>CM036567.1:20348347-22748347 GCA_020745775.1 Theristicus caerulescens | reverse complement strand
TATTCCACTGATAAGGCAGAAACGTACTCTAAGTACATTCAGCTTCTGTACCGTATAATTTATTTCTTTATTTTAAACAAGCTCAAAGTCTTCTCAGCAAAACTATTGGGAAATTTGGTCACAATAATCCCACTGAACTCCAAGGTAATTCCCATTACTTGAAAATAATTCAGGTGCCAACTGCAACCAATAACGAAACCCACTGCAACATCACAAAACATTATTAAGAATAATGTAATGTCAAATACAGCACTGACAGTCAAAAATAGGTGGAGATGAGATCATACACTTTGTCTCATTGTAAAATTACTGCAAGTAAACGCAATGTTCCCTGACTAACCCTACTGAAGTAACACCAGAAGTCCATTCGACCCGAGTAATCGTGTGCAACCGAATGCACAAGCTTCCATCTGTTTCGGAGGAAGGCTACCTCCAGGTTAGACTACTTAATTTCAGACTCCCTGTCACGCTTTATCTGCTTACTTAAACAGCATGCTTATGCACCTCAATTAGTTATGACTGTTCCACCAACCTGCTCTGTATGGCCATGATTGAGGTTTTTCTTAATTTCTCTCACTGGACGATGCAAGTTGTACAACACTGATCTTGTTTTTCAGGCAGGGAGGCATAGTTCATTTGCCTGACGATCTCAGCAAACAGTTCATCCACCATTGTTTTGCTCTTGGCTGACGTCTCCATGAAGGGACAGCCCCACTCCTGAGCCAGGGCTCTGCCTTCTGCAGATAAGACCTCCCTCTCCGACTCCAGATCCACTTTATTCCCCACTAGGATCAGAGGAACTTTCTCGTATCTCTTCACCCGGACAATCTGGTCCCTCATCGGCTTGATGTCCTGATCAAACAATCCAGTCGGTTAGTACGTGTAAGTAAGCATGTGAAATTGCTATATAACCACTACAGAAGCACATTTTAATAACCCTCACATACAACTGAACATTCAAAATACACCAGAAGACTTCTTAAATTCATATTCATGCAGATCTAGAACTCGGAGAAAGTTTACTCCCCATCTTTAATAAAAGTTATTTTTTACTTTATATAAATGCATACACATTTTATAAAATGTATGCGCATATACAAACAGAAAGCGACTGCTGTACTCTAAGAGAGACTTTTGGTTCGGCTAGAGGAAGATACAGTATGGCTGCTTTGAAAGTTGATTTCAGTTTTCTGAAAAAATTGTCTCAGGTCTAACGACCTGTAACATCAGGAGTAGCATGCCATTACACAATCATTTAGGAAGCTCCTGTTTAGTTTACAGCTTGAGAAAGCCAGTAATTTAAATAAAGTCTTCTCACTTCTGGAATGCTTAGAATAATTCATTGTGAACACATTTAATCACATGTAAGTAACCAAATTAGATGGTGCAAAGAGATTTTATTACCTAGAGATGCATTTATTCAAGTCTGAGCATCGGGAGTTTACACTTGGAAGTCTGAGTCAGCTTCCTCTGCCCCCTGAGTGTTTTAAGTTACTATCAGTACTACTAAGTTCTACAAATTCTTGCATAGTTCCAAGACAAAGCAATTTAAGTGTTTGAAGTTACCACTGTGTAAGAGAACTGCAGAGAGTGGTTTACACCTACAGGCTTCAGAGTAAACACGCTATAGACAGACAAGAATAATTAAATATTATGTACGTCCATTCCTCAAATAATGGGGACTCACTGGTCCCCAAAATAAGCGAAAACTAGCGGAGAAGCATCCCAATGTCATTGCTGTTGTTTTCCAAAGAAAGCGTCTTCAGCTTGTACTCAGGCTATTTCGAGGCCTTCGCTAAGATAAAGTTTAGCCTTCAGCAGAAGCAAACATTCTGCTTCAGTGGGGGTGTGCAAGGTTTTGCCAAGCAGCTGGAATACACCCAACTCAGCAACTGAAGCCAGCGCAGTAGTTGCAAATCCCTGTGCTGCATGCAGTGCTGCTAAATCCACTTATTCCCCACAAATAAAGCCTCATTTCTAGAGGCAACTCAGACCAGTTACTGGCTGAGACATTTCCATTTTTTGGAGAGTTTTAATAGCAGAAATGAAATCCAGACCCACAAATTATCACATATGGCTTGCCTCTCCTCTCCAGTACACCTCCTACGCTGTGAAAGCATCCAGCTTACACTGGACAGGAATATATTTTGGGGGGAGGGGGCAGAAAATACCAGTTTGCTTAACAAGTCACAACTGCAGAACAATAAGACTCTCTTCAAGAGCAACTGAAGAAACAGGCCTTTTAAGAACGAGGAGGGTAAAAAAAAAAAAAAAGGGGGAAGTCTCGATTTTAATATCGAGTGATTTCTTCATAAAAGGGGATTGCCAAAAGGTTTCTGTTGGGGAAGTGGGAGCGAGTCATTGTTCTCCAGCACTGCGTGGGATTGAACACCCTGATAAGTACCTGCAAAGCAAGCAGTTTTCCATCAAGGAAGCAGGGCTGGTGAACGCACTTCCCAGCCGGGCATTCTCCCTTTTGCCCCTCCGCAGATAAAGAGCCTGTGCGCACACACGCTGACCCTAAAGCTTCCTCCTCCCCGGCTCGGCGCCGTCCCCGGGGCAGGGCCGGCTGCGGCCCCAGAGGGGAGGCCGGGGCCGGCCGCCTCCCCGCCCCACCGAGCCGCCGCCCCCGCCCCGGGCCCGGGCGAGGTTACCTGGAAGGACTGCTGGTTGACCAGGCTGTAGACGAGGATGAAGCCCTGGCCGTTTTTGATGTAGAGATCGCGCATGGAGGCGAACTGCTCGGTACCCGCCGTGTCCAGGATCTCCAGCACCGAGGGGGACGAGTCCACCTCGATCTCCTTGCGGTAGAAGTCCTCGATGGTGGGGTCGTACTTCTCGATGAAGGTCCCGGTGACGAACTGCACCGTCAGGGCGGACTTCCCCACCCCCCCGCTGCCCAGCACCACCACCTTGTACTCCCGCATCGGGCCCCGCAGCCGCTCGCCGCTCCCCCGCCGGGCCCCCCGCCGCCGCCGCGGCCCGGGCCTAGGGCAGGCGGCAGCGCGGCCCTCGCATAGCCCCGGCCCGCCTGAGGAGAAGGGCGAGGCCCCGCTGCTCCCGCGCCGTCCTGAGGGGGAGAGACAGCCGTTAGGGCCCGGCCCGCCTCGGCCGCGCCGCCGCCCGCCGCCCCGCTCCGCTCCTTACCGCCGCGCCTCACTCCATCCCGCCGCGCTCAGCCGCGGGAACCGCCCGGCAGCGGCCGCCCCCGCCCGGAAGGGTTATGCTGCGGCACCCGGGGGCGCGGCCCTCCCCGCCGCTTTCTCCGGTCACTTCCGGCGCGGAGCTCCGGCAGCGCAGGCTGGGCACGCCCCGCGACGTGCTGCGTCACCGAGCGCCCCGCCGCGTCATGCGGCGACACCCTTGCGTCATGCGGCGACACCCGCCGCGGGGGACGGGTTTGAGTGAGGCACCGGGGCAGCCCCCGCCGCCCCCTGTGGCGGGGGGACGGGTTTGCGTGTGGCACCGAGGCCTCCTCCCTGCCGGGCCCCGGAGGGGGCGGCTCCGCCCCAGCATGGCGGCGGCCAGGCCGAGCCCTGCCCGGGCCGGCGGCCCCAGGGGCGGGCCGTCCCCGGGCCGTGCGGCCGCACACGCCTCCTCGGTGTCACCTCACGCCAGGCCCGGGAGCGCCGGACGCCCCCGCGGGGGGGAGCGCAGGCCCCGCGGCCCATCGGGCCCGCCGTCCGCCGGCTGTGAGGGGCCGAGCTGCTGCCGGCGGCGCCGGAGCCTGATTGGAGCCTTCCCGCACACAAATCGCTCTTAATCACGGCAAAAGCGCCAGGAAAAAAAAAAAAAAGCAGTTTTCTTGAGGAGGTTTTGCTTTTTCGTCCTGCTTTCTCTCCCTCGCAGCCCTTTGCACGAAGATCCCCCAGAGGGGCCGCGGCCCTGCCGGGCCCGGCGCTGCCGCCGGCCGACAGCAGGTGTCAGCAAGGCACCGGCGGGCGAGCGGGAGCCGCCGGGGCGGCCTCGTCTCCGCGTTGATGCCGGTCCGAGGCGGTCTGTCCGTCCTGTGTCCATGCTCTGTCCGTGTTCTGTCCGTCCCGCGCTTCCAGCGGGCCTGGAGAGGCGCCTGGGCAAGGCCAAGCCTCTTCCAAAGGCGATATTAGGTACCGTAGGGGTGGCTCTGCTTGCGGCTGCTTTCCCAAATAGCATTATTTTATTCGCTTTCTTTCCATCAGGAGAATATGGGGGTTATGGGGAAAGCTCAGTGAGGACTTTTAGCCACCAGGACAAATCTTACATAAGTTACACCAAATTTGAGTCACTCTTCTTTCTTACATGTAAGTAATCCTCCTTCCTTTGCCGTTGCCTCCAAAACTGTTTTGTCGGGTGAATTCCTGGCATGAGGTAGACGTGCTTGGATGGAAGATATTCATGTGGCTGGTGAATCAGCTCGAAAATGTGAAAAGGTGAGCATTAAAACAGGCTGCCTCCTCCTTCAACCCTATTATATATCATGAGTAGTTGCAAAGTACCTGATGCACTCAAGGTGCTCAGGGTAAAGGAAAGATGCAGCTCGCAGAGGAGCTTCCCATCTAATTTTAATCATGACACAACCAGGGACAGTGACAAATGGCAGGGAGGGAGAAAAGGGGCAAAGGAGGATGAGGGTGACAATAATGAGATTACACGGTCACTTAGGTTCATTATGTGCATGTCTTTGTGGCACTGCTGGTGCATTATGTTTGCGATGGGTGGAGGAATGACTAAGGGAGAGGAATTGGGGCAAAGAGCAGAGCAATGGGGCAAGCAGAAGAAAAAAACACATAGATTTTTGTGCAGTTGCACTTAACCAGCGGTGCCTCACTCCTGGGCCAAGTGGACAGCCCAGGGGGGTGGGTGCAGGATTGGGAAACTGGATTTTTTTTCCTCTGGGTCCTTGGTGTATAATCAGTATCGGTCTGGATTCCTGGAGATTTATTTCCCAACTCACAGCACTTTATACCTGGCCATACATGTCTACAGCTGAAAAAAAAAAAGGCTGATCTCAAAGTGCACCCAACTGTTCATTATCCTTAAGGCGAGTCGTTCCCGTCATTAAATAGCTTGCGCAGCTATGTCGCCGCCTTGTACGCTACCATGTAGTCGGAGCCACAAAAATAGCTGGTGATGTAAAAGGTTTTGAAACCCTGGATGGGAATAGCTGCTTCTGCCATAAATGGCCAAGCCCTGAGCCAGCCACCCAGGGCACCTCCTGCCGAGACCGCCGCTCTGCCGCTCCCTCCCTATCACCACCTCCGTACCGGTGAGGTGCGGCACATCCCGGGTCAAAGGCCTGATTTAATCTCTGCTGCCACTTTCTCCCCGGCTCCTGCCAAGGAGGAAGGTGGAGGGCTCGGCCCTCGGCACTGCCCCAGGAGGGTTTGCCCTCTCTCAGCAAAACAAACCTCCCAAATGAGCATCTGGGCAGGATTTGACTGCTGCCAGAGCAGCTCTGTGCCGTTGATGGACTCAGCTGCTCTATGCCATGCCCACAGCCAGCAACAATAAAGCAGGCTCTGATTAAATTAACCTGCTAAGACACAGATCCTGCAGGGATGTTCAGGGAACGGACAGATGCTACAAGCAGGGGCCAGGAATAATTGCAATCCCCATCTCACCAAGGTGAGAGGCGGATCCTGCCCGGTGCTGTGTCCGGCAGGGAGGCAGGAGGGAGGGCAGGCCTGCAGAGCCAGCCCCGAGAGGTGGCAGAGGAGCATCCCCAAGCTCTGGGGGGAGAGAGGAGCCTGGAGCATCTCCTCTGGATGCCAGCGTGGGACCGCGCCACCTCCTCGCTCCAGCCACGGCGTGGATGCTGCCCGGCTGCTGCCTCTTGCAGTCTGTCCGTGCTGTAATTATCGACCAGCTCGCTGCTGTGCCTCACCGTGTCTGCCCGAGCTACAAACCAGGCTCTTCTCTGCTAGGAAGCCTGCAGCAGCCTGCTGAGCGAAGGCGGCTGGGCAGATACGCAGCAGGGATAGCCTGGATTTCACCTAAGTTACCGTCTAGCTGGGCACATCGTTTGCATAAATACATGCAAAACCAGCTTAAGAACTAGTGTTGTTTCTTCTCCGCCTCTTCCAGCGGTTTTGCTAATCCACTTATTGTGCCTTATGGTATTCAGCGTGTAGGCTGCAGGGTAGGGACTGGCTCCTGGGGGCTCGTACGGCTGCCCGAGCACGGGGGGCTGCTCTCACATGCGGCTCTTCCGAGGGGGTCCTGTCATACCGGTTGTGCAACCATAATGACAGCTTTCGATTTCAGCTCCGCCAGGTTACAGTGAAATATGTCTTAGGGGTTGGATGTGTTCACCTGGCCCAGACTCCTAATTCTGGGGCTGTTTCAGGCAGTACGACCTGCAGAGACACTTTTCTTCTTCGCTAGCTTTTCCTGTCAACATAGAGATGACTCAGAGGCAAATTCTGAGGACCTTTCTCAGAAATTTCTTATTTTTTGCCATCTGTCAGCTTTTAGCCATTACTTTAGTAGCAACAAAAGGCATGCTGGCACTTACAAAAAGGTAAAGGACATTTTCCAAAGCAATTACTGATTCTGGGGGAGAAGAGGGGCTGCGCTGAATTATAATTGAAACAACAAGGAGATTATTGGGATTTCTGGGAGGAGAAGCATCTCTCTTTGGTCCCCAGGCACGGTACCAGATCATCAACCGTTCAGAAAAGCTTGGCCCAGCAGCTGGTTGTTGCTGACGAGCAGCACCGCAGGGGAAGATGCTGCTGCTACCCCCTGCCACGCTGGCAGCCTGCAGCCCCTCACCTCCGCCCCAGCCCTCTCTCCTGGTTATCCCCGCTGATGCAAGATCAGCATCCCGCGCCGGCGGTCTCCGGGTGGTGACGAGTCACCGCTCCGTGCGAGGACGCCGGTGGTGCAGCGAGCAAGCTGGTTTCACGGGTCGCTCCTCTTCCTATTTTCTCCAGACATCGAGCTGTCTCCTCGTTGCCCTTCACGGTCCGAGCTAATATAATCCATACCGCAGTGCCGGGGAAGCGCCTCCGGGTATCGCTCACCGTATCCGTGTCGGGCTCGTGCCGAGCCGCAGCTCCATGGCTCCCAAAACGTTGCCTGTCCTCCACAGGCATGACACGATGCCAGCACGGCGCGCTCTCCTTGGGTACCAGCTTCCACGAATTTCTGCAAAGCTGCGGGGACGGGGCTGCCCTCAAGCTTTACCTTGTCAAATCGCCGACGAGTGACAACCTCTCCCTGGAAATACGTACACATACATATTTTACAGTTTCTAGCCAACGCTGTGGTAGAGTAGAACTGAAAATACAGCTCCTTAAGGCTCAAAAGCCAGAAGGCAACAGTGAACCCATAAACCAAACTGGTTGCCTTAAACCCCAAGTGAAAAGAAAGGAAGGGGAAGGTAAATACACCATCAAGATATATTTTTAAGATTTGTGAAAATAAAGCAATTTTAAACTGACATCTAAGAGAAGAGTTTCCATTCGCTTTTAAAATTTCATGGGTTTTCCTTTTTTATTATATTCCTGCAGTATTTGCAATTCAAACGCTACAGAAATGTGCAAACTTCTGCATGAGATGTGCTAGCGAAATGAAGCAGCCAACAATTAATTAGTGAGACTCTCTGCTTTATTCCCATTGCAGAGAGAGAGAGAAAACGTAAAATTCAGCCCAGATGGGGTATTGAGAAAATACTTTCATATGATGTTGATCTTAATAAGCAAAAATATTTCTTTCTTCTTTTTAATAAATTGCTTTTCACTTGACAATTTCCTCGTAGCGAAGTGACAAGTATTATCCCGAATCGTTAATTCCTCCGTGCGGACTCCAGCGCTGAGCTCATTAAAGCCTGCTGAATCCCCCGGCGGGAGCTGCCCGGTTGCGCTCCCGTCCAGCGCGGGATGACCTGAGAGCATTAACACCGCCGCGCAGTCTCGTCTCCAGCCCTGCGCAGGCGGTGCCGAGCGCCTCGCCTTGCCGGCAGGGCCCGGCTGCCTGGGTTTGGTGACAGGGGATGTTTCTGCTGAAATGCTGGTGCCTCTTTCCCGGGGCAAGCCGGAGCGTCCCTCCTGGCCGGGACGGGATGCACACGCACACCCAAAACCGGGTGCTGGCAGCACTCATGGCACGTGGGAGCTACGTTTCCCAGGTGGGCAATGCCACCGTCACCAACTGCTGCGGGGTGGCACCTCCACACGGCACGGCCTCGCTCGCCCTCTGACGGCACTCGCTTCCCCCCCGTCGCTTTTGCCCAGCCTCAGCCGAGGACACGCGTACACAACGAAGTCACCGCAGCGTCCGCGTGCCAGGCGCGCGTCCCCAGCGGCTGTCGTGAGGGAGGAGGCAGGCCGTGGGCTGAGCTGCTTCTGGAGGAGCTCGACCCGAGGAAAAGGCTTTCCAGACAAGCGCATTGGCAGAGCTGCGAGCAACGGCCAGGCAGAGCTTCTCCCCAGACTGCATTTGCAAAAGAGCTAACAAAACTGTCTGCGAAGCGAGAACACGGCGAGCTCGTTACGAGACACTTTATGAGCCTTCCTGGCAAGGGATGGTGCAAAGCTGCGTGTCCTCCATGCCAGAACCTGTCAGCTCCCCTGGAAACCACACCCGGCCACTCGGAGGCAATCCAGGCACCGGCGAGGGGCTTTGCAACACCCCGGAAAGCTGCAGCCTGGATAATGTGTGGCATCCGTCATCGTCATCCGAGGGAGCCGAACCAGCAGGCCGGCTGCTCCGGGAGCCTGGCACGGGAGCTGAGGGGTTAAAGTGCTCAGCCAGGGAAGGTCCTTGGAGGAGAAAAGCACTGAAACTGCTTAATTAGAGTATTCAAATTGGATGGGGTTGCAAAGCAGTTAATTTCTCAACTTGAAAAAAACAGAATTAATATTTGCCAGCCAGGATCAGAAGCAGCAGGGGCCGTCGGCAGCCTTGCTGCGGCTCCCTGTGCTGGGGAGGGCTCCCGAGGTCTCTGCCGTAATTGCCCGCAGTCTTTAGTATTTTGTTCTGCAGTTTAAGAACTTGCTTGAGTTCATTTTGTGGATAAAAGCCGGTGATCCAAACCCCAGCTGTATCTCTGCCTTCAGCAGCAAGGGGCTGCTGGCTGGTTTGTTTTCCAGAGCAGCTCTTCGGCGTTTCAAAGAATTTCCTAATTTGCACGGTCTGGAGAGGATCAAACCCGCGGCTGGTGAAAGCGAGCGTGGCTGTGCCGGGGCCGGCGCTCCCTCCGGGCCCCTGAGGCCGCCAGCCGCCTCGCCGTCCCTGCACAGACGGACAAACAGAGCACGAACGGACCGCCGCTCACGCCAAGGGTCCGCGGCCTCGTTCGTCCGCAGCCACGGGCATCTCGACATCAGCAGCCCCCGGGCGAGCCTGTGCCGGTGCCGGGGACGCTCTCGCCTCTGCCCTGCGCCGCGGCAGAGCCGGCGGCGGGTCCAACGCGGAGGCGTGGGCTGGGGAGAGCGCCGAGGCTCATCCCTGGGCTAGTCCTCGTCCACGGGCTGGCAGCTCTCCTTGAGCTGGTCCATCTGCCTCATCCCTCAGGCTTTTCTCATCTCCTGCTTTTCGCTTTTCTAATCTTTTCCCCGATATTTAATCCCATGCCAAATTCTTCCCCATCCTCTTAAAATTCTGCAAGTCTCTCAATTTTTTTTTTTTTTAGCTTGGCTGCGTAATTGCGAAGCATTTCGAGTCCCTCAGTGCTTACTCTTCATACCTTGTGCCACCGCTATGTTCTGATCACTTACACGTGAAGTCTTTGCACATTCCGCCTGCTTGACACAGATTTTTGCATGTTCTCTAGGAAGAAAATCATCCTCCGTTAGCCAGTGCGCTGCGGTGAAGGAGAAGGGACGGCGCCGCAGGGGCAGCGGCAGCAGCTGAGGGTCCCCGCCCTGTGCTGCGCCTTGAAGCGATGCTGATGGCTGCGCTGAGCTGGGCTCTCTTTCCCGGCAATATCTCCTTGCTCTTCAATGGCCACGAGCGAAAGGCTTTGACACCCTCCATCGGCACCGCACCGGGCAAGGGCTGGCACGTGGCCGGGCTGCACGGCCCGGCGGGGCCCCCTGCCGCCCTCCCGCCATCGAGGCGGCTGCCACCATCCTGGCGTCACCCGCCGAGTCTCAGCACGATGGGAAGGGCGAGGAAAAAGCTGCTTCCCCATGCACAGAGATGTTGCGTCAGGAGCAGAGAAAATTGATCTGCGGCTGCTGAGCCTCTCTAGCACATCGTGCTGCTGAGAGGAATAATGAAGCCCAGCCCTGGAGAAGAAAAAGATGGAAAGAAAATAAAAGCTTTCCCGCTCCGGCTGATTTCTGCCTGGGGTTGGGGCCCTCCCCGGGGACCCCAGTGGTGGTTTAGGGAGAGGATGCGCTGAGGCCGCTCTTGCTCCTGGGGCTGGTTCGGCGGTGGAGCTGTGAGGATCCCGCAAAATTTTGCTTTTCCGGCTCATTCCCAGAGGGCTGGAGGGAAGGGGAAGGGGGAGGGCGGCCACTGGGGCTCCCAGCCAAGCCCCCGGCCGCGGGGCTGCCACGTGCACCCGCGCTGGGCTGGCCCAGGGGACGTCACTTGAGCCACAACCACAACTTGTCTCCTGTCCTTCTTGCAAAAGGCATCTCTGGTGCAAAAGCTTGGCTTTCACGGGGCCGCGGCCCTTGCGTGGCCGCACAGGTTGGAGGTAGGAGATGAGGAGTAAAGTGCCAAAGTGCTGCTCGGGGGCCAGAGCAGGGAATGAACGCGCTCAAGGGCTCCTCGCCCGCCAACGCAAGCCAAGGGCTGAGCTTTGCCCTCCGCAAAAGCGTGGGACGTTTGCTACAGTCACCACCACCAGCAGCTTGAAATCTGGATCGAATACTCCATTGCCTCAATGATTACCAGATTAAAGGACAAACCCATACCAAAAAAGGGGAGCCTGGAGGCTCCTCCTGCTCCCGGCAGCACACCCGGCGCTGGCCCAGCCCCAGCTTCAGCTACGTGCAGGCTGGGGGACGGAGGTTTCGGCAGGCAGCCCCCAGCCCCATCCTGGCCAAGCTGCCTGACAGCGGTGGGCAGAGCTGTAGCAGTGCTAGGCACCCGCGAGCAGGGGTGCGGGGGGACCACGGCCTCCCCACGCTGGGCGAGGCGAGCGGTGCTGTCCCCCCAGCCCCAGGCAAGCGCTGCCGGAGGGATGCTGCATCATTTGGTGTCTTGGTGGAAGATGCAGACGGATGAGGCTGGAGGTGGGGAGAGGCAGAGGAGGAGCGAGGCAGCTCGGGCTGGAGCAGCTCTCCTCTCCCTGCTCCTGCCCGCATGCTGCAGCCCTGCGCCAGGACCGGCCGGGCTGGCTGGCGGTGGGCGTTCGTGACTCATTATCCCTGATCGCCATCCGATGACACATTTACTGCCAGCAGGATGGGCCTCCCGCCAGCACGGCAGCCCTGGAGCCTGGTGGGAGGGCGGCTGGGCTCTGCCAGCGGCCGTGCCGGTGCAGACGGGCTGGGAGGTCACCGGCTGCAGCCCTGGGATGCACAGCCCCATGTGCAGCGCCGGTGGGTGGGTGATGGGGGCCGAGCAGGTCCCTCTGGCCTGGCAGCAAGCGCCCCAACGCCCCGGGTGCGGGCGCAGGGTGCGGGAGCCGCGTGGGCGGCGCACGGCAGGGTGCAGAGCCAGCCCAGCACCCTCACCTCCCACAGCACCCACCCCACTCGCCCCAGCGTCCTGGCTCGCGGCGCCGGGCCCACGATGACAAATGCCTTTAAAACACTCTTTATTAAGTGAGAAACCTGACTCCGCTCCCCGTGCCAAGCCCTAATACACTGCAGACCTAAATACAGCACTAATGCGAAAGCTTAAAGGATTTCCCATAATTGAGCAAAGCTGGCAGAGGGGCGAGAGCCTGGCGGGGGAACTGCAGCCCACCTCCCTCCCCAGCACGGGCCACCCGCTGCCCCACCCCGCTGGTCCAAATCTGGCCGCAGCCCCCACCCTTGGACTGTGCGACGTGGGGAATTAAAAAGACTTCCAAGGCCTCATCCTGCCCAGCCCAGAGCCCCACGTTGCTCTCATTACCCTCTCCAAAATCCTCTTGATTTATGCAACAGCACAAGTAGCATCGCCACGTGTGAATTCGCTGCGGGGCACGACGGGGCCGGGGGAGCAGGACCGGGCACAGCCGGCTCCCAGAGCCCAAAGGTTGCTCGGAGCAGGGGAGCTGCCGAGCCAGCGCCCGCTCCTCCCGCACACCCCGACATCATGGGGCCGGGGTGGCTGCCGGCACCCTGCAGCCCTGCAAATACACGGACTCTCCTTTGCGTTACCCCCGCCCTGGCGCTGCCGCTCACCGGCTCTGCGAACAGCGATGGTTTAATGGGCAACGTCCCGTGTCTCCTTACCGGCGTGGCAGAGTCCGACCCTCGGGCAGGCTCACCCAGCAGGGCAAGAGGGCCGACGGCTCTGGGTCAGGCTTGTGTTTCTGCAGGAGAAAGCAAACAGTATTTTTTATTTCAACAGGAGTTTTCCAGAAGCCTTGCAAAGTCCCCGCGAGCCCCTTTGCTTCGGCGCAGATGTGCGCACCCCAAAACACCACGCAGCGCCCCGTGACACCCCGGTGCGATCACCGGGAGCTGCCGGCCAGCGGGAGCCCTGCCAGGCATCCGGCTGCTGCCGCACTGCAGGCGTGGGGCCGGCGGGGTGAGCGGGGCTGCCGGCGGGGCCACGGCCGCAAAGCCCTCCGCCGGCTGCCACGGCGAGAGCAGGACATAGAGGAGCTGCAGCAGAAACGCTGCCACGGAGATCAGCTGAATTACGGTGGCATAAAGCATTACGGCAGAAGCCGCATCGATTACAAACACGAGCTTCGAGCACGCGATGGCTGCAGAGGGGAGGAAGGCAGCAGCTCCCTTGGGAAGGCGCGGATAACATTTACGAGCAAATAATTTACATGCGCCATGGAGCAAAGCAGAAATACCTCTGTGCAACCCAGCTGCAGCTGCGGAGATAAATGGTGCAGCAGCATCGTCCCACGGCCTCCTGGCTGGCTGCGGTGAGCCTCGCTGCGGCAGCCGGCGCGGGTGTCGCAGTGCCGTCGCCTCGGGGCTGGATTTACACCTTCAGATCCAGGGCAAGGGCAGTGGGAAGAGCCGGGGAGAGGATGGAGCACGCTGCTGCTAAATGGACTGGCAGAGCCACGCTGAAAAAGGCGAAATGAAGATGAAAGGGCAAAGGCATTTGCAGCAAACATCTTCCAGCCGAGCCGAGCCCAGCCGGGACCCCATCAGAGCCGGCTTGCTGGGCGCCTGCTCCTCCAAGCCCGTGCCCACGGCCTTCGGGCTGCGGCTCTTTCCACCTCGGTGCAGGTCCCTCTGCCTGCAGACACCCCAGGGGACTTCCAGACCCTTCCCAGGGCTCGCTTTTTGGGATGCGCTGCCGTTTCGGAGGTGCACTCGAGGCAGGGTCCCACCTGGGCTGGAAGGGGCGCGGGGCCATCGTCTGCAGTAACAGCGCAGAGCGCGAGCGAGGGCCGTCGGGCTGCTCCTCGTGCTGCGCCGCGCTCTGGCACGAGCCCTCCCGGGAAGGGCTAACTGCCTGCCTGCGCTGGAGAGGATATTTTCGATCCACAACTCATCAGCGATTAGCCAAACATTTCTTTCTCCGGTCTCCTTTTTCTCATAATAAATAGATCAAAGTGATCTCTTTATCCAGC
Organism: Theristicus caerulescens; assembly: GCA_020745775.1. Classification (NCBI taxonomy): domain Eukaryota; kingdom Metazoa; phylum Chordata; class Aves; order Pelecaniformes; family Threskiornithidae; genus Theristicus; species Theristicus caerulescens. The sequence goes on along the minus strand of CM036567.1, from coordinate 22,734,714 downwards.
ACCAAGTCCAGATTGAACAAAAACTGGCTTTGGGCCACGGAGGCCCATCTGAATATGGGGCAAGCCTTGAAAAATAGATTTTTCCCCCCATGTTTCCCACTGAAGTTTCAACAGGCGAAGAGCTAAATGGAGATTTTTATTAAACTTGGCTTTCCTGCACAAACGTGCCCCAGTGGAGAGGAAGATAGATAGGCTTGGTGCTGTAAGATTTCCAAATGACACATGCTGTAAATACAGTTTCGTGTATAGTTTGCTCAGATCCTTTAATCCAACTTAATCTATAAAGCGGTTTGCAGCAGCTCCTCCCGTGACTTCTACAAATGGACCCTGGGTAAAAACCCCCAGCCCTGGCCCAGGGATGCTGTTCAGCCTTGAAACACAGTTTAAAATCTCGTTAGGGCCACCCTTGAATTTCAGTGCTAGCGCGGGACTCCCATCCCCACCCCTCCCCGCGGGGATGCTTCTCCCAGCGGAGCTGGTGTCACCAAGCAGCCGAGGCTCAGCCCTTCCCGCAGCTCGGAGGAAAGCAGCCCTTAAAGCCCCCGTCCCCTTCCCACGGCTCGGAGGAAAGCAGCCCTTAAGGCCCCGTCCCCTTCCCGCAGCTCGGAGGAAAGCAGCCCTTAAAGCCCCCGTCCCCTTCCCACGGCTCGGAGGAAAGCAGCCCTTAAAGCCCCCGTCCCCTTCCCATGGCTCGGAGGAAAGCAGCCCTTAAAGCCCCCATCCCCTTCCCATGGCTCGGAGGAAAGCAGCCCTTAAAGCCCCCGTCCCCTTCCCATGGCTCGGAGGAAAGCAGCCCTTAAAGCCCCCGTCCCCTTCCCGCAGCTCGGAGGAAAGCAGCCCTTAAGGCCCCGTCCCCTTCCCGCAGAGAAAGCGAACCAGGGGAAAGCTGGCAATAAAAACTCGTAACCATTCAGGAGGGATCCCATCCTTCCACAACACCCACTGCCTAGAAAAGTTTCAGTTCTCCCTCTTTTTTGGCTTTAGAAACACTTCAGACATTTAATTGTGCCATCAGACGAGGCAGGAGTCATTTATAGAAAAAAGCCGTCAGTGGCCTTGACACATAAATGGAGTCAATTAACCTGCGAGAAATCAGGGAAACGGGCTGACGAAAAAGCAACACTTATATAATTCCTCCTGAGCTCGGTCTGTCTTTTCTCAAAGTCAATGGCTCGTCCTGCCGAAGGTGATGGGGAGGAGCGGTGTCTGCACAGCCTCCTCCTCGGCGTGCCCCCTCGCCGCTCCAGCGGCCCGGCATCCCCTGAAATACTGCTTTTCAAACTCCCCTTTTCCCCCCTGAGTCAGATTCTTAAACTCTCTTGGGAAATGGCAACGACCCCTCCGGTGTTGCACCCCCTCCGTGTTGGCACCAAACCCCCGTTGTTGCGTGACCTGGGCTCACCCGTCCCCTCGGTGTCCCCCGTATCGCAGCAGCCGGGGTGCCGAGGCCGGATCGCCGCTCGGACGTTAGCAGAGTTGTTACTCACATCTTCAGGGGCTTCCCGACGTCCTCTTCTGCTGCTGCCCACGCGACGAGCGATGCCGCAGCCCGGCACGGCCGCGCTCCCCGGCGCGGTGCCTCCGGCCGGACCCAACACGTGTTGAGAGCAGCCCGTAAACGCTGCAGCTCTCGGGGAGCGCGCAGCGAGCTCCAGCCCTTAAAGGGTAAAACCCCCCCTTTACGGCAACGCTGTTGGCACGCAGGTGGCGACCAAGGCGGCAACGCCGCTGAGCAACCTTCTTACCTCTAAATCTAGGCAACGTTACAGAAGGGACAAACCAACTCGGCAAGAAGCAATTTTCTCTTGCAGAAGCCTAGACCAAGCTTAGCCGCGGTTGCGCCGGGCCGCGGCGAGAGGCATCGGCAGCCCGCGCCGCCGGAGGCGTGGGCCTGGGGAAGCAGCCCGGGGCTGAGCCGGGGAATCCAGGCCGCCGCCAAAGGGAGCTTACTGCTGTGTTATTGCACCGGGACGTTCAAAACGGAATCTGAGACAAATGCTGAAAGAGAGAAATGAATACACACATCACCGTGCCACAAAAGCTGCGGGCTGTCGAATGAGAGCCGATTTACTCTTCAGGGTTATCTTCAAATGCACAGCTCTGATCTCCTCTCTAATCGCATCGCAGACGGGGGCAAAAGGAAGCACGGACAAACACAAGGCGAGCACAGCACGTCCCGGGTGTCTCAGAGGGTCTAAGGCACGAGAGAAACCAAAGGCAGCAGCTGGAAAGTTTTACTTTTTATTTCTCTAAAATACAAACGTCTTTCTTGTGTTAGTAACTGTAATATGCTAGGCCGAATGCATCCGATAAAAAGGAGGCACTGGCTACAGAATTCAAAATACTGAAGGTATTTTCTGGAAAGAAATTTATTCTGTTGTTCTACACTTTAGATATAACATTGACTCAAATTCGTTAGTTATTATTTTTACATCAGAACCTTTAAAGTTTGGGACTAATAAACTGGAACTCGAAAAGTTCGTAAAGTAAACTCCTATTAATGTGTAGATATGGATCCATAAAAAACATAACCAAGAATTTTATACACTTTATTAAAAGATCAAAAAATAAACAATAACAATATAGAAGTAACATACTAAAATGAGTAGCATTATGCACAGTTCTAAAGCACGTACAAGCACTACAGCAATATAACGTGGCAAAAAGAAAAATAAAGTCAAAGCGTACACCCTGTTGGTAGCAGTTGAGGGAATGAACTATCGTGTTATGGAACCGAAATATCGCATTAGCCTACGCCTGTCTGGATCCGATGGTATTTTAATTTCTTACAATTCCACAGGGCTAACGGTAATCATTTGTATATATTTTCTAAACTATACCATTAAATTGATATCTAATGTTTCCCTTACTTTGTTTTACCAGAAATGCCTATGAAAAGAAGAATGTGCTTCAAAAATCTACTTTACACAGTACAGTATAAATGTTTTTATATATTTAAATTAAAAATTTACAATTTAGGAGAACATTCTCTCTTTGATTTTAGTGATTGCCTAAAATACAATTCTTTATTTATTAAAAAAAAAAAAAATCCAGGTGATATAATAAAGAGTGTGGGGAGTCTCGGTTCATGATTTAAAATGAAAATATAATTAACACAAAGCTAATCGGAAAGAAAAAAAAAAAAATCCCATAATCCAATCTAAGAATGGTCTTATCATCCCCTCATCTGCTAGGATACAAAAGCCATGGCAACAAAATCATTTGGCTTCCACCACTATCAAATAGCATCTGTGTACAGTAATAAAGAACTGGAACCTTGTAATTCGGTGTCAGGTAATTCTCTCTGTTGTGTGTTTGGAAAAATAACTTCATTTTATTTAAGAGTTGTGTTATTTTTGCATGTTTAAATATCTCACTTGAGAGGCATATAGAGTTATTTTTGATGATAGAGGATGTCAGTAAAGATCACTAGCAAAGATTTTAGCGGTGTCGTCATGATCACGCTCATACCCCAAGGAAAAGAAGTCTGACCGGCTACGAGTCATTTCACATAGTGCAAAATATTTTCCTCTCGTAATCCGAGAAATGAGAAAGAGCTTGATTACAAAAATTGATTACGGCAAAGGGAAGCCTTAGCAGCACGGTGGCTAGAATTAGCTGATTATTTCCTATTAAAATCTAGGTTATTGTAACGCCCGTGAAGAGAGGCAACATCTGATTTTTCCCCGTCGCAAAGACACCGGGGCCGCAGGACGGCTCCGATTCAGCAAACCCCGCGGCGCGGGCTGCCTGGGCAGGCGCTGCCATCGCGAGGGGTCGGCAAGCGCCGGGACGCCAGCAGCGGCGGTCTCGCGCTGGGCAGCGACGCCGCGGCCCCCGACCCTGCAGCGGGCAGGGTGCCACCACCCACCGGTTCTGCGCTGGGGTGCTCGACTCATCGCTGCAGTCGGGACCAGCCTCGCAGCAAAACCGGTGCCTTTCTGAAGCAAACTGGGGGCTTGGGTTTTGCAAAAAAAACCAAACAAACAAACAAAACTTGTTCTAATCAAAAATAAATGGGTCAACGCGGGCGCTTCAGCTTCTCCAGAACCCCCAGTTCTGCAGCACCACCGACACAGCGGGAAGGGAACCGAGAGGCCGCGCAGGCAGCAGGCTGGGGGACCGCGGCCGGGCGCTCCTTTGGTGGCAGCCCAACGGGGCTCGTTAGCCCCAGCCAAGCCGGCCCCAGCCAAGCTGGCTCGTTAGCCCCAGCACCGAGCCGGCCACGCTGCCGCGGTCAGCCTCCCCCTCCCTGCCCCAGCGTCCATCCGGCAGCGCACCCGAGCGGGCAGCACCGGGCAGCGCTGCCGGGGAGCTCTCTCGGATGAACGCCACGGCCGCCGCGCGGCAGAGGACACCAGCCCAAGACAACCCAAACCCGTCCACCCACTGCGCATCAGTCCCTTCTATTTTGTTACCAAAATGGTGAAAAAAAATTTTAAAAAGCAGCAAGTTGCAACATTTTGAATTCCCTCTGGGATTTAAAACGCTCGCTGCAATGACGGTCACCTCTAACAGACAAACATTTCAGCTAGAAACAGGAGTCGGGGCTAGGAAAAACGTGTGTGTGCCGCCACGGAGCCGCCAGCCCTGAAAGAATTCACCGAGAACACAGCCTAGCAGAGACGTGACCTAGGGTTGCTTGAAAATGTAGGCCGGTTAAAAAAGAAAACAAAGCGAGTCAAATCTTTGCTAGTGACCTTACTAATTAATTAAGCACTGTTTCCCATTTCTCCGTGCTGCAGGTTGGAGCTGACCTGGTATCAGTCTGCTGTATAATAAGCTATGGCAAACTACAAAGCTTTTACAACAGCAAAGCAACATCATGCTTTCAGATAAGTTTTATAGCAAAAAACTCCTCCTTTTCAAAGCCTTAGTAATACCTATCTCTTTTACAAACTTTTCCTGTATTATTACAGACTTTTTATATTCAAAATAAGTTCCAAGGATTTCTTTCGTGGACTATGTACATAAGTGCAAAAAAGGTGTGTCTCACACATTCGTACACTAACTGAATCAGTTTAACTGCAGCATATTTGTATCTTCAACACTGTTACGGGGTCATTCCACAATATTTTTTTTTTCTTATGTACAGTTTTTGCGAATATAAATTAGTATTAAAATAGTTATATGCTTAATTATTTAGCCCTGATCGTAACGTAATCGTGTGAGTGCTCAATTTCTGGCGAAAAGAAAATTGCAGGCAGAGCCACAGTCCTGAAACGGATTAATTCTGAATTCCCACCGCGTGAATGAACGTGAAATGAAAGCAAGACCGGTCACTACGTCGTAAATACAGGCTGTCGTGTTTTCGAAGTGAAAATACTGTGGAATAACCCTTGCCACACAACAATTTCTACAAGCTATAAAACCTGACTCTAAATCCATGTGTTGTAAACTTCTTGACTGAAAAAGTGACCTTAAAGACACAAATTCAGCGTTCACATGGGACTTTGGGATTTTAAAAATATTCAATCATATCTTTATCTGACAGTATCGAACTGTACCTTTAACAAGCTCATACTGTTACACATCACTTTTAATTTACATGTGAAAATTTCACAAATAATGTATACAAAGGTAGCCATGTTGTAGTTTTGTTGCCATAGCAACAACAACTTAATATAATTAGTTAACAATGAATCTATCATTGTAGGAGTTACATACAAAGTTAATTTTGTTCTTAAACTGTAAACTATACAAACTAGTTATGGACTGTATTCTATACCTTACCATGCTTCAGTGTTGGTTTAGAATATAACTAAATGGGCTGAATACATGTATTAAAAATTTTAAACTGTCTCTAACTCTCCTTCAAAATTAAATTCATTAGTTACTAAAGATATCAAAAAAAGCAATAATGAAAACCTTAAAAACTAATAGCAGAGAAATGAAAATATATGACATGAATTAATGCGTTGTAGCCTAGTAACAACGTGTTGTAGCTCTATTTACATTTGGATTAGGCTATCAACTATTTTTTTTTTTAAAAGTTATTACAGTCTTTAACATACAGTATATACTCTAAGGCCTTCAACAGGCACGTGGTAAAATCAGGTCAATATCAAACTAAATCCATTCAACAGGAATGGGAAATTAGATTTTCCTCATAAATTTCACCTTTTTCAATTCTCATGTCTGTGAAATGTACAAGGGATAAACAGAACGAGGACTCCAGTTTCTCAATCATTGTGTACCCGCGTGTCCTAGAGCTACGCTACCGCGCGAGCTGGAGGAGAAGCCATCTCGCCAGGCACGCGCGTCTCCTCCTCCGGCCAGCTTCCACCCACGAGACACATACCCATCTCCATCGCCGCCTCGACGGTGGTGGCCCAGCTCCGGCGGGACGTCCGCCGCCGCCGGCACGCCGTGGGGACCCCGCCGCGGGAACCCGGAGCGCCGGCGCGGCCGCGGTTGGCGGCCAGCCCGGCGGTGCCACCGTTCGGGAACACTCCGAGCGCGGTGGGAGACGGCAAGGAGCGGTGGCAGAGAGGAAAAGCGCTTCGGGGTGTTCGGGAAGGGGGCCGGCGCGGGCTGGCCAGGGAGGTAACAGTTTCTAGAACATCGCGATGCAAAAATACACAGTCAAAAATCATCAGCTAGAAATTTCCAACTAAAAAACACGGCTGATTGTGAAATCATGTTCCAAATTACTAAAAACACTGTATTTAACAAAAATAATCTTAATAGTTTTATGAATCCATTTTATTTTAAATCCCTCTTTTATTGTCTGCTTATGTTACAGTTTAGTAGTAGTACTTTTTATTGAAACTACTAACAACCTTTTTCGTGAAAATGATCAATCTCAGCTTTCATTTTCCCTCTGCATGACCCGTTTTATCCAAGTTTCAGCATTTCTTGCATATTGTTTGCATAAGGCTGAGAGAAATGGACAAAGAGAAATAACTTTGGATAAATAAAAAATATAGGTTCATGGAAAGTGGGAAGCTTATAAAAATGTCACTAAAATTATATCGATTTAAACAAACTTACATACATCTCTTGTCAAATAAAGGATGATATTCATGCTTTTATGACATTTGTTTAGAGTCACTAACTAGCTCGGTGACTTTGTAATAGTCTATTAGGAAATTTATAGTCTGGCGACTGATTTTTTTTTTCTTTTCTTTCTTGAACAAAGAAAATTAGAGCAAGTCATTGCACAACTAGTTTAAATAGTGCTACCTCAAAATGGCATTTTTGCCGAGATTGTTTTGAATTTGGTGAAGTTTAGTGCTTCAAGCTTTTCTTTCCTTAAACTCATTTACAAATTAACTCTAAATTTGCCAGCAATATAAAAACTGTTGTGGCACCTAATATAACTACCCTGAACATCCCTCATTGGACCTCTTTAATAAAAAATAATCCTTAAACGCTTTTTTTTTTTTTCAGTGCTTTAAATGTGACATGAAAACAGCTGTATTCTAGGTTTACATTCTATGCACATCTATGCCAGATGTTTAAGTCGATAAATAAAATAGGAGGTTACATCAAAGTGTCAAGATATACAAAAATCCATTTAGCACTGAAAAAATTCCAACCTCCTTGAACTCATAAAGCCATACAAGCTTGAATGCATCCTTTCTGGCTTAAGAAGATCAGCTCTGTTCTTTGTTGAGGCACTGGCACAGGTTGTGCAAAACCCATTTTTGATACACAAATAATTTCAAACAGGAAGTACTCAAATCCACTTTTTCCACTAACAATGTTATGGTTTTGGGAAACAGAAACTCAGTGGTGAAAAGAACAGGTATGCGGTCGCCGATAGAAATGAGAGTCACTGATTTCAGGCAACGCTGCTGCTTGTGAACGCTGATGGCTGGGGAACATCTATGGACACAAGCGACTGTCAAAATGGGGTTCCTAAAGGAGGGTCTTGGGTGGGGATGTTTCCCCCCCCCCCTCTCAGGGTTTGGTTTAAAGCCTGCTGAAATGAATGGAGAGATTCCTTCTGGCTCAAGGCCTTTTTGAGCTGGGCTCTTCAAAGGTTCTGGCTATGAATGAGTCTCCATGGGCAAAGGGTCAGAGCCCGCTCTGGAACGCACTGGCTGCGCCCTAGATGCCCCTCCGTCACTTGTGGTCCGTGGAGATACACATCTAGCATACCGTCTCTGCTCACACTGGAGGAGAGGGGGCAAGGGAAGTCTCTAACCAAGGCCGAGGAACTTGGAAAAGAAAAGAAAACCTGGTTGTCAGAATTTGGCACCCTACAGGACCACTGTGAGCTCGGGGTGGCCAGCCCTCCGGACACGGGGAGCTGGTCTCTTGCTTGGTTTCAATAACTCTCTCTCCTTGTACGGAGCTCATGGATTTAGAGCAGCAAATCCAGCTCTTCCATAATGCCAATGATACTGTAGAGCTATGACAGGGATGAATTTGGCTGTATCCTCAACCAAAATGCATTCTGCAGCCAGATTGTTCAGCAACGCAGCATAACGACAGGCTGGGCTGTCCAGGGTGCACGGGCTGGAAATCGTTTTATTCGTGCGTGTGAAAAGGAGGTATTGAGAACTAGCCCTTGTTGTGCGGCAAACATTGCTCTTGATCAAGTAGAAGGTGCCAAAATAAATTCACTGACCTACAGGAGCTCCATTAAGATGAATGTTCATCTACGGTAGAAAGCTTAGGCTGAGCTTTTTCCTGCTTTGTTACTGCTGTGTTTGCTTTAAAGGGCCAGAGATCACGGGGAAAAAAAATCACTCATTTACAGAAAATGGTGATTAAATAATCGGTGCACGCTGACAAAATTTCAAGAAAAGCCACATAAGATTTCAGGCCAAAATGTTGCAGCATGCTTAGTGGAGACAAGCCCCCGGGCACGGTATTAGCCAGCTTGGGCTAAGGCATGGCTATGGGCCCGCTCCAGCTCACGGCTGGCATTTGCTCCTCTCCAACGCAACGAGTCTTTGCCCAACTGAAGCTGTCTCACTTCACCATCTATTTTTTTTTTTTTTTTAAATTTTGGCTGCACCATGAGAACAGCAAGAGAGATTGTGCGCCGTTTGCAGCTGAGAATGCACTTCAATGGACACCAGAACTGCAGAAACCCCTTGATGCTTACCACCGTCTGAGCAAATTGTTCCTGTCCCCTTACTGAGCCTGGGCTTTTGTGTTTGGTTTTTTTTTTTCCCAAAAGTTTCCAGATTCAGCTCATTGTATTGAAAGAAACACCCTGAACTGGACTAAAATGACAGCTGTCCTTTCATATCAGTTGTACTAAAAATTTGGAGACTCTATCTGAAGGCAAATTTTACATGATAAAAGGAGCATTTAACACAAGCAACTTTAGCTGACATTAACAGCAAAATCCAGCAAAGGGCAGAACATTCCTGTGTCGTGTTTTTCAAGCACATAATTCCTGTTTCCCACAATAACATTTTTAGTAAAAAACAAACAAAACCCCATAAAACCTACAGTATATGAAAACTTAAGACATAACAATAATGAAAAAATGGTATCGAGTATACTTGATAATGATGTACACTTTAAAACAAATCAATAGACTATGATGTAAACAAAACAGTAAGATAACACTTTAAAAACAAGACAAACATTTATCCATCGATAGTATACAGTAAACCAACAGTCCGCTGTGCAGATGCACTTATCAGGATGGTAGTCATAAAATGATTAAGTGTGTTAAAGTAATGTGTTATAAAAGTCTATTATAATTTTCTACTTGTATATCTCATATAACAGAGCGCTGTTTGTTAATTGTTTCTATAGTGCTTTTTTTTTTTTTTTGACATTCCCATTGATCAGTTTTTGGTTAACATGTAGGCTGCAACAGGCTTACTGTAGAGGTGGTAGAGAACGATAGAGGGAAGAGGGGATATATACAGAAAGGCCATGCGCAGCTTCCCACCAAGAAGTCCTGGTGCTCCATAATTTTACTGTTCAGAATTTCAACATGGTCTGCTGCAGGGGAAAGAAGAAACAACAAAGAAAGAGTGAGAAGTTAGAGAGAGATACATCTATATTTTAATAAAAGTCATTCTCAGAAGATACATTTACATCCTTACTGCGTTGCCCAAGAGGTTGCCATTAGTATGTTGCAGAGAGAAAACATTTTATTCCCTTCGTTTTCTGACCTAGGGTGAAATTGCTAATACCGCACTTGGCGTCCTCTTCAATCTGCACTTAGGGCTTTCCACTTCCAGTGTGCTTCACTCACACTGACAAGACAAGTAGGGAGGTGGGCAAATAATAGCCTTATTTTTGGACAGGATGGCAGGTAGAGAGTGACTACGGAGAGGGCCAAAGGAATCCCCGACCCCTGTTAGCTCCCGTTTCCTTCGGAGAGAGCCACAGATAGTCACATTAACATCTGATCCTAAGGAGCCACGAGCCAAAGGTGAATTGGGTCTAGAGACAAAACACAGACACAGAAACCCTGTGCTCGGGGGACACTCTTCTGGGAGCAAATCGCCTCTCTTGGGATGTTCTCGTGAAAATCCTCCCCTGAAGGACCCAACACTTGTCTCCTGCAGAGCCAGGCTAGCCAGCCTGGCCACCAGGACCTCGTCAACCATGGAGGAGAAGAAAAACATCTGCCAGAGCAGCAAGTGTTTCAGTTACCCAGCTCCCACTCAGGGCAGCTTTGGGAATTGCCCCTCTGCACTGCAGAGTGCCAAGCAAGGCCCTTGGCTGGCAAAACGCTTGAGCGCATGCACAATTTCAAGCATGAAACGATGGGTCCTCGAGAGGTCTGCTTGCCTTTAGTTTATGCACAGACACAGGGGGTAACAACCCAGAAATGGGATCAAAACACGCATGCTGCTGCATGAAAACGGTCGCTGGTGGGTCTGCGAGCACTGGGGATGCTGGGGGACACAGCCCTTTTCTACCAGCCTCCGAAGGTGGTTTATGTCCCGCAGCTGCGAGGTGCTAAGAGGACAAGTGCTTCTGGCAGAGCGGTGGCTCACGTACGTGCTCACGCTGCCCTCGTGAAGAACAGGCTCCTTGTCTGCTACTGACCCATGCCCAGTAGCCTGATCCCCAAGAAATCCCATCAAATTCAGTATGTTGACCCTATTTCTTTCAAGCAAAGGTTTTTCACAGTCCTTAACCGATGCTTTGTTCAACAGACTGTGCTGTGCTCCCTACTTACTAAAGAAATATATCCCGTGGAAGTTCCTCGCCTAGTCTGAAATCACTAACTATTGACAGTGTGAGTTTAAGCACACACACCCATGAAAGTGAAAAGAATTCAGAAAAAAGAAGTTTCCTGAAATAAATGCTGAAAACAGTCTCAAAGAGTTCAAGAATGAGGCTCTTCCAATGCAAATGATCTCCTTATCGGGTGGAACAGGCTGTTTTGCATGTGTTATGGAAATGGGTTAACATGTCAGGTGTCACGTCTGTCTGTCTGTCTGTTGTTTGGGAGAGCAGTACACTGTGTAACGCAGAACATTTTCACTAACAGGGACAGCTTGGTGTTCACCCCCACACGAACAGGGGTCCATGGCCACAGTTAGCAGGTCATTTATACATACGGTACTTCATTAAGGTCGGCAGAAATAAGGGCTACCACCAAGATGAGTAACTTCTGTCGACTGCTAAAGATATCATTAGAGAATTGCTTGCCAAATTAATTTCCAACATTTAAGTACTTGCCTGTAATACGTGACCTAAGGAAGAAATGGGTTGCATATCTGTGTATACTAAATGGCCTGCGTTGGGAAAATCTGGTGACCTCTTGTTGAATTGGCTGAACTGCTCTTTACTCTCTTGGGGTAAAAAAATACAGTGAAGAACCGAAACCCTCAAGGGATTTTCTCTCATGAACATCAGCTAACGCTCACAAAGAAAAGCAACGGAAAACTGACACTGCTGCTACGGCTGTGAAATAATACTCTGTAAGTCAAAGAAAAGGACAAACGCCTCCATCATCCCACTCAGGAAAACCTAGCAGCCTAGGGAAGCCCAGGATCTGCAGGCAGGGTGAAGGATATGTTGCCTGTGGCCTTCATCCTGGTCTTAAACACACACAAGGACCTCTGAAGAAACCCACCATGAGCCAGGCCCCCGCTGCGGCTGACCAGCAGATCTCTGCTCAGACCAAGCCAGCCTTGCAGATGCACAGCAGCTGATGATGACCCAATCCTGCTTACCCCAGGAAAGGAAATATGCCACTAACAGCAAAAGAGAAGTTACACCTTTTCAGCTGACTCATCACCAGAGCAGTCTTTGCCATCAATAGCACAAATCCCTGAGGCACCTGCAGGCAGCTGGGAGCCGTGCAGAGCAAGAGTAACCTGTAAACACAGCCGGCAGACTCAGGGGGATGCAAGAAGGGAGGCTGCGAACACCGTACAACAGGTATTTTAGACACAAGGAAACGTTGCTTGTTATAACCCATAGGGCTGGTCCGTATCTGTGCTGCAACTGCTGAATTTCTGTTGAGTTGGCAGAGCCTGAAGCCGCTGGGGTCCCGCAGGCGTGGCCCCTCTGCCCGAGCCAGCCCCGCTTTTGGGGGGATGCAGTGCCCTTGTACAAAGCAATCGACCTTAAAGAGAAATACCGAAAAGGAACTTACTGTTCTATCGGGAACTTCTACATCTGTGAAACAAACATGCTGCTACTCAGTTCATCTACTGATAACTGGGATATCTACAGCAAAAAAAACAAAGAACACAACACATTAAAACATTGTCTTGAGATCGGGCTGCTCATTCTGTCTTCAGTATCAGGTCAGTAAGTACATCAGTGTCTTATAAAACAGGATCCATTCCCAAGATGTCTTTATTTTGCCACACATTAAGTACAACGTAGCTGCATCACTACTGATGCCTCGTGGAGTACGTGGTGATTGTACTGGGCTTTTAACTCCATAGACTACAAGTAAGACAGAAATGCCCTGAAACTATCTGGCTGAAACAGGACTCATACAGCCACAGAGCAACGCTGCACAGGAATTTCTGCTTTCTTCTCATGACCGATACGAGTATGAGTAAGACCTGCTCTACCTGAAAATAACAACAAAGCACAGAAAAAGACTAGCAATCCCTACTGCGAGCAGTAAAACACTGCCTAGGACTTATGCAGGCAAAACTTCTACTGACAGCCTCGTGACCTCGCACTAGCAAAAGACTAGAGGATGCCCCCTGAGATATTACTGACATTCGACATGGCTAACAGCCTCCTACAGAACAAAGTCACACCCCGTTTTCTTTGCAATAGCTCTAAGCCTGAGAGCATGACAAATAAAAATGCTAAAATTAGTATTGGGGGGGGGGAGGGAAAAAAAAAGTGTTTGAAATGTCTCTGGTCTAACTGGGAAAAGTTGTGGCACACCAAATTATCAGGAAGCATCACTAGGACAGGTTGTGCATATACAGTTCAGGACTGGTGCGGAAGCAGCCATCACAACTCAATATCTTCAGAGGAAAGTTTTGGAGAGAATCATGGCTCGGCAGACATGCATGAAATCCTGTACACTTATGGCAGTGCTACAACGGCACGTACTGCACATCCAGAGTCATTTCCGTAGGGATGGGTGACGTTACTGGTGTAAATAAGCTTCAGACTTCATAGCCTCACCCCCAGTTTTTTGGGTTTTGGTTGGTTCGGGTTTTTTTCAGTTGTTTTTAGAGTCCAATCTTGTGGTGGGGGCAGGCCGCTTTGTGTTTTCACTTCCACTTTCCAGCCAGGAGAGGACATGCCAAAATACCACGGGGAAGGATGCTCAGGGTGGTATTTCTGCTTGAGACTGAAAGCAGAAGTGCTGCAGGTCTTGCACCAACAGTATGGTCGGGAGTTTCACAGCCCGGTTTTTCAGGACCCAGGGGGGTGGTGTTTTTGGAGAAGCGCCTGCACCCCTGCCAATCGCCCATCCCTACTCTCCGGTCGGGCTCGCTGCCCATCCCGCACACGGCAGGACCGGCCGGCCCCCTCACCGATCCCCAGACACACACACACACACACGCTGCCTCTGCGCGCCCGAGCCTGCACCGAGCCGAGCGGGTCGGGAAGGCGCTCGGCCCCGCGCAGGATCTGGCCCTCGCCCGGTCCTCGAGATCTGAACACGTGAAAGAAAGCCATTGAAAGGGCCAAACCTGATTGGCGGTAGCTGTTGCAGCGAAGGGGACGCTGGTGGCAGGAGTTGTTGCTGCAGACACAGTGGTGGGCGTAGCACCGTGCATCATGGGCACTTTCGGAAGGGAACCATGGAAGCGACATACGGGAGGGTGGAGCGTATATATATTTTTTTTGTTTTTTTTTTTTTATGTAACCATGGCAACATGTGGTGGATTTGGGGGCGTGGCAGGAATCACAGCAACAAGCCATGTGACATCGTCATGAAGGACACATCGGGGCGCAGCATGCAATCACAGTGCAAAGCAAGACAGCGTTGGGAAAAAAAATAAACAAGAGAGAAGGGGAAAAGCCAATTACAATTATAATTAAGGAAAAAACCAAAACATTCTCAACACTTAGTACATTTATAAGCAGAACAATGATGTATTAGACTCCGAGGGCCAAATTTCCAAAGGGGGGAGAGGGCGGGTGTGCTAGCAAAAGCCCACGTCAGCTCGCACCCGTGGGGAGTTAGACACAGCCAGTGCACGTTCCTTTGGGTGGGGACATTTTGGCAAGCGCACCCTCCCGCCCGCCTGGGAAAGCTTGTCCCCTTCCCTCCCCACCCCGTCCCCGCCAGCAACCAGAGGTACATGATGCACTTTGCAGCGGCTGCCGCAGCCCTTTCACCGGGTTTTCTTGCTTCTCTCTAGCGGGGACGATGTTTCGGCACGGGACAGAGCTTGAGGCACGGCAAACGAGCGGCTGGCAGCCCGAGCTCTCTCTCTGTACAAATTCAGTGTGCTTCCTTTCCGCCCTAATTCTAGAGGATTTGGCAAAACTCCCCTCTTGCGGGGTTGGGGAGGGGTGGAGAGGGGAGGGGGCCGAGAGGGAAAAATACATGAATGCATCTGAACAGCTACAATTTGCAGAAAGAGGACCCGAAAGGGCAACACGGCAGCAGGGAGCTCGGCAGCCTCCTGAAGCTGCGCGTCCCGCAGAGCACAGTGCTGGAGAGGATGCTCCGGGGCGCACGTGGGCATCCCCCAAACCCAAGGGGGTTTGCGGGGCCAGGGAGCCCGCAGGAAGGCCCGGCCGTCCCCGCAAACATGCGGCAGGGAAGCAGACTCGCCTTCCTCACCACCCCAGCAGACACGGCCGGCCCCGGCGGGGAGCATGCGTGCCTGCAGGCTGGGCACACTCCAGCCATGGGATGTGGGAGCATGTGGGTTGGGGTTTCCTACAGGCAGAGGGGTGTTTGAAGGGCTCAGCTCCCCGTCATGCAAGCGGTGTGTCCTCTCTGCGCTATAGGGATGGGGAGGTTCGAGAGCAGAGTGCTTAGCCGTTCCTGCCAAAGCTTTCAGACCTGCTCCCCGAAAGCCCTGCACCCTCCCCAGGGCTCCTGTTCCCACCTTCTCCCTCTGGCTGAAGCAGGCACACACCTGGATGCTGGCAGTCTTGTATAACCTTGGTTGGAGGTTGAAAGCTCAGCTTTCACCCACCCTGCTGTGCCCAGCAGCTGTAGACAGAGGGGAAGGTCCCTCAAAGCCTTGCACAGGTTGCCAGTAAGACCCAGCTGCTGAGCCTGAACGTACTGGATCCCTGCAGCAGCAACGAGTATGTACTCAGCCCTGCCGCCTCACTGCATCCCGCCTGCACCAGCAGTGGTACCTCCCTACGGTCCCTTGTACCTGCGCAGCTGACACTTCTTCACTAAAGAGATGAATCTTCAGCCAGTCCACAGTCTAAGCCCTGCTTCTCTCGCTGTACAAGCAGCGCCCTGCCCTGGCAGAGGGGCTGACCCCAGATGTGTTCTTCCTTAGCGCCTTTATTAAACCAGTCTCCTAAAATGTCCTCAGAAGGACAACCGAAAATCCAAACTCTAATCCACCTGATGCCTGATACAAAAAAAATAAACCAACAGGATCCTCCCATTGCTATTTCCTTTTGGTGGATGACTTAAATGGGTTGTGAAGACATTTAAGTGACAAATTTTTGTCTCTGCAGCGGAACTAAATAGGGGTGGGAACACATCACCTTGGGTTCTCTTATTAGTCACATGAAACACTGCACTGCACAGAAATTAAAAGGCATACAACCATTTAAGCCTCAAAGAAGACAGCGGATAGACAGTCACACCACTCAGCCACCCAGGTTCTCACTGATGCATACTAACTTGCTGTCTCTTTCAGATTAGGAAAAGTTGAGAAGTTTGTGTAGAAAAACCTACCAACGCTTGCAGTGGGTGTCATGCACAGAACTGACCCTGCACACCATGCATTGAAGCGTGGAAAGATGAACAAAAGGGATATTTCATTAGTGAAGCTTCAGTGTTAGAAATCACTTTAACTAAAAAGCAGGTATTCTCTTTGCAGCATTCAGTATTTGAGCACATGCAAACAGATTCTGCATATTGGTATATAAATAGTTTAAACTCACTTTTAAGAGATCATAGCAAACCAAATTAATTCTTGAATTCTTGGGTAGTAGAAAATCTGTTTCTTCTCCCACCCTGATATTAAATTATATGATCTATGCTAGAAATCAGGGTTGTTTGGGGTTTTTTTGGTATCAGGTATGTTGATTTCTTTCTGATCATGTCAGCAGAAAACAAATTGCCCTTAGAGGAACGTCACACTCATGTTAAAACCGACTTTTCAAAAGCAATTTACTCCTGCAAGCAGGGACCGGGATTCAAAGTCTCTGGTTTAAGCTGAAAGAGGCAGTTTTTTTCTGGACTTGTAACTATTGTAGTGATGATGCCATTTTCAACAGACACCCTGACTTTCCCCCCATGGCAACCCATGATGCTGATCTCTCAATAACTGAACAGGAGAAACTCAGAAAAGCAACAGCTCGTTTCCCCTCCCCACGGTGTGAGCTGCTACGTGCCGCTTCCCTGCTTCGCTTCCCAGACCGCTGCAAAGGCTGCGACCAGGTCTGCAGTCTGATGCGTAAGGGAAGACGGGAACGCGTAACGTAAATTTATCAGAGATCCATCCTCTGACTGGAAATCTGCTGCTCTGCCCAGCATTAATGTCCTCAGACGAGAGCAGGTGCCAGCAAATAGACCTGTTAGGCATCAGCCCTGAGCGTAATTTCATTGCCATGAGACAGGGCACAACGGCACAGAGTGCTGGGTAAAAGCTAATTTATGGTGCTCGCATCAGAAACGCGTGTCCTTATGTCAACTTTGGCAACGGCAACCTCGAGGAAGAGGAGCGCGTAGCCAGCTGGGGGACTTGGCATTCTCAAAGGTGTCAGTGTTTCCTGAAGAAGTATTTCGCTTGGCACCTAACAGAGCTGCGGTAAGGCCAGCTCAGCCCATCCCATCCCCTCCAAGGGCACTTTGCAGAGCACAGGGCGGGAGGCTGCTACTCGAGTCCTTCCCTCCATCTCTCCGCACAGAACTCCACTTCCCTGGAAGAACATCTTGCCAGCTGCTGACTTCTGAGTGTCTCCAAGTGCTCTCATAACAGAAAGGCCACACGAGCACTGGGTTTGGGTCCCAGCTCTCTGGGCCCACGCTCACCCCTGAGACAGTTTGGTCTCAGTACAGGACTGTCTCTACAGCTTTTCCCTGACCCCAAGGACGAGCAAGGCCAAGGTCCAGGTCCACTGCGTGTTCACCTCGAGGGGCCAGCCCAGAGAAACACTTTGTATAGTTTTGTAAATATCATCTGGCAAGTGAATACAGCATTAAACATTAAAAACATTGGGCGTTGGTTTTCTTATGATGCTCTGCAATGATAACGATGACACTAAAAAATGAGCTATCAACTCTGGAATATTCCTAATTCAGCCACTTATAATACTTACTACTCTAAGCAGGTTTTGTTTTTCATTTGGCTGCAGTGAATAGCGGTTAATTGGCTAGTCAGCAGTCACAGCTCTGCCACGTCGATACTTCCAGTCCTATATGAATTACCGAACTGCATCTTTCACTTTTACTCTGAGACCTTAAAGGTACAATAAACGCTGGGAGTTAAATTGCTTTTAAAAAGCTTAGACTATCACACTGGTCAAAAGACAAGCAAGAGGGAAATGTATGCCTTTAAAGAGGATTATGTAATTTGTATTTACTAAAGACAAACCGTTCCCTCTATAAGCATCATGGCTGCTGGAATATGTAGGTCGCTGAGATAGAAGCTCAGAGGGATACCTGCAGCTTCAAGTGAGCAGGCACAGAGGTCCACAAGACATTTTAACATGAGTCCGTAAGGGTGCTACGCAAGAGTCAAAGAATTAATTTGGGATTAACCAGTTGAACCATAAGGAGGAGAAACAGAAAGTATGAATTCAGAAACATGCAGACATTTTTCTTAGTTCAACCACTTAAAAAAACCCAAAACCAAACAAAAAAAAGGCTAGGAAGGGATCTTTACAAGTGAAAAGCTCTGAATTGTAGTAGGCAAAGGAAAAAAAAAAGTCAAACAACAAACGTTAACTTTTCATCCATTTTTAACAAGAAACCACACACTGATACTCTTTTGCTAAGGGCTCTTACAAATCTGCTCATTAGCTCAACGCCTAGGTCATAAAAAAGACAACTACGATGCTGGGGAAAGCAAGGAGACACTTACCTGTAGGGATGAATGTAGGCTGTTGCAACTGCATGTTGGCTAGAGCCTGTTGGTAGTGGAAAACGCTTGGGTTAAAGACTGTGGTGGCACCATTGTTTTTTTCAAGTGCTGGCCTCTTTGGTAAAGGTTGAAGTGCACCAGGCGGCAGGGCCTGTGGATAAGGGAGTCATTAAAGACAAGTGGAGTAAAAAAAGGGGCCCAGATGTAGATCAAGCATGCAATAAATAATAGGGGCTCTTGGCTGCAAACCACCTGTAACTGTACCAACTTTAGCAAGACGGGAAAGAGAAGAGCAGCTAAATCACAGTAGAAGTAGTAGGTGAAACCGCAGCTTCACTAGGTAAGCAGTTAGTAAATGCACCAGGAGAAGGGGCAGAGTCCAGGAGGAGGGATGCTAAGGGAGCTTTTCAGCAGGACTGACTTGGGCACACGGGAAAAAAAAGCATGAGGAGAAGGAAAGGGAGAGGCGATCACCTGGACAGGACACTACGAAGAGCAGTTGCAGGCAACAAACATTTTAAAAAAAAAATACCAGCTAAGAGAAATATAGGGGATAACTATTTAAAAACAAGAAGATTAGCATAAGCAACAAATGCCATGGAAAAAAAGGGATGCTTGCCTCTGCCTGTTTCAACACCTGTCTACATGTATGCGCGCACGTGTGGAAGCATGTACACTTGTGTGCAGCCGACCCATGTGCCGAGGTGGTAAAGCGGTAGCTGTTGCCAATGACACGCATAATGTTACATTCATAGTAAAATGCATTTCCACTTGTTAGTAGAGATGCTGAGCAACATGGCCAAGAACAGGCCTGATTCTTCACTGCTTGCACCAGCGGCACAGCTCACCACCAGCAGGTTTGGACTTGCTCCCAGTTTCTAGAAGGTGGCCTCCAACAGTTAAATACTGCTCGCTCCTTATTAACAGGGGAAAAAGCCATTGACAAATCGGGTGTTCGAACAAGATTTGGGTGGGCCCTGCTATCAGGCAAATCCTCTCTTCTTGTTCTATCACACCACTGGGCTTCTTCCAGCCTGTCAAACCTGTTTCACGATCAGACTTGGTAAAAAGCATTAACCCAACTCCGGAACTTTTCTCAGTGAGTTACTCATCATTCACCCAAGCATGTCTCAACAGCAAAGTAGTATGTCAGGTTCTTAGGAGACAGGAATGTTTCTAATGATTTACAGCTTTTCATTGTACCCAAGTAGAAACCACATTTTTTCTCCACATTGTGATAGAAAAGGGTCCTTTTTAATTATGCCCTGCAGTCCTTTTGCACGTAACGCTCCCATTGACGTCAATGAGATTTACGCACGTGGAAGTCATGCAGAATCAGGTCATTTATGCCTAGTTGTGTTAGTCTAGATCATGTAGCAAAGCAATGGCCGAAAAATAGGGTTATCACTCCTATTTTTTTTTAATAGGTGACAGTGAAGGGTAGGTAATGGAGAAGGTTTAGCTAATGAAGGGTTAAGGCTACAAACACACAGTACTTGAAGAAAGGACACAAGTAAAGAGATTTTAAAGAGTTACAAAGATTAACACACAACAGAATATAAGTAAAAGCTTGCAACAGTTTGTCACCATCTAGAAACAGGTTTCACTTTATATTTAATTCGCTACAGGAGACTGCTCATCTGAGAAATGTTAAGCAATATACTTCCAGGCAAAATATTATTCCATCCTATCTCTATTCATGTGGTGGCTTTTGGGTGGTTTTAATATTAAAAAAAAAAAGAAAATTAGAAGAAGAAATTGCATTTGAAAAACTGCCCTCAGACATGTACACATCCTCTGCTAAGGCTAGCAGGCATCCAGTGCCAGCATTAGGACTTAATCCTTCCAGATTTCTTCTGGCTAGTACCAAAAGACAGCAGTCGAACACAACATTCTCAGACACAGACACCAAAATCTTTTGCTTAAGATCCATATTTCAGGATGAGATCTTTTACGTAAAGATCTAAGAGTTTCCATTTCTAGGGAAGCCCTCATTGATGCCTATGTTAAATCCGACTGTATCTACATCTCGCCTGTTTAATGACGGCTACATGAATGGCCCTCCAGGCACGGGACAGGTTTGCAGCTTGTAGAGACTGGAGCAGCTCCACTTACATCAGAGGTGTTTTACAGATCTCCAGTGACTGAAGAACTTGCTGCTTAAACTCATGCTCCTTACTGTGCATGATTGCAAAACGTTCTTTTTCAGACGCTTCCAAAATCTGCCTCAGAAAAAAAATCACTAATTATAGCAAAGCAACTGTGCCAGGCACATAATGGACTTTTGACTCCTTGCTTCTTGGCCAAAGGCTGTCACCACCCCAAAATGCCCATTATCCCATAATGGCAGTGCCAAAAGCAGAACAGCTGAAGGCTTTGAGACCTCGCCATGATGTCCTGGCTTTTTACAGGACAATTCCTGAGCCCAGCGTTGCGGTCAGAGGGAGCATACAACCACCAACAGGCCATAGGGATGTCAAGGCACAACGGTCTACCCCATCACCCTTCCTCCTACCCTGCTGCAGCCCCTTGGGAGCAAGGGAGAGAAAGGAGCTACGGCAGTCCCACCACTGCTCCCTGAACAGTAGCTGGGTGGAGAAACCCAAATAAATGCAACATTTCCAGAGTCTTCTAAAGAAACAAGCACACCACAGCAGCTGCTGTGCGACCTGAAGGCGGCTCTGCCACACGGGCTCTGTGGGCACAGGAGTCAGGAGCCCATCTCAGTCTGCTTCTGGTTTGATGCAGCCTTCTGGGTCGCCTCTCCCACCCCAGCAGCTGGGGGAGCACCTCTACAGGACCATGCCTGGAAGATGCTCTCCCCCCGTTGCCAACCTGTCTAATTTCAGATATCAAGGTGCAAGAGGGCCCAGGGGGACAGAAGGATCTGGCTTCACCACTTCTCCAGCCCTTGCGTTGAGGTAAGAGACCCGAGTCAGGAGCACACTCACTGAAAGGTCTACCTAGAAATGCCTGGGAGAGGTGTCTAAAATTGCATGTGATGAAGTTGGGCCAATACAGCTCCTGCAGAGGGATCTGGCAAGGACACTGGAGCAAACAAGTGTGTCTCATTTGAAACAGGCCGGCATTTCTGTAACCGTCTCAGGACCTGCTAGAATTGTAAGAGCTTATGGGGAGACACTTCTGTCTTGGACCATGTTCTGAAGGTTTCCCCCAAGCATGTCCTGCAGCACCTACAAAAGGCAACGGGAGACTCCTCACCACATTTTGACCTTACTGAATTCTGCAGCAAGTGCCTCCCCGCTGCAGGACAGGAGCTAGACTAAAGCCTTGTAGCAAAGAACTTACTTGGTGAGTTTACCTCATCCTGCTGCTTGCGATTTCCCTCTGGACGAGCTGTGACCATCACAGATGTAGCAGTAACCTTGGACAGTAATCTTTTCTGACTTTCTGTTTTGCCCATGTGTTTGTGTGTGCACACGGTTATGCAACACGATCAGACCATCTGCACTGCTGAAAGGGTTAATTCACTTCAGTATCCATGTGCTAGCCTGCACTGATCCCAGTGAACAATTCCCACTACAAAAATGCCAGGCACCCTCCGATTTTTGGGCTGGGAAAGCCACATTCCTGCTGGACCATAAGCATCTGAACAAAGGTTTGTGCCACCTCTCTGCGTGGCAGGGAAAGCAATCTTTCAGCATGACTGACAGATAAAAACGCACTGCATGCCAAAGTCAAAATTTCCCACGTGCTGGTTAACAACCCTCTCTTATTTTTTGCAAGACAAGAACTGGATTAAATCTTTGCAACAAACAATTTAATTGCACCTCAAAGTTCCCCTCAGATTGCTATCTCCTGGGAGCAGATCACACTTTCACCCCTTTGCACTTAGCAAAGAGGGGCTGGGTCTACATCTGGCTGAGTGCTTCAGTCCAAGGCACAACAAATACAAAACGATCTGAGAGAGGGCAGAGGTAGCACCCATGCCCTGGCAAGCAGCAGGAGCAATCTGAGCAGTTTCCTCTGAAGGTTATACGCACTCTTATCACCACTGTGAATCCTTCTCTGGCGCAGCCTTCCCAAAGGGTTCAGAGGAGGTGACATATTCCAACAACGCGGTTGCAAACCTTCAGATGTTTCAGAGCAGGAAGACTACTAAAAGTAACTTATGTGATGGGGTTTTGCTAAGTAAGGGAGGTCAGGAGGGTAGGGGAGTTAAGGGCTTTCCCATCCTCCGCCAGACCACGTCTCCTCGGAGAGGTGGCTCTCGGAGAGGGCAGCGAGGCACCGCACAGGCCTACGCTGCCTTTGGGGATGCGGCTGTGGCAGCCGCGAGCACCGGGGAGTGAGAGGCTGTCACGTCATTTACAGCGACTGCCGGTGGAAGCCGATCCCTAGCAAGAATTCCTACTGCTGCTGTCTAAACTCCAACAGGGAAGCCTCGTGACTACTTAAAAATCCCAAACCCAAGTTTTCAGAGGGGAAGGGGAGCAGATCAGACTCTGCTTCCCAGCTCTGGGAATGGGGAGCAACGCCAGCTTGAAGGCTTCAGGGCACCCGTCTGTCCACTCTTCCCTTTCCCCCCTATAGCTGGGTAACAGGAGCCGTTTCTTTGTAGGATGTATTGGATCCCTTATTATTTAGGGTGAATGGGAAACAGTTGTCTTCTATGGAGCCAGGACTGATAGCTGCCTGGGAGGATGGCTTTTGCCTCACTATGAGTGTCACAAAGACAGGTAAAACATATTCAAGACTCAGAAAATAATCAAAGGTAGCTTATATGAAGACAGCTTGCAGACAGAAGCCTGGGGAGCGGACCCTGTGCCTGAAGCAAAAGGCACCCACAGCGAGGTCCCTTTGCTGACACACTGTCCCACCGCGGTATGGGGGGAGGAACCAGAGACAGAGCCAGCTGCAGTCGTCCCCCCAGCTTACCAAACACGTGACCAAAGTCCTGCACTGCACCCGCTTTAGTTCCCAGCATAGATCTCTATGGGTGCTGCGTAGCTCTCTCCCTCTGCTTCTCTTAATGTCAGGAACCGCCAGGACTGGAGAGGTCCCAAACTTGTGCTGTGCCCATTTCACAGAACACCATTTTGCAGGGCAGTACCAGCATGACACTGCTAAGCAAAGCTCTGCTGTTGGGCTTACCACGAAAAGTGGCTGCCCTCTGTCCTGCACCACCCAGTCCTCTGGCACATCCAACACGCTGCAAACCTAATGAGTTCAATTCTCACCAAAACACCACGTCTCACGACTCCAAAGCTGCTGCTGTTTGGAAAAACACCTCAAAACCCAGCGCTGCCTCCTCCTGAGATTATTCACTGCCTCCAAAACGCATCCGGGTTTCAGTAGGCAAAGCTCAGACGGTAATGGATGGTGTGCAGGGTGCAGGATCGGCACGTCTGAACAGACACTGCAACATTTCTGGCCGGGATGGGCAGTCTCCCCAGGCACTAACACAACAGACCGAGTGCGGAAGGCTTTCATGCAGACTAAGATGGTTACGTGCAAAGCGAGAAGGTGAAAGGTCCAAGTACCAGGTCAAAGGTTGCCTCCAGCGGTCGCTTCAGTGATCTGACAGCTGGCTGAGTCTTAATTAGCAGGCAGCGAGCACATGATGGCAATGGGCCAGGGAGGGGGGTCAAGCACAGTAACAAAAACAGCAAGCAGAGGTGTGTCAAGAGAGAGCAACATTTGGGGGAGGCGAAGAGAAAAAAATAAAAAATGAATGCATTATACAATATATTAAAAAGATGAGGCATGCACAACATTGGGTGGCTGAGTAATTACCTGGCCTAGCAGCTAGTCAGCTATTTCACCTCAGTAAATTTTAAAAGGAAAGAAATATCATCGCGGGACAGGTGCTCTAGAGCATCTTCACTGCAGCTGGCACAGCGGGTGAGGAGCACTCGGGGATTAGCACCTGCAGGTGGACTTGCGCTGGGCTTCAACCCTAATTCTGCAGCTACGCACCATGCGGAGGTCAGCAGGAGCGCTCGGGGCAAGGGAAGGACCACCGGCAAAGAAGGGAGGTTCAAGCACATGCCTACGCGCCATCCTGAACTTGAGCCTGACCCCGTTCATCTGGCTGTGCTGCACAGACTTCAGCCAAGGAGGAGTGAGTAAAGCTACTACTGTGCATGTTGAGTAACTGCAAGATTGGGTCCCTCAGAAATATCTTCTGAATTTAGATTTGAAGTCATTCCAAATCTATTTTAGAAGGTACACCCATTTGTCTGGCATATGTTTTTCGGTCCAAGAAAACTGGGCACCATTCTTCCTTTTATTAAAGTCTCATTCCTCAACAGGTACAGTAAATGCATCAAACCTTGAAAAGTCAATGAATAATGTAAGCTGTTTTGGTAGCAGGGGTGATGCAACAAGCCATCAATAAATATTTTAAAGGCTCTAGTTAACAGCATACAAATAAGGTTAATTACATTTTTAAGAGAAGCCAGCAGCATGAATAAAGCATGCACTGGCTTTGGTTAAGCAGCAGTGTCCTAGATCGTTAGTGAAAAAGTAAAGATTCAATTGTAAAAAACACAAGAGTTTCATTTCAGAAGGTTCTTTTTCAACAGACCTGGGCTGTTGTTTCAACGATAATAAAAAGAGTAAGAAATCTATTAAACAAACTGTACTGGACAACTAAATACTGCAGCATAAACTGGTTCTTCAAATTACATTTCAGGTAATACTGATGCTACAAGGAAGGCAGTTGTTTCATTTCTAGAATCTTCTCGGTTTTGTGTTACATTTCACCACAAACAAAAAGCGACCTGCTCTACTGTCTTCAAACAAAAGGTATTTAGAAAAATTTTAGTAGCCTTACTTGTAAATCAAAAAGGAGACAAGAACCTTTCCAGTATTAGTTATAAAAGAAAAAAAATCACAGAATGGATGAGTTTGGAAGGGGATCCCTGGAGATCATCTACTCCAACACCCTGCTCAAAGCGGGGTCAACCAGTGCAGCTTGCTCAGGACTGCGTCCAGGCAGGTTTTAAATATCTCCAAGGACGGAGCAACCTGTTGCAGTGTTTGATCACCCTCACAGTAAAGTTCGTTCTTATGTTTAAATGGCATTTCCTACATTTCATTTTGTGCCCATTGCCTCTTGTCTTTCACTGGGCACCACAGGGAAGAGTCTGCCTCCATCTGCTTTACTTCCCCCATGAGGAATTTATACACATGGGTAAGATCCCCCTGAGCCTCTTCTTCCCTCCCTAGGATGAACAGCCGCAGCTCTCTCATCTCTGGAATAAACAGGTGCCATTAAATTGAATTCAACAGAATGGCAAACATTTACTCCAGCTATGAATTTGATCTGGTAAGTCTTCCTTGACTCGTTTTTAGAATTGTTGGTAGTAGAAGTCACAATTCAAATTAAAATGCAGGTGGGACCATCTCTACCAGATCCTAAGTATCAAACAGGTCAAGATGTCACCTTTGGTCTGAGTCTTTTCATTTCACTAAGCCTTGGCAAAGGCATCAGGCACAAGGCTGCTCAGTTTGCTAGGCTTGAACAACTGATACCTCGTCTGCTTTGAAGTCAGTGGAAATTTTGCTGCTGACCTCAACAGACCAGGATCTCCCTGCAAAGGATGTATTATGGGACAGGTATTCTTTGCTTTCATTATGTACTGAGGAAGCTAAACTGACAGCTATGACTTAGCCAGGGAAGGTGTTTGCTGCTGTACTTGCATTCATGTCACCTCATGAAGTTACGGCAGAAAATCACAGGGTTCGCCACCACGTCCCTAACTGGTGAGATGTACTGTGCCACTCAGGGCTCCATGCTACGGTGAGCAGCACATCGAAAGGATGAAGAGATGGGATCCACATTGCACATGCTCTCAGCTCTCTA
Organism: Theristicus caerulescens; assembly: GCA_020745775.1. Taxonomy (NCBI): domain Eukaryota; kingdom Metazoa; phylum Chordata; class Aves; order Pelecaniformes; family Threskiornithidae; genus Theristicus; species Theristicus caerulescens. Next base: position 22,708,281 of record CM036567.1, on the reverse strand, counting down.
GTCAGCCATTTACAAAGCACTCTACTTTTCCACAAACGACACATATGACACAAATGAAATCTCTTAGCAATGGAAATACAGCTTGAGAAGAGCTCTACTTACCATTGCAGCTGCAGCTGTCTGGTTCACCTGGTGTTGAGCTGCCTTGATTTTGGCTTGCAGGTGTGCAGGGGGATGAAAGTACTTGCATTTCTCCCTAGAGCATCGACCTTTGATGTAATCCATGCAAACTGTAACAGTATTTTCATTTGTGTCTATCATTGCAATATCTATAGGGTGAGCATAGCGGCAATCATTCTCACCACGTGTGCAATTTCCACGCTGAAACTCTCGACAAACCTTAAAAGAAAGTCACATTGTTGAGCAGGACATCACGTTACTCTTCATTCAGTATTTTCAACACAATATCAGTTCATTTGGCCACATTAAACTATGCGTGTAATCTAAATCCATGATGATCTTGGGTAGCACATATGCCAACAGTCACAGAGACAAGCGGTGCTACTCACAACTGGTTTAGGGTACGAAAAAACCCCACTACGTTACCAAGGCGAATTACCAAACGCAAGTGAAGTACAGACTTTGTGCAGAATGGAAAGTGACCCCAGGAAGTCAATGTTGTTATGCCAAACTTTTGGAGCTCAGGATTCCTCCCCTGCCTCTAAAGCTTAAATGTTAATAACTCTGCCATTTGTGTCTCAGCTGGATTATGTATTTGTTATGGAGCACACTCTTGGGTAGAACATTTAATTCTAAACGTTGGGTGCTGCTGTTATTTGCAACAAGTACCTTTGCTTAAATATGAGGAGCCTCTTTCGCATAAATAGTCTCATCGCCCTCCACAATAAAACTCTGACCCTGGGGTTACATGACAGTGTGTTTGATTACACTGCAACGTGTTCCTAAGGTGTTAACGAAATTGCTAGCTTTACGAAGATCTTGCAGATCCTTTTAAGTTATGAGCACTGAAGCATCAAAGGCAGAGAAAAAGGTTTCACGAAATGGATCTGCATGGTTTCCTTGTCTGAGGGACCAAGATAAATTGCCGAGGACTATAGCTGGTAGCACAGATCACGTACCAGTGCACTATCAGACTGAGTGTGGGGAAAGGTGAGACGTGACGTGAGAAGGGAAGCAATCAGCAAGGCAATATAAAGTACGTAACGCAAAACAACGTGTTTTGAAATTACACCCTTCTCCGCTACCTTCCTGTGTTATAATTTACACCCGCGGGGGCCTCTGAATTCAGGTCCTCAGCCCTTATCTTCTGCAGAGCCTCTGCTGAGGGTTTGAAAGACATTTACAACTCCTCCAACACTAAGTCCCAGCATGCCCAGCCAACTGGTGGAGGGGGAGACACACATCTTTCCAATGCCCGTACCCAGCGTTCCCAACAGTGTAACGCTTAAAGCTTTCTGTAGAAGCTCAATAAGCCCATCTCAAGACAAGGGAAGCGTCTGTTACTTCCAAAACATCTCCCACTCAACTCAGTGAAACGGCAGACCATCCACTTGCATTTTTTAAGTGTGGCAGAGCACACACAGAAAACAACAATCCCAGCCCTGCTCTAACGCTCACTGAAATCAGAAGAGTGAGTGCTCCCAAATTTCCAGTGACTTCCAGGGATTTGGGATCAGGCCCCACACCAGAGTCTGCTCAAGCAGAGAACAGCAGCCCTGTGTTAGGAAAGCTGCAGGTTAAACTCTGCACTGTGCTGCATCAGGTCATTCTAGCAGAGAGCAACAGCTGGGCCCACATGCCCTGTTCATTCCCGTCAGCAGTATCGTATCAGACGTCCAAATACCTCCAGTTTATCCGTACGCATCAGTTTCTGCCCAGCAGAGCCTCCTGGTACTGTAACAGTAGGATTTCCAGAAACCAGGACAGGAGTATTTGGTAAAAGCTCTGCAGGAACCAAGCCCATCCCAGGAGAAACATGACTCAGGTAGGGACTAAAAGCCATCGTGGGGCTTGTTGCAAGCGATGGAGTCACAGGAAACGTTGTCTGTGTATAGAAAGAGGAAAAACAAAATATTAGTAAAAAAGCTCTGTCATGGATTACCCAAAGCCTTGCAGCACTTCAATCCTTTCAGACAATTCGATTAGCAACACCAAAATGCTGTGCTCTCCAATCTATTCATTTATCGCCATTTTCTTGCGATCCATTCGCTTCTCCTGACTCACAGATTTGTGACTCATCCTGAACACAAGGCATCTTTATTTGCCAGATCAAAGCATATTGATGATCTTTATAGTTTAATGACACAATTAAGGATTTCATGCCAGCAATTAGGGCAGGCCCAAATTAAACAGACTTCTCATTCCCAAATAAATGTCTCAGCTTCTGTATGTCTACACCGCAACGCTGTACAGAGACCTCAGGGTAAGCTGCAGCTTCAGGACCTGGAAGCACGCAACTCCATCAGCTACGTGGTTGAATTCACTATCAGCCTGCACTGAGCTCCACGTTATCATGGGTAGCATGGCTCAGGTAGACAAATGGGATCATTTAGAGTCAGGCGAGGCATCTCTGCTACAGTACGCTTGGAGATCTAGAATTCTGCGCATCTGGGGTTTATTTCAGGCTGTCAACAGCCTCCAGGAAAAAGCAACTTTGCAGGAGTATCCCGAGCCCACGCTCCACGTGAATGGCAGCAAGAGGACACCAAACTCACTGGTGTTACAACAGGCCAGACCTCACGGCTTTGGCAAGAGCAGGTGGGTCGTGGGCTTGGAAGAGCCACGGACAGAGCCTACCAGATGTGGTGGCCCAGCACGAGGTTCGGGACCCCAGCTATGCTGTGAGGAGCCATGTCCCCATCAGAACAACGACCCATAAAGATCACTACTGCTTCTGATCCCTAAATCGCGCTCGGCAGGCCCTGCAAGCGCGGCAGAGCTTCAGCGCTGGTGGCCAGAGCAGCTCCCTGGCCTGAACTGCTCCAGACTGCTGGTCCGGGAAAGGAGCTGCTCTTCTGCCAGGCAGGCGGGATCACACAAAGCTCCTAAGTGGGTGCTCAGGTTAAAGTCTGTGAACAGCTCCTATAGCCAGGGAGTTTGGGAGACTTTAAAGCACCAGATCCGAGGTGCGTTTGGGAATGAGACCAGTTCCAGCTGATGAAAAAAATCCCCCCTGCCCACCCCGAAGACCAGAGCCTGCAAGGCAGCGCTCCTGCTCCTATAGCAGGGGCTCAAGCAGCCCCCAGGGAAAGGAGCCTGTGACTTGCTTTTATTTTTATTTTCCCTTCTCTCACCTGCTCCACTGTGAACTCTGGGTTACAGTTAAAGCTGCTCACATTTGCAGGCGTACGTGATGCCGTCCCCGGTAGCTAGAGCCTCTACTTGGCAATAAATGCAAGTGTGCTTACAAAATGGCCTGGGGCGTTTTCCTGGCCACACACATCGTCTCCTCCTTGCTTTTATTTTTGTACCTCTACTCCTGTGGGCTTCTAAAAGAAATCACACGTGGACAGTGTGTTTCTCGACAGCATCTTCATCCCAGTACTTTCATAAGCTAGGAAACACTTTGCTGCTTGTGATCTGGAAGAAGCTAGCCCACGGTAACACCAGCCAAGCTGTCCTAACCTATATTTAGCTTAATGATGCCCCCTTCCTAAGGTCAGAGTGACAGCAAGCAGCTCCTGAGCTGATGAGAAAGGGGATGACAGGTCACTGCCAGCATACGTCCCACTTTCTCCTCCACAACAGGGAGACACGGCCTCCTGAATCAGCAGCGCTGGGTGCTTTAAGTGTAGCAGAACCAAATAATCCTCTCTGGGAGAGATTTCCAATTTTCCTTCTTTTGAGTCTAAATCAAGCCCTGCTTCACCTGATGGGAGACTTTAACCGTTAAACCCAGAGATCCTCCAGTCCATGGCCCTTTATTAAATCATTTTCTTCTCTCTTTCAATTCTCTGTGGCTCCCAGACATTTTACACCTTTTGCTGCTAGAAAAGCTCTTTAAGGATCTTCAAATGCTGTGACTCCCTGAACACTTGAGTGAGAAGGCAGCATCCATTAGACTGTTTTCTTTTGTGCAAGCACCAGTAATTACAGCAGCATCTGCTGAACTTCTGCCACCACTCGCACTGTAAATGCTATTTTAAGGAGTTTCTCCAGCCTGGCCAGTCTGCGCAGGGTTATGCTGGGGCCCAACACACATTGCCAGCACTTGTTTTGTGCACCCATAGTAGCCCAGACCTTGCAGCACACGTGGCTTGCACAAATGCGTGGGCGAATCTACCCTGCGTGCCTCCAGCACCCAATACAGCAGGAGCCCTGGGTATCCTGACAGAGCAGGTGTGGCACAGACACTGCTCCAAAATTTCAGGAGATCCTTTAAGGCAGGCGTCCCCTGCCTGGGCTCGAACACAACCAGGAGCCAGCCCGAGGACCCAGCTGGTTTCTGAGATGGAGGGGAGATGTTCTCAAGCAGAGGATGCCCGGGCATTTGTGCAGCCAGGGAGGAAGGCTGGGGGCTTGCACCACCTCACACTGAGTGCATTCACCAGAAACCGGTGGGAAGAGGTGTGAAATATTCACAAAGATATGATATACCAGCCCCTCCGCCAGAGCCACTACAAACTGGGAGGCAGGTCCTGCTCCCTGAAACACTGTCCCCATCTCCAAGGCTGTTCCTTCAAGAGCAGCTCCTCTCCTCACTGGGAACGACTGGCAAGGGCTAAGGGATCTGAACCCAACCTGAAAAGAGCAGAGGAAGGACGTCCATAAAGAGCAACTGAGGATCTGCCCGTGATCCTGGAGACCTACAGAAGGATGCACAGAGGAGCAGGACAGGTTTTTATCGCTGCCACTGGTTGTTCACCCATTCCATGCCCTGACATCTGCTGCCGCGTTCCCAAGGTGTCACAACCGCTTCTGCCCGCCTGAACCGTGCGCCCGGTGCCGCCGGCTGAAAGCGACAGCTCTGCTCCGCACCCTGCCCGCGGGCCGGGACTGACGCTCGGCAGCCACGCAGGCGTCTTCAGCAGATGCACAGCCAGAGAGCGAGCAGACCTTGCTCAGCACGTCAAACCTCGAAGCGCTGGGGGTTTTTAAGTCTGAAGAGTGCTAAGCACACTGAAAACTGTTCCTCTGTAAGCTGGCATCAGGGAGCTCTGTATTTATTGTGGCTGATGAGGGGAAAAGATGGGCTGCGCTCATTGCCAGCCCCGACTGCCTGTCTTGGATTGGGAAATCCAGTCTGGCTCATGCATCAGTACCAGTAATAAAGATGCTGCCAGCCAAATCTCTCCTCCCTTTACGTCTGTGCAGGTCCCCTGTGCCAGGCCTGTCCTGAGGGAATTCAAGTGAGTTTCTTCCTTGCAGCCAGAGCCCAACTGTAATTTTTACTCCAAACAGCACCGCTCTCCTCAACATGCCTCCCATCCACCTCTTGTGATCGCACCCAGCCAGGAGACCTGACAGATCAATATTATGACTGTACACTAAAAAAAAGAAAAAAGTCTCAACTTAGTTGCTGGTGTGCTCTAGGGCAAAACAGCCAGATTGAAAGCATCAACACTTACCCCTGCTGCCCCCCTTAAAGCTCTTGCAAATTCAGGAAATACAGGGGCAGGTTTCCTTGCAAACTACCTCTTATTAACCATAGCACATGCAGACACTACCAGTAATTCCTGAGCAGCAGGGAAACAGGTTACAGTGGAGCGGCAGAGGGGTTCAGACCGGTAACAGCTCACAAGACTACTTTACTGAGTATTAAAATGCATGTAAGAGTTTAAAAAAAAAAAAAAAAAAAAAAAGGAGAAGAAAGAAGCTGAAATGGCTGTTGTGAGAACATATCTCGGGGGGAGGGCTGCCAAGGACTCCGACAACTCTGAGCTCCTCACAGACCCCGAGCACAGGAGCTGTTAGGTTGAAGGTGTGAGCAGAGAGAAGGGACCGTCCCAGGGAGGGGCATTTGTCACCACTGGTGGTGACAGGACCTGGAACAGCTGATTTTGTTAACAAACTAGAAGTTGCATTCAATTTGCCTAGCAGAAATTGTGCTAAAGCTAGAGATGAAACACAGAGCGAGTGTGAAGAGGAAGGCAGAGGAGCGGCTGGTGTTTTGTCGAACACAAGCGCTGCCTCAGCCAGCAAGTGCTGATTCTGAGCTACCTCAGACCCTAAAAAGGGAAAGCCTGAAAATGAGAGACCCAGTATAAATACAGAGGTGTTGATGGCCTGAAGGAGGGGAGACAGGTCACTGCTAAGCAGCTACATGTGGAAAGCACACAAAAAACAGCAGCAGCTTTTATTACAGTCTGGTGATAGAAACATAGAAGATAAAGATCTTGTACTGACAAGGTTGAAGACCCTGATATTGAAAACATAATTGATGCTGTTCAGAAAATGCAAAAACCTGTGTTCTCCTCCAATGCAACTGCATGGGGCTGGCTGTAAAACCACTCCTCTAACACGAAGGCTGAGCATGCTGGAGTGAATCCCAGCGGCCAAAGCATCCAGCTGCCTACCACCGTAGATGCTCATTTCCCCAGTCAGATCACAAAGACACACTCCTAGCTCAAAGGGTATCTCATTTGTGGGCTGCTGTAGTGTGCAAGTCAGGCGTTAACGCCCCACAGCACCGTCTCTTGGCAGACACCAGCTCCTGGGTGGGCCAGGGTATGTGTGTTTATTCATTCCTAGTGTGCCTTTGACTAGAGGCTGAGATATAGATTAGGTTTTTGCTGCATGGAACAAATGCATGCCCAAAACACCTGCTGAAATCTACTCCAGCACTTGTCACCCTGTGCTTTAACCCCTCCATCAGCACCGAGGGGCAGCAGCAGGGTCCCGCTGGCCCAGGAGGGGATGCGGGGCTGGGTTAAAGTCTGGGTTGTCTTCAGGGGCATGGGTGACTCAGAGCTGTCAAGATAGTCCTGGCTACAAAGACCTTGACAAGAAGAAAAGAGGAAGAGCTTGAAAACAAAGAGAGCTCAGAGCAGGGAAACAACTTCCCAGGGCAGCAGCAGAGGCAGGTGTGTCGACACTGCCCTGCTCTATCCAACTGCCCGTCCAGACGCAGCTAAAACAGGGCAGCACCATGCAAGCCACTGCCCTGCTCCGCCAGGTCAGTTCGGAGCCAGTGCTGAAGCACCTCCACGGCCAGCTCCAAAAGTCTGCCTCGCACTGCTGCAAAGGGACAAAGCAGAATGGAGAGGGTAGGGATCAGGCCCAGGGTGCAGCACTTTTTGCGTGGTCTTACTTTGGTGCACACGTGGCTCAAAGTGGCCGTATCTGAGAAACCAGACACAGCATTGACCAAAATGGCTCTCCATATCAATGCCAGAGCCCAGCTCTATCCACCTTCAACCTGACTTTTACGCAGTCTAACGGAGACGGAGGCACAAAACCAGCCCAGAGAGCTTCCAGCACAGCTCAACCAAAGCCAGCAGTCAAGGTGAATTTGGACTTTCAAAAGTCAATACTAGAATCTTCCTACTTGGCACCTACATGGTCTCTCCAAGGTCTCTCCCAGACAAATATACCATGCTGAGCAAATAGTCTGCTCCATGTCCTTGCCTGACTTGTTTTAAGTGCTGTACGAAGCAGTCTGTTTAAAACTGCATCACGGGCACCAAACATTCATGTGATTCTCAGCTTCGCACGAATGGTTAGCAGCAACAGAGAGCAACCAGAGACTTCCGAGAAATAAGCTCACACTAGCAACCATTAATTCACACCTAGTAGGCTTCCGTGAGCAGCGTGCAGCAGGCAGCCCACCTGGGACACGGTTCTTCTCCAAGAAGCACATTCATTAAACAGCCATCATCAGGGTCCTGGCTCTTGGTTCAGCGGGAAGATTAACTCTTGCTGGATGTCAGCGGTGGTGCAAGAAGATCTGCTGGTGAATGTTGAGATGCAAGCTCATGGACAGATACATTCAATGCCATTTCAGGAAACGTGGTGAAAACCTGCTATGTCAACTGCTGGTGGTTTGGTGATGGGTTTTTTGTTTTGTGTTGTTTTGTGTGTGCGTGGTTTTTTTTTTTTAAAAACACAGTAGCTTTTCTGGCAAAAATGCCCTTTAAAATGTCTAAGCGTTCAGCTATTGTTTGGAGCTATTAAGCACGCTGTTCCAAATCTTGTCTCTGGCAAGCATCCCAATTAAGCAGGCATCCCGTTGATCAGCTTTCTGATCACATGGGATTTGTTCTGCTGCTGCATCTGATATAATACTTTCTGCTTTGAAGAATTTCATGTGTAGCCAGAAGGAGGCCCCGCCCTTCTCATTTAGAGAGAAAAATTCTCAAAGCCTGCTTCCACTGGCAGCATCTTCAGGAAATCAAAGGCAGGTGAAAGAGCAATCTCTTGTTTGTCCTGAAATTGGTGTGGAGCAAGTCAGGCAGCAGGAATTAGACCAAGAGCTCGTTTACTCTGAGCAAAGTGTGGGAAAGCAGGAAGGGAGCAGTCATTGCAGAACAAATCTTTATTTTTCTTCTTTGCCCATGTCTCTCTCATGGCATAATTTAGAAACCAGGGACCTTTCTCATCAGATAAGGTTACCTCTGAAATGAGAGCACTAACCAGACAAACCGACAGATTCAGTCTCAGAGGCAATTTAAAAGGCAGGAGCGAAATTGCAGGAGGAGTGAACTGGACCTGCAAGATTGCAAAATGGGAAGATGGGAACTTTCCAAAGAGGAAATCCCAAAGATGTTTTGAATAGCCAGCCAAAGAGCATCCACTCTGAATTCCCCACAGAGGAAAACCCCAAACAAGAAAGGTTTGCTTTTGGTACAGGGCTAGGAAACCAGTGCTCCCATTTTGTGGGAATTCAGCATTTCCTTCTCATGCGCACGTACTTTCGTGAAAAGCGAACTCCACAAAAAGAGGTGCAAAGATTACAGCAGGTTAGAGCTTAAGGCGCAGAGCAACTAAAGACTTTTTCTCTTCTGCCTCGCTTTTTCATCTTTGAAATGGGAAGAATAAGAAGCATTTTCCTAGTTTACACAGCAGGGTGAAAATAAAGCTGCTAACACACACGCAGGATGCCCAGAGTGAGGATGAACATGGAAGAGCCTTCACGAGACAGGAGGAACACGCCAGGCTGGGGAAATGCCCCAGTACTGTGGCAGAACACCATCACGGAGGGACACTGGCCAACCTCCCCTCCTGAAACACAGCATCATTGCAAGCTCTTACACCAAACAGCACAACAGCATCCAGCAGGGAAGAACCCTCCACCGGTCTCTTGTGAGGATGAAGCAGAGACACTCCAGCTTGTCAAAGCTGGGGTGACAGCTGCCGAGCCTGAAGCCTCATTTGGGCAGAGAAGCCAGGCGCTGTAGGTGGGGCACCAAGGGGCCAAGTGCAGGTTGGTTCACAGACTCGCACATCTTCAGGCTGGAAGAGTCTGTCCTAGGGATCCAGTCAGACCTCCTGTGTGGCAGAGCACAGGGAACCTCACCCAGCAACTGCACATCAAGTGCAGGTTGCCCCAGGACCCCGACTTTAAATGGAGAATTCCTAATTAGGCTCTGGGTTAAAAAATGTGCAGCTTATTTATGTCTGCACCGAAGAGCTGCTTCAAGACCTCTGACATTTCTTAAAATATACATAGCGACAGACTCAAACTCAGCTGACAAATGTCACGCCGATACACCAGCCAGCAGACACAAGCCATCCTCTCCCTAGCTTAACAGGGTTCTCCAGCCTGAAAACCTGTTTTAATCGACAGGCTACAGCAGGGACAGGCAGTGAAGGCTTCTCTGAACTACCTGCTCTGCAAACACCCGTCTCTCACAGGCTTCCCTCCTTACCTGAAGAGAAACAAATCTTTCCTGCTGTTCATATAAAACAGCATTACTGTGAAAAACAAGTGACGGGGCTGTGACATTAGCACAACTTTCTGCTGGGACAACTGCAGTGAAATGGGTCTCATTCCCAGACATAAGAAGGTATTAAGGTCTGGGTAGGATTCATCTTCCCCAATTTTAGCCCACCGGTCCAACACATCTAGTCCAAGGGAGTCAACCAGCCTCTTGTCACAGCCTAGAAGAGCTCCAGCATCCTCACCCCACTGTAAAACAGCTATCCAAAAGAGGATCCGCTGGTATTGAGCCACGCGGGACTTGTAGGATGTACATGAATTAACTGGTCAAATATCCACCTGGTGGTAAGACCCTTCCACCTGATGCCCTGCATCTCGCAGCGCCTTAGTTATCAGAGGAAAGGCGAGCCACGGCTTGCAAGAAGATGCAGAGGTAGCATCAGACATCCCCCTGGAAGATGCTGCCCAACTCTGTGCAGCACGCACAACCGCCTGAGCAAAAGCACAGGGCTGGGGCCTCCGCGAGCAAACAGGAAAGAAACGTGGAGCAGCGTGAACCCAGTTCATTGCTGTAACTTACAATCGGCTGTAGCTGCGCGCCTGGTAGCATGAACTGCATTTGCTGAGCAAACATGGCTGCGGCTGTCTTCTGCTGGATCAGGTTGTTGCGTCCATTGATTTCAAGTTGTGTTTTTAAGTGTGGGGGAGGGTGGAGATATTTGCAGTTCTCTCGGGTACACCGGCCCTAAAAAACATAATGAAACAGCATTTCAGTGAATGTAACGCTCAGGGCAGCCAGAGAAATTTAATTAAGGATTGTTTGGGTTACTGTAACAACACAATCATCTAGGCAGAGGCAGTTTGGTAGCTACCGCGCCTCTTTTGTGATTTTTCTATAGAAGTGCAATACTTCGGTCAAGAGAAGAGCAACATGACTTCTCCTAACTGAATACTATCAGGCTAAACCCCTAAGTTAGGCTTCCTGATGCTAGAATGATTGTTGTAAAAATAAAAAAAAAAGGCAAAACAAAACCCCAAAAAACCCCTAACACAAATACCAGTATTTTCAGAAGTTAGTGGCACCAGCTCCAGAAACAACAACAAAAATTCCCCATTTTCTAGTGTGGGTTGTTTTTCCCCTCTCTCCCAACACCAGACCACTTAATTGGCCCTGACAACCAGACAGCGAGAAACAAAACTGTCTCCACCACTTCCCCAGCGGCGCTGGGTAAAGCATTAAGACGACAGCTCTGTAAAGCAGCACCTCTGATCTTCCACATGCGTGTACTCAGATGCTGAGAACTGGCAATTGCAGGAGGGAGAATGAAACCATTTCCCCTTCGTGCTTTCACGTGTTAAAAGCCCCTCAAATAAACATAAGCACTAGGGAAGCCAGTGGCACCTGAAAAGCAAAGGATCACTAATGTTACAGATCACCTCAAATCAACCGAGGCCATCACTTTTAAAAACATCTATAAACTGTGCCTTGCTTTAATAGTGTTTGCAAGTAGACATAGGAAGATAAATACCAAAAGTCCACTGAACACAGAAAACTAGTAACAAATTTTGTCATTAAGATGAAATAATTCTTGAAAAATAGGGTTTTTTCCCCCTCTTTCTCTGTATATTCCCTCCTCAAGAAACAGGCATACAGAATACAAGGAACATTTTATGCAACTTTATGCATAAATTTTATAAATAACTTATGGTGAATTTTTTTGAGGAAGTAATTCTTCTGTAGCTATTCAGAGCCTAATAAAACAAGGCCTAATAAAACAAGGCCTCCACAGAGCTGTTGCATGACAGATAACTAATAATTGTTCCTGTGGAGCAGAACCATCCATTACCCAGCCTGTCTCTGGCACTCTCGTCAAGGGCCAGACACCGAGTTCTCAGTCTCAATATAATTAAGTTTGCTTTCAAAAAAGGGGCACATCGGGTGACCCCACATACCTGCTCCTGTCGGCAGGATCACACGCAGCAGAGCTGTAACCCCATAACCAGGTACACCCATTACACACCACTGCACCCAGGGCACAGACTGGTGGAAACCCCCTGCGATGGGCCCCTGCCTGCCTCCAGGATGCTCCCCTGGGGATTTTTAAGACCTGTCTCTGCCTGTACAAACGTACAGGTGGGATCACTGGACAGCCTGGGTACCGCTGCACAAAGCCGACACCGTGACCCGCTGCAGGGGCTGCTTTTGAACCCCCAGCCATGCTCCTCAGCGTGACGAGAGAGGGGCAGGTCGCTGGAGAGCAGCCAAAGATCCGCAAGCTTTATGTGTGCTTTCCTCTGCTCCCTTTTCTGGTGGGGATAACGGCTTCATTGGGGAAATCCTCTGCTCCCTTTCCTGGTGGGGATAACGGCTTCATTGGGGAAAGGGCTACAGAGCCCGTCTGCGGCGTGAAAGGGGCTGTACGATGGAGCGTCACGAGAAACAGGCTCCTCTCTTATCTGCTCCAAGGATATCAGAGAGTTAAACAAACTCCTGGCTCCCTGTTGTTATTTAGAGGCAAATAATTAAATGCAAGAAGTGATGGGCTAAACCCGCTGGGACAGGAAAAAACACTCCCAAACTTCAGCAGCCTGCCTTTGTGGAGTGAAACTCTCTGCCCTGCTCCTAGAAAAGCCCAGTGGCTCCCAACGATCCAACTCAAAAAGAAAGAGGCTTTTTAATGCTATTGTTTTGGCTTCTCAGCAATCCAACAGCCCCACATCCCCAGCAGCGAGTTAATTGCTCACAGGCCCCAAGGACATGAATCTTCATCACCAGACACTTTCTTACATCTGTGTAAAGTGAGGGTAAAATGGCATGGCACAGCTGGCTGGTGCTCAGGGGACCCAGCACTACTGCACGGTAAATAACTGCATTAATCTGGAAGGAGACTTATCAACACTTAGATAGGTTTGGGTCATCCTTCTCATGGCATCTTTCCAGCTGCATGGGACCACATCCACATCCACAGCCCTTCCCATCACCTGAGACCCAACGAGAGTCCAGCATTCAGGCTCAGAGCACATCTGCAGCATCCCACCTCCACAACTTCTGCGGGGCTGCTCCGGTTGCTGCAGACCAGCAGCAGACCCTGCAGAGCAGCGGGTTGCCGACGGCCAGGCAGCTGCTCTGTTCTAAGCTCCAGCCTTCGAGGGCTTACACATCGGCCTTAGAAATTCCTCCTGGTTGAAACTTGGCACAAATGCTTTGGGTTGGGAAAACACTAATTTCTACCAAATTTGGAATAAATCTGTGTAGATGTTTCTACACTGCAGGAATGGAGAAGAGCTACTATTTTTTGTAAACAATACTTACAGGGCCTTCTTCAACTTGAAAAGAACTTTGCTATTCCAGCTGAAATTTTGCATGTCATTGATACCAGCCACCCCAGCTTGGTGTGAAGCTTTGTTCTACTTTTTTCTCAAAACAGAGTTTGTTTAATTCCAACAGGGGGTTCTACAAACAGAGCGGTTTTATTACCAACAAAATAACCCCATACAGCACGAGGCCTTGATCCGGCAGACAGAGCCGTGAGCAGAAACCAGTACCCACACAGAGTGCTACTGGCTTCAACGGGGACGTGTATTTGCAAGGAACTGAGAGCTGTGCAGATGCTGCTGCAGAGCCCAGGCTGTAAGTGCAGCACGGCTGTCGGTCAGGCCGCCTAGGGCTCCAGCAAGACTGAATGAATCACTGCTGCACTCGGATTTAAAACCACACCTTCAGTCTAGCTCCTCCTCACCATCATTTTGATCCTGAGCATCATCAACTACTGTGTTTCACCAGGATGGGTTAGAAGCCACAGCTGAGTCAGGTTGCCCTCTCCAACACCACAGTAGGTTCTTCATCTCTCAGACAATGAATTTTAGGGACTGATGATGTGACTGAGACTGACACAAAATGTTCCCAGTTTAGACAGCCAGATATGAAACAACTTTCAAGATGTCTCACTCTAAAGTGAAGGGCTTCTCTAGTATCCTCTGAACTCCAACACTGGTAGGGGTGATCCCTTCTTCTACACTTCCATCACAACGCCCACAGTTCTCAGCAACACAGACGCTCTTCAAGACCAATTTCAGCTCTACAAAAGCTGCCAGAAGGACAAAGGAACTGCCATTATTCACTTCTCAGTACCAGCTGCAACACAGCAGGGAAAACAACAGGGAACTGGTAGCAAATCTGCTGTGTGGATACTGGGCTGGGGACAAATAAGGACAACTCCATTTTATACCTGGGTGGCCTAGGAATACAATATGAGAAAATACAACAGGAGTCAGGCCCATAAGTTTCAGATGAGCACCTTTACGCTAAAAGGTGCACTTTTGCTGCAGGGACCAGCTGTGGCTCCACCTCACCAAATGCTCCGCACAGGACACAGGACAGTCCCAGGGCGCTGCACAGAGACCTGCTGAGACGCTCTCCAAGCTGAGCGTTGCACCAAAAAGCACCATCCCAGCACACGGAGTGGGTTGCTGCCTGTCTCGGGAAGGGGCACGGTGCTCAGAGACTGACCTGTGTCAGCGAGCGGCGTGCTGAGCCTGCTGGGACCAGTGCAGCCATCCTGCTGTAACGGGAGGAGTTTATTGCTGTTCATTTAGCACGAGTATTGACTCCAGGGAAGGCACATTCCCACCCTGTCCTGGGTGGCACGTGAGCCTGCAGCCAGGGAATCACCACCCAGCAACAGACTCTGCTGCTGGCCTTGGTAACATGCTAAATATAGCTGTATCTTCTGCCTCCTCGCAAAATGGAAGGAGTGTGAAGGACCATATTCATCAGCTTCTTTGCCAACTACAGCCAGGAGGGAAAAGCATATGGACTGCACTTCCCAAGGCTTGAAAAATGGATATTAAAAATAAATCATTAAAAGATTTTATAAGAGTATCTTCTCCCCCCCTCTTCCCACACACTCCCCCACCCTTACAGTAGGCTCCTGGCATGTGATTGACTCTGTGTTGCCAACTTAAGTCATGCTGTGATGGCGCATACTGTAAATGGCTGGCATCTGACACTAGCTAACGTGACAGCAGCTTGCAGTGCAACAAAGCCAGCTGTTTTGAGTGCAGCACTGATGGCAGCACGCTTAAATCCAGTAGAAAAACCTGCACTACACCTGTCTGTTTGCAGTCTGCTGGGCTGCACCTTGTCATCTGCATCCTAGCTTGGAGGGATGCAAATAAGAGCACGCTGGGTACTGTACCAGGCTGGGTGAACCTACCCGATGCATGCTGCACAAATTCTCTTCTCGCTGGCTGCTGAAGCGAGCTGAACTGTGCTGCAGAAACAAGGCTTCCAGCACAAACCCAAGGCTTGCTCACGTTTGCACCAGTAATGCAGTTTGTTATGGTCTCTTTAACCCTGGATGCCAGCGAGGGGTTCCAGAGCAGACGCGTGTTTCTGGTTTTAATGACTGCACTGTATGTCCTGTCAATCACCAGCAGTTCTCATGTGAAAATCTTTAAGCTAATGTTGCTTTTCACACACTGGAGGCTGCAGTAGGCTTGTGCCCTGACCGTGCTGTCTTTTCCACAGACACTGATGACACGTGCAATGACTGACAGCAAAAAGAATGGAAAGAGACCGGGCAGGAAAGGATTTCCATGTTTTGCACAAAACCAGGCACCAAAACACAGCTTGTCTGCATAACTTTTCCCTGCATGAAGCAGCAGATTTCCACCCTCCCCAAGAAGAACTCAGTGGGGAGGCACATTCAGAGATGCGCTGGCCCTGCTTACTTAGTGCCTGCCGCTCCAGCACTGAGGCATGAAACGCTCTCTGCTTTCCGTCCCACTCTGCACATGCACACAGAGGCCTTCTCCTGGCCGGGGATCCTCACTCCTGCCAGAGCCTTGCATGGCTTTCACATACGCAATACAACCTCAGCCACCACAGTGTCTGCCCCCGCATCTGGAGGGCAGGCAGAGAGCAGGCTGCAGAACTGCCCACAAAGCGCGAATTGTCATGCAACAGTGGGAGGCAGAAAGGGGGGAGTCTGGGCTTCATCCCCGTGTCCATGCAGCACAGCTAAAAACACGTACTGAGCAGCATGTGCTGCTCCAGGTCTACCCCTACTGCCATCTGCTCTCTAAGAAAAGAGAGATACTGGGAAGCAGACTTGGTATCTGGTAATGCCCAAGCTCCAAGTCCTTCACGCACCCTATAGGGACTTGCAGCTTCAACGCTACCCTTCTAGGAAAGCAAACCACCAGGGTGTTGGGAACACTGTCCATCCATCCACCCCAAGTGCTTCGTGCTCGCTACCGTTTGTCCCTAAGCAATTTGCTCCAGGGCTGAGCAACTGGCATGCTGGCTGGATTGTGCAGCTCATCCCGCCGTTGCCAATGCATTGCGTGGCTCATCCTGCCACCTCCGACGCTGCATTGCACTCCGCTTTCCGCACAGGTAGAGAGCTGTGCTGGAGGGAGGAAGGGAGACGGCTGTCCATCGCACTGCTGGAGCAAACACCTTCCGCTCGGCAAAAAACAAATAGCATAGAAATAGCATGTTTTCAACTGGAAAACAAAGGAGGCTGAGGCCGACAGGTCAGCCTGCTCATTAGGAGTGTTAGGTCTCACAGATAGGTGTTCATGCAGCCGAGCTGTCACTCGCTGCAGTTCAAAGCCTAGCTCTGTGCATACCTTATCTGCAATTCCTGTCTACAGGCTAATGAAATGTTAAAAGTTATGCTGCCAGCCGAGTCAGTCAGAAGTACAACCTTGCAACCTCCCCTGAACGTTGACCCTGGCACAGTACATCATACAACTTCTGCTTAATGATTTTCTCCTCACAGTGTTGGAGCAGCTCACTTTTGCAGAGAGGTTTTAAAGTGTAATTATGTACAAAGCACTCCTCGAATGTTCTCATGGAAGGCTGTTAGCCCACCTACAAGGATCCTGAACAGCAGGTCTAGAAGGATGTAGAGAAGTGACACATCACCCCTAGGCCTACACAGCTCAACTTCACCTATTTTCTTTGTACCTATAACTCGTGTATTTCCCAGACAGGAGACTCCAGCACATGACTCTCCCTGCAGCTGTAAAACTCCTCCTGATCCTCAACTGCAGTTCTGCCCCTCCTGCAACCGAAGCCTAAAACTTGTCCTACCCTAGCGGGCCAGAACAGGAATTATTCCCTTTCTCTTTGAGGAGGGGCCCATACTTAAAGGCTGCAGTCACATCTATCCCCCTTCCTCAAACCTCTCTGCTTCAGACTATGCAAACCATGCTCTTTCAACTTCGTGAGCACCGTCTCTGAGCCTTTCATGAGGCTGCTCCCCCGCTCAGCCTGCACCCCTGCTGATGTGCGTGCGTGCACGGGGCACCGCGCTCCAGCTAACCCCTTATCACTGCTGTGCAGGTACAAAGGTTTTTTTCACATGTCCTGCAGATGACACTGCTGCTTATACATCCCTGCATGACATTTTCTTTCCTTCTATCGTACCATTTTTGATTCACTCTCAACAAGCCTTTTCCAGAACTACTGCCTACCCGGCCATGCTGCATCCTGTATCGTGCAGCCGATTCACTTAAACGCAATATTTCGTGCTGCTTTTATTGCATTCACACCCCGTTTTTATGGACGACTTTGCCAACCTGCCAAGATTACCTGCAACTCCACATCTGGTTCTCTAAAGTGCCTGTAGTTCCTCCCAGCTCAGAGCACCCTACTAATTTAACAAGCGTACTCTCTCTATGCCATCATTCAAGTCATCAGAACAAACCAAAACTGAACAGTCTTACCAAGCACATCCTTCCAGACTGCCACTGAACTCCGTTTTCCAAGCTGTTGTGGGTTGTCACATAAAAGTTTCTCTGATGCTTTGTTCCCTGTCTTGTTTGGAAACTGCGTTGTGCCATGTCAAAGACTCCCAAATCTAACGCCAGCACTCCATCCTCCCCATCCCTCTGAAATAACCCATCTCAAAGGCTTTCCAGTTCCACTGCTTTTTCTGCTCCTCGCTGGACACCTGTAGGGATGCTGGGAAGTTAGTGCTCTGCACCCCTCCTGTGCCAGCACTCCTGCTTGCCATCAAGCATACATTTGTACACAGTGTTGGGTACAAAGAAGCTGGTGGTCTGAAGTTACTTGTAACAGCAATAAAAAAAAAACCACAGCACAGCTAGTTGCTGATGTTTTTCAAATGCAGGTGTAACACCCATTTACAGAGAGCCCAAAGACTGCTGTTACGGCATGGATCCTGCTGTGAACAGATCACAGCTGAAAAGAAAAAGCAAAACCTATCTTCTAGTTAGCGTTACCAGATGGCAATCAGCCTCGAAGGGAAGGGAAGCAGTGGAGACTCCCCATCATACAGAAGTTTCAATTTCAATGTATGTGGATAAAAATGCTAGAGTTAAGGTTAATCTGGTAGCTTCCAGGTATGGATGATATAGACCCTGTGAAATGCGTGTTCTAGCTAGGAACGAGTACGGTTCATGAATATATAATTTGCTGGAAATAGGATTCAAACAGCCCATAAAAAGCACAAACCGCAGTTTTACAACGTCTCGAGAATGAGCTTTGCCTAACTTCTTTGAACTTCCCACCTCTGGGTCCAAAGAGCCACCTCCCTGAGCCTGCGCAGACAGATGAGAAGAAAACTGCTAAAACCACCCCAGGTGTTATTTGGGCCCAACTCCGCTCCCCTGCAGTCGCTCGAGAAACCTCTTCAGACTTTATGCTGATCTGAACGATGCTCTGAGCCGCAGCAGCAGCGCGTCAGCTCTGAGCCGGGGCTGCTCAGGCCAACTGGGACATGTCTTTTGTCAGCGTACAGAGGACAAGAGTCAGACCTGCCTTTCCACACAGCTTCAGTGGAAAAACCTGAATATCTATCGCAAGCTCCCAGGACTGCCGATGCTCCCAGCACTCTCAAGGCAGCTCCAGCTTGTCGCCGAAACAGTGACTGAATTTCATGGCTTCAATGAATGTCAGGTCAAGCCCTTTCTGAGCAAGCCTAGACTTGATTTTGACTGAAATGAGTGAACCCTGATGTTTTGCATGATTTCAAATGAAAGCAAGTGACATTCAGCAGCTATGACAAGAGATTTGGGTCCTTTTGAACTGAAAGCTCAAAGCAAAGCTCAGTGGCATGTGCAAACGCAAGGCAGCTCGAAAGCCCTCGGAGCAAAGCAAGCAGGCGTGCTGCGTTCACCCCGCTGAAGTGAGGCTGGTGCATTCTGCACAGTCCCATTTTGCCCAGTTCTCCTCTCCCTACAGCTGTGGGGCAGAGCCCTGGGAGGATAACCAGGAGGTAAATAAGTAACTGCAGGGGTTTGGGCTTAAAAAATTATATTCCTCTGCAACCTTAAAAAAGCAAGTCGGGCAAACACAGCCACTTCAGTCCAGTAAGTCAGAAAAACGCAGATGGAATGGGAAGCAGAGACAAAAATCCCTGTCTAGCACATTGGTGCTGCTCTTCAGCCTCCCCATCTCACCCGTGTGACTGCCCTGCTAGGATATTTTTGCTTTGCAGGGAGATAGAAGGAAGGACAGGAGGAAGAAAAAACATCAGCATCATTTTTGCAAATGTATTTGAGTCCAGACAAAAGCTGCCGACAGCCAGCTGAGGGGACTGCTGAACAGACACTGCCAGAGACCTGCAACACCTCCACCTCTTTGTCCTTCCAGCCTTTGTCTGTGAAAGCCAACCTCTATCACAGACACAAACCAGGGCTCAGAGGCTGTGCCCCTCCGTGCCGCTGGCTCGGGGGAATACACCGTGCTGAGGCCCTCCTCCATCACAGGGCTGGAAAGCAAGCTGCCCCTTGCCGCCAGCCGCACACCCGCTGTGGCCCGTGCCCAAGCTGATGGGGCGTTGGTCATCTACCTATCGTGCAATGGGACAGGTCTCCATCGGCGGGCATTATGTGAGGAACAGCAGCACCCTGCCCAAGCAGGGGACATGCCTCCCGTCGTGTGGCTGAAACGGTTTAGCAGCTGAACAATTTCACCAACCTTAAAAAACAAAAGAAAAACCAGCAGCATACTGAGCACATAACATTGCTTCACGCACAACAGGGTAAGAGACAGTCATCAGATGCAAAATGCTGGGAACAAATAGATGCACAGCGTGGACAAATCCTACTGCAGATGCTGGTCCTTTCAAATAGTGCGTATAAAACTGCAAAGCACTTGGACAGGGGGTTTTTCAAGATCAGATGCTCTCTGCTAGGATTCAAACATGTTTATCTAGGACTCTCTTACAGAGTCTGCAGCCTCAAAACGTTTGTTAAGCTTGTTTTTGTTACACAGCTCAAACCAGAGCAGGAGAGAAAAAACAAAGGAGAGACAGCAGCGTTCCTACATCCTCGTCTCCCTTTCTGGTATCACCTTAACCAGTGACAGTTACTCACAGCTGTTGCCAAGAACTTCAAACCACCGAGCTCAGCGGGCAAATCCAGCTCCGCACAGAAAGGATGGCTCGTTAGCATGGAGCTCAAGTATTGAAACAAGTACCATCGCCCCACCATTTTTTTAATTTTAATTAGAAACAGGGGGGGACACATGAAACTACTGTATTCCAGTAGACCCTAAGCAGCCACAGGCACCAGCCTAACTCCCAAATCCTCATTCACCTGGCAATTAGGGAAGCCGAGAGCTGCTGTGAGTGAAGTTTTACTTTTGCACATTGCTGAATGCAGCAATGTTCTGCTGAATGTCCCCAGGACAGCACAAAGAGGTCGTGCCTGTCCTCCTGCTTTCACGCAGGATTTTCATTCCAGGCTGTTTGTTATACTTGAAGGTTCTTACAAACTCGGAGCAGTTACTTTGTTGGGGAAAAGCCCTGTAGCTCCTTCATTATATTTTTACATCTTGACAACTCTTTCCAGCTCTGTTCTCCTGCCAAGCTCTCTTCATTCAGGCCAATGGTATGCTCTGTTATGCTCAATGAAAAACGTGTATTGATTTCAACGTTTTTGGTTTGCGGAACATTTTTGCTTGCTCCAAGCAATGGACAGTGTTTACCAAGTCTAAGAAATACATATTAAAAGAGTATGGCACTGTCCAAGTATATTTTTTTTTAATGAGCTGTAGAGCCAGAGAGCAGAAAAACATGTTTATCTGAGAGATTACTACTTGCAATGAACAGCAATCTCATTCCACAAAAGAGGAATAATGACTTGGAGTTCTTTTCTATCTGCCGATACATTCTGATTAGGCTATGTTTTGTGAACCGTATCTGTCTGTTACCACCACATATCTGAAATGCCGTTAAAACAGAAGTAGCATCAATTTATAGAGTTCTGAACTGATCATTTTTAATGTCTCCCAAGTATTATTCCACTACTCTCCCAGCTTCAGGAATGTTAAAAGCACAATAAAATAGGTTTCTTAATAGAGTATCAAATACAGGCTCTCTCCAAGCGAAATAAACTTTTACAGGCATCCCTGGCCACAGACCTGCTCAAGCAACCGATCGATAACAATTAGGAAGGCAGGCATTTAGCGCCCGGTAAAGAGCGCGCCTTTGGAGGCGTGTTTAGCCCTGGGATCGCCGCGTGTATTCAGAGCAGGAGGCGAAGCAGGGGACATCCTGCAACATTAATATTCCTGCGGGTGAATGTTTCAGTGTGGGACTATTTGTAAGTAAAGAAATCAATTCTACCTGGAAGATAGAAACACTGGCATGTCACTGATTTTTCTTCTGTAATAAATTACAAAAAACCATGCCACTCTCTGGAACAATATTGCACAAGTAGCGTATTAAAAAACCACCACAAAACCCTGCAGAAAACCAAACAAAATAAAATTTCTAATGTCTTCCACCTTTCATCTCCCTCAGTTCTGTCCCTCCTGATCGCTATTACACCAGGCCAGCTTTTGGAAATACCAAGTGTAGTTTCTCTTGTCCCTTAAACCACTTTTTCATTGCAAATCCCATAATCCAATTCTGCAACTTTCACCGGCTGATTGAATCTGCCAAGGTCATATGGAAAGTTGATGCTTCTGACCTTCCTCTACCTACAGTGTCTGCTGAATATTACAATTGCAGCAGGCAAACCACACGTAGACAGAACCAAGCAAAGTACATTAAAGCCCAGGAGAATAAATGTTAAAGCACTGTGTTCATGAATACAAATATCGGACGCGTGACCACCTCCGGCGGCCTGGCTCCTTGAGTTTACACAAGGGAGAAGGCAAACAGGGAAGCACGGAGATTGATAACTAAGTGTCCGACCCAAACCCTCCCTCCTGTCCTGTGGAGGGCAAAGCCGTGCTCAGAAAGCCTCATTCTCACTGCGTTTTGGAGAGCAAAATGAAACTGCAAATAAAAGGAGATCTGTGGGTGGCTGGGTTTTGGGGTTTTTTTGGTTGGTTGGGTTTGGGGTTTTGTTTTTGTTTTTGTTTTTTTTTTTTTTTTTAGAACTTGGCAGAATATAACAATTTACCAACTGAGGATTAGCCCAATTTTTGTTTGTGTTGTTGCTTTGCTCAGAAAACAACAGCTTAATGGGCATAAACAGATTCCCGGTTTTCAAAAAATAATGAAAAAAATTTAAAAAAAAAAAAATTAAATCCATCTGGGCTGACAATTCCCAGGGAGAATCTTCAGTCTGGAAAAAATAACTCTGCAGGATGTGCTTCAGCCTCAGCTACGGAGGGGCTGCCAGGGGGTAACGCAGCAGCATCCTGAGCAGGGAAGGGTGGTGGCTGGGCCCTGCTAAGCATGCTGATGACTCCTGCTGGGGCACGCCATGGCACTGCCACCCCGGCTTTCCACGCTTCGGCTGGAAACACCAGGAGATGTCAGAACAGGACACGATAGCCCGTCTGTGCATTAGCTTAAGCCACGGAGGGAGGTGACTGCAGGGGAGCAGGCAGATAGAGCAGAGGGTGATGCCCTCGGTTGCCACTGCAAGCCAAGATTTGCTCCCAGACATCCGTCAGAGCTCAGGGGGTCTGCTACTCCAAGGCAGAGGACACCCTTCTGCTCTTGGCCGAGATCTGCCCAACAGCAGAGAGGCAGAGAGCAAAGCCAGCTCCCCCTGCCCCTCACCCTGATGGCTGCTAGCTCCTCTCCATCCCATTGCCTGGCTCCCGTCACTGCTTCCCACCCATCTCGTCCCTGCTGCACATCGAAGCCCACCCCTCCAGCCACCTTCTCCCATAGCGGTGCCTCTCTGGCTACAGCTAGGTCCACCAAAGACCAAGCTGTGGCCTCGTGCTCCTGTTCCAGCCAGATGTGCCGGGGCAGGTTTGTGCACAGCACCCCACCTCCCCTTCGCTCCAGCTTAGCGGAGAAGCTACCAGACCACCAGGAGAAGGGCTGACTGTGTGCCACCAGCTCCACATGCTCTCACTCATCTCCGAGCAAGGACCCCAAATCTTTCCAGTCCATGCCAGGCCTCAGATTTCACACCCATGGTATAATGAACTTGCTGCTGGCCAGAGGATTAAAGGTACAGATACAAAAAGCACCTTCAAGAGAGCTCTTGCAGCCTGCTAAGCACAGCAGGCCAGGACCACACATCTCACATGGGCCCTGGCTTCCAAAGAGGGCATCCAGGCCAAGCAACATTGAATCACAGCCCTCCTTCATCTAGGAGGCAGCAAGGCTTGAAGAGAAAGGAAGGAAGAAAAACAAAGAAAAAAAACAAACAAAAAGAAAAAGAAAGCCTGCCTTGCCCTAGGCAAATATTCCACCTCGGTTAGCTTTTGCAGACCGATCTATTTTAGCGTGTTGTTTATCACAGCCGGTAATGTATGCATATTTAAGTCACAGAGGGGATTTTTGTTTTAAGAGAACACCTTCAGAAGTGCTCTTTAAGAAGTGCCTGGCACTAGAAAGCAGATATGTGACCAATCTTTGCTACCATCTGAAGTGAAAGGGAGGTTACAGCAGTGTAAATGTTTGTTAGGACTCGAGCCCACAGAGCAGCACAGTAAGCTGCAGCGCAACAGGACGGGCCTTTTTCCATGGAGGTAAACACGACGGGCTTGCAATGCCAAAGACAATGCACTGCCATCTCTATGGGCAAAAGCAGAATTTTGCAATAACACAGCTCTGGGCTAAATCTGCAAGCAGTGGGACATTTAACCGCAGTTCACATGCACCAGTCACAAGTATCATGCAGGCAGGCAGCCTTAAGGGACAGGATGCCAAATTCTGTGCCGATACCTGAAAACCTGTTAATTTATGATGGATTTATTAAAACAGCTTCTGCCAGAGCAAAACTTCTACCTGTCCTAATGACAAGACTCCTCGCAGACCTCTGTTCCCCCAGTCTGTTATCCAGCCTCCTGAGGGTCTGTGCAGATTCACACTCCCTACCTCGCTCAGCCAAAGCATCCTCTTGGTCCCAGCCGCGCACAGCCAAGGAATAAACCCTTCCCAGGACTGCAAGCCAACAGGGAGGCTGCAAGGCAGTCTGCTCAAGGAGGCTTTCTGCTCACCCTGTGCTCCACGCTGACCTACAGACCCAGAATTCAGGGTCACTATGTGATGGAGAGCCCAAAGACCCCAAAATCCAGAGAGTTCGTTCTGTTTTCTCCATGCAGTGCCAGGAATGGGGATTAACAGATAAAGCATTTTGTAGAAACCATGATTTCAGATACTGAAAGGTTAATTCCATGTAGCTGCTGATTAGATCTGTTCCCTCTTCTGTAACAAGAGCTGTAGGACAGGACACTGAAAAGGTTGTACAGCCTTACGGGGTTGGACGTATCCACTTTCTCCTGCAGGATGCAACTTTGGCACTGCCAGAAATTCTGACCTAAATTTTCCTCTGAGTGGCACTGGTATAAGTGCCAGAACAGCTAAGAAAGGAATGTGTCGTGTGGGTGCATGCATGTGTGTCCGTTCGTCCGTCTGTCCCAGCAGACCAACAGGAATGGAACTGATCAGGGCTTTCATTTCATTTGCTTTTGGAGTTTGTGTTTTTAATAACTGCCAGATTCACTTATTTAGGTTTGAGAGCAGAAAAGCTGGGGGAGGTAGAAGCAACTAAAGCAGATCCATGGGGACACGCTTGCTTATTCAGGCTTCAGTCACAAAAAGCAAACTGATCTAACTACCGTGGGGTTTTTCTGCCCTTTCCATATTACTGCTCTGCTTTCCTAACTCCTGCCCTCAACTTCTGCTCCGAGCTGCTTATCCTCGTCCCGGTCACCGGTGCAGTACAGACCGCCTGATGCTCAGCCTTTTGTAGATGAGGAGGAATGCGAGGATTAGCTTTTAAAGGCTGTTTTCTATTAGAAAGCAATCTCAACAACACGAGTTCCTTAGGCAGGCAGGCAGACACCCGACCTCACGTATTCTGCTTCTGCCACTGACAAGAGATACCTTCAGACACAGCACAATCCCCTCCTGAAAGGGCAACAAGAAAAAGACCTTTCACTGCCCTGATCGGGTGCAGCTGGGATGAGTCAGCTGCGATGCAAACATTCATTTGCTTTTAGGTGAGATGGGCCCATACCGGGTCGGGCTAGGAAAGAGTTTTTTCTGCAAGGAAGAGTGACCTTTCCTGAGGACATCTGCAGCCTCTCCGGCCACGTGAGAGGAGTAGCTGCAAAGAAGCTCCAGTGTCATTAGCGAGTCTGGAATGCAGCACGACTGGTGCCGACGTCAGCGAGCACCCGAAGACCCGGCTGGAAAAAATGCTCTCACTCGCTTAAACCGAGACAGATGGACTTCTGATAGGGCCCCGGTGGATATCCCTGCACACACTTTTGTGAAAGTACCTCTGATACAAAGAAAGAAGGAATATTAAGGAAACACTTTTCCTCCGGCTGGGCTAAGCTCTGAAAGGATGCTTACAATCATTCGCTGAGAATTAGCACAATCAAAACAACAACAAAAAAATTTCAGTGGTATTTCTGTCCTAGCTAATGTGAGCTCTATTCTGAGGAAAGACTTCTAAAGATTTTACATTACCATGGACTCTTCAAAACACCCATGCAGAGAAACACAAAACAACAACAATGAAAATCCTCTTAATTCAATCTACGCTTTATCGCACAAGGCCACAGCAGGGGATTTTTGGCTGTGGGAACACAAATACTCATCGATGCTACAAGCTCAGGGTCCTGCTCCAATTACTACCCAAACACAGAATGAGACGGTCCCAGCCTGAAGAGTTTTCAGTCTAAACACACCAGACTTTTTTTCTTGGTGGAAAAACCCCAGGTGGCTAGGGGAAGCCTCAGCAACACCGAGACTGCACGCCAGCCGCTCCGTGCTGGACTGCTGCAGCTGCAGAGCTGCGGCTGCGATGCCCTTGATGCTCTCTGAGCTCCTGTCTCCCAGCAGCAGGCAGCCTGCCCTTCCCATCTCTGCATCGCTAGCTAAAAGCCATCCTGCCCATTTGCCTCTCAGCCCCCAAGGGACTTTTTCCCCCTCAACTCTCCCAAATGTGGCGCAGGAGCGGTTTGAGTGGGCTACGGTGACAGAAGCGTGACGCGGAGCTGGCAGGGAGGCTGTGCTGGTGTAATCCGCACCCCACTGCGCTGCGCCAGCCAGCAGACGCTGATAAAGGCGACAGTGACGGGTGGCAGGGGTCCTTGCCGCATCCCCAAGCTCCCCCGTCCCGCGGGAGAGTGCCCTGGGGAGCCACCCTGCTCCTCCCCGGAGTCACCCCCACCTCCTTCCCTCGCGTTCCGTCTCTCACAGCTCGGTGAAGGTTTCAGACATCCCTGTCCTGCTTTTATCAACCCTGACGGCTCTCCTGCTCCGAGCGCCTCTGAGTCACTCAGCCTGCTTGCCTTGCTCCAGCTCCCACTCTGCAGCACGCCACGGAGGCTTTACAGGCAACACGATTGACACAGCGGGGAGGCAAAGTCTGCGGGGAGGTAACCGTGATGATTACTTCTTCATCTGCAAGTGCACCAGATGCACCGAGAAATAAAAATGACTGCTGAAGCAACAGGAGAGGCGGAGGGCAAGAGACTTCCCGGGTTGCCTTGTTCAGTCCCTGCAGACACCACACCTAATGACAGGGACAGAGAGGACAGGGGAGCTGCAGGAGGGCTCAGGGACAAATAAGCCTGGAGGGGAGGAGGAAACAGAGCAGAAAGGAGAAACAGGGCATAAGGCTGCAAGTCTTGCGCCATGGGAGCAAGATCTGGGAGGGCTCCTGCAGAAAGCACCAGGTGCATCTTTAAGGCCTTTCCCTACAGCATTTGGGAAGGAGCGACATCCCCTCCAAAGACAACTCTCTGTTTTGGAAATCTCCTGTTTTATGAAACAGGATTCCCTCATGGGGAGGAAAAGGCTTTTTCCTTCCTACAGCTAACCTCGAACGCAATCACCTCTGCCACATCTGGATGACCTTCCAAGCCCTCCTTGAAGGCTCATCTATGTGTCCAGCTTTCAACCCCCCACTGCCGTGGCTACTCAAGCACTACTGCGTGGGCTGAAATGTCCAACCCTGCGAGGCTCTCGCTTCCTCCTGCCAAACTCATCCAGCGCTTGGTATCTGCAGCACCACGTGGAAGGGACCCCGGGAGCAGAGCCCAAGCACTGCACGCAGCACAACACTGCACAAACCGACCGTGCGGGCTCCAGCATCGCTTAACGGTGAGAAAGCAAGCTTTACTCACACTCTGATCCTTCAGGAACTCACAGCAAGAGGAAGAAACGCCGGTCAGCGGGATCGGCCAGCGCAGCTGGGATTACACGCTGAGGTTTTGATTGCAAACTTTGCTCGGTTGTGGCGGGGCTCTTTAAGGACCTAATCTCCGTGTGACTGTTCCCAGCACCAGCCGTGCCCCTGCGGATAATAAGAACTTGGGAAGCAGCATCTAATGACGGCCGTGCTCGCAGGCAGGCTGGCTGCAGCTCCGCCGTGCCTGTGCTGCCCCTGGCCATCTCCTCCACCCCAGCTAGATACTCCACGCTCTCCCAACTGCCCCTCTGTTTGAGGGCTGTTTTCTCTCAATAAGCACCCAGAGCTGCTCACAGCACCCCAGAGGTGCTCACTCAAAGCAGATGTAAGAGACAAATAGAGTTAAAGCAGCACAGTTTGGGCTAATGATTTAAATCCTCATCAGAACCTGGTATGGGTACTGCTGGGCAGAGATGTGGGCATCACTAACGCAACTCAGCCGATCCCAACGCTCCTGTCTGTAGTGGTTGTTTTGGGGCTTTTTTTGATAGGAGAGACCAGCTAAAAGCAAGTGCTGTGTTAATGCAGAGTATGTTCAGAGGCATGATAAAACTCGGTGCGCACCACTAACCAGTCACCTGACTGGGCAATGCCTTGTGATACCATACCCAGTCTGCAGGACTAGCTAAACTGCTTCTGGTTCCCATTCTCGGGATTGTTAATTAAAGCAGAATTTGTCTCCACTTTTTAATAGTGCCCTGCACATCTCCCTCAGTGAGGGGTGGGGGCCAGCAGCATCCCCAGCATCCCTGCAGCATCCCCAGCATCCCTGCAGCAGGCGTGCTGGGCTGGGCGGTGGGTCTTTCTCTCTACTGTGCAGCCAGATTAATTTTAAACATTCACATCATAGTACAGTAAGAGAAATCTTCACCCCCAGAGCACAGGCTGCCATCTTTCAAACAAGGTCAGGCACCGACCTCCTCCCCCACCACCAATGACCTTATTAGCACCGATCACGGTTCTAATAATATCCCACATTGTAAGCAGGCCATCTGCCGTAACATTTCACTACAAACTTGGGGAATTGCTTGGTTTGAGTGTGCTCACATCCCAAAAGTCAATTGTCCCCCCTCAGGAATATGCACCTTCCCCACGGCTTTAAGCTAAATGTTGCTCAAAGGCACTTCCAGCTCCCCGCTTTGCAGCTCGGAGCTCAAGCACGCAGAGGACAGCACAGAGCCATGCCCAGGTGCTGGCTTCAGACAGAGGAGGTAAAAAAGCAGAGTTAGAGGCTAAAAATCCATCACTCCAGCATCAACAGCCTCCAACTCCTCTGACAGTGGGGACACGGAATAACCACGTCGCTGAAACCCAAAACCAAGGCCAAACACTAACCAGATGTTCAGGGAGTCAGAAGTAAAGCGCCAAGGCTGCCAAGAGCAGAGATCAGCGTTACTTTTGTGCCATGTACTTTCTACGGCATGGACAGCAGAAAGATTTTATTACCCTAACACGCTAGCTATGGTTAAACTGAATATTTTCACTGCCATTACAGGAGAGGGGGCTTTTATAACAGACAGGTAAACTTGCAGAAGAACTAACTGTGTTTGATAGCTATTCATTTAGAAGGAGCCAGGGTTCGAAAAGCTTACTCAGTTAGGGCATCTGTCTAAAACACCCAGAGTCTTGTTACTACAGTAGCTCAGCTCCACTCAGTCTTTAAAGGCATTTTCTTTGTACTGCTCCTGTGAGGTCAAAAAGTGCAATTAGGCACAGAGACTGACATTACAACGCTTTAAAGCGGCCTGCATCACGGCAAGGCTTTGAAAGCTGGCTTTCCAAATCCTTGGCCTTTCCTCCAATCAAAAGGCCATCATCAGACGTGGCATGAGAGGCTACGTGGGGCAAAGAAGGGGGTCAGTGCCTGGTTCTCTGCTGTTTTATGAACAGTAATAAAACAACATTAATAAGCCATAAGTAAAACTGTGCCTGTATGGGGCAACATTCACCCAAATGCCTCAGAGCATTTATTTTAATGCCAGCATAACAATATTTATAGGGGCATATTTTCAAAGAGCTCAGCTCCTCATTTGGAAATCTAACCACTTATTTAAATGCTCTGTGGGAGATGTCGGATGATGGGCTCTCCAGAAAGCCTGGCACATCTTGTTTACATTTGTTTTAAAGCTTCCAAACAGCTCAATTACATAAATGCATGTTACTGCACCCTCCTTCAAATGGGCGAACCAAGTGGCAGAAAGCTATTGTCAGCAAAGGGATTACATCAAACTGATGCTACGCTGCTGAAGAAATCCACCAACTCCACATGCTCGTTCAGAGTCATTCTCCTCGAAGGCATCTTCCACCGCCTTTCCCTGAACTGGCTTCACTGGGCTAATGCAATCATGAGCAAGAGAAGTAGCTAGGTAGCTTCACTGACACAGCAGCAGGACAGGATGCCATGGCCAAGCGTGGCTCCGTGTTTACAAGGATCCTCTTTGCCCCAAACTCTCTCCAGGGATAGGGACTTACAGGTTTGGGGCGTCTATTTGAACCCCAGTGTTCGCTACTGCTATAGATCATGGCTGAAAGACGTGAAGCTTGAACTTCCTTCCCCACGTGGATCTGGCAGTGCCACGACTTGTAGCACGGCACCCGCTGAGGTGCCAGAGCTTACTGTACAAACACACAGCCCTCCGTGCTTCCTTGGCCAACTTCTGACTCACAGCCACGCAAGAGTAAATGCAAGAGCTGCTGCAGCTTGCTAGCTGGGCTTCACCACCCCACCTCCCTCCTTTCGGGGCAGAGGAAACCCCTGGGGCTTGCAGAGCACCGCATTGCATTTGCACTGGGTCACAGGCACAGAGCTTGTGCTTGCAGATCCAAGCAGACTTGGCAGGACGGCAAGCTCCAGGTGCGTGCGCTGAGCGCGTGCAAAGAAACTGTCCCAAACTGGAAAGCCAAAAGGTGGCAGAGGAGATGACCACAGGCAGTCCTCCCCCTTTGGAGAAGGGCTGAGGACCGTTTCCCTCTCTCAAAACCTGATGCAACAGCTCACTTAAGCGCAAGGAGCTCTTGGCTGCCCACAGGAATTCTACAGTGCTTAAAATCAGGCTTAAGTATTTTGCAGAACTGGAACCTCAGTCTGGAGGACTTCGCCCTTAAAAAAGGAAAGTAAGCCTCAGGAGCAGGAGGTGGCATGCCATGGCCCGTGCAACATTGCAATATGCCCATAAAAGGTTTCAAAATGTATCTGCTTAAGCGCACGCAGCAGCTCAGAAGGGTTTAGAATCACATCCCAAAAGAATTTCTCTCCTGCTTTTTTAGGCAAGTGTGAGCAGCAGTCAGCACTTTACCATCATCTTCCCAACCAGAAAACCAAGGTTGCTCTTGGCTGATATTAATAATGTAAATGCTGCTGGCTTTATCCTTTGGGGATGGTGGTTTGCTCGCGCCACAGGGAGAAGAGCGGGGCAACGTGAGCTGCAGACAGGAGTGGAGGCCCGGCACTGCCAGGGCTGGCTGGTGAGGAGCGGAGGGGCTGGCAGGAAAACGCCTCTGCTGAATTTGCTTGGCCTGCCTCCCCAAAGAGGCTGGCCTCCAAAGTGCGGTCTCAGGACAAATTTGTAGCCGCTGCTCTGCTTTCCAATACATTCAAGGGAAAATGCACACAAGTCTGAGGCCCAAGGAAAAGCTGTAATAAATTAATTCATCAGCTGCAGGAAGAAAGAAAAGGACACGGGTCCTGTGCCTGCCCCTTGCACCAAGAGTGCCTCCCTGCACCCGCACCTCTGCCAGCCCCTTGAACCTGACCCAGGGACACCACGCACGAGACTGGCACCCCCAGACATCGGGTAACAGCAAAGGCATCTGCCCCTTTGTGGGCAAGCCTGAGGAGACACGTGGGGTCAGGAGGTCTGGGGCACAGACAGTGCTCCCCGTGTTCAGAAACAAGACGACCTTTAGAGGACATTTCTACAAAGACAAGGCCGGACCTGGAGTTACCCCGTGACCGTGCACTGCCACAGGCAGGAGATCCGTTCAGCGTTCCCCGATGAGTCAAACCCCGGCCTCGCCCCAGCGGGGGCTGCCGACCCCTCCGGCACTCCAGGAGGGCTGCCAAGACACTCTGCTTATGGGTACCCATGGGAGGGCAGAAGAGTAGTCCCAATGAATTCACCTTGCAGCACAAGATGGGCACCAAAGACCCACCAGGGTCCCTCCCCACTGATGCTTTGATACTCATCAGGCCAGAGCCACCCCGAGGGCAAGAAGACCGCCTTGGAGACTCTCACTCCCCAGGCCTGGCTTCAGCAATGCCGCGCACCGGGCAGGGGAAGAGTCACATTGCCTTGTGCCATCAAAGGAGTCAGATGTGGGACAATGCAAGAGATCTACCAGAGGTGGGAGAGGATGGCAGGAAGAGACATACGCCTCTCCACAGGAAAACATGGTGGACAGGGAGAAAAGTGCTCAGAAGTGACTTTCACTGTTACTGATACTAGTTGATGAACATCTCCACGTTGACCAAGCCTGTACAACAGTCCTACAGCTTTACATGGGGACAGCAACACAGATGCTCAGATTTGCCAAGCACCCACTGCAAAGCAAACACCCCAACTGATCTATAATGCACCCTCCCATGTGAGTAAGAGTCTGAGGTCTCTTAGGTAGGCCGACCTGGCATATGAGGGACCAATGCTTTCAGGAGGAAGTTGCCCAAGCCTAATCAATTAAGAAAATGTGAACTCCAAGTACTTAACTACTGCTACTACTACAAGGGTCACACTGATAGCTTTGGAGGGCGTTTCCTTTCAGACAACTCCCTGTGAGCTTCCTCACAGGCTCTTAACATCCACCTCTGTACTGACTGATGGGCAGCTAACAGTGTGGCCTCTCCAGCTCCTATCTCCAGGAGCCCCCGAGAAGCCCTCTATGCTGGGATGGGCCTCACTTCTCATGGTTTCTGTCAGAGCTACACAGTACTCCCAGGACTTCCAGCAATGAGCTAATAAGGGAGCACCCCTGCAGGGTGGCACCCAAACTAGACTATGCACCAGGAAACCTATGGACATCCTGTCTTTCTTGCCTGGACAACACCAGAAGGACCTAAGGGAGATAAGGACAGGGCCAATCCCTTTTCCTTCCACAGCATGCCTCAAAAATCACCTGCTTGCTTTAAAGCATAGACAAGGAGTTCCTGCCAAGGACTCTGCCTTATGTTTTGCAAATAGCTGTAATGAATAAGACCTTCCCACCCCTTGGTGACTAGTGCTGTCCCTGCAGCAGAGTTACCAGGTAACACCAGCCTGTTTCCAGTTACATGCATTCATCACCCAGCACCTCCGCACAGAGCCAGGACCAAGGGGATTTCAGCTCAGACGCTGGACTTCGTGTTCAGCATCTACAGCACTCTGTCCTCCTGCTAACTGCTGTAAAGGCAGTAACCTGCCACGGAGATGCACAGGGACGGCTCAGGGCAGCAACCTTTTAAACCACGATAGCAAGATTCACCAGTGCTCATCTGTCATGGTTCAGCTGCCAAAAAAGTCACAGATAAATGAAGTGAGACTGCTGGGACATCAGAGAAACCTATGGATAATGCGAAAGAAATCAAACACGCTCTGCACAGACCTCTGTCCTACAGAAAGATCAGTTAGGCAGATTAAAGCAACAAGATATATCTTTGCCTGGAAAGTTGAACATGCCTAGGGAGGTCACACGCCATCCAAGTAACCGGCCTGACCCCAACAGAGAGCATCTGCAGCCCAGACAGCGGGGCCGGCTTGGGAGATGCTCAGCCGCAGGCACCACCAGGTGAGCTTCTCTGTCAGTAGTCTCCATCCCACAGCTGCGCCAGAAACCTTCTGGAGTCATTGCAGAGAGTACACGCAGCACGTGTGCCAATTAAATTACGCTGCGAGAACATGGAGCTTGCTGTAACCCATACACAAGAAGGGATCAGACTTAAGTACCACTCTAAGAGAAATACATTAGCAACGGTTCTCGCAAATAAGCCTAAATACATTTATCCTGGCTTTTAGATGCTTGATTCGGTAGTTATAAAAAGCACTTATTATGTGCCATAAGACACACGAGCACCCAGACAAGACAGAAAGCTGCTGCAAATCTACTTCTCATCACCGAATGCTGTCGCTACACAGATAAGTGCCTTAATGACGGACGCAAAGTTAAGCTTTCTCACAAAGGTGACTTGGCTCAACATTGTTTATTTGCATCTCCATTACACTGAGCTGAGACAGGCAGTCAGAGTGTCTCCAAAAATATCTCTATGGCTTTGTTTGCTTTCTTCTTCCTCTCTAAGAGCGTAACCATATGCTAAGTTTAGTGGGTGTTTTTAGTTGTTTCCTAGTTTGGAGTTTATTTAAATGTAAAAAAAATAGACTTGATTGCAAACCAGTAACAGTCAGAAATAATTCTAGTGAAGTCAGCATAAACCAGGTACAAAATTAGCACGAAAACGATAAGGAACAGCCTCAGGTACACCAGTTTCAAGATCATATGGTACACTTACTGCCCAAGCATAGTGAACTTCTTAGATTGCCATGGGACTTTGAATACTATTACCAGATAATAACACTTCTTCTAGAAAACAGACAATTTAGACAAAACTGTACTTTTAACTCCTGATTTTATGCCTGCTCACAGACAATTTGCCTTTTTTTTTTTAATATAGAACTGTTTTGAAACACACAATAGCTTAACGATGTTTTTTAAATTAGACCTCCCAAAGTCAAATTTCATACCCCTGAAATTTTCACCACACTATTTCCTGTCTTTCAAAATGCTCTTCAAAACTCTGATTTGCATATGGAAACATCTACATTCATAAAGCAAATTTAAAAACAAAACCAACACACCCCACAAAGCTGGGCTTGTATTTTTTTTTTTAAACCATGAGCCCATAGTGCAGATACCCAAACTGTGAGCAGTATAAAACAAAGCCTCTGTGAACACCTGGTGTGCATTACCTGCATATACTTTTATATAATACGTCACTATCTAATACCCGTCTCTCAGCTTACTGCTCAATTAGTGTTTCTAGTGACCAAATAGGTGCTTTTTTTCCTTCCTGACATCTTTAGAAACCAAAGAACGCAACTAATGATTTGCTGGCCAGGGAATTAAGAATTAGACAGGCTCATACCACGCCCGCGTGATCCAGCCTGAATAGGAAGGTTAATGACTTGATGAGTGCTTGCAGACAGCCCACCGCAGTGCCGCGACCAGCCTTTGTACGAATTGCCACGAGCCAGCAAACCGTGTCCTGACCCTTGCAAAAAGCACCAGCTACGCACGGGACGCTGCACACCAAGCCCGGGAGAGAAGCCGATGAACGAACCCAAAGGCCACCTGGGTTTACAGCGATGACAGTACACTCCTCTCCTTTGCTCAAAACGCCTCAGAGGTGCCATGGGACCTGCTTAGGAGGTACCGCAGAGCATCGGCCACTGCCCAGCGGCCCTCGTGGTCGCTTCTGGAAGGGGGGTGGCCCAGCGGTGGCTGGCTCTCACGCCTCTGGACTGCCCTCCACCAAGCAGTGCAGCTTGCCCTTCCATTCACACAAATTAATTCAGACAACGCTGTTCTTCCAGAATAATGAGGGGGGAAGCGCGAGTAGAGAGTGAGAGCTCTCTTGGCATCCGATTCAAATCTGTGAACAGCTTCTCACAAGGAACTATTTTTAAGTTTCATATCAATCTGCTTGAGAAAGGTTCCTTCTGCTGCCTACAAATGTGCAAACTCCCCCTTCAAAGAACCACAGCTCAGGACAGCAAGATCCAGCCCTGCACTTGCAACCTCATCAAGATTCAATATTTCATGACCAAAGCATTGCACAACCACACAACGCTCCTGCAGGGCATGCCCTGGTGAACCCCGCCCCAGCAGCAGTGAAGCCTCCCCATTACCTTCAGGAGCCCTGCGTGTTCTTCACAAGCTTACAGGTAGCACGCGTTCACCCGTGAAACAACCCACACTGAGGCAGCCTGACTGCTTCTGGAAGCATTACTGCTCTTACCGCTGCAACAGAGGCAGAACCGCTCTATGAGATCGAGGGGGGAAAAAAAGAAAAAAGTGAGATGCAGTAAGCATATAGATGCTGTGCATGACCTGACCAGTGAGGTGAAACCATTGTACGCTGGGTTATCAGAAATTCCTGTATGAAGGCATTGTTCAGGCTTAAGAGGTCTGTGAGGGAAAAAAAACAAGGAACAGCACTACACAATGGATGCAGATAAGCAACCTCTGAACAAAGCCCTGAGCGACTGCAAGACAACGGGAAAACTTATTAGCTGCAAGCATCCTATATCCTGTCTCCAATAAAGCAACACAGATGTTCTGCTAATGCAGGGCGTGAAAAGATGAAAAGAGCACTAAGCAGCTATCAAGCCCTCCGCAGGAGAGAGGGTCAGTGTTCAACAGCTGTCGGAGGGAAACAGCGGCTGAGCACACAAAGATGTCCACAGGATGGGCAAGAAAAGCCTCTTCTTCACAGGTCTAAGAATGTAACGTCTCCCTAGTCACCAGCAAGGGAGGCCACCGTTACGACCACGAGCCCCTCGACACCACTGCAAACAGAGCTTTGCAAACCCAGCGCCAGCCCAAGAACAGCAAGACCATTGTTCGAGAGTTTAGTCACCAGGACGGTTATCTGCACTGGGAAACGCATGGTGTACACACACACACACAGAGGCTGCGGCGTTGGGGGCTGCACCTCTCCACGGCACAGCAGAACCGGGGCTCTGCCCAGCAAGAGCAACCGGAGCCATGGGGCTGGAGGAGGGCGAGCTTCAAGGCGAGCTTCTTGTTTGAGAAGTGGGGTGCAGAAACAGCCCCACCATCAGCCCTTGGCCACGTGCTCTGCGTAGTCTGACCTCTCCTCCCGGTGTACTTCCCAAAGGCAGAGCTGTCGGCCCTCCAGGAGGCTTTCCTAAGCCTGAAAAAATCTGGAAAATCTGTTCCCTGGAAAATCCAGGCCACTTAACTAGCACATACTGGGCATCTGCTACTGTGTCAAGAGGAAACTGCAACAAGAACATTAGTTAACAGCCAGTTACACAGGAAACACGCTGAGCTGCAGGAGATCATGCTCTACTCCCTTGGCATTTTTTGCTTTCTCAACATGCTGTTCCCCATCCCATTCCCCACTGCTGAAGCGGGAGAAGCGTTCGTCTGTGCCAGCGGGTGGGATTTGAACCCCAGCTGCCCGTACACTTGGTCCTGCGCATCTCACAGCCCCGGCTGCCCGGAGAAGGGCTGGCACAGAGAGCCCGGCCGTGCTGCAGACACTGCACCCCAACCAGCAGCCACGGGGAAGCGTCACCCACCGGGTGACACTGGACTACAGCACAGCTCAGAGCTGAGCCAAGCTGGGGGGCTGCACGGGGGACACCTCCTCAAGACGCTGCAAACATCAGGCAAGTTCTGCAAGAGGCATGGTAATACCCTACATGGCATGCCAGCACTCCTTTCAGTTCACCAATAAATGCTATAAAATGTAAACATATTAATCTCTTCATTCAAAATATCTGCACTGCCACTGGCTACAATTCAAAAGTTTCAAGGGCATAAAGAATACTATTTTTTTTTCCCTCCGATAAAAATATTTTTGTCTCTCGCCGTCAGCAAACCAGCAATGTAAATGAACGTTTGAAAGTCACTGCATAACTAAGAGTCATTGGATATAATCAGATTAAAAAGAGCAAAACCGAATGCAAACAGGAAGCTTGAACTTCTCAGTAAAAGGGAACAGAAGCGAAAATATGAAGAAGCCACAAACAGTAATAAAATGGGTAAAGCCGTGTTAGACCGGATCCAGCCCCAGTCTGAACCTGTGCATACATAATTCCACCAGTTCTGTTACTCATTATGTTCATAAAAATAAACTCAAATCTTTTCAAGCAACAGTTGAAGTTCAAGGGAAAACTTTTAAGCTTGTAAAATTTACTAGATTCCTTCTAGAAACTCAAACAGGTTAATTACTCACATCAAAACATTAAACACAATGTCAAGAGTTCTCAAAAGCAATCAGTTATCCATATTGTCTCAGGGTTTTTACCATCCTATTTAAAACACCTTTGAGTAGACACACTTTTGGGAAAAAGAAAAAAAAAGTGGATGTTCCTTTCCTGAGAACTGCGGTGAAGTGACCCCAAACAGAGATGCCCATCTCCCCTTCTGCGAGCCCCCCGCCTCCCCTCAGACCCTGGGTATTTGGTAAATTTTGAAAGTCACCCCTGGAGCTCCAACAGTGACCAGCAACCGAGAGCCACTTACTGCCTGCAAAATCAACTCTGCAAAGATAAGCACCAGTGAAAAGGCTCAGCTGTAACCCGGACAGGCCTAGCAGAGCCATCGTGTTTGCACGTCCCTTGCAGAAAGCATTTTCCCAACGCCCGTTTTTCTGGGAGCGCTGCTCTCCAAATATTTTGGCTGTTCCTCATCTACAGGATGGTGTTAGAGTGCATCTGCAAGTCTGTCTCCAGGAAATACACATAGAGCTGATTCATTATCTTAAAATGCTGCTTTCATTTCTGCTCATTAAAAGCACATTTCAGATCCCTGCGCCGAACGCGCAGCCGATGTGCTCTGGACACAAAGCACCGGGTTTCGGTTCTGCACTACTCTCATTTCGGTTTCATTTGCTGCCCACAATGTGCATTCTCCATTTCGAGGACAGCTGTATCAGACCTGAGCTACCACTGGAAAACGCTCTGAATAAAATCCTCTCTCTCCCTGACGCCTGGCACTCCAGGCGGTTGCACTTGATGTCAGACCCAACCTAGATTTTAGGAGCTACATCCCGCACCAGCAGCATCCTCCCTGCAGAACCAGAGCAATAAACAGTTGTTCTGCACATCCCACGCCCCAGCACGCCGAGCCATTCGGAAGAGAAGGAAAAGCAAGCGAGCTTAGGTAATGCACGCGTTAGTCCTCACCTTTAGGGAGTCAAAGCAGGCAATAACTCGACCATTTTCCACATGGCAACTCCGTGACGGATGGGCGAACTTGCACTCTGCGTCAGACCGAGAACAAGTACCTCTCTGAAACTCTCGACACACTTCTAACGTCAGCCATTTTGTATCACGAACCAGGGAAACGTTTACAGCCATATTAAAAAACAAAAATTAAAATGCAAGCAATCGCACCCTTCTTCAGGGCAGTATTTACTGCTGATCTTTTTTTTTCTTCTTTTTTTTTAAAAAAAGGGTAAAAAAGTGAATTCAAGTTAAACGTGAAGAAATAACTAACTTGTTGCTTTGGTAGAACTCCTATTCATCAGCACTTAGGTTTTCATTTAAGTCAAATCGTGTTTGTTTAAACAAGAATTAAACATAAAGCCAATCATAAAATAGAAATCTTATCAGAACAACTGAAAATCAAATTAGAGGCCAGCTCCTAAAAGTGCAATTGTAGAAGTTAAAATATAAGTGTTATATTTTGTGCCACTGCCGAAGTTACTTGCAAATAACTGGCAGACTTTCAAAAGAATTCTGTGCTCTCCAGTTAATGGTTTCAATTATTCTTGCAAAAAGCATATGCTGCTGGCAGCACTTCAGTTTGTGGAATGGTCTCGGTCCTTGGGGAGAAAACTTCGGGGATTTTTTTCCTTCTATTTCTTGCTTCTAAAAATTACGGTTCGCGAGCATCAAAACGAGCAAAAGGACGTCTGATTTTTTTTTTCCTCTTTCTTTCTTTTCTTTTAAATATTTGCTACATACTCGGGGGAAGGAAAAAAAAATAAAATGGCTGAGCAAACTGCGTGTAAATGAGGGGGAAAAAAAAAAAAAGGACAAGGCTGGAGGAGTTGCCGTCAGGGCACGAACCGCAAGCAACGCCGAATTAAAAAGAGAGGGGGCGAGGGGCAGAGAGAGGCAGCCCTAGACAGAAATCCAAGCAGCGGTGGCTTCAGGAAAGGCACTTTTCAGCAACCTGCAGGAAAAAGAGAAATAGAATCAGCCAGGAGCCGAGGGCCGCCCCCGCTCAGGCGGGCGCGGTGCTGCCCGGCCCCCGGCGGCGCGGCGCGGCCCCGGCGGCCATTGTCGATACCGGGGGCATTTCCCGCACCAAGCTGCGCATGGGAGGAGGGAGCGACCAATGGCGTTCACCGTTGCAGCAGCGGGCCCGGGCAGCCGACCAATAAAAGAGAGCGTTTCATAGCGGCCCAGGCTGGTAGAGGCTGGGTTTTGTGCCCGCCGCAGGGAAAAGCGCCTCAGCCCCAGGGCCCGGCCCGCGGGGCGGCCCGGGGCCCGGGGAGCCGCGCAGGGCGCGGCAGCGGCCGGGCGGGGACGGGCCGACCCCAGCCTCCGCCCGGCCTCGGCGCGGCGATGCCCCGGCCACCCCGGCAAGGCGTCCCGCAGGGCCAGCAGCGCGGGGCGGGCTGCATCCACCAAGCAGCCCTCCCAGACTACGGAAGGATATTTTGCTCTTCAGTCTTTTTCATTTTTTTTTTTCCCCCCCATTAACCGCCCCCCCTTTTCTGTAGGAAACGTTCAGGCAGGAAGAGCAGCCGGTGGCTTTCTTGTATACAAAGCAGAAGGAGCTGCTACAGCTCAGCCCCATAACCACTTCGCATTTTTAAGGTGTTTTACTTAACCCATCACTAGCTGCAGAGCTGCTCCAGCAGCAGCCTGGCATGGCACATGAAGACAAATGACTGGTTCACAGTCGCTCCTCTATGGATTCAGAGCCTACAAAACTAAAAGCAAACCCAAGAGGGAAACCTAAGCCACACACACACACGGAAAAAATTAACTCATTGCTCACAGCTGTAGTTTTCCACCAGACTAAAGGCAACTCAAATTACTCTGACTCCAGCAACTCATGTTATACAACAAGCAACTTTCAATGCATTCCTATTCAAGGCTTCCTTGGCATCCACTAAAATGTTAAGCCGTCCCTAGAGTTTCCCATTCTAATATTAGCTGTACCAATGCCGCCTGATAGGATTGGGCTGTTTCCAAGTTCCCAAAATCCAGCCCTTTATCTTCCTGAAGTACTGCCGCCCAGTTTTGCAAACACTTGACAGGCGCGGGACATTGCTCGTGTGACTGCTATTAAGACTTCAAGCTTTCGCAGGAGAAGAGCCTTCAACTACAAGAAAAGGAAGCTTAAATTCCTCTTTTATTATTGCTGCGTTATTGCAATTACACTGATCAGTAACTGAAACCTACTGGAGCTGGAACAGTCAAACAATGCTACCAAGGAAGAAGTGTGGGAAGACGCTGTCAGCAGCAGCAGGGGGTGGGGCACAGAGGCTGTTTGATTCACAGATCGAATTATTTCACATTAGAAAAAAAACCAACATTTGTTAAACCTACATTGCAAGTATTTTCTAGGGTAATTAAAGCCAAGTTCATAACAAAAACTGCCCAGATCCTTGCAATCCAGCTTGCAGCATCATCACAAAGGTTAGACTGACCCATGCTTCTGGAAGGACCTTTGCATTTTTGCACATCAGGTGGGGAACAGACTGCAAACATCAGATTTGCTAGGCATGTTTTAAACTTCAAAGGGAAGGAAAAAAAGCACAACTAGCCATGCTCATGTCTTCTGGGTTTCATAAGGAACAGAGATGCTCTAAATCAATTCCAATTTTGCAACGGGGCAAATTTATACAGGAATCCCATTCACTGATGTGTGGGCTCGCAGTCCAAATGAGCTCAGCATGCAGGGAAAGATGTGCGGAAACCTTTCTGCAGGGAGCTAGGGACTGGCTGGGCGCAGCTCTTAAAAAACGAGCTAGAACAGGTCAGATATGGGTGGGGATTAGAAAGAATGCTCTCTCAGAAGCTGCTCTGAGCAGACTGAAATACAACCATTTTGTGGATTAAGCGTCTATTCCACAGCCGGGGAAGCGAGGGTCTGTTAACGTTGGGGCCTGAATATGGTGGGTCTGAACTTAACACACAGTTACAGCAAGATGCACAAACGATGTAGTAACCTCTGCCACTTCCCAGCTCTTCCACCTTGAGAAACCCTGAAGAACATAATAAACCAAACGTTCACCCTCTCACCCGTGTAGCTCAGGAGCACACACGTGTGCACACGCACGGGTACACACCTGCACTAAGCTGCTCAGAGTCCTCAAGATGAAGGGAATCATGTTAATGAAAGATAAGTTACATGAATCCTACAAAAGATTGAACTACAAATATTGAGACATTCAGATATATGTAACATGGTTGATATTATTCTTTTACAACTCTTAGGGGAAAGAAAAAAAAACCAACCCACAACTCTGAAGAAATACTTGCTGATGTCCTGCTGATGGAAACTAAGAGACCCCCTGCTCCACACCCTGCAGAAGGGCACACTCATCTCTTCAATGCACAAAAGCGGGACACAGGGACTATTCTGTGCTACGGAAACAACCCACCTTCCTGCAGAAGGACAGACTATCATCTCAGACCCTGGGACTAGGGCTCTTGTACTGGGGGGAGCCAAATAAATGAATAAAATGTTAATACTGGGGGCCTCAATTCTGCAGCCTGTGTGCCAACCAGCAGAGCACAGCAGCAGCACACACCACCCCCATCACTTGTTCGCTGTGCACTCAGGAGAGGACTTGAGCACATGCTTAACTTTGAGCATGCCGACAATCTTACTGGAAAGAAGAAAACCTGAAGCATGTACTTAAGTGCTTTGCTGAATCAGGGCCTAAATAAATGAATCTGGTTTGCAGGTTTAGCGAGGCTGGGAGGCCAGCAAGCACAGGCAGCAGTCATCGCATTTCGGCTTACGTGATCGCAGCCCAGAGAAGCACGAGCTAGGCTTTTCTGCAAGTCAACAAATACAGTTCTGTCAGTGTTTGGATTGCTGCAAATTCCCTCTCCATGTGGCCACGGGGAAAGCCGAAAACGTGCGCACGCAGGGCTGACATCACACCCAGCGCTGTATACTGCTGCAGCGAGGCTCCCGCGCACGCCGCCAAAGGATAACACGCATCAGACGGGAACCTGCCGCTGACACTGTAAAGCTGCAGTTCTCCATGTTTCAGCTCCTGGCAGCAAACAACTGCAACCGTTCTCACCATGATGCAGCTTACAATTCTCTTCTATTACCCTTTTTTGGGGGGGGGACAGGACAACTGGCATTTTATTCACTTTGTTCTCCCACTTATTTCAAATGGGAGGAATA
The DNA here is from genome assembly GCA_020745775.1 of Theristicus caerulescens. NCBI lineage: Eukaryota > Metazoa > Chordata > Aves > Pelecaniformes > Threskiornithidae > Theristicus > Theristicus caerulescens. Next base: position 22,665,797 of record CM036567.1, on the reverse strand, counting down.
AAAGCATCCATGCCAAAAACAACAAGGCTAAAAAGTAGCTCCAGAAAACACAGGCTTCGTTAGCGTGCAGGAAATACAACAAAGGGTAGGTGCTGCCTTTTGAACCCTTCCCAGCACTGCTGCTCAGCAAGCCAGATCCGTCTGGCAGAGCTCATCTCCTCCGCTACCAGATGGGCCAATCTCCTTTCAATGGCAGTAGCATCAAAGCTGGAGAAAGCAGCAGAGCAGAGAGAAAAGCCGGTGGCCTTTACGCCTGTAAGGCAGCTATAGTATCCTTGAAGCCTCTGCTCCAGGGCCACTTGCTGGGCCAGGCTCTAATTGCCTGAGATGCAGGAGGACAGGGCTTGCTCCAGATGTCAGACCCAGCCTTGCGAAAGGGAAGGGGAACAAGGGGAGTCTGAGGAGCAAAGGTCACGCCGGGGCTCGCCTCTGGCGGGACTGAGATGCCCTCGCTGCTTGAGGTAACGTGAGGATGAGCGTATTCACTTGACACTTGAATTCCTCCCGCTTTCCATGAAACCGATCCCCTTCCACTGACACCCCCCATGGATGTCAACTCGTGAGGACGCTTCCTGACAGCCGAGTTCAGAGATGGTAATTTATGTGACAGCGTGGATTCAAGCAAGCTCCCAAGAGTAAGTGATGCTATTTAAAAGAGATGGGTTTTTTTTTTAGAAGAAAAAAATGACTCAGTAGAAGTGGCAAGGTGGGTTCCTTATTTATTGTTACCTAAGGATTTCTGGGTCATGACTGCTCATACATTGCCCTAACCAACAGTCCTGGTGAGCAAGAACGGCAGCTACTCCCCTTCGCATGAAGTGGAATAGGGACAGTGCGGACAGTGAGGGGACACAGGGGCTTTCCCAAAGCCAAGTTCCAGCCGTGCCCTTTCTTTAACATATGTGATGCTGTCCATGCTCCTCTCCTCAACACAAACTACCAGCACACGACAGAGGAACTGAGGACCCGCTCTGCTGAGTCCGAGCTCAGCCCTATACTGCCAGGCTGCAGCACGCTTTACCCAGTTTTGGAAGTTATGGTCAATGAAAGCTCAGACCCAGCCAGCCTGGATGGATGGGCACCCTGGAGGCACAGCAGTACAGAAACTGTGCTCTTAAGTTTGCAAAATTTAGACCTCAAATCTTTCACCAATTCCACTACAACTTACATCCCACCCCTGAACTATTCATGTTCTCTGAGTGCCTAGATATTGCCAGAGCCAAAAAAGACTTTTTTTTTTTTTTAATGGCCTTTCCTCAACGCACTAAATTCAGCTGGCAGCACAAATGACACTCACTCATCAGTCCTTGCACCTTTGAGGAGATTCTGTAACCTCGGCTTTTCATTGCATCTTAATGGGTACGGAAGAGCTTGGTGCACCCACCACCCCCTCCTCAATGAGCCAGAATGGGGGAACTCTTCACTCAAACAGCAGCAAGATGTTTCCGCTATCAAAATATCTTCCAAATAAATGCTGAGTTCCTGGAAACACGGCATGGTGAAGAGAAATGGGAACAATGAAAATAGCACATTGAACTGTTTTGTTCTGAAAGAGAAACAAAAGCCTTTAGGGGAATACCACCACCCATCCAACAGCATTTTCACATTCCCATGGAAAACCAAGCCTGAGCATCTTCCTCAGTCCTTTCTTTCTCCTCCACTTTCACAGTAGTAATAAAGAACACATGAAGCTGCATCCTTGCTCGCCAAAGGAACCAAAAAGGTATAGTCAAGGGCAAGATTTTACTGGGGAGCGTTATACTGGTACATTTATTGGCAGCGACGCATGAGAAAAGATAACCTACATTTGTGATGACCTTTCAGTCAGTAAGGAGAGAGCGGGGGAAATCATCTAGGACCCACCAAGCCAGGAACACGATGACATCAGTTGGCTGACATCAGAGAAGCTCATTTTGGGTCTCACAAAAGCCCATGGCAAGTTAGGTGCTGCCATGATCAGATCACAGGGCAGCTCTGCTTCACTTGGGACTGGTTCCAAAGTGGAACTAGCAAGACTGTACGACAGCAAAAGAAACCACAAAAATAACACCCATAAGGTCAAGGCGTGGATCCTCCACTGCTGAAGCCCTGATTAGCAAGGCTCTTATCGCATAAAACCCAGCAGCACTCAGATTCCTATAGACTCCAATTCCTCTGCTGGTGCAACGCCAACAGTTTGCACGCAGCAGGGCTGCCTCCGACGTGGGCCGGCTCCCAGCCCCTGTGCTCACACGGGCTGTGCACTTGGGACAGGAGCCATCTCTGCAAATAGCGGCTTCTCCATAGCTTCTCATCGCCTGTGCACTTAATGGGCTGCAGTATCAAGTCTGAAAAAGGTCAATTTATTTTCTGCTGCCTGTGAGAGGTATTTTTGCTTTCAAATTAGAAAATAATATTCTATTTTTCTGCTCTGGCCCTCGTACTTGAAAGCAAACACTTTAGGGACATGGTAGACACTTTGAATACTTCCTCTGTGAACATTCTGTACCTGGACACTTTCTCCCTCAGGGAACAGTTTGCTAGAAGAAAGTAAACCTTCTTTTGTTCTTCTACCAGTTACTCAGAAAAGGAGCCGGTTTCCTCTACCACGGCCATGCACGAAAAGTTTCTGTTCAAGGTCTAATCGCAGATGTTGGGGGCCGTGAGTCACCAGGGATCACACTGTGTGCCAAAGAGTCAACTCAGCCCCAAGTGCCATCTGTTCAGAAGAGGACAGGAGAACCCAAAAGCCACATGCACAAATAAAACAACCCCCCGATGCTGCTGCAATGGAAAAACCTCGTTGGCGGGACACAAACCCACTACAGAAGTGGCTGCGTGCACAAGGTGGATGTTCGGGTATGCAAATACCACGCAGCTCTGTGCTGAAGGAGCCACTAATGCTCATCCTTCTTCCCCCATACTCGCTCGTGCTGCTGGCTTACAGCAACTTTGCAGAGTGTGGGTTACTGGTTGTGACCTCTATGGAAAGAGCAGCACAAGAAAAATCTTCCTGCTCCTCAGCGGGGAAGGCTGAAGTTGCACGTACTGCGTCCCACCTCGTAGGAAGCTTGCCTTGCTAAAGCTCCTGGATTTATGGCACCCCGGAAGATAGCGGCAGTGCTCTGTGAGGACAGCAGTCCTGCCGTCCTCGGGAAAATGGATCGCCCATCACTCGCCTCTGGGTGCTCCCCACTGCTCTTAGCTGCTCTGGCATGACCTAGCCTGACCTAGCACCTCTCTTACCTGGAGAGGTGGTAGCTGAGGAACCGGGGGCGGGCGGAAGAAAAAAAGAAAAAAGGTAAAATAAAGCAGCAAGGGAAGGAAGCCCTTCACTGCAGAGAAGGAAAAAAGTACAAATAAACTTGCGGAACTTTACCCTCCCTTGCGCACATGCAATTCTCCACATTTACACCCTGCAGCAAACAATCACAGGAAAAATAAATACCAAGTTTAAGGAAATATTTTTTTAAAAATCCCTTTGTTTCTGAAATCTACCATTCTTCACTGTGGACTATGGTGCTCCTACTCCCTCAGCCGCCTGAAATCTTCACAACCTGTTTTCCTTCTTCGTCAGCCTCCATCACCTCCTGTCCACCAAAGTTCAAAGAATTTCTCCCCCCTTTCCTCCTACAGGATTAGCTCTTCTCCAAAGTGCTTCCACAGACAAACGGCGGGGAGCTATTTGCCACTATCTGCTGGGGATTTCTAAGCCAAAAACGCATTACAAAAACATTGCAATTTAAAGAGCTTTTTTGTTTATTTGTTTGTCTTTGAACAAAGTCGCAGAAGCTGCTGTGCTGGACCCACACACGTGCCTCGGCAGAACAAACACCTTTCCATAGGGTGTTCCAGGGCAGCATGTGGTGCGGTGCTTCAAAGGGAACTTCCCCGTTTCACTGAATAGATTTGTTGTTAGAATAACCACACACGCACATTTTTGCTCTTTTGGGCTTTTGATTTCCTGCCGTCAGCTTATTTGGGACCGGTTAGAGGACAGGACCCCTTTGCTGCTCCGCTGCTAGGAGTGATGGAGACCCACTGCGATCCCGCACCTGGGGGATATGGGTGTTCCTGGGGGATGCTCTGCTATCAGGCAGCCAAGCAGGAGTTTTGCTTGAGCCAGGCTCCAGCACAGTGCCCATCACTCCCCAGCCATAGATACACAGAGAAGGACGCTCCCTTCTGTTGGGACCCGCCTGGCAAATCCCTTCTCACCTCCTATGGGAGGCAGTTTCCCAGTGCCAAGGGCCAGGCAGCCGCGTTAGAGCAGGGTTGCTAACCCCAAAGAAGCATTTCCTCTGCGGTGCAGAGGCAGCTACTGCGCTGCTGTGAAGCAGTGCTAAAATCCCCTCTAGTGCCAGCACCGCTTGGGAGGGGTTAGGACCACAATTACACCAGCTGCAAACACAAAAGAAAAAAAAAAGAAAAGTTGGCAGGGATCTCTGGAGGTCAGCTAATCCAAACCTCATCTCAAAGCACAGCCAGCTTCAGAGGTGGATGCTTCCATCTCCAAGCACAAAGAGAGCTGTCTCGCACAAAGAGAGCTCAATTGAGTCAAACAAATTTACAGAGGAGACAGGAAAGGCCAAGGCTCATTAAGGCTTGTTCCCCACCACGTAATCGTAAGAAATAGGATCAAGCAGATGTATCCCACAATCTATCTGATTATCCTACTCAGTGTTCAAGAAACCCCCAAGGTCCTTGCCAATCAGATAAGTGTTCGCGCGTGTTTGGGCAGGCCGATGGGGACAGCGGAGGGGAGGGAATGCCTTTGCCCAACTGCCCTTCGTGGGATTCTGCTGGCAGGAACGACCTAGGGGCCTCTAAGCATGGCCCTAGCCCTCAAGCCAGGCAATATACTCCGTTAAGCTGGAGAAATACTGAAATAGGAGCCCAGCTCAGCCGTTCGCCGTGCTGCAGGGGAGGCCTGGGGCTTTGGGGAGGTATCAGACTTGCTGCGTACACAGGGGAGACCTGCCCAGGTCTGGTGCTTCGTAGGTGCCTCTGCCCATGCGCACGTACTTGCGCCTGGAAAATTCCCACTCCGACTTCTCAGTCGCAGAGTCAGCTGCTTAAGGAGACAGATTTTCTCCAACAGGAAGGCGTTTTCCATTCGGGTCCCATGCTGCATCTCCTCAAAGCACATATGTGCTCCTACACACACGCTATAGTTTCATGCACTCGCGTATTAGCTGTCCTACCTAGTGACTACAGGCCTGCAGAAAGAGGAGACAGCATTTGGACAGTGGTTTGAATTCTTTCTCAGCTGGAAGAATTCACAGAAAACAAAAATAGTTTTTCTTTTAACATTCTTTGTATTGAGCGCTTGGATAAGCCATAAGTAACTTGGCAGCAAACCAGTTTGGTACAAACACAGAACACCAGAACACAATGCAGTCATCACAAAGCCACCGCTCTGGGCCAGACAGTAATTTTCCCCTTCACACAGGGCAGGCCTCCAAAGTCTTTATGCTACTACATTCAAGTCCATCCGAATTACACGATGTGTTAAAAATGAGGACTCGTGCACAGTAACGAAAACACCTATCGTTTATGGGCTATGCGGAAGGGCATAGCGCACACAAAGGTACTCAAGAAACATCCATGAAACGATTCAGGGCTCGGGAAAAGGGAAGCCTTGACTTATTCCTCAACTCGGACCTCTAACAGCATCCTCAGGTTGCAAATCAAATACGCGATGACAGAAGGAGACTGAAAGACCAGTAACAAAAGCATCCAATGTATTTAGGATAATTTCTTTCAGGATGAAAAGAAAGAAGTTAGAACATGCAGGAAATCAGGAAAAGCAAACATAGCGACAACCGAGAGCGCATTTTCCACTTCCATACGCCAGTGAAAATCCAGAGCAGCCTAGTCCCAATCCCCAAAGGCATTATCATGGCTCAGGTAGTCGCCGCAGGTCACCACTTAGACAGGAAAGATGGTTTAGTCTGTAAGTGCCAGCCTGGGACCCTGGCGACAGGGGCTCAAACCCTGCCGCAGCCACGGGTGCCACAAGTGACAAGGCGCCTAATCCCTCTGCAAACGGGGGCCATTACGTCCCCCTCTCTCAGTGCTATTTGGCAGATAAAACCCAGGAACGGCAATCAGGCATTAAGAAAGTACTATGGTAAAGGCTGTATAAGCACTAGATGAATAGATCTGTCTCAGACCCTACAGTCATTACAGTATGAAATAGGATACAGGAGGGGGAGCAGAAAGCTTGCGCACACACATATATCTGCCCCATTAATCCAGCAGGCTGCAACAGGATGAAAGGCATGTCCAACAACTCCAATCTTGCTTGTGCAGCAATAAGCACCCTCCCAGTGTGGAAGGGAGGCACTGCTGCAGTACATGCGGGGGAGCAGCCGAGCCAAGAGGCAACTGGAAGGTGTAAGGGCCAGTTTGGCAGAGTACTTTGGCACCAAGTGCCACCCGCTCAGCTAGCGGCCAGGGGCTGTCTGCCTGGTGCCCCTGTGGGACACAGAGGGGTGGGGACGCACGCGGAGAGGAGCCAACACAGCTAAACCCTGAAAAAGGCAAGGGGAAATCAAAGTTGCCCTTGAGGTACTTCCCAAGCCCTTCAGAGTTAGCGTGTTGGCCTCTCCTGCCTTCCACACACCCCAAATCTGTTATTCATTGCTCTTCATCTCACTGCCAGGTGGATGAATCAACTTTTCAGGGACTGAACATCCTCTGTTCTCCCTGAGATGCCTGAGTCATGGACGCCAACTGAAGTCCTCAGATCTTCAATTCTCTCCTTGCCTTCCTGCATCTGTAACGCAACAGCCTCCAACTTCTCTCCCCTGTGGAAGTCTTAGCCACCTGAATTACTTCCAATTTCCCACTTAAGGCCTGTGGCACGCTTTTCTTCCAGAAAGCATCTGAACTCAGCATGGAACTACTGAATCAAACCCAGGAGCCTGAGAAGGTGGGCTCTAGCTAGCCAGGGCAGACGTACAGATGAACAGTGCCCTCCACATGCCCCGTCCGTTCCGCCACCAGCCCGCACGCCCAGCCACTCATGGCCAGCAACATGCAAACACACAAGCACCCACCCCCACCTCCTTGGGTGTCTGTCCAAGCTGACTGTTAAAGCAGCAGGCAAAAAAAGCCAAATAGGGATATATTCCCTCAAACCTTGAGCGTGCATTCTGAACCACCATCCATCAACGCGCTTATTTCCCCCCACCCAAGGGAAGGAGCCTGGGTGATAGCAGAGGGAAGAGGGGATAGATGGCAAGTGGAGTCTTTGTTTTAATTGGCTGCTGTTAAGAACATTAGAAGGATGTTTGAAGGAGAACGATTACAGGCAGAGCGCAGAAGAGGTAATCAAAGGTGTCCGACGAACTGAATTTATGATGTGGCTTAGCAATCCATCACCTGGCTATCATTCCTACGTACATGCACATACATAAGCCTCAAAATATATTTAGCTCGGGGGGTATGGAAAAAAAGTGGCTGCTCTTGCAACCCCAGCTAACAGCACTTTGCTCCTTATAACATTACGGAAGCAATTTATTTCAAATCAGGGAGGGAAATCAGTTCAGATATAAAGGATAAATTGTTTAAATTCTTCTAAGTGTGAAGACAACTTTGTTTACTAAATGCATACGAGGGAACATATGCGTACAGCACAAACTCAGCAGTGGAAATTTGGCTCCCTGCAATTCCCTGTGATATAGATGCATTTTTTCCAGAGGAAGTCCAATGGTCTTGTTTGTTTTCACCGCTAATAGAGGAGTTCAATGAAATTTTCTATTGGGAAAGTCTAATGAGGTCAGAATAACAGAACAGAGTAACTAGGAAGGAATGTCCTTGCATTTTATTTTTAGAATAAGGATAAAGGTGGGGCCTTGCAAGAGGCAGGGGATGGGCCTGTTTTGGCACACACGGCCAGGCTGGAACGCTTGGTCCTGTGAGCTTGAGGGGGTTTTGAACTTATTTTTGCAACAGCAAATCCCTTGCTGAAATCAGCAACAAGAGAATGGAAGGGTCTGGCTGGGAGAAGAGCAGAGCCATGCCTGGGGGCGCATGGACGGTGCGGCAGCTCTTAGCCACGCTCCCCTCCTCAGCCTGTTTCCCTTTCTTTCCCAGGAAGATGAGTGCCTTCAGCAGCTCTGCTGAATTGGAGATCTCTCCACTTCTGCTCATTAAAGGGAATCCAAGTTACAATAGGGTAAGCGTTGCGGAGGGAATCAAGAGCAAGAAAAGCCTGATGCAGCAGCGCAGTGGGGCACGCGGCGCTGCGAAGGGAGCAGCCAGCGGTATGACTGGATTTACTCTGTTGTTAAGGCTGGATGTCAAAAGCTAGCGAGACAGCCTCGAGGAGAGAAGAGATGGGCCAGAGTAAGGCTGTGAAAATGAAAAGGAAGGAACAAAGCTAAATAAAAGAACCGAGGCGGAGCGGGAAGTGGCTTGACTGGGATAAACAGGTAAGGAGGAAAAAGGGTGCATTCAAGAGCAAGCAGGCTGTGGTCTGTTTCCTGGCACCAGCTAATCTGATTGGCACAGAGATACAAGAAACAGAGGCTTAAATAGCTCATGGGAGCAGATCTTCAGCTGGGGAGAGCCATCATCACTCACCAATTAACTCCCTCGCAGGCTCTGCCCCTAAACCCGAAGCGCAGAGCTGACCCTGCCGAGCACCGCCAATGCAGAACAAGGGAGAACAAGACGCAGCGTCTGTGTAAGGGTTAACAGACAGCAGAGAACAAGCTGTTCCATGCATTCAGGTCAGGAAAAACAGGACTGGGACTTGACACAGGCACCATGCACACATTGCTCTGCCAGGATCACCGGAGCTCAAGCGGAGGAGCAGCCAACTCTGCCCGCTAGGAATGAGACTGCAAGGAGCTTCACCTTAAAATCTGCAAGGGCAGAGTTAACCCAGGGGAATATCTGGTGGGGGCATAGTTTAGGGAGCATCAAGGCATCCAACAAGACCAGAGGCTAGCATCTCTAGGAGTAAGGGAAGGAGTAAGGGAAGGCTAAGTAGGGGAAAAGTGTGCAGGACAAGGTGCAAAGCACCCCTTCACCCCTCCTGTGCTGCCCAGAGCTGCAGGTCTCCTACTTGTGCTGAAGATCTATGTGGAAACAACCCAGCAGACTGGAACCAGAAGCACAGCAATGGTTCAGGGAGGGCAAGAAAATGCTCTGTGACAGGCAGTCACGGGAGGCTGGACTTGCCCTCCAGCACGCAAGTCCTCAAACGATGATGTTTCGGAGCCGTACATTGCCTGTGAGTCTCTCTTCTGCTCCCACCCGCAGGCAAGTGCGGGCAGAGAGGGCAAGCCCCATAAGCAGCAGGAGAGTGGAGGAATGACCCTCCTTCCACCTGAAGCCCAGCTGGAGACAAGGAGCTGGCAGCACCCACAGATGCCCAAGAGTTAACACAATCTCCCACCCCGATGCTCTCCAGCATCCCACTGCTTCTAACTGAGGACTTCCTGAGCCTGCGGTGGTTTGCCTGCTCACTATTTCCCAACCAACTCCTCGCTTAGTACTTGCCCAGTCTTCCTAGCACTTGTGCAAGCTTCACGTGCTCACAACACCCTTTGGCAAGGACCTCCACAGCTCCACCATGCCTCACGTGAAGGAGGAAGATCTCCTTTGGAGTCCTTGGCCACAATCACGCCCTTATCTCCCTGCCTTCCCCCTGGTTGGTTTTATGATATGCTGCAGACTGAGCATCAGTCTCTTCCCAGAGACACATCCTTTTAGGGACTTCTGGTATCAGTAATGAAGTTAAAATCTGTGTAAGGCAGTTTAAAAAACTTATGCTCCTCTTAGATAAAGGAGAGGGTCAGGGTGACACAGAGTAATCACGGGATAAAATGCCACAACTTCCAACCCCGTCTGGGAGCTCAATGCAGCAAGTCTCGTTTGGAACCCCAGACTTGGGAGAAAGCTTGCAATTAAAAAAAATTAACAGTGACCTTGAATACAAGGGGTACAATTTAACTAGCCCGCATTTCAGGCTTTGTTAATAAAGAAGCTCTTCTGTGGGCTACAGCACAAAGGCACTTTTCCAAAGATCAGGTTACCTCTGCCCAGCTATGCCACGGTAGAAATTTTAGAGACCTTTATATAAAGCTCCAAGAGAGTGTTCCTCTGCGGACACCTCCTGCCTGCTCCTCACCCTCTGCTCTGCAAGGAGCAAGGTAAACTTGAGCCTGGCAAGCTCAAGCCTGGCTTAATCCAGGGGTAAGGCAGGGCTTGCAATTAAGCAATAATGATCACAATCACAAGGCATTTTCAAGGGACTGATGACCAACTGGGTGGGGTTACATTACAATCCATTAACCTAATCAGCATTTAAACCTCAGGAACTACACAGCAGAGGCTGCCACCGGGATTATAAAACAAAATGAGAACATACTCTTAAAACATGCGTCTTTCAAGGCTCTGGAGAGCCTTACAGCTACGTCTTCACAGATAATCACATCACAGGTACAGGACAAGGTTAGCAAATAAGTGCCCAGAGCTAATGAGCCAGTTTATTCGTCTTACCTACCAGAGAAGTGCTTTTTACTCTCCATCCCATGGTAATGTTACCTTGACAGGTGCGGTGCCCACAGACAATACTATGTCTGTCCCATATTCTGACTTATCCCTTTAGGGATGAGAGCAAAGATACATATTCGGGGAATGGATGCTTCCTACAGCCTCCTGCACAGCTTGCAGCATCAGAAAATTAAGCTGACTGGAAGAGCAAAGCCTGATGCTGCCCTTAAAGCAGAACTGGTGTGGTATCATTACTCATAGGCCAGTTAAACTAGGGAGCTGCTACTCTGGAGCCTTTTCTGCTTATTTCTTTATGGATTACAGGGCAAGGGAAAAACACAAACTTCAAAGAAACATCCTGGAAATGCTACATACCCTAGGACACCCCATATATCCCACTGGCAGTAGCACTGAGCCTAACTTTACCCCTCTCCCTAATTGCTACTCTGCCTCTTAACAAATGATCAATTGCACGCCTTTGCTCTTATTGACTAGCTGGGATATCACTGAAACATGGTGGCAGTTGGTAATTAGTATTTTTCATTCTTGGGAAGTCTTTTGTGTGGCAGTACTTCCTGCTGGGGTGGGTTTAACACGCTGTCCTCACCCCTCTGGAAGGCTGACTCGCCAACAAGAGGACCTCAGGTGTCGATGTCTGTGCACGTGGATAGACCAAGGTCTTACAAGTGCTATGAGACTACAGGGGAGCTATCGGGTCCAAACGGTCTCATCTCCATCCAGGCAGATGTTCAGCACTGCAGCATGAATTTTTCCAGTCTTCCCATCATTCTCCTCTTTTTGTGGTTTTAGTCGCTAGTTCAGTACCTCCCCCAAGCTCCACACCATTTCTGCCCAGCCACGGGCTCTGCCTGCAGACAGGAAGGCTCTTTCTGTCTGGATCTTTGTTCTTTCAACATCATCTAAATATCACTCCCTTAACACCTGATTTAATATTTCAACCCCTTTAATTACACACAGCGGAGATTTTATTGGAAATCTGATTATTGTTTGAAAGTCTGAGCATTTCATCCCAGCCTCAGAATTGATCTATTGACTGCTTTTAAATCTCCCATTTTAATTTAACATTTAACACTTTATACCCACATTAATTACATTTCCCATGATCAATATCAACACACACTGTCTCTGGCCCTCTCCCGATAGAGAGACCTTGGAGACCTTGCTCTGCCAAAACCCTCAAGATAGCTTTGCTCTTGAACACGGGAGTTTACAGGGCTCATCTCTCCAGTGGGAGAGGAAGAGAAAGAAAAATCCATGAAAAACAGTGGTACTGAGTAAGCAGCAAGGTTTAGTAAGCAACACCACCGGCAGAGATGCGCAGGCGCAGACCTGGCCCCGCTGGTGGCACGGGGACTGGCCTGGCCCCAGGACGTGGGGAGCAGAGGCTCCAGCCAGCTCGCCATCCATCTGTCCCACCTCCCCCTCTGATGCGGGAAGCCACCGTGTACACGCTCCGTTGTGACTCCTGCCCACGCTGAGCAGCGGGTGAGCTAGCCTTGGCCTGTCCAAGAGCTGCAAGAAAGCACCGGGGCCCAGAAAATGCTGCCGGGTCTATCAGGGAAAGTAAAGCTTTACCGGCTCAGTATCTCTCAGCATTTAACCAGCCTGCAGGTCCAGGGCCCTCTGCTTGCTTCACTGCAACACAACATGGAGAGCAAAGCACTCCTCTGATCCCCGAGTCTAGCAGATCTCTTATTAGCAGACACAAACCGCACAGACTAATTAAGGAAGACACCCATCACGCTGCCTTTATATCCAGCCACTGCCAGCTCTCAAAAGTGGCTGCTATAAAGCACTGGAAGGGTCCAGCTTCACCAGGAGGACAGTACCAGATTTCCTTCTCCAGGCCACGGAAAGCAGAACTGGAAGTGCTTGAAGGGGGTCGGGTGCTCCTCTTACCCTGCCTGCAATGCATTTTGTGGTTTTGTGTTGCAACTGGAGACAGACGAAGACAGCATCCCCAGCGCCGCAGAAAACAGGAATATTTGTCCCTGAATAATTTCTCTAGTATATTAAGCACAAGTCATTCTTATGCAAAGGCTGCCCTGTACAGCTGCCAAGGTCAGTAAGACCTTGCTTTATTTGCTGCATAAGGGCTGGCTGCGCAAGTTTTACCTCGTACATATTTTTTCCATGCATTCTCTTGCCTTAGATTTCCCTGCTGCTAGTGCCTATGCATCTTGCTGTCTGTTCAGTAGGTCATGCTGCCTTCTCCGGCTGTTGATAACGACTACCCAATATCCAGTCCTCCAGAACAGTCAAAATTCCAGCAAACTGACTCTTACGGTATGTTTAATTCAAAAGACACCAAGGACAATATTGAATAACAATTTTCAAGGAAAACATGCTCCACAGCTTTTGCTAACAACATCAATATGTTTCTATTTTCAGGGGGTCTTGACCCGCTATCCACTCACACAGCCATCACTGTTCACATTCTAGTATCTACATACAGATGAATTTTTGTGCAAGGATTGCATTCAACCAAATGGCACTGCCTGCACACACAAGCTCTGGATTACAATACCAGCGAGTGTAGATTTCAGGAAGCAGCCAAGTACCGAATAGCCTGGATCTAAATAGATGACAGGCTCTGAAAATAAGGCCCTGCGCTTTTTAAACTGCAGACACGTTCTTACAGACTACAGCCAACGGTTATACCTAGACTAAGGACCGTCCCTCTCCCCAGTTTACTAAATCCTATGACATTGCAGGGGCAACAGTCAAATTTAGGTATTTGCACAAGGAAGAAAAATAGTATTTTGAAACTGTACAACATCATGGTGCGGCAGAGGACTCAAATGCCAAGAAACTTTAACCCGAGCAGTCCCTTTGCAGAACAACAGAGTTAAGTGGCCTACCTGAGGTCAGTGGCCAGGTAGGAAAACTTCGCAACAGCCTGCCCTGCTCAGGAATCACGCTGCTCAGGAATCACGCTGCCTTGCCCCAGCCTCTAAACCCAAATCAATGGAGAGATGGCAAGCAAAAATGTCCAACGCCTCCCCGATCTGCCAGGAGCAGCGCAGCAGAGTCCCCCGGTGACAGCAGTTCTTCTTTCTTGCTGGTTTATTTCAAGCTCCACCTCACCACACCTGATCCACCACAGCAGCATTGGGAGCCCAGCTCTTGCTTATCAGTGTCTGATGCAAAGAAGTTTCCAGCCAGCGAGATCTGGTCTGGTGGGAACAGCAAGCCAGGACTCCAGACGAGGGCTCACACATCCTTCTTCCAGCCCAGAAATCAAGCGGTTTTGGCCCTTGAACCCCATTCACAAGTTACCGTTAATAACACTAATGTCACATCAACCTGAGTATTTGCCCTGAAGGCTACAACCTCCTCAGGGTAGAAACCCTCTCCCCCTTTATTCTGCAGCAGACTCTGACCTTGGTAGGACCCCACAGCCATTGCCTTAACGCAAACCGTTATTCAAGCTTAAAACACGCACCGGTGCCAGAAGTCTCTCGACTGGAGACAGGCAGCATCGCGATGGGGTGGCAGAGGGGTTAAGAAGCACTGCTGAAAAGGGATGCAAACAAGGACTTCAGGCTCTGAGCAAGCACACTCTGCCATACGTGCAGCTGAAAAGGTTAGCATCACTTGTGAGCAAGAACTGTCTGGCTGAACGTACTGCCTTTGTTAACTGAGAATGGCTACATGATGGAGTGGGCTAATTAACTGCGTTTTACTTTTGGGGACCCAGGCTTAAATCTTGGCTCTTGTCACAGCTGAAAATGAATTTAGGGACTACAATGAGAGCCGAGATAATTTATTTTCTACAAAATCATCAAATAATTGCCAGTCTCCTGACAGAGAGGCCCAGAACTCTATGCAAGGGCACTAGTGCTTATGCTGTTATTTCCCTGAGTATAAAAGTTATTAATGGATTGATGTGAGCAGTCATCGCAGCTATCAGTGCTGCTTAGCTGGACTGAGCACCTGAATGTGAAGAACCTCGCCACACAACATGGTGCGTGCTTCATGATGCGGGGCCGTGCAGGCTGCAGGTCCTACAAAGAGGAAAGCCGTGCCTGGCAGGATTTAAAATTAAATTTTCATGTGGATTCATGTATCCCTTAAATTTAGAGGGCCAGAGCGCAGCCCTGGTGTAACTCTAGTTACTTCACTGGAAAGCCACCAGGGCTGGTCGTGGTCCAAGGGAGCTAAGGGTCATTTCCCCACTTCCTCACGGCTGAAGGCCGCCCAGCAGAGCTGGTAGGGAAGTGAGTACTTTCCCCATAAAGTAATTCTCTATTTTTGTCTTGCTAAGAAAGTTTTTCATTTAGAAACTAAAACTCCTGCTTCAGGGAGAAGCCAAGCACCCTCTTCGTTTCAGATTTTTACCACAGAAGTTTTTATCTAATCAAATGAGCCATTTTTCCACTGAAAGGAATCATCATGGAAAAATCAGAACAGCAGACCGGCCCCTGAAGGTCTCCAAGCAAGAAGTACAGACAAATTGCGTTCCTGACTCCGGCGGTGGCATGCTCCTTCATACTACTGTTTGCAGTGTCACCTCACCCCTCTGTGCCCCAGGTCACCCATCCCAAATGATGGGGATGCTCGGCATCAAAGCACTTCTAAGAACAACATGCTCAATGTGTAAGTTAAGCAGCAGCTAGTGATTGTGAACCACAGTTTTGGACAAAATGCTGCTCTAGTAAAGCACGCGGGTTACTGCTTCTGAAGTGCCATCGTCCTCCTCTTTCCTTCTCTCTCAGCATCCTCAGCCGCCAGCACAACTGAAGGTGGGCAGGAAGACACAACAGAGGTCAAACGGAGCACAGAAATATTTTCTGAAGCAGCCTCCGACACATAACACTCAGCAACAGAGCCCAGCTCAGCAATACACCACCTTTCATCGGCACCAAGCAAGAGACCCGGACACTTAACCCTGTAACACAACAAAGCGAGGGGTGGGTGTTGTCTTCATGGTAGGGTTTTACAGCAAGCCAAAGGCTTGTGTGGAAGGCTTCCCTTGAACAGCAGAAAAGGAGGGCTTAAGTCAGACTTCCATCCAAAAAGTCAGACTTGGGGGGAAGGGATCAGTCAGAAGACATCCACGAACTGGGGAAGAAGGGAGCAGCAGCCGCAGTGCTCTGGGGGCTAGCGGAGAACCCAGGGACCAGGTTCTCCCTGCTCCCAGGCAGGGCGAGATTCCCAAGGCCAAACCAAATTCTGCAAGTAAGGGCCACGCATCTCCCCCCGCCGTTATCTTTAAATCCTCTTTACTCCATGGAGCTATTCTCCACCCTCCTTCCCTTTTAATCAGGCCTGACCTACAGATGTCAGCCTCATTTCGGCTAAGTCAACACAACTGCCACATCTAGGATGCTGTTACAGGAAAAACCTTACTTACACTCTTGGCTGGATTCCAGAGTCTACTTCTTGGTCTAGACCTGACCTCGTTCCTTTTCTGCAAGCTTAATCCTTTACCTTAAGGGCACAGCGAACACACAGGGACTCTAACGTGGGCCTCTCTATGCTCAGTCTCCCCTTCGGTCTGCAGAGCCAGGAGACTCTTTTGATCACGCTGCACAAACACTAACGATTATTGACGGAAGGCTCCCTCAGAACTGCATGTTCTTCAAAAACACACATACGTTCAAGAGCCAAAAAGCAAATGTGAAACGTGCTTTATGTTCTGCAACGTAAACCCCTACTCTAGAGCTCACCCAACAGGACACGAACCTTCAATCAACAGTCCCCGAAGTTTTCTCAGATGCAGCCCTGGCCTCGCACCAAAACCATAGCCGCATCTGATACATCCAGCTTCATCTAAAGACTAGTATAGAATAGAATAGTTTGGGTTGGAAGGGACCTTCAAAATAATCTAGTTCCAACCCCCCCTGCCATGGGCAGGGATACCTTCCACCAGATCAGGTTGCTCAAAGCCCCATCCAACCTGGCCTTGAGCCTTATTCGTCCTTCAGCAGAACCACAAAACATCAACAGAGGACACTAACTGAAGACGAAGAACTTCAACCAGCTGCCACATCACCCTCCAAAAGTACCACACCAGGCAGAGCCCAGCCACTTGCTGCAATGGTACGGTCAAAGAAAGAGCTAGCTTATGGCTCTTCCAGTATGTCACACTTGGCACGTTCCTTGCTGTCCCCACCCGGCATGGCCAACACGCAGGAGTCACAGGCTGGAGGCGGATGGACAACAGCTTGTCCTGTCTTGCCCAAACACATCATATAAACAGGGTATCGAGATTGAATGGGATCTGGCTCATGCACTCCACCTCGTGACCCAAAAACCTCGACCCCGGTCACATATCAATAGCAGCAGTGGAAATATAAACCCATGAATGAGATATTAGCAACTAATCTGTTATCAGCTTATTCCAAGAAGGCAGCTAGCTGTGGATTCAACCTTCAGGCAACAACACAGGTGTTTCTTGGCTCTCAAAGACATTCACACGGTATTTTCTGTAAGTGTTTGTGGGGGATGTTCAAAACCCCAGTTACCTGTATCTGACATGATGCTGAACCAATGCTCTCCTGGTTCACAGGAGCTGTAAAAAACAAAACCTCACCGAGACTAGGAGGAGCCTCCAGATCAGATTCACTGAGCTCCAAAACAGTCCTTGGATGTGCGCTGCAAGAAATCCTCCATACAGATGCACCCTTCATATTGTGGGAGGAGGGGAGGGAGAGGAAAAGAGATTAAAAACAAGATAAAAGTCAGATCCTCAGGTAAGAGAAAAATCAGAGATGCTCCCTCAGTTTACACTACCACGGATTGGAGCCAAAGGTGCTTTTGAAGTCCTTTTATGAAATATTTGAATCTCTCTTTCTATCTGCTACGATTGCAAGCTAGGCAGTGCTTTTCAGACAAATTATTTATTCAGTTTTACAGTGACTAACCTGAATTACCAGACTGCTTCAAAAGAAAACCCGAAGTATTTCTTTACAAAAGACAAGGAGCACTGGGCTTCTTTCCTCCTTGTTTTTCTTTTCTTTTTTCCTCCACCCCTTAGCTGAAACATCTCAACCTCTCATCTAATGAATAAACAATGTATCTTTCCACCAAAAGAAGCTCTTCCCTTCACCTCCATACCAAAAACGGGATGACAATTTTTTCAGGTTTTTTTGCTGAAGCCACCCGAAGAGGAATAAATTACTTTTTTTTTTTTAAATTGATTTTTCAGTTTAGCCACCTACTTGAAAAAACAGCTAGCCTTACATTGCTGGCTGCAGCCTTACAACCTGGAATAAACCAAACACGAAGCTGAAAGCGTGGGATTACCACTGGCTTGGCATTAGCGGGGCACCCTACAAAAACCATCCACGCTCAAAAGCAAATTACGGTGTCAGTGAAAGTGGCCACGCTGTCGCATGAACCACCGCAGTGTTACTTCTCAGATTAAAGAACAGAAAAGTAGCAGCACAAAGCTTAAATTAAATACAACTAAGGCTCTAATCCAAGTCCATCTAATTAAGGACGGGTTCCAGAAGGCACGGACTCGCCGGGATGCGCTTCTGGCACCCAGAGGAGGTCTCCTGGGGACGGGGAGCTCAGGTAGCACACACCTATCTTCACCGGGGGGCCTACTACGTGCCTGCCGCAGGGAAGCAATGTCACAGAGAGCGGGTCCGGTTTAAGGCAAGGTTTAAGGCCCTTACAACAATATTTCCTCACGAGTAAGCTCTAATTCTGGGAGGCGGAGGGCAGATGTACATTTTCTTGTGTGGAGATGCCCTCTACTCCACCCAGCCTAAGATCTTCACTTACGCGAGGCTGTGATTAGGGGATTCAGGTCATGAGCAAGCAGATCTCATGCTTTAATTCTCTCTCTCTCGTTTCGGTTGCCTGAATCTCCACGATGAGCAACATCACATTCTTGCAGAAACCTAAGCAAACTCGCCTGCACCAGCTCTCTCTCTCTCTCAGAGCCAGGAGATGCACGAAGTCAATCATGATAACCTCCCACCTGAAGGCGTTGGATGCTGCCGCTGTGCTACAGCACTCTCCCCACATTAAAGGCTCAAAACAACGATCCCAAAGCCAGTCTCACCTCTTTGTCTCTACAATCCAGCTAACGATACTGCATCAAGTACGTCTACTGTTGCATTTTTATCTCCCCTCCAGTACACCCCCAGAAAGATGTGCATCCAAAAATACAGCAGCCTGCACCCCCTCTCACTTTCCCAGCTAGCAGGGTTCCTCCCGAGATCACCCTGCTGAGAACCACTTTGGCAACGTACACATTTAAGACCATCCCAAAAAACCCCCACGCACCCGATATAAGACTACAGCCCTGGTTCCACCCTCCTGTAAGCATCACGCAGGATTAGACCCTTGTTAAGTGATCTGGGACTGCAGTAACACGCTCCCAGCATTGCTATTTATTTGTGGCAGCTTTCAACTACCTGCAAATGCTGCCCAAAAATACAGAAGAAAAATTTGTGCTCTTGGGAGCTCATAGTCTAAAGGCAGAGGTCAGGAGAAACACTCTCTTCTTATTAATACAGTTCTATGGAGAGGAGAAAAAAAAAAACAGTCAAGCCTGTATGCTTCTCAGAAGCAGATTATAGCTAATAATACAAAGATTACTGACATTAAATGAATTTAAATTCATTCTTCTGTCATTCAGAATATTAAGTTTTTTGCCTTCCTCTCAATATCACTCCCATTTGTAGTCAGCTTCACTTTCTGCCTATCACAAAGATGTTATATTTGGACTATAATCACCATAATGGACTTCTCCCCCTTGGCACTTTTGTTGTACTAGGCATCTTAAAAAAAAAAAAAAAAGGCATTTATACTGTTAATTTAACAAGCATCCTATCTTCCCTTTTTTTTTTTTTTGGCAATTGCTGCATAACTCTGTGAACAAGTTCTGCAGTCCTAATGGCTTTTTTGCCTATCAACAGGCAAGGAGAAAGTCTCACCAGCGCAGCAGCAGGGTTGCTCCTGCAGAAGGCATGAGTGCTGCTCAGCCCAGGGCTCTGTTGGGGAGAGGGAGCCGACAGCACTCGCCAGCCCGGCCATGCCACGGGCAAAGGGGACCAGCAAAAAGTGTCTGTCACTGGTGACCAAAATTTGATTTTAAGTTCAGGTTGCTCCTTGTGAACATTCAGACTTGAACTGAAGACAGTGCCCTGTGTTACCCCGCTGGGAATTAAACATTTTTAAAGGCAGCACCAGCAAACTGAAGATGGAGCACAGTAACAGGAGCAACGTCAGCCACAGATTTACTCTCAGGAGGAAAAAAATTCCTTTTGAAACTTGAAAGTTCCAATTCAGCTGTAAGATCCCTCTCCTCAAACATCCTATTGACAAACAAGTATCTAAGGATGCTTAAAAGAAAGCCATCAGTCAAGCAAATCACCAGCCACGTGTTTGCTGCTGAACATCATGAATGTTCCCGTCAAAAACTTCTCACACATGTTTGCACCTATGTTTTACTGCAAGAAAGGGAACTCCACAGCAAACAAACTGCTAATTCCTGCCCGTCAGCCTCAAAGCTGGAGTGCTTGGCTGGGCTGCGGCTGCAGCCCCAAGCTCCAGCCCTCCCAGTTTGTTCTCCTAGTCCCACATCGGGAAGGAAAGCCAACACATCCCCAAGCCTACAGAGCAGGAATCAAAGGGCAGTTATTTGAAACACAGTTTGTGGTGAATTACCGTATAGCATGGGATCAGTCCATCTCAACTGTCCAGTCCTTTTGTTTCAGAAAGGGAGCTACTGCTGGTAAAAGGCACCTGCCTTAGCTCACGGCCTTACGCAATGGCTGTATTAAGCATTACTCTTATAAGAGTTAGCATTTTATTGAATTAAAAAACCCCACCACCTTGCAAACGGCCATCAGAGACCAGCTCAGCCCCACCCGCGCAGACGCTCTCCTGCAGGCCTGGGCATCCTCCAGCTCTGATTTCACCACCATTTCCAGCTGACTCAAGCACAGGCTGCAACGGCCAGGGCAGCTCTGCCCTCCCGTGGGGCCCAGGCCTCGCTCCTGCCCTCTCTCCCTTGGCCCGGACAAGCATTCATGAGACCAAGCACAAGGCAGAGGAATGAGGACAGCAGCAGGGAGGAAAGAGAGCGCACCTTTCAGTGCCAAAACCCATTTGAAGGGCATGAAACGGCAGGCTCAGCTCCTCGCGGCACCCGTGGAGGCCAAGGGCACTCTGCACAGCCCGGGAGCTTGAGCAGCCAACGGCTCTGCTTCAGCAATGCCCCTCTCTCAAGAGGCTTCCACAGTTCCCCCAAAAACACACGTTCCCCACAAATTTGCTTCTCTCCTTGTGTGCACTGAAAGTCATATACATTAGGAACACACAGGAAGAACTGGGTGCAGACCCCATGACAGAGATGAATCCCGCAGCATTGTGCAAGCAGACGCTCTTCCCATCCAGAAGTCGCCAGGTACTGCATCCCCCAGGTTGGCTGAGCAGGTGGAGAGGCTCCAAGATCCGTGGGAGAAACTGTTTCTCACGTAAGCTGGCATGCAAAATGGTGTAATTGCCCAACTAAGGGCATCCAGGACACACTCTACAGCTGGGCTGAATTTACAAATCCTGGTATCTCTAGAGGAACAAGATCATGGCACTGTGCAGAAAATAAATACATCTGTTGTTAGACACACCAGAAACTTCCCTGTACCTTATGAATGGATCTCAGGGTCTTGTCAGAAGGATAACCCTCCACCTAACAGAGGACACAGAATGAATTTGCCTTTCAGCAGCAGCATCCTCATTCCAGCCTTGTTATCTGAGCATCAGCTACCGCATGCGTCATATTACAACACAGTCACCAGAGCTGGAAAGTTCCCAACCCAGCAGGTCTCACCCTTCAGCAAGGCTGATATAATCTCATGCAGAATCCACCCCACATGCCCTACTCATCTCCTCAGTCTCAGAAGAAATGTGGATCACTGACGCCTCTGGAGACCCTGAAAATCATAGTGAAGGAGGTCAGTCCCAGGTGAGAGCCACCCAAGCCAGCTGCCCCGGGCAGACTGGTCCAAGGGGGTGCGCAGAGCAGGCAGGGAGGAGTGGGGACAGCCTGCCTGCACTTCTGAGCAAGGTGGGGGAGGCTGGTTGCGTCCAGAAGCAGCAGGGGAGGTGTCACCTCACTGCAGATATGCAGGAGGGAAGGGGCTTGCTGTTCCTCCTGCGGGAGAGCAGCCCACTCTGGTTGGACTCATTTACATGACCTGTAGCATCGCTTCCTCAAGCACCGCGTGAAAGGGGCTGCTGCATCAGCCAGACCACGCCTGGGCGCTCGGGGCACAGCCGACATTAGCTCGTTACCGAGACTATGCTCAACGAAGGGCACTGCAGCTGTTGCACTGAGCATTTCACTGAGTAATTAGTCAAGCCAAATTCACAGGTCGTGGACTTGGTCTGAGGAACAAGCCAAGGACCTAGGATGGAGGCACTCGGTTGTGGATCCAGGAGTCAAGTGCAAAGGCAAGGTGGAGATGTCAGTGCCAAAATCTGGGCACGGAGGCACTTCACAAGACACCTCTGTGCTCTGGCTTCCTCGGTCAGATATAACACCAGCATCTGGAGGCTTCAGAGAAAGAAGGACAGACCACCTGTAACCCTACTGATGGCTCCACGCTACTGTTTCTTTCTTCTACCTCAAAAATAACTTTACTGAAATGTATCTGAAGATGCAACACAAGCCCCCTGGGCCAGCACTGCTCATTACTATTTATTTAAAAACATTCAGACTGTATTTAAAAGGACCCCGCTGATACCTGGTATGGCTATAAAGAGATCTATCCATCCTGACTTGCTGGCTGTAGACAGGGCAGGAGATCCTACAACCGAGTGGCTTAATTAAGAGTGAACAGCATTGATGAAGAGTTTTGACCAGATTTTGGGGAAAGAAACCTGACGCCCTTTTGCTGCCCAGCCCATACAGAGAAGAGCCCAATCCTCTCTTCTCCATCAGTTTTGTACCTTACGGCCTGTGGTAACTCTTTGCATGCTGTGGACTAACCCAGCGCTCCGGAGAACAACTCCCAGCAGCAGCCCAGCAGCCAGCCACAGCTCAGAGCAGGCGATGCTCGTTTGCAGGAGCCGGTTTTCCTTTACGGGACAGGTTTCCGCATCAGCCAGCCACGGATGTTTGGCAGCTCGCCATTCCAGCCTTTAGGACTGCTTTAAGGACCGGTCCATCAACCCACACGCGTCCCTCCCGGCGTTACAGCCCTTCGCAGCACAACCACCACCCTCCAGTCGCAGGACCTTTCACCAAACGCTTCACAAACATTAATGAATTAAATCCCAGTATCTTAGTTAACTCCGGCAGCATTATCCCCTCGTGACCAAGGAGCGCAGAAGCAGGCCGAGGTGTCCCCGTCTCCCCATGGCCTGCCGAGGAGCCAGCCATGGCAGCCAGATCTGCCGGCTCCCTCCCTCCGCTCGGCTACAGACCTGCAAGCCATTTCAAAGGCTCTTTCCAAAACAGAAAGGAAAAAAAAAACCTTTCTGTTTTCCTTGAAAAGCAGGTCTATACAACAAAAAAGGTACTAATAAAGGTTTCACCATCCAAATTAAAAGTCAAAGGCAGCAATAAAGAGTCTCTGAAATACAAGAAACACGTTGTGCGCGATATGAAATTTATTGCTGCCTTGCAGAATGAAGCCAAACATCTTAATATGGAAAAACACCGCTACTTTGGACCCAAACAGATTGGGAACAGGAAGTAAAAATAAATTACCCAGCTGCGGCCTCCCCGCATTACAAGCGGCAGCAGCAGCAGAGAAACCAGCGTTTCCTGCCCACGCTCGCCCCATCCGCGGCCGCCCGGGTCTGCACGCCATTTGCCCAGGGGCCAATCCCACCTAAACCAGTCAGAGTTTGTTATTAAAGCTCTCGCAGGCAAGATCAGGCCTTTATTGAAGGGGAATCAGCCAGGGAAATCGGGACTGCAGGAATCACCCCGAATGCTGCACCCATTTGCAAACCGCACAGGGCCAGGCTCCCCTGCGAGGGGATTCCCCTTCTTTTGGTGGCTTCTCTCGATTTTCACCAGCCAAATTCCTGACTCAGGACAGGCATATTTCAGGAGTTAATTTTGGTTTTACTGCATCATCACCAGCAAACCCTAAGAAATTAAGTCAAGCCTCAATTGGCTCAAAACATAATTGCATTTCTTTTAAATAATAGCTTTGCATTACTTTGTTTTTTGTCAGGGTTTTGGTTTTTTTTTTTTGAGCTTGTGCATATTACATCCTAATTATATTTTCAAGCTTTCATTTGCAGCTACAGGTATAACCCAGAAAGACATACAGATGAGCTAATTTTCAAATCATCACTTGAGTAAGGAGCTAGAGCTTTAAAACAAAAGTGACAAATAGACCGATGGACCTGCAAGAAAAAAGAAACAGCCAAAGCTGACAGTCCAGCATCTCTTTTGTTAAAACTGGTAACTCAATGCCAAAGAGAATGGCTTTAAGACCTTAACAGAGCAAGCACTGAATATCACACGTGTAATGCAACAGAAAATGCCATTTACCCAAACGCTATACACTAAACAGCAGCTCAGAACCTGATATTTTGATTAAAACTCTGCTTTCAGAAAAATCTTATAAGTGTCATTTTTACTAGCTCAATCAGATTTTTCATACGAGATTTTAAAAGATTACACGCCAGGTGTAGGATACTTCATAAAGCAGAATAAGATTTTTGACTCGTGTGAATTTTTTTTTTAAATAGTAGCAACCAGCAAATTACAGCCAATAGTACAACTCTGCCTTCGCAGCAGATTTATGCCAGCATTACCGAAAGCAGAATTTCACCCAACAACACTTCTGGGTAATACAGACATCTGCAGAACCGAGGGAAAAAAGCACATAAACATGCACAACCACACGTTTTGTGCATTACCATCCAAGACTTTTACAAGGACAAGTATTTTGTGCCACTGTTTTGCAAGAAAGTACCCTGTGCGTACCCCCGAGTACGCTCTCCTGCACGCAGCGGCCTCCAGTCCTACCTCATATTCTTTTAAATCCATCACCTTCACACTCCTAGACGCTGCGTTGGTGGAGGGATTGCACCGTGAGGAAGGAAAGCCCCCTCACACCCCCATTATCGTGCTGCATGAAGCCCTCCCTCTGCCCCAGCAACCTCCCAGCAAAAAAATCCAAGTTTATCACGCCAAGGAAAGAACAATAAGCGGGAGTCCGAAAAGGCAGTCAGAAGTGCCGCCAAAAAATCAGAGCTCTTGCTCAAAAAAAGGCCCTCCCTTAGGAAGCCTGCCAGTCAAACCCGATCACGAGGCTGTTTTCTGAGGGTGAATAGAGTTCTTATTGACACAGCTTATGTCTGCAGCATGCAGCCCTCCGCAAGGCTTTCAAGAGCAGATCGGATTACACAGACACATTCTCTCTGATTTTATGCATTCAGAAGCCCTCAGACATAAAATACCCAGCTCTGAAGGCCACCGGTTTTCCAGCTCGCTATCGGCCTACATGTTTTACAAAAAAAGAAAAAAAAAAAAAAGGAGGCGAAGAGATGCTGGCACCTTTACTTGGGCTCCAGAGGACCTCACCCTTGCTGAGCAGGGCCATATAATTTGGAGGCCAAGCCACAGATTTGCTCCATGTGAGTAATAGAAGACGACTCATTCCCATGGTGGGTAGTTAGCATCGGGATGGGAGAAGGGGAAAAAATAAATATCTGCTGACACCATTTAAAACGGGGGAAGATAACATCGCTCGGGGTAGACAGCGCTTCCTGGAAGATGGCATGGAAAAAGGGGAGGATACACACACCTTTTAAAAGAACACCACGCACTGCCACAGCTTAGCAGGCAAGAGGTGCCCGACTGCAAACGCATCGCAAGCACAAATTCAGGCAAACCATCCATCCCAGAGCAGCGATTTGGACACACACGGGAACCTAGAGAAAACAAACAAACTAAAAGGATCAATTTATACTGTTTCTATACTTAGGGGGCACAACGAGGAACTCCATTCCAGGAGCAGACACGCATATGGAGTCTGGGGTACCTGTGATGCTGCATTAGAGGTGAACAGAGAACTACAAAATGCGTTATTATAAATGTTCTGGCTTAAAGACTGCGCTTCAGCAAGAGAGACAAGTCTGTGCTTAAATCATATGACAAATTAGGGCCTGAGCATTGCCCTAGAGAAGGGTGCATGCACTGCCCAGAGGTCTGGAATACACTGATTAAAAAGAAACTCACCAAAAACCAGTCTAGCAAGCAAACCAGTGCATTACACATGAGTAACTGGTTCCCTATCACCTAAAAGGGAACGACTCCTGCATCAACTCACCCACACTGAATTGAAACTTCTCACTGAAATATTACATATGGCAAACACAGCAAATCAAGAAAGCTTGAGCTTCAGAGCTTTTAAGGGATTTTAAGGGCAAACACACACTGTTCAATAAAGACATCCTCTCCCCCCTGCTTCCAGGCTGCGATCACTCCCCAACTAACTGTTTCTATCGTGTTGCAAAAGATTTTTCTCACATTTTTCCTGCTGGGTGCTCGGAGCCTGGACCTGGGTAACCCAAATGTAGGGTGCCATGTCTGTCTGTGGTGGCAGTTCTTCTTTGGCTGGACGTTTGCACTCTGTTTTCAGAGCACAGCGAGAGAGCCACAGCTCCTATGACTACCTTTGGAAACCGAGATCTAAGCAAACTCTGCTTTTCAATGCACAGCCTCCCTCTCAATGAGCAGCCTCGTGTTTCTAGTACTCGTCTGAGTTTCCACACGTGACTTCTAGTATGTTCATGGTCAGAAAAGCCTGCTCCTATGAAGGCTGCGTACTCTTTCCCAACACGTCTGAGTCACGCAATGGTTTGCTCCGCTGCCAAAGCCAAGCTCTCACCACCGGCACGGCAGGGGTGTCCTGCTGCAGGCATCCGTCACCAAATCCTGCCTGCAGATTCATCATCATCACCTGTGCCTGCATCAGCCACAAAGAAACTCTTCATTTGCTTTCAGGCTCCTGACTAAGCTGCAGGCACCGGTGACTAGGAGAGCCATGGTTTGACTTGTGCATGAAGAAAGATACATTTGCAAGGCACTAGCAGTGCGGTTTTGCTGCCAGTTTAACTTGGCATAAGCCAGCGTTGCCAATAAAAGTCCAGCCTCGTCCTGTCCTGCCTGTGCACCCCAGGCCCTTGTGCCAACACAACTGTTTCCGTGGCCACATGGAGAAGCAAATCAAGGAGGCAGTGACAGCTAAAAGGAGCATCGCTTTCTTTCTTGTTATTCTGCAAGGTTATTCTTAATCCACAAGGATGGTGAAGAGACTGCAGCAAAGGGCTGGAAGCAGGACCACTTTTTCCACCACAGCACCAGGTTCAAAACTGATTTGCAAGGTATACTGCAAAAGGTAAGAACGCCAACCTCCCCCCGCCTTTGCAGTCACAAGTTTTTAAGTCCCACTTTGAGATTCCCTTAAACCTGCAGAACAGCCTCTCAAAACCTCACTTCTGGCAGCAGCACAAGTGCAAAACTCTAAGTTCTATATATTCATCTTGCTAAGATGGGGCAAGCCCAGGAGAAAACTTCTAGGTCTGTAAAAATCTAAGAATAACATTGAAGCCTTATGCCAGCCATTCCACAACAGAGAAGGAGGAGGCAGAGCAGGCCACTGCTGCTCGTGAAGTGGAACCGGGCACGAAAACCACTAGAAAATCCTCTATGTGAATGCAACACCCCAACACCTCAGATGGACCACTGCCCAGCATCCCTACTTGCCAGTAACCTTCCTGTGGCACATGGGCCAGCACTGGGAGGGAAGAATGGCACCCCCAGATCTGCTCCCTCTTCCTCCATGGGGATCCCTCACCCCCCCTCGGCGGTGGGAAGGATGCGGTACCCTGACTTCTCTCGACCTGGCCAGATGAGCAGCGCAGAGGTTACAGCACCGAGGGGCTAATTTCCTTGCTGACCACCAGGTCTGCTTTGGGCCCCTGCCGGTGTATCCCAAACCGCCTGGAAGATAGCACCAGACCCGCTACAGACATACGGCTGTATACAGGCTGAACCGGGTGCGTACATAGAAATCAGCCGCTTCTGGGAAGGCTGACTGCGCCTGAGAGCAGACTGCACCTTCTCCTACTGTAAGCGCATCCCATAATACCTAGAAGCTTCTGCACAGTCCATTGTCTTTCAGAGAGAAACACTCAAACGCTGAAATAGCTCTCAAACTTTTCTGGGCCATCACTACTTTAAAATGACTTCATTTAAATATGTACCATGTCTATATATATTCACAGGCACACACCAAGGGAAATTAGCATCCGTGCGAAGGGCTGGTGCCCACACACCGTAACTCCGCACAGCCTCCCAGGTCTGCCTGTGCACGGCTGCACCGCACTAGCACAACCCTACAGCAAACCAGAGCAGCTCGAGAGCCCCGCGAGGATCCTGCCCCGCTGGCAGGAGCGCTGGAAAGACGACAGCCTGCGGGCTCTCCACCAGACCACTTGCTAACACACATCTTTTTTGGGGCATAGAGAGCAGTGGGGGCAGGGAAGTTTTAAGACCAAATTACAGAGTCCTTTAAATCCTTCAGTTCTGCACAAAGCTGAACGCCTAAGTCCTTCCTTCAGGAGTTCCCCCACCCCCCCGCCCCAGGGCTGAGATGCATGATCTGGACCTTCGTTTGTAAATAAAGCTCCAAGGAGCAGGACCGTGCCCCATAAGGCACTTCTCCAACCTGGAGAGCAGCACCATTGCAGCCTCCATGTACTACCTTAAAAGCAAAATACCCGCAAGGAGGACCCACAGGGGGAAAACATCTCTGCAACCCCATGGAAGCTGCTGTATGGAAACTTTAACTGCATTACTTCTGCTTCTGCATAATCCCAGAAGAACTAGCTTAATTCAGACTGCTCCAACTCAGACACTCGATAGTTTCAACATGGTATAGACTATTACCTCGCTCTAATTACAGGATGACATTACACGTCCAACAACTGCTGCAATTTAGTCTCGCCTGATACAGCCCAGCTCAAAATTGCTCATCCCACCTCTCACTCCTGCACTTTTTGGCATCCTTTGAATAAAGGCAGGGATACCTAGCAACACTTCAGCATCTGACACGCGCGCACCCCAAGTCCCCCCAAAGGTAAAGTCATTATTTCCTTGCGGTAACGAAGGCAATGGCTTTCACCAGCGCAGAACAAACTAGTTTTAGGCAAATAGCACGGACACGACACTACTGCTCACACGCCTGTCTGTGCAAACGCATTACAAGATCACTGCTAATAACCACCGCTGCACAGTACCACGAATTCACACGTCGCTCCCTGAGCCAGGTGTTGATCTCGCACGGAGCCTATCCGTGCAAGAAAGGAGTTCCCAGGGAAGCAAGAGCTGCAGGACGAGGCCCTCGGAGTTTCGCTCCCTCAAAGGCAGGGGACGTTCCTCACGGCAGCGCACATCTCGCCTTTGAGCTCCAAACCGCATCCGCAGCTCCCGCTGCCATGAAAGGGAAAGGTTTTCTCCCTGCAACCGTTCGCCCGCGCCTGAGCCGAATGCTAACAGGTCTCTTACTTGCGTCTCGCCTCGCCTCGCCACCGCCTCATGCTCTACAGGGGAATATTTTGCTCCCCGAGCGGACGAGCCGTCCGGCCATCGCTCCACGATGATTCAGCAAGGGGGTGGCTCCCCGTCGGAAGGCACACCTACCGTGAACTGTCATACCACGGGGCTGGGTGAAAATGGGAGAAGTTGCTCTATCTATCATGGCTGCACTTTCCAAAATGCGTAGACCTGGCCTGGTAGGGTCGAGGGGCGGGGGGCAAGGGTGGAAGTAGGGGGTTTCCATCAGCAGGCACATGGGAATAATTCAAGGAAATATCTCGAGGCTTTTAACTATGGCACAAGTAAATGAGAGGGGAAAAAAAAAAAAAAGCCAGACACTTTCAGAGCCAGCATCAACTTCGCCAGGCTGTGTTCTTTGTTTCTAGGCAGACTCCAGTGCGGTGGCAAGAATGAACAAATGCGCATGTCTTCGTAAGAGTCCAAAAAAAAAAAAAAAAAAAGAAAAAAAGAAATCCCCCCTCCCTCAGGCCCCTCTCTCACCGCTGCGGCGGCAGGGGACTCCTCCAGACACTTTGTGCTGCTTTTTCAGAAGTAAAAGTCCGCTTCAGCCCTGCCCGAGTTGAGTCCATTTCGCTACGCTACCAGGCGTGCGGGGTACGACAGCGCCTGCACCGCTTTCGGCTCCAAAAATTACTTCGGCTGCGGGTTTTTTTTTTTTTAGGGTTTGTTGGGTTTTTTTGACGAAGGAAGCGGCACCCCGGCGATGCGCCGCGTCGCGCCGGCCGCCCCCCGCCGCCGGCCGGGCCGGCCCCGCCGCCAGCAGACAAAGGAGCGACGAGCCGCCAAGGAGCCGCGCCGGCACCCCCGGGCCAGCCCGCCGCCGCTCCCGGGACACCGCCAGCGGCCGCCGAGCCCCGGGACGAAACCCCCCCCCCCCCGCCGCTTCCCTCCCCTCCGTCCCCGGGCGCCCCGCGGCTCGGCGGGGGGCAGCCGCCCAGCCCGGCCCGGCCCGGCCTTACCTCAGCGGCGGCGGCGAGAGCAGGCAGCGGGCGGCCGCACCGTGCCACGCGCGGCGGCGCGGGGCGAGCCACGGGGGCCGGTTTAGCGCGGGGGCCGCCTGCGCGCCGCCATTTTAACGCCTCACGCCCGCCCCCCGCCCCCCCCCCCCTTCCCCGCGGCGGGCGGCCACGCGCGGCGTGGAAATGCCACTCAGCCCCCCCCCCCCCCCGCCCCGCTCCCCCCCGCCCCTCCGCCGCCGTTACATTGACGCAGCGGCTCCTGGTCGCCGGGCCCGCTGCGGCGGAGCTAGCAGGGCAGCAGCAGCAGCCGCCGCCGTCGTGGCCCCTCCGCCGCCTCCCGCCGCCGGGCGCACATGGTACGCTCCGGGGCCGCGCCGCGCCGCGCCCCGCCGGCCGCGCGCGCCGCCGCGCCGCCCGGCTGCTGCCATGGCAACCGGCCGGCCGCGCCGCGCAGAGCAGGCCCGGCCCGGCGCCGGTGCGGGGCCAGCGGCGGCCCACCCGTGCGGAGGGGCTGCCGGGCCCCGCGGGCCGGTGCTGCCCCGCCGCTGCCCCGCCGGGCTCCCGGACGGCTGCTCCCGCGGCTGCGGGGCTGCCGCTGCCCCCCGCGCCGGCCGGGCACGGGCACCCCCCGGCGCCGCGGAGGGGGAGCCGGGCCCAGCACCCGCACCTCTTCCCGGGCGCAGGACCCCAAAGCCACCGCCGCACCCTCCCGCCGTGTCCACCCTGTCCCCAAAGCCCCCATCACGCCTCCTTGCTGTGTCCCCACTGTCCCCAGAGCCACCGTCACACCTCCACCCTGTCCCCAAAGCCCCCATCACGCCTCCTCACTGTCCCCACTGTCCCCAGAGCCACCGTCACACCTCCACCCTGTCCCCAAAGCCACCATCACGCCTCTTCGCTGTGTCCCCGCTGTCCCCAAAGCCACCACCACAGCCACCTGCATCCCCACTGTCCCCAAAGCTACTGTCACACCTCCACCCTGTCCCCAAAGCCACCATCACACCTCTTCACTGTATTCCCACTGTCCCCAGAGCCGCCACCACAGCCACCTGCTGAGGGGCTGCATCCCCACTGTCCCCAAAGCCACCGTCACACCTCCACCCTGTCCCCAAAGCCACTGTCACGCCTCCACCCTGTCCCCAAAGCCACCATCACGCCTCCTCGCTGTGTCCTCACTGTCCCCAAAGCCACCACCACAGCCACCTGCATCCCCACTGTCCCCAAAGCCACCGTCACATCTCCACCCTGTCCCAAAGCCACCATCACGCCTCCTCACTGTGTCCCCACTGTCCCCAAAGCCACCATCACATCTCCACCCTGCCTCCAAAGCCACCATCACATCCCCCACTATGTCCCTGCTGTCCCCAAAGCCACCATCACATCTCCACCCTGTCCCAAAGCCACCATCACGCCTCCTCACTGTGTCCCCACTGTCCCCAAAGCCACCATCACATCTCCACCCTGTCCCCAAAGCCACCATCACATCCCCCCCCACTGCGCCCACCCTTATCTCCAAAGTCATCACTGCATCCCCTCACTGCAGGGCTGTATCCCCTCTGTCCCCCACCACATCCCCCCAACCGCATCTCGTCTGTCCCCAAAGCCACCATCACCCCTCCTGCTGTGTCCCCTCCGTCCCCAGAGCTGTTGTCACTCCCCCCGCAGAGGGGCCGTGTCCCTGCCAGGCTTGGCCACCCTTACCTGGGCAGTGGCACAGCTCTTCCACGCTGCAGTGCTCATTTTCGCTCCTGTTTTGCAACACAAAATTGCGTACGCCAGGATAGTCGCGAGGGAAAATAGGCGCAATGTGAAGCAGATGAGAGAGTAAATCATAAAGCCGTCGTACATGTTCTGCATACTGCAAACGAGGAGCTAATTTCCTGGCAGCCGTCTTCAGGATGCTTCAAGTCAGTCTTTGCCAACGTGGCCCTTAAAAACCTCACAGGCTTTGGCTGCGAGCATCCCCACTCATTTCGGACTTCAGCATCTAATTCCCACAAATACAGATAATTTAATTATGCATTTTGTTAGGGTGAGCTGAAAACAACCAGCAACTACTGGATCGCTGAAGGAAACAAAGTCAATCACATTATTTTTTTTAAAATCAGCGTTTTATGGGGTTCGGTGACATTTGCTACATTTCGTCAAGCGTGAGCTCAACCAGAAGCAGAAAGAAGCAGCCGAGGGTTGTTTATTGCACACAGAATGGCCCTCCCTGACAGCAGCAGGAATGGAAATGACTGTAATAAAACCGCCGGTCTTCGTGGTGTGAGGAGCAAAGCGGGAGCCCTGATTTCTGCCCCCTGTTCTGACAACCACTTCCCCGGTGTCCAGGAGCAGATCACTTCGCCTCTCTTCCTAGTTACCGCCACTGATTCATAGTTGAGATCAATTAGTTAATGTTTGCAAAGTCAGTTGAAGATGAAAAAGCACTACATACTGCTAATAAAACCGTAATGATCCCACTGTTAAACATTAAACACACGATGATGTGTAAAACAAAAAAAAAAAAACCCCACATTTATGGAAAATTCCTCTTGCTGCAAGGACAAAGGATTAGCTCCTAAAAAAGGAAGGACGAGCTCAAATTTGCATCACAGGAGTGTGTCTCAGGGTGTCTGGCTTCTGTCTCTGCTACCGGTTATTTGTGTGGCCACGGGCACATCACTTGGGCCAGCAGTTGCTGAAGCAGCTGGTGGGCTGACCCCCCTGAAAGTGGCAAGTTAATCCCGAGCTAGCCAAAAATCACCAGACGCTTTTGGAAAATCCTCATCATTTTGTGCCTCCGCTTCCTCGTCTGCTAAATGGGATGAGGATTGCAGCTGCGTAGCCTGATTTTTGCAGGCAAGATAATACAGCAGCGAGCAAACCCTGGCAACGTGGTCCTTAAAAGCCAGGAGAGCTGTGCTGCTCGCGAGACGCTCGCATCACACCGCAGCGCGAGGAATAAAAGCGGGCGTGTGGGACTTTCCAGGAGATTTTTCTTGGCAATGAGTCTGGCTTTAGACGTAAAACCGGTAGCTGTGCCACTGGTAGGGCTCCGGGTCGCCATATGTAGAGCAACGCATGTCTGATGCTCTGACCCACAGGCAAGAAGGAGGAGAGGAACCAGGAAAACCACGTTTGTCTGTACCTTTGGGCCTGCACAGGGCCACGTTCATGGTGATGAGGCACCGGTGTTTCTGGCAGGGCAGAAGCCACAGGTGGGGATTTGCACAACAGGAGCTCCAGGCAGTTTAGGATTTGGCCCAGCGCTCTCGGAGAGGAGAACTCCTCTCCAAAAAGAGCAGCCCTTTGACAAGGTATCCCTCATGTCCCCAGTCAAACCGCCCTTTGCAAGGAGCATCCCTGAGCTGCAACAGCCTATTGCATCTTCCTCCTGCAATCTGATGCTGCCCTGCTTTGATGGTGATCGGTCGGTGACTGCAGAAAAGCTGAATCATGAAACAGAGGTGATAAACAAGGTTATTTTTAACGAGGGAAACAAATCCCACATCATGCAGAAGTCGGAGCAAGGGACTGTCAGCTAGGGCTCGCAGGTCTCACTCCTGCCCCGATATTCTCCATGTCCTGAAGCAAATTACAATCTCTCTAACCTTTAATTTACCTGCTTGTAACATGGACAAAGCAGCAGACTCCAGTTGTGCTTTCTTTGTACAGCGAAGCGCCTGGTGTGACAGCAAAGCAGCGCCGGGAGCCGGGCGATGCCAGGGGCTTGCTTGCACTGTCTCCCAGCACCTTGCAGAGCTATTTTCAGCCATGCAAAATGATCACACACAGCATTTCCACAATGTTCATAGATGTTTTGAATGCAGAGAGAGACTACCCAGTCTGATTCCCCTCTCCCGTATTTCACAGTCTTACATTTCAGTTCCCACATGCAGCCCAGTAACTTCTGCTTCATTTTGCTCACTGACAACCCAAAATAGCCAAGTTTTGGAGCCCACAGTCTCATGTTGTATCCTTCAGGCACCACCGTGCTGCAGGGTGTGTGTTGTAGATACCCAGCCCACGGGGAGGGAAGACGAGTCTGGTCCACCTACAGCTAACTGGGAAATTTCCTGATGATGCCACTTCTCTCTCACACTTAAATTCTCCCCAGAAAAGCGTATTTCAATTTCCCTAGGAAAGATGTCTCAACTCAGGGAAGCAAGGGACTGAGGCTGGGACTGGCCAGGCTCCCACGTGCTGCCTGAGGAGTACGAACAGCCCCACGTACAGACCCTTGGGAATCTGTCTTTGCTCCGTGCCTGAGTTAACAAGTGCTTTGCATCTGTCTCCAACTTTACACAGATAACTAGTAAGGTTAAAGAACTCTAGCTTTCTAAAAAATATTTTGTAAATGTGTATTTTGTAAATATATATACCACACACATACGGACACACATAAACTCAGGAAAACTTTAGGAGGTTGGAAACTTTCCCGCTATCCTTTAGTTACAACCCTGCTAGGGCTCTTTGCTGCTGGAGGGGCTTACCTTCCTCGCTCAAGTTTTCTTCAAGCTAAATAGTGACTTCCACATGGAAAATATCGAATAAAAACCAAGGCATCGATGGATTGGATCCAGAGTGGGTTCTGCTGCCCCTGTCCATTCACTGGTGCAAATCCCTGGCCCATGTGCACCCGCCTGCTGTGGAAGCAGGCACCAAACCTGCACACGCTCGGGACGCACGCCGGCGTTTTGGCACGGGTGCCCAGGCACCTCCAGCGCGGCCGTGAGAAGTGGGACAGGACCAACCTTGCAAGCCAGTTCCCTCTTGCAGGTGCCTGCGAGGACACGTGGCCACATGCCAGCGGATGGAATAACCATCGCCCCGCGCTAGTTATGGGGCAGGGATGCTGCAAGGCTGCGTTAATTAGTGCTTGAGACGCCTCTGTGATCTGTAGATGAAAGGTGGCTTACAGCTGCCAATTATTGCTCTTCTTCATGTGAAGTCTATTATTTTCTGGTGTCCCTCATTTTGACTCACGCAACATCCCGCATTTGGCGCAGGGCAGGCTTGTCCCTGTGGGCGGCCGTATAGGTGCTTTACGTCTCCAACTGCTGCACGCTGTAGAAGTGGGTGATCTGCTCGATGCTGCGATCGAGGCAGCCTGGCCGTGCCCACACTTGGGTAACCTGGGCTGGGATTTGCACAAAACTGCAGCACGTAGCAGATATGCTTAGCTGGTGGGTTTAGAGGGCTTGTATTTGAGGTCGGATACTCAGCTGGGTTGTGCACTCAACTCTGTGAACAGGCAGAGGACCAGCTGGGTGAACCTTAAATCCTGCCGCAGAGAGGAGAAACAGGAATATCCCCAGCCTCTGTGCTTGGGGCTGCCCCAGGGAAGGGGAGGAAGCCAGAGAGGACCAGGCTGGGGCCCCTCAGTCTGCAGCTTCTCATCTGCATCCCAAACCTCCTGGGCAGGAATTACAAAGCAGGAGAGGTTCGTGTCTTTGGCAGGCATCTGGAGGGAAAGGATATTAGGGTGGTTTTGTGAACAGCCCATGGAGAGCAGAAGGAGCAGGCAGATTCGATGTCCTTCCCGCATTATGCACCACAGCATGCTCACCCCATCAGGCTGCGGAGAGCAAGCAACCTTTTGCTCTTTACTGCTAAATAAAACAGCAGAAAGCAGCACGTGGTGTAAGGTAGCCGTAACGATGGAGGAAGAAATATCCCTAATACTCCGCACTGCACAGGGCTGCCAAGCACACGCGTGCGGGTGGGCAGGACTGGCGACACCGGGCAGGCATGGCCGCCCGGGCCCCGGAGAAATTAGCGTCTGCAAACACTGTGACCCAGAGCAATTCCAGCACGGAGCGGGATTTCCTTCCACTGCACTCACCGTGCAGCTCTCCAGCTGGGAAGTAAATGACCACTCACACAAGGCAGCACGAAGCAGTCAGGGGTTTTTACAGTTGGAAGAGATCTCCTACCTCCTGCCTAGCCCAGCCCAGTTTCCCCCTTCTCCCGCAAGGTCCACGAGATTTTAAACCCCTTCAAGTGATGAGATTCCCAGGTAGCCTCACGTCCTAGTGAACAAGGAGGACTGGACGGAGCCTCCAGTCCCATCTCAGCCCTCTCTCCATCACCCTGTCCCCCTGGCTCCACCAGAACCTCCTGGCAGCTGTCTGCCTACACGGGGAGCTGGTGCAGGACTGCCGTTACCCTCCCCATGGACACAACAGTCACGCTCTAATTCCAGCTTTGGCTTGCTCCCAACAAACCCATTTGGGTCCCATTTTCACGAGCGGCGGCTGCAGCACAGCAGGGCACCCACCGCGTCGCCCGCCCTGGCAGCCAGGCTCCCATGCTCCCCGAAACACAGGCTGCCGCCGACTCTCGCCTGTCCCTGCCGTCTCCTCGGGGGCCAGCCATGGCAATGGCCCTGCTTGGCCTCTGCAAAAGCCCTGCTAACGCGCACGCGGGCTGCCCGCGGATGCGGAACATGAACAAATCCATGCGCAGAGCAGAAACAAGGCTGCAGAGCTGCGCCCCGGTGGCAAAGTACATGCATACAGAAGGAGACTATTTCAGACGTGTTTGGGCCAAGAGGGCTAATGAAGGCTGCAGTCGTTCTCTGGGCCAGTGTCACCTCCACACCCTCTTGCAGATCCCTTTGTGGGCGGCCATGAGACCCACGGCCTCTGCATCCCACGCTGGAGGGACCTGGTGCTTCAGGCTGATGCTGTGACCCCTTCCCCTGTCCCACGTTCTTGCGGTGCTGTGAATCCTTTGAGGCACTAAGAAAGCTACAAGCTAACTCCTTTTCTTGCTGTTAAAGGTTGCAAGATGATCAACAGAGCGAGCCAAACGCTGCTATGGGGAGCACCAGGGAGGGAACTCAGAGCTCCCATCCCTGCTGCGACAAGCCCCGAGGAAAACACAGAAAGAAAGACCCCCACCATAAAGTCCTGCCCCGGTCTCTAACCTGCTGTTGTCTTGCATTTTCTCACTGCAAAGTTTTCTTCAGAAGGTTTTGTCTTGAATTCCTCAATGTGCCGTGGCAGAGGGCTCCAGGTCTGCTGTTGCTCTGCACATCGCTCACCCTCACGGCAGCGAACCCCAGCGTTTGCTGCGAGAGGGTCCTGCGCTGCATTCCCGCACTTCTCAACGGGTTGTACTAACGAGAGGAAATGCTGAAAATAAATCTTCAAAACCTAACCCCACTCAAGCAGAAGCTGCTTTTAATGGCCACTGCTGAAGATGAACCTTACGCGTGTTACCCAGAAGTAAGGAGAAACACAGGCCACGAGCACCACTTGGAAAACAACATTTTACATAAAAGGCCAACAAGCTAGGATCAGTTTGACACCTTCAATAAGATAAATCCTGGTAGACTACTAGAAATCTTTTATTTTTAGCAGCTGAATGTTCACAAATAACAGTTTTTAATAACCATGAATGACGATATCAAACTGCGACACCCCAAACTGAAATCATCGCTCACTTCTTCTGGCAGGTGGGGAGGGATTTCTCAGCTTTCCTCCTCTTTTTAAACAACCGCTGCAGCAAAGAGACACTAAAAGGTGGAAAAAACACACAATCTCGCGTGGTGGTGACATGGACAGATGTGATAGTGCGGGCTGCACATGACGTTGTGATTTTTTATTAATAACTCTGCACTGCAGAGCTCAGTTAGGGAAAGGAGGAGCGCCTGAGTGCGTGGGGAGGACAGCTTTGTTCTTTGGACTTGCCAGAGAAGGAACGTAACGTGGAAGGTAGAAACAACGGAGGGGAACAAGGACTTACAAGGGAGGCAATGGGCTGTGGGTGGTAGCAAGCATCAGGTACGTGCACAAGAAAGAAGACCCCAGCCATCGGGTAGTCAGGCTTTTAAAGATGACTTTTTTAAAGATGACTTTTTTAAAGATGACTTTTTAGAGATGACTTGGACCAGCAAAGAGAGGGCAGGACAAGATGCTCTCAGTTAATTTGTGGGAGCAGATAAGGGAGGCCCAGACGTGTTAAACTTAAGGGTTTGGGAGTTTTTCTTTGCTGAGCGATGCAGTGGCATACCCACAGGACAACGCTTGGTCCCTTCCCCTGGCGAAAGAGTGCTCCTGTCCCCCTGCCCCGCACACGTCACCCACGCAGAGATGTGCAGAGCCAGGCAAGACAGGGAAGGAGGACTCGCTCCTTCTCCACAGCCTGCAATCGGCCATGGCCGCCCCGCGCGCCCCTCTCCTAACCAGCCGCGGAGGAGCCGCTCTGCGGGGAGGCCGCGGGCGGTTGCAGGAGCAGTCGGGCAGAGCCCTGCGGAGAGCGAGAGTGCCCGCACGTGAGGAACACGCCGTCCCCAGTCACGTCGCCGCACCACCGAGGGGAAGGAAACCCAGCTTCAAAGGGAGGGGAGGCAGGAGGGGCCCGAGTTTCCGGGGGCGGCTGCTCCCCAGCCTTTGTCATCATCCGAAGGAAGAGTGAAAGTTTTTGCTCTTGCTTTCACATGCCTTTTTTTTTTTTTTTTTAATTAACTGTAAACCCCATCCTGGCTGTTAAACAGGGATCTGCAGAACTGAAGCTTGTATAAACGTAGTGATTTATGTTTCTCTGGAAGCGAACTGGCATTTCGGAGGAACCCCACCCAAGCCTAGCAAATACCGAGGGAGCGCGCTGACTCACTGGCTGCTGGCACTCACTCCTCTCCCTCGATGGCTGGAGCCTGCAGCCAATTTGGGCACACACGAGACGCTCGGTTGTGGTAAATAACCCCGGTCCCCAGTGACACTACCTTACACCAGAGAAGTGCCTCCTGAAACCTCTGGCTCCCAGGAGAGGCTCAGATGGGAAGAGCAGGAGCACTGCAAGGCTGAGTCAAGCCGTAACCACCGGAGCGATACGCTGGAGGAACCGGCGTGTTGGCACAGCCTCTGCCTCCAGCAAGGGCTAATCACCCGCTGCCAACCCACAAGCGTTCGAGTCACCCGAAGGCAGAGGAGAGCCCCGCAGAGCGGCCTGCCTGGCAAGCCCTGTGCTTTGCTGCACCATGAGAGCAGCCGGGAGGGTAGATGAGCTTGAGGAAGCTCTCCAAAAATCCAGTGCTTATTGCAGAAGGATCAGCCGAGGAGGCAATCGCCCCCCCGAGCACCTGGCACAGAGGAGCCTGGGTTACAGGAATCGGTTCAGCCATTTGCAGGTGTGATCTTTGTTTAAAATAAAAAAAAAAAAAAGGCGTTACCACGTTGTTAAAATGGCCCCTGCAGACTCAGCTGTCTGCTCCCTCGCATTAACGCCGTCATGTTTGATGACTTGAGGGAAAAAAGTCCCTTTGGATTGCAGCGCTCCCGCCAGCCGTGCAGAGCCAACCTCGCAGGCTGGTTCTTGCCCGGCTCACGGGACATCTCCCAGCGCTCGCACACGTCCCGTGGACACGAGGCTGCCCCGGGACCGCCAGCTCGCTAACCCACCCGCCTGCATGCTCTGCCCTGAAGAAGACCCCCTTCCCACACCCCCGGAGATAGCAGCATCGTCCGCGGGGGCACCTGGGCGGTGTTTGCCTGGAAGAGCGTGTGCTGAGCTCCTACAGTTCCTGAATATCTGAAAGCCAACCAGCTGGGCCAGTCTTCCCCTGGTTTTTTTCGCTAGCTACCCGTCCAATATCTGCTGTAGTAAAAAAGGCAAATCGGAAAACAATGCGGTCTGTTTGTGTGTTGTAAACTGGGAGAACAGCTGCTACGCCTGGGCTAAACAGGAAGCCTTGCTATGAGAGCCATAAAAAGCAGAGTTTCTACTTTCAATTGCTGCATCATATTGCAAAGAGTGGCTTCTGCCAGCCTTGCTGCCTTGTTTTTAACTAGACTAGCTACAGGAGCGGGGAACAACACACAGGACACGACTGTGTCCCTCAGCGCTCAGCTGTGCCTTCGGAGAGCCTGAGATGCATCCAAGAAGGAGAAAAATTGTTTCCCAACAGCGGCCAGCATGCAGGGGAGCCCTAACATACGCTGTCCCTGGTGTGTCCCTCCGAATCGCAGCGTCACCTCCGAACACGACCAGCTCCGTCCCCCCTGGAGACCTTTCCCTGCAGATCAGAGCACGGACAGATACCATGTCTGGTGCCCGTTTCAGACCACGTTGGAATAATGTCTCCATCTCCAACTTAAATAAACCTCCCTGGGTCACTGGTGGACTCAGGAGGTGGCTGATGCTAAGGGGGTCTCTCCCTTCCCCGAACGGTCTCCATCGCTCCCTCCAGTGCCACCACTCCAGGCAGAAGCGCATGGCAGGCTTCATCAGATGCTAAAGGCTGCTCTAAATTTGATCTTGGGCCAGGCTGGGCAGCGCAGCCTGCATACTCCCCACCATGACAACACACAGATGCTTTGTTTAAGCATTACTCAGCTAATATTTTTTCTCCCCGTGATTTACCAAAGGTGCATTAATCACTTTGGGAGAGCGGGAGAGGCCGGGAAGGGTTGCCACTCCTCACACCACCGCGGTGTCCAGCCTCTGGTCCTCAAAATGTGGCGGTGTGCGTATCCCACCCGCCGAGCCGTGCGGCCGCCGCCGTGCCCCGGTTCGGCTGAGGTCCTGGCAAGCCTTCCCGACTGGTTACCTAGTGTCTGCTTCTCCCTCCCAGCCTTTGCGGGATTTCCTTATCCCCAGCGACAGGTCTTTTGGGGAACGGCAGCGTCAGACCCAGAGCCCATTTGAAACTTTGCACAGCTGGAAGCACAAAAAAGCACAGGAGCAAGAGGAAATAAATAAATAGGAGATGTCTGCTCTTTGCTGAGAATAACCCTGTTTGATGGGAGAAAACTTGTGTCCTATTTTCTGTTTTATCAGCGGAACAGCACTTGACAGGACCGCTGCTCGGCTTTTCTTTTCTTGTCGTTCAGAGGGAAATATTTCTGCCTTAACGGAGACGATGTTTCCTTACAGACAGAAAAGCAGCCCTTACCCGAGCTGCAGCACAGACAGCTCATCAAAGCCGCAACAAAGATGCCGTTGTACTGTAACGCAGCAAAGCAAACAGCCCGCGCCTGTTATCGGTCAGGCCTCACGTATGCAGCGCTGTAACGCCCATTAATAACAGCTAAATGGGCTAAATTCTCATACCTCGGCGCTGATTTCAGCCTTGTTCCAGTAACAGCCCCGCTCTTTTCCATAAAGCCATCTGTGCAAGTAGTCACTGCGAAAATACAGCCCTCGGAGCAGCTGTAATGACACGTCCTGGCCTCGCCGTGCATTAACCTCCTCAAGGCTCCATCAGTGCATGGGGATTATATCACCAGTTCCTAATATCAGCTCCCAGAGGAGGGAAAAAAAGATTATCTGCATTTCTGTCATCGTAAGGCAGCCTTTATAAACAAGCATCATTCAGCTGAGGAAAATGGGGGCCCGGGAGGCGATCGGAAGCTGGGACTTTGCTGGGGAGTGGGGAGATCCCATTCCCTGTTTCCCAACACGAAGAGGGATCAGGTAGAAGAAAAGCAAAGGATCTCCCTCCCTCCCAGCCCCAAGGACTCCTCTCCATGGGAAGCCGCAGATATTGGGAGCGCAGGAGATCTTAAGAAGAGATTAGGCAAATTTGAGGGTGATGGGCACGTGGGGACCGCGGCGGCCCACTCCTGCTCCTGTGCTGGAAAGCAAAGACGCTGGAAGCAGGAGAAAAAGCTGGAATCTCAGATGAAACAAGGCTGCAAAAATAATTTCGAATCACCTGAAACATTTTAATTGGGTCCTGGATACCTTCAACAGTGGCAGTTTCTCCTGCTGGGAGTGGTGTGCTGCGTAAAACCATTTCCCGGCTGCATACACAATGTTTCGGTGTGGAGCAGTGTCCTGGTTTAACCCCAGTCGGCAACTAAGCACCACACAGCCGCTCGCTCACCTTCCCCCCCGGCGGGATGGGGAGAGAATCGGGAAAAAAATTAAAACCCATGGGTTGAGATAAAAGAGAGTTTAATAGGGCAACAGAGGAAGAGAAAATAATGATAATGAGAAAAGAATATACAAAACAAGTGATGCACGACGCAATTGCTCACCACCCGCTGACCGATGCCCAGCTCATCCCCGAGCAGCGATCGCTGCCCCTCGGCCAGCTCTCCCCAGTTTCTATACTGGACATGACGCCATACAGCATGGAATGGCCCTTGGGCCGGTCTGGGCCAGCCCCCCTGGCCGTGCCCCCTCCCAGCTCCCTGTGCACGGGCAGAGCAGGGGAAGCTGAAAAGCCCTTGCCTAGTGTAAGCACTGCTCAGCAACAACTGAAACATCCAGGCGTTATCAACATTATTCTCATACTAACCCCAAAACTCAGCGCTATACCAGCTCCTAGGAAGAAAATTATCCCAGCCGAAACCAGGACGAGCAGGAATACAGGGTAAACATCCAAAGAGACCAACATCACCTAAACAGCAACATTCTCAAAATGTAACATTGCGATGTGATGGAAATAAAAGCCTTCTTCCCATCTAAAACTTTGACGAACATCAGCATATTCAAGCAATACGCTTCACTTTCAAGGAAGCTGCTCCTCCAACATCCCCGCACAGCTCTTTCCAGGATTTACTCCTAGAAGACACCCATTTTTCCAGGGGAGAGGGCAGGAGCCGGAGGGGCCAGGGCTCTGGGGAGAAGGGCAGGAGCTGGAGGGGCCAGGGCTCCGGGGAGAAGGGCAGGAGCCGGAGGGGCCAGGGCTCCGGGGAGAAGGGCAGGAGCCGGAGGGGCCAGGGCTCCGGGGAGAAGGGCAGGAGCCGGAGGGGCCAGGGCTCCGGGGAGAAGGGCTGGAGCGGGCAGCAGCCCGGGGATTGGTTTTTCCGTAGCTCCCTCTAGTGTGTACAGTCCAAAATGTGATTTAGCACATACATTGAATTTTATGGACTCGACACAATCTAAAATAGATTTAATACAACAGGCGCTTAAAATGTATTTCCAGAGAAAATGTTTGCTCTAGTAGAAATTCTATCATTTTGCACAGAAAAGCAGCTATCGGGGCGGCACGATCGGCTGGCTGCATTTCGCGTGCTCACAGAGTCTGATTTCCCATGGTTTTGAACCAAAAATTAAAAGGTCAGAAAGACTCTCCTGTAATAGCAGCTCTGGCCTATTTTTCACCTATCGCTTTTTCATTTATTCATATCTTCCTCAGGGACTAATCTACCTATTAGAATAATAAGGTTATTTTCTGAGTCTAATCTAAGAAAATAAATTAAAAAGTCTAAACCTTTCATTAGATCTGAGAGAGACAGAATTTCTCGGTCAAGGAGAGCTGGGACACTCAGGAATAGATGTCCAGCAACTAACATTTATTAATTATGCATATTCATACCCACAGCCATGGACGGCA
Source organism: Theristicus caerulescens (assembly GCA_020745775.1). Lineage (NCBI taxonomy): Eukaryota > Metazoa > Chordata > Aves > Pelecaniformes > Threskiornithidae > Theristicus > Theristicus caerulescens. The sequence goes on along the minus strand of CM036567.1, from coordinate 22,622,494 downwards.
GGCAGCCTCCACAAGCAGACTCGTAGAAGGCTGCCTGCAAACTAATGTGTTAAGTAAATAGCTCTTTTATTGGCCTAAGTAGTCACGTAGTAAAGGAGCGCACATTTCCAAGTATCCGTGGAGCAAAATAATAGAAAAGCTATTAAAATCCAGAGAAAGATAGACTGCATTATATTGCCTAAATTAAAGCCTAAATTGTTACGGATGTAAACATTAAGGTTCCTACTTTCTTCCAGTTCTGAATACCAAGCAGAACTTGGCCAGCACATATAAATCCTTTCAATAAATTGTTTTTTTCCCCCCCTGTAATTTTTTTCTTTAATCTTTGCATGTATTCTAAGGCCAAAAACATGACTACAGTGGAAAGACCAGGTCTGTTATGGCTTCAAGTCAATAATGTGCCAGCGACAGCTCACCCTCTCCACTGCCTGCCAGCCGTGAGCGGCTGAAGGACCCCGCGTCTGATGCTCAGCACCTCCGAGCTCAGGTCTCCACCCTGGAGCCCAGATGGGGCCGAGGAAGGGGAGACCTTGCCCCCGAGGGCAGAGGTCCCAGCAGTGGGTGCAGTCCCGTCTCAGTGGGATGTGATGAGATGCCCAGGTCTCTCTGCTGCTTGGCAGGTGAAAGGAGCATGGAATATCCAGCCCCGTGATTAGCAGCAAACTCCTCCTCACACAACGGCCTATGGCAGGGGGCATCCTCAGCTTTGGGGGCCTGAGAAACGGGCTCTTCTCTGAGGTCTCACCAAGCAAGTCACCCCTGAGACGTGCTAGATGCGTCCCCTCTCTTCCAGGCTGCATCTTCTTTGCTGCCCTGGATGCTGAGCCCTCCCTTGAGGAGCCTGGTTGAAGGTGAGTAAAAGCGAAACAAACGGGTCATACGCCAGTCCTTCGGTCAAGCAAAACCAAGGGGCATCTTGCCTAATTAGCAGCCCTGAGAATTAATCAATCAATCAATCACAGCCGTTTTCCAGGACCGGAGCCACGGAGCCGCATGCAAGGGCACGGGGTGCGTCCAAGCCCCCGCCCGAGGTCTGCGAGGAAGGTGAGCGCTGCCGGGGTGAGAGATGGGGACGAAGGGCCATCGGGACCAACGTCCTCTGCTGTGACCTGCCACACAAAAGCAATACATTAAATGATCGACCGCTTGCAGTGCGGGAGAGCTCATTTTTGCAGTTGACTCTGACGAAAGGCAGTTTTGCCACGCTGTCACCCTCAGAGCAGCCTCCCTCCCACCCCGGGGCCTTTCTGACCCTAAAGCGAGGTGCTGCACCTCTCCACGCCTGCGTTTCCCTTCCAGGGGAGGCCGTACAGCGGGCAGGGAATGGTCGCCGCACAGCATCCCTCTGAGCGCTGCGGGGACGGAGGCGGGCGTATTGCAGCATCCCTGGAGGCCCAGGGGACAGCCCAGCGGCTGGCGCCAGCTGAGAGCTATTTCTTTAAAGGGTCAGAATGAACCGACCCATGAATATTCAGAACTTGCATTAACAGCAAGACCTTTTTTAAGAGCATGTTAAGGGTGGCTGAGTTGATTAGATCGTCTCCGCTGGCCCCTCGCACGTGGTGGGCTCCTGCCACGGTTCAGCCGCTTGCACTTGCACCGAGTCCAACAACTTTGGCAAAAGCAGCCCTTGCAGAACGGCAGCCAGCCTTCAGCTGGAGACAGCAGGAACCAGAGAATCCCCCCTCCCCTTGGTGCCTCGTTCCAGCAGTTAATCACCCCCGCGCAGAAATTTGTGCATGAACCAGTAACGTAAAATTAATGATTTCTTTCATCTCCTGCCTTGGCAGCCTGCTTGAGCTGCTTGTTCTACTGACAGCAATGATTCAATAATCTGAAAAACATTGTACTTCGTTTACAGTATTAACAGCTGAGTGTACAGATCCAGAGACTGTATTTATCCTCAAGGAAAGGCTGTTCTGCAGCCTGCAGAAGGTGACAGAATGAGTCACCTTTAGATCTTCATTTCTAGTGCTGCCTCTGCAGCCTTCGCTTTGTGTTTCATTTTTGCACAGAAGCGACAGAAAAGCAAACAGGTCAGATGGCCTTGTTGGGTTAGGCTTTAGGGCACGGGCTGCCAGATTTAGCGAAGAACTAGCAGGCGGGAGCGTGCGGGCCCCGGTCCCCTTTTATCACAGCTCATGGTCTGCACCTTATAAATCTCCAGCCCAGGCAGCGATGTCTTGTCTGCCGCCCAGGTGGCTTGGGAGGAAAAACTCTGCCAGCAGAGCGTGTTCCGCAAGCCCCATCCTGCTCAAGAGCTGAGCACTGCTGGGGGAAATCTGAGAGTCAGACGCTTCAGTCCTGGCCTCCCTCTCCCCATCCAAACCCCGACCCGCCGCTCACAGAAAATCAATGAAGCCAAACCAGATAACGTCGCGCCTCTGCCCTGCCACAGGGAAAAGAGAGCGATGAGCTTTGACAAATGCAGAGGGCCACAAAAAGGGCACTGCCTTAAAGAGCCACCAAAGTAATTTTAAAATCAATGTGATGTTTGACAAAGAGCCAGCACGACTCCCTCCAGACGGGCAGCCACCACGTCCCGAACGGCCCTGGGAGGGAGTTAAAATTCTGCAGGCAGCATTCGCATGTGCTGACGCCAATGCAGCATTTTCTCAGCAAGGCCATAAAAAGGAAAAAAAAAAAAAAAAGAAAAAAAAAATAGGCGTTGCAATAGTGTGACCCGGCGGCGAGGGGAAGCTGCACCGCGGCGCGTGAGTCAGCAGCACCGCGCCGGCCCCGCAGCGCCGGCCCCGCGCACGCCGTCGGCACGGCCGGCCGGGCAGCTGCAGTGCGTAACGTGCTCCGAAGGGCGCTGGGGGAAGGCAGGCCATCGTTAATTTTAATTTGTGTTCTCTCCACGGCGGAGCTTGAGGACACGGCGGAAGGGAGCAGCCCTGTTCTTGCTGCCATGAAATCTGTGACTGCGTGGGAAAGCTGCTGTTGCAAACCTTGCCCTCTCTGCCTGCTTTGGCGACGGCGCTGCCTCCCCAGCGTGCCGATTTGGCGCTGGCAGCCAGCATTATTACGGCAGAGCCTGGTGCACATGGCCTCCCTGGGCAGGATCCGGCACGGCGCTGGGCTGAGCCGTGGAGGGATCCCGTGAGCAACCCCAGCACGGGGGCAGCCGAAACGCGGCGGTGCTGCCCAAAGTGCGGCAGGGCAGAGGGGCACGGGGCTGTGACAAGGACCCACCGCGGACACCGTCCTCCTCTGTGCCCCACTCGCCCGCCCCGAGCAGTCCCGGTGCTGCCGCTCTGCGCCAGCAGACGGGGGGCCCCTGCTCCCGTCCGTGCCCCTCCGAGGAGCGGAGTAGCACGCTCGTGGCTCACCAACCCGCAGTATCTTCAGGGTGACGGTGGCATCCCGGGCTCCTTGGCGAGGGGAAGAGCTCTCCACCGGTCATCTTGGCAATAACCGCCCACGTGTCACTTCTTGGCTTAGACGCCTGCCAAGGGCAGAGCGGGCACCGCACCGGCTGTGGGGACGCCTGACGGTACCTGCACCGCCTGGGCCACCTCCAGGCGTGAGTCCTCCCCGCGCGAACTCGGACACTGGAGCGCGGGACCTGAGCGCTTCCCTCCCCGTCATTCCCATACATTTGTACTGTAAGAACACATTTTTCTCTATTTTAAAAATTCATCATATCGCTGCTTTTTATTCACGATTCATTACTCCCAGGAAGCACCTGTAACTTTTATATATATAAATAAACAATGCAGCCCCATTAATTTTGCGCAGCATCAAATTCAGCTTTATGTTCTTTAATCAGGGGTGAAATGCTGGCTTGCACAGCCTCCCTGCTCCCCCGCCTCCACCTTATGCTTCCCGGAGAGGAGCTTTTCACTCCAGCTCCAGGCCCCCTCCACAGCCCAACCCTCACCCCTGGAGCACCCCGCTTTTTGGCTGCCCAAGCCGGCAGGGCCACGGCCCCATGCTGGCGATGAGCCCAGCTCCTCAGTGGCAAAAAGCAGCCCTGAACTTGGCAGAGGCGGGATGGATGTGACACGGGGCCACCGCTTCTGCCCGCGCGGGTACGCCGCAGCGAGCCCCGGTGCCATCGGCCTGAGCTGCACAGCTCCAGCTGCAGCTCCCAGACTGATGGTAACAAATACGTCTTCTTTTAAAAAACCCAAGCTTCACTGGCCCCAGCACCTCAGGAGCTGCTTATTTGCAAAAGCACCACGTGCTCCTGCACTCCGGGGACGTCGGGGGATTTTGCAACGCGAGCGGTACCTGCCGTGCCCATCGCAGGGAGGACAGCGTTGCTTGCGAATCCTCGGCGTGAACAATTTTGACCTGATATAAAGCACCCTTTTCCAACACCTACCACCGATCTCTCGAGGGGGAAAGAGCCGCTTGTGAAGAGAGATCAGAGAAATTGTTTTGCCCGTTCTCTCTTTCATCTGTAGGTATTCAGAAACCCAGGGAGCTGCCATTTGAGAGAGGGCGACGGTGGCTTAGCCGAAGGGAGGCAGGGGCCTCAGAGCCACCCTTGAGCCGGAGGGACCCGCTCACGGCGTTCATCTGTCCACCCGAGCAATTAGCCCGTCTTGCTCTGGGAGGGTGGGCAATGTATTTTTCTGCTGAATCAAAATAACTACATGCCCATAAAAACCTTCTAAGGATTACAACAAACGGGGCAATGGCAGCAGCAAATGCGCTTCCCAGCAGCAGCACAGGTTACCCCCCAGCATCACTACACCCGCAGCACTGGGAACGGAGGAAAGGGGAGTTTCTAACATCAGCCTTCAACCCGAGCAGCAGGAGTTGTTCCAGGTGTAGTTCTTCAGAGAATGCAAAAATCCCAGTAATGACTGCAAATCTGCGGCTGGTCTCTGCAAACAGCTCTGGGGGGGCACAGCCGTGGGGCACACTGGGCACCAGACAGTGGCACGTGGGCAAAATCGGTACCCACCGGCACCGTGGGCATCCCCACCCTGACATGCAGCCGGCCTGACACAGCCAGCGTGCCCCAGCCATGCCGGCAGGTTCCCAGGATCACCGGGGCTCGGCTGGGAAGTGCATCGCAGCACCTTCCCTGCAGGGAGGATTTCGGTTCTTTGTCTCTTTACAGCCTCATAAAACCACGAAGCTGCCCAGCGTGAGCCGAGGTCCCTGCCCAGCGTGAGCCGAGGTCCCTGCCCAGCGTGAGCCGAGGTCCCTGCCCAGCCCAGGCTGCAAGACGAGGGCCACCGCCAGCTCCAGCCCGCCTGGCTGCAATGCTCCTGAGCGCGGCACGCCACGGAGGGCTTTCGCCCCGCCGCTGCTGGGGATGCGCGTCGGCGGCGTGGGCTGGTGCGTGGCTGTGCGTTACAGCCATCGCATGGGCCGCTGCCGCCTGCCGGAGCAGAGGAGCTGCAGCAAATCCCTGCTGCCACGGTGAGCATCGGCACAACGCTGCAACAGCAAAAGCCACGCTGATTTTGGGTTTGTGCAGGGCTCGGCGAAGGGGACGTCTGTTTAGGATGTAGGGGCTCCGCAGGGCTCCAGGCTCTTCCCAGTGTTGCTGATTTGTTTTTGAAAGGAATCAAAGGGTGACGTACGAAAGTCAGGTCTGCGAAACAGTACTGCTCAAAGCGTGGGGACAGATCTCCTTCCCAACAGGCACTTTTTCATGTGGGTCCTGCTGCTCAGAGGCGCTGGAGACCCCTGCCCAGCTGAGCTTTCTCACCCAGCCACATAACGACTTTCTGCACCCCTTTACCCCGAAATCCCTGCCGCGGGGCTGCCCTGGGGCCGGCTCACCAGCCCCACGCCGAGCACAACCGCAGGTGCTCCAGGAGGGACGGGCTGGGCCCCCGCCCCACGCCCGCCGCAGCTCCCCAGCGCATCCCCGGCGGGGCCGCGGCCGGGTGGGCTCTCACCCGCGCAGGAGCCGGCCCCAACCCCGGAGAGTCGCGGCCTGCGGGACGGGCCCCTGCCCCGTCGCGCCTTAATGGGGGATTGACTTCAAAGCGCTGGAGCAGCTGATGCTGCGGAGGGTGCTGCAGCCATTCAGACAGCTTTATTCATTAGTAATTAGGCAGGCGTTGTCTGGCATCTAGATTAATCCCACTTTTAATTATTTTGAAACTGTGTGAGATTTCCCAGGCATTAAAGATTATGTACACGCTTGCTGATTCCACAGCAATTATTCTAATGTAATGATGTCTATTAATACGCTTCCCAGCTTGCCATGCCCGGAGGGGAAATTCCCAGTTTCCCCCTGTGGAGCACACACCTCCCGCGTGGCGTAACCCCCCCATCCACCTGCTTATATTGCGCGAAATAATACTTTCCGTGTGCTTCACCTAATATTAATAACGCTACAGAGCTGTTGCTGTACCAAGCACCAGGCATCGATTGCAGAGGGGGAGAGAGACCCGAGGCTCCCTGTCCCCTCGCAGCCACAGAGCTCCTGCTGCGGGGACGGGAGCAGAGACCCCGCTGGAGAAGCCCGAGCATCCTTCCTTCCCCGGGAAGCTGCCCTGGCTCGCACCCCGCTGCCGCCCACCCAAAAAAAAGCAGCTTATATTTGTAGGGCTTTTTGAAAGGAAAAGGCCACAGCATTTCCACCCCGAGTCGGGCTAAACCATTTGACCTGAAATTAAAGGTTTAATTCAGCTCGTGGATCATTTGAACTTGTTGCAGATTGCCTTTAGAATTTAAGTATTTAAAAGAAGAATGAAATTTCGAAGAGGAAGAATAATAGAAGTGTGAGCTGAGAGCCCCAAACCAGAGAGCAGTTCTGAAATCTCACCCTTCATTTGGCTTAAATATTCCTTGACCTCATCCCTTTTCACTATAGCTCTCCTCATTCCCAAACTTCATTTATCAGAAAATTTACCATTCACCGGCAAAACGAGCGTTGTGCCGCTGGCCACCAAATCGACGCTGCGGAGCTGAGGCCTCGTTAGCAGAACGAGGGCTCCGGTGAACGGTGGCCAAGAGTCATTTGCAGCCCTCTGTCCACGAATGCCCATCAGAAAATACACATATTTGACATAAACCTCTATAGTTTATATCGTTTGTAGTTTATATAGTTTATGTGGAGGTTTATGTCAACAACCTTGCAAGTGAAAATCTTATTTGCAGTCATACGAGGGAAGATACAAATTCAAAAAGCCGAGAATACCAAAAGGCGGCAGTCGTATTGTCCTGAAAATGAACGCTCAGCCCTCACTATAAATATTTTGATTGCTTTGCATATATATTGTTTCAGCATTTCATTGCTCCCGAAACAAAAAGCGATATAACCTCACCTGCCTGGCCTAATGCATTCTCGCAGAGCTAAACTGCATGACAAAGCTTCTGGGCACAGACCATGGGTAATTTGGCTGATAGATCCTCTCGAAGCTTAGAGCCAAATTTGATTTCAGGTCTAAACTCGTCACTCCGTCTCTAGAGCTAGCAGAGCAGCGATATTAGCATGATGGCAACGCAGTTGACTCTGAACTCAAGAAATGGATTAAATGAAATTACGCTCTTCCCTGATGAGGCTGGTGGAACAGGGAGATTGCTTTAGGAAATCCAGAATTGAATTTCACAGGGAAGAGTTCAGATGTTGCGCTATTTGCTCAGGAAGGTTTTGTGCAGGCTGTTCCTCCCCGCCGCGCGGGAGCCGCGGCTGGCAGCCGGCTGGGAAGGACAGATGGTGCCGGCTGCCTCCAGAGCCCGCATCCCACCTTCGTTGGGATCACGGCTTGGTTTGCCATTGCTCCGTCCACCCTGGGGGCAGGAGATCCCAAGCCCCCCGTCCCAGCACCCCCCTTCCCGCAGGCGGTGGGAAGGACCCTCCGCTCGCTCTCCTCCGCGCGCTGCCACCCCGGCAGGGCCCAGCAATAACCAAACCTTCCCCGCTCCACACAAAAGCTTTAGAGACAGGGATATTTTTAGTAAGTGAAAGATCTAAATCTATCACCTGCTTGGGAAACATTTCTCCTGCAGAAGGCATCTCGGTCAAGACGACCTCTCCACCTGGCGCTGCTCTCTGTGCCTCCCGGAGCGCGTGGGCCGGCCTGGCAGTCCTGCTCTGCAGCTGAAGGCTTGCATCAGTTTGACAGGTTCCCTCAATTATCTGATATTTCTGGCTGAAATTTAAGAGGAGACGTATCAGTTTTTCTTCCCCTTTCCTCAGTGATTTCATGAGCTGAAACATCAATTGCACCGGTATCTCGCAGGTCTCGTTCACGGCTCTGATCATTTTGGATAATGCGCCAATTTTAAAAATGATATATATGAAAAAGCAAGCTCATTAGTTCATTCTTACTCAAAAATGACGTAATTGGAAGCAAACACGTATTACAGCATACTAAAATACATCATATTATAGAAAGAGGTTGCAAAGTTCATTGACAAAAAGCTGAGCGGTTCACTTCCAACAACCCTTAGGGACCAGGCACCCTTCAGGTACGTTTTAGTCCCAAACTATTCGCCCCAAATCTGGCCCTTTGCAAGGCCACGCAGGTTTCACAGCTATCAACTTTCCAACCTTTTGGAGGGCGAAATGAACCAACCCGTTCCCTTTCACATTCCATATTCGTGCTACCTCCAAAGCAGCCCCCGGCTCCACACCAGCCGCACTGGGCCGATGCTGGCAGCACCAGTGTTGCCGACATCCCTATCTGGCAGAAACTTAAGCGACATCTCGGTGCTCAGAAGGGTTTTCTTAACACGTGTCCAGGCTTTTCAAAACTTACCGGAGCGTCTGAGTGCTACTTGATTCACCGCTGTAGCTCCTCAGCTTCCGAAGGGAAGTTTGTCTGGCCAAACACATCCCCTCGCATCCTTCCCCGCCTGCACTAAAAGAGTTTTCTCAGCTGTCAAAGCGCTCCTCTCAAAAGGCAACCCCAATTGCTTTTGTGCCAGACTTCGCTGCTGGGTGCTTTTTTAGTTGCAGGGAAGCATCTTGCATGGCCTCTATCCCGTTAGCAGCTCCACCGGCGGCTTTCTCCGTGCACTAATAGACCTGTATATAAAACCACGTCAGTCAAATGCAGATTCACTGGCAGATCCCTCCATTCCCGCTCCCCATGACTCGAAAAGCCTCGCAGAGATAAGATGCCCCTGCAGGGACTCGGAAGGAGAAGGGCACCTCTGTCCTCACCGGGGAATTTGACTCGGTCAAGGCGAGCTCTCCTACGGACACCTTCAGGTCTACCACCCCGCTGCAAGTCCTGCAAGCCCGCTGATCTGTTATAGCCACCAAGAAAAAACGCCTCCAGCCAAATTGTAAATAAGCACCTTTTCTAGTCGATCTGGGGCATTACGCTCAATTCATGAGGAAAGGCTGAAAGAGCTGGGGGTGTTCAGCCTGGAGAAGAGGAGGCTGCGGGGAGACCTTATTGCGGCCTTTCAATACTTAAGGGGGGCCTAGAAGAAAGATGGGGACAGACTTTTTAGCAGGGCCTGCTGCAACAGGACAAGGGGTAATGGTTTTAAACTAAAGGAGGGGAGATTTAGGCCGAACACAAGGAAAAAAAAAAATCATGATAAGGGTGGTGGAACACTGGCAGGGGTTGCCCAGAGAGGTGGGAGATGCCCCATCCTTGGAAACCTCCAAGGCCAGGCTGGACGGGGCTCTGAGCAACCTGATCTGGTTGTAGATCATAGAATTGAATCATAGAATCATAGAATTGTTAAGGTTGGAAAAGACCCTTAAGATCATCGAGTCCAACCGTTAACCTACCACTGCCAAGTCCGCCACTAAACCATGTCCTCAACAGACGTCCCTGCCCATGGCAGGGGGTGGGACTGGATGGCCTTTAGAGGTCCCTGCCATCCCAAAGCATCCTGTGCTTCTCACCTGGTTTTGCACCTAATTCTGGTTGAGCTTTTTTGTGTTTTAAAATGTCCCTGGGAGGATACAGCAGGTTGCACTGGAAGTCAGCGGCTAGGCAGCATCCTCCAGAGCCAGCTGGGGCAAAAGTGGTGGGCATCACGCAAAGGGAAAAAAAATCATACGTATATATACACACACAGAGGAATAATCCCTTAATAACGCTGCAGACCATTGACAAGCATATTTAAAATCACCAGAAACCACAGCTTGTTCTTCTGAGGGCTGCTCAGAAAAGCAGTCAAAACCTCTGCAGTAACTCCTGAAGCAGAGAAAGTCCAAAGTGGCTTTGCCCTTGAAAGCTGTCAGTTAAATACACTTCAGAAAAGCCATGATTTCAAACTCATATACTTGCCTGTCAACTGCCATTTCGTTCGTGTCGAAATTACTGTTCATTCTGGAGCGCGCAATTGCCAACACGTCGTCAGATAAAGAAATAATCACATGAAAATCAGAAGACTGTAGTTAAATTTTATTTATCAGTTCTATTGTTAAATTACACAATCAAAGTCAGTGGATCGGCCTGTAAATCTACACAATAAGACAGCGTCTACAGTGGAAATCAGTAGAATTTGATATGATTATGACAAAACGGTATCCTTATATTCGTACATCCCCTATATACAATAAACAGTATACACAAAGAAAATGCAACTAGTCTCTGTAAACCATGCACACCACAGCATAAAAACAAAATGCACCTTCTGCAACAGGCCCTCCAGCTCACCCACGGTTAACTCCTGTTTACAGCAGTGCCTTTCAGTTTTAAGAGCGAATTATTTTCCCCCATAAAAACCAAAATACAACCGAGACATCATATTGGCAACTGCAGTTCTTATTTAAAAAAAAAACCCAAACTCGCTGTACATGAAGTTATTCTCTTTTCCAAGCTGCTAACGCAGGGTATTGGTTTGCTGCTGCTTTGCTCTCCGCTTGCCCCCGGCGGGGTTGCTGCCCCCCGGGCTGCAACACAACGTCAGATGTAAAACAACTTCCACATAACTCAGGCATGGAGCCGTACGGTGTTTTTAAAGCCTTCTGCCTCGTTTTACGCCCCCCTGGTGTATAGAATATTACAGGCGAAAGGCAATAGTGCAAGTGAGCCTTGTAAGCATCGCGTACATCGGGAGCGCGCGCGCCCTTCTCGGGTGCATCCAGCACCGCGCGCCTGCGCCGCGATCGCCATTTAGCGCCAAGCTCGGGAGCGTTGCAGGCTACGCACAAAATTTCTGAACTTGCTGAATGTATAGCCCAAGCCTTGCAGAGGTTTTTTTTATTTTTTTGCATAGAGATTTATAGGAGTCCCTCGCGCCTCCTGCCCCGCCTCCTCTCCTTGTCGGTCTCGGTGAGGCCGAAGGGCTGCGGGTGAGCCCGGTCCGGCTCCAGCTCCGCAGCCTGCGCCCCAGCAAAGCCTGCTCGGGAGCGGGCTGCCGCGTCCCCGCGCGCCCTTCTCATCCTGTCTAACTATGGCTATGGTAAAATTGGTTTCCATCATTTTCAGTCATCGCTCATCTGTCGTCGCTAAGAAGGGCTCAAGAGCGTAGGAAAAAAGAAAAAAAAGCCCTGTTCTTATCTGGTGTAGCAAAGATTTACCGGAAGTAAATCCTAATTCAAGTGTAGATCTACTTCTTCCATTGAGCAATTCTCTTCATAATATTGCTGGGATTAGAGAGTTTTACGACTTTTTAAAGACACTACACAAATATCTGCAACATAATTTCAGCTAGTTTATACCACCAATTATTAAGGAATGATAAATTCAGCATTATGTATTCTAACGGGTAAGAAAGACTTAAAATTAGACACTGTCACAAGATTATAATTTGGAAAATGCTTTATGAAACATGAAGATGTGCTGTCAATTTTCCAGAATGGTTAAAATCATACTGCCCTGAAAAATTCTGGAAACAGTGTCTTTAACGTTGGCATTGAGTTCAGAAAAGTATCTATGTCTTTTTTTTAATATGAGATAGACCAAGCTTAAAACTCTAAACAGCAGTAGGTAGAAAAAGTTTAAAATTTTAAATATTTATATAACTAGAGAAATTACTTCTATTCCTTTTAAAAGCCAATATTATACATAAAACTAGTCAATATTTTCTCTAGACCTTTACTGTTCCCTTCATCGTCCATTCATTAACTTGGTAAATATCATAAGCAGTCGGTGCCCTTGAAAACACATTATTAAAATAAAATTAAGATAAAATCAAAGGGAGAAGGTTTTGCTCATATACTGTATTGTGAGAGTATGCTAAATGCTCATTATTAGGAAATGAGTTTGCTTCCCAGATAGATTTCAGCCGAGCATCATAAACATTTTCCTGCATCCCATTTTGTACTCATAACTAATTTAAGGATTTTTTTTTTTTCTTTTCTTTTAAATAAACGTCCAAGCAACCATTTCCGATGAGCCTACTTGGCTCCCGTATTTCATAAATAATCCAACAAACCTAAAAAGGACAATTTAATTACACGCTAAGATTAAGTGTTCCACGTACAGTACAACATTTACTGCAAAGGCAACTGCAAAGGCAACATTTTAACCTCCTTTTGCTTCAAACCCTTCAGAAGCGTCATTTGTTTGGACTGCTCCGTCGTCTCCGATTTGCGGGTCGGGGTGGGTTCCGCTCCGCGGTCGGTGTCGGGCGAGTCCCCCGCCCCTACCGCCGCCACCGCTCCACGTTCCCTATGTAGTCAGTGCTGGAGCTGTTCTCGCCCTGCTCCCTCAGGTGCGCTTGCTTCGCCCTCAGGATCTTGCGCTGCTCCTGGCGTTTCCGCCGCGCTTCCTGGTGCTCCTTCTGCCGCATGTACTGGTACCGCTGCAAAAACAGGTCTTTTGCATAATCGTACAATTCCATGTCTAAAAAATTGAGGGCCTCGATGCGCCGCTGAGTCTGCTCGTCTATCTCCACGCTGGAGGCCCTTGTGCTATTGTACTGCGTGAACGGCGAGATGAAGTTCATGTTGAAAGTCTTCTCAAAGAGATACTGAGTCTTGCGCTGAAATTCGGTCAGGCCGAAGAAGGCCATCCGCTTCAGGTTCTCCTTGGCACTGTCTAGCAGAACCTTATTCCTCTGCTCCTCGGGCATGACCGACAGGTTGTAGCATCCCACCAGGCTGAGGTCGGACAGCATGCGGACCTGGCGGTTGTTGGCGAGGTTGTAGGGGCAATCCATGAACTCCTGCAGGGAACAGCCCGACCAGTCGTCCCCCGTGTAGCAGCTGGGCAGCTCCTCGGTGGTCGGGGACCGCCCGTCGCAGACATGCAGGGACGCCTTCCACGTCGCTCCTCGCTGGACGTGGCGCCATTCGCTCAGGTATCGGGAGACGGGGTCACGCAGGATGGTGATATAGTAGAAATTCCTGCCAAGGGGAGAGGAAAGCAGAGCGTTTAGTCCCGCCTGTCTCCAGCACACAGCGCATTAACACTCAAAATCAATAGAAACTTGGAGATGCCCCGAAGAGGCTTTCAGGAGCCCTGCTGCAGAGTGCTCCTCTGCACGCTCACCTCTGCAGGGTGAAGGATGGCCGAGCAAACTCCCCGGGGGGAGCGGGAAGGCTTGCATCTACCTGCACGCATCTGGCTCTGCCTAACGGGTTTTGCCTCTACAGAGGTGGAAGGGAACTCAAGATTCCCCTCTGTGCTGGGCTGCCCATGTGGCGACAAGCTCCTGCCGGGTGTCTCAACCGATGTTCTCCCCAGACCTTGGCAGAATAATCAAAATATCTCCCAGGCCGCAAGCCCCAACCCAAGCAGGGCACGGGTAGCTCTGGCTTTTTTATTTTCCTTGTACAACAGAGCTGCCCCGACAACTCTATGTAGTCTGCAAAAAGCTGCTTGTGCTACATTTCCCGATGAGCAGCCGTGGGTCTCAGCTGCATGAGCCCCAGAGCAGCGTCGCGCCTACGAGGAAGACGTTTCCTACGAGCCGTTTCCTTTCGCAGGCCAGATAAATGGGATGTGCCCAGAAGCCCCAACCCACTTGCACTGAAATAAGGATCTCGGAAAAGCCCATGCAAATCCCGTTTTACCCTCCTGCCTTCACCTGATACAGGACTACAACAAGGAGAGAGGAGAGAGAAGTGAATAACAGGAAATTAAAGGATGCATTAGAGCATTTGGTAAGAGAAAACATTTCCAAGGGAGGAGCTGGCTTTGGTTTGGAGCAGCAGGGCGGTGGCACACGCGGGGGACACGCTGCCGCAGGGAGCCCCGTCAGGCTGCCAGCTGGAAAAGCTGCAAGCTCAACCTTACGTATAGCATTAAGAGATCACTCTGGGTCGCACATTAATATCCACCGTCAAACACCATGTTGTTCACCGTCGGCAGCCTGAAGCCAAACACACCGAGCTCTTTGCACCTCCTTTAATATGACCACAACCTCAGTGACGATGCTGGAGGTACACTGTCAGGATATCAGCCATCTGCTTAAGTAAACAGAATTAAAGTAGCTCAATAAGCAAATTGTCCTGCCAGGGAAGGCCACTTCTCCAGGACGAGGACACTGAGGAGTGTGTGCCCGGGAGCCCCGAGCCCCCGGGGTGTGACCTCCATGTCCTCGGTGCTGCGTAAGGAGGAGAAGGGACACTCATTTGCTCTCCCGAGTGGCATCACGACTGGCCACCCTGCAGCCAATCTTTTGTTCCCTATCGTTTCCTTCGGCAGAAAAGCCACTAGATGTCAATGTTTTACAGAAAATTGTCTCTGGGTGGACTAAAAAGCGAATCGCAAGCACGAAAAGCATCCAACAGCATAGGGGAAAGGAAACCTGGACAGTCGCCATTCCTCTTCCCATTTAGAGCATCCAAGCTCATAAATAATGAAACAAATAGAAAGTACAATAAACTTGCAAACGCAGATAAAGCCAAGGAGCCCAGTACAGCATCAGCAGCCGGACACAATGGCACCTCATGCTCGGAGAGCTGGGGCACCGCAATGAGCACTATCACCGTCCCCACGCTCACCTTGGTGCTGCTGCCCGGCTCCAAGGGCTTTGGCTGCAGGTTCACACAGGTGAAGGGAGCCAAAGCCCCCGCCACAACCCTGAGGAAGGTACTTTTCTCCAAAAGCGCCATTAAATGATTTCACCGTGAAAGCTGGAGTTAAGAGGGAGCAAGGACGAAGCTGACTTTCATGTCACGCGCCTGGAGCGGCAGCCACCAACCTCACGTTGTCCCTTGCAAAGATGGGAAGAGCTTCACCCTGTGCCATCTCAGCCGGTCTCTGGTTGTGCTGGAGAACCCAAGAGGGCAAAGGGCTTTCCATGAGCACCATCAGCCCCGACGAGCCCCTGGTCGCTCCTGTACACCAGGCTCCTTGGATGCAGCAACGACACAGCCTTGTGAGGGGCCCCGACATGGGGAAACGGAGCATCTCCGGGGCAAACCCAAACCCCTTCTTTAACTCCTGCCACGTCTCCTCACCCTTGGATCCAGTTTACTGGGATACTGCACTAAAATAACAACCTGACCCTCAAGCAATAACAAGTTAGTGCCATATAGCACTAACATCTATGCTAACTATCGCAACTAACATATAGCAACAAACCTCTGATGACGGAGGAGGGAAAAGCAAAGCTCTGCTTACCCCAGAGCACCTTGTACGACCTGGCCCGTCAGCGGTTCGGCGAGGCTGGGAGGGGAGCGGGGTGCGGGCACGGGGGTGCTGCCGGCTAAGGGAGAAGGCCAACAAAACCGTATGTTCTAAGGTCATCGCAGCAATCAATGGGGAGTTAATGCAAGAAGGGAAACAAATCCTGAGCCAAGATCGATACAGCGAGCATTTTATCATAGCTCAAACTCTTCAGCCGCTCTGCCTTTGTGCTCTTCGGTCACAGGCAGTGACAAACCACCTCCCTTGGCTGCTGTTGTGAAAACAAAAGAATGAATAAAAACTTGTATGTTGGCGGAAGAAACTGCATCGTAACGGATCACCGTCACCCCAGGTGGCCGGCGGCCTCATCGGGGCAGATATGGCCACCAGCGCCTGGCGGGGGAAAACGCTGCAGTCGAGGGAGACCGGGGAGAGGAGGCTGAGTAAGGATGCTCGCTGGACTCTGCGGTGAGCGTGGAGGCATCTGGGCTCCCTCCAGCACCCCGCGCTCAGGTAGCCAGGCTATCGGCAGGGATGCTTATGGGGTGCCCCAGACGGAGCCCGGATCCTGCCTGGCCTGCCACGGCTCCCTGCAGACAGGCTTGTGGCTGCTATTTATGCCGTGTCGTTATTTCCCAGATGAATCCTGCTTTCAAGACACGACTTACGGAGAGATGCTTTGTCAGCTGCTGGGCCAATCTCAGCTATTTTGTGCATTTCTCCCCTCCTTAAGTTTCCCTGTCAAAATTCTACTGAAAAAGGTGCCGTCCCTTTCGGGAACACCAGCTTTTGGGTTTGCCCCAAGCCACTCTCATCCAAGTTAGAAACCACGTCAGTTCCAGAAAAGCAACCGCACTGCTCTGCGTTTATCTGAACTGAGCTTCAAAAAGTCACAAAAGCTTTAATGCATCGTCAAGTCAGAGCTGTGCCAGAGATGGATTCGGCCATCAGCGCTTAGAGCATCCTTCTGCTGCAACTGGGAGGAAGACTCAAAGCTTTGCAATTATTTTTAGCTCTGTACGTAACAGCTTGTTCTTTCTGCTATCTTAACAAGGGAGTGTTGAGCCCATGCCTTGAAGCTCGTGCTTCAGAGCCCAAGACAACATGTTTGCAGGTAGAGCTCAAACTTTACTGTGAATCATCGCTCCGACTTAAAGAGCTGCACTTACCAGAAACACGGGTTTTCTAATAAAGTTGAGCTGGATGCCTATGAAGCAGAGAACAAAAGGAGCTCGCGGGCAACTCAGAAAGTAGGTTGACCCTGGAGCCATCAGGAACGCGAGATGGTGTGACAGTCACTTGCTTTTGGTATCTCCCCGCGCGCAGCTATTCCCCGAGGAACGCGGGGACCGAACAGTCCCACGACGCTGAGTTTGCTCCCCATGCTGCATCACCCGCTCTGCTTATCACATCCCTGCAAGGTTGAAGCCAGAGCGGTTTCGGGAGCTGTGAATTATTTGTGCACGATCCATTACCGCAGAGGAGCTCTGGAAAGGCCAGATGATCCCCTCAGATAAATGCCCAGCTAATGGCTCACATTGTACACCGGGGTGTGAAAGCTGGGCTTTCTTGGTGCTTTGATGCTTCTACCCATGGGTGGGACAAGGAAAACAGGAAAATGGCAGACAGGCAGGGTGATGTGCTGGAAGCCAGGGATGGAGACAGGAGGAGAGACATGCTCGGCCTCCCCACCAGCCCTCACGCTGCATCCTCCCGGCACGCCAGCTGCCACACCGTCCCGGCATCACTGCGGTGCCAGGAAAGCCACATTGCACCCACAGGCCTGAACCGCAGCGCCCTCCGACTGACCCAGCACCATCTCTGGGGCGGTGGTGCCGCCACGCGAATGCCCCATGGCCGGTCCCAGGGCACTTTAATAACCTGCACGGTCATGAAGATGCTCTCTCCTCCTCCTCCTCCTGCGCAAGTGCTGCTGCCCCATGTCAGCATCCCAGAGACCCCACACGGGGGCAATGCATGCCGGGCTGGGGGGACAGCGCAAGCCCCTGCCTGACATTTTTGCTCTGAGATGACTTTTGCTAAGATAAGATGGTTTTTGTTGAAAGGGACCAAGAAACGTGTGCTGTCAGTGGATGGGCCTGCTTTCAGCTGCCCGGTTCCTCAGCCCAGAGCAGCCCCCTCTCTCCTTCCTGCACAGCCCCTGGAGAAAATACGAAGCAAACTGAAACCCCCAAGACCTCCGTGAATTTCTCGGAGGGGTCTACTGAGACTGAGCCATCTGCTCCCTTTGAAGGATAATTCTGTGGTCACATAGTGCATCTGTGCCAGTCCCTTCCCCACCTCCGCCCCGCGCAGGGGCTGAACGAGAATCCTTTTTTCCAATCTAATGATTTTTTTTAAAAGCATCCTTGTAGCAAGCTTCTAAAAGCAACATTAAAGAAAAAAAAATAAATTGAAGTCAAAGTGAGGAGGTGTGAAACCCCAGGGGATGACAGCACTGAGTAAAGCCAGAGACTTCAGAGCCTGGAAAAGCTGCCAGGGAAGGGATACGCAGCTCCCCACGCCGCGGTGCTCAGGAGGCTCCTTGTGTGCGGAGCTGCTCTGCTGAAATGAGGTGAGGAAGCGGTGACTTTGTTTAAGCATTGAAATGGGTCAGAACCTCCTGGAGTCAAAGTGCATCTCATCCCAGCCCATTGCTCCGGCTCTGCAAAGCAGGACTGCAAAGCAGCAGCAACCCAGGCGATGCAGAGAGAAAGGGGTTAGGGCCAAACCTGCGGATGGAGAGCGTGGGGAAGGCTTGCAGCTCCCTTTGCTCCTCCTTTGCCGTGCCACAAGGTCCCCTGCCACAAGAGGCTTGGCAAAATGGACCATCAGCAGCTGAGCATCCATCCTAAGGGCCTGAGAGCAGCAGGCTGCGTGCCGGCGGCAAAGGGCTCACCAGGAAACTCTTGTCTAGCAGCTTTAACTCTTGCACTTGCTCCCAGGGCACCTTAACCCCGATGGAGAGGCTCTAAGCAACTGCAGTGGGGTCCAAACGGGTACCATTTCCATGAGGACCACAACTCGGGCTGGCTTCAGCTCGGCACATCTGAGCGCCTTCGGGTCAAAACTCCCGCTGGTGCCAAGGCGGAGGAGTATCGATCCCTGCCAGAGGACAGCGGCTGCTGCGCTGTTTAATTGCTCATTGAGGTAGAGGAAGGCTGGAGGTCAGACGCTGGCAGCTGCCATGCCTTCAGCCTGGAAACCTGAGCCTGGCTTGATGGAGCTATGAGGTAAGGAGCTGGAGAGGGGAGCTGAAAGCTAAACATCCCCTCACCATTACATCCATTAGCGTATGGATCAGTAGGTGAGGGACTGAGTGACCTTTTCCCATTTCTGCTAAGAAATGAGGCTGTAGCAGGAAAGGCTTCGTAGGCTACAGAGGGTCACAGCCTACAGCCTTTGCACAGGGAGCACCGCAGCCCCGGGAACATCCCGACCTCCCTCTCCGACTGTGCCCGGGGGCAAACTAATGCAGGAAAACACAGCCTTGGTCCACAGCTGAGGAAGCGGAGCTATGATTTCCAGGGAATCCAGACTGGAGCAGTCCCATTCTCCCAGCAAAATTAAGGCTACCCTTCAAGCTGGCTCAAGCACACCGGTTTGTATCTAGGTCAAGCTCATCCAGATGGCAAGCCTGGCTAGGACGGTTTGGAGATGCAGACGGGCTTGTGCAATGAATGGGTGTCAATTTTACACAAGTGTCTCCATCTCGTTGGGTGGAGGTGGGGGAGGAAGGGAAATTTGGGAAAGTTTCCTGTTCTGGGGGACTTTTTCCCCCAGTTTATGGACTCTGTGGTACACTAACGGGGCAGTGTGAAACCCAGTTCTGCTCCAGGTAGGGATGCACATTTTGAAAGGGAAGTTCCCTCTGAAGGGGCAGGGGCAAAGGGACAGACCAGATATGTACCACGTCCAGCAGAAAAGCAAATAAAATGAGCTAAAACCCTGCAGCAGAGATTCTGCATACGATGCAAAGGATTAAGGACTGAGCTACTGAAAAAAGAAAAATAATCATGGGGTTGGTGCTTTGGCACCAGAAACAATGCACAATCACCAGAACCGGCGAGCAGCACAAGGACGATCAGCGTCCTTCCCACCCGCCCCGTAAACCACTCATGTCGCTGAATAAAAATCTACAGAGCTCATTTATAAAAGAGCAGTCACATATTCATTTTTTTAAGCTTTTTTTTTTTCTTTTTGAGATGGAAGCTACTACTCTCACACAGCTCATCTGACCAGAGGAAGACGGCCCCACAATCCCATTCCTTCGCCAGCGCCGCTCCCAGCGGTGACCTGACACTGCACCGCAGGCAGGCTCCCGCCCCGCTCCCGAAACGTCTCCACTCGGGATAACTCGACAGTAAAGTCGCGGACAATGATGGAAGGTCAGGAACGCGAACAGCGCGAGTCTCACATTTCTTGCTCTGCTCTTAGAAACGCTCCCCGTGCGGCTCCGAAGCTGCTGATGGATTTTAACCTTTGGCAGAGGGTCTCCCCGCCAATCAATCATGCCCACCACGTCTCTACAAGAAGTCAAACTCAATTACACCACGCTGGGCGCCGAGAGCGCTTCGCTCCCAGTCGGTGAGGTTAATTCCCATCAAGAGTGGCCCACTGAGAATTTGATTTGCTAATACCGCAAATTGTTCCTCCAAGAGAAATACCCCTGCTGCCTTATTTGTTGGAGGCAGGCATCTGTTTGGAGATTGCTCAGAGAGAGGCAAAACGTTCATTTAATACTGTGACTCATCCTGATTCTTAACAAACTTTGTCACCTAGAGACACAATTAAAAGGACAGGGGTGGGCATCCTGGTGACAGCCTCTCCTGCCTCAACCATGCAAGCTTGGAAACCCCCCAAAATGGGAATACCTCTTCCCAGCCGAGAGCTGCTGCCGCAGCACAGCTCGCAGAGACGAGGCCAAAATATTTGGCAAGCTCACTGACGCAGCGCTGGGAATCAAATGTTTGCATCTACTCCAGATCGGTCCCAGATGCTTCGCAGCGGCGATGTGGATGGCAACGGCAGCAGCCGAGAAGCATCATCCGTGGGCTTCCCACGGCGCTCCACTCTGCTCCCAGCCCCACAGACAAAGGCAACGGGCCCCATCTCGGAGCGGGAAAGGAGCAAGGGGGGCTGTCGTGCTCCCCGGGAGCTTCAGGCAGAAGATCTCACGCCCTGTGTCCCATGGAGGCTGCATGGCTGCCTCCGTGCCCCGGATCCGCAGTCCGGCTGCCCACGCCAGGTCCTCCCCTGCTGCGGTCACGGCGCTTGCAAGGAGGCAAGCATGGAGCAGCGTTATCGGAGCAGGTCTGCTCCCCTTCTCTTCTCCTCTCCCCAAGGGCCTCAGTGCAGCTCCTGCCGAGCAAAGAGATCCAGGGCTGGGTCCTACTTGTTCCTACGAGACCTCTCTTCATTTAATCATTTCAATTAAACCAAACTTCCAGCTCCACCTCATCCAAAATTCAAAGTACAGCAAAATCTAGATGACCAAATGACTTCTTCATTAAAGAAGTGAAGTATAAAGATTATGGGGAGGGAGAGGAGGAGGAGGAGAAACAAACAGCACTTTTCTCTGCACTAGTCTGCAAAACTATAAGCACGCGGTCTGTATTCCTTTACTCCGGGTCGCAGGATGGCTCCGGAGAATCAGCTCCGAACAAGGCCTGGGAGGAAAGGAGGTAAGTATTTCAGAACTGTGAATTAAAGCCGTTAGCAGATGTAAATTGACATTTCCTCTAAGTAATCATTATGTTTTCACTTCTATCAGCACCCAATGAATCACAGAGATGTTTTGTCTAGAAACACTAATGGTGGGGGTAGGAAGCCAGCAGCCTACCCACAGGAACGGCGGCAGGAGAAAAGTGCCAGAGGAACCCATAAAAAGGAGCTGGATTTTGCAAGAACGGCAATTACACCAGCCCATCATCGCCCGTGAAATTATCAAATAGGAAACATTTGCAAAAAAGAAGCATTTCAGGCACAGAGGAAGGCAGCATTTTAAGATTTTGCGGCTCAAGGTACATGATCATATATGTGCAGGCATGGCACATGCACACAAAGATACTGAAAATAAGGCTTTAAATAAGTAAAAAATATGCAGCCTCACACACACACATGCTCCCAGCTACCCTCATGCACAAACTAATTGTCCGCAGCATTGCCTGCAGAGGGGAGAGCTGCCCTGCAGATTTGCCAGAGTGGTATTAATTTCATAATTGCCTGTATTATTAAGATCTCTGCAGGATATCCTTGCTCACAACCAATTCAGCAGGCACAGTGGCCTTTTTACTTATGGTTTTTTTTTAGTGGTGCATAAAAAGAGAAGCAAGTTTCCATTTTTAGACTCAGCAAACACAAGAGTGACTCAGCCGCTGGAGCCGGTCCCGATGGCACCGCCTCCACCCTGGATTCTGGCATGGGAAAGGGTGGCAACGCTGGGCAGAGGGGCCCGGACCCATCCCACCCATCTGACCCGCTGGGAAAAGGACTGAACTGCCCTTTGGAAACATCCATCTCCCACCACAACCTACCCAGAGCAGCAAAGCTTCCCACCTCGTTAGCTTGCTTACATGATAGAGGTGTCTGGATGGAAGGCAGCAGTGGTGCCCAGGGCCCCACAGCTGCACGCGGGAGGTAAAACCCATGGAAAAGAGAGAGAAGGTGGCAGAGGAGCACCAGCGTAAGCGCGTGTCATGCTTCCTTCTTGCTGGATGATGAGCTGCAGTATGGGTGACACTGGATTTGTGACGCTGGCCTCGGCAGCACGCAAGGTCCTGCCTTTGTAAAGTGCCTTTCTGGCTAAGGGCGAGTATCCCTTAAAAAACCAGGACGCAGAGCTGAATTTTGCCCTTAATACACACTAGGAAAGTCAAGATGTGAGTGATGCCTTTTGAAAAATCAAGCTCTGAAGCGCACAGAGTACCAGCAGTACCTTCCTACTCCCGGCGCAAGGAACCGTCCCTGTCCCCAGGAGCTCACAGCTACCGGAGCCGCAGCGCGCAGCATCTTCCAGGCATGGCACAGCACCTCCCCATTCACAGAGCTCTCTTACGGGTTCGTTAAAAAGCACAGCAGACCTCCCAAAGCGAAAAGGAGGCCACTGCAAAAGAGCTGGTGAATAACCACAGGATGTTGCTATAAATCAGATATTTACAGCAGTATTTACCCTATCTAAATGCCGTTGCAGGAATTGGTTTCAACCTGTAACTGATATTTCTGCGGCGGCGAAGATAGAGGTTTGCAAAGCCTACACTCCATAAGCAGCGGTTTACAGAGAGGGAATAGTGGCAGTTTTTCATTTTCCAGAGTCCACTCACCCTTCCAAGAATCTTAATGCCTCATTGATTCATAATACAGTACATAAAGATTTCATTTTTTCCTGCACACAGTGATATATTATGGAGGCAATCTATTTTGCCACTGAAAAGTTTGCTTAGTAGAAAAATTTGGAGTTTTGACATTCAGGAAATTACAGTAATCTGTAAAGCACAATTGATATGCCAAGGCTAACATTTTCATTGCACTTATGGAGCCAGAATAACTATGCTAAAATATTTATTATATTCTAAAAAAAAAATCCAGGTTCTTGTTTATAAAAAGCATATATTTAGTATTAAACAAAAAAGCTTTATCCTTATATCCATATATATTTAGCTATGTCTTAAACGCGCTAAGCCACACATACGCTCTGACCGGATGAAAATACTTTTAATAATTCAATAAACCCAATACTTCAGGCAGCCTCTGCCGCGCCCCGAGCGTGCCAGCGGCGGGCACGAGCTGCACGCCCGGCTGCGTGGAGCAGCACAAAAGCAGAGACGTGAGAGAGGGGCCGTCGCGCCGAGCCTGCCCGATGTCCCCCAGGGCTGCGGCCGCTCGTCCGGCCACCCACCAGCCACCCAAAGGGTGCCCGTGAAGCAGAAGATTACTGAACCCTGTGCACTTCACTTGCAAGCATTGTTGTTAATACGATTTAGAAGCAAGAGGGTGCAGAGGGCTCCCGTCTCAGCTTGACACATACATTTGTCTTTTTTATGAACGTATGAATGTGTACTTAGAAGTTGTGATTTATTGTATTTCCTGAGCACTCGTTGCAATTTCCTAATCGTGCTCGAATCGTAGTAACACGCCTCCCAACCCCTTCCTATATAAAAGTACATGCTATTGAACATCCCCGCCTCAACGCTGGAGAAATCTTGGAGCTCTCAAGAAGAAGATCATACGATCAGCTCCAAGAGCTCTGCATATCCCGCAACGGGGAATTAACTCCAGAGAGGTATTTATAAAAGCATTTGTTACTATATCAGAGCTCAATCAATTCTCTTCAATAACACATAAAAGGAGGAGGTTTGGCTCACGTGAAAAAATGTAAGGATGACGTTAATTCCTTCACAAGCCATTTGCAGATAATCTTCCATATGCCGGTTAATACATCCCCCGATAGGTTACACAAAAGTGCTTTTAAAAGCTAAAGCGAGGATATATAGCGTATAAAGAAGGCACATTAATGCAACTTATATTTTGCTTATCATAATCACTGGGCATACAGAAATCCAAGGAAAATCCTTCCCAGGCTTTCTAAAATTTTGTCAAAGGCAGGCATCTATTGAAAACGTCTTTCAAATGTAATTAATGAACTGATACCAATACATCCTCAGCCTATTGTTAAAAGAGGGACCGAGGAACAGACAACATATTTACAGCTGCAACTTGCTACAATTTTAATTTCAGCTTTCATTGATTTCATTTAGCACCATGAGACTGTATAATGAAGAAATCTGTATCAATTGAAAATACCAAGTGTGCTCCTGCCCCACTAGGGCACTTCAGTAATATCGTGTAATGGAAGGGGATTCTCATTTAATTGAACTGGAAATGAAACACATATTAGCTAAGAAAACTTAATCAGTGCAATAATATTAAAATGGGCCACTCAGACAAACTATACTGATTAAGTCACTCGCAAACATTTCCGTAATCATCACTGAGACTTGTGGCGTTAATGATTTAAACTCACTTTTCTACTCCAGGGAACAAAACTGTAATTTCAGAGCAGACAATTAGAATATTTTAAACCCTCTCTCACACATTACAATACAGTCTCCTGGCAGAAGCACAGGACCCGATCCTGCAAGGATACGTCTTGAGCTTTGATGTACAAGGAGGTCTGCGTGGATGCTTGGATGTCGTCAAAATGTTTGATTTATGCCAGGAGACGGCCCAGAAAGCACCTCGCCGGCTGGCGAGCCTTTCTGAAGCACTCGCTGCAGTTCCTCCGCAGACTTCATCTTTAATCTTGACTAGTTACTGATAGCACACACCGATGCACCGTAAAGCTGTGAGCTTCAAACGTCTCCCAGCAGACCAGGATTTTAAAAACCTTATTCACGCATAGTTGACACAACTGGATTTAAAATTTTCATGGAATAGCAGAGTGCCTTTCTAATAAAACTCCGTAGATGTATTTGTTGTGTCAAAGCTCAGCTGGGGGGGGTTGTATCAGCTAAGCAAGAAGAACTTTGCCAACATTACAAGACGCGCAGGACATCCCGTTTCCCATGTCTGCTAGCTCCACCCCATACGTTTAGCAAAAGCATATTTTACTTAGTCTGAATTAGTTAAGACGATGCTGTTAGAAGGCCATGTTTCTGGAAAACGCCTCTTACACAAACCTGAACCAACGCAGGGATGTGTCCGTCGCGTTGTGCTCGGAGGAGGACCCTCTACACAGTCCAAGCGTGCGACGTGCCTGGGAACCAGAGACTGAGCGGGCAAAACCTCATCAGATGCTTTCCTGGGGGGCAGCGCATTCAGCACAGATAGCAGCTAGGACACAATGCGTGTTCATGCATTTCAGATGCCTCCTATATGTAGCATTAAGACATTCAAAATCCTATTTTAGGACAGCCAAAGACAAATTCAATTCTTGCATCTTTTCAGTGCCACGAAGCAAACTTCAGCCAAACTGGCAGCTGGACTGAGGCCAGCAAAGGGGAGACGTGGCAGCTGGGGCTAGGCAAGGAGAGGAGCCCAGCTGCCCTCTGCACCGGCTGGCACTGCTACACCAAAAGCCCTCGATTCCACTGCCCGCGAACAGCGCTGCTTGCTTTGCCTTTTGCTCTGGCTCTCTCGCAGCGAAGGCAAC
Organism: Theristicus caerulescens; assembly: GCA_020745775.1. NCBI lineage: Eukaryota > Metazoa > Chordata > Aves > Pelecaniformes > Threskiornithidae > Theristicus > Theristicus caerulescens. The sequence goes on along the minus strand of CM036567.1, from coordinate 22,596,931 downwards.
ACAAGAGTGGGTCAAGAGCTGACCTTCCTCTGAGCAGCTTCTCGCTGTGGTCCCTGAGCCTGCTGCTCCGAGGGGCTGAGCTCCCAGCGCTCACCATCCACAGCCACCCAAGCAGACAGCACTTTGAACACTTGGCCACACCAGCTGGAGGAAAAGTCTTGCTTAGGTTAGCTCAGATACCCTTCGAAACAAGCCGAAACAGGTCTTTTCCAGCCTAAACAATTCTATGATTTATGATTCTATCCTACCACTGCCAAGAAGAAAACCAGGAGAGGCACCACCAGGCCAGCCCCAGCATGACCAACCTCAAGCAAAATAAACCATGGATGGCAATAACTGTCCAGGGTTAGGAACTGAGATTCACAGCTCCTTCCAAAAGGATCTGCCATTGTTCCCATCCCTCCACCCTCCTCTTTAAGGAGGACATATATATTATATATATTTATATTTGTGTGTATATATATATTAAAAAAAAAGGCAAAACACTCTCCTCTATGAGCAGTGAGAGATGGTTCAAAACAGCATCATTCCTATCTGTGAGCATCTCTTGAATGATTTTCGGAAGACACAGTTCTCCTCCTCCATGGATTATTCTGCCTAAAAATGTGTGTGACATTTTAATTATCAAGTACAAATGTTACTGCAAGCAAGCAATGAAACAGATGGTGTCCTGAATTTTACAGTACAGCCACATTTTCCAGCTCAAATTTACAGTTCACCAATCAGCGAGCTTCATGTCCTGCCCCTACCGCATCTCCCCTACCCATCTGAGCCGCCGCAACCCTTTTGATGCTGGGAGCGCAGGTTTGGGAGTAGAAACTCAATGCAAGTTGTGCTCCTCCAAGCAAATGCACAAAAACATTTCCGATGAGGAAACAAAACGGAGCACAACTCTACACACCCCAAAAGCACGGCAGGTATGAAGCAGGAAAGCACTTGCCTTGGAATAAGGATGAAGGGATGAAAGGTGGCTAAAGAGGAACTGCCCTACTCAAGGGAGCAAAGAGGTGACCTTGCTACCTCCATCTCAATGAAGGACTTAATTTGTTGATCTCAGCATCCTCCTCAGCGAATCCCACTCCTATCAGTTATAACCCCCCAGATTTCCTCTTCTTCCCCTCTGGTGTCTCCTGCAGTCCTCCCAGAGGGCCTCCCCAAGGGGAAGGGACAGGATGGGATGAGCGTCCCTTCGGGACCCATCAGTGCCAAGTCCCACAGCACCAGGGGATAAGAGAGGAGCAAAGCCAGAAGCTTTTCCATTCATTCTTACTGGTCCACCATCCTGCGAAAAACACAGTACCTATGACCAGAGTTGCACTTTCACATGTGTATTTCTCCCTTCTTATAAAAAATAAAATATAATTCAAGAAACAGGAGCCACACAGGGGAACATCATCACACACGTCACACAACATGGAGGGGGACAAGGAGGACCCGGGGCCACCTTCAGCTGACCACAGCTCCACACACGTGTGTTCAGACATGTCTGAGCATTATCCAGTCATGGATGTAGCTGCAGCCTAGAGGAGACCCCGCTCAGGCTGGGTCCATCCCGTAGCTTGCACATTTCTTCTGTAAACCCCACGCTGAACACGTTGAAGCGGACGAACACTCGTTTTCTGGGTTTACAGCACCATGGCAAATGTGGTTCTTGCTCTGAGGATCTCATAATCCAGTTCAGACAACGCACTAGGAGACAGTGTGGGTCCAGCGACCGCTGGGGGAGAGCTGCAGCGGCATCCCCAGAGTTCAAGCAACGAACAGGGTGAGCTTTCGGCTGTCACTCCCTGCTCCGTGCAGCTGGGCTATGCCCCTGACGGGCTGAGGAGCACGTGGTGCCCTTGCTGAACGGGCTCTTGATTTAACAGGCTACGGCCAAACTTAATCTCGGAGAGCTTTCCTGATACTCCACTCCATCCGTCTCCACTACTGCAAAGGGGAGCCACTGCCGGGGCTTACGGCATCAGTGCTGTAATTACCGCTAGGAAATGTTTTCTGGGAAGGTGTCCCAGAATATAATACACTGAACATTTCCTCTTGCCGCTCGCAGCACCAAGTAATAACCCCTTCTCTCAACGTCAGCACCAGGCTGGCTTCCAGCTAGGTCTGCGAGGCCGGGCATCCCTCCTGCTGCACCCCCGCGCAGGCACAGCGCTGGTACCATCAGCTCTGCTCTCACAATTCACCCCTGTGCAGACATCCCTGGGATGTGGAAGGACATGGTTTAGTGGCGGACTTGGCGGTGGTAGGTTAACAGTTGGACCTGATGATCTTAAGGGTCTTTTCCAACCTTAACAATGATCTTAAGGGTCTTTTCCAATCTTAACAATTCTATGATTCTATGATTCTATGACTCGTGCAAAGACCAGACGCGGGGAGATGCTGCGTGGGCCGAGGCACAGCCCCTTCGGACCCCAAACTCTTCCCATTTTGCTTTGAAATGCGTCCAGGAGCAGAGCTTCAGAGGTGGAGGGGCCATCGCCAGCTTTGCAGGCAGCCAGTGATGCTTGGCTCACCTTGCTAGCCAGAAAAGCGTTTACCAGATGGGCTTTGACTCTTGCATGCAGATTTGCTTGCTGTCACTTAATCCAGCGACGTGTTGGCATCCAGAGGTGAAGGTGGCGAGACCCATGGTGGTCCTCTGAGCCCACCTGGAAAACCTCTTCCTAAAGGGAGCCAAACAGGACACTTGCAGAGCTGGAGAACCCAAGGGCAGAGCTTGCCTTGGAGCACAGGTGCCTTCACAAACACTTTCCAACGCGCCCCTGAACACCCAGGGAAACCTGCCTGGGTATTTGGTTCCCCAGGAGAGAAACCCAAGCACCGGCTGGTACCACCGATGCTGGGGTACACAGCCTGGTTTGCAGCAGATTGATGCTTTCTCGTTTGAACGCAGCAAACGAGTGCTCCAGAGCACGATGAAGTGTATCGCAGCGGCACAGGTTCTGCTCTCAGTCACACCGGCAGCTGGATTGCTGCGATAAATAAACCTGAAAATCAACTGTCTGAGTGACAACAGCCTCTACCTAGGTGTCCATCCCTGGAGGGGTTAATCTACAACAATCTAATTTCTTCCCAAATTGCACAAAATCCAATAAGCGCCAGGCAGCAGTGTCTCTTCCCATTTAGCAGATTAAGAAACTGTGCTCTACCAAATTTATCTGAACAATTCATTCCCACGAAATTACACCGGGTTTTGAATCTGAGGTTGATATACTCCACTATATCTGCAGGCTGAGCCATCCACCGAGGGGCTAGATTAATGCACAGCCAAATGCCACCTGAGTGGGGTTTTCTGGCAAAGCATCCGAGCAGGGACGTGGACAAGAGCGGCGGGTGCAAAGGGCTCACAACAGCAGCGATTTGGGCCAGGGCTCGGGCACGGCAGCAGCATCTTTAGCTACATCTCCGCCATCCTGTCATTAAAACAGCAGCACCCCCATAACTCATTTCAACATACTGAGACTGGGCTTCTCTTCACATTATTTTAAACAAAATGACACTTTCCCTAGACACTTAAATGCATCCTAGTCTCATCACATCAACAGAGGAAGCATATTTTTCCTGTTTATGTGAAAGGTGATATTGGATGCATCATGCATTGAAATCGTTTGCTGGCTTCCTCTCTCAACATAAATAAGGGGAAAGAAAGTCAGAGAAGATAGATTTTAAAGATGTATACATATGCATGCCCATTTTCCAACCTAGACCATTATTAAATTCTTTCATATATTCATGTGAGAACTGCAAAAGACTGTGAAAGTAGAGATACTATCAGACATACTTTCCTGGAGCAAGGATTAGGGAGCTTTTCTTCTTAATAAAATCTATATATTTAAATAATACCTGTTCGGCCAAGCCCTAGCTAGTACCGGCCAGCGAGCTGGGGCGTACAGCTCACGCTCCAGCTTCATGGAAGGGCCCTGCCTGCAGGTCCAGCCCAAGCAGGGCAAGACTGAGCAACAGATCTCCTACGCTTGTCAATGCTTTGACCTTTCTACGGCGATTAAATGACTTTAAATGTCTGCGGCTTCCACAGGTCTGAGCATACCCTACCGAAAATACATCCCACGCCCCATCCAGCCCCTTCCCAGCCCTTGGAGAACTGAGCCCAACCAAGCCCTGTCTGAGCTACGTTACTCAAAGGCGTTGCGGAAATCTTCTGGCTTGCAAGTGATGCTAAATTCATCTAAACAGCTTTATTTATGAATGGTGTTACATCCCGCTTCTTGGGGAGACAGAACTGCCACTAGAATTGCCTTTTCCTGCCTGCAGAAACTGTAAGTCTGCATCAACATTACCCAATTATTTTAAAGGCATTATTTAGATAGCTGATGGTAACGTGTATGTACACCAACCCCAGTCCTGCAGAATTTGCATAGCAGAATTTTTTATCATGCTTCTTAAAGATTAATAATTTAAAGCAAGTTGTAACTGTGCTAAGATTTAGTCTTACGTTTTCATCGCTGCTTTATATTCTTATAAATATCCAACATTCCCAAGTATACAGGAATTTGAAACGGTATTCAAGGGGAAAAACTGCAACCAATATATCTTCCATTTATGGAACTGAATATAAGATCATATTCAAAGCGCTGCATTTACTGTCTGATTTTGAATACATAAAATATACAGCCATTACCAATTCACCTTTCATTGCAAAGCTTTGTTCTTGCGGCGACATAACTTATTGCCAGATTAGAGCCCTAAGTACGGCTAGACCGTTTTTCATCTTCCCCGTTCCCACCAACATGACTGGGAGAGACAGGTCGTGCTCTCTATCAAAGTTGTGCTTACCACACTGCAATATTGCAACACGTCCCATTAGAGTTATGTCTGCCGAGACTGTGAGCACAGACTTGGCTGCAGGCACCTCCTAATGGAATTACATAATTGGAGGCATGTCATCTAAATCTGAACAAATTGGATTCCCTTGTCATGCACTATTGAATCAAAACGGAAAGAACACTCCATGCTGTTATCTATGGTAAACCAACGACAGCAAATCCAGCATCGCTAATATTTTGATAATGTGATGTTTATTAAAAATGGGGGAGAAGGAAAAAGAAAAAAAAGAGAAGGGTTTCATGTAAGGCGTGCCAAAATCATGTCGCATGCAAAAATGAGCTCATCCGAGCTTGCTTTCAGATTGGGAACTATGTGAATGGTTTTGGATGGTTGAGATGTTAAGAAGATGTAAGAGCAGAACTATGGGAAGCTGGCTGTCCGTAGCAGCCAGGGAAGTGGAGAAGAGGACTTCAGCCAGGCCCTTCCACCAGCTCTGCACCTGGGAGAAGTGACACCCACCAAGGTGTTTCCTCAGCCCCCCGCTCTGCTGCCCAATATGCGGTGCTTCGGCTGCATTAACATTCACATCTTGCAATCAAATTCTCCAGCCCTTGTAATTCATAAGCATGCCCTGCTTTTCGTTTACAAGTATATCAACTTTAATTTGGAATTACTGAAGGAATCATAACTAGGGAGCAATAACTGAACTGCGCATTCAGGGCAAATTTTCACTGAGTGCTCAGCTCGACCTCCAGCTCTGCACGTATGAAAGAACAGAGGCATTAATTACATTACCAGAATCACTAATCAGCTCATTGCATCTTTACATTTCATCAGCTAACTGCTGGTGCAAAATGAGACGCTTTTTTCCCTCTAATTCAGCTCTTCAAGCCTCACCAGGATATTTCCACGGGCACACGGAATGCATTCATTAACGAAAACAGCAAGAAAAAAGAAACTAAGAAAAAAATGAGTTCTGATGCCTTATAGGATCCTCAGTTCTCCTAGTTAATTAATTGGGGACGACTCGGGCTCCCCCATCCACACTGGGCCATTAGGGCACCTCGAGGATGGAGCCAGGGCATCCGAGGCATCAGCCTGCGATGAGCAGGGGAGCAGAGCACCCACGGCCCAGCCCAAGGCACGCAGGGGTTCAGGCAACCGGCTGGCGCTCTGCGACAGCAAGAGGGGGTTATCTGCAGTACGACTCTAACGTGGCTAGGGCACTGCAGAAATTCGGGTTTCAGAATGAGATCGGCACGCTGTACTCTAACGCCAACCGCTCGCGGCTGCCTCTGCCCCCCAGCTCCAGCAGCGCTGCAGCTATGCAGTAGATGTGCCAAACGCCCATTTATATTCGGTGCGAGGGAGAAACGCTGTCAAATCACCAAATTACCTCAAGTTGTGAGAGCAGCAGAGCACACAGCAGGGGGAGAAGTGTTAACTACCTACCTAGCCTCCGCCTGTAGATCAACACAGCTAAATATTTACTTTGCGCTCCGGGTCGGAGCGTTGTCCCCGGGCGGCGGTGCAGGATCCCACCGCCGGGCAGCCCCGTGCCCGCCCAGCTCCAGCAATGCACAGTCCTGGCTCTGCAGCCCCTTGCAGAAGAGACCCCCCAGAAGTTGTACCCCTAAAATCTATAAGCCTGTGCAATTGCCAGCTGGTCTAAAGGGCCGTTAATCCACGCAGACGAAGGAACTGCATGAAGAACACGTGCTCTTTGGGGTTGCCCAGCACCGTGTTTTCAGCCAAGCGGGTTTCTCCTGCCTCGCTGGTGGGATCGACGCCCTACCACTGCCAACTCCTTATCTGCTTCTGCACTGAGCTCCTGGGGGCAACCACGCCATGGAAAGCGATAAATATGGTGGGAACGGGGCAGCTTCCCATGATGGGGAGAGAAGCAACGACAGGAGAGCCCATGCTCCAACTGGGACTGTCCCACCACTTCTTCAATACCACCACATGGTCCTGCTTTGACGGCTCATCCAATCCAAAGTATTGCACTAATATTTAGTGACATTTCTAGATCTAAAGTGAGGGAGAGGGGAAAGGAAACATCACCAACCAGCTCAGTATTTTGCAAGAGTTGGCAATACCTGGCACATTTTAAATCTAGAGATTACTGAATTACACTGACGCTACTTGATCTCTGAGCGTCCCTGGGATTAAAGCCAAGCAGTTTAAATATCTCCAACAGGAGCAGTGCAGGGAGCTGCGCCCAAACTCCCCGCTTCCATGGCTCTCCGCTTGGCTCGCATCTTGGAAGCCAGTGCTAAACAAGTCGCAAAAACCGTTTACCTGCTCCTATCAGGCTAAGGGTATCCCAGGGGACTCAACTGACCACAGCATAAACAAAACCAAACGGGATTACTGACTGCAGCATCCCCAATTCTTTTATCAAACCATCTTTTGTTAATCTGCAGCTTCAGCCTTTTTTGCCACCAAGTTGTGACCTTCCTCCCCACGTGCCCATCTCCATAGAGATGAGCTCTCCTCCTTGATGGCAGTGCTTTGCTCTCACTGACCAAAGAGATCCTCTTAAGTGACCGTGGCATATGCAAAAGATCTGAAAGACAGCCTAAATTACATGATACATCCTTACATCTTCACATCAAGCGCCAGCCTGTCTTAAAGCCTTAGCACGTCTGGGTGCACAAATGACCTCAACCATGTTGCTAAGGCTGAGTCTTTGCAGGGCTCGATGCCGCTGTGCTAATATCCTTGAGTGACACGACTGACGCCACCAGACAACGCGTGCTCGACACAGCCGTGTCGCAGAGAGGCTGCTGTTTTGGCTAACAAAGCAGGGACTGAACTGGGGACCTCCGCGATGGGCAACAACAGATTTGCTCTTTGCATTAGAGCAGGAAACTGGGTCTGACGCAGACTTTTTATCTGATATGGCTTAGAAGGAGCCACGACAAACATCCCCTGGGGCAGTTATGCGGAGTCAGGGCGACTCACCGCCTTCTGCAACGCACAGCCTTCTGCGAGTTGAGTTGCAGAGTTGAGCTGCAGAGCCCTCAAGCCACCCAAGAGCTGGCAGCCCGGGCTCGCCATAGCACCAACATGGACACAGCCCCCGGAGCATCGCAGCCAGGGAGGGGAGGTGGGAAGGGCACACGGGGATGCTGAGCAACAGCACTGTCCTCAACACAACGGCAGGAACCAGTGGGAACATCCACCCAGCTGGAAGACACCGGCACGCCAGCCGCGACCCTGTGCACCCACACAACATCATTAAAATCAGTATTTTACCTCCCAGATTGTACAATGCTCCTGCTAGCAGTAAAGAACATAGTTGTGTTCATTACCTGGCATAACCACAACTCTCCAGGGCAGCTCCAAAATTCAGAAAACCCTACTCATCCACAAACAGAGAGGTTATGAAGCTCATTCTTGCACTCAGCCTCCTTTACGTTAGAAATATCAGCTTGTAATTAATACAACTAATTAACATCACTAATTAATGAATTGGAGCAAGGGCAGGGAGCTAGGAGAACATTGTTTTTGATAGCTATGAAATGCACTAACAAGCGCCAGCTGGGAAATGACTCCTCTCTTTCGGGAGTTTTCACTAGTTTGATTTTCAATCAAAAAAGCTTTTGTGAATATTTAAAGAAAAAAATATTGTAAGAATAGAGTGAAAAAACTGCTGCCCAGTGCCGCCACTGTCACCCATCCTTCCCCCAGGGCGATGCTGCTGGGCTTTAGCAGACACGAGGGGGTCCACGTGGGAGAGGGATGGCACGTGCTTCAGTTACTGCTCACACTTCTTCAAAGTCAACCGACCACGAGACACAAATCCCCTGGAAAGCAGGTCCTGTCCGTGCTCACAGGGATGGTTTGCCTGGAAAGGGCCATGCTGGAGTGGGGGTCCACACACTGGCGCGATGCTGAGCTGGGGAAGGAAACCCTGGGAAACGTCCCCCAGCGTCCTCCTCCTGTCCACGGGGAACCTCATTTGCCCCCTTCGTGGCCAGGGCAGCCTTGGTGCCTCCCTCAGATGCTCATTTGGGGATGCTGGTCACCCAGTCAATAGTGATGCCACGGCTGGAAGCACACCCAGAACCCAGACCTGAGACAGGCTGGGGCTGGGGAGGGGTGTGGGGGTGGTACACAGTAATAACAGCTGGTCGGAATAATAAATTAGCACCTAATTAACAGGAGTGTTGGCTGCAAAACACTGAGTTAATGGAATAGAAAAAAAGAAGGCAAAGAGCTGCTGCTGTGAAAGAGGGAGGTTGCTTTAGAAGCTGCTGCCTCAAGGACGCATCAGCTGAAGGAGGAAAAGTGCTTTTGTGGGGGGAAACTTCCCCAGTCCTTACCCAAGGTCAGGATTCGTTTCCCAGGCAGGCGTTAGCCCCCAGCACTGGTGGGTGATTAAGCCCAGACTCTCCCTATCAGGCAGAAGAAGGGGCTGTAGTGTCTTGAAGCTGCATGCGAAAGGACAAGGTAAGCATTTGGGATGCAGATAATACAGTCAGGACAAATATTTATTGGGTCAGTAGCTGCTGGTGAGAAAGAGAAGCTATAAAGTGGAGATAACAAGGAATAATGCTGCCACAATGGGAAACTGCACTAATGACTTAACAGCTCTTTGCACCTCTCCATAAAAACCTCCTAAGGGAAATCTCTTATTCAGTGCCGAGGAAACAGTGGTGTAAATCTGCTCCCTGCTACATCTGACCCCCGTTGCACTCGCAGCAGCTGCCAGACCAGCTCCCTCCTCGGCTTACTGCTCTTCTACGCTGTTTTTGCCTCCCTTCTCCAACCAAGCTGCTGTAAATACTCTTCCCCAGCTTCACAGCAGGTCCCAGCAGCCCTGGTGGAGCAGGGCTGGAGGAGAGACGCCCCACCACTCTCCCATGAGCTCGGGGACAGTCCCGGCAGGGACATCGGGACTGGCACAGGCAGCAAGGGTGACCTGCACCCTCCCACACCAGCAGCGCTCCCCCAGACCCCAGCCAGCGCTTGCCACGGGACCACACACGCAAGGCAAACGCAGAAAAAGCATCTCTGCTAGGTAGGAGACGCTAAGGACACAGTTAAAAAAAATGCCGTTTAACTGTCTTTAATTAATATTCCGAACTACATGTAAGCCTTTAACACACAGCAGGATCACGGTGAAAGATTTATGAGATTGGTTCACCTTTCGCAAGTGCTGCCTTGGGTCATCAGCACAAACTTATCGTCAAGCCCATGTTCCAGTGGAGAGCTAGAGCGAGAGGGGAAGGGTAACATCTGCACGAATATGATGTGACCTACTTTTACAGTAATTTGAATGCATATCTGGGAAAAAAACCCACCCTCTAAAATTTTAAGGGAGAATTATAAATCAAGGCATGACAGTAAACAAGTAATTTGTGAAGTCGTACTGTCTACTCAGTACAAACAAGAGATTCATCAAATAATAAAATACTACTTTAGAAGAAAACAAGCACAATTATTTTATAATTATGGCTGCTCTAGTCTTCTGAGGGCAGGAAACCTTCCTACCTCCATAGAATCATAATCAAGACTCATCAAAGTCCTGTAAAAGCAAATCAATATCTGCTCTTGGCAGGACGAGTTAATTAATACCGGAGTGCTCTTCTGCATGCCTTCCTGGCTGTCAGTCTGCAGGCGCTAAGTACAGCTCTTCCTAAATGCTCTATAAAAAAAGCACCTATCACCGCTGCGGCTCCGGGTGACAAAGGATGCCGCGACCCTGCGTGTCTGGATGTATGGGTACCATGGGCCGCGCTCCTCTTAGTAAAGGACACAGACATCCAGGCGTTTAAAATCAGTAAAATGCAATTGACTCCGCGCTTCTCCGGATCCTTATCTCCATCGAACAAAAGGCTCGGGGGGAGATGGCTCAGGCAGCACCAGGCAGCTAATTTTCTGGTTTATCTATCACCACATATACAGGGAAATCAAAGCCATGTCCTTTTCACCACTACCGTGCTCGCGGAGCCGGTCCCCGGTTACGTGTGGTTATCTACGGTGCTGCGGCATCCCACATCAGACGCAGCGTGCGAGAGCTGGATGTTATCAGATAACTGACTCTGCCGCCAGCAGCGGTGGGTTAATGCTCTGCCAGAGACTTTGGAGATGCCACTTCAAATATTGGCAATCAGCGCACAAGCTTTCATCTTTCCACAGCAGATCCGCGGCAGCTCCGTGCCATTTACTGCATGCCTCTTCCTTCTTTTTTTTTCTTCTTATGAGACCTTTAAAACGGAGGTCTTGTCTGCCCTCTGTGATTAGCAAAGATCTCACAGCCTTCCTGAAAGAGCAGGGAAAATTACAGCCAAGAACATGACAGCAGTTAGATGCCCAGAGCAGGAAGGGTTGAGACGCAAGTTCAGTAAAACATTATTACACTTATTTTTAGCCTCATTTCCTAAAGAAAATCAGTCTGTCATGAAAACACTGTCCACCTCCCTTCCCTCTCAGCACCCTCCTCCATTTTTTAACTGGTTCCCTTATTGAGACTCTGCTGTCAAATCTGGGTGGAAGATAAATAAGTGTTTGAGAAGGGGTGTAGGGGAAAACACGCAGCTGGCGACGGAGAGCAGGCATTGCCAGGAGCCGTGGCTGGCCCCACGGCACGAGTGCCTCCCATCACCTGTGCTGGAGACGAGATGGAGATGCGTGGTGATTTTTAGCATAGAAAGCTGGCAGCTGCAGCAGGGGCAGAACGCAGAGGTACCGCTCGATGGCCTCGCTGAACAGCAGCGCTCACCACGTCCCAAGAGCTCCGGTGACGCTTTACAGACCTCCCGCCAAGAGGAGCTGATACGTCATCTCAAATCAGGCATAAAAATGGGACAAAGAGGCAAAATGCCGGAGAAGTAGAAAAGCCAGTTCTGCCGAGCGCTGCTGTTGATGTACTTTTATTGTTGTTTAATGGTTTTCTTGGATCATGTAAGGGAGAAGATCCAAGCGTGCAGAGAGAACTGGCTGTTCCCTGTCTGCAGGAAAAGGCACCAAGCACGGAGGAGGGCTCAGCGACAGAAATGCATGGGCTAGAGGAGTACATACACAGGAGAAACGGGTGAGAAAACAGGCTGTAGGGTAACGGGGGTGCAGAAACACAGATGCCTGTCGGGAGAGCACCTGCCGGAGCAGAGACCAAACCATAGATGCTAGCATTTATCTGGGAGAAGCAGTTTTTCTTCACCTAGTTAGCACAGACTTCACCTGTGTCAGTGTTTTACTAAGAGGATGGGAAGAGATTGCAGGCTATTAAGTTTCCACGGGGCTAAGTGGTACTAAAATCCATTGCTGGAGTTCAGGTAAGTGGCTGGGTAAATACGCTCCCCGGCCCAACGCCGCTGGGTCCATTAGCTATCGCTACCATCGGCGGAAAGCGGAGGGGAGAGCGATCCGTACAGATGCCGTTGTTTATAAGCCAGCTCTCATTTCAGCGCAGTCGGTCTTCGAGCAGCCTGCTCAGCGATGGTGCCAGATCTCTGCCCCGGCAGCCGCGCGGGCAAAGCGGAGGGTCAGGGAAGGGCTCCCCGGGAAGAGACTTTGCTGTTTAAACCCCGCTATCCCTCTCCTTTGGCGTACAGATTCCTTTAGGGAGCGGACAAGCACAAGCACTTTGCATATGCAGAGACCGGTGTCAGCTCATTTTATCCCCCTCCCCGCCATTCCTTGGCGTTAGTTCTGTTCTGGGTTTTAAGTAAAAAATAAAAAAATAAGCACAGCCCCCCCAAACCTTTCAGGAACGGCGAGGGCAGCCAGCCACCGTGAACGCCCGGATACACACCCATTCGCCGCAGCCCTTCGCAACGCAGCCAGCCGGGCTCCCCGCTACTTTGGGCTGAGGGAGCAGCGGACATCACCGCACCATTGAGCATCTGTTGGAGACTTTGCTTCAAACACTTCTTTGGCAGATCTGGCTGAGCGGCTCTCATTAGCCAAGAGAGAGAAACCTAAACCGTTTGGGCGCAGTTTGGCCACCAACAGCTGAGCACGGCGGTGCAACGCTGGCTGACCCAAGACAGTTCGCTATCGTGTGCTGTTTTCGGTCCCGAAAGAATCTCTCCATGCACCCCACACCCAGCCAGGGGGTCTGGATACACCCCCCACATCCCGGGGTGAGCAGAGGGGGTCTCCCCGCAGGCACCTGCACCAGGCAGCTCGCAAGGGATAACCGCGCTGTAGGCTCAGGGCTTATTTCAGAACAGGCTTTGCGCACCCGTGGCTCTGCGGTGCCCCAGGAGCCAAAGGCAGTAGGAAAGTTGCCCCTGTGCAGCTCCAGTCTGGTAAAGAGAAGCCTCCAGCCTCTTCCAGGTCGATGCATACAGAGATGCCCCTTCATTTTCAAAACCAAATTTTGCATGAGTCTACAGAGCAAAGGTGACATTTTTTGCTTTCTGGGCATCCTCCTTGTCTCTCCTTTAAAGGGACAACAGTTACAGCAAGCTAAAGAAAGGGAAAGGCACAGGGACCGGAGCAGTGGGGCTCAGCTTGGTCCCGGGCAGCCCCAGTGCGGGATGAGCCATGAGGAGGAGCAGGGGAAGGACCACTGCTGCCCTCAGGGCCGGTGCAGGCTCCTTGCAAGCTTGCCAGTCAAGCAGACGTCAAAGCAGGCCGTCACGTCTCAGGGACAGGCTTGCTGTCCCATGCCGAGACCCTCCAACAGACCAGTGCCCCACAAAACCACGCTCACGCTGGAGGAAACAATCTGCTTTTTTAAGATGCAAGTTCTTGGCCTTAGCATACGGAGCTGCCTTGTATACAAAGACCAGACTTTGCATTCTTGCTATTTTGGGCAAAATATTTCTCTTAACAGTCAAAATGTTCCTCCGAGCACCTTACTTTCCTCTGTATCCAGCGCTCGTATCACTCTGCCGAAGGAGGCCCCGAGAATGGGAAATGCCGCAGACATTCATCTTTTGCAAGTCTCATCTTTCCTGTGGATTTGGCAATTATTGCAAACAACAGAGGACGAGCTCAATAGTAGGTGAGTGAAAAATTGGATCTGACAGCCCTAATTGAGCCTGAAGTCCCATTTACTGAAAATGATCTGGCATAATTAAAAATTCACAACTGGAGACCAGTTGTGGTGAACACTATACATTATGGGTTCTCTGAATTACTCCGGGAAACATAGACTCTCCAGGCTTTGGACTTGCAGCCAAAACAGCTCGAGCCACATTGATGGAGTCATTTGAGAGGAGCACCTCTGGATTTCGGGGAGGGAGGGGGACGGTCCCTTGTGTGCAACAGCCACCACCCATCACGGCAAGAAGGCGGCTGTGCCGAACTCACACCAAGCACGGGTTTCCAAATATTCCCTTCTGCTTCTAGAACTTCTTTTGATGCAGTTTGTTGCTGTCCCTACCCTGGGGATGCTCCCTTCACTACCACGTTAAGGCAGTAGCAGGACAGCTGCTGTTTTTCTACTGAATTTCAAGTCTTTTTTGTTATCTCAGTATAAAGCAAAGGGACAAACTTTCTTGCAAGCATGAATGGGAGCAGCTCTGCACACACGAGGGCTCTCTGAAAGCTCTGCCCTGTGCCACGTCCGCTGCTAACACGCAACGTCCCCGGTGCCCTACCACAGACACACGTGCAACTTTGCAATGGCTTTCTCCTTATTAACATAACTGGGATTTAATTCCAGCACATCATTTGCAAGCTCCACTTAGCCTGAGACAACTTAGGGGAATGCAATTGGAAACATCTTCGTTTCTGCCTTTAACAAGCCACCAAGATATCTCCAGTAAACAGAATATTTGAATAAACACATGCCATGCTTCAGCAGGGCAGGGTGTGGGACATGGTACGTTAATCCAGTTGGGGTGTGTTCGTAGGGAAATAAAAGCCTCAATAACCAAAGCACGTTCTGTTCTGCACACAAACATACCAATCACAGCTAAATAACAGGTCTTGGATCATTTATAATAAGACACAACTTTCCATTTATAAGTGATTTTAGGAACAGCCCTCAAACAGGAGATTGAACTGAGTTGAGCACTGAAGGTACTAATCAAACGCTCTACTGCTGTATCTCACTCGATACTCGCGGGAGAAAAAGAATAATTACTTAATCATTAGCATTTTTGAAAGCCAACATATCCACATTATATTTTTATCTACACTAGTATACTGATCCTCCCATCCTATACCTAAGGCTGCAATGGATATAACTTGCCATTCACACCTCCTTCCTAGCAGGGTTTTGTTGTGGGGTGGTTTTTTTTCTCCCCTTTCTCCCTGTCAGCTGCTGAGAACCGGCACGACAAACCAAACTTCCCAATAAATCACAGAGGCAGCGACTCATTTAAACCCTTCACTTCAGAGGAACAGCAAGGTGTCATCTTCTCAGTGGTGCCGCAGCAGCAATCGTTAGCGATGCAACGCCGCTTTTCCGAGGCACGTCACCTGTGCTGCAATCCAAAAATAGGCCATCCCAAAATAGGCCGTCGAGGCAGGAGAGGGAGCCGAGCTGCACACGCAAGCATTTCCAACAGGTAATGCAAAACCTACTGCATGCTCAGGCTGGAGGAAAAAAAAAACCACCAGGTCTGGCCTCTGGTTAATTCTGCAGGGCATCTGGACCTTCCCTCAGCCCTGCTGTGACGCTAATTTGAGCATCTAGGTGAGAGACGAGCAATTATGCACCGAGGTGCCCATCTGCTGGCAGAGAAGGGCCCACGGCGGTGCACGCCTTGCCATCGTCCCGTGCTGCGGCAGGAGGGTGGCTGCACCCGGGCACCTCTCCAGGTGCTGCTGGGGCAGATACGGGGCCGCTGCAGAGGGCTCTACCCTGGCGCGGGACAGCAGGACATCCTCAGGGGCCAACACTCAACTTGGGGCTCGGTCCGGCTGTGAAGCTCCAGGACTCAGCTTTATCCCTCATTTAACCAGCGACAATTGCAGGTGGATTCAGCTTCCCTGACGGCACCATGGGATCAAATGTTTTTTTAGCAAGGAAACCTCAAACTCCCCAAACTTTTGTTCCCTGTGCAACAGATCACGAAGGCAAAAAACAATTGCAAGCCTTCCTGTCAAACTCATGCCCTTTTACATTTCTTTTGGGTTTTTTTGGCATCACCATCTAAGGGCACCCCAAAACACAGAGGCAAGTTGACGAGAAAGGAGCAGGGCTCACATCCTCCAAGGGCCTGTGAAAGGATTTAGGAGGAGGTAGCATTAAAACCACTAAATTTTCAAGAATTCCACCCATTCCCTGGGCTCTCTGCGGGCCCCGCAAATACAGATGAACCAGAAGCACCTCTGCCTGCCAAGTCTGCAAAAGCCTGACTTAGCCCATCCTCAAACTACTTAGGTCCGCCGGTGAGCAAAGCACAAGGAAGTCCAGAAGATCCAAAAAAATAGAAATCGGGAGGAAAAAACCAACACCCAGCACAAACTACTCTCCCTCTGCTGCTTTCAACTACAGAATTTCATTACGTTTGCTGCTGTCTCGCTGATTTTCTGGCACAACATTTGGGACATCGGAACAGACTATTTTGCACAGCGTCTGCCATTGTCAAGAGACTCTGCAGCCTGCAAACTTCCACGCAGTTTTTTGCCCGTATTCCTTCCCTGGACAACTCCTCCTTAAGCTTTATACAGAAAGCATTTGCAGCAAGCCTGCTTTGATGCTGCCTCTACAAATTGTGAGTACAGAACGATCTCTATCCCTGTCCCCAAAACAGCGGCACTTTAGATGCTTATATTTTTTTCCTAATTTGATTAAAAAAGAGGTATCCCGAAGCTGCAAAACAACACAAAACAAATCTCCTCCTGACCTAGGTTACTACTGCCCTTCGCCAAGCTTTTGTGTTGTCCTTTTAGGTGTCAGCAGATGTTGACGGCAAAATATTCTCCTGGGATCACACACAGCCTGTCCTCATAAATCACTGGCAAGGATGCTTCTAAGTTTGCCCGAGAAGCATCTTGTCTCAAACAAATCCATATTTATAGGCTCCATATATATTTTGCAGCTTGGGTTTATTTCCTACAACCAAGGCCAATAAACCAAGAAAATTTAGTTCTACGCGCGCACTGGATTCAATGAAGAGAGCCAAATTTGCATACCTTTGAAGCACAGTCTTCCACAGCAACAACTACTCGGGCAGTGATTATCTTTCTATTTGCTTATCGCTGTCTGTATTGATGGGGAGATGCAACAGGACAGCACCCCATTAGCAGAGGGGAAGCTGTGCCACAGTTCAAATAATCTGGAGCTAAGGCAGGTACCCATGTGTTTGTTTTCCGTTAGGCTAAAAGTTATTCTGTCTCATAAATACCTGGCCTTTCCCAAGCTCGTGGATCCCAGAGTATTTTACAGCCTCGGAAGAGTCTCCAGGGTGTCGGTTCAGCTGCCAAGTGATCAACTTTCTATCTATTAAACATCTGAAATGAGCTCAAATCTGGCGAGCCGCCACTTCACAAGCCCACAGAATAACAAGCTCATTGTAAGTCCTTTTAGCACAGATTAATTGGTGCACAGAGCCACCAGTGTGAAGAGGGCAAAAAAACAACCACCCAGTTACCCCTCGGAAAAGGCAGAAAGCTCATCAAATTTCATTTGCTCTGGATACCAGGCGAGTAAAGACTTCTGTGCTCCACAACCAGGCACAAGCTGTCGGTGAGCCTGGCTTCAGATGCGCATCACCCTGTTCCTCTGCTGCTATTTTAACATTTCCTGCCATTCCAGCGGCTGTTTGGGAGAGGAAATAAATTAAAAGAGCATCTGGAAACACTGCAGCTATCATCAAGGTAATTAAATGCAAGGAAAACAGCCCAAAGTGCATCCGCAAAGAAAGGAAACCAGAAAAACCAAAGTTCTGCTCCCAGTGGCACTGGCCAAGCCCTGTGGCTCTGCATTCTCCACCTCCCTCGCACGTTAAAAAAGAGCATTAATAGTGTCTTAACATACTGCAGGGACACAGGGAAGAGTTTTATTTAACATAAGGTTAGGGTGCTGTCACTAAGAGTTTTTTAAGTATTTTCATAGGGGTCTGGCTGTCACCAATCTGTTAAGAATATCACTGATGCCAAGTTAAACCCAGTTTTCCTGCAAATCACTGAATCCGCCTCCTTCTCCCCCACACCCTCCAAGATCCACTTGCTGCCTTTCAGCCTGGATTCGGCCACGCGAGTACCTTAGCTCAGGAGGTTGCACCTATTCAGCCGGGCAGATCTGCACTGCACAAACCTGGGCAGAGGGCTGGGTCCCACTTTTTGGATGCACAAAAGCCCCCAGTGCGTTAGAACGAGCGGCGTACGATCCCAGCGAGCATCAGAGAGGAGACAGAACTGTGATGAGAAACAGGACGAACATTTGGACATCCCGAGATGCATTTTTCCTGACAGTCCGCTGGGCAAAGGACAGGCAAAGGATTGTGTTGTCTAATGAATCAATACTTTTTGGAGAGAATTTCATTAGCTGTGACACCTCTTCCCGATACAGGGATAACTGGAAGTCATTCAAGTCACCGGACCCCGTGATGGTATCTGCATACTGATGGAGCGCTAATTGTATTTGGGACATCAAAAGGTCATTAATCAAACTGGCGTCTCCCTGGGAATACAATAACTTGATTCATACACGAAGGATTTTAAAATTTAAACTCATGATCAAACAGGGAACTACATTTATTAACATTTCTTCCACTGTGTTTCAACCCCTCAGTCAAGTGGCTGAATTGTCCAAACAGGCTTAAAACTACAGTTAAATCAATATCGAATGTGTTATTAAGCAGCATGCGGCCAGAAAACTGCCTGCTGGTTTGTGTCAGCCCATTCTTCTTCCGAAGACCAAACGATAGGAGCAGTCCCTTTATTCCAAGTAGACACCTGCAAAAACTCAGCACCAAACCTCAGCTGATTTTACGCCTCTGCCTGCCTTAACATTTCTCTCCTGGTAGCAACTAAAAGCCTTGCTATACACCACGCGGGCCAAAAGAGCTTGTGGTGCCGGCAGGAGGGAACTGCTGGCGGCCACCTTCCCATCACAGGTACTGAAAGGCATTGCTCCGCAACCAACGTGCCCCAGCATTTATTAACTCAATGTAAAATTTACTTTTACTTTGCCGAGATGACAATTAAAAGATGCAAAGGAAAATAAAGGGGAAATACCCGAATGCTAAACGGATCACAACGTGCAGGCTCGTGTGCTGCTCTGCAGTACAAAATCATGGGAGAAATTAACGTCGTCATAAAAAAATTAGCCAAGTTAGTGTCAAAAAATGTGAATTTGGCAGCAATACATAGTCACGGCGGAGCCAACCTTAGCTCCAAGTGCAAAAACCGTGCTGCCGCCTCAGAGGGCTCCAGGGAGCAGGGGGTAATCCCGTACCCTTCTCACTCGGGCATTTTATAGTCAGACCACGACTTAGTGCTCTGCTCACCGACCAGGGGCCGCTAACAGAAGTCAGCTTTAAGCAAAGCCAGCCCGTCACAGCAAGCTGCCACGATGCTGAGGAGGAGCACCCCCTCTCCACGCAGGGTGCTCGTACGCCCTCGTGCATATGGCAGCGAACGATGCCCGCGGGTAGGCGTACCATAACCAGGACCCTCATGGATTGCCCAAGGAGGAGGAGGAACTTCTGCCCTCTGACATTTTTAAGACATCTCTCAGCATGTCAAGGATGGTGAAGGCACGGGAGAACCTGCC
Organism: Theristicus caerulescens; assembly: GCA_020745775.1. Taxonomy (NCBI): domain Eukaryota; kingdom Metazoa; phylum Chordata; class Aves; order Pelecaniformes; family Threskiornithidae; genus Theristicus; species Theristicus caerulescens. The sequence goes on along the minus strand of CM036567.1, from coordinate 22,577,508 downwards.
TTGGACAAGAGAAGACAGGAAGAATCTCAGGTCTTCAGTGAGGCAGATCTAGCTTTGAAATAAAGCAAAAACTGGCCATAAGGCAGACTTTTTAGTTTGCAAATTTCTTTGCTCACGTGCTTTGGAAAGACCCTCCTGCTGAAAAACACGTCCTGATAATTGGCTTTTGCACAGCACCGGCTCTGCAGCTGCCTCCCTCCCCGTAGGGTGTCTGCACCGTCAGCAAGCGCCACTTACCCAGGAATATTTGTAACAGCGATCAGAGCAAGATATACAAGCCTATTGCGCTCTGCATGCTCGGCTGCCCAATTCGGGCTGAATCAGCTGTCATACACTGTCTGTATCACAGATGAGTGCCTTCCCTCCTCTCTTACAGCAATCTTTTTCACTATGCCGAGCGGCAAATATGGCCCTAAATACAGGCCCATAAAGGTCCCCTGATCCTTGTCTTGGCTCACAAATCCAAAGGAAAATTCCCACACTCTAATGACAGCTCGTGCAATTCACCCTCCTGCAGTTAGCTAAGCGGGAGAGAATTAACTCTCCTGGGGTTACGTGGCACGGGGCTTTGCAAGCACAGCATGTCAAAGCCAGCTCAACCGTCGCCCTGCTTAAAGGCAGAGCATGAGAGCAGCCCCGGAGACCACCGTGCAGACCAGGAGCTTCCAGGAGCTTCTGCCTTGGACCAGAGGGCAGGATCCCTCCTCCCACCCTAGCACATCCCTGTTAGCAGCTCAAGGGCAGGGCAGTCTTCTAGGCTTATTTGTGGAAGACGAGGGGGAAGGAGAAAGGACTTAGCCTTTAGAGTAGTCAGGCCCTGGCACAGGCTGCCCAGGGAAGTGGTTGAGTCCTCATCCCTGGAGGGATTTAAAAGACGGGTAGATGCAGTGCTTGAGGACATGGTTTAGTGGTGGACTTGGCGGTGGTAGGTTAACGGTTGGACCTGATGATCCTAAGGGTCTTTTCCAACCTTAACAATTCTATGATTCTATGATTTAGACAACCACAATCCTCCCCCCTTTTCTGCAAGGGAAGCCTAGCTCACGTAGGCTTTAAATTCCAAGTAATTTTTAGACATCTGAAAGATCGAGGAGATGAACTCCCTCCTGCTGACCCGAGACCGACTCAGGAGTAATCATGTTTAACAGAAGAGCTGCAAAAGTGAACTTGCAGGCAGAGACTGTGACACCTGTGAAGACTAGCAAGCACAAGAGGGACGATGTCCGCGTTTCTTCAGCTCAGCCTCATTTTGCAAGCAAGGGGAGGACACACAGCAACGTGAAGCTGGGAAAAGGAGCTGCGTCCGGAAAGGTGAATGCCCAGAGCTGCTGAGCCTAGCAAGTCCCTGAGCCTTTGAAAGCTCTTTATTTGCACACTTAGGGCACGGTGCAGCCATGACACGAGCAATAAAATGCATGGAAAGCCAATGCTCCTGCCTCCATCCCCAGAGGCACCCGATTGCCCATTAGGGACCTCCCCGTGTGGTGCAGGTGACAGTGCACATGGGGACGTGCCGTCGGGTACGCCGTAGCCGACAAGCTGTTTTTACTTCCCCAAGATACATACTCTGACCCAAAGATAGAGAGATGTATCTATATTCCAATCTATATATCTTGTATAGATTATATTAAAGGCTCTGATAAACATTTTCTGTCAGCTGCTTTATTCCAAATTCTGGGTGATTTCTTTTCCCCCTCTTTGTATTTTTAATTAAATCAAACTCACACAATCTAAATGGCAATATAATGAACATTTTTACAAACGGCTGCTTCTTGATGTCGATCTATGCAACGACAAATCCTCTACAAGAATGTTTGGGTATTCCCAGGCTATCCCTCTGCGCTTGTAACAGCCAGGGTAGTCAGTAGAGCATGAAATTATTATTTTAATGGGTTCTAAATGTGCAGGTGTTAATTTGAAAACTATGATCAGATAGAGGGTGGAGAAGCTGCAGGTGCCTTTATTTAAATGGCTCATTTCCAACTTCTCCCTCTGTTTTGGGAACTGCATCCCTCTGGAGAGAGTGGGCATGGTCTCTGCGCTGGAGGACTCCTCCATACGCCTCCCGTACACTGCGTGTAAGCAAAAGTCAGGGTGGGCTTGCACGACTACCTCTTCCTGCCAGGACATACAACACAAAGTGCATCACTTTCGGTGTGGTCACTGATGCTGCGTCTTGGATTTACTACTTGAAACGCTGCCTACTTTTTTTCCCACTGCCTTATTCCTTCCATTACCCCCCAAGTCCTGCAAGATCAAAGCATCATCCGACATCGATGAGCTACAAGACTCCAAGCTCACACGATGCCTTCGGCATCTGCAGACCGATAAGGTTAAAGAATAAATGGTTGGAGGTTTTTTTGGGCAACCCGTGAAGAGCCCTGCTGAGATGAGACACTGGCTTATGAGGCTCATTACGATCATACTGCAGCAGTGACCTTCAGCACGCAGCAAAGGAAAGCAGGATTTAGTGTTCATGTCAACAGCATAATGAAACAACTCAGGGGAAGGCCAGCCTCAGCCACAACTTTCATCCCGCTAAAGAACTTGCAAATCCGTGGCAGCGAGAGGGAGCTTGCAGACAAAAAAAAGGAAAGGAAGCCTTCAGCCTTTTCATCCCAGGCTCCCACGTTATGTAAGAAGTCATAAATAAGGCAACAAAACATTTTGCTGGATAAAAAGCCATTAGAGGAAGTAATTCTCAGCTTTTCATCTGCAGTTTTCCCGGCAGCGGCCATCCGGATGAGACTGGCCTCCCCAGGGGCGGGCGGCACGTGCTGGCCGGGCTCACTGGAAACCCAGCCCTGGCCAGCGCCCGCGGCTTAACGCACCGCGGTGAGCTGCCGTGAACGGGGCTGGCTTCACAAAACCGGCTTCAATCTCCGTTTGCAAAAAGGAGCACTTCTATTCGGATATCTCTGCTGACACTGCCAGCTCCCAGCAAAACCCTTCACACGCTGGTTTCTTTTAGAGGCCGATCGAGCTACAACACCCTCTGCAACCTCTCGCCCCATCCTGAAAGCAACGTGATGAAACTTGCACACAAAGTCATCAAGAAAGGACAAATTTCTGCTCTTTCTATACCTCTTGGGTGTTTCCCCCCCATCTTTTCTTCTTGCCAGCTCTACTCTTTTGGGTTTATACCTTGGGTACCTGTGTGATTTCTGATAGTGCAGTCTCAGAGCACCCCACGTGTCATCGATACTGTCCCCAAGACCTTGTGCAGTAAGGAAATGTCACTGCCCCTGCATTCAGGTGAGCACACGGACAGATCGCCTCTTGTACGGCAACCAGAGCAGGAGAGGCAGGTCTGCCCGGGCTGGCCCCCGCTGCAACCCCTTTGGATGCTCCAGGCTCATCCTCCCTTGGGAAATCTATAGTCACATTTTATCTCCACTTTCTTCCTTCAGCAGCAGGAAAAGAGCTTGCATCCAGCACTGTGCACCACGCACAACTGCCTGAAAACGCAGCAGGCCTTTTAGTTCCCTCTCATTAAACCAAACACATCCGCAATCCCCAGGAACATGCGACAAGCCATCCGCAACCATGCTCCCCGACAGACGAGGGACAGACCACAGCTTCAGACCTGCTCCACAGCTCAGCAACCCTCCACTCCTGAGCCCCGACGACTTTTCATCCTGCTAGCGAATAAACACTGTGTGACAAGCCAAAAGGTATTTGAAAGCCCTTCCTGGCCCCCCCGCACCACGTGTGTGCAGCTGGCTCTGCCGTAGTGGCTGAAGTGTCAGACAATAATTTATTTTCCATATGATTTAGCCAGCTTGCAATTATAGATTTGATTGACTTACTGGAAATCCCAAAAGACGACCTGTACCAGACGGAGAGTCACCCTCTTAGACTTCAAATTAGTACCCAAATTAATCAATCCTTACATAGTGATTTCACTAATTTGATGAATTACCATCAACGGTGCATTGTTGATTTACCCTATAGCTTTGATACTTAGTTGATAAGCATATTGCTTTGTTGCTGTTTTAACACTGTCAACAGCACTGGGGGGACACTGCTTTCTCAGAAACGTGTTCAAACATTTTGTAAAGACAGTGATGCACATTTATATTGATTAACTGCACTTGAGCTGGGAAGGAGCAGAAGAATGAGGGCTTGAGAGAGGGATGTGGGCTCGCCTGTCCTTATGCACCCCCCCACTGGGGTGCACCTTGTCTGCTCTGCACCCCTCAAGCAGACCCAGGCCAGAGTTTTGGGTGATGGGAACGGTGCTGCTGTCACCCTTCAGCTCCTCCAGCCGCCAGGTCTGCTGGACGGGGCAGAAAGAGGACAGCCTAGGAACCATCTGCTGAGAAATGATGGCACTTTCTTCAGTCACTTACTCAGGCAGGTCCACTAACGGCTGGATCGTTCAGGGACGAGAAGCAGAACACAAAGAGACAGAAGATGACAGCTTTTGCTCTTCTGTAAGTTTATAAATAAAAATAAGATGCAAGAAGATGGAAATCGCTTGCTCACCTTGAAGGATGGGATGACCAGGTAGGTCCACTAACGGCTGGATCATTCAGGGACGAGAAGCAGAACACAGAGAGACAGAAGATGACAGCTTTTGCTCTTCTGTAAGTTTATAAATAAAAAATAAGATGCAAGCAGATGAAAATCGCTTGCTCACCTTGAAGGATGGGATGACCAGATATCGCCAGATTTCGCTGTAACTGTGGGTAATATTTCCTTTCACAGTCAATGTTGAAAGCAAGAAAAATGTTTCAACAAACTTGCCATTTTTCCTATATATCCTCCACCTTTGAGTTACTTTAGTCAATTAACACAAAATTCTAAAAAGTGACTTTCTGGAACACTTCTTTCAACCCAGCTACGACTCAAGGAAAATTGTGAATCAAAAATAAAACCTAGCAATTAGCTGCAAAGGTAACGCGAGGGGACCCAGGTCAGCAAAATGTACCAAACAATCAGACCAAACCTCCCTCCAGGGAGACAACCAGCACATGGAAAGGGAACAAAAAAAAAAAAAAAGAAACATCGATTATTTAAACCCTAGGTGCTGCTTGGCAATGCAAATCACAATTACCATCAGGAATTTAACAACCGCTTTCGATTTAAGACCAGTTCATTGGGGTGGATGATTAATGCTTGTTTACTTGCGGGGTGGCTGTATTGGGGGAAATCAAGCTGCAGCCCGCTCCCTTTGCTGTGGCTCCGAGGGATGCGCTCCACGTGCCGGGGACCATGGGGAGCAGGAGGCCCCGCAGCGTTATCAAGGCCAGGTCCCTATGCCAGGTTTAGCAGTTAGGAAGGATCTTTAAGCATCTGCCAAAGCAATAGCAGCAAAGCTGCAACCGAACAATGACCCAGGCAGTGTTTTTTAATTATACAGATGACACAATCCAAGTTTTAAGTAGTTTTAAACACTTGCCTTGGCTGTTTCTCCTTTTGCATAATGAGAATCTGCCACTGAAATGGCAAATAGTTTATTGCAAACACCCCCCCCCCCAGCAATGCAAACCTGCTGTGTTTGAGCGGCTGGTGACAACTGTGCAGCCAACAGGCTTCCCAGAAGACAGAGATGTACAAAAATGAAGCCTAATAGGCAAAGGAATATTTTTACCATCTCATCCATGGTCCTTTACAAGTGATTCTTGGAAAAAGCCCCATAGGGCTTTTAACATTTTATCTCTACATAAACATGGACTTAACTACCAACATTGTTCCAGAAATCTGAGATGCTGGCACATTTGTGAGGATGCCCACGCGCTCACAGGCTTGGCTCTGCTGTTTCTGCCTGGTGAACTTTCCTGGGAAGAGAGAAAAAGCCATCCGTGCCAGGAGAGGCTCAGGAGAAACAGCTCCTAAAACCGGGAAAGCTGACAAGAGCGGCTTCAGTTTTTCTTTACATGAAAATTTTGTTGCATCTCACATGATTAAGGAGCCCACCCAACGTGAATCCTCAACTGGTTTGAACTCAGGTCCCTGGAGACTGCAGGTCCAACACACTGGAAGGGCTGGGATTGCGGGGCCTGATCCTGCGTCTCACCAATAATTCCCACAGCCACAAAGCCGCACGGGCCCCCTGCAGCTCCTTGCAAGGAAACACTGGTTTGACTCCCGTGTCCCCAGGTGCCACCAAACAGGTCCTCGTCTTTGCAGAAGGCTGCGAGTGCTTCTTTAGCAGACATGAAAATCCAGTTAACGTTCCCTTTCAGTTTGATTAACGTGCTTTAATGCAATCCAATTAACAAAGTGTTATGGTTTCTAGCATCACAGCTTTTATATCCTTCTCTAACCAGGAAAAATCTATGACATGAGATACAGCCATTAGAAAGAAGCAGATAGTTCTCACTCAAAAGGCTCCCTATCGCCTGATCCAAAGCCAGATAGGGTCAGCAGAGAGACATTTGCTGTCTGCAGCGGGTCACGCATCAGGCACTAGAGAGTGAAATCTATAAATGCCCTTTCACTGGGGAAGTCACACTACTGAAGTCCATGAATTATGTGGTGGGGGGGAGAAATCCCAGCTAAGAACTGCAGTATTTACATCTCTAAATAAACAGCTCTTCCTACAGCGCTGCCTCAGCTATAAAAGCCTTTCCTGGGAATTGGAGGTGGGGGAGCGGGGACTGCAAAGGGCTTTGTGAGAATTCCGATCAGATGGCTTAGCTGAGCATCAACAGGCCAAAGCTGTACAGAAACATTAGACAAGAAGTATTTGAAAGCCAGCACAAAGTCTTTCCAGGATTAAGTCCTTCCACTGTTCTTCCTTTCAAAATAAGTAAAAACAAGGTAAGATTAATTCCTTGTCAAGCCCATGAAGAACAGACTCCAGCACAGAAATAAACACAAAGTGAATTTACTCTGGTGGCTTCAGATCAGTCACATCAAGCCAGAACTAATGCAGTATTGACCCGCTCTTACTCTAGACTACATAACAAAGCAGCAAACAACATTGCAGGCGCTGCAAATTCATTTCATTTACTGTTGTCTGGGCAGCACAGTTAGCCTGGGATACAGGCTGCATTCAATCGACACTTAGCTATCAGCGGGAAGCAGGACGAATACTAAAAGTTGGATGCTTAAGTGCCATCTGAGAGAGACGAACGCCTGCGTTACCCCCCGCAGCCCGCTTGCAGGAGTCCGCATGCAGCCGGTCGCCCACCGGACCGGCCACACCATCGCTCTTACCGATAAAACCCCCAAGACTTGACTAGATGGCAAAGTGAAGGGGGGAAAAAAAAAAGGTTCTGCCTTTTAGAAAACCCATGCTGCAGGCACTCAGTTTTACATTTTGAAGCCATGCAAAACTGCCGAAATTTGAGTAGCGCAGCCACCCAAAGGCAACCCCATCCCATGCGGAGCCAGGTTTTGCAGCGCTGGCAAGAGACTCCTGCGGTGCATTGCCTGCAGATGCTGGGGAGTTTTCATCCATCTCTGCAGCCCTTAATGGGAACCAGCTGCAGGCGCAAGAGCTGTGCTGAGAACCCTTCCTCTCTTATGCCCCGGGAAGACCGGGGGATTCAGGTCTGATGTTTCATTTATTGATTTTAATACCAGACAAGGAGCACGCAAAGAAAGATCCACGAGAACAAAGCATTACGTGGTGTCAAGATGGCACCGTAAGGAAGTTTCAAACAATCCCCCATCCTCCCTGCCCTTGTACTGAAGGTGACACTATGCAGATCACACAAACAATCTCCGATTTCTCCCCCACTTCCTTGTAAAGCACCACAAAATATTTATCATATTTCACATCTCCTTTAATGCAAGCATGCAGCTGTTAATGGAAATGCCACACAAACTTCAGTCGCCCCTTGATACCAGATGGAGCTAAGCGGACGCGCACCTTCTCTGCTCTTCCATCGGACCAGGGCGTTAGCATCTCTGCAATTAATTATCAGCCACATAACGGAATGGAAACCAGTGTGAAAAGCATAATGCGCCAATAAACACAGCTATCGTGAGATCTATAACGTGTCCATGTCGTTGTGTGCTTTAGATTGATGCTTATAAATTAATTTCTGCCAGCTATAATTCCATCAGGCAGTCCCCAAGACTGCGGGTTGCCCCCACTCGTTAATGCAATCTTGGGAACCATCAAAGAGTCGCTCCCACAACTTATTCACAACCAGCAGTCGCTTTCTTCGATGGGAGTTGCACGATACATCAAAGGGCAAAATAAATCAAGCCTGCTTGTGCAAATAAGGGAGAAATAAGACCTAGGGTGAGTGTTACTAAGAAGTTTCTATCAGAACACTTTAGAAGGAAAATTGGGTTTTTGACAAAACTATTTATCATTAAGGGTTCCTTTTCCTCAGGGAGCTTCTGCAGATCGAGAAGGTAAACATTTGAGACAAAATGATCAGAAAGCATCCAGCCAAGAAGAGAAGCTATGCTGCCCCATCTCACCAGTCCTAGAGCTGCCTTTTCCCTGCATTCTCCTCTTTCTGGACAGATCTCCCCGGTTTGGGCTGCACGGCAGCAGCTGAGCAAGAGGGGCCCCGCAGCTCGTGCTGGGAGAGCTCTTCTGGGCCCCGCACGCGGTCGGGACACAACGGGTACATGCTGCAGGACTAACTGCGCTCCTGCTGCAATGCAATGAGAATGCAAAGCCTCTCTGCAACGCCTGGTTTTTATTTTCTCCTCGATAAAAGCTAGATTTCCAGCAGGAAACCCACAATCATTTCTTACCTGCCCTAGCTATTGCTGTCCTGGGGTGCTAGATGTGCTCATTTCTTCCCTTTGCTGAGCTGAAAATTCCTGGTTGAAAACAGGGAACACTCCAATAAGCAACTTTCATTTTGTCCTTATTCAATCTGCAACCACTGTCCCCCCTCTGGAAAGAGCATCTGTTTGGGGACCCAACCTTGTAGGAGAAAATGGCTCCACAAAAGGAGAGAAAGATAAAAAAGGACTAAAGAAAATTCAGTCTTGTACAGGAGCCCTGAGGATATCTTCCTCTTTCCCTCCAATGAGTTATGCCCAAGTATTCTCCTCCTTGCATGAGCATGTATTGCTCGTATTATCTGATGGCTGGGAAGGGTTGGAGGAAAAAATGAGTGCAAGGGAGACTGGAAAACATCAGCAACAAGTGTCTCCAAGACCTCTCTTCCCCTTCACAAGCAGTTTGACTTCTAAGCTCCCATGGAACTGAGAAACACCGATTATGCCCCAAAATACCTGTTTCAACCCATGCAGACAGAGCAAGACCTTGTTTCGGCGGAAATGGCGGCGAATGCTCCCGAAGAGCATCCTCACAGCCAGGCAGAAAACCCGCCTGATGAATTAACTGAATGCCTTGCTGAGTTGGTTGCTGATCAGCATTGCAAATAAGCGCTGCCTTGCACAGCCCAGGCTCCAGGAATGGATGATGGACCCACTCACACAGCTTTACACTTCATGCCTCTAAGCAAGCATTATTTATAGCCTCACACTCAACCTGTAATGAATGTGAATCAGATTAAAAACCCGTTAATAGTTCATATTTATTAGCAGTGCATGGAAGATACTCGTAAAAATAAGTAAATTATGTTGGTGCAAGCCTGCACATTCACTGCTTTAAATGAGATTTTGGGTTCATTGCATATTAAATCATTTGACTCTTGGAATACACAATATCATCTTGTGTCAAGCAAGTTCTCTAAAGATACTGTTCTGCACTTTTAGCTAGCATGCTTTAGGGCCAGCATTTAAGAGCACTCTCAACCCCATACCTAGGGCCCCATGATTTCAGCGGCATGTGCTTCAGAGCTCTCCTACCACCAGTGCTTCTTTTGGTCTAGATGTAAATGTTGGCCACCACATATGACACGTTCCACAAGCAAATTACTTTTCTCCAGTATTATTTATGCAGAAAAAGCTCCAGCCTGGTACAGGAAAAGACATTTAGAGGATCTTATGTTTCAGGATTGTCAGCAAAAACTTAAAAGGACCTGCTCACCCGACCACTTTTCAGTAGCTGTACCCCATACTCACCGTTCTACCAGCTCATCACTGTAGGACTCAGCCACAGGCTCTGCAGACCTTGCTTCTCACCTGGGCACAAACGGATGCCTGCCACCCAGGGAGAGACAGGCTCCGTCCCAAACACCAAAGGGAAAAGAGCCACGCAGCCCTACGGCGCAGGGCTGTGCAGAAAAGGTACGTGGTGAAACGTCCACTGTCCGCTGCCCCATTTCAGGCTCAGAAAAAACAGAATTTGTGTTTTTGTCAGGATTCATGAGCTTCCTGAAGAAGTGCTGTCTACTTCTAAAAAAACCAAACCAGTACTCACCTAAGAACTACACACTTAAATGGCTTTCGAAAGAAACGCTGCTCACACAGGTGGGTTTCCCAGCTCCCACGATTTTCACGCTACACAGGTACAAATAAAGCAATCATTTTGTATGGGGCCAGTCTGGTCCTTCGCACAGGCAAGACCAACTTCGCAACTGATTTCCAAAATCAGGACCAGCTATGCAAAGTCCCTCTTCCAAGGGTGTATTTTATCTTCTGGAGCATAGGAGCAGATGAACAGGTAAAGCCAGAAGACAAAGGCGAGGCTCATCTCTTGGCAGGGGCTAGGCAGGAATGCTCTGGCAACGAGCAGGTACCCGAGGTATCGCCAGTACCTCGGCTGAGCCCTCGCTTCATATGACAACAGCAGATACAAGGATCCATTGTTTGGAGGCTGAAACACAGCCCTGACTACATACATTTACATACACTTAATCGCTTAGACAGAAGCTTGGGAAAAGACAAGACTATTGCAAACGCTACATTGCAAACACAACAAATATAATCTGGTTACAACCGACTGCAGACCTTATGATACCGCTGGCTATGGGGAAAAAGAGAGAGAGGCACTCTGAGAATTAATGTTCTTCCAGTCTATAGAGAAACAAATGAGTTTCTGGCGCTGAACAATTAGTACTCCTGTTAATTCTGCATGCGGGTTAGAAATAACACCAAGCGTTTGGGACTGCTTCCATTTCGATTGTTTTCTTTCTGCAGTGGATAACAAAAATATATTCAGACAGCTAAATAAATCCTTCATAACGCTGATGGGACTTCTTGTTCACAGCAAGCAGTTATGCAAATTGCTAATTATGAGGCAGAGATAATCATAATCTAGCACATTTATGCAACCGCATGTACAACAGGGATAGCTAAAGCAATAGTTGCCTTATTGTCCTCACTGCATTTTTTTAAAGTCACGCCGATGGGCTGGCTCACTGCACGGCATCGCAGCCTGGCGCGGTGGGTATTGCAGCCCTGGAGCTGCCACGTGCTCCCGGGATGCAGGAGGGCCGCAAAATAGCAAAGGGTTTAATATACTGGAAAATAACACAGTCACAGGAATAAAAAGGCCAGGTACCCCTGCGAAAAATAAATGGGAGAGTGGGTGTCAAAGCATACCCATTGGTTTTAAATTGTCCCTTGAGAAGCAGCTGCACCCCAAGCTCACGCGGGTGCTCAGCCACTTCTCCATGGTGCTAGGCTTCAAACCCTGGGCTGTCAGGGCATGACAGGACCACCGCGTCAAGTCCCACCTGCTCCAAACCTCCCTGAAATCCTGACCTGGTCTGTTTGGGAAAAAGCACAAGAGATGGTAGGCATTCCCAGAGTGTCCGTTTTCTGGGATGAACTCCCAGGGGTGAAAGGAAAAAGACTCACAGCTACCCAAAAACACGATCCTCCTACCCCTAATGAAGCAGACGCATGAAATCCGAGCTGCAATGCTTATCCTGAACCTCATTTAATAAAAAGTATCAGCTTCAGGGATGTGCTTTTGCTTCAGACTGAGGGAGACTGATTTAAAACACCAAACAGCCACAAAAAAACCCCAAACCAAACCATGAGGGAGAAGGAAGACTGCAACACAAACACAAACCTTCCCGACCTAGAGCAGTTCCTGCTCAGTTGCTCTCAGCTGGCACACATGTGCCTTGCTATTTCTGTCCAGTTTCCCATATTCCAGCTCAATAAAACCAGCATTGCATTATCATTTCCACTTAAGGCTCCACATTCAGAAGCTTCCACCACTTACTAAAAAAAAAAAAAAAAAAAAAAAGAGGTAAGAGCACAAAGTGCTGCAATGCTGGGGAAAGTGCATGGTGACATCCAAAAAAAATCCTGCAAGGGAACAGCCTGGAAGATGGCCTGCTTCTGCCCTAATTAGCTATCATTCTGGCAAACGCAAGGGAAATGCAGTGAAAACAACCCTGTGACTTCACATACCCAAAACCGAGAGAAGCTCTGGATGGGCTCTGAACTGGAAATGATGGATGTGGCTCACTCACGCTGTAATTAAATCTCCTTCCACAGAATAAGAACCGCGATCTGTGTCCTGATGAAAAATCCTGCTGCATCATGGAAATGGAAGAGACCGATCGGGTGGACCTGGGACGAATTGCCAAGGATTTTTTTTTTTGCTTGTTGGTGAGATATTAAACTCGGAGAAAGAAAGAAACAGCTTGCTAAGACCTGGCTGCCTCTGCTGGGTGAGCGACTGGAGCAGGGCAGCAGGAGAGAGGGGTCCTGCCCTGCATCGCAGCTGGAGAGCCACCCCACGCTGGCACTGAGAAGGCAGCCGCGACACCCGGGCGCTGCTCAGCATGGTCCTCTGCTTGCAAGGAGATGGAGGCGACCAGGTAAAGGAGTAAATTTGTGCAGGGCTGGGTTCCTGTTCACACCACGCCAGCCAGCCTGGCGCTGCACATTACCTGGTGACGCCTGCAAACACACCACCCCGTGCCAGCGTGCACCGGACCCAGTGCATCAGAGCTGGTCCTGGCACCCTGCCTCCCGGCACCCATCTGAGGTCATCCTGGTGCCCAAGGGACCATCTCACCATCTCACTGCCTTGCAGAGGGTGTACAGCAACAGCAGGGAAGAGCTGGACCTCAGCACGCACAGACCGACTAACAGTACCAGCCTTCCAGGAGCGTGTAAGAGAGCAACTCAAGAGTAGCAACCAGAGGCAATCCAGGATCAAGCCTTCAAAACCTGAGAAAAGCCCTGAGAATCCTTGCGCTATAAAAAAAACCACCCATGCTTGGTTATTTGTATTTGACTTCCGCTCTCAAAGCATTTAGGTTCTTGTCTTCAAGCTGTCCTTAGGGGCTAGAGGGGTAGAAACCTAGTTTGTTCCTCGCAGAAGAATGACGCAAGTAAAATCTTAATTCCTAGATGGTTTCTCACCATCAAAAACCCCACACCAATTTCAAGAGGTGATCCTCAGTGCTGTAAACATTTGGCAGGTTCCTGAATGTATTATGCCCTGTTTGACTCTCTAACATGGCACACCAAATTCAATTTTACCCTGGCTGGTGAGCATTTTGCAGTATTGGTACCCAGTCCTTGGCGACGGAATGGAATATACGATAGGCTGATGGGTTCCAATTGCTGGCAATTTCCTCCCCAAAATGCAATGTAAAACCTAGGCTAGACCAAAGATACAGATCCAAGTACTTTTCATAAAAATGAGCTTACCTTCAAGTAGGAATTTCCACAAGAGTTGTGATGAAAAATGGAAAATGCCAAATATCCAGCCATTTCAAGCGTTTCCAATCATGGCAGGTGAAAGGCGTTAGGAGAGAAACAAAAAGACACTGATTAGCATAGCAAATACAGTGCTTGCAGCACAAATTTTTATCACTCTTAATTGCATTCGTAATTCCACTAAGAACCAAGAGTTCTCATTCCAGTTTTCCTTTAAAGGATTTGCTTATATTTGAGACTGGATTTATACAATTTTTCAGAAGGTTGGGCTCCATTTTCCAGTCCTCACTCAGGCAAAACTCCCACAACAGCCACAGAAATGCAGGGAAGACAAGGAAAGCTTTGCAAAGCCTGGCGTGAAAGTCTGGGTCCCCCAGCCAAGAAAAAACAACCCCCCAAAAAAAGATGCAGGAAGGGGACAGCTGTAATTTATACCCTGTGGCAAGCAGAACTTCCAATTCAGAGTTTGCTCTGCTTTTAATAAGATTTCTATCTGCAGCTGGAAGGTGCATTTCAAATTCATTCCTTTTCCTTGTGGAAATCAAAACAAAGCCATAAGAACTTCATTTCAGCACCAGCCTGTTTGTTGCCCATATAACTTTATGTGATCAAGCCTCACATAACCGTAATAAAAAGAACTCTGTAAAACATAGTTTTATAATACTCGAGCACACATTTAAAGAGCTGAGGAGTTCCTCCAACCTGATGGAGCGTACTGCTTCTCATCTACTCCTAGAGGCTGCGAATTTGAGATGGCTTTCACAGCTCCTTAGAGGCTCGCATTTTTCCCCGGCGGCTAGATGGAAACTCGCAGGGCAGTTAGCTCTAACTGACCTGGCTCGCACGGAAGGAGCAATTCTCATCTGAGCAGTAAGAGGAATCTACCTTTGCAGCGCATCCTTAGGAAAGGACAGGCTCGGGGCTGCTACACAGAAATTCTACTTAGAATTTCTATTTTGTTGTTGTTTTGTTGGGTTTTCTTCCCTCCTCCTCCTCCTCTAAAAATTAAGGAAAATATGTGAACTGATATTTCAAAGATAAAATAAGAAATACAGTACAGATAGTTCCTTACAGTATTGATAACTCGTTACATTTGATTACGCACCAGACAATCTTAGCTCCTGGAATCATATGAAATCAGAATCTGAACTGCCGTAAAGAACACATTAATAATTCCTACTCCCCGATTACTAGGAAAAGCTTGAAAACAGAATCCCTACAGGCTTGGTATAAGCAAATAAAGAAAACCCAAGTTTGGCTCTGATCCTGCAAAGCACTTAAGCGCATGCTTAGCTTTGCAAAATCAATGGGACTTTGTGAGCTTCTAGAGAACTCCAAGCACACCAGAGATTTGTGGGATCAACTCAGGAAAAAATCTTAAGGTCTTAAGCCCTAACCTAATGGTATTTCAGCTTCTCTAAAGCTGGGCTCATGATTTTTAATTTAAAGGCTGAGGACTGAGCTTAATATGTTTGCATAAAAATATTTACTCAAGCAGTCTTTAGAAAGGTGAAAGGTCTTTGCGGACCTTCAGAGGCCGAGGGGATCTAACGGGGCAGCTATCGACTGCCACCACTCCAGTGTCCCCAGGCGGGAGCCTGGAAGGGCAGCAGCCCAAAAAACTTAAGATACACCTCCAAAATCCCTATTTGCCCCCATCTTAATCGCAGCACTTTTTCCAGTACCTTCAACACAAACATTATTTCCATGCCTGTGCTACTTCAAGTCTGCAAGGTTTAAAATGGAAAAAACTCTACGAAATTGTTATTGCACTTCACCCCAAACCATTACAGCCTCAGTTACAACCTTGAAAAGCAAAATAACAGGAGCTGTCTACATTTTGAAGCTTTTGGTAAAAAAAATTTTAAAAAATTAAAAGGATTTCGCTCAAACATCTAGCAGGCACCGAATGGCCCAATGAGTCTTCAACCAACGTATTTGCTCACATCAGCTATCAAGAAAAAGTGATTATTAGCAAGATCTCAGAATTCACTTAATACTGCCTTTTTTTGGCATCA
Source organism: Theristicus caerulescens (assembly GCA_020745775.1). Lineage (NCBI taxonomy): Eukaryota > Metazoa > Chordata > Aves > Pelecaniformes > Threskiornithidae > Theristicus > Theristicus caerulescens. The sequence continues at coordinate 22,562,029 of CM036567.1, read as the reverse complement.
AATCATACAATCTTCAAACCCAACATGCTTCTGATGGGAATTCACTGTTTTAGCATCTCCCCAAGGGTCATTTCAAGCAGATACTGACAATGGGGAAAATCAATGCCACACTCAACACCACCTTCTTCTTCCACTATTTCTTGTTTCTAATGAGTCTGAACTAGTAAGGCCAGCCAGTTGCCTGACGATGGCTAACAGCCTTTACCGCTGCGATCACAGGACAGCAAAGGGAAAGGCAACGCTCCCCTCCCACCCAAAGCGCCCATCGCACCACGATGGCTCCTCCTCCAAAGAACCCAACGAGACATCTTAGCAGATCAAATGTAAGCTGATACAGTACAATAAAAAAACCAACGAAACAGCAACTGCACAGAATTAAGGAAAAGAGGAAGAAAAACTGAACAAAAAAAATGCTGTAAAGTGAGCTAAAGTGCTTTCTAGCTGGTAATGAAGTAGACCAAACCTCTGCTAGCCCCTTTTTTTAAACCTTAATATTTGCAATCAAAAGCAGGATACAGAAGACATTTAAAAGCCATTAACAAACTACATTTTGAATTATTCCTTTATAGTAGCTGTTAAACTATAAACACGCATTCTACTAATGCTCATTTCTCATGTTTCCCCCCAAATGTTATTTTTACTGCTGGATTGCAATGACAAACACCAGCGACTGATATTTCTTCCACTTCCTTTGAGAAGGAAGGCGCATTCCCCCAGCAATGTATTCGCCAAGGCACCAATCACATTTTTTAAAATAAGTGGATTTAATGATGAGAACTGCTGAACAAATCTTCAGCAAATGGTGTTTATTGCCTATGCGAATGTTAACCATGCCACGCCAGCTGATATACAGGTCCTTAAAGCACTCAGCTCCCTGTATTTATAGGTATAGCTCTCCTGCTCCGCAGCATGAATTAGCTGAGCAGAGCCTGGCCATTTCCATACCCTCCCGCCACCCTCCAGCGCCATCGTGATTTGCATTGCAGCCTTGCACGCTCACCCGACTGCACCTTCGCTGTGAAATACATTCCTGCCTGAAGCTTTGCAAAGATTAAAAAGTCTTACGTTCTGCAGTTGGTTTTCCTAAAGCGCTTCCCGACTGCCTTAGAAAGGGACCTTTCTAAACAGAAGGGTTTAGGTAATTTCTTTCTGATGACAGGTTAAGTGATGAGTGATTTGTCCAAGCGTGGGATATCCACGCGCACGTGCGGACTTTCCCTCAAAAGCAGAAATCACCTTGCAATTCCTGTAGGCCACCTGATTCGATTTTGAAGCTGGCCCTGCTATGAGCAAAGGGTTGCAAAAGAGGTGGCCAGAGACCCCTTCCAGCCGACCCCAGCCGCTGAGTCCGGGCTGACACCGATGCATCAGCGGCCAGCCCACGCCAGCATGCAGAAACCACAGCCCAGGAACGCAGATGTGCAGTTCTCTGCCCACGCAGCATGACGGCACCGTCCCAAGGCAGCTGCACAGCACTTCAATCCTGCAAGCAGCGGGATATTCCCATTTTAGAGGCAGGCTCCTCTGACACAGACCGTTTCTTTTGCCGTCTCCGCAGCCTCTGGAGAAGACCACGTCCCCCTAGCACAGCCCCTGAGCCGACGCGGCTCCGCACTCACCCGCTGTCACTCTCGCTTTGGGCACTGGATGGACCTTGCCCTCACTTTCCTCTGTAAAATCAGTTTCTCCAGAAGCATAAACTTTGCATACCACAAGGCAGGAGAAAAAATATTAAAAGAAAATCTGAATATTAAAAATTTTAAAAAGTTATTCACTGAATACCATAGTCTAATTTATAACAGCCTGAATCCTTTTCAAGTTGACTATTTTTCTCAGTCAAGAGCCTGCGCTTGCAGCAATCTTAAGAAAAGGGAGAAATTGCGCACACAGTAAAACAGAGCAAGTCAAGGACAAAGATACAAACCTTATCGTTGATTTGGATTTTGCAAGATTCCCAGAGGTTTTTTTTTTTTTTTGGTCAGGCTGATTAATGCTATTTTAATGTGCAATATTTTGTGTTTAATAACCCTGGCCTTGCTTCTGAAAGGAGGAAAGGGTTTTACAGTTCAGCATTTTACAGTCAGTTTTGCAAAGGGCTACCACTAGATTGCATCCATAATTTTTTATGCTGCCACCTCCGACAGCAGATGGCAAACTGCCAAGATGGAGCCCAACCGCTTGCCTGAAATGGTAATGTTCCAGGGCAGGGGGGGAGCAAACCGTGGCTGCAAAAAGACAAAATGCAAAAGAAAGCAAAGCAACATAATTTGGCTACGGCTGCTATTAAGAATTACCCAAGTAGGTACTTATTTCAGAGGTCTCCATCCCCTCTGAATTCCTCAAACAGGGTAAAGAAAGAAAAAAAAGAAATCCTCGCTCCTTCCCCTGGTCACTGCCCATCCCAGCCTGAGATTATTTGCACTAATAAAAGCAGGATGGAAAGAATATGAAACATCTGATGAAAAGCATTCAGGGTCAGTCTCCTGCATCGTTTCTCTGCAAAAGGACCTGAAGGCGAGGAGGCAAGCGCTGTCCCAGGGGAGCCACTGCGTACCTGCCGCGGGTGCTCCCGAGAGAGAGATGCCACCGAGGGCAAAAACCCCACGCAAGGGAGATGGCCGATTCCTGCTACACCGCCTCCCGCAGACAGTCAGGTCCAGACCCAAAGCCAGTCCTAAAACGCAAACAAGAAACTTGCTGTGCTAAAAATGGTTGGCTTTACTTAACGCGTCCTTGCTTTTCCAAGGAGCAAAGAGCTAGGGCTTTATTAGGATAAATTCCTTCCATAGGAAGGGCTTCACTTTTAATTACACCTTTTTAAGGTTATAAATTGTTTTCTGGCCCTTATACATAATTAAATATAGATGTTCTCTGAGCTTAATGTCAGTTTAAATTCCAGGCCAGAGCAAGTAATTTGTTTGCATGTTCAATGAACAAACCATTTCTTGCAGGTTTCCAAGAACTGTGCTCATGCATCATGTATAAAGGTTGCCTTTCTCCACGCTGAAAGGTCAAGCACAGCAGACCTGAAATTACACTTGGCCCTCTAAGGAGGAAGCGAGGGCCCCTAAAAACCAGAAATCAAACTTTTGATCTTCCTGTCTTGAAAACCTAATAGTTCCAAACTTTCCAGGCCAGCTAACGCCCGAGTCGCTAGCGTGATCTCAGATGCTCCCACACTGGCTTGTGTCAACACAAGGCGCGGACAGCAGGCTAGCGATGCACATCTATTGGGGCGATTCTGCAAGGACTTGGAATTGCACTCCCTGGAGCCATTTAACTCGACGCTGACGGCAAGCCACGGTCCAGGAGAGACCGTCAGACCAGAGGTAAAAATGCGTGTAAAATAAACGCTCATGCCTCCCATCTTCTCTGCGCCATCAATGGTTGCTCAACTACAGCGGGTTACGATCGCTAGCTGGAGACTTGTGAGAAAGGAGCTGATGAGGACGATTCACAGCGGGGAGCATGGGCTCTCGTTGCCTCAGGGCTCCCGGTCGAGCTCTGCTTGGGGCGGACGGCAGCAGGACGGCACACGAATGCCCGCATCCCGCACGTGCGGCCACACTGCTGGGCAGCACCCCCCGAACAAGGCACCGGGCCACCCCCAGACCACTCTGAACCAGCAGCCAGACTGCCACCCTCCTGCATAAAAATGGCTTAAACCAACCTCGGTCTTCCAAAAATGAGACCTTTAACTGTTTTCTATAAAGACCCTGCCCACTATTTATTTATTTAAGGTTGCTCCTCCTAGACCTGGCTGAGTTGCAATGATTTCTGCTCACAAGCACCCACCACCAGCGAGAGGTGCGTGGAGGAAGAGGGCTGTCAAGACACAGTTTGCCACAAAATTTCAGCGGATACCTTCCTGCTCCTTAGGGAACATCCCTTGTCCAGCATGGAGCTGCCAAGCCATCCATGGAGGCACCCTGACAAGGAGCAGGCTGGCTTCTCCCTGTCTCTATGCCAAAAGGCGTTAGAAACGCTTCTCCCATGAGAAACATCGAGTTACTAACCCCAGGTTTCACCCATCCACTGGGGATGCATCCTTTTCTAAAAAACATCATTCAATCCCCTAAAAAAAATAGCACTGGAAGGACACCAAAGTCATTGCTTCTCAGTAATTGCTAGTGATTTTGCTCAGCTTACAAGTACAGAGCTTTGACCCCTTTCATTTCAATACCACTGTCAAAGTTCGCTGGCATGGGAAGATCTGGCCCGTTTCTTGATTTATTTTGCATCCCTGTTGGTAACAAATGTTTTACGAGTCAAGTGCTCCACTGAGGCTGACGCAGGTAACTTGTCTGTACTCAGACACACCTTCACAACGACTGCAATTTCGAGGCTTCCACAGGACTGATATAAAAAAGCAGCAAAACTTTGTGTTTTTCCCCTTAGAAAGGAAAAGCAGCGTGGATTCACCTGGAGATGCAGACGGGCTGTGCAAGCAAGCAGTTTTATTTCCACTGTCCCTCGAAATCAGCCTCCCCTTTGACACCATCTGAACAAGGCAGGTCTGAAAACGACCCAGAGTCGCAGCAAATCCCCACTTGCGCTTAACCCCATCGGCGCCACGAGGCTGCGATGCCTCTGTCGTTACCTGCAGCTTCCCACGCACAGCAGCATCGCGGTGAGGGAGCTATTTTTGCCTTTTACATAAGACAGGATTCATAACTCTTTCTCCCTGTGCCCATGGCTCAGCTTTCCTTGCTACCAAGAAGTTTTTTTGCCACCTCTGCAAGCATCTGCTGCATCACGGGCTCTGCAAACACCACCTGCCCCAGGACCCACCGCGTGCTTTGAGTTTTATCTATTTCAAAGCACAAAGAGGAAATCCTGCAGAAAAGTCAGGAGCACCCTGGCAGCTCTGATGCTGCGCCAACATTTCTCCTACCTCACTGTTTCACTGCACCTTTTGTATTGATGGTTAAAGCACAGCCATGCAAGGAAATCAGGCCCAGGTTATTCGGCTTCTGGCCTCTGGCTCTTGCTACAGATCCTCCACTAGATTAAAGCACTCTTTAATAGATGTTATTTTCCTTGCAGGAAGGTATCTGCACACTGACCACATCCCCTTAGCCACCTTTGTGGCAATTTGAAAACAAGCTGAAAGCCGGGGAAGGATGCCTGCATCCCGCTCCGGCACTTGCTTTGCCTATCTTTCTTAAGGAGCTGGTCCCTGTAGTGTCGTGACATGGATGGCGTGACAATGCCGTGGCCGGTGGGACAATGTGCCTCCCCACCGCCCAGCAAGCCCTGGCTGCCAGCAGTTCCCACGCCTCGTCCTTTGCGTCGTCTTTGGCATGGGGCACAGACCATGGGGGCAAGACCAGCGCTGGGGGGCAAGAGGGGACTCTCACCCTGTGCAAAACCAAGCAGGGATTCAGTCAGGTCTCCCTCTTCTCACTAAGCATTTTCTGTGCTAAAATAACTGCCGAAGGTGGTTGGCCTCCTCTCCTCTCCTCCAGCCAGGCTCGCAGCCCTGCGGCCGGGCTGCAAATGCCAGTGCTGGCTGCTGCCCGCCGAGGCTCCCCCGAGCACCAGTCAGGCCTGCCTGCAGCACTGCGGTCGGGTGTCCCAAACAGATGGGAAATAAATTTATAAATAAATAAATACATAAAATCTCCTGATAGGTTTCCTCAACTGACTTACCTTCTTTTTTTTTAAAAAAAGTGAGTATTTTCCAATCGGCTGCACAATAATTTATTTGCCATGTCATTAATTATGCATTACTGACTTAATACATGGTAATTTATGTTGACGATGGCAATATTTCTCTGTGCTGAAGGTCCTGGATGCTGACTAGTCACCAAGAGAGATGCTGCTACCTAGCCTGAACAAAATGCTTCACAGCCATTAAAGACATCAGTTGTTTAGATGCTAACTTTGAGGAGTTGTAGGAAACGGCAGAAATGCCGAAAACATCCTGCTAAAATTTCTCTTCACCGAGGCATTTCGGAAACTATTTCCTTGTAGGAGCAACAGGGTTTGGCACTACTTGATCACCCAGGGTTAAAAGGGAGAGGACGGAGGAAGGTAAGTGACAGTTGTACAGGAAACTCCATATTTCGCTATCAATAGTTAATCTACTGTGTCACATTCCTTAGAGAACTAAATGAAATGCAGTGAGCGCCATGTAAAATTGGAGCTAGGGAGCAAAATGATTTTGTAGAGCAAATAACTATCTCATACTGGCTGTTTTATGCCCTATTGAACAACCAGCACTTTATGAAAACAAAGTTTCATAGATATCGGTGGAGAGTTCCTTCCCGTGCAGGAAAATCTCCGTGGATTTACAGGGGCTCAAACGAGAGCAGGAAGAGCGACCCGAGGGCTGAGGAGCAGGTCCCCGGCCAGCACTGGCTGGGTCTGGTCTAGAGAGCGGCAAAAAGCACGGGGCAGGGAGCAGGGAGGCTCCTCCCGGGCAGCAGCATCGCTGCGTCGCTCCGCACAGCCACAGCTGGATGGGCTCAGCAGCTGGAGCAGCCCAGGGAGCCTAAGGAAAGCCGGTGATCGGGGTGCTGAGCATCGGGGTCCACCGAAGCCTTGCTGCTGCTGGCCGAGGCCCCAGCACCTCCGGCTGAGGGGGGCAGAGCGCAGCACTCGGCACACCGATGCAATTGCGATGGGGAAAAAAGGGCAGCTTTTGGTGCTCTCCTGGTCAACTCCTAGAAGGGACGGAGGAAAACTGCCGGGATTGCCCCCGATGACTGTGAAAAGTGGGAGGGTTTTTTCAGAAAGACTGCAGGGAAAACAAGAAAACCCCACGCAAAACACAGACAGGCTTACAGAGGCTTCTTGTCACAAGCCAGCGCTCATCCAGGAGGAGAAAACACGCTGAGTTTTATATAGCATGAAGATCCAAACAGAAACAGCCTCACCATTAAACTACCTGGTAACACACAGTTATTTGCATTATTAAGAGTCACTTTCACATACAAGTCTCAAAGCCTTTACCCAGAGCTTCGAACGCTGACCCATCTCTTTAGACCTGCCGTTGTACGAGTCGGCGTATCACCCACGGCATATTACCTCGGGCCACAGCGTCAGCTGGGAGGACTTGACAGAGGCACGAAAGTGTATTGCTTTCATCTCAAATAGAAACCTGTCACCTCCGTGACTCAACCTCACCTACGGCGTAGGAGTAAGTCTGACTTTACTTACAAAGCCAGGATTTCTGCCAGATGCTATCACAATTAGAAATTCTATTTTTAACACCTCAAGTAGAGCCAGTTTATTTTTTTTTGAAGTTAAATCATGATGAATCTAAATTAACTTCTATTAAATGAGTCTGGAACAAACACTTAATACAGCAATCAAATATTTTCCTCTGTTGCCCTCTCTCACTCCTCACCTCCGAAAACAACTAAGCGCATCAGCACAACACGCAGACACACACCAGCTTGGTTTATGGGATGCTCCAAGATACACAAACCAACTTTTTGTGTGGATTTCCCAAGAAGAAGCAGAGTTTAAGAAAAACATAAAATTACTGTGAACCATGCTGGAAATGTTTCATGTAACCTACAGCCAAGCAAGAAATCTGGATTGAAGAATTATTGACCCACCTCTGAAAGCTGTTTCACTGCAGGAAAAACACAATCTGAGCGTCACTGGGTCTGAGAAGAAGTGCTAACTCCCAAAGTATCAAGGCCCTGAAAGCAACCCAATAAAATCTAGGTTTTATGAAGTTTCCTTGCAAGAAGCCTTCATCAGTTACAGCCCCCACGGGAAGCGGCAGATGGCTAGCACCAAGGGCCATGTTTTTGCCATCATGTGCTAATGCCGGCTATATTTTATACCTCTTCAGACAACACCCCAGCACCCCAGCCCTCTGCTCTGCAGGACGTAAGGCTGAGATTGAGCACACCATCATTTTCAAGCCTCCCTTTGTCCCTCTGCTCAAGCTACACCACAAAACCCACCCTGCACCCCGCTCCCCTCCCTGCGGCTCTACCGGGCTCCATCAGCAGGGGGTCCGCGCTGCCCGCTGGACGCAGTCTGCTGGCACGTCTGGTGGGAGAGAGGGCGAGTGAAGGAGAACATTGCTGTCAGCAGCTGACTTTCCTGGGCTGATCCTTTGATAGCTTTTTTTAATGTTTAAATGATGTGATAAAAATCAGCAATGAATTATGCAGCATCAATTGATAAGTCCAGCCCCAACAGTTCTTGAGAATCCCATTTTAAAGTTAAATTGGAGTTTGACCCTTTATATCAAACTTTAATAAACTAAGCAAGCCACGTGCTGTGCTCTCCATCGAATCGCCCTCCAGCAGGCTGGGGTGCCCTGTCCCTCCCCATCCCCGAGCCTACGGGATGCGCGGGAGCTCTCACTGCAACGACCCTGCCCTCCCGCACAAGAACAGCGCCTGCAAAACAAAGGTCTTGCCCTTCCCTGTGCTGCAAACAGGTAAATTAGCAGTCAAATTTCTTCTACCTGGTTGGTAAACAGCAACCCTGCAGATAGCGCGCCCTCGCTGGCAGCGTGGAGGGAGAAATACCCATCACCAGTGCTATCATACAGCACCCCCGCAAGCGGTCACCCAGAGAAGAGCAACAGTTTTTGCTCCGTTTCTGACTTTTCCAAGACATCTTCACTGCATCTGTAAGTCGGCAAGTTTCACATCTGATTTTTATCTCGGCTTAGCAGAGTTTAACCTAGAAAGTACCCCTTGTCCTACCCCAACACTGCTCTCCTACACTGGGAGGGTGATGACTGCCTAACTGATCCCAGGGCAACTGGCCATCCTCTCCTGTGTGGATTCGTCAGCAAGAAAATCAGCTGCAGCCATTAATGGGACAAGTATTTTGATGGATGAACTATCACAACACTGCTTGCTGTAACATTTCATGCTGCAGCCAGCTCCTCTCTTGCCAAATGATAGAAGACCAAATCAGCAAAAGTGAGGTTTTTTGTTTGTCCATCTGTTTTCCTCACTCTGGGCAGCAATTTTAAAGATTCTAGCCATGAATACTTTAGTGAAGAGGCTGAACAGACACCCTTCTGAAATGTTAACCACAGTTCAGGTTTCCAGACCTCTGGGGCTTGCCCTGTGAGCACCTCTTGGAGATGCTGCTGAACATCCAGCAGCTCAGGTAGGATGGCTGGGCCAGGAGGTAAAGCGAGCAATACCAGTGCAACAGTAATGCTGCTTTCTGGTTTCATATAAACTGCAATGGCGAGGCCTGAGAGGCATCACACGCAGGCAGGACGGTCTCTTCCCCAAAAAAGCTGCCCTTAATGAAGTCAAGCCTCATTACAGCTTCTGCTTTTGCAGCACTGGGCAAGGCACATGGTGAACCAGCGTCCCATCGCGCATCCCGCTGTACACACTTTAAAAGGACTCGGAAAGTTTGGGGGCGATGTGCATGCCCAGAGCGGGGTACAAAGGTGGGACGGGGGTGCAAGGGGTTAAGTGCAAGATCCCCATGATCCCAGCAATGCAGCACAGGAGATGCCGAGCTCAAATATCATCTTCTGGAAGCTGAGTAGATCACCGCCGCGGGATCATTTTCCATCCAAGAGTCTGGAAAAAAGGACACCGAACAGCACAAATCCAAACGTGCAGAATGGGAACACCCGACCTGGCCCCACCGCAGAGCCACAGCCTTAATGGAGCCACTACAGAGGGGAAAACCAGCAGCATGTACCTCTAACAAAAGCTTTTATAAAGCACTAAAAGGCTGCGTGCTGTGAGCTGCGCCAGCCTGCTCCAGTCCAGGTCCTGACTTCCTGTGCTTTGCCCGTGACGTAACCAAAATGGACAATTTAATTAATTAAATTAAAATGCATTAAGCAATCCAGCAGGAAGGCAGGGCTGCCTCTTTCAGTTTTTCTGAAGTACCAATTATTACAGCAGGGGGAAAGAAAACAGCCATCATCATAGCCCTGGTGACATTAAAAATAAAACCCAGGGGAGAAAATAAGTGCAAGCAATAGCAAAGCGCAATGTGCAATGGCAGCTCGGTACACATCGGGAAAAAGAACAGCGGCCGCAGAGAAAAATGGGCAGGGGCAAGAGCAAAGTAGGCAAGCCTGCCCGCTCCCTGCCGTCACTCCATGGCAGTCCCAAACCAGCGGTGGCAAAAGGCACACTAGACCCACCCACAGACCGTACCAGACAGACAAGTCACAAAGCCCTCAAATGAGCCATTCTCTCCTTCATTTGAAGCCAAACGGCTTCCAACCAGGAACGCAATGTGGCCTGGGGAAAGGATCAGTCTCCTCGTTAAGAAAATCCGTCTCTACGCCAACAGCATTTTTACAGAGGAGGATAGCCTTGGAAATGCCAGGGTACGAAGCACCCGCATCCCAGTTGGAGGACCCAAGCATCACCACCACCAAGCCTACTGTCTGGCGTGGTGACAGACATGAACATAAAACACATTCTCGTCAACTGATGCTGCATGTAGGAGGAAATTCGCTGTCCCCACAGGAAAAAGCCTTCAAATTAAAGCCAATACCTTGTACAAGCTATTTGTTCCTGTATCTAAGGCAACCTGCTGTGCCTCTGCAGGCACGGGGACATTGTCTCCAAAGGAGAAAGTCTCTTCTTGAGCATGTTAGTGCAATTCCTTTGAGCTCCCAACAAATAAAAGTTGACCTGCTCCCAAGCTGACTCGCTCCCAACAAATAAAAGTTGACCTGCTCCCAAGTTGACTCGCTCCCAACAAATTAGACAAACAAAATAAACAATAAAATATTCCCCCAGAAGGAGGTCTGGTTGGAAGCCGGCCTCTGGCTTTGTTCGCAGCATGTTGTGCAACTGGCTCACATGATGCTTGTTGGTCCCTTCCCTCCCCCAAAACCTGCCTGCCCCAAAGCACAGGGTCAAGCGAGGGCCACCTCGGTTCACGGGCCAACACACGGTTTGAGCCAGTCGTCACAGCCAGGTTACAGCATCCAGATCCAAGTAAGGTCTGATTCTGCAATGATGTTCAGCTACAGCCGTCCTCAGCTGAGAGCAGAAAGAAGCACCAGGGGATAGCTAAAGAGATCTTCCAAGGAGAGCATCTTCCACTGGGACCCCTTCTGCAGCAGTCCTCCGAAGCCAACGCAATGCTATGCTCTCCTACTGAGCCTCCCAAGTTTCAGCAAGGCCGCGGTAGGGCAGAAGGCTGTTCTGCTTTTATTAAACTCTAAGCTTCTCTGCCATGCCCAGAGATCTAGACACGCAGCATGTTATTAGAGCATTTATCTTCTGGTACGAGGTGTGTCATACATATACCCCCAAGAGCCAAAGGTGAGAGATGTGGGCATGGGGTTGGAACAGCTTGCTGATATTTTACTTTTGCAAATAAAACCAGAGAAAGGATTGCAGGGGCGGGATGCCAAGCAGATAGCTGAAAGGACTGATCTGGATGGACAGCTATGGGTTCCTGCAGCCGCAGGAGAGAGGTTAAGACAAAAAAATGTTCCCATAAAATATCAGTTTATCATAGCGACCTACACCAGTCCTCCCTCACCTTTTCACAAGAATAATAATAAACAGTTTCCCCATTATTTCCCTATTTCCCATCCGGCACAGAGCAAGCACCACCACCAAGATCAAAAAGTTCTTGCAACAGATCACAAGCCTGATTCCTCTCCCGTGTCCTGCGGACTTCTGAAGGAACCTGCAGAGCCATTATCAGTGCCGGCTCCCATCAATGAGCCTTTCATGTGCTAAAGCCTCGTATTGACACTCACTTATTTATAGCAACTGCACTGCACCATTCATTTAAACACATCAGCATTTGTGAATAAAAGATAAAATGGACTTTGAAGCATCGGCCTCAGACCACACCAGCCAGGAACAGGAGACAAAGCTCTCTAAAGGTGAAGAAGTTGTCCCTCAGCTCCCTGCGACCTGACCGGTACCTGCAGAGGATGCATCACCGTTCTCCAAGCCTCCCTCTTTCCAGCCAACCTGAACAGCACCGAAGGGCGGCAAGGACTCCAGTACTTCTTGGCTTCAGCTAGCTCGCCTTTAAATGACAACTACTCTTAATTATTTCTTTTGATTTAGTACATTCCAGGTACAAAACACCTGCCACAGAACCCCTCTGCCATTGTATTCAGTGTCGCCTGTCAACATAATAGTAACAACAATTTATTCACAACATCTCATTGAGACTTACTAGCAGAAAACGGACAGAACTATTCACAACTCTACTCCAAAGAGCAAACCAGCTGATGGCAGAGAAGGAGAAGGGCTCTAATCCCTTCCAGCTGCAGCAAACATAACTAAGTTACAAGGGTGCAAGCAGAAGCCAAAAATGTTGAGAAAATCCAGGGACAATATGAAAGATTTAGCGACCGTGGTCTGAAGTGCCTGTGCTTTTCATTTCAGATCATGCATTGGTGAGGTCAATTTTTAATTAAGCAAAAACCAACGATGGAACTCCAAGCCTGGATCTCTGATTGGCAGAAGGGTGAGATCGATGCCGAGGAAACTGGGATGCAGATGAGAGCATCCAAGAGTGTGGCGTTTTCAAACCCCTCTGCAAACACGAGAGCCCACTTGGGATCAAAACAGCCCAAGTCAGGGCCTGTCTCATGCCAGCCTCAAGCAGCTGAACTAGGGTTAATTTGGATTTAATGAGTGTAAAGGAGAAGAAAATCAAACCTCCAGGAATCAGCCATGTGGCTTTATAACACAACTCACAATATCTTATATTATAGTTTCAACTTTTGGCATCTGGGTTTCCAGTTACAAAACATTTGGGTCCCTGTCATTTTGGAAGGGAATAATAAGAAAACAACCAAAAATTCAATGTGATCCAAGTGCATCCAAAAAGCTCAAGATACAAAAGAAGTTGCTGCTCCCTCATTCTTGTCATTTTAATGTTTCAGTCAAACATTTCATGGGGAGAAGCTGCCATGTGTAAGCTCAGGTCATGGTTGCTGCTACGTGGAGCATCACACACATTATTAGTCATGCGAATCGTGATGCAATTTGAGCTTAAATCCTCATAGATCTCAAATCTCTTTGAGAACAGTCCAAGAGCTCGATTAAGAGGCCGAATTTCAACTTGGCTGAGCCCATTAATGGATGATCATCAGGCACCTCCAACAAGCTCCTGCAGTCCCCGCACCGGGTAGATCTTAACGATGGGACTCCAGTGGGAACACTCCCACACAGCTCTCCACGCTGCAGTAAACACTCCAGCGTCCAGATGTGCACGAGCAGGTATTTATGACCCAGTATTATCGGGTACACCTTATTTTAGCCACATTTTTCTGGACAACTTCTGGATCACAACCAAAGGGAAGCATATCCTACAGCAAAGAAACTTGAGCATTATTTTTTTTTTAAACCTTTATCTTGTTATTTTGCTTCTGAAAAACATTCAGAAGCACAAGCAAGCAAAAAAGTAGAGGCAACATGCGTGTGACCCATGGGAGATGTCTGTCTTCTCCAGGTACCCAGACCGCAGCCTTACATGCTTTCTGGCTGTATCACTGAATCTGGGCGAGCGTCGCTGCGACATACAAGGAACACTTGATTAGGATAAATCTTTGCACATAAATCAGCATAACGGCAATGTTTATAACCACTGCTTTTGATCAGTCTGGTTTACTCCATACCATGAGCTCAGCACCGCCAGCTGCCTGCATTAATTAAGTCAAGAGCCCACGCGGGCCAGGGAAGCGCTTGCTTCCCCCATCTCTCCTAACCCCTTTAAGACCACCATATTCTTTTCTCTCTCTGGTACCAGACCATAGCAGGATGCCCAGCCCACTTTCACAAATAACAAAATCCTGCATTTAGTTGGTTAATTATAAGGAAGAAAACTTTTTTTTTCCCCTGCAGCACCACAATATGTGATAAAATGCTATGCTTTAAAAAGAAGAAAGACTTCACTGGAAGCAGCACGTTACCTAGAGTATCTTTTTCAGCTCAAAGACCACAGGCAAACACTCCCTTTCCGTGGGGAGGGCTTTCTACAAGAGTAGAGTATGTTTGAGTTAACCTGCTTTACTCTGCACTGGGATGAGCAGCACTCTGGCAGCCAGCATGAGGGGCAGCAATACAGCGCAGCAGCTCCGATGGTCTTACTTGGCACAGAAAAAAAAATCCACAAATCTCCCCTTTAAACATCTTTTGAGCCCTCTCTCCCACAAGTGAATTAACAGCCCGTGGGAAACAGCCTAGTTTGCTCAACAGTAAACGCACAATTTTGTGCTAATGCACAATTCTGGGTCCGCAGGAGTACCACACTCCTGTGGCCAGGCATAGCAGGCAAGCGCTGCTGAAATCAATATTGCTTATCAATGAAGGGGAAAATACATCCAAGCCTTTGAAGACTTCTAAGCTCATTGTAATGAAGCTTCCTGCTCTAATCTAGCCTGTGCACACAACAAAACCAGCCAGGCTTCTGTTTGCAATTCCTGCATTTTAAATAATTCACAAAGAAATCAAGAGAGCTTATCACAGCGCACCGGGAATCGCGGTTTCAGTGCAGTGCTCCTCCCTGGGATGCCTGTTGCTCCTGGTTCTGAAGTCCCACTTCGTGGCCCCAGGCGGATCCCAGGCTTCAGGGCTACAGCTGGGAGCGGTGCTCTGGAGAGGATGCTCGCAGAAGAGCTCTGGGATGGGATCTGGACCCAAGGTTGACTCTGCGGGTGCTGATCATGCAAGAAACGCGGGTTGTCTGATCCTCGCAGGGATGACCCTTCTCCTCATCTCATAAACATCCCGGGAACAGCCCAGGGCAAAGCACCACTCGCATACCTGGAGGACACCCGAACCCCATGCTCTAGGCATCACCTGCAGACTTCTCCCACCATGTGGCGCAACACTGAGATTTTATACAGCAGACTACTCTAGTAAAAGAGCAGTGCTGGAAAAAAGCGGGGCTTTCATTAGCCAAAGCAGAGGCAGAAGCAGACCCTGGTGCACCAAGTCAGGCCTTGCAGGGTTTTGCACAAAAGCCTGTGGAGACATCCTCGGCGGAGGGGGGCTGCGGACCCCAAGCAGCGGGCTCTGCCACAGGACCTCCGTGCCAAGCAGGGCGCAGCCATCCCCGGCACCGTATCCCCCCAGGGTACCCTGGGGCTGGCCTCCCACTGATGCAGCAGTCCTGATCGCTGCCAGCAGCCCTGCTCCATCCTCAGTCCAGGCAGGGGTGCCCAGGCAAGGGCATGCCTTGGAAAAACGGAAAGCACACAATGTGGGATGGGTACACGTGTGGGTACACGTGCGGGAACGGGAGGAAAGACCAGGAAACCCCCTAGGGAGACACAGCCCGACACCACAGTGAGGATGCATCTTCAGTGTAATGTTTTCCCTTGTTCTCTTACGCTTCAGCATTTCCACTCAACCATGTCCAGCCAAGCTGTTGTCACTGGCCACAGCACTGCTGCCCCCAGGGCTGAATTAGTGCTTCTTCTACAGCCAGCTCCGCTCTTGCCTTCAGGGCTGCCAGAGAGGGGGTGGAAGAAGGCTCCTTCCAGCAGCCACCCTCCCGGCATGGACGTGCAATACTTGTATAATTCACTTTGAAGTTCCCAGCCTCCGGGCGCGAAGCAGCAACCAACATAGAGCTGATCTCGCTCTGTAAACTCCCAGTCAACAGACAGCATTTCTCAGCACTGGCATCTTCCCTGGTGGGTTTGTAAACATCAGAGCTGCTTCACCCTCCTCAAAGAATGGCTTTTTTGGAGGTTAGAAGGTAGCAACCCTTTCCCTGGGTCAGATGCCTATAAAGCCGGTGGTCCAGCATCCCGCAGAGGCAGGGGCTGCTGGAAGTGACAGGATGCCTGGCACACGTCTGCTGCACCTTCATCTCTTGTACCTTTATGTTTTGCTTTCCCATGACACAGGCTTGCTGCCAGCAGCTATTTTTCTTCTTCCAGTTTTACTTTTAAAAACAGGAAAAAGTCAGATTGCTTTCCTGATAAAAATCTGGAAGTCTGAGGAGCGACTTCGTCTAAAGGATCTGGTTTTGGAATGGAAGAACTGGGGGAAATTGTTCCCACCAGAGCAGTTCACCTGGCTTGGAAGCAACTCTCTGGTTGCTTTTTCCCCAGAAACCTCCCTGAGTGACTACGTTTCATCAGCCACGTGGCAGGAGCCCAGCCAAAAATACAGAGCCACCTCTGCAGGGGCTCACCTACCCCAGCCTCTCCCCAGGCCCCCCAGTGCTCCCAGACCTCAGCCCACTGGGAGGGCTGAGGGCAGCCAAGAGGCATCGCTGCTCAGCACTGGGCTACAGCCCAGAACTCACCAAGGACCAGAAGCAACTCGTTTCTCCCCAAATCGCTTGTGTAGCTGCCTCCAACCCATAGACCACACCATGTTCCTAACGCCCCTCATGGATTTCTGGGTGCCTGGAGGAGGATGAGTGCAGGGTGCAATGAGAGGGCTCCTGGAGCAGACCCGAGCAGCTGGGTGGGACAAGCCAGCGTCCCATGCAGGAGGCACAAACCAGCCCCCTGCAGAGCCGCCCCCTGCCAGGCCTTCGACGGAGGGGCGAGCAAACCCCCAGAGAAAGCTGCTAACGCTCTGCAGCCCATTTGCGTAAATCTAGTACATTTTCCCCTCCCCTGAGGGCCACAGTACTTCTCGGCCCCAGCCTTTTAATCTGATGCTCACATTTAAGCGTTCTGCTAATTAAACAATCCATCGCAAAGCTGCTGCTGCGATGCCTCCCTCTCCCTCGCACCCCCCTCGCCGGAACAGGGCAGCACCATGGAGCGATACCAGCAGCCTGCCAGCATTAATAGCTTTGGGAATAAGATGGCATCGGCCCCAGAGAGCACCAAACCCCCACAGCCTGGGGATTATGTTACACTTCAACTTGTCATCCATCAAAACCCAGAAACCTATTTCACCTAGTGGAAGAAAAATCAATAGCTTCCTCTTTCAGCACCAGGGGATGTATTTTGTCTCCTCTCCCAGGGTCTTAATCAAGGGACATGATCCCAGATAATGTATCAGGGATGGTTTTGCAGCAGCTAAGGACATCTGGCACATCACAGTGGGTTTTAGCCATGGGCCGCTTCTCTGCGCCAAAATTCATTCCTGCTCAGAGGCTGAGGTTCAACCAAAGTGTTAGATGGACCAATGCGGGTCAAGCCACGCAGGGCACTGCCAGAAGGACAACGCCACGTACTCCAGAAGCTGAGCTGAGCACTGTGAAGACTTTGGTTCCCGCTGAACGGTATGCCAGCAGCATCCCTCCGCCAGCAAGTCACCTTGCCTTGCACAAACACAGCCATACACCTGCAACGTCTGTGAGATGAGGTGCAGGAGCACTACAGCACCCAGAGCACCGGGAGGGGAGGCTGGAGATGAAGAGCACTTCTTGGCAGGAAGAAAGCACTCGTAACCTATCACTGAACACCCTGCCGAGGCTAATTGCTACATTAGACATCTGAACAAACAACACTAATCACCACATTAAACAACTACAATTAATGCTGCGCTGACAAGCAAAGTGCCACGCGGCATGCAACGCCTCCATCTTCGGTGCTCCGCACAACCACCCCTACGCCAGGTCAGCCGCAGGGTCTGAACCTGGTCCCACCAGCTCCAGATGCTCCTACTAACCAAACCCATTGTGGGGCCATTTCCCCCGGCTGCCCACGAACAGAGCAGCAGCAGGCAGCATCGATTTGCTTTCCTTCTTTTGGCTTGTCCTCTGCAGAATGCACCTGCCAACTGGGTAGGGACGTGTTGCTGAGTCACGTTTTACTCTTAAAACCTTTTGCATTTTGCTCCCCTCTTCCTGAGCAGACAGCGAATACTCTTGGGAAGGGAAAGGTGTTTTAGCACTGCGGTAGTTTCTGAGCTCCCGGAGGAAGCACAGTGACAAGGGACAGACAGGGACACAACAGCACTTTCAGTCCTGACACCGCAGGCAGAGCTGGATCCTGCTCCCAACACCACGCAGTGCCCGAGGCAGCTCACTGACAGCCCCATAACTCTGCCGGGACCAGCCGGCACGGCCAAGCCTCCCACCAACCGGGAGACGCCAGGGAGAGCTGGGCTGTTTTTAGAGCCTCTGGCTTGGCAATGAATTTCATTTCATTTATTTACAAACCCAGCATTTTTGCAGTAAGGTTGGGTTAAAAGCATAAATAAAACATTTTATGTCATGCTGGATTTTCACACAAGGAATCAATAGGGTTTTGATTTAGTAATAATGAGAAGGGAGCCCTGTTTATTACCTGGCAGAAGGGCAACAAAAAGCACCAAAGGGTCTCACTTGCCCTCGACACTTCCAAGCAGCCACTTTGCGCTGGCAGTGCTCCCGGCGGAGGGAGCAGCCTGTGGTACCCCGCATGGCTGGGAGAACACCCCAAACCAGGCAAGCAGGTACACAGCTCGCTCTTACACTTTTCCCCTGTCCCCTCACTGGTTTGGGGTCTCTAGCCCTTTTCTGTCATGGCTTCCAGGTGCTCAGATTGAGGGGGTTTGCATTAAAAGCAGCACCTACATCTGAAGCATCTTTGCTCCGCACACAGGACCTGCAGCCAGGGATGGTGGGAGCCAAGCAGCCACCCCCTGCAGCGAGGTGCCCAAACCCCACAGCCTGGGCACGCTGCCCTCTCCCTGCACCTCCCTACCATCCTCCACAGCATCTCCAAAACCCCACGTCCGAGACTGAAGCCCATGCTGCCAAGGGGCCAGGGACACAGGACAGCTAGACCACAGAGCTGCTAACTTCTGTTATTTTCTTCCCCCAAAAATCCATCCTGAGTTGACCAACGCTGAACCCAACGGAGAAACAAGGCAGTAGCTTTCCAGGAATAGTTTATGGGGACCATGGGGTGCTGTTAGGACAAGGGGCCACTGAACCCTCTGCCTCTGACCACCCGTGTCCCCCCTTGCGCTGCTGGATGGAGGCAGGAACACAGGAGAAGCGAAAGAATCCCTGTGCTGGAGGAGGTCTCGCTGCTAATTAGACCTGAAAGGCAGCTCTGCCTCGCTGCGGCCCTGGCAGACGTCACCCAGCGTGGTCCGGGCGCAGGGGAGCACGGGCCGAGGCAGGCATCGTCTCATTAACGCAGACAGAGTCCGAGCCTTGCCGCATCCTCCTCCCCAGGCGGCAGCTCTTGGTTCCCACTGGATCCTTGTCACTGGGATGGGAAAACACGGAAGCACGTACTTGTTTACTAATTTGCTCATCTGCATGTTTCCAGGTGAGGATGACAAAGGTCGCCCCAAGCCTGGAACGGCACTGAACCCCTGTTCGGGGCTGTTCCCTCTGCAGCCAAGGGAGCAGGAGCCCACAAGAGAAGAAAGCCCCCCAGACCTCTCCACAACATCCAGAGTGATTTGCAAATCAAGTCTGCTCACGTAGTCGTCATCAGGTACACAGGACTCCCAGTTAACTAGTTTCTAATGTTATTAATTACCTGTCTTGCAAGCATTTTACATCAGATGTGCAATGTTTAATTTCATACAGAAGAACCCAGAGCACTCAGCTTCCAATATTAATTGGGAGGACTGTTTTTAATGCCTGTCTCATTTTCACAGCACAATACTAGTACTTACATGAGAAAAGCTCTGCTACATCCCATCATCTGGCACTCGGTTATCATCAAGAAGCACAAGAACCACATGCTGTTGCTTAATTAAGTCCCTGTGGCACAGGGGTCTATGGGGGAAGTTGTTTTGTTTTTCGTTAAGAAAGAGACCCCCTGGGTGCTTGGCACTGTTCCTGCGGTGCCCTGAGCCCCTCCGCAGAGCGCAGCCCTCGGGACTCACCAGGCAGCTTTTTTACGTTCCTCAGATGTTTGGATTGGGGTTTGCACTCTCTGCCTGGCCCTGAACAGGCTGCTTTACAGTTTATTTTGGGAGGCTGAATATTGCACTTGGAGCGCATTTCACAAAATGCTTATACTCCCCTTTGTCATGGAGCTGCGTGCTGCTTCCTTCATCGATCGCTCACCCCGAGCCTGAACGGAGGCAAGGAAGAGATGATGAGTGTGGGAAAACAACACATTTTAGCACTGTCTGTAAAATAGAAGGGCGCATCTCTCCATGGGTGCATTTGCGCAGAGAAAATGCCCGGCCTTACTTGCACACAGTGATAATGACCACAGCCATTAATGCTCTGAGTCACAGGCACTGTGCTCAGCCTGTAGGCAGCCTGTGCCGATGATGGAGAAGCTGTGTTCCTTGCAGAAAGCAGTCCCGTGGACCGAAGGAGCCATCGCCAAGCCCACATCGTGAGCTGGCACAGCTCCCCCCGGGTGGACCAGCACCACCCAGGGGGGTCCCAGCCCTTGCGGCACTGCACCCGCACTCCCCCGAAGCGAAAGCACCCAGTGGTTCCCCTGTGCTAGATGCTACTTCAGGCCTGCTGGGTGTTATCTCTGCTAACTTGCATGGGAAACCCCCATGATACTCCAGCCAAGTGCTCTCAGCTGCTTAAAACAGCTCTACAACTGGGTGAAGTAGGAGACAGTATTGGCACAACTCCGATGACGAGGTGCTGTAGAAACTACGTTTCTATGGCAACACTGTATTATAAAGCTATTTGGATGTTCATCAGGGTTCTCTAATTCTCCTAAACCTGCTCAGTCCATAACTCCCACTTATTCCAAGATCATCTGTGTGATCCACGCGACCCTCTGCAAACTGGGCAGTAGACCCTTGCTCTGGAAGAGCTCTGCTTGCCTGCCCCACCAGGGAGGAGACCTTCCCTCCAGGTGTGCCAGGGGCCACCTCCTCTGCAGATGGAACTGCAAGATTATGCTCTGTATCTCAGTGAAGGGAGTCAAGAAAATAACGGCATGCTGTGATGCTCTGTGAAACTCCCCATTGTGGCACGCAGAACAATTTAAGCCTTAAAATAGACTGAGAACAAAAGGCTAAGATCATTAACAAAAAAAACCAGACAGTAAAAAGGTTCACAAGCATAAATCAAGAGAACAGAAGAAAAACGCTCGCCAAATCAACACCACCGCATATAGACAATTATCAGACGATAGAGCACAGCCATCTGCTAGAACATGGGCCCCAGGAAGCAACAGGGCAAATGCAGCACTGCTTATGCAAGAAAAGTCTTTGTTTCAAGAAAAATGCGTGCACTGCCACCAAAGTACTGCCCCTTACACCACGTCACCCCCACAGGCACAATCTCCCGAACACCGGGTTCCTTATGAACCCCAGACCTCCCCGAGGAGGAGGTCCTTCCCCATCACAACCGGGAAAGGCGAAGGGGCTGCACACACTGAACTCACCAAAAGAGCAACTAAAAATTAAGTCCCTGCTCTACAGGGCACAGAGTCCTTTCTCCAGCCCCTCTTCTACCACCTTCCCCCTTGCAAAGAGCCCAGACTGGAAGAGCAGCTTTGGGGTCCATTCATAGGCATCCTGCTCGGTCCTCAGCACCTCGGGTGATGGCAGCAATAAGGCCGGCTAGGAGCAACTACAGCCCTGAAATTGCAACCTGCTTTTATAAAATAGTAAGGAAAAAAAAATAAAATCCTTTTTCCCCCTTGCAGCACATAAGGTAACGGTGGAACTCGATGCTGCCGGCAGAGGGGAGGCAGGGATGGGATCTGCCACCTGTAGGCATCACCAGGATCTCTGGGTTTGCCACAAAATCCAACATTCTTTGGAACAAAGAACGTGGTTTCAGACCTTGCACATAACTTATCCTCCTCAGTTTAGGTTATGGTCTATCTGCGCTTTCCGCTGAAGCGCCGTGGATCGGATCCCATTTAGCAATTCTTCTGTTTACTGCTGGGCAAGCATGGGGACTGTCCCATTTACACCATGAAAACAGATATAAAACAACTGAAAGATTCAGACATTAAACTATACACAACTTTAGAAAAACCACAATGTTCTTCTGGAAACTCCACAGACAGGAATCAAGACCACTTTGCTGGTTTATTTAGGGTATACAAGACTTCACCCCCAGCGCTCGCTGTTTGCAGTAAGACCCATGGCCATATCAGCAGCACCATCTGCGACTCCATCTGAGCTTATAAGCTAAGCAATGCTGGGCATGGTGCTTTCGGCTAGAGAAGCTATTCTCCGCTTCCCCCGTCGTGCAATGCCAATGACAACAAATTGTGGCTGTATATTACATCCCAGAAATGGCCCCGCTGCAGTAGCGGAGGTTACTTAAAGTTAAAACTAACGTAACATGCACTTAAATATGCACATGAAAAAAAAAAAATCAATGAGACACTTTAGGCACAAGTATTACTGAGTCTAGATGTCCATTACCACTTTAAGGTATTAGTTTAAGAACAGCTATAAAAATGACCTCTGCAAACAAACTGTCCATCACTAATAAACTTGCCAAAAGTGAAAAATTTACAGCGTACTATAATTACATTTCCAAAGTCGGAGGAATCACCGTGTGAAGCGAGAGCTCATGAGATGCCATGGAAATGTGTCACCACAGGAACATGTTTCTGCTGGAGCAGAGAATGATGGAAAGATGTTTGCTTATTTTTAGCCTCTAGAGGTCACAGCCTCACAGTTAAATCCCTGAAGTCAGACAAGCAGTCTCTATTTTTGCTCCAATACATCATTTATAAGACATTGCAATCTTTTAAACAGCTCAATTTAAGGCCTCAATTTTGGGGACATCAAAAGAAACTTTGTCTGGTCTTTACAGCTCTGTATAACCCCTGGGCCGAGCGCAGGAGGGGTGTTTGCAGTAATGCTTTGGCTTCTGCAAGTTGCACAGGTCCCATTCGCGACCCGTGGTGCTGAGAGGACAGAAGCGGGCAGAACTGCCGAAGCATGAAATTGGTTTAAAATGATGAAGTGAAGATCTGTTTTTCTTCGAGATCAAACCACATCTGAGAATACCAACAGCAGGCTATTTAATTCACCTGAAATCTGATCCATACCATTGTTTTTTCACCCCCTTATTTTCCTGTTCGGAAGCCAACACCGACCTATGCTATACTATCACCCGCGAGTTTTTCACTTGACCGAATGTCACCAGGCAATTTGGCAATAATTTCTTGAAATGGAGAGGAAGAAATGCCTCCCTCTCAGTTCCTCCAGGCTGCGAGAGATGAAGCACAGTGACCTACGCTGTGCCACTCCGGAGATGCTCCCAAAGCCGCTGTAACATGGGGCCGTCCAGCAGCAGCGGAGTGGAGCGAGCAGAGCGATGTTTCTGGCGGTGATAGACACCTCAATCCAACCACCCCTGACCGCTTGTTTGGCCCAAGCGTGGCAACCACTCGGAGGCATTTTAACACTGCATGAAATGGCCAAAGGCTGCACGTCCTCCTGGGGAGCGAGGAGGAAGAGGAGGATGCTCAGATGATGATGGATACTGGGCTCCGCTGGCGCCAGACACTTCAGTCAGACACTTGAGTGCCGGACCCACGGTGCCACCCCAGCTAGGCTTTGCATTATCAGACTATACACCATAAAAGCATGCTCCAAGACCTTAAAAGGGCCTTCTTCCAGAGACAAATAAGCACTCTCTTTTCACACTCTTCCTTGCTTATAAATAGTTCAAACTCATTAATAACTTAAAGGCAGGTGATGCTTGGTGCAGTTCAATTACAGCGGCAGCATTTAGTGTACTACCACTCTTTAGCGTGCCTCCGCCATGTATTATCTTGTAACTGGATAACAGGCATCCCCACAGGGAGAAAAAACTTGACTTCTAAGAAAGCAAACTATTTTTTGTCTAAACCAGAAGTTTTAACATGAAAGCACTATTGCAGGTTCTCTTTCTGGACACAGAAAAGCTGGGTCAGAAAAGCAGAAGCCCAGACCAAAGCTGAATGCACAAAATGAGGTCCCTATTTTGCAAATAACGCCAGTTCGGCAGTCAGCCTGTTCCTCTCCCTCCCTGCAGTGACTGCGTGCCCCCATGGAAAGCCATCGATAGAAAAGCCAGACTTCAAATAACACGTTAAAGGGCCTGTCTGAGCACTTGCACCTATGTTCTGCCATATCCACATTTCTCTGGGGCCTTGAACAAACGTTAGAAACTCAGGTCATAAAAGAGCGCAACACAGCACCTGCATAAACTTCAACAAGGCATCTTCATTTAAAAGCTACCTTTCCTGAAATCCTTTCCCCCATCCTCATTCCTACAGTAGGCAGAGCTCATTCAGGCAATGAGAACCCAGACAACTCCAACGCCTGGGAACAGCAGCCAAGAAAACATCCTGAAGGAATAAAAATCAGCCCCCTCCCGCCCCCTCCGAACATTACATTTTATTGTTAGGCCGTTAAGAGAAACAAACACCAAGCACACAGGCATCTGCCAAGCACTTCTGCTTCACTTCAAAACTCACTGCTGGGAATGAGCCGTTTACTGCTCCCTCCTGTATAAAATGCCGTGCGGTCCCCATCCCGCTGGGCAGCGCAGCCTTCCCTCCACCGCCTGGGCTCGCCGAGGAGGCACCCACACCAGCACCCACCGCCGGGCATCCTTCACGAGCCCTGGCATCTTTCACAAACCCCAGCTCTACCACCAGCAATCATCTTCCCCTGGAAAACTTGATCTGTAGCGAGAAGAGATATTACTTGCAATTAGCTGATAACCATGCTCTTGCCGCAATGTGACCACAGGCCAAAAAAGAAAAGAAAATCGCAGCCTACCCCACAGAAACCACAGAGGCAACAGCTTCAATCGGGGAAACTATTAATACCAGAGGACAGATTCTGCATCCTTTAAGGCAGCTGAATTTGAAGCCCAGCAAAGCACAAATGGCATCCTCTCAACGACATACCTGCACTTCAAACTCCTTTAACGAAAGGTGTGTAAATGTAGGTGGAGCAAAGCAGACAGGTTTGTCTCCAGTTGCGGCAGACCAGATTTCCAACATTTAGCTCAGCATTTCTAAATGCAGACAAAGGAATACTTCCTTCTGAAATCAGCTGCAGTTAGATATACGATTTGATGAGGTGCTCACCGCGACTGCTCCAGGAGTCAATGTACATATTCCTACATTGAAGATGGGACCCTGCTCCTCTTGGGTCGCTGAGCCTGGGGTCGTGTCTTCTGCTGCTCATTTTTATTACTACAAGGCTGTGAGAAGGGGCTGGAGGAGGCATATGTATCACCACCACTACCAATTCCCTCTTTTTTTCCTAGCTCCCAAACAATTTCTCAACTTCAGACAAACAAATCCAAACTAGAAAATATTCTCTCCGCGCCTGTTAGCTAAACTGACAAAGGTAATTAAAGCAATTGGATCTCTAGGACAAAAGGAACAGAACATACCTCACCTCCATCGTCTCTATAACCATGGAGATGCAAAACATTTCCATCATATTATCATGGAGATGCCAAACAGCGCTGGTCCCTGTATCCTCCCCCAAGGAACATCACTCTGAAACATAACCTTTAACAACTCTCCTCTGCACCTGATGGTCCAGCCAGTTTTTCCCCCAGCTTGCAGTCCACCCATCCAGTCCGTCTCTGCCCAGTTTGGCTACAAGGATACTACAGAAGACTACAGTCCAGCTGGTATTGAGGCGGTGCAAATCCCCGCCAAGAGCCCAGACTGCAGCTAGGAGTGCTCACAGTATTAGAGCAGGCTTCATCCACCTCCTCCTCTTCAGCCTCTGCCTACCACAAGCTTCCCCCTTCTTGGCCCAACTTCTGATCCTGACCCATCGTCTCTCAGCAAACATTTATAAAACCATAAATGCCAGCATAACCCATAGTAGAGACTGAAAATAACAGATACCTACACCTGCACAAGACGTTCACATTTATATGGTTTGAGTTGGCCTAAAAAATCATATCCCTGTATTTTCCCCCCTGAATTTCTGTTTAATTAAAAAGCAGTACCCCCTATCTCAGTACCATAAAAAGGATACAGCAAAGCTGCACGCTGTTTGCTTAAATCGATTTGAAAGATTGCATTCAGCTCAAGCCTGTCAATGTCTAACTGAGCTGGGGTGTTGTTTCTTGGGGGGGTTGTTGGTGTTTTTAAGAAAACATGCATTAAATCCACTATTAATAGCCACATACAGAAATTAACAACAACTCTGAGGGGTTTTCTTTTTTTAAAAAAAAAATTATGTACCTTGATACAAATAACCTTTAAAAACATGAATCATCTGCCTGCTATCATTTTAAGCTTGATTGCTGTTATTTTTGAACACTCAGGTGAATCAGTGTTCGTACGTGTACTTAAGAAGGTGAAATCTGGAAGAACCACATCAGGACAGACTTTTGGGAACACTGTAACTGCAGATTCATCAAATTGTGCCTCAAAACCAAAACATCACTCTGCTAAAAACTCCTCAATTGTACGCCTCTGTTCATTTGGAAAGACGATGCTATTGTTAGGAAAATGTGCTAATTAGGATTCCTGTGCTAGTTTCAGGCTGAGTTTCTCTTCAAAATCTGCCTCTAGCAAACGCTGAATCCATTGCTTTTGTTTAACTAAAACAGGCTTATCATTTTTTTCCTTTGGTATATTTTACAGCTCAGATTTGAGTAAGAATTTCAGTTTAGAAACGAAAGAGCTCTTGCCAAGAATACATTCCTGTAACATTGCAATTTGATGGCTGGTTCTACTATTTTTCCCCCACTTGGATGTTTATTTGCAAATGATTAACCATGCTATATATGCACACAACACAAATTAGTGGTTTTCACCTATTCTTTGTCTGCAAGGGCTTAGCTACCATGAGCCAACCTGCATATTTAATGTGTTTTAAACCAGTTGTATTTGCTGCATTATTGCTGCGGAGTTTTGGACAACATCCAAGCGTACGAAGTTTAGCTACAAAACTGGCTCTTCTAAAATAATTTCCGTGTTAAGAAGCTGACTGCAGAGCCTCCAGCCGCTGCTTGGCACTGCAAAGCAATAAGCTGGGTGCTGCCAGTGCTGGGAGAAGGCAGCAACCCACGGGCACCCGCGGCATTTCCCCCCATGGGTGGCACGGGGCATTCTGGCCAGTGCATCCGAGGGGAAAAGCCCCGCTGCCCGTGCTGTTTGATGAAGCAGCCAGCACGGATCACACCGCTGCCTGTGCGGCTCTGACACAGTGATTTACTGCTGGGCAACCCGAGTGAACTGAAATCTGCCTCCCCTGTGGCTCGAAAGCCGTTTTAGTCACATAACAAATGGTAAAGGGGAGGAAAATCTCCCTGCAAGCGCTCCTGTGTCCCTCCCTGCACACCTGCACGCTTGCTGGAACAAGCGCGTGCAGGGGGATGGCACGCTGGCAGAGAGCTGCCTCCTCCTCCTCCTCTTGGCTGTCAGTTCAGGTGAACAGCAGAGAAGCAGCCCCTCGGGGCTGGGATGCTGGGGGCCATCCCTCTGGAGCATCCCCAGGGCTTAGCGCCGGTCAGCGGAGGGCCACCTGACAGCTCCAGCAGACCCTCGTTTTCTCAACAGCCATAAGCCAGTCCCACCCAAAGGATAAGCGTGAACAGACCTGATGCTTCTCTTCGGTGGACCTCTTTGGCAGACCTCCATACGTTGCAGAGATGCCGAAGGAAGCGTGCCCACACCATACGGATAGCCTAGGCTTTTCCCCAAGATTTAACTGGATTCAAAGGAACCAATTATTTATAAGAGAGTATGCAGATGCATTAAGAAACATATAGATTTTCTGTAATGAATTACACAGTATTATCTTTATTATTATTTCTTTTAAGGTTTCTGATTTAAATTAGTGATATTGCGAAAATGCCTCCCTTCCACCCTTTCTCAAACACGACTCTGGCAGAAACAGATCTTCCAAGACTTGTCAAAGGCTCACGCTTAGGGTCTTCTGCAAACAAAGACCTTCGGAGTTTGGCACCACCCCAGCAAAGCTGTAACACCAGTCCAGAGGAGGTGGTCTCCAGGCCTTACAATAGTACACTCAATTCTTTGCCCTCAGAAAAAACACACCGCCGTTGCTTCCCTGGCCTCTGTGTAGGAGCAGGCTTCTTTCATTGACTTAAATCCAGCTTTTATGAAGACATTTATAACTACATTTAACTTTTATACAGATCATCCTCTATGAGGAAAACTGAACATTATACTAATCCCAATTAGATTTGAGAGCAAGAATAGTCTATCTCTTTATAATTATTATGAGAATGTATTCAATTTGCTACTTTCATCTAACAGCAATTACAACTGTTTACCAGTTCTAAAGCACATCCTTTAGGAAGCCATGAGTCATATTTCATGCTAATCACTGTTTATTTGGTATTCTCTTCTGAAAATAAAGGGATCAGTTCACAAACCCTTAAACAGAAATGATAAGAAAGAGAAAAAAAAAAATCAAATGAAGTGGTGCATCAGAAAGAGATTAAAAAAAACTAAGATCTTCCACACGCTAAATAGTTTTACAAAGCACCCATTGTAAAAATCCATCCCTAGGACAAATGCTGACTGCAAATAAGACTGTTCAAGACTTTGCTTTGAAGCCACTTGGAAGACATTAGCAGCCTAGTGGTACTACAAAAAAAAAAAATCTCCCTTCAAGGAGATTTAAGCCAAGTTTTAGAAGAGGTAAGATTCCAGCAAAGAGATGAGATAGCCACAGACCACTAATGAATGCACCGTATCTCCCGGGCTATAAGACCAGCCTGTCTGCTCCTGTCTGGTCAAGTTTGGGGGTGATGATTGTGCTCACACAGCAGAGAAATCCCCTCCTGCTTTGACGTCCCAGGGCACGGCAGGTCGATACGACTACTTTACCTCCAGAATGTCTCCTGCTCTCCTTGCAGCCCCTCCGATAGTGAATTTTTTGACAATGTCCTTAATGCCAGAAATGTACATGGCACTTCCAACCCCTTTGGAGTTTAATCTACAGATATTAAATATTACAGAACCTAAGTCAGAGTAAGGTAAATATACACTATCACCAATGATTAGTATGGACAGAAAGGGCCCCTCGAGGTTGTACATCTCGAGGAACGACATGGTAGTCATCTCTAACCGCCCACCAATTTACACACGCAAATAAGGAAACCGATAGTCGATGGATCAGCAGTGGATGGCAGCCCCTGAAACAGCTCCATGCAGCACTTTGCACATGCAGAACAGGCCAAAGTCAAGCTCCATCTATTTGTATTGGCTAATCTAAAACTAACGGGAAGCAAATTCCAGCTTAATCCAATTATTTGTGCTAAATTAAAATCCCTCACTAATCCTTCATCAATGCCTGGTTATTTTACAAAGGAGAGAAGCAGGGGGTTTCTGTAACTGATGGGAAGCTGCACAAGGTAACGCAAGCACGGGACCTGCTGCATGCCATGCACGAAAGCCTGCAAACCAGCGAGGAACCCCCGAGCTCCATCACAGCCCTGGGGCTGGACACGTGCAGCCGGCCCCCTCCCCTGCAGGCTGCACAACTGGTCACGCCAGGGAAAAACAAGGAAAGCAGAAACCATGCTGCCCTTTAGGCTTCCGTATGCTATTTGGAGATGCGTGGTCGGTGTGGCACGCACAGGGCACAAGTGCCTTAAATAATTGTGGCTGCATCGTAAGATAACGAGGAATCTCAGCACACTGCAGACATAAATAAAATCTCTGTTCTTGTCCCTCCCCGAGACAGAGCTGATGCAAGTAGCTCCAACAGGAACCGTATGTCCAGATCGGGATCTGAAACCCCATCCTCGGAGTCCCAGCACGCCGCTCATCCCCCTCTTCCCTTAGGCCATCTGTCCCCAGCTCCTCCCAACCGCCTGCGCATCCAGCCTGGGAGACCCGGCAGGGGAGCGGGAGCACTGCCACAGCCGCTGCCCATAGTGCACTTGCTGTACGGACACAGAGACGTCAGTCTCCGTGCTGCCATCTCGACAGGCTTCACAAGACACCCATTCACACCAGCACAACCCCCCCAACAGCCACCGCCCACGTCTTTTCCAAAGCACCAAAATAAACTCATTCATTAGAACATTTGACAGCATTTTCCCCACAGAGGAGGAAGACGCGTGGAGGCTTCTTCTGAAAGCAGGATTATTTGGTGCTCAAGTTGCTATTTATTTTTTAGATGATGAAAAAAAAAAAGGAGACATCGATGTATAACAGCCCTCTTGAGCAAAGCATGAGTTTATCCTGAACGCGCACGACAGCAGGGAAAAGCCAAGAGGTGCTTCTCAAGCAACGGCGATGCAGAAAACCCTACTTTCTGTGGCTCCAGGACCAGCAGATTCCCAAGCGTACTCCCTTGCTGGGTCGCAGAGACCTCGCAGCCCACAAGCTCTTCCGTCACCCACCCATGCCGATGAATGACCAAGGCTAGGAAGACAACACAAACCATGGGAACATCTCCAGAAACCCCAGCAGCCAACGGCATTTTTTTGCGGGAATAAGGCAAAGATCAAGCTTTCCTAAACTGCACCTTTCTAAACAGCAAAAACCAAACCAAACCAAAAAATCCTTCAGCCACTAGTAAAAACTAATGTGAGTTATATTTACTAAGCATATCCAAAAAAGGGCTCTTCTGCTTTAGGAGACATCGGCAAGGACATGACCTTTAATGCTGCAAGTTAGAGCAGGGGGTGGATTTAGTGTCAAAGGGCCATCTCCAGTGGAAAGAAGTAATTACAGCAGAAACTCATCTCATAGGGATTTTTATCCAAGGAAAGGTTTCAAAATATAAACCAACAGGTGCTGCTGTTAACTACAAGCCCTGTAAAATATCTGGAGATTTTGTTCTGATCACCATAGCTGTGTTCAGAATTAAGAAATAGTCTTTCAGTTAATAAGCAAACCAACAGCCAAAATCAGCCTGCAGGAAGAGTGACTTAAAAAATGGTTATTAATCAAACTGGGGGAAAAAAAATCCTTTTATCTTCTAGTCACCAGTAAAGGGAGATTTTTGAAAGGTCATGGGGTAAAACCTGAATGTTAATATGAGATCTCAAAAAAAACCACCAAGGAGAACCATTGGAAGAAGTCTATGCATTCATCCCTCTCTCAAAACATGCTTTTTGCTGGCTCACAGACATCAGAAGTCAAGGCATCGGCTCCAACAGCTCATCTCTCCCTTCTATATATCTCAGGGCAGAGATCAAATACTTGGGACATTCATAATTCAAGCTCTTTAAATCTCAAAATTAAATTAAGTTTTCTTAATAAGCTACACATCATGCACTTCTTCTAAAGGGCTTCTTTTTTGAAAGATTTAATAAACCTTAAATAAATAAATAAAACATTGTACATCAAGAAGTCATAAAGTTCAAATAAGATAACCTTGAATTTAGTTTCCTGCACATGGTAATGAAGCTCCAGAGTATTGGAAATTCCTGCTGCTGTGGAGAAAAATAAATTGGGCAGACGCGGTGAGTGCTATCCCTTAGTACAAATGAACATAAACAAGATGCAAGAATGCAAAGCCAGCATGTGCGGCCAGCTATAATTTCCTGTGATTAGAGACTAAAATGAAATGTAAAACAACATCCCAGAGTGTCAAATTAGTGAAAAAAGTCATGAACAACATGAAAAGAGGATTTTTGAAAGTCTGACAAGTCCCTATAAAAATGATGAAAATCAAAAGCAGATTCATCTTGGTATCCAAATGAGTTTTCTGCTTAGCTTCCCCTTGCACCCACTGTTTGCTTTTTTCAGAGGAGGCTTGGTGGGGTTTGTGAGGTGCAGGCAGGGCCCCGGGCAGCCCCCGCTTCCCCCCAGGACGAGGTGCCCGGGTGGCACAGCACCCTCAGCCCTGCAGCACCCTTGGCCGGGGCTGCTTCCCACGCTAGCCCTCAGTAGCATCCAAAACCAAGCGATGATACACAACTGAAGGTTTTTCAGACAGGACATGTTGCAAGATGAGCACTCATCCAAGAGCAATAAACAATATACTACAAAATATTAAAAGTGCTTTCAGGGAGATTTCCAGGAAAATAATTTGGGGCTGGAGGGTGCTCCTTTGTCCAAGCCCAGATTTCCTTGCAGACGTTACTGCAGAGCGACACCACGCTCCTAAGAGGTGACGCAGTACCTGGCCTGCACATGCAACTCTCTGTTTTCCATCAAGAACAAGCCATGTCCAAGGCCAGAAGTATCTGATGAGTTCAGAAGAGGAGCCAGGCTCATCTCTTGGGAATGATCAGTCCAAAAGGAACCATCTTCCAGAAACACAAGGGTCAAAATAACCTTCTCAGACTCCGGTAGACTGAGCGCATAGAGGTGCACATACTAAACGTGCAAATCCTCATTCTACTTGTCCTCTCTGCAATCGCAAACGTGCACAGCAACTCAATAATCCTAGCCAAGATGCACTGCCGCAGCAGAGCACGAAGCAGCGTGCAGGGCAAATGCCTCCCCAGGGAAACAGAAGACACATCACTGGTTTGTCATCTGTACCATGCCATAACCAAAAAGCACCCGGCATGCACTTCTGCTTCACTTGAAGAGAAGGCTGACACCAAGGAAGTCTGCAAGGTTTGGGACAAGAGCAATTCCCTCATTGCCCTTAAGAACCGGCTGTCTCTGAATCTCATTCTGCCCCGGGGTGCTGTAGCAAGGCTGGGACACCAGCCTGGAAACATCTCCACAACACCGAGCTCTCTCCCAGGCAGCTGCATCGCTTCATCCCCATCCTAAGACTAAGCAAGCACTATCCTGGAAATAATCAGGATTTGTCTTTCCCAGGAGGCTGTGCACAACCTCTTGCTCTAATGAACATTTCAACCTCCTCAATTTCTAGCCAAAATGTATTTCTGGCCAGCTCATCGCCACAGCAACACACTGCCCATAAGCATTCAGCTTCAGGTTTGGAGCCTTGCTAGCAGATGAAGATGCATCTGCTTCCTTGCAGATAAACAACTCTGCTGTGGAGGCTCCAGACAACACATTAATCCTTCTAAAGTCAGTTGTAATTTAAGGTCATTAAACAAGTTTAAATTTAACAAACTCCATGCAGAAAGCTGGTGTAGGGGGTTCCTGTGGACTGCCACATCTATCAGCACATCTGTGCATCAGGCTGCTTCCCAACATAGTTCTTCACTATCCCGAGATCAAGAGGAAGGAGCCACCGAGCTCTGGAGTCAGTCAAGGAGAGGTGATACGAAGAGATGTGCTCCCTCTCCTTCCCCTCCATCCCACACCCCCCCTTTTGCAGGACAAGTGGTAGGGTATCGAAGCAGCAGGACCTCATGCCACCGATTTCTGACACTTCACCAAAGTATTTGCCTGCGAGTCTAACTGGAAGCTACAAGTACAGAGATGAAAACTCACTGTTTGTCATGATAAAGGCCAAACAAAGCAACGGAGGCCACTTCTTTCATTTAACACAGGAAGAGGCAGTATTAGGCTAAAGCCGTTCCTGGGCAGCAGATGGCTGGGGCGGTGGGTCCCACAGCAGAGGAGAGGTGTCCCTCTGCCTTGGGTCAAATGGGTAAGTGATGGCTCAAGACTCAAGAGCTCCAAGGGAAGCAGCGCAGAGCACACAACTGCATCAACAAGGGTAGCCAGGAAGCAGGAGACAGCACAATACCAGGGGCCAAATCCAGTTTTCTACAGAAACGTTACTCAAAGGACTTGGATACTTTTGCTTCATTTTGAAAAGAGGCTCCAAGGCCAGCAACCTGTGCATCTATTGTCCCACATTCATGCCCGTCCCTACAACAGCTTGTCCTCCCGTGCCCATTCCCTAGTGACACCGAAGAGCTACAAAGGCTTTTGCACATGCCCACCTATAACCAGCCCCGGTGATACCATAGCTACATTTTTAGTCCATAGCTCTTCATGCACCAAGGATGGACTAACTGCATGGAAGCAGCTCCTCATTTACACTGGGTGAACTGGTATCTCAGCGGAGATTTCAGGGCATGTGGAGCTGAAAAAGTGTCTGAAGCCTCAAAGGAAAGACCCCATCTTTCCACATCCCTTTCATCTTTACTTCTGGCTACAAAGGGTCTTCACAGGTAACTTTTGTTGGTTTATCACCTTCAGAGTGCAAGAGCATGCAGTATAGAAATGAGTCTAGAACTGAGATCACCCAGGGAGCAAAGCCTCTCATTAAAGGCAGAAGCAACCTGCAGCAGAAAATCAGAGAAGACAGGGCTGAAGGATCTCATGAGGCCATTTGACTTGCCGACCCATTGATGCTTAAGCCTAGGGCAATTCTTAACCTTTCCCACCCAAGTGTAGCTCTCAATTGCTAACACTTTCAGTTTTAGATGACAGTCTCTCCTTGTGTCTTAACCTTTCACCCAGCAGCAATATCAGTAATTACAGATTCTTCTTATAAGATATTCAGCTCCAGTACACTCAAAGGGAAATCAAAGCAGGAGGTTATGGAAGTCTGGCTCTGCCATCAACCCGGCTCAAGCCACAGCAAGTCTCTGAACTTATTTTCCTGCCACCACAAGACTTTGATACAAGCTTTTCTAGGAGAGAACTACTGGAACTCCAGACAAAAATCACCATGCAAGAGCCCTGCACCATGCTCTTGACCTTGGCACCAGCATCCTCAATGATTTCTTTTGGGGATGGACAGCCCAGGAACAGACCAAGCCTTGACAAGACCCCACGACTGCAGAGCATCACTGAAACAGTACAAATGCACCTCTTTTTACCCTTGGGTTTGCCCAGGAGGCTGCACATCATTGAAGGCACAGCTTGCCTCTCTTGAAGCAGGATTCAGGGAAGAGCACGGCTGGTTTCAGCAGCAAGACAGCAAGGCCTCTTGAAAACATAAGGACTGTGATACTTGCTTAAGCCAAAGATCTCTCTAGCCCAGCATCCTAAGATGAATTTGTCCAGTCTTTGAGCTCATACAAACTTTCAGTACCCACAGTGATGAGAAGTCATCAGGAACCACCTCCGACAGGCTGTTTGAAGTCGATGCCTGCTGGCTTTTGTACCATGAGAGACAGCAGTCATCCCCTGTTCGGTCCCTCCAAGCCACACGTGGTTTTGCAGGTTTTGATCATACCCTCACCTCCCACCATCGGTTTTCCAGGCAGCGTGAGCTCTCTTTTGTGTACATCTCTAAAGCTCAGCCCTGCTTCTGGCGGTACAGCAGTCACAGCTGCTCACCATGGGGTGTCACCCGTGCAGAGAGGGACCACCACAGTCCTGGGACGGGTGGGAGGTTCAGGTGTCAAAAGAAGTCGTCTCATTAACAAAAAAAAAAATTAACCTATGAGCAAATCTATTCATCTTTTCTTATTTTAGCTGCATACCAGAGGTCCAAAGACATGGTTGTATGAGATGCTCAACAACACTCTATAGGAGGGGTGGAAGCAGCAGAGTTGTAACCTGTCCTTCAGGCTGTTTACTATGAATAAAAGTTCCACTCCCCTCAGACATGAAATCCACAGATTACTTCACACACATGCTCCAGCATCAAATCCGAGTCCTTATAAAAACAAGGATGGTGGGACGGACTAGTGTCCTCCTGCTTTGGAGGTTGGACTGGGCAGAGGCACCAGCAGGTCTCGCCTTCCCGAGGCGTTTGCTGGGGTATCTGGCAGCCCGACCCACAGCCACCATGCAGAGGAACCACCACGAGCATCCCCCGGAGGAGAAGGCAACAGGTCTCAAAGGCTTTATGTGGAAGCAATAATGCCAGGCAGCAAAATCTTACTCCAGAAAAGTTGCTCACAGTCGAGTGCTTTCATCGGAAAACGGAAGACTATTTTTTGCTCAGATAGAAGATAGTGAGTAAATACAGAGTGGTGGGAACAAAAGTTTTAAATAGGATTTTCCATTAATGACTTGGTCTTTATCATTTCCATTTTTCCACCTCTGCAGGAACACCGTCCCACAGCCGGAGGGGGCGAGGGGCAGCCTGCAGCCTCTTTCGGGAAGCAGCGCATGATGGTGCTCGCACAGTACCTGGCAGTGTGAAAAGTCAGATCCCAGCTGAGCTCCCAGCACATTATTCTTTATAAACTTAATTTGGAACTATAAATATCCCTAGTTTACAATTTCGTTTTTTTAAAAAAAGCCACCAAACTAACTTGAAAGACTTTCACCAGATAGCATTTTGTTCTTATTTTTTTCCCCAGCAATTTGAAAGTTTTCACAGTGGTTATTCTTTCTCTTTTCCTTACAACAAAAAGTTTTCCTCAGCCCCCAGGAAATCCCTCTACATCGAATGGCCAGAAAAAAGGAAAATGCTTCATGGGCAAAAAAAGCAGAGCACTACAGAAGCATTTTTATAGTCTCTTAATCAAGAGGAATTTAAGTATGAACAAGCTACAAATGTTACAGAACTAATTCCACACACTTTTCTTTCCTCCAAATTAGGCTCTGTTAATCTTTAAAATAGAAAAAATAGCATTTTGCATTGTAAATTACTTCCACTGCTGTGCCTTGAAGCCTCAACGAGCTACACTGTAATTCTCCAGCCAGCCAGACTGCAGAAACATCTTTAACACAAAAAATCTACGCTTCGCTGTGAGCCTGACTATACTCCCCTCCTTTCAAGCCCAAGTTACGTTCCTTGTAATTCAGTGGGACTTTAAATGACATTTTGAGCGTAAAAATCCAGCAGCTTATTCCTGGCAGAAGGGCAACGAGGGAAAAGATGTGCGTGCACCAACTTTCTGAATTAATTGGGGTCCGATGCCACACGGAGCCATGCAGCATGCGAGGAGAGCCGTATGTGTGACCAATTAGCACTTCCCCTTGTTCCCCGGGCGCAGAGAAATGCTACCGCGCTTCCCTGTCGGGAACGGTGGCAGCAAGCACGTTGCAAAGCCATCCGCGCGGCATGCTGAACCCATGGCTCGCTTAATTAAACACGCTGCCAAGCAGTGGCGAGGATTTCATGGGGTATTTTGACAGGCAAAGGAGATAGGAACCCAGAATATCATGCTATTTCAGATTTACTTTCACTGCAACCTATATAAAATGTGTCCCTAGTGGCACTGGCCGTTTTTTAAAATCATATATAAAGAAACTCCACATGGAAGAGCTACACTCATGGAAAATAGGTTTTAACTCGGGTACAATCCCATCCCGAACTACCTAGAAGAGTATGGGCAGCAGCATCTTCTTCTGCAACAGATACCTCAGGATTTACCTCTTACAGGGTTACGAGCTAAGGTGCTTAATGCAGGCCAAAATTGAAGATTGAGACCATTTAAGGAGAGGAAATACATTCATGCTGGCACATCCCACGTCTTTAGTTAAACGGGTGTGGAACTTATTTTACATGAAAGCCTTGCATATTGAACAAAATGCCCATTTCTTTACGAGAAAACATCCTATTTCAACTGATTCGGCACAGTAGGTACCCCACACACATCATCCCAGGAATAATTCTCATTCATAAAGTATTTTCTTCAACCTTAAAGATGCACCCTTGCCACAGACACCTTCAATGGCAGCACTGTACATTGCCAGTGAAAATCAGTGTTGACATCTACGCTTTAAGTTAAAAAGAAAATGCAATTTACAACTGATGTACTTCCAGATGAAAGCAATCTAGTTATCTTTTATGAAAGCAATTATTTAAGGTATCAGAAATAAAACAAACCAACAACATCTTTGACAAGCGACATGCCCCAAAACTGATGAAACAGAAAGCAGAGAACGCCTTTTTTCCCCACCAGCCTACGTTAAACAGGAGTGAAAGGAAGGGGAGGGAGAAAAGCCCCCATCTATTTGGGCATAAATTAAATTGACACATTGAATATCATTGCATTAGGAGTACAACATTAACTGACAAACAATTCAAGCTACGAGAGAGCCCTTCCCACTTCCCCAGTGCTCAGAAAGGCGCGTTAATACCGGGACTGCAACAAAATGCTGCGATGTTCCCTATCCGGTAGCTTAGCAACTGTTTTTATTTCTTAAGGCTTTTCTGAGAAAGAGGGGCAAGGGGGATAAAAGAGCACGGAGGAAGCAAATGTCATGTTTGGTTTCTTTCTGACGGGCTGATGAGAGGGGCTAAGGATACGCGGTCGTTACGGCCAGGAAGGATGCGGTGCTCATGGCGGGGCTCAGGCATCGGCGGGCGGCAATCCCGACCCAGTAGCTTCACCGCTTTCCCGTCCTCGAAGGCATGGAGAAATCTCACCACGTCTAGAGCACAGCCAAAGTAGAGCGAATGCATTATTTATTACCAGAAGCTTGGGGGGGAAAGATGCTCAGAGACTCCTTCCTCCCTGCAGCTCTCCAATTCTTTGGCCACATCAAAATTCTTCCTGCTTAATCTCTGCTGCCTGCTTGAGAGGGAAAGAAAAGCCTGACTAACAAAAGCCAGAGCTTGCCCAGGCCCAGCAAGGCTCTGCTTCCTCGGTGCGGAGGGGCGACAGGCTTGCCGCCAGCACAGCAGCCCGCAACCGCCCCGTCTCACTTCCAAAGATATACTTATTATTACCGAATACTTCATCTGAACAGCCTTAATAAAATACGAGGGCATATTAACTAAGCTGTAAAAATCTATAAAAATTCTGCTTTACAAGAGATATTTACCTATGAATCAGCAGTTGGGTTAATTCATTATTCAGTAGGCTTGTTATTTACAGTGTATTACAGCTTTGTAAATTATTTATATGTGCTTGTCTCTGTCTGCGCATGATTTTCCCTTAAGAGACGAGAAATGTTTATTATCTCCCACACAGGGAGGTTGTTTCAGTCAGAGGTAGGATATTAAAAAGCATCTGATGCGCCGCACCGGCTTTCTTCTCATCCACGTCCTGTTGCGCCGTCGTGTACGGATGCAAATACACCGAGCGCGGGGATCCCAGGGAAATCCACCCCCGCGTCTGGGAGCCTTCAACTCGAAAATGCAGCTTTTTGCACCATGTAGGCAAGCATCAGTTTAGACAGCAGCTACCCCAGGGCCACCGCCAGCCGCAGGTCCGGGAGGAAAAGAAAGTTTAAGTTTTGTTTCATGTTGAAGTGTGAAAACCCACCGTCAAATCAGATTCCTAACAGGGAACTTTTTAGTTGCTAATGGTAGGTCAGGTTTTAAAATCTGCTGCCTAATCGGCAAGCACGTGTATTTTGTGTAGCAGATGCCAAGAAAACCATTGGAGGGACCCGGTCTCCATCCCTTCAAGGAGAGAGCTGGACCACAGCTATGGAAAAGCCATCAAACACGCGAGCTCCGCGGCATTGCCATCCAGGGCCAGCTGTTTCGGGCACCCAGTGTGAACCACAGAAACATTAAAAGCTCTCCTAGATCCAAATAATGTCAACGGGAGCTCAGTGGATTTTTACAAGCATCCTAAAATTGGTTGGCCACCCAGCTCCCACTGGTACCAACTGCAGAGGAGCGCTTCATCCTCACGTAGCTGTAACAAATAGGGCTTGGCACCCACGTCCCTTGAAAAGTGACTCCGGTGACTCACCCGATCCCATCTTTCCTTTGCTTAGTAAATCAGCAGAAAATAATGTTTAAACACATTTTTTTAAGGCATCTAGCACACTTCAGACTTTTTAATCAATAAAAAAAAAATTAAGCCCACGTTTCTGTATTAATTAAATTCCAACCCCCGTGCAAATGCAACTTGGTGCCCGTCCAAGATAAGCAGTTTGTAGTAAACATGAGCCGTGGCATTCGCCATTCCCAACATAAAAATACGTGCAGATGGACATGTGCTAAGCCACATCATTAGCTCGGAGCATGCCTGCCTGTTCAGCAAGTGTAAAACAAATTTAGAGCAGGAATGCTAACAACTGTAAACAGCACATTTTAATACTG
Source organism: Theristicus caerulescens (assembly GCA_020745775.1). Classification (NCBI taxonomy): domain Eukaryota; kingdom Metazoa; phylum Chordata; class Aves; order Pelecaniformes; family Threskiornithidae; genus Theristicus; species Theristicus caerulescens. Next base: position 22,522,514 of record CM036567.1, on the reverse strand, counting down.
CTATCCACTGATAAAAGTGAATTACTTAAAAAAAAAAATGAACCTAACTTGGGAAGTTTGAAAAAGATTGATTCAAAACATCTCTCTTGCTGATTTGAGTAGTGATGAGAGACCTCAAAAATGGAGTGAATGTGGAAAAAAAAGGGGTGGATGAGCTTCAGTGCAAATAAAGGTATCACAAAGGTACCATCGAGGTAGAAAGCATCCAGGGAGGAGCAGCCGAACGGACTGACGGGGCAGAGCAGAGACACAAAGGGCCAGACGGTTACTGTGACCCCATGGGGCATCTCTAACGGTGGTGGCAATCAAAGATCAAAATTTGCTCAACCGAATCACAGGAGGACCAGGACTTGACAGCTCTTGAGAGCCGGAGGTGCCCTTTCAGACCTGGGGGCAGGCTGGGACCCCTGCATCGCGCTGCCTGTGCCACAGCAGCTTTGCGAGGTCTCACACCACCACTGTCTGCAAAGTGCCCACGTTAGGGTGGAAAATTAAGCCATAAAAGAAAATGACTGAAGCTCTGTTTAACTTGATTAAATATTAAGAACGTTTCTATGTAAAGTCAGCATTAACTCACTAATCGCATTAACAATTTTTTAAATACTATTGGCAACGTCAGGCTTAATTTCTGTCAGGCCATGCCAACGAAGAACTATAGTCTTCTTATTCCCACTAAAATTACAACATTTCTGACCTCAAAGAAGTCTGTCACACGGTTATTGTTTCTTTTTCACAATCTACTGATCGTGAAAAGTTAATGAAGCTGCTTATAGATAGGATGAAAAAATGATTTTCTCCCTTTTGAATGAAGTTAATGCATTTCCCTCCTGTACCAGAAACCACAGTGGCCCAGAGATGGCCAATTCTTCACTCTCACGATCAGAGTTCCTATCTTTAGGTCTTAAAGAACATTGGTTTGTTGTCTTGTCATCTTTTCCTTAGTTTATTTATTTTTTACACATTTTGATGATGCTACAGTTTCTCCATTCATAACTGACTTTCCAAGATAAAAAAAGATTCCTATTAACAGAAGCTTGCTTTACCCTCAGCTGCCTGAAAAGTGAATTTATTAGAAATACTTCCAGTGGCTCAAAGCCTGCACTTACATCTGGGCAACAAACTTTTCAGTGGGACTGCTGCATGAAAGCAATACAGCTGCAAGACCAAGACCAGAATTTGAAGCAATAATTTGTGTCGGGAATCTGCAGAGCTATTTTTTTTTTTTAAACCAAGAAATAATATTCTCAAACCATGGCATGAATACATTTTCTTACTCTCTCACTATCAGCTGAGGATCCCAAATACTTCTGTTCATGATTTGTTATCCAGAAATGGGATTTTAGCCTCTGTTTTAGAGAGAAAACCTTTTTATAAAAGGTTTGGTGACAAAGTTTTACAGCATTCAAGCCACTGAACTGGACTAAGAGGCGACTTCTGCACAGAGGAGCTCAGCAGATCCACCCTGCAAGGCGGTACTGTGCTAGTACAAACAGTTTCCTTCTCTCAGACTTGGAAAACTAACGGGAATTAGATAAAGCGGGGAACTTAATTGAGTTTTCTTGCTTATGAAGAATCAATGAGATCTACTAATCCTCAGATTTTTAGCAGCATGTTAAGAACAGACAATCAGTCCAAATTTTTCACATTCTGAACTTCCTCATTAGAAGAGCAGTCCTAATGCAAAGGGCATTTCAGTATTTCTTGCGTGCATCTGATACACTTCAGATAATTATATTTCAGTAGAGCTTTGCAAATGCTATTTTTGTGCACAGTAACTGGATTCCAGTTTCTTTCCAAAGAGTCTGAGACAAAATCACAAACAAAACAACAGTAATTCATATATCAAGAATGCTACAAATCCTAACACACACAGAGAAATCCATACAGCTTATTAAATACGTATGCACGGACACTGGGTTTTTTCCTGGCTAAGAAAGGAGGAACACCAAATCCAATGCAACACAGCCACTCTTCCTCAGTATATTTTATGGCTACCAGCCCATGAGAATCGCTTTAATAAATATAAATGCAAAAAACAAGATTCAAGTCAATTATTTAAATGAAGGCTGTTGCTTGCTGATCTAAAGCGTGACTAAACCCGGCGGTTTAAATCAATCAAGCCTAATGCATTTAAGAGGTCTGACGCAAGGCTGCCCATCGCTAGCCCGTCACTGCTGTGCTTTCCTCACCTTCCTGTTTTTAAGCAAAAGGAGTGAAATCCTGACTCCGGAGGAATCGGTGGGATTTTCGCCATCCTTTTTTATGGCCGTTGCTCAAGGAGTGCCTGGGAAGCCGGCGACCCAGCCTCAAGCCGTGCACAGCTCCCAGCCAGCTCCTGGCAGCAAATCCCTCAGCCCTGGCACCAGGGAGGGGAATTCAGCCCCCGTGGCACAGAGACGGCTTAGCTAAAGATGTCACGGCCAGCCAGAGCCAGGCCAAAACTGCGAGTGTGGTGGATGAGGGCGAGGGGAAGGTGCCCACAGCTCCCTGTGGATGCGCTTGCGAGGATTTCTCCAAATGCAGAACAAACCGCAGACCTCGTGCCTACCAAGGCAAGAGCACCGTAAGCGCCCAAAATGAAGCAGCCCCCCCAGACATTGCTGCGTGCCTGCTCACAAGCTGCAAACTCAAAAGCCCGGAGCCAGGCACCGTAGCAGAGGACTTCCCATGCAACTGCTTTGCTGCTTGTTAATAAAATCGTGCTCTGCTCTCTGCCTTCCCTCCCCACGCTCACCCCCCATGTGCAACACCCCTCTCCTTGCAGCTCCCTTCCTGGGACCTGGTTCAGCGTTTAAGGTCTGGGTGGGCTCTGGTTTCTCACTGGTAACCGGAATCGTTCAACTGTCCTCAGAGGAAACCTGGTTTCCCAGCTGCATGTATCGACCGGGTTATCTGCAGTGCAGAAGACTCTGTAAGCAAACAGAGAACGATGCCAGCTCTTCCCCCTACAATCTGGTCCCTATTAATTTAAAATTATTTGAAAACTCCAATGAAATATTGAATTAAAATGTAATTGCAGGGGTTGGGAAAGGTTGTGGCACTAAAGCTCTTATGAAGCTGCTTCATCTGCATGACATTTTGGCAGCACTTACTGCCAGCTATGCAATTTAAGCGTGGAAGCTGATAGCCAAAGGGAGAAAGATCCCAAAGCTGCACGTTTTGGAGCACCACCCCACATTGGAAGGTAATCGCGCAGAGCCAGGACACCTCAATATACCAGCCTTAAGCCTCCTCCGCACCGTAAGACACTTCATATAAAGGAAGAAGTGTTCCAACAACAGCAAAAAACTGTAAAAACAGAAAAACTGCTCTTGGTTGGTTTCGGCACGCCATCTAAGACTCAAAACGTGCAATGTTCTTGCTTCGCCTGTGGGCACATTTTGGCAGGCATTTCTCTCGGAGGTACGGCGTGCCGTAGCCGTGCTCTCTCTTGCGGCTCGGTTATTTTTACCCCGCATTGACTCCCCAGCCTGGCTCACCACACAGCCGCCGCGAGGAAAGCGGCGGAGCTGAGGCAGCTTCAGCTGATGGAGAGAAATGCTCTTTAAGCCATGGTCTGAAACAGCGTGGGCAGACACTGAGTTAGATCCATGTTCTCCCGCTCCTATTTCATATTCATCATCATCCAGCAGCAGCCACCAACGCGCTCCCCCCGCTTTTCTGGAGCTCAGCCACGCACGGCTGTCCTGCTTTCCCCCCGGCACGTGGCGTTTCCCCTTGCTGGGCTGTGCCTAAACCTCCTCTGTGCCCACGAGGGAGCACGGCTGCAGGAATAACCCCACACCACGGCCGCGCATCCCTTTTCCTAGTGCTCAGCACAGCCGTGCCTCTGCGGCGGGTACCGTGGCATTAAAGGCAGGTACTCTGCTGCATCTAGGTCGCATCCTGCAAGCGCTGCGGCAAGAGTTAGTGACAGGATAGCAAATACCTCAGATATTATGTACAGTTTGGGAACGTGGGAGCATTTCTGACCTCCCCAGCATCCATCTGGCTGTTTCACATCAGCACAGACAATAGGTCGTGCAGAAGCCCAAGAGCTTTCACACGTCCACTGTCGGCCGTGCATATAAATAGAGACTTGCCTGCTCAACAGACACGGCATCCTGCAGCAGCTCAGAGTAACTCAATATCCTCCCACCACGCCACCAGCCTCTCCCTCAGACACCCATATAAAGATGTCTTTGCAGGCATCTTTAAAAAAAATCCCACAACTCCGGCAGAGCAGATCCCACACGAGCCTCACGTTTCAACCAGGATGCTCTGCCCACAGCTCCCTCCTGGCGTCTCCGCTGCTAAACTGGGACACGGGGAACCAGCCAGACTCCTGTGCCACTTAGCCGCATCCATAAATAAATCCTCATCACCAACCAGCATCTCAGCGGAAGGCAGCAGGGTGCCACCGTGACACGTGGTCCCGTCAAGCAGAGGGGTCGGGGAAGCACTGCCACAGGCTTGCCCTGCTCCCAAACCCATCCCTGTGCACCCACCAAGAGCTGGCCCAAAGATGGGCACTGGGCTCAACCAACTTGGGGTCCCTGGTTGTAGGGACAAGTCCCGCACGTGCTGTTATTCCACCACGTGCAAGATGGGTTGGCTGCAACTTGTCTTTCATGCACATTTGCCAGAGACACTGTGGCTTGTTGTTTTATTCAGCCTCAAGTAACGCAACGACATTTGCCAAAGACGTGGCAAACATACCACTTGTCCAGCTAAATATACTAAATCCTGTGTCTCTCCAGGAAAAAGCAGATCTAGAATCCAAATTAATCAAAGTCTATCAAGCCCCTAAACAACAAGGGCTCCCCTCTTAGCCCCTACCTCTCCACCAGCCCAAGAAGGATGCAGAAGTCTTCACAGAGATGGGTCTATCTTTACAGACACAGATTAGCATAGAGGACTTCACTGTACAATGAGTCCCTGTGCGACAGAGTCCGAGGCGACACCAGCCACAGACAGTTATTGATTACGAGTCAAAATGAAGAACGGTCTGCTTTGAACTGAACAATTTTATTACAGTCTTTGCTACCAAGACACAGTGGCTCTCAAGACTGGCTTCAGTGAGCAAATCTCCAGGCTATCTGTCAAAGGCAATGCCAGCATATTATTCTGTGGGGTTATTCAAGTGACCTTAAAGCAACTGTACGGACCTCTGATATTTGTGCAGGTCAAAGACTGTCTTCATACATTCTGAAGACATATAGTAGATATACGGCATTGTGTCAAAAGATGAACTTTTTTTTTTCTTTTACTAAGTAAAGTCTTTTAGATCATTTAGTCATCAAGAACATGCTTCTAGTTGAGAAGTACTGAGACACCATGAACTGCACTTAAACGTTCGTGCTTTCTACACCCACAAAGAAGTTACCCAGCTTCACGGCAAATACCTTCCAGAGCCCACTATCCTCCCAGTCTCCAAAGCTGGTTATTTCACTTGGCTGGGCACTAACACCAGTTTCATCAAAGTATCATCTTCCAGAGTTAAACTGAATTCCCAACATGACGTGGAAACTAAATATAATGAAGCAACTGCCATATATCACCACTTTTAACAACATGCTCCGGTGCAGCATTAGCATGACAACAGCTCGGCTTCGGCTCTTCATTCCCACATCTAGGGCTTTTATTTAACGTCTTTCTTATCTGCTTGGCTCGGTCCATATCCACCCATACTAACAGATTTCCACACAGCATGAAGTAGTGGTTTTCTGCTAACGTGTCGGCCTTCCAGGCAGCGGTTATACCCAGGTAGGCAATAAAGCCACGAGCCTGCTCACCAAGAACTCTTCCCACCTGTCAGCAGATGCTTAGAGCAACATGATGAATATCAAACAACCGACTGGCACACCAATGTTCAGCTAAGCAGCTGGTTTTTGCCTTTCTAATGAAAAAGCCAACAACAACAACAAAAAGCAGCTTCTACCTTTCTGGATCTGATGGCAAATAGCAGTGAATACTCCAAATATGCAGCTTTCTCCGTAATACACCCTGTATTGTCATACTACTTCAGGAGAAAAATAAGTGTGTTCTTTGGAAGTCTTGAAGTTCAGGCCTAATCCCAAGCCGTTGCCCCATGCGGGTGAGGGAACACATGGATCTGCAAAGGCTGGGATCTGTCTCACAGCTGAGATCACAGCAAGCGCATCCTCACTCATGGGATAAATAACATCCCAGCGGCATTTCCCACAGCAGAGGGACAGGTGAGCAGCCTTCATCCTCCCAAGGAACCGACAAAGAGGGGGCAAGCGTAACTTATTTCCCAAAGGGAAATTTGTGTAACTAACCTATCTTGCAAAAGCACACACATACCTGCCTCTTTCTGCCTACGATTATCTGGCAATTTGGTATTTAGAGGAAACCAGCACTGCAATGAGAGCTTGGAGCTCTGAAAGGCTGTTGAATGAACTCTGCACAAAGGACCTACAGGGACGCGTGGCTTTCTCGCTTAACCAGCACATTCGCTTTTGAAGTTCTTCACTTGCGAACTTTACCCAAACTAACTTGATAATTCAACTTTTCTTTGTTTGTTTCTCCCTAACACTGATTTTTGCTTTCTCACTCATGACTGAGCATGTTAAAAAAAAAAGATAAAATAACAACCCATCAGCCATAAGAAACATACTATTTTTTTGTTTCTACAGTTCCCAACCAGTACATTCTCCTCCTTCAACTACCCGCCATATTCAGAAAAGCAGATGGCTTCATTCAAACAAAATTAAAATAGATAAGAGCATGCTAACTTTTTTATGCCTTATGACGATCATCTTTATGATTTTGATTCGCAAGTGCGAAAACTATACCAGATCCAAGGTAGTATAAAGTGCGTCATGGGAAAAGGATTAACAAACATCCTTCCACTCCTACAGTGAACGCAGATTCCACTAAGGTTTTGCAAACTTAGAGTCTTAATATTAATGCGACTGAGGTTGGCCACGGTTTGGGACAAGCGAATTTCCTTTTGCAGCAGACGTGGATGGCACATGCATTTATGTATCATTATGTGGACACAGCAGGGGAAAGTGTGCAACACAAACGTGCGCTGGTCTGCATTACAAAATCCTAGAGCCAAGGTGCCTTGCAAAAATTCACAGGCACTTAGGGGTGAGGCAGTATTGAAGCACATTTTAAAAAAAATATTTAGCTAGAACTGTTTTTACCAACACAGCAATCAACACTGTGCAATGAACAGATGGACAGACCATGGCACTTTCACCCCTTCGATATCCTGAAAAAAAAAAAAAAAGAAGAGAGGCGAGGGTGGGTAGGCATCAAGAGAGGAACCTCTCCAGTGCAGACTAGAAATTCATCCCTTCCCAAAGTCTCCTTATCTGCAATACCATTGTCACCAAAGGCGTATTTGCGTGGCTGGGTGCACCCAGTCCTCAGACTGCCGGTGTTCATCCACACCAGGAGCCATCGTAACGCGTGCTCGCGGCCCCGCAATCTTGCTCGCAGCCCGTCCGCGTCTCGCCCAACAAGCGACTGCAGCCTGCAGAGAAGGTGCTGCGTGTTTGTTTTTCCAGTAACGGGGAAGTAGAGAAAGGAAAAGACTCAAAGTCATTGCAAAGGCACATCTGAGAACGCAGCTTTGTGCAGAGATGTTAGGATATGTGGAAAGCAGCCGAACTCATTTTTGAAAGCATTTTTCCTCCTTCTAAAGGCTCTGCTGCCATCCTGGCAAAGCGTGCCCTTGTCAGTCAGTGGCTAACCTTGTCAAGGGGAAGAAAAGGCTGGGAAGTGACAGGTTTGACAACCTGTCGGATGCCTGGTGCTCTGCTCTCCTCCTGATCTGATCACTATCAAACATTAAACCACTGTTCCTCCACACAGGAGTGCAACTTGATGCTTGCAAGCCTCAGCCAAGAAAGATAGCGAGGCTGGTAAGCTGCCAAGATCCTTGCTTTGTCCCTTCCTTCCATGTTCTAGACTCCCCTTTTATGATCTGATTGTTGAACGTGTCGCACCGGGAGCAGTCCCATAGGAGTCCCAAATGGATCACTGAAATTGCCATTGGTTTTCAGGAAAATGAGAATTAGACATGGGTGATAGAACCGTAACATCCGAAAGGAGAGACATGGGTGACAACTGCCTGTTGCCAGTCTGCACAACCTCGCTTGCAAATCAAGTTCCAAACTTAGAGAAACTCCAGATGGACCAAAATCTCCCCCATCCCCTCAGAAAAGCAAAAAAGCCCACTCCCATGCCACACGTACTGAAAACCCCAGCACACTGCACATCATCCACTCAGTCTTTAGACACCCACTGAATGAGGTCATCTGAGCATAAGGACTCTGTGTTCACGAGGGGATAGAGTATTTTAATTCATCTCTTCCCTCCACACACAAAACCTCTGCTTTTCCGAAGTAGCTTTCAGGATTCACGCGCAAAAGCAGTAGCACTGACTGCAAAACCCTGCTCTTTATGCTCTTTAATTCCACTGACACTGCAAGAGTCAAAGGCTGAATAGTCAGGAGGAAAAAGCATCTTGCAATCAGGAGCTTAGCTGCAGCTAAGTGAAGTTGGAGCTGTAGTGTATATTTGAAGAGGCCATTTAGCCAACAGATGCCAAGGACAGACTACAAGTAGCACTTAGATTGTTCTTTCATAGCGTTCATATTTAACTTACAGCAAGACGGTCTGCTATCTTCCTAGTTCCCAGTGGACTTAAGTCAAAACTGCATCTGGTTAATTTGTTTCACGAAGACCTTCTCAGCAACAAAAGCAAGATGCCTGCTGCAAAGCCCAGCTGCTTCAACTCTGTGTTGCCATCTAACAGTCAAGTTGACTTAAGCAAAAGGCAACTTGGGGGCTTCCTCAAGTCTAAGGAGGCTTGTTAACTCTTCACAGCCTTCTCTGTTAAAATGCAATTGCAAATGCAAAGCAGGCAGGGGAACAATACCCCAAAAAACAGCCCTCAATTTGCATCATGCAAGCAAGAGGAGGCACAACTGGACTTCCACAGCACTTTGAAAGCATGGTCTTTCCCAGCCCAGCTTAAGAGATCTGCAACGGGGCAGCAGGTCAATCGCTTGTCATCTGTTGGGGTACTACTGCTGTCCCCAAAACACCTATGGATGGACACACGGCTGCAGCATCCGCGGGGCAGGAGGGAGCGGTTGCTCCTGCTCTCAGGCGCTGGCAGGTAATGAGAAGCGACAGGTTTCGAAGCACAGAGCCCTGTTGCGTGGGAGCGGTGCTGCTGCTGCTGCGTGACGGCACAGGACAGCAAGGCCTGCTCTGTAGGGAGCTGTCGTCCTTTAGATAAGACCAAACAATCTAACTCCAAATACCAGACAAGCTTTCAAGAATACATAAACCCTTTTTCAGGTCTTTGTAGCTTGCTAGCCTGAAAACTTGTCTGTTGGATTTTTTTTCCCCCCAAATCCAACACAAGACCTCCAAACGCATTCATCTATAATCGCTGCTTCAACACTTCAGATCCTGCAGCCCAGGACATCACTTGCACACAGGCAGGGCAAAGCTGCCCCTTCCTCCTCTGCTCTGCAGCCTCCTCACCGCCACTCCCTGCTGCAAACACCGTACGCAGATGCACAGAGATCCCACACTGCAACACTCGTCCACCTGCTGTGTTTCACCGGTCTGAATAGAGACAAAACCCAAGCTTGTGCAAACTTGAAAATTCAGCTAAGGATCTGGGGAAAAAAGTACAACAATGAGAATATTTTTCTCTTTAAAAACCACAATTTTACATCTCGCATCTTTTACGGACTTGCAGGGTCGTTCCCTTGCAACAGACAGCTCACTGCTCACTTTGCTTTCAGGATCCTCCTTCTCTTTTCACACACCAAGAGAAGGTTTCTTTTTAAACAAATAAAAACTAAAGCTTTTTAAGACTGATTTCCCTTTTCAAGGCAGTAAGGAAATAGATTCCTTTTAGCATGCTTCATGCTTGAAAAGGTTACAGTGGCCTTTCAAAATACCACACGCTGTGCATTCTGTATAGCATTAATGACTTGGAGGATGCACTGATAACTTTCTAGTACATCTTAACCTTTTAAAATTGGGCCTTCATTGTCTTACCTTAATAAGCAGTTTGTTCACCTTATGTCATTTATGTCTCGCAAAGGCCACCCTGGCTGAAAATACACATTAGATGTAAAACCACTTGTCTGGCGCGTGTAGTTTAGTGCATGTAACAGCGAAGCAACGGCATCAAATAAAATATGCTTATCCTCTCCTCCCATTATTTCACTCCGCTGTGACTAAAGCCTCCCAGTAATCCCAGATGAGCAGCTCCCTGGCTCTTCACCGCACTCCTTCGAACCGCAGGGCAAGAGGGCACCGACAAAGGTGTAAGATTTTATTCACTGCACAGAAGTTGACCGCCTGGTGCAAGCACAGCGGCTCCCTGGGAAAAGGCGGGGCGGGGGGCAGGAATCGATAAGAAATCAACAGTGATTAATGCTGTTTGACAATCTTTTACATTAATCGTGTTTCCATGCTCTTGAGAATGCGAAGTGGAAAATCTATAGTCATAAAAGTGTAATTGGGAACACTCTTCCTACTTGCACTGAGATGAGGGAGAGAAAATCTTAAAAAAAAATGTTTAATTATTAAACATCTAATTTTAAGTGATGCACACAATAGCGCTTTCTTATTCAAAGAAAACTTGGAGAGCAAATAGAGTGCCAGGCATCCTCCCTCCCTGCTGCAAGCAAGCCCTGCCAGTTTAGACAACAATCTCTTTGTCTGATCCCTCAACTCCATCATTAACAAACTGATAAAAAATTCATAAAAACACACACCTAGCAGAAGTTAAAATACAGCCACAACGAGGAGTCAATCACTCTTTCTGAAGAACAAGCTACGAGATGCCACGGAAAGCAATGATGTCTTCATTAGCTTTTACAGTAAACATCCCTCTTGGAAAGCAGCCTTTATGATCCACCAAGGGCAATAAAGATGTCTTTGCAAATTGATGAGACAAATACTTTAGAGGTATAGTTTCCTCCAGAGCTAGTGGGAAACAGAAGATATCATCATTCGCTAAAATTATATAGAGGGAAAAAAATTATTCATTGTTATCATGGCAAGTGCACACCTGTAACAAAATTAGGATCAATCACCGAGGCGCCCGGAGGGGAAAGTCCGGCTGGCACGGGGTGAGCTGGATACCCCCCAGCCAGCTGTACCCTGAAGCCTCACCTGTAACCATGAGGACCATTCTCTGTGACAGCTTTTCACCATTAATTTTGGGGAGTTCCCGAGTGATATAACAAAGGAGAGGAAAGGAAAATAGAAAGAAAACAATGAGCATCTGATACACAACAGGGCTGATGTGAGATTCTCCTCGCACTAATCAGATATGATGCTGACAGTCTTTGACATTATACCAAAAAGCCATTTTTGAGCAAAGACTGAGTTACCAGAAGCTAAAGAAATTAAATTTCCAGGTCTAAATCTGCAGTCTTAAAATTAAATTTATCCAAGGCAAGAGACCTCTGCTAGCATGGAAATACAAAATGCTTCTAAAGGAAAAGTATGTAGGGAAAAGGAGCTCAAGAAGAATATCTCTATTATGAAAAACAACTGCTTTAAAAACCAGCACTGGAAGCAAGAGGAAACCAGCAGCACAGGTACAACTGGGGACAGACAAGCAAGACAAAATTCACATTCCTTCCTTGCCTTTTCTTGCTCCAACTACTCTTGCTTATGGTTGTTTCCAAATCACATTTTGGGACACCTGGACCATCTGGGACTAAGCCCCAGGGACAGGCAGGCCTGGCAGCAGCGATGCCTGCCGCAAAGCCTTGCCACCCCCCGAGCCGGCTGCAGCGTGGGACTGCGCAGGCAGTGTTTGTCAAGTGGGGAACCTAAGCTGAAGATTTTTTTCACTGTTTCTGTTACAGCTTTGCTGCCAAAGCAAGTACACTGCACCCTAAAACGTGACATTTGTCATAAAATCAGCTCCTTTGAGTATAACCTTTATGGAGAGGAATGGATTCGCTTTAGCAGCTCTCCCTTGCAAGGATCCAGAAGGCTCATGCGCTCTCCCGTACTCTTCCTACCACACTCCACACGCGCTGGATGAGCCAATCCAGTTTTGCAAGATGTATAGCTTAATTAATAACTTTGATGTTGGCAATTAAGGTGTGTTTGAAAGAAGATAATGAATATTTTTTCACATGAAAGCACCACCTTTTTAGTCTAGCAAACCTCTATGCAAACTATAATTGATAGTTTGGTTTAACGTGGAATATTCCTGCCGCAATTATGGGGTTTTATTGCTCTATGTTACTGCACTTTGCACAAAAAATATTTTCGTTACCATAAATTCCTTTGCTAGCAGGCTGCTTAGGATGGGAGCAGAAACAAGCATCAGCTTCTCCAGTGCTGGACATCTCAGCTTACTCCTTGCAATACAGCAACAGAGGAGCTCTCGTATGAGACGGCCGTGCCTGGCTCACTACAAACCTGCGAAGGACCGGGGATATCTGCAAGGGCACCGCCCGGCTCCCCGCTCCGAGGCACTGCAGATCTGCTTGTACCTTACACAGAGAAGGCAAAAAGCAGGAGATCTTTCTATGGGGAAGAAGGAGAAACTGAGGCAGAGAGCATCGTGTGCACGATTTACCGTGAGTCACAGGTGTTTTGTTGAGGAGCTGAGGTCCAAACCCTCCCAAAAGTGCCTTCAGACCACCCTTTGCTCCAGGGGCCCCCAAGAAGCAACAGTTTGCCCATGAGGCGAGGGGAGGCCGTGCTCGCTGGGATGCTGCTCAGCCTGTCCGGACCCTATTCCGCAGGCAAAGCAACCAGGTTTCAGCTCCAGGGTATCGACGGCTATTCCTTGGACTGGAAACACTAACTGAAACAGGTTTTTCAGCTCACTGCCAGATCAGCTTCTGCCTGAGCTCCAGGAACATGCCTGCAAGGAAGCAGAGTAGTAGGCAGCAGAGCAGTACCAGCTTCCTCCATAACCCAGCACATGTCCTGGGGCTACCACGCTCCTTGGCCGGCTAGCAGGTCTCTGAAGGCATCATTAATTCTCTCCCTGCAGTAGCCCAAGGTACACTGTGAGCTCCTGTTCATGGCACAAGAAGTCTTCCCCCGCCTCGCCTTGGAAAAACACCATTTCTCAGACCAAAACTGCACAGCACTTGCGGGAAGCCAGCTCTCAAGCCAGAAACCCCTCTAGGGTCCCTGACCCTAACCCCTAGGCCCGTTTTCCAAGGGATGGCCCTGTAATGACGAGCCACACATTCCCACTGAGTCATTGGATAGGGACACTGCGATCGCCCCACACTGCCACAGCCATTTGCAGCACCTCGATGTTTAGGCTGGATATTAGGAAAAACTTCTTCACTGAAAGAGTGGTCAGGCCCTGGCACAGGCTGCCCAGGGCAGTGGTTGAGTCCCCATCCCTGGAGGGATTTAAAAGCCGGGTAGATGCGGTGCTTGAGGACATGGTTTAGTGGCGGACTTGGCAGTGGTAGGTTAATGGTTGGACCTGATGATCCTAAGGGTCTTTTCCAACCTAACAATTCTATGATTCTATGATTCTCTTCTGAGACCACTAACGACTCCCTAACGTGTCCTCTGCCAAGGTCAAACCACTGCTAACCAGAAAATGCCTTGCCCAGATCCAACAGAAGTTATCATCTGCTCTCAGGATTACTTAAGTTGAAAAGGAGAAAACACAAGAAAGTTCAAACAGTCTCAGGGCTCAGACATGGCACCAAACATTCTCCAGAGCTCCTTCTGTGCCACCACCAAGCCCCATACTTGACCCAAAGTTCTTAACCCACCCTCTGCATGCCCAGCACTGTATGTTCACCACCTCTCAAGCTTAGAAAGAGGATTTACTGATTGAGAGTTGCAGCCTGCACTCTAATGCAGAAAGCAAAACCACAGGAACCTGGGTTCCTCAGCATGAGATTTACTCCAAGTTATTTTAATACCAGAGATGGTTGCCCGAGGAAGCAGAGCCCCCATGCTCCAGCCGCACTTCGCCACCCCACCAGGACCAGGAGGAAGGCTGGCACGGCCAGCACAGCTTCTGCAGGGCCATCCCAAACCAGGCTGGGGAAGCAAAGCGCTCGCTCAGCCAGACACCAACAGAGCCCCGCATTAACTTGCCCAGCCTAAGCAGTATGAAAGTGCTTGAACATGAGGTGCACAAGGCTGCTAAACAATTCATAGACTCATTCTAAAAATAAGTCTCGGAGGAAATGCCAAACTTCACTTTATTAGCACTTAAATAAATTTAATGCTATCTATAGTTGCAGCTCTAACTATAGCTACAGCTGAGCAACCCTGCAGAGTTGCATTTTAAGGCACTCCTTAACTAGAAACAATTTGCATCAAGCTGTGTAAGGTGCTGCTTCTTACCAAGAACAGAAAGGTAATTTGCACTTTTCCCCTCCTTGTACTGTTTAATTTCCTAGGAGGTTAAAAGGCTCACCTGGCCATTAATATAACGATACTAGTACGTTCGCAGAATTGCCGTAGACCATGATCATCAGAGCAGCTGCGCCAGAAATACAACTTTCTATAGTTCTGCCCCAAACTTCTGCCTCTGCTCTGCACACCCAAAAAAGGGCCATGAAATAATCTCGCAGCACTCCTGACGGTGAATAAGCCTATCATGCGTATGCCAAAGCAACCCATGCCACTTCTAGGATCTAAACCTTTGTAGCCTGCAACGAAGAGAGGCTACGCTCCGGAGAAGTGATGGGTCCACGTGTCCACTGCACATCCACGCATCCTGGGAAGGCTGACATCTTTTCAAATGCTCCTTTCCATGTTACACTTGCTGCAGGAGCAGCCCAACTACAATTTTTCCACAGCGAATTGGGCCCTAATTACTGAACAGTTTGTGAACAACTGCCCTTAAAATGTTAACAGCTGAAAAGATGATAACAATAATTCTGTTTGCAGTTATAATGGCCCCTCATTAGAGTCGCTTAATTAAATGTTTTCCAAAACTATCCCAGAAAAAGAGCCTGCTCTCTCGACTGTAAAAGCAGAATCCAAAGCAGCCGCAAGGAAACAGTGGCTTTTTCCAGCTGAAGGATTTCCTACGGCCAACCACGAGGAGTGACCTCACACGCGTCCCTAACGCGGCAGAATTTGCCATCATTAATCCGTTCACTCAATAGGAAAAGATGCTGCAGGTCTTGGTGAGCATATTCCACTGTGAGCACTGTGCCATAAATTAAAAACGCTTAAATCTTTTACACTTATTTAGCCTTTATGCTATCTCTCCACCCCATTCACTAAGTGCCCTTGTAGGATGAAGCAATAATTTAACATTCTCCCACAACCAAGTCAAAAGGAACAAATGTGCTTCCTTCAACATATGCAGAGCAGCATAATGGGGGGAGTTTTCTTTCATATAAATGTTTATGCACAAGCGATGCTACGGCACACGTTGTCCCACCTTCCCAGCTCCCTGCCATCCTGCCCGCACCTTTGCAGAGCCGCATCTAATCCTCTTAACCAAGCACCAACAAATAAGAGTCTTCACGCTACCTTCCACCCCATGCAAAGGAGACTAAATAGATATCATGTAACACATTACCATTTGTTACCTAATTAAGATTTAATGGCAAACCACAATCGGTTTACTCCAACACAACCAGCTGTTTACAAGCAGAGAGCTGGCCTAGGAAAGCAAACACACAGTCATGATCTTGCCATTCATCACTGAAGTATCTTGAGTCCCACTGATGAAAAGCAGAAAATTCTTGCCATTAAACACATATAAAAAGGCACTTTAGCAATGCCTTACAGCTTACACTGGGTTGCTGACTTCTGTCTAGTACAGAAGGGAAAAAAATCTGGATTATATTTTATACTTGTCCCCAAGCATCTGCTCTCAGGGCTGGACAGGTCTTTGGTCTGACCTGGCAGATGTGCAGACAGTATCACACGGATTTAACTTTGCTGTATCAATACACTCGGCAATTTAACGGGGCCACAAGAGAAGAGCTGTGCCTCCTGGACAGGAGCATCCCTGGCACATAACTGCTGGCATAAGACTTCACCTTAGTGCTCCTGTAGTAAAAACCAGGTTCAAGGAGCTGGCAGACTAAAGGGTGACACATACACCATTTTTTTCTTCTTTTATTGGTGCACTGATTCATGCCATGGCATGCAGCAAGCTGGGGAGACGGCTTAACAGAAGGACACAGCGGGAACCTATGGAGAACTAATACTGCTCAGACTCCCCTGGAGAGGGCTGCACAGGGTGGGGGGAGGAGAAATATGTATTATCTGACTCAATCGTAGGATGCACTTCTTGGATATTTTTATTCTAAACCCACTCTATTTCCAAATCTGCACAATATAAGAGGACAAACTCGAGTGAAAACTGCCCGAGCTGGCTCTAGGAGCATTGCATCTTCAGTAGCCCACAGTTGTTCCTTCTATGAATTCACTCTGCTCTTCCTTTTCGGGGTGAACTCAACCCCAAATGAGTTATAGTACTCCTGGCACATGAGGTAGGCATCCTTTTTCATCACTGCAGTTGCCAGAATCACGATGTATTCCTGGGCAATCAGCGATGTTCCTTCTTCTCCCAGGCACCCTTGCTCTCCTCCAGGTCTTTGCAAAGCTGTTGTTAAAACCCATTTTTATGAATGAATGCTTTCCAAAGTACTATAGATAGCAGCAGGGTTAAAGCACCCATTGAAAAGGAGCGCATAGGCACTTGGAGGCAATACGCAAAACGTACCATAATCCCTGAAGGGGATTACACTTTTGCAGTCTGGCTCAAAACAAGTTTCCAACTTGATTACGCATCACAAAAAGGTCCATCCCGCTCTACTAATCTGAGAAAAAAAAACAGACTAGCTTGGACAGGCCTGAATTCATTTTTATTTCTTCTCCAAATACAACTTCATAATATTTAGGGCCTTTCTGCCACCTACATAAGAATAAGAAATAATCAACTGCCACTTCTCAAAAGCCATAGCTGTATTATCTTGAATGCAAACCTCAAATTAAAGCTATTTTAATACTCAAAAATTGTCAAAGCCCCAACATAAACTGCCCTGAAAGCACAAAAACATCTGGCTGGGAATTTAAATGGAAGGACATACAGCCAGGGCCAAGAGGTCAGAACCAGTAACTCTGCTGTGATTTTATTTTGGCAAGATCTACGTTAAAAGCCTTCACTGAAACCAGCAATAACTTCCTGAAGCGCAAGCAAGAAACACAGAGCCATGAGCCAGAAAACCAAAAGCAAAGACGCTAAGAAAAATGAAGTCTCTGGAAAAGGAGAGCAAGAGAGCAGAGAAAGCTGTTGGGACAGGGACGGGGAAGGATTTTGCAGCTGGCCCAGCACGAAGAACTGAGTCCATGCCAAATGCCCTCAGAGACGCTGTACAATGCACAGCACAAAGCCCACAGAAGTGGGAAGGGGTCCTAGGAGCCTGTGCGAGACAGCCAGCTGTTAACACCTCCCCCTGAACTGGGGGCACCAGCACTAACCAGATCTGAGCAGCGCTGCTTTCCCTGCAAACTCTGTCAGGCAAACATCTGTCAGAACGTCTCAGTCGTTTAATCACAGAAAATGTTTCCTCTTCATTTTTGGCACCTTATACTGAAATAGTCTATTGCAAGATGTCTCTGTATCATGCTCTATCAGCGTAACGCAAAAGAAAAGCTGTTGATAAATAAAAGAGGCACAGTTTGAGCCTGATATGAGATTTTCATGTGCTTGCTAGCAGCCAAACATACATAACAGCAGAATAATTGCAAATAAAGTGTGAGCATATGCATGGTCCAGGGAAAGAACCCCTGAGCACTTCTGCACCGCGCTTTAATTTCCTCAAACATTATCTTTCTAACGAACTGGGAGCGTGATGAATGATCACCTTCCTCCAGCCGGCCATGTTAGGACTGTTTCAACTGCTGTCTGTTGTTTACTGTTTCTGGCCACTTGACTGTCAAATTTTTTCAAAACAGTACTTATTCAATATTGATTTTAACACCAGCAAAAAAAAAAAAAAGATGCAGAAGGGAGAAACGCATCCCCCCAAATTACTACTGCAGCTCTTCGCCTCCAACTCAAGAATATTTCTTTGATAGATCACATATATTGAAGATCCTGCCAAGTACCAATTTCATGGATATGTTACAGGGTAAACTAACAGGAAAGCAGTGAACAATTCCCCCTGCTCCTACAACTCCTATGCAGAATTTGAGACGGGAAACCACAGACGAGCTCAGTCTCAATAGCACCGGTAAAGGAAACAGCAGAAACACCCAACACCAAGTGGTCTCACTAACACACCGTCAAGTTCTTCGAGAAGCCACCTCCTCTTTAAAATGAGCAAAGTTGAACTGGAGGTTGAAAGCAGGACACAGGGAGGACGAGCTGGTTACAACCGGGGAGGTTGATTTGGTTTTCCAAGGAGCATCTCTCTGCTAAAGACTTCTTCTCCTAATGCCCGCCCACCCCAGCTGCAGCCACAGCCACCAGAAATTAGCTCCAAAATAACTGCAAAGCAAATTGATCGCAGTGTCGTCTTCTCCCTCCCTTATTAAGGCCCTACTAAAATTCAGCAAACCGGTGGGAGGGAACAAGCAGAAGACCAACAATGGGTCAAAGTCTCCTTATTGTTTAACGCTTGCCCTTCTGCCAGCTTTTTGTACAAGCACCCTGCATCCTCAACGGCAAAGAAGTATTTGGATTTTTGTTCCTTCCGGCAACACAGCGCATTAGCTGTGTCCATCACCAGAAATGCATCAGCATCAGGTCCATCACCATCAGGACCCATTAGCATCAGGTCCGTCACCAGAAATGCAAAGCGCTGAGGAGCAGCGCTGCGCCCAGAGCGATGACCCCACGTACCTGCGACCCCCAGCCCTCCTCTGCCCACCCTCCCGCTCCCCGCCAGCCTGTCGCCCTCGCCCTGCACACAGGCTTTTCTCCCCCAGGCTCGGATGCACTTGTCTCTCCAGCTGTCTCCCCATCTTCCCTTCATCTCTACACTCATCGAACATGCTTTTAACAAACCACTTGAGATCCTCACAGCCAGGCTGTGTCTAAGGTTTGCTGATTCCTTCTGCATAAGATTTAAAGAACAGCCTTTCCTACCCAGCCACACATAGCAGCTCCCACCCAGGGATCGCTCTTCTCAACTCAATTACAGCACATTCCTCAACCTTGACAAAAGCATCTTGCCCTGCTGACACCCACTCAGAAAGCCAAGGAGAAATGTCCTTCTAGCCAGCAACTTTGACTGCATCTCCATCCATATATTCTTCCATACCTGGTTCTCTACCAAACCAGCTGTTTGGCTTCAGATTCAGGGCCCTTCCCACCCATTCCTGACTGCCACCTCCCAACTCTGTCGGGAAAAGCCGATTCCCACCTCCAAGCTGCCCACATCATCCGTAAGCCAAGTAAACCAACCAGCCTCCGGGCTTTCTCCCATAGCGAGCCCCTCCATGAAGTTAAAGGAAAGCATCTGGAGAGCAGTTCCCCTCCTTATACAAAAACACTTTTAAGAGGGCTTTGAGGTGCCTACAAGAACGTTCAGCCTCCAGCTCCTTCAGGTCTCTGCTGATGGTGCCAACAGACATGGTTGTCCTGGGCCCTCCAGCACCAACTGACTTCTCTTTGGAGTGGGGACCATCCCACACCTTCGAGCACCTCCATGGTGTACGCTTCCAAAAGCAAGGGGAAGAGCAGCTGGACCCCAAGGCTGCACTGCTTTTTAACAGTAAAAAAACCCCAAAGACCACTTGAAAAAATATGCATCACAAAGGGACCCTGCCAGACAAGCCAGTTTTAAAGATAAGCACTACTTTTTACACATCCCACTACTTTTTTACAAAACTGGACCTTTGTGCATTTTCCACTGCAGTGTTTCTGGAGACGGCGGGAAGGAAGGAAGGATACGGCACACCCCGCGCTGCCCGAGAACAGCGCAAACCACTCAAGTTTTGCTATTCATTAGGGCTCCAGCAAAACTACTTACGAGCAATTCATAGCAATAGAGTCTCTTTCATCCAGGGATCCTAGAGTAATTTGCAGACCTAAAATGCCGCACTACTTGCATATATTACTAGACATGAACTCCTCTAAGTCAATGATGATACAAGAGGGCTTGTAAGCACTCTTTCCCTTCACATACATCCTTCCTGCAACCAGCCTATTTCTTCTCCTCTCTTAGAAGTCCATCTGCTGCACGCACACACTGGCACAGAAATTTGGAAGTCCCAATCCCAGCAGCTTGCTTAGGATGCGGCTGGTCAACCACATTCAACGGCGGTGATTGAACACAACCAGTTGTACACCGTGAACAGCAGTGTCTGAATCAGCCTGCAGGTCTGCTTAATCAGTCTGCTTAATTACAGCAGAAAGGCTCATTTATTATTCCCTTTTCAAATGTAACTTTTCCACTTTTGTAGTTTTTTTTTACCTTAAAACATTAGTATAACTGGGTTAACATCCATGAAGAATAGGCAGTTAGTTTTATGGATGAGATTAGCTAACAAGCTTGAACAGGTTTTATGTTTGACTTTCAGCTGATCTGGACTTGTGAAGCCATTTACCTGGCCTCTGCTGCAAGACACTCATTACTTCACTGCGTACAATTCCTTGGAAATTCTTTTTTTTTTTTTTAAGTCATACTTGAAGTACCCCTTAATTATTTGTGGTCTGGCAGAAGTTGTAATACTAACCTATTAATGTTAATGAGAGAAATACAGCATGCAAAATAATTATCTGCCACTTTATGTGCACTGAAATGAAAGCGAGCAGGTTAACTTAAGCCTGAAAGACTGTCTTAACTCTAAATTTGAAAACAGAATTTGATGGTGCATGATTAAACCTCAAATTCTGCAATTCACACAGGCGTTACTGGAGCAAGAGCATATTAACTTTATAAGAGCAGGAAGTTTTATGAAATCTTCCTTAAAAAAAAAAAAGCTTAAAAAAAGCACTCGCTGTAAAACACCGTTTTGCTCTCCTTCTACAAATCTTTATGATTTACTTTTGAGTCAATAACTCACTAAAATTAACAAGATGAAATTATGTTTTGACAAGTTCCAGTGCTGATGAACAGATTTTCAAATCACGAATCCAGCTTCACCTCATTTTTCCACCACAGCTGACAGTCGAGAAATGAATCATTCATTCCTTCTGGCCTTTGTGTATTCTATCAAATGCTACAGGGAACAACTAACTTCAGTTCCCTCAAGTAATTTCATAAAATGCCAAACTTAATGTTCTTTCACACTTTAATAAAATTAAGTTCTATAGGAAAGAAAACATCCGTCTAGCCAAGCTCAACCATTTTGGCCATATGTTGCCATCAGATCAACCTAACCAAAACAGATCTACTATACATAATCCTGCCACTCAGAATACATATAAAATATACCACTGGATAAGCTTTCCGCCGTTCCTTGGCAGCGTACAAGGTTGTCTTCTGCATGAGGCTTGGGTCCTGCCTCACCAAACAGATGGGTGTGATGGCTGCACCTCATTTAGGATAAATAAAGGAGCTTATTTGTCCCTAGAGCCGAGGAGCTGAAGCAATCACAATACACCCAGAGGACAGGCACATGCCCAAAATTTAGTGGAATCCACACAGAGGAGCTTTGCAAAGCTTCTGAAAGAGGCTTAATAACCAGGACAGCAGCAAGAGCTGTCCCAGAAGAAGCAGACCTGAGACTCCAAGGGGAGCAAAAGCAATGGACCGTTTCTAGGTTGAACACTAATTAGGAAGGGTGAGCAAGGAAACTGTTCCCCCGGTCAATCCTCTCCCGTGTTGAGGAAAGGACACACAGAGATCTCCAGCTTTACTGTCAACCTCCCCTCCTCAGCCAAACAGCTCAGAGGACCCCAGATTTTGGGTAACTGGTCAAAAAGGAAGCCATTCCCTCTGGACAGAAGTCGGACACTTGCAAGCTTCTGGTTTCTCCCAGCAAACCAGAGCTTCAGGATGCCGGCAAGCTCCTTCCGCACAACAAAACTCCGGGGAAAAACACACACTGAATTTTCATCATAGCCACTGACAGAGGCAAAGCTTAAGTAACTCTACCAAAGTCAATGGGCCTGTAGCAGGGAACACGATCCCTGTGATAATACACCAAATCCATAAAACCTCCATTTCTGTGTACAGACTGGATGTTTTCAAACTGTTTAAAGTGTTTAAATGCGGCACCCAGGGTACTATCTTAGCCCTGCTGAAGTCAGCAATGACAGCAAGCTCCACCGGCTCCTGCACCCCACAAGGACATCATCCAAGGTCAGGCAGTGTGCGAGCTTGAAGGACACCTCCTCCTCCTCCCAAAAATTGAGCATCTCCTCCCCTCGCGCCTCTCCCAGGAACAGCACCTACTGGAGCCATCCGAGAGTCAAAGAGGCTGCTCTATGTGCAGCTGCAAATGTTTTATTTATTCTGAAAATTCAACCAACACAGCTGTGTGATCTGAAATATGACTCAGTGGAGTTAGCGTCTTACTGCAGGCAATCACATTTATTATAATAAATAACTATAAATAAATAATGAGGTTGCTTAACAGGGACACGGGTAACCTGTCTAGACAGTCGCAGAGGTGACGTACTCTGCACTGGAATGTCCTCCAGATTTCAACAATAAGTCTTGATCAAAAATATTTTTTTTTTAAAAGCAGGGCAATGATTGCTTATTTAAAAATACCAAAGCCTGCTTCTCAGCATCACTGGCATGCACCTAACAAGTTTAGCTAGTAACACCTCGCTCCTAGCAAGCCTTCACCGCAGCAGACCCTTAGAAAGATCAGGCAAACACTCCAGCATGCAAAATTTCTTATCATTTACTGCCACATAAAACAAATTCTCCTATTTGGAGCAGCAAACGATACTGCTCCATCAACAAGCTGGCCCACCCACAGCTCAACAGCACCCTGCGACCATCACCTGGGTCTCACGGTGGTGCTCCGTGGAAGGGAGAACCCCTCTTCCCCTTCCCTGGCATTTCACTGCCTGCTTAATGGAGAAAAGCAATGGCCAAACTAATAGCTGGAACACGTGACCTTAATTAATTAGCAGCCCTAGTGGAAAATGCCAACTCTGCATTGTCACTGCCTGCTTTCAAGGACCCTGTGTCAGCAGTACAGAGACGCTGGGTCCATTAATGTTTGCTCCGGGATAAGGACAGATGATGCAAGAGTGGCTTTAGCAACCTGGCACAGGAGAGGCAAGGTCTGAGATAAAGGAGTAGCCTCCTGTGAATCGGTTTGTGGTGAAGGTCTTCCCTCTCCATAAACGCTTCTCCAATGACTGTGATGGGCTCTAGGAGAAACCCACCAAGAACAAAACTAAGGTCAACTGGAAAGGATAGGGAGAGCAAGCAGATGGCCGCCTGCCACCTCACCAATCAGCAAAATCATTCACTTCAACTGCATCATGAAATATTTCCTCACTTCTTCCTCTCTCCCTCTAGCTGCCTTCTTTCATCCATGAGCTGCGTCCATTTAGGTTACAAGACCCATTTAGCACATAGCGGGGAACAGCTGGGAAAGCAAACAAAAACAACAACAAAAAAATCAGACCAGTACCTTCCCCGATGACTCCAAAATCCTAGACATAGCTGCAATAAGCAATGCTCCTGCAGGAGCAACACAGAAAAAAAATAAATTTCTTATTCTATAAAAATATCCCTTGCCCCCAAACAGGCCTGCAGTTACAATCAATTTCAATAATAACCTTTATCAATACTGGGCACCACTCTTCAGGAAAAGATCTCCCTTTGTCCCCTAAGCCGTGCATCTGCCCTTGGAGGAAAATCCCAGCGCTCTGAACTTTCTAGAAGTAAATTCTGCAAGCAGCAGCTCTGCTAATATTTGCAGGATGGCCATGAGGGGCTTGATCAAGGCTTAGACACACATCTGGCTTGCAGGACAGATGTGCGTTCACATGGGCACTGTTTTGTCAGCCAGGTCCTAATGTTTGCTGAAAATCTTGTGCATCACAGACATGAAAAACCACAATCACAGCTGCTTTTGGGGATTTTCATTTTTATTTCCATGGGTCATATTAGGGAATGAAATATCTTGTAGTTTAGCAACTAAATTTATGCTTTTTTTAAAAAAAGTACTGCTATTGTTACCATCTCTAAACCATTAAGACATGTCCAGATGCTGTGTTAAGCATGTTTTGGATACATGTAATAAATAAAAAGTTTAATCCCAAATGGGCTACATTTTTTCAGGGGACACAACCTTACCAACTTCAGCTCCTCCAGGACCACAGGCAGCCTTGCAATTTAAATCTGAATTCTCCCTCCAATTTCCCAGCTTTTTTTTTTTTAAGATCAAGTCCCTTCAGCATCCACCTCACGTCAGATTTATAATGCTAATCAAACTTCTCCAGGTAGAGACAGAGTTTATAAATTAATCCTGGGTAAAACAAATACATCAGCCAATCTTGGTACAAACATTCCTGCTTCTGATTAAGTTGAATTCCAGGAGCGTGCGGCACGCATTTCAAAAGGGTAAAGCGGCAGGAAAGATGCACGCTCTCCCCGCATCCAGCACAGCGTATTTGCATCAATGTGACCTCACAGTGACAATGCCTAGGCAGGTGGCAGGATGAGACTCTTAGCTATTATGCAAAAGTGCAGCTTGCTTTGCTGTTCCTTCACGCCTCCTTACCCACGCAGCGAGCTCCAGGTGCACGGCGGCGGTGCCTGCTGATGGCAGCCCTGGTCCAGGCACTGGGATGACTGGAGCAGGCAGCCCCACGCCGAGGGGCCCAAACTGCACCCTCCAAGGCTCCTCGGATGCTCCGAGATATAAATAAGTGCCCACAATACAAGTTGTACTTTCCTGTTTTATGCTAACTACAGGCACCTATAAGAAGCGATCAATAGTAGTCTGTGCCATACCCTAAGAACCCTAAAATATTAAGTGCAGGAACCATCACAGACAAGACATTACAGCATTTATACAGGCTGAACTCCTATATCAAAAGCTATTTATACACTAACTCAGCAGAGCTGAAGCGTTCATCTGATAACAAAAACGGCTGGGTGATTTAAACAGGACCCAGGCGAGAAGGTGGCAAAAGTACGAGCAACTATGCTGCCCGGTTTCAGGTGTAGCCCTACACTGAGCCAGCTCCCAGTGCAACCACTGCAAAGAAAATGCATGAGAGCTTCTAAGCATTCATGCGTGGGGAATACAAGGGCAGAAAACGCACCCCAGCCCATTGGGAAGAAGAAATTTCTAACCTTGAAATCATCTTGACTACACTCATTTCACTGCAGTGCTAATGCTGGGTTGACCATCTTGCCATGCAAAGCCCATGGGCACAGAAGAGGGCACAAGAGCTGCCACCAGCCAAGGCGAGACCCTTCTCGCCCACCCGCTCCGGAGCCAGAGGAGCAAAGGCTCCTCTGACCGCTTCCCTACCACCCACAGCAGCCCCCATCCACTGCGAAGCCAACACCAACCTCCTCCTCGGCTGTGCCATGGCACAAAGTCTTGATTAGCTGCCATTGATGCCCTAATTTATCATTCTTTAAAGAGAGAGTTGAAGTGTGTATGATATATCTGATGGGCTTTGCTTAAGCACACACCGTTTGTTGTTGCAGGAGGTACGGCTTAAAGATAAGTACGTTCCTCATTAAATGAAAACAGGGGTCCAAATCTCTGCTTTCAATTCCACAGTGAAATTCCCGCTCTTCCACCATGGACATGATATGATTGCCAATTAAAAAGTGAAAGCAGAACGCAGTGCAATACTAAAGCAATCAAACAGGAAAAAAGTCACGAGAGCAGGATGAACACAGTCTACTGGGGAAAAAAAAATTAGTCCTTTAAAAGCAACAGTAAAAACCGTAGCTAACAGATTTGATTTTAAGAAAATGTTAGCAATGATACATATGCTCAGTTGAGTTGCCAAGAGGAATTAGTTTAAAAGAAAAAAAGTTTTAAAAATACACTTAGAAAGCAATAATATAGTTCTGGTTTATGTACTGTCACTCTCGTACACTGCTGCATTACAGAATGCTTCAGAGATCACGAAACGCTCTCCCATCACCAAAATGAAGCCCAGCAAATTGCTAATGATAACAGTTAGAGCAAGATGTGGAAACCCAGTTCTAAAAATGAAGAATGTCAAAAACCGCAGGCTTGTTTAACAGCCCTAGCCAGGCAGCCGAGTGCTGTTCACAAGCTTGTCCTCCCAGCAGACTGCTCCGTGGAGCCAAGGCAAATCAGGAATTACTAATTACGAGTGTTTAAGGAGGATGCAGTGACATTTCTTTGTAAGGCTGGAGCACTTTGTAGGTATCACATTGGCTTTTAACCTCTCATCCCATCGTACAACTCTAATGAGTTTTGTGGTCCCTGCATTAACTGCATGGAAAATAGCTGACACTGCAAAAACCCAGCTCTTATCATTAAAGTAACCGGATCCTGTTCTTCAACCAAGTTAAGACAGAGCCAGTGTGGGGCATGAATTATCTCCTTCCCAGGGAGGCCACCCCTCTGGGGAAAGAGGCTCTTTGTTCAACCAACGGGATGAGCACCATTGTCTCTAACAGGGACGAGTCGGGCCACAAAAGCATTACCCCTGCAAAGCCTACGGCGTACACGATGGGGAGCGTGCAAATTTTGACTACGCAGCAGCCAGACCGGCCAGCACCAAAGACCAAGCTGAGATCAAGCCCAGCAGCACGCCAGGACGCAGAGGACAGGCAGCATGGACGCACCCCAGGTCACAGCATCCCCTTTGATGTTTCCAATGCCCTTCGGATGCCTCCAGGAGCAAGCCGAGGATGAGCTGCCGAAGCCACGACAGCGAGCACAAACTGCTTCCCCAGGTAGTTCAGGCTCCTGGCAACCTTGCTGCCGTGCTACAGCTCCTGGAAAACTCTAATTTCAACACAAAACTGAGGGCCTCTAAGGTTACCTCTTCTGAAAGCTTATCTCGTGCTCTTGAATGAAAAGGGACCCCAAAGTAACTTCTAAACCAAAGGCAACGAAAGGGTTAGACGATCTGCGTCTTACACAGATTATATACTGTTCAAATTTCTGGGTAGCTGGCAAGAAGAAGGGGGGGTCTGACCTAAATTAGCTAAAAATTCCTAGACATTTTACAAAGCTTTACTAGGAAACTCAGCTATCGATCAGGGCGCTGACCCTTTCAAGTTTGCACAAACCTAGAATTTCAATATCTCCTCCAGGTTTCGAGAAGGAATTCCAAACCAAGGCCAAGTCTTAACAATCCCAAATAATGTTCTTTTTAAAATGTGCTGTTAAATCACTGCTATTAAAATATCGACAGTAAAGCACTTTCAGGTAGCCCGCGGGCATCTTTAGCACCAACCACTGCAGAAACAAATATGCCCAGACAACAAAGACGACTGAGGAGCTTTGGGATGCTCAACTGCATGAGCTCATCCCTCAATCCAAATTTTGTTCTGAGACTCTAAGACACACAAATTTAATGGGATTTACTTGCTCATCCTCTAAATCTCAGGTTTACGCATTTCATTTTGACAGCCTCCACCCTGGGCTTAAAACCTGCGACAAGAGAGTGCTACAACAGCCGTCAGATGAACTCGCTTTCAACTCACAAGCTGAGAGCAAGGAAACACACAGCCCTGCAGGTCATAAAACCTCCGCTCAGCAAACAAAAATCAGCAAGATGCAGGTCGCTCAATTCAGAGCAATGATTTCCACCGTAGGAGGCTGGAGAAGGTACAGCTCAAGACACCGCACACAACTCTCGTTGGGTCGGACGTGGGAACGGGCAGCCGACTGCAACAAGCAGGCAGTTATCTCGGGGAAAACACGGTATTTTGAAAGCTAAACAGAGGCAACAGCTTCCGCTCGCAGGCTGTGGTTAAAGCAGGTGCCTATATATAGTTACGGTAAGTGAAAATGTCTGTTGACACTTCTGTTATGCAAAAGTTGCTCTAATTATTAGCTATAGCTCTACAGCCTACAACGTCTTCTTCAACGAACCGACAGGAACATCTCCGCTACTGTTAACAAAAACTAGATCTCAAGGAGAGCAGCTCTTTGCTGTCCGAGAGCAGGCGGCTGTCCCACGGCAGGAGCTGGGGCCATGCACCATGCGCTGCTGCAAGGAGATCTGGGCTTGCAGCACGTGGGACGGCCCTGCTCCAGCTCCATCAGTCGCTGCCTCCACCTGCACCTCCAGTGGAAAGGGAAGCAAGCACACCAACCCATTGCCACCACCGATCTCCTGGATTTTATTTAAGTGGAAAGAAAAACGCTAAAACTCTGTGGGGAAAAACTGCCTGCTGGTTTGCTTCTTACACAGAGTCATTCTTCCAGCATCAGCCTGTCCCCTCCAAATTGCTTTTGTATCCTGCTGTACAAAATGTCTTTTTCTTCTCTGGGAGGCTGGAGGAGCATCGCACAGGAAGAATGACCGGATTTCACTATACGTGGTTTTGAAGGTTGGTGTTAAATTTGACACTGTAGTTCCAAAGTAATTGTGACTAACCACTAAATCACCATGTGTAATGGATTCCTCCGAACATTTATAGCTAGCAGTTCCATTATGCTCTAATCTGGAAAACATCTAAACTACTCTCCACAAAAATTAGAGGGGAACATAAACGTCTTGATAAAAACAAGATTCCAGAGATACTCCACTTAACCACAGTGACTTCTATAATATAATGTCTAGTGCAATAACATCCATTACAGTGTAGTCATTTGCTATTTGATTTTTAAACCCACGCTTCAAGACATCAATCTAGAGAGCATCGAGTCTACGTGAAAGGTGAAACAGTCAAGAACAAACCTCCAGGACAGTGCTGGGAGCTGCAAGGAGGAGCGAGTGGTAGCCAGGGAGCCGAGCAGCACCAAGAGGCTGCCCGGCAGCTGTGGATGGAAGCTGCCTCTCCCTGCTGCCAAATGGGAAACTCAGAAGTTGTCCTTGTGCTCCTGGACGCTCATTCCTGCACTCCACTTGAATCAAAAACCCTCAGCCCGCAGTAAAACACTGCGCTATAAGAAGCGTCTGTCTGCCCTTGTCCAGCTTCATCCTCTTCCTAAATCCGTGATTTCCAAACTCTGAAGGTCTGGGGGTAACACAGCCCAGGAAGGAGAAGCACCACCTTAGAGATCCTGGCTGTCCTCTCCTACCTAGAGATCAATGCCGGTGAGGACAGAAAAAGGGCTTTATGCAATCAAAACCCACAATAAAAATAATGCAATTAACTAAGCACACAAGAAGCAAAAGAGTGAAGCGTTACTGATTCATTCAGTTTTCCTGGAAAAGCCTGAACTGTGGTTAAGTGGAGGACAAGCTGAAATTTTCCATTAGTGGAAAAAAAAAAAAAGCTTGTTTACAGAGAGAAGGGAAAAAATCCCTCAGGTTAGTGTTCAAGTACAGCAACAACACATTTTACCACAAAATCTCTGCTAGGCAGATACTCACCCTGCTCCCAGCCCAAGGAGCAGTGGAGCTTGCAAACAGGCCGCTCTTGTTTAACACAAAAACCGTGCAGAAAATAAAAAACCAGTAAGAGAACCCCAATCTTCAAACAGGGATGGGAACAGACAGCCTTTTGACATTCCTCCCCGCAATTCCTCCTCCAGTCTCCCTGCCTGGGGGGCACACGAGGAGGGAAAGCAGGCGGTAAGGGAAGAGCTGGCTGGGCTGCGTGCACCAGGGGATGCGGCTGCTGTAGGTGACCCCGAAGAGCTCGACGGCACTTGCAGCCTGGAGTGATCTTAACTTACTCTGGGGCCAGGGACACAGGCGTCAGTCTAGACCAGGGACTTAAAACCACTTCACCACCACACCTTCCTGAGTTGTGCTGTGCACTCCTACACCGCAACCAAGGATCAAAGCCAAGCGATGCAATAAGTGACTGCAGCACATCCCAGCCCTGGTACCTGCATTAAAGCGAAGGCTTTTGCTTTTGTTCTTAACAGAAAGGGATGTTTCATCTCAGCTGCTCAAGCAAAGATGAAAAACAACTTGCAAAAGAAAAGGATGTTGTCCACATGAGCTGAAAAGCCTGTGTTCTGCTCCCCCTTTCTCCAAACATCCCAAATTGACTCCCACCAGCTAGCACACTGCAGATTTTAGGACCACTTACGCTAGCACAGGTCATGCCCTTGGGACACAACACGCTCTTCAGCATCTATAAATCCTACCATAACCCACTTCCAAAAGAATGTGTGTCTCAAATCCTGTAACAGAGCCCAACACGAACTCCCACAAATACAAAAAGGCGATGACTTCTCACAGCCCAGAACTGCAACTGCTGCCTTTGTATCACATCCCAGATGCCCGTTTTCCCCTTCCCTAGATAATTAAGTCAGTCCTCTGCTGTAACCAAAACGATTAGCTGCGTTGTAAAAGATGCAGCCCTAGACAGGCAAGCCATATGCAAACGCTCATGTGTCCAATGACTTCTGCCTGCCCTGTGTTTGGAGGGAGGAGATGAGGTTTCCACCCCGAAGCTGTCCTCAATCAGGAAAGAGGTTCCAGGTAAGCTGAATATGCAGAGGTGAAAGTCACAGGAAAGCAGTTTGGTAATGCCTGCTGCCAAAAAAAAGAGCAACTTGCTTCACAGACTGTTTTAGTTTCTCTCGATGATCAGATTTCAGCTTGAGTATCCATCATCACGAGACGCCAGATCTCAGGTTTAACCAACCTACCCTCCATGATAAGCAACGGGTACAAGTACTGGGATTCCAGTATGTACTGAGAGACATAAATACCCTTAAAAAGATCTTTTAATCACAGGAGTAAAGAGACCAGAATTTCACTTATCTTGATAGAACATTATATAAGACATTAAATATTTTTACTGGAAGGGAAAAAATAAAGTATGATACTGTACTTCTCTTCCATGAATACACAGGTTTATTGCAGGAAGCAATTCACCTTCATGAATTCAGGTGGTACATGAGGAAAAGCAGAAACAAAACTGTCCTGCTAATTCCAGGAAAATAACATAACATGACAGCAAAAGCAAAAACAACCCTTTAGACAAGAAACAAGAGAACCTTAGAGTCCTTAAAAAAGCCTACATTTGCTGTTTCCAAAATACAGTTAATTTGCAACATTTAATACACAAGTTGTCATCAGCCTTAAACCTCTATTTCCAGACCTCAGCTGTACCTGGGAGAGCAGCAGGACGGGCTGAGCACACGATCAAATCCTCCAGCCCGACTGCTGAGCCACCGCAGCCCAGGCAGAGAATCTGCTTATATATTTTACAAGTAATCGGATCCTTCCATAATCCAGGCTCTGAGAAATTTTTATCTCGCCATGAGCTCAGCTATTCTTAAGTCCTTTCTGTGTTTTTTTTTTTTCCCTCTGTGCTGCCTGATACACTGACCAATTTTATAAAAGGGATTGACTGACGGGAGGTCCGGATTCAGGGCAGATGGAGCTGGCCTTTTGGATATGCTCTCCCAGATGCTGGTGGAAAAGAGGTCTAAAACTCCTCTTTTCCCCTACACCCTCAAACCAAACCTGCCCAGGAAAGGCATCTATTCCTACAGCCCTCTCCTGCAGAGGCCTGGCTGTTATGCAGAGTCTGAAACAGCTGCTGCTTCTGCTTCTCCAGGTCCCCAACCCAAACCTGATATACTAGCCAGGACGGACACCGTCACATGGACGCATCAACTTACCCAAGCTGCTCTCTAGGTCTTTGGGTCCTGTAACAGAGAATCTCAGTTTTCACTTGTCTCAGCCAGTTTCTAGACCCTACACCCTCTGCTCGCCTTGGTGCACATGCAGCTGCAGCACTGACCAGTTCCAAGTCGTAGGAAAAGGAGAATTACAGCAGGGAAAGCTGGCGTCCCAAATGAGAGCAAAGACACATGAAATCCCAGCTCTGCAGAGCAGGAAACTTCACCATCCCAGGGCAATAAAAGGTGCTCGCGCCATTAGACTGACCCCTGTTCTGCAAAGCACTTAGCAATACATTTAAACACTTTAAGTATATGCTTAAGCAATATATTTAAGTACTTTTGTTCACACAATAGAATTGAGGTTTGACAAGATGTAGTTTGTGCGCATCTTAAACCTAGTGATGCACAACCTCCTTCCGACACCTCCAGAAATATCAGCACTGTTCTCGGTTATGTGCCTCCAGTTAAATGTCCCAATAAATAAATTTAAAAAAATGTAGGGCAGATTTTTCCAAAAGCTATATTGCACCAAACCTCAGGTCCAATGCACTTAGCCATGCTCACAGACAAGGATCGTTATTCACACACTTTTGTCCTTGCAAGCAACAAAAGAGCTCAGTAATCCAAACACAGGGCAGTGCTCACACATTTCCTGTGCAACATTTTCTGCTGACTGTATTTCTGGCAAAATTGCAATTTTTTCTTGCATGGGGTAGCATGTTGAATATGCTGCAAAACACTGGGTGATAAGACAGCTTGCAGAACTATTCCCCAGTCAGATTTCGTCCCTAGCCATCGCCCTCTCCTTCAGTGGTTCTGCATCATTGCTAGCAAGCTGTGATCTCCAAACTCCAGCAGGTATTATCAGCTGAACCTCAGCACTACCCCATAAATCTAACTCAGTGGGGAAGTTGCCTCTATCCACAAAAATTCTGGGAGTGCTCATATTCCAACCCAGAACGCTGCTGACATCCAAAACGCAACTAGCAGCATGGAGAGTGAGCCAGTAGCTCCTCAGGAGAAGCAGCTGCAGGTGCAACTACTCTTTTCATTTGATTTCTCTGCCTCTCCTCTGGAAATGGAATGAAAAAAGGCACTTATAACTCTGCTTCGCAAAATGCATCAGTTATATTCAAGAACATGGGCTCACCTGCGGTCTCTCTGGCCTGTTCCAGAAGCAGGACTGGTTTAAATGGCTCTGTAGGATAGTTCTGCAAACTAACAGTGCTCGAGAGATATAAGGAACTGACTACAGCTTCTCTTGGGTGTCTGCTACCACTGCCTTCTGACGGTCTAGTCCTCTCCACTCTGAGCAGATGCAGCCTTAAGTCACCCATTGCAACGAGACAAAGCAAAAGCTTAAAGGACAGCGGCAATATTTCATTCCTACTGACTTTGGTCACACATCTGGTGTTAGATACCCAATGTCTCCTATTTAGGAGAGCAGGTCCTGGCTTTTCCCACTGCTTTTCTATGAGGCAGAGCACCAGGCTCACAGACATACCTTTAGGGCACGCTTAGACCATACTTTAGGACAACTCTACCAGGCTTCTGATCTGCCCAGGTCGTTCCTTCCAAAGAGTGAAGTCAGAGACTGCTTCATCCATGAAAGGGGGTGAAAACTAGATGGTACAAGAGCTCTGGTGTGAAAGCACCGAGCGGTGTGACCACGCACCAGCACCTACGTGGTCAGGGAGCTTTCCTCTTCCCTTCCCGGGACGAGAACGAACGCCACAGCCCCCACAAGACACCAGCACGGGGCAGCGTACACGGGAAGCTGGAGTCACCTGTCAGTACAGCACACTGGGTTTATATTTAAAAACTACAGCTTCCCTGAATTTAAACTAAACACGTAAAAATATTTCCAGTGCCTCTACCTAAGATTAGTCATGTACAGGCAGCACAGCTACTAAAAGCAGTCAGGCCAGGAAACCCAACACCCTTTATGCTACGTACAGACGGAAAGAGATCCTGATGCAAAGAGCTGAATTACATAGGCAAGGCAGAGGCCGAGAGGAAGAGGAGACAGGACTCATCCCAGGTGTAAAGTCCTGGCTTCTCACTGGCATGTTGAGCCACCACTTTTCTCCCACGCAGACCAGAGCCAAGAAGACAGACCCCAGCAGCAACCCGCCACCAGAAAGCCAAACAACTGACCTTTAAGTCGGCTTAATTGAAAGACAAAACTCTACTCCACATTTTATTGACCTAAAGTTATTGGAAATTGCAAAAAAAACCCCAAACCCTATTGAAGTTTCAGCTAAAGATGCACAGTTAGGAAAAGAGAAAATGTAACGGGGAGACCATGCCAACACAAAAGCTTTTTCTCTTATCGGTGACTGACTTGCAGCACACCAGAATTGAAGGAGTTAAAGCCTAATTTATGCCATTTATGTTTTTGCAAGTCACTCAGCTACCATCAGGCAGACGCGTCCTGTTGCGTCTGACATTTCCTTGAGCACTTTTGTCTTACTTCTCGGTGCTACCACTGTACTGATTAGATCCAACACCCCCACAGAAAAACAAACAGCTCTGTGAAAGGCAGGAGCCACGCAGCCATCTTTCTCCCCATCTACAGTTGGCGACATCGGTTCCAGGAGGAACGAAGCCTGCCGCTCTTCTGGGAGCATCGCACGGACAGATGCCTCCACCCACATCCAGCCCCATTAAAGTCCCCCGCGGGCAGCGCCGTGGGAGGATGACTCCCGCAGCATCTTCCCTATCAAAATGAGTTAGCTGAAGGGGAGAAAGTCAGGACCTGGTGGCTTTTGCTCAAGCAGGACACAAGCACATTGCCAATAACTTTCTCTGAACCCACGATAAAAAAAAAAACCCCACACAACCTCAGAATGGCTTGGGATTGCTCCAGGGAATAGCTTTCCCACAGGCAAAAGGAAATGCTCTCCCCTCAGTCACCCTGAAAAAGCAACTCTCAAAAGCAGCTTCTCTGGCTTTGCCCAAGGAAACACTGGTTTCCTTAACAGGGGGGTTAAAACAGTTGCTTTACTCTGAACACAAGGAAGCTTGGAGAAAATAATCCGTGGCAGGGCGTGCTTTACTCACTTGATTTGGGTGTTTGCTGAAGGATCCCACAGTTCAAACAGCAGTCTGAATGAGCAGATTCCCACTGCTGGGAGCCCTGCAATGTTTTCATTTACCCAACACAAAATGGAGTAAAGGAAGAATTGATCTTCCAGCTACTTGGACCTCTAAGAGCATGAAAACTTCACAGTCCTTTTGATTATGGGAAATTAGGAGCATTTGCTACAAGGCTCTCATGAAAGGCACAGTCTTCTTCATGCTTTTATGGAGATGTGCAAAATCGTTTAATGCCACAAGATTATCTCCCTCATAGCTGCATATATTTAGTTATATCACATCAAAAGTTTGGCTCCTTCAGAGTTGGATAAGCAGCTGAGAACCAAGAAGTAACACGATTTGAGTCTCACCCCTAATGGATCTTATGACTTATAGGTCTCTAAAGACTAATGATTTTTTTCAAAACTAAATAAACGGAGATCTCACTCAGAGCTGTATATAAGCAATATCTTAAATGGATTCTGTCTTTAAAAGCATGAACAGCTGAGGAAGAAGGCTAGAGTCAGGGAAGAGGAAAAAGAGCTGGTCCTAATTGCCGCTCATTCGAATATATTATCTTGTTATACGCATGTATACACAACCCACCCAGAGATATGTGAGTGGATGGAAATGGCAACAGTGAGTTAAGTGTTTACCAATAGACTTTTTATTTCAACAAAAACCATCCCACTGGATGTTAAACACAGGTCCCACCCAATGAAAACATATTGAAGGAATTACACCTTCACTGTTTACATCAGCAATATGAACTTAAACACAAAAAAATAGATTGCTTTGGCTTCTTAGTCTCACATTAGCAAATGCAATTATCTTTCATTAATTTTACAGAGTGTTCACAGTAGAAATTAAATCATTTCTTCATGTCTGTTTAAGAAAAACTTTACTGTGTTAATTATTCATAAATACCAAAGTCTGCTACTTATTACTCATCACAAACGCGATTCATTTCACTAACGCCTGAATAATTCGGTGCTACCCTATTAGTCCCAGAACACACCGTACAATCGCCAGCATCAGCAAATCAATCACAAACAGTAATCCACGCTCG
The DNA here is from genome assembly GCA_020745775.1 of Theristicus caerulescens. Classification (NCBI taxonomy): domain Eukaryota; kingdom Metazoa; phylum Chordata; class Aves; order Pelecaniformes; family Threskiornithidae; genus Theristicus; species Theristicus caerulescens. The sequence goes on along the minus strand of CM036567.1, from coordinate 22,486,765 downwards.
CTCTCCAGTGCCAGCTGCCGAGGAAGAAGAGGAGGAGGAAGGCAGGAGCGGCACTGCTTCCCCACCCTGGTCACCACGCTGCCTTCATCCTCCCATACAAAAATGCCGGCCCGCATCTCCTGTCCTGGTCGGCTTTGCTTCCCTCCACGGTGCTGCAGACTCCGACAGGCGCTGCTCGGGCGAACATCCCAGCCCCAAACTGGGAGTGGGGAACCGGGCTGGAAGTGGGGAACTGGGAGGAAGGCAATGGTGGGGATGCTCCATCACTTTGCTTCCCCACAGGTTTACATCTGGGCAGGCAGCTGCCCAGCAACAGGAATTAGCCGCGGGAAATTAATCCTCACAAGTATGTAAGAAGCCTACAAGAGTAATTCCAAAAAAGGCTGAGTCGCGAGGGCTGCTCGGCCACAGTAATCCCCGCAGAGCGAAACAAAGCCCAGGCGCCATTTCTGCAGCTAAGTGGTTAAATAAGGAATTACTCAGAGTTTTTGCGTCCCGGCCGCCAGCTGCTCAGCAAGGACAGAGCTAGCCCAACTGCACGGCAGATTGGACGTTACGGGGAGGGGAAGAGACGACTGAAAAGTTGCTACAGCAATAAAATATGCTCGAATCTGCTAAAGTTATGGATTTTTGTACTGGTCCCACAGTCATTTTAGAACACATACCTGGCCACACCAAAAAAAAAATATCTCCTAAAGTTGCACCAAATTACAAGTATTTTTTTTTCCATAATAAAGTCAAGAAATGATCAGTACTTTGGACACAACTCTCTCCTCCTTACCCTCAGCCGGTGCTCGCAGGGGCAGACGGGGCACGCAGACGGCCCCCCTGCCGCGTCCCGGCCGCGGTGGGCTCCAGCCGCAGGGTCCTGCCCTCGGCACAGCTCCCGAGGCACCCTGAACCCGGCGGCACTTCAAAACCCATGTCCTCTCAGAAAGATCCATTCCCACATCCCATTTTCAGCCACATATTAATTATTTTGCTTTCTAGCAAGTTACGTGAGCTAATTTGGGCTGATGCCGTACAGAAACGCTGCCTTTATTATTACAGTTGTGGAGAAAGTAAATTAATGCAAAGGATTGCACACAGAGGCCTAATCCATTTGAGGTAAATCAATGCATTGCACATTTAAATTGCTCTGCTTTCCTTCAGAAAAGTACATTGAAGTGATTCATTAGGCACTGAACTGTTCACAAGAAACAGACCAATTCTCTTAGGCATGCCAGTGCATCTCTGCTAGTTAAATTTAAAAAGCAATCAAATCTACTAATAAGTCCTTTTTGCAGACATTTACATCAGTAGAGAACATGATTCCTGACAATTCAGATTAAATGAATGAGGGACAAATTAAACTCAGTTAATATGCCTCGGAACTGATGCTCAACTTGTTAAACTTAAAAATCTGTCTTTTAATAAAAATAAATAACCTGTTGGTGACATCTGACTTCCAAGCACCTTTGATAACCTTTATTAAAGGTTATAAAGTTATGGAGAGGGATCACAAGGCACAATCTGTGTCTATTTTAATACAAAGCATGTATTTGTAGTTTCATTTTAATATTTATAAATTCCCAGAAAAAAATTAGCAGAAAGGCACCTTTTCAAGAAAATGTAATCATGTCTTAGTACAACAGCACCATGCCACGGTGTTCATATTCCCACTCTCTTCTTCAGGGAGGACCAACTCAGATAACAAATGGAATAAACAGTGCAAGGAATAACACCTGTGCCTCGTTTCTTGCTCTATTGCAATAACTGGGATTTTTTTTTTTTTTTTGCAATAATTCACATCATCTCTCTACCCACAAAAAAACAAATCTCCAAATTTAAAATAAAAGGCAGTAGGAAACATATACTTTTAAATAGCTAAAAGGCAATTTGCACTTTATTAAAGATTTAGAGGAGAACTGAAGAGACCTAATACGGAAAATGATTTTTTAATCCCTTTAAAATGTCCTTTAAGTAGTCCAACACTTTATCTGCAAAACCAGCGGTATCAATTTAGAGAGCTTTACAAGTCCTATAGTCCAAACTTAAAATCCACGAACTTAAGTTTATAACCAAGATTTTCAAGGTCAGGCCCTGTAATGGGATTAGGGGAAGGAACCACTTGTACTTAGGAAAATAATCCCCTGCTCCTCCCCTCAAAGCCCCTTTTTTGCTCTGCAGGCTGCTTCCAACGCCCCAAAACCAGACCCAGCTTTGGTCCCACCGGGTGCCAGGCGGGGAAATTCAGCTGCCGCAGGCACACATTTGCAGGTGGCGAGGTAATATTCACCACGTATCTCATCCTGCAGCCGCAGCAGCCACCACTCCGAAATGAGCAGGGTCATTAGGAAATCCCGCTGATAAATGAAGCGGTACCGAGTCGCTCGGGCCTGGCGGCATCTCTGCAAACGCTCCGTTATGGTTTTTTTCAGCTTTATAATTGTTGCAGAGTTTTTCCCGGGGAGTTTCACCGATGCGTATTTCAAGGGCAGGCAGGCACCCTCCCGGAGCTCTGGCCAGGACCCAAGTTACAGCAGGTCACCCCATCTGCTCGCTCACAGCCTCCAGCTCAGCCACGCTGGTCCCCTCCTCTCCCCGAGCAGCCCCTCCTGGCCAGGCTTCACCCCCAAAGCGGCGGCACTGGGGGACCCCATCCCTGGAAAGAGCATCTGCTCCACCAGCATCCAGAGGTTTTAAATTGTCCACCTCCTGCCGAAGCCTTTATCATCCACCCCAAGCCTTGGGGCACTGTGGGACTCTACAGCATCTCTCCTGCCTGCAAGGGCTCTGGTGCCGATTTATGGGGCTTAACTATTCCCCAAATTCCACCACTACAGGTGAAACAGCTCACCCCCCCTTTGCTGTTTCAATAGCAGCTGTTGAGTAGGCCTCTCCCTAAGAAGCAAACCCCCCCAAGTGATTTTTCTCTCCCTGGCAGTGTTACGTGATGTTTTTCCCCCCTCCACACAGATGCGGCTTACTGGGAAAACCCACGCACAGAGCCCAGCCTGCTCCAGGAGGATCCGAGCTCACGCCAGGGCTGATGGCAATGCTTGCTGCAGCAAAGCCACCTTCTCCCAGGGTTCTGCCAGCGGTCTGGCTTGCAAGGAGTTGGGCACACCGCGGTGGAGCACGGAGCTGATGAGATTTGCAGATGCAAATCCCACCACATTTCCAAGAGCATAAGGATTAATCTGTTCAGCCAGCGGAGCCACACACAGTAAACACTTCCAGTTTGCTGGGAACTGTTTTAACGCATCTTTCCTTTAGGTTTTCATAAGACTTAACTTAGAAGAGTTTCACTAACATGTAGGGACGAGACAAGAATATCCACGCGTTGCCAGGGGCTTCTGTCCCACATCACAGCAAGGTGGTGCCAGCATTGGGCCTCCCAAAAGCCAGCAGGCACCAGCCCTGGTCCTGGTCCAACAGGCTTGGACCAGCAGTGTAAAATTTCTTCCAGTCTCAGACTTTCTGGCTCCAGAGGCAGCTCTGCAAGCTTGTTCTCCTCTCAGTGGAGAACATCTCTTTCCTTTAATGCTAGCCGGGAGGGACACCACATACAGCCTGACCTTTACCCACGGCCACGTCTCTCACCCGACAAGGGTACGAAGCCATGACACCACTTAGGAATGTAGGTATCTCTATTTGCTCCCATGTCTCATTACATTTTCCAGTCTAACCCCAAGGCCTTTTGTTTCTTGCAACGGTGCCATTGGATTTATTGCTATAGACAAGTTCGGTAGATACTTCCCATAATAATTAGCCAGAGCCAAGCGAAATCTCAGTTCTGTGATGCTCTCACGCATAGTTACTTTGGATGCTGCCTCAGTTCAGTGTGCCAAAAGCTTTGAGGCTTCCACAATCAATCAAGTGACCCAAGTCAGTCACTCACGACTAGGAAAAGGCACATTTCTGCTTTCTCACCACCGATGCCAAGCAGCTGAGACAAACCCCTCCTTTCTGCCACCACCATCAGCCCATTCCACAACCTCCCAAGCAGCAAATCCAGAGCACTCAAAGCATCAGCTGTGCCTGCACCTTCCTCTTCCCTTTCCCAAAATTTCTGGACGCCACAGTGGTGAGCAGCGCTGGTAGAACAGGAGACAAGTAGGAATGGGGGCATACAGAATATGCACCCCGATGGGACCCAAGGAGGGGAAAAAAAAAAAAAAATCCCTCTCCCCACACCCAGAGAGATTCGTGTTCCTCTAGGGCAAGGAAGGACCAAAGGAGGAGAGGGAGACCTATTCAGCTACTTACTACTTATTAAGGAGCACAGGCCACCACTACAAAGCAAAGCAAGTTTTGGGAACCTATATGCTCATAGACAGGAAAGCACCATTGCGTTAAATCCAAACCAAGAAAATATCACAACAGCCATCCTGAGTACTTCTACTGCTCCAGTGCAGGAATCTTCCCTCCAAGCCTGCAATTCCCAAAGAAAACAGAAGCAGACTAGTGATGGGATTAAGAGCAGAGGCTGGAGGATGAATGCTGCAGGCAACAGAGTTCTTCATGGGCACACCCTCCAGGCTGATCCCATCAGATCAGATCACCATGATGCTCTGTACCCAGTGCTGAGCATTACGAGGTCCAGGACAGGGTATCCTCCAGACTAACAAAGGCTCAACTTTTAAATAAAAGAAGAGGCCCCTACAGAACAGCCCAGCTAACCAGCAATCTGCCAAGTAGACTCTCCATGCCCCTCAAGGCAAACCTCTGGGCAATGTAATCACACACAGGTGCAAGCTAAAAAGTTTGCTGGAACAAGGACCACTCATTTGGCTGTTCCCAGACAAGGCTACACAGCCCAAAGACACCAACTACAGATTGCATTATGCAGCTGCCAAGCAGTTCAAATCACCCTTACAGCAGGTCTCACTTCTTAATCACCTCGATTATAAATGCAGGAATCCCCACCCTTGTCAAGCCAAGCTTCACTTGAGGAAACCCTCCTCTGCTCCTGACCAAATCCTGCTCCCTGCCCTGCCGATGCTCCCCAAATGGGCCCTGCGCTCCTCCAAGTCGCTCCCCCCCTCTCTCAGGATTTGCACGCCAGGGCTGTGCCGGTCCTTCCCTCCCCACCAGCACTAACCCAGCACGGTCAGGCCTCCCCCCAAAAACCCCAGTGCAGGAACAGCCACAGCCAGGCTGAGCCTTCGCTCAGACACCCTCATCCCACACCTACCGCTGCTCTGAAAGCAGCTATTATCTGTCCAGAAAGTCCTTAGATTAGAGTCTGCTACTGGCACTAGGAATAGGTGCTAATTAACTAGTTGTCAGCTGAACGTTGCTAAATCGAGAACGCAAAATAAAATTAAAGACAAGGTATTACAATGGGCAGGAAGAGTTGAAGGGACTATTGTTCATTTAAGAACTTCTCTTCCTGTATTTTTAAACATTTAGAAGTCCCGGTTCAAATAATTGCTCGTCAAGACATTATTTGCGAGAATAACTGTAGCTCTTAAGTAAGCTGTGTAATTAGGTTATTAAAAATATAACATCATTTCAAAGCCTTTGAGAGAGTAGACGTCTAACACAAAATCATCACAGCTTCATTTTCATCCCTCTCTCCTGGCTTCAATCCCAAGTCACGAGTCCTAGCGACCTCTCAGAAGTCGGCTATGACGATGTACGTGGTTTGCCGGACGAGGAACCATCGCTCTGAACTCTTGGGCAGGTACACAAAACACTTCTGTTTCAAGTCAGAAAAGCATGTTGTAATCCAACAGGAAAAAACCAAACAAAAAACAACCACAAAGCCAAAAGCTACAGACAAAAAACCTCAGCTCTCCAAGCCTGGCGTTCCCTCCTTCCTAAGGTGGTGGGTTCAGGACAAGGACTATCCCCGTTTTCTGGAGGGCATGACCAACCCCGAGCACAGACAGATGTGTCTCTGGGAAAGGAAGGGAGTCCCTGCCCCACGGCTACAACTCTGCAGGCCAGACGCATCTCTGGGGGAAGAGAAAGATAGATCACTGGAAGCTGTTCAGCAAAAGAGAGCGCACGTTATGCAATTTCCATTTCTGCTGACAAACAACATATTTATAGGACAGGTAAAATAAACTACGTAGCCTGCAAGGCTCAGCAGCCTGAAACCGGGAAGCTAATAGACCCAGGGGGCAAGGAATTGGTTCCTGATGTTTGCAAATGGGATGTCACAAAAAATGAGACAATTAAATTTTAAAGCAGTAGGGAAAACAAAAGAGCAGGAATCACAATAGCCAAGTCTCATAAAGAGCTGCTGCTTGGGTACAGGAAGATAATGACGCTAACCATTTTTCTACTAGATGGCAGTGTAGTGTCACACTATATAAAAGGAATTCTAGAAAGAAATTGCTTTCTATTTCAAGTGAATCTGTGCTTAGACTTGACTTCAGATAGCATGATATATAACAGTACCGTCATTGTAAGGGGACCTGCCATTAGCCTAACAGCGCAGTAGGAGCAATACCCTAGTTTCTAATTTCCCAGCGAAGCAATGTGAAAAGACCCTAAAATCCCGAGCCGTTCTGCTACACGGTACCACTGCACGCACAGCCACGGACAAGCTACTCCGTCTGTTACAACTGAAGGTCTGCTGTAATCAAACAGCTCCAGGAGCCGAGGAAGCGGGTCCTCGCTGCCCAGGAGAACAAGCCAGCCGGGCTTCTGAAAGGCATTTAGGCAACCGGCTAGCTATGGTCAGGCGAGGTTAGCAACTTCAAAGGAAGGTATGGGGATGAAGAGAGCAGTGTCACTAAAATTCAAAATGCAAACACAAAATAAACACGGTTAGGGATGAAGGACGATGCAAATATTTGCAGGTAATATTCAGCCAGAAGAGTAACCTTTACTTTGCAAGGCCCCCATCCGCATACGCCAAACTTCAGAGGTAACAAGATAGAGCAGCTCATGCTCCTAGAACCAGAGTTAATTCCTGGCATACGGAGGAGCTACAGCGTGCATCCCCGGGCAGCTCAGTGCAACGAGGTGACTTCCCAGAGATGGGGAAGCTGTCGGGGAAGACTGCAGACAGCTGGAGGACCCTCGCTTCTGCCTGAGCCGTGGGAGAGCCGCGCCGGGGGTCCCCGAGCCCTGGGGTCGCCAGGCCTGTCCGTGTGTCGGCCTGCTCGCTGCCGCTCAGGGCCGGGCTCTGTAACTCCTGGGCTCAGGGACAATCGCGACAGCCTGCGGGACATCATCTCAAACACTTTGCTCGTAGCAGAGCGGTGTGTGTGTGTGTGAGGTTTTGTTCGCTCCGCAGAGCTCCAGGCACGCTGCACCCACCGCGGCAGCCCCGGGCCGCTTCGGCGCCCGCAGCCCTCGCCGCACCCCGGTTTGCAGCCTGCTCCGTGCCGGGGGTGCCCGGTACCGACCGAGCTCACACCCACAGACAGCAGCAGCAGCAGCATCCCCGCCACGGCCGCGCCCGGCGGGTCCATCCCCCGCCCCGCCACCGCCGCAAGCCGGGGAGGGAGCGGTGGCCCCGGGGAGGGAGCGGTGGCCCCGGGGAGGGAGCGGTGGCCCCGGGGAGCCCCCCCGGGGGCAGGCCCGGCGCACGGCCTCACCTGGAGGGCCGGAGCCGCACCTCCTTCTTGCTGTCCACCACGGAGGGGACGCAGTTGGTGAGCTCGGTCCAGTCGGCGTGCAGCCCGCAGCTCCAGCCGGTGGAGAAGCGGGAGAAGAGCCAGGTCTCCCGCTTGCCGGGCCGGTGGCAGGTGCACTTCTTCTGCCCGGCGCGGCACTCGCAGGGCTGCTCCAGCTGGATGTTGCGGACCAGGTGCCGGCCGAAGGTGGTGCCGCCCGTCTTCTGGATGTGCAGGAAGACGATCAGGTCGTCCCCCTTGATGTTGAAGTCCACCCGCCGCAGCAAGTCGCCGGCGGAGAAATTGAAACGGGGAACGAAACGCGCCGGCGTCTCGTCCTCCGCCCGGTACGGGTCGGCGGCGGCGGCGGGGCTGAGGGCGCGGAGCCGCAGGAGCTGGCACTCGGTGCCCGGGCAGACGTACTGCAGCACGATCACGGCGAAGAGGAAGAGCATCACCAGCGCCAGCAGCACCTTGTGGGACCGGTCCTCCATCGTCGCCGGGAGCGCCGCGCATCGCCGCCGCTCACAGCCGCCGCCGCAGCCGCCGCCGCCGCCACCGCGGGGGGCCGCCCCGGCCGCGCTCCGCCGCCATCGCCCCGCCGCCGCCGCCGGCCCTTCCCGGCAGCCCCCGCGCCGCCTCCCCTCAGCGCGGCCACGCCCCCCGCCGCCGCCGGGCCACGCCCCCCCCCGCCGGGCCACGCCCCCGCCGCGGCCTCCCCGGCGGCGGCGCGCGCTGCCCCGCGCACGTGGCCGAGGCGCGCTGCGGCGGGCGCGGGGCGCTCCGGTATCCGGTACCCGGTGCTGAGCCCCGCTCCCGCCGTGGCCCGGCACCGGACGCGCTGTCCTCCGAGCGCGGCTGAGCAGCGCCCCATCCTCAGCGGTCCCTGCCGGGCCCTGCAGCCCTTCCCGCCCCAGCCCGGCGCCCCGCCGCAGCGGGTTTAACGGGGTTTAACGGCAGCAGCGCGCCCCTCCATCACGCACACCTCCGTGCGCCGAGCTGCGCTTTCCCTCCGCGCCAGACGCTAACGCCCAGGCGTTGGCAGCGGGGATGAGGGCACTGTTTTTCTTGACGCCCCAAGTGGTTCCAGTTGATTCAGCTATCAAATACACGCGCTATCGCTGTCAGCGTGTTTTGAAACCGCGCTGCACAATCAGAGTTCTGTAAATAAAACAATAACAGGGACTCTGTGGGTTTACCTCTGATTAAAGTCCTTTGTATATTTATATGCAAATTACATTCAGCCCTCCGGCTGCTGGCGCGGTGTCAGTGAGGCCTGGTGGATGGGAGCGCGCCAGTGCTCACCCCAGCGCTGCTATGGGCCTGGCTGCAAAGCCACCGTTCACCCCGTCGTTCTGCAGCAGCACCCACCCGCTGCACCCAAACCGCCTGGCAGGGCCAGGGAGCCCAGCACGGCAAGCGAGCCTGGCTTTTTTCTTTCCCTCTTGGGTGCAACTGAGGTTGTGGCCGTTAATGTCTGGGCAAACTGCAGCCTTGCAAGTGACTTAGAAAAAAACAAATATAAAATGAGGCTTCTGGCTAAAGGAGGTTTTCAGCCCATCCCCAGTGTCCTTCTGTCCTTCCAAGGTGAAGCAGCCGGGGCAGGAGCTGGGGTTTGGCCGCCCCCGGTTTAACTGATGTGCTCCATGTTTAACCGGTGGGCTCAGCTGCAGAGGTTACGCAGAGGTGCTGCATCTTGCAACGCTCCTTCCCTCTCGCTAATCCATGACTTCAGGTAGGGCTGCAAATGCCCGGGCTTCTCCTTCCCCTCGGAGCAGGCGGAGGGAGCCGTCCTCCCCGGCGCAGCGCCGCAGCTTTCCCTCTCCTCAGGCTTGCGATGCCTCCGTTTCTCTGCCTGGCCAATCAGCCAGGAGCTGAGTTTTCTAATATGCACAGCAGACAGCAAAGAAAATAATTTGAAAACGCTCTCCCAGACCTTTATCCATCATAAAAAGAAAAAAACCAAAAGGCCTGTCTCCTTTCTCCTCCTCTTGCAGTGCTTCTGCAATTCACTTTAAGTAATTTCACCAGGTACGCGTGGTGTTTGGAGGGGATGTCTTTATGGTTTTCATCCTTGAGCAACCTATCCTGGCTTTCCGATTTTTTTCCAGTTGTCTCTAATATTTTGAAAACATTTACACTCACAATAATAGGCAATTTTATCACAAAGATTCTAGGCATGAGAACTACTGAGTTAATTTGCTTCTGTTTATATCTGTCTCTCCAAAATGAATGGATTGCACCATTTAATGAAAATGCTGTGTTCTGAAATTCAAGCCTTAAAATTATAAAGATGTTTCTGTGCTTTATATCCATCACTCTCTCACAGTCGTTTATATAAAAAAAAATACATTTGCCTCCAGCTTTATTTATTTTACATTATGAAATTACAAAGATGTGTGCTGGGTTAAAACCGATCCTGAATGCTAATACACGAGAATTAAAAGGAGGGAATAATGATGGCCTAATGTCTACACTAAATTAATATATACTATAAAAGATGTGATGCATACTGGGTTGGTGTTCCCAGCAGAGCCATTATTTTGGAATGGGCTAAACAAACAATGATCATCCTTTCACTGATGAGTGATGGTCTCCAGTCTGCTGCCTTCTCACCCACAGTATGTAAATGACGCTCCCTGGCTTTGATCCAGGGACACAAAACATTTGCTTAGGCACTATAGAAATGAAAATCGCCCCGAACGAGATAAAAGTAGGACAGAACAGAGCTGTTAAGGTTTTACAGCATGAGCAAGTTTTGACGGCTGGCGCGGCAGCTGGTTTAAGTTAAGAGGTCAAGCAAAAATACTGAGCGCCTGGTAACGCCAGCGGAAAAAAAAATCTCTGCCTTCTTCCTGGCACATGGTATCCCCGCAGACCCCAAACGCACGGACCCTATTCCCGCTCCCCACACACCCCACTTCTCCTCTGCTGACGCAGGGGATCCCCCCACCTCCGTGTGTGCGTGCATGGCTGCGCCCAGATGAGCACATGGGTACGGCCACTGCTCCTCTCCCACCGACGAGCATCCTCTCCCACCGGCTGGTCCCCTCTGCCCCCCGCCCCATCAGCAGCTGCCGCCCCCAGTCCCAGCCCCTTCCTGCTGCCGCGGATGCAACGGCAGGGTCCAGCTGAGCTGGTGCAGGATCTCATTTGGGCTGAGCCCCCCTTATTTACCCACGGAAACGTTCAGAAAGGCAGGGGTTTGTGTGCAAAGGCACCAGGTATTTGCCCAGAGACAGATCAATACAACGCCTCGTGCCTCAAGCCCTAAATTGATCTTTGCAGCTTTAGGAAACTGTTGTTAGCTCTTCATGCTCTTCACATCCCTGTCTATTTTCTGAAGACCTTTGTTTCCACCTCTGCATTTGGCTGGCAAATGCTGACTGCCTGGCCCTAACAAAAAGAAAACACACATCAGCTTTGAGGTAAGCGGGCTGCCGGTGTGTAAAACTGAGCTTTACTAGGCATTAACGCCTCCAGCTTATTGAAAGTATCACGGTTTCATGTCAGTTGAACCGGGGTAGCTCCCAGCGTCTGCTGCCCGGCAGAGGTACGGGCAGGGGTGCAGGCAGCTGCGAACCCCCTGGGCAGAGAGGCAGGACTGGGCTGCGGCGGCCGCGGCCAGGGCTGGGGTAACCCCGACCGCTGGGGTGCCCGCAGCTGCTGGGAGGCTGAGGTCTTTTTCAAATCAGAGGGAAAACTGTATTTGCACAATAGCTCAATTAGAATAACTTGATTAAAAGAAATGCAAACGAGCCATTAACTTTGCTTTGCTAAATCTCCTTGTAATGTGATTCTTCTTACAGTACCTGTGCAGGAAGGGGAGAAGATAAATGAAATAAGTATAGAAAAGCCTCCCATACCATGAAAACAGCATATTTATTAAAGTAACAAACACAACTGTCACGCAGCCCAACTGCTGCAGCTTTCTTTTATTGAATTGTCTCTCTCGCTGGAGCGGCTGATGGCTGAACAGGTTTGCGGCCAGGGCGTTCAAAACCACTCTTCCCATCGTGGGTCCTCAAAGTGATGGAGCAGATGTTGCAGCCTTGTCCTCCGCTGCCCCAGAAGGACCTCTCCCCCCACCACTTCCATAAGACCTGTGCGAACCCAATACTTTGATAGTTATAATTCTCTCTTGGGGCTGGGTAAAACTGGATTATGGAGTCAAAAGATATCACTGGGGGATAGACACCACCCTGTTCCCTGAGGGCTTAGGGGGAGTGGAAAGGCACAGAGCAATGAGGTGGTCACTGCACGGGAGGAGAAGCAGGGCCAAGAGCAAGGAAACGGCCAGCAAAGGACCAAAGAAATGCTGTGGTGGCAGAGGGACAGAAGCTCTGCTGGCACCTCACAGAATAAGGCCCTTATCTAGAAAAAGGGTATGCAAATGAGCAAAGGCATGGAGCAGCGGGGTGATGAGTAAAACTAATTAGAAAATGAAGCTTGATTATTCATGGGCTTGACATATCAGAGAGCAGCTAATCAAAGGAATAATACAAGTTTGCATATTCTTTGTAATGTGGGCACCAAAGCCTTGCTTCTCGTCACTGTGGCATCACCGCCGCTCATTCCTAAAACCAAGCACACTCGATGCGAGCGTAATGTCTCACTCTGGATCACGCGATGGGTCTTGGAGAGCCTGTGGTGTCCAAAAGCACCTCTGTTTTTTCCAGCTATTGAACTGATCTAGCAGTTATCTCTACTTACAGATCTTGCCTTCCTGAATACAAACGTTGCCCAAAGCTCTTTGGGTGTGTGGGGAAACTGGGCAGCCTTTAAAAGCTTGAGCCAAAGACCTGGGGACTCAGCTTGCAAGATAATTGCAAGATAATCCCTTACGGTTTCATTTTGCTGCTGACTGATTGCTAAATAAACTTTGTAGACATCACGCATGGGAAGATGTACTTGCTGGGTGCAGGAAGCTTTCAGAAGTACCTCCTTCCCAACACATGGCATCAGAAACCACCCATCCAGGCTGATCATTGCAGCAAATCTTGGATTTTCACCATCAGCTGGAGCCAGACAAAAGGCAGGCTAGCTTTCAAGTTACGAGGTATCAGCAGTATTTCCATTTCACACATAGATCTCAGCCCTGTGGAAGGTTTTATGGGAGGACCTGATGTGGAGCTTGCGTCTGGAGGGGTACCAAGCTTCTGGGCAACAGAGAGTGAATAAATGATACTGTCCCATCACCACTGATTCTTATCCCAGCATGAAATTGGCTGAGAAACTGCTGAAACATCAAATTCCCTTTTGATGAGGCCAGCCTGGGACAACTCCAGGGAACAGGATCCATGGGGATGAAAGGGCTCTTTCAAGTATGCCTCTGAATCAATGGGAAAAGTGAGAAGTTGGGACCGCTCCTGCCACTGTTTGCTTGTCTGAATAATTACAGTGATGGGTATATTAATACCATCTGGCACTGGAGCCAAAGAGCAACGAGGCATTGAAAGAAATTACTGGTGAGGTGTGTGAAGCACCCTTTTGGAGATGCTTACGAGCAGATTAGGAGGAATTAGAAAGGGTGTGAGCCAGCGAAGCCCAGGGCTGCAGGCCATATGGTCCAAGGGACATTTTGTGCCCACTTCCAAGATATATAATGCAAACCTGGTGTATCTGACCTACTTTAGAACAAAACCTGCAGCATTTGCCCGATTAAGGTAGGTAAGAGACTCAGATAACGTAGAGTGATCTTCAGCAATGGTTTCACGCTGGAGAGAAAGGCTGTTACAGGACACACACAAATATTTTTTGCATCTTCCTAAAACCAAAGGGGAAATCATTTCACATGGCCCTGAAAGGAACAGTGGGAAAAGATACGATATTACCTAATGCTATCTCAATAGGTAGTCCTGTGTGGAGTAAGTACAGTGGGATTTGGTCCAAAGGCATTCAAGAAATCTGAAAGATGAAATCTGCCCTTCACAGTGAAATTATTCCAGTTTAATTACACTGGTTTTGAAATAGAGTTAAACCGGTACCACCCTTTCGCCTGGACACTCTTCAATCCTAGAGTAGTTCATATCGATTTAACTTAATTTGCTGTCATTCTGTGTACAGACTGCATCTTGGATGCTGTATAAATATTTGCGTATTGAAATTGATGCTAAATTCGGGCAGCGCAGTCTTGTGGGATTAACCTGTGTGAGAGGGGATCAGCTACAGGAGCAGGGAAAAAAAATCACAGGAAGAGGTCTTAAATTTCCACAGATGAGTTCATGCAATTACCTAATTTGTAAAATGAATGAAAGAATAAATGGAGGTGAAGCAAAAAGAACCCTAAGCGTTACCAAATAATAAAAAAAGGAAGCATTGAGGCCAGCTTCTTCCCAGAGCCTCGCGAGCAGCAGGGCTGATGAATCTTCAGGGAGCGATCTTGTAGTCCAGTGAAACAAAGAAACGCTCGTTTCACAGTGAGATTTTGCAAAAGCAGATTTACCAGGGATAGCAAATAAATAACTCTCAGTTCCTGAAGACGTGAAGATAAATTTTCTTTCCTTTATTTCAAATCTAGTTCTGCCAGTTGCAGACCTACAGCAAACAGCTCCCTACAAAATAAAAATAAGGGACAAAGCAAGAGTTTCAGCTTCCAGTTATAGGTAAAAGGACTCCTAAAAAAGAAAAAGCTCACCTTTCACTGTAGCCCCCTCCTCTGCCGCCACAAGTCCACAGGGAAACAGAATATTTACATCATATTACACTGAAACTTCTGGAATAAGACAACAAAAATCAACATTTAAAAATCTAGATGTCACCACAACAGAATTCAGGAGGCAGTCCCCAGCTGGGCTGGGTGAAAATAAAGAATAACCAGCACAGCAATTTCTTGTTGTTTCCCAAACCCACTTAGGGTTCCTAGCATTACAACACTTGGCAATAACTAAAGGAAAACCAGGGCAGTATGACTTTATACCTCCTGATCCTAAATTCTAGCCACTGGGTCCCTTGGCCTGGGGCCACGCTTTCCCAGGGCGCCCAGGGCCAGCCTTGCATTTGCATTACTAAAGCACAGGCTGCTCCTTGAATCCCCGCTTTGTGGGAGATGCTGCCAGTCCCGCATGTGCCTGAGCTGCCACTTCGCCAGATTAAAATAGTAGCAGCTATTTTAATCCACTGCTGGAATACATCTGAAGAAATTCCTTGCAATCCCTTTCTTCTCTTCCCAGCCGACACCGAGCCACGTGGCAGGGAGCGCACGTGCAATTCGTGTCCCCTGGCCGGATCCATCCGTGCCTTGGATGGGAGAGGTGGATGTGGGGGTACCCGCTCCACGCTGCCAGCACCCCTTCGGCCGGTGAGGGCTGAGCAGCATGGACTGGCCCCATCGCTGTCCGAGCCTTTGGAGGAGGTTTGGGATGCTGCAGGCCCCTGGAATGGGGGGGACCCTGGGTGGCTGGGGACCAGCAGCAGCCCCGCCACAGCCTCAGCTTCCCCTCGCCCATCTGATGCCCATATGGGCTCGTCACCCTCCAGGCTGAGGATGATGACATTTGCCATGTAGATTGTAAAATCTAGTCCAACACTGCTTAAATAAGAGAAGCTAACAGATGACCTCTTCTTTGTCTTGAACCTTTATTAACTGCTAATTGATCTAATCAGAAAATAAGTGGGCAGAGGAGAGAGGGTTAATGCTTTTGTTCCTGCCCTGTCACGGGTGGCAGGGCACACTGCTGTTGTGTGTGCACTCCATTATACACAGATGTTGTGCATCCTCTAGATTACTGTAGCAAAAATTACCTGTACAAAGAGATGGCAAAGACAGCCATTATTTTAACGCACGGGGCTGATTCCACCCCTTTTCCTGCTCATGTTTCCCTATTCAAGATAAGCAACAAATAACAACGTGGTCCTGCACACTAAGGGGTGTATGACAGCACCTCTCAGAATCAAAATTCAGCAGATCCCCTTCAAGGAAATGCATCCTCCAACTGCACGGAGCTTTTACGGACCTGCCTCGGTCCCAAGCGATATTTTTATATAGCAGTGGTAAATTCTTGCAGTTGTTCGTGTCTGAAAATACTCGGGAACAAATTGATACATTTCTATACACTCTTCCAACCTGCCTGATTGATGCCTGCTCATATTTTTAGAGGGCTGATCCTGGACAGCTTCAGACTCAGGGTCCAGCCTCGGAGGCAGAGCTGCCAAAGCAGAGTCTGCTGCAGCCACCCCTGCGGGGGAACCTTGATGCAGGACAGGTTCTCCTTGAGACTGGCCAGCCCAGGATTACTCACCCTGCCCCACAGGACCGTCACCAAAATGCATTTCCCCAACACATCTGCACCTTTAGACATTTTGGGGAGCAATCCACCATCGCTCTCCATTAACTAAAAGATTGAAGCACACATTGGGTTCTAAACTCTGTCATGTCTCTGCCTGCAGTCCCTACCTAGCAAAAATCTCTTGGCCAAGGAGACAACCTCCACTTGCCACCGGCTGTTGGACCAGCTCCGTGGGTTTACGGGAGCTGAGGAGTTCCAGGAACTCCCTCTAACTCTGAATTTTTGAGAGCCTCTGGATAAATTAATCTTGCCAGAGACCTGGGACTGCCAATGGGAGGCTGTGACACTACGCAGAACACTGTAACAACCAGAAGAAAAATAACTTATCAAAAATATTATTTTCTTTCATGCAAAGAATCAAACTTTAAATGATCCCATCTGTCACTTTCATCTGCACCCTGTTCCGTTGGCTGGATTTTGCTCATTAAGATGAATTTCAAGCCAGCAGATCATTTTTACCTTCAGGGCTTTGATGAAATGTAGTGTTTGGGACTTCTTCCCCTCTTCCGTTTTTGACAGCCGTGACAGAGGAATAAGTATATTTCTCTTATGCTGCTTTGCAATTGTATGGAATGGCTTTGACCTTCCAAAAGGGAAAAACACTACATTCAAATTCCTCCTCCTTTCTCCCATGGGACTAGGAGCTGGCCAAGCCCCTCCGCTAAAAGTTTGCCATTCGACCTTGCATCATAAAACCGTCTTTTCTTTATTACTCCCTCTCCTCAAAGCTCCCCCAGCAAACCTCTAGCCCTTCAAGACGTGGGCTGGAGAGCTTCTAGGTTGTGCAAATGGTTCAGACGGCTTTGTTTCTTCCCTGAAAAGACATAAAAGAGATTTGTTGGATTCCTTACCTCATAACCAAACACAACTGTGTACCGTGCACTTTGCATGTTACGGCTCCCCGTGCTTTCAGCCCCAATGACTTATTTTACTGTAAGCGTAATTATGCATTGGAGTGGTTTCATGAGGGATGTGATAAATCATCCGCCACTTAAAGTCTTTAAATCAAGGCTGGGTGTTTTCAGTGGGGTCCTGCTCGGTGCCTGGAGCACACAGAGGCTCTCAGCGCATTTACAGGAGGGTATATAATCACATGGTCGTGGTCAGCCATGGTATTGAGGAATTAGGGGATGGGCGGGATGGCCTTTGTCATGCAGGATGTAGGATTAGTTGGACTTAACGGTCTGTTTTGGCCTTTAAATCTATGAATAGGGAAAAGGAAAGAGAAAAAACAAAAAAGAACAAAAGTCCCTATTATAGCCAGCACGTTTCCGATTCTGAAAGCGGAGGCAGAGGGACTGCAGGCAGCTGGGGCTGGAAATGAGGGGTGGGGAAACCCAGGCGCACCCCTGCGCACTGCTCCCCGCACCCAGAGCCCCCCCCAAGCCCCCCAAACCACCTCTTGCGAGCGAACCCAGGAGCCCAAACCCACTGGGATTTGCTGATGTCTTGCAGAAAACAGCGGACGTGAGGACATGCACAATGCTCAACTGATTTTCAATTTTTGCCCCCCCCCCCTTGAGGTAATTTTAGGTGTTCCAGAACTAGAAATCTAATGCTTTTTCTATTTCTAAATTAAGCTAATTAAAATTTTAATCTGGTGTACATTATCTTATTGCATAATTAGAAGAGCTTATAGCGCAGTGGTTTGGTTGGTACCAATCCTTTTTGCTTTAAATCGTGTTTCATTAATTGAACAGAGCTGAGATAGGTGCTTATAAGGTAATAATCTAACTATCTGTTCTTAACAAAATACTCCATTTTTCCCTTGCAACTGTACCTGCATGCTTTATGCTATAATAGTGTTCCTTCAGGGAAGCGTGGGCGATTCCACCCGTGATCCTCATGGGAATTTTGGGGACTACGGGCACCCCTCGTAGACACCGGTGCAGACTGACTCCACGGAGCAAACACAAAGGATCCTTTTTGGAAATGGCAAATCTAAACTACACACCAACTGGCCGTTATCATCTGCTTAACCATGGGTTATTGCATAATTAATTACTCCCAGGTCTTTATTAAGTCCCAAAGAATCTTTCTATGGACTAGAGCGGTATTACTCGGCCGTACATTTTAAAGAGATTACTGTTAATTAATTTAACTCGTCTCCATACCTAAAACTCAGCTAAACCCTCTATTGTGCCACCTGCTGTCATTTCAGACATGTCGGACTTCCAAACTTTTATAGCAATAGAAACAGATCAAAACCATCTACTCGGATATAAAACAATTTAAGCAATAAGTTGCTTGCCACCACCTCCCGCGGTGCCCTGTGCAGGGCAGGACGGGGGAGCCACCCAGGGCGCTGGCAGAGCCCTTCCCGCAGGTTATCCATCCCACCGGGAGTCAGCTTCCCTCTGGGACTATCCACCCGGTGCTTCCCAAAGACACTAAATTCCCTGAAAGTGTAAATAAAACATTAAACCACAATTTATCTACTCCTCGGGCTAAGGCACCCAAACCGGTGAACGTAAATCACTCAGAACATTTACGATCCACTGACACATTTCCCTCCTAAAATAGGAGCCTGA
The DNA here is from genome assembly GCA_020745775.1 of Theristicus caerulescens. Lineage (NCBI taxonomy): Eukaryota > Metazoa > Chordata > Aves > Pelecaniformes > Threskiornithidae > Theristicus > Theristicus caerulescens. Next base: position 22,468,387 of record CM036567.1, on the reverse strand, counting down.
CACACGTAAATCCTCACAAAAGCTTCTCCGGAGCAGAGCCGAGCAGCGGCAGAGCCGAGGTGGAGGGCTGTGCTGGCACCCCTTCCCATAGTCCGTGCTGAGCATGCGGGGACACGAGGGATGCTTGCCAAAACCAGGGTGCCAGCCCCATCCCCGGGCACCGTCACCAAATCTGCATGGGAACCTGCACAGCGCCTAAGGCCGATCGGCCCATGGGTGGGTCGAGGGCTCTTGCTGCTACCACAAACAAAACAGTAAATAATTACATTAATAATGAGCCAGACCTTCCAGCTGGCCAAGTCACAGCAGCCAGAGTATTTTTTTGTCAGTAAACAAATTCAAGAAAAAAAAAAAAAACAAGTAACTTTTTGTCAAAAACAAACAGCTCCATGCAACAAGCATCCCCTGGATAAAAATTGCTATTTTTTCCATAAGAAAAGCAGAAACCAATTCAGGTATAAACATTCTTGTTTTCCTGCAAAACACACACAAAAGCCCTCACAAGAGGGTTTGAAAATACCGTTTGTTCATTTCTCAGGTAGCAGCTTCTGAAAATATGGAGGTTTTTAGTAGAAGTTTGCAAGTAAGGTTAAAAAAAAAAAAAATAAAAGAGCAATTTCTACCCAGCTCTGTTGTCAGCTCCCCTTCACGAGCTGGTTTGGGATTAACGGTACGACAGCGGCCCTGCTAGCCAGCAGAGAGCCACTTGAGCCTGCGGGGACGTGGAGCTCACACCGTGGAAGTGAGCCGTACGGTGCAGCGTGCCCAGAGCGAGCCTGCAGCTTGCAGCGCTGATTTAGGCAGGGAGCGTTGCTGGAAGCTGGGGAAGACCCGAGGAGCTGCCACCACAAAGCTGAGCTCAGGCGCTCACCTGCTCCTTCAGGTCCTGTTTGGAAATCGGCACAAAATTGCTCCACTGCTCCAAAACAGGCAGCACTTAAGCAGAATCCATTTCCTAACCAATAACTCATTTCCAGAGTAGTCAGTAGTTCTGTGCAAGGTGAGTCCCAGCCCTCTCTGTTTAATTCACACACTAGTTTTGTTCAGGACGCGGTCCCTGCATTGCCGCCTCTCCAACGCTGACATTTCCCAGGCTGGTAGCCGAAGGGAGGCTTAGGCAGACATTCATGTGGACAGAAGCTAAAGCTGGTTTGCATTACATTTACTCCAAGAGGGGCTGGATAGAGAGCTGTGGTTTGCATCTAGGCAAGGGGTCTCAGCCAAGGCATCGCTCAGACATCAGATTTGTTTGCAATGAGCGTACCGTCACGCTCATGGCAGGGAACGGTCTCTGCTGATGCCAGCCCCACCACCTCCCTGCCAGCCTAGGCGCGTGTCTCAGTAAGGTGACGAGGGATCAGGCTGCGCTTTCTTGCCAATCAAAAACCCAAGGTATATTTGCTGTGAAGGGAAGGGTTCACACCCCGTCATATCGCCCTTCTTGGGGTGCTGAAGCATGGGATCACAGCAGAGTTGGTGGGAAGGGGTCTCCAGGGCCTCTCACCCAGCCTCCCTCTCAAAGCAGGGCTATCACCAGCACTGAATGAGCTTGGCCGTGGCTTTGTCTAGCCAGGGCATGAAAACCTCCCAGGATGCAGATGCCACAACCCCGGTGGGTGACCAGGGATGCGTATCTCTCACAGGGAAGAAGTCTTTCCTGATGTCCAGTTTGAGCCTCCCAAGCTGCTGTTGCCCCTCGTAACATCCTTTGCCTTTACCGAGAAGAGTTCGCCTCCACCATTTCTGCAGCTTCCCTGCAGGTAGCTGTAGGCTGCTGTTAACTCCCCCCTTCACCAGTCTCAACCAGCCCAGCCCCATCAGCTAGAGCCTTGCAGGGCAGGCATCCCAAGCCCCTGGACATCTCCATAGCCCTCCTCTCCAGTTTCTCCAGTTAAACTGGGATCAGTCAGATCTGGCAGTACAGGTTTAGGTCTTGCTCCGTACTTCACAACATACATCCCCCTCCCTTGGAGCCAGCCAAGCAAAAACTGCCCCAGCCTACCGAGGGTGGCACGGGGACCTCCCACACATCTCCTCTGATGGCAGCGCTGAGGAACCCAAGTTCAGTGGGCAGAAAAGAGAAACCATTCAGTGATGACTTATCCCGTTCACCGAGTTGTCTGAAAGCTGCAGCTTGGGTAGGCATTAAAGCCGCTACGGTGTCTGTGGCTCAGCAGATGTTCACTATTTGGTGGCATCCAGCTATGTCCTAAAGCGTTCACAGCCTCCAGCCTGAGTAAAGTCCTCCCTCTCCGCTTAACTGCTTAGTTTACACGGCAAAACAGCTCTCCCAAATATTCTTGCAGCACACCAAACAATCCTGCTGTCGGGCCTCAGATTTCAGTGTGATTGGTAATCAGTGCATCAGCCATCAGAAGTGGGTTATTAAAATATCTGTCATGATGAATGTAAACCAGCCAAAACCAGGACAATGAGCAATGTAAAATAAATGCAGATAAATTGTATTACCCCGGGTCATTTAATTTTAAGTGCAGCATCCTCTGTGTTTTTTGTCACTTAAGCGATATGCAGCATGAAACAGCACAAATAAATATAGATGTAGAGAACGTTAGATACACTTCGTAAGAGCAAATTATGCACGTTCACATTTCATTCTAGTTAGATCAAAATTAGATGGTTTTCCTCCATTATCTCAGTGGATACACTAAAAGCCAGTGATTTATGAAAGAAACCGGTGTGAATGCCATTATAATTGATTAACCTAAGAGACTGGTGACCTACTTATAGGTATACAAATATGATTATAATTGTGCAGTAAGTAATTGAATGTTCTGCAGGACTTCTTTATAATGTGACTGTAATGCATAAAAATAAGAGGGAGACAAAAGGTTTCAACCCCGTGCAATGTGCTGCGATCCTAGGAGAGGTGCTGAGTGCTTCCTGCTCCCATCGAGGTGAATAGGTGTTGAGACCTTGCAGAATCAACCCCCTCCTGACGGCAGCGTTTCCCACAAAGAGACTATGGCTTGGACAAAAGGCTCCAGCGTACTTTGTGGCTGGGATAACTTTCGACACGCTGAGGAGATCCCATCGTCCGGGAGATGCTGCACGCAGACCCCCTCCCGATTCATCTCTACTGGAGCACCGTCTCAAGGACTGCCCTTGGGGCAAGAAAGGGCGAGAGGCCGAGCCAGACCAGAAGCTGTGTGGTTATAAAATGAAGCTATGGGTCCATATTTCTAAACCACCCCTTTGCAGCGGGACTCAGCACCGCTGCAGTGGGTTTGGAAACCTGCTAAACCTCAGGCCTCTACCAGCTGTGACTGAGAGTCCACCACTGCTGCTGCGTCTGCTAATGGGTACGAGCATCCGCGTTGCCTGTGTTACAGTCACAGGCAGGACACAGCAAAGAGCAAAAACATCTCACTGCCTCCAGTGGTTTGCAAGCCACATACAGAACAGGGGGCAACAGATGGAGACAGTCCCCAAGCACTGACAGCTCGTGGGTTGAAGCCCAAAGACCTTACCTAGACCTTGCAAATGGCTTTTATCCTGCAATCCCAGGCAATGCTCCTTGCTAATTAAGTCTCCCAACACCTCGGCAGCGCGCATCCTGCTGGACCGCGTACCAGCATCCCCCAGCCCACAGCTGCCCGAGGCTCTCGCAGCATTATTATGTGGCACAGATTTTCCCGTATCTTTTGCTGCCAGTCACTTCCTCCGACTTAATTTGTCTGAACTCCTCTGCATGGACACGGGCGGCAGAGTAACCTCTGACAATGACACACACTGGCTCTCTGCAGAACAAAATTCTAGATTCCTAATTTGAGTGACTAAATATACTGAAGCCCGGTGATGAATTATTTAAAATCTATACAAATTCTGATGCTACACACTGAACTAGAGACTTGAATGCACCTCTGCAATCGTGAGTCCCTCTGCCTATAGCTCCATCATGGAAAAGCATCCATTGAAACCCCCTAGGATAAATGATCTGTTACAATTCCCTGGACTGGAAACCCTAGAGATGATGTGGGAGCCAGGACTTACGAGGATGGGATTAAGTTAATTAGTGTCTGAGGAGAGCCATAACAGTGTAATGAAACAAATAGACTAAAAGCGGTCTAAAGTGACTCCAGTGGATTGATGGGCGCTTGCTGCTGACGGTGGCGTGGTCAGGATCGTACCCATGCGTGCAGGGCGATGCATTTATCATGCATTGCTTGAGCTGGAGGAGATAGATGGGGAAGAGGCAGGGTCATTACAGCCCTGCAAGAGCTCTCTGGTATGATGTGTGCTCGGGGCAGAAAGGTGGGAACCGTTGCCAGCAGCCCCTTACTGCCACAGCAAACCTGCCCAGTCTCCTGCTTGTGGAGAGCCAAAGCCACCAACGCTTAAATCCTCACGTGGGGTGGGTCAGGTCCAGCGCACACTGCTCCTGCAGTCCGGGATGCAGTGCTGGAGCACTGGGAACGCCTGGCTCCCCAAGGACAACCCTACACCCAGCTCCTGCACCAGCTGAAGGTGTCCCGCTGCTGGTGAGGGCTCGTGGGACTGCTCTCCCTCCGCACCCTGCCCCAGCCTCTGGGCAAGCACATGCTGGCAATGGCCCCGCTTTACCCTGTAGGAAAGTGGCACCACCACTCAACTGCAAAGCCAGACGTTTCCAGCTCACCCCAGAGAAGAGTTTGCATCCCACCTCCCAAGGTGTTACCTCTAAGCAGGGCATGCAAGTGGCTGGATGAAGCTGGCCACGTTTGACTTCTGCATCCCTCCTTTCTGATGCTGACAGCCGCCGAGGGATGACTGACAGGTTCTGCTTTTTCAGCGTGTTTTGCATTCTTCTCCATATTCAGTTCTCTGGAAGAGGAATACATTGGCCCTAGCGATGCTGCATTTGAGAGAGGTGCTGGCTTCTTCAGAGTAAACAGTTCAGGGTATTTTTACAGTCAGCATAAAAATACTGACACTGCCTGTATGGATAGCTCTGTTATCATGCCTGGGGCCAATAAAGAAAGTGTAAGGAAAAAAAAGAAAGCCACAAGTTAAACCCATACCTTACAGCAATCAGACTCTTCCTTTTAATTTCTAAACTTCTCAAATTCTAGCTTCCACTAAAATGAATCAGTAAAGGATAAACAGAGCTGCCAATTTGCACTATTTTGAATCAGAGAGATGACTCCCAGATTGGCCAACTATTCTGACTGCCAAACATACACTGAAATGACAAAACGTAACAACACAAAAGAGCGCGTACTGTCTTCAGTCCATATCCAGCCCTATATCTGTCTCCACCACAGGGAACCGGAGCTGTGCCCAGCAGTTGTATCTAGTCCTGAGCACTGCCTATCTACCAAAAACTAGAGAACTGCTGGGGACAGATAGCAGCTATTAGCTGAGCTAGTGAAGTGATACCTGCAGCTTGCCTTAAACAAGAGGAGCATAAATAAACCCAGCCTGGCTTTCTCCATGGCCGAACTCCTCATCTCTGCTGCAGAAGCATTTCTGTCGTGGCTTTGCCCAACCCACTATTGCTCGAAGAGGCAGGAACGAGCCCGACCCACACGAGCCCCATAGGAACTCCATTACTCCAGCACCGTGACATATTTCTTTCTACAAAGCTTTTCCTCATTCCTCCCAGCAAGTGCTGGGCCAAACCCCCAGCTTCTCTTTGCCCCCTTCATTTCAGACCTCTCCTCCTTTCAGTTGCAGCTCTACCAGCCCAAGTGCAGGGACGAGCCTGCTAATATAAACCCTGGGGCCAAAGGAATCCCTATGGGTAGCACCTGTGCCCCTCTCGTTCCCTCCGCATACATCAGCTGCTCTTCTTTCCCAAGCATTGCTTGGAGTGAAGACAGCCCTGCAGTGAAGTAATCCCAGCTTCAAGCCTATTGCAGAAATTAAAAATGATTTGCTTCTAGTTGGATGCAAGGCTTACTAATTACCCGCCAGTATTCGGGTGGCAAGTTTGCCACGTGAATAATTGCATGTCCACGGAAGAGTTCCACTGGTAGGGTTATTAGCAGGAAAACAGAAATTCGGTTGGAAAGCATTAATAAACCTTGAAGACAACAGCTATTACGGTGATTGATCCACTATCCAAGTGTACACAACTCATGCAGGATGGAGGAGCAGAGGTTATTGCACAGGGAGGGTATGCTGAGGGGTGGGAGGGAAGACAGGGTTGTTGCAGAGGTCAGGGATAAAAATTGGTACTGTCAGGTTCAAAAGCGTTTAAAAACCCCACACATCTTTTCCAAAGCTGGCTCAAAAATAGATTATTTTAGTAGTCTGCAGTATTTGCTACTTAGGCTGTTGCTTGTTTTTCTTTTATTAAACATGGGCAATGGAAGCAGAAGAGGTTTGCGCATGTCACAGGGCAATTTCTGTGTGCGGTCCCCAGGACCAGCGGATGCTGCAATGCCGAGACAGCAGACGCCCCGACAAACAGACCCAAACATGCCCAGTACACCCATGCCTCTGCCTGAGGGGAGTGATAAAATCACCAAATTGCTTCAAGGGCTGAAAGAAGGATTAAGGAGAGAACCGAGTTGCCCAGGAATTTCTGCCCCAGCTTGCTGGGGCTGCTGCAGGGCTCCCTTGCCCATGAAGAGCTGCACATTGGGAGCGTCTCTCCTTTCTGCTTGTGTGCACCAGGGGTTTGTCCTTTGGCACTCGCTGGAGTAAGTTTTCAGTCTGGCTGGATAATGACGCTGGTAAGAAAAGGAGAAGGTGAACCTAAGCTGGCTCGTCTGGCACGCTAGGAACACACACACCTGAAGCTCCGCAGCATCGTGCTCTTCTGCAGCTCCCTTTGCCTCCCTGGAAACACGCCTTTCTGCAGGCTATTGCATCCCATCCCAGCAGTACTGCATTTGCAAGAGCTGAATGGAAAACCTAGGGTCATGGGGAGACAGAGCACTGGGAATTCAGGTCCCTGCACCCAGGACCACCGCTGGGGCCGGGTGCAGCCTGTGATCCGCCCCAAATTGCTCACATCGCGGTGTTGCAGTTCACGCCAGGCTGCACTATAGGGCCTTGAGCTCATTGCAGTATTTTTCCTTCCGAAAGGAAACAAAAACAAACTCTTGCCAGTTTATTATTTCAGCTAATTATATGAACCAACAGTATTTCATCCAAACCATTTTAGGAAAATAATTGGAGAACGTTTGCAAAACCCAAGCAACCATTTTTCTCCTGCCAGGGTGGCAGATGCAAACATAAAGAGTAACATGTCCATACATCTCCAATCTCAACTTCTTATGAAACAAAATAAAAGCAATCTGGTTGTGAACTGATCCAAAGCAAATACAATATTTCAGAACACTCCACATTTAGTTGGTGGGGCTGATTTATATAACGCAATCTAAAGCCCAGTGTGCAAATATGGAGAGGAAGACTATTTCCCCTTCACACTTTCTTACCTCGCAGATATTGTTTTTGTTCTGCATGCAAGTGAGGAGCCCTTGGCCAACTCAGCAGCCGCCTTTGAAGGATAAGCACTTGACAGGTTTCTATGGCACTTCTGAAAATGGTTGTTTTACAAGCCAGAGGTTCCCTTTGTCAATATAACACTTGGCCATTTATTGTGTGATCCGTGAGATCATCGCGCAGTAGTCTTCAAAACAAGTATTGCTGAAAGCATCCCTGCCCGACTTCGATTTGCAGGCGCTATCTCTATTCCCAGTTTACAGCTGGAAGGAGAGGGAGGGAGAGGGCTCCGTGCACAGGCTGAATCTCAGCGCTGGCAGCCAGCGTGCCACCGCCGAGCCCAGGGCAGCAGGATGGGAGCACGCCGTGCGGTACCCTCTCCTTCATCGCACATCGTCTTAGAGGCACAGAGCTCATTGTGTTTGAGGTTTCTGCCATCCCTTTTCTGAGGAAGTGTTGCTCCAGCCGTTGTTTCTGTTCTGTTTTTAGATTTCATGGTTAGTTTCCAAGATTTCGTGGCTTTTCGGCAGGCAGAAGAACACCTTGGGTTCGTGGCATTGCAGTCCTACTTAGAGATAATTGCCAACGTAAATCAGAAACAAGGGAAGACCTAATAAAAACTGGAAATCATATGCTTTAAAAGTGAAATTTAAAAAAAAAAGGGAGGAGAAAGAAATACCAAAAGGATAATTGTCATTTTCGGTAAGGAGGCCATTGAAGGATTTCCAAAACCAGTTCAGTCCCAATTCTCAGTTTGCCTTGCTAAACCTTGATCCATCATTTTGCAATGAGCCTAAGCATCCGTTCCTCAGGGACGCACAGGCTTTCTGAATGAAATCCTCCAACCCTCCATCACGGGCCGCAGTCCGGAGGGATGCCAAATGCCTGCTCCGGGGGTTGCTGCTGCTGCCACCTTGGACAGAAGCGCTCCTGAGTCCTTCCCCAGCTTAACCCCATCCCCTGTTCCCTGGGAGAACCAAAGCTGCGTGTTGCTCGAAGGCTACACATGGCCAAATTGGTGCTTTACATCCAGGCACTCGCAATATTTGGGCTGCAGCAGCCCTGTAGCATCACAAGCAAGTGCAAGATACCACCAGGCTGGGTTGCTCTAACTTATGCTTCCCAGGAATGAGGGAGGTCAACAACAAGGATAAATACATAAATTTAATGCTTTCTTTGCTGCTTTCACCTTGTTCCTAGCAGCTGCATTTGTGCGTTTTGCACACCAGTGGTGTGAGGAGTGCTTTCGGGGAAGGGCTGCATCCCAGGATCTGCAGGGCCCTGATACTGGATTTCACGAGCAAGGCAAAGCAGCCACTCTGTGAATTAATGGAAAATCTTATGGCAATGCCAATAAACAGAGACACTAATTAATACCCGCTTCAATTCAATTCACTTAGGACTCAAATTGCTAACCAAAGCTCTTCTTCCCTCACATCCAGATATTGCAAACCTTAAGCAAGGCTGGATGTTTCCCTCGGCTCCGCGAGGAATCTGGCTGCTCCCTGGGCAATGAGCTGTAATGTAAGCTGATTTACTGCACAGCCCTGCTGGTGGGTGGGCCAGGATTCCCATGACGTTCAAGGCCTTTTCTGCAACGAAATACTCTTGACATGGAGGTCAAGTAAACTGCACTGTCTTACGTTCGTAAGTATTTTTCAATTAGCACTAAAGACTGTCTCCAATCTCAAAGTTCAAATATTCAAAGTCTGAGGGTTGTTTGAGGTTAGGCATGGGTTGAGCTGGGCCTAGTCCTCCATTTATTTTCTATACACTGACTTTTCTGCCATCTTTATTTATGATAATTAATACTCCCTTAATGTAGACTCTCCCTGGACTTGTTTTGGGATGTGCCGTACTCCTTGCTCTTGTGCTGAGCAGCATCCCCCCACCAGAACACAGCCATGACTTGGTGACTTGAATTTGCAAAGGCACTTTGTTTCTTATGGAATTGATATTATCAGTGCAAAAAAAAAACCCGTTTTTTTTTAACGACAAAGTGGCCTGGTCTGCTCCAGATGAAAGTGTGAATGTTTCCATAATTACACACTGACCTGTGTTGAACAAGCCAGCTCAAATGCTATTTTAGCTCTGCGTGTCCAGACTTTATCAGATTTATTCTATCTAGGGGAAGTCACATCACAAATAAATAACTTCAGTGGTACACTGGAGTATTTGAAAAGCAAATTATTTGGCAAGTATTCCCCCTTTCTTCTCCTCCTTATTCACCTGGTTTATAGGGCCATTGACGAATGCACCCTGGGCTAAAAATGTAGCCTTAGAAATGATGAGACAACCTCACCGCTCTTCTACTTCGTGAAGTTTTATTTTGAGTCCCTTTCTTCTCTTGCCCTCTAGAGACTTCATGTGCAGCGACACTTTCTGAGTCGCTGCTGCCAGCCCAGGAGGGTGGCCAGGAGATGAGCTCCTTGCGAGAGGGGGGACTTTATTCGGTGCCCTCCCTGAAGGACAACGGCTCCTTGCTGTCATTACAGTTCTGCAAGTCTTCTTGTGCATCGCTGACACCTCACCTCCTTGAATTCACCCTCCTGCCACCCATCCTTGCCCCCAAAGCTCTCCTACGGCGGGTCCGGCCGGCGCTGGATCTGGTCACAGGTAGGAAGGACGAATACGTCCTCTCGGATGGGCCAGCACAGGCGCTGGCTCTCCCTGCAAGGTTGCTTCTTTCATTGCCATGGTCCCTTCTTGCTGCAAGCATGACAAATGCCAGAGCTCTTCAGCCATTTTCCTCTAGGAGAATTAAAGTTTTAATGATTAACCTTTATAAATTACAACAGCAATGCTCTAAATAATAAATAGTTTCTAGCCAGGTCTAGCCCTCTGAGCTATTATTCTCCAGCATGATATGCTGAGCCCCCATCTGCATTTATTTTCCATACTGTATTCAAGTCCTCTTATGTCATTGAGATAAGCAGTCAGGAGATATGTGTTTTCCAAAATGATGTCCTCATTCATCATTTCTTCCTCGCTGCTCAGGCTGATTACATTTAATTCAAGAAGAAAGAAGACTCGCCTGGGCCCACTGAGCATATAAGGTTAAAAAAGCAATGCAAATGAAGCAACGGGTTCCTGGAGAAATGGCTACAGAACACAAAATAACAGCATCCCTTATCAGCACTGGGGCTCTGTACTCTCCTCCTCATTTCCAGAGAAAACTCAGAGCACAAATGACCCATTCATCAAGATCAGCAGGTACAACTCTGCTTTAAACACATATGCACAACAGCAACCACCCTCTCGATTAACAGGGAATGAGCTTTGAGCATTAATTTCATCTGATATTAATGCAAAGCTTAATTACGAATAGAGATAGGGGAGTGAAAGCTTACTGCAGCCTAAGCCTTTTCCAGTGACACTTGGCTTAGCGAGAAATATCTTTTGTTTCTACAAGTTCTCTGTTGCAGTATTTGGCGGCTCCAGGATGCAGCAGGGAGAAATAATGCCAAAATGTGTCTATGCACAGCGTGAGCAGCGGCTTTCCGAGCCCGATGAAGGATTCCTCGTGACTTTGCACACTCACCCTCTCCATGGCTGCCCGGGATGCAGCCTCTGGGTGCGTGGAGCCTCCTCACCTCGCAGCGGGGGAGAGGCAGCCCTGACCCAAAATGCTTGCTCATCTTCTGCAGGGATGCAGCCCCCGTGAGTTGCTCTCTGCCAGCCTACGCAGATTGGTGCAGCCTGTGCCAGCTCTGAGCCAGAGAGCCCCGCTCTGCCCGGGGTCCGGCGTGCCAATCCTGCACCCTCCCGGGCGCCGGCACAGCCACCCCTTGTCACTGCATTGCTCAACAGTGATGCTGTTGGAAAGACCTGTGTGGTGCAGGCGATGGCTCAGCTCGGCGCGGGAGTCCGCACACGATGCCGATGGGAATGGGCATTGCGGCTGCTGGCTGGTACATGGCTCTGCAGGGTGGGAGTGACAACCCCCCCAGGCCCGCTTCCCCGGACAAGCTGGGCTGGCCGCTCCAGAGCCAGGTTGGCACCCGCGTGTTTGCAGAAGGAATTTCCCACTAGGAAAGGCGGTTTGCATATTTGCTCTAATCAGACTTCAAAGAAACGCCAAAGGAGCCAGGGAAATAAAACACATACTGAGCCAGCCGAATGGGCAAATAAACACAAGCAAAAAAGCCAGAGTCTCTGACCAAATGAACTCAGACCAAAACTCTGGATTTAAAATGAAAATTGGAAGGGTCTTAAAGAGCTGGGTGGCTTCCCAGCATGTCCAGAGGGCAGCAGATCCACAGCTCCAAGCTTTGCCCCGCAGTCACAGCACCAACGCGGGTGTGCAGCAGCTCCGGGGCAGCGCGGCTGCTCATCCCACCCCTCCGAGGGGAGAAGGGCTGCGGAGGCACTGGGTTCCCAGCTCCCGCTCTGCCTCTCCGGGGTTTAACATTGTTTTTTGCAGAGATGTTGATGTTTTCTGTAGAAAAATCTTGAATAATTTTTGGTAGCTATTCTGAAAAAAAACCCCTTTTGATCAACACTGATTCGGAGAGTCCGCTATAACTCAGTTTGCATTAAATGCAAACGATCAGAGGCAGTTCTTAGCTCTGGGACTGTTTTGCCACACGTGCATCTGACAATACCTAGCTGAGCTGTTCTGGGTTTCCTAAGGCTTCCCCCCAAGACTATGGCACAGCCAGCAAAGAGGGTGTCAGCTGCATTACCCAGCTCCGCGATGTTTCGCTCACAGTGCCCCATGAATGCTTTTGAAGCACGTCCTCAAAGGGACAGACACCTAATTCCCATTGAGGCAGCTCTGAAGAATAATTCATCCCAATTCCTTTCCTCTCCCTCAGCATGGTTCAAACTCTGCCTAAGCTATTTGTAGGCTTAGGGTTTCACTCAACAGCTATGGCACTCACTGGAAATAGTTCCATTGGCTTAGTGGATGTTGGATCCTGACCCATAACTTGCATTTAAAAGTGTTCTCCTAGGACCTAACGCAACTGGCTCTCCAAAAGGTTACGGAGAGCAGACAGACACCTCCTAGATAGAGCTGCAAGAGGCAAACGTGCAAAAGGTTGGTGAAGATCCATTCTCCTCCACCTGGAGCAGATGGGCATGTTATTTGGGTTGATTGCACGGCTGTAAAAACTCAAAACATAACAAAAATAAAAGTGCAACAGCAGGAGGGCACCTGTTATTCACCCCATATAATACAAGTGATCATCGGCTGGATGGAAAACGCAGATCGTGTATCGGAAGATCTTTACAGCAGACTCATGTCCAGGAGCAGGAGAACAGTGAGAGCGCAGCAAATCGCCCGAGGGGTCTCTTTGCAGCAAGCGGCAGAGTTACTGGGGGTGCAACCAGTGCACAGACTGGGGGCTTCTGGCATGGAGACACGAGACTCTTTCCAGGGATTCAGAAAAGCAAACGGAGTTGGGAAAGAAGCAGCCCATGACCTGTCTCTCCCAGAGCCGGCCGGGGCCAAGCAAACCCGCGTTCAAGCTGCCCTCGCAGCGGAGCCCCCGAGCCGTGGATGGGGAGCGGGGCAGCCGGCGCTGCTGCCCGGCACGACAGGCTGGGACAGCAAGGGAGGGAAGTTGTATTAGCCCTCTGAAGCTACAAAAGCAGACAAAATGTAATTATAATCACCCAAACTGGAGTTCTGCCAGGACATCAGGGCTAATGGTCTTGCTCTTGCAAGAAGTGCCATGGGATTTTTCTAATGATCACAAGTGGTCAAGACCTCAGTTTCACATCTCATTTGGAAGATAATGAAGAAGTCTCCCATTTATTTTTGGTCCGAAGGGAGGTAAGGACAAATTGACTATGTCAAAGGGCACGAGGACTTAGAAATGTAGATTCTTTTGCTCGAGATGTGACTGGGAGCTCTGACAGCCAGGAGGGATGGCGGAGGGAAAACAAAAAGCAAGGAGGAAGCGTCTGTGATTTCATACGACTCCTGTTAGTGCTTCAACTTTTTCTGAATCTGCTGTGACTCCAGTGACATTGCTGAAAGGAAGGTGAATCTTTTTTCATATGAGTTATTCCCGCTGTAAAATATATTTGGAGGGAATGAGTTTATAAAGCTATCTCTGAGATAATTGGCAAGGATACTCCACTCTCCCATGAAGGTTATGAGTGGGTTACAAGAGGGTCTTCACTTTAAACTCAGAGCAATGAGAAATTAATAGATCTTGCAGTGTCAGTCCCAAGGCAGAGGATCACGACAAACTGGAATCAGGCAGCGAGGCTCTCTTTAAGTTACGGAGGGGGGGAAGAGAGACATATCAGGCCCCTGGGAGTTACGCAAATTCAAACTGACACCTCTGCCGAACACAAGCGTGGTGATTGCCGATAAAAGGTCAGTGCAACTGGAGAGGACAGAGATTGCCTTATCCTCCGAGGAGAAGCAAGCGTGGCATCTCCAGGGACCCTGCGCGTTGCTTGCCTGGAATAGGGAGCTCTGCCCTGGGAAGCCGCACCATAGTCAGCACGGGCAAGTGCTGCCTTTTAAAGCGAAAGCTGCTGTGCATGTAGAGAATGAATTCCCTCTTTCCAGCCCTGATTATTTCCATATCTAAACCCTTTGCACGGCCGGCATCACCCCTTTTTTTCTGCTAGGAGCATAAGAAAAAGCGATCACACCCTAGAAAACTGTAGAGAAGGGTTTGGACAAGAGGAAGAATTGGCAAGGGCTGTTCTGGAAGGTCATTACGCGGGTATTGGCTGTTGTATAGATGGAGCTGCCGGAGTGGAGAAAGAACTGGCTGTGATATTGATGAGAATGAGTAGTTAAATGAAAGCAGTTTGGGTTGCAAAATATAGACTGCCATTGAGATCAATACTGGAATCAGTTTAATTAATTTGTATGATCAATAACCTGGAAGGATGAAGGCACAGACCAGCAATGCAATTTGTTCACGGTACAAAACAATCACGGAGGAGCTGTCAACCCGCGGGACGATGCTCTCCAGCTCAGCTCGAGAGAAGCAAGTTGCATGCAAAGAGCACATGCGATGAGGGTAGGGACAGCCACCAAAGACAGGGGTCCATCTCGGTGAGCTCACGCAACGAAACAGAGACTAATAATGAGCAAAGCTCAGCCCTCAAGCGCAGCACTTGACCTCAGGGAGCAGGAGAGGCACATCGCAAGGGTGTGCATGGGGACCTCAGCCAGGGCTGGGGAAGGGATGCTGGCGTCAGCAGGGAAATGGGCAAACCCTGCAGCGCTGCGGGCTTTGATTTCTTTGTATGGGGAAGAGCATAAGCGATACATCAAAGGTAAGGAGAGCTCACAAATTTAGACATGTTTCCATGGAGCAGAGGCTGAGCAGTGAGGACTAGCTGCCCCAGGATCCGGCACAGCAGCTGGGAGACCGCCCTGTGAGGACATGGGTCTCTGAGAGAGGGGATGGCCAGGGCACGGCACTGGCAGCGGAGGAGGAGGGAGAACTGGGCTTCGTGCTCCTCCTTTGGGTCCCAGAACATCCTGCATTTCAGCCTTCAGGTGAGCGGGGACGCGATGTAAGCTGAAAGCGCCAGGGCTGTGTGTGACTACACCATGCTGTTCAGGAGCTGTAGGAGAGCCCTTCAGAGAAGGGCTGATGCTGGTTAGATTAATTTCTCGAAAGACTTTGGGTAAAACTCTGATAAAACAAATTCTCTCTTTCCCTTTGTTCCTCCTTACCCCGCTGGGGGGAAGCGTGGCTTCCCCTGACGCTGGAGGAGCCATATGCACATCTCTCCTGCCAGCACTCCTGCACAAGCCACGCAGGGCTGGAGCCCACGCCGAGCCGTGACGTCCCAGCCGAGCCCTGCAGTGACGGCAAAGGGGTCTTGCAAACACCCTCCCAGTGCCAGGGTGGCAGCGAGGGGGAAGGCACCTCAGCCGTGGGTGGGGAACGTCGGTGTGGCTCCTGTTTCTGGAGCAAAGGAAAGGGAGAGTACAGGAAGGTAAAGATATAAATGTTGGTCCTTGGGGAGAGAGGCTGAGAATTCCCTCGTGTTTGCTGATCTGCAAACCTTGTCAGAAGCTTTCAATTCACCCGGAGCAGAGAAAGGAAGAGACAGATGCTGAGATAATTACTACCCTGGCAAAGAACTTATTCTCGTATCCAGAAGGAGAGTTACGGCCTCACAGCTGTCTTCAGGATAGAGTGAAGGCATTTTTTCCATGGTACATTGCAATGGCAATTAATTTTCTTGATAAGCTTAAACTAACCTTTATTTTAGAAAGGGAGATAACTCATATGAAGCATCTTCTAACCTGGTGTATTGGGTCTGGCTGAGATGGAGTTAATTTTCCCCTTAGCAGCCCTCCTAGTGCTGTGCTTTGTATTGGTAGCTAGAAAGGTGTTGATACCACACCAGTGCTTTGGCCACTGCTGAGCAGTGCTCCCACAGCATCAAGGCGCTCTCCAACGTTTCCCCCTCTCACCAGTAGGCTGGGGTGGGCAAGGCCTTGGGAGGGGACATAGCCAGGACAGCTGACCCAAACTGACCAGAGGGATATTCCATACCACAGGACATCCACTCAGCAATAAAAGCTAAGGGAAAGGAGGAGGAAGGGGGGGCATTCATTATTTACGACGTTTGTCTTCCAGAACAACCACTACGCATCCTGAAGCCTTACTTCCCGGGAAGGAGCTGGACATCGCCTGCTGATGGGAAGTAGAGAATAAATCTTTTGGTTTCCTTTTGCTTCCCTGAGCATCTTTTGCTTTCGCTTTTATTAAACCACCTTTATCTTGACCCACAAGGGTTTTTTTTCCATCTCATTTTCTCCCGCCTTGTCCTCCTGAGGGGGGAGTGATAGAGCAGCTTGGTGGTACCTGGCATCCAGCCAAGGTCAACCCACCACACCTGGCATTTACCAAGGACAACAGGATAATCACCTGAAAAGCAATTAAAGGTCCTGGGTTTTTTTAAGCTTCCCAGTGCCTTTTTAAGGTGCTGCAGAGCCTATGGCCCCTCTTGCTCAGGCTGACTCAGTGCTTCTCCTTCCACAGCACATTTCCAAATACTCGGGACCTCCGAGAGCCCAGCCTTTGGGGCCAAACCTTGGCACAGGCTCTCTAAAATATTTCTCCTGGAGGTTTGTTCAGAAGGTTGGACCATTTTCCTGCACAGCAGGCATGTGAAACAGGTCACGTTCTTCTCTTCTAAACAAAATCAGTTGGGAAGCCTTTTTGAGGAGTTCCAGCCTTTCAGCAGATGATAATAAAATGTTAAATTCTGAGAGCTGTCCCCTTGACCCCAGTGCTCTCTTCCAGTTTTTATAGAAGACTTTTTCCCTAGATTAACTTTGCTGAAGTGCTTTCAAGAGGAAGAATGCCATATAAATGCTCAACAGCATTCTATTATACTAAATAATCCCTTTATATTAATGGAAACAATATTTGGACCATTTTAAAGAATGCATTCTAGCTTTTTAATCAACAAAACCTTTATAATAATACACATGTAATTATTGCCAAGAACATGACAATATCTCATTCTAAATTACAATAGAGGAGGCAGCAATGAGCCGAAAGGTACAGTTCGTGGAAAAACTATCAGCTTGGCCTTGCTGGTGCTTTTCTTATGAAGCATTTAGTGATGATTTAGCATACAAGTGTGGCTAGCTCCAAAATAAGACATCCCTGCAAGAGCACCGAGGTGGAACTCTGGTTCCTACGCTATGCATGTAGCAATTCAGCTGCTGCAGAGCAGCTCTCCCCAGAACCATCCATTGGAAAGGACCTTAGTCAGGGACTTCACTCTTTTTCTTTATTCCTACTAGTGGAAATGAGCTCATGCCAGAAGGAAACCTGATACAGGCGACACAGAGCAAGGCTGCCTTACCTGTGGGCACTTGTCCAGCTTGCAGCTGGGTACTGAGGGCCCTGAGATGAAAAACCCTCTGCACTTGCACGCTCGCGTTGCGCTGCCAGAAGAAGATGCGCTGGGAAGCACCATCGAGTGATGGCAGAGCCACTCTGGGCTGCACGGGCTCAGCGTGCACACGGTGGCGCGACGTGTGCCAACATGGCGATGCTGTTCCCAGGAGTGGCATGATCTGGGCTTTCGCCCAGGGCTGAACCACAGGTAGCAGGAGCAGGGGAGAGCCCAGCTGAGCTGGACTGGGTCCAGAGGCGAGTGTCCCAGCCCTGGGAGCTCCAGGTGATGGGGAACGGCTCTCCTGCCATCGCTCCAGACATGTACCTGGCCTGGGCACCATAGCTACTATGCGTTGTGAAGCTCCTTGTCTCACTTGACCCGCTCCACCTGCCTTGCCCAGCAGCACCATTGAAATCAAAACAACACGCGAACAAAACACTGCTATAAGGGCAGAAATACACTTTACTTCCAGTACAAACGAGCACAGGGTGTGCTAGCAAGGAGCGAGCCAGCCCCACAGCAGTAAGGCTGGAGTGCAGCAGCATGCCAGAGGAAGGCACCAAGGCAAATTCAATCAAATATTTCAGGAAACTTATTTGCTGCCTTTTGCAGCCCCAGGTCCACTTGGTACAAATTCTCCTGTCACTAAAAGGATTTTCTTAAACAATTTGCTGTAGCTAAAAGCAGACGGATAAAGTTTTTAAGAGCTACAACCTTAGCTGGTACAAGTCAGCCTCCATCCAGGGAATGGGTGGAGGAAGGGGAGGGAATCAGGCAGGTTACCCCAGCAGCAACCGCTAGCCCTGAAAGCATTGTTTAAAGTTTTCCTACCTTCATGTCTTTGACGTGTAGCACGCACAGCAATATGATAAAATACCTCCAGTCCCACCTGATTGTTTTGCGGGATGACCTGTCAAAGCATAATTAGATCATTCCATGCATTGTTGTTATGGGGAAGCTTTGTGATCCTTGAATGTCAAGCTGTCACGGAGATAACCTAACCTTTGAAATAACAGTATGTTAAAATCAGGGGTTATTTATTATTGGCAATGCTCTTTACATGCTGTTAGCGCAGAGGCACTGTAAGGGAATGGCAAACCAGAAATCCAAGACACAATAATGACAACACCCAGCAATAATTACAAACATGCAGCAAAATGGGATCTGATAATGTAGTCTCTGTAGAAGTCAGCAGCACTGCAGAGAGCTTCAGAAGCCCTCATGGAGCATCGTACCGCACCCTGACCCATCTGCTTTAATATTTGATATCCTGTACTGATTTCAGCTGCTCCAACATGATATCTTGGGGCTTCAGATCTCTGAAAACTATACTGCTGGATTTTAGATGAATACAGAAAGTCTGGATAAGACTGCTTACCAGAGGGAATTAGATTATAATATTACTTTAGGCAGAGAGACCTATGGGAAAAGAAATTGTTTTATATAAAGAACTCCTGCAAAAGTGTAAGGCAGGCCTGGGATGAATTGATAAGAGAAAACAAATTGCATGCAAACAGATGTTTTAACAGACAAAACCACCTAACAGTCAAATTGGCCAATGAAGCGACCAGAGAGGTATCAAACACCCTGCGAGGTGCAGAGCGGGGCAGGCTAATGCACGCTTCCAGCAGCGCACACCGAGGACCGATCCCGGCCGCACCACCCCGCTCCCCAGATAACCTGCCTGTGCCCCTCTGCCTGCCTCTGCAGCGCGGCTGCTGCCCTACCTGGCATACAGGTATGTCTGTTGGGTCTGTCAGCAGCCTGGAGACCAGCTATCCTGCACTCCACCTGGGCCACAGGCATCAGACACGGTCCTGGGAGGGGAATATACGTATCATTGAAAAAAAACCCAATCTGGTTATGAAGGTCTGCAGTGGTGGAGAACCTGCAGCCATTGCAAAGGGTCTTTGCCCTGGCTGTCAACAATTTGCAACTTATTTTCCGCCCGAATTTATCTATCTTAGAGATGGAAGAACTCTGCTGCACCACCCAGCTGCCTTCCTCCAACACGTTCACCAACTGTGATTCAAAGTACTCCTTAACCTTCAGTTTGACAAATGAAATGAGGCAACTCTCACAAACTCCATGGGGTGGTTTCTCAACACTTTGATCATCCTTGTGTCTCTCCTCCGACATTTTGCAATTTTTTTCTCCGTACGTTCTGAAATGTGGACACCAGAAATGAGCACAGCACTCAGCAGCTGTGCACCAGTGCCAAACCCGGAGGTAATACAACCTCCCCACTCCTACTGCCTGCTATACTTAGCCATACACCCAGGGAATCTTACTGGTCTTTCAGCTGCAACCACAAGTGGGAAGTCATATGCATTTAGTTTTCCATCATCCCTTTCCTGAGTTTTTCCTTCCTGCAGCAGTCTCCTCCTCCACAAGCCTGACCTACATTCTTTGTTTCTAAATGCTTGACCATGTATGTGCATGTCTTGAAATGCATATTTATCTGCTTACCCTCGCCTTAGCTAGCTGCCCAGGTTGTATATCAGTGAGTCTCTCCTTGTTTACCACATTTCCAATCCTCAGATCACTTGGGAACCTTATCAGTACTTTCAGAATATTTTTTTCCATTCTGTAGATAAAAATATTACAAAAAGCACAGGAACAAGAACTGATTGTTAGGAACAAGAAATTAGAGAAACAGCTTTCATTTAGGACATCAGCTGGCTACTCTTTAAACCATTTCATGTGTGCCCTAATGACTAAATATCATTCTTGATCGATAGTAAAAATTTGCAAAATCATAAATGCTTACAGACATCTACATATACTGGGTCAATACTATTGCTTTTATTGACCCCAGGTGTAATCTAATGAGAAAACAACATCATGTTAATGTTCTCACAGCCCTGCATTGACTGACGTGAATTATCTCACCTTCCTTCAGCACTTTATTCACCAGAATGTGCCCTTTTGTGACTTGACCCAACGTCACGGCCCAGTCCACGTCACTCACCTTCCCAGAGCACCGGGCAGATGAGGGCTGTTCTCCAGGCTCTTCAAATTGTCCCTGATTTCTGAGACTAACCATTTCTGTCCAGCCTAATGAATCAGGACACTTTTTGAGCAAATTGGTTAAATGGGGTGCAGGTTACCACGTTGCAAAATACAGTTCCTTTTGGGGCTTCCTTGGGTGCTCTTAGAGTGGGACATAGCTGCCACGCGTCCCAGCTTTGTCAGCCCAAAGCGCCATGCTGGAGACATGAGTGTGGAAACATCTCTACTAAGATCAGCACAGTAACACCGCAACCACCTCTGGCGGCCCTTCCTTCACTGCAAAATCAAACGCAGCCAGTCATGCAATGCTTTCATGAAACTTGCCTTGGTAGAGACCGTGCACCATCTTACTGCCCGCCTGTTTCTCACAGAGCAGCTTTTACCCACTTCTTAGCAGAGAATTCCCTTAACATTTTATCAGTGATGGTTATTGGCCAGGAAATCAGTTCAACATTAATTGGATGAATATCAGATATAGGATTTTTATTACGATTGTCAAAATGATTCTGCTAATTGACAGCAAATTTATGACAAAATTGTATTTCCCTTTCTACCATGTGATCCCTCAGAAGCTGCCCAAACCAAGGAGCACAGGTTTTTAATCAGACCTTCCCAAGCCTTCCCTTTTTATGCAGGTAAGCCTCATTTTTAAGAGGGAAGGTAATTACCCACCAGCTCAAAGGCTGTGATAAATTCTCTAACATTGGAGCTTCTACTTCAAGAGATGTCGAGTAATAGGTATGGCCTTGGTCAAGCACAAGAAATTTGGCTTAATGCAAGACTCAGTGGAGGGACCCTCCTCTCCCTAGGATTTCTAGGCCAGACCAAACTATCAGAGAGGTCTCATCAAATGCAAAGCCCAGGCATCTCTCAACCTTACCCACCCATTGAACAGGGCTTCCGGACAGTTCACATCAAGGCACGCTGTTCTTACGCTCCTCATATGTCACATTCCTTCTAAACTTCTCTTTTCACAGCCTCAGCAGTTTCGTTTGCCTCTTTATGACACTTGTAGCCTACAAGACCTACAAGATGATCAGCAGCTGGTGTTTCTCTTGCCCTTTGCACATGCAGCAACCAGGCTCTGACTTTGTGCCACGTTTTTCAGCCAGGAGGTTATTGATATTTATAGCAGTGATATAGCAGATCATTTGGACATGGAAAAGAGACAGGAAATCAATTAACATCGATACATGTCTCCAGACTGTTAACTTGCTCATACAAATACAAACGACCTTCCCTCTCGACACCCCGTGGTGCTCAGGATGGGAACAGACCCTGACCATCCTCCAAAGGGAAACAGGTGGAAACAGAAATGGGAACTTCTAGAAGAAAATAGCAATTTCTTTGCACACAATATGGAGTGCAATGGCCTCGATAAGCACTAAACAGAACTAACAAAGCACCAGCAGAAAAACAACAGAGCAAAACCATTAAAACTGAGCCATAAAAGAGGCATTACCAATTCACGTGGCAAGCACAGCTTTTCTCCCCCCCTTCTTCTGCTCTGTCAGGGATGCATACAGTGAGCAAGATGCAACACCCTGCCTGGCTTTTCTAAGCCCCCTGCAACCAGATGTCCTGCAACCACTGTCCCGTGCTGGGCCTCGTGCTCTGACCCAGGGAAGGCAAAATTTCCTGTCCCCAGGAACCCAGAACCACAAGCCAAAATTCTTGTATAACCAAGGGGAGGGCTGAGAAGGTGGTAGGGTCTCCACTACACGAGCACTGGGAGATGCTAAAGCTCCCTAGATGCCCCTTGCCATCACGCTGCGTGTCATATGTACGACACACATGTGGTCATCCCTGCTGCCGTAGCATGGTAGCGCTTGGTGCCCAGATACTCCAACAGGCTCTTCCGATCTGGGGGAATACGAGGGTGAGATATACTGGTTGTCGTCTTGCAGGTAAATCTAGGCTTTCTAGAAGCTGTGAAGCTGTGCAGCTAAGCTCAGGGAGCTGCAAAAAGCAAAGGACCTGCGTGATATGATATGAAACCAGTTCCTTTTGAATATCATCTAAGAGTGAGAGCATTCCTGCTGGAGCTATGCATAGATGAAGGAACCGGTCCATACGGGAGGGAGAAGCACAGCAGAGCAAGCAAACGATATCCCCGTGCCATGATACCCACAGGCATCACTGGGACATGCCAGCATCCCATCTCCTGCTGGGCATCACAGCACCCTGAGCTGGAAGGAGGATGGACGATCTGAGCAGAGCGTGGCCAAGGGTTGTCATCTCCATGGGTGGACTCAGCGGGTGTTGAGAGTAACCCACACCCACGGCGATTTGAGTATCACCTTCCAGTCCAGGCTTTTTGCCGTAGTTTCTTTCCTTCGTGAGCACAATCCCTCTCATCAGGTGAGGCATCGCACAGCCCCCGTGGGAAAGCCCATGCTTACACATCCAGACTAAATCTCTCTTTATTTGGGAGCCAAGGCAGAGCTCGGCAGGAGTCCCGGCAAGACGCAGGCGTATGCTGCTGCGCTCTGCGCTGCCGGGCTTCCCCCGGGGGAGAGACGCATCTCACGGGGGCTGAGTCACGACGGAGGCACGTTCACCTCTGCTGACTCCCGCCTTGGCTCTTGCCCTCCAAAGCTAAAACAAGCCCTTGCTGAGATCCTAGTCCCACTCGATCCCCCCCGTCCCAGATGTAGGTAGTGGCACAGAGCCATGCCATTTGGTCTGGAGCAGAAAGAGGGCAGAGTCCCAGCAGGAATACAGCTGTGCGGCCAGTGGGCACGCAGGGGCACGGGGCTGCTCTGCACACACCGAGGAGCTCAGGGAGGGATGGGATGTCCCCTTCGCCTGACCTTCTTCAGGCCACTGCTCCTGGCATCCCCACCAAGTGCTGGGGCTTGCCCCCAAACCCACTCCCGCTCCCCTCCCTGCAGGCACTGCACCCACACGCTCCAGACAGGCCATCCTCCAAAGTCCTCTAAAAATGCGGTTCCCCACATCTCAAGCTGGCTGTCCCCAAACCAACAGGCTTTTTCTTTTTTTCCTAAAAAAAAAAAAAAAAGGCTTCTTGCAAACATCTGAAGGATGCTGTGGTCCAGGACCAAGATGTTCCTCACGGCTACCTTCCTACACCAAATCCCTTCAGGGCTCTGCAGCCCCGGTTCAAACCGAGCATCTCATCATCCCCAGCATTTGGTGATTCACCAGCCTGAGCGCACGCTAGGCGATTCTGCATACGTCTGCTGTTCCTGTCAATCTGTCTCCCTGTGTACAGACAGAGAGAGAGAGAGCAGAGATCTCTGACAGTGGGCAGATTAATAATACATTTATTTTCTCCATGCATCATGAGGAAGAGGAAGAGACGTAATTCAAGAGCCTCCCTGAGAGTTTTGCAAATTCTTCACGATAGGAGACGAGAGCAGGAAAGGAGCTTTTGTGGTTCAACTCTTTAAAGCTGGTGCCACTCTGTATTTTAATGTAACATTTAAAAGGCGCACAAAGAACTGCATGTACCATAAATATAAAGTGAAGATATTAAACCAGTCGATACAACCAGGTCATCATTTTTCACAAGCTCTCAGGATCAGGAGATAGCAGCAAAATGTGGGTCTCTGTGGCACTGACGGCTCCTCAATAACCTTAAGGAAGAGCTTCTCGGACACCCGTAAGGGGTTCGAATTGGAGCTCATCTCCGTGGGGAAACCACCCCGGTGCTGCAGAGCAGGGCTGTCTGTGGCACCAGGGAAGGCCTGGTTCTCCTGCCCTTCGCATGGAGAAGCATCTGCTTGGCAAGCGAAACGCGTGCTTTGTTTAAGGAGAAACGCTAGGCCTAAAGTGCCAAGGCGGAAATCTGATAATGCCAGAAATAACTGGCATTATTTCAAAGCTTGCAGGCAGGAGCATGGCAGCTCCTGCCTGCCCATGCAATGCCGCTGCTGCCTTTCCCACCAGCAAGGAGCTCCCCGCTGCCTCCCAGCTCTCCCTTCCAAGATGGGTTTCTGTTCCCATCTCCTCTTTACCTCTCATCTTCCTGAAGTTCCCCCGATGCCTGGATGAAAAGGATGAGGCAGGGAGAGTACGCACTGCATTTCTTGTCCACTTAAACATTGGTGTCCCCGATTGGGGAAGGAAATTGTTATTTAAAAAGCTAAAGCTATTTTTCACAGTCTTTTTTTTTTATATCCTACCTCGTTTGCACATTCACCTACTTTCAAATAAAGGGAAGAAGATGATGAGATTTTCTGATATTGGCGTTGCTTTACATATCTGACGGGTAGGTACAAAACAGGGCGATAATGAAGGCATGTTGGCGTGTATTAATCAGAAATGCACACAGAAAGGCACAGGCTGAGACTAGTAATTTGTATGTCTTTTTCTTCACAGTTTTTTTGAAACTTCAAGATGAGGAAAAGGTAGAGAAAGCAGAATAAAAATTACCATTAGATGTCTGCATTTCAGAGAGCAGATCTGAGCAGGCCTCCCCAAGCACGCCAGCCATGCGAGGTCGTGGTTTCCTTAGGGCTGTGCAAACTGGAGCAAAACCAGCAAACTAGAGCAAAAACCCAAAATAAGATATGCAGACCAGGATGAGCTGGGAAAAGCTGAGCTGCTGGCTTGGCCGAGAGGCCCTCAAGCTAACCTGGCCAAGAAGCGGTCTTTCAAATGCACAGTTTGGCCGAGAGGCTGTGGGCGGACAGTAGCATGGAGAACGCTCTTGTCTTTCCTAACGGCCAGCTACTGACCTGAGACCACAGACACTGTCAGTTTAAGTACAAAAATCACTTTTCTTTTTAAAACTACTGATTAAAATGACAGCACAGGCTAATGCTATTTTATCAATAGGCTCCATAATCCATGCCAATAACCTACCTAAGACACCTGCAGTACCTGTGACCCTGTGGGACAGTCCAGGTCCTTATGGTATCACACAGAAACCAGGTGCCATAAGGATGGCGAAAACAATTTTAAAGGAAATGAATTTAGCTAAGAGTGTAAGCTGTAGTTTTCAACCTGCCTGAATTATTGGGAACCCTACGATCATGACATAGCATTATGCAGCCTCATATATGCTTATGTTAGATACTGTTAGGTCATCATTTGAGTCAGTAGAGCTGCCGTTCCATCAGCGTTTCAATTATAAAACTCCTTTGCAGAGATTAATAACATAGCTCATGCTTTAAGCCAAGAAGCAATTTTTCCCCCCTTCAAAATTTCATTAAAGTCTGCTGATAGAGCAAAAAGCACAGTGACTTTTTTGTAGTTTCAGATGCTACTGCCATACTCTCTCACTATAGAGAAATTTTGCTCCAAGCAATTAGTTCTTAGCTGGGACTAGTCGTTCCTGACCTCTAATACTTCAAAGAAAACACAGATCCTACATAGCCCAAATACCACTGCAAGAAGCCTGTGCAGCAACAGCGATTGTCCCGCTATAGCAATGGCTATCGTCTATATAGAAAGCCCTGTCTGTATTATTCTCAATGTTGACCACGTCTCATGCTGGATACAGACAGTTCCCAGTGAAATACCACATTAAGCCTGAATTCTGCAAGTGCCTATATGTGTGTTTATACACGAGCTGCACTGTGGGGTTGGATGGTCTAAGACGCTACCCCTAAGCCCGTCAGACCGCTTCATTCCCTGCCTGTTTTCCATCAAAGTAATGGCTACAGACTATGAGCAAAACACATCGCTACACCACTTCGTATCAGTCCATTGTTCCAACTGAGCATCGCTGTGATTTACTGCCTACAGTGTGTTCAAAACGGTGCAAAGAAAACATCATTTGTGAGAAAGAGATCTTTCCAGCAAGTCGTGGAGCGGTGACTGAAGCCACGTCGGGGAATCACCTCCCAGCCTCTGTCCCCATCACACCTTCTGCCCCAGGCCTCCTCCCTACACAGGCCATGCTGGTATGGGGCCAGCTCCATGCTGGGTAACCGCAAAGAGCCAGCAGCAGGGATGGGGTTAGTAGTCTGGTCTCATCTAATGCGTTCCCAGCACCGGTTTAACTCCTCACTCTAGAGAGCTTTGGCTGTCGTGTGATGCCCTTTACAAAAGCCGCCAACCTCGGGGAGATGCCACCAGCGTTATTTCCAAACTCGACTGTCCTGCACTAAAGGGCTGCTGTCCTTTAAACACATACCTGTGCCTCTTCCAAGCCCAATTTATCAGGCGGATTTGGGATACTCTCGCAATTTTCATTTTTTCCCCCACATCTCTGTCTTCCCTCCCTCCGAGTCTTTTCCCGGGCTTCAGGGAGCCAAACAGCAGGATTGCAGAAACAATCATCTTTACCTGAAGAGAAATTGAATCATAACATTATAGGATTTCCATCCATAAGCATTCAGTTCTCAATTTCAGCGTGTTTCGTCTTGCTTTGCCTTAATGGTCAACAGAAAAAAAATCACTAAGACCTTGATAGGATAGAAGAAAACTTGTTAACATAATAACAGCATCTCGGGGAATTCATTGCGAAGCCGCCGAGGGCTTTCTGCTCCTTGCAGGCTGCCTCAGCGGCTTGCTCCTGAGTGCTGCTGGCAAAGACCGCGTCTCGTTTTCCCAACAGAGTCCTGGAGGACAGGTCCAGAGCCATCTGTAAATGAGAGATTCACATTCTTAGGTGAAAGGGTGGCTGCATGCACACAAAAATACACCTGCTCCTGTTATTAGCAAAAATCTGCAAAACACAGCACAAAGTCAAAGACAGAGATAAAATGCCAGACCCTTTACAACATACGCCAGGGCTGGGGACGTGTGTGTGTCTCACCTATACAGCGCGGGCTTTTAGACAACACCTCACCCTGGCATATCTTTAATTAGTGCTCCAGAAAAGCAGCACAAATTTGGATTCTTGCATTTCCCATCGCCAGGGTGAGAGCTGTTAAAAAGTGAAGCATTTTTTCCATAGAAAGATCAGGAATCAAACTGGTCTTTGTGGGAGGAGCGGAGAGCTGAGGTTTGTGATGTTCCTCAGGTGCCAGGAAGCTCGTGCGCTTGTTTTGGAGAAGCTCGCCAGAAAGCTGGCCTTCTGGGACAGACAGACATTACAACGATGGCACCAGGTCGTGCAGTGCTGCTGCAGTGGGTGTCAGTGCTCCAGTGTGCAGGTCCCAATGTCTTTCTGGTGAAGAAGCAAATCCCAGGATAGGGAATTTAAGCCTAGCTTTTGTTAGTTTTTTTCCACAGACTCCTGGAAATGACCCATATACCTCCAGAGGGTGGCCTGACCCACAGCTCTACACAAGAGAGCCATCATCTACAGCCCTCACATCTGATGTTTGCATCCCCTTTTAAGCAATAGGGGCGCAAGCAAAGGATGCTAAAGGCCAAGACCGTGAACTTTTTCTGTTTGATGAGAAGCCTAAAGCAGAGAGCCAACAGATCTGTCATGGTTTGCAACGGGCCGCGGCATGGCTCAGCCTCGGGCGTGGTTGACGCAGGACGCAGCCAGCTCGGCAGTGCCGCTCGCAGCCGGACCGGCTCCGCTGCCTGCGCAGTGCGATCCAGCCCAGCTTTAGCAAAGGCAAAACCACGTTATTAAATCACAACCTTAGTGTACTTTCAAAAGTACAGTAGCTAGTTGTTTGGCTAATTAAACTATTAAATTATGCTGGAAAATAAACATTTGGAAGTTTCAAGCAAGACAAAGCCATGAATACTAAGAACTCCCCAACTTAGCATGATTGATTACACAAACAAACCGTATGTATTGAAGAATTGTTATGAAAAAACATCGCTTTCATCAAATTTTAAGTGAACAATTGTGGGGGGGGGGGGGAATTAATTAATTACACCCTGAAACATTTTACTGATTGAATCCGTGACCCCAGCACTTGTAAGGTCATCAAATGATAGATTAGTGCTGCACAGAGTATCACAAATGGCATTTGCTCTGGGAAGCTCATTATATGAGACGTCAGGTCATGTAAATCATAGGAAACAAATACAAACATCCATCAGAAAAATGCAGATAGTCATTACAGGCAGCAGAGAGGAGTTGAATTATTATGCAAAATTTATTTTGACTATTAAAATACAAAGAGGTGACACAAAATTGTCCTTTAAACAAACATAAACTACAAGCACTCTGACAGGAGGTTTTGTTTATAAATGTTTCATCTCCTCAGGATACCGTGGCTGTAAACAGCACCTGAAAAACAAAGGAGGGAGAACAAAAGGAAAAAAATAACAACGATCCAATATTTGGGTCATCAGATCTTTTCTTTTATTCGAGAGAGAACTGTTCTTTCTACATCTGAATAATCAATGCAAGATAGGAAGAAACAGAGTGTAATTACTGCATGTGAGTCATTTGTTACAGATCCTGTCTGCTCGGAGAGAACAGAAGTGAGGACCGCTTCTTGACAAGCAATTTTTTTTTTAGGGAGATGCACTAAACAGTTTGGCAGAAATATGTGGGTGCCCAAGAATAGAGAAGCAAGCAGCAGGAGATACTAAACCGGGGGGGCTATTACCACCCTCCAAATGGCCGGAGAGGAACCCACTCACCTGTTCCCGATACCAGCCATGACTCCAGGAGGTGGCCCGGCTTCTGCGGGAGTTCATTCCTTGGTCATTAAAACAAACCCTTGGGTGTCCTTCCTATTTCTTTTTTCATTTGCTCAATGGAGCCGAATTCATCCCTGTTAACAGAACAGATAAAAGTACTTTTGGTTGGTCCACCGGGGAAGCAAGGTCTTTCTTAAGTCCAGATACAGCAGCTAAGCACTTGAACCGTAACTAATATCGATAATTTTGAAGCACCATAAATTACAACCAAAGTATAATTTCCCTACGTTGAATGCAAATAAAAGTATCTTTTTCACTGTTGAAAAGCTCGCTGACACAACATTTAAAGGACACCATTTTAGAGCAATATCCTAAAGAAGACTGGCGGGTCGGAAAGGAGTTTTGGGAGCCTTCAACCTGAATTTCTTGCTGGGTTCTATACAAGATAAAAGCAGGGCTGGTGGGTCATGTTTTGAGATGGAACACGGACATTTGGTGCTCATATACTCAAAGGTATATCTAAATCCCCTAGACCGCTTTGGAAAATCACAGTACATCTTCCTGAGCGATGCGGGTTCCTTCCAACAGCCACAGGATAATGTTTAATGAGTCCCATCTCCTCTTAGTCTTGTTCCATCTCTCACTATTGTAAATCACTCTAATCTCATTTTATGAACATGGCATAAGAAGGCAGGCACTGAAAATTACAAATAATAGGTCAAACTGTGATTTGTGAATGGTGAATGCAATATGCTTTCTATTACCTGGAAGTTGTTTGTATGATGGAAAGGAAGAACTGGACCTTACAATGAAACGGAATAAAGCAGATTTATTGGATCCTTTACCATCTGAAAAAATGTTTACAGTGTTACTAATGTAAGACTGATTGATACCAACTGTACATTTCTTCTATTGCTGCTCCATGGTGGGATAAATTAGCATGCGCTGAACTTTCCTTGGGTAACAAGCCGGCGTGCCCGACCACTGCCAATCTCAGTACATTCAATGGTGCCAGTATAAATCGCCTAGTCCCTTTGCAACCAGATAAATGGCGTACAATTCCAGGAAAATAAACACAATTCCAGCACTGAAAGAAATTGCATCTGCTGGTGATGCCCTTTCTACCGAAGCACAAAAGGGGGTTGTGACAAGGAGCGAAACACAGTTGTTGTTAGAGATGCAGTGAGCAGTTCTTGAGTTCACCCAGAGACAGAGAAGAAGAAAAATACTGTGGATCCAGTTCCTCCTGGCCATGTTTTTGGAAAGCATTGTGACTACAGCTTTCGCAGGGAGCCTGGTTAGCACCTGGGAAAGCCCCTGGCCCGGTGAGCAGTGAGCCCAGCAAGCTGTGCCAGCACCCGCAGGTAGCTGATGCTCTTGCAGAAATGCTGACAAAGGAAAGTGAGAACGGTACAGTAGAAATGGTGGGGAAAGAGTTAAAATAAATGCCATCAGCTACTGTGCCATTTTGTATCAGGAAAGGCTCCTGATCTTCTTAGAAATGGCAGCCTCGAAAAACCACGAGCCCTGGTGAGTGTGGCTAAGTGGGTGTCCTGGTTTCAGCTGGGATAGAGTTAATTTCCTTCTTAGTAGCTAGTATAGTGCTGTGGTTTGGATTTAGGATGAGAATAATGTTGATAACACGCTGATGTTTTGGTTCTTGCTGAGTAGGGTTTACACTGGTCAAGGACTTTTCAGCTTCCCCTGCTCTGCCAGGGGCACAAGGAGCTGGGAGGGAGCAGAGCCAGGGACGCTGGCCCAGACTGGCCACAGGGCTATTCCATACTGTATGGCGTCATGCTCAGTATAGAAACTGGGGGAAGAAGAAGGAAGGAGGGACATTCGGAGCGATGGCGTTTGGCTTCCCAAGTAACCGTTACGCGTAATGGAGCCCTGCTTTCCTGGG
Organism: Theristicus caerulescens; assembly: GCA_020745775.1. Classification (NCBI taxonomy): domain Eukaryota; kingdom Metazoa; phylum Chordata; class Aves; order Pelecaniformes; family Threskiornithidae; genus Theristicus; species Theristicus caerulescens. The sequence goes on along the minus strand of CM036567.1, from coordinate 22,437,756 downwards.
GATGGCTGAGCACCTGACTGCCCATGGGAAGCAGTGAATGAATTCCTTGCTTTGCTTTGCTTGTGTGCATGGCTTTTGCTTTCCCTATTAAACTGCCTTTATCTCAACCCCTGAGTTTTCTCACTTTTACTCTTCTGATTCTCTCCCCCAAACCACCGGGGGGGAGTGAGCGAGTGGCTGCGTGGTGCTGAGTTGCCGACTGGGGTTAAACCACGACAGTGGGGCAAAGCATTTCCAACCTCAAAACAAGGGTAGGTTCGTGGAGTACATTACACGCTGGGTATTTTAATTGCCAGACCTACATCTGAACCTCCTGGCGTGGGACCGCTGCGGGCAGTGCTTGTGCTCCAGGGCAGTATTTAGGATTAAGTCTCCATAGAGGCTCTTGCGAGCGAGCAGATAGCGTGATCCGCCTCTGGGAAGTGGTGCCTGGCTCAGCCCTTCCCGGGGAGCCAGCGCAGCCCCCCCAGCACCCCGCAGCTGAGCGCTGGCACGGACATCCCCGCACACCTGCAGTGCACGGCTGAGATAGACGGCACCGTCCCATGGGGGCTATATCGTGTCTTGATGCTACGTCATGGTGTGGCTTAATAAGTAATCCTAGAGGAGCTCACCTGGTGACATCTTTATCTGGAAAGCAGCAGCAGCAGCCGGCGTGTGCTATTTTCAGCCTCTCAGGCTTGTTCTGAGCATCTCCCCCACTGTTTCTTGAGTCAAAGCCCCAGACGAGTTCATCCCAAAGGGAAAACCAGGGATGCCTCAGGTGAGCACACAGGAATGTGTCTGGGGTGGGGAAGGAGCCCGCTGCTCTGTCCTGACCCCTTCCCAAACGCCAGCGGGGACAGAGGACCCCCAGCCCCTTACCTGCTCCAGCAGCCTTCATCCCTTTGGACAGGCAGGGGTTGTCCTTGTTTGTGATGGGGATAACACCAGGCTCGCTACCAGGGCACCCTGCCCCGTGCCCGCTCTTCTCGCCTTGGACGTGCACTACCAATAAACCATTGCTGTATTATTTTAGACAGGGGAGACTTATTAGAGTCTCCTGTAAATCAGGCCTGAAATTACCGCTGTGGTTTCTCAATAAGCCTGAGTCCTGCTGAACAGCTCGCACAGCTTCTGGTTGAAATTCCTATTTTAAAACCACTTTTGTGGCTCCCCCATGAAAGCAGCTCGATCTCTAGCTGTACGGCACAGCGCAGCGTGGCCCGCCAAGCCGGGAGAGGCTCTTTCCCTTTAATGACAGCCATCTGCAGGTTCCTATAACTTAGCAATGTTCCCAGCTATGATTTATGGAGGGTGCTTAGCTTTACGGTATAATCTTTACTATTTTACAGTGTTCCCTTTTTCTCAGTTAAATGTTGTTTTCTGAATAATTCCAAGCTGCCAGTAGGTTTACAGAGGAGAAAACTGGAATGAATCTCTCCTTGTTTTTATTTACTCCTATTTGAGTACTGTGTTTCTGCATCCATTTTGGAGATTTACAATGGTATTAAGGTTGCTTCCCTCATCCTCATTTTATAGATTTCTGCTGCAATCATTTTGAAAGCCGGAAAGCCGACAGGAAAATTAGGAAATTAGATAGCATGTTCCTATTCCCTCCAGTGCCCTGATGAAGAAAGGGAGAAGAAAAAGAAGCTGAAGGCATAATAAATAACACTATATACCCCAGAGTCCCCTCACTGATGCTGGCACCTCCTCTAGGCATCCCGCCGCATCCCAACCTGCCAGCACCGCTCTGACCCCGGGAAGGCCAGGCTGTACAGCGGCTGCGGGAGGCTCCTGCGGCGGCTGTCGAGGCAGCGGTGGTCCGAGTGCCAAGTTCACAGGCTAATTGTTTATCTAATTTTAATTGCTAATGGTGGCCCATGGCGTGGCAGCTCCCTGCACTGAAGTTATCTCAGCCAAGTGTTCAAGTTTATTGCAAATAATCAGCCCAGAAAGAGAAAAGCGATGGCGGTGACCACAGAATTTGGGGATGATGGTGGGTGGGTTCCCCATGCAGCTGACTGTGTATGACTTGAAACCCCATCTCCATCACCCGGCTCCCCGTGTCCCCCTCTGAGGGCAGAGGAGCCACATAAGCGTGACGAGCTGGGCTCATCGTCGCACCAAACATTGGGAGAGTTACAGATGCTGCTGGAGGAGACGGCATTTTTGCTTTCGCCTGAGCCACAGCGGCCAAGTGCTGCCGTGCAGGGAGGACGCCAGGCACAGACCCCCCTGCAGCTCACTGCGCCCAGGGAGTTGCACTAACTTGCTCCGGCACCACCAGCTCACCAGAAAAACAACCTCCAAATCAACCTTTCAAATCATTCACGTGACGGTGTGGACCCAACTGAAGCCTTTCAAATCAAAATAAGCATGCTGAGACTTGCAGACAAGTTGCTTACCTAGTGATGAGCAAGGGCTGGTTATCTCGTGAGAGCTGGTACCACCTGCAGCCAGCGACAACCTCATCCGCAGCACTGGCACTGTTCATCTGGGTGCAGGTTTCCGCTCCGTTGTAGGTGTTAGTTGTTGCAGGCAAAATAAAAATGCTGGAAATGATCCCAGGTCACAAAGTTATCTATTTCTTCTGATTTCTTCCCATCTTGGATTACAAAGATGGGTATTTTGCAAAGTTAGTTCTTGCTCCCATTTCCAGTGATGTGTTGACTAATGAGTAAGTTTTGCTTGCTCATTTTACCCCAGATATGGCTGATTTTCCACCTACCTTTAAAGTCTGACTCATCCATTTTGTGTGATACATTAGCCTTGATTCGGGTTAGGAACAGGTATTTTCATTTAAACAGAGAGAACATCCAAGTTCATCTTTCCTGCTCTTTATGGAAACATCTGTGAAACGAAGCAACCGAACACGGCAAAATGCTGAAATTGCCCAAGGAGCGAAATTCTGAAATTGCATCCTACAACAACACCGTTTCCATTTAGCCCTGTGAGTTAGAAAGAGATTCAAATATAAAGTGTGATTTTGTCTTCACAGACTCAACCTTTATGCAACAAAAAATATAACTTTATATTAATATATGACACAATATACAAATAAAAACAAAACCAACTTTTTACTGTACATATTCTTCACATTTGTATATTTTTATACCTTAAAATGCATGTTTAAAACTCATTTAAATTATAATATAAATTATTCTCATTGCATGACTTGTACTTTGATTTGGCACCCGATGTTCTGATAGGCAACAGGGGATTTTCTAATGCCGTTAGTACATTGGATATAAAATATAAAGATGAAAATGGAGGGAAAAAAGCAATATAAATAGAACAAGGACAAAATAAAGAAAAATCAAATGGGCTGCTGGCTGCGGCGTGGAGGCCCAGCTGTCCCAGGGAGCCAGCCAGCTGGGCAGCAGGTAAGGAGGCCAGGCAGATGTCTGGCTTCTGCTGACGGCTTTGATGGCATTGACATGTTCCCACAGAGTGCCTTGATACCATCGAATCAGCATTTTCCAACAGAAAGTGGCTCGGAAAACTATTCTGCTGGAAAATTGTTGACCCGCTCTACTGGCAGCTGATCATTCAGTGATACAGCTGAGTGTTGCACTTCAAAATAAATTAATAAATAAAGAAACAAGCCTTCTTCTCCCCAAACTGGGAGTTTGGCACTCTCTCTCTTGCATTACAAGCAACGCTCATCCCTACCCACCTTCACATCACTCACGATGGCACAGACCTCTACCCTTTTCCCTTCAATCACATCCTTTCCACGCAAGAGCCCAAAACATATTCAGTTTTTTCCTATCACAGGGACTGGTGCCTGTGTCTAATGAGATTTGTTGCCTTTCCCGTACCTTCTCTTGTTCTCCTGCAGCCTTTCTGCAACGGGCAACCAGACCTGCACACAGAGGGGTGGGTGTGCAGGGATTTAACCTGGGCATAGCGATGCTCCTTGTTCCTGGAGCCTTCCTCCGCGCTCCCCGTGGCCGTGAGGATGGTGCCAGCGTTTGGAGAAGAGCAGCCACAAAGGCTCCAGCCCATTTTCCTCCTTAAGGGTAAGTGCTAGTTCAAAGCCCATCATTCTGTATATGTAGGTAGACCCGTTTTAACAAGGGCATGAATTTGTACTTATCGGCACTGAATTTCACCTGCCAGTTTCTATCACCCAGCCACTTATTTCTCTAAGATCCTTCTGCAGACCTCTGCTTTAGGTCTGGCTAGCTTGGATAAATCTGTGTCACCCCCAAACTTCCCCACCTCACCACTCACCTCTCTTCCAGATCATTTCTGAGTAGGCTGACAGTGCCCAACACAGGTACCTGCAGGATTTCTACCCTGATTTCCACCCACTGTAAAAACTGACATAGGACCTTATTCCTAGTCCTGGTTTCCTACCTGTTACCAGTCCATAGAAGATTAATCTTGTGAAAGCCTACTCCCATTCAGTCCTGTTGGTGATTCTCTGCTGTTGTTCAGCGCTGCTGGCTTGCTTTCTGGTGCATTTGCATGCTTTTGGTAAGCATTAAATGAGCAATCTCATGATTGCTCTCAAATGAGCTTGTACGTAGCCTTGAGGCAACTTTTCTTTTTTTTAAATTTTGTAATTTAATTCCTTCTGATTTCTTCTTTACTTGTGTCCTCATTCTCCTCTAGCTTCTTCGTTTAAAATGAAATACAGCTATGGTAGGATGTTTTTCCCATAGGGATGCTGAATTTGGTAACAACAGTCACTACTAGAGCAGCTCATCAGCACTTACATCTTCAATGAGGTCCTCAGGAGTAAATCAAGAGCTGCTTCTCCTCACCTGGGCTCTCTAATTGTTTCCAAAAAAAAAAAAAAGTCACTTTGGTGTTTCCAAAGCTGGCCTGTGTGCCATCACCCCACCTGACAGGACCAGCTCCTTGTGGGGAAAACTGAAGTCTCCCTTATTACCAAGGGGACACTTTCTTTGCACGGACTCTGAAGGTTTGCAAGATTTAAAAGATATTCAGAAAAGCTGCGGCACGAGGAGACCAGGAAGGGGATTTCAAAGCTCCCGTAGAGGGGTCTCAGCCTCGGCAAACCCAAACCCCACCGCGCTGGGGAGGGCGGGGAGCATCCATCTCCCGGCCGGCGCAGTGGGGCCGCTCCACGTCGACCCGTTTGGAATTAGAACTGATTTTCATAGAATCACGCTGTTAATCCTTTTGGATCACCGGACGGTTGCAGTACTTTCTTCTCCGGCTGCTTGCGAGCTCCTCAGCAAAGCTGGAGCTTTCTCCGCGAGGTGTTCGGCTGTGCCCAGCGTTCCTGCTAGCGGGCTGGGAGAGATGGGGAAGGGGCTGCCGGCACTGGGAAGCAGACAATGAAATACTGTACAAATCCTTTCTAGTAAATCAGATTTAATACTTTTATGCTATCACAAGCTCCATTGAAAACAGTGCAAAAACTCTTAGTAAATCTGTCCCCTAGGTGCCTTATGTCTGTATCTATTCTATCTTTTGAAATTCATTCATTTACTCAGTTCAGTTTTTGCTTCTGGGTGTTAGTTTTTATCCAACATGATTTAATTTTATACTCGGGATTGGGTTTAAAGCTAGCACCATGATATCTAAATAAGTTCATTAAATGCTCTAAGTTTCTCTGGTTACAAGTATAAATTCATCAGCATGGAAATAATGACATCTTAAACCTATTAAATTTAAAATATCTTTATGCTCAACCCCAGAGCTCAGATATGCCAGCCAATGATAATCAAATGCCACCCGACCACTCAAAAATTCCAGGGAAGAGAAAATGAGCTGGTTTGAGGATGCCTGCGAGGCAAATCAGGCTGTCAAAATCCTATCATTCTTGGGAGGAATTTACATAGCTCATATTAGACTCACCAGAGCGACTGGAAACCTGGAGTAATTAAATGCTGGGGGAGAGGCGGGATGCTGGGTGCGCCTTAGCCAGGAGGTACAGGAGAGGTCCCCGGGAGGAACTGGGGTGCCCTGGGGACTGGGGAAGCGCTGAGCTGGGCTCCCACGAAGGGGAGAGGAACGGCCTCCCAGCTGCGGCTTGTCAGGGTGGTGGCTGGATGAATGGCCAAGAAAGGCAGAAATCACATTTCTCCCAGATTTCAGAGAGAAAACGCTCTGCCTTATTTCCATAAAGAGGACTGGAAGCTACTCCCAAACCCGCCGATTTACTCCTTTCTCCGTGGCAGATGGCCCTGGCTCCGGCCACCCATGGCCCAGGAGCAGGTGAGCCCAGGGGGGCTGGAGACCAAGCGCAGTCGCTGATTTGCACAATCATCCTTGGGTTGCAATAAATTAAAGCAGAAGCAGCTGCCTCTCTCCGAATCCCCAGCCCACAACTGCACTGCAGGTTTTTTCAAAAGGCGATCGCTTTTGTTTAACACCGGTTTGCAGCAGATAGACTCTCGCTGCACCAAGTGCAAGGGACCTTAATCCTCCTCTTATTGACATGACATATCGTAATGGCTTCTTCAGTTACCTATCAAGTTACTGTGTACTTAGAAAGCTTTAATCTGTAGATTATTTACTCAATAGACTGTAACAGCTTCGCATAATAGCCCATAACGGCTTCCAGCAGTTATGGCCTATTGTGTCACAGGGAGTTTGTGTTGATTTTCCCCCCCCTAAATCTAACACAAAGCATCTAAGATAATGTACGGTATTGTGCCGGCCTAATAAGAAGTGCCTAAACTCTCACTTTGTTCTTTTTTTTTTTTTTTTTTTGCTTTTAAAAAGTCGATATCGAGAATAGTGTTTGTTTTCCAAAAACAGCAAGAAGAAAAATAGAAACCCTTCCCTGCCCAGGACTGGATTGCATTCACCACCTCCCTCCCTGATCTCACCTTGCTCCATCTCCCTCCAGCTGCTCGTTTGGGCTCCCTCCCCTTCCCAGCTGTGGACTTTCACAATGCCTGTACGAATTTTGTAATTCTTGAAACTTCTGTCCCACGACCCGAAGTGGCCAAAAGTGGGCAGAAAGCTCAGAGGCACTGGAGACTGAGCGTAAAGTACCCGTATCCCACTCACCTTCGGCAGTCGCATTACTGACACGCAAACGGCCTTATTTACCCACCTTCCTTATTTACCCGTTAGCGTAAGGGCTATGTTGCACCATGAGAAGTTGTAATAAAAAAGGAAAACCAGTCTATTCAAGATGCTATCAGCCAGGTTTGATGTGGGTTCTGGCTACTGCATGTCTAGAAGATGTCGTGTAAATGCCGGCTGTAGCAGACATCGACTAAAAGGCTCTAATTTAGACATACTGTTGTGATAGCAGTTACAGTAATGCCAGATCAGCAGAATACTGGCCATTCTCTGGGTAAATGGGAAAAGGAAAGGGAACCATGTGGATGCAATTTCTTAAAGGAATTTTTAATTTTCCTTGTCTTTAAGATGTTCAGAATTTGAAGGACATTTCCCACCAGGTGAAAACAACTTTAATATTGAGCCTAACTGCTCCAAATTGATTTGATTTCATTTAAAACCTAGCTAATTAATTACAACCACTTGACAATGCCCCTTTAATGTTTAACCAAAGAGCACACCGTACTCCAGCTGAGCTGCTAAATGTTTATGTCTTATTAGCAGGCTTCCCAAAGCTTGGAGAAAAGGATTTCCGTGCAAGTTCTCACCCCATCTTTTAATTACATCTAAACAACTAAGCTCATTATAATTCTACTACAAACTTTGCTCATGAGAGCATCCTGCAACATGCATTTAGCAGGTACCAACAATACCTACCCCCACGCTCATACTCAGACGACTCTCTCCATTTTTAAGTGGAAATTCCCCAGCTGAAGACCTCAGAAAGTCACCCTGCTCCATTTCTGGTACAGTGAGCATGTTGGAATTAATTGCAAATATGAAATAAATACACTGTGATGATATGCATTAAAACCAAGTTATAATTAAGCAATATGGAGATTTGTACCCGGTAATCAATAAGCTCAGGGAACTTCCAAGTAGCTGGGGCTGTGGGCGGCGTGGGGAAGGGTGCGAACGGCTCTCCCTCGTGGGGTGTTTCACCATATGCTTCTCCCCATTTTCCCCCGTAAATCTGTGCGTGCACCGGAGAGCTGCGCTGGCTGGAAGCCGGCTGGGCGCTGCGGGTACCCCGGCGGAGCTCGCCTCTTCCAGCCACCCTCCCTGCGGTCAGGCTGCTGTCTCCACACCAGCGCTTTCCCCGCCCTGCTCCAGCATCACCCCACGTCTGTACCCCCCTGCATCTCCCACCCAAGGGGCTTCAAAGTGGGGAGCAGAGCCCTTAGGGCCACATTTTGCAGCGCTCTGGCTGCAGGGACGAGATGCAAGTACCGCTCTGCGAGACAAGGGTGGGGATGGACTTTGAGCATCTCCCGTGGTATTTTTCCACAGTAACAGATTCCTCCCAACTCGCAGATGGTTAGTCACGCGGAGCAGAAAGAACATCGCATTCAGTCTTCAGGCGTCATCAGATCGGGCCTCCTTTCTTAACTCAACCTGGGGGCTGGGATGATAATTTGCCTGTGCTTAAGGAGTAATTTTTGAAAACATAAACAACATCTTGCCATGTGCTGGCCTTTTTCTGTTTACTGGGTTTGATTGCATGCCTGAAAAAAATCCCGTTGCGACATCCTGGTGGAGGGATTCTGCGAGAAAGTATTGGCTGAGCGAGTAAAACCGTTAATGCCAGCTCAGGAGTCCTAATTGCCCCAAATGAGTTACAAGCTCATCCTGGTTTCGGCTGGGATAATTTTCTTCCTAGTAGCTGGTATAGCGCTGAGTTTTGGGGTTAGTATGAGAATAATGTTGATAACGCCTGGATGTTTCAGTTGTTGCTGAGCAGTGCTTACACTAGGCAAGGGCTTTTCAGCTTCCCCTGCTCTGCCCGTGCACAGGGAGCTGGGAGGGGGCACGGCCAGGGGGGCTGGCCCAGACCGACCCAAGGGCTGTCCCATGCCGTATGGCGTCATGGCCAGTATAGAAACTGGGGAGAGCTGGCTGAGGGGCAGCGATCGCTGCTCGGGGATGAGCTGGGCATCGGTCAGCGGGTGGTGAGCAATTGCGTCGTGCATCACTTGTTTTGTATATTCTTTCCTCATTATCATTATTTTCTCTTCCTCTGCTGCCCTATTAAACTCTCTTTTATCTCAACCCACAGGTTTTACCTTTTTTTCCCAATTCTCTCCCCATCCCACCGGGAGCGGAGAGGGTGAGCGAGCGGCTGTGTGGTGCTTAGTTGCCGACTGGGGTTAAACCACAGCAAAGCTAAAATAGTCTGGCCCAGTTATTAGCAACCACCATACCCATAAGAGCTTGTCATGGCAGCACGAAGGGAAGGCTGCATGTGAGACGCAGTTCTCAACCCTCTCCCTTTCCCCGTTGCTTTTCTAAACAACTCCATTAGGATTTATCCCGTCAATGTGGGATTATTCCCTATACTTCTATCTCTTGTTCAAATGTATAGAAATTAATTTTCTGGTCATAATTTCAGTACCTCTGGGACATTAGCAGGCTGGAAGTAAAAATAGAACATCATTACAGTGTCAGGTAATGCGGATGAGTGTGACTAATAACCTGAGTGTCATTGATTTAATAATCTAATAACGTCTCTGCACACTCAGCGCTCAGACTCACCGTTTGCAGATAAAGATTTAAACCCGGCTGCAGCCACAGATTAGAATCAGCACCTCGGCTTTAGGGCTCAGAACCGATGATAAGCAACCCATGGCTGGTATCCAAAAAATTAAAGCGGGGGAAGGAGCCGGCTGGTATCTGCAGCTCGCGCCGCAAAGGAGGCAGGTTTTCCATTCCCTGGGGTGACAGCAGCAGGAGGTCACAGCTCCGCAGCGGAGACGTTTCTCAAGCTGAAAGAGAAATGCTCACCAGCTAGCAAAGGTCTGGCAGCTTTCAAATAGCTGCTGGCCCGCCAACAGCTTGGCCTACGGTGGTCTAAAACGCAAAGGAAAAGTGTATTAAGGGCAGTTACGACACCAACCTGGAAAGGTCCGATCCACAGCCTGGAAATGGGAGGGAGGGTGAAGCGAGCAGGCTTTGAATCGGGACACAAATCTTCTGACTTGTGATAATCTGGGTTATTCATTTGGAGAAAAGCTGCCCCAACAGCCCCTGAGCTCCTTGCAGAAAGCTGCCAGGGAAAGCCCTCCATCCCTTAGCCAGTCCCATCCATCACCCCCGCTTCGGGAGCGCAGCCCCCTCTGAGCAGCAATGCCGCGTCCGGCCCCGCCGTGCCGCCGTCAGATGGGTGGTAAAGGTGTTGCTTCCCCGGCAGCCCCAGGACGAGCTGGGGGATGGATCTCACCCACAGCGTACAAAACCGTGCAGAGATGCCTGCTAATGAGACATGACACCAGGTTTATTATAATTTGGTTGGAACAGGGACTATCGATCTTCGCAAACTGCGTGTGAAAATCCCATTCCCTGTCGAGGCACCTCCAGGCTTGGCCAGTTTGGGCTCCGTATGCTTTATTATTAATGCAGCAAAATTTGCCTTTACCTGGGGCTGCACTGGCACCACAGAGGGCAAATGCACTTTACGCAAAATCTTTGACTGTGGGAGCTTCAAGCCCCTTCCAAGGGGGGGTTCCTGCAAATAATTCAGCTTTTTTTCAGACCACGCTCTGAAGGCCACATCAGTCTTCTCCAACACCACTTCATCTCAAGCATATTTACTTGTTTCCAGTTAACTTCACCCAGATAACAGGAAAACTCCCTGGGGAGTTGCCATAGAAACACCCGATGGAGACAAGGCGAGATTAGGGCAGCAGAGCCCAAAGATACCGTTAAGATTAAGAGAGATTTAGCTCCCGCTCTGTAAGTATCATTCCCCTGGAAAAGGAGCAAAAATAGGAGTTAAAATGGAAAATGTCCTGCGTGGTTAGTGATGGAGCGACTGCTGATAGCTCCATTCCCCCGGGGAGATTCACCACCACGAAGCAGTGGAAAAGCCTTTCCAGGCGTCCTCTCCAAAGGTTTCCAACCCCAGTGAAGCTCTGCTGAATCTCAATAGGACAGATGAGTCCCATCTGCAAAAAGGTGTTTAAAATGTACCTGGATCTTTTCCAATGCCTGGCGACATTGATAACCCTTTAAGCAAAGCAGTGTCCTTCTGCATAATGGACTGAGAAGGATAGGATTAAACGCAAGAAAGAAATATAACGAGAAGTCAAGGAGGTACCTACCATTAGCAGCTGTTGGAGTGTCAGGCAGTCTCGTTTCGGGCGATTTACCAGCACTTTTGTCCAAGCCATTCATTCAGCAAAACACTATTATGAAAATAGATGTTGTTAAAAGCACTTTTTAATATATAAAATGTTCTTTTTTTTGCTATTCAACAGTGTACTCAACTCCATTTTTCTATTAAATTCTGTTAAATTTCCCAATGTTTGTACAGAAAGCCCCAACAATAAGAAACTGTGTCTGGTCTTCTGCATAAGCCAATTTTTTGGGACAGTTACTGTGCTTCCTCCTATTTGATGCTCATACACACAAATACTGAGGGTCATTAGAAATGAATTATCCTTAACTGTAAAATAGAAGGGGATTCATCAACTACATTGATTTTTCTTTTGCGTGTGTGTAGCTCCTTTGGCAATTAGTCGTTGAATAAACCGCTGTTTCATTCCTGTGAACCAAATTTTAGTTGCAGAGTTTTCTTTATTCTAACAGTAAGCTTTCCTTTGCACTATTTTCCTCATGCGGATTGTCAGCCTGGATTTGCAGGCATATTTCTCTTACAGCCAACAGGGTGGTTAATTAACACGTACTCCGTGAGTCAAAGGTGGAGCTGATGAGGGAGCCTAAAGAAAACAGGATCTTCATCAGGAATGGATGTGGGCCTGCTTGGGAGCCTGAGGACGGACAGCCCTTAGCAGACAGCTAAAAACACATGTAAATTCAGAAAACTCCCAAGGCAAGAAAAAAAACAACTAGTGCACGCCAAACACCTAAAAGAAATTGGGAAGAAAAAAAAAGTAAAAGAAAAAACCAGTAATTTTCTAGAAAAGGCACATACTATAGCCAAAAATCCACCTCTCACTCCAGTTGTAAGCCAGGGGGTTGGCTGGGCTGGGTGGAATTTGCTGGGGGTTTGTGAGTACATTTATCTTAATTGCATTCATGCGGTTGCGGGGTTATTTGATTTGATCTTGAGATAACTGATGTCTGATTTTTATGTGCGTTTCTGACAGGTGTGAAGGACGCCAAGCGCAGGGAAGGGATTGTACCGCTGTGCAAAGGTGTGGAAAATGTTCTTCATGCCAAAACAAAGTCAGGCATTAAATCTCACAAAGAAACAGGCAAATTCTGCATCTAACGACTTATTGTGTAAACTTGTAGTCAGAGTAGATGATATCAATTTCTGTGGTTTATGAGCACCAGAGAGGCGCTTCATAAAAGAAAGAATAATATGATTAAAATTAATGTAAAATACCATAGGAAGCATAACTTTTAAGTTTCATTTTTCCAATACTGGGACTTCTAGAACTAGTTAGAATAAAATAACCTCAGAGCATATTGCTTCCCACCGTAACTACACACGCAGAAATTAATGCTCCTAGAAACTCGCATTTTCCTGAACAGCAACACTATAATTGATCACCAACCAGCTTCATCAACCAAGCAAACACTCAGCCGAACCAGTCAGCTGCTCCAGGTTCATTACTTGGTGTGCTAATGCCCTATGCAATAAACACAACAAATGAAATATGGAATTACTCTGACCACAAAATCCTTACTAATTGGTAATCCCCAGCATAGCAAGATTCGGGGAAGAAATGCCCCTTTGAATAGCTTCCTGCAAAGTTATCCCTGGACACCCTTTCAGGTCTGCTGCCTCGCGGCCACCGAGGAGCGGGAGCTCAGCGCTGCCTCGGCAAGCTGGCTTCCTCCGCTCACCGAGGTCGCTTGGCCTGCTCTTCCCATTCGTCACATCTCATCCGTCCTGAGTTTTATCCTTCCATCCTATATTCAGTCATTTCGATTTCATGAACTTATTTGCAAAGTGTTATCTTGGTTCTATTTCCCCATAGTTTATTTATCTTTAAATTCCATGCTGATCCATAATAACTGTCTAAAACATGATGCAGCTAAACTCTTCAATTCTACATTGGCTGAATCACACAGTTTATTACGGAAAACATAGCTTAAACAACACTTAAGTTAACCTGTAAATGGGTTAATTAGGGTATCTCGTTCTTACCTTAGCTTTCTTATTAGAATCATAGAATTGTTAAGGTTGGAAAAGACCCTTAAGATCATCAGGTCCAACCGTTAACCTACCACCGCCAAGCCCGCCACTAAACCATGTCCTCAAGCACTGCATCTACCCGTCTTTTAAATCCCTCCAGGGATGGGGACTCAACCACTGCCCTGGGCAGCCTGTGCCAGGGCCTGACCACTCTTTCAGTGAAGAAGTTTTTCCTAATATCTAACCTATTACATGCAAAAGAGCCTGAGAATTCAATAAGCTGTTTCTGGTTTGGCGTTGCAGTTGGGATTGCGCCACCTCTCCCACGCCCAGTCCCTGCCATATATATCGTTTAATCATTTTGAGGACGAGACGGTTGCATCAGTGACCCGTGAGGGCTCGTCGAGCAACACGTCACATTTGCAGCCCCCTGTACCTTCTGTACAGTAGAGAGTCCCCAAACCTCCTCTTACAAATTTTTAAACAGCACTTTGTGCCTCCCGTCAGAGCTGTTATTTAATTGCCAACTGGATGTAAATTAACACATTTTATCAATCAAACAGCATTTAAGTCTGAACAAGAAATCAGCCTCCTCTCAAAATTGGAGTAGCGTGGCCTGTATGAAACTCTTCTGGCTTTGCTCATGAACAGGAGCAGATCTTTTTACCATCTTAGACATGCTCGGAGGCTAATGAAGACAAAGCCCAAGAGAAGCACATGCAAAAGGACAGAAATTTTCTTCCATATATTAGCTATAAAAATGCAGCTTACATAGTGCAGTGTTCCAGGCACAAATGAAGTCAAATTACCAGCAGAGTTAATCTTGGTGTAAAGTGTCTTAATGTTAACAATATAAAAAGACAAATTGGCCACACATGTGTGTTGGACAGGATATTGGAGTCTGGCTCGGTAGGACAGTATATAATTCTCCCATTCTCACTGAAAGGCAAAGAGCCTCACATTAGAGCTCATTCAGAAATTGCTGACAAACCTTCATCTCTCCTTCCTGCTCCCCTTATTCCTCACATTGGAAAAAAAAGGGCGGGGGGGGGGGCAGTTGAAGTGGAAACTTTTCACAGCGATGTACGAGATCTGGGTGACTGTTCCAGCACAAGGGGTGCTGGTTCTGCAGGGGCACGGGCTGCCGGCACAGCCCAGGGACCCCGGATCTGACCTCTCTGGACCACCCAGGTAAATCCCTAACCCCCAGCATCCATGGCTTTCTCTCTCTCCTTTTAAAAATATATTTCCTTGTGGTAGCATGGGGGTTTTTTTTTGCTGTTACCCATTTGACTGTGTTCCTCACATGAACACTGAATGCCATCCCCTCTAGTTTTTCGATTTAAAAGGCACAAACAGAGAGGCTGCTTGCTCAGCACTGTTAATTCGATATAGCAATGTTTTCCTTAAGGAAATATCAGCACACCAGGTAAGAAATAATCCGTAGAAATGCATGGCCTTTGATTAAGCTTTTTCCTTGACAGACCATAGGAAGAGCCCCTGCCAGCCCTGCAGCTGCATACCAGCATTCCCAGTCCAGGGCACACATGTGGTCCAGCGTCTCTGAGCTGGAGCGCTCAGCACAAGCCTGCTTCCCCCATCCCAAAGAAACTGATATCCCAAGAGCTGAGAAGTCTTGTGGAAACTGCTGTTACCTTTTCATTTACCAAAGCAGCTGGCGCTGGTCCTTCGCCACGTGGTAGTCGGCTGCCCCGAGGGTCGGCCGGACCTGGGGTCTCCAGCTGCAGCCCCGGCCCCTGGGAGCCATCACGCTGGTTAATGAAGTTGTCCCCATCATGGCTCTCACTCAGTGAAGTGACAAGAATCTCATACATCTCTGTTCTCCCCTGCCAGGACCACCTATTGCTGGTTTTGGAAACACAAAGTGAAAATGCATAGTTAACGTACTTCCCCAGGAGACTGAGGACTCCCCCACACCTTCTGAATTAGAATAATATCAAATCATAAAATGTTTGGGGTTTGCATGCACCTGGATTCATGGATGCCCATCAACCCTAAATACAGGCACGGGGCCTCATGTTTGACTGATTTCAGCTCTAGTCTGATTAAGTGTTTAGGAGGGTCACCAGAATCCCAAGATCTTTATCCTCATAAACCTTCTGGATCTAATAGTGACAACTTCTACTGGGCAAATTAGGCAAGTCAATTTTATAGCAAAGGCAAGTCAAATCTGCTATAATTAATTCAAATTAACACACCCACAAGCTCCTGAAGCCTATCATTAGTACGGTGTCGCTTCAGGGATGCTTGCAGAAATATCCAAATAGAAGTCATTACTAAGAACCTTAAGACTAAACGTTTCACGGGAAACCAGGAATAACCTGCACAAAAGCAGGCTGGACTGCAGAAACCCAGATGTTATCTTCCTGCAGAACCTTATTATTAACATGGTCAACAAAGCAAAACACTTTCCTGTAAATCTGACTCTTTAACATTACATTTAACTGTTCAATATTAAGCCTCTATGGAGAATCACTGGAGTGTATCCCATGCTACATAAGGTCTACGATAGGAAACGATACCTCTGAAACTCTGAATAGCGCGATGCCGTTCAGGAAATGAGAAAGGATTGTTGTTTGCAGTTACAACCTTCATATGTCGCTTGCTGATTTTTTTTCCCTTTAGGAAATCACAGTGTCCAGCATGGATATTTAATGTGATCAGGTGTTTGTGAGAGAAAATATCAAAGCAAGAGCTCTAAGGCCAAAAATGCTTATCTTGAGACAACATAATTATTATTTAGATGCAGAAAAAATCAATTTTGATGTTAGAATGAGGACATGGTCCAATGGCCTCAGCTGTTTATTTCATGCACTGGACAAGGATGCTGGAAACAGAGGCCGGGGAGGGATTTCAGAGCATTAGGTTGTGGAACGGGCTCGTAGACCATTGCTGGAGCACAATCAAGCTTTTCTGAGCTGTCAAATGTTAAATAGTTAACGGAGAGGGACAATAGCCAGAGAAACGTTGCTAGGTGCAGAGGAGGTTCTTGCTGGTGTACTGACAGCCTAAATACTGTGACACCGATGCAGTCTTGGACCGAGCTGGGGTAGATCTTGTCTGCAGCACAGCACGGATGCTTGGCACCGACTGCAAGAACATTGCTTTGGGTTTGATGGTCATGGGAGAAATTTACCTCTAATACAACAAAAATGGCCGCATTTGCTGCTTTGCAAAAAAGATTTGGCTTTGTTTGGTGATGAAGTCCTGCCAGAAGTCCGGAGAGGCACTAAGACAGAAATGAAATTGGATGCTGAGCGGCCAGAGAACCCAGTGACTGGTGAGAAACAGGGAAACTTTGCCAGCAGAAAAAGCAGAGCAGCCACACACCGATGTTACCAGCCTTTACTCCACTGAAAGAAAGAGGCTATTTGAGCAGAGGTTCACATGAGAAAAACCATGCTGGTGTGTCGAGGCTGGGCACCCAGCTCTGCTCTGTGCCAGCCCTGCAGCAGCCATCGTTTCTCCTCCCCATCCCCGGGGCAGAAACCAGCGGTTCAGCAAAAGCAGGAGGATGCTCCCGCTGCACAGTAAGCATCTCTGTGCTGACACTCCAGACAGCAGCGGAGGAGGCAGGTTTCCTCAGGCTGGGTGAACCGAGGCTGCTCTGGAGATGCTTTGCATTAGATGAGACTCTGCAAGCGCAGAGACGCCCACCGGCGCGGCAGGGCTGGGCAGGCAGACGTGTGACAGAGGAGGGGGGCTGAGCGAAAAGGGGCACATTTTCTACAGGCTCTCTTCAGACGTAAACGGCACTTCTATAAGCGATGCTAAATGACACCACCCTCCCTCCACCCCTCGCTCCCAGTTGCCTACTTACATTAGCATTTGCCAGCTGTCAAGCTCTTGCTCAGTTCCAGTGAAATCTCCTGGATTTTCTCTGCTTTCAGTGATTATGTTGAACTGCTGGGACCAGCTCCTGCTGACACTGGAATTGCCAAATCACCCTCTGCTTTTTTATATCTCTCTTGGTTTCCCCTTCTCCTTACTAACGTGCATCAATGCAGACCCCAGCACAGACACGATGCTCTCTCGCAGGACACAAGTGACTGCCAGCCTCCTCAGGATTGTCTCCTAACGGAGAGCTGAGGTTCTTTATAACACAAACAGCTCTCAGAGACACTGAGGGCTCACATCACTTACCGAAGAGGCGGTACAGACGTAACATCTTCAAGTGCTGTCTAAAACAGAGATGAAAACAAGTCATCTCCTCCTGCTTTATGAGAACGGCCAGGCTGGCTCAAATGAGAGGTCCCTCTAGCCCAGTACCTTGTCTCTAACACCAAGTAGTTGTAGTTGTCTACAGAAAAGATTAAGAACAGGACAACCACACAATGATATTTGCCTGGAGTGCTCTGATTGTCCCCAGTGATCTGGACTCAGAGACTTTCTGAGCCAGAGGCTGTCTCTTGCTGTGTAATAGCCCTCGCTGCATCGCTCTGCCATGAACTCATCTAAACTGGTTTTTGCACCATTTAAGCTTTTGGCCACCACGAGTGCCACAGTTGAACAACATGTTGGGAGAGGAAACAGCTGCCTCGTTTGTGCTGACAAGGTCTCAAGCTGCAGCTAAGTTTGCTCTCTTCTGCAAAAGCCCCGTGCACTCAGCCAAGGCACCGCTTGCCTTGCTAGCCACCAAGCTCCGAAGAAAGCCCAGCCTCGGGGTCTCACCCATATCCACCAGCCCCAGTGCCACTTTCTAATGGGCAGAATGAGACCTGGACCCCAATGTGACTCATAATAAGTATGAACGACTAAAAATTAGGCATGGCTGAAGTTTTACTTTCTCATAGCTCAGCAGCTGCATTTGGACAAGCCTTTAAACATCTGGCTTACCTGAACACCTTTGAGCCACTCTGGGCTTTAGATCAGAAAATTTTACCAAAAAAGCAGGCATGTAGATGCGAGATGTATGTAGGCATGTAGACATCCCTCCGTTCCACTCATGAGGTTTTTAAAAATCGTTTTCTCCTAAAGCCCAATTTAGCAACTGCAGTAGAGACTTGGTGTTTTTATGCAAATTCTCAAATTTACAGAAGTGCTGAGCTGAACTGGGATTTGAAGTGAAGGCTTCCTTGCTATTCCTGCTGCCATTTAAACACCAAGCAGGGGTACACTGGTAGAGGTGGCCAGAAATAGATCTGAAACTTCAAAAGTGTCAAAATTGAATCCTGATGAACTGGGGATTGAGAGAGAGCCAGCCAGCGCAGCCTGGGGCTCAGAAGTCTGAGCACTCACCTGGGGCTTCAGAAAATAAGATGTAGATAATAAAGTCATCGCTGGTGAATGCCATAACCCTTGTGCTTTGCTGGAGCTCGTATTCTCTGCCAAAAGTTTTCGGCTGGATAAACTGATATTTTCTGATGAGAAATTGTTTTGCTGAAAGTTTCTGACGAGCTTTCTGTATCACAGAGCACCCAGATGCAGGATCACAGCCTGTGCCAGATACCCCATTTCTGCACCGTGACACTCAGCCCGGGCCAGGCTGCAAAAGTTAATTTACTGTAAGCTACTGATAGTGTCACTGAAGGTTTATCATTCCTGGATTGGTATGTCTCGAGCCTGATTTAAACTGGTAACAGCTTGGATCGCATTTTTAATTGCAGTTTGAATATAGCTGTCTGCTTAGTTGTATAGGCAAAAATATTGGCGTCCCAGTCAGCACATAAACCATCACTCAGCCAGATCGTGTAGAAGAACAGCTAAAATGCCATGTATGGTACCATCATAAGCATCACTCCTAATAATCGTGTACTCCGTGAAATAGAATTTTTAGCAAGTTGTGTTTAAAAAGCAGATTGCATTTCTGATATGCCCTGCCAACAAGGTATTTAACAGCGCTGCGCTGGCTCTAAGGTCCCTTTTTTTGCATCCTTTCAGGGACAAGAATAGATACATCACCATCACGACATTAGCAAACGTGGAGACTGCAGACTCTTCATGAAATAAATTGGGAATGGCAGGCTAAGTACTTGAATTGACAATGCAGGAACCGCTGGGCCTGTCACACCATTGCTGGGAGAATCGACAACGAACCTCGCTGTCTTCAGCGTTAACGACTGCAGCTTCGCCGGCCGTGCAAGCTGGGAGTACAGCTGCAACATCACCTCCACACAGCCCAGGTGAGGCAAAATTAAGAAGCTACAGCCATGCGTTGGTGGGTCACCTTACAGACCTGCTGCCACCCTGCTACCCAGCCTGCCGTGTATTTCATCTGCTGCTTTAAATGTGTTTTTTCTCTCTAAATGCCTCAAACACACTGCAGCGTCAACCTGTCAGAGTGCTTCATGAACAGAATGATCTGCTGCCTGAAAAGCTCTTGACTTGATCTTGGACTTGATGAAAGAATGGTGCAATAAAAAGAAAAAAGCTTACATTAAGGACTAAAAATAAAATATATAAAAAGAATGACTTGATTTAAACAAGAAAATAAATAAATAGGCAATCTATTAAAGTATTTCTAATCCAGGAGTCAGGAAGAGAGTGGCATTTCCAGATATTATATGTAAGCCGTGAAACAGGGTGAACCAGAAGGAAGCATGACCTTGACATTCAGCAGACACAGGCTGCAGATCCGGAGCACAGTCTCATCCATGAGTGACCATCACCAGGTCTAACCCACCAGCATGGTGTGCTGTTACCGTACCCACCTCTGCTGCTGCTAGAGCTGCAGGCTCTGAAATTCACCCAGAAGCACCAACTCTCTGAGTTTCCATGGAGGATGATGCCCCATAGCCATGCAGGAGGCACCTCGGGAGGCACAGACCCGCTGGATGAACCATCACCTGCAAAAAGACCGGGTGAAACAACTGAACACTACGTGTCTACTCTGAAAATAAGAAGGTGGGAAATGACCAACAGATTTCCCAAGCAAATCACGGCAAACCAATTTGTCAGGATAATTAGCATGGAGGCAAAGGGGAGCGGTAGATGTGATACATCTTGGCTCAGGAAGGCTCTTGACACCATCCCATTTAGCTTTCACGTGAGCAAAATGAGGAAATGGAAGCTAAATGAAAATTTACCGCAAATCTACATTCTCAAAATGATTATCTGCAGCTCACCGTCAAATACAGCCCTGTCCTGTAGCCCATCTTTCTGCTGGCAGGACAGATAGTTCACCTACAAAACTGCAAATGCATGGCTGCATGGGGTAATGTCACGCTGGGCAACAGGATCACAGTTCAAGACGACCTCCTCAGATGGGAGAACTGGCCCAACATCACCATGGTGAAGTTCAATAAAGCCATTTGTGGAATACCACAACCCAACAAGTAGGCTGAGACTCTAAAGCCGTCCCTTTTCCTTTTGGAGGAAGAGACAGTGCCTTTCTTGTGAAACCTTCTGCTGAGCCTGCCTTGAGAGCTTCTTCTTGCACTTAAAAATAAGAGAGCATTTCTAGCAGCAGCTGGGTTTTATCCATGCCTCATTTCCAGATGGATCGCAGTGTGCCTCACTCCCGCCCCTGTGCTGCTGCTTCCTGAGGGACCTCGGTGCTTACCTTCATCCCCAAGCTTGGGCCACAAGCCTTTAAGTGACTTTTGCAAGAGAGACTTGAGTCCTAAAAAAAAAAAAATCCAAGTTATTTTCCAAATTTTGACCCTACCCCTAAGTTTTCCCAATTTTAGTGAGTGTATTTTTACCTTTTAGCATGATATTGCCTTTGAAACACCACAAACAACACTTCAATAGATAAATAATTTAAAGAAAAGAAAATAGATGCTTTATCAGAGTACCCAGCTGTTCAGCCATCCGGCAGGGCATGCTAGACTGGGGATAGTCGAGGGCTGCGTGTAGACCTGATTGCCCATTAAAGAGGCACACATTTCACAATGCCGCAATCAAAGCTCTCTGGAGAATTAAGCATTGTGCCCACGTGTAATATGTCAGTTATTTGCCAGCAGGGGAAACACTGTAAGAAGTGAATGAGTTTTACTCTGTTCAGTGACATTACTAATGACTCATGCAGGATTATGGGTAACAAACCTTTGAAACGAGAGGTTGAGTTGTACACTACATTATACATCTGAATTTCATGGTATATTAGTGACAGTGATTGGTAATACAATATGATGGGAAATTGCTAACATCAGAGAGAAGTTAATACGATGCACTGCAATTTCTCAGAGTCCCATACTTTTTCTAGCGCCACCCATAATCTGCTCATTACGGTTTGGCAAAGAGCAATCCCTCTCATGGAGTGAGGGGCACCAGCGTTTTGACAGCTGGTCATAAATTTGAATAGAAGATATGCAATCTGAAATGTTCATGTTTCCATGGATCGTTACCCAATTGTATCTCCTCTAAGAAGCAGGTGATTTTTTAACATCCTGCGACAGTTTGTTTCTGATGATATTTTCTCTCTCCAGATAAATCTGATGCCAGCTCGTGTCTTATAGCGTTTCTTCCCCTTCTTGTTCTATTAAAATGGCTGATACAGTCTACACGCACGTTAACTAAACACCAGTTCATGGAGCGTAACTAAGAAGAATTAATATATGTACAAAAAAATATATTCCTAGGCCATTAAAATATGTGTAAAATGTCTCACATAGGGCATTAAAATTACAAACGTGACCACAGATTTATGTTTACAGACTCTGGCAAAACGCATGGCCACATGTGTCCCCTCAGTCACTCCTGTTCCAAACCGCATAAGCAAATGTTTAAACTCTTTAATTGATAGTAACCCAGAATATTCTGTTGCTGTTTTACGAGGCCAGTAAATATCCATCTGACCTTCTCCATTTCTAGAAGATTTGGTGTTTCCTGGGGGAAGAGCCCATGAATAGAGGAGTGTCCTAGAGTGATGGCCCTGAAGACCAAACCCCACACATCCATATAGCAGACGCTCCAAGAGCATCACCTTCACAAGGAACTGGAAATGAGGAGTCATTCCCAGGACAAGGTGGGAACACCAGTCTCCATGCCTTGTCCACACTCACACCAAACCCGCCGTTGCTGGCATTCATCTCTTCTGTCTGCATTGCTAGAGGTGGCCATGTGCAAATGTTTCTAGCTATTTCGAGGTTGTTTCTGAGCCCAGCCATCAGCATGCAGAAAAGCTCTGGGTTTAACAGCGAGAATGGCTCATTTTTATGGTTCACTCATCACTGACGCTCACCTGCTGACCAGTAGCAGAAATCTCTGCTCTTACATTGCCCTGTGGAGCTGAAGGGGTGAACAAAGGGTCATTTATAAGCTTCACTGCCACCAAGTGCCTCAGTGCTTGCGTGCATCGGGCCTGCCTGGGAGCACGGGGCTGATCAAGTAAGACATCGAGGTCAACGGGTCTGAGGCTGAAGCAAAGGCACCCTTGCGCAGTCACCCATGCCTCCATGTATCTGCTCTTCTTCTACCACTGGTCTGTTCTGTACATCCACACCTCAACTGCCCAAGCATCTCCCAGAGCTGTTCGTGCAAAGTCTCCAACACAAAGGAGTCTCCATCTGTCCTAGAGGCCCCTGGTGTACCTTGAGACAGATAGAAGGCAAAAGAATTACACATCCTGCCACTGGTACAGCTCAGCTCCCATGCCAAAGCAATGGGCTTAAAGACTGCATTATCTGATTTAATCCTGCTTTTTGCTCTTGGAGGAAGGCCCAAAACACTTTGTGTGGCAAGTCCATTGAAAACCATAGCCGAGATCCCATCAGCGGGTAGGACAGGAACTGGATGGTAATTATGAGGAGTGAATAGAAGACAGTATCTCCCTCCAGCATTAAATTCAAGCCCTGACCTTTTCCAACATAATGACTAACTCAACCTTTACATAATAATGTGTGTGATATTTGGAGAGTATAACATATGTGTCATTTTAATTAATTGAACAGAAATAGATTCACAGCAGAAAAATGAATTAACCAATCAGCAATCACCTTTCTACCTATTTGATGTCAGAATAATTAGTTTATTCTCCTAATCTCTTGACCCCTCTAGAAATCATAACCTTGCTGACCTCCTTGAGAATAGGAGCTCATTTGAATAGCACCATAATTGTGCTCTGGGTGCATTATCGTCTAGTTTCATTTTTATTAAGGTAATCTTATCCCTTCTTATTATGTCTCCCTCTGCAAGGCTGACCCAAACCCTGGGAAAGACTGCAGGGCTTTGCCCAATAACACCAGTGTACTCTGGATCAAGACGATGGCCAGCAGAATCCTTCCCCCTAGAAGATGGGCTGGTTTTGTTAGCTGGAGGATCGGCAATAATTTTACCGCCGTTCTGTCTGCAGACAGCAATATTCAGACATGTGTCCTGACATTGGCAGTTGCAGACTGTTACCAACTAGCAAATGCTTAAACAAGATCACAATTTGTTCCAGAATGATAAAATGACCCTACGAAGTGAAATACACTGTGAAAAATAAATGTAAAATACTGTGTAGATGCACAAATTATTATTTCATTATCTGGCCAATGTATGAACGACAGATACAAATTGTTCCAATCATAGAGTGATGAAAGAGTAATGAACAATGGGTTCTTGAATGAGCACAGGAAGAAAATAATGAATTGCAGTTTAAATGAAATCAGGAGTCAATGGACTGGATCACAGACTGTCCTTCAGACATAGGAATTCTGCATTAGTTAAACACTGTCATTTGGAGAAACGTCCTTTAAGAGGAAGGAATCTAAATGGGTCAGAGAAAGAGACAAATATGATGAGCCTGGCCTCTGCCTTGCTTTTAGCAAGCGGGACTGCAGCATTCCCGTTCCTGCTGCTTTGCTAATTCGCCCGCCGATCTACTAGAAATTAGCAACTTGCACTCCGCAAAGTTAACAGACAATTTGTATTTTTGCCTTTTCCCTGTTTTAACCTTGCTCTTCCTCTACCACTCAATTACTTTAAGGCAACATCTGATGTAATCTCTTACACATAATTTGGGCATAGAATGAAGACCAAGACACCAAAAGCTTCTGGGAAAGAAAGTGTCAGTTATGGAGAAATAACATATGTGGCAAAAGCTCCCTTATTTTTTTGTTGGAAAACTTTCTGCAATAGGTGGATTTATCTTCTTTTCTTTTGTTTCGTACCAATAAACCAAGAATAAGCCAAGGATTTCTAATGTTATGTTCGAAGAAACGTTACATTTCGTGTATCTATCTATCCATCGCATTGCACAGCATCTTGTTAGATCCGTACTGAAGCTACATTTCTCTTGCAAGCGCAGGACATCTGACCATTTTAGCTTGCTGTATAGAATTTCTTTGCGCTTTACGAGGACATTGTAGAAACCAGCAGAAACTAGCTGGTTTCACAGGCAGGGCTCAGAGAGTCTCCTAAAGCAGCTCTCTCTTACTGCTGCTCTGCCCTTGCTGCAGCCAGGGCCCACGCTGCTCCCCACCATCTGCCCTCCTGCCCCTCACACAATAGCAAGCACGAAAGCGAGAGACGGCGCTTCGAGCCTTACATGCCGCAGTAAAGGACGCGGTGCTCTGGGCTGGGCATCCCCCAGGGAAAGGTCATCTTTCATCACCTGGTCCTCAATAGCCTCAAGACATTTGAAAACAAGAAAGTCCCAAATGCAGCAAGCGTGAGCACCATCAAAAGCCAGAGAGTGATGGCAACAAAGTGAAAAGCAGGGGAGAATAGGTTTTTTTCTTGCCTTGTGGACAGAAATAAATATTTGTTGGAGAAAAAACTAAAGGAGAAAGGTGGCATCTCTGCTGTGTGAGTGTCTGAAAGGCCACCTGCTTCTCCTAATTCAATGACATCTTCCATGAAGGGTTTCTCCCCTGCAAGGTCAGGGTAAACTTCATGTGCCTGCTACGTACGGGTGAGACAACGTCCATAAAACACTATCCATCGCTATATGTAGGCAGCCTGTCCAGGCAGAATCAGACCACAACCAGCCGTACCACTTACAGCCCCTCGCTCTTCCTCTAATCGAATTAATGTTTCAACAGCTCCTGATGCTAAGCACACGAGCCCCTTGGCAAACTTCCCTGCAGCCCCATAAGAGTGCCCAGGGATGCTGAAACACAGGCCAAGACAACCAGCCCGCCACACCACAGGCAGCCCGCGGAGCTGTGGGGCACCGTCAATGTACAGAGAGCAGGGGTAAAAAAACCTCCTGGGGACTGTGCTGAATGTCCAGGAAAAAGCTTTCCTCATTGACTCAAAGAGACAGAATTATCCTCGTCTGACAGATCAGTATTACAAAACACGATAAGGATTGCAAACTCCAGAGTATTTCAGTCCCCCCCGCCCCAGCCTGGTTTTATCCCCATCCCAGGGGCCTTTCCCATGTGAAAACAACTTACAGCTCTGCCCCTGATGATGAGCCTCAAATCAAGGGGACCTCATTCCCCTGGAGTTTGATAAATATCCCCCTACTGAGCCGTTCAGCAGAAAACCCCAGCATTAGACCCAAAAATCAAGCTGATCCAATGTGTTATCACTGGCTGGCTGTCAGACTTCCTAGCTGACTTTGGGTCCGTGGCATAGCATGACATGATCCTTCTCCGTCTCCTCCAAGCCGACCTGGTGTCCAAAGTTCATTCAGCCAAGTGAAACTGTAGTTCAAACACCTAAGAGCCACCCAGCCTCCACCTCGGATTTGAAACCAAACTGAAGATATTCCCTGGTGCACACTGCAGAGAGCCCTGCTCCTGTCCCACGGTCAGATCACCGCCGTGCAAAAACACACGGCACCCTGCCTGGGCGGGCGGAGAGGCCTGGGATAGACACTGGCACGTGGAAGGATGGAAGGATGCTCCCCACTCCTCCACCCAGCTCCAGTCCTGCCGTCCCGTTTGATAATAATCAACACAGCTTTGGTCTCGAAGAGGCTTGGGCTTCAAAAGGCTTCAGTCAGGCTGAGTGCTGCTTCAGGATGAAAATAGTGAGCAACAGTGGCAGCACTGGGTTTTAGATGGGAAAACAAAATGTATTAGATAATTTTGGATAGTCAGTCTAGAGATATGATCTGGCACGGGCTCTGAAGACAACTGGGATAGCCCGGGCACATCGCGTTAATAGTCCAGAGCCCTGAGACAAGGCGAGACCCCAGCTCCCTCGCCTGCAGCGTCTGCGGCTGCTGTCAGCTGTCTGCAGGGAGCCCTCGCCCTGCAGTGCAGAGGAGGCAGCTCTGCGTTGCCGGCATTCCCACACACCAGCGCTCTCATCCCGCAAGGCACGGCAGCCCTGGGGTGCTGCAGGGGCTCTCCCCAAACAAAGCCAAGTGCAAATTACAGAAAAGATACTCCCTGTACTAAAAGGGGCGTGCTCCAGCTCTCCGGCTCCAGTGGCTGAGTCCTGCCTCCCCAGCAGAATAACTGTGTCACCAGAGGATGTCAGCACAGCCCAGTTAGCACCAGCGACAGCAGCAGCAAATGCTTAACGTGGGCTAGCAGCTAGCGCCCAGCTCAGACCTGACTCGTATCAAGGCCCACGCTCTTTCGGCTTCACCGCTTTCGTTATCCCGGTACTTTGATGACACCAGAAGAGGTACCGTCACTGCGTGCTCACCCCGCGAGACCAAAGCCATCTGCCCAGCGGGGCTCTCGCACAAGCCGTATCCGACATGCCTCCCTGGCGCAGGGTGCAGGCAGTGCTGCACTTCCAGCAGGACAGTCACAGGCGGGATGGACAAACAGCCAAGTCCCGGAGGCAAGTGGTGTTGTCCCGCTGCAGAGCTGGGCTCTGCTGGCTGCAGAGACAGACTTGTCTGAGACAGCGGACAGGTCAGAGCGTCCCTGCCGGCGTATCTCCGTCAAGGTGCTGCCGCTCACACCGTGCATGCAGCAGCCACCAGATGTTAACCTGCAGCATCTCTACCTGGCACCAAGCAGCATCGCTGCCAGGAAACCTGGGGAAGTTCTGAGTGACACCCCAACACCCCAGCCCAGAGCCCACCTCGTGTGCTGCTCAGACACAGGAGTTGAAAGCAAACTGATAAAAACTGCGAGTCTCGCAGCTAGCCACTCAATCTGTGCCACCAGCCCCCCAGCTGGCCAAATGCCCCTGTGTATGGTGCTCACCAGCTTGAGAAACACCTCGACAGGCAGGAGCTGCTTGCCAAAGGGTTGGTCATACCTCCTCACCCCCCTCCATCATTACAGATTTTGGAAATAACCACAATGCCTCCTTGTTTGCTAACAGTGAGTCAGTGCTGCAACAGCGAGCTGCCGGGAGCAGCGAGGCGATGGTGTAGGTTGCAAGACTATGCAAGAGGGAGGGGGTGAGCGACAGGAGCCAGCCTCTTTGCTAAGAGTAACCCACAGCAGGAAAACACCTGAAAAACATTGCACTCTACATCACCCGGAAAAAAAAGCCCAAAAGGCTGGTGGAGAACACAGCGTCACTTCTGCCGGGTGATACAGGGAGCGGTACGCACTGGCGACGGGGGAGGTTTGCCGGCTGTGCCTTACGAACGTGCCAGGGTACCGCGGGGCTCTCCGTGGGTGTGCATTTGTTGGGCTGCGTTTGCGCCGTCCTTGCCTCGGCGTGCATAGCTGCACAAGTAATGAATGCGCCTATTAAAATCCAGCCAGAACATTTGTCTCTGTAGCTGGCAGAGAGGCTTCCTCGGTGATACGCTGCATTTCTTTGCATTTGCTCTGAACGCTCCACACGCTCGGTTCAGCGTTTTTAGACTCCGAGGCAGATGGGCTGGATTGATTTCTAATGTAACTGTCATAATTAACTATACTTTGTGATGGTCTCAGTGCAAAGATATGAAGCAGACTTGGAGGCACAGACTTTGCTGCGTTACAGCAGGGCTTCCCATGTACTTTATGTGTTTCCAGAGCACGGTGCCTCATTCTGGGTTAATAATCGATAAACAGGAGCTTCGATTACCCAACTGTACCTCAAAGGGCAAATGCACGGTCAGTAAGTGGGCACGGCGTCATCGAAGTCGTTACTGGTTACATTGCAGTCACTTGGTTTTCTGTGTTAAATTTGATTAACTATTTCACTCAAATTTGGCTGGTTACGCAAAAACTTGCGTGAGATTTCAAAGTCTCATTAGAAAAAGAAAAAAAAAAAATCATAAATGTGCACTGCTCGCAGTGCTCAATGGGGAGTCCAGGGCGGCCTCGATCATCCGAAGGGCTGTTAATGCACAAGTTAGAGGTGTTTGGAGTGGGCTTTCAGCACGCGGCATTTCCTGACTCCTACACCTTTGTTTTTCCTTTCTCATCGTTACATTAACACTTCTGTGTTATGGAATATTTATGATGCACGCCACATGCTTAATGGATTTCCTCCTTTATTTGCAGCTAGCCTGCATTAATACAAGACTCACACTATTCAATCTGAAATCCATCAAGGATTCCTGGGCTTAATATGACCACCGCTTTTACTGAGAGAGGAAATGTGTAAATCAAACCTGCAAAATCAAAACCAAAGGCTGTATGGGAGCAGCACGAGCAGGTCGACAGCATCCCTCACATTAAAAGCATCTGGAAGGAAACTTCTGTTAATTGAACCAGTTCTAAAGCTGCCCTAAACCATAGCCATAGTCACGTAAAATAGATGCCATCACACTGTCCTGCGTTCCTCTCCCTGTTGCCCATCCTGCAACGTGGGGATACATAAGCAAGGTGAGCAGTAAGATGGATTAGAGCTGGCCTTGGGACTCCAGTGGTACCCAAACCATTCATATTTATATACTCTTGCGAGAGGAAGAAATCAGCTGATAATCAGGCATGCATTATGGTATATTTGCTTAGATCTCATTTGCTGGGCACGAGCTGCTTGGCCTTGTGCTGCCGGCACAATTAGATGCAGATGAATACTCACCAGTCCTCAACCCCGTCATGTCTTAGTGCACCAGTAAACCTTCTCCGAGCGCCTGTACGGTGTAAGGGGTTGTGTCACTGGGGGCAACGGGACCTTCCGCAGCAAGGGAAGGCTCTGCCCAGCGTGACTGGGCAGCTATTGCTGCCAGCTGACGTGATTTCCCAGAGTTCTCCAAACGTTTGTGTTTAGAGAAGTCATTCTTCCCTACCAACATTTTCCCATTGTTATCTTCTCCACACATACACACAAAAGTTAACCCTGAGTATTAACAGAAGCAACAAATCTTGCTCCTAATGAGACCACTGCAACCCCATATAAATCAAGCCAATTGCATGAAGTAACAGCACAACGTTTAGTGCCATTTAGCTGCAAGATGCGCACCGAAAATGAATACAAATGTACAAAGACAAGGTGATGCTTTGCAGGTTCAAAAAAAAAATAATCAGTAGGTGGTACTTTCATGAAAGGCCTCTAGAAGCCTTCGAGGCCAGACCTTCTTGGATATACATTAGCGCAGACCCAACAGGGTCAGCGGAACACCTCAAATTTTTCCAGGGGAGGATCTAACCCTGCGTACTTACCCTCTGTTAATGGCGAGTGTCCCTGAGCTGGTGTCTGGAAAGGAACCTCAGCACCAGCCCCTGCGTGCACCCGCTCCTCCAGCTGCTTAAAGCGAAGTCTCAGCACCGGTAACGGCAAATTTGACCTCCTCGTATTTCTTCTGTTGTCAGGCTCTGTTTCAGCAAAGAACCTCAGGATGTGCCTAACTTCCAGCTACAGCTCTCTCCCTTTGTAGATAATGGGATAATCACACATTCAAAGTTAGATGTCTCTCCCTCTGTTGGTAAAAGGGGTCCTTAATACCTCCGAGCTTAAAGGAAGATCTTGCAATATTTCTATTCATCATCATGCAAAGGGCAGAAGTTGCAGATTTAAGAGTGGAAGGTAATTTCCCCTTCTGCGCTCAGCAGCAAAGAATAGTGCCGTAGGCTTTCCAACAGCCAATCCATTTTGGTACTTCACTGACAAGGTTAAAACAGTCAGAAATATATTGTGCCACACTTGGAGCAGAGGTTTTTTTCTCAGATGTATCTAATTTCTACCGAGATGTTGGTTATGGAAAAAGCATTTGATAGTCTGAGTTTGTAACCGGTGGCAGAGTCACCAGGTGGGAAGCAGCAGAAATTCAAACACGGGCTAATTTGCTATTTCCCAAGCATTTGATTTCCAATGAAACGAACAGATTCAGCAAATCAAAGCGAACCTGACGGTGCAGGAGCAGAGCTGGGGGACGGCACATAGCTCCCGGGCTGTGTTCAGGAGAGAAACGGGGACTAAGAGGATGTCAGAGGCTGGAGACAACCTACCCCGAGACAGCTCCGCTCTCCTCTGTAAATCCTGGGTGCACAACTGGTCAGAAATGGGATGCTGTCAACTCCAAAAGCACATCCCAGACAGCTCTAGTTCTGCACTTCCCTGGGTGCTGCAGGTCCCCTCCACAGAGCTAACGCTGTCTGCAGCTCACCGCTATTTCATGGTGTGACACTGATGGAGAGCGGTACCCAGCCTCTGCCTGAATCCAGATGGGAGGCTGAGATAAACTACAAAGGAAACCCCATGTCTAAATCAGTACATGAAAAGACACAACCAGAAATAAACAGATTAGTCTGCACTACAGTGGTTCTGCTCAAAAATAGGAAAGGCTGCTGCAAACTTAGCCCCAAGGTGAGGGAAAAGCCCTTAGGAAAGCAGAGGGGCTCAGGAGCACCACCCGGAACGGGCCCTGCTGCTCCATAAAGAAAACACATGCCAGGGTTTGATGAAAAGCAGCTCCAGCAGAAGGTGTCTCGGCAGGACGGGCGCCCAGCAGCACGCTGCGAGGAGTCTCCTGCCAGCACCGCACCACCCGCATCCAGCGCTTGGCGCCGGCCACGCTGCAGCATCCCATCTGCAAAGCGCAGATAATGCTCCCATGGCCGCCCACCCGCCTGGTGCTTTGAACTCAAGGTTCATTGCAGCAGAAACCACCTCACGCACAGGGACCCTCCACCGGGCCAGCCCCCAGGGTGCCAGCATCGTCACCCCGAGGAGCGGGTACCACCAACTGAGCCTGGACGAGCTGCAGCCTGTCCCAGTCCCCGGCTAAAGCCATGCCAAGGCTGTCCCGCAGGCACTGCCGCTGCACCCGGGCGGGCTGGAAGCGGCACAAGTTTGGGCTGGAAACATCCGTCTTCTGGAGAAAACAGCACTTGAGATCTCACAGCTTTCTGCCCCGCTCCGGGGGACCCCGCCTCGCACGCCTGGGCACATCTTGCACATTCAGCCAAGCTTTTTCCAAAAACATAACACTTTGAAGCAAGGTTAATTTTTTTTTTCCCTTGTCCCTCCAAAGATTAAATAATGGTGGCAGTGGAAAAGGATAGGGTCAAAGCTGAAAACACGGTCACTTGGTGTGACCTTTGGAAAAAATAGTAAGAAATAGCAGCCTGGGTAGAATTTGAAATGCCTGGCCCCTTTTTTTTGGCTGCTTGTAGTAATTAGCTCATACAGGGGCAGTGCCCTTGCAGAGCCCTGGCCCTGCGTGTAACTTACACCAGCAAAACAAGGTGCGGTGTTGAGAAGGGGAGGAAGGTGTGAAGGAGCCCGCTGAATGAATATCGATCCCACAAAGTGTTTCAGCTCCACCAGCAAGCGCGGAGCAGGGGGTTGCCTCCGGCTGCAAGTGTGCTCTGGGTGTGCCGGCAGCCGCAGGCAGCAAAACATCCAAGGGAGCAAGCTCAGTCCTGGGGGGGCAAGAAGGGGGGGAAGAAGCCTCAGCAAGGCTCCAGATCTGCCCAGATGCCAGGGCGAAGCAGAGCGTGGCTGGTGCTGCCACCGCCCCAGGGGACTTCGCACACAAAGATGCTCTGGGAAGCGGGGGGAATCACATCAGATGGGGAAATGCTCAGGACCACCCCGAGAACTCCTGCCCAAGGGAAGAGCACAACCCACCCCACACCTCTTTGAGCTCGCCGCTCGGGCTGACCATAGGCCTAGCACGGGCAGCACTGCTGTATCCCAAATGTCTTCTGCTGTCAGCTCTGCTACAGCATCTGCTGGAAGTCTGCAGGACCCGCACACCGGGGACGACTGGGCACTGCCTCCGTGGCCTCAAGACTGACGTTGCATCTGTAAGCACAATTTAAGCGTGGGTCAGAAAAACTATATGCAGAACCAGCAATTGCAACACTGAATTTGGGCTGGCCTTGCTTGAAATTCAGCAGGTCCACACCATCAGATTTTGCTGGTGGCTGAGACAGACCCCCCCGGCATTTTTAGATGACTTTGTGATAGTTATCTTCCCTTTCTACTATTTGCTTTACGCTTGAAAAAAAAAGTGTTATCTCAGGAGTCCTTTGAACATTAAAATTTATGCCATGCATGCTACTTTCTTCAAATATTTTAAAATATTCGAAACGTAAGGACCCTGGCACAGCGCCCAGGATCCTGTCTTTTCGGATAAAAGTTTCAGATAACTGACACTTCCAATTACCATTTCTCCCTGAAGAGGTCATCTCTGCTTCGGCTCCAGAGCAGAGCAGGGGAGGTACCGGAGGTCCCCGAATTTCACAAAAGGTTAAAAAATCTGCCCGGTTGCTAATTAAAGCCAACGCACTCTGTGTTTGACCTAGTTCTGCCTTGCTTTCAGGAGGCTTTACCTGAGTATCTTTCAAACCACTTAAAAATTAAAATGGTTAATAATGCATCAGAGCCAAACGTTACCCAGGGGCTCGCTACGTGAGGAATCTTAGCTTTGCTTGAGGATGGCATCGTTCGTAGTTACTGCGAGTAGGGAACACCACCAGCCTGATTCCTTGCTTTCCCTCCAACCATGCACACCTTTATGTCACTTATTGATGCCCCAAACCTGTTTTGGCTGATTTTTGTAAATGTTGAATAGCACGCTGGCCAATTCAGGAGGCAGAATTTGGCTGAACTGTTAATCTGGTCCCCAATGCACCCCTCTGTACCCTCAACTTCTCCTAAGAACAACCTTTATGTATTCCTACAATCTCTGCTATTGCCGTCTGCTCCCGAGGTTTAATTTCCCGGGGTAAACAGCAGGGCATTGCCGAGCTCAGGAACTAGGGCTTAGAAATTTCCCTTTTGCTTCCATGCCTTGCATTGACATCAGATGGAATATTTATTCAGGAAAGTTTCATTTTACTATATTTTTTACTTGACTGCCACTTAGTGGCAATGTAAAGCAATAGCGTGGGGAGGTGTACGGGCAAAGCCACAGCCCTGCAAATCAATCTGGTATTTCAGTGACTCTTCCCAGAGGTGTGGGCAAGTTAATTGCTCAATAGTTCAGTTTTCACTCAATGCATTTTCCACAGCTTACAAATAAGGTTACGAAATCCCGTCTCCTTTGAAAAAGCATTAAAAACATCAAGGCCGCTATGAAGGCAACGTCCATCTCCACGCTGCTTTTCATAAGAAGGTTGGTGGTGTCCACCAGAACGTACCTAGAAAGGACTTTCAGAGGTCAGGGCTGGAAGGGCTATAATGTCCATCAGCCCCCCTGGTAGGGCCGATACAGCATCGCAGGTGGGTCTGCTGCTGTTGCACCCCATGAGAAGGGTCTGTCTTCTACGGGGAAAAAATATACACGTTTCTTACTGAAAAAACAAACTTCTGGAAAGCAAAGCAAGCCATTTCATGCACCCCAGCACCATATCTCATGGGAATTCCCAGCGTGAGGGGAGGACACGTCCAAGCTCCTGCTTTCTTGCAGCGTTGCAACTGCTCTTCTGAAGCAAAACAGTTGGGTTTTCAAGTTTCTGCTGAAATGTCAACATTTCCCGTGGAAACAGTGAAAATAAATCTTGGCATTGTGATTTTACAGAGGGCAATAACAGCAACACAGTAATTATCACAACAGGGCAGAATTTTAAAAAGTCAAGTGAGATTTTCAAGAGAGGGAGCTTGCACACTTTCTGTGGAGGCTCTGCGCTCGAAGCCTGGCGTCCCTGCGATGCAGCAACATTCATTTCCATACGTTTCATTTCTATCTCCATAATTTTACTGGAGATGTCAAAAAAGAATATTTCTTTTTTGGTATTCTCCATGGAGGTGGAAAAAAGGGGCTGAAATTACAGCATACTGGAGCCTTCATATTGCAAACACTTTAAGTTTCTCCTCTTTCTTTTTTTTTTAAAACCTGCATTGATTAATGTCGAGACAAATTTCTTGGTGTGAAATAGAGGTAAGTCCTTGTAAGCAGACCCTGAACTCAAAGTGGCAGTCACATTATCTAATTTTTTTAAAAAAAAAAGGAAAGAAAAAAAAAGTCAGCCAAGCTCAAAAAAATAATGGTAATATTCAATCCTCACCCAAGCCCTCAATTTCACCTCTCGCTCTAATCACAGCTCCCGCAGAAGCGCAGCCTTGCAAAGTCACCCGAAGGGCTCTCCAGCACCCGGCAAGCATCGCCGCTGGCTGACATCCCTTGCACACTAACCCGGCACGCACCGGAGCGCTGGCAGCGGCCCTTGCCGGAGGGGGTGACAATATGCATTGCCTTTCCTTCTCACGTCGAGCAGATAAGAGACACCGTAACTCCATTTCCTTGCAGAACTCATTTGGAGACCTCATTGCACCGGGACCAGGTTGCAGCTCTGCTTTGCCCTGCGTAGCTTAAAATGTCATCCCGGGGAGCAGAGGAGAAGCCCCCCAGCCCATGAGCAGAGGCACCCTGCACCTCTAGGTCCTGCTGTCAGCGTGCCTGAGGGCCCCTCGTCTCGCCCATGGGGACCACAGCAGCACCTCGACACAGCAATAGGTCAAAAGAAGCCATTTTCTGCACTGTGGATTTCTTTGTTATGAATTTTAATGGTACTTCAGATTAGTTCAGCTGCTGAGAGCAGTTTGCATCCCATTTGAACAGCTCTACCTGTGCTGGCATTAAGATGAAATGTTTACTTTTCATACGGCTGCACTTTAAGCTGTGCTGCGGGAATCCAGCTTTTCAAAGCTTGAGCCTGCCTAGGAATTTAGATCCCTTTTCATCCGCTTTATCAATTGTCTTCTCGAGGAAACATTTTGCCAACGTTGCAGATGATTAAAGGCTCGGGAGCACGTGCCAAGAGACAGCTGGGAGCGCTCTGCCACGGCAACGTCCCCCGGCAAATGCAACGGGACCCTAAGCGGGGTGACTCCATGCCGTTGCCATTTCTGTCTAACGGGGAACCGCTGCAGGTGCAGGGAGATCCCCGTGGCCAACCCGCAGCGGCAGGCGAGGCAGGGTCTGCTCTCCTGCTGCCAGCGCAGTTGGTGCCCGATGTCCCTCCCCGGGAGGCAACGTTTTGCTCAGAGCACCTCAAAAAGCCCCGTTCCATCTGGCACTCGGCGGTGGTCAGCTCATAACCATCCCACCCGGCCTGCCTGCAGCACGGTGAAGCTGGAGGAAGAGCTGGGCTCTGGTGGACATTTCTTCTCTGACTCGTGATACAGCACCGAATAACGTCCAGCAGGGCGATCTGCTGATAAAGGATGCACGAAAAAAAGTCTCCACAGCTCCCATGACTTTGCTGGACTCATTTCCAACCTATTTTGCTCACTTTGAACCATAAGAAGGACTCAGATGGGGCATCTTGGCTGGTGCAGATGGACACAGCTTCACAGCCAGCTACACCTAAGAGAAAGTAGGGTAACTAGCGGTTCTGCTAACAATTACGTGTAGTTTATCAGGTCTAGGAAGAGCCATCTATGACAAGCAGCTGCAGGAGCAGGTAACATTTAGTTAGCTCCTTGACAAGAAAGAGATGATAGTAATAATGTGGAATCAAGAAATATAAATGCACACAGTAAAACAAAATCATCCAAGTGGGATAAAACACAAGAAAGTTGTCTGTGGTGGAGATTCAAACCCACAACCTTTAAGGCACAACTGGGTATCGGGGGCTCTCGATCTAAAGATACTTTGCCTTCTCTGGGAAGATACTTCAAAACATCCACAGGCCCTGGTGATTTTTGCTTGCCCGTAGGCAACGGGACCCCCTGGGAATGCACTTGCAATGCCCATTTCATGCTCCCAATGCACAGTTCAAGGCACTTTGTAGGTGGGAGAGATTCCCCTCCCCAGCATCCCGGAGCGACGGGCTCGGCAGGACAGCACTTCTCCCTTTGAGAGAATATTTTAGGGGAAATGGGATAACCGCATTTTTGTAAAAAGAGCGGCATTAAAATTCTGCCGTGCTAGCCTTGCCTTGCCCAGGGCAAGTAATTTTTTTGACAGGTGAATAAAATATCATTAGTTTCTCCACTGTCATCAATCATCAAAGTGAAGGCTGGGCGGGTAACCTCTCCAGACAGTCCTGGGGACTGCATTAGCCCCTGGTTTCTAAAGAAGCAGAGAGGGGCCGAGCCGGGAGGCTCCCTTTCTATCTAAATGCATGGGAGGCAGACAGCTAAAACCTCTCCCCAACTCTGACTTTTTTCCCTAAGTGTTAGAAGCTGACAACAGCATAGAAATGGAGATTTCACGTTGTCACTCCAGCCTTGCCCAGCTATTTGTGGCCAGGTAGCCCAAGCTGGGCTATATATTGTATTGGGGCATTGCTGAGAGCCGTGGCATAAGTTAAGGAGAGAGAATGACAAATCTGAAGCTTTTGTCTAAAGGTCACACACTTGATGCTTCTTTCGCATTTGTGTGAGTTAATTTACTTTAAAAAAAAAAGAAAAAATCTTCACAACAAAGAAAAATGAACAGAAATCTGTCCCTGAGACTGCCATGGCCGTGAACTTCCAAAGCTATTGTGATTTCAATGGAAGAATAGGAGACACTGCCATCGAAAATGCCATTGATATTGTAACAGATCATTGCCTAAATAGACCATAACAGCCCCCATTTCAACGGTTACCGAGAAACGCGTTAACCCCTTCCCGTCTGAGCGCCTGCACAATCTCTGCGTGACACATCAAAGGAGACACACCAGATAGTATGGATTTCACACCCTTTTTCTGCCTCTGTCAGCTCCTCTGAGCTTCCCCATCCCTTTCCTTTTCCACACCGCATCAGAGCTCGCCGCAAGGGCAAATCCTTTTAAGCGCAGGAGAAAACCTGGGGTTAGCGCATTGTCTCTCCCCCCAGCCCCGCTCCCCAAACCACCCAGGAGAAGGCAGAGCCTTCCCCAAAGGTCTCGGGCTCAGTGGCAGTTGAAGTGCCAACACTTTACAAAAAGGAAATATATATTTTTTTATATGTTTTCATTTCCAGTGGACCAAGCCCCAAACCCTTCCAACTCTGAAAGAACTTTCGAGGAAACTTTTTAAAAAAACCCAAAAAACAATACTACTTTTTTGAACCATGGCTCTTCTCCTCCAGACCCAGGGAGGCTGTTGCAGTAGCCCCCCATTAAGCTCCTCTTTGAGGTTGCTTGTCTGGCTTGTTCTTAAACACTTTGCCATGTCCCACCGCTGGGACCTCCTGAAATATTAAGCTAAACATCTTTCAAAATGCATCGTGCCTCCCTGTCACCTTGATTTACAGATCCTGGGGAGGCAAAGAATGAAAGCAGGTTTCTTTGGAAAAAAGGACTACTTCCATAATGCTGCACATTAATTGAATCTCAATCCTTTAATTCTTTACTAATTGAATCTGGGACCACGTTTGCCGTTTCTTAGCCCAGGACAGATGCCAGGCTAACCGGTGCTGGCTACGCAGAGCATCCTCCTGCCTTTCCCGCGCACGCTCTAGGCCAACACCACTCTGGATTTGTGACATGCTTTCATTTCTTCTCAAGCATATACACATAGGTGTTACCTATATATGTATATGAATAAATATGAATATAAATAAAGCGTGCAAACCCCCCTAATTTCCTCTCTTATTCAGTTGTTCATCTCGAGTTTTGTCAGGCTGATTATTTTCCACTAAACCCTACCTTGTTATACTCCAGCTGTTTGCTGTTTCATGAGTTTAAAAGCTCCTTGCTACACTCCTGCAGTCTCTTCTCCAGAGGGATGAGAGTAAGAAACGCGTGCCCCAGCTTTCCATGGGGTGAGGGCGCCTGGCCCCGAGCCGGGACCCTGCTCCCTGCTGGAAGCCCACGGCTGTGGCCCCGAGTCCCTGTTCAGCAATTTGCCACCCAAAAGCCCCACGGGGCCACCGGCCGCATGGGTACAGGGATGTTGCCTGGGGCTTCCAGCTGTTACCAGGCAGCTTTGAATTAAGAGATAATTGCAAAAGGTAAATACAGTTTTTGGTGAGTCCTGCAGACAACAAAGGTCCTGGGGAAGACGCCCCTTGGACTGAGGGTTCATTAATCCTGCTCAGGGCCTCCTGGGTAGCTCCTCAGCTCCTTCTGACACCCCAGGGAGAAACCCACCCTGCCTGGAGCCTCCGACAAGGTCCCAGGGCCCCAGGCACGTCCCCAAAAGGGGCTGCTATGGGATCAAAGCTCTGCAGTCAGGCACAGCTGGACCAGTGGCTGCTTTGGGAGGTGCTGCAGGGGCAGGCAGGGATGCTCCCAGTGCCTGGCATGGACAAATGCAGCGCAGGGGCCGGCAGGGATGCTCTCAGTGCCTGGCACGGACAAATGCAGCGCAGGGGCCGGCAGGGATGCTCTCAGTGCCTGGCACGGACAAATGCAGCGCAGGGGCTGGCAGGGATGCTCCCGGTGCCTGGCATGGACAAATGCAGCGCAGGGGCTGGCAGGGATGCTCTTGGTGCCTGGCATGGATGAGTGCAGCACCCATGCTTCAGCCCGCTTTGCTGCTAAGGTCTGAGCAAGGTGGAGAAGACACCAACTAGGACATTATTTGCTTCTCATTTCTGGGGAGAAGGTGGCTATATTTTCATTTCAATCCCATTATTTATGAGCCTTAATTACTTTTGCTTTTCCAGAAGATTGAGAGGCAAATAGCCACAACAGCCTCCCCTCTCTGCAAACAAAAAGGAAAACGATGCAGAGAGTTGCCACAAAATGCCTCCTGTAACCCCCTGTCCTGTTTCATGGCGGCCTTTGGGAGAGCCCAGCACAATGAGAAATAAAGCTACACTTTGCAGGGCTTCAGTGGCAATTTCCTCCCCATATGTTTCTCAAGACGCTCTCTTAATTTAGTTTGTCTATAATGAATTCTGTCATTATTCCAAACATCCATTCTCATGACCTAGCCTTATAGCATATCACCACCAAGTATCTTTTTTTGGCTATACAATCTCCCTGGGGAACTGAAAATTGTCTCCGTCTGCAGCACAACTATGCTGGGGAGCAGCCTGGAAAACAGATCCGAGATTATTCCTTTCTGTGTCAGTCATTTAAGCCTCTTTGTGTTAAAGTTGACATTTGTCTCGATGCTGTCTCAATAGGCCCCACTGGCTGGGTTTCATTCAGCGCTTTGAGCCGGGGGGAGAACTTGCCTCTTGTTTTACTTTCAGGCCATTATAGTGCCAAAGCGTGAAGGGAGGGAGCTGAATAACCACAAACAGGTGAGGCGGGGAGAGGCTTTCTGTCTCCGCTCTCAGCTTGCAAGAGCTGAGCTCTTTGGATGCCTTTCAAAGCCAGGAGAAGCCAAAAGCAATAACCCCCGCCATGGGAGCAGGCAGGAAGGAAGGGTATCTGGTGTTGGCCAGGGATGTCCCAGCGCAGGGAAAGCGCATTCCCGCGCGGTGACATCGCGGTGAGCCAGGGCAGCCTCGGCGGGGCCAGAAACGCAGAATTTGAAAAATGTCCAAGCTCCACACCCACCTTGACTGGAGCTGCAGAGGAGCAGGGCGGCGAGGGATGCTTTGTAAGTCTACACACATGAAACGGCTGCTAAGAGTAAAGGGTCTTTTCATTAGCCACTGCTGCCTCTGCCTGCCCCCGTTAGCAATCTGTAGGTGTCAGACGTAGGCTTTTTGGCAAACCACAAGCATTTTTCTTCCCTCCTCCTCCCTACCCCTTGCTTTCATTTAATCAGCCTTGCAAAAAGAGCTATTCTTTTTGCCTGACCTTCACACGACTGCAGGCTGGCTGACAGTGGGTGGGTGCCAACGGGAAGCGCGGGGAGCATCCTCCGTGCGGGGATCGGATGCGGAGCTCCTGCCACGTGCCTGCCACTCGTGGCCTTATCTTCACCGTGCGGTGCTTTCATATGCATGTCTTCAGCACCAAACCAAGGGCATTTTCCTGAGGCATCCCAAAAGCGCCTTCTCCAAACTGTAACCAGAGCCTCTCGGAGGAGCAGGAAAAGCACACGCATGCTCTTGGAGGCAAACAGGATCAACTGTTATTCTCCCCCCCTCCATTCCATCCGCCCTTGAATTTCAGCAACGGCT
Source organism: Theristicus caerulescens (assembly GCA_020745775.1). NCBI lineage: Eukaryota > Metazoa > Chordata > Aves > Pelecaniformes > Threskiornithidae > Theristicus > Theristicus caerulescens. Next base: position 22,397,539 of record CM036567.1, on the reverse strand, counting down.
CCAGGAGGAAGGTTTGGCTCCTGCAGTCACCCTGTTCGGGGCTCTCCAAGGGGAAAGCTCTCCAAGGCAGGGCAAAGCACGTGCCAAAGCATCCCTCCTTTGGAGAAGCACAATTAGGCACCTGTAGTGACACTCCAGCAATATCTGCATCCCTGACGGTGTCCTGGCTCTGTCCCAGCCCACGCTTGCTCACTTCAGGCTCCACGTCCTGGGGGAGCGTAAGATGTTACGCCAGCGCCGTTCTGTAAAGAGAGAGAGGGAACAAGAGCGCGTTGTTTGTTCGCATCAGGCTTTAGCTCCCGCAATTGTGTGAGCTAATCAGCGGCATTACATGCATGTCTCTCGTGTGACTTCAGCCGTCTCACCCCAAAAGCTCCTGTAACAAGGGATTAGGGAAGAGGCTGGGGAAGTTAAAAACTCTCCACTGGAAACTTGTTTCGAGATGTTTACAGCTGGCTCCTGTTCAGAAAAGAGGTTGTTTTGTCTGTGCTTTACCTCGCGAGCCCCAGGACCAGGCGTGCTGCCGAATGGCAAACACCACTGCCCCACTCGCACCAAACAGCCCTGCGAAGATCAAAGCAACCAGCAGGAGCGTGGTACCCCAGGCTGAACCCGTGCCAGGTCGAGGACAAAGCATCTTTATACATCTGAGGGAGCTGGGGTTGTTTAGTTTGGAGAAGAGGAGGCTGAGGGGAGACCTTATTGCCCTCTACAACTGCCTGAAAGGAGGCTGTAGTGAGGTGGGGGTCGGTCTCTTCTCCCAGGTAGCAAGCAACAGGATGAGAGGAGATGGCCTCAAGTTGTGCCAGGGGAGATTTAGATTAGATATTAGGAAAAATTTCTTCATGGAGAGAGTGGTTAGGCATTGGAACAGGCTGCCCAGGTTGAGTCCCCATCCCCGGCGGTATTTAAAAGATGAGTAGATGTGGTGCTTCGGGACATGGTTTAGAGGTGGACCTGGCAGTTAGGTTAACAGTTGGACTCGATGATCTCAGAGGTCTTTTCCAACCTTAACGATTCTATGACCTTGTTCTCTCATGGAGAAAGTCCTGGTTTAATTCAGACAGTGGCACAGATGTGCAGGATCCCTCGGCAGCAGCAACACCCTCCAGAAAGCTTTGTGCAATGGAAACAAGCCCATTCCCTTTGAAATATCCAGGGCCCACGGGCACTGATTAGGGGTATTGGAGGGGATATCCCTGACTAGGCTCAAAGGCATCACCCAGCCCCAGCCCAAAATCTAAAAGTATTGCATGAAGCAGAATAAATATCCAGGACTTCAGTGAAAACATGAACAACATTTTCAAAAAGGGGAGGAAAATATAAACAGAGGCTGTTGGCATCATGGTGATACAACTTCCCTGTAGGAACCATATGGGCAAATAACACCTGTAGGTTTGGTCTGAGCAGACAACCCAAGCAGTCCAGTGCCTGCACTGGCCCATGCAGGTCTCCGGAGTAACCCAGTCTTCACTCAGCAACGCTTCTGGTTACACCACAGATCCCAGGCTCTTGGTGATCCTCATTCAGCTCCTCCTCAGCTCCTCTTGTCTTTTTGGAGCTCAAGCGTTCTGGGGCAGAGCACCCATAGCACCCCAGCCACCGGCACTCGCTGCATGGTTGCACCGTGCACCCGTCCCACGAGCAGGCACAGAACGACACCAGCACTCCCTCCTTGTCACAGTCACAACGGCTTTGGAAACGTTTGTGGTAGAAACAGTGATTTCTCTTCTCAGCCCAGTTTGGACCAATGCATGACAGAAAAGGTTTCCCAGCCAACATTAGCTGGCAGAGCTGGTTCGCAATCAGCCAGGACAGATGGGAACACACAATGCCTTGAACCCAATCAAGAAAACATCCCAGGAATGCCTGCTAATGCGAACCTTTAGAGGGGTAAAACGGTCATTCAAATCAGAACAGGATGATTGATTCCAACCTAAGAGAAAAGCACAAATCAAACTGATTCCTAGCCAGGGGAAAAAAAATTGTTTGATCTGAAGTAAGGCTTGACAGCAGATGAACTCAAATTTTTTCAGCTTCCAAGATAAACTAATACAATGGAAATCTGGACGCACAGGCACTGAGGAAAGCTGTATTAGCAAGTCCCATTTGGGTATTTTGCAAAACCAACTGAGGGGTTACACTCAAACTGGCGTGGGCATCGCTTTCCTCCCAGGAAGCATCCTTTGCTTCCCTGCTTTACCTGTAAATCACATTTACCTCCAGGTGTGTCACTGCGGCGGTAAAGAAGAGCGGTGCCTTTGGAAGAGCTTGGGCAGCAGCTCCGGTTTGCGCGAGAGGTCACCTCCCCTTCTTAAACTTTCCCTCCAATGCAAAATTATAATCTCATGTGTCAGTACGCATTTTAGTTTATAAAACAGGCATGCAACACATCTAGAAGAAAAATTGCACCTGTCAAATGCCCTACCCCATGAAATAAACCTGTGCAATTTCACTTTTCACCTAGTAAATACCCAAGCGCTCTCCAGAGCGGCCCCTTCCAGTATTCAAATCTGTTTCCATTAATATTAGAAGTTAGGAGGGTTTGGGAGAAAAGGAAGGAATTGATTAAAAGCAGATGGTATTCATTATCTTGCTAATCACAATCCTGCAGGGTTTTTACAGAGAAAAAAGAGAAAGAAAAAGCAACATCAAGAAAAGGTCATGCTAGGACTTTTCAAATAAAACATTAGAAAAATAACACTTCCAAGGATTTACTTCCCTCTCATGAGAAAATCAGCTTGTTTCATGTCACAGCTCAGCCACGCTGGGAAAATGCCTTTGTGATACAGACATCATTCTCACATTTTGTGCTGGGACTGCAAACCTTCGCCGGACGTCTGAGAAAAAACCTGTTGAAAGGGTCATTACCGCGTGCGCCGTCCCACAGCCTCCGGTGGCACTGCCGTACCTCCCAGCCTTTTTTTTTTCCTAAAGGAAAGTCACAAATAGGCAAATAAAGCAAACAAACCCAATCAGAAATAAAACAAATAAGCAGTTTATTGGCCAGAACCAGCACAGTGGGAAAACCCAAGGATGGATTATGTTCAAGCTGACTGGCTGGAGTTCACTCAGAACAATTTTCTTGGGAGGATTTTCGCTCTTGGTATCTGATCCTGCTCCCATTAAAATCAACAAAAATGTTGTTATTAACCATCCATAGCACTAGGAGAGGGAGAGATGCCTATAACAAAGGCCTTGGCACTTTTTCACATTATAAAGTCACCGGATTCAAAGGGGTCACATTCGGCTTTGCTTCAGGCCAGCAGAACAGGGTGCCATCCACGAAGAGGAGGCTTGCGAAACAAAACCCCAGTGGTATTTTTCAACTGCAGGAGCACAAGCGTTTGCTTGGTCACCACCACACTCTCCTCTGCCTTTTCAAAACCTGCCAGTCCTTCACAAAAACTACCCAGAAAGCGCGTTAAACCAAACCTGTGGGTGCTCCTGCTCACCGCGTGCCTCGGGGTAGCCAGGGCAGGGGGTACCGGGGCCCCCAAGACAGCAGCATCTCGGGATGGGTTCAGCAAAGACAGGATGCAAAATCCGGTTAGGATATGCTCAGCCTCTTGGAATGAGAGCACTAGGAAACCACCAGCAGTTGTCACTGACAATAGACTTTATTCTTTTCCTATGATTTCTTTTTTTAAATAGGAAGCGGTTTTACGAAATGTGGCCAAAACGTTCCGCAAGTAGACATGGTGCTACGTAAGCCAAAAAAGCTATGTGCTGGTGAGATTTTGTGGTCTTCAGGCTGAGATTCTTAAGCAGCTATTTATATGATAATTTATTTTTTAAACCACAATGACTCAAGCGTGCCCTGAATGGCAGCAGATTCATTGTTAACAGCCTGTCTGTGCCATCTCACAAGGTACTAAATAGCTCAGAGACGACCGAGTCCCAAATATGCCTCTACGCCACTCCTGCTCCCTGTCTGGGTATGTACAGCACGTCTATGCTGATATTTAAGCTTGACCTAAGGTTTTCCTTCAACTATCCCCAGATTCTCCTGCTGTCATTTTCTTACCCTCAGGTCAGTCCTTTCATGAGGCAAGGGTCTTGCCACAACGCATTTTATTTTCAAGATGAGGTGAAAAAGCACGAAATGGAAAGAAAGGTAGATGTAGGTCTCGTTTGCAGGCACACGTACAAGAAAAACAAGCAGACCTGTAAACAGTTAAACTTAGGAAACCTGGTTTTCTGCAGCTTTTGCCTGTGGGTTTTCTGAAGGTAACTGACCGAGGTTGAGACTCACGCTACGACCTTCTCCCCGAAGGGACCAACTTAAGTCCCCCTCCACCACTCTGCTACTTGTTTTTATGAAACTTAGCAAAGCTTAATCTCTTTGGGATACCGACCCACGTGTCAAACAGGACTGGAATCGGGCAATTGGCTCAAAAGCTTTTCCTTTTTTTACCTAAGCACAGTTTTCTTATGAAACCAAATGAAAACCCCAAGGCCGTTCCCTGGACACGTGAGGAGGCAGCATGCTGTATCTACATGGAGTAACGGCTGGGCCCTGCATCCCGCGTGCATGCGGAGTTGCTGTACGTACGTTAGGTAGAGCGTGACTCTGTGAGCCCGCAACGCCCAGCAGCCCGAAATCAGCCCACCAGCAGCTGAGCACCGTGTCGGGGCTTGGCTCTCACTGGGAAGCGGGTGGTTTGGGAGGCAGGAGACACCCGCACGGCTCCGGACCGGCGAGTCACTGCTCACATCCAGTGCTGGTCCAGCATCGCGTTTAACACCCGTCCTTTCAGGCCCAAGATTTGAGCGCTCCAGCCACGGAATAGAAATAAAACCAGAGCAAAGCTGCGGCATCATGAGAAACACCAAGAAGAAAATACATTAATATAGCATCTCCCAAGGAGCTCGGTGATATTAAGAGCTGTCGTTTCCAACAACATCCCTGTGATGCAAGAGTCTGCTCCCCAGCCCAGAGGGTTAAAGCCCAGCCATGCCTGCACCAGGGCATTGCAGGCAAGGGCTCACCGTTCCCCCAAGCCTTTGTTTGCCCTTTATCTTGCTTGCAAGTCCAAGTCTCTGTGGTGTTTGCGAGAAGAAAGCTGGAAAGCATATATTTCTGGTTAGCACTTATTAAACAAAAAGATCCCAGATAAAAGAAAGGAATACTGTACTAACGCTGACACTGCAGAAAGATAAACGGCAGCCTGGAGTCCTGCGGGGCTCTAAGCTATCTAGTTAAATAAAACGCCCCACCCCGCGTGCCGAGAACAAAGCGGGGTACGTGGTCACGGCAGGCGGCGCGGTGACCGCCCGGCGGTGAGCTCAGCCCGACACCCAGCCAAGAGAGACCACCACACCCAAGAGAAGCAAAAACCTGCAGGAAACATGATTCTCCTCCATCAGTTTTTGTTTTAATAATTTTGTTTTATTTCCATTTAACTTCCTTGACCTGCAAGCAATGCTGCTGGGTCAATCTTCTGTTTGCCTAAAGCCACCAGCCAAAAGTTGCCCCTTCTCTCTCACTCTTTTTCCCTCCATATGTACAGAGGTATTTAAAGAAAAAAAAAAAAAAAAATCACAAGACATTTTAACTTCATAGTCAGCATCACGCACAACTATTTCGGAAAAGCACAAGGAAATACCCTGTTCCTCATACCTTTGCCACTGGAGCCCGTTTCCATCCCTCCCCAGCTGAACACCGTGAGCTGCCAGAGTCACACGATGTGCCACGATCCTTTGGTGGAGCCCCAAACCGAGTCACCTGGGCAGAGGAAAGGCAAAATATCCCAGTAACAACAGCCGCAGTCTGGCTGGGGATGGATGCCCGAGCTCGGTGGGCTCCCGGATGGCCCCCGCTGCGAACCTTTCCATGCCTTAGTCTTTCTCCCTCACCCAAGTCACTTGGCTGGATTCGGACTAGATCTTTAAACAATAATCTTTGGGGCTAGGACCAAATATGGCAAAACTTCAGCCAAAAAGGCCAGCTTTTCAAGGGAAAGCCTGCTTGCCAGGGTAGGTGCAGGCAGTCACAGAGGGAGGAGGGACCCTCATCGCCCACAGTGGGGCCATCAGAATTTAGCCAGAGGGGACTTCCTTGGCTGGAAAGACACCAGCAGCCAAAACAAATGCTAAACGTATTCCTTACAATATTTCTTAAATTTTTGTTTTTTTCCTCTTTTAAACATGGCGATTTTGGGGCACGGGGGAGGTTTGCTGGCTGACCTCCTTGGGGACTTTAGCTCTGGGAATCCACCAGCATTACTCCTGCACACGTGGCACAACACAACGGTGTCATCCGCGCCCGGGGAGAGCATCCCTGAGCCCCCAGCACACAGAGCAAAGGAGCGGCCATGGGAACTTCCAGCAGCTCCCTGGGCCTCGGGAGAGCGGCTTTGCAGGAAAGGGCTCCAGCTGAGCACACGAGATTTTCCCCAAGACAAAATGCCTTTTGTCTTTTTTTTTTTCCCCCCTCCTCACTGAGTTGATGGGAAACTGTTTGCAAAACTAGAAATATCCCTATGGAAAAGCCTGAAAGAATTCAAAAATAGTGAAACAGCTGCATTCTTTAAAAGTCCCTGGAGTGGAATTTGATGGAAGGTAAGATCTTCTCCACAGTGTTTTCTAATGCCTTTAAGAATTCGGTGGCAGAGATCTAATTTTCTGTTAAGTTCCACAAGGAGGTTACGAAGAAAATCCATCGAGATAAAACCCGCTGTTCAGCACCGTACGCTTAAGGTTTTTTCTTTCTTTCTTCCTAGATAATCAAACCTTCACCTAGATACTAAACTGCCGAGGTTTAGCTGTAATTTTAAGATAGAGCTCACACACTGAAAGACAGATCATGTCTCGAGCATATTCTGAAACATACTTTTAGGTATTAATTCCGTTATGAAAGCACTAACATCAGTCCCCAACTTTAGCCGGAGCTGGCTCTGCACTTACAACAGAGTTAATGACGCTGATACACGTGAAAGCCGCAGCGTCCCTTCTCCGTACGGCATCAGGAGCCTCTAGTTTGCCAGCTGGACTCGCAGGTTTGCTGGTCGCTGGGGTAATTTAGCAGTTATTACCTCACTTTTGGAGATCACCTTTAGAAATGGATAGTTTGTCATCAGGCTACTTTTTGCCCTGATTTATTTTAGTGCCAGAAGAGCACAGACCTCCTCTAGCTCCTCCATTCAGAAACCCTACGTATAAGGGTGGGAGGGATGGGGGGGACGTGTTGTTTAGCAGCAAACGGACATCATCCCTCAACACAAACAAAATTCAAAACAAAAATTCAAACCAAAAATTCAAACCAAAAATTCAAAATTTCACAAAAATGTCAAAATTCAAAACCAAATCTCCATAACAAATACAAATCAAACTTTTTTATAGTCTGGGAACAACGCAGTTTTACACCCTTTCAGAATAGTAGAAATGTAACACATCATTGCTAAAAATCAGTATAAATATAATAATATAACTAGTTATAAATAATAACTAGTGTTACTAGTCCTGAGCAATGGTGCAAGGAGGCATAATTTGGGATCCTATAAGTTTCTAAGTCTCTGCTTGAATTTCTTTTAACTTCTAATGACTGCCTGTGCCTGCAAACATACCCTGCGTTATTCACATGTGGTCTGAGCACCAGCCTAAGGTGGTTTATAACCAGGGGGAAAAGGGCTCAGCTTGAGCAACTGGAGTCATCCCTGGTTTGTCATCACAGGGAGCGCAGCAATTACTTTAGATTTCACTAATGGCACATCCCATGGAGCCAAAGGAATTGCTCCTAGGACTGGGAAAATATCAAACCCCAAAAGCACACAGCCCAGAAGTATCGCACGCTGAATTGCTCGGAGACACGTCAGGCTTGCAAACTGCTCAGCACAGCGGAAAACAGACACGGCACAGACACGGCGGTGCAGGAGGTACCATCGCCGTGCAGATTACCGCGTTGGTAGTCGATCTCCGACTGATGTTTGAGTTGGAAAGGCCATGGTGAGGATCGGCAGTCTGCGGTTCAGTGAGGTCATAGAATCATAGAATTGTTAAGGTTGGAAAAGACCCTTAGGATCATCAGGTCCAACCGTTAACCTACCACCGCCAAGTCCGCCACTAAACCATGTCCTCAAGCACCGCATCTACCCATCTTTTAAATCCCTCCAGGGATGGGGACTCAACCCCTGCCCTGGGCAGCCTGTGCCAGTGCCTGACCACTCTTTCAGTGAAGAAGTTTTTCCTAATATCTAACCTAAACTTACCCTGGCGCAGCTTGAGGCCATTTCCTCTCGTCCTATCAGTAGCACCGGGAGCTCCCGCTGCAATGGGCTGCAAACGCGGTTCTGGCCTCCCCGGGCTGCCACGCTGCTCGGAGCGCGGGGTGCTGGGACGGGGCAAGAGCCACTGGCAGTAGCGCCGGTGGGAGGATGCATCACCCACGGCGCCTGGAAAGATGTTACTGGGACTTGTCCGAGTTAAATGGGGAGCTTTGGGTCAGACCTTTAGGGAGAGTTTCTAACCTGCTCTTCCAAATGAAGTCACCACGAGGTCCTGCAGCCTCCGAGGCAAGTCTCGTCGAGAGGCTTTCTCAAGACGCCGGCTGCCTCAATGAGTAATGGGCAGTGAAAGCAGCCAGGCTGGGCAGAGCGAGGGCCAGCTGAATACTCACGCAATTTACACTGTAAATACGAGTAGCTCAGTGTTATTTACCTAGCAGATGAACGCCGCTCGGAGTGTCTGGTGCAATCATAATATTTGAACGCTGGACTCCAGGTTCATGCATACGCATAACTGGCTCCTTTAATAAAGCTGAAGACTTTGACACACTCTTTTACCCTCCTTCTACAATCACTTCTACTTACAGTAGTCTCTAGCATCACGTCCATAGATATGCTTCCTAATTCATCCCATTAAGAAGGGCACTAGAGATGATGATGCTTTATTTTCCTTGCCTTAAAGATGCAGGCTGCACCACTCAAGGCCTGGTTTTTGCACAGGGAATATAATTGGTTAGAGATCACACGAATCTAATGAGATTTCTTTCCTGAGCTTGCAGTAAAAACGCACATTTCCTGGCCACCTCACAGTCCCCGATACAGATGTTCTGCTTCTCTCAACATGGCACATTACCCAGGTCTGCAGGAATACCAAGAAGTGAATTGCATTTTAGGTTAGTCAAATGAGGCGGGGGGCAGCAAATTTATACACTTTATGATGGCAGATTTTTTGGTTCCTAAGACAATTAGTATGTTCGCTTAAATTAAAGGAAGAAAAAAAATTACAGTGCAGGTCAGCGTTAAAATATGAACCACCAAGTTTTTGGAGGTTTGCTCAGCAACCCAAGCTTCAGAGCCAGCACACGCAGCTGGCTCACGCTAACGGGAGAATTGCCGTAATCCATCAGAAATGGCAACACATCGCACTGGCGGGGCCGTGGTGCAGAGCAGTAAAGCGGGGGGTTAATGGGAGCGGAGAGTCCCACCGCAGCACTTGTAGCTCGCAGCTATCTTAGCTCTTTGCTGCAGATAAGGTTTTATATCTGTTCCTCCGAGGGGGTAACAGAGACAGAGCAATGACTTGCCAAAGATCATACAAAATATGCCTCGTACAAAACAAGGCATGAAACCAAGACTCGCTGATTGACAGTGCCGCAGCGGCCCAAACAACACTCAGGCCAAGTCCTCCTTCCGGGGAACTCAACCGAGCACAAACGCTTCATTTTCCAGGAGCAGCTCCGCTCCAAGCCTCGCATCTCCCGGGCAGGAAAGGCAGCCAGCTCCCTCTCCATGGAAACTTGAATACCCAAAGTGGTGTGAGCAGCTCTCCCCACAACCAAACACTTACTTACAGGCAGAGAAAAGGTTTTTTCGCAAGCCTGCAGAGCCGCGTTGCATCACAAAGTCTCCTGTACCACTAAGTTTTAGGGGGTTCCAAGAGGAGCGCAGACCTCACTGTCCAGGGCGAGATTTATCCTGAATATTTTTCCTGAGCATTTCTGCAACCGATGACGTAGCCGAGCAGCTTGGAAAGCCTGAGGACATGGATACTTTGAGATGTTAACACAACACAAATAATGCTTTTGTTGATCATTAGATCTATGGGCAGCCATGTGCCAGTGCCCTGTACGGACACCCCGGGCAACTCTAAATGAAAAACAAGCTGGGGTCAACCCGCCTGAGCGCCCCAGGAGGACACAAGCTGGAGATGGCAAAGGTTTCTAGGGGAGCACATCCCTTGCTGACCGCCATCTGGGAAAGCAGGAACTCGGTTTTACTTGAATGCTACTCAGGATTTTGTTTTCAAGAGAAACTGCAAGGCAGGATACAAACAATGACGCACGTGTCCCAGCGAAGCCTCGGGGCTGGCACTGGCGGGGCAGGAGGTGCTCGCAGTCTCGGAGCACAAACACCCAAGAGGGCACCAAGAAGCCCTGGCTGCTCGTCCCCGCGTTGTTCGGCATCTCAGGGCCGCGCGGTGGGGCGGACGCCCTGGAGAACCCGCCCTGGGACGGGTTTCGTGCTTGCAGGGATGCGGCTGTGCTGCAGATCCACCCCAGGCATCCCTCCTGGATTTCATTGACTTGGTTTGCTCTCTGCAAACGGACGTAGGAATACGAGAGCGCACGAATAGCAGCAAGGTACCTTTGGCCCCTAAAAGGCAGCTCAGACTCCAAGGAGCAAGTGACAGTTTAGGAAGACTCACAGGTTTACAATTCCTCTATTTTTGGCATGCTTTTCAGGCATTCAGTGCCAGCTGCCGTACCCAAGGAACCAGGTAACAACCGCTCAGGTGCACCCTCTTCCCACAGCTTTCGGTTTGGCTTCGGTGTCGCTGATCTCAGCCCAGCGCACACAACCAGGTGAGAAACCCAGACAGAGAGGACGGGTGCAAGGCTCTGGTCAGAGACCAGTGCTGCTGAACTGATGCCTCTGATATTCAGGTTCCTCCTTAAGATGCCAACGACTTGGCCTCTCTCATATTTGTCCAACTCCCTGTAGGGGTTGTTGGCAGCAGCAAAGACCATTTCTTGTTCTGTGCTCAGCCGGTGCCCAAAAGCAGGACCCCGGCCTGGACCAGAGCTGCTAAGGATCAGCACAACCCACGCCCTAGTCACACCGACGATGCCAGCAGCTCTGGGATGCCCAAGCACCAGCACCCTGGAGCCAGCTCCTGTCGGACACTGCAGCTGTATCGCGCCAATAAACAGAAGCTTAAAAATAAACAGAAGCTTAAAAATAAAAATAATTTAAAAAAAATCACAAATTATCATCGACAGCACTGCTGATGCAGAGTGCACAAGAGCTTGGAGCTGTGCAAATGATGCTTTTTTCTGGCTGCTCACCAAGCACTACCCGGACGGATGCTCTTGGAGCGGGCAGCAGTGCCGGGGTGCCAGCGCGCCCAGCGAGCGCCGGGGGCTGCAGCCCCTTGCCCACAGCCCCACCAAAGCCCGCTCCCCGTAGCTAAGTTGGCAATGCCATCTAGTGCATAGAGGCAGAAATAGCACAGTGTGCGCGGGCGGGCAGGCATGCACAGCGCCAGATGTGCAGTCCAGATGTGCTCCTAGCCGGGGCGGTGGAGATGGCGATGGCAGCGGGCTCCAGCCGCGGTCCCCAGGTACCGGTGCCCCTGGCTGTGCTCACAGCCCTCGCGATGCACCTTCATGCAGGCCGATACATCGCCTGCCTTGGGTTTTTCCCACCCCGAAAGATCCCGGCCTTATCCAGAAATCCCCACTTGCCTTGAGAGGGAGGGGAAATCCTCCCCTTCCCCAAAGGGCTTCAGCTGAATTGTTCCAGCTTCATCAGCCCGTGGGCTTTACGGCCAATACAGCTCAACATTTTGGCTCTCGGGCGTCACTCGAATGTAAAACATCTCCCACAGAAACATTTTTTTCATGCAAGGCAAACGCTCTCTCAGTAACAAGAAACATTTTCCTTAGACATGAACAACGGGTGAGGTTTCTTCAGACAAAGGAACCAAAGGTTTCCTTTTATTCAGAGCGTTCTCTGACGCAGACTGAAATCTTTTGCATTTTGAGTTAGTTTTTTTTTTCCTGAGCGCCTACTTTTTCCAAAAATATATCTAGGCTGATTATAATTTTCTTCTTGTGCAACTTTTCTGTAATTTCACCAGTGATTTAAAACATTTTTTTTAAATGGAAATCATTTGGCTTTTAAAGATATTTTTAACCAAAAACCCATACATCTTTCACTAAGAATGTGTGACCTCTACAAGCAAAATATTTCAACAGCTATTGAAAACAGATATTTTGTTAAAAACATGATGACTTATGAACTTCTTGTTTTGTTGAAAAACGAGTCCATTTCTAGCTCTGGAAGATGCAGCTCTATCTCCAACTGTTTTCCTAAGTTGTTCTTCAACCTGACTTAAAGGACACAACTTTTTTTTTTAAAGCTTCCCATTTTTTCCATACCTTTAACAACACATTCAAGAAGACTCTGTTCCTCATTACAAACTCTTTGCCTTACAAGCGCTTTGTACATTTAATAGGCACAAAAAGCAAGGGGAGGGGGGAAATTGGTCTACCTGGGCTTGATTTAGAAATAGTTTAATGTACAGACCAGGCCCACCCCACTCGTCGCCGCTGAAGGTTACGGGTGTAAGAGCCAGGTTGGCTCCCCACTGTACACTGAATTACTGAATATTTGAATATTACTGAAATACTGAGTGATGTGGAGGTAGAGGGGATATTTCACAGTGGCTACTGGTGTGCTCCAAGGGTTAAATCCACCTTGGCCACGCAAGGACCAGGAAAGCCTCTCTGTAATGAAGCCTTCGGGGCTGGATGAAGCAGGACCAGAGCAGGTTCAATCCAACTGCTGCTGGAGTCAGCGGGAGCCGCTCCACAGACTTGGAGCTAAGTCAGGGCTTAAGTAGGAACTGGAAGGATAAAAGCTTGTGGGATCAGGCCTTAAACCAACAGCTCCTGACTCGGTACAGCCTCGGAGAATGTCTAAAATAACCAATATAGTTACAGGCCCGCATGTTAAAATAAATGAAAATCAATAATGTTAATAGACATTAATTCATGCTAATAGAATCACTGCTCCAAAAGCAGAGTTAATAAGCCCAGCTAGACCACTACCACCGTCTACATATTAAAAAGATCCAAACCATTTAAATATTGACCACATTCCTTTGAAATTAATAGTATTTCCTTTGGATTACGCATTGATCTCGGCTGAGCCGTGCTTGACATCTGGAGCAGTTAAAATAGCAACCTGAACAGCCATAGTCTGCCACTAATTTTGAAAGGAGAAAACCAGTTTTAACTTATGTGCTCTCATTAAAACCACTCCGCTGTCTCAGTGCCGGGCCCAGAAGAGGAGAGCCAGGAATCCACCGCCCGCAGATCAGCAGAGCCGCTGCTGCTGCCGGCGCTCGGAGGCGGCTGCACCACCACGTGCCGGCGTGCCCGAGGTTTACAGGGCTTAGCCCCGGGGCTGCTTACATGAATCCCCAAAATCCCTGTCTTCCTGAGGGAAAGGCATCTTGCACAGAGCCCCGATTCCCACTCCCACGGTGGAGACCCCGTTATATTGCTTACATGCATATAAAGAGCTGGGGTTCATGACGGCCAGGACCGGTCCCATGCTCAGCTCTGTGCCGTGGTCCTGCCTGCCCCGTGGGGACGCGCAGCCTCGGCACAACCTTCATCACCGCAAACTCCTAGGAAGGCTCCTGCGTTGCCTCACCCAGCCAGCGTGCCCGTGGCGGCGGGGCTGGAGGGCTTTTGGTGTTGGTGGGTTTATTCCCCCTTTAATGCTTTTGGAAACCAAAGGACGGAACACATTGCTTCCTCCATCCATCGAGGCAGGACAAAAACATAGGTTTGCTCATGGTTTTACTCAAGTTTTCCACGCACCTCACAACTGTATAGGTTTAGCAACTCCTCACAGCTGGGGTTCCTGCTTAACGCTCCAGGTGTGAGCAGCAAGGGCACAAAACTGAAGAAGGGAGCAAACCACCCTTGCAATGCAATAGGGACAAATCCTGCCAGAGGAGGTTTTCCCTTCCAGAAGCCTCAAATTCATTTCTGGTTCCTGCAATCACCTGAAGGGTGCAGCGCAAAACCCATGAGCAAACCTGGCTCCTGCACCCTGCTGTCAGCTGCATCTCCCTCCCATCCCAGCTGCAGATGAAACGCCCTCACCCAGCGTTCAAATGCTGCTGTAAGAAGCACACATGGGGTGAGCACGGCTCTGTCGGGAGGGTGGACAGCAAGAGCCTCTGCAGTGTTTGTTGCAAAGGTGGCCAACAGGAGAGGAACCCGGGCAACACTGCCTTTTGATGGAGATCCTGCCATGTTGATGAGAAAACCACCACCAAGAGAGGGAACCCGGGCAACGCTGCCTTTTGATGGAGATCCTGCCGCGTCGCAGAGAAAACCACCACGGTAGCATGGGCCAAAAGGAGCTACCACCAGCCCCTCTGGGGAAAGAAGCTGCTAATACAACACCAGGAGGCTGACCTCCATTTAATGTAGATTAAATAACAACAGAGTGAAAGAAAGGACAGGAAGCAGGTGGGTGGCAGAGATGCAGCCCAAGGCACTCCTTTCCCGTCTCCTTCTCATTTCTAACCATCGCCTGTCGGCCTCACAACGCTGGGAGCTCCTGGATGAGCCTCCGACTCACCCCTGTGCTGTGCCAGCACCAACGCGATGGAGCACACCTTCAAGAAAGGGAATTTTTGCCCCTTTTCTAATCAGTTTGCCATTAAAGCTGCCCCCCGTGGCAGGGCACGTTTGCACCGGGGAGCCGAAGGGCAGCTCTGCCCACCAACCATCCCGCCGGCCACGAGCTCCTCGGGGACCTCATCCCCATCCCTCTGGTCAGCACGAGGCTCCCCGACAGCTTCTCCTGCCCGGTATTATCTGTGCGAGGCACAGCCCTCCCATCTCCTCCATAGCTGCTCCCTCCAGGCAGGCGGCGGCGAGCAGGGCTGTCGTGGGGGCGGCTGACAAAAGACCAGCTAAGCATTCTGCTGTACGCACATCATCCCTTTCGCTAGGAAGCCAAATGTCAGAATTATTTAGCATGAAACACAGAGGGAATAGAACACACCTAATTTATTTGGCTAATTATTTTCAGACAACGAGGCTCCGGAAGACCTCTATCAAAGACAACAGCTTCTTTGTAATACTGACTCTCCCGGCCTCTGGCTAGCGGAGAGCCCTCGCTCTCCCACGTAAACACTGATCCTCGACCATCCCTGCTCAAACCCGAAAATCCCACCACCATTCTGTAGCAACAAATTCTTATTCAATACTGAAGTGTTTTTGAATGCACAACCAAAGAACTTAATAACGAACAAGCAGTGATTAGGTATTTTAATTTTTTTTGTAAATTTGGATTTTTTTTTTCCTATGGGAAAAGCAAAAGTAGCAAAGCCACGACACACCAAAGTCCCCACTTGCCCCAAGACACGGAGGTACTAGAGCCTCCTAGAAGTCAGTGCCTCACCTCATTCCCCAGACATTTGACCTGAAGCATCCTCATGAAAGCAGCATGGCCTGCGCTGGTGCATGGGAAATTCAGAGCAAACAACAAAGTCATTTAGGACCGTGTGAGTGAGAGCCACTTTTTCTCTTACTCCACTGCCCCACGCATGTATTGGGGAGCCCAGCTCCTCACCTGCAAAGAGAGCAGGGCAGCTGCTCACCCCCAAAATCAGAGGGGTGGTGTCAAGACACACGCATTGAACGCTGTCTCCAGAGCCCCGCAGTACAGGTGTAGATTTATTTAGGATTGCATACCAGCTCTGATACAAATACACTCCATTATGGGGATTTGTATGAAGGCAGCCGTTAAAAAAAAAAAAAAAAGAAAAAAAAAAAGGCTCTTGGTTAAATCAGAATAGCTTTTCTACTGCAACAACCCAGTTGATATGGATCTGTGACCCTGCCTCTGTAAAAGAGTCCCTGGAAATGCAGATGCACCTCCTGTTAACGTCAGTGAAAAGCCTCCTGCAGACTTAGCTGTCCTCAGATCTGCTTCTTGCACAAGACAGCAAGCGCGTGTGTGGTACTGGCACGGGGGAAATGGCTGAACATGTACAGCAATTAGCTTTAAAAATGTAAGATTTCGGCTATTGTTTTATTCGCCTGTCCCTGGGGATCCTCAGCATTACTGTATTATTGATGATGCTAAATGGGGTTTTCAACAAAGCTGGTTTGAAGGCTTGTGAATGCCAAAACAGCATTTCAACCCATTAAACTTCACAGACGAAACAATTTCTTCTAAAAATAATCATCAGTTCTTCCCACCAGAAAAAATAAAAGCCTGGCCAATTCCTAACCTGCCAAGTTTTCAGGCAGGCCTGATTTTTATGGCTGAGCTTATAAAGCTCTGAAGAAAAGCAGGTTTATAATGGAAACACCGACAGAGCTGAGCTGTAGGTGAAGAGCAGCCACCCTACACAATAGGGCTGCCAGCAAGCGCTGGCAAATGCATTCCACCTTGCTAATCCTGAATTTTCCTGTTCAGAGGAAAAGATGAGATGTCTTAACTCCTGCTAACATCCTCGCCATTATGTCGATGCAAATACAGTCACGAGGCAATTACCAGCCCAGCCAAGGGCCAGCCATTGTGGGGCTGACAATGGCTTGTCGAGCCCTTCGGAGGAGAAACAAATACCCTCAACCTTCTCCAAGATTTTAAGTCTCATTAGTATAAATCAGTAACCCAATTAATGAGGGGTTTAGCATATTGATTTGCATCAGATTACAGGAATTAATGACACATGTAGCGGGGGACAATGCGGCAGGACATGCTGGGAAGATGAACAGCTACGTAGGGGGACGGTATTGCCACGGTACATGAAAGAGGAGCACGGGCATCCCAGATTTCATGACAGGGATGAAGCTGTCCCACTTAGCTCCTGTGCGGCCATCGGGGAGACAGAGACAATACCTGGCTGGTGAAATGGCTAACAACCTGAGGCAGGTTTGCTGATGTAAATTTTAAGAGCTGCTTTTTAAATTAAAACTCCTGCTTTAATGGTTGCAGCAAGGTCTGGTTGGGAGTTAAACAGAGGTGGCTTCCAGGGGAGACCACCAAGGTCCAGAGGGGAGACGCACCCCTGCTCTGCTCCTGCTGGGACATGGGGTGCACACAAGAGGATCCACCACAAAGAGCAGAGACTTGGGCAAAAGCAGCCAGGGCAGCAAGGAAACACGGGGCAAAGCCGCTGTGAGCGGGCTGGAAGGAGCCCAAAAGGGCGGAGGCCGACGAGGCAGAGCAGGTTCAGGGAGGAAAAGCATCTGTACCAGCACCCAGCCTACAGCACATGGACAGTAACCAGAAGGTGGCAACACATTAGGACATGCCATCAGCATCCTCCAGTTGAGATCATGCCTACGGTCCTACTCTTCATTCGTCATCCGGTAGCTTTGCAAAGCCTGCCAGGTTTAGCAAAAGCCTCTCCCCCGTAGCTGCCTGCCCCTTCTGTGCCCGCTCTCGCCAGGCTGCCTAGCCCAAGGGGCCGCCAAAAAGGATGGTCCCCCCTTTCAGAGGAGAGGGACAAAGGGGCCAGGCCATGCCCAGGACGCCTTCCCCTCCTCCCTGGGCGGGCAGCCCCTCCTTGCTCCAGTAGTTATAAAAGGGCTCTCCATCCATGTAATCCATTAGATACAAATTACAGCAATTTAAGCACACTTGACCCAGAATTACAGCAAGCCCATAAAGACCTGTGTCTTCCCAGGCAATTTACACTGTTACAAGCCCTCAAACAAACCACAGCAGTGGATTAAAAAACAAGGAAAAAAAAAACAAACCCAAAAAAAGGCAAACCAAACCCAGCAAACATGATACTTGAAACAGCATTATCAAGAAATGAAAACCATTACTGGGGTTGGTTCATATTCAAGTGGTCCTAAAAACGCCAGTATTGCACAATCTCTCAGCAACGTGTGTCTTGCAGCTACCTTAAACCATTAAATCACAGCCACTTGAAAGAAGATGCCATGAAGCACAGCACTACATAACCATTGGGGATGGGGGCCGCAACCCCAGCCCAGGGGACACAGGCAGGAGGGACAGTGCTGACCCGGTGGCTCCTCACCCTCCCAGGGTGGCTCCCAGCTGCGATTCCCCCCCATAGCAGCTCAGGTCAACACAGATCCCACCAGCCAGGAGGGGGACTGCAATGTTTGTGCATCAATTTTCACCTCCTTCTATGCATTTATTTATTTTTAAATCACTACTAGCCCTAGATGGCATCCCAAGGAAGAGAAGCAGCAGAGGACAGGCCACCACCCCACCAGCCCTGCAGGTATCACAGTCTTGACTTATGGACCACTGCAGGCAGGTGGCCACTGGCCATCACATCAGGCGGAGACTTGAGGCGGTGACACTCTGCAGTTATCCTAGATACACAGCCTGCCTTACATGGAAAAATAAAGCCATCAGAATTAAAAAAAAGCTGCAAGTTAATTTCTTCCAAGAGTCAGAGATGGATTTATCCAGGTTCAGCCTTCCTGCAGCAGCCATGCCCACCAGCTTCCCCACACACAATCCGTGGTCCTCAGGGTCCCCAGGATGCTCCAGGACTGCCTGCGCCAGCAGGACCTGAGCGTCTGTCGCTCCTGGCTGCGGAGATGGGGACAAGAATTAACGCTGCGGTTTTGCGCTGGCAAGCGAAAGGCACGAGCAGGGCAGCAGCCCCCGGCGCCGGCTGTCACTGATCTGGTTGCTGGTGTCACCACGGGGGGACACTGCCACGTTCACACTGGGGGGACGCAGGAAGGTAGGAGGGAAGAGGGCGGCTTTGGGGGGAGGGTGACAAACAGGGCCAGGAGTTACTGGAGGACACATGATAATTAAAAGCATCCAAACAGATGGAAGGGATTTGTATGTGCCTTGCTCTAAAATGTCTACCACCAGATGCTAGCATGAGAAAGGAGCCAGGACCACGCCAGAGGCCTTGCTTGGTCCAGCAGGTCTTACATCCAGCTAAAGCAATTAGAGGATGGTGATGGAAGCTTCAGCACCATCAAGTCTAAGAAATGACCAACGTCCTGAGAGGTTGCACCTGCCACAATTAATGCACCAACCTGCCCGTGAGGACAAAAGCCAGGTCGGCTCAGCCGGGGGGCAGGAGCAGGACCCTGCCCCGGGGGTGCGGGAGGACTCCTCTTGCTGCCCTGGTCAACTGTCCCGACTTAGGGCCACAGCACCCATCACAGCACGAAACGAGACTCTGATTACAAGAGTCTCATGATTTGCTCTCCTTTTCCCCCTTCATTGCTAGTAGAAGTGTAACTATGGAGGCTGGTCCACCGGAGAAACCCAGGGCAGCTTGCACGCGCGTGCCGCCTGCGAGGCTCTCGCAGCACGGAGCTGTACGTGTTTGAGCAAGAGAGGCACAGACCTGTTAAATCAGGTCCTTTCAGGGGCTGTATTTTTTCATTCCAACTCTTTGGCAGACAGCACCTCACATGCCACCAACACCACCACCTCTCCGGTTCATTTTGCGTTGAAGCTTGTTACCATTCCCATTAATTTTAATTATTAATTCTATGTATGGGAGTTTTTCTTTAAAACGTGGCTGTAATGGCAATGGTTACGTGAAAAAAAAAATACTTGAAGGAAGGGAGCACATGCCTTCGTCAAAGCCAGCAGCATGCCTCGTCCCTACCCGTATGGTTTAGTTTACGAGCTCATGTCAGAGAGCCGATTTCACACACAAACACAAAATAAAAGCAGGAACACAACTTTTGATCATCCTACATTGATGTTTACTCTTGTTTCCTGTAGCCCCAGGTGACAAATCTGTCCTTTATATAGTGGAGGATCATTGTGCTATTAACAAAGTCAACTGGACACGTTTAAAACTCACGGCAGGTCTTCGCATTGGTGGCTTGTACCAAACTAAGGAATAATAATTAGTAAGCAATTAGATGTAAAACGATAAATATAAATTCAGAAACGTTTTTTTTTTTTTCTGAGCAGAAACGCTCGAAAGCAGGAGAATTTACAAGCAACTTTCTTACATATGAACACTTACGCCAAGAAGGGAGATGTTGGAGAAGTCAGCCCCTCCAAACACAAGGGCTTTTGTTCCACCATTCTCTGAGCTCTGAAGAAGTTTAATTTTTTATTTTTTTTTCTTCATTTAGCTTTGCCGGCCTGCCAGCTGGGTAGGAGCCAGAAGGGTTATCCAGTCAGACCTTACTGCGACGTATTTACAATGGTAGTGCATCTAAGGTTTGTTTATTTCGGGATTAAAATTCAAATGGCTAGAACCATTTAAATAATTGAAGGGCAATCAGAAAATGCCATGAAACCAAACAAATCAGGAAAAGTCATGGAAACCATCAGCAATATTTAATTCAGAAATTCTCTTTGTTAGGGAACTTAGCTGAGAGAAAACAGCTGGATGTAGTTCAACCCTCTAAATTAAAAACAATCTAACAAGGTCTATAGGGATAACTCTTTCAGCTACATATTGGAGACCAGATTCACTTCTACCAAGTAAATGTAATAGCACTCAAAGCTAGAAAGGAAATTCCTCAGAACTGAGGTAGTTTCTAAGTATCAGCACATTTTCCAATTCCTCGCAAGGCAACTTAGCTATTTACAATCCATTTTTTCCCACACATAAATTTATAACTTTTTCAATTTTATGCTTCCATGATTTATTTTCTAAAGAAAAATAATCTAGCCAGAATATCCCTACTCTACTAACATCATGTTTTAATAAATAACTGGCTACTTCTAGTAAAATTAAGCCTCCAGGATTGTTTATACCAGCCAAGAATACTCCGTCTTTATAGCTTCGCAGAAATTTGGTGTGAAAATAAAGTTGAATATAACGCTGACCCTGAGCTAACAAGTAATTAATGCTTCAATATAAAAATAGAAAATCATCCTTACAACACAAGGGTGGAACAGAGAAAACCCTCTCTCTCTGGATTGCTCTCCTGGCCAGATCCCAGCGTCCAGCCAGACCTAAAGGCTACCTAAAGCAGGAGGAGACGTGCAGAATAATTTTGAGTCTTTCCAAAGACTTTGTTTTCCCTAAACTATTTTAAAAATTATTTCATCTCTTTTCTTAAAAATATACATTTTTTTTTTTTTTATTAATGAGTTGCTGTTCACCACAACACTGTTCCAACTGCGAAAGCACAGGTAGAGAGAGGAGGGTGCCTTGGGTAGTGCCGAAAAGCTACAGCCGCTGGGCACTGGCTCCCAGGAGACCAAATACACCGAAACGGAGGCGTCTTCAGCCCTGCCAGCTCCTGCCTGCTCCTACTCCATCTGCCTGCAACGGTGCCGCGGGCCGCTGCCCGCCTGCTCCTTTTGCCCCCCGTCGCAGAGAAAACAAAACTCTTGCAAAAACAAACCCGACAGCCCCCCGCCTCCCCTCCCACAGAGTATTACTTAAAAAGAAAAAAATTAAAAAATGGATCCAGCATTCATCTAACAAATTTGCAGACAAGACACATGTTGGCATTTGGATCTGCGACACAAGTTGCTTCCAACCGAACAAGTTTAATGCCTTATTCCCACGGGCGATGCATGGCGGGAACTGACCTACAGAGTTACAGCTAATTGCAAGGATGCCGGGGAACAAACAACTCTTCTTAGCGTCTGCGGAACGGGAATTCTCTGTGGTCTCTTCCAATTTAACCAAACCTCCTGTAAAGAAAGTACAACCTGCTCCTGGCATTAACGCCCTACGCAAACGGGGCACTTGGCACTGAGCAGCTCTGCCTTCGCCTTCTGTGTTACCGCATAATAAAGACAAATTACTTCCACTTCTTTCCAGATAAGGCAACTAACATAATGTGGATAAATGGGAAGTTAACTGCATGAAACATGTTTTCTGCTCGTTGGGCAATTATTTTCTCCCCGTAAGATAACATGATAAATAAAACCTGCTTCTGTACAGATATTTCTCATTTCATATACTTGTTACAGGCCAAGAGAAGACC
Source organism: Theristicus caerulescens (assembly GCA_020745775.1). Lineage (NCBI taxonomy): Eukaryota > Metazoa > Chordata > Aves > Pelecaniformes > Threskiornithidae > Theristicus > Theristicus caerulescens. The sequence goes on along the minus strand of CM036567.1, from coordinate 22,375,629 downwards.
CTGGGGTTTTTTTGTTTTCGTAAGAAATATGGTAAAATAAAATAAAATAAAAAAAAAGTGATAAAGACACAAATGCAGAGCTAACTACAGGCTTGTATATACATTTTTGTTATCCACTTCTAACATGGACTCTTGGTGAACGGGACAGACTGGTAGGCCCCGTTCCTGTTATTCCCAGAATAGCAGGGGAAAAAAAATAATCAGTATCTTAAAACCAGTGGCAACATAGTAAAAACTGTACACTGTTGTCCATTAACTTAAAAAGCAAAGTCCCTAGATGGTATAAAAGTGAAAGCAGGTGCCTTCTAACTTTGATAATAAAAGTCTTTTTCGCTCCCCCCCCTACGCTGCACAATTATCTCCATTGTCTTTGCATGGCCAAGAACAAAATGCTAAGGAGCAAGGCTGCTTGTGATAAACCGCTCCTGGTAGCGGCAGAAGTGTTCGCGTTCTTATCGCTCTTGTTGGAGTTCCCGGTGACTTCGGTGGCGTTGAACTCGAACTCCGGGGAGCACTGCTGGAGCTCGCAGCCGCTGCCGCTCTCCTCCCCGCTGCTCTCCTCACCTGCGGGAGACAAACACACGCTGTCCTCCTCTGCCGCCTGCCGCGCGATGCTTCGCTCGCAGGAGGAAAGGGTGGGGGGAAAAGGCAAGCGCGTGGATGTTTTGACATTTATGAGATGCAAGCGCGGGTCCTCTGGTTAATGCGACTGCTGCGTGCCGTTCATCACAGCCATCCCTACTGGTGAATGAAAAGCTGGACATAAGCTGGCAACGTGCGCTTACAGCCCGGAAAGCCACCCGTCTCCTGGGCTGCATCCCCCACAGTGTGGCCACGGGGCGAGGGAGGGGATTCTGCCCCTCTGCTCCGCTCGGGGGAGACCCCCCTGGAGCCCTGCGTCCAGCTCGGGGGTCCTCAGCACGGGAAGGACAGGGAGTTGTTGGAGCGGGGCCAGAGGAGGCCCCAGCAATGGTCCGAGGGTGGAACAGCTCTGCTGGGAGGACAGGCTGAGAGCTGGGGGTGCTCAGCCTGGGGAAGAGAAGATTCTGGAGAGACCTTATTGTGGCCTTTCAATACTTAAACAGGACTTATAAGAAAGATAAGGACAGACTTTTTAGTAGGGCCTGTTGCAATAGGACAAGGGGTGATGGTTTTAAACTAAAAGAGGGGAGATTCAGACTAGATATAAAGAAGAAATTCTTCACAATGAGGGTGGTGAAACACTGGAACGGGTTGCCCAGAGAGGTGGTTGATGCCCCATCCCTGGAAACATTCAAGGTCAGGTTGGATGGGGCTCTGAGCAACCCGATCTAGTTGAAGATGTCCCTGCTTATCGCAGGGGGGTTGGATTAGATGACCTTTAAAGGTCCCCTCCAACCCAAACTGTCCCACGATTCTATGGGAACAACTCTCCTTGTGCAGCCTGCCAGAGATGTCGGTTCCCACCCTCTTCACTAACATGCTTACCCGTAGCTGAAGCTTAACCAGCTACCCCATGTTAGCATGAAATGTGATTAAAAAGGGAAAAAGAAAAAGGCAAACAACAGCAAACATACTTATGTCAATGAAGTCGACATCGTTCCCACTGTACGCATTCTTCAGCTTGTTGGTCATCACCCGCAGAGCCATGATTTGCCGGCGAATCACCATGTCTGGCTTGGTAATATCGACTTCTACCTCTGGGTTATTCACTTGACTTGCTAAGCCGTTTCCAGTCACTGCAAAGTCGTACCTGAAAAGAAACCGTTCCTGCTGGTACCAGAGCTGCAGCTCGGTGGGGCCCCGCGCCGAAGGACGAGAGCGTGGGAACTCAGCGATGCCACCCCCGTTTCCAGCTTGGGCGATACCTGGGCCTAACGCGATCTTCCCACGTGCTAACCCTCACGGAGCCCTTCTTTGGCTTCTTACCCCATCTCCCCTCCCTGCGGCATGTGAAATTAAACACTGTTTTCATATACCCTGTGCCACAAAGGCAGGGGAAAGACAATTTTCCCCCCAACTTGAAAAGAGAAGGAAGATCTGGGGTTTGTAATAATCATGGCTTACAACAGCATAAATCAGCTCGCTGCAGGCAACAGAGCAAAACAAGGTGCTGAGATGCCTTGATGCTCAGTTAGATGACACTTTTTGGGAAAACAGCCTTTGGGGCCATAGTTATCCCAGAGAAAACTACAGTAACTATTGGAGGCAAGAATGTCATTCTGACTTTGCATAATGCACCTTAACCATCAAGCTGGAGTATTAAATGTGTACTTCTCACCACGCAGACATGAGATGCAATTTCCCTAATAGCCCCAGCAGGAGAAACATCTGTGCTGTTGGAGATGAGATAACATAACCCCACGCATCGAAGAGCTGAGCTGCTCTGCCCAAGGAGGCGTGCATGCTCAGGTCTGAACACACGTATGGCCTCTTGGTTTGAAAAGAGAGACTGAGCAACAAAACCCAAAAGAATACATCTCCTGAAACAGGTATTTGGAGTATCATCTTATAGAGCAGGGATATGACACTTTTTTTTCCTCCTCCAATTAGTTGCCTTGCAAGAAAAATCACTTTTGCTTAGTTATGATGGCAACATCAGCATCACGAGAGAGGGAAAAGTCTTTAGCACAATCTACTGATCCTGGAGACCAGGCAGTGAGATACAATCATACGTCTGAAGGGCATGCTCAAACCCTGTCCTATATTTGGGAGGGTTGTTTTTTATTATTATTATTATTATTATTATTATTATTATTATTATTATTATTATTACTACTACTACTACTACCACTACCACCACCACCACTACGATTTGTGATCAATATTGTATGTTGCAAAGAGGTCAGAGAGAGACCAAAGCGTGGAAGACTACCGAACTTTTAGCTTATTCGAGCCACAGAGAAAAGAGTAACAGCAAAGCAAAACACCCGGCACAGCCCACATCGATGGCAGCGAGCAAGGTCCAGCCTGCCCCAGACGCCCGCCTCTGGCTCCTTGCCCAGCGCTGCCGAGTCTCCATCTCCACTCCTCCCTGATGCCAGACCTGGGGAAATCTGCCGCGGAAAGCCCTGTACAAGCTGCTGATAAACAAGCCCTCAGGAGGGCAGAGCCATATCTTGTTGCAGAGACCCAAACCATCGCCCTGGCCGAGCGAGGCAGTTTCGGGCAACACGAAACAGTGCACAACATACGCAGCATGGCTCAGTCCTGTGCCCCAAAAATATCAAGGGCAAAAACTGTTAGAACTTAAAAAACTGCTGGAAAACGCTCAACAACTATTTTTTTTTTAATGGAACATCTTGGATTTTGCTTATTTCCTCAGTAAGCAAACAGAAAAAAAGAAACTTTTATTTCCAAAATAAAAGTTAAGCAGTTACATAAACCATATGACAGAAAACCTGTGGCTTATTCATGTGTTGGTAATTTCTTCCTTAGAAGAGGGGGGGGAAAAAAAAAAGTTTTGTAACTATTTTTCCATAAAAAGCGTGCATGAAAACCACTGGCCCCCTTGTGCCACTGACCTCAGGAGTGGAGAAGTGGACTTGTCACCCGTCCCCGTCTCCCTTGCCCCTGCTCAACAAGGAGCTCAGCAGTAGCTCCTATTAGAAACACCAACTGGGGGCACTGGGGTAACAGCGCTGTCAGACAACACGAGCATCCCTGTCTTTGGCCAAGCTACAGGATTTTGTACAAATCACGTCCCCAGACCTGCGAGCAACAGGTAAGAGGTTTAGGTCCAAGGAGAGATGCTGTCATCTAGATATACAGACTCATTTCTCTCCTTTAAAACAAACCACCACGTAGATGTTGGCCAACCCTTTAGCTTTGCATTCAAGCTCTCCCATCTACAAAAAAAGAGGATAACGGCAGCGAACTGTCTCAGAGGAGCTGGGGTCAGTCCCTTAAGAGCAGAGGGCTCGGGGAGAGGAGCCAGCACGCTGGGAAAGGCTGGGGCGAGAGGGAGAGAGTTAACCAGGGACGGCAGCATCGCCAAACCTGCTCTTGGCGCTCCCGTTCCAGCACTCGTTCTCATTGACAGTGCCTACAGACATCTTTTCATCGTTGCAAATGTTGCCAGGGAGAGACGACCAAAATTTTTTGGCTTGCTTCAGCTTCTCTTTCACATCAGTAACCTATTAAATAAAAGAAAAAAAAAGAAACACAGGACATAATCCAGAATACCAAATGCTCATTAGAAGTAAAGCTGGAAAGGTATTTTTTATCACAACAGACGTGTATGGGCCAGATCTTCAGGTTGCGTGTTTGATGGTTGATTTACTTTTTTAATACAAAATTAAACACCGCTCCTCAAACACGTATTACTCATAAGCCAAGCCTTTAACACAGGCGCTTTTCTGACATACAAGCGTTGAGGTAATTCATGTCTAGAGCCATGGGCAGATTACACCCCTCAGAGAGTTTAAGACAGCCAAGGAATATTAAGAAACCCTATAAATTACGAATGGAAAATTATATGCTGCGGTACATGGGTGCGAAGCGCCTGCATGGCATCGGCAGGACCAGGCACTCACCAGTCGGTCCAAGCTTGTGCCGGCAGCTGTAGTCGGCCGCTCCTCTGGGTTGTAGGGTCTAAAACGAGCGCTGAAACCGCTTTCAGAGACGGAGCGAGCGGTCCGGCCCTGGGCAAGCGTTTTTGGCTGGCCGCATCCCTGGAAAACCTACAGGAGAGATGGAAAGGAAAGGATTTTATGAAATGGGAGGTCACAAGAGCTTCCCTTCTCCAGGCTACAGCCCAGCCCCTGCCCAAAATAATACATCAGCTTTATATATACTTGAAAAGACATTAAAGAAAAAAAATGTTATTGACAAGAATAGGGAAATAAAACACTTTGGACAAATAAAGCCCGAGTGTCCTCTTGGCCCATTTACCTTCTGAGACACCTGCATGCTGTTCTCCTGCATGTTCATGATTGCATCTGAAATTTTCACATCAATGGGGTCCATGACTGACTCGATGTTGAAGGGACCCTCCAGCCTTTCTGCTACCAGCAGCATCGAATCTAATGCAAAGAGAGAAAGGCAGGCTTTTAATGGAGGAGCTTCAAGGAGAAGAGATAACAAGGGTAACAGATTGAGCGCACAGACATTAACCACTGCAATGTTGCTTCTGACCAGCACACATCTCCAGGAAACGTTCTGCTCCGTTCCCAGAGCCTACAACTTCACCAGGCACTAACAGGCTGCCAGCACCGAGCCGCGGGCTCATATACATCAAAAGCCGCGTTAAATGAGGGAGAGCCATCGCAGCCTGCCAAAAGGCAGCCTGTAATCAGCTCCTCCCATTAGAACAAGCATTACTAACGCCCTCCTCTCCATGCTCGTTTATTAAAGGTTTCCTTGTGTCATTTGTTTTTCAAGACTGCTTTCAAAGCCAAGAGAGAGAAAGCCACCGGCTTCCTCATGCCGGTCCTGAACGCAAGACACCAACGTGAAAGGGCCCAAGATGACCATCGCTACCTTCTCTCCCTTACGGAAAGCTGGAGGCTTTGCGGTGCCTGGGGAAGCCAAGGGATTACACCTTCTGGCATCGCACGGACAATCTGCACGAGGGAGACTGCATGAGACCAGGGTAAACGTCGTGAACTAATGATGTATTTGGCACATCTACGCAAGTGAAGATGGAAAAGTCCCTCAGCCAACACCGGGTCACTCCTCCTGTGCCGACATGCACGTCCTCATCAAATACATCATTAAACATAACAGCTACCGAACTCCCATTACTTCCTCTGGGAAATTATTATTGGCATTAAGGCTTTCACCCTGCACTGCATTTCAGCCTTCTCTCTGGTTCTCTCCTAGAAGGTGCCTCCAGGTACACGCCTGTGCTAAGCACTCATCTCTTCTTGCCCATCGCAACCTTTATTTAACGTTTGTTTTCACTGCACTCCCTCAACCCTGGAGCACCCTGTTTGCTGGTCCCCTCTCCTGCGTCACTTAGTGACGCTCTGCCACAAACTCATAATTTTCCAGCTGCATTTAATTCTTCAGTTTTTCCTAGCTTGCATGACATCGGAGGCCAGGGCCCAACGGCCCCTCGGAAACCCTCTTTGGAGGAGCTCCTCCCTGCTCCCAAGGATATGCCTGTTCCCTTCCATTAAGGAGAAATGGGCGTTCCACAGTCCGGCTATTAATTTCTCTTGAAAAGTGTTTCTCGTGACATTCATCCTCCTCCTAAGCACAGAAGGTACTTTCAACAAGCGGAAAACTTCTGCGGGCTCTGGCTACCTGTTAAAGCCCTATAAAGATATTCCACATACTGAGCAATTTAGTAATAGCTCTGCCTTAGTGCCCAAGTCATGTTAAACTACGCTGAAAAAACACAAACTGATGGTAAATATACAATTAGGCTATTTGTGTATTTAATTAAATAATAAATAAATAAATAAATAAAATAATAATAATAATAATAATAATAATAATAATAATAATAATAATAATCCAACACCAACCCCCCCATATGAATTGCAGACCTCTTCCTAGCCTGTAAATCCACTTCTTAAAGGCAACTCAGTATTCCAAAGATTTGCTGGGTGTTAGTTAAGGATCGAACAGTCAATCAACCCATCCTAAAAACCACATCAGCTGGGACTCGTGCAGCTCTGCCAAGGGGCCGGTGTTTAGGGAGTGAGCCCCGGGAGGAGCTGGAGCCCCCAGGAAAGCCCCTGGCCCCGCAGGCACACACCACCAGCATCAATGATGGAGCTGTTGCAGGGCATGGCTGGAATTTAGCCGTCAGGGACTACAAACAGGTCTGAACTAAATGCATTTTAAAAAAAAAAAAAAAAAAAAAAGAGAGGGAAAAAAAGAAGGTAATAACAAATGAAACAAAGAGTCTTAGACTGTATTGTGGTGGGCTCCAATAAAGTGATGCTTCAAATCTCTGAGTAATGACTGCTAGCATGAATATACCATTGTGCCGGAGGGGAGAAAAATGCTTTTGATGTGCTACCAAATGGAGACTTTTGTAAACAAGTGGAGCACAACTTAAATGTGTTCATCATTGTCAAAGCTTTTGGGGTTTTTCACGCGCATAAAGAACATCCTGGCGCAGTTTGCAGGAAGCCGCTCATTTCAAATAAAAATATTATGAATAGACAGATAATAAAACACACCAAATACATAGCTTTTTTTTTTTTTTTTAAAAAAAAAGAACCCCAAATCATTCCATTTTGTAACTACTTAATTCTCTGAGTGGCCAGGAAAGGCCGCAGATCAATAAAGTGTTTGTGAAAGACTGAAAGGAAACATAAACCCCAATTCTTCTGGCTGTTTGGCGTCTTTGTAAACTTTGAGCCGGGCAGGCCATCCACAAGACCATGGGAATGTAGAGCGAATTGGGTCCTTTGTTAGCGGGGGTGCCATGGCGTTACATGTATCACAGCCCAGGAATGCAGCCTCCGCTTTGACTGCCGATAGAGAAAATGCATTCGGCCTCCAGCAGAGCTGCCAAAGCTGGCGAGAAAAGATAAGGAAAGTAATAATTGCCCTTGGAGAATATATTCAACTGGAGCTCTTCAGGAGCTGGGATTGATACTGGCGAGGAGCACTAAATGAAATAAAATTTCATTAAAAAGGCAAAAAACAAGGGGGGGCAGTGGGGGGCTCTACCTCATCCACAGTTTTGATTTTTGGGGGCATCCCGCAAACTTTTACCTCCCACCAGGAGCTGGCTGGTGTCCCCACCAGCAGTCGTGGCGAGCAGCGATTCCCTCTGGCAGCCACGTCTGACATTAACAGGGTTGGCTGGGGTTCAAGATAACGCTAGCACGTCGAGAGGGGAGGTGTGCTGCACAAAAACCAGAAACCAAGCCTCGGTGCAACTCATCTCCCAAAAAGATTCTCCATTATTGGGAGAGAGGAGCCGATTATAAATATCAATTATTTTGCCCCACCTCTGGTGCAAAATAATTGATATTTATAAGCCACGGTGAGGTGGCTCAGATCTGCTTCACAAAAAAAAAAGTCTGGCAGAGTGAAAAATGTACCCTGGCCATTTATTACAAACACAGAGCATGACAAAGACTGTCTCTCCTCCCTGCGATGGGGAGACAGAAGTGGATGGGGGGACCCAACCCACACCATACAGCACCATCCCTTAAAGACCCTTTTCCTCCCGCATACATTTGTCCTTGCTACTGGCATTGAGACAATCCTGGGCAATTCTTTCGCGTTGCGCCACCAATAATCAGAATCCCACATCTTCAGCCTCACTGTCTGACTTGAAGAACAAAAGGCAGTTTTCAGTCTTAACCCCAAGATCTGATTTAAAAGGGGAGGGAAGGAGGGGGAAGACCTTGACCGTTCATTAACAACAATCTTTTTTTTTTTAAAGGGGAAAAAAATTCTTTGCACACAAAGTAGTACTCCAGATATGTACATGGAGCCTGAATTCAACATCTTTGAGCAGAGTAAACCTTTGTGGGGGGAAAAAAAAAAAATAAAATCATGAAAAGGCACTGGAGATTAACACTGTTCATTCAGGAAAGCTCCAACCCCCCAACAGCTTGTTTGAAACAAAGTATACCCCTGTCTAATTGGTGTACAATTGTGTCAGGAATAGAGGGCGAAATAATTTAAAGATAAATGGGAGAAAAGAGTACAATTCAGTCATTATTTCATATGCTGCAACCTTAAATGGTGCTTTGCAGAAGGAAGGAAGTATAAAGTCTTCTTGTCTCAAAAAAACCTACAATCTTCACATCCCAGTTTGGAAAAGCTTTACGTAGGTGACTTACATATAGACCCGCTAACACATACACATGCGTATTTTATACGCACGTGCACCCAAATTCATATATACGTGCAGCATTTGTTGCAAGTTCTCCCATTTAACTATCTTTAAATTATTTCGCTAGGTTCAAAGTCTGGTTTTGACATGTAATAAATCACGGCGACAATTTAGCACTTAAACCCACGATACAAAATAGCATCGAGCCCATGCAGGTGCGTTGGTTTTTTTTCTTGTTGTGGGGTGGTTTGGGGGGTTTTGATATTTATTTATTTACTTAAACTTTTAAACACACACACACAGAGGGTATTTGTGACATATGCCCTGCCCCAAACACCAGATCTATTTAATTTAATTTGCCTCAAGTGGCAAAGTGAGATAGAAACCAAAATCTGGAACGTAACCAGCACCTGCTCAGTTATTAAACTGTCTAAAGAAAGCCCATCTTAAGTTTTCAGTATCCGTACTCCACTGCAAGAATCAACCCAGAGCGCAAGAACCAAGCAAATACTGCCAATCAATGTAACAAAGCTTAATACCATACTTAAGTAATGAGTAGGCAAGAAGCCCCTTGGGGAGGAAGCACTGCAAGAAGAAAGCTTTGCTTCCGACCTGGAATCGCATTTATTTATTTTCTCTTGTTTAATAATCTTAATTATTGTATGCAGTCCCTGATCAGTCTCGTGTGACAGGGCTCGCTGGCTTCCAACGAGGTTCGTTTTTAGCTGCATACCACCTACAGCAATTAGCTGCTTGTGCTTTTGTCTGTTTTCTGGCATTATGCCCTTCCCTTTCATGGGATTCCTCTTTTCTACTTGGACTAGATGTTTGCAAGTCTCCTGGCTTTGAGCTATTTCAGCAACAATTGTAGCTGAAATACTTAATATTCTCATGAGAAAGACGGCTGGGAGGAATGGGGAGGGGGGTGTCAGCCTCCCAGAGAATGACTTGGAAACCCAATTTAGTGTCACATTTAACGCCCTATATGGAATACACAGGCAAAAAAACGCCTTCTGAAAATAATACCCTGCACGCATCCCGTTGGCACGGGCAGCGAAGTGAAAAGCCAGGGCACAAAACAGGAAAACAAGTTCTAAGATTTAAATAAATCTAGCCTGAAATACCAATTATCAGCAATTTCCCTTTTTTTATCTCGCAGCTTAATGAAAGGAAAATCTTTTCTTTCTAACAGTCTTTTTTTTCCCCACAAGTGGGATGGGAAGAGCACCACAGCCTTGTCAGTAGCGACAGATACTTTACATGTGCACTTCATCACACATTAACTGGAGTGAAGCGACTGCTCCCAAAGGATGCTGCTCACAGATAAATCAAGCCTCCTGGAAAAGGAGCACAAATGAAAACATTTAACATTATCTATTGCCCATGCTCCCAAAACATGATGCATTGCCAATTCTGCTGAGCCTTGACCCAAGGTAGAATTTAACATTTCAGTCTAAATTTCATATATCAAATGATACCGTTTATAAGCACAGAAGAGCAATAACAAGCAGGAGGAAGAGGATGGCAAAAGCACTCGCACAGCGTCACGTAAGGCCTATCAACGTTTCAAAAGGATGGTGGCCGCGCGCCAAATGAACTGTTTAAAAACAGATTCAGACACATGTCCCATTCAATTTTTTTAATGTAAAATACAGGCCCACAGCTTTTCCCAATGCTCACCCCGGCTGGCAGGGAGATTCCCAGGCTGCCGAGCAAGGAAACTGGCTTCAGGAAGGACAGCTATATGGTGACAACAATGTATAAGGAGTAGTATGGAAAAAACAGCTTGCACACACGCTTGCTCCAGCAAGAAGACACGGTCCAAGCCTACAAGCACATGGCAGCTCCATCCTCCTCAAGCTTGCTGCAAGAGAGGTCACTGGCACAACAGAAGTCTCATTTAGCTAGAAATTAATGTGAACTGCAAAAGGTGTGCTGTAGACAAAGACATGGAAGGAAAAGATACCCATCACAGACACCTAAAAAACCTGCTATAGCTCGGCCCAGCGACTCACAAAAGCCATTTAGGTGAGGGACACAGTATCCGAATATACTCACATGCAGTTTTAACCTATATTGCCTTACCCATAAAGATGTTCCACTCTGTGTCCAAGTCCCCTTGGTTGGCCAAGCAGCCTCTCATGACGTTAAAGCAGTAGTTGTAACAGGGCTTCACCGATACCAGACCTCGGCAGTATGGGCAGTACATCATCTTCAGCAGCGCCCGCGTGCCCTGCGGCGTGGGGTTCACCTTTACAAGAGAAAAAGGGGAAAGGAGAAGAAAATTAGCCCTTGGTCACTGAAGCAAAAAACCCCGCACATTTACCCCAGAGTCGGTGGGAACAGAGCTGCGCAGAGAAGATGCAATGGGGTCAGCCACTGCTGTCCGGTCAGAGCTCCCCGGTATCTGGGGATGAAGGGGTTTGGCTCACCTCCTTGGGTGTACCTGCCACTCCAGGGGTCACAGCCAGTCCCCCCCCTCTGCAAAACATTATATGCACTGCAATATATCCAGAGAAAGCTGCCTGGTATTGTGGGACCCCTCCCTTGGCTGCAAGGACAGGCACCCCAAGAGGACACGAAGCATTCGAGATTAGGGAAGGGACTAAAAGGCCACCAAGCCAAAGGGCGTAATGCAAGGCTGCGTTATCCAAGCCCCACTGCAAACACACGCTGAAGAAGATGATGCCGGAATTTCTCAGGAAAAAGCAGCCAAGATGGGATGCCTGCCGCTATCCCCGCGCCAAACGCGCCGGGAGCGTGCCCTCCTCCTCCGCAGTGCTGCGGCTAGGCTCCTCCTGGACAACCGCGGGCAGAGCCCGGCTCCTTTATCTTACATTCAACTCCTGCAACACAGCATTTACATGACAGATACCCGGGTTCATTTACACTCAGCACCCATCACGTTGTCATTCCCCACACCCGAAGGAGGTGGCAGCTACAGCCCCGCAGCCGAGGACAAGCCAGGAGGACCCTTGAAGGCAACGTGCAACCGCTGGGCGTGCAAGCGGAGCTATCTGCAGCAGGCACGTCACCTCCTGAGCCCTCAACAGGGCTATTTTCCAAAGTGACTCATGGTCATTCATGTTTGATTCACTCTTTGGCCCAGCTTCAAAACATTCATTGAAACCATTTCCACCCAGCTGTTCTGAGGAGCATTAGCTCCAGCACCACGTACTAGTGCCGACCACGTGGTGGGTCCGTCAAAGCACTAAACAGAGAAGCTCCCTCAAGAGCGAGTTTAAGTGTTAATTAGCCACACATGAAAATGGAAAATTAAGATGTGATCAGAGATACACTGACAAAATAGAAGCGGTCTCTGGTGTTTTAGCAATGCGCTTGAGACTTCTTGTAAGGTGTTTATGGAGAGCGCTCTAAATAGGTTATGATCCAAGACTGTGCTGAAGGAGGAGAGACACACGCGGCCCCGAGGAAGAGAGGAGTCATTCAGTACAAATGGCTGGAGATGTGGATGGCCTCCGCAGCTCATCTGCTGGGGGTCTGGAAACTGATTTCATGGCAGAGAGGATGACAGGACCGAACGGAGATGAACGTACGTGGGGAAGACTTGGTACCACACATACACGGAGGACCTTACTATTGTGAATCCCATCACAGCACGAGGGCTATGGAGAAACCGAACATGGTCTTCTGGTGCAAAAACTAGTTGGCAGCACATGAAACTAGGAGGCAACAGATTTTTTTAACAAAAACAAACCAGAAAACAAAAAAACCCACTACATAATCAGGCTGGCTTTGCTAACAACATCAGCAAATTTTTAAACCCTCTTTTCTTATGAAAAGAGATCACAGATAAAAATCTGTTGTCTTTCCATTAACTCCAGAAAGGCCACGGTTTCTCTTCAGTGGGCAAAGAAACTGGGTAGAAAGACAGAAGGACTATTTTCTGCGGCTGATGGAGCTCGGTGCTGGATTTCGGCTGGCCAGCAATGTACATTCAGACATCAGTTTACCCCTCCTTTGTCATCTTTACCCCTCTTTTGCCCACAAGGAGCCTGTTTGGCTGAGCAAAAGGATGCTCGATGTAGAAAGATGTTTGTGGTGGTGAGGGAATCTGATTCAGATGCTTCAGAGCACACATACATACATGCATATATAAATATATATATATATATATTTGGAAGGCGCAGCAGGAGCGGGAGCCCCAGCAGAAAGCTCCCTATCGGGGCAGCATGGCTTTAAAGCAGAGCTAGTTCAAACACTGGGAAGAGCTCAAGCAACAGAAACCAGCTACATCAGATGATTTATAGTAGGAAAACTAAAACCAGACAAATGTAAAGGTATCATCTGCCATCCAGATGGTGCAGTCCTTGCATAACAAAAAAGTTGGGGGGCAGGGAAAGAGGGAACTAAACAACATCTAACACCCAGAGACAGAGCCCCGAAGGATGCCCCAGTTTAGTAGTTTCTCTGATAAAAATCTCTTCCCATGACACTTGGTGGTAGGTGCCAGGACCTCCACACCTAGTCCTGAGGCATATCAGCTGATCCCAGCTGTCCTAGCACTGCTGGTCCTCAAAGAAGCAATCTGCATCCTCCTTGGGAAGAAAATTAGGACAAGGTTGATAGCACCAGCCAGGTGCTAGAGCAGTTGGAAGCGGGATGAGGAGCAGGAGACTTCCCCAACCCTATCATGGAAAGCTGTGGCTTTATGAAAGGGAGCACAGGGCACAGTGTGCTGCAAAAAATCACCCGCACAGCAGTGACCCTGGAGGCACCTTCCCATCTTAGGTTCCCGGCTCACCCTGCACGGCTGCAATCCTGCAGCATCCGCCCCGCTTTGACATTTCATAGGGGTTGATCTTTATGAATCCCAGCAGATGCAGGGGAAACTGAAGCCGCTTTCCCACGTTCCACAGCGGACAACGTGGGATGGTCACTTCAATCAGGTCCTTTGAACAAAGACCCAGGATGATTTTAAAAGCAAACGGGGTTTTGCTTCCTTCCCTACGTAGGTTTGTGGCTCTGAGCCCTACACAAATCTGGGTAAACGGGGCGATAAAAAGAACCCCCAGCCTGCAGTGACTGCCAAACCGAACCCTAACTAGTGATGGACGTGACCCACAGGGAAGCTGTTGGTTTGCAAGACAGTTGCAGGGGAAGAGGAAGACAAAAGGGGAAATTCGACAGTCCAGATCTGGCATTTTATGGTGTCAGAAAGCAACAGGAAGGCACAAGCGGAGATCAGCTCTAAGAGAGAGTTTCAGGGAAGATTATGAGCAATTACACCTCGTTACAACAGTGATAAATGCTTAACTGCTGCGTATCGCTGCAACGAGAACCTTAACCCCTGGCAAGGGGCCCGTACCCGGTCCAGACCGACTCTGGATCTGTCAGTGGGCTGTGCCATATGTTGCACTGGCAATTCTTCACAAGCTTTTAATGTTCGCTCTGCCACGCCAGGTGCAAGCTCTTAAAACACCATTGTATGTAACAGTAAACCCAGATATGCTTTGTTCTGGGGTTGTGTTTATCTTGGAAAGCAACTCAAGTTCATTCAAACTCTACTCTAGAATGACCCTCAAAAACCAAATAATCTCCTTTCTAATAAAGCAGAGTCCCAAAGAAAGCTTTATTTGCTGAAGAGGATTTACTCTAGTAGATTTGAGCCCAGGTAGTAGTACGCTGTAGTGCACATACCCTGTAAAAGCTTATAATAGAAGTAAATGCACTCCAATCCCTTCCTTTTATCTTGTGAAATTTATTTCCCTTCCGTGGCGTTCCACGCCACTGCAGCAATCCATCACCCTGCGGTTTCATCATGTAAATTACAATTTGTCCATGTCTATATGCTTTGTCAAACGTGAAGATTAAAAGCTGCTAACAGATGTGTTTTGGCACCAATCTTCACATTCGTATCGAACTTACTCCTTAAAAACACAAATTTGCACACAATCCACAAAATTTAAGGGAAAAGCAAACAGTTCTGGCCTTTCTGGGCTTAATCCAAACGTTTCGTATCATATATGTTGAGGTACCCCCAACTTACATTTACCCGTGAAGATACAATCATGTTCTTGTAAAAATGACATGTTCTTGGTAAAATAAAATCTGGTTTTTGTTGGTACCTTGTCATATCCATCCCATTTCAGAGTCTCACATAAGGGAAGGAGCTTACCCTACGTCCTTAGCCTTTGGCAATTGCATCTGGATGAACACGTCTGGTAGAAACTCCACCATTAACGCACACGCCTATCAAGTGAAATGCCTTGTTAACAGCCTACCACAAAGCCACGAAAACTCAAGAAAAACCAATCTGTGCAAACAGATAAAGTTCAGAGAAGCAACCAGCTTCTTTTTCCCCTCCTTCCCAAAGCAAGGAATAGCTAAGGAAGGACGACAGAGCTCCAACCACGGACGGTCCTGCGGGGAGCTCCCACCAGCTGCCAGACAGCCAGAGCCACGTTTTATTCTCTCACTCTACCCTCAAGTTAACATTAAGAATGTTAATAACAACATTTAAAATCCTGTCAGCTTTAATAACTATTTATAATAACACTGATAACTCAGGCTTTCTTATTTTCCAAGCTTGCACAACAGCAGCGTTGCCATGCCAGCAGCACAGCCACCAGAAAACATAAAAATCCAACAATCTGAAAATAAATGCAGTGAAATTGCATTTGATTTATACCGTGTTCTCTTTGCAAAAAGCTGAATTAGGGCAATACTGGATAAAGAAAACTGAAGGAATAACTTCCCAGTGACATGGGAAGATGATTTCATGACTTCAAAAACTAACTCCAAAGCTGACTGAAGGACTGTGGGATGCTCCAGGTGAGCAGCCAACTTAGGCAAGCAAAGTGTCGTCAATTTTTGGGACCAACACAACCTTACTTGCATCATTTTTTCCTTCCCTCAGTGTTGTGCAAGAGCATCATCTTGGCACATGCCGGTCCAGACGTTCAGCTCACTGTGGAGCAGAAGATCACTCAGGCAGCTCTCGGTTTGCTTCCCCACCTCAAATATTCCAATGAAAGTGTTTTGGAATTAACTATGCATTTAACCAATTTTGCTGGAGCGGTGCTAGCACATGAATAATTTAGAAAGCATCTGGTTCAACCACAGATTTGGGCCTCCGAGGTCTTGCACAAGGGAGCACATTTAGTAGCGATACTTGGGAACTGCACGGCTCTGTGCCTTGTCAGTGTTCGCTACCTGCGGCGACGTCTGCTGCAGCTTTATCTCGCTGGTTACAGTCACCTCCGCGCAAGGAAAAGTTCAAGAGTACATTTACGCTCAATTCCCTGCTTATAGCTTGCTTTTCCCCCTCCCCAGATGTGACACTGCCAGAGAGGAACAGCCAAGCTCCTGAGAATCACACCACCGGTCGCTCGACCTGCTCGGTCTTAACATTAACGTGTCAAAAGGGGAGCACCATGTGCTTTTCTTCCCCTTTGGCACCCCCAGCCCACACCGGGCAGAGGGGACCTCGGTGCCAAGCGGACGCCTCTTCCACCAAATGCTTACCAGGGTCAGCAATTCAGTAAACGTTGCTCTTGGTGTCCTGAGGACCAATGCACCTTTCAAACAAAGCTTGTTCTCCAAAGCTCCTGCCTCTCCCCGACCCAGAGACGCAGCAGATAATTAGGAGCGTTCTGTTTGCTTTAATGAGCAAAACAGCGAGATCATTTACCTTGGCAGCTACACCCAAAAACTTCCTTAGTTATCCCTCACATTGTTTGCAAAATTACCAGCAGAACTTCCCCCCCAGCATTGTCAGGGAAGGCAAAGAAAGGAAAAAAAACCCCAGTGGACTGAAACGCTCCTGCATGATGCCATCAGCTCCAAACCCACAGCCACATCCACGCTCGCTCTCAGCACGTTAAATCCGCGATGATTGCTGCTTGAGCATGCTTTGAAGGCTATGCCTAGCGCAGACCCTCAGATGGCTGGAGCTGAGGCAGATGCAGCCACATTCTTGGCAGGTCTTCTCAGGGTCATCTTTGATGTGGAGAAGTGCTTGGTATTGTTTTCTGCATTGATGTTTGCCCTTGGCACGTGGAAGGCAACGTCCTTGTGCATGGCGGCCCCTCAGTCTGGCCCCACGGCTTGCAAATTGCTGCCTAGACAGCATTGCTTCTTCAGAGGCCCCTCTGCAACGCTAAAAGGGCTCCTTGGCTCTTCTGGCTGCTTCTCGGTTGCCCATGAAGCAGCAGCATCTGCCCCCCGTCTCCTCTCAATGCGTGCAAGGAAAACATTTCATTTTTGTCACTTCCCTGGGAGGGTTTGCTCTTACCCAAAGGGTGCCCGGCTTCGTTGGATGTAGGAACACAAACTTCCACCTGAAGAAGGATTAAGGGCACACTCCCCTTAAGTCAAACCAAGGGCAAAGACCGCACAAACAGAGATTGGACCTCTGCTCCCTGACTAAACTTTTAGATCCTCAAATGGTAATTATGAGGGGGACAACATTTACTGAAATAGGAGCTCAGTGCCCGAAAATTTTTGATGATACCGGCTTTAATTCTTATTCATTCAGTGTTTTATTATTTTCATCACTGCTTCTCCTAAGCTAATGTCTGGTCCACATTCTGCATCCATGCTGAGAAGGGCAGGAGCCACGGTTCAGGAGATGCAGCTGGAGGTAAGGGAGCTCACGCAGGCCAGCGGTAGGTTGGTTTATGAAGGTTCAGCACTTCACCTTGTTCTCCATGGATGTCTCATTAGAGACAAGGCAGCTCAGAGCAAAGGGGGTTAAGAACCCACCAGGCTCTCACTCCAGCTTTGGAGCGGCTGTGGGAAGGCAATCGCCTGCCCCCTCTGCAATTCTCTTCCGTAAACAGTTTGAAGAAAATTCCCTCCTTGGCTGCTATCATCACACTTCATTAGGGAAGAAATGCTGATACCAAGGAAGCCGAGCCTCCTCCACCCACCACAAACATCTCCAGCAGCTTCCTCTCGGCTGTTAATGTCTCCTGAGGACAGCAGAGGAGGAGGTAGGTGTATTCCTCATGCGAAACTGTGCATTATTTCATACGGCTCAGATCTGTGCTTCCAAATTAAACACCATTTCTTGCATACAACTCTGAAGCTGCTGCCTTTCCCAAGGTTCCCAAGGATGGGCTGGAAGCCCCCTTCCAGCAGCCCAGCTGCTTTGGTGGCAAGTATGGTTTTCAGCCTGCAAATGCTTGTTGGGGAGGTGATCTGGGAGCCTCCAGAGCTCCCAGCAGTTCCTCAAACGATCGGACACAAGGGCAAGAGGGAAAAGTGGTAAAAGAACCCCAAAACAACAGTTCATCAGCATAAATCTCCTGGAGGGCTGCAGAAAACTCTCACCACCAGTGCAACCGCAGGAGGTCCCATCCACAGATCCCCGTCTGCAGCTCTGCGGAGAGACGATGATGCAAACACAGGGATTTGATATCACGTAGCTGCATGCTTCGTCCTTCACGCCCCTCCGCTGCTGACCTCCAGCCAGACCTCCCTTCCCAGCCCGTGGGTCAAGCAGGCTCCTCCCGACCCTACAAAATGCTGTCGGGGGCTCAGTCCTTGGCTTTGCCGCCTTTTCCTCCCACAACAGGGACCTCCATCCCATACCTGTAGTTGACCTGCACCCAACAAGCCCCTGGGCACTTTGCCCTCAAAGGTGTCATGACCCTCGACCAGGCTGTGCGTTTAATCGCGTGTAACTAATTAAGGGAACATCTCTGCAGCTTGAGAACCACCCAGTTGCAGGTTCTCACCCTTTTTCAGTCACTCTGGGCTCTGGCTTGTATTTGCTCCTTTTTTCCACCCCTGGCCGGGGCAGGAAATGTCACTGCTGGCAGCAATTTAACCCGGCTGATTTTAGTGCTTGTCGAGGGCTAAGTAGCAAGCGAGCAATTAGGGGATGGGCAGATTTCCGTCTCCCGAAGGCGAGGGCAGGAAGGTCAGAGAGAAAGCACCAGGCGTCAGCAGGCGACGGAGGGAAGTGCTGGAGGCCCCCAGCCCCTCGCAGCCCACCTCAGATGCAGGACACATCTCCAGCAGGCAGAAACAGCACCCTGGGTTTTCTTCTCGGATCTGCTGTTCAGGATGGATCTGGAGAATTTTCTATGTTTTGGGTCCAAAGGAGGGAATTTGAGGGGTGAAGACTTGAGCATCAAAATTGTGGTTTTTAGACACAGTTTGAAAAAAGTCTGTGCTTTCTCTGCATTGTGTGTTTGGGCAGCAGCACGTGGCTTCTGATCCATCCAATGCCAAATTGAAGCTATTTCCTAGCATTCTGGCTCAGAAATCAAGCATGTTTGCAGCTTTTCAATATTCTCTCTTCTTTTCCCCCTTTACTCCCAAACTCACGCAAGAACAACACCTTTCTAAATGCACCTCGCTAGCAAAGATGTAAAAATATATAGGATCATTAAAAAGCCATTAAGGTTGTTCTACTATAAAGTGCTCTTTGCTCTCCTGATAGCACCCTGGGAAAGTAAAAAGCAGCTGAGTCTTGCAGGAGTTTGTATTTCGCCTCCTGAGGATTTTCAATTAAACATTTTTAACTTGCTTGTTACAAAACGCATTAAAACTAATTTGCATTACTTTGGACATTTTTTCATAAAGAAGATTTATCCCTCAAGTTAATCCCTGGTATAAGCAGTCATCCCACTACAACTCTTAAGTAAAAATAATAAGGAAGCCAAGTCAATAGAGTCATTATATAGAGCTCAGCAAAGCCGGGCTAATCTATATGTAATGTGGGAAGCCCCAAAACACAGCCGCAAAGCAGCAGGCATAAAATCATCAGCTTTTAAACTCGCATATAGAATTTCGCATTGTGTCTTGCAGAAATGGGATGTTAGATTTCCACTGAATGAGATTAAAACACTATAGAAGAGATTATTATTCCTTCCACTGCTGCAACTAAAGCTTAGGTATTCAGCAGCAGGGACTTTTGCTGCCAGTTTGAAAAGTCAATCTGTTGCAGGATTTCCAGTGCAACTTGTGAAACTGAAGTGGAAAGTGCGGTAACTGTGATCGTCCACGGCGCGTGAGCTATTTTTGCAGCTGAGTGGGTCTCTGGGTAACCTTCCACACTTGAGCAATTAATTCTAGAGTTGAAGGCAACTCTACACTCGAGGATCTTCAAAAGGGAAAGAGAAATCACAACGCCACCTCGGGTTCATGACTCTGATTCGTAACAGATGCGGGGACCGTAGCCCTCGTGGTCCCATGTCAAGTCTGGAGACATTTTGATGAATTCTGAGCAGATGGAGCATAAACACGATCCCTCATCCACGCACGTTTACTGCCTATCAAGTGATTGCACATTCCCAAAAACTGTACTGGGGCTTAGCGGACGGACCTCCCACTTGAATACTTCATCCGCCCTCTCCAGTGGCGAAAACCCTTTTTCCCTTTCTTTCTGACCACAATATCTACCAGAACACCACACAGCCAGAAAGAAGAGTCACCAAATTTGAAACCCCAACCAAGAGGCCAGCAGGCTTGGCCAGTGACCTGACATGGAGACAGAACGCTTGGCCTCATCCAGCACCGACCCTCCCTCCCACATCTCCTTCCCACCACAGGACGGCGTCCCTGAGGCTGGAGGATTTTGTGGTCTCGTAAGAGGGACCCCGCCTGTCACCCATGGAGCTCCACAACACCCATCCTCAACCAGCGGCACGCAGACACGTCTCGCACAAGAGTCATCACTATTAAATGGGGACTCAAGGTGTCCAAGGACCTAAACCTGCCCCTGCTAACTTCCAACTTGCTCCTGGAGCCTGGATATGTTAGTATGGCAACTCTTCCCTTGCTAATATTCTCCGCCCTATCGCACACATGCAGGCTTATCACAGGCTGTTTTTCTCATTTCTCTTCAAGAAAAATTAACATGGAAGCAGATTTTTTTTTTCCTTTCCAGAGAGACAGCATTTTAATATTATCCCTGTAAGTCAAAGCAATTTGAATGATTATCTCACTTAACGATGCTGCTTGTGCTGCCTCCAAAATTGCGTTCTGCTTCTAAGAGTACCTGAACAGTTATTCTTTTCTGTTTAACTTCTTTTTTTTTTCCTCCCTTCCTTTCCTGGCACTTAGGGTGATACAAACTACTGCTTGCCCTTTCAGCCGAGTGTTTTATTACTCTGTAACCCGGTAGAGAGAAAGTAAACCTCTCTCTGCCCTATTAAATGATTACACTAAATTTTCTATAGCCCACAGGAAATGAGTTTTTTTTAAAAGGAAATCACTAATATTTTTTATCTCACACAATCACTTTAAGGGGATTATTAACTACACCTGTACCCCATACCATACAACTCAGATTAAGTTACAGACAAATCTGATGTCAAAAAAAAAAAAAACCCAAAAAAACCAACAGTCACCCCACTTAAACCACTCCAAAGTGGTTTATAAGAAGAGGGAGGTAAACATTCAAGTGATCAACACATCACATCTGTTTGATCCCCCCAAAAAAGTGACTTTACCATAGAAGTCTGAGGTCTAACTCATGCTGCGTGTGAGGCACCAAGTCCAACTGGCTCCTGCCCTGTGCATATGGCTCCAGCTTATACTGTTATCATAAAAGTACTGTTTGCTCATGCTAACAGCCTCTCCCCATGCCTGGGAGCAAGGAGCAACTCATCAGCTGCTCCATAATAGATGCCCATAGCATCCATGACTCGCTGTAATTTGAAGGCAATATTAAGAAGAAGATACAGCCATTACACAAGAAAACATGGTTATTTCCACTGCAGAAGGTATTTAATTTCCTGCTTGTTGCTGTTCCCTAGACAGGAGGACAGCATCAACCTGGGCAACGTCCCCGCTACTGGGCGGTGGTGTCCCCAGAACATGACTCTACCACGTAGTGGCACAGCCTGCACAGATGGAATTTGGTTCCATCTGCGCTCAACTACCAGCAACGTCTTTAGGTACCCAGTCAGGATGACGGGGAAAGACGCTACCTATCACGGGTCCATGGGACACGGGAATAATCACAAGACGGAGCTCACCGCGGACACTTTGCTCACGACGTCCCTCGCGACGGCAAGGCCCTGCGCGAAGGTGCGGGCAGCCACGAACGCTCGCGTCACTTGGAGCTTGAGCTTCCGCGGCACGTCCCCGAAGGGCTTCAGCTGCTCGGTGTACTTGCTGACGCACTCGAGGTACTCGTCCGTGAAGTGGTACTGGGGGTTGACCAGTCGGAACATGCGCTCCAGCAAGCGCGCCCAGAACTCATTGAGCATCTCCTCCAGGTTGACATTGCCACCCACGTAGTACCGCTTCAGCTCCACGAAGAGGTCCTTGAACAGCTCCGAGTTCTGCATGTACAAACGGCCGTACGTCCTCACGAACATGTCGTTCAGCGACTTCTCGGCGTTTTCGAGAAGTTCTTTGAAGAACTCTAGAAAAGAGGAAGAGAAGCCATGGTAAATGCCGGCACTGGGTTGCGCGTTCGCACACTTCTACAACCACTGCCATTGCTTAACTGGAAAATTCAGTACAATGAGACCACCACCCAAACGAAATGGAAAGTTAAAGGACTCCCTAAAACTTTTCAATTTATATATCTCAAAATTCTTGATTACTCTTCATAAACCAACCCCCTAACCTCTCTCCAGATCCAAAGACTTGCATGAGTGAAATCTCTTTTGATGCAAATCTGAATACCATGACAAAAGTCAGCAAAATAAAAAAAAACAAAACCACCAAAAAAAAGGCCAGTTTCTTATGTTACCATTCAGCTGTCTTAAAAGATGCAATTTCAAAGCACAAGACTATCAGAAAGCAAAAAGAAAAAAGTTTTGGGTTTTTTTTTTATTGAACAGACATTTTGCACAAATGGGTTTTTCTTTTCGGTTCTTGTCACTTCATTTTCTGGAATGATCATAAGCCAGCCTCAAAAATTAACAAATTTTAATACATTTTAAAAACAAACCCAAAAATCTACCTGCAGGTTCTTTCTCCTGTCTTGCAAGTTTGTCAGCTCTGGGGCAGGGCCTGTCTCTAATTACCTAATTGGTCCTGATTGCAGACAGGGCTTCAGATGTTTGTGGCAGTACAAAAAAACCCCACAGTTAAGCCAGAATTTGCTCAAAATCCAAGGGCTAAACACTTGGCACAAGAATGACAAAGAGATTTTTCAGATGACAGTGGACAGACGGGGGCCCTTGGGTTTCATCGCTTTCTAAAAGCAAATCCCCACCTCGGTTCACCCTCCCAGAGCACCAGACAGCCCGGTGCCAGAGCGGCCGCTGCCAAAGCGCCATCACCACATCTTGGCAGTGCCACGAGTCTCTGACACCGATAATGAGCTGACCTGACGATGTCTGGCACATCAGATGCATCTGCCAGGTCAGTTTAAAGAACGTCCCTGCCAAGACAGCGCCATCAAAGCCTTGGCACCTGGGTCTAAGCGAAGACCGCCCTACTGCAAAGCCTTTGCCTTGGAGATTTGGTGTAATGAGTTGAATTAAAATAAAAAATAGGGGAGGGGTCCATTAAACCAAATGCATTTGGGTCATTTTGGAACAAAACTCCACGCTACTTTGCCTTGGGAAGGAGCTAAGGAGAGCAAGGGTAGGTGCCCAGGACAATCCGTCGTGTGCCGGCGGTGCGCGCGCCGGGCTGCCGCCCGTTTGCTCCAACCCCGTGGGGATGCCGGCACCCCAGGATGCGGGCGCAGCCTCTCCACCGCCATGCACGGTGCAGGCGAGGAAGCGTATTATTTTACTCATGCCACCAGCAATTGAGGATTCTGACCTCTGCTTTTCTGTGACTCATATTCAATAAATATTTTTTAATAAAACATGCCTCTGTGGTTTTTTTAATCCTCAAAGGAGTAATGTTTAGAGCCAGAAGTTGTTAGAAGGGGCGGGGGGGGGGGAATATTTTGGCCCAGCGTGAATTTAAACCTTGTTAAAACGTATTACAAGTATGCTGAAGTTCAGATTTTCGTCTTCAAAGTGCTCCAGTACAAACAAAGCCTAACACAGAAAACATTTTCTGGAAAAACTGAAACATTCTTCGAGTTCCTGATGAACAAAGTCATGGAGCTCGGGGCCTGACATGGCTGTATATAATGCAGCCTCTTAGGAGCACAGGAGAAATGATCCAGGGAAGAAGAGATTGATTTCAAACACCCGACACGTCCTCTGTCCAATATCAGCAGGAACCTCCACTTTCGTTCCCATGACTGGCATTTCCTCTCCAGGAAGATTTTTTTCTGTTGAGTTTATACTATAGAGATTAGCTTGGTGTATATTAATTTCTAATTCACTTAATCATTTTGAAGGCTCACTTCCTTCCTTTGCTCAGACCTTTCAGCATTCACCAAATAAGTTGTTTATTTAAATACTTTCATGCCAGGCACAAGAGCTGGCAGATGCATCAGCAAACTCTTCAAAAGGAATTAAGATTTTGAAATTATATTGATGGGAAATCTATTAATACTTCCAACCACCAGCCTAAAGGAACCCAAAGTAATGTTTTAAGCCAGGAAAGTTATCTTAAGTAATACATCCATATTATCATAACCAATTTATTCTCCTGCCCAAACTCATTTTATTAGTTACACTCCAAAGTGTAAGTTGAATAAACTGTATCCAGGCTTTAGAGCACTTCATCTCTTAGCAATTTTTCATGTGGGCTAGAACCAGGTATGTTCATTAATTAACCTGAAAAAAAAAAAAGCTGCCTAATTAGCAGCGAATACCTGTGCACCTGCAGTCTTCCAGCCACCAGCTTTTCCTTGCCCAAAAGGAAGGTAAATAAAGGAAATGAAAACTTCCCACCAACACCAGCCACTTCTGAAACCCCAACACAACACTGCTGAAGGAGGCACCCCGTACATGCAAAGCCATCGTTTCTGGTTCGAGCGCCAGCCAGCGTTTCCATAGGCAGAAAACACCCATTCTCAAGTGCCACTTTCCAAATAAAAAGGGGAGGAGGACAGAGGAGGCTGTGTGCCTGCAGCACAGAGTCAGCACCCACCCCTCCGCCCCGCAAAGCTTCCCCGCCAGCATCCCCGAACCGTGCCGGATGGGACGCCCTGGTGACCGGCACCGGTGGCTTGGCCCATGGGTGGCCTCGCTGGCACCTCAAGGCTCCTGGGGTGGGGATGAGGTTGGGAAGGTGGGGAGGAGGGATGCCGAGCACGGCACCGGGGACGAGGGGCCACCCCACGCCAGCACGCGGGGACGGACCCAGTGGCAGGACACGCGTGGCAACTGGCTGACATCTTCCTCCGTGCAATGCATAGCTGTTGCACCGGCACTCTTAACTTGGTCAGCAGCAGGAATTAAATTTTATATATACACACACACACATATACATTATATATGTGTGTGTGCATGTGTATATATGTATATACATAAATGATTTACTCTAGCTGTTGGCATACTACAAGTCTGCATCCTCAGTTTCTGTCTCCCCTTCAAGAAATCAGCCTGGGCACAGCAATGAACATTAAGCTTTTCTTTGTGCAAACCATGGGCATAGACGTCTGCAACGAAGAGAAGAAAGCCCAAAAGTCCTTTTTATGACTTAAATGCTAATCTGACTCGTAACTCCCTACATCTAATTAGATATTAATTCTCCCCTTCACAGAAACAAGCTGATTAGCAAACACCAACATAACCCAGCATTAACCTTGCCACCACAAGAAGAAAAATGGCAGGTTCCTCTCTTATGTCTTGACTGTTTGCTGGGTAAAATAAATGACCACCTTTCATTTGTATTAGAAGTTGACTTGTTCTCAAACAAAGCAAACACACAAAGGCCTCGGTTGCTTATTTTACAGCACTGTAAAAGCACGTTTTACAGCTGTGTTGCAAGCAATCTGTACTCATTAAATTATCACTCTGACAGGCTTCCTGTGAAAAGCTGTCAAACGCAAACATTTTTCACAGGCGACAAATCATACTTTGCCGGTGCTCTCCGAGACGCTGCTATCCGGAGGGATGGCAGGCTCGCTTCTCCCTACCAGTTATCTTGTTTAAACTCCCAGAACAAGGGTTGGCCCCTCTGTCGACAAACACATACAACGCCGGGAAGGGCTTCGCAAACTGACCCGCAGGAGCAGCACGTGGCTTAAAGGTCTCCCTGGTTCTCCTAGCTAAGAGCAGAACATGGGGAGATGTCTGGGTTACACGGAGAGGATGGACCATAGACAAGGCACTGGGCTAACGCTGCTTGGCCAGCTCTGGTCCAACCCGATATGGGCGCAAGTCCACATTTTACTACCTCAACCCATCTCAGCTAAGCCCTGCTGATGCAAAGTCATCTTGTCACTCAGGGTGATGCTCAGGAGGACGAGCGCAGGGACGAGGGTACCAGCGCTGCTGTCCACAGAGCACAGCCGAGCTGTCTGGTGGGACCAGAGCCACAAAACCTTTCCTAACACCAAGAAGAAACTTAAAAATTTGTCTGTATTGCAAAAGAAATCCTGTGGACGCTACGGACTTTGATGCTCAAAGGAAGATGACATTTCCAATGCCGTTAACTTTTAGAGATAGAAAAGGCAGTAATCTGCAGTCAGACAATCCACAGCTCTGGGCTCTGTTTATTCTTTTAACCCGTTTGAATTTCAGGGTAGAATTTCAATGCCCAACACGCAGAGAAAGTCTAGAGATGTCATGAAACAGTAAGAAAGACTAGATGTGACATATCTGGTATTTCTGCAGCAAGAGTCCTGGAAAAGAAAAAGAAATCTCTGCTTTTGAACAAACCCTTCCATGAAAGAGCACAGTGGGAAAACACAACCATAGTTACTTAGCAATTTCCTTTTTTTCAGGTAATAAGATGTATTACCTGTTTGCAGCTGGAGGGCAGACCAGCTCTGCCAGTAACCCAGCGCAGGAGAGCACCGCACCTTCCCAAGGTGCTTCCACATGACATCAGTTTCCACTGCCAGAATAAACTCAAAACAATCTTTCTTCCAAACTGCGGATACATGAGCTACTTGAAGAAACACAATCACTCCACCCACTACGAGGCACGGGGCAAATCCCACCTCCAGACAATTCATCCGCTTCCTTGGATTTTTGTGCCCAATATTTTGTTTTGATCTTGGATTCACAGGTCTCATCTGAAAATATCCTTTTTTTTTTTTTAAGTAAGAAGGGATGCGACATTTTCCTATTCCTCGTGCTAACATTTTCAGATATATTAAGAGTGGGATTTTCATACAAGAGGGCTTTTGATGAGGAGAGCCCGCTGCTGTAGGGCACAGTCCTACCTAAATCAAAGGCGGCTCCTGGAAATTAGGCGAACACATCAAAGGGGCACATTCCCCTTCACCCACAGGCAGGTTTGGCATTACCCCATGAATGCGGGTGACAGAAGAAGCAGCAAAACTGCCTGGCCTGAGCTGCCTCCTGCCACCACCGGCACCGTCTGCCCCTTGGCAGGACTGAAACACTGGTGTCCTCTGCCCCTCCAGCCATGCCCCAGGCAGGGAGTCCTCAGGGCTGAGCCCATAGCCGACCACCGCAGGAGTGCAAAGTTTTGCCTTGAATCTCCTGATCTTCAGGAATGAAACACGTTTATTTCAGAGAATAATTTCCCGGAGAGAAGCATGGCGCTCCACAGCACCCCGCTTGCTCCTCTTCCAGCAACTACAAAGACTCAAATCATGAGCAACCCAGGGCTCGGCACCAAAAATCCAGTTTTTAGAGCAGAGAAAACCTTAACTGCGGTGCAAAAAAGGCAGAGTCTTATCCAAGAGCTCAGCAAGGCCGCTGAGCCAACGTGCTCTCTAGAGATGCTCATCTGTTGGCCATGTTCTCCTCCCAAAAGGAGACCACGGCTACTGTGCACCTTTCCGCTCCCAAAGGCCGCCGGACATCCTACATTTCCCATGCACCAGGCTTGCTTGGTTCAGAGTTGTGTTTTCAATTGGTCTTATTCTGTTTGAGGTTTCCAAATTAATCATGCAAAAGGATACCAGGTAGACATGCAATTACTCAACACACCTTAAAAAACAAATAAAACCAGGCTCAAGCACGCAGAAGGAACATGCTGAATTTTTATGGGCACAATTAGTTTCAGATAATTTGCCACTCAGCTTTTTGGGTATACTCTTAATATGTTGTCCAGATTATGATTAATTAAGGACCGTCTGTCTTACCGAAACCTTTAATTTGCTTGTCTGTACAGACAATTATGCTTTCTAGTGTGTACAGGAGAACACTGCCACAAAGAGATTAATTATATTTTCTCATCAAATGGTTTACTCATAAAACGTTCACAACAGCAAGATGGATTCCCAGACGAACGCTCTTGCCCGAGCCGTGGCCCCGAAGGCTGTGCCGCAGAGGGGCCGGCGCCGGCACCGTCCCAGCGCCTTCACAGAGGTGCATCTGTGGATGCAAACTCCACCCTGCAGCTGCTCCTACCATGAGAAGCAAAATTCAATCCAGACAGATAAAAGGAATTTGGAGGAAAAGAGACAAATGTTTAACAGCTCTTTTCACCTCGAAGGTGAAGCCATCCGTAGCCATGCCACCTACTCCAAAGGAAAAAGATATTTTTTTTTCCCTAAATACGCCTCGTTACTTTTAATACGCCTTCACTTCCTTTATTGCATATACTGCATTTGTAATTTCCACCAAGGAAAAACAAACCGTAGCTTAACAACCTTTTTCCAGAAGTGTTGAGAAACCGATGAATACATAGTGTTAACACATTTATTGAATATGAACTCAGGAAGGGCAGGGCAAATCCACAAGCTGTTTCTCTGTCCTGTTTTCAAACATGTGTTAGCACTTACTGACATGGGAAGAACTCTTTCGCGGAGTTTGAAGAAGTACAGGCTTAAATCATGCCAGTGTCACAGCATCAGCCCCGCCATGTGAACCTTGGAGAGCTGGGAGGCCCAACAACAACTCCCCAAACTTTGCTTGATTAGTGAAAGGTTTCAATACAATAACAACAACTGGGCTGCAGCCTCATAGGAGAAAAAAAAAGACCAAAAAACAGGATTTCTAGAACTTCTTGTTTCTTGAGGGCCCGAGAACATAATCTTCATCTGCACCCCAGGGCTGCAGGAGCCCAGAAGAGCAGGGAAGAAGCTAAAACACAGCGTGAGATCACCACCATCACACTGAGACTGAGCTCATTAAAGGAATAAGAAGCAACGAAGGAGGGGGGAAAAAAAACCAGTATGGAGATTGCTGTCTGTGATTCAAGAAGCAAACAGCAGCACATCGCACCCTGCTGCATGCAACAGTCATCCCATGAATTGGGAAAGCAGCAACAGCAGAAATGCCCTTGGTCCCCTCTTGGTCCATCCCACACAGCAGGACAAGCCCGGCCTTCGCAGCCTCCTCGTCCCCATTTCCAGGGACCGTCGCTGCTCACGCGTCCCATTCTGGGTCAGCTATAGCGGGTTTCTCCTGCTGCTCCCACGCTGCCTCCTCCCTGAGCAGCAGGTCCTTCATTCCCAGCTCTTCCATCCTCCTCCTCATGACCACAATTCAACAGCCATCCTCCCCAACGCACCTCCCTTGCTGCTGCTTCTTTTCCCTCCATTTTCTTGCTCTTCCTTCCACTCCCCGCCACATCTAATTTTCACTGCACCCAGTCCTCAATCTCAACTGACCCTTCAAACACATTTATTATTTCTCAGCTGCTCTGGCCTGCTGACCCAGGTCCATTTGGTACCAACACACCAACTTCCCACCCCAAACAGCACACATCGCCTGCAAAATCTGAAAGCGAGTTCCTTCAGGTTGCCTCCTGCATAGCCTCATTCAGATGAGCTTTCCGAGACGCTCACTAAGGTATTTCACACAGACATATTTTTCCAAGCCTCTCTTCCTACGACTGCTGTTGAAGAGCTTGAGGAGGTGGGGATGGCTTTCTCGTTCCCGTTACCTCAGTTCCCCTCATCTCGTTATAGTTGCACGGAGAGCTCTTCCAGCTAGGACCACCTCTCTTATTTGTTCATCCAGCATGCAAACGGCTGGATGCTAAGACATTACAATACATTTAACACTAACAAAATAGCCCCAGCCCTGCACCGGTGGAATATCATACCCCCAAGCCCACCATAAGACCCCAAAACACCACCAACTCAACAAGCACCCAGGGCAGCAGCTCCCAAGACCACGCAAGCAATGAGAGCCCGCACATAGGCTAGGCGGCTCCTCTGTGCAGGAAGGAGGAAAAGAGAGTTAATTTTAAACAGACAAACAATAGCTCATTGACTGGTTGACAGCAATTAGTAACCGGAGAGCACCAGGCACGTTTCCTGTAGCCATGTATAAAGCCTGCTGCCCGCATCTTTGCTTTTGGAAAAAAACCAAAAGGGCAAGAGCAGTTTACCTGTGATCTTAACAGCAGAACTGCTTAGACCTGAGATGGCAGAAGACTGTTTGGTCCCTTCAAGCCCATACACAAAGTGGTTTTGCCCATTGCTGAAGTCTCTGCTCAGTTACAAAAACTAGTCCCTCTCTCCCCCTCCCCACCTTACAGGGCTCTCCCCTCCTTTGAGATCTCCTCCTTCTGGGATGACTTGACCTCAGGATCCTTCTGAGCCCCCCAAAACAGAGGTCTGGTCCCCCACTGTCAGAGGAGCACCATCCTTCTCAACAAACAAGACTAAAAATCACAGTGGTTTATGTACCTACTTAAAAATCTCCAGATGGAGAGGAGCCAGTTAAAAGAAAACAAAGAATAAACAGACTTCCACTGTACAGACAGCAGACAATTTGTTTCATTATTGTTGCAGTGAGTGGGAAAGCACAAACAAAAGCCCACAAGTGGGATTTTCTAAAGGAAGCGTGTTGGCGGTCGCTCCCTCCTGCTTCTCCTCACTCACTCCATCCCCACCACAGGCAAGAAGAGGTCTGAAACCAAGCCTGAACGACTGACAACCGCTTCTTCTGCAAAATTTGAGGGACCTTCCCACTGTTTTCTGCCCTGGTTGGTACAAGGTTTGGTGCCATCCCTTTCTGGAGAGGGAAAAATGAGGCTGTGCCTTCATCTAGATGCGAGTGGCAGCAGATAGACAAAACCACTGTATTATTTGTGTGTTAATGATGCAGTCATCATGGGGGCACTTGCCAGAGGATGGGTTGTAATGGTAGAGCTCTCTCCACCACACAGATTTATTCAGAAGCACAAAGACCACGCAGCTCTGGCACAACAAGCATCAAAGGCCCCCCAGGTCTCTGCTCTCAGCCCTCCTGTGGTCCCGCAACACCCGGAGCTGCCTCCTGCGGGGATAAATGCACCAGCAGCCAGGACTAGCCCCAGGGTCCTGGGTGCCACGGACATGGGGGACCCTGGCACATGAGCAGGATGAGGCCCCGGGTCTCTGCTCTTGCAGGCAGTTTCCAATAAAAGAGTTAATACGAGATGAAGGTCCCCAAAGGGCAGTTATTCTGGTAAAGTGGAGCGTCCTGATGGGCTGCCAAATTCTAACTATAGGAGCGGTGGGCTGGGCACCTGCGGGGCTCATCTTTCACCGTTTGCCTCCGCACTGCCCAGAGCAGCAGAGAGGAGACCACCGAAAGCTCTCCCTCGTCCCTCCTGTGTCATAGCCGGTTATTAATACCTCCCAGCCACGCGTCCCGCTGTCCCAGCCCACCTCCCTGCTAACTCCTACCTGGAGACAGTGGCTGGAAGCCAAGGGTTATCTTAACAATGAAATCTGAATTCAGAAATGAGATTACAGCGTTTTTTTCCCCCGTTTCAGCAGTTTGGAAGGTATTTGGCCAATGCCTCCACAACTAGTCACTCTGACTCAGCCACAACCCAGTTATTGGAAGTAATTTGTGCACCCAGGACTAACAACAGGGCTCACTAGAAGATCAAGGGCACCCTGGGATGCTTCGAAGACGCAAGCCATGACCACGCGTTATACCTGTGGCTACTTTGCCCAACACAGACATGGAGCCCACAAACAGGGGTCCCTCTCCAGACCCCCTGCCCGGTCCCCACGCTGCAGAGGGGTGGGTGAACCACGGTCTCGGGGACCTCTGGCTGGCTCCTGCTGCCTGGGTTCAGTTTCTTCCTGCTCCTTGTCCCAAAGGGGTTTCATTTTACACTTCTGTATTTGCTTTATCTTAAATGCTAATGGAAAAGTCAGGGGAAGCAGATCGGAAACGGGATTCTCGGCATTTAATAGCTTCCGAGATGCTGGCTCAGGCTGTGCCATTTTGTACAAATCCTCCTGTCACTTGGGCATTGGGAACACCAAACCTACTGCCAGCCCAGCCCAGGCCACCTCACGTTCGTCTCCTGTACATACCACTCCTGTACAACGAGGGTTGCAGAAGCTTCCTTGCCTTCCCTAAATCCAGAGCGTGCAGAAGAAAGGGACAAGACTTGGTTTAAGTGCAACAGCAAAAGCGCTTGTGAAATGCAGGGGCAGGAGAACAAGCAGTCGCTTGCCGGACTCAGCTCCTCAGGGCAGAGGCTCAGCGGCCCCGCTGCTCACAGGGGCTTGGGGCTCTGTCTGCCCTAAGCACTTTGCAATCAGCCTATTAAAAAAATAAATAAATAAAAATCATTTCTCCCCCCAGAAAAGGCCTGGCACAACAGTTACATCTTCTGAGAGATCCAGGAGGTGTCTTTAATAAGAAAATCTAAGAACATCTGATCTAGGAAGCAAGAGAATAGCGGAAACGCTGAAGAAGAGTTATGGGCTATGTCCTGTCCCTGCTCCAGTTCCTCAAAACAGCTGAGCAATTTCCCCAAAGCATTGCTTGGCTAGCACAGACGCCGGCATGGAAAACTTCAGCCGGAAAGGGCAGAAGAGGTGAAAGTTCGAGTTTAATAAATGGGACCAAGCATTTATGCAGTCTTAATGTCACCATTAATCCTATTAATGTTATTAATCCCTAGGAGAGGGAAGGGGAGGTCACTAACTGGCGAAGATGAGACAAGGCAAAGGAGATTTTAAACACACACACACTTTTTTTTTTTCTTTTTTCTTTAAAGCCCTGACTGCTATAAGCGCTTCTGTGGCATGAGATGCCATCGCAGTTGCACAGCTCTGTGCCTTTCCCACAGCTGTCATCGTCACAGAGGGAAACACTTACATGGCCAGAGAATCTCACCCGTGAATTTCTCAATGAAGCCCATGAACGTGTATCTGAGGTCATGTATGCCAGAAAAACCAGCAAATCTTCACCTTAAAAACATCTAGCAATGGGGAATCTGACAACTCCCAAGGTATTTTTTATTTTATTAAAAAAGCATTTCCCTTACTGCTGAAAATATATCCCTTACTGCCACACTGGGATTGGACTAGTTGTTTAAATTACAACAGGAGAGACCCCCAGGAGCATACAGAGCTGTACTGTAAGCAAATATTTAGACAGGATATATAAGATACGGGACTCCAAAGCTCCAGTCTTCTCCCGGTGTCTGCAAACCAAACGCAGGCAGGAGGATCTGACTCTGTCACATTACGCAAGAGGAGCCAAAATGACTTCTGGTCAGCCCTTTGGGGATGGATAATCAGCAGCTTGTTCCATGTTCCCGATTAAGAGGAGATAATACATTTCTGTACAGCTTCGGTGTCGGATCGGAGCAATTCTGGCAACAGTTCCAACGGCACACAGCGCTCCGGCAACAGCTGATGCAAACGCTCCAAAAGCCACGGGGCATCACAGCCTCCATCCAAAGGACGTGCTGCCGCTTCGACTGTCCTTCTGCAGTGGCAACTGCTGCAAAGGTCAAGCACAGAAGGGAGGCAGCACGGGTTTGCCTCTCCTCTCGGACCTGAATGTCAAGGCTGAGAGATCAGCAGCCAGAGAACCCGCAACAACGATTTTGAAAGAGCTGGAGGACACAGTTTGTTGCCTGAGCTGCATCCTGGAGCGGCCTTTTGCAGCATGGGGATGCATCGCCCTGCGAGAGGAGCGTTCGTCCCACTTGCTGGGAGACCAGTGAAGTGAAGTGAATTCAGTCTCTGCACAACTCATCTTGCCTGCTCAGTCCCTGTACGCAGCTGCTGTGCAGAGGATTTCTCAAACAGAGGAAGGTGCATGGTTCGTTTCGTATCAGCTTTATTTTCATTTGAATGGATTTAGCTACTAGCAATGAGGCAGCCCTGAAGAGCTGCAAATGCTAAAATCAGAGCACGGGCCCATGCAAAGGAAGAGCTCTGGAAGGGATCGCGTGCTTTTCAAATCTCATACCTAGAGATCAGGACAAATGTGTGGGTCTTGATCACCTCCCTCTCCTCTAGGCTGGGCACGTTACACCAAAAAAAGCGGGAAGAATTACGTTGGACAAGGACAACTCAAACATGCAAGGCAGAACAGACCACAGCTGACCCGATGACCAAGCACCAGGACCGAAGGAAGGAAACACCGAACCACAAGCAGCCGATCACTCGATAGGAGGCTCTTAAAAATAAACCAACAAAACTACCACAGCAACCTCTTAAAAATAAACCAACAAAACTACCACAGCAACCCCAACCTGCCCCAGCCACCAGCAAGAGTGCTGCTGAAGAGGGGGTGCCTTCAGCCTCCAGGTGACTGGGCTGGAGGGAGAAAGGCAGTCGTGATTAAAAATCTTCCAAGAGGTAAATGATGGAGGATGGTAATCAGTTAATCTAAAAAAAAATCCCTAAATCAGCTTTGTATGCAGCAAATGAAGATGGAGATCTGATATCAGCAAATGCTCAAGATGGGGCCATTAGGCTTTGGGACAAGCTGAGGAGGTTGCTAGTTCTCCTTCATTAGTTTCGTACAGGGCAAAGAAACACCCTTCAGGGACAGGCTGGGCACAGCAAATCCAGCTTCTAGCAACAGGATCACACCACCCCCTTCCAGATTTGCCTGTGAAGGACCCCAAGGGCTAAGATCAGGATGAGACAAGCACAGGGCACACTGCAAGGGGCTGACGGAAGAACCACGCAGCGCAAACCAAACAGCTCGTACAGGGCTCCCTATCAAAGCTCACCCATTTTGAAGCCTTGTGCTTTGACAGATATCCAGCTCAGCTTAGCTTAATATCTCCCTGCCGTCATGCAGCCCTGCAGCCATCTCTCACCCTACAAACGGGCAGACACACCTAGCAATACGTCTGCACCACGTCAGGGATGCTAATACAGCGAACCGTGCATGCTCTTTGTTTTCAATGCTGCATTTCAAAAAGCCTCGTTGTTCATTTGAGGTGAAGCAGATGCTGTTCCTCTGGTCTCTTTGAAAGGGCTTATCTATGGGCTGGATTTCATTAAGTGTCTTGTTCTGCATTTAATAAGCTTGCAAGTCTAGACACTTTGGTTCTCTCTCTATCACCCCTTTGGTGTACCAGCAGGTAGAGACAACAGAGGTTAAGAGGGAAATATTTAGCTAGCAGATTTAGATGCTATCAAGACGATTGCGTAATTCCACTTTGACTCACTGCAATTTCATACCCAGGGACTTTTTTGCTCATTTGAGTGCCAACCCCTTTTGAAAGAAAGGGGTTGCTATCTGCTGCAGTAGAGTAGAGGGGGTCCCTGGGAGGTTCAAGGAACAGACTTTGGGATACTAGAAGAACATCCATGTTGAACCAATGACTGAACAAGGGAGAAAAAGGTCCAGAGGAGCTGTGCGGTGGAATCCCCCTCTATTACCAGTCGGCAATGACAATGTACAAGCAGAACAAAAATCTCAGCAACACAGTCCGCCTGACTCTTCAGATATTTCCATGTGCAACTGGGCGTCACCTCATTCCCCAACAAGGACAACCCAGAGAGGAGCCTGATGCCCTGCTCCTCCCTCCTGGGGATGCCCAGGGGCAGGGGCCGCAGTGACCGGGAGCACCGAGACGCCTGCAGAGCCCCACGGGAGCTGCCACGACCAAGAGCTCAGCAGTGAAACCAAGAGATGCTGCTCGGACCTCAGACGGGTGCTGTGCTCGATGCCTGGGCATCGACTTCAGCTGTTTGCAGGAGGGATGTACCAAGGCGTTCTCAAAAGAAAGGTGCCCGACTGCAAGGTGGGCAACGCTGGAAGGGTGTGTGCCAGCTGCCTCCGGAGGGAGTTTCTTCCTGCAGCTCCCACGAGCCGGGCATGCCCCATGGAGACCCAGTCTGACGGGACACTGCTGCGGATCCGAGGGCAATGCCGAGACCAGTCATTTGCTTATCAGTCAGCAGTTAGCGTCACTCGAGCCATGGGAACTGAGCCGAGACTTTGTTCATTTTGCTTCTGACCCTGCACCACACTTGAACCCTCGGCCTCCGCACAAAACCAGCTCTGTATTTATCTGCTGCTCTGTTTAGCCCCAAAGGCTAAGTGAGATGGATACGAATCCTGTTGGTTCACAACACGCTGGGAAAGCAATTTTTGTGGATCGGGGTTGCAAGATGCGCATGTTACAACTACACGCACTGCGGGGATGTACCAACAAAACTAACTGCAATCGCACATTAAGAGCAAAATGGTTTTTCAAAAGATTAATCAGAAAGATCTCTCTCTTTGGGAAACAAGCAGCCTTAATCAGCAAATATTTCTCTCTCACAAGATTGCAAAACAAGGCATGCTCTGCCCTCCGAGCCGTGAGTCATGAACTTCCCCAGCAAAGGGGGAGGCAGAGCAGAACAACTGCACAGAGAACAACAGGATGGGAATTTTTTACATTTTATCCCGAGGAGAGCAAGTTCAAGGTCTCTGCACTTACCATCAAACTTCTTGTATCGGGAACTAAACATGGTTTGTAAGTGATTGCTAAGCTCTACGACGGCATTTCTGAAGTCGTGTTTACTCTGCTGGCTGTACTTCTCCTCCATTTCTTGAGAGCAGCATGTGTAGCCTTGCGAGCAGACTTTCAAGTGGTCACCTGAAAAGCAGAGAAGAAAATATCCCCAGTTAAAAGGATTCTCTGTGCAAGGGCAAAGAGGCTGGCTTGCGAGGCAGGGGGTGCGAGGACCCGCAGCACCATCTCCTCCCAAGGAGACCCCCCTCTCTGCAAGCGCTGGACCAGGCACATCAAAACCTGATTCTGTAGAGGAACGTTATAGCAACACATGTAAATACCACGCCTTGTCTTTCTGCAAGAATATTTAAAAACGCCCTTTTATTTATTCAGTTAATAAACGGAATAAACAGATGCTCATCTTGCACAGTATAATTTAAAGAACCAGCAAATTGACCTGTATATACTATGCTATCTTCCATGAAGTTTTTGCCGAGTATTTTAATTACTTCCAATTCATTCCGTTAACACACAACACAATATCAATGGTCCTCTTTGCACCAAGATAAATCCTTTTTTCTTCACCCCCCATCTCCAATTATCACAAGAGAAGTAATCTCTCTCAGTAACAGTTATTACTGATATTCAAATATACTTGCTTTATGCAACAGCTCATGAAAAAGCTTTATATTTCCCAGCTCCTAATTTTACAGTTTTCTGTCATCACCCTAGGCAAAATTCAGTGTTTGTTTTTGGAGAATTCAAACAGATTTTTCTTCCTTCACCCTGAAAGATAATTCTCTCCTAAAAGACATCTGGCTCAAGCTGGCTTGGAGGAATCAAAGTGCTTCAGGATCTACCATAGCTCCGTTTCACAATTTCACAGACAACCCGGGCACAGGACCCGGCCCCATGTAATGCTTGCAGAGCATCTCGTTGCAGTGCAGGCTGAAGCTGTCCCCTTTAGCACCGCCAGTAAAACACTGCTGTCAGGTTTTGGTGGCCACGACAAACTCTTTGCATAGCAATCCTCAGCACCAGCTTCTCCGACAGCACAGCACCATCACGGGCAGGCGGGCTGCTGCTGAAGCGGTTCAAACTTGGGCAAATTGTGCAAATCCTTGTCAACGCTGAAGATATGATCAAAACAAGCAGTTAGGATGAGAAACTCATCCTTCCAAGTCAGACGGTATTTTAAAAGACGCAGCCTACATGTAAGCTGCTGCCTTCTCTCCCATTTCACACCCCGCTGCCAAACCTTATCCCTCAGCCCGAGGAAGCAGATGGAGAAGCGAAGGCCCTTCCCTACCTGCTTGCACCCTAGAAGCCACCACCAACCTCCAACCACCACCAAGGTTCAGAGGCCCACAGCGAGAGCTGCAAAGGACCTGTCAGCCCCCTGCACAGAAAATAACCTCTTCACGACAGGCTGTGAACCAGGCGCTTACTGAAGAGCCATCCTACCCGCTAGAGGACCAGAAATGGGTTTAGAGAAACAAAAGCAATTTTTGCACAGTGCAAAACAAAGCCTGCTCCAACACGAGCGCTTGCTTCTCTGCCTGCCTTGTGCAAGATCTCATAACAACGTCACTTGCCCAGCTAGCGAACCTTTGCATCACTTTGCATGACCTTCTAGCCCAGAAATGTTAGTTATCTCTCCTTTCAGACACTTAAGGACCATTTTAAAATAAGATATAAATATTTTTATATCTATCTATCTATAACTCCTAAGAACCTCTCCTCTAAATCTACTTTCCTTTTGAGTCACAGGGTTTATTTGTTTGTTTTCCCTGGCATTACAGAGAGACCTTGACCAACAGATAATTCTGCCACAGCTAATTTATTGCACAAGGCCGTCCGCTGCTCTTGAATTACAGAAAGCTCAAAGTCTGTTACGGGAAGCAGCACTGCTTAGGCACAGCCTTCAGAAAACACAGAAAAATCTCGCTGTCTCCTTACAGCTATGTTTTCCTTTCACGGACTCTATTTCTTCCCGTCTCAGAGGAGCACCTCCAGCGGCAAATACACGGCATTAAGGGGTGCAGCACTGAGGGATGCAGCTCCATTTAGCTTGGTAAGTCATTTAGAAGAGAGGAAGAGGTGCACCCAGGATTTTTGGATCCTGCCCACCAAATCCATCCCGAAGCACACCTGGGGACTCCTCCATTAACCTGCCTTACTAGCAAGCATTAAAAAAAAAAAAAAAAAAGTGCCCAAGTGCCAGCACTTCATTTCACTTCAAATCTCTTTGCTCTGGTTCCAATACAGGACTAAGGCTCTTTGACACAACAGGAAACAAATAAAAAGCAGCAAAGCGATAATTGCAGCTAGAGCGATGGCGAGTTTCACAATGTCAAAATAATTTCCTTTTGAAAGTGTTGAAACAGGTTTGGGTTTTTTTTCCTGAATTTCTTGTGGGGGGGAGTATGTTGGAAATATTTTACCTGAAAAGGTCTTCATGATTTCAGTACCATTTCCATGATGCATGCCTGCCTTCGGTGGTTACGACTTACATATTTCCCATTCTTTTGTGTTGGAGAGGTAAGCCTCTACCCTACTTGGCAAATTCAAACCTACTGATAGTGGGATTTCCTTTCCTAGTTACACTTCGCAGACACTTCTGAAGTTGTCCACAGATGCCCTTGGATCCCTAAAACAGTGGGGTTTTTTACAACTACTCCAATTTATTTATGATTAAAAACTAAAAGCCCCATGTATTTCACAAATACAAGTAACAGTTTTATGTCTATTTATACCATTAAACTAAAGTTACCATCCCACCTAACGTTACAAAGCAAAATACTTTTTCTTTGATCCCCCTCATCCCAGATTTGCAGGGTGCCTCCCTGGGACACACGTGCAAAGCCAAGCAAGGAGAACACTACTGACAGTAAATCAAGCTTGAACTGATCCCATTTGGTTCATCATTAAGAATTTATTCTCCAAAATGCAACTCAGACATTCAAAAATGAATGACCAAGCAATCTAATTATGGAAGATATTTCTCAGTCATGTCAGCACTATGTGGTCTTGGCTTGCGATCAAGAATTAGCTCTGTCTGGAGCTGAGGAGCTCTGGCTACTAAGTGCTAATCATAGGAGGATGCACTGTGTTACCCAGTGTTAAAAAACAGAAAGTTTAGGGTTGTGGACTGCTTTTCTTGCAGTTTTCTTACGCCACAGTGGGAGATACCAAGGGAAAGTCACTGCAAGGCCCTGGGGCCCCTGTTTTCCCACGGGGAGGGTTGTCCTTAGCACCTCCGCATCCCTGAGAATATATCCTCACTTAAGCAAAGCAACAGGCACTGACAAGGTTTGCGAGAAATCTCATGCCTAGCCTTTGTTTTAAATCAGCTAGCAGAGCTGATCCGTTGAGCATCCATCCACAGGACTCAACCCACGCCTGAATTTGCAGGGAGAGCAACGCAACATCCCAGCGTCCCATCGCCTGCTCGGGTGATGAATCCATCCCATCCCCCTTCGGTGAGCAGCTGTGGTGGTGGGAACTGCTTACGCCTCCAAGGACGGACCCCGAAGCACGGCACCATCGGACAACAGCTTCAAAACACAACAGTGCTACAACCACGGCATACAGAAGAACGAAAACGAAGCCTGGAAAGCAGCCGCTGCCAGTGGTCCACATGAGCATGGACCAGTTATGTACATGCAAAACACCAACCTAGAGCCAAGACCAAAGACAACGCCCGTCGTTTTTCCAACTGACGGTGACCTCCTCTACAGAAAAGGAGTGAAAAATATGAGTATTTAGGCCCACTTAAACAGAGATTTAATGTTTATGTGTATTATGTAAAGAACGCTCATGGTGTGCGCTCACTGTCAAGGACACATTCGGCAATAATTATTTCCCAAGTTAAAACTCATCAAACAATGCCCATACAAGGCAACTCTTCATCTACTGTTGAGTGTTAAAGACTCGGCAGCTTTTGTAATTTATCACCATGTGAGCACAGCAAAAATATAACTCTGCCACAGCTTCCTTTCAAGTTAGGCTTTTTATTGAATTGTTTGGCAGGGTGTGCAATCATCACGTCGGGGGCTGCATGGCAAAAAGAGCTTAAGTAGCAGAGAACAACTCCAAATATCTACCGCATATGCACACCATCGCTGCAACTTGTCATGGATTTGCAGCAGATCTTTCCCATGGCCTGTCACAGCAAGACTTTCTATTTTATATTGCATATGAATAGAGAGAGAGAAACAAGGGACCAAAATTACAAAAGACGCTTGCTCCTTGGCTAGTTAACAGCGCACCTCTGGGGAACGGAGGTGGTGGTTTAAAGATAGAAATGCAATGGTACACAGTGTTACCATCTGTACATCCAGGGAAATGTGCTCAGAAAGGTAATCTTGCAAACTTATG
Organism: Theristicus caerulescens; assembly: GCA_020745775.1. Lineage (NCBI taxonomy): Eukaryota > Metazoa > Chordata > Aves > Pelecaniformes > Threskiornithidae > Theristicus > Theristicus caerulescens. The sequence continues at coordinate 22,334,927 of CM036567.1, read as the reverse complement.
ATTTAAGCCATTACAGAAATGCCACATTTAGCAGACTCCAGGCACACAGAGTTTCTTCCAAATCAAGTAAGTATTTTGCAATGTGTCGGAAAACAAGTTTTCATCGAATGAGTAAGTGTGCAGCGCAAACTCAGGGGCTCTGTGATCTTGAAAAGCAGTTCCCTTCATCGAACAATTTTCCAAGACCTTTTCAAAATGTTGTTTCTGGATGCCTAACATGCCTTCCCAGCCCGCCTCTCCTCGCCTTGACCAAGTTCATACTTTAAGTATACCTAGCTGTAAAACTAGCTAAACTTTCAGGAGTGGTTCGCTGGGAGGCGGGGGGCGGGTATTTCTTTAAAACACTCCTGTACACAGTCTAGCCCTTCATTGCAGCTCGGTAAACAAGCCAAAAAGCAGTTTATGGTCTGAGATGTTACTGTTGGACTTTGCTCCCCTGTGAGAAAACAGGCTGGGGTAAGCCAGGCTGGTGGAGGAGTGGGAGGCGAACGCCGCTGGGGGACCGGCGAGCAGAGCCACCATTTCGGCCTCACGCTCTGCCTCTCCCCTCCAGCACACATCGGCTTGGGTCATCTAAAAGAGTTTTATGACTTCCTCTGAACCAGCTACCAAAGGAATCCCGGACTGTAATGCCGGGCTCTAATCCGATTTCACACTAGACTTGCCTTCTAATTATCACAGAATATTAGGCTTCCACCCATCATATATAATTGACATGCTACCGAGGCTTTACAAAACCCCCAACAAAGATGACAAGAAACACTAGCATCACCCCTGAGCACAGCTCTGCTGCTCCGACCCCATGTTAACAAGGGGCGAGAAGAAGAAGGAAAAGTGTGAGCTTGTGATCGGCGCCGGCAGAGTCATCGAGACAGACAAGGCTACCGAACCATCCACCCAATCCGATCACCTTTAATTGTACCCAAAATACCAAAATCTGCCCAGTTTTCTTGGCTACAAACTGAGCCGGGGATGCTCAGCACCCCCAGGAATGGCCCACGAGGTCTCGCCCGTCTGCAACGGTGCTGCCAGAACCCCTACGGGCTATCGGCACAACCGCACATCCCACAGCCACAACAGTCCCTGCACCCCAAGGCAAGGCTGGGTCACCCTAATCACTGCTTCTACTGCTTTTAGATATTTGCTGATGAAGAGCACTACAGAAACACAGATAGCGTCTTGGCATATAAATATTTCCAGCTGAAATGACACTAAGCTGCAACCACCAAAGGGAGGGGAAAAAAAAGCGACCCTACTGCCTCCTCCCGGGCTGTCACACACGCACGCTGCTTGAAGGCATGCTTTCTGCTTGGCGGAAGCAGCAAACTTGAATTTTTAGTTGATGGCTCTTATCAGAGTACTTCTTTTTCACCGGGTGGTCGGTCTTCTCCGCTTGCTTTAAAGCGGTGCTGCTGTGGGACTTGTGTTTATTTTCCTGGGGAGCATGCTCCTGCGGAGATGGTCGCACGCCAGGAAGGAAGAGATGTAAAACAGCACTGAGGTCCTGCTCACGGAGGTGATGCATCCACGAAGGGCAGTGGAGTCAGAAGTTTCCAAGCTCACATCCCGCAAACGATGCGGCGCTGCTGGTACCTTCTGGTCGGAGCGGGTCAAACCGGGTTGGGACATTTGGAGCTGCACCTCCCTCGCTGCTCCTGAGCGCATGGTGCTATTTCCAGCCCAAACCACTATTTCAAACATGGTCCACGCGCTTCCAGAAGTGCTTTGTGCAGCCTCCTTCCTACATCTTCCCCCATCAGACACAAAATGACACACCCCATTTCCAATACAGATCATTTCCCATCCTAAAGGCCACCATCACGCAACCAGATTCAGCTTTCCTTCCTTCCCTCCTCAAAACATTTGCAATTCTCATTGGGATCTCAAACCCAACAGGCACCAAAAGAGGGAGAGCACCCCACATACGCAAACCCAGGGACGGCAGCTCCAGCCCTTCCACAGCCACAGAAGCCCTGGACCTAGATTTGACCATCACGGATGCTCGTCCCCACCTGCACCCTTTTTTTTCCAGCCACCTGGGAGTTTTTAAGGCAGAAGACATGCTCACACGCAGTCGGCTCCCACAGCTGACTGGTAGGGTTATGGAAGTGCCGCAATTCGGCAGCGTGTGCCAGCGTGCAGCATATTTAACGTCCCACTCAATTAGCAACCGTTTTATATAAATGGTTTATTTGCCTTATTAATGTTAAAGCCACTTGTTTCCCCCGCGCTTCCACTTAGGTTATTAATCAATGGGCGTTTCAAGTTTTTTGCTGATTACTCTAATGGCACAGAAAAATTCCCCAGACTCACAGAGAAAGCTTATGACATTGAAATGATTTTTTTTTTTTGCAAACTTGTCAAGTAGTCAAAATACACTCTTTGATACCCAAACCAAAGCCCTTTCACCTACGCTTAACAACAGTGAACTATTTTCAGTCGAGCTTTACTGCATCTGTTAACTCAGCTGCTAATCCATCTTGCAGGCGCAGGGAACGCCAGCGCACACAATACCTCAGTGACATACCTCCCTTCAGCACAACAAATAATCCTAATTATTTCCATAGCGCGTACCTACAGTTACTTAAAATATCGTACACAACCGAGGTCTGTCTGGCTTCTATTTTTCCATTTTGCTTTGTTGACAGCTTCGGGTTCCCAAATTTACTGCCAAGAGGGTCAGGGACCAAAGAGAACAAGAGAGATTTATATCCATGTGCGTACATTAAGCCAAACGCACATTAGGAACCTTAATTTTTTATTGGAAAGAGCAACTTAGGACACAAAGAGGGCTCTTGCCTTCCACCCGTCCAAGTCCAAATTACTACCGCAAAGCTCATCTTCCAGCCGATGACAGAGCCAGGTCCCTGAAGGACCAAGACCGGGCAAATGCTGCCCATTGAGGCCAACCTGAGTGATTTTGGGACATCCCTCCGGGGTGGGGGCAGACCAGAAAAGCCTTTCCCATGCTCCTACCGCAGTTCTTCAGCCCCAAACACGAGACAGAGGCCTGCCTCCGCTCTCCGCGCCACCCCGGAGAAGCATCGCCAGCCAACCGAGGTCCCCTCCTGCCTGGCTCTCCCTTTGAGGTTGGGGCAATGGAGAGGTTCAGGTGGAGGTCCCCAAGGACCAAACCAAAAACGCTCTACAGCACATTGCAGCTCACGACTGCGCCCTTTGCAGGTGATGTCCAAACAAGGAGGATGCAAGATCTCACCTTCAGCGGGGTTTTAAAAGTTCATTTAAAGTTAAAACCCTGCTCACCTGAGGAAAAATACCATCGCTGCTTCATTTCCACACCACAACCAACAATTTCCTTCCCGACAGGGTGGCCTGAATACTGCGAGGTTTTACACCCTGGAAAAATATGCCATGATAGAGCATGCTTTCATTCCAACAAACAGGATATTGAGTCAATTAGTGGCACACCAAACACAAACCAGACAGATGAAGATAATGCATTTCTGCAAACATCAAAAGAGAGAGAAACCACACAAAGACCTGAATATACAAATAAGGCAAGTGGGGTGGAAAAAAAGAAAAGAATACTACATAATTAAACTTATTATTTAAGCAAACCTGGAGAGTAAAATAGCTCTGGTTAACTAGAGGATTCTCCCTGGCTCTAGCTAAGACAGAAACCTTCAATGAAAACCAAGAGTTGTTTCTTAATTAAAAAACAAACCCAAAAAACCCTACTTGACAATGCTGAGTGAGAACTTAGGAAATGCAAATTCTCTTTATCATCACTGAATTCTTTAGGCATGAATTAATTTTTATAACGTGTCTCTGCCTACGTGCCCTAAGTGAGAGGTGTTTCACCACAGACAAGTTACGCTGAAAATTATCTTTGTTTTTCCCACTTCTCTGGTGAGGAGGACGGATACACAAGGCAGACAAGAGACCCATCTCCGGGATGGCCGAGACGGGTAGTGCCTCTGTCCCTCCATCAGCCACCAAAGAACAGCTAGAAAGCCCAACACCTGCAGTCGGTAATTCTGGGTATACATGAAGGTAAAAATAAAAGTCATGATTAAAAAAAAAAAGCTGCATACAGCCAGCGATCAGACTTCAGAATTCAACAGAAATTGTCCAGCAGGTTTTACAGGGGTAACCCCAAAAAACCCCACTGAGTATGATTTCATGCAATTAAAGGGAAGGGGCGGGGGGGGGGAGAATCCATTGGGAACAGCAAATACACAGAATTACTGAAGCCTCAGGCACAAGGAACAGTAAATACAAGAGATCTGGCTGGGAGACAGTTACTTTCTTTGTGAGACTCCTCATTTTTTCCTCAAATTCCCCATTAAGAAGGCAAAACAAAGCCAAAAAAACTGCCTGTTTGTTTTTTCTCCATAAAGCTTTGGGCTATTTGCCAAAAAAGCAGCTTTTAACCAAAACAGATTCCGCCACAAACACTGTCATTGGAACTGGAATATTTTTCCTTCTCAACAACATTTTCTCCCTCCACTTTCAGCCCCTCTCCCTCCGCGCTCCCCAGACCCTCCGCCGGGCACCTCCCGGGATGCTCGCCGGTGCAGGAAGGCACCACACGTGGGCAGGCAGGAGAAACAGGAGTATGCCGCTGGCAACCACTTTTCCAGTAACTTTATTTTTTTTTTTCTTTTCAAACATAGCCAATTCCAGCGTCAATGCACAAAAACACGTTTCAGAGCCGCACAGTGGTTTCTTGTGAGATGCACCCAGGCTCACCTATTTGTGCCAGCAGACTGGGCATCTGCTGGCAAGCCCCAGATTTGGCAGTAGATGACCCTTGAAACCTTCGGCAACGTTTTGAGGTCATACAGCCCTAGTGATTCTGGGGATCATGCTTCATTTGGAAAAAACCCAAACAAATGACCAAAAAAAACCTCAAAAGAAGGCGTTGATGGTTTTGTAGAGGCACTCTAACAGATCTCCCCAGTTGAGAGCTGCACAACCATGGAAAGCCACAGCTCTCCCCAGCGGTGGCTCCGGCACATTTTAAGGCAAGGAGCACTGTCCCAAGGCACTGGTGCCGTGGCCGTGTGGTCAGCCCCTCTGAACATCCCACCTTTCCGATGTCGCCAGCTACACAGGGGCTTGACAGAAGTGAAGTTTTCCTGTTTGCAAAAGCAAAAACAAGCATGCACCATCGCACAAAGAGGAGCTACCATTTCCATGTGTTAAAAGCACACCAACAGGAATAAATGTACTAAGGGCATCTGAACTGGCAGCTATGACCCAAGCAAGAATTTTAAAAAGCCCCAAAACCTAAAGATGTTTTTAATTCCTTAAATAAGAAACAAAGCTTATGAAATTCAGCCACGATTTCCTGTTTTCGACTTAAAATAAAATTAAAAAAATATCCTGGGCTTTATATAAACAATAATCTAATCTATAAATTGGAACGCAAGGGAGATGTTAATTAACTTCCAGAGAGATTAATTCTCTATTGCGGGACCCAAAATAGGCACTGCAGAACCTGCTGCAATTCTGAGACCAACTTTACACAGAAGCAAAGGAAAAGGCGGGGGGACCACACAACACCAAGCTGCAAACAACTATATTGAAGGGCAGTGCACAAATACGCAAATATCTGGAAAGTAGCAGGGTGATGTTTTGCAGCCATGAGGACACGCTCCTTCACCCTGCCTTGGGTGGTTTTGGGCAGGGAGGACGGCGAGCGGCACGCACGGGCTCGGCAGAGAGCCAGGACCAGCCAGGGCCACCCAAGAGTCCTAGGTGATGTGGACAGGAGGTCTACTTTTGCTCCCCTTGCTTTGACAGCAAAACCCACGCAAGTCCCTTGCTCCACGCAGCTGCTGAGAGCAGGGCTTACTTCCCACCCTGCAAAGGCAGCCTGGACTTTGGAGCAGCACACTGACTCCTTATCTCCTTCCTCCTGCTGCCCTGCATGCCACCAGCCACCCACACCGCAGCACCCAGTGCCACCGAGCCCCGGGAATCCCGCTCGAAGGGAGGGCAAAAGCGAGCCAGAGCTCTGCACCGAGGAGAAACACTCCACCTTCTCAATTTGCAAGAGTATCATTTGCTTGGGGGTTTTTTGGGGGCAGGAGTTATGACTTCTGGTAATCAAAAGTATAAACAAAAAGATGAAAAGCTTTAAGGGTTTGGGTGTAGCGAAGTCCAGCTATAATCTAACAGTCAGCTCACGCCAGGCAATTGGGCACCCTCGCCTGCCTCTGCACATCCCCGTCGTCCCAAAGGCACCTCACAAGACAGAAAACTGAGCTTTGGACTGCTTCTATCAGGAATGGCTAAAACCCGAGGGCCAAGGAAGAACAAGTTTGCTCGGGCAGGTTGCCCATCCACACCTGCCGAGAGCCACGGGCAAGTGCCGGCCCATGACCCAGCCCAGGAGACCCCACAGCCACCACCGATTCCCCTCCCTCACCACTGACGCAAATAAGGAGGGGTTTGCCAGGCTGATAAGTGTCTGACACCACCATTTAGAGGAGGGCAACTGGGTGCAATGTTCTTTTCAGGCCTGGCTTGGAAGAGACCAGTTTTCACCCAGCAGTACAATGTCACCACCTGGAGCCGTGCCTGTGCCCCATCTGCCGGTGCGTCCTGCTGGCACCCGCAGCACCGAAGGGCATCATCCCTCCATCCTCCGGCTGGGCCATGTGCAAACTTCACTTTCTTCCAGGCAGGGAGAAATCTTCCCCCGAGCACAGAAATACAATGAGATTAACTCTTTTGGTCTGGCCGGCCCGCTCCCTCCTGTCTCACTTGATGGATGGTCGGCTCCAGCCAGCATTTCACGCCACTTTGGCTCGCTGAGGACCAACCCTGAGGGCCTTTGCTCCCCAAATCCCCCCTTATTCAAGCCGAGGGATACCCATGGCCTTTCTGCAGGACTTGAGTAACCAGCCTGAGCTACGAGGGGAGGCTAGGTCCCCAAAACACCTCCGACTGCATCATGCCTTTTCTCAAAACACACTGGCATGTAAAGTCCTTCAGTAAGAAGCCTCCTACCAGCTCAGCCCCAGGACGAGCGTTCAGCAGTTGGGGGACATCAGCTCCCTGCACAAAGTGACAGTTGTGCAACGCCAGCAAAAACCAGAGCCCAGGCATGGTGAGAATCATTCATTTGTAGGATGTTTCCCATCAACTGCAGAAATATTTGCTCCAACAGCCTTGAAGTCTCTAAGGAAGAACCTGGGGGTTTTTTTGGTTGGTTTGGTGGTGTTTTTTTTTTTTTTACCCCCTCCTTTCCAATCCACTATTGTCCATTTCTCCATACAGCAACTAAACCAACCAAAACCTACCCAAGTCCTCCACAAAAAGACCCCAACTACCAGACTTTCCCTTTGCAGAAAAGAGTCGCTCCCCGCGTGGCCACATCCTGCCGCCCCTCGTAGGACAATTAGCCTTAATCCTCGTTAGTTCTGTACGTTTCCTTTAAATCCTGTTACCGCATTCCTCCGTGCACTCGAGCGCGGCTCAGCCAGCCTCCGCCACGGTGACGGTGACCCCACGGTGCCTCCCGGCTCCTGACCCGCCGGAGCTGCACTGGTCCCAAGGGCTGCAACGCTCCCGGACTAATCTATCTTCACTGATTAGTTCTTAATCAGGAAGGCAGACGTGAATGAAGGGTGCAGATGAAGAGAGAAAGGGGGGAGGGGGGTTAAATAGAAAAAAATAAAGATTTTCTTCAAGGAAAAGGTTCCCCTTTGCTGCTTTAGGAGACAACTATGAAAACTTTGTCCAAAAGCAGCGTTTGAAGTCTAGCTACTTTCATATTTATAACATTTGAGTCACTCCAGAAAACCTCCGCCAAAGCAGACCGAGTTGGACTACTACATTCATTTATTTTGGAAGTTTATCCAAGCCTTGGTTAAAGATAAACAACGTGCCTGGATGTGAAAGAACATCACAGCCGGGCTGCCGGAGCGGCAGGGCGCTTCCACCCGCTTTGATAGCACCAAGGCACGAGATGGTATCGGCGCAACCCAAAATGTACTTACTCCTTCCTGGAGAGGCACGGCAAAAGCCCTGGGAAGTTATTGCTTGTCCTTGGGAGGCATTCTTGCCATACTAATACTATGCAAAGGATTCAGCTTAGAAATCTCGGGCACAATCAAGGCATTTAGACCTGACTTATTAGTGGCCAACAGTTAATAGGCTGGAGTGGTAATTCCTCTGTCTGGGGGCTTGGGAGTGTTTAAGCCAAATCTCTTAAAAAAAAGAAAAGTATATGTGTGTGTGTATATATATATCTATATATATATATTTTACAGCTGCACTATTGATCTGTTACTGAAGGTAGGAAGCACCTTCCAGTCCAAAACACCCCGAAAACCAAAATTAAAACCAGACTTTATCAGGTCTCCACTGATTCCCAAACCCAGTAAAGTGCATCGATATTCCTAAACCTGTTTCCAGCAGAGACATGGAAAAAAAGTGATCAGTAACATCTTAATGCTCAATACTCTTCAACGCGCCCAAGGAAAATCCTCCACGAAACATACGTTTTACAGAGCGTAATTCTCTCAAGAGCAGCACCTGCATGTCAAGACTACAAATTAAGTCTTTGGAGCCTGCCGCCCTCCTTTCGATTTAAAGTTTAAGGCAACACCAACACACCAAAAACCAGGGTCTTTCTTGTGAAAAGCTGATCTGAAAACACATGGTGAACATATTGCCAAATTTGAGAGACACCCCGAAAGAGCGACGATGCGAACTTTTGGGACTTCAAATAAACAAATTTGAACTAATCAATCTGGAAAGTCTGTTTTCTATTTGTGGCTTTGGGTTTGCTGTTTTATGTTTCTTTTTTTGTCTTTGCTGTTTGTTTGCTTTCAATTACCCAGGCCCCTCCTTATCCTAACCTCTAAAACTCCCCGCGCCGTGCCAACCGGGCGGCGGGCAGCGAGACACCATAGCCATGCAGTTGCAAATGTGAGCTGGAGGATGCTCCTTCTTCAAAAGCCGCTGGTTTTGCTCTCAAATTAACTTTTTTTGGTGTGTCCCCCCCACAGCAAGGGCATGGCATTGGCAGTTTGGCGTCCTCTCCTCTGCAGCGGGGACTATTTGCTGTTTCACAGGTCATCAGGAGGTAGCAAGCAAAGCTTACCAGATGTGGCTTTTATCACCTCAAGTGGAACTACTATTTTCTTTATGGGAACCCTGGTTTTTAAGGTTTTATCAGATCACTGCAATTACAAAAGCTTCACTTACATGCTCAAAAGCTCCTATAAAACCTTTAGTTCAAGGTTTATTTGGTCTCGGTGGTTTTCAACTTGGAGGAATGACTTGCAGACACAAGTAATTTGTCCTATAAGCTTTGACTGACCCGTTGCTTGGTGCGCTTGAGCCGTGCCTGCCTTTTGAGCAAAATTCCATCAACTCACTGACCAAAAGATGTTCTTTTAAGAATATTTAAAAAAAAAAAGAAAAAAAGAAGGGAAAAAAAAGAGCTTGCAGCAAAAAGGAAGTTTCAATTACTTTGTGAAATCAAGCAGAAAAATTAAGATCCAAGCAAACTTTATTAGCTCTGACAAGCAAATGCTGATGCCTTTGTTTCCGATGTGCGCAAAACTTTTACTAAAGAGGGGTGCGCGCGTATGTTTTTGGGTTTGCTTTTTTTTTCTTTTTAAGCCACAGAAATATGCTTCTTTTTTTTTTTTTTAAACAATCTGCTTTGCTACAACAGGGTTTTGTAAAGATATTCAAACGAAGGAACTGGCACAGAGCTATCACAAAGCAGCTGATTCTTCTCTAAGCATCCACCAACATTTCCATGTGTCAATAGTACTTCACAACCGCATTTATCTATGTAAAAACCCACTTTAATAAGCCCTTCCCCTGCCTGCAGAGCTTGCCAAGCACAGTAACAGTGCAGATAACTTAAGAATTTAGAGCAGGTTAAGAGACTCCGGAAAAAGATACACAAAAGGCCAGATTTCCAAATGCATTTTGCATCCTTTTTCTTTTTTTTAAGACAGTTTGGCTCTTATGAAGCATTTCATATTCAGTTTGTGGTCTGTGGGCCAGGGGCGACGGGAGGGGTCCGTGGAAGCACACACATAGGCAGTGCTCTGAAGCTGGCAATGCAAGGGGCTGTGGCCTCCCTGGAAATTAATTTTTAGAGGTCCCACAAGCTAAAACAGCTCGGGAGAGCTATGTTATCCACTGTCCTGCTCAGTCCTACGCCGCTCCTGCTGAACAAACCATCTCCTCCACCAGAAACCCTCACTGGCTCCCGGTCACCAGCTCCCTGAGGGCAGGTAGGCTGCAAGTTGGTGGAGAAGTTATTTCGCCCCCGCCAAGGACCAAAAAAGTCTCATTTGCTTCGAAAATAAAATTCAGTCCAAGAGCAGGTCCTGGGCAGACATAAATGAGACTTCAGTTTTAAGCGGAAAGTTTTCCACAAGACATTTTCATAGCAACATGGAGACCGCTTTGGCACCAAAGGGAGAGCAGAGCACTGACACTGGTCCAATGCTTGCAGCTCCCTGGTTGTCGCCCCAGCCTAGCTCAGCGCAGGATGACCTTCTCAGCCTGGACACAGGCAAAGCCCTTCCCACAGCAAGCCAGACCTACGGCCTGTTGCAGTTTTAGGCCCAACGTTTCAGCCATAGCAGGGCAGCTTTCCAGAAGAGGAGTCTGGAGGAACCACTGCCATTGACCCAGAGATGCTTCTCCAGAGCATCCCAGCCACAACTCAACTTTGAGTTTATCTGCAGGAACCCACACTACATCTCGCTACGTAGCTGCACACTACAAACACCCAGTAAAGCAGCAAGTTTGATGCACGCTGCATTTTTCAGCCTTGCCCACAAAAGCACAGGAAGGCTTTTCTTGCTTCACCGGTGACCCCAGCGATGCTGCCAACCCCTTGCTCCGGCCTACTTTCCCGGGAAGGAAGGCCACCGGTGATGTGGCTCTGCCCCACGTCTTCCCTCTGCTCATGACCGTAGAAACAATTCCTCAATTTCAGCTGGACCAGAAAGAGGCACCAATTAAAGCGGTTTCAAAAATAATTAGCTCACGTCAATCTGATGCAAACCAGGGTTGGGGAAACAAGCCCAGATGAAGGGCTCTGGGAGGGACGGTCGCAGAGCTCGATCTCGCAGCAACTCTTCCACCGCAGCTGGAGGACCAAGGCATGCACGTGTGCTTCCCAGCTCACCCCCTCCCAGAGCTACCAGGGGCTACTGGGACATGCGATGGGCTCTCTGCGGCTATCGGGTCCTGGCTTGCCAGGCCATCAGAAGAAAGGCTGCATAGGAAATTAATGAGCAATCTGTGTATGTGATATTCGGGGGGGTGGGGGGGAGATTAAAAAAATCATATGCTGCTGTCTGCAGCAGGACACCACAATTTGACATGACTTTCCAATTTTAAACGTTAAAAAACTCGCACACGTGTTATTGCAAAAGGCCGGAAAGAACACGTTCCTCAAAGGGGACGCCAGCACTGAAAACAAGGAGGTGGGTCAGATTTAAATCTAAACAGGTCCACTGCACATCCATCCTAGGGCCACTGTTTATAAGCAGAGAAAGGCAACTTTATACACAAAGATCGCACACTAGTGGTTCCTGGCTGTTCCCAGAAGAAAAGCTGCTTTTCAGCTGAACTTTCTGAGAACTGTTCATGTAAATAAGACAAACCTCCAAAAACGTACACAGCTGAGCCTGAAGCATCGCATGGAGAAAGGCAAATAAGCGGCACAAGAGGAGACAGGGGAAGTCCAGTGCCAAAAAACCCAAGGTGCAGCTTTCCCAAGACCTTTGAAACGCCCCTGAAATTGGGCCACCATGCACAGCTAAGAGCCAGGGGAGGGAAGAGAGAAACTGCTGGTGGAAATCCTCCCTCCAGCAAGCGGCACAGCCCTGGGGTTAGCCCCCCTGAAAAAAAGGGGTGCAGACCCCTTCCAAGCCATGGAGAAGGAGGCACCAAGCCCAGCTCTGCTTTACCCCGGGCACAGCAGGCAGAAGGTCCGCCAGGAGATGCCACCATGGCAAAGCCCGATGCCAGGGTCGCTGCCTCCTCACCCGGGGGCATTTACGGGTAGCAGCGGCGCTGGGATGGGAGCGCAGCCCCCCAGCACCGGTGACGGTCTGAACCATCCCCTACGCCTCCCACGTCTCAGCTTTATCTCCCCTTAAACAAACCACCTCAGAGCTAAGACCGCAGCTGCGTTTGTAAATAAGATTTTTTTACCTGAAAAACGTGCTTTTAAGCCTTGGCCTGCTACTCCCACCAAGCGTTACTTTTTTAACAGCCCGGGCATCTGTTGCAGAAGCCACCCAGCTCACACAAGCAGTGCACTGTGCTCAGCCAGCAGAACGCGACCTACATCCGAAACCCCATCCCGCTGCTGGAACAGACTCCCAATGTATTCCTCGGGTCTGGAACCAGCAGCCGACCAGTATTTGTGGAAAAGGCGAGGCTGAGTAGTTTAACCCATCCTAGAAGGGGCGAGGAGGAGGGGGGGGGAGAGAGGGGAGGAAGGATTAAGATAAGGGTATCACAAAATTAAAAATTCCTCCCTCTCCAGGACACCCTATCTACCCCGCTGTCCTCGGCGCAGCTGTGAACACCGGCCTTATCTGCCGGCAGGTTCACACAAGCGCTCCTCTTCCTCCTCCTCAGGTTAGCATAGATAAATCTCACCATCTTTTCAACAATTTGCAAGCCAGCTTCTGCACCACCAAGCTTGTCTGAGCAAAATCCTGCCAGGAGGGACAGCAGCGTCCCAGATGAAGGACGCGGCCGCAGAAGACAACTGCCCGCAGGGAGGGCAGGAGGGCACAGGCTTCAGCCTTTTAAGACAAGACCATCTTTTTGGTTTCCCTACCCTCCCTCCAAACACGTTTCACCACACGGGCACGTGTCTTGTCGGAGCTGCTCTGCACGGGAACGTGGCACCTCTCCTTCCCACATCTGAGGTGGCTTTGCCCATCCCATACGTTGGATGGCTCATGCTGCCCATGCAAGCTGAGCCACCCAGGCCTTGCCTCTACTTTTGCAGAAACCCATCCCTAGCCTGGAAAAGGACCCAAAGCTTGGATCTGCCCTGCAGCCAGCAACAAACCCTACACCCACCCAAACCCTACACCCACCCGGGAAGGTCTTGTCCCCTCCAGCCAACACAGGGGCACATTTTCTTAGGTATTTTGGAAAGAGCAAGTCTGGGAGACCTCAGCCCCAGGTATCGCAGAGACTTTCCACCTGCAGACCTGAATTTTGATCCCCTCTCATGCGCAGCAGCTGGGCTTGTGCAAACAGCTTCAGCAGGGTGGAAAAAACAACAGGCCCAGCTGAAAGCACCTTATCATACCAGGGGACAATTGCAGCGAGGCTTTTGGTTTATTTTGTCTTTTTAAGCACGGCCCTGAGCAACCTGGGGGGAGGAGCGAGTGCAAACAGGACCTTTGCCATCCACCTCCCAGGCGGTACCATCCAAAATCCACTGGTGGGAAGGTAAACAGCCCCCGGCACATTGCAAGCCCCAGGGAAGGGATGGTTGACTAGAAGGATGGGATGCATTCCCAGTAGTGTTAGTCCTTCCCAAGCAGGGAGAGGGGCTCCCACCCTCCCCGCCACCGCTGCTGTGCCATCCCGGCACCCTCTGTCAGCAAAAACACTCTATAAAAAGTTTGTGGCTAAAAAAAAGCCCGGAGGAGAGAGGGGCAGTCCCCGCAGCAGGGAGGCATCTAGCAACCCGCAGGCGACACGAAGTGATGCTAGCAGGGCTGAGACAAGGCTTTGGCGCGGGGGCTGCCGTCGGTGGCGTTCCTGCGCGGGCTGGGTGTCTCCAGTGGACGGCCGCGGCCCCACGGGACGCGGGCTGCGAGCACAGCAGCTTCCCACCGTGGGGATGAACCTGTCCTGGGGATGCACCGGGATAAAACAGGCTAAGGGACACCCAGAGAAGCACACACAGCAAAGCGGCGAGGGGCCACGCTGGTTCAGATCCACGTGGTCGGGGCACAGCCAAAGGGATAAACACAGGGACAGGGCAAAAAGCACGGAGGGGAGAGAACCAGGAGCCAGCAACTCTCCCATGGGAGCCCAAGTGCTGACCATGACCAGGTTTCAGGTGCTTTCGGTGCAGCCAGCCATCAGCATTTTTGCCCAGTCAAGACTTTCCTTATTTTAAACTCTACCCCCTTTTTAAAAAAAATAAAAAAAAAAGAGCCAAGTTTCCCATCCTCCATCACCAAAGGGAGAGGCAGGGATGGGAGAAGTGCAGCCTTCCAGCCTGGGCACCCTGGGACAAAAGCCGGAGCTAACACGGAAGCCTTGAAGCTTCACCCAAGCCCCCAGGTAAGAAAACCATTTTCAAGACTGCGGCAGGCTTAGGGACAGCCCCCCTCCTGCTCTCATGCTATTTTCAAACAATGACATTTTTTCCAAAACAAAGCGTTTCGCAATCCTTTCCTTTTCCAATAAAAAGTGAAATTCTCTTCATTCTCTGCCGGTCGAGACGCACAACCACAGGCACAACCACCAGCTCCAAATCCAGCCACCCCGCCGCCGGCCACGTCAGAGCCCTCTCCCGGGGCTCCCGCGCTGGGCTGGCACCAGGCAGGTCTCGCTGCTCGCAGAAGATTTGGGAAAGGTTAAATTTTAACTTGAAACTCTTTTGCTAAACAGCTTGACTTGTCTTCTGAACCTAGCTCCTGTAATTGAGGGATTTCACTTAATCTGTTTAACTTCCAAGTGTGCTGCTTCTGCCATAACTTGTTTCCCCAAAAAGAAATTGCTTAACATCTCAGAATATTTTTATATATATATATATATATGTATATATACATATATATATAACTGAAAAGCTATAGAGCCAAAAGATGACCTATTTCTCATAGCAATATAAATATTTCCAGGTCCTAACAAAGGCACAGGAAAAGTAGCTCTACATCAAAATGTAACCGAAGCCAATAAAGAGATTTGCTCTGAAAGAAATTAATATGAATCAAATCCCAAGGAAGCGGATTTCATGGCACAATCCTCCTACGTTAACTGCCCGGTAGTCTCCCAAACTGCCAGTCCAAAGGCAACATACAGTCAAATTTACATTCTGTGGTCACTCAGACACACATCTGGTACAAAGGCCTGCACTTTAAAACACAAACCCATTGAAAACATTTCTGGAAGAGCTTCGCAGTTTAAAAACAGCATCTAGAAACTAGGAGGGACTGAGCAATTTAATCCCAGAAGATGCACGGGCGGCCCCGGCGCACATCCCCGGATCCAGCTGGGAGAACACAAGGGGTTAAAACTCGCGGTGGGCTCATGCAGCAGGAGGATGAAGGGCCTATTTAAAAAGAAGAATCAGAAATAAGGAATTTTGCCAGTTTTTACCCCTGATAAATCCGCATTCCAGTCTGTCAGCTATCTTGTTATCCCCAGAGCTGCTGAAGTGTCTTTGGCTGTAACTATGCATGGCTCCGGCTTTGAGTAATGGAAATAAAGTATGTGCGTTGCGACTGCAGCGTTCCTTTCCCAACCCCAGAAAAAGAAAGGCAGAGCAGGAGGAGATCCTAGAGCAGCTCAGGGATTTTGTTCAGAGAAGCTGGGAAGCTGCTCGCACCCTGCACTGGCCGCCCACCCCACCAAACCTGCCTGAGGAGGGATGCCTAGAAGTTTTAAAGGAGATGCCAAGTTTTGGCTGAATACAGCAGCTTTTATTGTCTGCAATAACAAACAAATAAATACTCTTCCAGATTCACAAGTCCAGTTTAGCTGGCAATTCATACCCGGCAAACATTTGGAAGCAGTATTGTAAAATTAAACAAAGCTATCATTTACAGGAAACCCTGCTTCGAGTACAAATTATAGAGTTGTTAAGTTTATCTGGCAATGCCTTGCCCCTGAGTGCTATATAATTATTCCTAAATCTTTCAGGAAAGAATGCAAATATTTCAAAGCCATAATTCATTGACAAGGAGGAAGTCTCCTTTAACCTTTTATGCATATTTTGATACCTAGAAATTAACCCCTACTCGCCACAACTATTTTTCCGTATCCTATCGAGCCGGCTGGCTGGTGAGCAGGATGGTCCCTGCTTTCGGCAAGGCTGGCGAGGGCTGGCCGGGAGCGCCAGGCTCGCCTGGCATCCTCGCCCGCTCGCAGACTGTGTTTTCCGAGTAGCTTGGGAGCTGGTTTGGAGCAGCACCGTGCCAGCCAGGCTGCTCCCCGCGCGGGAGCCTTCCCGGTAAGGGAGGTTTCAGGCTGCTGAAAAGGCTGGCTGTTCTCACGGGGGTTACGGCAAAAAAAAGTGGTATAAAGGAGCCTTTAATAAAGCGGAGGGTTGAGTTATGCGGAGTTTTGCTAGCTAGGCGCCTGCCACCGGGATCTCCACGTCCCTTCGGCGGGCTGGATTCAACGGGGCAGAAGCAGCCCTGAGCCCCGTCCCTTCAAGCCTCCTCCACCCACCAAGCCACGACTCTCCAACCAACCCCAATTATCTCACGTTAATTAGTGGAAGCCACGTGCCCGAGAGCGGTGCCACCTTCCCCAACCCAAAAAAAAAAAAAAAAAGTTCTGCTTTGCAAAGGAGAAGAGGGCCAACTCATCCCCTGCTCAGGCCTTCCCTCCAGCAGCCAAGCCCTTCATCCACCACTGGCAGCGCATCATTTGGGGTATATTTCTAAAGAAATGGTGGCTTGCAGCCGAAGGGGAGAGGGTGTGCATCCCCCAGGACAGGCAAGCGGCATCTCACGCAGCCCCCCGCCCTGCCGACGGCACCCGCTGCCCCGCAGGGACTCATCCTGCTCCGGAGCAGTGCTGCGCTCGCGGGGTCAGCTATGCCGGCCGTGCCCTGCCTGCCAGGACTCGGCTCTGCTGTCAGGGCTGCTCTGAAACCATAGCGCATCTGCTTAATTAAGGAAAAAACAAACCCAAACAAACAACAAACCACCACCCAACCTTACCTTTTCAAAAGGTAGCGCTCATGCTATTGTATTCTCCTCCCAGTGACATTATTTATTTAATAAGAGCTCAGCAGTGGGTGTTATCCCCCGGCGCTACCCGGCACCGCTGCTCAGATGGCAGGATGCTGCGGGAGGCAGGCGCTGGCAGCCTGCCGTACAGCAACGCCGCCGTTCACAATTACTCAGATGTGAGAAGCACACAAGTTCTGTATCAAGGTTAGGCTGCCACAGTTAATCCGGTAGCTTCGTAAATACAAACAATATCCACGATGCACATCAACCGTCACAGATTAGGGCTTCTGATGCGGTGGATCTTGGAGGCGAAAGGACCTGGCTTCTTCCTCCCGGTGGAAGCAGGTCAGTGGATTCCCTTCCTTGCTAACAGCTAAAACCAAGAGTTTTTAAACATGAAGATGAGCACTGTACTGAGAAATCACCCAAAATGGATTTAAACCCAGCTCTGCTAAGATGCTACGATGCTCCAAACCGCTACGATGCTCCAAACCGCTACGATGCTCCAAACCGCTACGATGCTCCAAACCGCTACCTGGGTCTCCCAGAGGTTGTCCCAGCAATACAAGCCCCCTTCGACCCTTCTCCTTTGCAATGACAAGTCATGAGCGTTCCTCGGTGCTCGGAGCCAGGGAAGGGAGGCCAGGCGGGCTTAAAGCCCTCGCGCCGCCTCCTCGCCCCGGCGCGAGCCCGCTGCCGTGCTCGGGGAGCGGGGAGGCAGGAGCATGTAAAACCAAAACAGCAAGCGATTGCACTAGAAGAAAGCAATCTCATTATGAGAGCTAATGAAAGCAAACCACAATTATTATGTAAACAGCTCTGAATCATTAGCAGACGCTATCAAAGCCATTTTTCCCCCCACTGAGAAGAAAAGCATACGGTCCTATGGCACCCTCAGCTCCGTCTCTGAACCGAGCCAAAACTCAAGGGGAAGCCTGTTTGTTTTCCTCCAGTCCAAACCAAACCAGTGGCACCGCTGACCTCTGATCTGCACGCTGGGTTTCTGCCAGCCGCCCGCTCCCGGTGCCTCTGCCCTGGCAGGGCGGCATTGCCGCTGGTGCCTCACCGCCTCATCCCACCGGGCACCCTGTGCTCCCCCAAAACTGCCAGCCACCACACTTTAGAAACCCAAAGGTTGGCAGGTGGGCAAAAAAAATCCACCCCGCACTACTCAGAGCAAAGGTAAAGCCTGCCCAGGTGCCCACGCGTACCTGGCAAGGGAATTATTTTCCATCAGGCTTACAATTGTGCTGATTTCTTTGATCACATAAATGCCCAGTCCTCCCATGGGAAGGGGCCAAGGAAAGCCTGGGAGGGTGCAGGAGGTTATTCTTCCCCCTTATTGCTATCATGCCAAGTCTCTCCCTATCACAAATTTCTTTCTAATAGCACCCACCGGAGCTGGGTGAAGCTGCTTGCTCTTTAATCTTCCAGGGGGCAAAGTCACCTTTAAAACAAACAAGCCAGCAAGCTCCCTTGTAAAGAAGACGCTGCCAGCCAGTTGGCTCTAAAGACACTCCAACAAGATCCTCATGTTCGTAGGAAAAGCAAAAAACTGCATTTCAGCCCAGCAAAAATCCTGGCTCCGTCTTTATGTTCCAAGAATGCTGAATCAAAACAGGCTCCGCTCTTTAAAAAGAGGAGAGTACAAAGAAGCAAAAAGTTTGTATTAAAACCCATGTAATCTTTTTAAAACACCATTATTAGAACCTGTAGCACCAGCCAAGAGTGATTTATCACCCCCTGTCATCGCAGCCTGCAACACGGAGCTTTTTATACCAAACTGTCAATGCTACCAAGCTAAAGCCCCAGCTCATAATTTCTTAAAGCTGGCCCTCCGCTACCAGCAAATCCCCTAAAATCCTGGGGATTTGGGGGTCCAGGGCACTGGTGCTTCTCCATCAGAGCCGCTGCCGGGGGACCGGCCGCGTGGGGCGATGCCACCCAACGCCGAGCATCCAGCGCGGGCTCTGCACGGTGCTTCGAAGCAGGAGGATGTTATAAGTCAACGTAGGTAAACAATTCGCCAAGGGTTATTTTGTCTTCTTTCAAAAGGAAAGTCAACGGGCCGTAAAGGCTTTAACTACATTTTCCGACGCGAGCACATCCCTTCGAGGGACGTACCATGAGGTGCCCGGTTTTCACAGGGCGAGCGGTCAGGGCTCTCTGAAAACCAGACACCCTGACATTTGGGGTTTTCCTGTGAAGTTGTTACTGTAACACACCCCAAATCACCAGGAATTTCTAGAATAGCACTACAAACCACAAGAGGTTAAACCGACTGCACATTGCTTAAACTAACCTAAGTGTGACCCCTGGAAAGGAACAGCTATTGGATGTTGTGGTTCTGTAGAAACTCAATTACCATAGCCAATTTCCTATGAACATTTTTAAAAAAAGAAGGAAAAAAAGGCAGCAACAATGCTGACAATGTGTAAGGGCCACATATTTTCACCTCCCGAAAGCTGCAGCCTCGCCTGTATAAGAACAGTTCCTATTCCCACAAAAATGTTGAAACATATTTTAAACATTTCATCATTGTTTGCTCCCATCTGAATTTGCTTAAAATCCAGACAATTCTCAACTTCTAAATTGGAAACATTAAGAGAAATACTCCTTCGAAATCCCTCGCTCAGGGCAGCTCCTCTCTGCTGTCCGTGTACCTTTCCTACACCAAAACCATCAGGGAGAGAAGTCCCTATAGAACTCACACAAATCCAAGTCCATCGGCCACCGATTGCATAAGCCACAGAAAATATGAGCAGAAAGACGGGAAACGAACAGATTTTATTATTCTGCTTAAAAAATGAACAACAAAAAGAGAAGTATTCCTAAGAGTGCTTTTTTCTGGGGGGGAGGAAAAATCATGCAATGCTTTACGTTGGGAAGAGGCACTACAATCCTAATTTCACATTAACATCAACATTGGGCAGCCCTTAACGAAGGCCGATCCCATCGGTAGGTACCCCCCCACACACGTTTTTTAAGCACCATCTCCATCCTTTCAAGCACCGCACTTTGCCGGCGAGGTGACGCACCGCTGCCCTTGGGGACCACCACCCCTTCCCCATCCCACCTCGCCCCTCTCCCAGGCCCCACAGGGACACGAGATGTGCCGGACCACAAGGCACGAACTGGCGGGGAAGACGCCTGCGCTGGCCGTGGCTGTTTGCAAACAGAAAACGGTGTCCTAAAAAAAAGAAAAACCATCATAGCTGCATCCTTGCGAGGGCAAAGCCTGCTGACAGCCCACGTGGCTGCCACCAGCCCCACGCATGTGAAGCCTCCAACGCCTCCTCACCGGCTCCCTTCTTCCCAACACGCTGCTTTTATCTGAGCGCCTTTCCCGAACCAGAAAGACGTAAATAAGAAGAAAATCCCCAGGAACAAACACGGCGCTTCAGCCGCAGCCTCCGCAGGGCCGCACGGGCAAAGAAAAACACAGATGGCCCAAAATCTCTGCTGGAAAGGCGCAATAGTTTCATGAAACACTAAGGAAAGTCTTTAACAAAGCAGGAAGCAGGTAAGACGGGCTACAACAAAGTCATTCTCTTTTAATTAAAATGCTTGGCAATTAAAAAAATAATACGAGCAGCAGCTTTCTTCCCGAGATGCACAAATCCCAGCAAACAGCACAAACTGCCCCTTCCAGGGCACCGGCGGGGTTTGCTATGGGGCATCTTGGAGCACACAAGATAATTTAGGGAGCAAGGGGGGAATTTAAGAGTTTTCCCGGGCCCTTGAATTGCTTAGCAATGGGAGAAGGAAGTTATCTTCATAATCTCAAAAGAAAGAGAAAGCAGGAGGAATGTGAGGAATGCGAGGAGGTTATTGCCCCGGAGACCGGAGCTGGCAGCCTGACCTCTTTGGCTAACAAGAATTTCCTTGCCCAAAAAAAAAAAAAAAGGCAGAACAAAAGGAAGGAATTGCAAGGAATCGTTCTGAGAGGGTAGCTCCTCTCCTGGGAGGAGGCAAAGGATTTGGAGCAGAGGGCATAATCCTGATGCTCCATCCCATGGTTTGAGGAGAGCGGGAGGGAGATATGGAGGATTGAGCCCTGCAACTCGACACACACGTGCACATCCATAGGAGCCCCGTGGTGAGCACCTCTCCGCTTATCAGGGGAACGGCTACGAGTGGAGGCGAGAACCACGCGTCCATCACCTCTTGAGAAGCACTGGCAACCCTTCTCCATCCACACCCGCGGGCTCTGGGGCATTGCCAGGGTTGGCAACCCACCGCCCATAACCAGGACGGTGGGGTCTGCACGGGCCACCAGCCAGCCCCACAGAGCAGGCTAAGACCATGGACATCACCACCCCAAATAACCTGGGACCCCTCCTGACGGAGGTCCTGGGCAGACACCACCTGCGCCTCCAAGACAGAAGAAGCTTGTCTGGGACCTTCTCCCATCAGAGCCATCTCACACCTATTGCTCGCACGCAGCGGCGATGCTTCAGCCTAAACTTCCTTGGGTCCACAGGTATCAAGGATAAATACCGTGGTGGAGGGGAGAGGCACAGAGCTGAGGCAAACCCAGCGCCTCGCTGCCGTGCCGGCCTTGCTCCGCTGCCGTTTTAGAGAGAATAAAAAGTCTGTTGACATTCGAAAGCCACAGAAAATCTCCCTGAAACTACAAAACAGTACTGAAAACATTGTGCAGCTCAGGCCTCCTGCACAATGTACACACTTCTATTCAG
This sequence comes from Theristicus caerulescens, assembly GCA_020745775.1. NCBI lineage: Eukaryota > Metazoa > Chordata > Aves > Pelecaniformes > Threskiornithidae > Theristicus > Theristicus caerulescens. The sequence continues at coordinate 22,313,323 of CM036567.1, read as the reverse complement.
CCTCTTAAAAACCAGCTACATGTCTAAGGAAACATCTGATAATTAAGGCAATTTTAACAATAGATAATAATTTGACTATGAATTGTATGGAATGTAATGACTGCTTATTCTGGCAGAAAAAACAGAACTTTCTATGAAGTGTCTGCCAAGGAAAACGATACTCCCACTCAGCCCGGACCACTGCAAGCAGTTGCTGCTAACCACATGCTTCACGCTGCCGGCTGCTAGGACACGGCGCGCTGCTGCAGTCGAACAAAACCCCGCGCTGCAGATTTACAGAGAGAAAGCAGAGTCCCAGGCGAGCGGCGGCCGGAGCCGTGAGTCAGCCGGGGGCCGCCGCCGGCTCTCGCCAACGCTCGCCAAGGCACCCGGCCGCCAGCGCCGGATGCCGGGGCACTCGCCGGTGGCCTGCGGGCAACTTGCATGCTGCCAGCTCCCCCCTCCCGCTGTTTCCAGTTGCTAAATGACATTAGAAGCAGCTAAAAATACTTCAAGCGATTCTCTCATTTACTTTTCCATGCCAGCACTTGCGTTTGCCGCGAGGACGTTCTCCAACGGCCACTTCCCCACCCACGCGTGGTCAGGCAATTGCTCCATTAATGCACACCGGGCAGAAGAAACCACCCTGCCCGCCAAGGACCACTGCCTTCGCTGGACAGGAGTCATTGCAAGCAGCTACAGCTGGTGGCCAGGTAGCTCCACACCTTCAGACGGATGGCGAGGAGGACCAGGGGTTATCTGGTACTTCTCATACCCCAACGAGCCCAGGAGCCGTCTTGTGCAAACTGACTGCAACAGGCTCAGCAGTGCCAGACAGCACGAGTAACACAGTCCTGGACGAGATCCAGAAACCGTTTCTCGGTTGGAAGAGGCCACATGGAAGAGAAGCATGTGAAAACTAAAAAAGCATTCGCTGAACTTTATACGTAAAACAGCAATGCCAACAAAGCGACTTTCCCGATCGACCGAGGTGGCACATCTGGGTGATGCGTCAGCGACGGCACCCGGCTGACAACCACAAACGCGCTGGGGCCGAGCGAGCAGCAGGACATCAGGGCACCCCTGCCAACGTTACTTTGGGCAAAATCCCACGAGTCAAAAAACCAAGGGCCAAGCGAGTTCCTCTGTCACGGTGAAAGAACCGCTCTCCATCACTCCCAACAAATGAATGCAGCTATTCCATTAATTTGGTTTAAATAGAGACAAAGATTACACCGAGCATCTTTACTAAGACTGGACACTGAGCACTGCTTGCGCCCAGCTGCCTGCAAAGGCAGGCTCCAGGCTCGCTCTGTGCTCCCCATCAGGGCGTCTGCCACTCCAGCCTGCCTGCAAGCCACCACCATATCAGGACAGCAGTGCCAGCGAGGGAAGGCATTACACTTCTGCAGGAAATTCGCAGGTTAACTGATAACACTTTCCACCAACAGGCAAGATTTTTTTTTTTTTCCTTTTCAATCCAGGAAAAGAAACATCTACTTCTTCCAATTAGCAGGAAAAGAGAAGGAATTTCCATCCGTTTAACACCTGAGGGCAAGAAGGAGCCTCTTGAAAGAAACGTTAGGGTTTTTTTGTTTTTAAATCACAGCCACCTACTGCGGGTCTCCGGATGCCACGGACACCGGCTCGCTTTGCATTTCGTTCTGCAGCCGTACCAGACCAACCGGCGTAAGCGGCCCCTGCAGACAGTCGCTCCCGGGAGTTTTGCTCCATGCCCACCGCAGCCCTGAGACGCGTGGGTTCAATGAGAAACGACACTTTCCAGGTAGCGTTTGAACAACGTGAGCAGCTACAGGCTGTAGGACCCTCCTGAGATGGGCCCTTTCCTCAGGAAACTTCTAAAGTAATCTTAAAAACCAGTTACAGGCTGGTGCTCTCCCCACACCACCTACTCTCTAGAGATTTTCAAGAGTCAAGTTTCCCAAACCAACCATCTAAATCAACTCTACGCGAACGCTGATCTCTCCAGCAACAGCAGCAAGGTTGCATCTCACCACTGTCACGTGCTTTGCAACACATCCATCAAAGGGTGGTGCAGCAGCTACTAACGATCTGTCGATGCAACGCAGTACCAATGGGCCATGACTTACGAAATGCTTCTGTGCAGTTCTCTAGCAAGTCTGTCTTTATACCTCTAACACCAAGTTAACATAAAAAGAAACAATTTCTATACGTTCCACGCTACAAATAACACATTATGCACCTCTTACCAAGCAAGCAATGAGATGACCAGCTGCGCACTTCTTTCAGAAATGCTTATGTACTTCAGCAAGATATAACCTGCCACTTATGCATATTCTAATTACATCCCAAAGCTGGTCTCAACAAATATTAAATTGAACTCCTAGGTAATTACGGACAAGCAATAGCCATTTAATGTGACTGAAATAGCAATGATACAAAGATTGCTGGAATTGGCCCTTTCTTGAAAGAAAAAAAACAGTTGCACTCACCTACTGCTCCAGGAGAAGATAAACGTGGCAAAAAAGATGTTTAGCAAGATGTTGCTAAACCCTGAACGACTCCTGCGCCCATCCGGCGGGGATAAGCTTCACGTGCTGTCGCGCAGCCCGGTGCAGGGACACATCTGCCCACGCTGCCCGGCTGCTTCGCTGCGACAGTCCAAGGCCAACGTGTTGTAGGATCAGTAATCCCGCTTGGACAGTAAAGAAGTCATTACACTTGCAGAAACTAATTTGCCACAGCTTTTAGGACACCTTTTTGGAAAGGTGATAGGAAGTTTCTGCCTGTGCCCTGTGATCTAAAGCAATTCTGTAAGAGAACAGGAGAATAAAGCGCAATCCACCAAACCGGTACGAAAATCTAAAGCAGAACTCCACAGACTTCAGGCTTGAGTTCATGCCAGTACAACCACGTTCCCGTACGTTATCCCATCAGCATCACAGCCTGTTGAATCCTCTCCAACCTGTTCTCCGCCACGGTTTAGCAAGCAGAGAGGGGCTACCAAGCAGAAATGACCAGTTTCCACCATCGCCCCAACGGGATACTCGTCCAAAGACACAGCTCTCTCCCACACACCTTTATCTGGGTCTCACTGATTAGCCAGGCTCGCGGGCAACTGCCTTTCCAAGTCACTTCCCCACCTGAAGGAAAACACACGGCTATCACCTGAAACGCCAACCGAAATCAAAGGTTTGGCAAGTGACTCATTTTTCGAGACACAATACAGACCACAGACCTTTTGAGGTGTCAGAGCTCAGCCTCCAGCGTTATCACGGGCGGCGTTGCCCACCCAGCTCCCTGCGCCGACCCCGCAAAGGCAACGGCAGGAGAAGCACCGCACGCTCAGAAAGCCAAAAACCAGCAGCGGGGTGAGCAGCTACCGTCTGCGTACGCCAGCTGGGCGGCCAGAGAGGGGATCCGGAGCCTCTAAACACAACCACACGCCAAAACCACGTGCATTTGCAGGGGCAACGCGAAACTGCAGCAGGTGTAGCACCCCACTCCAGGTTTAACCTTAAGTGCAGTCGCACCTGAGGTACACCACGCTTTAAAGCCGTACACAACACACGTCCTTTGAAGACCTCCACCATCCTCTCCGAAACACCCCGCAGGGAAGCATGACATTTAAAACGTAACTTTGCAAGACCTGTTGCTTTCCAAGCGAGGCCAGACACGGGCTCCCCGCACCCCTGGAACGGCAACATAACCCAGCGGATATTTGCAGCGTGTCATTGCAGAAAGCCCTTCTTTTGTAAAATAATCTTACTTTGCTCATCACATTTCTCTGACCCCTTATTTCAAAAGCACAGGGTCAAGCAGACAACAGCTTTAGAGCCTCAGATGGAAGCCCTGTCAGCACGACCTACGCCCAACACCCTCCAAAGCTCATCAAGTCATCTTAAACAACAGCAAATAAAATAAGGATTAGGTCAAACCTTCTGGACGCACGAGGAAGCCTGCTCACGTCCTGATCCTACACCGATGAGGGCTGGACTCAACTCAAATCCCAGCCTATTTATTAGAGAGCATTTTACGAAGCAGGGAGGGTGAAGGGGAGAGAGCATTTTAACTGCAACCAGTCAGACGTTTCTCATTAAAATATTTCTTGGAGAAGTAAACGCACCCGCAATTTTATTCAAACAGATGTAGGCTAAACGCATATCATTAGTCTGACAATATAAAAGCGCTGAAATCATTTTAGTTTTGTCAGTGAAAAGGATAATGTATGCATATCTGGAGGGCACACCAATGGTAAAGATTACCCCCAGCTTCTATCTTAGCCGTCTAAAGGTATTTACTTGGGGTCCGTCTGTGTTGTGACAGTGTCCTAGACCGAAATGAATGCCTCTAACACTCCACATTTTTGAGCCATTCAGTCATGCATTTTTGTTATTGTTGAAAGTAGTGCGAAATTGCAGTGCATGAGCTGGAGTCCTTGGTGGTCTCCGAGGATTCCAGCTAAAAAGGCACTTCCTTTGTTCCGCGGAGAATGCGGTCCAGTAGGTCATTCAGAAGGGGAAATAAAAGCAGCGGCCCTGGGAGGGAGATGAAGGATGAAACAAAAAGAATAAAATGTTTTGGGTGGGAGCACATTAGCTACCATTTCCTACTGCTGCCGGCTGCGAGCACTCCTGTCCCCTGGATGCGCAAGTACCTCGGGACGAAGGTGGAGGGAAGAAAGAAAAAGAGAGAAAGAAAAAAAAAAAAAGGCGGGGAAGGGGGGAACCCTTTGGCGAGCCCTCGCCAGCAGGCCGCCGGGCCAGCGGCACCTGGGGCGGGACGGGGCCGCCCGCCGCCGCGCTCCCCCGCCGGGGGAAAGGCGGCCCAAGGGCGGGCAGCGCCCGGGCCGCTCCGGGCCGCTCCGACCGCCGGCCGGGGAGCCCCGCCGGCAACAGGCGCGGTCCCGCCCGCCGCCGGGAGGCCGAGGGCTCCGGGCAGCCGCCCCGGCTCCTTCCGAGCGCCCCGGCGGGGTGAGCGCCGAGCTCCGGGGGGGCGAACCGAGCCGAGCTCCGGGGAGCCGGGCCGGGGGGCGCCGGGCCGGGGGGCGCCGGGCCGGGGGGAGCCGGGCCGGGGGGAGCCGGGCCGGGGGGAGCCGGGCCGGGGGGGAACGCACAAAGGCGACGGCGACGATCGCGACTCACCGCTGATCTCGTGGCTGGGCGCTTCGCTCTGGCTGAAGCCCTTGGCGGCGTAGAGCCTCCGCACTTCGGAGCAACTTTTGGCGCGGGGCTCGGCGGCCAGCAGCAGCGGCAGGCTGAGGGCGGCTAAAGTGCAGAGGAGGGGCGGCAGGCAGCCGCGCCGCCGCGGCATGGTGCGGGCGGGCAGGGGCCGCCGGGGCCGGGCGAGAGCGCCCCGAGGCCGGAGCCGGCCCTCCGCCGAGCCTGGCCCTCCGCCGAGCCTGCCCCGCCGCGCCTGCCCCGCCGCCGTGCACCCCGCTCCGCCGCGGCTCCGCTCCGCTGGCCCGGCGTGCGGCGGCGCTCTGCAAACTTGGCCCGGCAGGAAGCACATGGGGTGGTGGAGGAGGAGGAGGAGGAGGGAGGCGGGGAGGGCGGCAGCCAAGCAGGATCGCGCAGGGCCGGGACAAGCCTCTGCAGCCCCCGGGAAAATCAGGAGCTGGGATCCGCCCGCCCAGCGAGGCGGAGCGGAGCCCCGGGCTGCCCGCCCGTCCGCCCGCCCTCCCCGCCGCCGGCCTGGCCCCCTCCCCGCGGAGCGCCCCGCTGCGCCCGCCGCCGGCGGGGAGCCCGGCCCGGGCCCCAGGGGACTCCGGCTCCTCGCCTCGCAGCAGGGCTGGCCCCAGCCCGGAGCGGGGGCTGAGCACCCACCCGGCACCCCCGCTCCCATCCAAAGTGCCCCACCGGGGAAAGCGAAATCCCCTGGCCGGGGCTGGAAGGGGCCGGGCTGGCTGCTCCTCCGTAGCTGGAGGTGGAGACGGTTCAGCTCTGCTCCAGGTTTAATAGGTTCGCGAAGCTGATGGATTTTGACATCGCTGTGACAGGTTTGAACTATGTGCATGAAAGACTCGTCAAAACCGACTGGTTTTTCACTGATCTTCTGTTCCCAAGAGTTTGGCAGGACAGAGAGGAACACAGACACCAAAATGCTCCGGCCACTCTTCCTCCTTCATTCTCCAGCCCTGCACACAGACGCATGCATAGGTGTAAACAAGCCCCACTAAACAAACCAACGGTTTAAGCGCAACAATTGCTGCTTGCTTCTGTTTACCAAAAATCACCGAAATAGTACAGCGAGAACGACAGGCACGGTCGCAATTTCACGGAGCTGTAATGTCACTTCAAGGGTCTGCTTACGGAGACCTCGTGCCCTGGCACGGTGAGGTCTCGGTGCCCGTGTGCCCTGGGTGCGGATACTGCACAGGCAGCTCTGTCCGGCTGCAGCGTCCGTGTGTCTGCGCCCGGTGCTGTGTCTCGGCACCGTGCAATTTGCCCCGTGACAGTGTAATGGCCTGGCAATAGCATCATTTAATAAAAAAGAAATGTGCAGCGGTTTACATTTCAATACGCTCCTTTATTGTACTCATTTCTCTCATTGCCACGTTGGGGAAGGACAGACTGAAACAACAGCAAAGGAAGTTGCCAGCTTCACCCCCTTGCTCTCGAGCTTTTGTCCGGGAAAAGCCAGGCGGGTCGGGAGGAAAAGACCCTCTATTCATCGCCCCGGTGAGAGCCCGCCGACAGCAAAGCACGGCCACGCTGCCCCGCCAGGCTCTTCTCGTGGGAACGAGATGCTCGTTGAGCTCTGAGCTTTCCAGCAGCGATGCCGGCAGCTCACCGCAGCCTTGGGGCAGCGCAGGCTGCTGCAGTCGAGAAATTAAACCAAAGCGATGGAAAGCCGCGTTATCGCAGCCCGGCCTGGGCCAGCTGCGATGGAGAGGCTCCCGCTGCGGCGGGGCTGTCCCTCCGGCAGGGATGCAGGGAGCATCCCCTGCCCGCCCGGGAAACGGGCCAAGCCATCCCTCGGGGCAAAGCTGGAGTTTGCTTTATCATGGTTTAAAAAGTCTCCAGGGGCCAATCCAGCCGTCCTGGATGGATGCAGGAAAGGGGTGCAGGGATCGCAGTCACCCTGCCATCCGCCGGGGCCGCTCACCCTGAGCGGGTGAGACAAGCCAGGCCAGAAGTTCTCATGAAGTTATAAAGTGTCCTGAGAGAGAATAATCCTCTAGGATCTGGCCCTGCAATGTATGACTGAGTTCTGGTTTTCAAAGCACTACCTCACCCTCCCAGCCTTTATTTGAAGAGACAATGTGAATTTTAAAGAGAACTCAGCAGGGAGCACTGCATTTTTTATTCCAAAGTGAGAGAGAAAACGAGAGTGAGAAAGTCTGTGGGGTTAGAGACAGCTTGCCATTTGTTGTTTCTCATAATCCCATACCTCGGCAGGATTTAAGAAACCTCCTGAAAAACACGGAGGGTTTTGTCGAATACTTGATCAAGTAGTTAAATCAAAGGCTGCAGCAAAACAATGGGACTGCCTGAAATTTTTCATGAAAAACTCTTTTTCTTTTTTTTTTTAAGGAAGAGAAAAGTAGCCTCTCTCATAAAGGAAATTTTACTCTGAGTTTTTCCCCTTCTCCAGCGTTTTCTCACATCTGGCAGGACCTCCCCAGCCCCCTCACCCCAAACCGCTCGAGCGATTCCCCTTTCCCACTTCTTTCCCAGGAGAAGACGACAGAGAAAAGCAGAGGGGAAAACTTGCAGTTTAGTTTTAAAAAGACACTGATGTTTTCTTCAGGGCAAAAAACCTTCTGGCTTCCCACCTCCCCCCAACTCTCCTCTCTCCCCATTAGTTATTTCTGCCCCCAGACTCAGTGTTTCTTTGCCAGCCCCAGGCCTGCCACGGTGGCACGGGATGCTCCCCGACGCTGGGGCTGGCGTCCCCATCTCCCCCACCTGCGCAGAGCCGAGCCCGTGCTGCCCGCAGGGCTTTCGGAGCCGTTTCGGCTCTGCCCGCTCACAAAGCCGGCTGCGAGCCTCCTCTACCATTTGGGGGGAGCCCCACGGTGGCCCCGCCACCGGCGCGGGCACCCCTGGGCTGGGCAGAGCCGGCTGCGGCGCGGACCCGCTGGCACAGCCGTCGCTGGCCCCGGCGCAGGAGACGGAGACAAGGTGACATCACCCGCATTGCGTCTGCACGGAGCCTCTTCCAGCATATGCCACGGGCCTTGCACAACTTGGCATTTCAAATTTCCGTCATCTCATTCAGTGGAAAAATTGCAGCCCTGCCAGCTTTCCGGAGAGAAGGAAGGGTAGGGAAGGAGAAAGCAGAGGAGACCCGGTTCCTCCACAGTTTCTCTTCACCTTCCTCCGGTGTGCCACCTCTCCTCTCCAGCTTCGGCCACGCCGCTCCTGCCCGAGCCTTCGTCCACACAACAAAGTTATGATGTCGGTTTAATTAAAACCCCTTTGAATCCGCTCTGGAGGAATTGGCACAAACCCTTCACGGGGGTGTGGTTAAATCAGCGTAAATCTTACTGGTATCGACCGAGTCCGCATCGGCGATGTACCGGCTTACACTAAAAATCAATACAAGCAATTCCCACCTACGTGGGACTCGCTGGATCAATTTTAACTTCAGGTTGGCGGGAGCAGGGCAGTCCTCCAGCACCGACAAATCTTGGCAGCAGATTGGAACCCCAAGCCCCGCAGCGGCACCGATTACATCCGAAAATCCCGCTGGGGTCCTACGAGGGCTTAAGTTTTCGGTTTGATTTAATTCGGGTGCTGGCCGGAGGTCTGCCACAGCCCTGCGGTGTCTCCAGTCATCTGTCAGGGAATTTACTGGGGGGTTGGACTCGGATAAAGATTTCAGATGTAGCCCTTTAGGAAAACCTGGTTGAATGCAGTCCTTGGGCTGGCTATCATTAAGGGTGATTAAATCCTACACTCTGGCAGGAAAGCCTGGGCCACAAGGAGGTTAGAAAGTGTTGAAAGGGAACTGGACAGGCGTGTCTTCCCAGCTCCAGCTCATCAGCAGGAGACGGCTCATTGTAAACCCGACCCCGGCACTTTGGCTCTCCGGCGGCAGAGTGCTCGGGCTGGAACGAGGGCGGCTCGAGTGGAAACCGTCTCCTTTGATAAAACCCCAGATACCACAAATTCGGGGGGTGCTTAATCCAGGGCATCTGTCACGAGGATGGGGGGATCTGCTAGTTGCAAAATGAAGCTCTGCATCTAGGTTTCAAATGTCAACAGCCTGATATTTTAGGGGAAGCAGATCCGGTGTTTCGGCATGGGCTGATGTCTCCATTTATTTTTAACGCTTATTTTTATCCTAGGGTCCAGCGAACAGAAACCTCCCGCGGTAGCTGCTCGGCTCTGGGGTAAGGGGTGGGTTAGCTCCTCGTTGCCTTCTGCAGGGGGGCCGACGCCGGCCCGGCTCTGCCACGGCAGGGTGCAAGGTGCTGTGCACGCTGAAGCAAGATGGAAGATGCTAAGAGGGCAGGGGCGAACAGGCTGGGGGTGCAACGAGGCTGCTGTGAGGGTTTCGCTCAGACTCCCGTGTCCAAACCGGCTTGCAGCGATCAGGGCTTGCTTTGCAGAGCTCAAGACCATCTCCATTTTAGGGAATGCAAGAGCTTGTCTCTCCCCCAGCAGGACAAAAAGTTGTCCCAGCTCTGTCCCCGGACACTACGGGGAGGAGACTTGGGGACACGCAGCTCTGAAGGGCACAGGAATGCACTTACTTTCACAGATTTTCATGCCTGCACTTCCCAGCTCTCCCAAAAATGACTGTGTGGCAGATGGCTCTGACGTGTAGCACACTCACACCCAGCGGATAAAAATATTCCCCAACAGATTCCCGACAAGCGAACGTCAGTCACCGTCGCTCCAGAGCTAGTTACGGCTTCCTCTCCTCCCTGCTCCCCCACTACGGGGGCACAAAGCGGGTCCCTGGGCCGCGTCTCCCCGATGGCCACCGCGTGGCTCGCTGGACCGATGCTGGCGGCTGGGCTGGCATCCCCGCTCCGCGCCGGCGGCACGCGAGGGGAGCGGCACCGGCTCACCCGCACCCCTTCCCGCAGCCCAGCATCCCTGGGGACATGTCCCCATCCTTCCTGCCCTGGGTGGCCCCGCATCCCGTGCCTGCGTCGGCTTCCCGATGCATCTGGCTGCCACCGAGGAGGCTGGGCGGCCGGATGGGACCCTCCGGGGACCATGTGTCTGCCTCACACAGGCCTTTCTTGGCGTGAATTACAGCCATGACGTTTAATTCTCCATCCACACTCGCATAATCTTCCTATAGACGTGAAGGGGGGTGGGAGTGCACGGGGCAGGGCGGGTGGAGGGGGAGCAGCAGTGGGAGGGCAGGGGAGAAGATGAACAGCATAACTCGGGGATGGCAGAGGAACCAAACCCACGAGTCATTCTTGCATGTCCATCCCTTCCAAGCGGCAATCCCTTGCTCAGCCCTCCCCCAGGCGCTCTGGGCTATATTCACAGCAGGCAGCACCGCCTGGACTGCTTTTTTTGCCTTTTTTGCCCTTTTAAGAGTTGTTTTGTGGGTGCTACGAACGGCGGCACGGCCGGCCCACGCGCTCCAGCCTGCCCGCTCGGGTTAGTCTCGCCTGTTAGACGTGCAGTCTCCCAGTCCACAGATAAGCACATCACCCAGCTAGTGGGTTCACAAAACCCCAGAGCCGCAGAGATTACGACTGGAAAAAGCTTCAGATACCTGATGCCTCCCTCTCTGGCCCGGCAGGACCGACCTCGAGCTGTCCCCTCCCTCTCTGTTCTCAAAATCCCTCCTCGATCAAGACTGCACAGCCTGTCCCAGCTACCGACTTGGGACCTTATTGCACAAAAGCATTTCTTAATGGTTAACCTAAACCTCCCGGGCCACGATTCAAGCCCGGTATTTATTTTCTCCTATCTCCTGTACATGGAGAAAACATACCCTGCTCTCCGCAGAGCCCAGAGCTCTTGGCACATGTGGCCAGCACGGCACGGCTGGAGATGGCCCCGGTTGCTGTCAGTGGCCCTGCTGGCCCCGTGGCCTCCGTCGCTGCAGACCTGGGGCAGAGGGGAACAATCCCAAACACTGTCTGGAGCAGCAGGAAATCATCGCCTACCATGGAAAGGAGAGAGGGGGAGAGGCATGTTCAGAGCAGCAGATAACCCAGCCAGTTGGCACTGCTTAAAAATGAGTAATATCTATGTATTACCTGAGCGCCCTCGGGCCGGCTAAAATCCACGGAGAAGAGCCAGGGGAAGAGGGAGCCCATTGCTCTGCAGCTGTCAGCAAGGCCGTCCCGGTCCCCTCCGATGCCGGGCATCACCGTAGATGGCACTTGCTCCCTCCAGCTGGGAGGTTGGTTCCACCAGCAGCGCTGGTGCTGTCCTGCAGGTCAAGCTGTGCCTGTCCAGGGATGGAGCCGCACCGTGATGGGCAGGAGGGAGGTCAACGTTGGTTTCTTAGGGCCTGGAGAGATCAGTGTGAGTTTGCCAGAGGGAGCTCCGGAGATGCTAATTACTGCACCCAGCACTTCATCTCGGGCCTTTCATTCCCCTCAAAGCACTTCTACCTGGGCACCGGTCCAGCAAGCGCTTCGTTTGTAGACATCTGCCTCGTTACAGCAGGGATGCGCGTCAGCGCCTTTGAGGATTTCGTTAGCGGAGGAGAGCAGCGTGGCTAACCCCTTTGACATCACCTGGGACGCAGGAGGCAAAACGGGTCAGCAAGAGAGCAGGGAGAGCGCGGGCTCCCAGCAGGACTTGTCTCAGTCCTGTTCTGCACAGGGCTGCAGTGTCAATAAAATAATGATAAATAAAAATAAATAATGATAAAATAATGATTTTTTTTTTTTACCCCCAGGCACTCTCTTCATTCTCTTTAAAGGCTATTTCAAAAGAATTTGTAAACACAGAGTGGAAAGTATGCGTGCTTGCACGGGTGGCAGGAAACAAAACCTGCTTCAAATCACCACCGCTGCGGGCAGGAGGAGCTGGCAGTGCGCACACCGCTCGCCCCGGCTCACCGGGCCGGCGGCGGGGCTGGACGGGCCGATGCGGCTCCTCGCCCCGACCGTGCCTTGCCGAAAACAAAACCCATGAAGGAGCAGCCCAGGAGAACGGGGCGCAGGGTGAGCGCCGCCTCAAGTCCTGCTCCTTGAGGAAGACTCACCAGACCTCGCCTTGGACCCAAAGAGCCCCAGCTCGCATTCCCATCCCAGGTGCGATGCCCATCAGAGGGTGCAACGCGGGGCTCGGAGGGTGCAGCCCCTGCCCGCGTCCCCCCAGACAGCAAACGCTTTGCGTTTTGCTCCGTCCTCCCCACCCAGCGGGGCCGGGGCGGCACGCGGGCTGCCAGACGTTCATGGTTATAGCGGGCTGCTTGCAATCCTTTTTTTTTTTTTTAATCTTCTTTTTCATTCCCCTCTGCTCTCGCCCCTCACCCCCCGTGGTTCAAAGTTTTCAAATGAAAATATGCGAGTTGTGACTTGCGGGTAGCGAGTCGGGGCTTGCGAGGAAAGCCGGGAGGGAGGAGGGAGGAAAAGAAAGAGCGATCTGCTCCAAGTGCCAGCAATTGTTTTTATCCTTTCCAGATGAAGGAAAAAGATCATGTTATTTGTTCGGCGTAAAGTTCCAGATTTTCAGGAATGAAATCTGAGAGCAACATGTCAACAGTCTGTCTCGAGAGCTGGGGTGGATGGCGGCCTTTGTGCTCCCAAACACCAGCGGGGCCGGTACGCTCGGCTGCGAAAAAAAAAGGCTCCATTCTCACACTCTGAAGTGGTGGCATTAGATATCAGCAAGATAATGGGCCCAGGGCCTAGCCCTGTTTCTGCTCCCAACCGACCGGCCCCAGGCAGCTGGCTTTGATGTGCTTATTATTTGCCTTTTCTTTTCACAGATGATATTTTTAACCGATATTGCAGTTTGGGCATAGGTTGGGGAGAAAGAGAGGGAAAAAAATGAAAGTCATTCTATTGCAATAGTTGTTCAGGATGGAGAGAAAGGAAAAAAAAAAAAAGGGAAAAAAATCAGCCATTTGTTAGCCTGCAGGTCCATGTTTCCTGCTGTAAATCAGCCGGGACGCGGCGGTCTCGCAGCTGGAGGGAGATCCCGCATCGGCCTCGAGCCTCGAGGTGCTGGGGCTGGACAGCCCACGGCCCCCAGGCATTTGCACTTGAATCCCAGGGGAAAAGGAGGGAGATAGTGGGGTCAGGGAGGTGGCCAGTGGCGAGATTCAGCCGGGGGCTGATTGATGTGCGGGGCGGCGTGGGTGGTCCCGCGCCACGGGGCTGGGAGCGTGCCCCACACGAGATGGGGATGGCGGGAGCAGCCACTGCCCCTTTGATGTGCGGCCTCGGCCGTCCCTGCCGCGGAGGGCTGCGTGGCGAGGCCGGCCATCCCGCACGCTCCCGTCCCCTGGAAATCCAGCCCCTGGGCTGGGAGAGCCCACGGCCTCCAGCCACATCCAGGACAGGATGGGGGGAAAAAAAGGAAAAGAAAAAATGGGTGAAAAGGAAAAACAAAAAAGGGAGGAGGAGAAGAAAGGACTTTTCTCGCCTCCTCGTTCCACTTTGCAGAGCCCAGGCAGGAGCGGTGCTCAGCATCCCCGTGCGGAGGCTGGGAACCCCCCAGGATGACCAGCGCAGGGCTGGGCACAGCCCCACGTCCCCTTCCCCGGGGGATTAACCTGGGGGGAGATGGGTCTGCGAAACAGCAGCCGCGCAGCCCTTCGCTGGGGGACCCGGCACCCCGCTGGCTGTTACAGCCACGATTTGCACCTCCTTGGTTCTGAAACGGCGGGTCCAGGGACGTCACCTCTGTGCTGCGCTCACGCCTCGCTTCTGAAACTCCCTGCGTGCAAAACCCCCGTCTCTCCTCCTCGCAGCCTACTTACCATCCCGTCCCCAAAAAACCAACTAGCCCCCACAGAGCCCGTGGTATGGATGCTCATCGCAGGCTCTCGTACAAGGGGAAAAAAACCCATTCAGCAGTTTTTGGTATTAATGGCCAAGCAAATGTTCCCCACGGAAAATTTCATTCTGACTCACATCTTCGTTTCGGTTGAGAACGCGAAGCACCAGGTAGCTGTGTGCTCGCTCCTCTTCTGCGACACAGGTCTGAAAGTAACCATCAGCGGTGCTGAGCTCTTGCAATTTGGGTTTCACAATACTTAATGTAAGTGCCCAGCACTTGAAATTGTTGCCTCAGCTCTTTAAAGAGGTTTTTCTTTTTCCAAGTCCCACGGCTGCAGTGGGAAAACTAAAAACTCACACCCAAAACATGCAAAACCAGATGGGAGGAATGGAACTGCAAATTAATTATTTCTTAATTTAAAAATTCTTTTAAATTTGATTTGGTTTCTAAGGCAGGCCTGGCTGCCTTGGAGACTCATTCACCAGCTCGTACGCTGCTGGGATGACGATACCGTGACATTTACAATGACACCGGCTCCTATGGGTGGTTTTTTCCAGAGCCCATAAGCCGGCACACATGTTCCGGAGACACAGACACGCTCCCGAGTCACTTAATTCACATCTCGACTGCAGGACCCGGCGCAGGAGGGGCTCCTCCATCGCTGGGACACGGTGCAGCCGCTGCCTGCGTCTTGCCAGAGATGGGTTGTGCAGACAGGAGGCTCGGCTTGGACCCCGGAGGCGAGCTGCCAGCCCCCGCTGTGTCCCACTTCTCCCTCTGGCCGTGCCCCTTCCTCTCCATCCCCAGCCCTACGAGCTTTCCCTCCTCTCTGCAGCACGCCCAGCTTGCAGCCGGACGGGCAAAGGGTGCCCGGAGGCAGCCTGCTCCCAAAACAGGCTCACCGAAGGCGAGGAGAAGCAGGGCCGCTTCGCCGGCCGCCCCTCCTGCCTCAGCACCCTCCGGTTGCGTGGAGCAACGAGCCGTTTCCCCGTGAAAGATGCCCCCCGTGATAGCAACGCCGGGGCTGGGGGATGCCCTCAGCCCCCAACAGAAGCGTGCTTCAAAAGCAAGAGCATCTGGCCCCGCTCAGAGAGGCGCTTTCAAGTGGGAAAAAAAAAATAAAAATGAAGGTTTTAATTAGCCTGGAAATCAATGCTGGTGCGTACCTGCGCAGGGCCCCGTGGAAGGGCAGGGGGCTGACGGGAAAGCCAGCACTGAAAGACGATGGGGTGAAGCATTAGCACCTTCCACACCAGGGGAGCACCTCGGTGCTCATCACACTTGGGAACACCGAGCAAATTATTTTTTATTTAACACTTTGGCTAACCAACTGTGACTACTTCGGGATGAAGCACCATAAACTGCACAAATCCCTTGGCCAGACGCTCCCCGGGGATGAGCAGCACTTGGGGCGGAGACCCCCTGGAAGGGGCAGAGCAGCTTTGGCCGGACCGACGCGCGGAGGAAGCATCCCTGCATCCCTCCCGCGTGCACCAGGCACCCTCCGAAAAACACCCTGGCAACGGCTCGCTCGGATCTTTCTTTGCACCCCGGGTAGCAGCGATTTTATTGCCTGAGCTGCGGCTGCCGCTGCTTACGCGGCCGGCTCTCGCTTGGGTTTCACAGCGATAACGGGAACAAGGTGGGCTTTGGGAGCGAGTCCCTCGCCAGCAGCCCAGAGCCCGGTCTGGCGGCCAGGCGCTGCCGGCGGCCCTGCAAACCATCCGCACGCCCATCCCACGCTGTCAGGGATAAGATCAAGAGCAAACAGCAGAGCGTTAACCGAAATGCCATGTGAGGCTGTGTAAAAGAGGTAGTAAAAGCCGTCTCAACAGCGGTCCGGGAATCCACTTATCCCGCAGTCAGCGGGCAGAGGAACGTCAGGACCTTGAGTTCCTCCTTTAAAGATTGCATTAGCAGGTCAAGGTCACAATGACCAGGGCTCCTGCCAGACAGCCGCCAGAGGTAGAGTCTGGCAGCCCATCAGGCAGCGGGATCACGCAGTCTCCTTAAAAATAATTAAATTATGTCTATCTTGCCTAAAATGATCATTCTTTAAACGCTGTTAGAAAAAGTTTCAGGCAAGCAGCACAGGAGCCACACAGAGGTTTGAGGGGTGTGCAGGACGAGCTACAGAGCAGTTGCTGTTGTTGTTGTTGTTGTTATCATCATCATCATCATCATGCCATACATACAAGCGCTCTCTTCCCAGGAGTGAGTGATCATTGTGGCGGTCTCTGCAGAGGGAGGTGACACCGATGCCATCTGACAGCCACAGACAGAGCAGCTCGGGGTCCTCTCCTTCCCTCTGTGCTCACACCGTACCTGCACCCTGGGCCGAGACCTCCCAGCGCGCTCCTGCTGCTCCCCGGACCCCTGCTCTGCCCCCCAAAAGAGGGGACGTTGGCTTGTGCAGATGGCAGCCGCTGCCATCTACCCCCTGCATCTGGCACCTGCACCCCCCTGAGCGGTGGCCCCACGGGGGGACGAGTTAGTCCCCGGCTTCGGGGGGCTTCTCCGTTTGTCCCTGGGAAAGACATAAATTATTAGCGGTGAAATCCTTCAGCCTCGTGACGCAGCAGCAGCAGGAGGGGAAGCGGGAGGTCGGCGATAGCTTCCCCTCGAGCCCTGTGGCAGAGCTGGAGCTGGGGTGCTGGTGACAAGAGGTTGCCTCCACTTCTCTGCTTTTTTTTTTTCGCCTTTTTTTTAAAACTTTTTTTTTTTTTTACTTATTGTTTTGCGGTTGCACATTTGGTGTCTGCAGGGCGGTTTCTGTAAACGTGGCACAGCTTCTATCATACTAAATAAAGCAGCATGCAAATCCCCTCCCCACATTCGCAGTCCGCAGACATGCAGCGTTTAAAAGGTGCAAGACCCACGGCTCTATTTATTCTTTCACCAGCAGATGCGCGGCTGCTAAACATTTGTCTCCAAGCTGTGGGACGCAGCTACCCCGCGCAGCTCGGCTCATTTCGGCCTTTCTGCCTGAGCGCCGCGGGTCTGAAGGCAATCTCTGTTATGCCGATGAAGATTTTCCTTCCCGAAGCAGCCTTTCATTACAGACCCCTGGCCTCATCCAGCCCCCCAGCAGCAGCGCTGTGGGCTGGAGCAGAGGCTGGAGCCATGGTTTTCCTCTCCCCCATGCTTGTCAAAGAGGTGTTATCTCTGCCATGGCTTCAAAAGGGGGGTCACCATTTCCCACCCTGGGCCTTGGTCTCCCTTGCTCTCTGCAGGAGCATCTCCAGGCGGTGAGAGGGCAAGGACAGTCCCGGACTCCCCCGCCAGCACCCCCAGCTTGCACGGGAGCTGGCAGTTCCTCCCCATGTGAACAACCCTCCATACGCTCCCGCGCCGACTGCACCCAGGCCAGAAAGCAGCAGCAGCTGCGGGTAGGGGACAATTTACGGAGCTGCCAGCTGCCGAAAGGCAACCGCTGGGCTTGAGCTCCTGCAGGCAAAGGGAAGGTGCAGCCAGCAACGGCGAGAGAGGGACCGTGACGAAGACACTCACCCCCCCGCCCCCCGCAAGGGTTTTTCTCACACCTCTAACCATGGCAACACCAAAAAGGCTCCAGCGCGGCTCTTACTGCCAGCTGCAAGGTGTGAACCAGCCTCCTGGGAGAGGGTTTCCATTGCACAGGGCTGGAGCAGCGCCTTTCGCCCCAGCCCCGGGGAGCCGGGCAGGCCGGCAGCCGCAGGCAGGGCAGCAGAGCCTCCGGGACGGCACAGAAATCCTCCCACTGACGCGACGGAGATCCGACCAAAGGCACTTGTCACGTATCCAGAAGGCACGTGGCTGTTTTGCGATAGGAAAATATGCAAGAAGAGGGATTGAAAAGGGAAGGTTTCTGTATTTCCAGGTTTAAGATGTCTATTTTTCCAGGCTCCAACTTGCATAACTGCAACGCAGCCCCCACACCCCCTCTGTAAAGCACCCACAGCTCCCCCAGGCTCCCTGCACCTTCATGGGTGAGCGGACGGCCGCAGCACCCTGCCCCACACCTTGATGCTCTGCTAAGTGACACTGGAGCCAAATCGTGTCCCTAGCAATAACCTCAGGGCCCAGGACTTTGCACCCTGAGCCCATGCAGCAGACGCTGCCCCTCGCTCCGGTGCCACGGGGAGGCGAGACAGGGATTGCTGCATACCCCGGTCCTCAGCCCCTGAATGCATCGGCTCAGAGCCGTGCGCCCGTGGCACCGGGTCGCTGGCTCCCCAAAACAAGGCAAGGCCGGCTCGGGGCGAGCACAGGGCAGCACCACCCGTGATCCTTCCCTTGCTGCAAGTTGGTAAAAGAGGCAGCGATTAAGGAAAGAGCTCCTGGCCACAGGCACAGAGCGGCCCCCTCGCTACCATCAGCCATTCGTTACCAGGTCAGCGTCCACCCGCAGACTGGGTCTGACCCTCTCTGCAGTTACCCAGGCCAATTAGTGCCTTTGCTCCGTGCTGCCCGGCCTGGCCCTCCGAGCCACCAGCATCTGCTGGAAGCCCTTGCAGGGGTTGCAGTGCCCAGCCTGGGCTTGCTCTGATGCGCAGCAAGGTGATGCGCAAGTCCTTTGCTGGGGATTTCACACCACGGAGGCTGGCGATACTGGTGTGAAAGCTCTTCTGCCCTTGCCCTCCTGCTTCATCATCCTCGCCAGGAGCAGAACAGCGAAGAACTGGCTGGTTGCATGTTTGGCACAGTAAATACCAACCTGAAGCAAGGGTCCTGCTCGAAGGACTGCGAGGCAGCAAGAAGCTTTGCACCTTGGTGGGCTGGAAATAGCATCCCTCTCCTCTGACGTGGTTGTGGGAGGCCGTGCACGGCAAAGCCGGCCCCGACACCTCTGTGGCACGGCCGTGGTGAGGTGTCTGCGCTGCCGGCCGCGCTCAGGAGATGTTTATCACACACGCATTGACAGGCAATAGCGGTGACTCACGCCACGGCTCTGGCACCCTGGGCCAAATCCTGGATCCTTCTGCAGGTTTCGGCTCAATATTATGAGTCACTTATGCCACCATCCTCCCTTTACTTTTTTTTTTTCCCCTGAAAACATTGTTTTTCCTTCAGATGGGAACAAATACACCCAATACCAGGAATTTTGCTAGATAGAGTCCAGATGACAAGTTCTCAGCAAACACTGTCAGCTGCTGAGATTCAGCTTCAAGAGACATCATCCAACGTTAACCATAAACAACAGGGGCAACGAAACGTCTGGCAGATCTTGAAGTGACACGAGATGCCTGCGCTCCACAACAAACCCATTTCACACCACGGGAAAGGTCACCACTTTAATCCACTTCTGGGTGGAATGTACACAAACGTCATTCTTCTTTACATCTGTAATTAAACAGCCTGGTGCTTTGCTATCCAGCCCATGTTTATTTTCCCATTCGCTAACATGGTGGATGGTAATATAATATGACACTGAAGGGATACAGGCTGCTACAGGCGGGCTTTCAACTTCTTTTTAGTGATTTGCCTGGATGCGAGGGGTGGTTGTGCTGCTCGGATCCAGCAGCGATTTCCTTTCTGGATGTGCAGCATCTTTGCGCGCTGAAATAGTAACAGCGAAGAGGACGGCGAAAGCAAACAGAAACTGCTGGCAGAGATCCCCAAACGCGTTGACTCATTGCAAGCGGTTGTTGAGGTTTCTGCTGGGCTCCTACGAGGGGGGTGGCAGCCGCTAAACTGGGAAGTTGAGGCTGGGTCTGTACTTCTGCTATGGAAAGGTCTGGTTTTCAGTGTTGGGAATGCGCTGGAGCATCTGCAATAACCCTGACTACTGCTCTCGGGTACCAGCACCAGCTCCTACCCCACTGCACAGCACCCAGGAGGGAAAACCCCACAGCAGCAAGCATGGTTTGGTTCTTTTTTTCCTCCAAACCTTTTGGGCCACAGGGCTGGCAGACGCTGCGCGGGAGCCTCGCCGGGAGCCGGGCGCGACAGCTTTCGCGGGAACGGCATTAGCCATCGGGAAGGGCTGCGGGAGACGGCGCTTTGCAGCCCAGAGGCAGGGATGTGCACTTCAGATCCTAGCTTGCTCTCAGCAAAACAACACCAAGATGTTTATTTTCAAAAGGATACAATGTTTGACAAAATAAACTATATTTGATTAATACCGACTGCTTTTCTGTTGTTTTTTTGAAGGCAGTAAATTCGCTGACTGTATAAACATGCCAGAGCTGCTTCATCTGCCTATATCAAAATTTCAGTTACCTCATTTCCAGGGAATGTCCTTCAGTAACATTTTGACAAGCTTATTAAGGGGGTTGTTTGTGGGTTTGTGTTGGTTTTTTTTTTCCCCCTCACTTTTCCTTCTTAGTGGGGTCTCCCATGATCAAGCCGCAGGCTGGAGCCGAACAAACCCCACCGCTTGCCTTCACACGGAGAGTTTCACCGTGTCCCTAACAGAAAACCCAAATTCCCATCCCGAGGACCAGCGAGCATCCTCTAACGTGACGGTTTCACTTCATTCCCCTCCGGCTGCGGATTTCTGACACCTCCATACCTGGCTCCTTGCTAAAGCAATAAATAACGCCCAAAAAAGGGTTTGTGAATTTGCCGACGTCCAGCTGAGTCACCCCCAGCTGCGGAGCTCACACTGAAAAATCGCTGGGTTTCTGGGAACGGACACCTGCTTCTGGGACGTGCGGCTCGTGATCCGGTAAAAGTTTTAGCAGTATTTGTCAATCATTAAGCTGCAGTGCTTCTGCAAAGGTCAGGGAAATTCCCACCAAGGCACCCAAGTGTTTGGGAACCAAATGATCTTTCTGAGCTGCTGTAGCTCAGGACTCGTCCCAGTGGACTTGGCCATGGCCGGTCCCACACCGAGCTGTGTGCTCCGAGGTTGGAAGGAGGCGTCTCAGCAGCACACGTGGCTCTGTTTCGAGCATTTTGAGGCCTTTGTGTGGTTTCCCGTAGAGGCTTACGCAACATCCCATGTCTGGTCCCCGACAGCCATCTGCTTGTCCCCCTGCTCCTCCTGCCTCTTCCGTCCCGGGACTGCCCCCGCCGCCGCCTCCTGCGCGGCTGCGACGGTCTGACCATGGACCAGCAGCTGCCAAGAAAGCCGGGCAGGAGGCAGGGCAAGGCGGTCACCTCCTCCCCGCCCGGCACAGCAGTCCCCAGCGTGCCACCTCGCCAGGACCCTGGCCTGTGCCCCAACCGAGCGCCCTCCGAGGCTGGGGAGCCGCCGGGAACTGCCCTCTCGGTTGGTGGCATCTCCCTTGCTGTACCCACAGCTCAGCACGCACCGGTTTTGACTCAAAAGCAAATCAAAACACGTGACAGCACGGAACGACGAGTGTCCCCCTCATGCAAGCCCGCAGGAACACCCCCGTGTCCAGCCGCCACGTTTGCAGACACGCTGCTGGTGCTCTCTGCATCCTCCGCCCAAGGGGGATTTTGGTTCAGTTGGAACCCCAGTTAATCCAGTCCCACATCCCCGCTGGGTCCCCACTCCGCAGCGCTTGAGGGCTTTGCTCATGGAGATGTACGAGCGATTCTGAAGAACTCCCTGAAAAACAAAACCGAGACACTCTAGATTTCACTTCCCGAAACAGCAGAGTCGTAAGCACCAGCTGTTTCTAGCAGCTGTTAAGTGCGTTAGATTCTACCATTCCAGCACTAAACTATTAGTCAATTGATTAATGAACTGGGACTTCCCATCCAACAAAAATATTTTGGTTTTAAATTATAATTTGATGCACGGTTAGTACAGAAATATATTACACATGCTAAGCACATGTTTGCATCTCGTCACCACCCTCAGACACAGGGAAAGGTGCCGGCTTCGCCACCTTTTCAAGGCTGCTCGCAAACCCAGCCAGAGATGCAACGGCTTTGCATGCAGCGTGACGCTGCTCGCTCCTGCCCGCGCATGGGATGTGCACGGTGGCGGCAGGCTCCTGGCCGCCCCGCTGCTGCCGCCGGCGTTTAACGAGAGCTGCAAAACTGCCCAGGAAGCATTAAGGTTATCTGGCGGGGGTAAGGGCTCAACCACCTGAGACTGGAAACCCTCCCCAAGGTTGCTGGCCTTTAGCCAGCGCCAGCACAAGGCGCCAGCCCACGAGGCAGCGTGGGGACACGGTGCTGGCAGACGGAGGGCAGCCGTGCTGCACCGATGAGCCCGTGGCTCTGCACGGGGAGACTCGGGGATCAGAGTCAGCAACAGCTCAGGACCGGCTCTGGGTTTCACCACAGGGCTGGAAATTATCTAGAAAAGGTTTTTTCCCCCCGACTTTTCTTTTTCCCAGAAGCACCTCTGTGACATAAACCCCTCTGTTCGGCTGCTTTTCCCGCTGGCAGAAAACCAGACAGATATTTACTCTGGCCACACGCCTCGCTGGCCGGACGCGGCCACCACCGGTGCCGGAGCCACATCGCCGCGTTATCATGGTGCTGTGAGCGCAGCCGAGACGCTCCCCCGGCACCTACCGTCAGCTCAAGCCCCGCACCTCCTCGACTCCTATAAATACACTATTGTACATATGACACATATACTCATTACTAATATATCTCCTTATATATAATAATAATAATAAATTGAAATAATCTTGACTGTGTGTTAGCAGTTAAACCTGTGAGCCCTGGGACAAGGCGTGGAGCTCCAGGTACCCATGCCCAGGGGAGGTGACAGTGCCCATCTCCTGATGGAGATGTCCCATCCCATGGCAACACAGGTCCCAGCGAGCAGAGGTGGTGCGGAGAAACAAACAGGGAACAATTATTCCTTATTTCTCATTACATGGGAACGAAACAGCGCCCAAAACTGAACGCCGGCTTTACTTCACCTTGGTGGCCAGGGCATCCCTTGCAAAACCCCTGTTAAAACATGTGCGCAAACCCCCCGCAGGGTAAAATTCAACCGCATTTTTTCATGCGTTATTTTATAAACTTGGCAGGTAGTGGGCTCAAAGGCTGGGTTTTGTGATCTCTTATCATAACAAAGTCTCCAACAAGCATAGCTTTGCTAAACAGCACGCGTGCGCAATGGGAAACCGGGCTCAGCGTGTTACAGAGGGGTCTTCTGCCGACAAGCATCAGCATCGCGCTGCAGTGATGCAGAGCGGGAAACCCGGCGGCTCTGCGAGACACACGGCAAGGGACGGCCCGCGCCGCCTCCCTCGGAGAGAAAGCAAGCTCGCTAGGCTTGCACTGCAGCAGAGCCGGTGCCACCATCCCATCCCGCCGCTTATCCCAGGAAGAAGCAGCACACAGAGTTATTTCTGACACAGTATTAGAGGCGAGAACATCCCCGTGCTGCTACCAGGGATACCTGGCGAGGCAGAGGCAGCACAGCATCTCCGAACAAACCCAGCGGCCTGCTCCCACCCCCAGCGCCCCAGGGGGATGAAAGGAAACGATCAGAAGGGAAGAAGCGATGGGAATTCAAGTGGCTCTAATAAAATATTCCCTTTGGTGGAGCAGAGGCTCGCGGGCACAGCCAGCTGCGGCGCGGCGAGCAGGGATGATGGGGAGAGCTGGGCCAACGCGAGAGCAAAGCAGCAGGAGGGTGAAGAAACACCTCTGCCAGCAACACCGATGGCTCTGCCCCGCGGCAACCCCGTGCACCAGGACCCCTTCGACCCGAGGGCTCCCCAGCAAGCAGCAATCCCAACAGAGAGGATTGCAGTTTGGTTTGTGATCACGTACAATACAAATAAGTGTATACAAATACGCGTCACACCGGCATGGATGTAAAAAAAAATGAGCACTTACAGGAATACCGTACGGCCCCAGCGCTGCTCAGCCATCCCTGGTGCTCACCCCGATGCGGATGGGACACGAGCGCTCTGAAACCCAGAGGAAAGCTCTCCAACCGTTAGCCACCAGGTCACGCCAGAGCTGAGCCCAGATCCGCTCCTCTCCATCAGGAGCGGTGAATTGGGAGTTAACGGCCCCGGGCAGAGGAGCGGGGTGAGCGGCCAGCTCTCCCTCTGCCACGGCTTGCGAAGAAGCACTTCGTGCAGTTGCAAAGCTTCAAATCAAGGTCAGCCGGATCAGCCCCACCACTTCAAAGTAAGAACAGGTGAAGTTTCCACTCTGCAAACCATCTGATTCCGTGGTTCGGATTTATCTACCTTCTCCCAAACAGAAAGCTGCTTTTAAAAAGGTCTGAGGCACACAAGTATTTAAAGCATGCACATGCGTGTGAGTGTGTGCGTGCACACGTACATGCACACACTGCAGCTTAAGATACTGCGGATATAATCACTCTAGTAAAGACAGCATCTTAAACAGAAATACGTAACCATTTTGGCCAGGAACCAAACCAAACCAAACCCTCCCTTCCCAGCCCAGCCGTTTAATCGGACTAAGCCAAGCCTTTCCGTGGTGCCCCCGAGCCAGGCACTGATGGCCTTTCCAGGCTGCCCACTCCAGGAACACGGCAGAGCCTCGCACACGTGGGAGGCTACTTCCAGCACACTGTTTATAGAGCAACCGACCTTTATTTTAGAGATAGCTTAAGCAAAGTAACATGCAAAGAAACACGTGAGTAAGAGTCTCATCTGCCTTGGGCTCCTGTAAATCCTTTTCTTTTCCTCCCTCGTAGCACAATGCCTTGGACGCCCGTTATTCATCCCTGTAAACCACGGCGTGTACATCCACGCCGTCTGTCCTTTGGCTGGAGCTGTGTTTGCAGATTTCCCGTGGGAAAGGAGGTGCTTCACTTCTGAAGAATAAACCCAGGGCATTGCATGGGCCCCGGGGACGCCGCAGGGGCCTGGCTGCCTGCACTGAAGGGCTTCGCAGAACCTGGCTGGGAGGCGAGCAGCAAAATCACCTGCAACTTGCCACGATGCAAGCGTGCTTTGTGCCCACGGAAGAACAACTCCACGACAATCCCGGCACACGACAACTCCTCTTCCGCAGCATCTTTCCTCCTGCCTTATGTCTGACCCTCTCTCTCCCCTGTCTTCACACACCCTCCCTATTACACGCCTGGCCAGATTCCTAGGGCTGAGCCTTGAATTTGGAGTAAGTACAAAACCTGCTTGAACTACAGACAAAATCTGTATTAAGTCAACTGGGATGAGGCATCTGATATTTGCTGAGAGTATTTCATAAATCGTAGGTGTTCTGTACCCCATGCACGTTCAAATAACTCAAGATGAAATACGGTCTTCAACTTAACAGCAATGGAGACCTCAGTCTTCAAAAACTGCGAGGAACACAATTTATATATCAACCTTCTTATATTAAACAGGATTATCTTTAAAAAGCACTGTTATATATTTACTAGTTTACCATGAACAAACACTTTTTTTTTTTTTGTGTGAAGATACCATATTATTTTATAAAACTGACTCAAGTCATTTGCCCTGTCTTTGGAAATGTGCATATATTTCAGAAGAGGTTCTGAATGTCTTCCTCGTTAAAAAAAGGCATGGAGAGACATCGAGGGATGCCGCCGGCACCGCTCACGGCCGGTGGCCCAGCAGCAGCAGGACCAGGGCGATGGCAGTGGCAGGGCCAGGGCGGGGGTCCGCACTCCCGGGGT
The DNA here is from genome assembly GCA_020745775.1 of Theristicus caerulescens. NCBI lineage: Eukaryota > Metazoa > Chordata > Aves > Pelecaniformes > Threskiornithidae > Theristicus > Theristicus caerulescens. The sequence continues at coordinate 22,287,988 of CM036567.1, read as the reverse complement.
TGCTGCTGGGGACCACGGCGCTGTCTTTGCTTTGCTGATTCAGAAGCTGCTTGTTTGCAGCGGTGTCGTCCATATCCAGGTCATACGCCAGCTCTGAAAGCAGAAGGAGAGAGGCGGTTAACAGCAGGCGGTGCGTGCCGGCATCCCAACGCACGGCACATCCAGCCCCCACCAGCACCGGGGTCCCCGGAGCCGCCCGTGCCGGCAGCTGGGGACAGCTGGGTCCGAGTGCGGTCGAAGGCATCATGGCAGGGGTGGATGGGTCAGAAGAGCTTAGCAAACATCTTGTCAGTCCTGCACCCAGCCCCGGTCCCAGAGGGCCTCCCAGTACCCTACACCAAACATGATGCTTGGAAAAACCAACAAATCACAACTATAGGGTGCCCCAGTTAGAAAACCAAAGAGACAGGGGGATCTGCCTTACTGGAGAGCTACTCCCAAAGAAAATCAGCTGAGCTTCGGAGCAGGTGCTTAGCAATGCAAATCGTGTCTGCTCCCCAGACACCGCAAGGATGTGAGGAAACCCAGGCGAGCACAAATAGTCCCCCCGAACCCAGAGGGAGCACAAGGCCTTGCTCACCAAATACCTCCTGGTTTGAGGACCCGAGAAACTCTGCGTTTCTGCATTACTGCAGTCTTATGTGTGTGCAAAATATGCTCCTTACGGCACTTTCAACACATCCATCCCATCCCCTGTCCACCTCATCAAAGCGCTGGAGAGCGAGGAATGTGAACGGATCACGCACCCCGGGCATGCTGGTGTTGCAACATGGGGACTTTGATATGAAGCACATGGGAGCTCCAATCCAAGAAAACGTCCAGTATAAAAGTTTTGATAGCCCTGGCAAAGGAGCATGACATTAATGGGGGAAAAACTTGTGGCAACCCATCACTGGCTGCAGAGGAGCTGCTGAGCAGTAAGACCCTGGCACAGGGAGGAATAAAAAAGTCCAAAGAGACAATGTGGAAAGGCAAGAAACCAGCAATTCTCAGGGCTGAGAACAAAAAGCAAAAGGTGTTTTAAGATGCCATTAGCCAGCTCCACCTGGGCCCTTTGTACCTGCCGAGCATCTGGACCAAGAGGGTGCACCCATGCTTGACTCAAGGCAATGGGTCCCTCACTCCCCTTCTCGTGCTGCTGCCGTCTCCTTCTGGGGTCCAGGTTTCTCGCCTGGATGGGAATCGGTTAAGCCGATCTCATCCCCAGAGCCTGGCCTGTGGAAGTGGAGGAAGCTGGTGGTTTCCATCAGAAGAGACCCTGGCTCAAGCCTTTCACAAGCCCTCGTGGATCACGAGCATACTGACGGGTTTGGATCATCCCATCCCACCCCACCCCTGAGAAAGAATCCAAGAGGCTGAATAAACACTCCAGCTAAAAAACACCGCATCAATCCAACGAGCACCACTGCCAAGGCAAACAGGCAGTATTTCTTAATCAAAAATACCCAAACACTGCAAAACAAAAGCAAAACAATGTTAGCATGACAAGTGAGTCAGCCCAGGCCATCAAAGAGGGTCAGAAATGGCTGAATGGGAACAGATATCCATGCACACAAAGGGCCAGGTGCAAGCAAAACCCGCCTGGTAAACCGTCTTTTCCAGGAGATTCCCACAGCTACTGGGATTCCTCTTCTCCACAACTTTCCTGCTTAAGAGTACAGCTCTGCTGCTGTCCTGCGGAGCTGCACACCCGCGGGCAGAGCAGGGAACGGTGCCACCACGACAGGGATGCGCTGGGAGGCCGCCTCTGCCCATCCCGCGCCGCTTTCCAAGCACAGAAAGAAAAAGTCCCTCTGGCTCAAGGGATGCTCGGGCTTCGGGGCAGTTTGGGAGCAGCCTGGCTGCACCATCTTATTTTCCCAAGCTCGTTTCGGCAGAATAAGTGAAGGGATTTGAGTTAATAAAATTACAGCGGATTATTTTGCAGTCGCTTGTTTTACACAAGACTCCTCAGCTGGTACAAGGTCCCATCAGGGCAACGACGGCCTGCCCTGCTGTGTTTTGGAAGGTGTTTCCACACACCTCAAAGATTCCTGAAACCTAAAAGATGCCCCATGGGGTCACAGTACCATCAGGCACCCGCGTGCTTCCAGACCAGCGATCTGCAGCCCATCGTTGAGCTTTTGGGGCAGAATATTCTCTTATTGGACATCCTAGCAAAACTAAAAAAATCCCCGGGAACTGAGTAACTACTCTTGCCTTCAGTTTAGCAATTTGAAACAAGCGTGTTTCAGCAAGGTCTTTAACAGCGCAAAGGGTTTTGACGTTCCCATTTGAAGTCTCATTCTGCGATGTAATTGATGAGATGCGAGCCCCTGCGCGGTTCGCAATGCAGCAGCTGCATCGTGCTGGAAACGTTCAGCCCAAGCGTACCACAATGATCATTTCAGACGTATTCTTTTACACGGGAAATCTTCAAATTCTGGGATTTCACCTGCAATTTTTTAAATCATGGCATTTCATCCAAATGGAATGGCGATTCTCTCATTCATCCTCTTTGACCAAATTAAAGAGAAGGGAACAGAAACCCTCTTGTCATCAGCTATTTGAGAGCGATTCTCCTGGCCTTGTTTAACTGCTTCAGAAGTTTAGGGCTTGGGTGCGCTGCTTGTTTTCACTGTTCCTTCCATTGTTTCCTTCTCTGGGCTTGTTTGTGCCCAATTATATTTTTAGGCTTGATGGATTTAGCCACACGTCTTTTATTTTGTATTAATAATGGACCTGTAACTCTTGTAAATCCCTTTCACTTAGCTTTACTGACCTTTGGTACATAGGAGGAAAGGAAAATAAAAAGTATTAGCCTATAACAGACCAGAGGCAGCCGATAATCAGGTCCAGGCAATAACAATGTAAATAAAAATATGTAATAATAATAATATTTCAAATCCAGGAATCCAAATTAGCAAATGTTGCTAAGCAAGTACTTCTTGAGAGGGCTTCATTACGGTTTCCAGCCTTCGTTAGGATCCCTGGTTAGTCCAGGTCACCGCCGCATCCCCTCACCTCCTGCTCCCACAGCCGCTGGAGCCCCGGCACCAGGGATGGAGCTGCAGGATGGCTGGTGGGGTAAGAGAAACTAACCTCCCACGTACGCCGTTTCGGTGCTTCTGCCCAAAACTCTGCCTTTACGCTGCAAAATAACCCGAGCGAAGCTGCTCCCCAGCCATCTTCTGCACTAAACGTCTCCACTGCCCCAGCTGCGATCACCCGCTTAATTTGCAACAGTTTCTGCTACGAAGTGGCCCTTTGGCCTGCAAAAGCTTTTTTTTTGCGGGGGGGAACTAGAAAAATCTGTTTCTGTTTATAATCAGTCAGAGTCCAGAGGGTATTACCAACAATCTGCACTAATTACGTATTCAATCTTCACTCATTTTGGCCCCTCTTGTCCTCTGGGCTGCGGATTAGATAATCCCCTTAAAATAATAGTCAATCATTAGCTCGGCTTTTTTTTTCTCCTGCATGCAAGCCGAGCGAGCGTGCCGTGCCGTTTCCCGGAGTCCTTACGCAGCTGGTGAAAGGTCTCCAGCCGAACGCAAGCCGGTCCCTCCGGAAGCATCTTTTGTAACAAAAGCCCCTCTAACACAAAGCTGCTGCGCTTTGCTCCCAGGACGGCAAAAGCTTCAATGGTCTCGCAGCGCGGATGACAAAACCTGTCGCCAGCTCTACAACGTGCACTTTCCACGCCCGCAAAAGCGGCGGCATTTTTCCGTGGATTAGGACTAGCATTAGGCGTACTGACTCTGTACAAGCTTATCGAGCAGGAATCATTAAAAAGCTCTTCTTGCTGAACCACACTAGCTTTGGAGATGGCTACAAAAGACGGCTGAAGCGGGAGGAGGTTGGTTTTGAGTTGGTATAATACGTCCCACAGCAGCGGGCGCAGAAGCCGGGAGGATGAGTAGTGGCACGCAGGCAGCGTTACGGCAGGCGTTCCTGCGCCAAATCCACCGCTACCTACCAAAACACCCCTTTTCAATCCTAAAAGGGCAACAAAAAAGACAAAAGTCTTAAGCAAAGAACTGATAGTAAATGCATCTCCGGCAAATGACCTCCAAGAAGACGGCGCCCGGCTCCCGCGGGTGGCTCGGCTGCTGCCCAGAGCCCGGAGCCAGGGAATGTCATCTCGCAGGCAGGCATCTGGGCTGCCCGCTTGCCAAGCCTGCCCTGGCAGATGGCTCCAGCGATGGACCTAATATAGTAACAGAGCTGTAATTGATGGCCATGCATGACAACCACTTCGTGGCCTCACTGGATAGCTCTGCTGGTGCCCTGTGCAGCAGCAATGGGAGCGAAGGGGATCCCCCCACGGGCAAAACCATTGTGCCTAACGCGGCGTGTTCACCAAACGAGGCTGCCGAGTGGGCCAAAGCACTTGCGGGGACGTGGTGATGGCCCTTGTTTGCAAATGATGGAAACACTGTGGTGCGAAGGGACTAGGGAATGGATTGTGACCATGTGTTTCCAATAAGCACAAAACACATCGAGTAGAAATGTCAGACAAGTAGGGCAGCTTGGCAAGCTCCTGCAGCTCTCGTGGTCAGTGGTGAACATCTGCCTGCGCATGTCCTTCAGGATTTGTCTAGGAAAGCACATGCTACCATCGCCAACGAAAATTACAATCTCTGGGGTGCATTGCTTTATTTAAGTTTTTTAGGCAGCAAGCCTCATCAATGTGGGGCACAAGTTGCCAATAGATGCAGTAGACTCTGGCTGTCTCCAGAGCAAGACTGGATTTCTTAAAGGGAGAGGTGTTTGAGTCAAGCCCAAGCTGTTGACTCATTACAAGGCGAAGCATAAGAGCCTGTAATCCCACAGATCAGACTGCCTGACCCTGGCTCCAACTCTCCCCATCTCTACAGCACCAACCACTTCACTCTCCCAGGTGTTTGCACCTGAAACCTAGAAGAACGGTCCAATTTCATCCCAAACTCTTCCTGTTGGAACACCCGAAGCTCTGCTGACCTCAGCCTCCAGCTACCTGGCTTTCTCATGCAAACAGCTCATAGTACAAACACACCTCTGCATCCACAAAGACAACGTCTGAACCCATCCATGGAGTTACACAGCCACGACTGCACGGAGCGAGCGGGGATCCCCAACCCTCTGCTTCTCCAAAACACCTTAAACCCTTCCAAACACCTAGCCAAGCACGGTTTCATCTCACCAGGGAGGCTTTGCCCTCTGGCTTATTACCACTAAAATCCTGGAGCACCAACAGGTTTGCCAGTTGTCTTCTTGCGCAACGAGCTGCAACAGCCCAGCCATAGGTGCGGCCGCGCCAGCGCGTAATTAAAGCGCTGAGCCAGGGCTGGCCGTGATGCTTGTGTTGGCACGGTTGCGAGATCACCAAGATGGATGCGCAGCATGTGCATGGTCTTGTGCCTCTGCTTTTCCACCTCCTCCGCAGCAATTTAGGAGGTGCGGCTCTTGGCAATATGGATTTGGAAAAAAAAGAAGAAAAAAATCCGGCTCAACACCACCCCGCTGCCGTCGGCAACGTGGCCAAGGAAGCCTGGCGTGGCTCAGCAGCAAGTGGTAAATCCGACTTCCTGGGCAGAAACCCAAGGGAATCGGGTTTGGGATTGCTGATTTGCAAACCAAGACTTTTCCCCGCTCGCCTCTTTGACACATCCCGGCTGACGGCTCGCACCTGCAGCACGTGTTCACGCGTGACCCAAAGACCGCAGGCACCACCACAAAACCAGCACTGATCCGAAGGAAGTTCCCCCAGGATTGAAGCAATCTGGAGGGCAACAACCAGGTTGATTTGGGGGGACCAAGTCATCCAGCAGGGAGAGGCGAGGAAGCTCCAGCTCAGCCCCACACCAGGGGGTGCAACCAGGTGCTGCTCGGGGTACACAAGGCAATCAGACATAAGCTCTATGAGGCAGCCAGTATGCGCGCCCCAGCTCCCCAACCTCCAGCACTACCACGAAAGTCTCATCCACGGATGTCTTCAAGCTTTCAACGGGGCAAAGGGACAAAACACCTCCAAAAACCCAACGCATCACATGGCACGGGCAGAGGGGCTGCACCATGACCCCAATTCAAGTAACTACTCCTCCACCCCACCTTGGCCAGAGGCTGGTGGTGAGAAAGGGCTATCATTTATGACCTGGGCCTATGTTTACTTTGAAAACGTACTCATTAAATTCCTCCTTGCTCCTTGGTGTGCTGTAGATTTACCCCGAAGAGAATTTGGCGTCTGCAATTGCATTAATCATTTTCCCTTTGGCAGCAAGTGAAAGAGTTTCTGAACTGTACTCGCAGAGTGGAGCCACAAAAACGTGTTTAGCAAACTGCGCTCATGTAATCTATTAAAAATTAAAAAATCTCATTAGCATTATTAATTGGAAGTGCCAGAGTCCTTGTACTTTGATGATGAAGCAGCATGCCCTGGTCTGATATGAGCTGTACTGTCCAGAAAAAGAGCTGCTGGAACTAGGAAAGAAGAACTGAAAAATAGGGAGCTAAACATGGACAGCCAAAAGCATCTACAAAGGCAGGAGTCAAGAAAGAAAAATAGGAAAAGCTGGAAATAGAAGAGTATGAATGGAAGTGAGGTGATTTATGAGGCAGCAATATAGGACCGAGTCAAGCAATGTTCCTGCAGATCCCCCCATGTATCTCAGCCCACCCATACGTGGAGTCTCCCTCTCCCTCTTTGGAGACCTTCAAGGTCTAAACCTACAAAGCAATCCCTTCTGATCACTCTGCTGTCACCTGAGACATCTCAGGACAGTCTTGATTTTGGGAGGTAATGTTCCCGGTGACCAGAGAGCAAAACAAAAAGCTTCAAATTTCCTCTAGTGACCAAAAACATCATCATCACACCAAACTGAAATTTTCTCCTTCATCTTTGCTCCCCCAAATGCACTTTGCTATGGCATGACCAGGACAGGCAGCTCTGGCTTGCTACCTGCTGGCCTTCAGCTCTCCAAGCTGGGGACATTTAGTGACATTCATGTTCTAGCAAGACCTGCCAAGACGCAGTCCTAAGGGGAACAGCAATAGTCCCTGCCTTCCCGATGCCAGCTGCCAAAAGCAGCCCTCAAGGCAGAAGGATGTTTCTCAATGCTTGATCAGAAAAGCCATGGTGGTGTTATGGCCCCCAGAAACAGCTGACATCTTCCTTTGTGACTCACCAGTTGTGGAAACCAGATGTGAATGGGGCCCAGGCCACGGAGACTGGGGTTCGTGGCATTCGTGCTCCAAGTAGGCAACCAGAAACGTGCCTCTTCGATCAGAAGGGTCGAGGACTTTGTGCAATGTCTACGCCTAGTCAAAAATCCCTGGACATCCCTCGTTCCCTTATTCTTGTAAGGAAAAGAAAAGTCAAAGGTGGCTGGTGTTTTGCTCCTCGAGCACGCACGTAAAGCAAGCACCTGAGCAGCGCTCCCAGCCTGGGGATCAAACTGACAGAGACTCCACCAGGCTACAACTCGTGACGCCAAGGAAAATATCTGGAGTGAGATTTCGGGTCATAACCCAAGAATGTGAGTTGGGCATGGACGTACCTGCTCAGCCCACAGGTAGGCTCAGACATGGTGGTTCACATGCATCTGCTCAGCCTGCCTGCGCTCCTGGAGAAACTGCCCGGGGTTTTGTGCTTTTACACTGCCCAGGATCACTGGCACGGATGGAGAGCAAGCTCCCCCGATCGTGCTGGGGGAACGCTTGCAGAGCGCAGGTTGAGGTGAGAGCCCTGCCAAGGGAAGGGAGCCAAGAGGCTGCAGCACTGGCCGGCTTTTTTAATTGTGTTAAGCTGCTAAAATAAATAAATAAATAAATAAACCCCTGGCTCTGCATTAAAACAACATTCAAGTGACTTCAGCCTATAAAAATGGGGTAATGCAGGAGGCCCTGGGAAACATCACCATACCTGACCTTCCCACTTTATATAGAAAAAGAGGGGTTGGGTTCATAGGCTGGAACTTTTTAACAGCTTCAGGTCATGTTCCCTGCGCTGTGTGCTGGAAGGAGCCCCGGGAACAGCCGCTGTAGTCTGAAACCAGGACCTGGCTTTGCACTGCCTTCTGCATGGCTGCAGAGAAAGACCCAAATTAGACCCAGCTGCTCACCGGGTGCGCATAACTTCTGATGCAGAACCAGGGCTGATTCCTGCTGCCTGCCTCCCTCCCGGACTGAGAGGAAACCCTGGTCCAAAGCATCGCTGCAATGACAGCGCCGAAAGATAGAGCTGGATGGTGGCAGCAGCTCCGATGGGAAACCTGGCGTCATCCCAGCTGAGCACCAGGACACCGTGGCTGCGGTGCTCAGGCTGTGCCGGATCCATCTCATCACGCTTGCTCTTTCCTGGGGGCCAGGCGGCTCCCCATCACGCTTGGGGACCCGCGGCTGGGACTTTGTCAAACCAGTGCTCGCAGCTGGGACCATGGTGGAGCTCGAGGAGACTACCTTGGCTGTCCCTACCGCAGGAGGAGGGAGCAAAGGATGGAGGGGATCAGCCCCGGGCTCCTGCCCGGCACCTCCCCGGGTCAGCTTGTACGTGCAGCCACGGAGGGTACCGGGGACGGGGCCGCGCAGCTCACGTGGGAGCATCCAAATTGCTCTGGGGACACATCCGTCGGCACAGCGAGCAGGTATCGGCTGAGCACTGAAACAAGGAGATGACAACACAAGAGGACTCTGCGGTCCAAGCCCACGAATGCCTCCCCCTCCGCCCTATCTGTAGCACTCATGGCTCAGTCTCAGGAATGTCACAATCGCGGTGGAAAATCAAAATAAAAAGGCTACGTAATCCAGTTTGTAAATCCCTTGAAAAATACAAAATCCTCTCTAAAACGGATTACGGAGATTAGAGATAAAAGTTTCCTGGAAATCAAGAACTGCATTTCAGCCTCCCTCCTCTCCCACCCTCCCAGAAAAGGCAAAAGAGATGGGCTGGTGCCTCGCACCACCCCACCGGCTCCTCCCCGGCCATCACCCCGGCCTCGGGGAGCAACAGCAGCTCCCTCCAGCCCCGGAAAACAGCACAGCTGCTTCTACCTGATTTTGCCCTGAACACTATTTTGGGGCATTATCTGCTGCATTTACCTGAGCCTATGGGCAACATGCATCAGTGGTAGGAAATCTGCATCAGGGAGAGGAGGAGATGCCCGCCAGCCTCCTGCGTGCTTTTTGGTCCAGCCTTTTCCGAACAGGCTCTGCGGGACCGTGCGACGTGCCGCCGCGGTTTTGTGAGCTGCAGGAGCTGCACCCAGCTTTGCGTGTCCCCAGCAGAAAAACATCCGCTTAAATCAGGGTGGTCTTCTAAAAATCAAGATGTTTCACTTGGCTATGCCAATGGTAACAACATTATCAACAGGAGAAAGGCCAAACACTCACATGTGCCAATTTTATCAAAATATTTAGCGGCCGTGCCATTATTATTCTCATAGATTAAAATCAGCATTTTGTTTAATATTTTGACTCAAGTATCCACAGTCAATGGTGGCAGAACAATTTTCTGTTGGGAAGTTTTATTCCACGAGAGTTTTCTCGTGAATTCTTATTTGGAATAACAACAAAAAAAAAAGATTGCAATATTAGCATTCCCGGCAAAGCAACGCGTTCCAGTTCCTGTCCTGTTATTGCTCAAGGACTTCTGCAGCTGCAGATGCCTGTTCGGAGCTACGGTTAGGTCGCTTTGAATGATGCTCATAGAATAAGGATCAAAACACTTACAGCTTGATCAAAAGGACATTTTACGAACATTGCGGCCCGAGTTAAGTGCCAATGTGAATACTTACATTCGCCCCTACATTAGCTCAGCTCAGTTCTAATAAAATTAACACCCTTTTAAATAACGCACTCAATTTTTATTTGTTTCATGTTTTTCTGCCTTATGGCTTTGAAAACATATCCTCAAAACCCTTCCATCACTCTGGGAACGTCTAGCTGTGTTAGGATCTGGAAATCAACTTCTTCTCCAGAGGAATGAGGGGGGGGTTGCTGCTTTGTACTATTCCTCCACCTGCTCTAACCTGAATTTATCCATCAAAGGTTGTTTTTTTTCCCCCCCACAAAAGAGGGTAACACAGTCAGACTCTCTTTTCCCAGTAGGAATTACTACCTGTAAATAAACAACTAAAAACCGACCCACAAGCACCAGCAGCATCAATGCTCCTTTGAAAAGAGACAACAGAAAAAACAAAGCCGGGAAAAAGCCAGTCTCTTTTCTGCATTTCACTTGCACATTAGAGGCAAAATGAACTTACCAGTCCAGGACAGGGGACGTCTTATTGGCGCAATACAGCCGGTTAACTGTTCTTTAGAGATATTCATCTCAAAAGCCAGAACAGAAAGAGCATTTTCCCCCTTTCTATTTATTTATCTTTTTTTGTGCCAACTCACCTTAGCTGAAAAGCACATTGAGATTGTAATTATGGGAAGGCCTCATCTAGTAGATTTGTAAACTCAGCTATCGGCTTGAATTACTGGAATTAGCAAGGCTAATTTAATGTCACTGTTCAAAATAGCTCAGATTTGGAATTTCTTAATGGCCTTAGGAGAAGGAGTCTTTATGCACACTGCAATCTAGGCTTCATTCTTAGACTAAATTCCTTCTCATAGATTTTGTGAATGCCCTGTTTTGTAGCCAACACAAACTCTGTCCAGTAAAATAATGTAAGGACTCAGAATGAAAAGAGATTAGCTGTTCCCTGCTCCTGTTATTTTAAAGCAGAAATAACTTTGGCTTCTACTGATTCATAGACAAAGCTTGAAATGCAAAGCATGCTCAACTCCAGATTCAGCATGAAAAGGACCTTAAAATATTCCCGAGTGCAAGTAATGGACTTATTAGAGGGATGAAAAGAGGCACTTTTCACAGAATCCCAAGCCCTTTAGTCCTGTCATATCAATAATCTTGCTTAAGAATTTCATTCTATTTACCTTTCTTTCCCCTCCAAATATCCTGCCTGACTCCTATGAAATACAACATTTACGCTTTTAAAGCGTTAATTTATTTCTGTTAATGCTCGCTGGCAAGTGGTGTAAAATGTCTGCAGATCCCCCAACGCGTGAGCGGCTGCGACGGCATCAGGACGGCGCGTGAGAGGGAACAATTCTGTGTGACGTGCAGTTTTACACCTGACAACTGATAAACGAGGAGGTAATTTTAAAGACTCGGTTAAAAGCATCTTCTTTAAATAATGACAGTTGACTGTGTTGGAACTCAACGTACCTGCAATCTGTTCTCCTCTCCTTTATGTTTAACACCCACAAAAACAATGCTGACAGTGAGGAAAAAAAAGAAAAGCTTTACAGATATCAGGAAGGAAATATGCCTAGCTGTCCTTAAGCTACCAAAATACACTCATTTTTTTTACCCAGTTTGCTTAGTCTTTGCAGGATGGTTTAATCTAAAACCAACACTAAACAACTAGTGGCGATTTTCCCGCTTTGTTTGAAGAAATGGCTGAAAAACAAAGGTATTTCAGGAAGGAATCACAAAAGCCTGTGTAGAAACACCAGGAAAGCAGATGGAGATGTCCCCTTTTTAAGGAGCGAGGGGAGATTTTTTTCTCCACTCAGCTCCATGTCCCTGAGACAATTTGCACCGGTCGAGGAGCATCGTAGCGTGGAGGGGACAGAAGATGTGTTGGGCTACACCTGCCCATGGCCCTCCCCGAGACAGCACTGGCAGAGACCCCAAAATCCCCAAAGCACCGCGATACGAGGAGCGGCCATCCCGGGATGGCCACGCACGGCACATGGTACCGGCCGGTGATGATTTTCCCAGACCCAACGGTGCGGCTTTGCTCTGGAAAGGCAAAGCACAGCGATTGCACGCTGCCTTTCACCCAAGGGTCTCAAAGCACACCGCAGGCATTAATTACGCCCTCTGCTTTGCAGAGATTAATTAAGCACTGAAGCCTCACGGTTCCCGAGAGCCGAGTGCAAGCCTCCATTCACTAATGGCTAAAACTGAGCCAAGGTTGCAACGAGGCTTCACGAGCACTGATGGGCGAGCTGGGAAAAGCACTTCTGAACGCCCCAAGATGCTCTGCAGCAGCGGCCTCCTCCTCCTCCTGGGATGCTTTTAATTCTTCCGGACACCTCCCAGCAAGTCCCCCTGGGAAGGCTTTGCTCTGAAAACACTCTTTATGGCAAGGCATGGAAACCAGAGAGACACCAGGGAGGGCGAGGAGCAGTCCCGTCCCACAGCCATCTCTCAATGCACCTGCTCAGCCCCCATTTCTAAGGACACCCCAGCAGGTCTCTGATGCTAGCAGGTCATTTTTCGTAATGATGAACTTGCAGTCCTGATGAGACATCCCATGTCTGTCCACCAAGAAGCAACAGAAGCTCCTCAAATCATCCTCATTGCTTCCATGTGTGCCGCTGGCTGCCGGGCTGCTGTGTCACCCCTCCCCGGGTGGGACAGGCTGCAGAAGACCACCAAGCCGCCTTTTTCTGCCCGTCCTCCCAACTCATCCAGCTATGAGAGACGTCTCCAGCAGCTCTGCCAGCGGAGCCATGGGAAGGCACCCTGACATGCACGGGTGCTTTGAGATGCTGCAGAAACCACCCTCGCTGCAGCATTTGCAGAGCTGGCATCCTTCGCTGGGTCAAACCCGATGCATCGCATGGGACTTGTGCAGCCTCGGTCGCTCCGGAGGCCTCCTGTGATGCTCTAGCAAAGCTGCAGGGAGAGGCAGGGGATGAAACCACGATGCTGTGATCACCTGTCTGGATGGCTTTGTGTCTTCTCAGAGGTTGGTCAAGCCATTCGCCCAGGCCACAGGGCAATGATGGATTTAGATGAGCAGCCTGCTGACCCATAAACATCCATTGTCAGTGTTTCTTTAGCAACAAATGCCTAGATGAAATAGGTGACAAGTGCATTAAAAAAATATGATACCTGTGCAGCGGAGAGCTGGAAGGCAAAGGGGGATTGCCAGCCCCTGCAGCTAACAAAAAGTGCTGGCTGTGCTGCAGCTGCAGCCTGGGAAACCCATTAAGACCACATGGGGTGTTAAATTGTGTGTAACATGAGTGCCGGGCTTGCAGGCACTATGTGACGGCAGCCCCGCGATGGAGCCGGGCGGAAAGCGGGTCCGAAGAGACCAGAGGCGACAAGAGTTTCTCAGCCTTTGCCTCCCAAAAACTGGGAGGAGCGGGAGGACGGGCACAGCCCTGCACAGCCCCCCGCGGAAATGCAGGGACACCGCGGGTTTGCACAGCCCCGGAAAGCCTGAGCTGCAGGTCAAGGCAGAGCAAGTATCGCCCAGCCCCAGCTGTGGGACGCAGAGGGGGAGATGCCCAGGGAGGGACCTCCTGGAGAAGGGATCCAGCTTGCTGTAGGGGCTGCATTTGCTTTGCTTTAGGGTTAGTGCAATCGTGCAACCGTCCGGTCCCCCAGTGTGGGTTTCAATGGGATGGAAGTGATTTAGGAACCTCTGGGCAATCCCACACAGTGGTCCCGGTTACCCCGTATCCCACATAACAGCAGCTGGTTAAGTATTTTTACAGATAGGTTTCTGCTCCTTAATGTACGCAACTGGTCAGGGTTAGTCTTACTGCTATTAGCAACCAAAAGCACTCTCAAGCCTCTTGCTTCCCAACCCAAGCACAGCAGTTCTTTTTGTTCAACATGTAGAAATACCTCCTTGCTATATCCTTATTTTGGGAGTTTATTTTGTCTTTTTGTTGGTACACAGAACCATTTCTCTTTTTTCCACGTTTTCTAATGAGTTCTGGCGGTGGGAAGTTGTTTGTAAATCACACAAGCATTTGTTTTACTGGAAACATCTGCTTTAACACATTTGTCTTGAAAAAACATTTTTTTTTAAACAAAGGTATTAAGCTGCAATGTAAATTGGCCACATCTGTTTATGAGTCACTGCAATAGCGCTGCCTCCAATGCACCAGATCACACAGATCTCCAGGGGCCTGATCCAGCAGAAATTGGAAACTTACAGCTCGCTCTGCTCCCTTTTCCGGCACTGCTTTTCCAAGAGTATTGCTGCCTGATTTAATAAATTAAGGCCACTAAATAAGAAAGACCTATTTAGCGTCTGCTAATAGCATTAAGTGTCTGGCCCAGCAGACACTTAAGTATCAACACGATACTTAAGCCGGTGCCCCGCTCCATGCGCACCCGAGGACCGAGTTCAGTGGAATTATTTGGGCGTGGGGGACACTCGTAGCTGGGGACTCCAAGCTGCACCAGATCTACCTCTGCCCTCGGTGCCGTACCTCTGCTGCCTTCAGCCGCTCAGTGCCGCCACCAAAAACATTCAGAGAAGCAAAATAGAAGGAAAGACATCAGCTGAACCTCCAAGATCAAAACCTGACCCACCAGCGGGTATTCGTTCACTGGAAATATAAGGGTTGGCTGATCTTGGGCAGTGGTCTGGGGCCCAGGAGAAACCACTCAGCTTCATTTTCTGGAGTGGCTGGAGAGCATCCTCCGATGCTCCTGGGTTAAATAAAGCAAATGGGTCATGGGAAGGGGGCATCAAAAAGGGCAAGGAGATGCCTGGAGAGGGCAGATTCAGGCCCTCCGTCCCCACAAGAGCTGCAGGACCAAAATTGCCCCGGACACACACACACCACCTCAGCAGGGCAAAGCTTTCTGACCGCCACCAAAGCCCACAGCCAGGAACGTCCCACCAGAGCCCCGGAGGGGAACGCAGCACACGCAAAGCCTTCGCTCCCTGCACCCGGCTGCAGCGGCTCCCCGGCATAGCCTGCTCATCCAGGATGAACACCGCCCCTGAAAGCACCAGGGTACCGCTGTGACCCCCCCACACCTGATATCTGCCACTGGTCCCACACCTAGAAAAACTGCTCCATTGGTGAAAGCACCCACGGACGGACCACGCAGCAGCCGCGGGGAGGTGGCCGTGCATAGCTGCGGGTCGGCTGCACGATGCTGGGCACACCTTACAGAATCATCAGATGGTCTGGGTTGGAAGGGACCTTAAAGACCATCTGGTTCCTACCCCCTGCCATGGGCAGGGACACCTTCCCCTAGACCAGGTTGCTCAAAGCCCCATCCAACCTGGCCTTGAACACTTCCAGGGATGGCGCATCCACAACTTCCCTGGGCAACCAGTTCCAGTGCCTCACCACCCTCGTAGTGAAGAATTTTTTCTTTATATCTAATCTATCTTTCATTTTAAAACCATTACCCCTCATCCTATCACTACAGTCCCCGATAAAGAGTCCCTCCCCAGCTTTCCTGTAGGTCCCCTTCAGGCACTGGAAGGCTGCTGGAAGGTCTCCCTGGAGCCTTCTCTTCTCCAGGCTGAACAACCCCAACTCTCTCAGCCTGTCCTCATACGGGAGGTGCTCCAGCCCCTGATCATCTTCGTGGCCTCCTCTGGACCTCGAGCCTCTTTTAGTCTTTGCAAAGGCAGAAATAAATCTACAAGTGCCAGGAAGGGAAATGGAAGGCGACAGCGCATCGGACGCTCCCTGCCAACAGGCACCGGAGCACAAGCGGGGAGGTTTGCGAGAGGAGAGCGTTTCAGGTATAAATGCATTCCTTCACATTCTCTGCGCTTGCCTTAGCAGATGATTTATGTGGACAAGGGAAGAGATATTGCAGGCTGTGTTCTGCGATGACTTTGGGGAGCACGCAATTTTTTTTTTTTAATTTACTTTTTACTAGAATGATCTACACAGAACCAGAACAGGACGAGCGAACGCACCGAAGCTGCAGAGCAGCCGGCGGAGAGTTATCGGGGAGGCAGAGGATATTACTCAGACTCTGATAATAACCACCGGCTCCCACCTGCCAACTGCGGCCTGCCGAACACAAAAAAAGTCCAAAAACAGGCTGCAGCAGATGTCTGCCTCCCCATGCAGGAAGCGTCTCCAGTATCCATGGGACACAAGCAACTCCAAAATAGCTTCGAGTCCAACAATTTTACAGAGACTCAAGATACTGAATTAAAACAGGAAAGGGGGGAAGGGGGAGAAGAAAAAGGATGTGTATCACATTGCAGTTGTAATTTACATTTTAGAAATCCTGCCGGGGCTCCTGTGTTGGACTGAGATGGTGACAGATGCCCTGGCAGTCTGTCCAGCTGCCAAACCCAACGCAGCCAGCAGTCCTTGCCAACACCATACCTACGTCCCCGCACATCGTGGCACGTAACCACCGAGGGCGCAGCCAGCCAAGGGACGCAGCAGCATCCTGGGCATGCAGCAGGGCACCGGGTCCTTCAGCATCCAGCAAAGTCAGCCCCAAGGCAGCGCTTCAGGCACTGGCTCCCGGCTGCTCGGGGATGGGATACGCAGAAAGGGCCCCCGGAGGAACTCAGGTGTGGGGAAGGAAAGGTGCTGCTGGCAGGCAACGTCCTTGGGCTGGGTTTGCGTTCGAGATCCGCGCTGGGTGCAGACCCAGCCTCCCGCAGGAGGGAAGGGCAGAGCATCGACCCAGGTCCCACGGGAAGCAAAGAGCGAAGGAAAAGCAGAAACAGACAGCAAGATGTTGTCAAGAGCCCCAAATACCATTGAAGACATTTTCTGAAACAACAGAAGCTGGTCAAAATGCCAGATTTCCATTCCCACAGAAAACGGGGACTGTGCTACTGCTCCAAAGCAGAACAAAGGCAAAACGCAGCCAAATTTTCTGTTTAAAAAAAGAAAAAAAAAAGGCAAGTTGACATACCACTCCAACAAAGTCCAATCAATTCACTTGGATTTCATTTTTTTTCTGTGGCATAATTAAAAACGTAATCTCAAGCAGACTTTTAGACAAGGAGCCTCTCTGGAGTGAAAGCTGACAGCACTACCTTGCAGCATGGGCAAGCAGGCTGCTGCTGCATTTCTCCGCTGCAGGAGCAGAGAAAGATGTTTTAATTGATTTCCAAAACAAAAAAATCCCATCCAAAAGCCCAGCATGCTTCATTGCATCCCGGTTCCAGCAAAGAGGCATTTTCCAACACAAAGTCTTCCCATCAGAAAGCTTCCAACCCGTCCTTAAAACAACGTGAGGGGAGGTTAAATTCTGGGGTCAAGCCGCTTTTGCCCCAGGTGAGATGCACCACAGACTCAGAAAAGCTGGCAAAGCCAGCAAACTTCAGAAGGTCTCAGCTGTCTGAAATTTGCTGATATGGAAGGAAGCCATCTGGGCTCTTCTTAGAGCTACGAAAGCCCTGGAAAACCCCGGGGCCGGGGATGGATGGCGAAGGCAGAGCGCAGCCCACCGGCAGCCACCGCGCAGGACGGAGGACATCTCTCCTCCAGTTCACAGCTCATCCATCCCAGCCACGCGAGGGGTCGGGGATCTGCTGGAGGTCTGCCTGGGAATCGGGGGAGCCAGCGCTCGGATGGACACACCTGGTTCAGTTCACGTTACTCCTGCTGTCGGCCCCGGCAGATGCGCGCGCACAGGTCACGGCTAACGCACAACAGTCGAAGAGGGCTTCGTCCTGACGGATGATGAATCCCCCGTTTCTGGAGCGCACAGAGCAGTGCTGACTCAGTAACCGATCGTGTCCTGGTAATACACCGACTGATGAGTGATTTGCAGCCCAGACCCAACCACACACTATTTTCACTTGCAAAGCAAAGGGTGGGGAGAAAAGGGAAAGAAATGTGGATTCGAAACAATGAGTCCTGAGAGATTTCTCTGGAGGAGCATCCCTTTCCCTCTTTCCGATATCTTTTTGGCAAGGACTAAAAAGACAGGCTGCTTTCTGAGCAGGTCTGTCTTTCCTTCTGCTGGAGACCATCAACCACCAGCGCCCAGCTCCGGGGTCAGGGCTGTGCACAAGTCCAGCATGGTCTCTCCATTGATTTTGAGAGCCTCATCTCAGGCAACGCCTTTTCCTCCACCCAGGCCACAACCCACGACTTTCCAGGGAGCATCACTGTTTGTTAAGATCCAGATGTCTTCCAGATATTTAACTCACAGCTTCATTTAGTCAGGCTTGATTAGTTCATAGATACGTACACTTATATTTATGGAAAGATGTAAAAACTAATTTTCAAGAATGCAATGCTCCCGTCTGCAGCAAGTAAGAACCTGTTGGATCCCGGGTAAGGAGATGGCTGCTGTGTAGGCTCTCACTCAACCGCATCTAAGTAAACACCAGCTCCCCAGAGCCTTCGGTTACTGCCATAATGCGACACTGCAACTCGCACTGCTAGGTCATCACCACAATATCCTATGTGAAAACAAACACATTTGTTCAAATTGGAAGAGGGGAACTGAGAGGTTAGGCGTTTTAAGGCAGTCTGGAGAATTTCAGCATTTCCCATCTTCTTCCCTTTAGGGCTCAAGAGTGCTCTGAAAGTTGTACCCAAAAGTTTCCCAATATGTGGTGGCTTCCATGGTCCACCTGAAACATCATCTGTTCTCCTGGACATCTCCCTCAGGGCACGATGATGGACAGCAACGCAGCAGCCACAGCTGAGAGCCCAGGACCCTCCTCCCAGACCCTTTCAATGAGACAGGGCCACCTGGCCCAATGTTAATTGTGTCTCCAGTTATTTACATAGTTGGATTTCCCCAAGGCGCTTTCTGGGCAGACGCATGTCGAGCTCATCCCGAGCCAAGCTGTGTTTAATAGTCCTTGATGGACCTTAGTTCTGTGAATTTGTCTTCTTCTGACTTTGACTCCATGTAACTCTGGGTGTCCCCGCTGCGTGATGTTCCTCCTGCTGAACCCTTGCCATTGCCTGTAGCCAAATCGCCAGCACCACGGCGGTGTGCGCCAAAGGATCCTGGTCTTGCTGACCGCAGTCTTGCGTTCAGCTGGTGGCTGTGGTTTCTGAGTACCACCGAGCAGCAGCTCAGCTATAGTGCTGTCTCATGTCTGCTCCTCTTCAGTGGTGCCCAGGCGGTCAAGAACACCTGAAGTATAAGCAGATATGACAAATTGCAGCACGATCCCAAGGACCATGAGCTAATAGGGGCACTCAGCACCCACCCATCTTCGCTCTGCATCAGGCCTAAAGACAACGCAGTGAGGTACGCTGATCCAGCAGTCCACAAGGAAGGAATCTCAGCTGAACCAGCCTATCTTGGACTGCAGAGGAGTGGAAATGCTGCCAGGAGAGAAGGCAGCCCTTCTTCGTGCAAGGTGCATCCCCCATTTTCTGAAACCAGGAGCCGCGGCAGCCATGGGGCAAGAGAGGAATGGTCCAGCCCCATGCCCACAGGACATCTCTAGGACGTTTTGCAGCTGTGTGCCAGCACACCAACACGAGTGCTGGGCACACGCATCGGCCGGCACGGCTGGGACACGCTCTGGGGCCGGAGCCCTCTCCTGCAACGCCGAGCAGGGCTGTGCCCTACAGCCTCATTTATTACATCCCCGTAATCGCTCTTATCAGCTTACCTGCAGTAAGGCATTAGTAAAAGCCAAGCCACTCATGAAAGGGGCACCCTCTCCTATGCGAAAAGTCAATCAACACGTTATATTGTTATCAGGCTCGCAGACAAACCTCTCTTTGTACAACAAACCGCGCAGATACGATGCCCTGACTATCAGTGTAAGGTTATCTTGTCGGTCCATTAGCAAGTAGCACCTGGTCTGCTTATGTCTGAAATATTCCTTTATTGTCGTCCCTTAAAAAGAAATCCAGTTAAACTATTTTGTCTCTCTGCAATGAAAAACGGCACAAAAAGAAAAGCAAGTTTGTATCCGAGTCAGGAATTGTGTTTCCCAACTTTGGAAGAATTCACGTGTTTTCAGCCACAGAAAAACAGATTCATCATCCTTTACAGATAAATATGACTATCGCTATTGCAACTGGGCAGATTTTTGCATACTTGAAATTGTTTTGATGCGTTCAGTCATGTAAAATGCTGCACTCGCTAACAATTTAAAGATACATTAGCTCCCAAATTACACTGTTGAAAAGTATCTCCTTAGACGTTCCGGCATAATAGGAGCTGTTATTCAAACTTGCAACCCAAATAAAGGGTAAACCTTTTGCCAGCAGACTGGCATGATAAACATCTGGGATTGATAAGCGACCATAGACTCACAAAGATTTTTGTGCGTTTGTACAGTGTAAGAGCAGAAGCATCATCTCGTCTGACCTTCAGTGTGTCTCCAACCCTTCAACCTCACCCAGTCGCCTTATACTGAGCCCAACAACCAGCCTCATCTGTGCCGATCTGCGCTTCCCAAAGAAGGATTTAGACCAACATCTGCTCACATTGGGAATGTGATGCCTGTGATTTATGGATATGAGGATATCAGGGATTTACATGCCCTCCACTGATCCTGCTTTAAAAAACCTGGTACATCATTCTTTGATGTGGGTCAGAATGGACTGAGGCAGTGGAAGCCAGCTCCTAAAAATACCAGAGACAAATTGCTCAGATGGACTTGGATCCGCAACCTGTAAGCACAACATTGAAAAAGTTAAAAAAATATGAACAATTTTTAAAAAATTGAAACCAGAAAGATAGGAGCCTGTGATTAATATGTCCAGCAGATTTACTTGCTGGTTTCATAGATGTTTTTGCATATATGTAGCTTTCCTCAAAGTGCAAACTTATTCTGGTAGATGAATTTCTAGTTCTTCAGTTGTGGACTTACTGTTTCTTTGGAGGAAGTCACAGCACAAAAGTTACAAGAACCCTTCAAAATGTCTACATATGTACAATGTGAGGCCTGGAAGAGTCACAGCAGCACAAACAGCCAGCTGAAGGATGCTATAAGCAAGCTCATCTCTGAAAGCCACCAATAATTTTCCCAGTCTGTCGATAAAAAAAAAAAAAAAAAATCATTTTTGCTGACGTCAAAAGTGAATTAATGAACTTGCCACTCAATTAGAAATTTAGCTAACTGCTACATGTGACTCCCTCTCCATCTTCTAGCTTGTATTTGGATAGTGACAAAGAATTCTTGACATCCGACCAAATCTTCATTAAAAGGAGAAATTTCAAGAAACACAAACACTTGAAATAGAAAAGCAATAATCAAGCTATTGCACTGTTTTAGTTGGTACAATTCCAGCTCTTCCATCAGGATAACGGAGCTGACATTTGGCCTTGTCATTTTTTTGCCCTGGGACAGGATGAATGTCTTGTAAAACAGTAAGCTTCTGCTATCCTTGCTTCAGTCAAGCATTCAACAGCACCCTCTTTAGAAAAAAAAAAAGAAAAAAAAAGTTGCTGCTACAAAAATTAGAGTTAAAAGTCCTAAGGCTTTTAGCAGACAGAAAAAACCAGTGGAAGGATGCTGTGTCAAACCGACACGACTCACCCCACCGCGTGAGCCGAGGACAGGGCACCTCTGCTGAAGGCTGAGCAGCGCCACGTACAATAAATATTGACATTGTACGCATGATATTGTTCAGTAGGACAGTCCAAGCCTGCAGGCTGTACAGCGGGAAGGCACAACAGCCACGTGGCCCTGCGCGGTCAGCAAAATCCACGCAGACGGGGACATTTTCCACCTGCGGAAGGAGTATTTTAAAAGTCAATCAGGTATTTGAAAAATCTGTCTTTCTCAGCAGCCAGATGAACGTCCCAAGACCCAGCACTAAATGGAGCAGAGCGGTATCAGCAGATACTAGCCGTATCAGCAGATACAAGCCGCTCAGATACGGGCACCCCGAAGGCATTTGCGGAGAAGCAATCACCGTGATAAAGGATGGGAAGACACGATCTTGTAAATATTTTAACTACTGGTGGTCTGTCTCCCAGCACAAGCATGGAGTGAGCCCTGGCAGACATCTGAGCACTCCCAGGTTGGGAGCATCCCCTTTTCCAGCACAAATACCCACTTCTAAGGAAACTTTCCCACAGGAATGGGTTGCAGAAACCAGGATGGCTGCACCCAAAGCAGCCCCGCCTGGCCTGCCGTGCTGCCACGCGCAGCCACCGCCTCAGCAGGGAAACCCGCCGGTAGCCGTTTGCTCCCCAAAATGCACCTCATGAAAAAGCAATTCAGATGTCATCGTAGCAGCAGCATCTCCTGTTCCCTGCCACAGCAGGGGGGTGGAAGGAGCTCGGATTCACAGCACCTCCAGAAACAAACCTGGGAGAAAACGGGGTGACGAGAGGAAGGTTACCAAAGGCTGAGCTGCAGGAACGACATCTCAGCATCGAGACCTCTAAAACGTGGAATGGTTTACTGGGACATTTGGAGATGTTTAAAAGCGGAATAGGGTGAAAGTTGCAACTCATGGGGATTCAGAGCAGCTCCCAAAAACACGGTGCGAGGAAGAAAACAGCAGGGTCCCGCTCCGTGCCCACATAGGGCACGGCCACACGAACACGGCAGCCCCTTCGCTCTGGGAAGGCGGCTGCCAGAGACATCACCCGCTCGGCAACGTGCCCATATTCCCCTTTGGGAGCAACGATGCCTTTGTAACATGTATAGAGGGGTTACCAACAAATGGCTTTTCCACCTGGGAAGAGACCATGCTCGGCCAGCCCAGGCGGCGATGCTCAAGCCTGCAATTTGAAGAGAGCTCTTGAAACAACCCTGCCGAGAGGATAAACCAGTGGCAAAGCAAGGCAGAAGCTATTAAAGAGTTACAGATCTGGGTAAATCAAGGGACACTGTGCTGATCTTGACTTTCATCCAGCACCTGGGTAGGGCATGGATTGCTGGAAACCCGCACGGAGGTCCAGCCTGCCCGGCTGGTCCGGCAGCACCCGGAGCAGCAAATGGGCAGGGTGCAGGGAAACCGGGGGCTTCCCTGCGGGCTCGAACTACAAACTCCTCCTTAGAAATAACCAGGGGAGAGCAGCGAGGCAAAACTAACTACAGATTATGCAGCAGGAACAGCCAGGCAGGGGAGCTGTTTTACACACAGAAACTTGCAGAGCCATCTTTATATGTCTTTATTGCACACATCTATCCTTACATATCTCATGGGATGAGGCCAACTTCCCTTCCCAGGACAAACTATTTCTACTTAATTCTGCCAAATCCATCTGTTCCCAAGACAACTTTTGTTACTGCCTAACAGATATTTTGGAAGGGTAAATCTTCCCCTCATCCTCCCACCGCCCCCCCCTCCCCGGTTGCTGGATCATTCAGAACATTCCCTGGCTGATGCTCTGGCCACTAAAAGGAATTTTTTCCTCCTGGCAAAGCTTGTGAGACGCCCAGGGGCACAGCATCCCCGCACAGGTGAGCTGGACCACACCACCTTTGCAAACCCCCCCGAAAAGCATCCACCTCCTCTCCCCCAGCGCCTGCTAACGCCACCCGCCCGGCGCAGGAGCCCTCTCCAGCACCCGTGTTTTATTTTCAGGCTTCCTGGCAACGAGCTCATTGGTTATAAGTGGCATCTCGAGGGAGAACGCCGGAGGTGAGCTAATTAGAGGGTGGCTGGCTGGAGCGGCAGCGAAGCGCCAGCCACCCCGGGCTCTGTTTGCTTTGGGTGCCCGATGTAGGATGCTGATCCCAGCGGTGCGCGAGCGCATGTTTGCGTCGTACAGCCTGGAAGACGTTTGCACTGACTCGTAATTTGGGGGAAAATACTATAATTTATTTGCAGGCATGATTTGCCATTGGTGTGGCATAAATATATGTGTGTGTATGTACACAGCTCTATTTTTAGAGCTGCGCGGCCAGGGTGCCGGCTCCACAGTTACTCCATTGACAAACAGGATGAGCTCTTCTCTGAGCTGGGAGGTTTTCAGCCCTCCCCCTTATTGTAAACATTATCTGCCTTCAAAATCCTTAATGTGTTACAGATGTGACAAACAATAAAAGACCTATCATAAAAAAAAGCCTGCCATCTCCATGTTTCCCACTGGGGCAACATAATAATGAATTTATTAGCATATAGCGCTCACCAACACATGTTTATAGTCACTCACAAACTTTTGACTTGACAGTTTACAAGTATGTTTAAATCATTAAAGTTTAAGTTGACTGTCCAGTTATTACAGGCTCATTATAAATAGGAAACAAAGGTTACATTTTATACAACAGGCGATAAATCAAAACTAGTCTGTATTCGAGACTGACTTTTTTTTTTTTTCCCCTTTTGCTCTTTTCTTGTCTCCACGTTTTCAAGCCCTTCTGAGGGGACATCTCGGTGAGGCCAGTACCGAGCTGCTGTTTGCAGTTAGCTGGCAGGACCAGCGGCACCCACGCCGGCGAGCAGGAGAGACTCCGACTGCATCCAAGAGATGCAAAGACCTCGGAGGTGGCAAACTCTGCCAACGTTTTCACTCAACCGCCGGCCAAAGCCAGCGCCAGTCCCAGGCACCCACCTCTCCCCCTCCCCAAGGCATTGCCAAGTCCACCTGCAAGGCTTGGGGAACCCTTCCTAAGGGAGGAGTTCTCCACTGCCATCACGAGGCCAAGGAAATTTCCTCCTAAGCTGAACAAAGCCTCTAAGAAGAGGAAAGCAAAGCACCCAAGCTGCGTTCCCTGACTGCAAACCTCTAAGAGCCAGCAGAGGCACTCAAACACCCTCCAAAGGGGTTTTTGGGCTTGAGCACTGCGCTAGGACACAGACCCCCCCCAGCCACCCAGCCGCATTCCTGCCTTAACACTGCAGAGCATCCAGCATGGGATAAAACCAGGGAGCCGGTAACTCAACCCCAGCCACTCCCAGTCCTTTCTGCCTCTATTACAGGGTAACCACCTTGGGAAGGAGAGAGATAAAGCCACACGAAATGCAAAAGTTCATTTTGCAAACTATTTCCAGATTTCAAAGCCTGGCATCGTTTCAAATCGGCATGCTAACCTAAAATTTAGAATTTGTGGAAAGGGGAGGGGAGAATGTGGAATGGTTTCTGGTCCCTTTTATTTCGTGCTATGTACATGCGATATGATCCGATGGAAAAAAAATTAATTGAAAAATACCCTTTCAAAGTAAAAAGAAATATCATTCTCAAAAATGTTGAAAGTGAGTATTTCCACACCATCAGCAACTTTTCCTGGGCTTGTTTCCAACATAAAACTTGAACAGAGTCACAGTTTCTATCCAATACCAACCAAATAGGATTCTGTCACTGTCAGATCAGCTTTGCCTTTCTGCTCTAAAGCAAAACACAAAAAAAGAGCATTATGGCACAGGCGAGTGAGGAAGAACCACAGAGCCTCCCTGGCCACCGCGACGGCACGGCTCGTGTCCCCCGAGGCCAGTCGGTGCCTAAAAGCTGTGTTGGACAAACCTCACGCACTCAGCAACCTGAAAGACCTAACCTGCCAGGAACACAATGCCCCAAAGCCACTGCTGCTTTAAAGTTAATATTTACCCACCCTGCAGCAAAGGCAGCAGCAAACACCCTCCAGAAGAGCAGCACGGGGAGGACGAGTCCTCTTTTCCTATTACATGTTCGTGCACCGCAGTGACAAGAGAGGTCTAAATTGCTAGACAGGCAGGTTGTCGGGGAGATCAATACAGTAATTAAACTAGCCTAGGGAGACAGAAAAAGGCAGAGAGGATTATATACCCGGCTTCAGAGATCGCTGATGATATTATGGGGAAGGCTATACGAGGAAATTAGAAACACATTAAAAATAGCATTAAGGTGTGACAGAAAGATCACGGAAAATGAAACACGTATCTCTGCTCTCGACTCAGGACGATGAGGATCACCTGTATTTCCTTAACGTACACTTTGATATTTAGTTCTCGCATGAAATAAAGCACATTCTGTCCTTCTCCGAATTCTATATTTCTCTTTCAGACCTGGATTGGAGGACTTAAAACGCCTTTTCTTTCCCTTACCCAATATTTGAATATATGTATTTTATATATTTTACATAATGTGTCAATAATCTTTGATATGAAACTGGCATTTAATATTTCAGCTCTCACTTCATTAAGGATATTTTAATTATCCCAGACCAATGGAAGAGAATTTATAAACATCTGTGCTTCGTTTAAGAGCCCAAATTTGCCTTTTAAACTTCAAAGCTGTAAAGCTGATTTTATCCAGGTTCAGTTGTCTGGTCTCTCAAAGAGCACTGCGCAGCACTGGAACGAGCAGTAACCGGGCCAAGCCTCCAGCCTGCAGACCTACGTCCAGCGGACACCGCTCATCCACGACGGACGTGGCCTCAAACAGCCTGGTCTTGCTCGTGCGAGCAAAACGGATGATGCTGCCGAGCTCCACGGAGCCAGGAGGAGGATGACAGCGGACGGTGGGTTGGGAGGAAGGCACACGCCAACAGCACGTGTGACTGCCCAAGTCACAAACCGGTCCTTCACCTTCTCCTCCCGATGAGTGACCATGGACTACCTTATTGATTATGTAGCCTCAAAGCAGCAGGAGTGCCTCATGGCCGTTTTCAAAGCAACCAAAGTCATGACTCGTACTGGCAAGCAATGCAGTTTTAGGCTCCTGAGTACCTGAATCACTTCTGCAAAATGAGCCTAAGTTATTTGTAAAAAATTACCACAGGTCTCTAAACCCTAGATCAGAAATAACCATAATTCGCTGCAGTCAAATGATCTTTACCAACTTTCTGATGTCCTCCAGAAAGCAGAAAAGCTCATCTCTACCCTCATGAGCATGGGCAGCAGTGGGAGGGAGAGAGGAGGGCGACTCTGGGACCTACAGCAGGTTTGCAACCTGTCTCGAACCCTCTCCTATGAGTTGCCCTCAACACACCCCTGCAAAACCGACCTGGAAAAGCAGCGGCATTACTTCTCCAGCTGCTGTCCCTGCCGGCACCGAGGCCAGCCCGCACGATGCTGGGCACCAACAGCCTCTGGGCTGTGGCAGCGGAGAGCATCGGTGGTGCCTGCAGCAAGCGAACCTGAGCAGACCCCAGAGAGCAGCTCCCCGCACCATCACCAAGACCCACAACCCTGAGAGGGGCAGCTGCTGCGGGACCACCGTCCCCATCACCTGCTAAGAACCGGAGCTGGTTCCTCACTCGCAGCTCTCCGTCCCCGGAGCCTCCACCGCAGTCATCTTCATCATCGCAGTCTCCGCTCTCCCCCTCCTCCTCCTCCTCGGGGGTTTTGCCTGGAGCTTTTCGGCGGGGCAAAGCCATCCCTTTGAGAAGCTGAAAGACAGGAGGTGCCACAGTCATACAACAGCTTCCCTCCTACCTCTACATCCCGCGCTTGCAGGGGGATGGGGTGACAAGAGGGGGACGGGGCCCAGTGCCAGGACGGTGGGGCAGGACCCCATCGCACTCCTCATGCCAAAGCACTGACGAGCTCAGGTTCATTCGTGGACAAAGCTGCACACAAAACCTCAATGGAAGAAACAAAAGGAGGAGGAAAAACCACGCTGAGTAACTCTGCCCTCCGGCTTCTCCCCGGCGAGCATCGCATGAGCTGGAGCACGTCTACCAGCCCTGCGAGACCCCAGTGCCACCCAAGCTCAGGGGTCGGCTACAAAACACGTGTCCAGAGCGAGGCCAGACGGGGCAAAACCCAGCACCAAGAGGAAACTCCGTTCAGGGATTCTCACTGCTTTCAGGGACTGTCTCCCATCCGAGGAGTGACACGTGTGAAAGGAAATGACAGATCGCTCGGGTCCTTATGGCACCCCGCAAAAATAACCTAAAAATCTCATTCCTCACTCCTGAATTGCAGAGGACGGTAGCTGAAGTTTTTGGGATAGCCAAGCGGCAGGAGGAAAGGATCTTTTAAAGGATGTTTTAAAGCAGAGTTCTAACTAACGGTGACGGGTTGCACATCCCCGAGACAGCAACTCGAGTACCTCCCTGAGCACGGGGTCGGGGCTGCTTTCCAAACACGGGTGGGAGCTCCCCACGCTGCTCCTTCGCAGTGCACAGAGGGACTAAGCACATTTTAAGCTATTGCCTTCCTCTTCCCACTGACTTTTCTGATTTTGCTATTGCTGAAAGCAGCCAGCTATTTCATCACAAACCCAGATCCACTTTGAAAAAGTGTGAGTCAGCCGGTTAATATATGCTGAAAATTTCTATCACTACCACTCTGCTGTTAAAAGCCTTCTTGAATTTAATCTCGGCACTAAAAAAAAAAAAAGGATAAGAAACAGAGAAGATATTGCAAAATGGGAGCTTTCCGCATACTTCAGAGGTTTAGTTAGTTCCATCTATTGCAGCAATATGCGTGCCTTTCAAGGCATTTTTTAATATCTGGAATCTAGGTTATATTTTTAAACTATTAAGCTAGCCTTAGAAAATAGTTTCTAAAATACTTAGCTGCTGAAGTTTATACAGCCTCGGAGGAATGCTTTTGGCATCTGGCTCGCTCTGTCCATGGCAATGTCCACATACCTTAGTGTTTATATTAGAGGAGCATAACGTAATGAAAAACAAATGGCTCGACGTGAGACCCCTCCGGGTTCCCCGGCTGCATCAAACAACGCGGCAAACCTCTCCTTGCCACGTGCAAAAGTCCCCCCGGCGTGACAGCCCTGCCGGTCCCACATCCACGGTCGGAAGCAAAACGCGTCTCGTCTTCCTGAAACCCGGGGGATGCTTGTCCGGGGCCTTCAACAGGCTTTGGCTCAGACCGGTTAAGTTCACTCTTCAGGAACTTTATTTACACGTTTACAGGCCTTTCCCAGAATACCGCGTAACCCCAAAACAACAACCACCAAACAAAAAAAAGGCAAATGCAGCGCTGGGGGTAGCGTGGGGAAGACCTCGCACACGAACCGAATGCGCCGACCGCTCAAGCCCTTACACCATCACTGGCATTTCTCTCCTCCAGACGAAGCCCAGAGCTAACAGCAGTCCTCAGCACAGAGATATCAGCTCAAGGTGGAACGAGGGTCTCCCGCGCACAGCAGCTAATTACAACACGCACCAGTTCGAACCCATTGCCCCAGTGCTAAAAAACCAAGCCCATCGTGGTGGAAGGGGACCGCGACCGCTCGGCGGCAGGATGCTCGCTCCTCTGCATCCAAGGCATGGAGCAAGCCAGCCGGGACCCCACCGCGTGGCTCAGCGGCACAACTTTCATTACTTACCCAAAACAGCAGAGGAACTTTCTGGCGGAGAGAATTAAGCTTTGGGATATTTTCAGATTTAATAAGCTCAGCCGGGGGTGGGGGGAAAAGCCAGGATTTTTCAATTGTGTGTTTTCAAACATTAAAATCACTGAGCATTTCTTGTATTACTACTTTCTTCTTGGCACGTCATAATTAGCAGCTTAATTTCTTCGCCTTTGTAGTCACAATAAAATGGGAACTTTCTGAGAAATGCCACGCGGGCTCCGACTTCGGATCGAGTGAATGTGACATCCCTGCACCACGCTGCTCCTTCCTTTCCCAGGACAAAAGCTCCATCCTCGGCCACGTGCTCCCCAGCTGCTGAGAGCCACGGGGAGGTTCAATGAGTCAAATTTTGCAGCTGGCTGTGGGAGAAATGAAGCCCGCGACACAAAACCTACTGGCACCGTTAGCGGGAGACCTTGTGCGGGGTGGAAATCCCACCCCGCTCCGTTGGTGCGCCCAGACCCGGGAACGCTGTCGGATGCCTCGGCTTTGGCCAGAGCAGCGGCCACAGTCCCGCTCATCAACCATGACACAGCCTCCCCGGTGGTCTGCACGCTTTATGAAATTGTATTTGGTGGACTGAACATAGATTCTCTATCCTTAAATAGCAAGCGGAGCCGACTGTACCCTAACATTACAGTTTATTCATGTCCTGTGGTTTAAGGCCTATGGTAAAGGCAGGAAAACACATAGTCTGGCGATCACTAAAGTAGTATGTGACAGTGAGATAGCTTTAACTTAATCACAATTCATCCAGCTGTAAGTTTACAGTCGTATCCACTCTTCTGTGCTAACCATCGTGGCAAAAATACACTGTAATGTACCCGATGTAAACAAGGGCACTAATTGCGGGAGCCTGTGCGCACGCACGCGTCTTCGAGGTGTCTGCAGGGCATTCGGCTCCCATCTGCACAACCACCATGGCAAGAAACACGTGGCCTTTGCTCCTGACCACAAGCTCCACCGGCTCAGACGTGCATCAGTTTTATTTCCAATCTCATCCCTTTTATTTCGTGACCCTCCAGATGGGTAGGGCGGGCAGTGCTGTGGTACCTCCGCTGCCGTCTCGGATGCAGAATCATCGGCATGAAGAATGCCGGGCAGCCCCAGCTGCCCTCCATATACATTTTTGTTGCTTGGCTTGTCCTGTGGTCTCCCTACGGCTTAAAAAACAAGCCAGATGGGAACGGTGCACCGAGCGTTTCTGCAAGGAAAGCTCCCCAGGGCATCCCAGCATGATTTACACAATTCATAACCGTACAGTGACCAGACAAAAACAGATGCAGCAATGCGGGGTAATGACTCAGCTGGATTTGGACGGGCCACCGTATGTTGAAATCTTCATAACTCCTCATTCTTTACAACCACTTTACTCAGCTCACCAGCCCACCAGCCCACTGAGCCACCTGGTCTTGTTTTTCCAATTTTAACACAAACAGTGAGAGCTGCAACACGCTTTTTATCATTAATCTCCCGTCTCCGAAAAGAAATCAGCGTTGTATTCCTTGGACTGTAGTTGAATAGTCGTTTTCTCCTTTTGGAAACTGCGCCCACAGTATTGCAAATATCAATCTGAGCAACACCCAAAATCATGCCCACAAATGCAGATAAAATATCGGCAGTGAGCTACAAGCACTGTGCTCCTTTAGGGCAGAAATCGTCCCTTTCGACATACTTCAAGAATATGTAAAGTAAAGAGAACAGCCAAACAGATTATTAAGGGGAGCAGAAGACTTTTAGAAAAATATTTAATTTCTTCATGAGTTCAGTGAAGAAGTCTGATTGATATTTGTAATCTTTTGGTGGACAGAGCTGTCATTTAATTTAGCTTGCATGACTGAAAGAATTTAATAAAAGTGTTCCATAGAGTTTTGCTGAAATTCTTTGCATGTTTGTAGTAAGCCTCTGGAATACGATCAAACCTAAAAAGCTGGAGAGGATGGAGACTGAACTTGCAGCTAAAATAATAGTCAGGATTGTAATATACGCTTAATAATCAAGTATTCACATCCAGCAGAAAAAGCTCCCTAGTTCAGAAACTCCTCTGGATCCCCAGCCGTGCGTCCAGGTGCTGCTCGGCATCACGAAGGGGACCCTGGGAACTGGACCCAGCAGCAAAAACCAGCCCCTGGCTCTGCTGGAAACCCCTCAAAACTCAACCAAACCCACCACCTCAGGACTGTCTGTAAAACTTGGGACGCCTTCCTTTGGTAAGAAAGGGTTTTGGAGGAGCAAAGGCGTTATTTCCCCTTGCATCGCACAAGCCGCCCGCTCCGGCCCCACACTTTCGAGTACCCGACACAGATGCCGCTGTACTTCCCACACAACTCCCAAGATTCCCGACAGGTCAGGTTTTTCTATTTTAAATTCCAGCCTGCTGAAAACATTGTTTTTGTGGGGAGAAAAACTAGATCTTATGGCCAATCCTGACCTTGAAATCTGCAATACTGAATAATTTATGGGTGGCTTTTAAATCGGGGCAGCATCATGGGAAACGTGCAGATTTTCACACGATACTGTTCCCTGTTAACAGCTCATTACAATGTACAGAAGTATATTCCCATTATGAAATACAGCTGGGGTTGTTTTGCTTACGAAGGTCATTATCTGATCACAAGCAAGAATCGGGGAAAGGAACCCATTTGAAAAGGCTGAAGTTGTGGACTTTTTGAAAACTCATGTGTTTTGAATTTTGCGGCCTGATCATACACAAGCATGCAACAGGAGAATCGATTCTCTCCACTTCCTCTGCTTATTAGCCCTGGAAATAGCATGGAAAAAATTATCTTTTATTAGCAAATACTTTCTTTATTATTTAACCAACCCTCATCGTGAGATTTGCTGGTGCCCTCCACTCCACTTTCCTATTTCCCAGCTCCGTTCGGTTTATCCTTTCTGTGGACGGAGGCCTTGGTGGCGCAGGACCGTGCGCAAACAGAAACTCAAGGCAACATCAACAGCATCATCTTCGCTTGCCTCTTTCCAAGCTCTAGAGAGCTTTCTCTCTCTTGGGCGGCAACAAAACGCAACGCATATTACAGAAAAACTCAATGTTCCCTGGCACCAAGCACCAAATGCCATTTAAAAATAAGGATATTTAAAACTTGAAAAATATCTTAAATACCAGGATCTGTACTTCTGTCTTGCAAGAGCGAGCGCATGTGCGTGCACGCACAGGCGGGCATCGCTGCCCTTCCAACCACAACGTTAGCCCACGGACAGAAGAGCCCATTTTGGCAGGAGGACACCCAAATTGTGGTTTCCTTATGGCTCTTCCAGTTGGATGCACCTTGGCAGTGCAGACGTGGCAGAGAAGAAACCTGTTCCTAATTGTACTCCTATTTCAAGCTCAGCACAACAAGGAGCGATCGCTAATCAAATGTTAATAAAGTGGAAGCAGGCTTTGGAGCTGGAAAAGTCATTTTCAGTGCTTGGAAAAACAACAAGTTGGGCACATCAGCTGTTTTATCAGCTGCTCTAAAAGCAAATTCTGCACTTCCCCGTGCTGCCTGCTTCGAGGCATCGCGGGTTTTGTACCGCTGAAGCCGTACTCGGCAGACCAAGCCCCAGGCAGCACCTCCTGCCTGCTCTGGGCGGGGTGGGCAAGGGACGGCCCCGGGACGCCCTCCCCATGCACTGCTCTTGGGGCTCCACGCCGGCCTGTGGCAACGGGTGCCAAAAGGGGTGAACCGCAGCTCTGAGTTTATGTTGTGGCTCTTCAGCCATAAAAATGTTTTAGTCTTTACTCCTAGCACTGAAAATACCATCTCTGGAACAGGAAGAATCCCTACCGTGCATCACCCAGGGTCTACTGGTGTAGCAGGACCCCCTTTACTGCCTTCACGGGCTCCAGAGGAGATGCTCTCAGCTGTCAGTAAATCAGTTTTCCTGGTCACTCTCCTGATAGCACAAAGAAGCTGGTGACAGCAGTGAATTATTGGCCAAAGGGTGGCCCTACTTTATGGATCATCAGCTTAATTCCAGATTAGCTATCAAAACTGACAACATCCCTATGGGTAAAGGAAGACAGATAAAGACCCTAAGTGCTGGCAGTAATTAAAATGAGTCCGCGCTGGACGGTAAATCTCTTTCGGCAGCAGAAGGGGCTGCCAAGCCGCTATGAATTGCTCTGGTTTGGTGGCGGCAGGCTGATGCCCAGGACATGATGCTCCCGCAGACGCGGAGGTTAAGCCCTCGCTGGCACCATGGCAGGCAGAGGGACCGGCTCCTGCCTGCTGTCCCCCAGGCAGGGGAGGTGTCACTTCCCCGACCCGAACAAATGCTCATTCATCACAGGGCACATGCGAAAAAGAGATTACTCAGGCTTTACGATCAGCTCATTCACCTTATATCCAGTTCCTTCCCCTTCCACCCCACAGCTATTTATGGCTTGTTTTTGTGCGGCTGTAGGAAGGAACAGGACGGTGTGGGTGCCAAGCAGGGCTGCGGGGTCCAGCCCAGCCTGCTGGGGACCTGGGCAGTCCCCGTCTGCTGCTGGCTCATCCCCTGAGCCCCACATCAATGCCGATGCCGGAGAAATGCTGCTTTTCTCTTTGTGAGCTGCTACAGCTCCTTCTCCTTTGCATATCTGAGACCAAACTATCACCGGTCCTTCAGCATCCCTTCCAACACACCGCCATCCACCTCCATCAAACACAGACATCCCTCAAACTCCAAAAACCCAATCGTTAAACCCATCATTGAACACGCGGTTGGACCAGGCAATAGATGACGCCTTCAGCACCTTGCTGGAGTCCGCCTGGACCTTTTCCTGGCAGGATCGGACAGACTCCTACAAGCTATCGCTTCTCTAGACATGACATAGGAATGCAGCTATTTACTGCAAACACCCCCTTCCAGCTCTTCTTGGCTTTGCCTGCGCTGACCTGCTTCATTTCCTCAGTCCCAGTCTCCGCCACAGGGCCCATAACTGTCCAGATTTGGTGCCACTCCTGCCAGAGCATCTCCTGAGGATGTCCGGTGCACAGCCCAGGAAACCTGCACCTTGATAAAGGGGAGGAGAATGCCACGTTAATCCCACGGGTGCACTTTTAAACCTGCATCAGGGAAAGGGCTGGTATTTCAAGACTACTTGGGCTTTCAGACTGCCTGGAAGAATGAAACAAGGAAAGAAAGTCACCAAGAGAGCTGTTCCCACCAGGCACATAGCAACCCACGCCTGTCGAGGGTGGAAAAGGCATTGCAAAGATGCTCCCTTCCTTGCTACCTGCAAGGGCTGTCTGCTTCGACCCTCTCCCACGCTGTTCCTTCACTGGCATCATATCCCTGCTCCTTCTCCCCACAAAGTTTCTCAGTCTCCTACCAGCAGCCCCAGCTGCCTTCCTCTCTCCTTTCCACCCGCTCTGCCTCACTAGACAGGAGAACCTGGACCAATTTCTCCGCCTGTCAAGCAGCCACCCCTCGGGGGGTTGGCAACTGAGTGAAGGAGGGGTGTGGGAGCCTACATGGGCCAGGACCCATCACTGCTATTATCCATATTTTCCATATTTTGTTTAGTTATGTTGGAGCAGAACCCCACTTTGTCATCCAAACACCGCTCAGGAAGGCCCAAAGCACACGTCACCAGAAGATAAAACATGAGACAACAAGCAAAGTAGGAGCACGAGGAACAAGAAGACAACATGGGTAGAGGTGGAGCAATCAACCACCTCATCACCATCATATCCTTCAGGCATCTGAGTAGGGATGGCCTGGAAGGAAGGTGCCCTAGATGGAAGAGCATCTAGGAGGACATGTAGGTGTCATATCACCTCGAGCCATCTGCTAAAAAAGGCCCATGTTTCTGTAGAGGGGGCCAGCGTGCCCAAGGCAGGGCATCCAGCAGCGAGTGGGTCCCGGCAGCCTCCTTGCTGCCCAGCTCAACCCAGCCCACGTCAGAGCGGCTGGGAGATTTCCTCTTGGCTCAGGCTCCGGCAGATGTGGCTGCTCTCCGGCTGTCAGCGACGTCTGCCGGGGCTGCCTGCGAGACAAACATCTCGTCCTTGGCACCAGGTAGGAAACAGCAAGCCGAGAGCTGTGCCAGAAGGATTTTTTTCCCTCCTTCTGCCACACAAATGCGAGGCAAA
The DNA here is from genome assembly GCA_020745775.1 of Theristicus caerulescens. NCBI lineage: Eukaryota > Metazoa > Chordata > Aves > Pelecaniformes > Threskiornithidae > Theristicus > Theristicus caerulescens. Next base: position 22,253,050 of record CM036567.1, on the reverse strand, counting down.
TCTCTGTCCCAGCCACTTCCCTTTTCCCCTAAAAGCTCCCAGCGGAAAGGGACTTCTCAAATCACGTATTTCTGTGCACAATGTTGTCCTGCATAGAGGTTTCTGCCAGAACACCAGCCTCTCTCCCCCTGGCTGCACCCTGCCCTCCCGGGGCTGCTCTTCCTAGCTTTACTTTTGCATGCACTTCACCCCAAGGCACTGGAAGCCCAAAAAGCAACTGCAAGCAGCTCTGCTGGATGTCCCCAGCTCCACAGAGCTGTCAGAGGGGACTGAACAACTGCCTCATAAGCCAGTTACCTCCCATCAGACAAGAAAACCCCAGCACAGGGCTAATTACCAAGCCATTGATTTCAGCAGAGACTTCAACCGGGCAGGAGGAGCAGGACACCATGGCAAACTTCCCCCAAACCTGTTAGCTAGGGAGGAGCGAGCAGCCAGTCTCCCCTCCCTGGGGACCTGCTGGCCACCACACCGGGGCAGGTTGTGCCTAGCTGAGCCCTGGACGTGCTCCTTGGGAGCTGGGGGGGCCAGTGGCCTCCAGCATCCCGTGGCCACCTCTGCCACCTGACAGCCACCGCTCCGTCCTCTGCGGAGAGGAGAGCAGGGAGATGGGAGCGGGGTCCGCAGGCAGGACGGGGCTGGTGATGCTGGGGAAGGCGCCCAGCTGGAGCAGGGAGCCCAGAGCCCCAGGCCCTGCTGCCACAAGTATTTATGCACTTCACATTAAACAGGCATTCGACTGAGACAAACCAGACCAGAAGTAATCCCAGGAACGGGGGTCTCTCCAGCCTTCGTGGTCCCTAATTAACGGCTGATGGCTGAGCAGGCTCCTGGGCAAGGTCACAGCTCTCCTCTGTATTCAGAGTGTGGCTGCTGCTTGCTAAAACCCAAAGAGGAGAAAATATAACTTCACAGACACAGCTTTTCCAGTGTCAATATTAGCACCTGCCTCCTAGGATGGGACTACAAACAGGATAAGGAAACATTCAGGCTCCAGCACGGGTGCTGCTGATACGCTGGGGTGCAACTCATCACCGATACTGAATGCATCCAACAGAAAGAGACCCTGCAAGGGTCAGGCCTCCAGAGCGGCAGGCAAGAGGAGCCCTGCCCGGGGTGATTCTCCCCCGCAGATGCACAGCCACCAGCTGAGCAGCTGAAGCAACTCAGCATTTAAATTAAGTTCAAAGCTGGTGACTTTATACCCTCCCCCAGTGAGACCCAACACTCGCAGAGGAAGCCCTGAAACGCACCTACATGAGTCTCACCCTCAGCATTTAGGAGTGTATGTGCTGTACGGAAAGGTCAGTAGACTCCTTCCCCACTGGTAGGCGGGAGGCATGCGAGGGGTCCTGCCAAAAATAAGAAGTAGCTTCCTGCCCATCATGATATGTCTTGACGGCTCAGACACCCATCCTCAGCCAGCTGCCTCCCAGCTCCCCGTGCTCCACAAGACAGCATCTTCTTCCACGTGTCCTCAGAAACGCCAGCCAAGCACATTTTCATCTTTTAAATATTGTTCCCTCACAATCCAGTCGAGCGAGGCCATAGGCAATAAATATCGCTGCAACCTAAACCTCCCTGTTTGCTCTCAGTTTTAGGGGCTGCGAGGGCCATCTCACAGCACGTGCTCCAACAGCAAGAGCACTAAAATACAACCCAGCCTTTGCAGTCAGTTACACGTCAAAACCAAGCTAAGAAGTTTAACGAGCAACAGCATTAACTGAGGGAGTCCTCCTGAGCCGTGAGGGTTATTTACACCCGCCCCAGCGCACAGGTCAAAGCCGTCTCACTGACCGGGGACAGGGTTTGCCAGCGCAGAGACCTGCCTAATTACAAACATCTGCTTCGTCAGCAGGTGTAACAAAAGGACCAAGATTGCAAATTATTCATTACCTAAAACGTACAAAACCTTTTGCACTTTCTGACAGCAGCACAGCTTGGATGAAAGCTGCAGTGGTCTGTGCCGGCCACTGCCTCCACGGAGGTGGGAAAGAGCATCAGGAGAGGTCCCAGGAGCAGCCTTAGCTTCCTACCAAGCCAGTGCTTTAAAAAAGGGACGCCCCTTTCCCAAAAGAGGGCTGCTGGGTGGGGTGTAGGTCTGATGCCTCTTCTAATTTCAGGCCAGGAAAGCTCTGGTGACATTTGCTGCAAGAACAAAGCTGTTGAGACCAGAAGATGAACTGCTTCGGCCAGCTAACATCTTTCTGCGTCCAGTAGTAAGATGCTTTACTCTGCCCTTTCCATCAAAGGGACGCCAAACCAGTGAGTGCCTTCAGTTCCTTCAATGCAAGTTACACGCAAATCCACAGCAGGCTGGATCTGGAAGGACTCCTCCGCTACCCATCTGCGGCTGGTGTCGCAGACCAGATACACATTAGTGCCTCTGGGAGGAAAAAAATGCCATAAATGCATCTCGTTCCCACCTCAGAGTGGTTCGGTGAAGCGGCAGAATTGCACTAGGGAAATCCCCAGCTCCGACCTTCCCGGCGCACGGAGCAGCTAGGGATGGAGAAGGAATCTCACAGGCATCCCATCCCGGCTCACGGCAACGCCGCCTGCACACCATGCGGCGAAGCAAAGCCCGGGATGCAGAGCAGCCCTCCCGCCGGAGCTGGCCCTCCTTGCCTGCAGCGGGTCTGACAGCGCTGCTTTTTCCTCCCTTCCCCTGCAAACTTCATTGCTAAGCCGTTACACAATGTCAGGCTGGAATAAAAAGTAACATTATTGTTAACGAGGCTTTTTCTTGGGAACAAAAGCAATCAGGTTTGTTCTGCGGCCAAGAAGACCATAGGTTACCTTCCAGGCCTGCTCTGGACGATGAAGATTAGCTCCCTGAATGCCAGTCCCCTCTCAGTCTGGACCACGCTTTAAAAACCTTGACGTTAAGTCCAATTTTGGAGAAAAAACACATCAATGAGAAACCTACCGATCATCCCCCTAACACCGGCGAGGGCTGCGTGCTTTGTTACTGGGGCCACTGGGGAGGACGCCTACCTCAGACATCTACTGATTAAATTACCAGCCTGAGTCACAGCACAAGGCAACACTCAATACAATTAACGAGGCCCAGAATAACTGTAATTAACTGTTAATTTGGTATCAACGGCTCCGCTTACACCATGTTTTGCTGCACAAGGATTCCTCCAGGTTTGTTTCCTCCACAACAGGATAAACTCCAGCGCTGGTACAGGATATCTGGTGTTTGTTTTAAAGCACCGCTCTGCATCAGCTGCACGTTTTGGACACAAAAGCAAATGAATCCCCTTTAAAGGTATTTTTTTTCCAGCTGATTTCCACAGCATTGTTTGGAGGCTGGTCCCTGCAGGACACACCTGAGGCACCCGCCTCCGCAGCGGAGCTGAAGCCACAGGGGCAAAGTTGAATCCCTTCTCCTACGTAAGACCACAGCAAGCAGGGAATTTCAGGGAAGGAGAGCGATAAAATGCTATTTATGTTACCCAAAGGTTATGAACGCCAAAGAATAAACTAGCGCGGAGACCAGCCAAAACTGCCACCCATCCGCACTCAGCCCCAGCAGCTTCCCGGTCTTGCTGAGAAAAGCAAGGAGCCGGATTCACCGCCCAGGAAAGCTTTGCTGCTGCTCCTATGGTCTCAACATCTATGCCGATATTAGAGAAGTGGTGAAATGCCACAGATGAATAACACAACCCCTGAAAAGGCAAGTGGGATTAGCAAAAAGGAAGCACAGGCGAGACGTTCCTTTTTCACAACTCCAAGTTTCGGTATCACTGAGCAGTACCAGAAATGTGCCTGTTTACCGCCCTTTCCTTACTGAAAATGGAAAATACCTCACATTCCACAGCAAATGTAACTGCACAAGCAGTAAAAGTGTGGGGCTTAACAGCACAGCCCTTACGCTCCTGCCTTGTGCAAGACCACAGGAAAAAAAGGCGAGAAACTTCAGCAAACACAGCCCAGATTACGCGTCTGTTTAGAAACACGCGCGCAAACACCCCGGGTCCAATTAATCTCAAACTGTTAAAGAAAACCCACTTCGGGTGACCTGCGGGTACAGCGTTCCCACAACAAACCCGATAAAGCCAGGACATTTGCAGATAGGGTCCCAACGGGTGATAGCGGCATGGGCAAACACCGGCTCTTACTAAGATGGGAAGGAGGGGTTTGGGTTTAAAAAGCAACCCGACAGTCAGATACGTTCAAATTTAATTATGTTCTCGTTACAGAGGGTCAGGCTTCCCCTGATTTAACTGGCCTGGCAAAATCCTGTAATTGCCACTTGCACATGGAGTCGGAGAGCATTTCCCCGGCGCGTTAACGAGAGCCGAGGCATGGCTCAAACGGAGGATGGAGTTAGTCTTTAAATATCAGGTCTAGACTTGGTGGAGCTATAGATTATTTCGTGTAGTAGAAGAAGAATTAGCTGATCCATTCCAAAATGCGTTTATCATTAAAATAAGAATCTTCTGTCATTTTATTTAATAGCCTTAGTAAGAAATAATTGCAATGTCTGGTTGCTTTCAACAACGTGTGGTTTTAATATTTTAATTGTTACAAACTGTTTAATAATGTTGAACAAAAGGCGTGTCCAAGTAATTATTGTGTTTATTAACATTTCTTTTGAGGACTTGATAAATTATATTACACATATACAGCACTTCAGACATTGTAGTGTTAACTTATTAAATTTAAAAGTGGAAAATTAGCCAACAGTGACTTGTTTTGGTGCAATTTAAATATTTTCTTTTAAGTGATAAGTGTTGTGCATCACATTATTTAACAATCTGGCAGTTTGTGCGTTTTTCTAATTATGATGCTGCTTCATCTGGCTAGGGAATTAAAATACAGTGGGAATAATAAACCTCACAAAGCCTAGCGGGCCACAAAGAGATGTGATTCCACCAAATCCGTCAAAGTCACGGATTTTTCTGAAGGGGAAATATATTCCTGAAAAATCCTCAGCTCCCCAGGGTCTCCCATAATAAACTCAATAGCTTTCCCTGCTTGGAGCTGCTCGGGACAGGCTCTGGCAAGGCAGCCTCCCGCGCCCCCGCATCTCCCCGGGAGCACCCGCGGCCGCCCCGAGCTGCCGCGGGCATGGACAGCAATCACCGCACCGCCTGGACAGCCCGCGTGCAGGTTCCCCGTGTGCCCCGAGCCGGGTCTGGGTCTGGATCCAACCCTTTGCTACCCCAAGCATCAGCCCCCGGGGCGGGGTTAAACCCCCTTCGCCGGTCTCCGATGCTCTGCCATACTTTATATTTTGAGCAAAGAGTTGGAGAGACTCAGGCACAAGGGCATCGCGCTGTTCCCAGGCCTATTTTGTTTACATTTGATTCAATCAAGTTGTGGCCTTTTGGCCTCTTTCCAAATTAACTTCTGGGTGACCTCTGCCGTGCTCTCTCCCAGCAGCCAGGCCGCAGGGAAACAGCCCATTAAACCTCCAAACAAATATAGGACATATTGGTTGATCAACCCAGCTTCAAACGCGGCTATTTAAACGCCGGGGCATGCTTTTTTGCAAACTTCAAGTCTATTTTGTCTTTGGTCATTCGCACCTCTGGGCCTCCTTTTTTTCCTTTTTCCTTCCAGCTAGAGCTCCGTGTTTTACTGCCTCGTAAAACTTCTAAATTTTGTTCTCATCCTCCTGTAAACCCTGTGAAGAGCAACGCAAGGCGCTTTCACACGGGGCTTGCTGCAGGACCCGGGTCTTTACGCTGAGCACGTGAAGAAAGGCAGCGAGATCCTGCTTGGGGGGAACAGCTGTAATACTCCAAGAAATTGTGTGTTCCCCTTATTTCCAAGGAAATAAATCAGAGCGGGTTTCTCAGGGTCTGTGAAAGCATATTGCCTGGATTCCAATCCCCAAAGGGTTGGTTTTTTTTTTTTTTTCGAGAGCTTATATGGTAGTTAGATTTCTGGCTAGAGAATATGCAATATGATAAAAACACAGTCCCTATACGGGGCAATAAATTACAGATTGTTTGATGTGGAAACCAAAGAACTGTCAAACTCCAGTATATCTGAAATATTCTAAATGAGCCCTTAACTCCAGTGTCTGGAAATGTACAATATGTTTCCAGGCCCTTCAGTCTTGTAAAGACACATCTCCCCCAGTTAAGTTTCCTTTTATGGATTTTATTCTGCATTTTTTGTGTTCTTTTTCCTCCCTTTTCTTCCAGTATTACACTCTTTCTCCTAGAGATGGTCCTGCGATAAGCACCAGGATTTATCTAAGCATAAAAAGGGATCAGAAATGGGCACAAGCTTAAACAGGTAAGTGCAGCAAGGATGGAGTAAAGCATCCACTTCAACAGTGTCAGAACCCCGTAAGCACGGCAGAGCGCACACAGTCAGCTGGGGACCGAGAGGGACAGGAGGGAGGACCAAGAGCATCCCATCAGCTGATCTGGTACCCGCAGTCTCCATCCCTGCTACATCCTCATGCCAGCATCGCTCAGGTCCGCTCTCTAGAGCCTTTCTTGGGAGGAGGTTCAATAGCAGGTCACCAACGTGGCAGAGTGCCTGGGACATGGGACACCACGGCTCCCACCTCCATGCATATCTGTTAAAACCCGAACCTCCTCCCCATCTGTCAGCCACCTAAATGTCCCCGTGGTGGGAGGAAAATGGAGCGACCAGAGGAAATAGCTCGCCTTGCACACCACTTTTTGCCTAGGGATGCTACCAAGTCACGAAAAACCAGAGCAAGACCTCGTGCTGACACAGAATAACCTCTCAATTTCAATATAGTTTCACGCGTGGGATGAGTGAAAAACCTTCTAGCTAGAAACAGACCCCATCTACTCTGGGAAATAAAAGTTAGGAACCAATTCCAACTCATTTTCCTGAAGGTGACCCTTGGCCTCCCAGCTGAGATAACAATGCTAATATTTATGGATGGGCTGTTCATGCCTCTGGGCACACAGCAAAAATAACACAAATCAAAAGTTGGTAGACATCTAACAGAACTGAAAAAAAAATAATAATAATCCTTACTTCCAATACGGCAATAATAAACCATCTCGCCCACCAACGCATGAAAAATAGCACCACCCACAATCACAGATCCGGGTGAAACAAAAATGGTCTGGAGTCCTGATGTGATGAGCAGGCACCACCGAGGGGGACTCATCCCGAAAGGACTGACTTGAGACAGCACACTACTCAGGCAGGGAGCTTTGTTCAGTGATTTGTTTTAGCTTGATAAAAGGTGCTTGAACCAAACTAATACAATCTGGCAAACTTTTACTTCCCCTTCTCTCTGGGTTAAGTTTTCTATACTCTTTTCAGTCCCCGTGGATTTTGTTCTAATGCACAAACACCATTCTCCTTTCGAACGGCAGAAGTTCCGTGAGACTTTCTCGTATATATGTGCGCACTCACCCAGATTCAGTTGGAGAAGACGCGAGCTAATGAGCGAGCGTGATTTCCGCACACAACACATTCGCCAAACTCAAGCAAGCTCAGAAATGTGGCGTACTGCTGAAAGAACACACATTTTTCAGCAGCGTGAGCAGCCTGGAATAAATCGAAGCCAAGTCATCAGCAAATGACAGGCATTAGCAAAAATCTACAAGTAAAAGTAAAAGCTGTGGAACTCTTTAACAAAAATTGCACCAACCAGCACGGCTCCTGAGTCTACCCACATCCACAAAATCCAAGCTGCATCTCCAACACAACCCACGGGGAGCTTAATAGAGCAACTTAAACAACTTTAAGACATTTCATACTTTATTCAATAGAGCTTGCCTATATACAGCGTTAAAATGCTTTTAAAATTCTCTGCAGAAGTTGCCGCAGCTGCCTTTTTGAGTCTGTAGAGATACTTAAGCTTTATATTAAATACATTTCCAAGTAACAGCTTCTGACTGAACATCTGATGACAAAGAAGAAAATCCCTAACAGGGTCTTTTTTCAGAGGTGGTTCAGGTCCTGAATTTAATCCATTCAAGAAAACTGCTACTTAAGTTCAGTTACATTTAATAGGACAGGATACCATTTACAAGAAAGATGGATGGATGCTGTAGGTGGGCTACAACTACTGTACAAACATTGCTTGGAGTAGTGTGTTGTGTCAGGAGAGAAGCATTGCTCCTAGCATGTCTCCCGTTCAACTTCACAGTTCCTCTTAGTTCTCTTTCATATTTTCAGCTGCTCAAAGTTGAGTTTTACTAACTTTGATAAGGGGAACTAATAAATCCAGAGTGGACTGGACAGCACTGCAATATCTTTCACACTCAAATTTATCATTACGTGGTACGACATTCACAGTTTACTGGTAGTCACATGGGGAACCCAGTGTACAGCTCTGAGCACGACAATGCTTGAAAAGATGCTCTTTTCTCCAAAAGATTCTGGATGTTTGAAAACCCTTAAAAGCCGCTGTTGGCTTGAGCTTGGTGGATGAGGAGATTTTCACCCCTCCCCAGCCCGGGAGTCCCCACTGCTTCCCAGATCTGAAGCCAACACCTGAAAAACACAACTGTAATTCATCCAGAGCTGTTCCTTCCACATTTCCTACTCTTTGGCGTTCAAGATGCATTCCAGATGTGACGGAGAGTGCAAAACTTCGGTAGGCCAAGAAAATAAGTGTGATGGTGAGCTATGACACCCCAAATCCCAAATTTAAGTGACCTCCGCAGTTCCTTTCCCGGTATATAAGCTACTTACCATAGATGAAAGACCCTCTGCAGAAATAGCTAGGTTGACAACTAATTTTCATAAATCACTTTCCATTTCTCTTGATTTTATTCTCAATCCCCCTCTTTCTTAAACACAACTTTACAAGAGGGGTTGATATTTTTAAGACTCTTACATTTATGCTGTTTAAACCAAAACAACTCACCTGTCCCCCATAACACGTTCCAATCCCATATCGCAAGCCAAGGAGGGGAAGCGCTGTAAGAGATCACGACCAAGCTGACCATATTCACCCCCTTATCGCTATTTTTCCCAGAGCAGCAGCTGACAAAGACACTCTGCTGCAAACAGCTGAGTTCAGCCCGGCAATGTTTACCCAGGGTCCCTCGTTCCACAAATCTCCGCTCCTCAGCAGCCTGAACTGTTCAGCAAAGACCTAACTTGACCCAATCTGGCAGCCAGCATTTCACAACCACTTTATGTCAGCAGTTTCAAGTACACTAATAACCATGTTTTGTTCGGTGCGACTTTCTCACTGTGAATGGCAAAATATCATTATCACCTGCAGGTTGAAGCCTGCCCTCTACCCCATTTAATAGGGAGCTGATTATGCCATTTTTTTTCACCCCCCCCTTTTAATAATTATGGGCTGTTGGCAGATGGCATGGCTCGGCACAGGGAGGCACGTGGGAAGGCAGAGCGGGCTGTGCTGCCGCTGCCCACGTTGGCTCCCGCGTGCCGCGGTGCTCCCGGGAGCCCCGAATGCCTCGCTGCATCCCGCTCCCAGACAGCGGCTAACGAGGCGTGCCTGCATGGGAAGGTGCAGGGGTTAAACCGGGAACTGCTATGAAAACAGTCCCTGGCAGTCGCTGGAGCAGGAAAGCAGAGGTTAGCAGAAAAGTCGCTAAGCCAGCAACTCCAGACAGACCAGCCCACCCGGCCGAGAAGCAAAGCTGGGCTTAACCCCGGGAACACGCCGCTGCCCAAAGCCTCACGCCGGAGCGGCCCTGAACAAGGTCCCCACCGGTAAGAGCTCTGTCGGGAGAGACTGGGCAGCTCAGATGTATTAACAGACAGCATTACCGCCCGAGTATTTGCCCTGCAAGGTCCCAACGCTGTGCGTCCCTGCAAAGTACAGAGGTCCAAGCTATCAGCCTACTGAAAAACATCCCCTCTACGAGTTACTCAGTGACACAGAGAGCAGAGCAGAGTCCAGAGCCGGACCCCAGCCCGGCTGCCCCGAGGCAACGCTGCAGAAGAGCTCTGGGAGGTTAACAATCGCAAGCCGAACACCGCGCAGAGGTGCCACCTAATCCCTTGGCAGCAGTAGGGCTTGTTCACAGACCTAACCTGGCCTGGCACGATGGGTAGAGACAAGATACTGCTTGTCCTGGCAAGGATGCCAGGTCTGAGACCGTGGGAAGGAAGCTCCCTCCCCAGCAGAAAGGGTCTCATCCAGCTCTGCCATTTCCCCATTCAGTGGTAACTTGCCCCAGTAGTAACTGGGAGTGGATGCCCAGGGAGACACAGCAAAGAAACAAGTGACCGTCTCTGCCAGCCGCGAGCAATGCCAAAGGGGACTCCTCCGACCAGAGGGGACATCAGGCACGTGCCACATAGACCCTGCCAGCACCTCGTGCTCAGAGGCCCCCCAGCAGCTCCCTCTTTCTTGGTCCTCCATCGTGCAGGGGATGGATGCCATCCATGCATCTTCCTGGGCGCAGGCTGAGCCCCGGAGGGCTGCAACGCCTGTGCCCGGCAGCTCCCACTGCACCCGCGGAGCACCGCGCCAGCGCGCATGAATCAGGACCTGCCACACGTGCCCTGCGAGCCTGGTACTGCGCGGGGCCGAGGCGGCACTGGCTCCGCACGCAGCCGCGGAAGATGGAGATGCCCCGGGTTGTCTGGCTGAGCCCGAAGAAAGTGTGGGGGAGGCCAGACTGATTTGGAAACCGCCCACTCCGGAGCCATCCCTGCTGGCACGCCTGCAACAAACCTGGTTGATGTGTTTCAGCTTGTCAATAATCTGGCTGATCACTGGCTCGGGACCTTTCATCTTCACTTCGTGGTTGCCAGGCTGAGCTTTTGCTCCGTTCCTTGTGATTTGGGGACTGTACCTGTGGAAGTGAGAACAGAGGACATCATGATGTGATGGGCTAATATAGAGGAGATCTTTAAAGTTCAGTACAAACAAAAGAAATCCCAAGATAAGCACCAGCCCTCTCCGAAACAGAGAGCGCAAAACAGTTAATAATGCCAAAGAAAAGGCAGAAGATTCCCATAAATATTTCTGCTCTGCCTTTGCAAAGCAGCAAGATGATGTACTTGTATCACTTGAGGACAATGAAGTCCTTTCCAGTCCATTAGTAACCAAGGAAGACGTTAAACAGTACATAACAGGGATAAATATTTTCACATAACTTGCACCCAAGAGTCCTAAAAAAGCTGGCTCAGAAATTCTGGCTTGCTCATGTTTGTTTAAAATAAATCTTGGCAGACCACAGAGACTCCAGTACAAGAGCAGTAGTGTTGTGCCCACAGCCAAAAAAAATGAGTGGGATGACCCAGTTAACTGCAAGCTGATTAGCATAACATCAACCCCCTTGCAAAATAATGACTATCACTGATGTGTGATTTCAATAATAAAGAATTAAAGCATCAGAATATAATTAATGCTGTCAACCTTGCTAATGGAAAATAGGTGTTGTCAAACAATCCTGATTTCAGTCTTTGATGAGATCCAGCCTTGGGGATCAAAGTAACTGCTCAGACAGAACATACCTTGACTTTGGTACGGTGCTGGGCTCTGCACCGCACGATATCTCAATTTACATGGGTACCGTGCAAGTCAGCAAAGCACCCGTAACGCAGGTTAAGAGCTGGCGGAGAGATCTCCAGATGCAGTTCTCCACAGGGACCCTCCCTGAGCTGCCAGGGCAGCTCTGCAGGGGAGGGCGGCCAAGCCTGCGCTCAGCTTTTTCATCGGCGATTAGGAAAGAAATATAAATTCACTGCTGCAAAATTTATGGAATAGCAAAGTTTATCAGAGCGATAAAAGTGAGAAGAGGGACAGAGGGATCGTTGCGTGCTTGCCTTTGGAGGAACGCGTTTCTACACTCAGTACCTGGGTCGTGATGCTCAGGATGCAAGACAAGCGCGTCCGCACCAACCTCAAACTTGGCTTCAAGACCACAGCAAGCGGCTGCCACCACTGACTGCGGGCAGCCACAGCAGTGGCACAGAGCACGCTGGTGCCTTCTCGAGCTGGGGGTTGTTGGTATTCATCACAGCCCCAGTGACGGGCCACAGTGCTCTACCAGCACAAAACAAGTCCCTCGTCTCCAAGAGCTGACAGCCCAGGCACACGCTGCCAAGCCCCGGCACAGCCTACGAAAGCAAGATCGCAGAGATAACACCAAACATCAGTCTGCTTTACTGTACGTCTGTTTTTCCGGTGCCGTGGGTAAACACGATGAATATTCCTTTCTGCGATTCATCTCCTACACATCGTGTCCTTACCCAGCTCCCAGCACCAGCGCCAGTGACTGCCTCCCCGTCTGCCAGCTCCCCGCTCCCCTGCCCACTAATCCTTCATCCCCACGCTGCCGGGCGAGCTGGGGCGATGACAGCCAGCCCATGGCACAGAGGCTTCGGGGAGGAAGTGGGACTTCAGCAGGGATTTAAAGGAGGGGAGGGAGATGGGAGGGATGGTGCAGCCAGCTCAGGGGGGATGCTCTGCTGGGGGAGAAAGCGAGAGGCACGGGGACATTCAGCTACAACAGCTGTCGGGACACGCTGAGGGTTTCGGGGATACGCAGAGGGTTGGCCCCACTGAAACTCTAAATTAGAAATGAGACCAACTCAGACGTGGGGGTGCAAAGGCAACCCCAGATTTATACTGGTGCAGCAGGAATCTGCCCCTGACCTGAAATATTCGCATCATTTAAAATACAGGACCGAGGCTGATTTCCACTCCAAGGCTTTTTCGGAGCAGGAGTTGTATGTACAGGAGCGCTCTGCATCCCCAGCGCTGGGCACTCCCCACACACAGCTCAGCTGAGGGCTGATGGCCCCACGAGATGCTTCACTGAAAGAGATGACGAAGAAGGATGGGAGAAAGGTGTTTGTGCCTCTAACGGAGGAGCACACGCCTGTGTATATTCCTGTTTCCAGACATAAACAGCTTGTCCGGGTACAGGAGAAGCGTCACTGCAAAGCAGAGACATCAGCCTCAGTCTCCCAAGCCCCACCAGCTCCTCAACACCGGGGCAGCTGCCCGCAGCCGCCCACCACGCAGCGCTTCAGCTGCAGCACGCCGCTGCTCGGGCGTACTGTACCTGCTCAGGCGTACCATACCGACTGCGGCGGCTCTGTTCTCCACCCAGACACCTTTCCCCATGCTGGTGCCTCCAGTTAGGACTCAACATTTTGCAAAACACACACTTTTTTTTTTTAATAGTTGCATTATCCTGGGAAGTACAAAACACAGCTATAGCCGGCACACAATAGCTCCCAGTTCAGAAAAGCCCTTACGCATGCAATTAGAGGCTTGGTGTAGGCTGCAAGCTAAGTGACTGGGAGAAGCAGGGCCAGAGAGCGCCAGGCTGGATCCCAGCCTGCAGCAGCCCATGGCCAGGAGGTCTGGCTCCCTGGCAGAGCTGGCTGGTGGGACCGCATGCTCCGAGCACCATCTCGTGGGAAGATGCTGCTGCCGCAAGCACAGACCTGCCCTGCTCTGCAAATGCTTGGGCTCAACTTTTTGCAGGGGAATAAGGCATTGGGAGCAGCGAACCGTTAAACCTGCTGCTTATTTGTCACACAGTCACTTAATGCCACCATGCCAACCCGACAAACGCATCTGGCGACTGAACATAAACATCCACAAGACGCATGACTTTTTAGATGCCAAAAAAATTACCATGTTTGGTGTCACTGTAAATTTACTTTAAAACACTGATGGAACTTTAAAGTACATTGCTGAAAAGTCTCCTGTGGTTTAAGAGATTTAACTAGCAGGATAAATCTCCCACAGGTTCTAGCGAGAGCAGAACCAAGCCCATTTGGCGCATACCTAAATGAATACAATCTCTCTCCTAAACAGTTTTACACAAAGAAACTCAATAGCTTGGGTTTGAGCGGGTGAAACCCCTTCTGAAATCCACGCAACGACTGCCAGAGAGGATTTCTGTAGCCTACACAATGTCGTACAGGAGGGAGGAACACAGGACTTCGGCAGTGGTACTCCCTAACTACGTGTCCAAAGACAAATTGCTCTCCAGAAGGCTCCGCTGGAGCGGTGAGGACCTCAGAACGCCCTCCCCAGGGGCACAAGTCTACCAGAGAAGGAAGCAAACCTGAAAGCACTTGCAGAGGGATCTCTCCCTAAAACAGTGATGCTGGAGAAGCAGAGTGCCACCGGCTGGTGCTTCCCACCTGGGCAGGTACAAGGGTAGGTACGAGGCCCAAAATGAACCATTAGCATCATTACACAAGTCATTTGAAGCAGCAAGGCAGTGGGCGCTGCAAGCTGCACATCTTTGAGCATGAATCGCAACAAAGCAGATGCACGGGGACAGGCTACATCCAAAGAGCCAGAGACAAGCCCCCGCATGGTTTGGGTGCTCCAGGACATGCTGCCTCTGCACTGCCGAGCTGAGACCTCCTGGTGCGCTCGAGTCCGAGGGGGACACCAGCCCCCCCCTCGCTGTGCCCCCTCTGCCCATGCACCAGGGCCGGGCTGGCACGCACTCAGGCATGCGGGATGCAGCCAAATGAAGGGTTAAAGACTTTGAAATGTAGCTTCAGTGAGGGATGGACATTCCTGAAATGCCAGAAAAGCTGGAAAAGGCAGCTGGCACCCCTCCCTGCAGCCTGGGCCAAGCAGCCAGGCCTTAATATGGCAGAGAGATGCCTTTGCAGACCCCATCGAGCTGGAGGACGAGGGGCACCCAGGGCAGCCCCCATGCAGGCTCCCCTGCGTCCCACCGAGATGCTGCTGGGCTGGTGGGCTCGCAGGTCCCATTGCAAAGCAAAGGCAAAGCATCACCTTCCTCCCGTGTTCCCCAGCCACAGCTCAGCAAAGGAGAAATCTCAGAGCCATCTCGAGCTGCTTTCAACATATGCCAGTAAAACAGCCCCTTCTGCGGGACACTTGTGCCACTCCACGAAACCCATCACATACCTCTGCCATGGTGATATCGGCATTGAACAGCAAATATGCACAGTGCTTAAAGTCCACCCCCTGGTCCCAGGGGGTCCCTGCGCCGAAGGGGTATCAGTGTTGCAACACGAGCACGGTCTGGCTTCCACTTCATAAGCAAAGCCCAAAATACTTTCCTCTTTGACGCGCGTTGACGTCAGTCAGCAGCATCTCCTTGCCCGGGCTCCCTGGGTATGGGCTCTCGCTGGGGACGTGGTATTTTCCAAAGACAAATGTCACATTGTAAAATGTGCTGATAAGCAGCCCTCCCTAAAAACGACTTTAAAGAGAACCACCTGATGAAAACACTAATGAGCTGAGGTCTTCTGTGGGGAGAGCACAACTGCAGACCCTTCCTGCTCCTTCTCATCCACCAGCCATAAACGCCAAAGTATGCACTCAAATTAAGGGATTTTCCCCTCCTTTCCTCCCCACCATCCACAAATGTCTCCTGGGAACGTTTGGTTCATTCCAGTCCAAATGCAGCTCCTTCCAGGCTTTCATGTCAGAGCAAGGAAGACAAGATGACAAATGCAATTTAAATATATGGCAATGAATGTAAAACGTGCGTTCATCCTGCTTGGCCATGCTAGGCTGAGAGATGAGTTACTGCAATGCCTGACGCGTGATTTAGAGAAAGTAATCCTGTAAGTCAAATATAAAGAATTACACCTCTTAGAAAAAGGAAAGTAAGTTTGTCATTCAAATAACAATTAATTTATGCCTGCCTTCCAGTTGCAAAGTATTTATTCAAATGCGGCTCCACAATTTAAACAGTGCGGTATCCCTTGCAGGCCCTTCCTCTACTATCTCTGTTCACCAAATCATACATGTTTGAGGGAGTGGATGGGGGACAAATACAAACACAGACTGCTACAAGACAGGACTACAATCCAAAGAAGAGGTTTCATTGCACAGGACTTAATAACCGAGCTTGAGAGCGCAGCATTTCCAGCACCCGCAATCCCCTGAAGCTACTCTGCATTTCAAGACATCACTTACTACAGGCCACATGGGCTGGTGACACCGAGTTCTCACCACATAGGAGGCAAAAAGATACCAAATAGGGGAGACAGGAAAGAAAAGTTTCTCCCCCACACTCCTGGCAGGAACCCAAGTCTTATCTCCAGCTGGTTTTCATGGGTCGGTAAAGGTGAGCACAGTGGCGATGTCAACATTTTACTCTCTCCAGCCCTGATGCCTTTTGGTTCAGTGGGACAACCTTAGCGTCGCATCAGTGGTGCGAGCGGCAGGAGCCAAAAGGCTGGAAGAGCTGCTTCCAACCCGCCCATCCCGCCCTGCAGACAGGGAGTAACTCCTGGGTGAGTCCATAAGCCTCCAAGAAGAGGTGATAACATCTTTCCCTGATAGTTTCCTCTCTAAAGAGAGGCTGTCCGAAGATACCTGGTCAATTATACCAATCACCCCAGCCCAGACACGGGGTGGGTGCGGGTTGCAGGCCAGACAAGAGCAGGTCCACCCCTGCTGTCCTCTTCCATATGGGGTGCCTGGTCCCATATGCAGGCATCTGTTATATAGGAGAGGGGTGGGGTGTATGGCTCTCAGATGCCTTCCTGGCGTGCAACGTGCACTCGGTTGCTTGCTTGCAGCGACTGTTTGCAGTCGTTGCAGAGCTCGCAATGCCGCACTCAATTTACACCACCAGCAGCTCTAAGCAAGCTTCTTCAAAAGCAACCAGGAGGATTCAATGCTCTCAGTGGGGAGCGTTCTCACCTAAATAAAAAGGAGCCATTTTCTGCTGGATTTCCAAATACCAACAGCTTGCAGCCTGGTCTCACTACCATGAGAGCCCTTTGAGATCCTGCTGTATCAGTTCCCAGCCAAAGGAAAGTGCTGCCCCTTCCCAACCACCCTACGCGATGCGCTACAGCCAGTAAGCGTGCTGCAGATGTTAGCTTGGTTATAAACGTGAAGTCTCAGCTAATCACCTGGTTCTGGGAGATGGGACTTTAAGAAGGAACAGCAAAAACTGTAATATTCATAGCAAAACAATGGGAGTTTGCAGCATAAAAGGACAGCCTGAAGCCTCCCTTCATTCTTACTGCAGTTGAGTAAAGTTCAAGACAAATAGATTATGGAAAAATTGGCTAAACCTGAGACCAAGCAGCAGGCTTAAGAGGGGAAGATTCATGATCTTCATTTCTGAAATACTCTGGAAACAATTATGGCCATTCAATAACCCACTGAATTTGCCTACTATCCTTTCATTATAGCTTACATTTGCTACAAAGCTGTGTTTTATGTGCTTGAAAAGTTATACAGCCTCCCTCTTTGGGGACTCCATTGTATCAGATATTTTGCAGCACTGCCAGAAATAACCAAACCCTTCATGAACTAAAGGGTTATTGCTGGCATGGAATTTCCTTTGTTCCAATTACAGAATCTCATTTTTCTCTCTTGCTTCCAATTGTGTTTTCATTGTTTATGATTTGTATGATTAAAACAAACCACAGTACATTGGCAACAGCAGGGAAATCTGAGACTTCTAGCTTGAAAAAGAGAATCTGGCAAGGTGCTAAAAATATATTAATTTGGAATTGGTATAAAGAGAACAAGAGTTATGCGGGTGATTCAGATTAATGCACGAGTTTGTCTTGAGAAATTTGGAAATGGCAGTATCTAACAGTAACAATGTGCTTACAAGTTTTGCAGTGGGCAAATGTTGCTGTCATTCTGTTCAGAACAGCTTGAAAGGAATATACTTGTGTAAGCAGATTATTGAACTCTGAGAATCTAGATTTTAATAGGCTTTTAGTATAAATGCTGCAAACCCCTGATACTACATATACGGCTCAAATCACCTTTGAGATCCAGATGCCTAATTCCCATAGAAACTGAGATGGGTTCAATATCTCAACACCCGCTTGAGTTAAGCTGAAGTCTTTAAATGAGCTAATTATTCAGCCAGGACTTCAGCGATAAGAATCGCCCTCTGTTTTTCTCTGCATTGGATGGAGATAGGATAAGAGAGGCTGGACAACATCTCACCACCCAACACAACCAGCGTGAGGGCAGGTGGGAAGATGGGGCATGAAGACAAACAGAGGCAAAGAAGGGCACGACGGCAACCCTCGCTTAGGCAGGTTTAAGCTGTTGCACAGCCACGCTGTCTACACGTCTAGCCCTCTGCTATCTCAGGGAAGTGCCTGTCAATTAACTGAGCCCAGGAAAGCTGCAAAGAGGTGCACAGGGATGCACAGAGACAGAGGGAGATCCAGCAGGTCTGGTCCCCAGCAACCACAAACACCTAAGCACCGTGATCCCTCAACAAGCTCTTCGCAGAGGAGTGTGCCACGTGTGGCTTTTGCTGTAACCTTTGTGGCATCCCATAAAAGCACAACATGTTTTTGCACAGTTTGAAAAGTGTGAAAACCAGTAATGTGTTGCCTTTTACTTTTTCTTCCCATTTTGGCTTATGTTCTTCAACCACGCAGCAACAGCACAGCAAAAGACACAGGCACTGCTCTGCGTGACTAGAAAAATCAGCCTTCCTTGTATGGTTGCCACTGTTTGGTGCCTTGAAATAACGGCTTGCATGTCCTAAACCCACATAAAATGGATGGCGATCTAACTACAACCCACAGATCAAACCTCAGGAAGAAGGATGAATTCTTGCCATTAGATGGTCCTAACCTGGAGAAGTAAATGAGATGGACAAAGGACCACAAAGTAAGACTCAATAAAAGAAAACAAGGGATGAATCATATTAAAAATTCTACAATACACAAAGCAGGATGAGCGATGCTGATCCATCAGCAGAGCACATTGCATGTCATCCCCACCACAAGCCAAGGTGTAGAAAGCCCTCGGTCAAGCAGGTCCTCAAAGCTCTTAATTTCAGGGGGGTTGCAAGGGGCTGCACCAGGTAAGGAGTGCACCCGCTGCACGTGTAACCCTGTTCCATCGGTGGGAAATCTCAGAGCAGAGGATGAAACAAGAACATAGCTCAAGTAGAGTCAGACCTCAATCACCACAAGCAAAGTAGAGTCCGCACAGGACTGCACTGAAACGGTTCGTTGTGTCAGGAGAAAAGCACAATAAAATACTCCAGCCAGCTGCATTGCACTGGAGCCCCAGACGAACATGCCACGTTCAATCAGGGCACAGGGAGTTAAGGGCAAGGAGGAAACAGAGGACGGTTCAAGGCTCAAACTGGGAAATGAGACCCAGCGGAAAGGCATTGAGCACGTCCGGACCGCGGGGAGGAGGGACACGGTCACTCTCTGCTGATAACAAAGCACTGGGATAAACAGGACAGAGTAAATACTGATTCAGAAAAACCACAAGAGGAGGAGCGTAGGGTGCAGAAGGCACTGTTTGCGTCAAATAGCAGGATACACATTGTCGGTATTATCTAGTACTCAAGTGCATTGGCAAGGGGCTGTGAAGTTGCTATTCCAGGCTTGATTTAATGTGTTATAGGAAAAGGGCTCAGAATAACTAGCAGATTTTGTCATGACAGAGAGGTCAGGAAACGGACAAACCAGTAGGGCTGCTCTCTAACTTAATTAACACTCAGGTACTGCATTAAAGATGTGAGGGGTAAATAGCCACAAACCCTACAGGAACCCCACCAAAGCCCAGACGTGCCCATCTGGATGCTCGCACCGAGCTCACTGACACAGCAATGCCCGAGCAGTTTTATCCATCATCTGTGCAGCACCAGACATGGAAACACGTGGAAACAGAGCATCCACCCGACCGTCGCTCTCCCCTGGTCTTCACCTGATGCTGCAAAGCTTTCAGCAGCTTCAGCAGGTGCTTTCTAACCTATCCCTAGGGTGGGCACCTCCTATTGCTATAGGAATTGCAAGGCATCTCCCTTGAGCCCCATGCCGCAGGGACATGGGTGGTCTTAGATCTCCCTGTGGATGTCCCAGAAACTCGACCGGGTCTCAGGCTGCACGTGGTGCCCACGCTCAGGCAGCTCAATCCTGCCCCGAGGTGAAATGGTGAAACGTATCCAGCTACAGCAACCACACTCAGCCGGTTAAGTGCAAGGCATGAGCAACTCCTCCTGTCCAGCCTGCTGAACTTTCAGTCAGGAAGATCTGATTTGCAAAAGCCGATATCCAACAAAGCAAGAGGGAAACGTTAAGATGTAAAGTATATTTTACATGCACAAAACCTAGAAAATCAGACCCTTCTTTCTGGCAGCCGTTACATGTGTGGGACAACTACCAGCTTAGCATCCTGAAATTAATACTAGACATTCAAAAACCACCAAGTTGCTTGCAAAAAGTGGCAAGATGGAGTTTGATGACCAACAAATGCACATCAGTCCAGCAGGAGAATTGCTATAGCCACGCCAGAAACACTCCAGTACATAATGCACATTCTCAGAGCAGCTTGCGAAAGAGCTCCTACGCAGTGAACAGCTGCTTGGCTCCCTCTTGGGGAAAACACTGAAATAAAGAAACTGGTGGTTTGGGGTACTCGAGCACCATTACCTTAAATGCTCCTGATTTTCAGGAATCCTCCCAGACTCTCTGGAAGAGATGACATGCTGGGAAGCCCAAGCACGTGAAGCAGTCAGTTTTGGCTCCACGTGAAGCAATGCAATTGGCTTTAGAGACCATTTTAACTACACGTTTGCTTCTATTTGAAACATTCTGCAAATGGGTCCTGGGAGAGGAGCACCCAGGACCTTTATCTTAGTTCAGCTTTATTTAGCTGGGTTCCCCCTGTGCTTTCACTGGCAGAAACACCACCAGGTATGAGACGCTTTCCCAGCCTATGGAGAGGAGCGGGTCACCCTGGGAAGCGCTATGGCTACAGATGCTAAAAATACAAGGTGGGAAGGCAGTCAATGTGTTTAAGGGGCAACAGCTATTTCCATTCTATGCATCTGTTTGCCCTCCCTCCTGAACACCCTGCCTTCACGGAGGTGTTCAAATCTCCTCCTCCGTGTGAGCCACCACCCACGCCGCTTTCCTTGCCCAGCCAGCAAGAGTTCCCCCTTCCAGGACACCACTCATGTCCCTGCAAGGGGATGGGGAATTTAACTCTCAGCACCTCTCTCTGCTCGCAGCAAAACCCTCCAATATCTGCCTGCAAGGGAGCTGTTACTAATATTTCATAGGAGCTGGCAGAGGTGGTGACATCTGTGCAATAGATCAGAGGGGGCAAGGAGGAGAGGAGTGGAAAGGCACGCTCTCTTCAAGCGCAGCAGAGGATTTAATCCTCAATTTAACAGCCAGGGGCTGAAATGGGTGCCCCCTTCATGCACGCGCACTTTATCCGCTCCCTGCCTTGCCCCCTCCGCACGCCGTGGCACCTATGTGACCTGCCGTATTGTGCCACCAACACCGCGGCATTGCAGCAGGGGACCCAGGGTGGCATCTCTGCCTATGACGGTCCACTGGCATTTTCAGCAGAAAGCTGGAGCAGGCTATCATCTAAAGTCATGTTTAATCTGCAAATAACTCTGAATTTCCATCTGCAGGAGGATCTGGACTCAGCACCTTTCCATTGCTGCCACTTTACCCAGCCGTGGCATCAGCGGGACCTGGACCAGGGCCACTGGCCGTGGCCCCGATGAACCGTCATACGCAAACACCTCACCCTAGGTCCTCCCCTGCAAAGCTGCAGTGTTTATGTCACTGTTTTAAAAAGTTTTAATTAACAATCAGTGAGACAGTATTGAACTCATCTTTTTTTTCCAATTGTACTTCTCGCTTAGGCATGGAAACTCAAGATTTTCCAGAAATAGGTACAGATAGAGGACACATTTTGCCTTGGGCAGAGTAAGTACATTTTATTAAGCGTGTGATCTTAGATGCTTGAGCAATTTTTTTCAAAATATAGTCTGATGCTATTTTTGTCCCTTAAGTGTTTCAGGTCAGTATTGCAAGTACAGGCTAATTACCACCTGAGGTTACTGATCAAGAAGTCATAATTAATATCTCAACATTTCACCACTTCCTGATTTTATTTCTATTTCTTCCCTTATGCAAACTACTTAATAGCAAAGGATGCTTTGCAAAGTAGGGTGATTAGAGGAGATTTATGTATAATTATAAAAAACATTTCCAAGTTCTATTTCCACATTCTTTAACATTCCTGAGGGGCATTTTTTGCAAGAAAAAAATAATCTCTATTTCTATTAACACTTCCTTCCCCTTTACGCTATGAATCCTGTACTTGCCCACCTTCATTAACCTCACAGTCACTGCCAGGACATCCTCAGAATTGGCAAGTGTGGCAAGGAAAAGCAGCCAGGACCCTGGCGTGAATGGCTCCATCCAGAGGACAGCCAGGGCTCGGTTGCGGGAAGGTGGTCAGATGGCAGCAGCGGCACCACCAGAGCTCAGCGGTCCTGACCTCCTCCAGCACAGAGCCACAGCCAAGGAGAAACCCAACGAGGTGGTCTTCCTTGTCACTCCTTGGATGGGGCAGGGGATGCCAGCCCTGCTGTCCTGCTACCACTACACAGAGCCAGGTTGGGGACATCCCCACCCCAACGCAGCGCACGGTGGCTGTTGGAGGAGCTAGCCCTGGCACCGTGGCGCACCCTCCCACGGGAGCACGGCCGCGCTGAGCTGCTGCTGCTCTCCCCTCTTGGCCAACCCACCCCGACCAAAACCAGTCATGGCTGCAGGGTTTCCACAGCAGAGTGCAGAAAACTCAGTGGAGGGCAGCACACAACCACTTCTCCTCTCTGTGCAGACTTTGCACATCCATCTGAGCTGCAGCACAGGTGAACACCAGCTCCGTAAAAGGTTTCTTAAGGGAACAAGCAGTGTCCCAGCCACAGGCCACTTCTGCGTGTGGTTAACAAAAGATAAGCAGTGCTGGGGAGAGGGAGAGGAAGGGAGATGTGATTCACCTCTCCACAACTTCTTGTCCATTCCAGCAAAGAGTGTTGTTCTGAACAGCAGAGCTGTGGTTGCAGATGTACTCTGGCAAGCTGCTGTAGAAACTGCTGTGGGACTTCAGCTTCGTAATGAGTTCCCTGGAAGAAAGGGGGAAAAAAAACAGTGCTCAGTTCAAACAGGAAAAGAAGATGGAGTTGGTGCATTTTAACCAGTGGAGGTAGTCACACAAATACAACAAGAAAGCAGCTGGGTGCAAACAAATCATGAAGCATCAGTCTTATTGCTGACCTCAAGTAGCATTTTGCATCATCCCCTGATGTTATTCAGTCAAAGGTTGAATCCGTGTTTCTCAGGGCAAAACCAGCGGTGACAGGAGGGATGCTGGGGCAGCAGAACCTCAGGCCAACCACGCAGCACGCCAAAGCCAGACACACTCTGCGCTCTCACCGCACCTAAGGAAAGGTGCTGCTGCCTCAGGCCGTGCATACGTGGGGTGCATCTGAGCAGCAAGGGCTCAGGCTGTCGGCAGTGCCCTCCGCTTTGCAGAAGGCAACGGAGGCCCTTCAGGAAAGGACAGCCTTGTCACTTTGCCTGATATCAGCCATCCAACATCCCCTGCAAGGGCAGGTGGCATTTTTGGTGGCAGACCAGAGCAGACACTCTCAGAACAGACCGGTACAGATGGGTAACGCTGAGTTTCATGCTGCACTGTCAAAAATACATGACTTCGAGGCATATGTTGGGCTGGCTGTGGGGTCACAGTCTGCATTCGAAGGGGCAGGTTACACTCAGCAAAACGGCTCTGCCCTGGGAAGGCAGGAGGAGCCTCAGAAGCAGTGCTTGCGCCAAGCAGAGGGGATGCAAACCAGGCTGCACCCCCACCTTGCGCCCTCCCTTCCCAACACCAAGGACCTTTGTCCCCAGCAGGTCCCCTTCGGCAGCGGTCCAGAGGTGCCAGGACACAAGCTGACCCCAGGGACGCTGACAGCCACCAGAGAGGGGACAGGGGCTGCGGGAGCAGGATGCGCCCGTCCCCACAGCCCAGGTCGGCCCCTTCGGTGGCACTCAGCAGCTGTCACCAGGAAACACCGGCAGATTTAATTAGCTAAATGGCACAAAGAGCACGGTAGTATTAATAGCAGGGACTGGAGGAAGTAAGACTTGGCCTCATGGTCTCCTGGCTTTGGTTCAGTGCATTTCCCACTTTGGCAAGGGGTTATTTCTTTGCCTCCTTCCTCCCCGGCAGGGATGACGAGGGATCAGCACCTCGAGCTGGGAGCATTCCCGGGGACATCCCCTTGGTGCCCGCAGCGGCGGGACCTCGGTGGCACCTCCGCACCCCACCGGCTCTGGGGAGCTGCCCAACAGTGCCGGGCCGCCAGACAGAGCAAGCTAAGGCAGGCTGGGGTGCAGAGGGGGTGCCCAGCTCCCTCCATCCCTCTTTGCTTGGGGCTTTCCTGGGGTTCCCTCTCCAGACGAAGCCCCTGACTGCCAGCTGGGGGCAGGCGAAACAAGGAGAAGAAGACCCAGTGCAAGCGAAGGCAGCCTGAGCTTCTCTGCTCTGCCTTTTTACTGACGAGGAGCCTGTTTCTGTCCTGATGGGACTGACACAGCAGAGCCGGCAGCAGATGGAGGCAGAGGGCCACCCAAGTCCTCCCTTGGGTCACCACAGCATGGCCTGCCAGGGTATCACAAGCACCAACCCGTCCATCACTGTCCATGCCAATAAACAAGAGTTTGCCTGAGGAGTCAAAGCCCCTCCCCAAAGGGCGGGAGCTCAGCCCACAGCCCCCTGCACAAATTAGAGGGGTACTTCAGACATTCACCTCCTGCAGGAACCTATGGCCTTCTCCTGCACTGGGCTTACTGTGGGGCAGGAGGTCCAACCAACACCATTTTGAAAGCCAAAAGGAGGCAAGATCTGGGTCTTCAGTTATGCCAGACCCTGAGCAGGACAAGCCTTATATCGCACCCAGCTCCTTACATCCTAGGCACTGCCTTGCTCCCTGTGCCTTACATCGCACCCAGCTCCTTACATCCTAGGCACTGCCTCGCTCCCCGTGCCTTACATCGCACCCAGCTCCTTACATCCTAGGCACTGCCTTGCTCCCTGTGCCTTACATCGCACCCAGCTCCTTACATCCTAGGCACTGCCTTGCTCCCTGTGCCTTACATCGCACCCAGCTCCTTACATCCTAGGCACTGCCTCGCTCCCCGTGCCTTACATCGCACCCAGCTCCTTACATCCTAGGCACTGCCTTGCTCCCTGTGCCTTACATCGCACCCAGCTCCTTACATCCTAGGCACTGCCTTGCTCCCTGTGCCTTACATCGCACCCAGCTCCTTACATCCTAGGCACTGCCTCGCTCCCTGTGCCTTACATCGCACCCAGCTCCTTACATCCTAGGCACTGCCTTGCTCCCCGTGCCTTACATCGCACCCAGCTCCTTACATCCTAGGCACTGCCTTGCTCCCCGTGCCTTACATCGCACCCAGCTCCTTACATCCTAGGCACTGCCTTGCTCCCTGTCCCACAGACCCCGGCAGCACTGGGGAGAATGGATGGAAGAAAACTTTCCTGGGGAGCAGAACTCCCCACCGGGTAGGGAAGGGAGAAACTCCTCCGTATCTGCAGGTATCAGCTCATGTAATTCATCACAGTAGATTTCATTAGACTTCACAGTCCTCAAAGGACATCTCTGGCAGAGCCTGGGCTGTGTAACCCTCCGACGTGTTGAGACAACGGAGGAATGCAGCCCTGGTGCTATATCTCATGGGAACCGTATCAAGAATGTGGCCCTGTTACTCTTTAAAGAGAAATCCATCCAACTTAGTCTATCCCCAGTTCCAAAAATTGCCAAGCTTGCCTGTTTCTCTTCCGCAGGGATTTTTCTTGTATTCAAGACAGCAGTAAAGGCACCGCACATCTCTGGGTGTGCTTTCAGATCCAGAGGGGAGATGCTTCTCCCTGACACACCAGCGTGAGCCTGCTGAATTACAGCCTCTATTTACAGAGGGAAGGAAGCATAGGGTGCAGTGCCAGCAGCAGAGACACCTGCTTCACTTTGAAAATATTCAGTAAAAGGCTGTTAACGTTCCTGAACTACCATAAAAGACTGCACAAAAAAACCTGAAATGAGTCCCCCTTACTTACGCACAATGTTACGCACAATGTTTAGGGCTAGGGTGACCATTTCCACCTATAACTACACCTGTGAGTATTTCTGGCACTACAGCAGTGCCCAAGAAACCCAGACAAGGCATTTGGCGTATGAACCTGGGTGTCTGGTGCATTGCAAAAAAGCAAAACAAAGACAAAAAGCAGGAGGCAGTTTTACAGGTTAAAAAAAAAAAAATAGATGCACTAGGTGAGAAAACACATGTAGACACCTCGCTGCCAGCCACAGAGCAGCTCTGATGTTCAGAGTCAAAGCCAGCTGCAGGTTTATGGGTAAGGGAAACACAGAGCTCTTCCATCCGCTTTCACAGGGCCATCCCATATGGCGACCGCTCCTGCAGCCCATCCCGCAGGCACTGTGCTCAGCCCCAGCATTCTCACCTCCTCCTGCTCGACAAAGTTTCTTCTTGCTCGATGTGAGTCACCTTCAGGACTTTCTTGTCAACGAAAAGGTCTTCGGGGTAATTAGCTGAGCGATACTGCCTCTGCTGAGCGTGGCCACATAACCGGCTGATCTGGAAAACACAAACACAGCAGCATGAGGAAATGTTGGGACCAGAAATACCGCAGGAAAATAGCTGAGATGCACACTGGGCCCCGCACATGAGCTGGTCGGTCGTCCCGTCATCCCCATCTCCTCCATACCTCACACAAGCGCCTAAAAGCAAACTGCTGCCCTAAGGATGCAACCCCGCTCTTGTATGAATATCCCCTGTGGGAGGGAAGGCAGGAAACTTCTTCAGGCAAGATTTTTGGGCATCAAAGTGCTCCATGATTGTCAAAACTCCTGAGCTGCAGGCATGACCGGCAGAGCTCCCTGTGCCAAGTTAAACTCATGCTGGTAGGAGGAGGCTCGAGACGTTCCCCGCTCCTTCACTGCTGAAAGCCGCGGCATCTCGGGACACTATGCTCCACCGCTCTAGCTGGGCTTTTAGGCAACACCTCCCCTCCAAATGTAGATCCTGAGATGCCAGTTCTGCATCAAGAGGCAGTTCAGCATCCGCCTGGCCTGTGCTGCGGGTGCCCAGGGATGAGCATCATACACGTCATTACTAATTAAAAAAATCAGGGCCTAAAATAAAGCAAGCATTATGGCTACAGCCCAGTCATACCATGGGAGGTCTTGATTAACAGGGTTCTGTTAATGACACAAATTAGCTCATTAGCACACAGATGATTCGGTAACCGGCTGCAGCGGCAAGGGAAGGAATCCAAAACGCCTCATTAAAGCTCTCCCGCGCAGCCGATGTCCTGAGACTCAGCCAGCAGCACTGCGGCCACCGCTGCAGTCCACGCCGTGGATGGATTTGCAGCCATCTCCTTCTCTGGGAGACCACCGAGGGACAACTGTTCCCCTGAGGCACCGGTGCCGCTGGGAAAATCACTTTTTGAACCATCCCGTGCTATTCTGCAGGAATGTCCGTGCCGGGTTGCGAAGGGGCTTCGGACAGTTGCTGGGACCACAAAGATGCCGCAGCTAACACCAACCCCTCCTTCCTCAAGCCTCATCCCACCACCTGCATTCAGGCTCAGGACCAGCCACGTACCCATAAAATGCCTGGTCCTCGCAGCCCCTCGTTTATCTTCATGCCATATGAACCAAGGCAGCCAGCTAAACTCTGAGTTAGCCGCACACCGGAGGCTAAAACACACCCGCTGCCCAACAAGCATCTGATGTGTAAAGAGAAGAGATTAATTCTGTTCTATTACGTCTTGCATTTGGGTGGGCAAATAAACTAGTAATATCACCTCTTTCATTATCAAGAGCAGCACAGTTTGTTTGCTCAGGCTGCCATACAATGAAGAGTAAAAGAGAAACCTCCTGGGAGCCGGGCACTGCCATTTCTGGTTCATGGCACGGTGGGAAGAGATGCTGCCACCAGTCCCTTCTGCACCTGCGGTTGCCTCTGCCGAAGTGGCTCCTCCTGCAGCTGCTGGGGGAGCAGTTTCTGCAGCATCTTATCCATTTTTTTGCTCCCTTGGCTGTGTTTTCTCTCCGCCTTGCCAAACCCCAAATCTTGCAGAAGAATGTATGAGCCCTACTGCCCTGCCATCCCTAAGTCATGCGGCAGGCTTAAAAAATAGAGGGAAGAAGGGAGTAATAAAAACAA
The DNA here is from genome assembly GCA_020745775.1 of Theristicus caerulescens. NCBI lineage: Eukaryota > Metazoa > Chordata > Aves > Pelecaniformes > Threskiornithidae > Theristicus > Theristicus caerulescens. The sequence goes on along the minus strand of CM036567.1, from coordinate 22,225,099 downwards.
ACACCATGTTTTGGGCTGTTTTCTTTGCCTTTGGGGTTTTTCTTTAGCATCCATTGCTCTCCCATGAAATTCTCAGGTAGCCCCCCAATGCAGACAGCCAGGGCTAGAAGGAAACCACGGGGCAGCAGGAAACCTGGACAAGGGCGTTTGGGACACCTGAGACCCCACCGCTGCAGAACGGGTCTGCACGTCCCGTGCTCCCTCTGTGCTGGCTGGTGCCAACGTCCCTGCAACAGGCAGGCTGGCAGGAGGGCACGAGGATGCACAGGGGTTTGCAGACCTCACCCCCCAGAGGTGCCCTCCGAGCCCGCGGGGAGGCCAGAGATGAGACCTGCCACGAAACTGCCCCGGGGAAACACAAGGTATGCACACACGACGGGACGGAGGGCACAGAACAAGCGATGCCACAAATGCAGCATCGCTGCACCCACGCTCTGCACGGGCACGTAAAGCGGAGGAGAGAAGCAGGAAAAGGTCGGATATTTTAAGCTGCCGCTTACAATGACTCCCTTTGATTCTCCCCAGCTCTGTGAAAAGCCCCCCTTCCCTTTCCAAAGCCTGCCTTTCAGCTGGTGAAGCCTATTGAACCCCGAGAGAAGAGCAAGTCCAGGATCAAGGCTTTTTTCCCCAAGGATGCTGAGAAACGCTGAATGCAAGGGGAGGGCCCGAGCGACAGCGCGAACAATGGCACTTCAACCAGCAAAGCGGCCGGGCGGACCGGGGCTGCCTCGTCTCCCACCCGGCACCGAAGGTATCGCAGTCCCTCTGCTCCCAGCTCCTGCATGGGAGCTGCGGCTCAGCGACGTCCTCGCAGCCCCTCTCAGCATCTGGGTACCACAGGCTCCTGCGAGGGATGGAACCAAACGGGATCACGCTAGCCCTGGCACGGGACAGCAGATGAAATCTTCACGGATAGAAGCTGGAAAGCCTGAGCAGTGCATCCAAGTTTTTACTTATTTATTTATTCAGGCTCCAATTAACCTTTTCAGAAAAAAAGAAAACCTGCAGCCCATCTTGCAAAGTCACGGTGAAATGATTGTCACATTTTAGTCAAACGAAAACCCGGCTGAGATTTGAACTTTAAATAACGTGAGAGAATGTAGAAGTAACAGATTGCCTGCTCATTTGCAGGGGCGACATCGCGTGTGTTTTTGGGGGGAGGGAAGGATTTCACAAACCATCTGCCAAAGTCTGCTGGGCCACAAGCGGTCCTAGGACAACAGCGCAGAAATCCTGTTTCAATCTTTCCCCCTTTCTGAGTCCCCGCTGCAAGCTCAGGAACACATGAACACCGTTTCCCAGCCTCTTCCTAATCACCACTATTTTAAAGTGAGCTTCAAATTTTAAAAAGTCCAGAAAAATGCCACTGTAGGGCAGTTGGAGAAGGGACAACACAAGCCTCAGACCTTGGGGGGGGAAAAAGTGAGATGCTTCAGCTCTCCAGGCATCGCTTGCTTTGGCAGGAGCAGCAGAGCAAGGGCAGCCGGATCCCTGGCAAGGTGGGATGCCTGCGAAAGCAAGGGAAAAAGGAAGGCGGCATATCTAATCGCATGTGCTAAACTCGTATCGAGCGACAGCGGTAATACGTGGTTGCCTCCCGCCACACAACTGTAAATGTGAAATTCAAAGCAAATCGACAGAATGGAACCGCTGGCTCTTCTCCTCGGGCTCTGCATGCTATCGGCGGGATCATAAATATACACCAGTCCTTATCTAAAGTACATTCAGTGCAAGAGCCATACAGTCTCTTATTTCATGTCTCACCCACGGTCCCAGAACAGGCGGCGGCTTGAAACATCGTGCCACAAAAAATGAATAAATAAATCAAATGGCAGTGTGGTTTTTAGGTAACAGGGGTTGGAGTTTTGTTTGTTTTTAAGAGAATCTGCCAGTCCACCGAAAAACTGCCACGAGGGGACACAAGGCAAGCAAAACCTTCCCAAAGCCCTGAACTTTTACAATCCCCCAAAGCCACCGATACTTTAACAGCCGAAGCTAAATTTCCCTGCCCCAGCTCATTAACAAACTCACTAATTACCCGATTTCATTAGCCTCCTCCATGCAAGCGTGACCCAAGCCACGAGGGGAACATTTTGCCTCCTGCCGACCGCTACCCACTGCCCCATTTCTTATAGCAGCCGCAGGGCGAGCCCGTGCCCACCGGTCGGGCAGAGCTCCTCGGGACCCCGCAGCTCCTGGGGACCCACCGGCTGCCGACGGTCCCCACGCCGGACGGAGAAACAGCTGGCTGCCGATGCCCCCGGGAGCTGCACGCCGTGTAATGGCTCTGCTTTAGAGGGAACATTGATTTGAGAGGAGCACAGGGACAAAGCTAATGGAGTAGCACTATCAGACTGCTTTAACGCTTCCCCATTAATTTAGGGTAAGAGGTGCCGGAGGACTGCAGGGAACCTGTTTGCGGTTGCATGGAAATGACGCAGCGTGAGCACCGGGGACCAGATCCGCCACCGCGGCTGCTTCCAGCCGGGTCGACTGCAAGGGTGTAGAGCACAACACTGGTCCACATGGGTGCCTGCAAGCCAACACAAACTGGGACCACTGGGATAAGGTTAAATTATGTCAAAAAAAGGGTAGTGACCACAGTAGAGGGTTCTGTGCAAAGCATCACAGCCTCGGAGCAGCCGATGGAGACCGCTCACAGCGCTGGGGCCACCAACCGAACCCACTCCGCTGCCAGGCACGAGGCAGGGCGGCTGCACGGGGCAAAAACCTCTCACCTTGCACATCAGCAAGCAAATCCAGGTGGGGAAAGATTGGAAAGCCGCACATGTGCGATCCTCAGCACCATCCGAGCATCACTTTTAAGAGTAAGAGCATTTTAAAGGTAATTTTCTAGAAGATTTTAAAAAAAAAAAAGCCAATCAACTTCCCCTTGGACGAGAAGAGTGTATGAGACACCGTTGAATACCTACTGCTGCCACTTCTCATTCAGCCCATGAGCTCCACTCTCCTCCAAAGGAGAGCTTGCTATATCTGACCTTTGCTTAAACTTTACATGGAGTTTCCATTTGTCTTCTGTGTGAACTCTTCTCCTTATACATTCGTTCTCCAGGAAGACACAGTATTTTTTTTCTCCTCGAGGGGATGGCCTCATTTTTGAAGATTTCCTCCCGCAATCTTCGCTGCTCCCTGGAGTTCACGTATATCATTTTATACCTATTCCCGAGTTTCCTGTGGGAGAAGCTGCACATTAAGCTGAAAAGCGATTAACTATTATAATTGATTCGAACACAGCCTCCGAAAGGGTGATTTGCTACGGTACGCACAGAAGGGACGACCCCAGACCTCAACAGAACGCGCTGCCTTCGGAGGAACCAACTGGTGCCCACTAAACCCTGCACATCGGGCAGCGATGGAACCCAGTTTGACCAGTAAGGCTCAGTAATGCAGCTGCCTGCATTGGTACTTCTTCCCCAATTCTTTTTCACAACCTCCTCTGTTAAACATCACACGTATTATTAGCATTATAAACGGGGCACAAATGGGTTCTTTATCTTCAAAGTCTCCATAAAAGCGAACCTGAAGTCTATTACTCAAGTGCCGCTATAGAAATCCGCTTAATTAAATTCTAAAGGGCTTAAACCAAAAATATACATTGTGATGATGTGGGATAGAACATAAACTTTTTAATAGTAGTAACCAAGCACATTTACCATTTCTACAGGTGTAATAAAAATGCTAATATATGTTAATGTTTAGTCTGTGGTTAATGCTTTGTCTTGTTAATTTCCCCAGGGCTTTTATTACTGATTTAAATCTGCCACACTACCCCAGTGATTGCATCGCCTGCCACAAACTGCACGCCACCCTCTCAAACGAATGCTGATTAACAGAAGTGAAGAAACATTTAGCTAGGACAAACACTCTTATTATATGCTTGTAACCATTATATACATTTTGTCAGGAAGATGGGATAGAGACAATTCCCCGCTCCCTCACTCTTCTCACAGCGGAAAATATGATTATGGGCATAAAAATGAATTTACAAGCCTTTATTTTAGGAAGCACATCGTTATTAGCTAAGTAATGATTGTTCTTCTGGTTCCAGGCACTCGAGCAGAAGGAACAAACAGAGTATGATAACACAGGTATCGTCTACGCACATTTCACTAAAATTCCTGATTAATGGAGTATTAAATGTTATTAATCAGCTCTACAGCGTTACAATTTCCATTATTCAGACAGCACCTTGCAAGGATTACATAAGAGACAACAGCCAAACTCACTCGCGCGGAGCAGCAGGAATCGCGGGAAGTGACCTACTCTCCGTGCCGAGAAGAGCGTTTAATAATGCATTACCTTTAAATAATGCAACGCTATAATGTGTAAAATGCACACAAACACCAATGCTTAGAATAACAGAGCGCCTGTCACACCAGCGCCCGCGGTGACACCCAACACATGCTGCAAACACGCACTACAAATGCTCAGGGACCCCTGCAGCTACCAGACCAGGTTATGCTGAAGACCATCACCACCTGCTTTGAAGACCAGGTCTTCAAACTCCTGCAGACCAAGGAGGCATTTTTAGAAGGAAATACAACTTCATTTTTATATCCCATCCTTCGTGTAGAGCCTCACAAGACACTTTGCAGAGGCTCGGCATCACAGCAGGAACACAGGACCTGCGGAAGACCGATGGGTGCCCCCTCCCTGGCCTCATTTCTTGGCTGCGAAGACAGCTCTGACCACCAACCGAGGGAAAAACGAGAGAGGGCTCAAGACTTGATGGAAGAGGAGCCAACGGCACAGTCACCCCCACAGACCCCAGCTGCTGCCCAAGGCGCTCGCCATGCCCCAGTGTGACCCAAGGGCTAACTGGTGCTGGTTCCTCAGGGCAAGGAGCAGGACGCGTCCCCACGCAGCCACACGTATTGGTGCGACAGAGGTGACACAAGGGCTGGCAGGTCTGATGCATCGCATGGTTACGTGGCCGCTCTACCCCAGAGCCTGCAAAAGGCCGTGGCTGCAGCAGCTCGGAAGAGCAGCGGGGAGCGCAAGAGTTTCAACCCGTGGAGCTAACTGCTGAAGCTGGATGATCCCCATCTGCACTTCCCTCCACTGCATCAGGGTTCAAATAGCTTAAATCAGAGACCTCCACTGCGTTTCCATCACTGCCCCCGTTAGGGCATGCCGCCCTGTCCCCAGGAGGACCCGATGCCCAGCATCCCATACGTGTGCCGCAGCATCCGAGGCACTTCCACGCTGTGTCCCACCACATCCCCGACCCCTGCGCTGACCCAGCTTCTCCACCGGGCAGGATGCCCTTTCCCTCAAAGGAACCGTGACCTCAGCTTGAGTCGAGCCCTTTCAAACCTACATAAAATAATGCAAACAAGATGTTTCTTCTTTCTGGCATCCCCAGCGCACAGTGTTTAATCTACCAGAGAAAGCTGCTTTGTGTTTAAGCAAAAGGCTGTTTATTGTTATTTATAGGTAGAGAGGAAGTCGGACTAAATGATCACAGTTGTTCCTTCTGCCTTTATAATCCATGACATACAATTAAAGCACAACTTTTCAAGTCAGTGCTTCCCTCCAGTGTTTTGTTAATTTTGTATTTAACACAAAATTTGGTATTTCGGTTCTTACGGACAGACCTCAGCAGCAAACCGCAGGGCAGGCGGCTGGTGCCCCAGCCAGGGCTGGGACCCAACCCAGCCAACCAACTGGGAGAGCCAAGGAAAAAGCATTTGCTTAATTTTCAGCACATGCTTATGCAGTTTTCCCAGGCGGAGACATTTCCTGGAACAGGGCCCCGTAGCATCCTAACGCACCCATTATGGTTTCAAGTTAGATATACGCAATATGATGTTTCTTAGACAACCAAACTAGGGCTTTATTCTTGGAAAGAGAAGGCAGCCTTCCCCGAGAGGTGACAACAGAGCAAAAGGGAAGATGTGGGAGCAAAACCCAGGGAAAAGCAGGAGTGTGCTAGACTGAGTGACGCCAGGTTCGGGAGCAAAACGCGACAGCACCTGGAGGCCGGCTCCTGGTGAAGCCCCGAGCCCCCCGCGTGCTGCGTGGCTCACGCGGGGGCACGGCAGAGGCTGGAGGCATGGCTGCTCCTGACCCCCCGCTGCCGCTGAGCCTTCGGGACTCTGATTCCCCAAGGAGGATGAAGGTGTCCAAACTCAACCAGCCGATGTCAACATTAGCACTGAGTCATCCATCTCGCCAGAAAATTTGGACTCAAGGTAGCGAAGCTCATTTCTGCTAAGGATGCCAAATACATTGCAATTATATGACTGTGCTTGCGCATACTGTAATACTTGCACAATTGCTACTGCAGGCCCCTAGAAGACCCTCCTGTTGCAGGCAATTAAATCTACTCCCTCCCAACAGCCTGAGAAGCGAAGCAAGGAATTGGCTTGAGGAATTACCAGTTTCTACCAAGAACTTAAAAAAAAATTACTTTCTGCACCTCTACCTGTTGCAGAGCGCCAGTAAGCGAACAATAACCCCTTTGAGAGCACCAAAGTGTGCAGGCTGCACGCTCCGGCTCTCCTGGAGGAGCGGAGTGGCTGGGATTGCCCCGTCTCGCCAGCAGCCGGGGGAGCGGAGCCCGGGGCAGCCCCGCCGCCCGCAGAGGTCCCCCCGCCGCCGAGGCTGGGGCGATGGGGAACAGCACGGGGCAAAGGCGGGCAGTACGACGGCTCCAGGCAAACGCCGTGCGCTTGTTATTTTCCTTCCCTGAGTTAATTGGTTTCCTCTGCAGATTTCTGTGGGTTTTAATATCGCACCGTGTTTGTGCCTACGGCGCTACGGAAAGGAACAATCCGAGAGAAATAAATTCCTAGCAGCTTAATTTCGAGAAGAAACAGATACCTGCCATCAGTCTGGAACGTAAGCCAGCAAGCTGGAGACAGGGCCTATAATAGGTTATTTAACAGCAGCCGTGTCAGCTGGGTTGCAAATGTGGTCAATACCTACCAGTCCAACTTCCCCCCTGCAGCCCCGAGCAGAGATTCAATTATTCTTTGAGAAATACATCGTTAAATAATTAAAAAGTTACTGCATGACTTTTTCCTCTTTTTTTTTTTTTTTAAACCAGACCAATTCAATTTTGGAAGTACAGAGCCATTATAATGTGTCAGCTAGCAATTAGCTACTGTACACTGTTTATTCTTGAATATAATCTTTGAGTGGAAGGGCAATATTCTTAGAAACGCAGCATTAACTTGTTCCTCAATGACTTTAATATGGCTCTTTTCAAATTACTGCTCATAAAATCTCAGGGAAGAAAAATCTACTGATGATATCCCATCTCCTTAATTAGTTCTCTCTCTCTCTCTATCAGCAATCCAATAGCAAGGGTAATATTTATATAAAATAGAGCACACAAGGCTTACTGCTAACTCTGCTTTAACTGGTGATATCAACACAAGCAGGTAAAAAGCAATGCCCATTTTGCAACCTACACAGACTGTGCTCACAGGTACATGCAGCTTTTCAGATTTATACTTCAATAAACGCTTGTACCAAAACCATCCCAAAGGTTTTTACGCCACTAACAGTATTATTCGCAATAAAATGCTCTCCTCCCTTCCCGTGCTGAATGGAAAACCCTTCTGACCCCAAAGGGTTCGGTACCCGTCATTCCTCCCCACTCACCGCCCCTTACAAAGGGCCATAACCCCACTTATTTTAACCTCCCCATAGGAATAACCCCCCAGCAGCCACCTTTAGCTCCCTCCATCCACCCTTCTCTTTCCAAAGACCAGTTTCCACTAAAACAACAAGGCTGGAGGTACCAACGCTCACCAAATCTTTTCAACAGCTTTTAAGCTGCTTCATATCTTCAGCAGAAGAATTACAACCACTTGTTTTCCAGCTAAGCCCGGACCAACCCCACGGCACGTTACCCAGCCTCTGGCGAGGGCTGCACGAGGCTTCCCCCATGGCGATGCCATGGACCTCCCCAAGCCAAGCCTAAAATAGAAGCGTAATAATTGTTATTAACGGAAAGTGGTAAAAATATCTCGGCACAGCAGAGATTAGCTGCTGGTAAAATTAATCCATTCAAGGCCAAAAAAGGGCTCAGGAAGGCCCTGTGTTCTTTTTTCAACCTTTTTTTTTCCTTTGTCCGTTGATTTTTCTTAGTTTTGAAGCTACCAGATCCATATTAATTTATTTTCCCTGACAGTCAGTCCTAGCCTAATCCAATTAAAGGTCAGCACCAAGATAATTTATCCAAAACATGGCAGACAAGGTAAAAAGACTCCCATTAGATTTTTGCTCATGATAAAGGAATTACATTTTTCCCAAAGACATATCAGGCTTATTGAAAATGTAAATCATTATTTTCTATAAAGATATAAATATCTTCGGGGCTTTTTTGAGACTTTGTTGTAACACATCTTGTTTTTACACGTACTGTGGTTAGTACAATTGAATTACGGAATGACTTACAGCGTTAGACTGGCTTCTGCTTGATTGAGAATATCTTTATAATGGAAATCGGTGTGCACTTTTAACCTCGTTACAATGCTGTATTATATGTCTGATTAATATATTAAAGTGACTCATTCAGCAATAGGCTGTTTGCAGAAAGAAATGAAATGAATTCACCTTCATCACAACACCTTTATTAACGTCGTCAAACCGAGGACTAGAATTTGATTATGAGAAGCGGATTCCATAAATTGATAGGCAACAATTCCAAAACGAGGCAGGGGAAGCATTAGATTGACCCAAAAAAATGGACTAAATACTTCTAATGCATTTTTGTGCATCATCTTTACTTTCCACTCACCTTGCAAGTTGTAAGCTGGGCATTTCCACGTGAAACTCACTGAAAAGAAAAATTTTGCACCAAAATCTTCAGGTAGAAAGTGCTACTGAAGTGCTTTCTGGCTCCTAACCAGCAACGGGAATTGCACGAAGCAAGGCTCAGAGATGTCCTGGACGTTTTTCAGCATCTGCTGTGCAAACCCTTTTGGACGCATCTGCTCTGAGCGACTGGTGCCATTTTGCTGATCAGAGCCATCCCAGCATCACCTCACGCATTCCCACCGTCCTCAAGCGCCCTCCGCTCCCTGCTTTTTGAGCTGTCCCTCGGGGAGGGGAGAGGAAGGATGACTTCAATACCAGCACAGGCAGCTGAGATATCTACGGAAATACCTGCTCACCGGTGCTCTGGAGAGCAGCAGCATGAAGTTTATTTGTACGGTGATACAGATCAATACGTGCAATCCAAGAGTTAATAAGCTTTAGGAAGAAATAACTCAGAGCACGCCAGTCACCCCCAAATTACCCTCACTCGCCAGAAGGCTCACTCACCCTCTCCAGGTCAGTGCCTAAGAGCATCATCTCTACCACCGCTGATAGCACGGAAGAGAATTAGATGTGAAAATTCTTTAGGTTAGAAAGATACACCTGCATAAAGAATTGCTAAATTCCCCAACTGCTGGCTTGCTTTTTCTTTTTTTTTTTTCTTCTTTTAAAACAGAAATAACTCTGCCAAAGTAGCTGTAGGCTATCAGCACAGCTTTCCGTAGCTTGATCTTGCTCAAATGAGACTTTGAAAGAATAACGCAGTTAGCAGCAAACTTCACCCTCCGAGAGCAGGCTCCCTGCCCTCGGGGGTTTATTAGTGGGGGAACACAACAGGTAGGGATGGAAAAGGCCACCGGTTCATTTTGCAGGCACCCAAAGAGGCCGAGAGGACTGCTCGAGAGCTCTGCCAGCAACGGGGGCTGCATTGCTGCAGCAGACAGCTGAAAAATCTGCCTCAATTGTTTGTTGTGATTTTTTTTTCGGCTAAATGTATTTGTAGATGGCATCTTTCATGCCTGGTACCTCAAAGCCACTTTACATTAAGATATAAAACTGATATAATTCACAGCACCACACACAGGCAGAGAATTCAAAATGAAGCAAAAAACTCATTGCAACCCAGCCCCTCATCCTCCCCAGCGCAAAACAAAATGCCACTGCTCCGCCCGGGCAGCTCTGGGCACTATTTCTGCTTTGCAGAGGGTCGCTTTTAAGTTTCTGGTTTGTTCTTGGCTCATTCATCAGCATTGCTAATGGGAGAGTTAGTTCTGGTTTTAAGGCAGCAACACTCATGGGGGTTACTGTCACTGGAAGTAAACTCAGCACGGTTAAGATGAAGGATGCCCGGCGAATGACCCCAGATGGAGGTCTTAGTGGAAACTGCAGTCACGGATAATGAGGCCAAAAGAGGGTTTAGCGTAAAAAGCATAAAGAGATGGATATTGGTAAGCACGAGTCTGGCGTTGCAAAGCTGCAGGCCTTAGCAAGGATAAAAATCTTGGGGAAAGGAAATGGGCCAGAATACATTTTGTTAATAAGGCATCTATGTTAATAGAGGTTGCAGGAGGCTGCGGCAATCTGGACGGCAAGCGAGGGAGCCATGTCCGCAGGGCTGATACTTGGGGAATTTTATCTCTCTGCTAAAACAAAGATGTACGGCCAGTGTTGAGACCCAGAGGCAGCTCCCTGATTCCCCAGTAAGCGTAGAGGGCAACGGTTTGTCTGGAGGGATGGTCTGGACTGAGCTAAATAAGAAGAAAGGCAGCTCATGCCATGGACCTAACTTCTCTGCGGGCTCGTCTGAAGCCAGGCAGGTCAGCCCAGACCTCAACGCCTCCTGGTTCTGCCACACACCAGCTTGTAGCATCCTTCAGGTAAACTAAATCTGGATCTTAGTAAGGACCCTGACCATAAGCCTGGTTTAACTCTGAAGGAGGTTCAGCTGCAAAGCTCAGCTGCAAAATACACCCCCAGCGAAGGGGCTGTGCCCCAGCCCTCCCCGGCCAGCACCACTCCCACCGCTCCTGAAGCGGCACAAGCCTCAAGACACCCGGAGGGAACTTTCTGACACTGTGATCTTTGGTTCAGCCTGAAACTCAGGTTTTTTCCGCTTAAATCCAATCTACTTCAAGACCTCACATTATGTCCTTGACTATTACAATTTATTACAAAATGAAACAGTTTGAAATTTCAAAGCCTAAAGCCCAGTGCCCAAGGAACAGACACCCCCCCACATCCCCTCCTGCGATGCGCACAGCCCGCTTTGCATGACGTGATCACCAGCTCGCTCCTCTCCTACATCCCAACGCATCCCATGTCCAGCTGCCAAACACAGCTGTGATGGGAGCCGGGAAAAAGAAGAGAGATGAGAAAAAAAAGATGCTCTGTGCAGTGAAGAATGCTGCATAATACTGCAAAGCTGTGTACTCTCATTCCCAACTGTTAAGACCTGCACCGCTCCCTCTGCTAGCTCCTTGTACTAATGTCAGGGCATCTCAGAACCAAAAATCTTTTTAAACGCTTGGGAGCCAGTGGCACAACAACAAATCAGCTCCTCCACTAAAACAAGGAACAGGCCAAGGCGCGGTACGTGCAAACAGGTACGCAGAACCAGTAATTAATCTGCACGAGATCTTTAGGCTTGTTCTGACTTCAGCTCGGAAAAGATGCAAGACATCCCGCTGCGCGCAACCTGCGTGCATCTCGCTCGCGCTGTAGCCAACACATGATTTGAAGCAACATCAAGCCAGGCTCAGTGGGCGCCGTATGATATTCCCGCCCATAAAATGCAGCAGCCTTGAAAAGCTCTTTTTAAGCCGCAGAGTAGTGGGGATGAAGTTGCCACCAGCTGAGTGATCTGCCTCTGACTGCAGTCAATGAAAAGATTCGTGTGAGCTTCAGCGCAAAGTTGGGTTGGGCATCAAACGCGCTGTCAAAGGATGCTCCCCGTGCTGCCGCGTGTGCGTGCAGGGAGGAGGGGGCACCGTTAGCAGCTACCTTCTACTTTTAATTAGAAAAAAAGCATCACTGCAAATTCCATTAAAATGGCACAACATGCCAGAGGCTAGAACACCTCCAGTTAAAAGGACAGAGGGAGAACAAAAAAGGAGAGGACAATATAAAAGTTTACAAATAGAAGCGAAACCAAATGCTATTTTAAATTAAACCCGTGTTGATATTCAATGCCATCTCCTCTGGCTTTGCGCTGGCAGGTTTGAGCATCGCTGGCCACATCCACTGCTTCCACCTAGTGACAAATTGACCCAAAGCCTCACCGTGCCACCAGGGCAAGCAGGAGGGGAGACCAGCATGCCGCTTTGCCCATGCTGGACCCCAGCAGAAACAGGGCAAGGCTGACCAAAGATCACGAAAGCGTGCTACCTATGTCCTGTAGAGGCAAAGCTCTTGTTAGCAGTGAATGAAGCGTGACACCAATGGCCTCCCTCCCCAAGCCACACAAGAAGTAAAACTTTCACGAGGCTGAGAATAACCTCTGAGCCTCACACCCTTAGAGCAGCAAGTGATGGTCAAGAGCATCCACGCCAAAGTCCCTTCCAAAAATGAGATGCTGACCCTTAATTTGCTACTGTGTATTTGAACATTAAACCAAAGATTTAAGACCAGCAGCAGCGTGCCAAAGTCGCTGGATCAAAATTGTTGATACTGGGTTCCAAAACGGCAGGCATGAATAATTTTTGCCCTTATTCTTTCAGCACCAGCCAAGCTGCCAACAACGTGGGGATTTCTAGATCAAAATCAATGCCTTACAGTTCAGTGCCTTGCCATACGCTTCCCCAACTATCAGAAGATCTTTAATATCTGAAACCTCTTCAGACAAGTAATCGTAATACTCCCAAGGTATTTTCACAGGAACAGGAATGTTGCTGATACCGTCCTCAGTGATCAGGTTTATTTTCATCCTGCAGCGGGAACAGATGCCTGCTTTAACACGCTTTATCAGGCACGTTACACCACCTATCACAAAATGGTTAATAAAAGTACATGATAAACACACCTTGGGATAGCTACGAGTGGGTCTGAGCTTACTGAAAACCAAAACCTCACCCGTATTTCCAGCTTTAAGTGAAAAATGGAGCTAGCTACCAGCAAGCATTAGAGAACAGCCTGAGGATTAAACTTTGCCGATAAAGAAACTGGAAATACAGAGGCTGTACATCCAGCCGACTCCCCCATGAGCGATGCCAACAGAAAGCAACCCGCATTAAAAGTACAAAGAAACTGATCTCGGTGTCTCAAAGGGAACGACTTCTCCAACAGCACTGTAATTTCAAAGCTTTCCTCACAAGTCTCTTGCCAGCTCTAGCACAGAAAGAAATCCATTACCAGATAGGAAAACTCACCGGAGCTCCCTGCTGCTGCAACCCACCGAGCAAAGTAGCTTCCAGCGAGTCGCCAGGTGAGCAGGCTCCAGAAGCAGCTCCTGGGCAGCATCCAGGGAAAACGGCACTGGCATCACCGTGCCGACAAATGCACTGAATCACTGTGTACGGCGAGAGGTGACATTTTCATCCCTGGGTGCCAAAAGACCTTGTACGTATTCTTGAATTTCATCCCTGTGCATCTGGAGGTACTGCGAATTTCTACACCAATTTGCACCAGAGCGATGCTTCTCTCTGTGGTGCTACAAGCAAGCAAAGTAGCTGGTTATCTTTGCAGTGTGCTCATGGTCTCCCTACCAGGATTCCCCAAAAAAATAAGGGCAAATAAGGGTCCCGTTTGCCTGACGCTGCCCCTCCCCGGGGTTCCCCAGCAGCGTCCGAGCTGGGTTCGCACCCGGCACTCTGCCTGCGCTGGCTGGGGTGAGCGCTCCGGCTTTGGGATAACACCAAACCCAGCCTGCACTGGGGCTTCTGCTCCTCTCCTCAGCAGCATGGCTATATAACCTATTTAACCCAGACCTGAGCAGTCTTTTAAAGGTGTTTGCAGGAAAGTAAAACAGCAGGGATCCCCTCACAGTGCAAGCACACTGAGAACTGCACCCTGTTTCCGTACGGCGCTGGCACCCTTCCTCTAACCCGCTCCCCTCCTCAGCGCAGATGGGTGCGATCGGTTCAGCAAAGCTCTGGCTACCTTTATTCTGCAATTTAACAGGATTTTCTAGAAACTCAGCCATCAGTTCCAAGTGGAAAAAAAAAAAAGCTTTGCTGAGCTCCCTGCTCTTCCCTTTCTAGGCAAAACTCTGCAGATAGAGCCGCACACCTCCGCCGACTGCAAGGGGAGCACAGGGGCTGGGCAGCTCTACCAGCCCATTTCTTTGCCCTTCTCCCTAGAGGTGCGGATGCCCAGGCTGGGGCACACCTGCCTGACAAGCCTGGACTAACTGGAGCTTCTCGATATGTTTTTTTGGTGATGGGTTGCTAGTGTTTTTCATGATGTACTTTTTCTAAGAGACTTGTAAGACTAATCTTGTATTCCTTTGCAACCTCTTCTCATTCCCAGATTCGCTCATGTTACGGACACATCAGCTCCACAGCACCTTCTGTGCCCGACCCTAATTACGCTAACACGTACGGGTCCTGCCAGGCAGAGAGTCCCGCTGTGCGAGGCGGGGATCGGCGGCTGCAGCTCCGTGTCCAGACGGAGAGGCACCACACAACAGCTAAAGGGCAGGAGAAGTCCTGCCACCCCCATCCGAAGGGCTGGGAGGGGACACAGGCCCTGCCGACTGTGCAGGACAAGGCAGCCAAAACCCACGTCCCTTTCTCTGACGACTCAACGCCTGCAGTGCATCCTCCTCCTCCTCACATGCAATACATGGCTACAGCCTCACCCCAAGCCACCCACCTTTTTGGTTCGTGTCTCACGATGCTGTGAGTTGCCTGTTGTTTCCAACTCTGTTGGGATGGGTTCAAAACCCCGATGACTTACAGGTGGGGAATAAAAGCATTATGAAAAAAATATTTACATAGACAAATTAATATCTGTGTCAAATCAACAGCCTTCACCTCAACTCTGCAACCTTTCAAAAGAAATTTACAGTGCTGGGAACCCCAAAGGAAACCAGCTATTCACTATGTAAGACACCCAGACCTACTCTCTCTTGTACTTGCAAACAGCATTAACTTCAAGAGGTGCTGGGGTTGAATATTTTATGAAGTTTGTTTGTACTGCATCTCTCCAATTGTCTGTTTGTGGTAGAAAGCACAAACAGACTGACTAAAATCACTGTTCCCTACATTCATGATTAAACTATCTACAAGAGGTGGACATACTAGGCACATTTTCAACCAGGGAAAAAGTAGCAGATAGGAAAATTAATATAGATACAGCCCTAGACAGAATTGTTCTTCCCCAATCTGCCCTGAGACTCAGCCTCCTTGATAAAGTATTTTAACAGCATATTTTAGGTGTGAAGGTTTTAAATAGACAAACTGTAGAAATAATAAAGTCCTAACACGCACCATCGCTGAAAAATTAGCTGTTAAAGCAAGGCTTGGGATGGGAACTGCCTGCTGCCGTCTTCCTGAAGTCACGCTTCTGCATTGCTGTTTACATACCAGGAGCAACACCAGCACTACGGCTCACATTTAAATGCACGCCTGGAGGCGCACAGTTTCCAAAAGCAGATTAACAACAGTATGGACTCCACGTCTTGGGGACTGCAGAGCTCCTCAGAAACCTATCTGGAGGCTCTGCAACACCTCTGGAGCTCAGGTTCACATACCTTTTGTAGCCAGGTCTGCTGCAAGGTATAAAAGGGGTCCAGGTCCTCATGCAAACACCCAGAACCCAGCCTAGGGGTGGGTGGCCAGAGGAGCAGCCGCAGTGAGGAAGGGTGCTGGGTCGGGTAATGCACCCAAGGACATGAAACACCAGGGTGAAAAACTACTGCCGCAGGAGTGCCACCAATGCCGTGGAAAATCAAAGCAGCCCAAAGGACAGGCAAGGGCAGTAGTGTTGTTATTCAGGCTGTAATCACTACGGGCATGGAAGATAAGTTTTCCATAATTCCAGGGGATTTTAATGACAATTAAATAACCTGTCATTATCCTTAATAACATAACAGGTGAATTGAACTTTGCCTACAGAAGCAGTGGTGGCCAAGGTCAGTAACAAAAGAGGTTGAGACGAGAAGCCAGTGCAAGAGCAAAGCCCCACATTTTCAAAGACAACTCCTGCGGCATTTTATACTTTCATGTGACAGCGGTGTCTAAAAACAATCATATTTACAGGATAACAGTAAATACAACTGTTTGCTTCCAGGTACATTCTTTGAAACTCAATATGTGCTGATAAGTTTAATGGAGAAACTTTCATTCCAGCACAGCTAAAAAAAAATAAAATTGCATTCTATCACTTAGGGGCAGAGATATTTACCCCAGATGCACACCGGCTATCAGAGTCAGGCCATCTGCAATGCTGTAGTTAAGACTGTCAGCACTTCCATTACTGCCCTGTTCCTCTACTGAACAGCTCTTACCTTCGTTCGTAAAAAAAGTTGCTCTGGGCTCAGGTTTGACATAAAAGTCTTAGCTGAGCAACATCAGTGTTTTAAAAATAAACTTTAAAAACCCAGTGGCCATTCTCTTTTAGCAACAATTGCCAGACAATTGGCTTGCTTAGCTTGGATTTTTTTCCTCTGCACTCCTATAACTCAAAAATGTCTCTAGAGCAAATAAAAGAATCGCTCAAGTATTAAATAATCAAGAGGAGTTATGTTTAAATAAGTACCTAACTATATATGGCATTAATGAATTCAAATAGCTCTATCAAGTACAAAAGCACTGAATGGCTTTGCAATGCTCAGTGATTTCTTTATTTTAAAGGAAGTCAATTTATGTTCTGGTTTGGCAGAGGATGGGCAGATTATGGCTTTACTGCCATGGCCTGCGTTGAATTTAGCAGCACTCGATCTACTTGTCCTCCCACAAACACATTTTCAGTAGACAGATCAAGGTCTCAATATTCAATAATGTAACTGACAGTCACGTTCCTTCATTGTATACATGGACATCTTCAAGAAAAAGTGCATTTTTATTGTTGTGCCAATAAAAGAAGGATACAGGAGGACAAACACTTATCCTTTCAGGACCATACAGCAACGCACATGTCGTGTGTGCTTGCAAAACCTGGCACACAGCCTGTAAGGGCAATGCTTCTGTTCTGCCTCAGCACCTACGAGCATGGCGGGTTTGCCGGTGCAAAATATGTTGGATGGTTTTGCTCACAGCTGAGTATGTCGATTGATCGTTCAAGATCAAATAGGCTCGTATTATGTGTAGAAGTAAGTTTTGTTTCTTCCTGTCTTGGAAAGGCCAACTGGGCTTAGAGCTGAGCTGGGTTTTCTCTCTTGTATACATCATTATCGCCTGCAACATGAATTCTCCATCTCACCTGACCTCAAGCTAAACGTACAATTACATCTCTGCTCTTTTGCTGTTCCAGAGAGGGCTGACAGGTTCTGACGGATGGGGGAAGAGCCTGCCCTGGCTCCACAGCAGCAGAAGTCGTGCCCAGCAGAGCTGCTGCCCTCAAACCTCCCTGCGGTCCTGGGAACACGAGAAATCCTTGGCAGGCTGCTGTAAAACCGGGATTTTCTGCAGAAAGGGGCTAAGGCATGCAGGTTGAAAGCCAGTGTCCTGTACTGTACCCTGGAGCCTAACGTGCAGCCTGCTCGCATCCACCTGCCTGGGTGACCAACACCAAAACCCAGCCTCCTCCTGGTCACCGCAACACGAGTAATCCAACTTACGGAGATCTGGTCCCTAAATCCTTTCTAAGCAACAAAGAGAGCTTGCATCACGTGTGCCAAACCACCCGGGGGGTGTGAAACTGCCCGGCTGCCACCACATTATTTCACAGCCTGCATATGTGCGGTGGCATGTCTCGGGCAATCACCGAGCAAAGACGGCACGTAAAACAGCACAGAAGAGTGCTGCTGGCTGAATGCCACATAGCTCCGAATCCATAAGCCAATACATTTCCACAGCCCTCAAAAAAGATAAGAGTTAGTTACAGTGTGAGTACTACAGTGACCTACATAAACACAGTTCTTTTTGTAAACAGGAGTCAAGAATGATAGGAACAAGCAGCTACAGGGAAATGGAGGCTGATTTTAATCATCGTTGGCTTTAAGCAAACTATAACAATATTCCCGCACCTTTGCCCCATCCCCAACTCTACCCTACCTGCACGGAGCAGCTCAATTGTGTCTCAAGAAAAATCTCTGCAAAACAAGAGTTACATTACCACAGTCCATTTGTCCTTGGCATTCAAAGAGAGCAGCAGGACTTTCTGAACGAGAAAGCCTCAGTTTCTCAGGAGGCTCAGAAATTCACACAATGTGTTTTCAAAGAGTCAGGTCCCTCCTAATAAATAAGAAATAACTTCCTCCCTGGGATTAAAGGTGGCCCAAAACGGGAATGAGCTACCAAAAGAGGGAAAAGCAGATCTCCTTTAGTAAATCAAGAAGCAGGGGATGCCACAGTACGTGCTTTCACTTGGCATCTATTTGGAGGTACATTTTAGTGATGTTAAAGGAGGCAGGGGAGAGCTGGAGAGCAGGACCAGTCTTTCGGAGCTACCCGAGGCAAGCACAGCGCCCAGGGAGTACTGAAGATGCTGGGACATCCCAGCTCCCAACCTCACACCCCAGCTACAAGGCTGATGCCAGGATGACTCCAGACCCTTCTGCTCTGACCGACCTGAAAAGAGGCAAAGCCCTGAACTGAAGCCCAGGCCGCACAAACAGCAGTTTCAAATGCTGCCAAAAGTTTTAAAAATCCTAGAATCGGGGGGAGAAGGGAGGAGCTGGTAATTGGAGCATTTGGGGTTTGTTGGCTGGAGGACAGGGGTAGGTTGGTTTCAACATGTAGAGCTCGTGGTACACAACCGAGCCCTGCCGTGGCAGCAAGCTAGGAGAACTGCAGAAAACCACTCACGGTTGTCAAGAGCTTTCCTTCGTTCTTCTGCACGTAGACGATCGCATCCCGCACCAGGGAGAAGAGGTTCAGGAGGACATGCTCCATGTCATAGATGCCATGCATGCCTTTGGTCAGCCCCTCCAGCGACCCGATGTACTCTCGCCAGTGGTTATCGATCTCTACGACGCCCGCCAAGCATCCTTGCATCACCACGCCACAGTAGCTGGCACAGGGCTTGGCCAGGAGGAGCCCCTGGCAGTGAGAGCAGTACCACATCTTCAGCAGCGCTCGCCCACAGTCCTTGCTGAATTTTAAGTGGTCAGTAGTGTTTATCACCTCGATCCCCAGGTTGAGCGCCTGCAGAAAGACTCGCGTGGCCTGCAGCGACTTGGACACCTGCGTCATCATCACCTTTGGGTAGTTACCAAAGACTTTGAGGTCTCTCCTGGCTGCCCGCAGGCATTCAGTCATTTCCATGGAGGGATCAGGGAAGCCGGGATTAATCAAGTGAGAGTAAACCAAAGGAAATAAACTGTCAAAAAATTCATTTATCATGTCATTAACACTGATGTCAGAGCCCAATATGTACAGCGAGACATCAGTAAAAAGTTCTCCAACAAACTTAAGTGCTCTGGGCCCCATGCTCTGGTAGTGCGTCCTAAACATGCTGTTGGTGAAGTTTCTTGCATGCCGTACTACAATTTCAAAGGCTTCTGCAAAACAGAACAAAAAAAAAAAAAAAAGCAGTTATTAAGAGACGACGAGCTCAGGAACGGGGAGGATAACACTGTACTGTGTTACTGCTGCAAAGGCTGGTCCCATCCTGCCCGCTTTGGGTCAGACGCCTGCTGGCAGCCGTGCCTGCTGCAAAACTTACCAGCGTCAGCGATTTTCAGGGGAAATGCATATATTCTTTAAACACAAGCTACATTTCAAAATGGCAAAAACTATGATCTAGTTAACATTTCAGCTTTTAAAGAAAATATTGATTCAAGAAAAGGGCTAGACTGCAATTTCTTTCTCTCCGTTCATATTGATTTGAAATTAACAGGAATTCTATCCCGAGACTTAATTTAAGGCAGAGATAAATGTTTGACAAACTGTACAGTGTTTAAAATGAGGAAACAGTAAATGCTGACATTCCATTATGAAAAGGAAAATATTTATAACCACAGAGGATATTCGGACTCGACCCCCAGCACCCACCCTGCACTAAGCATCCTCAAAGCCATTTGAAAAGCCCCTGCAGTGCTATAGCATTCCCGAATGCACCAGGCTCGCTTCAGCTGCAGATCCAATGTTTCATCTGCCCTGGGCATGAGCTGCTCCGTGGTCCAAAGCAATGCTGAGAGCACTGGACACAGCGTCCATCTGTGGGTGCCCAGCCAGGACCACTCTCACACACATCACGTTGTGCCAAACGGCCCCGTGAAGCTCATGGTTTACATGGCGACCATCAATTTGCTAGGAAAAGCCAAGGTGCGTTTTCCCCTCTCCACCTTCAGAGACTTGAGGACTTTCGGCCCACGCCTCCTGCGGCAGCACAGGCACTGCGCGGTTATTCCCTTAATTACAGCCCTCCTCACCAGGAGGCTTCCAAAATATCCATGCCCAGGTATGTAAAGACAACATACCTACAACACCCTCCAGCTTGCGAGTTAAAGCATTAGCAGGGGAGGCCACCAGTGCAAACTAAAGTCTTTTTCTTCGGCCAACTCTCTCTACCAGCCTGCGTCCCACCCTCCAGGGCACTATTCATAAAATGCTAAAAATAATGAGCGGCCTCTCGGTTCACAGGTCACTGACACCCCACGATGTAACCGCTCTCAACTGTGTCACTCTGGAAACACACATCCAGGCTCAATTTGCATGAAAATTATTCATGTTCAATAATTAAAGAGAATGTTTAATTTTTAAAACCATAAGTGTTATTTTTCCCATTTGTTAAGGCTGGGATGCAGCTAAGCGTGGCCTGACGCCTCTCCACGGGGGTTCGGTATCAACGCTATCACAAGCGACATCAGGCCTTGCTGCTCGCCCTCCATAACCTCTCGCAGTACTCAAGAGGTTTTGAGACCATCACATCTCCAGGACTTCCAGCTCTTTCTTCCCGGCTGCACCCTATGCAGGCACACGTGGTGGGACGGGGACCCAATGCTGTTTGCTGCCCTCCACGCCAGCATGCAGAAAGCTATGGCGTAAGCAGCAATCAGAGCAGAAATTACCAATATACTTTTGCAAACAGTGTCTCCATCCCATCTGGTGCCTGCACACCTCCCAGGCGTGCCACTGAAGCATTTTGTCCACAGCTCCCGACACCCGCACCAGGACTGCCCCAGCAAGCCCAGAGCAACCATCTGCGTTCCCAGCCGACAGCGATCCTTCCCAACACCACAGACTGAGGGGTGCAGTGGTGCAAGGACACAGAGCCCCTCTCTCCATGCCTCCCTCGCCACGACAGCGGGCATCTCACCCTTCACACCCATACGGAATACTGCAAAGCTCTCCAGGCACAACGGCACGTCCGGCACGGAGCAGGTAAATGTGTGGGCTATGCAAGCAGAGCAAATTCTGGTTGCACGGTTATTAAAAGTTTTAAAACAAAAAAAGTCTCTTTAAATAGGGCACATGGATTACAAAACTTTTTTCCTTCTTTATCCTCAAGAGCACCAGAATAGCTTTTTCCTCAAAGAGCACAAAGCACTTTTGGGGCCAGTGTTTTTTTGACAGCACTGCAGACGATGCCAGGATTTTCATGCTGTGCCTCACCATTCGCCTTTAACCTCTTCTCTGTTAGTTCCCTTAGAAAAACTCATCCCTCTTCCCTTTTCTCGCTCCTCTGTGCTTTGCAAGTCACCATCAGAGCCAAGAGACCCTTCGCTGATTAGAAAAATATTCCAAGCTCCTATGCAAACCTCCTACGGCGAGAAATGCTTCAGAAAGGAACGGAGAACAGCGGCGTATCAGAAGAGCATGCACGCACAGTCCCACTGCTTTAAAGGTCACGACACGCACATAATTTTTATCATAATAACTGGCTAAGAGTGTCTATTTTATGCGCCTTGGAGCCTTTGCATATATCCATTAGAGAGCGCAACAGGGACTATAAAAGCACACGGAGCCTCCTGCTGCCCTATTAATAGATGCAAGAAATAATAAAACTTTGTAAAAAAAGAGTCTTACACATCCAAAATCTCTCACACCCTACTCCCCTAGTAGTTGCTTATTCTGAAATATTCCTCACAAAGGCTGGCTGCAAGAATATTAGAGCCCCAGCTGCCAGCAGCAGAAGTGACCCACGGCCAGACCCCGAGCACTTCCAAGAGGAGGAAGCTCTGCGGGTCAGTCGCCTGTGCTCCCACGGGTGAGCCTCGTGGGGAAACGCAGGGGATGCCGCATTACAGAAGCGGCGCGGGCTTCTGCTCCCACATAAAATCCCACAGCCTGGATTTGCTGCTGGTAATATCTGCCCTGCTCATAACATGGCATTATTGAAACTCCTGTTGCTGGAGGACAATTGAATCTTTTCTTTCTTCTATTTATTTCAAGGATATTTAAAAAAAAAAAATGCAATGTAAGGCAGCTGGTTTGCAGGTCGAGCTGAACAGAGTAAATACCTTAACAGCACTGATAAAGCATAGCATCAGCGTTGCACCCAGCTTCCAGCAGGCAAAGGTACTGCGGGGCAGAGCAGAGCTCACGTCTTACTGTCTCCATTACCGTAGCTATGCACACACAGCAGAACTCGATCATGCCACGTGGTTATTTATCTGCTTTTAAAATATTTTCTTATGTGATTAGCACGGGAGAAAAAACCCACACTAAAAACCCCACTTTTGCATGCACTAAAATTTAAAGAGCCCTGATCCATGAGTCCGGCTTGGGGAGATGACAGCCTGAGCTGCCACGGACCACCACGCTAGAAAGCCAGTCCTGCCTGGGTAGCTCTTAAGCACAATCCATCCGCAGGTACCTAAAGGTGCTGAACACATACACAAATTGTACTCCAAAGTCATTTCAGTCAGCCCAGGGACAAAACCTGGGAGCAACTTAACCACGCACAGCACCACGGTGCTCTGTCCCAGGGTGGATGGGAAGAACCATACCGTGCCCGGGTGAACCAACGGGACCGCGCGCAGGCTATGAGCCAGAGCACCGTCAGCAAAGCATCGTACCTGCCACACTGGTACCATACATCTGTTGACTATCTCCGTCAAGGGCAGTTTATCAGGGCTCCCAAAGGATGCGTGAAACCTGAAACTCTACTCTAGACCACTGTTATCAGGCACCAGTTGAAAAGCACGGGCTATTACTTATTTTTCCAGCAGGACTCTTACTGAAGCACCTGGAGAGGAATTTCTGCCCAGTTCCAGCAGCCGGGAGGGAAGGACTAAGCTGCTTTCAAAGTGCAAAAGCTCCCCAGAACGCAGCCCAGGGAGAGCTGCACGGCCACTGCAAACTGGCAATTAGAGAAAAGAAAATAAATTGTAAAAGAGCATAACAGTGCCCTGAGTGGGGATTACTGGCAGGAGAAGGAAATCACTGCGTCCTCGGCTCAGATAATAAAAGTCTGCTGCTTAGTAAAAACGCCAGCTTTCCTGAGAAGGCGCGTTTGCTCCTGAGCTGCAGCTACTTCAAAGGGGCCGATGCCGGGGCCGGAGGAGCTCCGGATTAACCTGCTGGCTCCCCCAGGCTGCAGGAGGCTCCAGCCAAGTCTGGGACTTGATGGGTTTATTGAAGAGATTATGTGATGCAGTCGCCTGAACCGCAAGGAGCCGGCGCGAGCGACCCCAGCGAGCCATTCCCGCACGGCATCCCTCGGAGAGGCGAGAGCCGAAATCCGATGGCGGCTGCAGAGCCGGAGCAGCGACAGAGCCAGCACCCAGCCCCGATCCAGCACCCCCAGGTCTGAGCTCAGCGGGTGCAGCTTCACAAGCAACTGAAGGTGTTTGGAAAGGTGCTGCCGCCAGGAACAGGGAGGTCTGTTCTCCCTCTGCTCTCCCAAAAACCAGCACCACAGCAGCCATCGTTGCAGCCACGTGGAGCCACCTCCCCGCACCGCCGCAGCCATGGGGAGGAGGTGGGAGCTGTCACACAGAGGGGAAAGCGGGACCCACCATGGCAGTCAGGCACCAGGACGTGACGGGGGCTTCCTGCCTGCCCCTCCGTTACTGTGCTGCTGCTGTTTTGCTGCAAACACAAGCTTCCCACATCACGCAGCGCACCGCGCAAGCCCTCTTTGGCAAAGGCACGCCAAAGACGAGGGAGCTGCACAGCAAAACTTGCTGCATTAGCAGCCCGTCCTCCATAGGGCATCTCGTAAGGCAACAAAGTGGGGTGGAAGCGCCGGATTGTGCGACATCCAGTCACCCCCCAGCACATGGACGCCAAGGGGTTAAAACTGCACATAACCACCTTGATTCTACTGTTTCTTGACATCTGGGCACACAAACTATGCAACCATAAAGCTCTCTCTGAGCAGGGAAGCTCCCACCACGGCTGCCGCCACTGCCCATCAGGAGCTGAGCTCCAAACTCCCATTTGCACCTTTGCAAAAGAGTCTTTTCTTAAAAACTGGGCAACTGTCTCCCCACATTTAAAGCTTTATCTTGACCATATAAAGATACGTCTTCACAGTAAAGGAACTATGTGTTTGTTACTCGACTGGCAAGAGCTAGTAAAGACAAGGCCTTGTTTTATTTTTTGGGAGACAGCCAGGCAAGTAATCCTAGACAAGGTCACGGTGTCACCATCATGTTGCTACCTCCCCATAAAAGCTTCAGGGCCACCTCCTCCAGGACCTTGTGGCAGAGTGGCAAATCCTCACAAACTATCCCAAACTGTAAAACAAACAAGAAACTGATTTCCCTGCAGCAGAAACCTCCCTCGAGGTAAGCATGGATCACTGGCATCCAGCTGAATTTCTCGCTCTGCAGATGATGATGCAGGTTGTGATTCACTGCACCCTTCCCGGGATGCTGCTGCTTGGAAGCTGCAACGCCCCACGCTGCGCTTCCCTGTCCTGCTCACCAGCTCTACATACAAAAATGCACTTTAAACACCTTTTGGGTGTGAATGCGCCCCTTCTCCCTCAATAAAATCCCATCTCTGGATGCGACTGCTCCAGGGCAGCAAGTGAACCAGCTCCTGAAGCTCGGTGGATTTGCTGAAGTCCCTCTTTCGGGCTCCGATGGCTCTCCCTGTGTCTGCTCCCCAGACCCCTTCCCCGGAGGGTCCCTACTCGCAGGACCTGGCACCAAACTCTCTGTGCAAGGAGCTGCAATAACTGCAGGGGCTGGAGAGCCCCCGGCCCGGCCAGACTTCACCTGCTGAGCTGCCCCAGCTCTTCCTGCTCTCTGGCATTTCCCTGTCGACAGTAAAACCTCATTTATTGCCTGTGAAATGACCTACTGATGCAAATCCCTCTCCCTTCACTCCTCAGGACACAAATCACACCGGGAGATAACCAGGCACTGGGATCCCTCAGCCCATGGGAATCGTTTCCACCCTAAGGCAAAAAACATGGGTCTCCAGGCAGGGTGGTGGAAAATTCATCAGTTAATTAACCTGGTCCTAATGCTGCATCCCCTTCAGGTCCAGGGTTTCCAAACCTTTAAAAGTCATAGAATCATAGAATTGTTAAGGTTGGAAAAGACCCTTAGGATCATCAGGTCCAACCGTTAACCTACCACTGCCAAGTCCGCCACTAAACCATGTCCTCATCCAAGTCCCACACACCTAAAAACCAAAAATGCTCAGCCCCCTCAAAAAAACCCAGCAGTGTTCATGGATGGGAATTCAAACATTCATCAAGGAAATGCTAAAAGTTTGGGGTTTTTGTAACCTCGCCAAAATATTTTCTGACATGGCAATTGCCGTGGTACTGCTAGGGAGCGGTGAAAGGAGCCATAGGCATTCACATATGAGTGAGCTCTAAAGGAAAAACGCCTTCAATATCTCCAACGATCAGCCAACTTCAGACTCATTGCAACAGCCTGCGCTCCTGAAAGACACACAAAAGAGCTCACCAAGAGAGAAACAACTGTTTGCAATAACGGCCTGGCTGCCACAGGCACTACTGGTGAGATGAACCGCGAGTCATTTTTCAAACAGCAGGTAATATTTATTTACAAACTTGGAAAAGGTTTGCAATATATTGAGCAGAAAGGAAACAAAATCCAAGAGATTTTCCCCTGGCAGCAATAAGAGCAGACTCCAGATTTGTTCCGTTATGATTTACACTACACTGCAAGTTTTTAACAACATTATCTGGAGACAAAAGCTTTTCCAAGCAGCATAATTACTTTTGTCTGTGGCATTACAAAACCCATCAGATGGTGCCACTGCTGCTCTTACAGGGTTTGTTTCTCTGAGCACATTTGGGTTTAGAGCTTAGGAAATGCTTTTTTTCCAACTATGACACAGCCTTTGGATTACTTTTGCAATATTGTCACTATAAAAATTATGGACTTGAGCTCTCAAGCTTATGAGATTAGCTTCAAAGCATTAGTAATAAAAATTAGAACAATTCAGTTATTCTGTCTTCCAAATTTCAAGCCATTGAGGTTTGCACTTTCTACCTTTGCTCCATCACCACCAGACCAAGAGAGGAAAGGTCTCTGTCCAGTCTGTAAATGAGAGGGGGCTTCTTCCACCTCCGCGCCCACCACCCTCGCTCCTGCGGGAGCCAAGTTAAAAGTTTCCAAAGCCAGTGCTGCTCACCAGCCGAAGCCAAATCATTATGCTCTTGTCAGAGAAGAGTCTTCTAATTATCTGTGCCTATCAAAACACCAACTTCCAAAGCCATTTATTTTTAATTGTTCAGCTTATCTAGGGCCCTGACATTTTGAAATACACTCCCTGAAGTTTCTAATAAAAATACTGTATGCTAGCATCTCATTATACCCACTCAAAATGCCCTGAAACCACGCTCCTATTATATTCTAGGTAACAGTCCGACTGTTGGGCAATTAGTCACACTGTGGTTCACCCATTTATTATTTATATCCCGTGCACGAAAACTTTGTTAATGCAGACGGCGGAGCCCACCAACGCAAGCTGCTACAAGCCCAGAAGGAAGGAGAGAAGAAACGCTGGTGCCCGCAGCTCCCCACCTTCAAGCAGCCTCTCGTGGTGGTCCGTGCCCGGACCCTGCCTGGAGGGACTCAGTGCAGTGCTCCGTACCCCATCCACATCTCACGACAGCAAAAGCCAGGTTTAGAGATGCCGGAGGGGACCACAGGAAAGCAGCTTTTCTTTTGAGGAGCACCGGGATGCCTTGAGAGATTCCTGGAGGCCCTCAGGAATACCCACTTCAATGTAGGAAGCCCACACTCCATATGACATTTCAAAAAAAACCCGAAAAAATCTCATAGCAAACACCTCTCAAGAATGACTCTGCAGTAAAATCTTTTCTGGGGCTTCATGCTTGTACACGTGGCTGTGGTACTTTTGATTTATTATGGGTTGCGCATCTATTGTATAATTTGTTTTCCTGAGCATCAAGAATTATTCAGCTTTGTGCCATGACAGATGTGTGAATGCTTAAGAGATTCCTGAAAATTTAATAAAGACAAAGTTAAAAATGCAAACAGTCAGGGCTGGCACGAGTGGTGGATGAACATGATTCTTCATCAAAACCAAGGGGAATAGGAGGAATAAGGGCCTGGAGCAGCAGGCTCAAACCCAGCCCTGGGAGCGCAAGTAGGAAAAGCAGAGACAGAAGGATGTAAGAGTCTTCTGCAGCAAAAAGGTAGCTTTGTTGTGCTGGTAACCTGTCAGAGCAAAGAAAGATAAACCTCTCCCCGTGCACCCCATGCCTCCATCCTGGTGCGAAGCTCACATAAGGGTTAGGGTTGAAGTGTCCAGGCTCCTCTCCGTCACTGGGCACCAGTTTAGGGATGCACCGTGCAGCAGAACCGCTGGGAAGAGGCATGGCAGAGCCTGGATGCAGGAGTGCCCGAGGACAAAGGCAAGCCTTTGGCTTGGAGAGCATCAAACTCCGCACCCACCATTTGTGTGGGGCGAACGCTGCTCCTGCAGAAGTGATTTACTGCAAAGGAAACTGTGTTTTTATCCTCGTCCAGCGCTCTCCGAGGCAGCCGGGTGTTTGCACTACAGAGAGCAAGAAACAAACTGCTGCTCCACAGGGCAGGGACCGCTGGGGTCGAGCGCTCTCGCCCCAGCCCAGCCTTGCGGGAAGGCAGCGGGGAGTGCTGAGCTGGCAGAGCTCGGGGTCAGCCGACACCGAGTTCGCTTTCAGCCACACGCAGAAATATGTACGCTCCAAATATTTCATATTTTCCTCTTTCCCTCAAAAGGGGAAAAGTTAATTAAACCAATCCCACAGAACAGAAAATAAATCACTGAAAACAGAACCACCAGGCTTTTGTTATGTTATAATTATATCAACTACATGCCCAGAACTAATGTCACATCACTGGGGAACTTTCACCTTCACCATTTTTTTTTTAACCCCAAATATTTACACTCTTTGCTTCTAGTCTCTTTTACCTCTCCAATTTGCTGCAGAGACAACAGTCTCCATCTACAACTCTTATTTTGAGCCAGCTGCTCAGCCAGGGAGCACAGCCTGGTGCAGCAGGAATAGCTTCAAAAACCCCAGGAAAGGGGCATTTCTGCCCCGGGTAACTGAGCAGACAGATATCACAGACAGATATCACAGACCCAGGCATTTTACCACTGCAAAGCCATGTCTGGAGTCATTTTGTTTTTATTTTTAAACACAAAGTGCATTTCCAAAAAAGAGAGGAGACACCAGCACTTGGTCACCCCCCAGCCATATTTTACTAACTGGAGGCTCCAACATCCACCTAATGGGGTTATAAAGATATCGAAAAAGCAGCATGCCTCTTAAAAGACAAACGACGAGCCACATTTCAAGCAAAGAGCAAGCGATTCCATACACTCCCTCCCAAATTTACAAGCCAAGCATTTCTAAAGACCAGGACACTAGTTTGTGCAGTTCCTCCATTTATTTTAAACTAAAAGTTATAAGCAATTTCTGAAAAAAAAAAAAAAAAAACGCATGCCTAGCAAATTCCTTTATTCATCAGAATAAATGAAGGTAAAGCAAGCCACTAGGTCAAGTTGAGCTTGTATTCAAAAATTTGAAAAAAAGTCTTTGGAAGTGCATTGGTCTCAGTAACTTTAGAGCAAGGCAGATCTGAGACAGGTTTTCCAGGCTCCCTTTCATTCCAGCGGGCTTTTATCAGCCTGTTAAGTCTCCAACAATGGAGAGCAGACTATTTATTTAAGAAGCAAATTCCTTCCTTTATAATCTCCCCTGGCCAAATTCTCTTTAAAGTTATCTCAACTGTCTGATGAAAAGCAAATGGCAGAAGATCAGTTCTTGATCCCTATAGTAACACGAAGGACTTGCACTTATTTAAGGGCACCTGTTGGCTGTTTTTAAGTCACTCCAGCCCCTTTATTTCCAATTTCAGCTTCCTACCTGTGCTGGCAGAACTTGGGAAAGGCATTTGCTCAGTAACATACAGCAACCAACGTCGGTGTAACTCTCTTCCCCTAAGGAGCGGCTGGTCCCAAGACACAGAACAGCGCCCAGGCTCTCAAAAGCAATTTAGTGATTTTTAAGCTGATTTTGTCTCAAGACACGTCAGAGAAGGACAGGGGTTTCCAATATGGAAATAAGACCATGGATCATCTCAGTAGCACAAGCGCAACCAGCCCCTCCGATGGTCCCTGGCAGCATCCGACCTGCTGGGTGCACGCAGAGTATTTCAGCAGCATCTTGCTCGACGCAGAGCAGGGTACCCAAACTCCCGTCCTGTCCGAGATGCCACAGGGACACACAGGACACACACCAGCACCACTACAACAGGGCTCAGGACGTGCCAGACACACAAACCCCAGGCACCATCTCTACCCATAAAAGACAGGACCTACCCATGGCCCCAGTTGCCAGACTTAGCACTTTCCAAAATCTGGACTCACTTCTTTCCTTTCTTCCTCTTGAGCAGAGTCCCCAAAAAAACTGGCTGTTTTTCTAGGGGGTTTGGGTATCATTTGTTTGGTTTTGGGGGAGGGTGGTTTGGTGAGGTTTTTTGGTCGTTTTGGTTTTGTTTAAGGTGATGCATGGGCAGGTCCCTGCCCAGGGAAGAAGCAGAATGTGAGACACCACATCCTGATGGCACCAGTTTGGCCCCTGGCTGAGCCATCCCCAGCATCCCATGTGGTTCCTGCATCCTCCTTGTCCTGGCTCAAAGCCCCGTTTTGATTAACATTCATTTTAAAAGAAAGATGTTTTATTGTCTCCTTACTCCCTCCTGTAAGAGCAAGGCAGCCGTTGTAACGGGAGCACAAGATGATAATTTGGCTTTCAAGAGCACGGCTCACAACCACCGCTGCCAGAAATCGATCCGAGGCTCCACCGCCTGCTCCAGATGGGCTTTCCTTCAAGAACATGAATAATCCTCTGCAAAGTAATGGCACTATTCATCTCTCGAAAGTTCCTCACAGGCTTAAATCCCTTGCTGAACAGGGGGCCACGCGTTCAGCCGCGTTCCCAGTAAATTAAAATTCAGCTTCTTCTTTTTCTAAAGAGAAACACGGAGAGTATCGATCGATAAATTTACCGAAAGTTTTATGGCAGCTGGTTTTCTCAGTAATAGAGCAACCACTGCTCAGACATGGTTTAACGCATAATCTCCAGATCAATAGAACTTTTGATTTATAAATAATGATAACAAAAGGAGCAAGGACAAATATGCTTGGGAAAAAGTAAACACTTTCTCCAACGGATACTTTCGGCGTAATCCTCAAAATAAAGACCACGTATTTCAAAGGCTGCGTGTGGAAGCCAACACAGAATATATTATCTAATGAAGATTCATCTTCATCATTACAATGTTCCAACTTGTCTATTCTGCAACTCTCGGTGCATAAGTTTGACGCTCTTTGTGGCATTTGCTAAGTATTAGCTTCTCATAACTCCAGAATCCTTTTTTCCAGAGAAGAAGTTACCACCCAGAGACACCTCCCTTGTGAACACTTCCACACAAGGTATTTCCTTACTGCAAATGTTATGTTCATTATGAAGGCGTGAAAAACACAGGTCAGAGAGGATTATAAATCCTACCACCTGACAATTTTTTCAATTACTGTGCATGTTAAAATGATGCTACCACAAATAGGTTGCAAGAGATATGCTGGAAAAATCTATTAACTTACTGTAAATCTATTTAAGTTGGGAATTCACGCCTTGCAGAATTTTACCATTAGTCCTGTGAATTAGTTTATTGCTGGACAGGGAGGGCAGAGCCCATGAGGGTCATTTCAAAGACGTGCTGCTCCATGGCCTGTCTAAAAAGGCCCCGATCCAGGTATTTAAGGTGTTAGTGAGTCTTTGAGTAAGTGCTTGCATGCTTCCCTCTACAGAGATACTCTGCTGAATAAGAAAAGGCATCCCCTTTTTCTAAACCTTCACATTGCTTTTCCTCCCTTCCACAGTCTCCTCTTGCAGTGGAAGCACTGACATATTTGAGAGGCTACACCAACATACGTACTATTATTCAGTTGCTTTAGGAATCAACACCTGGTTTTTTTATATCCATGGAGAAAAATCAGGGGGGAAAGAGCTCGGGTTGAAATACAGAGATTTCTGGTCCAAAGGCAACCGCCTTCCCTACCCCAAGCCCACCACTGTTCCTGCCAGGAAGAATATTTCCCTTGAAAAGCTATTCTTCGTTGACTTCTTGTCAAGAATCAAAAAATTCATTTCCTGTGAGGTCTGCACTTAACTGACTGGCTCAGGCACATCAGAGATGGATCCTTCTTGATAACGGAGTAATGGGAGTTTTTACAGCCTCTAGAGACGGAAAGAAGAGCCAGCCCATTTTCCGCTATCTGAGTTGATCATTTGCTGTTTGTCCTCTGAAGGCATCGGCGAAGGAGAGCTCACGGACTGTCAGCATCCAGCACGGCTCAGCCGCTGCACAGCCTCCCACACAAGCAACATGAAAGGGATGGAGGAGAAAAGGAAAGGAATTAAAGGCTGGCAGGCCAGAGTTATGCCCACATCCCCACCGCGTCTCTGGAAGTCCACGCAACCTTGCTGTTTTGATCTGACCTACAGGGTAGTAGAAAGCTCAGATCTGGGTTCAGACCTGCCGCGCCCGAGTCGTAGCCAAGCTCAAGTAGCGTGCAGCACCATGGCATGGAAAAAAGCTTTGGAAAGAGAGAAGGGGAGACGTGTACGCCTGTGTCTGCCACTAGGACAAAAACTGGCTCTCAACATTGATGAGGAGGGGCGAGCATCCTCTTTGCAGACAGTATCCCATTTTTATAAAAAAAAATACATTTTCCTGTTTGAAGTAAATAGCATTCTCCTACACGTCCTTGCTTTTCTTCAAAGTTTTCAGCTTTTCATACAAGACCCAAGGACCTCGGAAGGTCCATTTCCCAAGGACCTTCCTGAAGGTGCCCCAGAACAGCTTCCCCCTGCGCCAGGACATAAAGGGCAAAGCACCAGGGCAGTTTGGCCCCAGCTGATGGGCAGCCTGCACTCCTTCATCTACGGATGCCCTGAACCCCCTTTAGTGGAACCTGCACCCTCTGTCCATTGGCTAACAGAGGGATCTTTGCAGGCAGGGAAAGAGCTGGGGCCAGCAAAGGAGCTAAGATGCTCTACAACATCCCTGCACCCACAAGAGCCTTCCTGGAAAATACACTTGACCATGGCCACATTGCAGCCCCGTGGCTGCCCTCCCCACGTGCTTTTCCATTACAGAACACTTCACAGAGTCCCTTCGTCTTCAGGGCAGACAGGGAAAGCAAGCGAGCAAAACCGACAGCATCGTGGGCACAGAGAGGGGATGCTCAGCACAACAGTTGCAGCAGGCTCGTGGAGGCCGAGTCAAAGACAGAGTGAAAAGGCTGCCAGCGAGCAGACGGGACGGACTTGCTCTGTTGCTGACGCTTCTCCCCAAATGCGGTCCATTCGCTGTGACAGACTTTGGAAAAATCTCCTCCTGACTTCCAGAAAGCAACAGCTCAAAGCAGGTCCATGCAGACATGGACCCGGCCTTTCTCTAAAGCACACAAAGCCGGGCACAAAGCACCCATTTTTCCCTTGCCCGCAGCAGCCCGCGCTGCGATTGCTAAGCCCGAGGTTGCGCTGCAAACCTCCCTCCTCTTTCTGTTACCAATTTGATGGCATTTTACATGCCCAAGAAATCTAAACTGCAATAAAACCACAGCGACAAAACCAAAGCTGGCGATGGAAAAAGCGGCTCCTGCCCAGCGTGGCTGTGCGGGGAGCATGTTAAAAAGCCGTCTGGAGCAAGAGTCATTAAAGTTTGCAAACATGCAGCCCTCTGCTAACTCCCCCCAGACACCAAACCCCCCCCTCAGCCCAGACAAAGAGCCCACGGACGCCAGGGCTGCAGAATCTCCCCATAAACACTTTCATTTTAAGCCAGTTTAACTGGAAAAAGGTCAAGACCAGTAACAGCACAACATGTGTTATCAGTTAAACAAAGTTAGCAGCTATCGGTTAAACAAATTTAGCAGCTATTGGTTAAACAAAGACCACTTAGACACAAACCAAATCAAAGATCCTCTGTATTTCAGGCACCCAGATGAATCTCTAATACCCTGCTAAGCCTCTGTGTTTTATGTGCAGTCTCCATGAAGCCTGCAGTGGGTTTTCTTTAATTGCACATGAATGAATTAACCATCCAGGTAAACAGAATACAACTTAAAAAAATGGGTAACAACATAAAAACCTAGAAGTGTCATCTACATCTCTGCTGCCCAGAGCGATGGCTGTGTTCCTGATTTCATCAAGTACCATCTAAATTATTGCCCAATTTGTATAGACAGTCAGACTATTTTTGTCCCCTGAAAGCTCAAAGAGATACCTATTAAATACCTATTTAATGGGAAAGCTTGCTCTTTGCATGGGGAATGTTTTCATAACCATGTCATCTAAGGTATACAAATACAGTCAGGATTCAAACTGGTGTATTCCCCACTCCAATAAATGATAGTTGTAGCAAAGTTTCACCTTTGACAAAGGCTGAATCTATTCCCAACCACTGGAATTGCTCTCACATCTTGCACAATCTGTTGTTTTCCTGAAGCCCCAGCTTTGGACAGAGCAGATCACACAAAGACCTCAGTTTACAATTAAAAACCAAAACAATCCAGCCCTTGCTGCTGTGGGAAAAAGCTTGAAAATGTGACCTGTAGTGCTGGAAGACAATAAAAGCAAATTAAGGAAAACCTCACAATGTATCCTTTTTCAAACTTACCAATTTTAATGCCGATCACATTGTTCTTAGGGCTTTAATCATGATTTCGTAATGCCCCGAGGTTATGGGAACTGAAAACCACATGCTTCCACTCAAATGAGACAGCAAAACATTTTGCAAATTCATCTTTCCTATGAGGACACTCACGTTTCATCCTAATCTTTACCTCGCCACTAAAGCAAAAATTTACCAAAGTCTCCCAAAGACTTACTAGCTTAAGCTATGGGCGAAGTGACACAAAAACATCAGCTTTTTTTTTTTTTCTCCAGAATATCGGGGTAATCCTGCTCTGATTTGGTGGGGTTCCAGCCTTTACCTTTATAAATTAACAAAAGCGACCAGTTTTAAAACGTGGGGGTCTTACTCCTCCCCGTTCCCCAGGCTGACATGCAATTTACCCCCTGGACCTAACAAGCAGCGCGTAAGATGCGATTTCAAACGGCCCCAGATCAGAAGTGATTCCTCCCAGATGCGGCACTGGAAATTGGGATGCGTTTTCCCCGCAGGCTGAGCGGCACCGGAGCCGGGAGGGCTGGGGCTGCCCACCCTCCCCAACACCGGGGCGCGGATGGCGCTCCCTGAAACAGCCAAATTTCAGTGTTCGCCTCCAGAGCTAGGAAAGGAAAATTAAGGAGAAAAAGCTAATTTCCTTTGCTCCTGAATGAATTATTGGCCACAGTTCCTGTCCTAAACAAAGTATTGCTGCTGGCCTAAGCAACATGGGCACGATGCAAAGTGGACAAGAAGAAAAGGAGAGTTAGGAAGTGGCAGGTTTGTGCTTAGCAATGCCATTACATTAGCCTGCACGCAGCAGGAAAAAAAAAGGGGGGGAAAAAAAGAATTACAGGAAATATTAAGGGCTCCTCTCTGAGCTTTGCTACTTCACATTTTCTGCTGTCAAATGTGAAGTTAAAGCTGAAAATACCTCCTGTGTGCATACAGCTATTCCAGCACCACCAAGCTGTTACACTACTTTGTCATCCCCATGCAAACACCCCGAGCGGGGAGGCGTAGCTGCAGCCATAAGCAGAGCGAGCCCAGGCCTCGCATGGCATATATATGATAACAATTCACTTTTGCACATCAAAAATCAAAATAATTGATGCCATAAAGAGAGGAGTCAGTGGCACTCACTGTGGCAGCTGGTCGTTTCTAAAGGTACTTTGACATGGATTTGACTGCACGCACTCCGCCGCTGATGCTGATACAAAGGGTCGGGCTTAAATACCTCGGCTGGTGCGGAGGTGATCTGCAGCAGCCACCCCGAGCCACATGCCAAGCGGTCTCAGCCTGGATGGGGAGCGCATCCCCACCGGCACCTGCATCTCCAGGCAGCCCAGGGAGGAAGCCCCGCCATGGTGCTCCTGCAGCACCATCCTCTGCCAAAGACCTCCGATGGCCACCGCCGGCCAGGGAAAGGCTTGTTCCACTGAAGGACTTAATTTGAGGGTCATCTTTGTGCTTATGCTGGATGAAGGAGGGTAGAGGAGGAAGACTGAAAGTATTTGCAAGTTTATTTAATTTTTGGTGCTATTTTTAAACCACGTAAACAAACAGCATCGCTTCCATTCCTCGCTGGTGAAAGGGGACTGGGAGGCCCCACAGCCGGTTTCTTAGCATATGCATCCGCTCTCAAAGTTTTTTCTCTCCATCAAGAAAGTGAACTGGACAGTAACATCAATGAGATGGCAGGAAAAAAGCAAACAAGCAGAGGCTAAACTGCTTCTCACCCTTTGCATTCCTGTGCAAACCCACTCCTGCAGCACTCCACTCTTCTTCCAGCCCATGCCTGAAGTTTTAAAACCCTGTCTGCAGAGAGAATTAGGCTGGATTTATTGCAAACACCTCCTCTGGATACTTGTAAAGCAATCTGAGAGCACCTAATGGATTTAGGATTTAGCTAAATTGGTGCAACACAATAAAGAGATTAAAAGCATGGTCAATCACAAGCAATTGAGTTAGCACATCCTTAAAAAGCTACCAGCCATCAGCAAGATCCAAGAGTAACAACCAAGCAGGGAAAAAGGGGAGCAGAAGCGCAGGGCAGAGGTTGGGTTTCCTCCAGCAGGACCTGGGGAAGGTCTCTACGGAGCTGCACTGGGCAGCTGGCATCGCAGGGACGCAGAGCTGCCGTCGCCAGCACCCACCTTCTCGTCTGACCTCCCTTCCCACCCGATGCATCCCTTGTGAACGCTGCAGGGAGACCACGTTTCCCACGCATGTACCACCACCACCAGCGTCTGTCTGCCACGGCTAGCTAAGGAGTGCTCTCTCCACATTTAACGTATGAAAACTTTGGCACCGTGATGCATTTGGTCCAACCTCATCCATACAGGAAAGAAAACTCACTACATTCTTCTACTACAGGTAATTTTGGAAAAATGTATTAAAAGAGAGAATAAACAAATTTAAAATAGCACATTGCTGGATGCAGACCTGTTCCCACAGGTGATCATGCACATTATTGCCTTCAACATCCAGCCAAGACCTTGTAGGAGCATCTCAAAGCCTCGCTTGACCTCACCACATAGTGAAAACACTACACGGGTCTGAGTCCAAGAGTTTCACGCACTCTGAACGTGCAGGGTCTTTCTAAAGCTTGGCACGGTACGCTTTTTCTGGCTTTCACTGCATAATTTCCATGTGCTTCCCAGAGTCCTCTTCCCATCCAGCTCCACTTCAGCGCACTTTGCCGGGGGATGCGGGGCAGCGGATTACACACCAGCCTCTCTGCCCAGCAGCAGCTCCTCTCCAGCGGGGCAGAGACGTGGTCCAGCAAGGTCTTCGGGTAGTAGAAAGTGATTCAACTCAGGGAAGCTACCGCAGCAAACTCCAGCAGCACTTCAACAGCTCAGCAGCACCTTGTGCCGGCGGCAGCACCTTCTAGCCTAAATTTCCAAGAAAAGGCTCACGAACATGTTTGTCATAAACCAGTCTTTTTTGCAGTCCAGGAAAAAACATGCACCATATTCTGGTTTCATGTTGACGGAGGCTCTACACATGAGCAGAGACAGCCTCTTCTTAGCAGCCTATCAATCACGCTCCTTCCTGCACCATTTGTTTCCGAGCAAACAGAAACGCTAATAACCTTCCTCCTCCTAATACACTGAAACTGCACATCTTTAGCTCAAACAAGTCCTATACTATTTTTATTAGTCCTTACCAATATATAAGCTATCTTCACTTCAGAAGCCATCCATATTCTGCAGTTTCAGAATAATTATTTTTCAAACAAGTTGCAATGAAAGGTTTCCCCCCATACAGCTCCAGTTCCACGTGAGAACACCAGTATCCAAATATTTTGGCTATTGGAGTTACATAAGAATAGCCTAGCTTATTGCTTCATTTTGTATCAAACTTAGTGAGGCTTCCAGGCATTTACACCGCCAGCAGTCCTTCCCTTACTGTAAAATCTTTTTTTATTGACAATTCAATCATGTCAGGTTTGGAACAATAGACGCACTGATTTGATCAGCTATCATTGGATTTACAATATATAAATGACAGCACCATATCTGGCCCGCGTCGCAAGCAGCTGCCTTTTATCGATTTATATTCTACTAGCAAGGAAGAAAAATTGCAGCACAATGTAGTGGTATAGTCTCAGATCAATACCAATTTTTTTTTTAATGACACGAAGGCCAAGATAAGGACAGCATAAGTCAAAGCCAGACAGATCAAATTTGCCCGATATCCCTTTCAATTACTGAGGTACATACGCAGGGATATGTAACATTAAAGCTGAGGGGAACATTATCAAAATCCTTTAAAATTACAACAGGCTTACAAGGTTGCCCAATGTCCCCACCGGCCCTGGGAATCGTGATGGAGAACCCGGGGCTGCCTGGCTCCGTTGGCCACCGCATTGCCTTGCCAGCCCTTGATGCCTGCAGGCCGAGGCTCCCCCGAGAGCGTGCAAGACCATTGCCACGAGGCAAAGGACTCTGGTTTGGCACTAACAAAGTCAGCAACAGTCGTGGTTACTGATATTTGCTTCATGGCCATGTCTTCGGTGGTGCCCAATGCGCCAGGATGCTGGCGCGGGGCTCCTGGTACACTAAGTACCACCAAAGCCTCACTGATACAAATAAAAGGATGGGGCAAAAAAAGCAACAAATAGCATTCGAGTATGCCTCCTAGCTCTTCTCTTCGGGTTTAACCCTTCTCCTCTGATGGCCCGGGGGCAGCAACGATGGTGCGCAGTGCCACCTCCCCACCCCTGGGCAGATGATGCACCTACCCCAGGCATCATCCCAAGGTGACCAAGGAGGAGGGAGCGCAGGTGCGCAGTTGTTCAGATACCGTCCCCCACTCTGCAACAACCAGCCTGACTCCACGTCACCTATGGGATCGTATGTTTAACCTGGCAGCAAGAAAAACCCCTCTGATGATGTGCTGCTCTTCCCCAGCACACCGCACAGCCCGGGCAGGCACCACGCAGCTCAGGCATGCTGCCAGCCGCTGCACGAACCACCGGCAGGGGCTACAGGATTTGGGCTCTTCAAAATAATGCATCTCTCTTTCAAGGTCCAACCCATCGATAATAGAAAACTCCTAATTATTCCAGTAGTGCTAGCATTTCATAAATTCAGTCGCTGCTTAATGAGAAGTTATGAGCGAGCCCTTTCTTTATTAACTCTTCTGCAAGGCACAGGAACAGAAACTTCCCAGCCTAAACCCTCCACGCTTAGGCAGCTTAAAATCCCCTTCTTAATTGGCGGCTGGAAAGCAGGGCTGTCATGATTTATATGTCTTCTGCACTCTGAGTTTTGATAATTACAAGTTCTGCATGGCTCGTGATTAATCTGTTTGCACCGTATGAATTACAAACCCAAACACGTTTGGAAATGAAAATTCACGCGCTAGCTCAAGCACAGGCAACGTGACAGGGAAATGGGTGACGAAGTACAAATCGGCCCAAGGCTGCTGTCGAAACAACGGTGCCCGAGATCATCCCTGAAATCTAGTTTGGGAGACTAAAAAAAAAGGCAGTTTAAAGTTTTCTCTCTCCTCACTTCTTTTCTGGAGGCAGAAAATGGCAAAAGCACTTAGATAATTATTAATTTATATGACCTTGATGTCTATGCATTCCTCATCTCTTTAAAATGCATTTAGAGCAGCTGGTATAAAAGCACCATTTAAGCAAGGTGTGTGCACACGCACACAGTTAACAAGAAAACACATTTTTAAAAAGGTAAGTGGGAAGGAAATCAAATGACTCTTGCTGAATATTCCTGTAAAATTAAATGCTCCCCATTCCTAACCGGTGAAGTCTTTTGGGTGTTGTGAGCTTGCACGCAGCGCTGACCACTGCAGGGAGACAGGACCAGCTCCTGGCCACAGAGCCTGGATGGAGGTGACCGTCCCCGGGGCACCTGGGTGACGCGGACAGGAGTCCCCGGAGAGGGACGCGGGACCGCTCGCTGCACCGACAGCCAACGCAGCGGGGCCCCCTCGGGCGCGAAGGTGGTCCCACCACGCGATACCCCCACCCAAGCACTCGCAGCACAAGGTGACCCCAGCATTTCACAGCTCAAGGCGGCCATCGCCATTCTGCTCCTTGTCCTGTTTCAGCGTGCTGCCGTGTCCAGCGCTAAGATTTCCAAAGACAAATGGGAAATGGGGACTGGCTCCAGCAGGCACCGAGAGCCTGCCCTGAAAACCCCAGGCACCCAGGGATCAGCCACGTCCCTAAGTTCTCTCCCTCGGGCAGCTGCGACCCAGCCTCAGTGCTCACCACCAGCCCACCTTGGAGATTACAGACCCCCATTTCCAACTTCTTTTTCAGAGAACAACTTCACTATAACATACACAGCATTTGGGCTAACGCTGAGTTTTTTCCTCCCCTTCATTTCAAGATCATTACAATCCATCCTATAAATCAGAGTGTCCTTTTAGCGCAATTACTCTGGAAAAAATGCCATGCAGCAGTGAAACTTTTCATTTGACAGTGGCCGTGGTCCAAAAGCAACTGGAAAATGTTACTTCCACTCCGAAAAACAAACACCGATTTTTAATTGCCTAAAAGGACAAGACAATTTCCAATTCTGTTGAGAGATTACTTCTTTGGAATAAATATTTATTGATACCTATATTCCACCTACTTAGTCATTTACTTTTTTAAAAATATGCACATTTTAAAATGGGTTTACTTTTTCCTCCGTCATAAAAAATGCAGGCTACATTTCTCATTCATGAGGGTTTCATTTTTAATCTGCCATCTCAGACAGGTTTGGTCTGCATTTGTGGTGAGGACAGGCATGAGAAAAATAAAACTTTGCTTTTAGAAGAAAGATTGAAAAAAATTGAAATAAACTCTAAGTTTCCCCACTGTGTTTGCCTCAGAGGATCCCACAAGTCCTTGTGGCAGCAGATGCAATTTGATGTTCATACCGGGTCCTTGAATCTCATTGTTCCCAGAGCACATTAACTTGACATTTAGAAATATTGGTTTTGAAAGCCATTCCAACATGAAGAAGTTCCCGGCTATTTCTGATCTGCACGGCAGCAACAAAAAACAGAGGTGGTAATTAATTTCTCCCCCCTT
Source organism: Theristicus caerulescens (assembly GCA_020745775.1). NCBI lineage: Eukaryota > Metazoa > Chordata > Aves > Pelecaniformes > Threskiornithidae > Theristicus > Theristicus caerulescens. Next base: position 22,184,576 of record CM036567.1, on the reverse strand, counting down.
ACAAGAAAAATAAAAAAGTCAACCTCGAATAAAAGCTTTCCCTGGAAAATAGCAAAACGTATCCCGTGAACGCAGCAGCAGAGATAGACGGCAAGTGCCGCGGCCGCGCCAACTGTCCATCCATCAAACGGCGCGGTGCGAAGCGTGTGCTGGGGAAGACGGCTCTTTCCTGGGTTTTGGGGTGCACCTCACCTTGCGTGCAGAGCACGCTGGCTCGGGCTCCCCTGCTTGCAAACTCACTGCAGCTGGTTGTTAAAGTTCTGCTGAGATACACGAGAACTGAGCGCGCGTGCACCAGCGTGCAACGCAGCAAAGCAAGGCGTCTCAGCCCAGCGCGCTCAGGAGATCCCGCCGTCGTCTGCCTGCACAAGGAAGGAGCTTACCCCAGCCCAGGGCCGTGCAAGGGTTTAGTGACGTGCTTGAGCCCATTATTTTTAAAGGATTTGTCCAGCTTCTGGAACTGCTGCCCTGAACACAGAGAAAAGGAGTTAAGCCACATTTCCTACGTGCAAGACGGCAGTCAAGCATCCACTCTGCCGGCGGAGGGCAAAGCGGTGCCACGCACAGAAGGCAGCGGGAGCACGCGCTTGGGTACAGAGCAGTTAATTCCCACGGGGCTGCGCTGCAGGAAGGGTTGATGGTCTATTAAAAGCTTTCACGTGATTTCTGGATTCTTCCTCTCCTCCCCAGGCACCCCCATGCCAAAGTATTACAGATAAAAATTACAGCTAAAACAATTTATTAACTAACAAAACAGCATTAAAACAACTAATAGCATTTTGCAAGAATCCTGGCGGCCTGTTAATAATAAAAAAAAAAACCCTAGGGCGGAAGGTTGCAAAACAATGCCCCAAAGTGCAAGTCGGGACAGTCGCCTGGGGCAGAGCCAGGTCTCAGAGACATCCTCGGTCTCTTCTCCAGGAGGAGATCAGCCCATTAAACTCAGAGCCCAATTCCTAACCCAGGCAGCCACCACATCAATCGTAGGGCATCTGTAGGAGGATCTGCTTGATGTTTCCCAGTTGCATCCTTTTCCCCTCCACACCCTGCTTCTCCCACGCTGGTAGGGGAAGCGTCCGCTTGACCCATGCCCAAGACCACCCCACCTTCGAGCCCTTCCCTGCCCCTTGCTGTTTCTGCACCTCTCCCCCAAGGGCTCAATTCAGAAGCAACGCAGAAGACTCTGCCATGGGGAATAAAAAGGCAGCGTGTCTTTTATGCTCTGCCAAAAAAAGGAGGAAAAAAAGTCTGGCTCCTATGTTGCCACAGGTCTGAGGCATCATTCGCCCAGTTTGCTTTGCATCATTGTCAGGACTTTCTGAACAGGATGGTGACCCTAACACTGCAGGATGGCAACTGCAGATCTATCGCATTTAAAAATAAGTGTTTTGCAGTCCTGCAGGGATGCCAGGGTGATTTTTATCACCTACACACCAAAGAATGCCCAGGGCTAATAAGCTGCTAAGAGACATGCTGGAAACTTGCCTGGACAGGAATCTCTTCCTCATCTCTCCACAAAGCTCACGGATCAAATGGCAGCGCAGCAGTGCTGTACGCAGAGCTCTGATACCCTTCGGGCTGTAAAATGGGCCTGCGAGCAGATAAGCTGATCCCTCCCTGTTCAGCACTGAGCTGCCGTAGGGATGTGGCAGCCGCCCGCGCCGGAGGGGCAGGGGCTGTCCCCGAAGCCCTCCGTCCCGCAAGAGAAACAGGGCACAGCATCAGAGAGCACACCAGGGGCTGAGCAGAGCGGGATAAAAGCAGCAAGCCAGCAATTGTTAGTAAGTTATTGTTCTCAATAGGGCAATATATTTTTTTTTTAAAAAACAATTTCTGAACTTTATTTCTTGGAAGACACCCAAGGAGATACTGAACAAATTGAATTAACAACCGTGAATTAAAGTTCCTGTAGTTCTTCCTGCCTGAAGGTCACGAAAAGACACGTGCTCTGGAGCACGTCTGTCCCCCTGCGGTACCCACACTTTGTCCCCAGTCCCGGGACGCCTTCAGGTTAGCAAAGGACCAGAAACAAGAGCAGCCAAGTTGGGCCGAGATGCCTTCAACAAAGAGGTGAGGACAAAACGAGAGGAAGAGAGCAACGCATACAGCTGGGTGCAGGAGAGAGACCAGCAGCAGGAACTCTGTGCTTCTTGCTCATCCTCTGCCTCTTCACAGAAAACAGACATAATCCCACAGCCACTTCCATCTGTCCTGCTGCACCACGCTACTTACAGCGCTGGTAACTGTGACCTGTAATTGCAATTAATCATTGTTTCCTCTGCTTCAAGCAGGAGGGGTATCAAGGAACTTTTATACAAGGGTTATTAATTTCTGGCTTGTAGTCCCGACTGCCTAGCAAAGCAACGAGCCCACATTCTGCTGAGTCCACGCGGCTGTGCCTGGGAGAGGGGACTTGCCTCCCTTTGCATCCTTTGCAGAACAAGGCATAAACAGCCTTCATTCCTCTCTGCACACACCACACTGCTCACAGTTAGTTTAATAGCATAATTCTTAATTCAGGCACATGCATGAAGAGTGAAACAGATATTGCGCGCAGAAAAGTGCTATTTACTTATGGAGATCATTTTTGCAGCTGATGGACTAGAACTGTTCCCACTGTGTGCTCTAATGCTAGACTACTGACAGAGCAGGCATTTTCCTGCTTTTCCTGTATTTCCTCTAAATCCCAAACAGATGGGTTTGCTGGATGGTTAGTCACCCGAATCTGCCACAGTAGAATCAACAGGAATCATAATCCAGCCCCAAAATCCACCTTATCCTTTATAAGGCTTCTTTCAACAGACCCCCAGAATCCATGTCCGATACCAACAGGTGAGCAGTGCAAGACAGAATAGCTGTCCCAGACATCCACAGGGAAGAGTTATACAGAAAGAAAACATATGTTTTCCTCACTTTAAAAAAAAAAGATGCCCAAAACAGGAGTACAGCTTGTTCAGTCCGATAAACCCCATGTGCTGAGCTACATCAGTAACCGCAAGTTCCCACTGGCAGATCCTCTCCAAGGTATTTCCACACTTCAGATTTGTTTTCCTATTAGGAAACAAAGGATTTAGGGCTAAAGCAGAAGTTTGGCTGCCAGCATTGCCTCTGTGTTCTCCATTATCAGATTCAGACACATTTTTTCTTACTGAGCTTAATGACGAACAGACTAGCTGTGATTGCCGATACCCCATCAACTGCTCTTCGCTGTGTACAAACACCCAAAGCCACCCTCCAAAGGAATATGCTAATATCTGTCATTCAGCTGAGAAGAAAGTGGATCTAAAATGTTATTAAGGACAAACAACCCCGGCTCTTTGGAGGGGGGCTGAAGTTGATGACTGACAAACAGCCGGCTACATAAATGTGTCGAACTTATCAAGATGAAATGTGTAATTGCGCACACACGATGCCACATATGGGGCATTCCAGTGCAGCCAGCCATCTGCAGGAAGAGAATATTTTAATTTCACTCAGAAAAAAAAAAAAAAGGCATTTTTATCATTTCCCCTCTATAATTTTGGTCTCTTGCATTGATTTTTTACTAACAATTCCAAGACAGACTACGCATGCTTTGGTTTGAAAAGCTTGCTTTCTTTTACGGCACTGAATGAACCTTTTTTAAAAGGGGAGCTGGGATTTTGGACAAGCACAGCCCCATAACCACCGAGCAGCACAGTGCACAAGCTGTGAAACACAGAATAAGCAACAACTTTTAGACAAATATTCTATCCTAAGCTCATGATTAGTGGGGCAGGTTCTCCCTTCTCAATAGTTATTATTCAAGCAAGCCCAAACCGGACAATTCTGTGATGCAAAAAATAAGGGGAGGAAGAGGAGGATGCTGTCTGATTTAGCTGACATCTGGCTAGTGGTCCAGCGTGCAACAGCTGCCCTGCTCTGTGAATAGCTGCAGCCCAAATTACAGGCTACATTCTGCTCTTTTACACCAGCCACATGAATGTCAGCGTAAGCGGTATTTTGGGTATAAATCCAGGCAAAGTTTGATACAAGTTTCCCAAGAATTATTTCACTTTAAAATAACTTTCCCCTCTTTTGCTTTCTACCCTGACCAACCTCAATGCTCCAGAGATCCAATTCCATTTCATACCCGCTAGTCAAAAAAATTTCAAACAGACACGAGCAAAACTGCTGTAATTAAGCAGCCGTCTCGGGAAGCACGACTTTGCTAGCACAAGCAGCAAAGCAAGTGCCTGCAGTCCCTGTTAAAATGAGTAATGGCTATCCAAAGAGAAAATGCTGCCCAGGACTGCCGATTCCTTCCCCTACCTACACCAGCCCCACGGTCCCTCGCAAGCTGTGCTATTGGGATTTTTTTTTTTTTTTCAATTCTTTTTATGTGATACCTCAGTTAAAATGTAACCACAGTGAGTCCCTTCAGCACATGAAGTGCAAGCATCTGTCAAAGTGACAGCAGAAGCAGCGTAATCCCCTTCGGTCTGGATAAACCAAGTTATAAAGCATGTGCCTCCTGGCCACTGCCGGCCCCGACGTGCAAGCACCGAGCCAGAGCTCCCCAAACGGTGAGGCTGGAGCCAGCGATGCTGCCGTGCTCCCAGGAGCGGATGAGAGCACTTGAAGGGGCACATAGTGGTACCCATCTGACCATCGCTCCACTCTCCAAACGCCATCACGCCCCATGGCACAAGGGAATTTGGCAACGGGCTCAGCAAGCTATGATGGAGAGGCAGGGGAGAGCCCGGGACCCCCCTCGGAGCAGAGCCCCCCACCAGCAGCACACACAGCCGATGCTCCCCAAGGCAGCGAAGGTACAAGCAAGGCAGGTTGAAGCCTCACTCAACAGTGACAAGATCAATGCAAATGGAAAGGGGGAGAAAAGCAGCTCAGAGGAGAGCTGGGGTTGGGACAGACAGGCATGTTGTTCTGCAGCAGAGGGTTTATGATCACCAAAGCCTGTGCTCACTGCATGCCCACCCAAAGCACTAAAAAAAGAAAAGTCATTAGGCTAAAAATTAAGATCATTTAACAAAAACAAGGCAGACTCATCTTATTTGCCTCCTGACATCTTAGACTGTATTCAAGACTGGGTTGGGTTTTCAAGCCTCTCCCTGCAGTTACCCAGGCTAAGCTTTTGTTGGAGGGGGGGAAAAAAAGATCTCTGCCTTCATTAATCACATAAAATTGGGAGCAAGGACTTTCTTTTAACAGCATACCAAGTGTTGTAAGAAAGCTCTCAAGTGTCCAAATGGAATTAAATGATCTTTTTTAACAGCTAAATTTGCAACAGCACCTGACTTCATGAACAGTTCACTAATTTCAGGAGAAATGCTCAAACTTCTGTGCCACTGCAGGCTGGAAAAAGCTTCAGCGCTGTTAGGAGGCCAGTTGGGACTTGGTATGCAATCTGCATTTTAAGCCATGGGAATGACGAGCTTTGCTAAACCCTGACCTTGACAGCCGTTGGGCGTTCATAAGGGATTTTATCTCAATGTCATTTAATACTCTGTAATTACCACAGCATTCAACAGCACCCAACTAGTTGCCATGTTTATTTGTAGCCTACAGTAGTTAGTTATTAGAGAACATAAATTTTATTTTATTTTTTTAATCCTTCAAAATGGATAAAGAACAACGACACCTCTACCTACCTGCAAACCAGGATAAAAGAGGAGGGGATGGGAATACCAGCAACCCAAGTGTCAGACCACCAAAAAGAGGTGTTACATTGTTAATAGAATTTCTTTCACACACTTGTCTACATCCCTTAAAAGTCTTTATTATCATTGCAGAAAATTATAACGAAAACTCACAATCTTGTGTAGCCAACTCACTCTGGTGTGCCAAATTGCCACTGAAAACGTAGCGCCCGCGTCTCTTACACGATGACGATCAATGTTGCCTTCTTGTGCTTCCCCGCAATTCTCTGCAGCTGCCTCCTTCCCCCGTACAAAAACACACAGAAACCCCAAAACGCTGACTGCAGCCACAACAGCAGGGTGAGGAGATGCACTGAACAGCGAGCACGACAGATTTTTGGGAGCTCGGAGCCACGCCTTCGGGCAGCCACCACTCCCTCCATCCAGCACCAAGCAATTGTTTCATGTAATTAGGTTTAAGTGACATTTATGGGTGGACATTTTGGGAGTCACCTCCTTGAGCCCACTGGAGGCTGGTGGGAGAGATGCTCAGGCAGGATGCTCTAGGACCATACACAGGGCTGCGTGCCACCTTGCTGGTCCTTGCTATGGGCCACCCAGGGTCTCACCCCAGTACAGATACGGGACATCTGCCTGAACAAGGAGATGGATCGGACCTGCTTTACTTCCACCATATTACTTCCTTTCCCCCACAAAATATATTTTTTTTAACATATTCCTTGCAATACAACCAAATGAGACAAATCCAGCTATTGGCTTGTCAGTTTCCCCAGCAAAACACAACTGTGCATGAAATAAAATTCATTGCATGGATTCTGTGCTGTGCCGGGAGGCAACCACAAATGCAGGTTTCTCTCCTGGCTGTGATCAAAGCCTCCCCGGTGGCTTTGACAAGCCAGGACAGACCCGCAGACCCGCTGTCGTTCCACAACAGCCGATCTGGGGCTGTGAGCAGAAATGAGCTGCGAGGCGTTTGAGGCTGAGATCAAGACACTGGGAAGCTGGATGATTTTTAAGTTACCGTTATGCATACTGTGCTAAAAAGTGAGACAAATATGAACACTGATATATTTTGATCATGAATTAAACAGAAGTGTGCTCTTCAGAAGGGAGTGCTACAGGAAAGTAAATAACGAGTCACATAGCCAGAAACAGGCTTAGATCAAAAAGAGGTTTACAGACAAACCAGGCAGTTCAGTGCAGATAAGTGTACAGTAATGATGACTTTGATGAGTCTTTATCACACACGCCTCTGTGTCAATGACTTGCAAGAAATAACAAACACGAGAGGAAGGCTCCACTGACACTTCTGTACATCATTAACGAAGAACGAGAAATTGGAACCATAAACATCCCAATATTGAGAACAAGCACAAGGAGGCTGCATTTGAGGAAACTCTGAGCAGCCCCAAGGTGGGAAATGCACTCCACAAAACAGACAGCCTTTGAAATGTTCATACGTCACCCCAAATATCCAACACCCTTGCATTAGTCATGCATGTTCAAGGCATTGCTCACTGGAGAATGGTGTCAGAGGCAAAGATTCATCACATTTAATGATGTCAGGATGAAGCTTAATATTTCAGTTATGTGCAGCTGGACATTACTATACCCTGTGAGCCTTATATGCCCTAAATCATTTTTTTTTTTAACTCATGCATTTTGCACATGGCATGTGGTAATCATTTCAAGCTGGTTCTAGTGGTTTAACTGGTACCCCCTGTAAACTTACTGACCCAAGTTATTATTCAATAAGTTGACCAGAAAAATTCATGCACATGAATGGCACCGGTTAAATCAACAGCAAATCAGCTCTTCATATAAACCCTGCAACTCTGTGCATGGATCAGAATTTAGGGAGAAGACATCCTTGAAAAAAGCAACACACCAAGGCAGAAAAACAACAACACTATTAAAAAAAAAAAAGGAGGTGGGGGGAGAGAGAGAGACATCACGATAGGGAAGAGGGACCCAAATGCAGGCATGAGGCAAAGATCCATGTCACGGGAGAAGCCAGCCCCGGGGCTTAGGGAGGTGCGCTGGGGCAGTGCACTGAGCAGCACAGGTAACTTCGAAACTGCAACCCCTGCCCTGAGACGGCAGCTGGACCAGATGAGCTCCAGACATCCTTTCACAGATTAAATTATTCAGTGAACAGACTGGAGAGGTCATACCTAGACAGGAGGCTCCTAATGGGCAGATTTTTTTTTTCCCTTATACCTTTGTTTAATGCCCAGTGAGGATCAGAGGACTCGGCAACTCCGTATTCCTCCAGCAATTCACCGCACCAGGCTCCTTGCACCGTCTCCCACATTTCTCATTGTACATTCACTGTATGAATATTTCACAGCCTCTCTCACCCCTGAATCACAAAGCTCAGTCCAGGCTGGGCCAGTTTGAATCGCAGTTTCTATTTGTATGTGCGAATATGGAAGAGAGGGCTGCCGAGGCACAGCCACCCCTGAGACCAAGCACAGCACCAGGCACAGCCCCCCTCCTCCTCCTCCCTCTGCACTGCCACAACCCTTCTCAGCATCCCCCGGCTTTCCAACACCATTCAATTTTCTGCACTTTAAAAATTCCCAAAAGACGATGCACACAGAGGTGCCTGGACAGCAAATTTATGCCAAGTGACAATCAGTGGTCTTAGTTTCACGGCTCCTTCAGAAGCAGACCCAGGACCCAGCAAGGGGTGACAGATTAAAACCCACGGCTCCAGACAGAATGAACACAGGGGCATTTCTGCAGACCGACAGCTATTTCTATGTGAACCGAGGGACCCTGGAAACCTCAGAAAAAGGCAGCAAGGTTCGCACATCCCCATGAGAGAGGACCCCAGAGCAGGGCGCAAGCAGGCTGGGGATGCTGCTGGCGAAGGGCGCGCAGCTCGCGGGCAGCGCGGCGCACACAGCGTCCCAGAGTCCTGGCGGGCAAACGCGGCTGGGTCCGAGGACAGCACAAAACCTGCGAGCCATTATCCTGTACAATAAAATTGCCATCCTTAGTTAACAGCATTTAAAGAAGGAAAGAAAGCAGCCTCAGCATAAAACAGGATTAGCTGATTTTTGCAAATTATCTTCTCCCTGGTCTTATTGCTTAATGAATAGCAGACACCAAAACTCCCAGAGAGGGTGGTTGTAAAAGACATCGCTATTTACGGGAGGCTATCACCCCACCGCCCGCACTGAGAAGCGGCACAGCACCCCAGGCTGTCCTGGGGCAGCCCTACTTAGCGCTCCCTCCTCTGCTGGAAGAGGGATTTCTCCTAGGCCTGAATACTGCCTTGCTGGGGAGGTGGAAGGTTAAAAAAAATCTCTCGAATTTCTAGAAGACAAGACTAGAATTCAAGATCATCTTGACAAATTGGAGAGATGATTCAATTAGCTCAGCCGAGAGCCCAGGGAAGTCCTCCACCAAAGAGCAGGAGCCACACAGGCTGACAAACGCCAGGACGGGCAGGAGCACAGCGGACAAAGCACCCGAGGCCGCTCACGGGCCAAAACCACGCAGGCACAAGTGGTGATGCTGAGTGCCATACATAAGACAGGAGAAAATTGTTCTGCTCTGCATCAGAGGGCAAGATATTAACTGAATACTGAATCCACTCTGTTGTACCAGATGTTAAGGAAGGTGCAAGAGAACTACAAGAAATCCAGAAGAAAGCTACAAGAATAGGGGCTGGTTTAGGAAACAAACTGTAGGGTTCCTACCAGACTCCCGTTTGGCTAAAGAAAAGCTGGTTTGAAGTCTGTCGATAGTGTTTGCCCCATCCTTTGTACTGCTTTCCATCAAGATGCAGTTTTAAATGAGATTAAACAGATGCCTCTTTGCCCCAGATCAGCAACACATGCTTTTGCCTTCTCTAAACAACTCATCCCTAGCAGCTTTGGTTTTAATAGCCATTAGGGAGAAAAGGAAAAAAAAAATAGAGACATTAACACTTCTCTAGTCTCACTCCTTGAGCCAAAAGCTATGTGATGGGTCTAATGGTATGAGGGATAGGGAATCCAGAGGCTAGCTCTAAAGTATCACTTCTGAGACCACACTGCCCCACCAGCCAAAAAGAAATTTCAGTATCTATTCGCAGACCAGCTTGCTAGCAAGCCATATATGAGTAAAGACCTAGAAGAAATTGTACTGGTATTAACACAAGACACGTGATGCAAAAGCAAAAGAGTTTAAATGAAAAAGCTGATTTCTGTTGTATCTCTTCCTTCCTCTCCTCCCTGGAAAAGCACAGCGAGGAGCAGGCTGGGGCACACGCACTTCCACCTCCCGGGGACCGCCAGAACAATGCTTAACAGTGGTATCTGCTGACCGGTCTGCGGTAGCGTGTGACTCCAGGGACGCCGATGCTCATCTATCAGCCCAACTGCTGCCAGGCAGCCCCTGGGGACCGCGTCATTCAGCGCAAGGAAGTCACCAGAGCATCCTGGCTGGGTTCCTGGGCATCGCTCCTCTTGCAAAACAAGGCAGAAATGCCGAGATGTAAAAATCCACCGCAACACAGCAGGCACCTTGGGGTCTCAGAAATAAAAGCTTGTTATTAGAAAGCTGTCATGGGAGCAATGACAATGCAATGTTTGCATTGCCTTTATACACTGAACATTGCTTTCTGGGATTTTTTTTTCCCCTCATAGGACAGGAAAAAAAAAAGTTATTTTAGAGCTAAATTCTATACAGCTTCTCCAAACAGAAATGGCTCATCCACACTGCTGGGTGATCTGAGCCAAGGCACCAGTCCTGGCCCTTGTGCTAAATCATGCAGGCTGGCTTGCACACAGACCCCAGACCAAGTGCCCCCTCTGCTCCCTGCCTCCAGGATCCATCTGATCCACTTCCATCCAGGGACTAGGAACAAATGAGGAGACGGGGTGTGAACTGGGGTACCACCAGCCTTATGCAAAAGCAATACAGGGAAGAGTTAAAAAAATAAAAAAGTATCAAACCAACAGCATAGGAGCACCCACAGCTGTATTTCACAGGAGAGGAACCCACAGAAATCCATTCACAAGCAAATAAGATGAGCACCAAAGGGAGCATCCAAAAACCCAGGAAAGTCAGCTACAGTGCTAACTCTCACATTTAGAAATATTATGCAATTTATTACATTGCAACAACACCCCCCCATCCATAGCCACAAGGAGGAGGCCAGGCATGCTCTGCCTCATTGGGTTTACTGTCCTTCTGGTGGAAAAATGTTGTTTCATGAAAGTCTGGGGGTGGTGTTGAGTGTAATGCCAGTAGTTGTATAAAGTAATTGTTACTTGTCATACAAATTTTATCTAAAGAGCAGCAGAGTAGCATTCCCCAGAGCCATACACCCCTGGAGATACGCAAACGCACAAGTACACGGTATGGTAAAGTAGTACCCGTTATCTGAGCTGCCGTGTACTCACTTACAAACATTAACATCTCGGTTACAAGTCATTTGTCTTCCTTACTGCCCAGCTACACTGGACAAACAAAAAAAATGACCTCATGTTATGCTAATTTAATCAATATTTCATGCAAGGCAGATACAAGTTGAGATGGTCTGTCCATATGCAAATTTGAAACGTAAAGGAAAATTCCCTTTAGCATACAGTCTAGCATTAGCAAGCCATTTCATAGGAAGGGAATTTTCAGTAAATTGCACATTTAATTTCCATGTTATGGGAAGTGGTTTCCCTTAGTTCTTCCAGCAGTCACCTCCTGCTATTAACGACCACAAGCAATGCAGTGACCCTTATAACGTCTTATTTCACAGCAAATATTTTAATTTCTGAAGGTGAAATGTGAGATGTACTCTCCTATAACACTTATCTTTATGGTTCTCTTAATTCTTTAGAATTTATAGTCTCCACTAAAAGCACACAGAACATAATTGAAATAGATTTTCCAAGATATATCTGGATTATTTTAACCTACCTTTCCTTGTTAGCCATTTATATTATCTTTTTCTAACAGAGGAAAAAAGTATTTTCACACTAAGAGCTTCACCAGCAGCTTTTTAAACTTAAAAAAAAATTTAATGGCTTTTTAAAAAAAACATTGGTTCTGGCAGCAAAGATTTTCAGAAATCAGGATGTGAGGGAGGGCTTTACAGCCCCAACATTTTCCCATTTCATCCAAATGGATCAGTCTCTCAAATAAAGGCATTAACACTTCCTTGAAATTATGCCTGAAAACAAAATGTGCAATTTTAGAGATCCTAGAAAAAGTACGAATGACGAGAATGTACGAGAATGACTGCGGTCCGAGTCAGCCCTGAGGACGGGTAAACGGCATTTTCCAAAAATCCTTTCTGCTTATAGGAGCCCCACTGTGCTCTGGGAGGGATCACCACACCTCCCAGTTTGAGGGCCAAAGTGGGCGAGTGCCCAGCAGAACCCACGGAGGCAAGCTTAGGCTTGCCGTTAGGCAGAGGGGACCAGAAAGCCCCTCCGGATCCCTCCACCCTACTGCATCGCATCTGTTAGCCAGGCAGACACAGCAGCATCAAGACTGGCCTTGCAGCCTACTAACCTTCTCTAACTGCTTTTCATTGTGGTTTTTTCCCTCCAGAAAAAAGAAAAAATAGAGACAAATAGAACAGTTTGAAGAATGAATGCTTTTTCTAGTGTTATCACTGCAGCAATAGGCACATATGGGAACTCAATGAGAGCTCAGTTCTGATTTATGTTTGATATTTCATTTAATTGAATTTTGCAAGAAAACTGTTTTCATTATTGAGAAATGGACCTCCCATCATGCAAAGGGGGGGGGATCAAATGCTTAAACTCTGCCTCATTTAGCAGTGACACTTTTGGAATGAACAATAGCTTCATACATAAATTTGCTTGTTTGGCTGCCACAGATATGAATTGTCAGGGCATTTTAGAACAAAAGAAATGACACGTCAAAGCAAATCTATAGTTCAGCTAATCAAAATGCCATGTTTTAAATATTCAGGTTGTTTTACACCAAAAGAAGGCATTTATCAGAAAGCATATAAATTGACAGGGAATCTAAGATGTAAGTGGAATGCAGAAAAAAATAAGGATTTTCAAGTACATACACGAAATTTATTTCCGTATGCACTTTATCAACCACCACCACCTCCCCATCCTCCAAAAAAAATACAACACATCATTGAAAAGCATATCCTCTGCCTCTTTTAAGCAATGAAAACATTAAAGCCACCTAAAGCATTTTAGCTAACGAAGCTGGCTCAGCGTTTTGCATTGCTCAGAATGACAGAGTTTGTCACAACACTTTGCAAACAGCCCTTGCTAGACCGGCCAAGCTTCTTCCCAGTCTTTCCACTAAGTTTTATCCAGGTACTGGTTTGCAGCTTCCAGAGCTCAGAGTGGTATCACTGATAGGGAATGGAAACGTTGGGCACATCTGCAAAGCTCTAACTTTCTGCAGGCAGCCTAAGGAGGAGGAGTGCGAGGGGATGCGTTTGGTGTCTCTAACGCATAGATGCACTCTTTACCTGTAAGCAGGTAAAGGTATAGAGATACCTTCAAGGATACTGCACCAGAAGCTTACTTACCTATGAAAAAAAATGAAGGCATTGGGTACAAAATTTTGCTCATTTTGTGAGTATTTTTGTGAGTCCCCTGCAGGACTTCTGCTGCTTGCAGCCAGGCTCCTTGTACCCCTTAGCACAGATTTCATCAAGCCCTGCTCCCCCCCGGACCTCTCTGCTCCTGCCAGCCTGCGCTGAAGTTACAGTAAAACTTGTCAGAGCAAAAACCTTATTATGCAGGCACGACAGCCCTCTGTGCTTAGCTGCTCACAGCACAATGCCGGGTTGTGGAAGCTTAACATTATCTCTTAAAATTTAAGCCCCATTCGTTTATTATTATTGCCAGAATAGTTACTAGGTTGCAAAGAAAACACTCCAAAGGGAGGCTTTTACAGCAGTTGGTCTGTCTCCTGCTTCCCGCGCTTAGGGGGTTAAGTCCATTGCCAGAGTTTTGTCTTTGCAATACAAACACGTTTCAGAGCGCGTAAAATCCCACTAAGCCCACCGAAGATGTCGGTCCGGTGGTGAATCTCACCACTGCCTATGTTCTGCAGCCTACAAACCTGCAGATAAGCTTCCTGGAAAAACATCTCTTCTAGTCTCTCACAGCATGGAAAGCTGCTACATCCCAGAGGCACAAAGAAAAAGCCACAAAAGGTCATACGCAGACTTTTGAAGAATTTGAGGAGCTGGGCTTCACAGTCCATTAACGAGCTAGGAACCTAACAGATTAACCAGAGTTCAAGACAGAGCAGCTGGGGCCCATCTCCACGGAGAAAGGAGCAGCATTAACTAGCTGCAGTATTGTTAGCCATAAGGAAAATATACCATGCCATCAGATATTACGATTATCGCAATGTTCTTCTGCATCTGCCACTTTTAGCCCATCTTTCAGCAGGTCCCAAAATCATCCCCCTACCAGGCTCCTGACTGACTCTCTATCCCACATGAAAAAAAAAAGGTATGAAAATAATTCAGTTTACCAAAGTCCCTGCGTAAGACGGGTTTTTTGCATACCCGCCCAGGATTTCTGCTTCACGGCAGGTATAGCACTGATTCTGGTAGGAGGGGATTTACAGACTGCAGCCCCCAGCCCAGGGACCGGTGGATGTGCAAAAAAAGCTGCAGAACGAAGCTTCAGAAGAGACAGCAGCTGCCTACAGAAAAGACATTTTGTCAGGCTAAAAGACCAGGGTGTTTGCTACAGGAGGCTTGTGCTTTAGGGTCACTGTGTTCTCGACTCAGCAACAATAATTTATGGCAGTCTAAAGTCACAGACAGCAAAGCGACTTCATCACCAGAGATGTCTTGCTGTATCTGCAAAAGAGCGTGCTGTAGGATCAACGTGCCCGTCCCAGACGCGTGGCAAACTCTGACACCAGCACTGCAAGTTCCTAAGGTTCCCTGAGAGACTGAACTCCTGTTGCGTTTCTATTAAGCGGCTAGATTGGTAAACATTTAAGCTCAAGACTTAAACACCACCACCTAAAAAACCCATAAACATTGCTACATCTAGTGCTGCTAGGCTATGATGTCAATTGGATTTGAAAATAAATGGTACTAGCAGCTATGTGTACAAGTGTCTTATTTCTCCGATTCCCCAAGAAGCTGTCCTTTAGCAATCTGACAAACCCGGCGATTCCAAATGACTAAACACTTTTTGATCCCTTCAAGTGACAGCTAAACAGCAGCATCTAACACTTCGGAGCTTTACTTTGGATATAGCTGCAAGAAAAAACATTCATAAGATCTTTAACTGCAGCTATGAAGCAAAGAACCTTTGAAATGTTTCTTCTCACCAATTTGAATAACCAACATTTCTAGGAGAAACCCATCTCTACAGCCTCTCCAGCGAGTGCTGAGGCAGATGGCATGCCTGCCCAGGAGATAGCTTTTGGTTTCTCTGCTTTGAAGAAAAGCACAGGACTGAGAAAAGCTCTGTTCTCTGCACGACCAGAGCTCTCCTGCCCCAAACCCACACTGCCCGGTTTTCCCGCATCCAAACCAGGCACCTCTGCCTGCAGCATCATCCGTGCAAACAGAGCAACGAGCACTGATCTGGTGGGGACGCAAAGCAGTGCTTCAGCCGTCATGTAAAATACAGGTTTCACACACCTGCCACGTATATACTGCAGCGCTTCATTATTCGGACTGGACGCGTGGCAAGAAAGGCACCATCGCCACATACATTTCACTGGGGTTCTTGATCTCCCATTTTAAATGACTAAAAGTTCTCTATTACTGGGAACTACATCTTTTTTTTAATTTTGAACCTGTCTCCCATAGAAGTAGTTAAGCAGCAAAGACAGTGTTACAGGTGGCTGTATAGCTATGATAGTCACACTTCCCAGATTGGACTGGGGTTTGGACAAAAGATTGCTGTCTCCAAAAAGAGCGAAGCAATGCTACATTTGGAAACATTATTAGACTATTTAGTTCTTTATTAGTAGAGCCATTGAGATTTATCGCCTACAGAAAAGGGTTGTTCAATCAACAAGGAGCAACCGAAGTGAAAAAGCATTAATGTTACCGCTGAGGCAATTATTGTAACATGATCACAATTCCTATGCATCTTTAATTTATGCCAACACAACAGATTCTCTAATACATGGATCCCTGTTTCATTAAGATAATATGATTTGTAATAATAATATGAGGTGGGTGAAACAGAATCCAGTCTCTTAACACTTGAGCATTGCTTTCCCTCGGGGGATATCAGTGTACAAAATGGGGTTTCCAGCAAAGTGCTTGTAATCTCAGAAGCCAGTGCACCTATTAAACACTTAGTAGGGCTCCAGCAGAAAGACAATACCAGAGACAACAGTCTCAAGCGAGATAAATATCTCAGTCCGGCTCTCAGGAGCAGAATGCTGGTTTAGTTCCATTTAACGTCTTATCTACCTGGAAACTCAAACAGGCAAGAATGTCATCGCCCTCCGAGGAACAGAGCGGTGATTCTCCGATCCCACGCGGCTCCAGCAATGCAAGCTCGGGCAGACAACCAGTATGTCGTGGGGAAAGCGACTCCCTGGGGCCAGTTCTCCTGCCACGTGTCTCTGGTCCAAGGGTGATGCCTTCCTTTGGCAATCTTGAAATGCAGACCCAAAGGGATGGGAATGCCTTGATCCAAGAAACCAATCTGAACTAATTCTCCAAAATTTTGTGGGTTGGTTTTTTGCTCCTCCTTTTTGGAGGAAGGAGGGGGAAGAGGGGACTGGGCACCAAGAAAACAAGCTGTTCTAACCAGAACACAAAAAAGAGGAAGATGAAGGAGATTTCTATTAATGGAAAAAGTCTACTGCACTGTAATCATTACTGAAAGATCAGATCCTACCAGGACACTGGTTATCTCCATTCATCTCCTAATGAACGCTTATCTGAGGGCTACGTTAGAGCTGGTCACAGACCCTAGTCCTACCACAGCACAGAGTTTTTGACAAACTTTAAAACTTCTAAGATTCTTCCCTTAATACTTCACTGGGTTGTAGAAGGGACCCGGTTTTGTCAGGAAGAGACAGGCACCAGTTGCAGCAGAGAGGAATGCCCGTGCTGTGTACAGCCAGCGATAGTGCAAGGGCGCAAGCCACACTAAGTCTGAATTTCAGAGCAATATAATGGAGAAGGGAAAAGTGACTCCCTTTCAGGATGAGTGCTCAGCTCTGGATGGAGATATTCACAGAAGGGAGAAAAAATAATCTCAAAGCACCATTTGCTCATTATGCTTAAGACGTTAGAGTGAACCTATCGGTTTTCTCGCATCAGGGAAGCGGCAGCTTTGCTGACCCCCGTGCGTGCCAGCAGACCCCTGCCGCAGCACCCCCCCACCGAATCCAGTCCTGCCCTGTGCCTCTTCAGATGCCCTCTTTGACAGCCACATTTTTTCCATGTGCAGACCTCTAATGTGCTGCTGTTCTTGTACAAACCACATGCTCCTCTTAAATCTCACGCCCATGTCCTGGCACCAGCTTTGGCTCTCAAAGGAAACAACAGAGGAATGACATTTCTGTTCAGCCCTCTGACTGCGGAGGTATCGCATCATCCACACCTGCTTCCAGAGGGTATCATGCAATAAAGCAAGAAGGAGGGAAAGCGAGGAGCGTGCACAAAGCTCAGCCCTTTCCATGGAAACCCCCCCGTTGGATGCCCTGTGGAAAACCCCAGCTCTGTTCATGAAGCAGGTACCCATGCAAGGGCAGCTCTACAGACCTCCTCGGTCACGTTAGCTGGAAGACAACAGCTTGGGTTTATGAAAAATGGAGGCTGTGACATTTGTTTTTTTGCTGAAACAGATGTTTTTAGCTAACAGGCATTTTTCTGTCCAGCTCTCAAATTGATTTTTTCCTGGATTCTCTACACAGTGCCACTGTTGTGTTATACACTGAAAATATTTACAAAGGCATCAAAATTAACTCTGGGTAGGACTTTGGCAAGCAGGGGAGGGAGGCCAAAAGAAAGCAATTCTACATGTGGAGAAGAAGCTGTCTCCTTTCATTGCAATCAAAGAAACAGAGCAACTGGAGGACCAGCTCTGAAGTCGAGTAAGATGAATGGCAACCACAGCAAGGGCCATAAAAACACCAATAAAAAGTAAGTTGCCATAAGGGAAATACCCAGCTCAACACCTCTCCAGCAAGGTAAGCATAATAAACTCACTCCTAACATGCACATCAGTTTATTTTTTCAGGTGCAACCTAAATACAAAACCAGGGAGAGGTGCAGGAAAAGCAGCACCTGAATTAAATTCCATCCGCTATGTAAATAATCTTGCTTGTTGATGGAATTAGTTGCACAATTTAGATCAACATAATCTGACCTTAAACAATGGAATTAACAGCCAAAAGCCAGTGCTCCCCCTTCCCTGGGGGCTGCAGCAGTTTCTCTGCAAACCCCTTTCTCCGACCCTCAGAGAAGCGATTCCTCCTGCGCCTGTCTCGGCACCTGTCAGAGACCATGTTTTATTTTACTTTGCACCAATGTAAAGAGGTTCTAAATATTCTGGAATTAAAACGATCACAAAACATGAAAGTGCTTATAAGGCATTTCCACGTTCTCCTTGTCTGGCAAGTGAGTGGCTGATTTACAAGCCAGCTGTCAATACAGAACAGTTGCTTACCTCATTTTACAGGAAAGCAAAAAAGTACTAAAAAAAAAAAAAGATACTTGCAGTGCAAAATACTATGCGAAATTGCTTTTTTTCAACATGGCAATCAGAAGTGTGTGTTCGTCACTGACCTGTCAAGGAAAGATGCCTGTTTAGCTTTCAGATGAGCACCCAAGAGCTGGAAGCTGCTAAGCAAATAGCCAGAGACCACCCCAAAGTTTCCAAGGCTGCAAAGCAGCAGCCAGCATGTCCCTACAGCTGACAACCGGCCTTTCCTCTGCGCATCTGCAAGTGTGCACTTACCTGTGTCAACACAAAGCAGGATCCCACAGGCTCCATGCACCCTAAATGTCAAAGGAAAGATAATCCTTGCAGTTAATGTTTATCTAGGCCAGCACACAGTTACAACTCTCAAAGGAAGACTCCGGCTTGAAAGTGTGAAATGTTAATGCCTGCGGAGGGCGGATGGCAAACGCTTCGCTCCATTTGGATGTAACCCTTACTAAAATGGAAAGAGAATACCAAACAGCTGTCCCATGCACCCAGGGACACCTCTGCAGTTTTCCTGAAAGAAGGAACCAAAATTAAAGCAGAAGAAAGCATCAGCGTCTGACCTTACAGCTACCAATTACATCTGCCCAAGCCTCTGCTTATGATGCAGCAGCAGATGGTATTTCTCTTTCCTTAAAGAAAACATCCATGCTTTAGGGAACTGCATGCAAGAATACCGTATCAAGAAGGGCAAATCTCGCATTGCGAGAGAGAGGGAACTGCCTTTCAAGTTCGACATTTTCAAGTTTGAAGAATCTGGCACTTTTCTGTACAAGGAAACCTCAAAACTGCCTCCTTACTATTTGCTGCACCATGCTATTCACCACTTGTCCCAGCAGCCTGCAACACGACCATCTTGGTGCAAGTCTGGGTAGTGCCCTGGGGCAGCCACAAAGACACATAAAGCGTCCCGATGCAGCGAAACACCAGCAGCAGCAGATGGATGACCCAGGTCTACCACGCTGCTCTGGAAAACAAACAGCTCCCAGTTACAGCTCATTCCCCTACCACGTTCACCAGAGGTACCTGCACGGGGTCTTCCCCTCCAGCCGGCCCAAGGGGACACACCAGACCAACCCTGTCCTCGTCCCTGACCAAGCACCAGCCCCACAGCTGCTCTCGCCCGCTGCTGAGGCTCCCCAGCAGCCCAATTTGGAGACCCCAGTCCCTGCTGCAGCGTTTTGTACTTTCTTTCTGAAATGCTGCTAGGCAGAAGTTTTTGGCAAGCCCCCGACTCAGCCCTATGCCTCCGCCGCTTGTTCTTCTGCCCCCAAAAAAGCAGTTGGCCATGTGCTGCTCTCTCAAGTGACTCAAGAGTCTTGGACCAGCCCTCACGTAGCTGGAGGCTATTACTGGGCTGCATGAGGCAGCTGGAAAATCCACAATTTCCATGTCTTTGGCCAGCCCCTCTCCATTACACATAGACAGTTTTGCAGCCCCACGTACAAGCACCGCTGGGCAGTTCAGGTGCACTGACCTCCCCGGGTTTCCAGCCCCCCACTAGTGCTAACCAGCTCCTGTTCACTGAGCTGGCCCCTTAATCCGATTGAATTCCCCATCGACACTGCACTTCCTAACACCCCTCAATCTGCTACACTGCCTTGCTTGTTAAATTGCTATTAAGTGATTAAAACAAGACTCTTGCCTACTCCCCAGACACCGTGTCAAAGACGCGTTAAACTGCTTTTTTAAATTTTAATTATTTAGCTATTGCAATCATATTACACAACCCTTATCGTAATCATTCATTAACCTTTGGTTTTAAACAATTAGCAGGCCTCCGCAACAATAATAACGTTGCGTTCGAGTTTGTGAAGTTTGTTAAATAGCACGAAGGAGGAGGCAGCACTGCCCTGTAGCTGCATACGATGAGAGAGGAAGGGACAGGTTGGTACGAGATGCCTTGCTATTGAAGTTATGCAGAAGGACTACACAGCTGGCAGAAGAGCAGTCAGTGCGACTGCAGAAAGATGCTTCCAGCCCGCTGCCAAAGGGCAACCAGACGGTACCTCCGGCAGAGGTCAGAAGGCAGGACGCCTCTCCTCGCTGCTCGCAGGGCTGTGCGAGCCACCAGCTGTGCGCTGCATGAAGCCGCGGACCACATCCTCAGCTGGAGAAGTCAGGGCACGTCCTGCAAAACCAGTGATGCGACAGCACTGTACGCCTACATCTGCCAGCCAGCAAACGCTTCAGCTCTGCGGCTGAAGGAACAGACCTTTTGCTGTGAAAGCGCTCAAGCAGGAACAAAGCACGTTCCCCATAATGGGATGAAAGCTGCCCACAAAAGCAACCTGGTTAGGAGCAAGACCAGTGGTGCACAAATAAACATCCACTTCCATTTTTTGCAGCTGTAGTGATGAACTACATCTCAATCAAGCTAGTCCAAACCTCCTTCATGCAGGGGACCTTTCAGCAGAACTGTTGTCATCAGCAAAGCTGCTAGAAGTGTTCAGTTGCACCTATATGTGCCATTAATATGCATGGTGTTGGCCAGCAACTATTACAGACCCTATTACTATACCCTACTATCGTCAATGAACAACTGTCATCTCCTCCTCTATGCAAGTTAGGAGAGACCATGATGATATTACAGGAGGCAGAGAAAGCAAAACCTACAAACTGACTCTTGCAGCATCAAGCACTGAAAAAAGAAGTCAGATGGCTGAAAACAGATGTAGTCCTCAACTGTTCCCCTTCACCTCTTACAGCCAGGCAACACAGACCTGAAAAATGCACATGCTGCAAGGTCCCGGGCAGGAAACCATTCCCGCACGGCATCCTCTGCATGGTTTTAGGCTGCAGAACAACACACACAACGAAATAAATAAATAGATGGACACTTCTATGCAGTGTTACATTACAGTAAAGGAGAATTCAGCCCAACAGAACAGCCGCCCCTATGCTACAGGGGTTTAAAAGCTAATTAAAAACCCAACATAATATTCTGCAAGACTGTACCATAGTGCATAAAAAAATACGATTATGTAGTAAGGACAAGGCAACTGCACTTTGAAGGAACAACTATGACTTAGCCTAAAATGTCATTACTAGTAGGAAAATAAACAAACCAAGGACACTCCATTTTATGCCATTAAGCATTTCAAAGTATCTGGGTGACACCACTGTACTAAGTAACAGACTACTCACTTTCCTATATGATTTGTTTAATAGGCAGCTGAAAACATTAGAAAGACAAAAGGGAGGTTTTATATTCCGATCATTTACATTTTATCTATATTAACAATCAAAAGCATCATAAGCAGTGAAGGAACTGTTGTCAGATATCATTTTAATGACATGCATCCTTCTAAGTGTATCCAGTGTTCCTCATATCATTAGAAGCAGGGGAAAAATTAATAGAATGCTAATGGCCAAGCAAACTCTGAGTACAGTTACTATTCCTTTTTTCCATTCATGTTATCAGCCCATATTCTAGCTCCATTTCTTATCGAAGATCGTTTGAAGAAATAAAATAGAAATTTGAATATACTGGCTGACTACTTAGTTTTCTCCCATACTCCACTACACCTGACGGGCTACCAGAAACATGGGCAAAGCTACTTATTTCTGTGCCTTCACGTCCTTCCTTCCCACCTTTTTCTGCTGTGATGCTGAGACCACAGCTCTTCACATGCTCATCATTACACCCATTTTTTCGCATCCCCTTTTTGTCCATACTCAACTGCTGTCACCTGTTTTACACTTGGACTGCAAACCCCAGGGAGAAGCAAGATCAGACACAACAGCACCACTGCCCCTCGTAGGGGCTGGGTACCAAGAGTGGTGTGTGTATTTATAAGCCAATGCTACATCATTGTCATTCAGGTGGACAAGTTGCCCCTAATCCTAGATTCCACCATCATTTCCTTATTCCTAAACAGAGGCTCCCTGATGATCCCTTCCTTTCAAAGGACAAAAAGAAAACCAACACTGGAAAGGTCAGAAAGGATCAACAGGACAGCCCGTTGGTATTCTACCTTGTACTCTTGTACTTTTTACTAAACTAGATATCCAAAAAACTTCTAAGAAGTGCGCACGTGCACAAAACTCGCTGTTTTTCCCCCACCTGTACCTCCGCGCACTCCCAGAGCGGCACGCAAGGAGCAGTACGTGCGTTGCTGTACCAGGGGTACCCGTGCATTGAGAGGAGCGGAGGAACAGAGAACGCCACTGAAGAGCAGAGAAAGTCATAGTCCGTTAGCTGTAATTAGAGGAAAGACTAATTTATGAAGCAGATAAACTTGGGTGTATAAATTAGCTCTATACAGTAAGTGCACAGAAGGTAATGCCTTCTGAAGAGTTTACATCGTTCCCTGATAATCAACGCTTAATTAGATCTTTTTACCTTAATGCAGATTTTTGCGCTCTAATGTTACTGCTGTCCTTTCACCATCTCACCCTTTCCCCCGAACATTAGTGGCTTTGTCCTCTGACAAAAGCCCATCGCAAAGGGGAAAGTGCCAATGTAATTAATTTTTCAGTAAAAGCCAAGTTGTTGTTTTCCCTGAAACATTTTACACTTCAGAAAACGTCAGAAATGTCAGAGTCCATAAGCAGAAACAAAATCAGAGATCTGCTTCCCTATTAATACTGCATGACCTCCTCAACCATCTCACTCCGGGAGAGGGAGACGGGGAGCAGAGGAGCCAGCAACCACGGCCGAGGAGGGGAGGGGGGCCAGGAGCTAAACAAAGTATTAGCCACTCACAGGTTAGAAAAGCAAACAAATTTAAAATATAGGGAGCACAGAACCAAGTGCCTCTGCCTTGGGAGAGGGATGAAAAGGTGGATGCTCTTCTGGAGAAGGGGCATGCAAAGCCTGGAGGAGAACAGGGAAGCAAGACTTGATCCTCAGTCCCCAATCAGTCTTAAATTCCTTCTCCAACACCTCGGCATGCAGAGGTGGCAACCCAAAATTATAATTGTCTATAGAGAAGATGGAAGAAAAGAGCTATGTTGACTCTACTTGTCTATCAGAGGGATCTCCTAAGCCTCCCTTCAGTGCATCACTCAAGACGAGGCAGGGGGTCATTTTCAGAAATAACATGTAGGAGTCCTGTTTTCTGTCCCCTTTCACCCTTGAGCTTAGCTGCTGCTGTTTTATTGCGACCTCAGCTCCTCCAATACGTGCACAAACACTCCTCCTGGAGCCTTCAAATATATCACAGTGAGTTATGTGCACTTTCAGACCTCTACAAAACCACAAGAGGAGATCTATCTCTGCTTCCCCAAGAGAGCCTTGGCAGAAAGGCTCAGACACAACGGGCATTGGCCATGGGAAACACCAACCCCACTTCCACAACAGTTTTACAGCCCTAAAGATCTAAGGGCTCAGGTCACCACCTGACTTCATCATTTTGTGTAGCTAACAGCTGGGTTTAGTACCAAAACCTGGTATTAACAGGACAGATTAGCTCCAAGCCAGACTAACTCAAAAGTGTAGTTTTGGTACAACTTAAAAATGAAGCTTTTCTCTGGCCTGCTGGTGGCCTCTCCACTTTTTATTGCCCCATGAACCATGATCAGCAATGTTACTTGTAGAATTGAGCAGCACTTCATCCACAAAAGGGTGACACCAGGCTCAACTTGGGCTACTGCAGCATCTTCTCTGCAGCTCCTGCCACCTAAAACAGGCTCAACTCTTGTTACAGGTAAAATTGCATCTTTTTTTTTCTTCTCTTGTTCCATTTCTCCTCCTCTCCTCTGAGCACATTAAGGAGCTCTGAACATTTTCTGGCACATTCACAGAGTTTAGAGTTTAAAAAATGGTATTGAAATGCCTTCCATGCAAGGATATCCACACACTCTTTAATTTGCTCACACTGACTCCTGCAGCATTGCAAACATGAATAAAAAGGCAAGGCACAGCCATTTACAGGATCAGAACGAAAATTTTCATTATGAACGCATCAGCGAATCACTAAAACTCAAACTTATGAAAGATTTGTTTATGAACAAGATTTGTTACGCTCATCTATTGCACAGACTGATTACAGGAAGAGTAAAACAGCAATGTGGACACCTGAGAAGGTTTGCAAGCCCCCAGCAGGTATTATTCACGCAGATCTAGCTGTTCGGAGGTGACACGTCCCTAACATCATATATACAGAGGATAAAAAGCCCTCTCACATTCTGCAAGCAAACTCACTTTAACTGCAGCTTTTGAGCCCCTTCCAAATCTCTGAATGAACGATCACACTTCAGAACAGCACAATAGCTTTCTGCAGCAGACATTTCGATTAAATATTATAACTGATTATAGGCAGAGCTGGTAGCCCTGCATATTACCCTTGCCTAATGCTTCTGATCTTTAGACCCTATTCCTACTTACCTATAATTTGGCCAAGCTCTAACCATCTGGACTGCAACTTTGCATGCCTTTTGTCTGCCTCAGGCAAATTTTAATTTCAGCCAAAATGGTTTGACTGCTTCTGAGAACAAGGCAGAGGAGAAAGATTTATCTTTTTTTTTTTTTTTAACTACAGTAAAAAAATCCTGCTGACCTTTTCTTTAATTAGCTAAAGCATTTCCCAGACTTTGAAGCAGAACTCCACTTCTGACAGGATTTTGTGAAAGTCTGTATAAACATGAACTTTTCTGTCACAGTTTGGGGATGCGGTTGAGTTTGGGTTTTTTTGCTGTATCTGCAAGAATGTACCCAGATCCAACTCACTTGTGCTTTGAGGGGAGGGGGAGAGAATAAGAGTGGAAATTTTTTTGGTTTTCAACCTTGAAACCTCCTGCTTTTTAAAAGAGAGCCCAGGTTTTGGTGCATTATTGCTCCTTTTTATTAACTTAAAGGGAAAGTTGGAGTACTTGGACACTGCTCCTCCAGCTCCTTGCCTTGCCAGCTCCAGAAGTCAAAAGCTGTGGAGTGTACGAAGCCAGCATTAACCAAAGAGGCTGTAACCAAACCCAAGACCCACATCTTGAATATATATATTGCTACACTGCAGCGAACACAATCAAAAAAGGTCTTAATTAGGCTCCTTCTGAATTTCAGCTTTTCTGTCTGTGGAAGAAACACGCTACTACTCAGCGTTGATCATCATGAAACAGCATGAAAATAACATATTCACACGCAATTGAAAATTTTGAGGAATTCTGTCCTTAAGTGTCATTTGAAAGTACTAAGAACCAGGCATCAAACAACGAGGGGAAGGAAAATGGCTCATTAAGGGACATTCATTCAGTGCCCTTACACAATGGAAGAAGCTTGTGGAAAAATACACGATGCTATAATTAAAGGCTGTATTCTAATGCACAGGACACAAGAAGCCAAACTGAGGTTGCAAAGATCGCATGATTTGTTCACAACCTTCATAATCTTTTCACCCTCGATAATGTTCTTCTGATGTAGTCTTCTGAACGCAATTTTGCGATCTAGCTGTCGGTGTGAGACAAATCCGGGAGAATCAATGTGCATCTGAAGAGGTTACTTTCTCCCAGCTCTGTATCTTCAAGATGCATTTCAGGATCAAATATTTACTTACTAGTGTGTCTAATTATTTTTCATGCTTATGTCACAATGAAGCATCACACACTAGAAAAATAAATGGTTTTCAACCTCTCACCAGTTCAAAGAGTGCCTTCTCATTTGATGTGAAGCATTTGCTTTTATTTAATACTAGTAATGCAGTGCACTTTACAGAGCATCTTCAAGGTAAAAATCTATGCAGCCTAGTAAAAAATAGCATTATACCGTCCATTAGTTCAAGAAGTAGATTCTGAACCGCATCCCTTAGAAAATGAACCTTTTCCCCAAATGTCAAATGCACTACTTATTCTTCACTGGTAGCAAAATGTGACGTGCAGGGTTACTAATATCATTTCCAGGCCGTTATCTAAACAAACAGCCTATGAACAAAGCAAGAGAGGGGAAAAAGCAGCTTATCATCTCCAGCTTTAAAGCTGCTGCAGATTCCAACACACAAGTGCCATCTCTCAGCAAACACAGATGAGAAGAGCTACTCTGTATGGAAACATACCTTTAATCTTTCTTCAGAAATCACAAAGCTCATTCCCAAGGACAACGAAGGCTATATCGGCACAAGTGCTCTCCAAGGCAGACCTTTCCCCCCTTTTCAAGATTACCCATTTAAATGCAGGCACTTTCTTCATTTATTACAACGCTGCGTCACGCAACTTGCAGTAAGCGCGTGACCTCCTGGTCACTGCTTTCCCCTCCGTGCCAGCCGACGGACGATGGATGCATCTCAGCCCCATCTTAGGTCCCACCCCCAATGGGGAGCTGCCATAGGAACTCAGCACAGCTGGGCAGATGTGAAACCACAGCAAACCAGGAGCAGTGCTGGGCTGTTCACGTACGCACCAAACACCTGCAAAGCCTCCCAGTGTTCAGCCCCCAGCACATCCCACAGCAACACCCCACCAGCCCAGAGGCCAGTCATCCTCCTCCTGTTGTCCCCCGGCTTCTACAGAGGGTAAAGCCCAATGCACAGCTCACCAAGCATCCACGCCATCCTCCTGCAGGACCGCAGGCAAGAGCAACCATCCCTTCCCCTAATCTCACCTACAACCAGCTTGCTGCCTAATCCTGGGACAGCCACGGCTCAGTCTCACACATACAGCTCATGTGCATCCATGGCTCTGCTTTTGCAGAGCTGGCTGCGGTGCCCCGCATGCAAGAACCGCACTGCACACAGCCTGATGGTCAAACATTATCCTCCTCCAAGCAGCACATACAGCTCTTCTGCAAAGAGAGGGAGGACCACCGTTTATCACCCTGTGCTCCACAAGAGGCTGAGCAGAAGACCACCACCCAGCACTGATCTCTTGCTATTCCCTCAGCCAAGAAAAAAAAAAAAAATAGTGTTTTCAACATTTCTTACTGATGCACTAACAGCAGGAGCCAACTCCTCCTTACAGTAAACATTTCAGTCATAAGAAATGCTGTGCAAGAGAGTCAGCATGCTCCTGGTCATTTTTCTCTTTAGATAAGACTTTGTATTTAATTTTTTTTAATGTCTTTTCTACACAAGAGGAGGCTTAGCTGCAGAACCATTCACCAGCTGTGCATCCTAGCCCTGCTCCTACCCAGCCAGGGGGGGCAATGCATTACACCACGCGTGAAAATCCTTCTCGGTCCATCTCAAAGACCTCCATCCAGCTCTCACTAAGTACATAATAATTCCCAAAGGTTTCATAAGAAGGTCGATCACGGCAGTGCAGCCGGACATCAGAGACCGAGCACTCCCCTGACAAACGACGGCATAAATAACCATCTTAAAAGCCTCGTTCAGAGGGAAGCTGTGCACCTAAATTAGCCAGTGAAGATTTCTCTAGTACAAATGGTAGTTCTCACCCTGCCGTGATCCGGGCTGGCATACTCAGCTGAAGGACAAGGGATACTATTTTCTTCCATTTAAAGAACTATTTGGAATTTATGAGCCAATATTTAAGAACAGTTGTTAGCCCACTTGCATGGGAGACTCAAGCAGATTGAAATAATTTTGTAATTAAAAGGCAGTAAAAGCATGTGTGTCATTTCAATATAATTCCTCAGAAATTCAGTAGCAATTTGATTTTATATTTTAATAAGATAGATTCAAGAGAATGCATTGATCTGATTAGCCTTCACATTCTTTCCTCCCCTTTTCGTGTAAACCAATCTCCTTACATGGATTACTAGGCCTATTTAATTTCCTTTCCCTAAAAAAAGGAACATCATTTTTCACTGCAATCATAATAGGAATTTGACCAATACAAATATGCTGCATTACGGCAATCTGTTACTCACCAATTTCCTTCAAAAAGAGTGAATTCCAAAGCTATGAGCTGTAATCCTAGAGACAGCCTTACTGTTCTCCACTGCTTTTAAAAGTGCTTCTTTATGACACTCAATCATAGATTTTCTGACTTGAAGATGACAAATCTGGGAAGAGCTAATCAGCAACAGAATTTATTTACAATTGATCTACACTGCTGTTTGTTTTGCCTTGTCTCAGAGGGTTGGTTTTTTTAATCTTCACTTTCTAACTACAGGTTTATGTGATTTTTTTCCCCCCAAGCACACATTCAGATGATTTTTACCCAATTAAGATTTTTTTAAAATATTAGCGGGTTAAATATGCGATGCTTCCTACATTTCATCTGTCATAGAAGATGCATTGATTCATAGATGCATTACTTCATGGAAATGCATTTACTTTCACACATGAGAGTTTTCACCCATCTCCTGTGCAGCACCCACCGCCACATGCAAACCCAGTTGTCCAACTCTGACTCACCAGTGTTACATGGGACAAACGGGCCCAATCCAGCATCACATCAAAACCACGCAAAGAAAGGCAGCCAGTGTGCACACTGCAGCAATTACAGATTCAGTCTAACCACTGCTAAATCCAGCATCAAAAGTTATTTAGCTCATTGCATAAATATGCCCTAAAGTATTTTCCTGTGCATTTTTAGCATAAGATCTGAGCATGCCAAGGTATCACCATCCCGCCAGCGTCACTTCCAGGCACTACAACAGAGGGAAGGGTGGAAAAAAGAAGTCATTTCATCACGTTGGTCACCAATTTCTATTTTGTAGCAGTTTTGAACTAATCTACAATGCAAAGCAGAGCTGAAAACATTCTCAGGCATGCTGCAACCAACTCCTTAATTCATCGCGGGCCGACAGGAATGGGTTTTGACTCCAGCCCTCCACCCACGCACCACCACCAGCAGCACACAGGTTGCACGGGAGCAGCGATCAGCTGCAGTGTCATTGAGACTTTTGGATCAAAATTAAGAGCAAAAATATTTTCCCTTTGTGAGAAGAAAAACCTGTTAGGCCTATGTGTATCAGAAAGCCAGAGTGGTTTAATCTTCTTACTGGCTTTAAAAAAAGAAGCCCACCACAAAGAAGGCAACAGAACCAGACAGTAACTATTGCATTGCTATTTTCAGCTGGGGAGAGCATTGCCAGCCCTGGGCACTAGAGAGACAAATGCCATCCCTTCCCAAACATTAATAAGAGTTGGGGCTCTTTCCAATCGCCTGGTGGGATCTGTCTCCAAGATGCACTCTCCAAGACACATTCCTTTGCAGCCAACGTGCAAGAGCTTTAATTTCAAAAGCAAAGCTTCTCATACACCCACATGATTCCCATACCCAGGACCTCGTGGCCCATACTGAAGTTCCATCCCAA
The DNA here is from genome assembly GCA_020745775.1 of Theristicus caerulescens. Lineage (NCBI taxonomy): Eukaryota > Metazoa > Chordata > Aves > Pelecaniformes > Threskiornithidae > Theristicus > Theristicus caerulescens. Next base: position 22,155,135 of record CM036567.1, on the reverse strand, counting down.
AAAGTGCTCCAGTTGGCAATACCGTGGAGGGAGAGCTGGAGGGTACAGCCAGGGTGTCACGGTATTTTAGCCAAGCCTGCCACATGGTAAATCGTAGCTTTCAAACTCTGCGTAGCCCAACCCGGCTACATGCAAGGGAGACAGCAGAGACTCTCCTATCACTTTGGCTCTGTTGCAAGACCTTAACCAGCAACCAGGTTCAACATGCCCTAGCTGCTGGTCACCAGCCTGTTCCTGCCACCGTGCAATGCCACGCTCACCCCTTCGCTTTGCTGTGGGACCCAACCCTGCTGCGGGGAAAAACAGAAGGCTTAAGGGTGTCCTGGAAGCCACAGCAAGAGCTTTGGTCAGTCTTTGGGAAGCACCAAGCCACCCAGAGACTACAGCCACAAACCCCAGAAACTCAGCTGTGCCAAAACCTTCCTGGTTCCCAGCAGCTTGCGTAATCAAGTTTACAGAAAGAGGACCTGCAGTGCGCCTTCAGCAACCTAAAAATGAGGCATTTCTTCCCCATTAGGCAAGTCTTCTCCCACACACGCACGCCCTCAGGGCTTTCTCCCTGTCAGAGTTTTTCCAGCACTGTTAATGTCAGGCAAGTAACCCATTGATGCAAGGAGGCTTCCCTTCACTCCTCAGGGTCACAGCTGACTTGGGTGGAGAAACTGCATCACAGGCCCATCAAACCAGCTACATGGCAAAAACAGGGCTGGAGACTCTTCCAGCAGCTCCAAAACTCAGCATATTTGCAGGGGACAGGACATGGGTCCTCTCCTGCTGTGCTGAGAAATGGCCACCATGCAACAACATGACCATCCTCCAACACCCACAGAGCTCCCGCAGCTGATATTTCATTTTAAGACGACGACGAGATGCTTTAAACACAGCTCAGTTCACTACTCTTGTAAATAAACACTATGCAGGTACTCACCCTTGCTGCCTGAACCCATGAAGCTACCAAGGCCCTTCAGAGAAAAGCAGACCTCTTGGCACACACTGCTTGGTAGAGCAGAGAAAGGACCACCACAGGGACACCGCCTCTCTGAGGTGCACCAAGTATCCACCGACAACCCATAAAGCAAGAGAAGATCCAAGAAGCTGCCAAAACAAAACCTACCTTGGAGAAACAGTGCCCATGGAGCAAGCAACGAGATCACCCTGATGCAACATCCAACGCAGCAAGCAACGAGGTCACCCCAGGGCAATGGTGCTGCATCTCGCATACAGACACCTCCACTTGGAGGGCTGCAAGCAGACACAGCACCAGGTACAGCATCCCAGTGTAACTGGATGAAGGGGGTTTTCCAGGTAACATCTCCCCTAGGCACATCTGGACTGGACACAGTCCAGCCTGTGTCCCCTTCACAACAGCAGGAGGAGAACCTAAACCCAAACATTTAGATATTGTTGCCACAGAAACAAAACAGATCCCTCAGCATCTCTTTACCATCCATGCTAGATGCATCTGCTTTGTCTTCTAACAAGCAGTACGTACTATGAGTCTGCCACGCTCGCTTCTTTGCTGCTCTTGATATCGGAAAGAATGCGGAAAGGCGTGCCCCTTCTGGGCTGAAGAAATAAAGCTAATTTCAAACTACTGCAGTTGAGTAGCAAAAAATTAGACCAAGACACTCCTATGATTTCAGAACATTTTAAGGATAAAGCCCAAAGCTTGAAAACTGGATTGTCGGTGCCTCCAGTGTGTCCAAAAGTTACACAGGCTTCTACGTACCAGATAATCCAAGAGGCACTGCCAGCTGTACACACTCGTGTAGAAAGCTCTCATCTGCCCTCACTATTTGAGTGGTGTTTTTCACAGATTAATATACTTTCACAGTAAAATGAAAGATTATAAATTGCTAAAATTGATTTCACATCAGTGGTGAAGTCAGAGTGAGTAACACACCTGAGGTGACCCAGCCTGCTCGAGGGAACGTGAAACCACAGCATATTGACAGTTTAATTGGCTCAGCAAGAGTTCATTTCCCTCAGATGAAATGCGCCATTGGCCATTTTATCGCTATATCTTATTGCTGCTTTAAAAGTAAAGTAGATGACAATCTAGCAAAATGTTTTCTTTACAGAGACAGCCCCTGCCTTTATGGCTGGGTGCTGGCTTCTTCCCCAGCAAAGTCAAACCAGCTCTTGCTTGCATTTTGAACACTTTGCACAATGAGAACGCCCCTATTTATCCTTTCGGGCCAAGAGATGGAAGATGCCTCCATGCCCATTTTTGTACTGGAATTACAAAGGAAAAAACAAAAAAATAATTCAATGGCACCAAGCAGTACTATAAATACCACATTCAAGGGTAACATGACATTTAGATCATCCTACTGCAAGCTGGAAAGATGTAATTTGACTGCTTTATAGCATTAGGAGGCATTTTAAGAATGTTAGTACTTGAACTATCAAAAGATGATCACTTGCAGCTCAAAAGGTAATTACAGAAAGCAGCCCACTTGCAGAAGCGGAAGACTCGAAGGAACACGGGAGCCCTTGCTCCCTGGTTATCTCACAATTCACACTCCAACAGGGAAGGCAGGCAGAGGATCGTGTTTTGCCAGCACGGGTGCAGAGCAGATGGGCCAGAGGCAGCAACACCACGCTGCACAACGCAGGGGCGCGGACGAGCTGCAGGAGACACCGCAGGCATCTCAGCCAGGCCGCGATGCTCCTGCAGAGACCCAGCCCAGACACCTCCCCATCCAAAAGGTCCACATCTCCTATGGAGGCAGAGCACCACGGACCAAGAGGACACAGGGAGCAGCCCCGGGGTGCCCATGGCCACTGCCTCCCTATGCCTCTCGGAAGCAGGGGAGCAGCACCCCTTTCACAGCAGAAAAGCAGCAGCAGAGCTGGCAGGGGACAGTACCCTGGCAGCTGAAGAAAGGCCCACGGGTATCCAGGAATTCCTCCACACACTGAATTGGGGACCATTAAGCCCAGACACCAAGCACAATGTTTAAAAACTGCTGAAGCAGCATGTAGGCAGTTACAAAAAGCCCCTTATTAACCTCCAAGCCTCATTTCACCAATGAGGGGAAGGGCGTCAGCAGTATTTAATTGCCGGGGAAACACAAAGAGAGGCAGGACACAGGGAAAGGATCTCATCCACACGCAATTCCCCATGGCTGCACCCTCCAAGTCACGAAGACCCCAAAAGCAGGGACCACGGGACTGGGGACATCTCCCACCACACACACTTCACTCCTCCACGGATGTGCCAGGGATCCGCTGCTGGCTCCCAGACCCCTGCAAAGGGCACGATGCAGCCTCTTCCTGCAGCAGCCAGTCTACGGACGCCCAACATGGGGACCCCAAAGGAGCCCTCTCCACGTGGAAACGCAGATGAGTGCACAGGAGGCCACTGGTGTGGGTGTATATTGCAGAGCTCAAATGGGGATGCAGGGAAACAGCAGCAAAAGCCAACAAGCTCCCTCTTGCAAGGAGGCATGCCAAGCTCTCCATCAGCTGTGAGCAAGGGCTGTGCAAAGGTGTCCGAGATGCACGGGGATTTTGGAAGATCATGGGAAACCCGACCACTCTGGTATAAACTGAAGCAGAGGAAAGGGAGTTGCTCCCAGCAAGAGGACAGCCCCGCGTCTCGGGCTCAGCACCACGAGGAGCACTGAAAGGCTCCTCCTGGGAGCAGCCCCATCCAGCACACCCGGAGCCTGGCGAGCGCATGCCAACGCCGTGCTGGCATTCAAACTCCAGGCAGCAAGAGGAAGAAACAAACGCAAAACCAAACATCTTTCAAAATCTCCCTTCCCGGTAGCGTTCACTGTCACGCAATACTTCCAAACCCATGGTTTATGCGGCTCAGGAGGGCAGTTTCATGCCCTAACTCCCGCATGATGGATTTTACAATTTGTTAAAGAAACTCATCAATCCTCAGCAGTCATTTTTAATGCCCAGAGCCTCCACGAACTCCTGCATTTTGCTGATCCCCCAATTTCAAGTCATTTGAAACTGCTGCTACTATTACAGCTCTGCTCCTAAAGCTAAGCATTATAGCACACTCCAGAATTCCAGCTTCGTATGCTAGTGTAATAAACAGATTAACTGTGATTTATGAACAATAAGTTCTGGTTATTTGAAAGGAAACATTACCTCCCTAGACCAATTCTGACAACTGGAGATCTCTCATTATGCAGACAGCTCTTTCCACCTACCTGTAATCATCGGTTTAGAACATCGTTATCAACCTGGGAAATACAGCGCCATAGTTTGCCACTACAAACTTTGTGCATCCAAAGCATCTGGCAGGAACGACTGCCAAAGGCAGAATATTGGCCTGAATTGACCCAGCGAGACAATTCCTGTTTTAAATACACATTAATAAAAAAAATAAAACAACAACAACAACAAAACAAGAAGCTTTCAGAGAGGAGAACTGCCGCTGTGGAAATAGGTGCATCAGAGAAGGATGCAGCGAGACTTTGGTTAGCAGAGGACTAATTAGGCACAGGAATTATAAGATGATACGGAGATTTATTTGTGGTGCTTATTTACTGGCAAAGTCTAATTAGAGTTTTAATATTCTCTTCCAAAAATGAATCCATTCTTTGGGTCCACTCTAAAATGTCAGCTTAGTGTTTTACAGGCCCACAAGCAAGAGTTCACATTTTCACATGCACTTTTCACAACACACCTGCAGCTATTAAGCTGACCACCCCACTCATTACCACATTTGACTACTGCTAAGTATCTTTTTTTCTTTCCCCCACATTTATTCAGTTAAGCATAATCACTTTTCTCCTGCATAGAAAAGCTGTAGAAGAAGCCTGGCCCATGGTCCAAGCCTGCACACTGATAGACATCCGAACCCATGCACGCACCGTGACTGTGGCCCCGCTGGTCCCCAGGGCACATCGCCCCTCTGGAGGGACAGTTCAGCTCCGAGACCTCCCCACTCTCAGCACCTCTCACCTCCACTGCTTTACACATTAAGAAATAATTAACTTTTCACGCTAGAGTCTTCTTCCACTTGCGCCATATCGTCACCTCTTTGCCTGGAAGCAACAGCGGTCTGCAGCACAGCCAAAGTCTTTGGAAGGATGATGCTAAAGCCTGTCCACCAAGGCTCTTCCTACTGCCGACACCTGAAAGACTCTCCAGCACTGTCACACTTAATTGGCTTAAAGACGCTGGAATATTAAACTATTCCAAACGATAAGACGCAAGCTCTGCTGGGCAGCGCTGGTATCAGCGGACCCTTCTCAGCGATTAACGTGCAGTAGTTCCCACCACACAGCCCATCTCTTCTCACCTAATTGATGCCGTGTGCATCTTGGATTTACCCATGCAAGGCATAATTAGTAAAGATAAAAGTTTTTATATACTTAAGCCTCTTTAATAGAATAAAAGAAATCTCAACTCCCTCACCTTGACTCTAAAGTAGTAACAGCGGCTCGTGAAAAATGAAAAGCCTGGAAGGATTCAGAATAAGAAACTTGGAGAGACAATCGCTGATCTTTTATCTTCCAGACTTCAAGCAGAATCAAGTTCTTCAAAGAAAACCCAATAAAGCCCAGACGTTTTCATCATAACAAAATAAATAATTCAGTCATACTTTAGAGGACTCCAACATTAGGATTGGCTATTTGATATATTTGTGGCTTAGGTGCCTCTAAACTGATTAAAGATAACCTGATAGAAGCTTGCAATGTCAAAACCGCCTTCATTCCTGACAGATATGAATGGATAGTGTAAATAACTTTAAATAACCAAAATGGCTGCATTTATGCCTAATGGAGGATTTACAGCCTTCAGAGCCACCTGGTAGGACTAAGAGTTACAGCTCTGCCTTTACCCTGCCGCAGCACGCAAGGGGAGATGAATCGACGTCCTCCCCACAGCACCTGCTCTGCCAGAACCAGAGGGCTCAGCTCCGGAGAGGAGAAGAAACAGGATTCTCCCACAAATACGAGAATACCGTACATGTACAGGCAGGTTCATCTGTATTGATTTATCACAGTCTTCCTAGAAACTACTCTGACACATACATCCCAAAAGCCCCTCAAATCTCCGTAGCCCCTGCAAGCTCCCCTTGGGAACCCAACAGAGCCCCTTTTGTCTTCCAGCTCCCATTTGCAGAAGGTTAAATGTCATTGCCTTTGAGAGGGAACAGATAAGGTCTTAATTTAAGCCTACGGGCTTTCACCAAGGGGGATTCAACTGCAGCATCCCAGCCAATTTTCCAGTTGAGGTAATTGCACTCCTGCCTTCCCAGCGTCCCCCACATTTCCAACCAAGTCCCAGCAGCTCTGCAGCCCCACGGGAGCTATCTGGGAAGCGGGTGGAAGCAAGCCCTGCGCCCACGCAAGCGTCGGGGTGGCTAGATTCAGGGTCAGAAACAGGCATATGGTGTATCTCAAGATTTATGCCACTGCTACCCTGCTGGCCCCAGCAGACAAACCATCGCTGCAAGGAGATCGCAGAGCAGCCGCTGACGTGCTCCGACAGCCTGGCATTTGCACGATGCAAAGAGAGGCCCCTCCAGCATTTGACTAGCACCAACAGCACAGCCTGCAGAAGGGCAACGCGGGATCCTGCTAATTGCTTATTTGAGCAATCACTTAAAATAATGAAAGCAACCTTCTCCACAAGCACACTGCATTACTCCTGCAGAAGTAGCCCCCAGTAGTCAGCTCTCCCATTGCTGTGCTTCACGCTTGCTGGTGGGGGAAGATACCAGCAAGTCCGACACAAAGCAACGGTTGCAGATGCTCCTCTTCCCTTGGAGGGTCTTTCTGTGCTGTATAGGGTTGCAGTCTTCCCCCTTTTTAAAAAGCACCTTTTCCCTCGGACAAAGAGCTAGGAGGAGTGTACCATGAGAGCGGCATCTGAGCAGCTGCTATAGCTGCTTTTATTTTCTGTTATCCACAGCGCAACACGGTCAATATGCAGGACAAGGAATTAAGTGATCACTCAAAAGAAAATTCCCAAACTTAGGAAGTAGGAGGCATCAGACTGATGAACATCCACACAACCCAACCCCAGGGAACAGCAGGGGAAAGGAGGAAAAAAAACCAAGAACAACCCTGTTATTTTCCTGTTCAAGTTTACCTTTCACAAAGCTGAAATATTCACAGATTCAGATGTAATATTTAGGAAATCAGTAAAGTTTGTTGAGGGCTTTTTCTATTGTTTTAATAGAAAAAGATTAGGTGGCGGCAGGACCAGAAACCTCCCACCAAACAGCCAAGATCTACAGCCAGGAGAAAGAGAGGGGAGAAAGCAAACTGTAGGCAGGGCTCCTGCCGTTGCCGCAGCAGGTTACTTGCACTAACTCGCTAGTTAGTTTGGGTGAGAACCTCAGAGCAATTCTAAACGTCACTTGCAAAAAGACATACGAGCAAGTTTTGAAGCGATGTGGTTCAGCCGAGCTTCACGGGACGCAACGGAGCTGCCGTCGGCTGAGAACCTGAACCGGGAGGTGCACACGTGGGGAGATACCAGCACGGTTACACTGCACGAAAGTGGAAAAAAAAAACGCCCTCAAAGAAATCCTAGAGTAAGATTTAACTGCAGTCAAGGCAGCTACAATCCATTTTAACGCTGTCAAACGCAGCAAGTTTCCAAAGGATTAAACCACTACTTAAATCACCTTCATAATTTTAAAAGATGTCTGTAAGATAAGACCAGGAGCTAATTGTACCATTTAAATTTAGTGAAGGGAGGATTTTTTTGGTTGGGATTTTTCCTTCTTAACTGCAATAAAGAAAAAGCCCAAGGGTCTAAAACTAATAATCTAATAAACTTTGCTAAGTGAACATTGTAACAGATAGGTCTGGATGAGATTTTTCTGTAAATGCCAGACAATTTCCCTTGATCTTTATAAGAAGAGATGCCGCTCTAGCTTCAGCACGAAGAAATTAAATTTGGTGCAAAATAATAACATCTGGGTAAGATTTTGTCTGTCAGACCAGCAGTCCCTTTAGATGCCAGGCTAAAAATATTAAAATTAGCTCTGAAGGGTTTCACACTTGTGTTTTTAATACAAGTGGTTAGGATATGTTTCCTTACCAACACATTACCCTGCTCTAGAGAGCAGTGCGATCGCCCATCCTCTGTGCAGGATCCCCAGCAGACACTAGGGTCCGACCCAACACAAGACACACGCAGAGAGCTTTCTCCCTTGCCAGAGCGCGCGTGTGAGAGCTGGCGCTGCTTTGAGCTATCCCACTCCTACGGTCCCAATTCCCGAAGCCACCGGGCATCTGTCCCCACCTTTGAGCAGAGACACCATGCGGGAGCAGGACCCGCAGGAGATGCTCAGGGACCACGAAGGCTCCAACAGCGGTCGCGAGTGCCTCTTCCCTGACCGTTCCAGCATCCCCCCCGTAGCTGAACGCAGCCTGCACAGCCCCAGGCACACCCCTGAGACAGGCATCCTACGCTCCCCGGCTGTGCCAGGGCAGCAGCAAGTTTTCTGACCTGCAACCAGCTGTCATAGCACGTACCTTGGCAATGGGGGAAGAAGCAAACTGCACACCGGCGGGGTTTGATTTGAGACATCACGCCCCAGCGCCAGATCCCTTAGTGACGTCTTGAGACAGAAGTCTGTCCCCTACCATGAGCAGTGCCAAGAAACAAGAAATCAGACCGCCGTATGTCGGGTCCAAGTACAATTTCTATAGCTGGAACAGCCTCTGCCACTGCAGCCATCAAAATGCTCTTAATCAAGCAGCAGTCAAAAGATCCACCTATTAAAAAAAGTGTTGTTCTACAGACTTTGAGACAAAATTTAAAGATAAAAGTACACTATTTTCAAAGTCTAATGAATTGCCCTTCTAAGTCCAAAACACTTTATACGAGGTAATTAAAGTGAGCTCCTCAACGGTTCCAGCTAGGAATTCCTCTTCTACAATGGGATTGCAAAAGATCTTTAAAATTAGTCATGACCTTTTTTTATAAGCAGAAGTGATCAGGAATTGTTCAATTAAATGCTTCTCTTCCCCACCACCAAGAAGAATGGCAATTCAGCATTCAGTAACATCAGCTCCAAAACCCCTGCATGGGGAAAGGGCTCTCATGGCCAGGATGGAAATCACAGTTAAAAAAAAAAAAGGGACCAAAAAAAAAATCAGAGCAAGGGATTCAACTCTCTCCAGAAGATGCAGAAAGTTCAGAGCTAGAGAACCTGACTCTGCTGCGCTAGGCACAACCTGTAGTAACATAGGGAGTCATTCCTACACACAATAAAAACTCCCATGTTAGAATGTTTTTGCCAAATGGTAGGGGAGGAGGTAGATACTTTGTGTTCTGGCCAGGTTATTCACCATTTCTGAAGCTAGTCCACATTTCCAATGCCTAGGAAACCAGTCTCTCATTAGTTTTACCCTATTCTGTTTAGCAGAATTGGAACTTAACGGTCACTGCATTAAGAAGCACTGGGAAAAAAAAATATGCTGTTACCTCCTCAACAATTTATTTGATCTTACGTTAAGAAAAACAACACATTAGACTTCATCAGTCAGTTGTGGACCAGAACTGAGCTTTGCCATGATCCCACAGGCTTCAGCAGGCTTTGAGTCTTGCTGTTAGTGAGGCATGAACAAAAATAAATCAATTATTCTGCAAAAATATCAGCATGAAGGAAAAAACGCTTGATTGCTCATGCCTTCTTTTTTAAATATAGGCAAAAATGCCATTAATACAGAACGATGGAATCTCCATAGGAGAGCACTCAACAAACAAGCAATCATTTCACCGCATGTTAACCATGGATGGAATAAGTTTTGCTTGTGTAAAGACCCTAAAAAAAAACGTTTCCAGATTTAAGTGACACAAACTGGTTTGTATCCACAGTAGAAAATATTTGTCAAAGGCCAGTTTTCCTAAAAAGACAATACATCACATTATCATTAGAAAAAGAAGAGAGCTGCCACCACATAGTGTGGCACCAGGTTACCAAGGGCTCAGATAACCCATGGCGAGCACCAGGGACCACACTTGTGAACAAGGCAGCCTCTACCCATCTTCACATGCAATAACCAACTTTGTTTTGCAGTGGATAACAATAATCAATACACACATTTTAGTCAGATGTTTGCCAACCATTACACTGGGTTTGCAACCAGATCACATTGGTGCAACATGGTTTTGGGGACTGGCAGAATCACAGAAGATGGTACTTGCACAGATAGTTTAATTCTTGGAGAAGTGGGGTTTTCACTTATTTTTAAATTTGCACTTGAAGAGGTTTAGTCTTTAAATTTACATTTGCTGTTTCAGCTACAGGAATATTTAGGACAAGCCTTGCAGAGCAGCCATATACCAAACCAGGTGCATTATTTATCATAAATAAGCATATATAATATATACAAACATATGAAAACAAGGGAACAGAAAGCTTCCAGCCACCTGCACTTCTGATTGCCAGGTGCTGAGGAAGAGGAGCAGAAGTGCCGCCTCCTCCTCCCACCACGTGCCTGGACCACCCCGCAGCGCTCACCTTGGAAGACGGCAGCGTTCTGGATGACGAGGAACTTCAGCTCCATGCTGGCAGACTGCAGGAGCTGCTCCATGTTTAGGCGGGCTGTTGCCTGGTACTTCTCCTCCATCTTCCTCGAGCAGCACGTGGAGCCCTTCGGGATACATACTTGGAGATCGGACCCTGGAGAGAGACACAAGAAGGGCAGAAAATTTGCATTAGGAGGTGGAATTGCTGGGAATGGAGAATGGAGGGGAAACCAACTCCATACGTTGGTGTCGCTGCAATTGGTTGGGCAAATTGATGGCATTTCTGGAATTTGCCCTGAACAAGCAGCTCAGGAATAAGACGGATAAGGCAGAACCAGGATTGCTGAGCAATAGCCCAAGAGCTCGCTATGCATGCAGGCCAGCACACTGCTTGCTTTAGCTCCCACACGCTCCATCCACTGATGTGCTGGTGCCGAGCAGAGCGATACAGAGCATCGCCCTGCTGTCTCCCGCATGCCTACCAGCACATCAGTAAGGAGCTGCAGGCAGCCAGAAGAGATGGAACAGGAGATGCAAAAAGGAGCCAGGATTTAGAAGCTGTGGATTTACAACGTATAGAGCAATGCACGTAGCTCAGCATGCAGGATACGCTTGTAATTTGCATAAAGACTTAAAACAAACAACTGCATTATTTGCCTGCAATCTCCATCCTTTTGTATCCACAGCAATAACAGTAACAACAGGAGGGCATAACGATAACGATTTACTTTTTCTTAGTGCAGACTTCTAAATTGTACATATCTCCTGAGTCCTCCCACCAATTTCGCCATCCCATCCTTCCTCCATTGCACCAGGCAAAGCCCAAAGTCCATCATTTCACTTGTGCGAGTCCCACTGCAGAGGGCCAGGTCCTGAGGCACGCACTGAGCACTGCAAAAGGCAAGTGCCCTTGCAGCAGCAGACATGCGACCGCATGGATGCACGGGCAGCGCCTCCACCCATTCACCAGAATGGTACAAAAGCCAGGGTACAAAGGCAAGAGGAGCAGCCCTTGCTCTGGCATCTCAAGCTGCAACTCAAAGCACTGGTCAGTGATGCTAAATTTTGGGGTTTGACATTCCCAAAGTGTTCCCAAAGCTCTCACTCCTGGAGGCGGGAGACAAGGTTAGCTTTCATTTTACAAAAAGTGTTGTTAGCTAAAAGGTGATAAATAAAATCTAGAAAATAAAATATTCATCTTTTGGGTTCAGACAGCAGGAGAAGATGGAACAGAAGAGCTGGAAGTGGCAACAACAAGAAGAGTCTCATTCTCAAACAACTTTCAGTAGCAAACCATGGCCCTGCAAACACAAACTGAGCAACAAGCTCATATCAAAGCAACAGCCCTCATCACGCAAAACACATCTAATCCGATGCTGCTGTTAGAAACTCAAAAGAGTAAGCAACAACTCCATTAAAAATGGCTATCCAGGGCCAGAGAGCAGCAAGAACCTTCAGACCTTTCAGCGTCTGCCACCCAAACGGCAGCGTGCCCCCGGCCTGCCAGAGCAGGAGCAGCTCCCCGTTAGACGCAGCACTGCCCAGAATGAATCAGGATTAGGAAGCAGTCCCCAAGCCAGCAACCAACAGCCCAGGCAGGGCTGAAGGCTCCACGGCACCCCTCAGCCCTTGCTCTGCCTGCCCGTTTGCTACAGAGGTTTTTTCCCCCTCAATAAAAGCAAGTTTGGTGATTTACACCTTTGCTCTGCAAGGATTACGCATCCTTCCAGGTTCTCCTCTCCTTCTTAAGAGTCTTCTACCACATCCACTCTCTCACTAATTACTAGAAAGTGTCAAAAGTCACTTTTGTAGGTGTACTCTAGAAGAACAGGATTAATATTAATGTCAGTTCAATCGTGTATCTCCTGAAGAAGAGTCATGCACGCTGCTGAGGGGAAAACAACTGTCAGGGCTCGGGAGCAGCGACAGCAGAACCCCTCCTCCCTCCAGCCCCATCCCTTCTCCCGGCACAGTCTGGGAAAAACACCGTGGAACACTTCATCGGCAACGTGCATTTCACGTGCGGAAAGGAGCTTTAACCAATGCAAGCCCTGCCATCGCTGCAAAACAACGCATGGCAAAGGGGGAGAAAGAGGCACAGCCCAGTGCTGGAGCCACCACGCCATCCTGGCTCCATCCCTACCCGCTGCCTCAGTTTCCCCTTCTGCAAAACAGGGTACGCAGCATAAATTCCTTCGTCAAGCCCTCCGACAAAGAGCCAGCACCACTGACATCTAAAGATTGAGTCTCAGCGGTTCGTGAACTAACGCACTCCAGAGGAGCACAGCGACAGGTATTTCATCCCTTAAAAAAATAACAGGGACCATAAAACCGTGTACCAGCAAGACACTGTGTTAATGAGAGAAGTGGTTATATAACAGCAAGTTAAAGAGGTTTTTTAAAGTCAAATCCAAGTCAATTTACACTGCAAAAAGGCTTAGCATGGTCCTTTTAACACTACAATACAGCCATAAATTTCTTGTTAATACAAAGCTTATTTCCTCCTACATTTATTATATTAGGACACTTCTCAAATTAAAAAAAAAGAAGCAGCCTTCCACGATTAATGGAAATACCAATATAGAAAATCTGAGAGTTGGCAATTAAGAGATCTGTGCAAGTGAAAGCCAGGGATAGGAAGCAGCAAGGTCATCTATCCACCTCCCATCCTTCTTTTTAGCAATTAAGCCAATTTCTCCCCTTAAATGGATTTTTATTTTTGTGAAGTAAGTAAAGACAGACGCTCGCTGTAGCAGAGCAATCACAGAGGAGGAGGAAGCAGCCTGGGAATTAACTCTGACAGCTTAAAACGTTTTACAGAGATAGCCAACTAACACCGATGACCAAAAACGTCACGGTAAATGCAACAGGTCAATACAGGCAGGACAGGCTCTTATCAGCTACCAGGGACAAGGTCCTTCTTGGCGCAGCGTGTTGCTACAGAGGGCCAGGGAACGGGGGCCTGACTCCCATCTGCCAGCTATTTTCTGTGTATGGCTTTCCCAGACGGTGAGCAGACCCAAACAGCCCCATCTGTAAGTCCCAATAGTAAGGAAAGGAGGTTTTGATGCCCAAGATCCCAGTCCCCCAGGAGCCACTAACCCATCCCACTGACCCCAGCAGACACCAATGAAACAGGGAAAGCGTTTTTTGATCTGCAAGTACGTTTGGGGTTTATTCATGCCGTTGCTTGGAGGACCCTCTTCTGCACTCATGCTGCAGCACCACCCAGGAGACCCAGACCCTGCACCCCAAGTGCTAGGAGCTGTGCAAACTGTGCACGCTCCAGAAGCGTGGTGGATGCAGAGACACGAACGCCTGGAAACACACCGCAAGCCTATGGATCAGACACTAGCATGAATTAAACTGCTGCACGTTTTTGGCTCCATAAATGCAATGTAAAAGGTCCTGTGAGTCATCAAATCCTACCCCCTGCCTCCCAACCCACCCCCTCTAAGCATTTTATCTAACACAAACACCTCCAGTGATAGCTCCGACTTGTGAGATAGCAAAGCCCATTCCGCTGCCTAATGGCCCTTACTGTTAAGGCTGTTTTTATCTCCCAACCTACACAGCCCCCCCTTTTTCTTAAAGTTTCAAGCTATTACAGCTCGTAACGCCAGTCTCAGCCCTTGCAAAAACCTCCTCCTATTGCTATAAATCATTACAAATTCATTTTTGGAAAGCAAGCGTCCCACGAATTACTCCAACAGTTTCCTTAAATTGCATTTGGATGTTCACATACCAATCTTTGCAACATTAGTGATACGATGGGATGCTAAGCACAGGAGCCTGACCCTCCGACACCCAACTCCCATGGGCGAGAAGGAGCTGGATGCGGCCCCTTCCACAGGCGCGCGGACGCCCGGCACCGTCAGAGCGCTGTGCCATTTATGCCATCTTGGGGAACAGCAGTGTAAATGCTCCAGTAATTTTTGCATACGCTCCTAGCTGACTGAACTAATCTCTACAGCTGCAGTAATTTCAGCAGCACCCTGCCTCTTCCTCCTTCTTCTGACACGGGGAATTTTTACTGAAGACTGGGTAGCAGTGAATTTAAAGCATTACATTTGACTTTGATGTACGATTATTCCCACAGATAGGCGGTTAGTGTAGCAGAAGTTAAAATAATTTCAGTGGATTAAATGTCAAAAAAAACCCCTTGAGATCATCTGCAGGCAGATGTGAACTCCTTTGTGAGGCTAAAGGATTGCATTTTAACTTTAAGCATCCCACGATAGCTCCAACCCTGTCATCAGATACAGGCAGACAAGCCATGCTTTCCACTGGGGCACGCAAGCCTGCCCACCCAGATCCAACCACATCTTAAATCAGATTAACATTCCCCCCAAATTTACCCCAGGCATTGCCAAAATGAGAACCTGGCCCTGCTTAATGTTACGTTAGTGCAGCCTCTCCCCGTGCGACGGGAGGGCTCTGCTACCCCATGCAACAGCACCCTTCATCTCCTGCAGTCTGGAAACACCGGAGGGCTCTGTCCCAGCCTCTTAGCTCACCGGTTTGTTAGTATTACACATAAGAAAGCTGCTGGTTTGTGTTAATTTTCTTTCTCTAATTGTTTTGCAGTCAGCATCATGCTTTAAACAGATAAAGGCAGTGATTCAACCTTTAAATGTAGTAGATTTTCCCCCACCTATTTCTACACTTTTTTTTTTTATTAAAAACCTTCTTTTAAATTACGCGACTAGGGGGTCGTGCATCTGTCGCTAGCTTTTAACGCTCAGCATTTTGGGGCAAAAAGGACGTGCCACTGTTCTAAACCCAGGTTAAGTGCTGATCTTTTAAAAACCTAATTAAAGAGATATAAATTATAAACCAACCTCGTTCAATAGGTGATTAAAGTTGGAACAGTATGGGTACTAAATGGGATATTTATTACTGCTTAATTATGCCTTATTTTCTTGTGTTTCACAAGGCCATCTGACTCTGGATTCCTCCCCAAGTCTTGCAATGTTGGCCAGATGATTGCCACGCAAATATAATGCTCTATAACACCGCATCTTTTAAAAGAAGAAGTTAGGGAGAAAACAGAGAGGTTTTACAGAGTAAGAGTTTCCGTCTAACAAATGTGCAAATATATCAACAATACTGTCATCAAAAATATGGAGTTAATTTGTGGGCACCCACTCACCATACACGTTTCTTACAGTCACACGCACACACCCTACAGCCACTCCAAAGACTGGGAAGAACACTGTTCAGGATGTTGTTAAAATGAACCCCTGGGGGAAAAAAAATAAAATTAATGATCTCACTATAAAACCACTGCCTGGGGAGGTTACTAAATTTTAGGGTTCTGCTCCCGCTCTCTTGACTATCAAGAGAGCAACTTGCAGGCCTGAAATAATTAAGAACAGAAAACTCAATTATCTAGTAAACTAAGATCTTGAACCACCACGCTAAGCTAAAGGGAAAGGCTGCACGGGGAGGAGTATCATTAGTCCCACTCAGGAAAAACAGAATAAAAGAGCAGGGGTACAAAGGGAGCCAGCTCGCAAGCGAAGGTGCATCGAGTCCAGCGGGAAGAGTTGGGATTTTTAGTTTTCAAGTTGTATGTTAGCACATACCAGCTGCCAAAAAGAAGAAAAAAGAGAGAAGAAAGCTTGACACACACAGCCAGCCAGTTGTAAAGCTTTACACCTCAACTCCAAAAGCAAAAGGTTAATCTCCTCTGTTTTCTTAGGGTGAATCCATATTTGCTTCCATCAAGGAGAATGAACAAAAAGCTGGAAACTGCACTCCGCTGCAGGAGAAGGCAGACGGACCCACTGGCAGATATTTCTGCTGAGAAAAATATTCCTCAGCTTCCACACAACCAGGGGCAGAGACATCCATCCCCTCTCCCCGTCTCGGCAAGGCGGCAACTCGCCCCTTCCCCTCTACCCACACACACCAGCCCCATTATCCGGAGCGTCCCCACGACCACAAAGAAATCCGAATGGCAAAGAGGAGAGAAAAACAGACCAGGAAAAAATGGAAATTCAAGTTAGTGTTTATACATGAGAAATTATGCAGGGAAAAGACAAAAGGAAGAAGAAAACCGAGACAGGCATTGAAAGAAAAAGAGAATTTAGTTATTAATGAGCGTGAGCAGCTGAAAGTTACCCCAGCGCAGAAATGCAGGCTGGCTCACGAGCTGGCATTAAGTCTCGACTTCAGAAAAGCCTATGAAAAGCACTCTCCCACCACCAGGCCTCTCATCTAGCTCGAGTGGAGCTGTTGGCATGAATTACGTCCTCCCACCCCTCCGAACAGTCACCCACAGCTGACAGCAGTTAGGTCATGCTGCTCCCCACCTCCGAGCGTGCCAAAGCATGCTCCGGAGCTGCAAAAACCTCGTCCCCAGGCTGCAGGACCGGAGGAGACCAAGTTTCTGCTCACTGCCTGATGCACGCCTTCAGCTAGAATTACTCCCAGAACATTAATACCACTCATGAAACAGCATGACGCTTCCCTCACATTTATCAGAATTGCCTTTTTTTTTTTTTTTCTTTTTTTAATTAGAAGTGCCAGCCTGGTGTGGCTGGGCTCCTCTACGGGGAGCGCTGTGCCCATGTCCCCCCAGCCCATGCACCACCGATCCAGTAAAACAGAGCCGTGGGACATTTCTCCTGCGTGTGTTGCAACTCAGCAGCGTTTCCTCTACTTAGGCCTTCAGCCACAACTGCTCATAATGCAAAATGTGGCTTCCAGAAGACATTGTTTTCTGTTTGTATCAAAAAAAAAAACCCCCGCGTTTTAAATAAGTTGTTTAAACCCTTGGTTCCTCTAGGGTGATATGATCTATAGGCAAAGGTTTGCAGAATTGATTCCGTGGTGATTTGTGGCTGGGAACTCCAAAACTTTTTTAATTGACAGATGTATGAAAGGGAGAAAAGCAATAAACAGAAGCCTGGAAAATAGTCCTTGAGTGATGTTCCCCTATTACAGAGATTTATGCAGCTGCTACTAGGAGAAGCGAGTGCTCTGAAGTGTAATTACTACACAGAGTCATGCAAGATGGGCCAGATCCAAGGTATCAGCAAGCAGTCATTGCTTTAATTATGATCAAGTTTATGTACTTAGGCAAATGTAAAATCCACTTTCTATTTGATATGTGGGAACTTTATCATCATAACAAGCCGGAAGCGTTCACTTGAAACGCCAGCCCTGTTCGGAGATATTGATCCCACTACCCACAGGCTCTGCAGAAAGGCAAAGGGCTCCTTACTCCTGGATATCAGGGATGCAGCTGGGGCTCCCAGGGGGGCAAGAGCACAGCTGAGCAACTCCAGCGACCTGAACCCTGCCGGGAAAGGGAGATGCCCAGGCAAAGGCACCCGCTGCAATCACAGCCCAGGCCAGGAGGGAGGATGCCACTGGTTTCTGGGGAAGGACCGACCATTGCAGCGTGGAGGCCCCAGCCGCCCCTCAACACTCACAGCGCAGCCCGCAGGGACCCGTCGGGAGCACCCCAGCTGCCCACCCCTCCATCACCTCTCCCTGTAAAAATACACTCCAAGGAAGTTACCTAGGGATCAAAGCAAACATTTCAGTGACTTTCACAGAGGCAAGGGAAGACATTCTTTGATTACAAACAAATAACAGAATTTGCCATTTTAGCAATGGTAAGAGCAGCTCTTTCCCCTCCCTGCAACTCTCCATGCAAACATTTCATTGCAAAGTGTTCCCAGCGCTACCTCCATACTGACCAGGAGACTGAGGCCCTGCAGGACGGAGAGAGATGATGGGAAGGGAGCATTAAGAAAAGAGTCAGAAATCATATGGGAAGGGGATGTAAGGATAGGAAGGGATAGGGGAGGTACTTTCTCACCAGGACTTAGATCTAAACTCTCCCTCTAGATCTCACAGCTGTTGGTAAGCTGAGGTATTGCTACAGTCCTACAGACCAAAGGATTTGGGATTTGCACCAGCAGACACAACACCTTGCGGTCCCAGCCCTAGGCACCCCGCTTCTCCCCTTCCTCTCCTGCACTGCAGCAGATCCTTGCTGAAGCAACTCTTGTATTTCTGGCCTGCGCGACACTGAGTGCAAGCAATGTAACTCAACACATCGTTATTAAAAGCAGCTGCTGCTGGCGATGATCTCATTGCACCTCCCCTGCCTGTCACGTTTGCCTGTTATCTCTTCCTTTTCATACTTTGATCACAAGCTTTTCAGGGCAGGCATTCTCTGCTGCGTATTTAACCTAACACAACAGCACCCGAGTTCTTCAGGCAGCTCTGTAACGCAGCTATCAAAACCTATCCGTCTGTGTACACACACTGCGAGCACGCAGCCACCCACCTGGAGGAGCCGACACTCCCTAGTTACCAAAAAGCTGCAAAAGGACCTTTAAAAAGCAGGGAATTCAAGTATTTCACTTACATTTTAAAATAGGAACGAGGTGTATATACCGAAAGCAGCCTCACAGGGTGTAGGTGGTGAGGTTTGGTGTGGTACCACACAGGCACCACCTGTAATGCCAACTGCACCGCAGAGCAACACCTCGCCCGGGTCCGTGACAGCCTCCCGCCCGGGCCACCACACGCCACGCAGGCTGCGCTGCCCGCTTCCAGCCCCATTTTCTGGAGCTGTGGCAGCCCTTGTGCATGCTGGATGCTCTCAGAGCAGCTTTGCAGAGCGGTCTGGATGCTCTCAGAGGGTCTGGGTGCTCTCAGAGCAGCTTTGCAGAGCGGTCTGGATGCTCTCAGAGGGTCTGGGTGCTCTCAGAGCAGCTTTGCAGAGCGGTCTGGATGCCCTCAGAGGGTCTGGGTGCTCTCAGAGCAGCTTTGCAGAGCGGTCTGGATGCCCTCAGAGGGTCTGGGTGCTCTCAGAGCAGCTTTGCAGAGCGGTCTGGATGCCCTCAGAGGGTCTGGGTGCTCTCAGAGCAGCTTTGCAGAGCGGTCTGGATGCCCTCAGAGGGTCTGGGTGCTCTCAGAGCAGCTTTGCAGAGCGGTCTGGATGCCCTCAGAGGGTCTGGGTGCTCTCAGAGCAGCTTTGCAGAGCGGTCTGGATGCTCTCAGAGGGTCTGGATGCTCCCACCGCAGAGCAACACCTCGCCCGGGTCTGTGACAGCCTCCCGCCCGGGCCACCGCACGCCACGCAGGCTGCGCTGCCCGCTTCCAGCCCCATTTTCTGGAGCTGTGGCAGCCCTTGTGCATGCTGGATGCTCTCAGAGCAGCTTTGCAGAGCGGTCTGGATGCTCTCAGAGGGGCTGGGTGCTCTCAGAGCAGCTTTGCAGAGCTGTCTGGATGCCCTCAGAGGGTCTGGGTGCTCTCAGAGCAGCTTTGCAGAGCGGTCTGGATGCTCTCAGAGGGTCTGGGTGCTCTCAGAGCAGCTTTGCAGAGCGGTCTGGATGCCCTCAGAGGGTCTGGGTGCTCTCAGAGCAGCTTTGCAGAGCGGTCTGGATGCCCTCAGAGGGTCTGGGTGCTCTCAGAGCAGCTTTGCAGAGCGGTCTGGATGCCCTCAGAGGGTCTGGGTGCTCTCAGAGCAGCTTTGCAGAGCGGTCTGGATGCTCTCAGAGGGTCTGGGTGCTCCCACCGCAGAGCAACACCTCGCCCGGGTCCGTGACAGCCTCCCGCCCGGGCCACCGCACGCCACACAGGCTGCGCTGCCCGCTTCCAGCCCCATTTTCTGGAGCTGTGGCAGCCCTTGTGCATGCTGGATGCTCTCAGAGCAGCTTTGCAGAGCGGTCTGGATGCTCTCAGAGGGGCTGGATGCTCTCAGAGGGGCTTCGCAGAGCGGGATTTCCCTCACGTCGCCCCGCTGGCTGCCTGGCGCAGGGCGCACGGAGGGAAACAGCTCCGGTCGATGCGGGACCCGCAGGGCACCGCGCACAGAGAGAGGGGAGCGCCCCGACGGAGCCGCCCGACGGCAGAAGTTTGCACCTCAGGTAAAAGACCCCCCCCCAAACAAAACGAGAGCAACAGCAGGCCCGCTCACCGGGGGCAGTCCCGCTCACCGGGGGCATTCCCGCTTCAGGGACGCAGCCGCAGGCTCCGTTATCCCCCAGCAGCGGGGCGCACCCGCCGCCCCCCAAGCGCGGAGCCCGGCGGCTCCCGCCACCGAGCGGCCGGGGAGGAGCGGGCGGCCCCGCACCCGGCTCCGCAGCGTCCCGCACCCGCGCAGCGACCCCCGCGCCCGGGCGGCCCCGGCGGCCCCCCGCCTCGGGGCACCGGCGAGCCCGGTGGGGGCAAGCGGCGGCAGAGCCGCGGGGCTGGGCGGCCTCACCTGGCACGGGGCTCTCGGGCACCCACTTGGCTCCGGGCTGCAGCACCTGGAAGGCGGCGCGGACCGGGCGGCAGGCGGCTTCCCCCGCCGGCTGCGCGCCCGCCGGGGCACCGAGCAGCGCGGCCAGCAGCAGCAGCGCTCCGCCACTCCCCGACATCCTCCCGGGGCACCGGGGCGCTCCTCTACGCCCCGCCGGACCGGGACCGGGACCGGGACCGGGACCGGGACCGGGACCGGGACCGGGACCGGGACCGGGACCGGGACCGGGCTGCTGCACCGCTGAGCGGAGCTCAGCCCCGCGCCTCGCGCGGCGCTCCCTCAGCACCGGCACCGGCCCCGGGAGCGGCCCCGCGCGCCCCGCCCCGCCCCGCCGCACGCCCATTGGCCGCCGCCCGGCCGGGCCCCGCGCTGATTGGTTCCCGCCCCGGTACCGGCAAACCTGCCCCGCGCGCGGCGCCGCCCCGGCGGTTGGGGCTGGCACGCGGCGAGGCGTTGCACCGCTGCTTGCAGCGGCCGCCCCGCGTTTGCGCGGGGCGGGGGGCAGCAGCGCTGCGGGTTTGCACGAGGCTGGGCCTTGCTCTGGCGCTTCCACGGTTGCTGTCTGTGCAACGAAGCACCTGCCTCAGCCGGCCCCGCGTTTTGCACGGTGCCACGCGTGCATCCGGCTGTGTTCGAAGGGTGGAGAGTCTCGCTTATGCATACACGTGTAGCATGAGTGCGTTGTGCTGCGCCATGAATAAATAGAGCATCTCTTAAGGCCTCACCATTCCCAGTTCAAGCTGTAAGGAAGAGCTGGGTTACGCATGCCGCAGCCCTTCCCCTTCGACCAACGGACAGAGCGGGACCTCGCTTGGGACCTCTGCAGCGAGAGCAGAGCAGAGGAACAGCACCAGGGACCTGGATAACCCGCTCTCTGAGGGGCCCAAGGGTGCCCCTGGGTCAGCACTGGACAAATTGTCAGAGGGGCTACACTGCAAACAGGCAGCGACGCGTGGGCAGGCTGTATTGCTCCGCCAAGGCCATTTCCCCACCAGTTTCCAGCTGGAGCTGTTGGGAACCCCTCACTCACCGAGCTGAAGCCCCCAGGCCCGGCCAGACCCTGCGTCCCCCAGCTGCGGGGACACGGGGACCCTCACTGCGGCGCTGGCGGGGGCCAGGACAGCCCAGCCCAAAAAACCCCTAAATACCAGCAACGCATCCTCAGCTGGAAGGGGCCCACGCTGCTCATTGCTCAGCAAGCAGCTGTATAAAGGTGGAAGCAAGCAGGGTGGGGTGAGGGAAGGCTTTATTTAAAAAAAGCAAGGGCCACATGTGAAAAATTGCCAAAATTGTGTTTGCCCAGGCTGCCTCCTCGCTGCTCACCCCCAGCCTGCACAATGCTGCTTCTGCAGAGAAAAACGACGAGGGAACAAGTGGAAGCAGAACAGGAAAAAAATCTATTCAAAATTTCCAGTGCAAATACAGGATCAAATTATCGCTAATGGCTCGCTACCAGCTCTTTTTCACTCTGAAATTTTGAAGAGGGATAAAAAATGAAAGTCCAACCTGTGTGTT
The DNA here is from genome assembly GCA_020745775.1 of Theristicus caerulescens. Lineage (NCBI taxonomy): Eukaryota > Metazoa > Chordata > Aves > Pelecaniformes > Threskiornithidae > Theristicus > Theristicus caerulescens. Next base: position 22,132,877 of record CM036567.1, on the reverse strand, counting down.
TGTTCTAAGAAAATGCCTGCCAGGGAGAGATTGTTGAAATATATTATGGATAGGAGACTAATAAGCTGGAATGTGCAACATGTCTCGTTGGTTAATGGATTGCCGGAGCCTGTTGCTGTCCGCAGACTGCGCTATTTATTATCCATTTATCGTGTCTAGTAAGCACAGCTGACAAAACTCCCATTAACCGGGCAGCAAAAAGTCCTGCTTTGCAGGAATTCAGAGGAATCCGGAAATTTCATTTTGCTCAGAGGTGCAGGTGCTCCACAGTGCAAATTGCTCCTGATTTCAGCAGAGCGAAGAGCGGGCAGGCGCTCAGTGATACGGATGAGGACTCATCCTTTACCCGTTTCCATTTCGCTCTGTTCCTTCCATGAAATACCGTCACACGTGCTTCGGCTCGCGTGAGCCGCGTCACGCTGGGTCGTTAGCGTATCTTTTCTGCGTCTCCTCCATTGATTCGGTGATGGATTTGTTATGTTTATGCAACAGTTTGGGTTTCGCGTACAGTATTGCTTTAGGTCGGGAATCAATTGGACCGAATTGCAAAATACAAAGGCTGGTATTTGAAGCGCTCCTTTATATACACTCTTGCAATCTATATTATGTTTATGGTCTGAATTACTGTTGTCTAAAAGGCATTCAAGCGTTTCCTGTGTTCATCTTCAAACCTGCTGCGTGTATTTCATTTAAGTACAGGAGGCTTTTACTGTTCCAGGTAAGTACCAGACATTGTCAAGCATGCCATTATAGCAAAGAATTACACACAGCGCCAAATAGGCGGCATTTAGGTATCTCTGCTAAGACGAGGGAGCGCTTGAAGATTTCAAACCAAATTAGAAAACAACATTACTTCTCCTTACCAGATCTGGCTTCACAGTGGGATCTGTCATTATCTTGACTCCCTTCAAAAATAAAGTTTATTTATCAACGAGGAGTTATGTCAGCAGCGAGTTAAAGCTTGTGGAAACGTACAACAAAACCAAGCGTACAACAAAACGTACAACAAAACCGAAAGTACAACAAAACCAAACCCTTTCTTCAGTCACTATTTTAGCTTATACCCAAAGTCCGCTGGCAGGAAAAAAAGAGCTCACATTTTACCTGAAGACTTTCTCTAATCGAGCAAGCGATTTGCACTCATTTCCCTCAGTTTTCACCCTGGCATTACTGACTTTTCCTGGGGTAATAAGCCCAAGGATGCGGCTGGATGGAGATGGGGGGTGAATCCCATCCCATCCATGGACCAAAACCATCGTTGTGTTCTGTAGCAGCTTCAGCCCCGTCCCCGAGCCCAAAGGAGCCCTCTCCACCCCGTGCCTGCAGAAGCATTCCCCACGTGACAATTGCAGACGTCCTCACCTCCATCAGGACTGCAACAGCCCAAAGAAAGTCTGAAGCGATTTTCCTGAGCGCTGCACGTCCACGCGACTTGTCCTTTTCACGTGCGAGGGTTGCAAGTGCAGGTTTGTCCTGGAGGAGAAAGCAGACGACTTGCTCCAAGATCAGAGGCAAAGTCACTGGGTTAGTTGTCTGCCAGCAGATGTAGTAAGAGCCAAGTCGTTGTCTCATATCCAGGATGATAATTTCCCTTGTTACAACTGCTCACGCCGTAAAAATCATCTTAATCATCTACCTGCCTCCAGCCTGTAAGTAATGAGAGGCAGGATCGTGTGTAGCTGATTTTATCAAATGCTCTTATGAAGTTCTCCACTGGGAAAACCCTGAATCAATTAAAACGCCAAGGAGAGGCATAGGAGAGGGAGTCGTACTCCCCAGTAGACACTCACCAGGTTATCAACGCATTTCACTTACTCCTCCATTGTGGCTGGGATGGATGAGCTCCATGGGGACAAGGTCAGCTGAGCCATGCCTATAGCAGAGGAAATCACCGTGGGGCAGGGGAGAAAAGAAAAACCTGGAGCATCTCTTGACACATCTGTGTGTTGTCGGCACATACTGGACAGCCTCCATGGGCACGTTTGGCCTGGCTTTCTCGTCCCTGCTGTGATCCCGTTGTGCTGACTATGGCCCAGCTGCATCACTTGAGATCTCACGTGTCCTGCTGAAACCAAGAGCTGCAGGCAATGATGGCTTCTCGCTGTCAAAATGACCCTTTCCATCTAATTCTGCACCCTGCAGAAGTTGCATTTTCAGGCTTTCATAACCATTTGTGGAGGAGGAGAAGGGAGAAGCTCTTCACTATAAAACAGTACTCGCACATTATCTGATGGAAAAAAGAAAAGTGCATTTGCCATGGGGCACTGGGAGAAATGATGGATTGCCAGGTAGCAGACATCCCTCCCCTCTTTGGCAGGATATTGTATTCCATGTGCCATACAGGAACGCTGATAGATCCATAAAGCATTAGCCTTTTCCTCACCCCAAAAAGCAGCGGCTGATAAATCACTAGCTCGCTGGAGTTTGTTGGGAGCAGATCACACAGCAGAAGCAGCGAAGCCTTCAGAGAGACACATCACTTAAAGACACTGCAGATGCCAATAGAGCTGTACATCAAGAATAACCGGACAAATCACTTTACCTATCCAAAAACAAGACACTTCAGAACTGGAACATTTTTGCCATTTCAGTCTCATTCACATCAGAAATGCCTCCCAGAGCCATGGAAAATCTCTGCGCTCCAGTCCTGGGGGGTCCTCCCTTTTTTTACAAAGAGTTTGAAAAGTCTTCTCTCCCCACTATAGGACAGAAAGCTTTCTGAAATTGCAGAATATTTCACGGGACAAAATCCCAGCCAGATCCAAACCTTTCCACACCAGCTCTTAACTGTGGATAAGACACAGGTTTTGCAGGGGGCAGCTAGATTTACAGCTAACTGTCCGGTTATCTAAGGAGTTTTGCATCCTTTGTAAAACTAAAAATGCACAGACACAGCAGATGCGGCTCAAAAGCTCTTCTACACACCCCACATCTCTGGAGGACCCAAAGCACAGCGTGAAAGGCTGAAACACGCAGCGTGCCGGAGTTTGGGGCGTGCTGGTCATGGGACACGGCCGTCAGGGAGGAAGGATGCTCCTAGCACTCCTCGCCACTGCCCAAGCTGCAACACCCATCTCTTCTCCAGCTCACAGCGAGTGGGCTGAACGCTAGCAGAGCTCCTGAGTGCAAGAGAATCGCCTGAGACGCAGCTCTACAGAGGGAATCAAAGCAGAAGAGATGGGAGAAAACTATTCACCGTGCACTGCTGCCTCTGCTGGGAGCACAGGGCAGACATTTCTCAAGCTGATATTTTCATTTATCATCTCCCGGTGATTAATCAACTGAAGAGACACCACCGGGAGACAGCCCGAAAGGGATCAGCTCAGAGCATTCACCTATGAAAATAAAGCGCTGCTGACAATTACCAACGCAGGGCTGTCACGCCACGGGCATCCCGCTCGCAGCGGGGAGCTGGGATGTAAAATTACAGGGCGCTGCTGCGAGCTAGCCCTGCACAGAGCAAGCAGACTGACAGCTTCGGTGCAGGCATGGGAGGCACCTGGGTTTAACTCCGGAGAGATGCTGCGCTCCCGATTCCCCGCACCAGCACAGGCTCAACAGCCCAGCGTGAGCTCTGCAAGCAGCTGAAGCAGCAGGTGATGAGGTGCACAGTGCACGGTCTAAGCACAAAGCAAGACTGGATCTTTGCAGACCAGGCAGCCCGAGTAAGAGTCGTGTGGCTGCACGCACTGATGAAGTCCCGTTGTACGATGCGGAGAGCACACAAGCTTTGAGATGGGATTTACAGCAGAACCAACAGAAGTTATATTGAATATATAAATTGCTCCCACTCCAAAGGAGGCCACGATGTATTCAGGTGCCTTTCCAGGAGTGCCTTTTTCCTGTGCAGTGGCACCACAGTAAAACCTGATTTATGCCTTATTAAATTATTTTAATGCGTAATATTGTATGCAAAAACTCTGTGAAGAGATATATTAGAGGAGTATTTCTGCTAGGCTCATGCAGAAGCTGTCTCCAATCGCATGGTAATGAGGCTCTTCCAAAGGTATCGGCAGCGTTAGACTGCTCCTCAAACACCACTTTGCAGGTAGAAGAGCAGATGGGTGACCTAGTGGCAATTTTTATACCCAATAACTCAAGAAATTTTCAGGACGCAGCATTCCTCTCCCTCACCAACACAGATGAGGAGGCATTGCTGGAGCCAGCGGATCTGGAGCAGCCCCAGCGAGAACCGAGGCCCGGCAAGGGAGGAGACCTTGGAACAAAGCAATGTGAAGCAGCATGAAGAGCCTCCATCAACGACAGGGTGGCTCTGGGGCCAGCGCCGGGCTACCGCAGCGTTCAGCCACTGGGTAGCAGGATGGGCGACATCTCTGTTACTTGCCGTGTGTCCACCAGCGCCTTCTTCCCCCCCCCTCCCTCCCTTTCGGGCTCCTCACTCTCTTCTTTCTCATTAAGGAAAGGTCACTGCACGCGATGGCAAGGAGAAAAAATTGCAAACCAAAGGAGCTTCTGTTTTTACAGCCGCTTTCTCCAAGTTCCCACCGGGCCCGTGGGGCTGTCGTGAGCCTCATCCTGCAGCCGGGGAAGCGGTGTGAAGTTCATCGGCTGCACATTCAGCTCGCGGCGGGGCACAGCACCCATCTGCCCCTCTGCTGCAGACGCCTGCTGTTCCCCAGGGGCTCTCTTGGCCTGTTTGGGCTTTTACTGCCCCAGGTCTCCCAGCACGGACATCGTGTCCGTGCCGAGCGTGGCTGGCTGCGTCCCAGAGCCCTTCTCTGCCCGGGAGGTGATGGTCCCATCAGCCATGCAGTGCTGCCCCTTGCCATCAGCAGCTCCCTCGTCCTTTGTCCGTGCTCCAGCCCATCACATTTGGGAGACCATGACCTTGCGCTAATCAAGTTTTTTCCTGCCGCCTTCATGGCTTGATCCTGCAAGCATCAGCTACGCAAGAAGCCGTCCGAGCGCTCTGTGCTCCTCCTGGCTGGCCAGCCTTGGAGCTCAGCACGCATTGGGCTTCTCATTATTAGCATCCTCGCTTGCATCTGCGAGGACATTAATAGATCTCAGAGGGCTTTGCTATTAAGATTGCATCCTTCCTGCACAAGCCAAATAATCTAATAAAAAAAAAAACCCAGTTAGATTTAACAGTTGCACATCTGAAGGCATTTCCCAAACAACAATTAATTATCCTGCTGGACGCTCAGCCAGGTTTCAGAGGAAACGTCACCCCTCCGCAGAGGAGGACAGCTTATCGACAGAAGGGAAGTTTTCTTTTAAAAGGAGCCTCACTAGACATCCACGTTTGTCTCGTTTCCAATCAGTGAGAATAATGAACCACCTTACATAAAGAGATTTATTTTGTTTTTAAATGCTAAATCATTCCTGCACACAATGCATAAATGTCAGGCCTCTCAAACAGCTCTTTGGGGGTTTGAGGTTTTGTTTATATTATTACTATTAAACATTAAGCAGGAATTGAGAAGCAGATAAGTGTGAAGCAGAGCTGGTTACTCCTGACTCCCCCAGGCCTTTAAATAAAACTGAAACCCACACCTGAGCTATGGGTGTCTCAAGTAGAAATTCTCAAATGCAGAAATCTCTGCATGTGTGTGCATGGCTCGGGGACAGGATGGGAAAGAGGGGGAGAGCAAGCCGCTGAGCTCCGTCACCGCTCCATTTTGTGACTCTGGTGTAGGGCACTTCAAAGGTTTTCCATAAACTCAGGGATTAGTGCAATTAGGTCAAAACTCCACTTTAATGAAGAAGGAATACAGCTGTTGACAAATAACTGCAGAGGGCTTGGCCAGCAATGGAGAAAGCAAACAGAAACAAGCCCAAGCTTGCTATTTTTAGTGCTTTGGGGTTGTTAAAATCAGTCTCATGGTACCAGAGGTGTGGGGGACCTGACCGGGCAGCGCTGGGAGCTGGCACTGCCCAAACGCAGGACCCAGAGCCTTGAAACGTGGGGGAGGAGAGCTGCTGGGACCGGGGCACTGCTCGGTGGGCATCTCCAGAGGAACCGAGCACAGGAGACGTTTTAGGACTTCATTTTAACCTCAGTCCAAGTGCAAGCATTTAGAAATAAGTGACCGCAATGTATTATTCAATGGGCTGGTTTAGGAGAAACTGAATAATTTAAACAATACATGCATAAAGCCAAGTGACTTTTCCTCCCTGTGCCCCCCTTTCTCTCGTTGCACCTTCTCTGAGGCCAGCGGTCAACGTCCTGCTGATTTCAGCAGAGTGGAGCAAGCAGCGTTCAGGTCTTACCCACGGCCTTTCAGGGATTTGGCCCCATTTGTGACCTGGGCAAGAGTAAGCAGGAAGAACTTAGGGAGAAGGAGGTTTGGCTCTACTAGAAACTGCTCTCACAAATGAGAATTGTTGAGTGTTATATTGAACTATCTCAGTGCTGTCAGGCACCAGCATTTAGTATTTGCAGGGTGAGTGTGGGTGGCTTTGGTTTAGCTTCCCCTGGAAAGCAAGACCCTGATTCAACAAGAAAGTGCATTCAGTTTAAGAGCAAAATACCTCATCATTGCATGATACAAAGCATCGAACCAATACCAACGTACTCTGCCACTGCAAGCATCTTGCAAATCCACGAAAGGTTCGCTTTGCTCTGCAGACTTTCTGCCAGATGAGGCTTTACTGAGTGCTGAGGGAACGCAGACCGATTCTCACTCGCGGGACACGGTGCTAAACAGAAATCCTGCCACAGAGAGGTCCTGGGCCCCACCGCGAGCACGGCGCTAACGCACTGCAAATTGGCCAGCAGCATCTGACCTTTTGGGACCCATTCAACGAAATGACTTAACTCCGAACTACAAAGCGATCCCATTAAAAGCTGCCCGATGTGCAAACCCCTGGCTGAATCCAGGCGGGAGTCTTAGAAGTGGAAAACTTCCGTACAAAAGGAGTCGCTGATAGTCTAGCCTATGTTAAGCGTCAGCCATGCAGTGTTGCAGGAGGGAAGATGTGCAAGCAGAGGTGAACATTTAAGTGTCGGAATTTAGAGCGCTGTAGCTCCATCTCAAACACCTTCAGACTGGCCGACCTTGGGAGCTCCTTCATTGCCTTGCTCCTCCACCTCCCCATTGGCAACATGGGGATAATGGTTTTTCTCTGCTTTGCTGGGGTAGCCAGGAGATAAATTCATAAGTACGCTGAGGAGGATCGGCAATTACAGTGCCGAGGTCACCCTCACACCTACCTCGATGACAGCCCAAATGGACCGCGCGAGAGATGTCCCTGCATCACCGTAGGATTAGCATCGATTAAATACCACAGAGAAACTGCATCATTTAGCAACTTCTGGCAATTATGAAGATGGTCAAGCTCATACCTTGGAAAAAGGCTTTGACAAAGCTGCCGATGGGAAAGCAGCTAATTCCCGCTGGCTGCGGCTGCGACGCCAGAAATCTCCGAGGTCCTGAGAACATGAAGATGCCGTCTTCATTTCCAAATGGATTTCCACATTTATTAGATATTCCTGATAGAAATGTACGAGTAAGACAGATCCAATTAGTTCACCTAATAGTCTTGCATGATGAGATTGGCCTAACCATCTGAGCGCAGGATTTTGCACAAATGAAAGAGCATTCCCATAAAATTGAAAATGTAATTTAGCAATTTGGAAAGAAAATTGACAATCTTTTGAGAAAACTAATAGCTTTTTACTGTGTAATATTAGCTCACCTATCTAGTGTGGAAAAAACATATAAAGCATTAAAAAGACAACCCTACCACTAAATGTAATAATAATAAAACCCCCTCAAATTATTTCTTATTACCCATCTTTGTTCATTTTCAGACTCTCCAGAAATAGGGACTCTCTATGCTTCTGACTGATAATCTCAACAATTCCTCATACGGCTGAAAGCAGCACGCTCCCTGCAAGCTGCCACCCAAAAAAAAAGGGACATTTTCTGCTTTATCATTTAAAAGGCGGCCCCGGGGCCCCGATCGTGGCAGGTGTGAACTGGCTGAGCTGCAAGGGATTTCATGGCACTGTTGGGCTGAGACCAGCCGAGGAGGTTTGTCTCTTTTCTGGAAGTATTTGTAATCACCCGAGGCCTTTTTTTGAGGAGACATTAATTCATAATCTCCAAGGTCAGCAGCGTTGGGTGGATTACCTGCTCTCCTGTACAGCACAGCTTCAAATTGCCTCCCGTTGCCTCTGCCCCTCGCCCATCTCTATTGGTCTGGAGGCATCTGGATTCAATCTGAAGATGTTACAAGATGGAGATCCTGGGCTTTGCCTGCCCGCTTCCTTCCCTCGGTGTCCCCTGCTCCAAAACGCAGCCCTCCTTCCTCCGCTGCACGTGTCCTGCAAACCGGTGGCTCCAGCCACGCTTCTCCTGCCCCTCTGCACCCGGGGTTTCTCTCCAGAAAGGCGCAGGATGCAAAGAGCAGATCACCCGGGCAGAAAACCTTGCCTCTGCCTTTTAGGTTGCCAAACCACGGGCTATGCACACCCCGCAGCAGCTAAAGCCATCGAGCACAGCATTAACATCACCTAGATCTTCGGTCCCTCTCAATCCTGAAGCGTGGCAGCTTTGCCATCGCTGGGGCCACCTGAAGCCACCCAGCGCAGCTCCTCTGTCCCCAGCACGGTGGTGCCAGGGGCTGAGCAGTCAGAGCAGGTCGGGGGCTGTGTATGAGAAGAACCCCCCTCCATCCCACCTCCCTGCAAAGCACTCACTAGCGTTTACTCCTCGGCCAGGCAGCAGGGCAAGATGGTCTGAAAAAAATATTCCACAGCTGAGCAAAGAGCTTGCATCTGATGAGGTTTGCGGCACTCAGGATCGGAGGGCGAATGCTGAGCCCACGGCACGCGTACTGGCTCGGCGATGCATGGAGGTATGTACCTGACCCCTCAATGGAAAGCAAAGTGCTTCAATAGCCGCCGGGAGCATGGAAAGTGGTTTCAGAGACATAGCTAGAGATTAAAACAACGTGAGCAGTGAGAAATGCAAAATTAAAACCTGTGCCAGTGTTTCTACACTGGATTTTGGATTATGATTTGCTGCAGATTAATCGTGTATCTGTCCTGTTTGGATCGTTCGCATCCCCCATCAGCGCCTTCTTGAATGCTGCTCGTTTTCCAGGTTGCAACAACAGCAGAAAACCAAAAGTTGGTCCCACAATGTGCATAATTACCGATTTCAAAGAAAACCTACCCCTCCAGCTGCCCCGCTTGTATAGGTTATCATGTCTGGAAAGGGAATTAATTAACCTAGGCAGCTCTCTGGTACACACATGAACTCACCACAGCCCCTTTACAAACCTGCTTAGAAATGCTGGCTTAGCAGGCAGGCAGGCAGCTATAAATGCAGCTGCAGATGGAATCCCTGAACACTTCAAGGGTAGTTTTGAACAGGAATAACTTGACATTTAATTCTGGGACAATAGTGAAAGGTCAACATCTGTTGTGGAAACACAGAATAATGATTAAATTAACACCACTTGCAGCTTTTAAGCATGTGGTAGCCTAACACCACACCGGGATGCGCTTGGACAAAACCGTACTGAGCTCTGTGGTTTGAGTTAAAGAGAGCAATGGGCTGGGCTGGAGCTCAGCAGGATCAGGCCCTGCTCTGGGCAGCTGCACCTCAAGGATGGAGAGCCCATCGCTGCAGCCCGCCAGCTCCGGCCTTGCTGTATCTCTATCGACGGGATCGCTGTGGTCTATAAATGTATCACTCACAGCCTCTACAGAGGAAGAGTCTGTAACTACCACGGAGACCTCAGACCGTCCCTTATGACTTGCAAGAGCTTCACTGTGATATAGCCGAACAAACCAAGGCTAGCTCGGTATTTAATTACAGGTCTGAAGTCTTTTACGAAGGTTTATTCAAGGCTTTCGCCTTTTGCTTCCTCTGGTTAGGAAGCAGGCTGGATGTCCTACCCTAAAAACTGTTGTGATCCTGGTCTGAGGTCTCCTAAGTGGAGCATCTCCCTGTGTCACGAGGGTGTGATGGTGGAGAGAAGGTGAGACCCGCAGAAGCTGATGGAGCAGCTGGAAAGCGAGAGTCTCCCGAGGCTCAGCACGCAGAAGGGGATCCCGGCAGGACCTTTGCCATTCACGGCTTCCCTACGCCACCAACAAGCAGCCAACAGCCTCAGGCAGACAGCGGACGCGGCAGCCAAAAACAGCCTGGGGAAAAAAGCAAATAACGGTGCATTTTGGGCAAGGCAAACCCCTCTGCACCGCTCAGTCCCAGCCATGAGCAGGGAGCCGGGCTGGGCAGCTCGCCCCGTTTGCAGGACTGTGTCCGAGAGGTGCCCGGGGCTCCCCCCGTGCCCCCCGCAACCCTGAGAGGCACCAACCCGGGCAGCTGCTCATCCGAGCAACGCCGCGTTGCAAGAATTTGTCAAATCACTTCTACCCATCTTGGCTAAAACAAGCCGAAGCACCACGGACTTGGCACTGAGCGAGTTTTTGAGCTGCGTTTTACGAATCGGTCTGAACGCAGGCCAAATCCCGAAGTACTCAAGGATATCGGTGCCATAGATTTTTTGATCTGAAGGAAAGTTACTGTATTTAACCATTATGGGGCGATGTTAAAAAATGGTCACTACACCCAGTCATCGAAGGGGCGGCACGTTAGCAATACTAGCTGGTTTGGCAAGCAATAAATACACAAACTGCCCTGGTTTTCTCCTCCCCGTGGTCATGCATCTACAGATTTTATAAAAAAAAAAAGAAAAAAAAGATTAGGTCAGCTGTTCTGTCTCCTTGGACATTTTATGCCATTCTGGAGGAGCCTTTTATGTTCACAGGGTCAGATCCGGAAAAGTGCTGAGTCTTAAAACTTAATTGCAGGTATTTTAAAGGTGAACTGAATTGCAGTAGAGCATCGCACGCAACACAGCAGATCCCGGTGCTTGGCATCAGGCTGAGCATCCTAAGGCTGCTGCCCGGCGTGAGGAGCCACGGAGGGGACCCGGGGAGGCCACCGACATTCCCAAACTAGCAAAAATAAACGCGGGTTTGTTTTCATACCCGAACTCTTGATTGTGCTGGGAGCTGAGGGGGAAAACCAGCGCGTTACCTGTTAGCCCCACGGGACGGGGGAAGCGCCTGCGAGCGGGGACAACCTGTGCCAGAGAGCGGCTCCCACAGCCTGCGCAGCACCCGACGGCACGCCAGCTCCGCAGCGACCGCGGCGGCAGACCCGACATGCAACAAAACAGTTCAATTCACCATGGCTAAACCCTGCTAAAATAGAGGTGAGTCCGCAGGGCTCCAGTGCTGGAAATGGGGCGGTGGAGCTGAGCTCAGCATCAGCGCTTTGAGCCTTTAACCCGCCTCCCCCCAACCCAAATCCGGGCCCAGCTGAAGTCGGTGGGAATTTTCTCGTCGATGTTCAGCCCTTGCATCTTGCCAGAGGGGCAGATTTCCCCGCAGAGCGGCTGGAAAGTTTTCCTCCGCTTCCACCAACCTCACACAACACTGCAAAGAGATTTGCTCTGGATTTCCTTGGATTTGAGGTTGACATTGGGTCAGAGACCCTGACGCAGTGGCATCAAAGAACTGCAGGAAAGCGGCCCGCAGGACCAGTACCAACAAACAGTGGAAATGTTGCCGTTATAGCAGAAATTCCGGGACCGGTACAACACCGACTGCAAGCCAGGTGCTGATACCCCCCAATTCTGTTTTTCTTTCATCCAGCTAACCCATTTCCCTGCCTGCTGGTACGTCATTACACATTTAGCAGAGGAGTTTATTCGCTGTGATAAGTGTTTTTCAAATTAGTGCTCCATGTTTTCTAGGTGAGGGTGGCCAGGATTTGGGGACAGAGGGAGCCTTCCTTTGAAGAGCTATTTTAACCCATTACTGCCATTAGCGGACGAAAAGGGTGAGGAATTCCCCTGGCCAGCTCCAGCCCTGCCGGCAGTCACTGGTGGCAAACCGGCCGCAGGACCGGCGCCAGGGCCACCGAGGGACCCGAAACGGATTCAAGGCTTTATCTCAACAGCTGATAACAGCCCGCAGAACATCTCCTTTCCTTTCCCCCTCGTTATTAGCAGGATAACGACACTCGTGGAGGGGTTGTTTTTTCCAAATTTTTTCCAAATTTGTTTTCCAATTTTCGTTTTTTCCAAATTTTTTCCAAAATTTTTCCAAAATCCTTAAACTCCATCATGACCCGTCAGCTGTTTACTCCTGTAAATCCGCGGGAGAGCGATAGCAGAGGAAAACAGTCACTTTCAAAGATAAATAACTTTTCTGTCCCCACCGGGGCTGAGCGGCCGCATCCAGGCCTGGCAGGAGGCGTGAGATCGCCTGCCTGGCCATCACCCTCCCCGCCTGCTCTTCTGCACCTCAGCTCATCACGCCGACAGCGAGAACAAAGCGACCAAAGAAACCGCCTCTTTCTATACTGGTAAAAGCCCAACAGCTCAGCAGCAATTATTTGTAACGCTCTGGATGGAAAAAAAAAGCCTTTTTTAAAAAATGCAGAAGGAGAGAAGAAGGTTGTCAGCGGTCAGGGCACAGCACCGGTGCCGCGCTCTCCCCATCGGCACCAGCTCTGGCTCCGGCGGCCTCTATCCCAGGATTTACTTGGCTCACGCCAGCGGTCACAGAGAGACCCAGGCTCGAGGAGGTCAGATTAAGTGAGGATGAGCAAGAGCAGGGATGCTGGGGGTGCAGGCTGTGTTTGCTTGCCCCGTCCTCCGCCCGTGATACGACTGCGGCCGGGGACACGTTTCTCCCACAGAGCCGCAATAGCTCGCCCAGATTGAAGACACTAATAAAACCTTTAAATGGAGCCGAGGCGTCCTCCCAAATCCTTCACGCAGGAGGACATGAAAAATGATTTGAGAGCAAGCGAATGAGAAGCATATGGAGGAGGAGCTGCCTGGAACAATCCAGGCTGGTGCAACACCAACGGTGCCTGCAGCCCTGCGGGCGCAGCCCCGCGGGCGGGCAGCGTTCGGGCAGAAACCGGTTTCCAGCAGCAGGAGCAGGGTGGCACAAACTCACCCATAGCACAGGACGGCCAGGGCTCCAAACACCAACATCTTCTCGGACAATTCCCCCAGCAGCCACCTCTGTTTGGGTTTTTTTTAATTATTTTTTAAAGTGAAGTTCTGAAAAACCTGCAAAAGGCAACAGATTTGTTGAAGCCCTTGGTGAGCAGGACATAGCCACACGGAGGGGGTTTCCCATCACATCTCCTGACTGCGTTGTTCTCAAGAAAACTGAGAGGGACTTGTGTTTTATTGTGGTCACTGTGACATTTCTGACATTTTAAGATGAATAATACCTGGTAGGCTTTTCCCCACCAGCAATCCCGTCGCCCCACCGTGGGGCTTGGGCTTTATTCTCATTTCTTATTTTTCTGTCGCTTCTAATATAACGTGCTAACAGACATTTGCTACTCTGACACGGGATTGCGAGCAGGAGGGTTTCCTCAGACGCACAGACTGCAGCCTGCCCGCTCACGCCGTCTGCGAGGGCAAAGCGTTTTGTTAGCGCAGCTGAGGAGGGGTTTGGAGAGGAACATCTCCGAGGGCTTTCCTTGGAGCCGCTCCTGGGGCTGCCCCGGCCCTGCTCTCGCTCCTGCCCTGGGCGCCCGCCACAAAGCCTTCAGCATCCTCCTTTGGCACCCCAAGTGCCCTTGCTTTGGTTTTAAGTCCATCAGTCTTAAAACCGTGAATATTATTTGCTACACTGACAAATCCGTATTGCTTTTTTCTTAAAACCATCTATTCCCACTGGGCATTTGCTGTTGCATTTCCATCAAAAAAAAAAAAAAAGAAAGAGTTAAGGAGAGGAATAAACTCGAGCCAGAGGCAGAAAGCTTCCAGGGAACCAAATCCTCTGCAGCATTAACAACTATCGCACGAACTCCAGTTAACTCTGTCCTCTAAAATCACTGGAAGCTCTGTTAACTTAGGCAGGAGCCAGCGGGTAGAAGCCATGAAGCCGGGCGAGACCATGGCAGCGAATCCCCGCGGGGCTGGGCGACAGCACCACAGGGCTGCCGAGAGCATCCCCGCGCCGCGGTGGATGCGGGTGCCGGGGCGAGCAAACGCCGCTAACCTGCGGCTGGCACGGCAGCAGCGTGATGAGAAAAGGCATTTATTATGCAGAGCTAATGCCATTAGAGTAAATGGAGTTTGCCCAGAGGAATAATGAAGCAGGGAGAGAGTTCCAGCAAATGCTGAGCGGTTCCCTTGGGCAGGGGTGATTACAGCCTTCAGATGGACTTTGCACACACAGGCTTGGACCGGGGGGGCTGCAGCCCCCGGCCCTGCCCGAGCAAGAGGGAGGCTTGGGCTGGAGATGATCAGCTGCGGGAGCTGGAGGGGATTTCTCGCTGTATTTTATTTAGAAACAGCCTGCCCTCATGTGGCGAATGGAAAACTAGGAGGCTGAAGATTTTTGGACTAAAACTGTCCGGCAAATGCACTGGGCAGGGGACCAGGAGCCAGGGCCAGGAGCCCTTCGGGGAAAATCTCCCCCAGCTCAGTCCCTCACGGCTCGCACACAGCTTTTCCTCACTCCTTTTTGTGCCTGTTTCCCTTCCCACCTCCGCAGCACCCACTTCTCTTGCTGGCCTGGAAATTCCCAAATAGCCACGGGCCAGTGCCCTGACAGAGCCCAGGGGTGGCCAGCGCAGCACCGGGGCTGCAGCACCCGCGCCCACCGCGCAGCACCGGCACGGGGCAAGGCTGCACAAAGTCAAGGCCAGCCCTCAGCGGAGCGGGTCCAGCATCTGAAATACGGAAAAGCCCCATTTGCGTTCAGTTTAAGGGCAGAACAGTGAGTTTTTCTTGAACAGCCCCGATAACGCTTTCCGTGAGGGCACAGGCTCAGCTCAGAAAGGCAACCCCGCTCACGTCGCGGACAGGGATTTCTGGGCAGCCTCTTGGAGCAGCCTCAGCTTATCGTGACAGGGGATAAAAGCTTTACCAGAATCAACACAATCCAGAACAAGTAAAACCAAACAAGTAACAGATCTGAGAAAGCCCTACCTTCCCCAACCAACTCTTTTTTTTTTACATCAGTGACGTGCATGCATCTTCCAAATCAGCACTGAAAAACCAGCCGTGGTGCAAGACCCGGCTGCATCAAGGAGCAGAGCGTGCCGGCTGCATTTTGACAGCCAGGACAGCAACTCAACAGGCGATGCTGCGGGGCCAGGAGGAAGAGATGGCCCATAGCCAGCCCCGACGCGAGCACCAGGACGTGGCTGCAGCTCAAACGTGATCCCTCGACATGCAAACAGGACGCATCGCAGCGGCTCCTGGGGCTTGCAGGAACCCAAAACCCAGCGGGATAACGTACCTGCACGTCGCACCGACAGCCTGCGCATCCGCGGTGCCGGCACCCCCGGCTTCCGATGGGCCACGAGCAAAGTGGATCTGGTTGTGATGGCCAATTGCTTCTTAACAGCGTGGAAAAAGCAGAGCAGGATCCCACAGCAGGAAGCTGAAGCGAGGCAAATCCTGCCCAACACAGGTGCAAAGTTTCTAACCCCAGGACCAGCTCCCGCGAAGACAGGAGGGTCCCCGAGGTCTCGCACCGTCGCTCCGAGCCACGCTGGGGACAGGCTGGTGCCCAGCCGAGCACCGCGGGCGGACGTGGAGCCACGGGGGAGGCATCTTCCCGCTTCTTCCAAAGCCCTTCAGTTAACGGTCCCGTTTGCAAAGCTCCGCGGTTGCAGTCGGCGCAACCGAGCACCAACATCTCATCCCCGTCCCACTCGTGCAGCTTCAAAGCCTCCGCCGGGACGCTGACTGGTGACAGCCCAGTAGAAAACGAGGGGGAAATGCAATAAATGGCACTAGTCTAGATGGTGCTCATGTATTTTTTGCAGCCTGAAAAAGCAGCAGCAGAGTTTCACCCTATCACCGCTTTCTACCCCGGTTCCTCGCGGCAGCGGGTCCAACGGGCAACGCTTTCCACGGGCACCTCGCACGGAGCGGCCGCACGAGCAAGTTTAAGTCCGCGGAGCGGGATGCTCGCGCAGGTGTCAGTCCACATCTGAAGAGTTCAGGGACCCGCTAATCCCCGTCTCCCGCCGACAACCTTCCAGCAGCTGGAGCGTCAGCGTTGCAACACAAATTGCCCAAGTGAGAAACTATTAAAGGCAGCCCTGCAGCCCTGCCCACACTCGAGCGGAGGCTCTAATTCCATTTTATCTGCTTGTCGTCACCTCCTAAAACAAGCCAGGCCCATGTTTTAGCTGGAGAGTGAGGCGTAACTGGGTAAAAGAGATTTTTGGTGTATAAAAATAATTCTGAGCAGGTCTGTTTACCACGCGGCTGCCTCGGGAATGGCCCATCAGCAGAGCCGTGGCAATGCACCGATCAGAGTTAACGCAAATGGATTATGCTACATTTACTGTCCTAATAAAATTGCACAGGTAGGTGGCAACGGCAAGCAATGCACCTCCCCATCCCCGCTGCTCGCACACAGGCTCGGTGGTGGTGGAAGAACCGCGCTTTGCTGATACGGTCCTAACACTGTTAGTTTTAAACTTATTTTCTTCAAAACTAACCACGGCTTTTGCTGCAGGTAAAGCACGGACCATCAAGTCTCCCCAAAACAGAGGGCGAGTCGCCATCTCGCACTCCTTTCTGTGCTGTATCGTGATAAAGAGAACCAAAACATTTTTAATCGATCAATTAAGCTCATGCGCTGCGCTTGGATTGAAGCGTAAGGCTCAGACGCAGCATTCTTCAGCTACAGGGCTGATTTATAAGGTCTCCATAGTCATCATAAACATTTTGGTTTAGTAGAAGTTGCTCCTTCTCTGAGCAAAACAAGGATTTGGGGTTTGCGTAAGCTGAAAGAGAGAGCAAAGACTAAATTCTTTTCCCATCTTTCTGTATCCTTTTTACTCCATATCAATGCAAATATAGATTTTTCATCAGTCAACCCAGAAAACTTCTGACAATACACAAGACCCTTTTTAATAAGAAAAAAGAAGCGGGAGGGGGAGAAAAGAAAAAGGAAAGAGAGAAGCCATTGCAGCCCATCCCGCAGCAGCCGCCCCGAGGAGCAGACCTGGCTCTCCGGGAACGGCGATGCCCGGGGAGCAGCGGCAGGACAGACTCCCATCTCCCGGGACGGCGCTTCCCGGGCGTCCCCGATTCCTCTCGCATCCCAGCCGGAAAGCTGAAAACTCAGCTACGAGCAGCATCGGGCTGGAGCTCTGCTGCGAACACGCACAGAGGAGGTGTCCAGCTTTGGAGGAGAGAAAGGGGCTGCGTTTTTAGGGCGGGAAGATCTTCATTTGCTTTCCCTTGCTGCGGTGAAGCTCTGAGCAGGGCGGGCTGGCAAAGCCTGGCCTTTGAAGTCCCAAGAGATTTGGTACTTCTTCCAAACTTTCAAGCTGCCCTGCCAGCCATTTGCTGTTGCTGCAGGGCACCAACCGGGGAAAACCAGGTTTGGTGCCTCCACCAGCAGAGAACAGCACAAGATGGCACTTTGCACCAAAGAGCCCATTTCCATTAAAAAAAAAAAGTCACTTTACTCCAGCCCCGTATCACCAGAGTAACAAAAAGGTAATTTCCTCTTCTATATGATTTTTATAGATATATATTAGACACACACATATATATAAAATATGTAAAAAAGCATTGGTGATCTCCCCTTTGGTTCAGTGCTGCAATTCCCTACATTTTATAAAATCCTTTGGCAAAGGAAACGTA
Organism: Theristicus caerulescens; assembly: GCA_020745775.1. NCBI lineage: Eukaryota > Metazoa > Chordata > Aves > Pelecaniformes > Threskiornithidae > Theristicus > Theristicus caerulescens. The sequence goes on along the minus strand of CM036567.1, from coordinate 22,115,237 downwards.
ACCTTTACAATCAACACTTCCAATGGGAAGGGTAATTACCCGAATAACTGGTGACTTCTGAGCCGGCTGCAGCAGCCAGCATACTGACTGCAGAAGTACGGTAGCTTAAATCAATAGGTAGATGTACAAAGGCGAAGAGAATGAGGCACGTTATCCCGGGGTATCGTTGCAGGGGGTTGATACGGGAGAGGAGCGCGGCCGCGGAGGAGACGGAGGACGGATGCAACTCGTGATCGCGCTCTCAGCCAGCGGGTCCAGGTTGAGAGCTGCTCTGGATCTGGCCAACGCTCGGTTCAGTGACCGATATAAGCAAATTAGAAATACTTAGACCTTTCTGTCAGCTATGATTTAAACCTAATAACATACGAAAACGAAACCCCGATTTTATGGACACGCACTGTAATTACTTCGGACAAAGTAACTTGGGAGCAACCGGAGACGAAGGGCAGCGAGCGCAGGCTGCGTGCTGTGAAAGACGCCATTAGAAATGCTTAGCTGGGCTCAGTGCACTGATTTAGACATGAATGTGCTATAAAACAAAACAAAACAAAAACCTCGAAGACCATCAACAGCAGAAGATACTTTAAAAAGAAATAATAGTTCAGAAGTATTAAGAATGATTTTAACAAGTTTCCTTTAAGAGAATCGGAAAGTACCCACTGGATGCTCTGCGAGATAAACACTGATTGCAGCTGGGAATAACCGCACGCACATTAAATAACAGAAAGTGTTAGAAAGACTGAAATAATATGAAATATCCCCACTCTATAAAAATAGCCTAGGCGCTCCGATGTTCGAAACCCTCTGAAGTTTCCAGAACAAGAGTTGTCTCTTTCCACGAGAAGCCCTCACGCCTGCGTGTGCTCGGACCTATTTATATACTTCCAGTAAAAAATGACTGGTGCCGACTCCTTTCTGACGTCCCACTCCCAGAAATAGCCGCTGCGACAGCTCCTGGAACGGCCTCAGCCCCTCGGCACCGATGTCCAACGGCCGCACGGCTGCAACGCTTCTCATGGATAAAAAAAACCCCGCTCCTTGTTTAAAAAGCAGCACAGCAACCCCTGCACCAGCACGGCGACAGCGCGCGTGTGGCCGGGGAGATTTCAGCCCTTTCCTCCTTCGCTTTAGCGAAGCGTTAACGCGGCGCCCGAACGCCCATCCCGGCGCGTCCCATGGGAGAAGGGGCTGCGGAGAGGATCCCGAGACGGATGGCGGAATCCCGCAGCTTCAGCTCCTCCGGAGGCAGGGGCAGGGCAAGTCAAAAGGTCCAGCAGAAAATCCCGCAGATTCTGCCCTCGCAGGGAGCTGGAGCCAAACTCCACAGCTCCCGAAACGCAGCCCCTCTCCGCGGGCAGACATCCCTGCACGCCCCATCTCTGCATCCACCTTCACGGAGTTCAGATATCCGAAATACCCAAACCCACCATTCTTGGGCTGGTTTGCTTTGGGGTTGGATTTGTTTGTGGGGGTTTTCTGGGCTTTTTTTGTCCTCCTGGGGCTCCACCTGATGATACGGGGCATCCAAAACCTCAGAAAGCAAGGGCATCTCCTGAGAAATCTCCCAAAGTGATGTTCTGGGCTTAAGACAAGGCAATTCTGTGCAGTGCTTAGTATAAAGGTGGTCATTTGTTACTTCAAAAATCAGGTTCAGCATTTTCAAACCTTTGAAAACGTAAGTCACGACAGAGGGATCCGGGCAGCGCAAAACAGGCTGGAGGTTTGACACGGCTGCAAGGCTGGGTGGGCCAGGGGTGACCTGCTCAGAAAGGGGGTTCTGCAGTCCGTGCAAGCCGGTAGTTTGTCCCCAGGTGCAAGAGGGGAAAGGACGGTAGAGCTCACGGAGGAGACAGACACCTCGGTGGGAGACACACAGTGAATGAGCTCAGAGCCAGCACACGCTGCCCTCGCATGAAGCCTCTGCAGCCTCTAATCACAGCGTGCTCCTCCTCATCGGCCCTAGAGAGACGCTAAGGTGCTAACAGGAGCACATTTGACTTCCAAATCCTGCAACGCCGATACCCTGCAGGTTAGCCCCTCCTCGCCATTTCACCAGCACCCTGGAGAAAAACAGCGTGCGAGTCCCGGCGACGCACCCCCCGCCCCACCGTGCTCGCGTACCAGAGCCTGATGATAAAACCAACTTACTACACGTGTGGGAAGCACACACAGGGCACCGGTTTGCAGAAGCTGCTCCCAAGAGAGCGGAGGATCCTGCTTCCTCCCGATGCCCGCGTCGGTTTACAACTGCAGGAACATTCAGCTCGCTTCCAAATTTCAGCACTTGGAGCAAAGTCGGTAAATTCCACGCAAACCACCCAAACTGCAAACCGCAGGCTTGTCAACTCGGAACAGATTGTGTAGATACTCACCAGAACAGCAAACACCTACGCTGTTAATAGATAGCTTTCACTCGCGGGATCAGACAACAACCACCACCCCCCTCACCCAGATCGCTCCAACACGCGCCCCGTTTAGTGCTGAAGCCATCAGTCACCTGCAAACAGCTCCGCCTGGGCGGGATGGGTTTGGGGCGCCCATCTCAAGCTCTGGCCCTACCGCGGGGCTCGGAAGCCCTCGCTAGCGAGACGTCCTGGGATGACCACACCAGCACCTTGCCCCAAACGCCGGCTGTGCCGAGCACGCCCGCCGGTGGCACCGAATCCCCACCGGTGGCACCAAATCCCCGCCAGCACCCACCCCACCAACACAAGCCTGGTTCACCCAAAACACACCAGTAAGACCCCGCGCGACAGCTGATGCGGGCATCAGCAATACAAAGCCAGGCTTGGAGCATCTCCCAAGAGCGCGTTAACGCGGTAGCAGACTTGGGTTTCGCTCCCGGCGTGAACACGGCCCGATGCCTTCCGCTCGGCTGGGGTAGGACGCACCACAGTAAATCACAATTAGCACGTACTCCAGCCCATTTTTCCTCACTGTCAACAAGTGGCGCAGCCAGAAGGGCTCTACGCTTCGGGAACATCTTTGCCTTTTGTTTGCACGGGGATTTCAAGTCCAGATTACAGCTCCCTGAAGCGCAAGGAAGATTACAACTTGGCCTCAGATTAGATCCTGGGGTAGAAAATCATCCAGAGCCACCAGCTGCGGGGAAGCCCTCGCAGAAGCTCTGTGGTTGCACTTGGACGAAGCGAGGGCTGCTCTGCTTGGCGTGTTCTCTTCCCCGCCGCACACAGCCACCCCCCGGACCAGACCTGGGCACAGGACCCTGGGGACAAGATTGCATCGGGGACCCACCGTGGTATGGGCCCAGCTGCACTGGCCGCTACTGTAAGGCCGAGCAGCGAAAGGATCCTTTCAGATCTCAAAATATTTTAGCTGGGGGAAGGAGGGGGGTGTAAAGTCGCTGGTGCTGCCCGCTGAACCGGACCACATCTATTTGTACTGAGGCAACTGCAGCAACCGCGAGCTGCAGGTCGGGAGCAAGTCTCAAAACAGCTCTGCCACATAATGTGCATGTAACCATACAGTTTTAAGAGGGCAGACTAGAAAAAAAAAAGCGCAGCTGAAGGCTGAGCATCCAAGCAACCCTCTCCCCAAGGCACTCAGAGGCTCCCCTTAGGAGGCAGGCCACCCAAAAAAAAAAGAAAAACCCAAAAAACCCAAACCCCCCCATTTTGCACACTACAGTGATGCAGCAGCAGCCTCAGCAGCGCAGCTCTCCCCAAGGACCTCATCACTTGCACACTCACAGCTCGGGTTCAGCTCCCTCCTTTGCCCAACAGCATCCAGACCCCGTCGCCTGCTCTATCAGCGCAGATAGACAGACTCTATCAGCAGCAGCAACACCCAACAGCGGAGCGTAAAATCTCAGGCTGCTACGTTCAGCTCGCGCAGCGGAACCTCAGCTCCAGCCCCTGCTCCCGCAGCAGAGCGGGTCACACCGTTTCACCAGCCTCTGAAGCTAGGACAAACCAAGGTCTCCCCGCTCCCAGGGGCAGCAGTTCAAGACAAGCTGCAGCTCCGCTCCCAACTTCAAGGCTCGGCGAGTCAAAGAGCAAAAAAAAGGGAGCGCGACTATTGCTTAAGGGCGAGCGCCGAGCACTAGCGCTTGAGGACGTCCTTCTCCTGGCCTGGGGGAGAAACGTCCCCTTCCCAGCAAGGAGCCTCCTTGAAGTAGCAGCAGCAAGGGGAGGTTTGCAGCAGATCCACCTTCTTCAAAACCGAGGGGGAGGAGGTTGCTGGAGGAGGCAGGACGAGGCTGTAACCCACAAGCCAGCAAAAAAGGGTCTCCCGTATTTTTCTTGCCTACTGCAACCACGCTTTAGTGAGATACAGTATTAAACACAAGCTTTATTTTAAAATCTTTTTATTGGTAAGTCCACCACAGTCATTGACATCTTATTACAGAAACAAACTCCCCAAGTGTCCTTCCCTGGACCACTGCAACTGTTCCAGGGGTTTAGGTTTGGGTTTTTTTGTCTTTTTAAATGGCAGACAAACCTTAGTATCGGGAGAAGTTTTCTTTCTTCCCATCCCTTCAAGCTGCGGCGTCACCAGCAAGCCATTACACACATCACTACAGACTCCGCCGTGAGAACTGATTACTGACAAAAGCTACGTTGTCAGCGATGAAGGTCTTGCGGTTTACAGATGGATACCGTGCAATTTTTCTCCTACTAAACTAATCAAAATTGCATCGTGATCCACCCGACAACAGCAAAACAAAGCTTACCGTAGCGGCAAATTTGGGGCAGCGCGGCCTGAAGACAAGTCCTCCTTTCCTCCACAGGCCGGGACAAGTGCAATACTCTACATATAGCTACAAGTAATGCAACAAATCCCCACCCATGGAGAAACCAGCGCAAGGCATCTTCAGATCTTCCAGGGAAAAAGAGAGGGGGGAGAAAAAAAGCTTCAAAACGCATTATTCACCACAGATTCATCACCACCACAGTCAGTTTTGCATGGATTTGCACAGCAATTTTAGTAAGCTGGGATGCAAACCTGCAAAACTGACTGTAATCAGCACCGTCTTCTCCAGAAGCTGCCACTAGCTAGGATGCGCGTTATCTAGCAGTACTGTAAGTGCCCACATTACAGTAGGTCCAATTCAAAGCTACCTGCACTATGAGCACTTTGATACTGCTAGGACAAAACTACTTCCCGAGCCATCGCCTTCAATGAAAAAATGCTTTAACTAAAATCGTAATGGCTGAGCTAAAGCCAGATGGATGCGGTTTTTTTGGACGTGCAGGCAGCAGCTTGTGCCAGAAGGAGCATTTAGGGCAGTAGATTCTACGCTACTTCACTAACTGCACTAGATGCACCTTAACACAAGAACCGTTTGTAACGTAGCTCGAACGCAGCAAAACAACAACCCTGGTTACGTCCGTGCCCCGCCACCGTCACTGAATCGCCACAGTAATGCCAGAAGTGCTTATACTGCAGTAGATGCTAAACTCTACCTGCACTGTAAGCACTTTTGCACAACTCAAGGCCCATCACCAGATAGAAACTCTTCTACTTAAAAGGTCTTCTTGTTTCAGCGCAGCTACAGCATCGCAGAAGCGTCTTGACCGGAGCGCAGGAGCCAACAGTACCTGCCAAGAGAGAAGACTAATATTAATGTTGCATAACACAGATATGGATTTGCTACTCGATCTAGCAGAGATTTCCTTATTAAAGTGGAGAGGCAGAAATGGGTTGGGAGATTTGAGAAGGCAGTTCAACCCAGAGCACAGCAAAGGAGGGAGAGTTTGCAGCTAATTTTCACTTAAATTAAGGTGAAAATGGCTTCCTCCAGTTTTTAATGGCAGTTAAAATAGGTATCAAAACATCCCGGTTTCCTGCTCTGGTGCGTTACTACAGCACGCGAGACATTTTACTTGACCTTTCTCCCGGAGCTTTCCCCAGTATCTTGCATCACCCAACCACCGAACATTTTCCCCCCCCAGCAGCGTACGAGAAGTTCTGACACATGATCCCGCACCCTCCGCACCAGATAATGGAGTATCTGTACTCCAGATGATGCCGTCAACTGCCGAGCAGCACAAAAGCGACGGACCCTCCTCGGAGGAAGGGGGGAAAAAAGAAAAAAAAAAATAAAATAAAATTAACGAATTTAAATTTCCCTCCGGAGCCACGCTGCCGGGACCCGGCGTTACAAACCCGCGGAGGTGGGGAGGCTTTTGCCCGGGGATGCCCGGGGGCAGCGGAGCCGCCCCCCCCCCGCCCCCGTTCCCACCTCCCCCTCCCCCCCAAAGCGGCTCTTGCAGCTCCGGGTGCTTGGGGGGGCTCTGCTCGGGGGGGCCCCCACCCCCGGCGGGGCGTTATCTCCCCCGGGGCGGCGCAGCCCGCCGTTATCTCCCCTGCACTGACCATCTGCTCGGGGGGCGGGCGGGGGCATCGCTCGGCCGCGCTCGCCACGTGCACGGCCCGCACCGGGGGCGCAACCGGAGCATCCCCGGGGCCACCGGCCGGCGCCGAGCACCGCCGCCTTGCGCCGTGCGCCTCCCCGCGCCCCGGGAGGGGGGTGTGGGGGCGCCCCGCCACGTGCTGCCCGCCCCGTCCGGGGGGCGCGCGCTGCCGGTTAAAGCGCAGGAACAAAGCACGGTGGGAAATGCAGTCCTCCATTCAAAGCCCCAAAAACGCGCCAAGCCGCCCGCCCGCCCGCCCCCCACCCCCCGCCGCCGGCAGGGACCCGGTCCCCCCCCACCACCACCACCGCCCCCCGCCGCCGGGCAGGGCGAGCGGCGAGCCCGGCGCCGAGCCCCGCCGAGGGCGGCTCCGCACGGCCGCGGGCGGCCCCTTTGTCCCGGCCCGACGGGGGCGGCCCGGCCGCCCCCCCCCGCCCCCCCCCGGGCCCCGCCGCCCCCGGTCTTGCCTGCGGCCCGGCGGGCGCGGAGCGCGGCGCCCCGACGGCGGCTCGGCCGAGCGCGTGGTCCGGGATCCCGCCCGCCCCCTCCGCGCGCCAGCCAGAGCGCGAGCGAGCGAGCGCGCGCGCCCCCGCGCGCCGCCTGCCGGCCGGCCCCGCACTACAACCCCCAGCGCGCCCCGCGCCGCGCGCATGCGCGCCCGCCCCCCCGCGCGCCGCCATGTGCTCGCCGCGCGCCCGCGCGCGCCCCCTCCCCCCACGCACCGGCCACGCGGGGGCGGCGCGCGACCCCCCCCCCCTTTCCCCTCACGGCGGGCGCGGGAAAGGCGCCCCCCCGCCCCCGCCACCCCCGTTCCTCCTCCGGTCCCCCCGCACCGCAGCGGCCGCCCGGGGAGCCCCGAGCCCCGGCCTCCCGCCGCGGCCCCGTCCATTGTTGGAGCCGCGGGGAGCAGCGACGGTGGGGGGGGGGGGGGAACCGGGCGCCGCGGGCGGCCCCGGGGTGCGGGGGGCCGGGGGTGCGGCGCGGCGGCGGCGCGGGAGCGGCGGGCCCGGGCGTGAGGCAGGGCCGGCCCCGCGCACTCCTACAGGTGGGTGGCGGCCGCCCGCGCCCCGGCACGGCGCTGCCGTCCCCCCGCTCCCGGGCCCGGGGCTGCCCGGCCCCGCGTCCCCCCCGCCCCGGGCAATCCCTGCTGCCCGGCACAGATTGCGGCGCAGCCCGGCGGGAGCCGCGCGGGGGGGGGGGGGGAGAAAAAAGGCGGAAAAAGGAAAAAAATAATAATAATAAAATAAAATAATAAAGAGCGTGCGAAGGCGGGGAGCACCCTCGGGCTCGCGGCGGCTTTTGGGGAAGGAAACAAAAAAGGAGCGCGGAGGAAAGGGCGAGAAAATGGAAAGATAAACACGTTACCTTTGAGCCCGAGCAAAGCCCTGGAATAAAAAGGGTTTTACGAAAGTGGCGCGAAGACAATATCATGTGATCCCAGCCCAGGGCGTCTCCTTCCCGCACCGACCAGCCAAAAAAAGAGAGAGGAATAAAGGGGGAAAAAAGTACATCCGCTCCCCACGCCATTAGCATAATTAATTGTGTCCTGCAGCTGCAGCCGCCGCTCCCCGGCCAATGGCAGCCACCGCCGCCCCGGCCTCCTCTTCCTCCCGCCCGGGGAGGCCGGTGGTGGCCGGGGACCCCGGGGAGAGGCTGGGGCGGGCAGCGCCCCGGGGGAGCGGGGCGAGGAGCGGGGGGCTGCGGGGGGGCGTCGCGGCCGCCCCACGCCGGGCAGCGCCGGCGGGGGAGCAGCGTGGGCGCTGCCGGCCGAGGCGGCCCCTGAGGGGGCCCGGGCACGGCGGGGGGCCGCGCCGGCAACTCCGCTTCCTTCCCCCCGCTGGAAACAGCCCGGCAGCCACCCGGCCCCCGGCGGCCACGCGTGGCCGGGGTCACCCCGCACCCCCAGCGCGGCGCCGGCTGGAAACTCGTGGCCGTTTTGGGGTGAAAAACCCCCGAAACGGTGTGGCGGCGGGCCTGGCCCGGCCTAGCTTGGCCTAACGGCGGCGGCAGGCCCGGCCCGCGGTGCCACCCCGCCGCCCTTCCACCCTGCCCGCCCTTCCCACACCTGAGCCCCCCCAGGTGCGCCCCGAGGGGCCTCGCCGGGAGGGGGGCGGCCCCGGGACCCGCGGGCGGCCCCGGGGACCCCCGGCCCTGACCGGCCCCCGGCGGGGCGGCCGGGCCGGGGGAGCGCGGGCGGCCTGCCTTGGCGGGCGGCCCTCGCAGGAATGCTAAAAATGTGCTAATTGTGCCCTGCCAGCAGCCGCCGTTCCTCAAGGATTAGGAGTAATCATCTTTTTTTTAAAAAAAAACATTAAAACGGATCGATAATGAACGGTTTCGCCCCGCTTCTCGCCCAGCCGCTCCGTTCGGTTCGGCGCAAAAATACGAGGTGCCTCATTGAACCCTAATCATCGGTATCCGAAGTTAGAACAAAAAGGTCCCCATGGAAACCGGGGAGTAATCTATCAGTATTACGTTCGTTACACAACGAGAAAAGGGCTTTTGTCCCGCCTGTATTTACTACTGTTTAATTTCTTTTTTAAAATTCGGCAGCCAAGTTCTTTCAGGTTTGAAGGGCGAGTTTTGCCGAGCTTCCCCTGCTCTCCTCCCCGCGTGCGTGTGCGTGCGTGTGTGAGGCCTAACACAAAGCGACCGTATCAAAGCGCTCCCGGAGCAAGACGGGAGGGCTCTCCGCGGGCAGACCCATTTCCGAGCCTGTTTTATTATTTGTTCCAGAAACCGCAATTTGTTTCTGCATTATCGGTGGAAATGCTCGGCCGGATCATTCTTTGCAAACTTTCTGTTGTAGCGTCTCGGACGGATATTGATTTACTGACCCCTGATTTGGAGCTGCAGGGAGATTTCGTGTAATGGAGGACGGAGTAAAATTCGAAATTTAAATTTTCTTCGGATTAGGCAAAGTACCTTGCTGAAGTCCCAAGCCGCGAACGCCAAGCGAGAGCAAAATGCTCAACGTTAAAGTCAATAATTTAGCACGGGTGTGTAAATGTGTGATCAACGCTGCTGGAGAAATGGAATAGTGAATTGACACAGTACTGAAAAATACAAAAGCGTCCCAGTGACTCAGATAGGCACCACAGGAGAGAAAACGTCCCCAAATAAAAGATACTTCACGTCTCACCGTAAAACAAAACTTTTTAAAACTTGTAGCAAATAAGCACTAGACGTGACGCAGTGCTGGAAAACTTTCTTCTTTATATAAGAATCACGTGCTTTGCGTTGGGTTTTTTTATTAATTAATACGAAAAGTTGTATCGCAGTGTTATTCGAATCTCCTCTGTGAAGAAAGGTATGCGTGAGTGTAGTAGCCTTTACTCAATGCATGCTGCAAATTGATTCTCTTTTCTGTCAGTTCAGAAATAAATTAGTCTTTCAACAACGAGAGCCCAAAGATGGTGAAATAAGCCTAGATGAAGTGTTGCACAGATAAGATTAAATGGTATTTTTACATCCTCCTGCTGACCTTTGACTCGTGTTTTTGTGTGTCTTGGAAGGGAGTCTTGGGGTCTGCAAATACATCACTGGCTAAAAAAAGGAATGGTCAAAGAAAAAAAGTGCCAGGACATTTCTTAATATTTGAGAGGGTATTGTCTGGCTGAAGCGTTCAGCTGCCACCTGAGGCAGGCAGCGGGGTTTGCGCTGCGTCGACGGCCTTTTCAAACGCCCGGGATTTATGGATTGTGAGGTGGCGCTTGGAAAACGCAGCATTCACCGTGGTCAGGTTTTGTTCCAGGTTGGGAGGACCATCATGGAGACTGAGCGAGGTGCAATCCCTACACCAAAAAATGTGTATATTTTCCTGAAAATCACTCTCAGAATGTATTGTGAAATTATATAGCTCTTTTCTTACACCAGACACGCAGAAACGTGGATTTTTCTTTCTGTAACGGAATGGTGTGCGTGCATACATGCTGAGAAGATGTTTCTGTTTCCTTCGTTGCACTTTTCTTCTCAGTGCTGCAGACAATTCTGTTCTCTCTCTTCTTGGTTACTGGTTCCTTCACACTCCAACAACTGTGTTCGAGGCTTGCCTCGGACCCTCTCCTCCACTTCTGTTTCCTTCCGGAGTCAGAACTGTGCTCTGCCCTTTTTCATGCTGAAGAAAGCGCAGTGAATTGTGCTGAACTATCCGGATGCATACAAGGCAAGACGCGAAAACCAGAAACAAGCAAGAGGGATGTATCTCTGTGAAACAGAGAATTCTTTTCCCAAACAAACTCCCCAAAGATGCATATCGGTTACTCTATGGAGAGATTTCTGTCAGATTAATAAAATCTAACTTATTTCTCAAAACGCTGGGAAGTTGGAAGTCTTAAGAAGGTCTTCTACTGCACTTGCAGAACAGCGGCATGAAATCAGTGTCCAAAAACCTACTTTATGGCCAGGTCTGGAGTCTTTCAGACATCGTATTTTATACTTTCCGAAGAAAATGTTCCAAGAGATCGGGTCACCGTACCAAGAAACAAAAACCGCAAAGGAATATTTAAGAGCAAGTACTTTAATCGTTAGGTACAGAGTTATTCTGATCCTACAGAGGCTGCTGGCTTTTTCTGTGCACGCTCACGCAGTCGCAACTTTGGTAAATCTTGGCGGGAGCGGAGCTCCTTGGAGATCTCTCTTCATTTGTCTTCTGCACCCTTTGGATTTTCACGTAACTCTGGATTACCTGTCACTTGCCGCTAAACTGCCTTTGTTTTAAAGCATTCAGCTGAAAAATATGTAGAATGAAAATTATTTTCCTCTTGTGAGGACAGAATAAAAAGAAATACTTTGAGATTACAATGCAAGTTTTACCTCAATGTCAATGAAAAATTCAACCCGAGATCAGTTTTCTGAATTGTCTCTGCATATTTACGCTTCTCTGGGAACAATGACTGATAACAGAGGGTTTATAACAAAAGATTTCACACTTTTGTCATTGTATTAGTAAGACAGATTTAAAACTGGCGTTCACCTGTTCATTTCTATTTATTTGTGAAACTATTTCATATAGAAAAATAAGATGCAGATAAGCTATGTCACTCTGCATTTTTGTTATGTGAAACAATGCTTAGAAAAACACTAAACCCTCTCCTAAATAAGACCAATCTACATGTAAAATGAGAAACAAACGTATACTAATGGCATGGACTTCATGTCTCTCTTTTTTTTTTCAGAATAATATTGATTGCTGTGATAAATAATGTAACATTTGCTGTATCTCTGATATGCCGCAAAGGACTGCCGCATACGCGTGTCTCAAACCTGTCTTTTTAAGAGCTCTTTGACAGTTGATTATAAACGTGTTCCTTGAAACAAAATGTGAATGCAAAGAACGAAAGCTCTGTCTTGTATTTATTTGCAAAGTTTGGGAGCCATGTAAATATGCTAAGTTCTGCATTTAGCTTTCTAATCCTTTTCATTTATTTTGTATTTGTGTTATTTTCTAGCAGGCTGAGCTTAAACTTCCGTGCAGCTCTTTCATGCAATTTCTGCAGGTTTTGATTCTGTGAGTTGCTTCCACTTTCATTCCCATCACGGGGAGTTAACAGAGCTCATCCCTTCGCAGTACCGAGCTCTCCCTTTGCGTCGGGCTGGTTTCGGGTGGGTTAGGTCCCGGGTGCGGGCTCTCTGATTGAGAAGGCAGTGACTTGCGGGGCTGCGTGACCCGTGTGGGCTCAGAGGACAGGGCCCCGGACAGCGCTGAACTGCTCTGTTAGAAATGCTCCCCATATTAACCTGCTCAGCAACGGGGTTTCCATCTTCCTCACCTCAAAATCAATTCTTGGAAGACAGAGTTTTGAACGCGTAGCCAAGCTGGCCGTGTATTTTCTCTTTCAGATTCTCTAGGTAGCTTTAGTCTTTTAAACACATCTCCAGGCGCGATGCGCATCCCTCTGCCCTTTTGATAAGGTCACGGATTGTACCTGCCCAAATTACTTCATTAAAGTCTCTGTGGTTTGAGATTTGCCTTTCTCAGCAGCAGCTTTTTGTTGTATGGCAATTTCTCTGCTTCATTTCAGTCCAAAGGTACATATCCTTCCCACAGACAGGTTTCTGATTTTGCCAAATATTACTGGTATTTCAATGAGTTTTCTTCTTTGTATGTATGACATGACATGTTAATTCATGCATGCACCCCTGCGTATTAAACATGAAGCACAGTTTTCTATTTTGTAACAGTACACAACTTCCCCTTTTGTAAAATTGCTTCATAGATTGTGTTTCTCCACAGCTGGCAATCAGAATATGCTGTGAGCTGCCTAGATTGTGTATAAATCTTAATTTTTGGATGAGCCACGTATCTAAACATGTGCTTAGGCCCTTAAAACTCTGTAAATAGCTTAAATGAGGGGGGCATAAGTTTGCAAACCATGAAAGCTCTGTCTTGAGGAGCAGTAATCTTTCCATCAAAACGAGTTACGAAGGCAAGGCTACCCCGTGAACCTGATCCTCCAGCCGTTTTATACGCGTGCAGGGTCACTGGGACGCGAGCGGTGCCGCTGGTTGTTCAGCCCAGTCCCTGTGTGCAGGGGCAGGGAGGCCTTCGGTCCCAGTCCTGCACAGACCCTTGTGTGCACGCTTGACTTCTTCGAGTCGGTGGAACAAAATCGGACTTGTTTAAACTTCTCCACTGTGCGTAAACTTAAGAATATGCTCGAGTCATTTCTAGATGAGACATCTCCTTCCAAAATACACTTCTCCTACACCATGTGGCATTTTAGAAATGAGTCAATAAATTACTGTTTGACTCCAGGTTACACATAAAATTCATAGTTTGTTGAGCTCTGTTACTCTGTTACTGTAGGATGCAGTGCAGTATTGCCTAGATTTTTCTCTGCAGTCTGCAGGCATTGTCAATGTTTGATGTGAGGACCTGATGAGAAGAGCCAGAGACCCAGAGCTTGTCCTGCTGCTTCCATTGCGTCGCACGGTGTCTATGTTGCTCGCCGTCCAAATGTTCTTTCTCGCGTAAAGGAACACCTTTACCTTTCCCCTGCTGATCAACTTGTACATGCGCTAGGGGGTCGAGCAGGTATTATAGATTCTGAGAATTGTTTCTGATGGGTAGCCTCTAAAAAGAAGCAGAGGTATGGGTATTTGTACATATAAGAAGAACTGGCAGTGTATGCACACACCGTATCATCATGCACAGCCAAAAAACCAGCTGGTACTTTTTTCCCCAACGTTGAATTCCTACAGTTGCATGCAATAGGAGACGCTGCGATTCCTCTCTTTTTGGCAGAAGAAACGGGAGCACGTTGCAGACAGAAGCTCTCGGGTTGCCCGTTAAATGTACAAACCTCGCGTAGCCACAGGGCAGGCTTTGTAAACCACCTGCAGCTGGCAGGGTGCTCGCACTTCCTCGGGTCCCACCGGCACCCAGAGCATCCCGGAGGCCCTCTTCTTCTGTGCAACATCAGCCTGTTCTTCAGGAGCACCCAGCCTATCTTCAAGAGCACCGATGACCAGCGTATCTTCAAGAGCGCCGACTGCACGAAAGCAGATGTCCCAGACAGAAATGGGTGTATGTAGCCATTAAATTCAAAATCCTGTCAATTAGGACGAGCTCCTCAGAGCAGGGCGGTGTGAAGTAGTTTTTATGTCCATTCGGGGGAGGCATTTCACTCTGTAGCTTGTCAAAGTCTCCCTTCGGTGATTTCTCTTCCAAACATTTGTGCAGGAGCTGGGCAGCGCTAGGTGTATCTCAGAGAGGCTCTTGCCTCTCGCAGTAGCACTTCGGAAATTCAGGGAAAAGCTGAATTCACAGGGTGGTTAAAACACATTGCGACCTCAGGCTGACTAAATAACGCTAGGGTCTCTCCTTCAGCCTGCAGAGCAGCTCAGGATTAGAAGGGCATAAAACCAGCTTAAACCTGCTCTATGTTCCCAAAGCTATGGCTAGAAGCATACACAGAATCTCACCTCTCATCCCGAGGCAATGCTTTTTTCCAGTGCACGTGTTGTCCGTGCTCCAGGTCCCTGCGAAGAAGATAAAATATATTAACAGCAGTTCAACACATTTTTGGATGTGCATACTTAAAGGATGATCTTGTTATCCCAAGCTCAAAACGTTCTGCTGGAAAAGAAAAACATGACAGGAGGTAAACAAACCTTAGCGTGAGGAATAAGGTGTAATTTATCTCAGCACGGTGGGAAAATGTGCTTGCTTTGAGTAATACAGTCCGCAGATCCAGCTCAGCCTGGAAATACGGCTGAGGATGGATACAGACTGGAGTTCACATACAAAGGTGCAAAGAGGGGGTTTTTTTTTTGCAAAAATGCTTTCCTTTCTAGGAGGGAAGCTCCTTTCTGCATCAGTGCAGTAACTGAATGTGTGACCGGGGAGGGGGACGGAATCCCCCCTCCAGAACCTGTCCCACCTGCGAAAACCTCCGGAAAGCGGCTTTTCCCCGCTGCCAGCAGCAGCCAGTCTGGCTCTGCCCCCAAGCTGCAAACAGGCTGAAGTACAGCCCGAAGAAAGAATATCCCCAAGCCCTGAATAATATCCACCCGCTTTAACAGCAGAGGCAGAGAGAGGGACATTTGGGGTGAAGCTGAAAAGCCCCCGCAGCCCGGAGCCCAGGCGCCGGGGAAGCGGCTGGCAGCAGCGGCATCTCTGCGGCGGCGATGGCAGCCCGGGATCCGATGGCAGCCCGGGAGCCGACAGCAGTCCAGCATCCGACGGCAGTCCAGGATCCAGCACCGCAGCCAAAGCTCCCCTGCATAGCTAATAAGATTGGCTTCCAGCCACGGCGATGTGCAAGCAGATGCGGTGCCCTCTGTCCTGCCAGCGCTGCCTCCCCGTTGCCTTCTAGCAAGAGGGGTACGAGGCCAGCTCCTGCCCCATCAGATCTGCAAAAAATCATCCCTCCTGGCATAGTCCTTTTCTAGAACTTAAAAGTTGTTAGCTCGGGGAAGACATCCCCTTCCCCACGTTTGCATAAATTTACTCCTGCCGTATAAAGGACCCTCTTAAGTCTATTTTAAAAGCAATGCTTCTGCGGTGCAATTTCATTAACCCAACTAGAACACGGAATTGATGTGGACGAAAGGTAGTTTTTCATGCAAATCATCTGTCTCAGGACACCCAGTGCTGTTCGTGGTTAAGAACGGTTTACTGCGCAGCTCATTACATGAAGTTATTTTCCGGTTCGGCGTGAGCCATATGCAAGCAGCTGAGGCAGATTTGCAGTTTACATCGCAGAGTTGTCAGCTTTGCAAAAATGAGTGAAAACATTCGGATTATTGCGATTCAGCCCTTGAAGGAAACTCATAACATTGGAACTTTAATAACGCTCCCCGCCGTTTTTTGCAAGGATAAAAGTTAAAATTAGAGCCCATGTGTAGAAATTCTCGGAGGCGGTAACTCTTAAGAATTTATACTAAACTGAGTTAATAAATAAGTCATCTAGGTCCTGAGTCCTCCTATTACATATGCCCTTCAGTTAACTCTTCGAGACAAATCATACATTATTTTCTTTAGATTTTCATGGAAATTATAGGCCAGCTCTGCAAACGCCTAAACATGCAAGGAGCTTTATTTCTGTGAGTAAAGTTACTCGTGCATGTAAATATTTTCAGGATGAGACTTTAAAAAGGATATTTCAACTAGAAATATTGATATGTCTAACTTCCCCTGTTCAATTACTTCTTGCCAGTCCTGACTAGCGAAAACATGGCATTCGGTAACAAAACCGCCTCCGTGCCTCGGAAAATGGTGAAAGATTTGTTGAGTTCTGCCTCCTACAGGACTGAGAGAGAAAAAGGTGAGTTTAGTACTGCAGGCAGGACTCGATCTAAAACCAGGCTTTCTGCAAACGACTTCGGCATCATAGCCACACTCATTTTTCACAAAATACTACATTCTGGTATTTGAATCTATCACAAATATTTTTTCTCCTATACAACCGTTAGAAGAAACCGAAGAGAATCAAGTCCAAAAAAAAGTAATTGAAAAATTACGGGGCTTAATACAGAATTATAAAGCAAAATGCAAAATGTAGAGCAAAATGCATTTACTGTTGATTTTTTTAAAGTTTCAGAATGGATTAATTGAAAAACTTGGGGAAAAATCAAACCCACACAGCACTGAGGGGCAGGCAGCAAGGAAGCAAGGAGCATGCTGGGGTTCCTTTCAGATCAGCATGTGTTCTCATCTGAACCGAAACGCTTCAAAGATAATGGCAGCCAATAATTATTAACGCTGAAATCACGCCTGTCCGCGGGAAGATGGTTGTAGGAGCTTTATGGGCTCGCAGAGGAGTGAAACTCTGACTGCAATACATCTTGCGCGGAGCAAACTCGGAGCAGTCCCAGCTCAGCTATGCTGCTGAGGCACCTCGCGACAGGGCTGCTGGGTCACGACCTGGGTCTTGAGAAGCCCGAGTTCCTAGATGTTAGTTTTCGTTGGGGCTTTGTTTACCATGGACTTAGACATTTTGTATTACTAAGAATCTCTGGCTTATGAGGACATTCTATTTATCTTACCAGGCTTTTTTGATGGAAATGCCTGAATTTTCTTGGAAACAGGGATTTTATTGTGGATTCTTGGTGCCCCTTGGAGAGGCTTATTTTTCTGGACAATAGTTTTCCTTAGTGTCACTACCCTTTTGATTTCCCAATGGTCACAGGCTCTCAAGGTCGTGCAAAGTGCATCCTTTTGTTAGAATGGACCCAGAATTTTGTATAAAAAGGCAGCAAAAAGATCTCTGGTTAGTGATTTAAAGTATATTTTCTGCCATGTACCTCTGCATCAGATTTTGGCTGTTCTGCTTTTAAAAAAACTGTGTAATTTGGAAGAGAAAAGGTTTAAAGGCAGATTACAAGAGTACACTCGGTATATATATATTTTTTAATTTGCCACACTGAAATGCAGATTCTGAAGCAGGATTTTCCACAGGAACCTCTGTAATTTAAACATTCAACGTATCAGAGCTATCGTACCTCACACATATTGTAATGTAAAGCATTAAAACAATATGCCTTTCTATTTTGTTTATTTTGGTTTAGGTTGACTTTTCCTTTCCTTTCTAAATTACTCCTTTAGCTAGGTCCTGTTCTCTTACATTCCTCCTGATGAGGGCTGCATTAAGAAATGCCGATGACTGCTGCGGCTTGTGGCATCGCTGCATTTTGTGATGGTGCTTTGCTTGCCTAGAAGATAAATAGCTCCTCTCCGTGCTAACCAGAAAGCACAAAACTTTATGAAGACTGAAGATTCAGTGAGAATAATGTGAAATCTAACGTGAAATTTTCCCTTGAGATGTGTCTGTGTTTGCAAAGTCTCTGTAACATCAAGTCTTGATTAAATGTGAAAAAATAGCTCAACCTTTAAGAGTGTTTCAGTTCTTTCACTGTTCTTTACTTTGCGTTACCAGATTACACAGAATTCCATATAAATTTATTCTCTGCTTTGGAGGAAACATTAAATCGCTTCACAAACTGTTTGAAAACATGACTAGGAATAAGTACAGTTTGTCTTCACAATGTTGCAGGCTGCCCGAGGTGCCCCGGGGCTCAAGAGGTCACTTGTAGGCTTGGGCTTTTTACCAAGTTTTTAGCATGCCTGCGAGGCTGCGGGCTTTTGTTGTGCTGCTTCTTCCAGCTTTTGCATAATCGCTTTTAGAGGTATCGTATCATGTATTCTCACTATAAAATCTACAAGCAAAAATCATCGTTAAAAATTGCATTAGCAACTTAAAAATTATTGCTTTCAGGAGAGGTTAGTTGTCTTTTTCAAATGTGATTATTTTACATGTTTCTGCAGAGATGACCAACAGTTGCAACATAAAATGTATCAGTACTCTTAGCATCGTTCCTCACAAATAAATTCTCACAATCAGTTTAATTGTTAAATTATACAACTTAAAATAATCTTAAAAAAAAAAAAACCTTCTCCACTTTCCTGATATAAATGTAGACTGTTAAAGCTACAGCCTTTTGAACTGTATTTTCTTTTTCTCCAAATATGCTTTTGCTTACTTTTTTGGAAAGTCTCCAAGAAGAAATGAGAATAATCAGTTGATTTCACTTTTGCTCACAAGTAGTAGCTGACCATTGTCGTTGTCTAACCCTGCTCCGCTAGCACAGCACTTTAACTTTGCTCTGCAAATCTCTGGGTAACATTGCTACACAAACAAAAGTGTGGTAACTGCATATTTGACCTGTACACATTTTTATTAACCGATTTTATTAGAAGAAAAGTCTATTATCATGTTTTGCATAAATTACCAGGCAATTCCCTGATACAAAGCTTATTAAAGTCAATCGAATTTTTTCTCTTCACTGATTTCAGTTGAATTAGAAAAAGTCTTTGAAAAAGACTTTAACCACAATAACTTTTTTAGATTTCATATAACAATATATGACACAATAGATTATTTTCAGAGACTGTAACATGAGGCTCACACATAATTTTATTTATCTATATTTTTTATTTGCTATTTTTCCATGTTTTGCAGTCTTCAGTGGGAAAAAAGGCTACTAGCTTCGATAGCAGCTTTGCTTAATTAAAAATTTAGGACCAGTCCTCTTTTTTTTTTGGTCTTTTTACTTGACATGTTTTCAGGTCAAAGTAGAGCTGCTTCTCTAATTAAGCTCTTACACGCTGCTATGTTCCAGTAATGATAGAGTTAGAAGGCAACAAATTCACTAAATCCTCCAGTCCTGACAAATCAGGTTATTTTGCCATCTGCTCCTGTTTGGTGGAATCACTTTTTAAATCTACCTCCCTGATTCCCACAGAGCAGGCTGAAAGATTTTCGTTACCTCAAGAGTTAGACATTTAATTTGTAAAGAGATGATGAATTCTTAAAAGATTCTATTTCACACAGGGTTTTTTTTTTTTAAGAATATGGAATTTTCTTAGAAACCAGGATTCCTTTTTAGTTTAGGTCTTTTCTTGAGCCTTGGATGATGCAAGCCATAGGCATAAACAGCTACACAAAGGAAACTGGGATTTTATTGTGCATTCCTGGTGCCCCTTGAAGAGCTTATTTTTGTGGACAATAGTTTTCCTTCGTGTCACCACCCTTTTGATTTCCCAGTGGTCACAGGGTTCCAGGGTCGCGAAAAGTGCATCCTTTTGTTCCTCCTAGCCTAAAATTCTGTCTAAAAAGGCAGTTAAAGGACCCTAAAGTTGGTTAAGGCATGGAGGGTATTTTGTGGAGCAGAACTTAAGTTGCATGCTCTGTTAAATTACAGTTAAGATTGCAATCCAAGAGAGAATATACGATTAAACACATTGTTAGAATATCCAGACATTAATAAATATCTATTCATAAAGCCACAGAATTAATCCTGGAATATCTCTTGGCATTGAAACAATTAATGATCACCAAACAACAAAAATCCAACATTATTTTGATATCTAGCTATAATTAGAATTGTTTTAATTAATTTGCCAGTGTCTTTTTAAAAGGGCTTTACTATGTATTTGTAATTTTGTTGAGAAACACTAACAAATTATTATCTACTCTTTCAGTTAAATCATGGTTCTTAAGGACTCTTTAATCTTTCAAAAAGACTAATGAAAACTGAGTTTCTGGTAAGAAATTGAATAGCCCACTTTTGAAATTTTTCAAGAAAGAAAGAAACACATTTCTTAAATATCTGTACTTCATTTTTAAAATAAAATTACTTCTACTAAACAAACGTTGTTATTTGCAATAGCATATCTCTAACATTCCCACAGCACGCTCCCGGCGTTGTTTCAGGTTTTATATATGTTTCCAATACAAGATGGCTCTGTAAGGGGAGATGCAGCCCAGCACCTAATTGTTGGAATTTGTGGCTTGAGAGTATCATGCCCTGGATAAAGTCAATCCTGTAACAGAAGAAAGCCGGCAGTCACCCTCCCCTCCTACGTGCACATTTAAGTAGCCTAAAGCAGTTTTAAAGGTCCTAGCAAGAGCGATCGAGCTACTGGGAGGAGAACAGCGCAAGGAGGTGGAGGAGTCCTGCGGCGGGGCTGTAAGGGATGGGGAGGTGGTCGAACACAAGGCTGAATCTGGGGGGAGACGGGGTGGAAGGGAGGAGAGCCGTCCAGTAATACTGGAGCCTGAGATAAGGCACCTGATTTATTTATTGATGCTAAGTGCTGGAGCCTGTGGTGCGGTCAGGCTCCTCTGTGCTTTAGGAGTAAGGCTGATCACATCCTTTAAAGATAGAAAATCAGTTATTTCCCAGCATAAAATGTTCCGTGAAAAGTGTATTATCTCTGAGCAAGTGTTGTTCTGTTTAATTTCCTAACGAACAAAAAATTATGTGTGCGAAATCTGAAATAGTCTGATTTGGAAAAGCTTCATGGCACTTGTCAGTGGATTGCCTCATGTTCTCATGTTCCCTTTCTAGCCAGATTCCCACGAGGCAGGCAGAGGCTTCTGTGATCCATTCTCTTTTTTCTTTTTTTTTTTAAAAAAAAAGAGTCCATTGAGATAAAGACACTTTGCTTCCAGAAAGAGCAGGATGCATTTCCCAACATAAACACTGCAGTTTGTAAATTAATGGGTTTTGTACTGAAATGTATACCAAAGCCTTCTAAATCTTCCCTGAAAAACAAGATAAGAGGGTATTTTTAAAGATACTTTACGGATCCCCTATACTCCCTCCCCTTTCAAAGAATTCAACCCCGTATTCTCAAGGTGCAGTGCTGATTTTCCTAAGAGCAAAAGGAGAGCACCTGGAAGCAGAAAGAATAGACCCTGTCAAGTGTTCCATGTCCAGGAGACATCTTCATTCTTATTGTTCAGATTTCTTGTTACCTTGGAAATGGAAGGTATTTCTAATTTACCAGAATTAAATTAAACCAATTTATCTATCAGCCGCTGGAATGCTCAAATATTGCCTATATCTAGTGCCAGAGTGGAGAGTCACTACTAGATCGGTAGACCAGGTTCACTGATATTTAATACTAGATGTATTTTCTCTGGTTCCATGTATGGATCACA
This sequence comes from Theristicus caerulescens, assembly GCA_020745775.1. NCBI lineage: Eukaryota > Metazoa > Chordata > Aves > Pelecaniformes > Threskiornithidae > Theristicus > Theristicus caerulescens. Next base: position 22,093,909 of record CM036567.1, on the reverse strand, counting down.
CTCGTTTATGCTATGACAAGATAATTTTCTTCGCAGTTGGAGGCTATGACGTTTAGTGAATGAAGATTTCACTTCTAATGAAGCATCAGTTAATGGCGGCTGCCAAACTTCCTTGCCTTGTTTGACGACATGGTTTTCCTAAAGCCACCTTGCCATTTCCATGTGCCCACCTCAGCCCAGAATCTCCAGCAGCCTGAAGGATAATTTAAAGTAGGATCACGTAAAACAGAAGCTAGTATGAGAACAAAAAATAGATTTGGGGGCTAAGAATGGTTAATTTCTGCTTTGTCCAGTGCTTCCATTTAATACAAGGAAAGAAGCTGAAAGAATTGAGAGGGAAGGCTTATTGCAATAACTGTTTGTAGGTTTGGCCCTTGCTCAACATAAATCAGTCACTCACTCCTCGATGCAAATTGGAGGTGCTTCATTCTATCAAGGTGTTAATTATATCCTTGGCTAAATAGATGTTGAGGCTGAAACACATAGTAACGTATGTCACACATTTCCATGACATGATATATATGCACAGGATAAACCAGCACCATATACAAGAAAGGCACATATGGAATACATTTTAAACCATATAATTTTGAATATTATTTCTATAATTTCCTATTGAAAGTTTCATATTACATCAGTTAACATCCTTTATTGCATATCTCAGAAATATAATTTTATGTTTGTTAGCCTGATGAAAAGCAAAATACATTTAAGCTAGTATGAAGAGCTCTTCTATGCCCTTCTAGCTGTGAAAGGGCAACAGCAGGCTCCCCCGCCTCCATGAACCGTGTGAGAAGCTCACGCCGGGCTGTTCCCCGGGAGGACGGAGTACAGGATGGGATACAGCCATCCATCGCCACCGCTCACCGACAACCAGTACAACCCATGGAAATCATACTTGGCATGTAGCAAAGCAAGGGCGACATCTCCAAAACCCTCTGTTGCTCTCGAGGAATACAGACCTACCCACAGAAGGCTAAAGCTTTATTAGAAGGAGTCAGAGAAAATTCTTCTTAATATACAGTGCTGAACCTGCTGTTGTACTGGGAAATCTGGGAACCTCCACAACAGTCCAGCTCTGCACAAGTCGGATGTGAGAGGGTGGGATGAGGGATGCTTTCCAAACCAAAGCTGCTTCACCAACCCACTTCCAGTTAAAAAAACGGGTGGCTTCATGGACAAAAACATATCTGAATTTTAACGTAACTTGTGGTAGGACTCAAAAGGGATAAATTGAGTCCAGAAAAAAAGAGAAAAACCTTGTAACTAATGAAATATTGGTTAGCAGTGGGAGTTGTTGAGTGAGCAGCTGGTCTTCAGAAAGGGGCTGAATCATGTTTTGGTCACAGAATATCTCCAGGGCCCCCCTCGCTCTAGAAAATGTGCTTGTCCTAGACCTGACGATAGCATCCATCCACACGTGTAGCTCCCAGACCTTCAGAGCATTTTTTTTCAAACATCTCCAGCGATCAGATTAAGAACAGCAACAGTATCCAGTAAAATAATGTCTTTATGTTCTGTATCTTATCTTCCTATCAACAATTCTGCTTTGCTAAATACTTTTTCAGATGTAATTAAGATATCCTAGCTCAGGCAAGTCCAGCTTTGATTCTTAAAGGTAGTCATGGTAAGGTGATGTAAACATATAAATTAGAATAAAAGGTGTTTGAGATGGTTTTGAATAGCCTTTTTTTTTTTTTTGCTATAAAATTTGGGGTTTTTTTCTGCTGGTGTCTAATACCTACAGTGAAATTCACCGTAATTTGTGTTCTTTGACATTCAAATATATTTGGTCTCAAATGAAATTTCAGTAGAAGTAGTTATGTTGTAATGCTTAAAAAAGCTTCCTAACTATGTCTCAAAAGACTGTGACTTGATAATCCATAACCTCTTGCATTTTATCTGGGATGAACTTGTGCCATGTGCTGCCTAAAGCTGCCGGAGAAATTGGTTGTGATTCAAGTAATTTTTATTAGTTGTACTGAAAGCTTTAATTTTCCCTTCTTTTCTTGGCAGTAACTCTCAATGTATCATTTTTCAAGCCACAGACCTGAGAAGATCCTTGCTGAATGTTCGGAGGAGAAGCGAACAAGTCCCTCAGCAGAATTAGTGTCTAATGTCTCTCCAGGAAATTTTCGCAGGAAATTTAGCAGCAGACAATCTTCTGTTCTGTATGGGCATTCAGGCCAGGTACCTCGTTTGTAATGGCTGTGCACCTTCCAGCAGTACGTTAAGCAAAATGACTAGCATATCTCACGGGTGGTTCATGCTGCAGAGAGAAAGTGCATTAGGGAAGAGTTAATAAAAGGAAAACAATTGGAAATTTTCTGTGTCTTCAGGCAGTGCTGCCTGTTCCTCCTCCTCCTGCGATACGATTTCGTTCTTCCGTGGCTTTGTTGGGGTTTTTTTGCAGGTGTAAGTGCATAAGTGAGTCTCGCACTTCATGAAATCCAGAAAGTGAAATTACGAACATCTTTTTCCTAATGCTTTAAAAGTAAACTGCCAATTTCTTGCAGACATCTACCTGGCAGGTTTCCTTGTCCTTGGAAAGCAGTACGGCCCCCGCGGCAGCTACGACTGCGAAGAACAGAAGGTGGGAAGGCTGATTACAGAGGTTGCTCTCGGTAGTCTGAAAAGTAGTCTGTTTAAGGTGCACATTTCCCTCCGGAAGAACAAGCTGCTGATCTGCTCTGCATTGTCAGACCGTGCGACCATCAGTCTGGGTATTGACTGATTCTTTCGGACCGGAGGAATGACAACCAAGCTCCTCCTGCACGACCTGGCGGCTTGACTCCCGAGGTCACTTTTGCTTGCTGACCTCATTGCCATCTTTTACCCGGTCACTTGGAAACAGAGCTGTTACCCTCCTTAAATTGTAACATTAGATATTTATTTGTACTGTGTGTTTAGAAATCTTGTGCCGTTTACAAATACTCTCTTCCAGATCCAGCAAAGGCATTTGAAGACGTTGCTGCCTCCAGCTTGTTATCGCAGTCCTCTGCCAAAGATTGCTGACCCTGTAGATCTAGGGACAGAGTAACTCGTATTGCACGCTCTCTAGTCCTCATTAAGAAAAATCATTTAAGTAATATACATAGATGTGTTTGGTTAATCTGCTTCAGGTGGAAGCTGGAGAAATAAAGGGGCTTATTTTAAACTGTTCTGCCAGCCGGGATGGTGACAGTGTCTGGTGGGAGAGGCAGGCTGGGGAATAACGTCAGCCAGCACGTACGCTTCTATCAGCATACTGGATTTATTTTTATTATTTTAGTGGTTTTCATCTCAAATGGATTCTGGCGGACCCGTGTTTCCAAAGGAGAGAATTTCTGAGGGAGAAAGATGAATGGCCCAGAAAAGCAACGCTGAAACGTCTCTTTCTTTCTCTCGTCTTGGTTGTTAGAGCTTGAAAACAGCATTGCCACTTATGAAAACAGATGATTAAACACAATGTCATGTTAAAATCCATGGTTTGCCACCAAGTTCTGCCTGTGGGTTGATTGCTTCTTCTAAATCTTTGTGTTCCTCTTTGTACAAAGATGTGCTCAGTTGAGTGCTGTCAAACTGGAGTGACTCTGACGACAGCAGTGTTCCCTTACGCTCGCTGTCGCTAACAGAGAGCCAGCAGAAGCGTTTTTGCTGGTACACAGGCAGCATTCAGTCCTCCCGGCGAGCTGGGACATGGCCACCACTGCCCACCCAGGACATCTTTCTGCAAAGAGCTTCTGCGGTGTGCTGTGTGCTGCTCCTCCTCTGCTCATGGGGAACTGTGGCCTCATTTCCATTTTATGGGTGTCACCTTCAAATTCTCAGTTACTAGTCTGTCGCTGGAATTTTTTATTGTTGGAATTTTTGTTCTGTTGCTAGAAAAGCTGTCTAACCCAAGAAAGCATGCAGTTTGGAATGATCTTATGTTGCTCAAAGTATTCCTTTTTTTTCTTTTCGTTTTTTTTTTCTTTTTTTGGCTTTTTCTGCCAGTGCATGCTCCTAAAATATAGCAGTCACTTCAAAAAGCAATCTCTTTTTTCCATGCCTGGAGGCATTTGACAAGCACTTTTAGGAAAGGAGGGAATACAGAGGGGAAAGCACTGAGGTGGAGAAAGTAAGGGTGGGATGAAGAAATGAAAATTAAGAAAAGACAAATAAACCTACCTGAGTGCTCCTCTCTTCTTTCATTAGGTTCTTTCTTACAGGGTGTCTAGGGCAAATTTACCTAGGTCACAAAGAGTTACTGGGTGTCAGAGAGGTCTAGACCCTCTCCCTTCCCTTCTGCAATATGCTTGTCATTAGGCTGGAAGAGGAGACTCCGCAAATACAGGGCTTGACTGTGGATGCACCATCTTGCACGGTGATGATGGGATTGTCTATCACGATAGCGAACACATAAATACCACTACGTAGCAGTGGCAGATCTGGTGGCTTCTGATTTTTTTGGCAGGACTGGTGGTGTTCCTTCCAGCCTTGTTCAGCACCGCTCTTTGCTCACTCCTGCCCAGCTTTTGACTTATCTGAACAGATCTCTTTCTTGAAGCAAATATCCAGCTGGCTTGTAGGGCTCCCCTACCCACGCTGCAGGAAACAGCGGCTTCCTCTGAGATCAGGCTGCAGCAGGAAACCTGACCAATTTCTCCTTCCCTCCTCTCCTGTGCCCCTTAGCCACCAGTTTACCTCGGAGGTACGATATATATCATGTAAGAAAGCCCATTTTCAGGGCAAGCCCAAGAGGGCAGGCTGCCAGTCCCAGAGACTAAGATTGTGACCAAAATCGTTGCAATTACAGAGCTAGGGGCATCAGCACGTTGCTGGAGAACCGCCGCTTTGAATGTGGGCGGTTCCAAAGGTAGCTATAACTCACGAGGGTTGCTTTCAACTTGTATAATTTACCTCTGTAGTAGAAGCAGACTAAGCTGCACAGAGTACCCGTACCCCTCCAGGAATAGTGTTTTGATACCTCTTTCTGTTACTATTTAATTTTTAATTGATTTATCAGGCAATTATATCAGCACAAAACATTTTTGTAGATCATGCTGTATACTCCGTCTCACAGACAGGAACATGAGGGATTCGTGTGACAGGTATCCAAAATGTTGAGCTCCACAGTTACTGCCCTCTCCTTCAGTCTCTCCTGCAGCTGCTTATTCCTTCCCCTGGTGCTCACAGAGGTGCAGGGGGAGTTGGTTCATCGTGCTGACCTGTTAAAAAACAACACACTTCCAAAATGTACTTTTGCAGTGGATCGGTGAGCTGAACTGGCAGACTTGAGCATAAAGCAATGGCTGGAGTCTGAAGAAGGGAGGATGCAGGAGAGTTCAGCTGAGGATGGCGGGAGGAAATTAGAAGCGCTCCTTTTGCTTACACGATACTGCATCCTCGGTGTGCTTGAAAATTCAACCCTGCAAATTTGTTGTTTGGTTTTAGTTTGTGTATTTGCTGCGTTGGAAGTCAGCATACTTTTATTAGGAAACAAGTATGTCATGGCTAATTTTATTCATTGGTAAGGTGGTCAGAAATTGTACGTTTCCAAAGTTTGGAGCTGAGTTTGGCATACAGAGTTGGAACAATTCAAAGCTTAGCATTATAATGGATAAATAATAGTTACATTTTCTTTTTCCTTCCTTCCTTCCTTCCTTCTTTCCTTCCTCTTCCTTTTTTCCCTCTTTCTTCTGTCTTGCTTCCTTTTCCCTTTTTTCTTTATGCAACTGCATTTTTGTTTCCAACCTGTTACAGGAATGTACCGTGCTTGCAAGTTGCCTTCTAATAGCCCTGAATGGCTCCTCGCTCCAGAACAGGCTGCAAATTTCTGTTATGTGCACTCTTAGTGCACGTCAGTCTTGTTCTAGAAGGACAACTTTAGGTGAAGTTGCCATTCTCTTATGATTTAATAAGATCCTTGCCTGTATGACTTCAGACGCCTTTCCAAATTAATTTAGTCGCTGCATAGTGCTGACCCCTAAGATGGAGGTACCTGCTTGTTACAACCTGGACTGAAACAACTGCACTACTACCTAATAACTGCTGGATCAGGAAGATCAAAATCCCACAGAGGAGGAAGACAGATTCCATGATTATTAATCCTCAGTCAACCAGGACAGAAATTCAGGACTTCAAACTGCCTTCAATTTACACTGATCCTCCTCTAATGTCAGCGAGAAGTTTAGATGGAAACCAAAGTAGAAGACATCCTTTTTGCAGCATCTGGATTTCAATTTATTTGTATTCATACTGTGTGAGTACCTTGACATACAGTAAAGCATCTCTGAACTCATTACTGTCCAATCATTTGATTTTGGTTAAGTGAAATATTACTGCTGTTATTCAGTTATTACCTTTCCTCATCCATAAATATAAAGCCTGTGTCAAAAATCTTGTTCATATCTAGTTCATACTACTTATAATACTTATAAAATTTTAAATTATACTTAGATTATCCAATTCTGAGAACGAACATTTACCATAATCTTTTTTGAATATATTTCACCTCATGCAGTTGTTCTTATGGGATTTTAATGTAAATCCAGATAAAATTTGTTACTTTTGTATTTTTAACAGCAAGTGAACTGGGTTTCATTTTCTCAGTTCAGCAGTTTCGGTGCAATCAAGCATACCTGAACAAATAACTCTGAGTAAATAGCATAATGAGGTCCTCTAAGTTTTTCACTCCTGGAGGTTTTGATTCATGTCCTGATTTAGTTTTTAGGGATATGGATTTGGAGATACCCTCGAAGTTCCTACAGAAGTTTGTTTCCCTAGCAAAACTTATATGATTCTGTATAATTGTGTCTCTCCTTAGTTTGTATGCAAGAATGGACTATGACTGGAATATCAGGAATCTTGTAGGTCAGGATTAAAGGGCAATTGTCAGGGTTACCAGAGGCAGCGTATATTGCCTGTCTATACAATGTATAGCTGTCTAGTAATTCAGCATAATGAGGTCTGACACCTCCACAGTTCTTAAATAACACTTAGCACCTAAGTCGCAGCAGTGTTTCATATATTCAGATCCCAGTGCAAATGCTAAAACAAAGTAAGTACCTTTGAAGAGTTCGAGTGGTGATGCGATTAAATGAAGAAACGAGTTTACAACAAATATAGTTTGTAATCCCCAGTCCATAAATGTAAACATTTCAAACATAGGTCCTATAAAACTTACTTTATTTAAAAAATAAGTTTTGCTTAATGCATGAACTATACGTATTTATTTGGTTTTAAAAAATATAGTTCTAAAATGTTTCCTCCAACAAACTCATATCATACCAACAGCTAAAATACAGCTGAGCTCCTGTATAGGTTAGTTAATGTGTTGTAACATTGCTAAGACCCTTATTTATACTGAATAAAACCACCTTGCTGTGTGAGTTTCCTACTGCAGCCTTATATGAGAACTGCTAAAGGAAGGTATTCAAAGTTTTAAATCTTTCTACAGTAAAAATAATCAGCATTCATATCAAAGTGAAAGTATATTGTTCTAACTTTTTTTCCCCCCACGTTAGGAAACAAACCTTAGGAATGGAGAGAAAACACTGGGAGGAGTTATTTTCTCCTAATTTCAGTGCACAGGACTTTTTTAGTCAAGCCAATCAATCTCAATCACTGATGTTTGAAAAATTGCCTTTAGAGAGAGCAGAAAGAGTGAAAAAAACCTCTGCGATACGGCAATTACAAAAATTCTAGAGGAAAAAGGGTTCAAAAGGAAAAGAATGGGTTCCCAAACTCACTGCTCAAGAATATGAACCTAAGTAAGTGCAAAGATAAACATTTCACAGGAGGAAACAGCCGGGGATTCTGCCTGCTGTGGGGCTGCTGATTTAGATGTTGGAGCCGAAGAAAGCTTGCAGGGAACAGAGGGTCATTGTGCCCGGAATGCAAAGGCATCCGCAGCTTTGCGGCGAGAAATCCACGGGAGCCGCCAGCAGCTCAAAGCCACGCGTGGAAACCCAGAAAGGGACCTTGCGAGTGCTGAGCAGGAACAGCTGACTGCAGGGGGAAAAAGGGGGGAAAAAAGGAAAAAAAAGAGGTTCACTGCAAAACTCCCCAGTTACAGCAGCGTCAAAGGGCAAGATTTGGGAAAGATCTCGAGCTTCAAGGTTTAAAACAAGGCTTAGGTGAAAAATCAGCAAACTTCAGATTAAATTAAGAGTTGCTCCAGGCAAGAGAAGCAGCTCTTAACTTAAAGAGCAAAGATTTACAACAAGAGTCTGAGTAAAGTTAAAACGGCAACCTGGGCTCGGAAACAAGATTTGTGCAGAGAAGATGGAAATGCATCCATGCTCGGGAAATCAGGAGCGAATTGGAAGCTGTTAGAAGTGAGCTAAATGTTGAAAAGGTCTTGCATGCCTGGAATATTAAAGCTTTAGAAATACCTAAAAAACGTGTTTTGGCCCAACCGTTAAGTGATGCACTTGATGACTTCGGGGTAAATATTTTGTAAAACGCACCGGTGGAAGGAATCCCTGTTAGCTGCAGGGAAAAAAGGAGGGGGGAAAGAGAAACTCCGCAACCGCGCCTGCCGCTTGGCTCCGTGCCGTACCTCCGGCAGCCCCCCGGCTCTCGGGAGGTTTCGCCGCGGGCCCGGCTCACCCAGCCCCGCCGGTACCGGCCGGCGGGGGGCGCTGTGCCCCGGGCGCGGCGGGGGCTCCCCGGGAGCCGCGGCCGGCGGGGCCCCGGGGTAAAAGCTCATCGGTCCGTGCAACCGCGGGGCAAAGAGGCTCCAAACCCGAGGGAACCGGGCTCGTCCGAAGCGCGCTTTGTGCCCGGCAGATGCCGCCGGGCCGCCCGCCGCGGTCGCCGGAGCGGCGGGATTTGCCTGGAAGAAAACGGCAACAAAACCGCCCGAGGCTCCAGCGCCGGGCTAAAAGTTTAGGTTGTAACTGCAAACAGCCCGGGAAATGAATGCAGCGTCTGGGGGATGCTGCACCTCCAGGTGCTTTGGAAAGCGACGACGCGAGGTCCACAGAGCTGCGATAAAACAAGAGGGTGGGCACCCAGAGCTGATATAAAACAACAAGGTGGGCACCCAGAGCTGCTCTAAAACAACAGGGTGGGCACCCAGAACCGCTATAAAACAACAGGGTGGGCACCCAGAGCTGCTCTAAAACAACAGGGTGGGCACCCAAAACTGCTATAAAACAACAGGGTGGGCACCCAGAGCTCCTATAAAACAACAGGGTGGGCACCCAGAACCGCTATAAAACAAGAGGGTGGGCACCCAGAGCCGCTACAAAACAACAGGGTGGGCACCCAGAGCTGCTATAAAACAACAGGGTGGGCACCCAGAGCCGCTACAGAACAACAGGGTGGGCACCCAGAGCTGATATAAAACAACAGGGTGAGCACCCAAAGCTGCTATAAAACAACAGGGTGGGCACCCAAAACTGCTATAAAACAACAAGGTGGGCACCCAAAACTGCTATAAAACAACAAGGTGGGCACCCAAAACTGCTATAAAACAAGGTGGGCACCCAGAGCTGCTCCAAAACAACAGGGTGGGCACCCAGAGCCGCTATAAAACAACAGGGTGGGCACCCAGAGCTGCTCCAAAACAAGAGGGTGGGCACCCAGAGCTGATATAAAACAACAGGGTGGGCACCCAGAGCCGCTATAAAACAACACGGTGGGCACCCAAAACTGCTATAAAACAACAGGGTGGGCACCCAGAGCTCCTATAAAACAACAGGGTGGGCACCCAGAACCGCTATAAAACAAGAGGGTGGGCACCCAGAGCTGCTATAAAACAACAAGGTGGGCACGCAGAGCCACTATAAAACAACAAGGTGGGCACCCAGAGCTGCTATAAATCAACAGGGTGGACACCCAGAGCCGCTATAAAACAACAGGGTGGGCACCCAGTGCTGCCCGGGACCCTCTCTCTCCGCAGGTTTCTGCCAAGCGGCTCCCTGCGGGCGCGTGGGGAGACGAGCGCCTGTGCTGCCACAGCCGCCATTCCCGTGGCGTTACCCGCGGCAGGACAGACCTGGCGGCAGATGGCTTTTGGGCTAATTCATCCAGCCACCCCAAGTTTAGTCGGCAAGGAGTCACGTGCTTGACTTTGCTTTCCCCCTCCTTGCGCCCCGAGATGAGCGGTTTGAAGCCTACCGGGGCCCTGCGAGCCTCAGCAATTCATATTTACATGGGGGGCAAAGAGGGGTGGGATGCATTTAAAAATTACTCAGTTCAAAGGTAGTGGCTGGTCTTTGCCTGCCTGTCAGATCTAAGAGGAGTGAGTGGATTTTCATGGAGGAATTTCATGGAAATTAAATCTCTACTGGAGTGATCCATTCAATTCCTAAAGCTTCAGCCCAGTTTTGTATCCTGGATGAATGCCCTGCTGAATAGCTTGGTGGGGATGCAAAAAGCCACCTTAAACTAGGGATTTTTTTTTCTGCTAAATTGACTTCAAAGTAGTAATTAAACAATAGCTAGCTTTAAAAAAATCAAGTTATAAGAAGCTCTAGGGCCAAACTACCCTGTAAGTAGAGGCTGTGTTTTCGGGGAGGGGGGCAGGGGGATGGGATGTTCAAACTGGCAAAGCAACTGGGAAGAGGCAAATTGAGAGAACCAAAAACGGGCGCAAGAAAGGAAAATGAATTGCGCAGATTCAAAAGTGGTGGGTTTTTTCACAGCTGTACTACAGTCGAGTCTGGAGCTGGGTAAGTGGAGGCAGGAGGAGAGACCGCTGAATTGTTTGGGATATTTTAAGCAGAAGCATCCAGTTCAGAGGCTGAAGCAGCTTTCTCTGGCCTTTGTCCTGTCCTGTGTTGGAGGCTTGTCTTCTCCAGGCTGCTCTGCACAGAGCTGAGCTCCGCACGGCTCAGTATTCATCTCTCCTTTTGTAAAGCAAAACTGCGTTTGTGGCCAAGGGCATCTTTGCTGCCAGTCTTCTCCCTCTTCCTCTGCCTCCCAAACTGCATTCGTGTCTCTCTGTTGATGATTTAGAAGCCCGTTTGACTTGAAGCTAAAACAAATGAAAACCAATCTCCTGCCTGACTCCTGTGGTGAGCACCGCCTAATTCTCCCCTCCCCTGCAGTGAAACTCTCACTTGCCATTTGCTGATTTCAGTCCTTGGGGTCCTTGCTACCACACGCAGAAATGTTTCCCAGCCTTACACCTCCTTCCACCACGCCTGTTGTGGAAGGAGAAACCTGAAAGTTTAGAACCTCATCTCATTTAAAACCTCTTTGGAGTGATCGGTTTGGGGGCTTTCCTGGGTTGTTTGTGGCTTTATTCCCAGGTATTTTGTTGTGTAGAGGATGTCACCAAATTAGCTTACGGGAAGAAGGTGAGACAAACACAAATGTGGCACTATCGCGGTTGCTAGATTTTTACAGTGTTGAAGGTGAGGCTTACTATTTTAAAGTGAAATGTCCAACACTGCACTTAATCTGATTAACACATTTTTTTCATACTCCCAGGGTATTTAGGAGAATTCATGCTCAGGGTCAGTCCATGGAAGCATGGCAGCGTACACTGGCAGAGAATCTGATCCATGGGTCTTTAAAATACTGTCCATCTCTGATGTGTCAAGTGAAACCATGTTAAATGGTACTCAAGATAATGACTTTATGGTCTTATTAAAGCTTACTGCAGTCCTGAGGCTAGACTATCAAGCTTAAATATTCCCAGTGTCCCCAATGTCGTATTGTCAGTGTGATAGTTACTGCTAGAAGAAAGCTTGTAAAATATAATTTGCAATTGTTACACCGCTTTTCAAATATACTTAACAGTTTATTTGCACTGAAATTGCTTTTCATTTTTTAAACTTGAATTTAATAGGTTGCTGATAACTACAGTGTAGCATTCCTATGAAGTGATGAGCTAAAAACTGGCAAAAACCGTTCGATGCCAACTGTAAAATCCTGGTGAATTTTAGCCCACACACAGACACTCTTACTGGTATAAGCCTTTGCTACACCTCTGTCGGAGGGCTGGTTTCCTGCCAGGCAGCAGTTCATGTGATAACTACATTTTATCCTCTCTAAGAGGATCCAAGAATATGAAGGCAATGCGCTTTACTATTTGACAACTCTTCCTAAGTACCGAAAATGGGAAAGCACTTTGGACAACACTCCGACGCTTCTGTGCTGCTGGCCAGCTATTTAACGGCAATCCACCAAGACTATGCAGTAATGTAATTCGCTGCAAAGTCCACAATTTCAGTTCACAAAACCATAGATGTTGCAATAAATCACAATGGCAGAGCGTGTGTTTTGTTTACAGCTTTTCCGCCTAGCTGTTACGCACCATTCGAACAGGCGATGTTGCTGGAGCGTGAAGTAACTGAGAGCTATGCAGGGCGATTTATATCAGCTAAGCTCGAAGCCAGCAACGTCTGGGACAAGATCTGGCAACATGTCAGTCATGTCCCGTTGCTGCATGAGAGAGAGTGGTGTGTCGATCACTGTATTTTCTGAATAACCGGGCATCTCGCCTTTCTCACAGGAGAGCTTGGGGCTCTCAGAAAGCGACCTTGTGTGGCCAGGTGGGTTTCCAAGCAACAGACCGTCCTGGGTTGTAAACCAAAATTGTCCTATTGTACTTTAAAAAATAGCCTGAAAAAATGCCTTCGCACAGTTGTGTCAATCCCAGCTAGGACTGCGTTGCCAGTGAGAGCTCCCTCCCTAACCACAGGTTTGTCATTCCCCAGCTCAGGCAGTAGTGCTGCCCCGACATCAGTCAGATCAGGTTGCTGATCTGGTTGAAAACTAAAAACTCCCACCAGCCCCCTCCCAGTTAATCAAGATACAGATGATGACGCAACTGCACCTCCTCTGGGAGTCAGAAGGATCTAAATTCGTGGTGCTAAAACATAAACTACACATACGCAAGTCCCAAATCATACACACGGAATATATACCTCTTTTGAGGGAGCCTGACCAAAACTGCGGACTGTTCTCTGAACGTCTTAACTCTGAATGTCATTCTAACGCCCGTGTTTGACATAAATGTTGCAGTTTTACTTGCCTAGTGCAGGTATTCCCAGAGGACAGTCTTCAAAGCCATTGCTGGTACTCACAAGGCAGTGTTTTCAGTTATGTTTGACAGTGATTCCTAACATATTAAGAGGTGAACAGTATTTGTCCATCCAGAAAGTTTAGGAACTGCTGGTCTAAGATATTGTTATTGTCTGACTGTAAAGAACATATCCTGGATAGTTCTAGCACTTCAAAAACAGAAGGGTGTATTAAATCCATAGCTGTGAAATCCTTTTCTAGATGGAAAACCGAGGTCTACAATCTGAGACTTGTTTATTTTTAAGGAAGTGCTGATGATTTTAACAATATATCGAATACAAATGAGAAGATGTTTTTCGTAAGTCAGAGATGGCTTGAAACAATAGCTCCGACAATAGCTCCAAGAACCATCCAGTGCTTTTGACTGGTTTAATTCAGAAACTTAAAGACGGTTATTTAAATGACAGTAGTGTTAGCTATTTCTACGTTAGTATGTTTTTAGCAGAAAAAATCTTGTTAAAATACTAGGACCCAAACGGTTCTAATGTTCTTCACTGATCTTTAAATTTATCTTACCTCTAGCCTCAACGGCTTGCCTGTTCCAGTTACTGATTGTAACCACAAACATCTGTTGTGTACTTAAAACACACTTAAAAAGCGTGCAGTCTGAACTAACTACATCGTAAATCCAAACAAGTATGATTTGTATCAATCCTCTTCAAGTTTGTTTGAAATTGTTCTATTACTTTTGGAAATAAAATCATACAAAATCCAATGTTCTTTATATTAGCAGTGAAGTCCACCTGGTTAAGCCGTATGTAGAGCATTCACGTTAACTGCAGTTCTCTCCTTTTCAAAAAGAAGAATCTGAACAATGATTTATTATTTCACACCTCATAAATGCTGTAAAACTCTTACTTTTTGTTGGGATTTTATCTTTGCAATTGTAACATAACTGATTTGTAATGCTCATCTCCTCTTAAGAATCAGTTTGTGAATTCTATGTGAGCAGGACCGACTTAGTTTGTATAATCCCTAACTCCACAAGACACCGTAATACAGGTAAGAAATCTAGCAATTGAGATGTAGATTTCTGTCCATACATCTGAAAATGTTATATCTTAAATATTTGTATAACATAGCAGCTAGAGGCCCTAGAAAATATCAGGATGCTATTATGCTAGCTGCTGTATAAGCCCGTAGAAAGAAACAGCTCCTGCTCCTAAGCCTTTGCCATCTACATGGACAAGACAGAGAGAAAAAAAGCAGTGAGATGAAGTGACGTTCTTCTTGATGAGAAGTGACTTGTAGCATGAGATCCTAATTATGGGTACAACACATATCATGCGAAACCTCAAGACAGAGAATCTTTTTTTAGTCGACACAGAAAGACAAACCTGGACTTAGGTCAGGGGAAAGCACCTGTTCATGTATTAACTGAGCATTTGCCATTGTTTTGTCCCAGAATAAGAGGAGAGCAGTATAAACGCGGCACATAGAAAATATATACAATGAGGTGACTGAACACTAAAACAGTGTCCTTATGGATACATACCATAGCGCGCACTGTAATACCTTGCAGAGCTAACATGCTGCTGTGCTGGGGCATTGTCTAAAGCAGCATGCTTTTAACACAATTAATATTAATTGAGTAAGGAACCTCTGTATTTCGTAATCCTGGAAGATGAAAGAGCTAGCTCAGGATTGTGAACGCTGTATCTTATAGATATCTTTATGCTAAAATAATCAGTGGTAAAATAATTAAGGTTTCAGCCACCATTGGCAACATTTGTTCTGTAGAAGGGGATTTATGGGGGCTTGTTTTGTTTCACTTCAGGTTTAAAGCCTGGACCTTTTGTAGCTGCTTCGAGAATGAAAGAATACAAGGTTAACAACCTTGTACAAAACCAAGCAAATGCAATTAAGCATCTAATACATATTGGCTGAGAATTATTCCAGAGCTTAAAATTGAGCTGCTGTCATACAGTAAAAGCAGAGAAGAGAAGAGACTTGTTTGCCTGTGGTGTTTTGGGGCAGAGCTCAAAGCTCGTTGGACACAAGTTCGCTTGGCACAGGCCTTTGATGTCCACATTTGACCACCAACTAGGACATGTGATCAACATCACTCATTATCATTTTAAAATCACACTTGAATGGCCATTAATAATGGCCAATTAATAAAATTATGAGAACGTTTTCTTTTTTTCCTGCTGATAAGCTAAAAAAATGGGAGTACCCGCAGGATGGCTAAGCAATTCAGTACTCTCTTTTCCTAGGACATTTTCCATTCACTATCAGTCGTCTTGTTTTATTTTGATTTCTCTCTGAACCCTTGCAATCAGTTTTTTGTGATCTTCTTAAAGCAACGTTGGTAATGCTTGTCTTGAAATCTTATCCTGTAAACACGTTGCCTTTGTTCATGAGGTTAAAAGCACAGTCCAAATAGAAAGAATATGAGGGTTGTTTGAGCAAGGAGCTGGGGTTTTGGTTGAGCTGTTTGGCTGTGCTCTTGGAAGCTGCCAGCACTGAAGAGATGGTACGGGTCTCACCTGGTTGTATTTCAGTTGCATCTTGTACGTAAAACCAGACTGCAGAAAGGGCAAGATCTGACTGACTGCACTTGTTTGGACTGTACTTAAATCATGTAGTAGAAATACAGCAGCTAAAGAGATTTTTTTTTTTTTTAAGAGGATTCAACCCGTTTCTAAAATGACTGTTCTTAAATAGTTCCTCCCGGTATATTCTTACAGACCTTATATAATGTTTGGTTTTTGTTTTAATCAGGCACTGCTTTGTGGGAAATAAAACCTCGTTTTATTTGAACTAAAAAAATTAGCTGCATACACTGAAGTCACTGTAAAATGTGCTCCACTACAGCTGGGCTATAGAAAATCGAAAAAACTGATCATGTCTTTGATGAAAGATGAATGGTTTCTATATAAGTCTTGAGGTCTATAAAGCAACTGGATTAATGGTGTAACTGTGAACAAATGACAAGCTCTATTTTGTAATTTCAGTCTTTTTAGATTCTTGATTATGACATTTCTTGTTCTCTTGAAATGGAAGAAGTAAATAATTGAGTTTGTGGGTGATGAGCTTGCCAAACACAAGGCACTGAGAAGTTCTGTAAGCTCCTGCAGTGGTTAATGCCTGCTGGGCTGCTTGCCAACACGGTCAAAATATTTTAGCATAAAGTCAGAATCTCCTTGTGTTGTCATTTGCCCACTGCAATCAATTGGCTAGCCATAACCTGGCATTAGGAATTAAAACCAGATCTGTGATACTGCTGCATGTGACCATTATTCATGGGATCTCTGGCTGTAAAACATCACGATGATAAAACGTGAAGTCAGCTGGATATGCCGTTTCTAAAACTCATTAATTCTTTTGCCTTGCTGAGCCTCTCAGCGAAACTAAGTATCTAAGAATTCGGTATTCATGTGAGGTACAGCATCCCTAGAGTGCTCTTAAATGCTGTGCTATAAGAGAATAAAGCAACGGGCTATGTTAATTTTAAGTTCCCTTAGAAAGAAAGGAAGATACACTCGTGCTTGGAAAATCAGAAATAACATAGGACTAAACATCACTATCTGATAACGCATACAAAATGTTGCCTCCGCCCCCATCACGCGCTCCACACCTTTGGTTCTCAGCCTTTTCCTAGAGCATGAAATCAGTAGGGTCCTCCACAGAAAGCTTTTTCTGCCTGGCTCTGCAGGTGCCGGGGCTATACAGCAACACGCTGCATAACATATATTTCAACAGGAGCCAAAGCAAACAATGATCACAATTATCTTTGCTGTTGTGTATATTTTTAAATGTTACCCTCTAAAACTCCTTTTGCCAAAGGAGGACAAAAGTATTGCCAGAGGGAAACAAAAATAATCGTCTTGGGAAGGAAGCACAATCACTGGAAAAGTTTTTTTCAGGCAAAATCCAAAGCAATTGTCTTTGTGGCTTTTTTTTTCCCCCCAATAGCTGATATTCAATAAACATTTACTGGAATGTAGAAATCAAAGAACACCAAAGAGAAAGGAGGGGTTTTCCTCAAGACATACAGTGTGTTCTGGGACTAAATGAAGAGCCAACTTTTTATTAATAAAGTGCAAAATAAAAAGAACAAAATAACAAGATGCCAGAATAATTTCTGTAGGGATAGGAGTGGAAATCATCTATGTATTATGATGTAAAATGGCAGCAGCTTGAATATTTAAATGTGTATCAGCATTTCAGTTTCTCACTATAGTGTAACACAGATTCGATCAACACATTCAATATGATGACAACTTTGTGGAAAAAAAAAGTATAATTTTTGTTACTTATTGTGTTTTGGAAAAATCGGCAATCTCCTGGAATTTGATTCTTGCCTCACATTTTTCTGTGTAGTTATTAGGGCAATGATTGCTAATAGCTTTTTTCCAAACCCAAACTAAATGTTTTAGCCACAGGAAAAGTGCTTTATCAGTTTTGACTTATTCTTACACCAGTAGGATACTCAGCTGCAACTCTTCTCCTAGCACTGAGCACAACATCAGTGTTTTAATATCATCACTACTCTGCAAATACAACAAATCATACCAGAGAAAGCAGTTTTGCAGATACAACCATCTGCAATATAGTTTTTCTCAACACAGAACCGTTACTCCTGTCATGATGCTTCTCTGTGCTGAAGCACGTTGTGTGTATGTGTATATTCCGTGTACCTGTTAAGCTGCAGTATACACTTACAGCTCTGATCACTTTTAATTATTGTTGACATTTTTTCACCTTGTATCGGTTCAAAGTGACAACCCATTTTCCGTAAGCATTTTGAATTATTTTGCTGCAGTGGCTACCAAAAAAATAAATTTGTGAGAGTTTGTCTGACTGTGAATGGATAGATGTACCCACAAAACTCTTTCAATCCATCCTTCCCAAGGATCCTCTGGGAGCAAGATCTTTGTAGACATGAACCCAACTGGAGAAACTAGTACCACAATGATACCTCTCTGTATCTCTGCCATACAGTATTATTAAAAGGTAGGAAGAAAGTGTGAGATTAGAGCCACTGTGGAAACAACCAGTGCAGTGACAATTCGCCATGCAATGACAATTATGCCTTTCAGCTGAGGCTGTGTTTTCAGCCTATGGCATCCAGCAGGGATTTGTACTGATCACTGTTGGCTCCAGCAGTTTCTTGTCCTTATCACCTCTTTACCTTAGCTTCTTTCCATGCTTGCCTCTCTTACCACCTGTTGTCTTGCTCGGTTCATTTCTCTTCAGTTCAGTCCTACTTCTAACTTAGCCACCATTCCCCCACCCCTTCCCAAACACAAATACCTGGGAAGCCTGCTTGGCTGTGGCTGTCTTCTGTGGTTCATACCCTTTCCCTCCTCGCTGGTGCGTTCTCTCTTTGGCCGAGGCCTTGCTCTACTGCCTCAGTGTAACATTCGGCACAACTTGGCCTTATTTTGGTGGCCCAAAGCCCTGCTCTTACAGCTGTGACCAAGGAGCTGTGGCTAGAGCCCTGGTTTCTCTTCCCGCCGCTGTGTAAGCCTGAGGACTGCGTGGGCTCCCAGCGAAGGGAACCGCGACTCCTCTCGCTTCCTCCCCAGACGGCTTCACACATGGCCACAAGCCACTACCAGACAGCACAGCCCTCCCTGGCCACCTCCACACTGCCCTGGCCCCGCAGGAACGCAGGGCCTCAGGCTGTACCGTACTCCCGGTGCCTGGGGGAGGTAAACCAACCTCCTGCCATGCTGCGGCCTCGCTTGCCGCGCCACCATCGACCGTGTGCGCTCGCTCGGCCGGCAGGGTACGGGCAGGGCAGGGCAGGGGCGGCCCGCCGCTGTCGCACCGGGGCTGGGTGCGGGCTCCCGAGCACCAGGGCCGGGCCTGAGGCGCTACCGCGCCGTGAGGCAGCGCCCTCGCGCCCGCCCCGCCGCGTGCGCATGCGCCAGCCGCGCGGTGCCGCAGCGCTGCCGCCCGCCCTCTGCGCGCGCGCGCAGGGGCCTTGCCGCGCTCCTGCGGCTCAGCGCGCCTGCACGGCCCCGCCCCTCCGCAACGGCTGCGGGCGCCGACTGCGCAGGCGCCGAGCGCCGCGCCCCGCCCCCGCCCGTTCCCCGGCTCCCGCGCCCCCGGGGCCTGGCGGAGAGGCGGGGTGGGGCGGGCGGTGTAGGCGCGCGGCGGCGCGCGGCGGCGCGCCTGCGCAGGAGGCCGCGAGGGCCCGGCGTGCTCCCGCCTCGCGCGCCAATCGGGCGCCGCCCCGCAGCGTCGCGCCGTCGCGGCCCGAGCGCGCCGTGCGTGCGTGCGTGCGTGCGTGCGTCCGCTCGTGCGTGCGTGCGTGCGTGCGTGCTTGCGCTCGGCGGCGGCGGCGGCGGCGGCGGCGCAGCGTCCCCTGCCCCGAATGAAAGGGACGGTCCCGGCGAGCGAGCGGCCGTGAGCGACCGGCGGTGACGGGGGGGTGGGGGTGTGCCCGAGCTGCTCCTCTCCCCGGCGCCCCACCCGCCGCACGGGTGAGTGACTGAGTGACCGACTGAGTGCCCAACCGCCTCGTTGCCCGCCCAACCGCCTCTTTGCCGCGCGCCCGGGGTAGGCACGGCGACCCCAGCCCGCCCGCCCGCAGCCCGCGGCCCGGGGAGCCCGCCCTGCCCTCCCGCCGCCTCGCCGCCGGTCCCTGGGCCTCAGCGAGCCGCCCGCCCCCGAGAGGGTCCCGGCACCCGGCGCTGCCTCTTCAGGGGGCGCCCCACGGTGCCGTTACCCGCCCCCCTGCCCCCCCCCGCCCCGAGCCGACGGCAGCCGCTCGCTCCGCCCGCCTCGGCCCGCTCCCTCCTTCCCTGGAGGATCCGCCCCCCCTTGTCTGCGAGTCCCGTTTCCCCCAAAATTTGGTGAGGAACGGGAGGGGGGGGAGATCGCCCTCCCCGGGAGCCCCGCGTCCCAGCGAGCCTCCCTCGGTAGGCCCTCCGCCGGGGAGGGGTCGGGCCCCGCCGGGGCTTGTGGCCGGGCCCCTGCGGGGGAAATCGCGGCACTCCCTCCCTCCCCAGAGCGGTGCCGTGGCTCACCGATCCCCCCCCGGGGAGGCGAGCGGCGGAGGTGCCGTTATCGGCCCATCTCCCGCTCCCCGTGGGAGTAGGTAAACTTTCCTGAAGATCGGTCTGTGCTGCCTGCCAGATCTCCCTTACCGCAGGCTCTTTTTGTGTAATTTTTAGTTACCTGCTCCGTTCTTATTGTTTAGACTTTCCAGGGTTGCCCCCCCCCGCCTTTGCCCCTCTTTGGTTTCTTTTTTTTTTAAGAAAGTTGCATGGATAAGTTCCTATCCTACTTTTTATAGTGACTGTAGGATGCTGTGTGAACATAACTCTTGGATAAAGATTTCCATGGGACTTGTGACTTTGGCTTCTCAACTACAGACACCTACAGGATACCTCCCTTCTTCCCAGCTTCACCCCCCCTTCTCCAAAATAGTGCCCCCAATAATGGGTGATTGACTCTAGAAAGTAGAAAGCGCTTGAAAGTTTCTTGAACAGAGAATCTGGTATCTCTAGTGAGCATCTTGAAAAATTCGACGCAGATATTTTCTGTAGCTTTTCCTGAGACTCCAGACCACTTCAGCATGTAAAATGAGATTTTACAAAGCTTGTCTACTTCTCTTGTAGGTTTGCCTTGGGTGTCTGAAATTTTCTTCGTGAACAAATATAAATCCTAATTTTTAAAAATATAATTTTGTAATCGTACAGGCCACACAGCAAAACAAACTTTACATGAGAAAGTATAGCATATAGGGTGCTGTCCTTTGTTGGAAATATAAGTGGGGCCTTAACTCCTATAAACAGGCAGTAGCTCTTGAAAATTATTTGGGCAATAAACAGAAATTAGAATCCAGGTTACTTTCCATTCTTCAGTGCTGAACAATGTCTCATACACTGAGAGCATCCTTCTTTGCCTGAGAGTCATTGAACTTGCACTCTTCTTTCATGTTTGAAAATCTGTTGTCTAGAACTCAGTAAAACAGTATGCAAGCCATATGAGTTTGTAAAACGTGCTGCTTTAGAGATAAAATAAAGGTGCTATTAGGGGAAGCACCATGTTGAATACCATAGTGGACATAAACAAACATGAATGCAAATGAACCAAAATTTTCGAGTGAAGAATCACTGAACGAGTTTCTTCTTTTGTGATTTTGGGGTAGATGTAACTTTTAATTTTTTAGGCCAAGCCTGTGGAAAACGTATCGACATGTAGTAATCTATGTTTTGTAGTACATGTGTTCCATTTTGGTAGAGAGAGTGCATAATCTCCTAGTCAGTGATTCCATAGTACATCGCTTTCTGTGATCCAATCTATAAGACTTTCTCTGACAGAGCTGACAAGCAAGATTTCTGTCAACGGTATATTTAAACACTATTTTATAAGCCTTATTCAGTTGTTAGCTTTTTAAACATGGAAAACAGAAATATCAAGCTGGTTTTGAGTTGCATTATTTTTCTTGTTCCAATGAAATGTAGCTTGATACTTGGCAAGCTGGATTAGTTGCTTTTGGGTGATTTAACTCAAGAGATGAAAACAATTTTGAGTGCTTGCATTCAGAATTCTGGGTCTGTGGTATAGCTGCGTACCTTGGTTCGTATTTTTCAGAAAATGGGTATTTTTAAATGGACAGGATAAGTAGTGCATTTTGGCACAAAGAAAAGTGATCCCAGAGTAGTGTTTTCTCACATTTATGAGAAAGCAAACATAATTTAGGGAGAGGTCTACAGATGAAATGCTTCTGAAATATTTCTCATGCTCCGTTTTTTTTCTGCAGTCTTTAGAAATGTATAAAGAGTGTTAATGCCTAGTGATAGAGAAAACACAAATGCAAAGAACGCAGGATTGGAAAGAAAACTTTTAGATATCCTTGTAAAATGTTTTCAGAGTAATTTAATCTGATGGTGAAAAGAATGTGAGTTTCCTTTCTGGCGTACCCTGATGCTTTTTGGTCTGTTTGCGTTTCGAATAATTTTTCAAGCGTTAAATTATTTATAATTAAATAAGTATTCCAAAACATAATATTTGCTAATTTAATTTTTTTTTGGTTATAACATCAACATCCGTGCATCATCAAGTAAATACTGGCATTATTTTTAACTTCGCTGTGAGCCTTAAAAAAATCTAATTATGCAAAAGTACTTCAAGAAGTTAGGTTATGTCAGGTTCTAGTATTGCTGTGATGACGTGCCTTCTCGTGCCTGTTAGTGCACTGCAAGGCATAAAGCTGTGAGGAGATTCTTTATAATCTTGTTTCTTGGAAAGTTACTATTCTTATAAATTAATGATGAGAGCCACTTAATAAATTTTTATGTGTTCTATAAATTATTTGTGTTTTCTACAATATGAATTTGCGTGTTAAATTGAAGGATAGCTATTTTTATAGTAGTCATTCTGTAAGTCAGTAGAACCTGCATGTGTTCAAGGAAATGCGTGGTCTTCCTTTTAAGAACTACTATCATTGCTGTCAATATAGTGATAATATAATCTGAACATAAAATGAAACCGGTAGACGCAAATGAGTGTGTGTATATCGAATTATTTATGCCAAACCAGGACTTCTTGCATTTAAAATTATTTTGTTAATATATTTCTAACCCATCACTGTGTGATTTATATTGAGCTGTTGAATGTGACCTGAAAACAAGAAATCTTTGTGAAATTATTTCCTGCTTGTCTTTTGTAGGTCTTTTTCCTGCTCCCAAATATTTTTTTTTTTAAAGTTTAAAAAATTATATTAAAAAAAATTTAAAACCTGCATATCTTTCCTTCAGAAACCATTCCTTCTTTCTACTCAGAAGGGATTACAGAATGGTCTTGTTTTGTTTTTTCTTTAGAAGAATACAGTATAGTAATTCTTTTGTGTTTAACACTTAAGGACTCTCTATTGCCACTGCAAAAGGGTGTGACTGGTTTATCCAGATTGGCACATTTTTTGTGCAAATCAGCAAGATCTGAAATCTATGCATTCTTCCTATGAGTATGCGTCACCGGCTAGTAAACTGGTTTCCAGTTAGAAAAGAAAGCAAATGAAGCTGTTGGTAAAGCAAAGGCAGCAGACACAGGACAGGCACCTTTTGGTGCAGGAGTTTCGTAGTAAACATTGCGAGACAAACAGTTAAAACTCAGCCTGTGAAAATTGAAACAGAAGAGTGGGACTCTAAAAGGATTGTCTTTTAGTAGTAGTGGATGCCAACAGAAACATAATGACATTCCTCTGCTTTCGATTAGAAAAAGAGTGAGTGATATTAGTATTAGGAGAGTCTGACAGCCCTCAGAAGCAGGCAGGTTTGCCTATGCAAATTTCAAAACACAGTCGTGTGTTTTCGTGCAGATCGCCACTGTAGCGCAGTCCAGATGCATTGCAACTCTGGTATTCTTACGGCTGGATTTTATATTTTTTTTTTCCAACAGAAATATCAAACTATATGGTGGTTTTTCTTATTTATGTCTAATGTAGACAAAGGCTGAGGAGGATGCTTTTATTGCAGTTGTGGCCAATTCTGACAGTAAGGCTTGTATCTCCAAAGTAAAAAAACTGTAAGCAAGTCTGTTTGAAGAGGACGATATTTTCTTTCTTGAGAGATGTAGAAACAAATGAACACAAACCACGTAATACTGGGCCAAGAAGCACGTACGCTCGTTCGGCATTTTCACTTTTGAAATTGCAGCGCCTGCCTGATGCGGAGATTGGGACCTCAGTGTTGTATTTTAAAATGTGCTGCTGGTAACACATGAAAAGTTTGTAATTCGTGTTGAGTTTAATTTTAAGTTATTTTTCTTAGATGAGAATAGCAGCGCTCATGCACTTACTGAAAAATAGTATGGTACTGCTAAATTAACTGTGGGTCTTGAAAAGGTTTCCATTGCAGCGCATTAGTCACGGATCCTTCTAAAATTTGGTTCCTAATGCTGTTTGACTAGCCACAGTGTATCTGTGAAATACCTAAAATGGTAACGTTTTATCTTCTCATCTCTACCCTCATCTAAGGGTAGTTACTCCTCTGCCGTGCTACTTTGTGAGCTTTGACACTCAAAACCTGTTCTGGATGCCAGGCTGGACTCTTGGGCTTTGCTTTGCTTCTGTTTTTGAAGAAGTTCAGTAGCATGAATTTTATTGCATGCCCAGGTAGTGCATTTTCTACAAATTCTTTTGCTGTAATAAATAACTATAAGAATGGGATGAAAGAGTTGCAGTAACTTTTTCCTGTAATGAGTGCTGTACTTGTTGTATTTTCCATTTATTTCTTCTTTTCCCCGTAAGTTTTATATTAGTATCCAAAGTTTTATGTTAATGTTCAGACTTTTTTGCCTAAAGAACTAATTCTGCTTGCTGTTACAATTTCATAAAAAGTTGGCAAAATACTGCCTCTGTTGGGTGCATGTTTATTTGGATATATTGTAGTAGTGTACAGAAAAGGGTGAAAAGGGACAGATCATTTTCAAGCAACCAATATTATATTTATAAAACTAAGTTAAATTGCCTTTTGTTGATGTTAACGTACTGATTGCACCTTTTTTTTCTGTAGCAGCGAGAGAATTGAAGTGGCATTCTAAGGTCATTTAAAATCATGACAAGCTCAGTTGGACAGAAAAAAGTCTCTTCAAGACAAAGGAAGTGTGGTTTTTGTAGATCTAATAAAGATAATGAATGTGGACAATTATTGATGTCAGAAAACCAGAAGGTGGCAGCACATCACAAATGTATGGTAAGTAACCCATAGGAAAAGGGAAAGGAATGTAGTGAGCTAGTAAAAGACTACAAACAAATGAAAAATTCAACCAGCTGTGGCATTGGCATAAATGATTAATCACCGTAATTTGGAAGTTATGTGGGTTTCGTATATATAAATGTTCTATATCGCTTATACCCTTAAAACTTAAGAAATAAGTTTTGTTTTTATAATTTTAGCTGTTCTCATCTGCACTGGTATCTTCACACACTGATAATGAGAGTCTTGGTGGATTCTCTATTGAAGATATTCAGAAAGAAATAAAGAGAGGCACTAAACTGGTAAGTCTCTATTTTTGGCTCTTGAAAATGGAAGACAATATTTTACCTTCTATAAAGTTTACCGTGAAGTTCTTCAGTGTATTTTATTTATTTTTTTTTTTTTTAAAGTGCTACCTTTGTGTGAGCTCTAAGGTAATGGACAACTTACAGCAGGAGACGTTGAAGTAAAATTGGTCTCAGAGTTATGAAAAGAACACCTCCGTAGATACGGTTATACTTATACTGAAATGAAATTTAAATGTCAGTTAACCAGCCCTTGAAGTGTTTTTAGGAAAGGATAAAAAGTAGTTTGTTTCTTTCAGTCAAGTTCTGCTCTCATGTAAACGTGTTGTTTTAAGAATTCTAGCTTAATCGTGGAATTATTAAAAAATAAATCCAGAATTATTATTTTTACAGTCATTTTTTTCCTCATTGGTAAATGAGATGGTTGTAGCAGATATGCATTTTTTCCAAACAAATTTGAAAACTCATTTACAGAATATGCCCGTTTTTCTTTTGATGGGCTGCGTATAAACAGCAGCATTTCCTAAATTTCTGTTTTTAATTCTGTAATTTCTATTTAATATTTTCTGTTAGATTTCAGAAAGAAACCCACATTCTAGGGACCTGGTGAGGGTATTATTGTGGTTTTACTAGTATTTGGTTTTGCTGCCAAAATCTGGCTTTAACTACCAAAGGTACTTTTATTGCTTCCTTTTATATTGATTGAAGAGATGATTCTGTGAATATAGGTGTCTTATGAGCTATGTGGGTACAACAGTGATTACAGCTCTACCAAATTCATGAGAATTGAGCAGCAATGTCTTTTTTTTAATTCCCTAGAGGCTAATTCATTGTTTATTTATTTATTTCTATTTAGAACTAGTTGTTTTCCATTCGGGGAAATGAGTGAGGCTTTTAAAAAATATTTTTAACAAATTATCAATTCACTCCTCACACCAAAAATTTTCAGCTTAGTTATTTAAAGCCCTCTTGCATATTTACCAGTTCTTGGACTACTAAGAGTAGTCCGAAGTATTATTGTAGAACTACAGTTATATAATAACAGTCTAATATTTCATCCAGTGTTTCATTTGAATCTTTTCCAACGCAGGGAACTTTATTTGCTCTAATTAGCTGAAGCGTAAAGAAGTAACTATTCACAAGTTCATGTTGTGATTAGGAATTTCCAAAGAACACGGTCATAAATGGAACTACAGATCATAAAGAAACTTTTTGCTTCTTGGGTCTCTTAAATGTTTTTTGAAGGTTATTTCTTTTTATGTCATTGGTGGTTTCTGTCTTTCTGCGTCTGAATCTCTGTATGTTCCTTCACTGATGCAACAGCTGGATATATTCTTGGAGTTCACTAGCTGTACGTATCAGGCGCTTTGTTCAGCTTTTTGCAGAAAACCCGGATCTGGTTAACCTGGTAGATTCATAGTCCTGAGATGTTTGTTATTTAGAGAGAATTTACAAGATAATTTTCGATCTTAACTTAGGTGCCTTATCTCTGTGAAGTTCTTCAGTGTATTTTTTTTATATATATATATATATATATATATATAAATTTATTTTTTTTTTTTTAAAAGTGCTACCTTTGTGTGAGCTCTAAGGTAATGGACAACTTATAGAAGGAGACGTTGAAGTAAAATTGTCAGAAAACTACAGCTCTGCATCACTCTCTGGAGGACTCTGTCTTTCTCTGTTGACTTGTATAGGAAGCTTAAAGCTAAATGTTTATGGTTAGCCCAAATTCCCCCCTCTAAGGTCTGCTTTCTGTTCTAGCCTGTTCTTTTATGTGGGAACACACTGAGCAAAAATATCTCAGCGTGGTGCACTGGGTTATTATATCGATAGCTTGGACTAAATTTGTCTGCTGACAGATTTTCCGTAGTCGCCCTCCTTCAGGAGGTGCTGCTGACCAGGTGTGCACTGAAAATGGAGGCCTGGTCGTTACTGAGGTGATAATGACTGGCATGTAGAGCCTTTCTGATGGTAAGGTATTTCTGTCTGAGAAAAGTTTGTAGGTTCAAATCCTAATAGGCCAGTCATAAAAACTTGTGAAGTCTAAACATCTGGGAGTACAAGGCACCGATATCATTATTTCTGTTAGCTGTGCACGGGAGGATTTTTTTAAAGACCTTACCTATTTTTCAGCGTGTCAAACTTCACGTATACCTGACATAACTTGGGAATTAATTTATCTGTTGACAGTGACCATTTGGACAGCAGGACTTGTACCAATGGAATAAATATTTTATTACTGTCAGGAAACATAGACCAATAAATCAATATAAAAATTCCTGTGGTCTGTTTTGTTCATACAGATACATCATGGTGATCGTAAAAAGAAAGTATTCTTTTAGTCATTTCTGGCTTTAAAAATCCTGAAGTACTGACTAAAATTGATTGGATAATTTCAACCTAGGCTTTTATAAAGAGCTTTGATCAGCCATTATTATATATTAAACCGTAACGTATAACAAATTTATGAAATAAAATACCCATACAAATTAGATAATGACTAGGGAACGGTATATATACCATTTCAGAGCTTGCAGAGGAGTAAATGGAGATGATCCAAGGCTTTGACATTTTTACTGTTCAGTTAACTTTCTTAAAATTGAAAAACAGGATGGTGATACGTAACTTTGGTGATATATTTATTTGGTATATTGGAGATCAACAAGAACTTGACTGAGCTAGTGCGGTGGGCAGAAAGTGTATTCCAGAAAGATATATGTAAGGAGTATCCTACATTGCACACTTACGCTTATGGATTTGGAATTAATCTTCTGGGGGCGTGGGCAATGTGCAGGATAAAACCAAAAAGCTCAGCTTGTCTTGTGAGGGGAGTTTAATGGGAAATTCTGAGATTTTTGGCAATTTTATGTCAGTAGAAAATAATATAGAGAAAAATATTGTTATAATATTAATTACTTCCTTTCCTAACACAGCATGAGAAGGGCAGTGAACAATTTAGAAGCATGATAGTTGGTGTATCCTAAGCAATATCGAGTCTAATATGGGAAGAATAAATTAGTGGGAAAGAAGAGTAAAGCAACGGGCTCCCATTTAGCCTTTTCTGCAATACAAGTATAAAGAGCAAAATTTAGTATAATTGAAATAAATTCATTGTATTTAACAGATATTTCACTAAATTCAGTGTTTTGGAAATGACTTAAGGAAATAACTGTGTAGAAAAAAGAGGTAAAGCTGGCTGCTGAGGCTAAGGTAAATTTGCAGATCATCAGGATTTCTGACTCTGCAAGATTCATTGCCAAATGGGTGTCTTTTTTTTTTCCCCCCCCTACCTTCATAATGTAATTCAGAATGAAACGTACAATTTATGATTTCAACTTTTCTGAAATGGTTGGTACAAACAGACTGTCCTTGGGAGTGGGATATTTAGGTGAATAGCTGTGTCACTTTTGTCAAACACACGATATTCGACAAAAATAAATTACTTATTTTCCTCATTGAATTGATAATCAATGTATGATGGTTATTGTATTGTTGCATAATTGCAACAAATTTCTCCTTGATTTTAAAATAAATTATGAAAAATAGCTGAGAGCAGGAAGAGTGATGCCAAGTGCATAACTCCATTTATTTGTCACCCAGCGTGGTAACTATATTATTTTTAAACTCAGAAATACTAAGCCAACAGTAACATGAATTGTGCTTTCTTTTTCTTTACAGATGTGCTCTTTATGCCATTGTCCTGGAGCGACCATTGGCTGTGATGTGAAAACATGTCACAAGACATATCACTACTACTGTGCTTTGCATGATAAAGCTCAGATAAGAGAGAAACCCTCACAAGGCATTTACATGTAACTATTATTTGTTTGCTATGTTTATTTTTGTATTTATATTTCACATTCTTTGTTTAAAAAAAAAACAACAACAAAGCAAAACAAAAAAAACCACTTTTGGAATCTAAACAAAACTGTTGCAAAAAATTTCTAATTATGATTGTGGCATTCAAAATAGTGATGTGCTAGAAAAGCATATTTTCACTGCAAGATTTGTATATCAGTGAGTCTTACAAGTGGGAGAAAAATGTACTGGCATTTAAATTTAAAAGATGAGTGAATAATCTGTGAATCGTGACTGACTTGACAGTTTTCAACTACTTTGTTTATAGGATTTTATGTCGAAAACACAAGAAAACTACGCATAACTCTGAAGGTAAAATTATTCAATATAAATTTTTCCCATTGTAGAAAGATACTTTGGTTAAATTTAATTTTTTTTGAGAATATAAATGTTTTCAGTAAAAATTAGAACTACATTTTTTGAGAAACAATGAGTTTGGAAGCCCATCTGATTTCTGTATTTTCTCTAAAAATTATTGGTTGAGGTGGAAAAAAAAACCCAAAACATAAATTTTAGGATGTTCAAAAGATTTGATGTTCTGTCAAAACAAAGTTTGGGTAGAAGTAATGCATTCCCTTTTGGGAAGAAGCTGGATTATATTTGCAGTTAAATATTCACAATATTAACATCTAAAATATTTTGTCAGGTAACAGCTGATTTTTTGCTATTGCTAATGTTCCCAAATATTCACTATTTTTTTTAACTATTAAATAGAGTTTAACTCTTCAAATGAGAAGGACCCAATAGTAAATGAAAAGGTTTGTGATCAGAT
The DNA here is from genome assembly GCA_020745775.1 of Theristicus caerulescens. Classification (NCBI taxonomy): domain Eukaryota; kingdom Metazoa; phylum Chordata; class Aves; order Pelecaniformes; family Threskiornithidae; genus Theristicus; species Theristicus caerulescens. The sequence goes on along the minus strand of CM036567.1, from coordinate 22,064,306 downwards.
CACTTACAGATAAATTTCTGAGTAATTTTGATAAACAAAAAAAGCTGTATGGATACATTCACAAAAGCCGTGCATCTTTGCGGAGGAGAGTAGCGAAATGCACGAGGGGTGATATGCCACAAACGTAGATAAATCGTGTGGTCCGTTAAAATTCCAAACTAGTTGTGCTATTGTGTATTTATGCAGGTATTTTTCCTTTTTTCTACTGTTTCTGAATTTGGGTAAGCGAACAGTTGTTAGTTTACTTTTTGCATTGCTTTCAACTGAAATTTCATCAGATTTAACTAATGAGAAGTATGTGACTATTTAGTGAAGATCAAATTTCATAAATTACTTCAGTCTCTTTCTGCCAAATGTATTTTTAAGGTAATATACTGCTTTTTATGCTACAGGTAGTAGATATATTAATGGTAAGGTTTGGATGTTACTTCAGTGTTCAGAAAGATATTGAAGGCAGTAGAAAATCCCAAATGAAAACTGTTGGGGTTTTTTTTTTTTTTAGTCTGTTTAAATAATTATTGTCATGTGCTTTGTATCAAACACTCTCTGATTTTGCTATTACTAGGTTTAAACAAGAAAAACAGTATAAATATTATATTAATGCTCCGAAGAGACAAGGCCACATTATCTTGTAGTATGGCACTTTGTTTCTTTGTTTTGGGGTTTGTTTTGCTTGTTAGCAGAACCAGAATATGAAAGACATTTGAGTCCAGAGAGAGATTAATCTCTTTAACTGATATTTAAACGTAGTATTTTATACTTATTCACAAATGGCTCAGTGTTTGTCATCCACTGAAAAAGGCCTCCAATTCTGCAGGGAGCCCAATGCCAATGGGTGACTTTTTCTGCTTGGAATTCCTTGCAGGATCTGAACTTGTCCTTTTCTTTAAGAGTTTTCAAAAACCATTATCTCCAATTCTACAATGTCATTCTCTAACAGCAAAGGCTTTTAAATTTTATATGGATATATTTGTCTGAGAAGACATGGGAAAAATTACTACAGAGGCATAGCGGCTTTTTTCTTAAATGTTGATGATGGCAGTTTGTTGAAACAGTAAATTAGATTCATCCAAAGAGCCTCTTAGAGTGAGGGTATGAGAAGGAGGAATAAACAACAACATTCAGAAAAACTGGGGCCAAAGAACCCGATAGTATCTCATTTAGCATTTAACTTTGCGCTCATTTTTGTTTCAAATATTTCGTTCTGTTATGCTTTACACTTCTAGAAATATGTGTAGTATACTTCACATTTTTGTTTTCTGGTTTTTGTTCGGTATTTAACTGAAATTTTACCCAGTGCTCTTTCCAAAGAATACGTTCTCATTTTAGTCCATACAGTTTAGGGAACTATACCCATAGAATATGGTTACTTACAGTTATGGATTTGGTAATGCCAGAAGCTGGGGCTCTTTTGTGATAGACCTCCGTTAAACCAAAGAAAGTAAAAATACATACTGCATCTGTCTTGTGGAAATGACTTACAGCATTGTATAGCAATGGTATTTTGGTACATTGAAAACTACTTACCTTTAGAAGACAGAAATATACAGGGTGGTTTTCAGAGTTTAAGAAGGGACTTTGGAAGAGTTTGTTTCTTAATATTTAAATGCTGAAGTTTGCTCGGTGAAATGGTAACTGGAAGATGTTGGATGGTGAGCTTAAGCTTTTTATATGTATTTTGTTGGTTTATTTCTTGAGGAAAATGTGAATATCAAAGCGGAATTTAAATATGAAAGAATGGTGGTGTGTGAAACCAGAAAAGACTTGCGGAGAAGAGTGACTAGACTAGCTAGGGATGCTAGATGCTAACATGGCAGGTTTTTTTTTTCCTCTTGTTTTTGTTTAATTTTCGTGAATCCTTGCTCTCAGCAGTGTTTTCATAACAGAATAGTTAAAGCTCATCTGTGGTTATGTCACTTAATGTAGGTGCACAGAGGCACTCAATTTTTAGTCCTTTTTAACGGAAACTTATTGCTCCTGCTCTGGGATGCTGGGTTGGTTGGTTGGTTGGGTTTTTTTGGTCACTGTAGAACATCTGGGGTTTCATCCTTTGTTCTCTGTATCCAGATTTAATTGTTGCAGTTCAAATATTTTTATTATGTCGCTTCTATTAGTGGATGTTGGAAGAGCTTTTCAGAGTGTTTGGTTTGGTGCAGTCCAGAACAGTTTATTTTCTGTAGGTGGTACTGCTACATAATAGTGAGATTTTTCTTTCCCTTCCCTAGAAAATAGACACTTTTGGGGGCATACTTGTTCAAATCTGAGATCTGGCTAATGTACCTTTTGTTAGAAGTTCTAGTTTAAAAAGAATATCTGCTAACCATTTAATAACAGTTAAAATTTCTTGAGGCTGCATGGAAATGTGGTTGAAGGACCTGTGTTGGAATTAAAGTTACCCCATTAAAACCTGATAAAAAGGACCTATTAGATGTTATTTATTGCTGTCATGAAGTTCAAGTGGAGTGAGAATTCGTGAGACTAAGTATCTCCCTACTCATCAAGACAAAATTAATGAGCGATGGAAGTTCATTGTCCTTCAATTGACAGGAGTTGCTGAACTACGTTCTGTTTTCTTTGAATATAAAAATAGGAAACATGGCAGCAAAGTATTGTGTTCTTAAATTCATTATCCGTTTCAGCCGATTGTTGGGTTTGTCTAATTTATCTGTGTGGCCTAGCTTTCAGGTGACATAGGAGAATTGTATTTCTCCTGTATTTCCTTTGTGTATATATATTGCAGAGTGATTCTTCTGTGCTGTGTTCCCACCGATTGGAAGAAGGACAGTAGAAGTGGGGTACTCTCACACTTTGTACGAGGCTGTGGGGTCAACAGATTTGAAGACACCTGCTCAGAGGAGCAGACCAAGCTACCGAAAGCTTCACGTCTAGATTTTTATCTTGCTGGTTACAAATCTAACAAAATAATCTGACCTGAACGTCAAGTAATAGTTTAATTCCTAATTTAGGCAAGCAGTCTAAGTTTTCAGTACCTAATAGGTTATAGGAATTGGTGCCATTGCTTTCAAACTATCGCAGCTAACTATTAGTTGAATTACCGTTCAGTTTGATAGAATTGCATTTATTCTTTTCGAAGAATAGAGCATTGTTGTACTAAGGTTTTGGAGCCGTTTTTTGGAATTTATTCCAATGTACTGGAAATAATTGTTGAAAAATTTAAAATCTGGCATCTTTCAGTTCCCTGCAGGTGGGGCTGCCCTGGCCCCTGTGTTGAATTTAAAACAAATTCAGCTGATCAGGAATAGTTTAATATAAACTAAGAAAAGAATGTAAATTCCATTCTTCTGTTACATAGTAGTAAAACAAAGAATAATGAAGACAGCCATGTGACTATATTGTTAATGTTTGAAACAGATGCTGGGGAACTGTGGGGTCAGAAAATAAAGTGTCCATAATTCCTATTGGTAGCTGTACTCAAAGCCTCAGGGAATTACGTTTCCACAATGGAAATAAGGACGTTCCCTGTCTCACCATCCTTTTCATCTTATTCTAAAGATCAAACACGAAATCTGTGCTTCTCATGCTGCTCAGTAAGTTGAGTCAGGGTAATATTTCTCTGTGAGACCTATTTAGAGATGCTGCAATCTATGTCAAACCGAGTACTTCTTCAAAGTGCTGTGTAAGCCAGAAGCTGGCAGGGAAAACATCCAAAACTTTTTGGCATTATAGTTAGGTAACATCCCAATTCATCTGTGGATTCTTTAATCAGTGTTTGTTCATAGTTGCATTTTCTGTAACGCTGTTCGCAGCGTAAGCTTGCCTAACATTGTATGCATTAATGCAGTCAGGTATAAAAGTTTCCGTAACATTGCAGTTCGCTGTTGTTTCGGTTCTGCTGGTGGATGGTGACAAATTCTTTCTAGGCTCTGCTAACTCAGCCCTCTCGTTGTCTGTCTTCTGGAGAATGCTGCTCTGAACGCGGCATCGAATGCATACGGAGTGTTACACACAACCAGTTGGTCCAGGCAGTAAGTTAGCAATCTCCTATGCAGCCCGTTATAGACTAATGAGGTATTTTGCAGAAGCATCACGATGGTGTTTTCTTATGGAAAAATGCACAGCTAATGGAAAAAGAAAGAATGTAAATGTGGTGAATGGTTTGCCCTATCCGAGGAGCTGTCCTGTGATGTTTACATTATAATTCTCCTTCCTATCTAGGCAAGACGTTATACAAATAGCAACTTGGTCAGCTAACTCATACTTAAAGGATTTATCATACCAGTTGTCATAAGCTTTCTGATTATGCAGATAAGCTAAGTGTATTGTCTGTCTTCGGTCTTTGCCAACGATTGTTTGCTTGAAAAAGCATTTAGATTGTATGGTTATGAAGGACTATTTTATTCACTTTCTATGTTAAATGTACTTCATGAAAGAAAAAATCTCAAGTACTTCGTAACATAGATACTATTCAGTCAAAAATAGCTTTTGGGCAAGAGTCATCAGTTCCTTGAGGTATCTGGTACTTTTGGAAAACATACTGGGACCTAAGGGGTAATTTAATTTTTTTCCTCTCCACTCTTGCTTTCTTCAGTTTAGATATGTTTCACTTAACTTAGTCTTTTTTCATTTAAAAAAAAACCCTAAAAATTATATTCAGCATTTTGATTGTTAATTTCACATCATTTGCTGATAAAAGCTACTATTATTTATGATTGGATTACCTGGTTCTGTATTTGCTTGCAAGGGTTTTTATGCAAATCTCTATTCTTATTAATGCTTATAGATGCATTCACATTTTCATTATTGACTACGGGGACAATAAGGTTTTCAAGGTTTTCTGACATTCTTTTCAATTTAAAATAATTACGTTGCCACATATGGTTCATTGGGTTTCAGCCATATCTTAAGGACATCTTGCTTTAACATGCTAAAGTATTTTTTCTTTCTCTGTTATATTCCATTTCTCTTCTAAAAATCTAGTAAGGTCGATTTTGTTCTTTGTAATTTTTAGAGTTTCTCTTTTATCCCAAATGCACTGTAAAACTTCAAATACATCTCTGTGATTTCAGATTTACATACTAATATGTCCAAGCCACTTCCACATTCTACATTTTGGCTTCTTTTTGCGTACAGTCCTACTTGCAAATATATTTTGCCAGTCAGTTTTGTTTATTATCTTCCTCATACAGACTTAGGCCCCTTTGCTTCTGGCTCACTTAGTCCATTGTCTAAGGTAATGTAGGAGGTGGATACAGAGAGCAGTATTAGCCTTTATTGTACACATCCTCTTTTTATTTGTTCTTTCACAACCTTTAAATCACTTAATTCTTTTATTACTTTGCTTTAACCTAGCTTTTGGAAAAGGGTGATTCCGTGTATATTTCAAGCTGCTGCAGTACAGAATAGATCAGCGATATCTCAACCTCTTCTCTGCCAAGCCTTATTTTAAACAGCAAAACATCTCGATCCTTTTTCTTTCCAGTCATGATCAAAGGAGAATTTTTAGATTTCTCTCTGAAGCCGAGTCTCCCTGTTAACAGTTTATGTAATACAGCATTTTGCTCGTCGTCTTTTTGTGGTACTTTGTACTGCTCATGGATTTCTAAAATGCAAATTTGGGGCTTGCTGCTGCTCATCTTTCCGCTCATCTGAATTTACAATATCGTGTTCTTAGGTGCTTTTGACAATGTAGAATGTTTCCTCTTGATTTCTACCCCCACCCCTCCTTCTCAGACCGTATTGCGTATTAAGCGTGTTTTTTCAGATATAGCATTTAGGGACTTCTGAAGAAGGCTCATAAGATACGTCCTTTGAAGACTTTAGATAAAGTTATATGAGAATATTGTGATGATTTTAAAAATCAATGCAGTAATGGGATATGGGATGGGGGGCAGTTGAAGAATATCTAGGGAATCTCAGGGGATTCAAAGTATGGGTGATATCCATGATAAAACGTCATCTGGTCAGGGAGGAGTTGAACAACGTTTTTGTGTTTTCCTTAGTTCAAGCTGACATGAGAAGTTGGAAACACCCAACCATCAGATGCCAGGGAAACAGGGTAAGCTGGCAGTGGGCTTGAGGGGAGGGATAGGGCACAAACCAAATTGCATATTAAACAGTAAAGACCATCCAAGGCAGGTGTATTTTAAAGCTGGTTACAATCTCTTCCTGTACTGTTACGCGAGTTCGTAGTGCTGTTAAAAATGAGAGAAACGTGAATGTTTTGAGGTATCGGTCTTGCAGATAGATGTGGTAGAGCAGATCCTCGCATCTTGGTGGTGTTCATGTGTAGGTCTATGTCACTTGTAGTAGGAGAGCTACATCTGCAAGGAATTCTATTTTAATGAAGGGGTCATGTAGCAGCTAGATTTCAGTGAACTCTGAACTTTTTTGGAAGTACTAGTTTTGAGCACAGAAAAGGGATTCTGCTTTGAGGAAAGCTGTGCAATCTTGATGTTTTTTTATCTTACACTGAAACCATCTTTTTAAAATACATTATTTTTACTTTTCAAAGCTTAAATATTCTAATAATTGTAGATTAAAAAATAGCACTTAAGAACTTATTCTGTAAGGAGGCTGTGACATTTCTTATAAAAAGTTGGTTTTCATAATGTGTGCTTGGTTTTTAGCAATTATGATTCACTTCCAGTGTTGAAAGTGTGACTGTAGAGAGTTCAGGATGTGCTTTGATGCTATTTAGAAAATAGGGTTGGACTAAGAGGTGGAAAGCATCATGGTTGACAGAATTGATAAGAAGCTTTGGAAAAAATAAGGAATGTTGGTGAATGGACTACATTTTGCTTCATCAAATGCAGTAGGGAAATCCGTGGAATGATTTCGGAAGGAATATTTTTGAGTTCTTACTGATGTTATTTAAAGGGTCACAAATTCAATAGTCACGTAAATTTTGTAAGACTTTTTTCCTAGAATAACCATCTATGGTTTCTGTAAATGTAAAAGTAGAGACAAAGATTCACAAATTTCTTCTTTTTAATACATTGGGGGAGAATTCGTATGATGAGGGACAAGATAAAAGAGAATTCTTTTCTTTGGAAGAGGTTTTCAGGTTGTAATAAAATTTGCTATGTGCAGTCTGAGAGGTACGATATCTAAATTGCATAATCTTGCTTGGGGAATTTAGCAAGTAATGATAAATGAAAAAATAATATTAGATAGTAAATTCTGAGAAGAAAATGTAGAATGTGTTGTTTCATTAGATAATCCATGTCATCATGGTTGGTTTTTTTTTTTCAGAGTAAAATAAACAGTGCTTTTGTCATCTAATTAGAAATGAATAGTATATATATTAAAGCATAGGAATGTTGTGGTAGATAGACTGATGTATTTTAGTAGCAATTTGGGAATATCTGTATATAGCTGAATAATCTGTCAAGTTAAGCCAAAATAATTTGCAGATTTGTATTCATTTATTCTCAAATTTTTGCCTCTTTCTAACCATACAACAGAGTAAAGCTTTGGGGAATTATGTTTCAGTATAACCTGTTGTGATGCATTTGGATTAGTTTTCTGTCCTTCATTAATAAATGTGCAAGAAACTGTAGCTTCCTCGGGGATTAGCGACAGATAGGATAGACTAAGCTTAGTAGGATACACTTGTATGCAAGGCCTTGGGCCCGTAGTTCAGTTATCTTCTACTCCAAGTTGATGGCTGTGGAATATGTTCCAAGTCTTTGACTTCAAACTTTTGTGCAGTTCAGTCGCTGTTAATCATGAGATAGAAATGTGAGAATAGATAAGAAAGACGAGGTCTGGCGAAGCAGCATTTAGTCTCAAAATCAGATGTTCTGTCTGGATACCGAGACCACGATACAATGGCAATAAGTGACATAGCAATGCTTAAATAATAATAACAATACCACAACAGTTAAGTGGCCCGTTAATGTAAAGAGTAGATGTTCCAAATCTTCTGATGAGGATTTCCTTCCGTTTGGGGGCTCATACTGATGTTTGTGGTTTGGATTTTGAGGAGCGAGTTCTTCAGCGGTGTGTGTGCGTGTTTCTTTAAACGAGTCTGCTGAAATATCTGTGCAGTTTGAGCAGAGGTGGGTGTTACATATTAAAAGAAACAAGAAAGATGCTCCTGTGAGCAGCTGATGATCAGGGAAGTTGTTAGCAACTGAATAGAGCTGGTTATTCAATATCAGATATAACGTAACTAGACCATACTGGAAGCAATCTTAAGTTTGCAGAATTGATCTCTATTAACTGTAGAGCTTTGAGTGATCAACAGGACAGCCTGCTAGATTACTGGCCTACAGATCTATGTAGCATTCAGGAGCTAGGCTGACATTTTCAAAGGAACTTGTCAAATCTCTTTGGTATGTCTGTATTAAAAATACACATTCTTATATCCTTAATGGTCTACAAGTGCTTTATCTGGGATATTGTCAGTGTGGACGATTTTCTGTAAACTGGCGGCTGCTTTTAGCTGTAGATGTAAAAATATACTGTAACTAAAATGAAATTTCAGATTTGTTTCACGGAGGCAAAATAAATTTCAGTTTTAAAACTTGATGTTAATGTTATAGCCAAAATGGGTGATTGTTTTTTCTTAAGTCAAAAGGCATCGATTAATAAAGCAAGGACAGAGGTGTTATTTAGAAACGCTGGCATAGTATCAAGGGCAATTTACATTGGAGTTATGCATTTTTAAAAAAATAAATTAAAAGCTTATTTCATGGTTGAAAACATTTTCTGGTTTCAGTGTAGTTAAATGAGTCTTATTTTCAGTGGAGGTGAATATATGTATCTGAGGATGCATTTTGGGTCTGAAAGTAGAAGTTGTAAGAAATGCTAGACCTTCATGTGTTATAAAGATGCAAAGCTGTGTGATATGTATAAAGAAGTAAATAATGTTTTCAGGATCTGCAGTTGCATGCTTGTAATAAATGGGAAAAAGTTGCTGTTCTTATTTCTGACCAAAATACAGATAATACAGGTTATGTTTTATTCTTGTCTGTGTGTTTGGGGTTTGTTTGTTTGTTTTTTGTAAAATTTTTGAGGATGTTATTTGATGATGTTTTCTAACTTCTAAAGCAGATTTAGAAGAAAGTATCAATGAACACGAGTTGGAGCCTTCACCTCCCAAAGGAAAAAGGAGAGGTCGTAAGGGAAAGCCAAGAAAAACAAATTTAAAAGGGCAATCAGAAGACACTAGATCTACGTCCTCACATGGCACAGATGAAATAGAAAGCAGTTCCTATGTAAGCAGTAAATATGCTAAACTTCTTAGAAGACAGAATTGCATATTTCTTCTCTGCAAATATAATTTTTCTTAAAATTTGCATTTGTCTGAGCCTCCAGCTGGTGGCCACAGGCTTTTAAAATTACAACCGTATTTGTAACCCAGCAGTATATTTTAGTAAAATGTTTTTCTTTCAGAGAGACAGGTCTCCCCACAGAAGCAGCCCCAGTGATACAAAACCTAAATGTGGATTCTGTCATGCAGGTGAAGAAGAAAATGAAGCTAGAGGAAAGCTTCATATATTTAATGCCAAAAAGGCTGCAGCACACTATAAGTGCATGGTGAGTAACAGTATTGTTGTTAACCAGTCTATTATGTGAATTTTGTCTGAATTGCTATTTTAGATTTTAATGCAGTACCCTCACATGTAATTATGTGTGAGTATTGTCTGTGTGCTGATGATCTCTTTAAGCGCTGAAGTGTTGCGAAGTGAGCAATTCATTTATTTTCACTGCGGGCAATATGGATAAAAGTTGGCTACGTGCTAAGAGATGGAATTAGCTCAGGGAGACTTTTTAGCTTATTAAAAACGCTCCCTTAGCATCTAAACGCATACACAATATTTTAAAAGGAAAACAGAAAACAGTTTTAATTCAAAGAATCCACTCCAAAAACAAAATACCTTTATTCCACAGGCATTCAGACAAAATCCGGGAAGAATCCATGAACTTCGTTAATTTTCTGACCAGTGGATTCAGGCTGTGTGACTCAAGTAGAGTGGGACATGGAAGTTCTAGAAAACCCTTGCCTTTAGATGATCACATTTATAGAACTGTCAGCCTGAAAAGAATCTGCTAATTTTAATGAGCACGAGCAGATAGTGCTATCTTTCATCTAACTCGTTCTATGAATGAGGTAGGGCTTTGAGTAACAAGCCTCAGTGGTTCCTGTTGTACCTCAAAATGAATAAATAGTCCAGGCAATCTGTGAAGTATTAATTAAGTGTCTTCCTATACCTAGCCTCACTAAGCAGAGAGCTGGTGTGTGCCAGCAGCTTTGAGTCTTAGAGCATTCTTCGCTACTTTGCGTACCTGGGCTTCAGTTTTGAGGCAGTTTAAACTGGATATACCAGGATGATGATAGTAGGGATGGTACTTACACGCTCCGTTGTCATCCCTCAGGGCTTTTCAGGTATGTTGATATCAGCCGTGCTGTGAAGCTGAATTACATAAATATCACAGGGAAGGAAATGGAATATTCCTAAAAAGTTCAATGGTGTAATTGATAATATTGCCCATTTATTACTTTGTGTTTTCATCATGTGATTTTTCTTGTCTACTCCTTTGTCTTTTAAAATACATTTCTCCAAGGCAATAAATGTAATTAAAGCAGTCAGGTGGGTATCAGAAGGAATACTCATCGTACTAATTACTCAGCATGGGGTTTTTTCCTAGTTTGTTGGTACAGCACATGCTGTCTGAGATCACAGAAGGGGATGTTCAATGCTCAGGTTATTCCTGCACATAAAAAAATTTCTAATCATGTCAGTGACCTGAAATTATTTTGACTTGCTTGTTTTACAGTTGTTCTCTTCTGGCACTGTCCAGCTAACAACAACTTCAAGGGCAGAGTTTGGTGATTTTGATATCAAAACTGTACTTCAAGAAATCAAGAGAGGAAAAAGAATGGTATGTATCGGCAGACTGTGATGAGTGTGTTACTGATTCTGCTAAGGGATATATAGCTCTGCCTCCTTCCTTTTGTGACACAATCTTTTCCATCTGTTTCTAAACACCAAATTTAAATGTATTGTTACTTTTGGGACAGGTAGCCAGATAGGAATCACCTTAAAAATTAGTGGTGTTTGGGCATGTGGTATTTGGGGCTCTTTGTGACAATGTACATAGTAAATTATTATTAGCCTTCCTGTAACTCTGAGAGTAACAGCTTTGGATCCTGTGTTACTAAAAGCACACTGTGTAAAACTACAAATAAACTCAGAGAATATTTCTTGCAGTCATGTGTTTCCAACTGTTTTGATGTTTTAATATGAAAACGCATTACAGCTTCAGAGATGGCGATGTTGGTAAAATGTCACATTATATTTTATTAAAATTCAAGATGTTTCTAAAGTGGTAAGAAATTTATGGGGGCGGGGGGGGGGAGAAAACAAACAACTCCTAACAGTATTGTTCCTTGGGAAAAAAAAATGAAGATGCTTCATATATTAACATACTAACTTCAGTGGCAATAAAATGATCTTGGAAATGCAATAATACGTGCGATCACGTAGCAATTTTCAGTGCAATGGACAGATAAATCGTAGTGTTCATATTTTAATAGGTTGGTATGATACAGTTTCTGTTTAACAATACCTTTGATTAACTTTTCATTGGAAGGATGATCTGCCAGAGAAATCACTCTGTTCCAAAACGGTAGCCATAAATATGAGGAACACTAAACTGAATAATAAGAGGCAAGAGACTGAAAGGCTGAACAGTGCTATTCTCTTCTTTCCCCTGCACAGAAATGCACGCTTTGCAGCCAGCCTGGTGCTACTATTGGGTGTGAAATTAAAGCCTGCATAAAAACATACCATTACCACTGTGGAGTAGAAGACAAAGCTAAATACATTGAGAATATGTCACGAGGAATTTATAAGTAAGGACCTATGTAATTCTTGAATCTATAACGAAAGTGAAGATATTTCATGGCACTTTTTCTGCCTAACGTGGCTAGTCAAGTATGTTATTAAAAAAGAGAATATTATTTCATTTTAAATGGTATTTTAAAGTAATTGTTGACTTTGCAAAATACTTCAGTTACTCTGCTAACTTAAAATTTCTGTAGTAGTGTTGTAATATGAGAAATGAGAAAATTAATTGACTGATATTATATTTTGATCTTCGATGAACCTGTAATTTATCTTGAGGAAACCCTGGATAATTTATGTCATGATTCCTCCATATTGACGTGTTTTGTAGATTATTTTCATCTTTTTGGACCCCGTAATTTTCCATACTTGCTTGCGGAACTGCTGGCGTTAGTGACTTGGCTGCAGCTGGGTTGCAGTGCGGTTGTGCCCACAAGAGGGCATTCTCTGAGCAGTGTAGTGGCAGTTCTTGGAAACTAGAATTGATGAAAGTTCTGTTGGCCAGTCTTCAGCCTTGTTTTCTTTCTCAGTTTAAGTGATGCTTGACTGAAAACCATGGATGAGTTAAAAGAGTTAGCAAGTGACTTGTAGCACATCCCAAAACTAATTGAGAGGAAAGTCTGCTTTTGATAGATATTTTCAGTAAAAGTCTTCACTGTTTCTTTTATTGTGCTAGACTCTATTGTAAAAACCATAGTGGAAATGATGAAAGAGATGAAGAGGATGAAGAAAGAGAAAGCAAAAGCCGTGGCAAATCAGGCGCTGACCATAATGACATTCCTCAGCAGCAGCTCAATGGAAACTAGGTATGGAAGTTACTCCTGACAGATCTGTTACCAAGACCGAAACGCAATATACATTTAATGTAGTTTATTGCAGTGAAGTATTTAAATCTAGTGTATGCAGATAAGTACTTTTTATTGGCATACTGTAGAAAAACGGGGAGGATTTGTTGTTTTTTAAATCCGGCTGACTTTGTAACAGTATAAGAAGGGAGGCCCTCATTTCTATCGCTAACTATAGATGTAATGTCAGAGCTGCTAAATGCTTTTCTGTATGATTTTAAATTTACTATTGTTTTCATCATTTTTTAAACAGGTTCAAGGGACAGAGTTATAGAACTGGGAATGGCTAAGACATCATAACTACTAATTCTTTTAAATTGTTTTCTAAAATCAGAAAAGGGTTAGTAACTTTTTACTACCCAACTCTGTTAGAAATTTCATTGAACTGCCTGAAACGTTCATGTGTGTGAGCCTTCAGTAAGTGGCAGAGTTTTACATGTCAATATTATGTAGTTTGTAGTCTGCAGTGTCTGGAAAAAATGAAACACTATATAAATGATATGTAATATGTACAGTGTCAAAAGTTAAGGCAGACATTGAAATGAAGTAAGATCTATATTTCTGGACTGAATAAAAACCTTAAGATTTGGAATGTGTAAGTCGTTTAGTGGATTCATGCAATGAGGGAAGGTCTTAGCTAGTTTAATTAACAACATGGACAAGTTCGTGGTGGCAGCAAGCCGGTACTTTGTGAATTTTGCATTTTCTTCATACACAAGTTACGGAGGCTATACATGGGAAAGCCGCTCTCTGTTTTTGCTTGCAAAGCACACAGTAGAAAAGGACTCAGTGTACACCGAAGCACGCTTGAACATTTCAGGTTGTTCCTGTTGTGACTGCTCATTCCGCCCAGCATTGTTTGCGGGAGATTAACTTGAGCAGCTGTTGGTTCTGAGCTGTGAGCTTTAGAACTCATGCCAAAGGGCTGTAGTTCATTCTTTCCCCACCGACGCACCTCTCTCTGTGTCCCTGATTTACAAAGAACACTTCGCTAAGTGTGATGAAAACCTTACTGTACAAATGTTTGGACTCTGCAGCCCAATCTCTTTTACTTCAGAGAGTTACAATTCTTAACTCACTATGGAATTTAGCCACCATATCTGACGTCCATACCTCAAGTGTTCTCTGTTGTGTGGAACACTTCGTGTTTTGTCCAGAATATGCATAAAGGTCCCATATTCTGTAAGAAGAATGAGGAAACAACCTTTTTTGCTAGATTGGTATTTATTTTTTAATCTTATGACCACTATATGAGAAACTTTGCTTATCATCCTTATTGTTTTAGTGATGATTTTTTTCTCTTTCTGTCAAGTCAACAATCATGTCGTGGAATTCTGCTTGCTAGATGTTGATGTTCCTTTAGGGAATAATCAGATCTAGGCTATACCAAACCTAACAGATCAGTCCTCTGACTGCTTTCGAAACACCTTGTCATTTCTAATGGCTCCTAGCTTCTTCAATTGGTCTGTTAAAGCACATTCTCAGACTTCCTTAAATAAAACCAAAAAGCTGAATCTAGTCCACATGTTTGTCTGTTGCTATCGCATCACCTTATTGTTTGTTTAGGGTTTTGACTTGTTTCACTCTGAACTCCCAACAAAACTTCTGGATTTGAAGGAAGGAAACAAGCAAAATACACTGATTTGACTATAAACTGCTACAGTTCTTCTGTGATTGGTATTGCAAAAACAGTTCATTTGTAACATGAGTTTCGGTAGCATTTTTTACTTGTATTTTTAAAAGATTTAACGTGTGTCATTTGTCTTCTTATGCATTCCCTTAATGTCTTGAGGGACTCAATTACTGTATATTGGAGTTTCTAACATTTTACCTGTTAGAATTCAATCAAGTCTGTTTGCTTTCCTGGAGAATAATGCCATTTTGGAAAGAAATATTGCTGTGTACAGGAAATATTCAGTTACTGCTCTAAACATGATGCCATTGATCATTTTTATTTTGTATTTGTAACTTTCAAAATTAAAAGCGTGACTTGAATTGCAATGACAGATCGATTATTGAAATTGTCTATCAAGGTGTTTTGTTTCTCCTAGAATATGAACATTTTGCAGCCACTCAGTTTTAGAATGCAAAATAGCATCCTTCAATGTTTAAATTACTTCTAGATTTGTGCCTCAGACATGGCCCTCCCATGGAAAAAAGGCACTTTGTTTGCAGCTACTGTATTTTCACTAAGGTTGCATGGGGTAGATCTGCCAGCATACTGATTGTATTTGAGACTGAGCTCTAATTCGTAGCGTGTCAGTTGCTTAGTATAATATTCAGTCCAATAATTCATCTGTTACGAAATTAATTACCCCATTCCATGCCTCGAACAAGCAGAACAGCACTTTACCTTCAGGTAGCAGAAAAGTAAGTGGCTGGTTTACCTGTTACCTCTTTGTGCTGAGATGGCCTGACTAAACTGTCATTAATTCACAGTTCATGGAGACAAAGTCAGAAGCAAAAATCTTTTCTTACGAGCCTCAAATTTGTCATAACTGACTTCAACTCATGTATGCTGGGTAAAAGTGCCTTACAATGTAAAAATTGTATTTATATGTTCCCAAGTAGCATCACCTGCTGGGGAGTAATTCTGTCGTGGTGTTAATATTTAGAAGAAATGTACCTCAGCAGTGTATTTACTGTACATCTCTTACGTCCTTAATTGTAGTTTTAAAAAGCATGACAATGTATGATAGTATACAACATTTACATCATTTTTTTTAAAGACAAAATACTGCCATTACTGTCTTTTTATGTGTATTTTAGCTTGGAATTTCAGACAGTCTGTCTGGGGTTTTGTTTTTTGTTTTTTTTTTTTTTTTTTGGTAAAGCAATGTAATCTCTGCAAGCATATATTGGAGATTATTCTGGAGCATCTACTGCCTTCCCAGAAATGTTAGAAGTAATGAAAGTGCTCTATAGGTGAAATAGGTATGTTTAAATTAGCTAGTTAAATTAATGCAGTCTATTCGTTACTGAGATTTTTTTTTTAATAGACACCTTCTGCTTTCATCTCACAATCAGGACTCATGAATTTAACAAAACTTGTCTTATGAAACTGGTTTCACTTTATTTAATTTTTTTTTTTGCCTTTGGGCATTTCTTTTGCTCACAAGAGTAGCGTGTGCTGTTTAAGATGCCTGGAACCCTCTGAGAAGGGAGGTTTCTCCCCGACTCACTGTATCTCTATATTAACAGATCTCCCCAACTCACTGTATCTCTGTATTAACAGATCTGCGATTGTGCTATACCAAGAAAGGACTGTACCAAGGAAGGACAGGCATCAGAAGGATATTGTTGAAATAACTTGAGGATACAGCTGGTGTAATGCCAGGGTCTCAAGGCGTGATCAAACACTATAGCAGTAAGCTGTGCTATCACTCCATTTCGAGGAAGGGCGAAAGGCCGGTTCGATATCGGCATCAGTGCAGCTAGCTAGGATGAAATAGATTAGGTGATCAAAAGGTCTGCTCGTTCAGCAGGTGTTGATCCACAGGCGGTTCTGTGATAAGGCTCTAGTAGGAGCTACACCTACACTCCACAAAGTCTGATCTTTAGGTGCAAAGAGCTGTGCTGATCTAGGCCGGTATGATTATACCGAATCTGGCCCTAAAATGCGATGTAAAGGAAGAGAGCTTGCTTCTTACTGCTGCCTATATGAAAAATAACGTGATGCTAAACCGGAGTGAAAGATGAAGAGGTGATGATCTATTTGAAATATCAGACTTCTCTGGCAGGTGATAATCAGTGCATTCCAAAAATATTAATATGCTGAATCAGATTGACAAGAAAATGAATCCTCATTAGATGAAATTAATCTTAAGAGAACTGAAAGTACGTTAAAGCAAATAGTAACTCTTCTTCCGTGTCACCAGAAACAGATTCCACTGTATTAGTGATGGAGGTTAAAAACCAGAACACAGCTCTCGATTTATACACTTGTTGAAGCGGTTTCTATATATGCATACGTATGCACATTCGTTAGTCAGCAGTGACATCTCAACCCTTAAAGAATCCTGGAGAACTGTTGCTTGTCAAAAAGCACTCAGGTTAGGCTAACATTTGCAGCTTTTGCTCTAGCATACATTTACATTAGGTGTAAAGACAAGGAATGTATGAAAGAGGGTAAATGCATTCCTATCTACAATGTTCTGTATATTTTGTTCCTGTTATATTGGCTTTACTTCCAAAGTTGTAGTTTGCAGTATTAGTTTCTTTTTATTGGTATCCTTGCATATATATATTCAATAAATGAGTTATGAATTTCATATTTGCATATCTGTCCTTTTTCTGAAAGTTAAAACTGTCGTTTCAGTGCGTAAATGCAGTATTTCCTATGGAGGTCACAGGCCCGTCAGAATTTTACCAGGAGAGAGGTGAGAATGCATACTTACAGTATGCCACTTACTCAGTGGTAACTCTGCAAACTGTGTGTTCTTCTTAACTTTGTGCAGCGGGTAAGCTGCTTTGCATTTATCCCTAGTCAATAATGCGAAGCGACTGACTCAGAATGGGAAGGTTCCCATTCTCACCTTTCAAGAACTTTTGTTTTTCAAGAGCAAATTAATTTAGACTGAGATGCCAAGGGAATGCAGGATGTTACACTGCAGAAGAGCAGCTGCATCCAGGATGCACTTTGGAACCGTGTACATGTAGTGTAAGAGATTAACAAAACAAAAGATCACTTGGAAAGTGCTGGATTTGTCCAAATACGTAACTGCCTAGACTGTGACAGCAATACTTTTTGGTGTTTTTAAAGTATCAAGAAATGTGATGGGAAAGCTCCATAGGAGGAGGGGTACTATTGGCCTATTGATGAAGATTTTATTTTCTAAAAACAACTACATCCTCTTATGTCCTCACCTTAAACAAGGAGTCGATTTAATGAGCGTAGTAGGTATTTACTGCGACCTGAGAAAAATCATATCCCCAGTCAGCAGAGACTTACATGTCAGGAGAAAATTGTCATGCGTCATCTTCAAATAGGAGCTGCCAAATGATGGGGTCCTGTTGATGAAGCGTTGTTATTGACACTGTGTTTCCACATCCATCTTTGCAGAGGTTTCCTGAAGAGGTTAATTTAAGGTTTCCTGAAGAGGCTAATTACCAAAGTCGATGTTGGGAGCAGCTTCACCACATGGCTTTTGATGCCATGGAAATAATTACTGGGTGCATGTTTACTTTATTTGCTCTGTTTTTTGTGTTTTAACTCAGTCAGCTGGGATCTCTGAAGGAAGTGCAGGATATTGTTGAGGAGCCTTCTCTGGTTCATGGATGTGACTTCTCACTGGAATAGCTGGTCACCGAGGTCTTGGAACAATGGAGGAGGGACCCAGAGGTGCAGGAGCAAGAGCCTTCCATTGTCCTTGTGTTGTGTGACATTAGGGCAGAGCAGTGAATACTTCGAGGGCTCTCATGTCCTCATTTAGACAAGCTCTCCTTCTTCTGCCATATGCAAGAGATTGCAGCACAAGCGCAACAACGGTAGTTATCCTCACGCCGGGATCAGATACCCCGTACGGTAAATTACTTTCAAGCATTAGAGACAAAGGGGGGTGCTGGAAACTCTGAAGGCTCGGCTTGTCTCGTCTGTTCAGAACTCGGGGTTGATATTTAAACTGGAATATTAGTGGAAAGGGGAAATTATCGGTGAGCTTCTAAAAGAAGGATCAAATTGTGTCAAACTGATGTTGCTCCTTCTACACCAAGGTAACAACCTTCTTGACCAGAGGAGCAGCAGTGGGCACAGCTTTACGTTAAGTGACTCTAATGGCTTTCCGTAAGAAAGCAGGGGAATGTGGTCTGACGTTGATTTCAAAGTCAGGTTAGAAAAACCTGTTTGGAAAACCCTACTCAGGGTAATTATTCATCATTCACAGTCAGACTGCAAGGATGTATTGAGTGGGATTCTCTACAGTTCTGCTCCGACTTGATGTTATTTGGTATTTTAATTAACAATGTAGATGGCGTATGCTGATTAAATTGTAGGGAGCACCAGACTTGAGCTAACTGCTGACCGAGTAGAAGACAATTACAATTCAAAATGAACGTGATCAATTCAAAAGAGTTAGAATGGGATTCAGTAAATCCAGCAATGGATTTGACAAACGCGTATTTGTACACTTCAGCAGAAGCAACGGTCAGCTGAACAAATACAGGATGGGACAGGACAGGCTGCTAGGGTTGTACAGAAACGTTCTCTTGGGATTATAGCCGGTCACCAGCTGAACGTGATCCAGCAGCATCCTGTTCCTGGGAAAAAAATCATTGTTGTGGAATGTATGAACAGGAATGTAGTCTGTAAGATACATGACGTGGTCCTTCTTCCCCATGTGGTAGTAGAAAGCCTTTCTTGGAACGTGGTATCCAGCTGTAGGCACCGCACCGCATGGAAAATGTGGAGCAGCTGGAGACAACCAGAGAAAAGCAATGAGAGGGATGACAGGATGGATGACTGGGCTTGTTTCAAGGTGATGGGAGAGACGTGTTTTCAAATCGGTAAGAGGCAGCTGCAAAGACGAAGGAAATACTTTCCCTCACCGCTGCAGGTAGGACGAGACAAATGGATGATGTTGCAGCAGGAGACGTTTAGCTTAGACATCAGGATGGGCGGTTGGCCTTGACAGCAGGAAGAGTTAAGCTCTGCAGTACCTTTCCTGGGCAGGCTGGGGAATCTCTGGAATTTGAGATTTTAAAGGAAAAGTTAGTGGGCATCTTATGGGGCTGGTGCAGACGTGGGCTGGAGGTGCTGGGGATACGGCTAGCTGAAGTGCCTCCCAGCTGGCATTTCTTACGCTGCCCTCTTAGGTTTTCACGCTAAGGCCTTCTGCAGGGAGACAGAACTACCGTTCTGGAGCAAAACACGGCACTGGCAGAGCTCCTGAGCCTGACCTCAGGGCTCACAGCCATGCGTTTCCTTTTTCATCTTTTCTTTTAAAATAGCACTTGTGGTAATAACAACATCTGTGGGGAGGCTGGCACGCTCCTGTGGAGTGGCCCCCGTCTGCACAGTTAGTACGAACTTCCCGACACCACCCAGCGTAAGGCACTCGCCACTCTTCCATTTCTAATTTTTGGGAGTACTTCAGCACTCCCAGCTTTTTGAGTGAATGTGTCCCACGCCTTGAACGTACATCTCTGCTGTGTAGGAATAAGCAAAGTGACAGCAGTACTTTATAGGAACATATGTGTGGGATTAGTGCACGCAACTCCTTGACGCGTCTTAATTCCATGCGTACGTGCACTGGGATGATACGGTTTGGAGTGACTGCTCTCTTACCCAATTATTGTGGCAGGAATCTTAAACCTTCATCTGAATTTTTGCCAGACATGGTCTCTTACTTTGTTGAAACCGAGTTCTCTGCTTTTATTTTTCCTAAAACAATATTCCAGCTGAGAAGAGAGCAACCAGGGCTGGTGCTGGCCTGGTTTTTATTCCCTGGCCAGACGCACAGGTTGCTTGGCACACGTGCAATACCCTATTTCACACTGCTGGCCAAAAAAAATTCCATATTCCAGTGCAAAGAATCAAGCTCCTGCCTGGCAGGGGAGGGCATTACAGAGGCTTGGGGCAGGGGGAGGAAAAAACTCACTCCCTAACCGTATACTAAAAATAGGCTGATGCTGTGCAAACAGCTTTGCTGTGAACTTCCTTCTGGCACGCAGCCATGCAGCTGCCTTATAGTTTTAAGCCTAGATACCTCTCCAAAACAAGAAGTCACTGAAGTTAAACACAGTCAGCAACGCTTTTAATCTTATTTTTCCCTGCTGTGTTGTATCAATTTTAGCTTCTTCCAGAGTGCAGGTAGCTTACTTGGGATCGAAGTTCAAATTTTTTTTTTTTACTTAAACCATGGTTAAGACTGGCGCTGGCAATCCCTGAAGTCTGCAAAGTTCAAAGCGGGGAGGAGGCCTTTAATCTAAAACCGAAATACTCAGCGACACATCCAAATATGAACTGCGGTAGCTGGGCTGCAAAAGGTTTTTAAACTCTCCAAATTGCTGTGAACTAAACATCCTTAAATCCTGATGTGATGATATGGAATTGGAAAGTCAGTTCCTTAAATGAGACTACTTTAAAAAGAATAAACAAAAGACACAGGGCTCTCCGGGCAGTTGGATTGAACGACAGAACTGATTCATCCAGGCCTTGAAGCCTATGAGTTATTTGGTTTTGCCATATTTTCCAGTGATTTTTACCTACTTATTAGTGCCAGCATTTTGCCCTAAAATAAATCACCTCACATTCTGTAGGTTTTGACTATGAAGACTGATGTTTCAATTTAAGTATCAAGCTTCCTTGTTCTTTGTTTCAATAGTCGTTGATTGTTTAGGCGTAACAAGATTCACATTCTCCTTTAGCACAGTCTATCTCATTTTTAGCAAGAATATTTTCCAAGACGGTAATTAAATCTCTGGATCGTTTTCAGCTATTTCACAGGAATCACTGAAAACGCCGCAATTGTGCATAGCTGTTTTTTCCCCTCTCGATTCTGTATTGTCGAATACTCAGCTTTTATTTGAATCCTCTGTATCCAATTATCTGATTTGTGCGGCAATTAAACAGAAGATCAGTGTCATTGTACTTGCCGTTCTTTTCAAACTCTCATCAATAGCAGGACCACGCTAGTCTGTAAGTTTGTAATTTAAGATGCGCTTGGCGGGGGTTCAGAGGCAGGAGCTCCCGTCTGCCTCCCTTCCCCTCGGAAAGCCTTTCCGATGCTGCCGAACAGTATTTACACCAGAAGGGAACTGAGTTTTGGGAAACTTTTCCAGGTTCTGAAGAAACCGAGCAACCTGAGGCTTCGATAAGCCTCGGTGAATTTAAAAACTCGATGCTATCACTGCGTAAAACTCGTATTAGCCCATCAGATATCACAGATTTCCAATTTGAGGAGTGGATTTCAGTTAATAGATAAAATTAAGAGCAGAGGTTTGGCAAAAAAATGTTATTTGAAGCAAAATTCTCCTATTGTCATCTGTGTTGAGCACTTTATGATATCTTACATTTCTGCAGTTATAGGTACAGGTGCGCTGTTCTGCAATTAACTGAGCATACTGTTTGCTAAATAGGGTCAGTGCTGGAGTCAGAGAGGTTCAAAAAGCATCAAGCTTAGTTCTTTCTCTGGGACCTTCGGCTTTCTGGCTGTCTGGAGAGAGGGTTCAGAGGAGGTCCTGTTTTCTCCGTCCCAGAAGAAAGGTGGTTTTCTCCCCTTGCTATGGGGCCTGGCAGTCCTTTTGAGAACAGTTCTCCCTCTTCACATCCCTGTCTTATGGTGGTTTTTGAGGACAGATTTCTGAAAGGGCTGGGTCAAGCGGGATTCTGGGTGGGTGACAAACAGCACGCAGGAATTCGAGCTCCCTGCTGCCTGGTCGTTTATCTTGGGACCCTACAAATTCACTTATTTCCCCTTTTAAATATAAACTGAGTTCTAAAAGCGCTCTTCCACTGAACTATCTGACTCTCTCCTCACCAGGCATCTCATCCAGTCTTAACGCAAATCCAGATTCAGGGTCTGGTGTTACTCCTAGAACAGCGTTTAATATTTGAGGATCTGAACGATGATTTTGCCAACTCAAAAGGTCTTGCAAAGGGAAAGGGAGTCCTGAAGTGCAGTTCCCTCCCGGCCTGGCGTGTGCTTTGTCTCTGCTTCCCTTGTAATTTGCCCGGAGAAGATTTCTGAGCTACTTGGACGGCTGCCACGATCTGCATGGGCGGCAGGGGCCTTGGCATGTGAGCTCTGCCACCTGATGCCTCGGCCGCATTGAGACAGTGCCAGCTGGATCTGCAAGCCTCAGCAAACACAGCCTTCTACCAGCGAGTTATCTGATCGGGTTGCTGCCTCCTGGTCTCTTGCTGGTCTTCCTCATTCTTCTCCCCTGTTGCTGAAACAGCCTTGCCACCTCCTCTTGCCTTCTCTCGAGTTTCTGTCGTCACACGTCAGCCTGCTGGCCCCTTTGTCCATGCTGGTAGGCTGGACAGATTTTTGATTTTTTAAACAATCCTTGCGTCTGGCTCACCTGTGTGTAGCTGTACGGATGCCTCTTCTGAGACACGCCACGCAGCTAAGTCTTCTACAGCCTTTTAGAAATGCTTCCTGGGGTTTGCAGGCAGGTCCTGCACTCAGGTGCCTGCTGAAAGCAGATTCACCTGTCCATTCCTCAGAAAGCAACTGGGCAACAGGGGAAAGCCCACGTCTCTCCCTCGCTCCCCCTTCCCTGGCGAGAAGACCTCCTGCCAGCACCAACCGCCTGCATTTGGAGTCGTCCAGCCTTCCCTCTGACTTCAACTGAAGGTACGGTACGAACGAGCTTCCAGCGCAGATATCCTGGGCTGAAGTCCTGCTGCAGGGTTCCCTTGGTTTCTTGCTGGCGTGCTTTCATCTAAACATTGACTGAAAAAACAGAGGATGTGTTAAGTTGTTGGCTAAAATAAGGTGCTCGCCTTTATCATAGAATCATAGAATTGTTAAGGTTGGAAAAGACCCTTAAGATCATCAGGTCCAACCGTTAACCTACCACCGCCAAGTCCGCCACTAAACCATGTCCTCAAGCACTGCATCTCCCCGTCTTTTAAATACCTCCAGGGATGGGGACTCAACCACTTCCCTGGGCAGCCTGTGCCAGGGCCTGACCACTCTTTCAGTGAAGAAGTTTTTCCTAATATCCAACCTAAACTTTCCCTGGCGCAGCTTGAGGCCATTTCCTCTCGTCCTATCGCTTGTTACTGGGGTGAAGAGACCGACCCCCACCTCGCTACAGCCTCCTTTCAGGCAGTTGTAGAGGGCAATAAGGTCTCCCCTCAGCCTCTTCTTCTCCAAACTAAACAACCCCAGCTCCCTCAGCTGCTCCTCATAAGACTTGTTCTCTAGACCCTTCACCAACCTCGTTGTGCAAGAGCACTTCCCATGCACAGCCCATCTCCCAGAAATCCTTTTACGCCTGTGTAGTCCTAGGAGTTTGCTGCACGTGTGTGTTGCAGTGTGGACATCTGTCCACTCCTGTGCTGCTGGAGACCATTTAATGCTGAGTAAGCCAGCAGAGTAAGGTGGCTGCCATCAGTCACATTAATTTTGGTGGCGTTTGCACTGAAATGTGTCACACAGAAGCTTCTGGGTCACCCAGGCATCTTGTTGATGCAAGTGCTGCTAAATGAGGGGAGCAGAAGAGTTGTCCTTGTTAGTGGCATGGAGAAAATGTACCTCTCACTAATGCTTGCTGCACAGTGAAGGAACGAATCTGATTTTCATAACTGATCTTGGCTCTGCTCTTCGCTCTGCGTTGCTTTTGCAAGGGGTGGCTGGGGACCTCAGGTGACTGCTTCAGCGCGAGAAGAGCAATGTGTGCAAGCAAAGAGGATGGGTGGGAAGAGTAAAAGGAGGTCAGCCTGGGCTTTACGGTGTCCTTGCGCGCGGGGTTTTCGGTCCCACGTGACAACGTCTTTAATAAACGCCGGTGGTTCCCCTCGTGCGGCAGCAGCGATGCTGCAGACGCTTGCAGCAAATGTTTAGCGGAACAGCTCTGAAGGCTGCTCTGCAGCAAGCACAGAGCTATTGTCACGTTAAAACAAACTCCTGGTTTTTTACCTTTTGCTGCAGGAAAAGTCAGCAACTCCATCAGGCCACGTTGTTCAGGGAGTCAAGTTGGGCTTGAAAAACAGCCGTTTCAAACAAAAAAAGACAAATACCTTGCTGGTAGTTACATTGCTCAGGCTTCAACCTGAGCAGGTTGAAGGACAGGTTCAGTTCAGGACAGGTTCAAACAAAACCAGTGTCTTTTGCGTGGGTCTCTAGATTTCAGGTGTGCCGCCTTCCCCCGCCAAGCCACTTCTCACAGCTCCCACGTGCCCGGGGAGCAAGCTCCCTGCAGAGCGGGAAGCGGAGCAAGCCCAGACCTCAGAGGCGCTGGGGGGAAGGTGGGCGCCCCAGGTGCTCGGTCACGGCAGCGGGGCTTGGGCTACTCAAAGTCTTGGGTGGCTCCAGGGGCACAGGGCCCCACAGCACGGGGTTGTGCTTCGGGGCTGGCAGCGCTGAGCCCACGTCAGCTGCTCTGCTTGGGTGACAGGGTCTGCCTTTGCTTGTTTTCTGCCATTTTAAGATAATCCTCGTTTAAATTTCTGCGGGCCCTTAAGCTAGCTGGACCTTGGCAGCGCGCGGGTACTCGGTAAATCCCGTCGGGCAGGACTTCGGTGTGTCTTTAGCTATGCGTAGTGCCGAGCGCCAGCCTCTCCGCCGTGTTGTGACAGACGCCGTCGCGTGTCTGGTCCCGCGCTGCGGCGCTGAACCGGGACCGCTGCGATAATTCCTCACGGATGTTTGCAAACGAAAGCCAATAAATGCCACAAATACCAGCCCGAAGCGCAGCGTTGTCTGCAGCAATCCAAGTCAGCGTTTCTGAGGATGGTTGACATTTTGTGATAAGCCAACACTGAGTGTTTTGTAGTAATTGTGTGATTCTTGTGACAGTGACCATTCCTGGCACTACTGCATAAAGTGCAAAATGTCCGTAATTCCTCCAACCCCCTGCCTAAAGTGTGGAAGCTTTTTTCCAACGAAGGTCGACAGAGGCAAAGATGTAGATGAAAAAGGAAGTTACTGACAGCTCCAGAGGAGGAGTGCATAGGGTCAGAGGTTCTGCTTATTTTTAATTTGATAAGTAAATCGTCATTTATTAGCTGAGCAGGGAGAGGAATCTTGGTAAACTCTCATCATCCAGGAAGTCCCAGTCTTGAAATGAGTAGGTAGATAGACACCGCTTCCCAAAATCCATGGAGACTGTCGCCACTCAGAATCACTTTGATGACTAATTTCTGCAAAAGTCAACAAGATGGAGAACAGGAATAATGTTATTTTAAAAGGTATTTTCCAGCAAATAGCATCTATTTCCTAGGAAGGGTGTGTCTCTTTTTAAGTGTTGTTTTGGTACATCTGGCTTCCTCTACCATTTGAAACATTGGGCTAGAAAAATAATTTTAGGCTATTTAAATTACTAGTCAGAGTGGAGGGATCTCTCTGTAGGCATGATGAAGATGGGATGCTTGCATGCTAAATTCATATTTTGGTGAATGCTCTATATATCATCTAATGAGATATTCCTTTTTGATTTTCCTCTCGATTAAAAATGTTGGTGCTCATCTCAGGACCGGTTTAATATGCCTTGAATTCTCCATTTTTTCCCCATTCTGTCTGCACGGACTAATTTCTGCTCACAAGGGAGCCCTGCTGGTCTCAGTTGTTAATCTGCTGAAAAATCATCGTGCTCTTTGCTTTTTTAGGAGGCTTGTCTTGTGAAAAAACCTAGCAGATAAATTTTGCTAATTCCCTGTGAGTCACCCAGCAGCAATGGCAAAGCCGGGAGGAAAAAACGGGGGGAAGAGGAGGGTTAGTGAATGGGCGGTGACCTGAAGATCTGACTCAGAGCACACTATTTCAAGTGTTTCCAAACGATGAATACTCAGTTATTATCTCCAGGTATCCCGCCACCGGAGGCACGTGGAAACCAAGGAAGGTTTTTAAAAGTCTGTTAATAAAGTTACATACAACAGGCCCTGGTTCACTGGGCCTGAGCACTGAGATACGCCTGACTGGCAACAGAGGACAAAACAATTACGAAATCAGGAATCTACTCAGAGACACAACATATTTATTTAATTATTTTGCCTTCTAAAAAGCTGCGCATACCAGAGAAATCAGGAATCCTTGGCTCTCCCACCTTATGCATCAGCTAGCCAGAAAATGTGCGGCTCCCCGATACCTCTGAACCCCTTCCCTGCAAACCTCGGTGGCTCCCGTACCGGCAAGAACAAAACTAGTCATCTCCTAAATCTGTTGCTGATCACAGCTAACCAACTCCCTGTAACATCAGCAAATACTTCTGCTTTTGTAAATCCGTTCTTCCCGCCATAACGGGGTGCCAGCGGGACCAGGAATGCTGTGGATCTGGAAATGTGCTGGTTGGCAGGAGGAACAAAGAAATTGCTCACCCAGAAGGGCAAAACAGGACGAATGCTTTTGTCTGCTGGGGAGAAATTGCACAGAAGTCAAGCCAACAGCCTTTGCACGCAATCAGAAAGGTGCCGTTGGATGCTGCTTTTAATGGCAGGCATTGATATCGGTCATTAATGAGAAATGTCTTCAGTAACTAAAATAAAAGCAGATCCTGAAACGCTTCTGTGGTTGAATGGTCTCTCTGCCCACTGCCCAGTAATGTCAGGCTCTCGCTGAACTTGACAGGGCAGCTGCTGTTTTTCCCAGCCTTCTGGAAATTGGCCAGCTATGACATGTTCCTGATATTAGTTAGCTGCAGGGCGTATTTCATTCTGCTGCTCTAGGCAATTTGATAAAGGCTCCTTCCTCCCACTCCAGAGTTAACCCGCCCGAACTGTAGCTGAACACCTACCTGCAACAATACCGCATTCACTAGGGATCGTGCCTATTTGCTTAGTTAAAATTGCTTAAATTGGTTGTTTCATACAAAGGAACGCTTAAATTGATTTAATCGTGTTTTCTGAGCCGACAGGAATAATGCTAGATGTATAGCAGGAGTTGATTGCTACAGCTCTTTATGAATAAAGTTATTTTTAAGAATCATTATCCTTTTCTTGACACCAAGTATTCATGCAGCGTAAAATAAAACTCGGTCTCCACCCCTTAGAGAAAGAAGGGGAAAGTCTTCAGCTGATACGTAATTGTTTATGCTAGAATATAAGAAACCATGAATTTCCATTTGTACTGTTGCATTGTCCTTAACTCCGGACCTACAGGAAAAGTTGACACTGGGTGGTTTTTTTCCCATTTGAGACCATTGGAGCTATCCAGGCATTTCCACGCTTTCTTATTATTTTACCTCAAGATCAAATTTTTCTTTCAGACGATTAAAGATCTGGACAGCATCCGGAGGCACAGTTCAGCCCTATCTTCCACCAAATGGAAATGCACTTAGTAAGTGCATTTTCCATCCACCTGGTGCGGGGAGGTGACGGGGTGCAGGGGATCCCTTTCATTTGCGCATGGGAAAGTGGCACCTGTCTCTTTGGCCGCACCTCGAATCCTGTGTTCAGTTTTGGGCCCCTCACTTCAAGAAGGACATGGAGGTGCTGGAGCGTGTCCAGAGAAGGGCAACGAGGTTGGTGAAGGGTCTAGAGCACAAGTCTTATGAGGAGCGGCTGAGGGAGCTGGGGTTGTTTAGTTTGGAGAAGAGGAGGCTGAGGGGAGACCTTATTGCCCTCTACAACTGCCTGAAAGGAGGTTGTAGAGAGGTGGGGGTCGGTCTCTTCACCCCAGGAACAAGCGATAGGACGAGAGGAAATGGCCTCAAGCTGCGCCAGGGAAAGTTTAGGTTGGATATTAGGAAAAACTTCTTTACTGAAAGAGTGGTCAGGCCCTGGCACAGGCTGCCCAGGGAAGGGGTTGAGTCCCCATCCCTGGAGGTATTTAAAAGACGGGTGGATGCAGTGCTTGAGGACATGGTTTAGTGGTGGCCTTGGCAGTGGTAGGTTAACGGTTGGACCTGATGATCCTAAGGGTCTTTTCCAACCTTAACAGTTCTCTGATTCTATGATTCTTTGCTTAGTGAAAAGCCATTAGCAACTAAGGCCTACCTTTAAAGCGTATCAGCTCCCTGCTCTGCCAGATGTGGAGCAGCATCTGCTAAGGGTTCCCTGCACGGTGTCAGAGCGATGGTCGGTTGCCAGCTGTGACCACACCAACGCTGCGAAGGAAAGCAGAGGAGAAAAATCCCACGATATATTCAGGCAGTCGTGCACCCAGGGATCCGACCCCTGCAAGCGACCAACTGCAGCCCTGAAGCATGAGATTTGGTTATCGCAATTGTCCTGACACAAAGCTGCTGGCATTGTTAGCGTGCCGAGGTGAAGGCAGGGGACCCTGCCCCAACACCCCAGTACCCACGTGTGCCAGTCCGACGGGCATTTAGGTGTATTTTCCCCAGTGTCGGGGGGCTGGATTCCCCATGCTTGGGGAGAAAGAGGCTCCGCCACATGCCGTGATTCACGGGAAGACCCCAAGCGATGCTGACAGCCCCTTCCTTTCCTCCTTCACGGTGCGCGAAGGTGGACAGGCCTGCCTCGGCGATGGAGGAGCCTGGGCAACACCGGCAGGAGAGGGGTGGGGGGTCCGTCCGGGGAGCCCCTCCAAGGACCGAACACCCGTGGGAAGAGCATCCTCCTCCTTGGTTTTGGGATGACAGCAATTACACACCCTGCTCCCCGCCGGGGACAGGAGCGATCTTCCCAGGGAGACATGAGGGGACAGGGGACAGCCCCAGGTCGTGCTGGGGAGGGGAAGATCAACCCTGCAGACCCGGGCTTGGGGCACAGCCCGGGGGACACCCGCTGGGGTGGGGACAGCCCCAGCGAGGGAAGGGCACCCGTGAGGGCGCGGGGACGGCCCCGGCCAGGAGAGCGGAGCCGCGCCGGGCGGGAGCCGCCCCGCACCGCCGGGCTGAGGGCGGCTCTCCGCGCCTCCCGGAGGCGGCTGCCGGCGGGGCCGCCCCATCCCCGTCCCTCTCCCCGTCCCCAGCGCCCACCCCGGGCCGGCACCGCTGCAGGCCGCCGGCCGCCGGCGAGGGCGGCGGCGCCGCGGCCATGTTGAGGGCGGGGAGCGCAGAGGGCGCGGAGGCGGCGCCGGGGCCGCTGCGGGGCGCGGCGCCTCCCCGCTCCTCGCCGCCCGCCACCGCCGCCGCTCCTCCTCGCCGCCCGCAGCCGCCGGCGGGCCGCCCCGCTCCATGGCGACCCCCAGCCCCTGCATCGTGGTGAGTGCGGCCCCCGCCGCCGCGGCCTCCCCCCCGCGGGGAAGCCTGCCCGCCGCCGCGCCGGGCCGGGGGCTGCCGGGCGCCTGAGGGGGTGCCTCCCGCCTTGCCGCCGCCGGCTGCGGGGAGGGGGGTCCCGCCTGCCCCCCAGCATCTGCTGATCCGTGAGGGAGCGGGGCGGGCGTGGGGGGGTCCCTCAGCGGCGGGAGCCGCCGCCGCCGCCCCGCGGAGTCACCTTGAGGGGAGCCCCGGCCTCCCGGCGCCGCGCCCGGGGCTCCCTCCCCTGCCCCCCGGCCCAGGCGCTTTCCCTTCCCCGGAGCGGGGCCGGCGCCGGCGCCGCCGCGGCCTCTCCCGCCGCCGGGCAGCGCGGGGGGGGTTGGCGGTCGCGGGTGGCGTCCCGGGAGGGTTTAAAGCCGGAGGACGGCTTCTTGCTGCCGCAGAAGCGAGGGTGAAACAAGTTCCCTCCGGATGGGAACCGGCGCGGCACAACTTCCTATTCCTGTTGCTTTTCGTGGCGTGCTGGGGAGGCACCGGCTTGGTAGCGAGAGCCGGGGCCGCGGCGTAGGTGGCTTAAATGTTTAAGTTGGGCTGTGTTTCTGGAGGAAGAGCGTTCGGGGGATGTTTTTCTGCATCACTGCTTTATCTGCTAAGGCTCTTACATATTCATCTTTATTATTATTGGTTTTTTAAAAGCCAGTGCCGGGTGCTCCTGGAGCACATGTGGTGCCTTAGGGCTGAGAGCTGTGCCGGCCGCAAGGTTGCGACTGTAAATCCCTGCAGTTAATAAAAAACCTGATAAAATCTGTAGGAAGGGCCCATTCCCTACCAAAGGCAGAAAGGAAGGTTTAGTAGGCACGGTAGATATAATGATGGGTCTGAACCACAGGAAAATACCATGTTTTGGGAGGGACCTGTCATTACTTAAAATAACAGCCCGCTCTGGATGGCAGGGACCCTGATCAGGGACTCGATGCCTGAGCCGGGCGCGTGGGTAGCTCATACAGGGTCTGTTTTGGATAAGAGGGTGAAACACTCATGAAATTCCCCGTGTGACAGAGTCATTAGGGGCTGCACAACAAAAAAAACCCATGTAAACAGTTGGCTGATCACAGGCCAGGTAAGTGCTTCCTTGGGCACCGAAATCAAACTGTGTCCTGCAAGGGCAGCGGTAGCCAAAACAGATACTTAAAATGCCTGCCCTGGTGAATTGTCAGGAATAAGCTTCGGTTTTCCCTCTGAAATTCTTCATTTTACGTGTAATAGCGTTCAGCTGCATAACCAGAGAGTGAAGTAATTAAGAAACACACTGTCATTTTCAAGTTGCAGCAGGGTTAAGGTTCAGGGAAGGTTATTCTTGATGCTGTTGCGACAATATGCCCTAAACCTCAGCAGCGCTTGATATAATTATATACGTGTGCTAATCCCTTGTCCTAATTAATATACACTTGTTACTATTGCAGGCTGCTTCATACGGGGAATTTGCCCGCGCGGAGCAGGTTGCTGAAGCAGGGCTTTCATTTCAGATTCTGAAAGATCTTGAACCGCCACGGTTTGCAGATGGTGGTCTGAGAAGGCTTGCTTCACGGCAACATAACTTGTCATGCTCATGTAGCTGTCTTGTCCTGAAAACTGGCTCCTGTGTTTTGTTGTGATTTGGTGTTGTGGAGATTTGGAAGATGTCCATGGCAAAACCTCTGCTTGCTTAATTGCAAATGCAGGTTTTGCATTACACTAGGTCAAAGGTGTTATAAAGGCTCCTTGATTATTTTTTTTTAATGGAATAAAGAGGTTCATTGAGGTGTAGTAGCTTCATTTTCCCACTCTCCGATGTAGGAGAATGTTGTTAGGACTTAATTTCTTCCCCCCATTGTATTGCACAACAGCTCGTGTGGTGTTTCAAGCAATTCTTGGGACCTGCAGGTTCTGTTAGATTACAGTTTACGCTGTGTTCAGTGTGACTAATGTTTTTATAGAGAGGGAAAGTAAGGTGATCCCGATAAGCGTAATGGGTTTGATAGTTTACTAATTAAAGCCAAGGATTTGCAGTTTCTCACCACAGACTTTCTATAAGGCTTTGTAGAAATCTCACCTTCTTTCCTTTTCAGATTGGCGATGATGAACAAGGTTACGACCTGGACTTGTTCTGCATACCTAAACATTACGCAGATGATTTGGAAAAAGTCTATATTCCTCATGGGCTCATCATGGACAGGTTGGTTTGACTTCAGACAGTGCACTGCTCCAGCTGATTCCATGACGCTGGAATAAACAATCTTCCAGTGATAGTTTTGCTGCCTGGTGACTGTCTAAATAGATTACATTTAATTAGAGACTAAGAAGTACAAGTGCTAATTAACTCTTTCTTGTTTGGCTTCTAAGAGTTTGTACGTTTGCAGTTATGCTATTGTTTGGAAATTTGTCATAACTCTAAGTGAAATTTTGTGGTACGTAGCAATCTGTTACTTTCTTTCCAGTGTTTCTTTGATGTTTTACCTTCTTAAAAGCTAATTAGAAGACGTTATTTGTTGTGCCAGTTCAGTCTGCAAACAATTACAGTCTCCTGAATTTCCTTAGGATATTAATAAATTATTAATCACATCATCTTAGACTTTCTCATGTTCGTATGGTAGAAAAGTAATATCCAACTTTCTCCTACTTTTTGGGAAAGACATTAGCCTCTGCAAATATCAATCTGTCACTTTTGTGGTTGCTGAAGGCTGTGATGTGCCGTGGAAGTTTTCTCTCGTGCGATCAGAAATGGGTGCATAAGCCTACGAGGCATTTTTGTTATACTTTGTGTTTGGTAGTTGCTAATTCCCTTTAAGAGAATGAACAACAAATTCAGTGAAGCAGTTGTTGGAGACACACAGCCATTTAAGAGTGGTGCTGGGTGGATCTTCCTTGAGATCTTGTGAATAGGAATGCATCTAGATTTTGCCTGGTCCTGTTTGATTAGATATAATAAACATTCCTATAAAATGTAAAAACTTTGCACTGGAAGTCCATATAGAGGAAAAAACTGGGCAAAGTACATGTCATTAAGTAATTGACCTAAAGTTTATAATGGTAGGCTTTCTCTGAGAAACCTGCTGTCAGCTGGCAGACAATGAATACCTACCATGCTTTCTAAAATAAACTACAAGATAAATTTAGAAACAATGATTGCAGGAAAACGGTGCAGCGTTCTCTTGCTCTGCTTCGTTGGTATTGTATTTTGCAGTTAGGACAAATTTCTGGCATTCTGTCTTGGCAAATAAACGTAAACTCCTTAGTTTACAATTTGAGTATTTTCTTGCTCCTCAGTCAGTGAGGGCTACTGCCTTTTTGGTTGCGTTAGCTGACGTTGCTCTTCGGATGGAAGCTGAACCTGTCTTTGGAAGGAGAAAACACACCTTCGTGTCGCATATCTGACAGCGAAAGAGCTTCAGGGTGTTAAGATTTACTTTGGCTGAGCATGACGTATGAAAACAAAGACTTTTGGCAGCGCTACTGTTAGATTAACCTTGAAAAGCAAAACTTTGTTGACCAATAATGTGTAAAAGTGACTGTGAAGGGCTAGGCAAATATTTCCGAGCTAAATGTGCTTCCAAGTTTGATGCATGTGTTTGCTACTGGTAGCAGTACAAAATGCTGCTGCTATAGTAAGCAAATGAAATGTGTTACGACAGCTAACTCTTTCTTGGTTTTGTATAGGACGGAGAGACTGGCACGAGAAATTATGAAGGGCATGGGAGGACACCACATTGTAGCACTCTGTGTACTCAAGGGTGGCTATAAATTTTTTGCTGATTTATTAGACTACATCAAGGCACTGAACAGAAACAGTGACAAATCAATCCCCATGACTGTCGACTTCATTAGGTTGAAGAGTTATTGTGTAAGTATCTCTGCAGTGCTGTGCAATTTTTATATGAATTTGACTACAAATTATTAACAGAGGTGGTTTAGTATTGTTACTGCCAGAATGTGCTAACACTGAACAAATAATTAAGGGAATTAAGAGTCACAAGCTAATTTACTTTCTCTACCTTATTAAATAATCTGTTTTCTTCTAGACCTTTCTTCTAGACCTTGGTATCTCCACAGCCCAGTAAAATCCTTACACAGAGCAGAGAGATCCTTTCCATGTCCTTTACTTGTGAAACAATTTCCTCTCTGCCCACTACCCCATCTCTAGAGCTGTGGCTCTAGAATAATACAGAGGATTCTCCTGCAAGTACGGTTACAAAAATTTAATGTGGCTTAGACGTCATTCATTGGACAGGAAGACTTGAAAGCTGCAAAAACGGTTATACCCGAGTTCCTTATCTCATCTTTTGTTTGGCTCAGCCAAACAATGAACAAAATTAGTTGTATTTAGCCTTGAGGAAATACTAGATTCAGAAACCTAGATTTATGATTAGTGGCCACTGAATATGGCACTACCTTTTCAAGACTAGGTGTAGGTTGCCTTTGGTTTACGTTTTTGGAAGATAATTTATTTTCATTCTGAACACAAGGATTTAACTTTATAGGGAAACTGAACATTCTGTAACATGGGGTAACCTGTAGGTTTTATAGAAGGAAGCATGAGGTTATGTTGTGCGGGTCAAAGGAAGAAGCATATGTGTGTTAGTACTGTATGCTTCCTGACTTAGTGACAGCCTAGTCTCATGTTTTCAGGATGGTATTTATGATTTGTTCCATAAGACCATCTGTAGCATGGAAATAATGACATTTTTTGGTTTCAGTTTAGAGTGTTGGAATAAATTGTTTCGTAAGGTTGTGCTGTTAGTTCTGTCTCAGCGATTCAAGTCAGCAGTATAGGCTTCTTGTCGCAGTTGTACACGAGTGCCTGTTCCAGTCGAAAAAAATAGAGACTACTAAATTGGAAACTCAGCCTCATCCTTCATTTCATTAAACTGTGAAACCAGAGATGGAGTTATTTGCAGACTTAGTTTGGACTGTCGAAGAACTTCATAAATTCATGATTGCTGTTGAATGATCTGTTAACATTTCATGGCGAAGGCCAGAACTGTGTGGGGCTTTGGTCAAGTCCGTTTGCAGGACGAGCAGCCCTGGCTGCCTGAGCCGTACACAAGCCTTGCCGTCCAGGGGTTACCTGGAAACCGTGTCCACGTTTGCTGAACGTGAGTGGTAATTTAGCTATGCTCTTGAACGAGAAGGCAAGGCTGGGCAGAAAGGTTCGTGCCAGCCTTTGGTTGTGTCTCACAAGGCGCTCTCTGTGTTTGTGCACCGTATTTAAATCAGTGGGCGAGAGCTGCTGCACACCCTTTCCTTCTGCTCCCCCCAAAAAATTCAGGGTCCTGCCACTGCTCCGCTTAACCGCTAAGCCACCACGTGCCCATCTATTTTGCCTGTAAAAGCCACAACAGAAAGCTGAATGTCTCTATTACAGGATAACATGTTAAAGAATAGGAAATGACGACTCCCACCTTTTTTGGTGAGGAAATTGTCTATCTTCTGCTTTCTTCAAGGAACACTTCCAATGACTGACTTGGCTTGTTTAGAAGCCAATATAAAGACTACACCCTTTCATTCTCTCCACTTTCTGACTGACTTGGAAAAAACTATTGGAGAAATGGTTTGAAACACCTGAAGAAAACCTCTCCGTTAAAAAGCAAGGCTGCCTTATTATATGCATGTTTTCTTTGCTCATCCTGGTGTGTTAGGCATGCTTTGGTTCATTCTTTACTACAGCTGCTTTTGTTTATTACTCCCCAGAACTACAGTGCCTTGATATTAATAGGGGAGTGAGCAGCAAAATAAGTTTAATGGAAGTGAAAAGCCTGTTTTTGTAGTAAAAACGAGTAGATGAAGAGAAAAGCGGAGAAATTCAGACAGGAGGCTGTCTAGGCAGAATGTTTTGCTTGAGGTGTTGGCTTCAGGGCTTTTGGTTTTGTCAGCCAGTTCTATAAAAGAATGTTTTCTTGTTCTGGATGAGTGAGGAGCTCCTGTTACCTGATGCCTCCACTACAGTATTTACGAGCATTTCATTTCTGTGGACTCTCTTAGATGGTTATTAATATCCAGACTTACGTCCTTTAGATTGCATAACTTGATAGACTGGATAAGATTGTCCTACCATGAACATGTATGTAACAGATTGACTAGGTCTTCCATCGTTAATGGTGTCAGAATGCTAAATCTGCTCTCTAGTTTTTATCTGTGCTTTATTAGATGGCGGGATCTGTGCTTACTGATGTGAAAACCATCGCAAACTGTAATGGACAGTTGAAAGTGGAGCTAGCTCTCTTGTCGCTGTCTTTGGATGCAATTACTAGATCATGCTGCCTGCCTTTACAGACTAGACAAAAGATGTTAAAAATACCCTGGTCGCATAAACAAAGCAGCTGAACTTGTGTAATGGTTCTGAAATTGATGTAATTGAGGTTCTATTCTTGTTTCAAACTGATCATTTAATATTTACAAGCATGTGGGGTTTTTTTTGTGTTGCAATGCAAAGTTCTTACTGTTCTGCACCCAAAAATAATTCTCTAAGAATACTGACATGATCAAGCTGTGATTAAACTTTGCTTGTAACTCCAGCTTTCTGAGTCCTTACAGATGAATTTTAATGATCTGGCAAGCTGTTAAGAAATGGAAAGATAGTGTTTGTGACCAGACCCAGATCTCAGTATTCCTGACAAACAGTTTGTTTTGTTTGTGCCACGAGAGGAATGGCTTTTCACCAGTCTCCTGCATTTAAACTTGGAAATGAGCAAACGTTGCTTATGTAGTCATGGAGGGCAGCCAAAAGACAATGGATGTCACTTGGAAAAATAGGGATTTTCAGTGGAGTACAGGGTAAACTCTGGTTAGGCTGGTCACGGCAGTGTTCTGAAAGATCTTTGTTAACCAAGCCTTATAGCAAATACTGTAAGGACCTTAAAATGTCTTTTTAAAAGGTGATCTTGGAGTCACTTGAGTCAGAAGTTACGATCTTAGTAAAGCGTTATTGTTTTCCAGCAGTGACAACAGGGAGGCAGTGAAAACAGATCTAAACAGTAAGACTCTTATGTGTTAAACCACAAAGCATTAAAGTCTTACCAGTACTGAAATCAGAAATAATGCTCCTGAAGATAATTAAAACATTGCTTAATTATTAAACAAAGTTCTTTCCAATGGAAATCTGGTTACAACCAGTGTCGGAAATTCTTTAACTGTTTTTTATCCTTTAATTGCTCAGGAGCTCAGTACCTGCATAGGCTTGCAGGTTTATATGCCAATGAAGATTTATGTTTTGCATTAAAAAGTGTAGCAATTTGTATGCTTTTTGGTGGAAAGGAGCAGGAAAGTTTCTGTAGGTTAGATTGTTTTTTTTCTCTGCTGATCATTGTACTTTAATATGCGTAATCCAAAGGTTTACAGTAACCTACCCTTTTGTGGTGTTCTTGTTTGAGTATAGTGTGTTGCTTTGTAGCCAAACAGATCGTCAGGAACCTGATCTTATGCACATACCGAGGAGTACGAGTCTGTCATCTATGCACGTACTTTTAATGGAACAAATACCTGTAACATCTTTCTCCATTGTTGTTTTGTAAGGACTGGTGGTTTTTTACATCCTTCCATGGAAGGAGGATGAAATCCCTGTTAGTGTAGGAATAGGTAAGAGAGAATCCTGTAACATAAACGAGGAAAAGCTTAAAGAAGCTGCCATTTAAGATAATTTTAAGATAGGGTGAACGCAGGAGATGTCCTTTAGCTTTATGAATACAGCGCTTCACTGAATCACACTCTCGTGGTTGATCTAGCCAGCATCTCGGACATTCAGCAGCGGTGTGTATATCTACTGGGTCAAGCAGCAATCATTTTGGACATCTTTGGTTTTGGGCTTCTTCAACACAGTGACATCGATGCTGTTCAGTTTAGTTATTGTTTGCACTGTTACGGAAGCACTGAAACAGTTGACTATTTATCAAAAATGAATGTTCCTTAGAGTAACGCAACATGGCACTTCAGTGTAATTTCAGAGTGGTGTAACTCAAACTAATGTTATCTTTAAAACACATGGGGTAAAACTGAAAAGATACTTTTTCTAATAATTTATTTTGGGTTTTTTTTTTTATTGTGTCATAGGAATTTTAAAAGGAAAGTAGTCTTATCATCTGCTTTTACATGCCTCGAGCTGTCAGCACTTCTTTATCCTAGAGCGTTGACACCACTGTCCAAAGGATTTTAATACATTTTCTCTTTACTATCATCCCAGCGTTACTTATTGTGTACTTGGTGTGTGCCTCTCTAAAGCATTTGTTTCCCCTTTTTTGCGATAACATTTTTAGTTTTTGCCTACAATTCATCTAGCACAAATATCTGTCGTCACGCGGCTGTAAAAACAGGAAGCTGTACGTGGCCGTCTCTGCGTTCCCTTGCGGTCCCCCCTCTTGCATCTGTCATTTCTGGGGTTTGGGAAGGAACTGCTCTTTCGCTGCGTGTCTGCGTAGTTGTGCAGCACGCTCGGGCTCCAAGGTGCAGCAGCAAAATGTTAACATTTTTCTAAAAGATATGTGGTAAGGAGCTACGAGAATAAAGTTTGATAAGCAATATTAACCTTCGACTGAAATGATTACATTGTAGGATAATGTCATCATCTGTCAGTAGTACAATAATAAGCGTATCTCAATCAATATGAACTGTGAGACACTGTCAAGGTTTAAAGTCAGTTGAATGACTTTAAATAAACTGCAAAGATCTGTGAAGCACTCCTAGGAGCTGTTTCTAAATTTCTTCTATAGCAGTTCATTTACGTTTGTATCAGAGTTTAGTTTTACTGAAGCAAAATGCTGTGTTGTAGTGATGGTGTACCTGTGTTGCTGTTCAATTACTAGAAGAAGTAATTTGATCGTTACTAATATTTGTTGTGAACTAGGCAAACATAAGCTTTTCTGGCTATTTTTGTAGCTTATATTTCTAAATATTAATCTGTGCCTTGTTTGCTGGCTATTCTTGCTGTTGTTATGATTGCTTATTCAAAGAGTAAGGCTTTCTAAAGCATTAAAGTTTAAAATGTAAATTACCAGCTATATAGCAGCATGCAGCTTGGAAACTGAAGTGCTTTTTGTCTTATTTCCGTATCTGTAGGGAATGCGTAGCAAATCATATCTTTTTAGATACAGATGTGTATGTAATGGTCACAGATGAGAGATGGTGCCTGTGTTTATGCAGATCTCTTGTCGAACAGTCTTTAATCTGAAATACCATCTTTGAATTTGATCACTTTTAATGTCTTAGTTAATAGAGAGAC
Organism: Theristicus caerulescens; assembly: GCA_020745775.1. Classification (NCBI taxonomy): domain Eukaryota; kingdom Metazoa; phylum Chordata; class Aves; order Pelecaniformes; family Threskiornithidae; genus Theristicus; species Theristicus caerulescens. Next base: position 22,025,631 of record CM036567.1, on the reverse strand, counting down.
GCTGTTGGTGCTGTGTTTCTGGAAGCATTAACATTCACTGTTACGTACTTTGCAGTTTTGGTGTTTACTGGAAGAAAACTTACTTTAATTCTGGTAATGCTAATGCTTGCCCTTCTCTTTCTTATCAGAATGATCAGTCAACTGGAGATATAAAAGTCATTGGTGGGGATGACCTCTCAACCTTGACTGGGAAGGTATGGCTCCTTCTATGTTTAAAAACAAACAAACAAACAAACCCACTGAAGAACCCATGTACCTGCATGGTTTTAAGGCTACTCTTCTAGTGTGTGAAGATTGTAGAGTTTAAAAAAGAAGAAAACAGAAGAGTTTTGTTTAAATATTCACCACTCTATACTAGGAGAGTGGATAAGCCCCACCAAAGCCATCAGTTTAGTCTGAACTTAACAAAAAAAAAAACAAACCAAAACAAAACTATTCACCATCTTCAAGTTTTAGGAGATTTGTTTTCCTGCAGTGCCTGAGAATAATAATCTTGTGTGGCTTGTTGTCTGCAAACCACCTCTAAAAGAGAGCGGCATTATTTATGTGCTGTATTGGCGTTTCACTGAAGTAGCGATGGGAATTCGTGCTGTCGAGATGTGTAACGTGCAGCCCAGGTTAGGAACTGAGTTTCCCGTTACAGGCAGTGAAGGGAGAAGGAAATGGGAGAATGTAAATTGGGAATCTGCTTTTCTCCGGTGACTCTGTGGAGATCGTTGAGCCAGATGTCTGGGGTTAAAGCATCAGGGCCTCCTGCTCTGTCAGAACACATTACTTTCCCCTTCTCCTTACACATATGTGATCTTTAAGGCACGTATGTCACAGATACAAAGGATGTAGGTATGACAGAATTGTGCGTGTCTCTGTAGTATGACACTCTTTGCATTACAAGAATACGAATTGTGCAGACTGTTGCGATCTCTTTTGCATGTATCTAGAATTCTCGAAGTCTAAATTATTTAAAGACCAATTTGTACTCAGCATGAGACATTGAGGAGAATCTCATTGCAAGCTAATTGTTATTAGAGCATCAGAAATGTTAACTACGTAGAATTTGCTGTTACATGTGTAAACATACATAAATGGTGGTACAAATACTGAACTGCAATGAAAATTAATAAGTTACAGAGATTAATATATGTAAGAAATGGCACATTCTCTAGATATTAATTGATTTATCTTTTTTTCTTTTTTCTTTTTCTTCCCACCAGAATGTTTTGATTGTAGAAGTAAGTATTATGTTTCGCTTTGAAGTTCTAATGTGTGACTGGTAAAAGAGTTCTTAGAGAAGTTGTTCTTAAGGCAGAAAACCTACAGTTTCTGGTTTCAAGTCTTCCAGCTTCTGATTCCAGGCCTGAATTTTGCAAGTGGTCTCTGAATTTGAAATTATCTGGGTTTTGAATTCTCAAGTTGCATTCAGCTGCCAAATTTAACATGGAAAATACCCGTGCAAAATTGTTTGCATTTAATTTTAGTTTTCTGGGATTCTGCCAATTCTAAAATGTCTTTTTTTTTAATATTTTATTTTTAAATTTTAAAAAGTAGCCTGAACAAAGTGATATTAAGCATATTATTGTTCTGCGTTTATAACAGCAAGCTAGGAAATTAAACTGCAGGGGTAGAAAGAGGTTCCTAGAAGGAATATCCTAAAATATGTGAAAACTAGACCTAAGCCCAATGTCCCTGTGTATACTTTGTTTAGAGAATAGTGACGTAGGGAACGCTAATTCCTAATTAGCGTTTAGCAACTGCTGAATTCCCATTCCTCTGCCTTGTCACGGTTCTTTGGATGCTACCAGGTACAGTACCCCTCAGTTTGATTCCCTGGTAGGTACTGTTGCTTAATTCTTGCTTTCAGACCTCTTTCTTGATGGCCAGTGTTGCTTATGTTCAGTATCTGTTTGACAAAGGGTGTTCTTGCGTAAAATTGCCAGTTTCAGGATAGGGAAGCAGCAGCAGTAGACAGGAAAAACGGACGTGCAATCTAATAATGTCTTAAGCCTTCAAATAATGGAAATGGCTTGTTTGTAAGCAAAGAAACAGCTATGGCAACTGATTCAGCAGCCACAGGGAAGGATGTTTCCCCTCATAAAATGTCTTTTTTACGTATGTTTTGTTTTTTGGATTTTTTTTAATTTGAGAAGGTTATATTATTCCACAGGAAGCCCATTCGGTTCCAAAACTCCTACCAAAATAGTATGTACACAGCAGTCATCTGTGTGACCAGTGGTGTCCTTTGAAGTATATTTTGCTTCAGATAGGCAGATGCATTTAATTATGTATCTGCTCCATTTCAGATGAATGTATGTCTTTAAAGACCCAGACAGCTAACTAGGTTAGTTTCTCATTTGTTCAGTGAATCGTCTATCCAGTGACTTGTCTTATACGCTGTAAAACATGAACCCTTTTACCGGTCACGGTTTTAACTGTCAAACAATAAAAATGCACATTTATTGTGGGTTTAATATCTTGTGCACTAGAGCACTAGGCTTTTGTATACAGCATCCCTTTAATGTGCAAAAAAAATCTGAACAAAATGGAGATTCACCTCCAATAAACAGATAATCACACGATACAAAATCAGTAGTAGGTTCTGTTTTTATTTTAGAGTATGGAAGTAGCTAATTCTGTTTATTTGCCAGCTTTTATTTTTGTCTATATATCTGTATGTCTTTAACTTTTCTTGAGTTTATAACCACGATTAAAAGCACTAAGTGTTAAAGATGGTATAGCCGACGAGTGCTCTGTTGAGTTTTTTGTTTGATTTTTATTTGAATTGGGAGTCACGGGAAAATAAGCTGAAACCAAGGCATGGCTGCTTCTGCGTTATCTACCTCCTTCACTTCAAATAGACTTGATTTCAGGCCAGGGTAAGGACTGTCCCTCTAAAGATTGTGTGATTATTTCAGTCCAAATGAGGAGTCCATTTCTGATGCTTCAGTTGTGAGCCATATATTCTTTTTTCTTCTTATATGTGCAGCGGATGGGATTAAAATGGTGTGTCAAAATTCATTTTAGTGTGTTTGATTATAGACTTTAGAACTGCACCCAGATATTCCCAGTGCAATTTCTTTGGCTATTTCTTGGATCTGTAATGTAAATTACACTCCTTTTTCTTCAGTTGCAATAATGGGTTGTTCTGCCTGTTTTCCCTTCTTACTTTTCCTTCTGTTGTGTACATCTGTCTGTAACTGAGCTCAGTGGCAAGACTAATGTTACTCTTATCATATTCGAATTAAACATTGTTTGTCTAATAGCTGCAAGGAGCACAAGCCATAAAATCTCCAAAAGGAGCCAAGGTCATAGTTCAGTAACTGCTTTCAAAGTCATAGTTACCCACAACAATTAAGAACTATTGTTAATGTGTGTGATCACTTTACTGAGCATAGCCGTGTAAGCACGACATGGTGTTACGTCACCTATATTTGATTATGAACAGTATTGTGAGATATTTTCATGCTATTGTGGATGAGCAATTGCTGTGGTAGAAACTTGAAAATACTGATGTGTTTAATATTCTTTCTTACTTGAGATTTTTATTTTCAGGATATTATTGATACTGGTAAAACAATGAAAACGTTGCTGTCTCTACTTAAGCAGTACAATCCAAAGATGGTGAAAGTAGCCAGGTAAATTTTTAATGATGATTATTTGTGCTGTATTTCACCTTAAGAAGGACACACAGTGTTTTTTAAAGAAAAAAACCCAACTATAGAATACATTTCCGTGGAAGAGAAATGGGAGGAAACATTTCTTCAGGAGTCATAGGAGTTATATGTGATGCAATCTGTTGGAGTTCAGTATTTGTTTAAACTCCAAAAGCACTTTTGCTTGCTATGAGAACATACGTTCGTTAAGGCTGGTGGAAGCACTGTGCTTTCCAGTCTTATTGCTGGAAGAATTTTAATGCTTCAGAAGGGGGTAGCTCGTACACATCTGGTACACGTCTTGCCTTATCATATTATGGTAAGGTTTGTGGGGTTTTACCACTGAAGTCCAAGTTAGGTCTAGAAGTATATGGAAGAATTTAAATCTTTTGAGCTTAAAAAATACCCTCTCAAGTTGGTAGAGGTATTTTCAACACAAATTTGGTTCATCAATGTAGACTTCTACTAGAGAGGGGGATAAAAAAAACCAGTGGTTGTCACTTACGTATATGTAGTATCTATCCAAACATGTTTGTTTCTGCTTGCGCTATCTGCACCTTCAGTATACCGCAGAGGTGCACCGGTGCGATGGAGACGCTTTTTTAGTTTGCCTTCTGTAATTGTAGAATTAAATTATTTTGCACGCTAACATTATTGTTTGTGTAGGATGCATAGTGCAGCTGAGCTTTAGAGGTCACTCTGTGAGAGTCACCCAGCCATATGCTCTTCCAGGCTTTTCTACTTAGTTACATCTTCAATCAATTAGTTTCAAAACATTTTGTAATTAAATAACTTACAACTAACAAGAAATGTTGAGGATAATACTATATTATTAACCAATATCACCATGCTTCCTACTTCTTTTTAAATTGCATCTTTTACGCTGCTGTGTTGTGGTTGTGTATTTTATAATAAAAGCATAGCGATTGCTGGGGATTAGAGATAAAGCGGAGCTGTGTGTGATATCTAATCAGTTGTGTTGCCATAACAATGTCAAAGCAGTTGTTAGATGTATGGGAACAGCTCTTCTTGCTGATAATCTGGAGGTGACCTCACCTGAAGGTGAGATTGTTGAGGATTTTTCCCTGGCCGGATTAAATGTGCCAAATTTTAAATGTTTGTCCCTGAATAGTGCCCTAACGCTGCAGTGTACATCGTGAATATAACACAGTATGAGCAAAGTCCAGTTTCCTGTTGTTTAAACCTGTTGCAGTAATTTGGGTCTGCCAAAGACCTGAGCAGGTAAACATGATTAGTCTTAAGTGTAATGTTCTTAGTTACTTCACTTGCCTCTCTTCTTTTTTTTTTTTTCTTTTTTTTTTTCTTTTTTTTAAAATTTTGTTTCTCTCTGACAACTAAGCAGTTGTAGCAGGGAGATGTGAATTAATGCTAACATGATTTTGGGGCTGCTTTGATCAAATCCTACACCAATTCTCAAAAATGAGGTCTCACGACTAGAAGTTCCTGTAACGACCTAAAATTGAAACTGTGCCTCTGACAAAGGAAGCCCTACCTTCAGGGGTGATCCAGGGGGGAAGGAGGTCTGTGCTTAATGCACAGAGTTATGCTGACCTCTGTCTTTGCATTCAGCCATCGACCAGCTTTTCTTTTCCTCCCAAAGTCTCTGTATGGCAAAGACAGACAAATGTCAGGCCTCTGGGGTTGGCTTCTAAGAGGCAGAAGTGCTTAATTGAATAATGAGTGACTCAAACTAGCAACGTGTTTCTTTCTACTACAATACCCCCAACTCTGTATCTCCATGCGTTTTACACCTCTGACTATTAATTCTGGAAAAGTGGAGCTGGTTTGCATCACCTGATCATCAGAACCAATTACATTTTCTTTATGGGGGTAAGTAGTACTGCCAGTGAAAAACAGTTGAGGACATGTTGCACAACTGAGGTTGCATTGAAGCAGCTGAACTTTTGCTTCATAATACTAATGCTTTTGAAAAGAGCTCAGTTGGTCTGGCCAGCTCCCACGTTGTCACCTCTTTACCTATAAGCTAAATTGCGCCTGAAGTTCCTAACACACGTAAAACCCCGTTAAGTCACTTTTCACAATGAAAATCCATCCAGATCAGTATCTCCTAGCCTCTTTCTTGCAGACCTGTGAGTTATCCTTCAGGCTGTGAACCAGTCGTGATTCTAAGAAGTTTTGATTTTGTCCTTACGATCAGCTGCACCTGCAAATAAAATAATAGTTGAAAATATGTGCAGTTATGCTTTCTGCTATGCACATTTAGGCCAAATTCAGCTTGTCTGTCATCAAAACAGTCTCATATATTTGTACCTGGTGCTTTTCCATGTTTCAGTTTTATGTTGGTTTTATTTGACAGTTTGTTGGTAAAAAGAACTCCTCGAAGTGTGGGATATCGGCCAGACTGTAAGTGACTTTTTGACAACCGTTCTTAATTTTTATAGGTATGTCAGTGTATTGTGTACCATTCGGTCAAAGTCTGAAGATGTTCCAAATAAGTTTTCACTAATGATTCTTGAGAGATTTTGCTCTTATTTAGGAAATTTAAATATTTGGAATGTATTTTGACAGAGTTAATCTGCATTTGGTTTGATCCTTTTTTTTTTTCCTTAACTTTTTGTAACATTTTACTGCATGAAAAGCAAACTTTGGTATTTTGGTCCAGGCTACACCCTTTTCACACGCAAATTCTCCCAGCTTGCATGTAGCCAAATGCTTTCATCAGCAGAATCTGCTGGATTCACCTTTGACGCTTTTGGGAGGATTCGGGTGTCCGAACCTGGCCACCTCATGCCATTTGGGTGTCCCCAGGAGTGTAGGAGGACCGCACAGGGTCGCAGGTCTGATTGATAAAAGTTTACAGTGATAAGATGCCTAAATTGGCACAAAACAATGTCTAGGCATCTGAATTCCTCCCTTCTTGTCTTCTCCTGTCTGTCCCAAGACCATAAAGAAAGGAATGGCATCCCGAGCAGACAGTGGAACCCGAGTGACGGCTCCTCCTGCCTTGGGAAGGGCTATGTGTTTTAACCCTGTTCCAGAGGCTAAATTCCTGTTAATCTGGACCAGGTACTTTCACTATGGAAGTGGAGTGAATTTAGCAGCAGAATCACGTCCTCTTCCTCCTCCTTTCCAAGGTTGTACAGCATTCTAGAACTGAAATTTGTCAATGCCTTAAAAGCTTAATTGAGGTGTTCCGCTCAGTCAAGGATGCCCCTCATTCCTGAGATCTTATTATCGGCTTAGCTGGGTTAATGGTCTGCCTTTTGAGCATCTTGCAGCAGATGACTTGTTTTGCCATCTGTCCACAGAGACAACCTGTTCAGCGCAGGACACGTGAGCTCTGAAAGAAGAGACAACAAGGCAGTAATGGCTGGGCCTCCGTTTTATCCCTCTGTTATGAGGCCAAGTAGATGCTAAACATCACCTTAATTTTTCAAAAAATGCACACAGCCTTTCCTTTGAATTATATGATTTATCTCCCTGTTTTCCTTACGGGGCCTCATTGTAGCCAGGGAGAGAGAAATAGCACAGCTTTCCTGTGCTCGGGAGTCTTTCGTTGTAGCACGAGGCAGGAAAGCCGTTTGGAAATTTTATATTACTCTATATTTTATATGATTTTATAGTTTTAGTCATTTTATAGTGTGTGTGGACAGGTTGGAGTGATACTGCTTGACCACCAGCAAACTGTCCTGCTAGAGCTGTTTAGGCAGTCTGTGGAAAGGCTGATGTGCTCTTTTAGGCAGCTTCTCTGGGAGAAGAAAAAAGCAATACAACTCAACAAAACCCCCCACCTGCTTCCGAAACCTGCGAGTGACTCCATAAAGAACAGAGTGCCCTTGGCTCTTCACTGGTCTCTATACCAAGAGATCAGGATCTCAGAGTGCTTTAGCAGAGCCGTCCTGCAGTCAGTGTATTCCTGCGTATCGGGGCACGGCCCGCGAGTCGCAAGAGTGGAGTTCATCTGGGCGGTTCCTCAAAGGCGAAGGATTGGTTTCCCCGCAAGAACTGCGGTTCTGATAGTCACGTTACTGGGTGCTGGCTCTCCCAGCCCTTCACGGAGAGTCTTACTGCACTTGCACGCCCGTAGTTTTGAAGGAGCTGGTGACTGGACCTGCCTACTCGTTGTGCCTTTGGGTACCCTTCCTGCAGCCCTGCCCGAGGCGCAGGTCCAGCTCCCAGCGGCGCTGCCCTTTGAATGTCACTGTGAGGCTGGCTTGTGCTGTGCTCGCCAGTCCCGCTGCTTCTGCACTGGCATGTCAAGCAGGCGGGAAGTGCTGGGAAGTATCGGCTCGTTTTCTATATATTCACAAAGTTGCAGGAAATTTTCAGGGAATTTTACGTTCTGATAATAATACCCTATCTGTAGATTTAAGTGCTTCCATTCATTTCTTGCAGACTGCATGTTAGCACCATGCTGCTGCGTGGGAACCAGTAAATACATCTATTTAATTTTGCTTTAGTTGATGAAATAAATCCACAACGTAAGTTAAAAATTTAAAATAGCTTGAGTATTAATCTGAGGATACTTGAGTGGAAGAAATAAAGTCAGGTAGGATGCGTACGTATCTATGAAATTCCAGATTGTCTCTGTAAAAAGGTCTAGTGAACTCTAGGAAGTTCTTTTCTAACGTACTGGTGACTTACGGTCTTTTTCAGTTGTTGGATTTGAAGTGCCAGACAAATTTGTTGTGGGATACGCCCTAGATTACAATGAATACTTCAGAGACTTGAACGTAAGTAATTTTTCCCGTATGTTTTTGTCCATTTAAAACTAGGAAGGAGGAAGGAAGGGAAGTCTCCTCACCTCACTCTCCCTCCTCTGTAAATCATGCCTTGTGTGCAAATCTGTTCCGCTGGTGATGCAACGATGAGAGCAAACCCTAGAGCAGCAGGACAGCGTTTTGGAGCTCTTACGAAACTAAAATTTATTTTGCTACATGCAGAGTGGAGGCTACACATCTCCTGTCAACTTTGAAATAATACGAAGTTTGTGTGAAGTTTCTTATCTTACCAGATGTCTGCAACAAATAAATGCGTTTGCTTAGTTGTATAAGAATTAAAGAGAGGCCTTGGAAGTTAAAAGGTGTTCACTTTATTCTAAGTCATCGCTTCTTCATCTGGGTCTCACCAACCTTATATCAGACACTGGGTGGGATAATTAGAGGGAGGAGAAAGAAGGCAATGTTGAGATTTTTAGGAAAAAAAAAAAAAGGCTTAATTTGTTCTGCATAAACAGTATCACAAGGTTCGTTTGTACTGAAACGTGTATACATGCTTGTATTTTTTTCATAAGTGCGTTATTGAATACGTATGTAAACCATCGATCTCTTACATTACTTCTGTAACGGGAGCTTTTTATTTTATTTCGTTTCAGCATATCTGTGTGATCAGCGAGACGGGGAAGCAGAAGTACAAAGCGTGAAAGCACAGTTCAAGTGCTATGACAACAGAGCTTTGAAATGTTTTGTTTACCGAGTCCTATCTTTCACAGGCTTCAACTCTGGTACACCAGCTAAAATTGTAGAACGCCCCAGCCCCATCGTCATACGCTTACTATAATTTATTGCATGTACAATATAAGATCTCGTCTTGTTCATTTATATTTTAGAAACGTAAACAACTAGTGCAATTCTGCACTCCTTATTTTGATTTGCACTATGACTCTACCGACTATTGCTGCCCCTGGTTGGGTTGTGCTGTTTGTGAGCTCCAGAGGCTAACTCTTGCAGTGGTAAATTGCTTAAACCTCATCAACCCAGAACTGAAATTGTTCAAGTACTGTAAATGTAAAACATTTTATGATAGGGAGGTCTATTAGTAATATTTTTAAAATCTGTAATTTAAGTTTTATATTTTAATGCACAAGTGTGTTTGTGATTAATGGATAGTTGCACCTTTGGGTGTTGTAAAGCATGAGGAGCAGCCAGTTACAGTATCTGTAATCTCCAAGGAGCTTGTTCAGATCTCCTGGAGTTGCCTTATTGCTGTAAAGGAAGTCTGGGTGAAAAATGTCTTTTTTTGTTTGTTTGTTTTTTTAAAGGAGACGGAACGACAAAACAGAATGTTTAAAATTCAGTTTTAGTTGAGCTGCCTGTTTCTGTTAGATTTTTTTTTTTCTTTAAAAATACCCATCAGCCAGTGGAATTGCCTTTTAAATTTAAACCATTTTAATATATTTCTGAAAAAAGTATTGTAATGTTTACTTTATAAGATCTACAAAACAAAGTACTCTAAATAAAGGCTGTCTCTTTAAAATAAGCCCCATAAATCCCTGCCACTCATTCTGTATATTAAAGTGCTCTTGACGTTTTCTTCTCAGTAATATTTTTCATAAGTGTTCCTGACAGTGAAGGCAGGCTCCACATTTGTTATCTTTGTAGAGCTTTTGGTTAACATTATCCTATCTATGAGAGATGATAAAGTGTTGAGGGAAAATATTGAAACACTTACGTATTCTATAACCAAACTAGAATTCAGAGAAAAAGGTTTAAGCACTGTCCTTTGTTCTGTTTTGGCAAAAATGAAGAGTGGAGATTATACGTTCATTAAACATTTACACATGGAAAAAAAACAAAACCACAACCATTTTGTAAGTAATCATTTGGGTTTGTTTCTTTAACAGCTCTGTTTGTGGCAAGTTTAATTCTAAACCTGGCAGCCCACCTCTCACCTCGGCCTTGGGCCGTGCTTTTTGATCCCTTAGCTTACACGGTTCTTGTACCTCTGCGCATGGATTCTTCCACCTGTGCTCGGATTTAACGCTGCTCGGTGCTTAATACATAAGGAAGGTTTTGCCAGCCTGGTTTGACAGATTTTTCTGTGGTTTTGAAGTTTGGGTCGTGTTTCTGTACTTTTCCAAGTACTGCGCGTTGTTGTCCCTCCATGGCGTGCTCGGTTACAACGGTAGTAGTTAGTAGCAGACCTAAAATAGGAATAACTTACATAATTTAGATCAAATGACCGCAATGTCTAGATCTATTTATAAATCAAAATTCTCATTAACAAATATTAGAACGCTGATCGTGACTATACTATACTTTTGCAATGTTACAGTTAATGTTCCAAAGAGCTTTTTTTCAAAATGCACTACAAAGTACTGATTGTATTTCTCCATGTCCTAAATAATGTTTGTGTGTATGCCTTTTGGAGAACCTGTGCTGTCCCTGCGACGACTTGGTGCAACGATGCATCTCCAAGAAGAGGGAGCGCAAAAGCAACATAGAAAAATGTAAACCCACTTGAGAATTATTACATCCATTGAAGTTTTCACTAGTTCTGGTTGAACTTACGGTCTAATCTTAAAAAGCAGTGTTTTCTTCAACCTTCCTAATAGTTCCTACTTCACAACGTGTTTTTAAATAAATGAGTGGCATCTGGAGATGACACTAGAGAGGGGGCTTAAAAGTACCTGTTTACACATGAAAACAATGAGAATTGATGATAAAAGTCCTAAAAGATTAGGACTAAACCCTCAAACTAGTTGGTCCCGACATGTTTTCCTCTCTTGGTTAAGGCAGTTACTCAAATGCTGTGATTTGGAAAGGGAGGAGAGGTTGAGTTAGTCACAACAAGGGCTTGGATCTCGAGCTAGGCTGCCCCCGGCACGATGCTGCAGGATCCAGGCCTGCCTTCCAACAAACCTCCCCCCGTCTCCGAGGGAAAAGGGCGGTACGTAAAAAAATCTTACTGACTATTCCCACATCTCAAATCCTGGGGCACTTTTTTGGGGTTTTTTTTTTGCCCTTCCTTCACCTAGGTGCCTGTCGGATGAAGTTTATCACCCCAGAGGGATCCCTTGTTCAAAAGTGTTTGTTACTCCCTGTGAAAATTGTTCAGAGAAAAAGCTGCCGGCTCCTCGCCCTTGCCCGAGCAGTTCCACCTTACGCAGCCTTTTACGGCGCCTCTGCGTGCACCACAGGAAGGTAAAGTCTCACTTGAAAAAAAGTTGAAAATGCAATCGTTACTTTTTATTCAGTGATTTTTGGTTAAAAGACTGGGGTTTCAGTCACACCTTTGCAAGTTAACTGCAAACTTTACGCAACCCAGCCGTATATTGTTAAAACATTATGAAAGCGCAGAGAAAATCTTGTATTTGAACATTTATGTGACATTTGAAATTCATTATGGTTCCACGTTTTATGAATCACAAATGTATGCTGGAAAAATAATTTCAACTATTTCTAGGCTTTACTGTACTGTCTGACCCTGTGACACCTGGCATTTCTGTACGTTTTGATAATTCAAACTGCGCTGCCCGACTTGGTACCGCAAACGTGCGGCTCTTGGTTTGGAGCGTTTATTCTTCTTGCTTTAAATTCACACTGGTGAGAATCTGAAGGGCTCTGGACAGAGCTGGGAGATGTGGTTAAAAGTCTTGATGTGAACTGAGCTGGGGGGGTGAAGCCTGGTTTTGAAAATGGAGAGAATTGAGATAACTTTGAAAAATGAGGATCTTTTAAGTTGCCTCGCAGTTGTGTATCCTGACCGATTAAATGGTGGTGGCGTTGCGTTGTCTGTTCTGCTCTGAAAATCCCGCCGAGCCCGCGCTAATCCAGCAGCGAGGATCTGACGCTGCTCACGGGAGCCGGTTACTCACGATTCGCGAAAGGAGTGTTCCTGCCGTGTCCGACTGCCTTTGATTCCCGTTCGGGTCGCGAATTGCAAGATCAGATCTCGACTGTATGCAAGCACCTTTATAAGCAAATGAGACATCACAGTGGTCTTTTTTTTTTTCCTTTTTCCCCTCTTTTTTTACTGTATAAGGACTTGTAATTTATTTAATTGCACAAGCAGTTGTAGTTTGATAACTATTTTGATGGGGGAAATCGTTTCCTAGCTCTGTGAACGTGCCAGTACTCAGCTGCGGGCACGAAGGTGAAGAAGGTAGGGGTGGAAAAGCACAAAGATTCGGCACGATGTGAGAATTGGCAGTGAGGATTTTCATCCCTAGGGAAGCTGCGAAAGGGACCACACGAGCAAGTGCCAAGTGCCGAAGGCGTGTGCCGAAGTGACGCGGTGCGTTGGGATACGTTTAATGGCTGCAAAGGTATTTCTGTGAGCAGGCTTTCTTGCTCCGGTAAAACAGCGATGGGTGAAATGAAACCTCTCAGACGGTGAAAATCCTGACAGCACCGGGTAGGAGCGGCAGGCCTGCGACGGTGAGTAAATCAAGGTGCGGGTAGATTAACCTGCTCCAGTCAGAGGCTGGTATTTATCTAAGAAATGATTATTGGTGGCTTCTTTATTTCCCCCCGCTATAACCAGAAAGGGAACCAACCCTCTTGCGGCTTTTGCATATCTCCGGGTTGCCCGTAGCAAATCGCTGGGGGTGCAAACTACAACTTCGGGTGTTAGGTGTGGGGTTTTTCCCAGTCCGTGCTGTCCTACAGGTAGTGATCCCCCCGCCACCCTTCACAAACGTAGCCAGGAAAATACCCCAGTAGATAGCGTCTGTGTGTATAAATAAGGACCCATCTATTAAATAAGGACCCATCTATTAAAAAAGAAAGAACCCATCTATTAAAAAAGAAAGAACCCATCTATTAAAAAAGAAAGAACCCATCTATTAAAAAAAGGACCCATCTATTAAATAAGGACCCATCTCTTTCCAGCCCCAGTCCCAGCTCTGTTAGGGTTCTTACAGCTGGGTAGCTCATCCATGCCCAAATTGCAATCCTGAAATCTCGGGAGCACCGCTGGGAATGCTTCAGGATTGCTTTTGGAAGAGACTTAGACAAGACTTAATTCTCCTACAATATTTTGCTACGCATGGCAGCGAAGTAACCCTATTTATTTCACCCGTTCCAACCCTGCCACTGCAAGCGCCACATCTCCCCGTGGATTTTGCACGGGAGAGCGTGCCAATGCCCCGTACGTCGTGCGGAGGCCGCGGACGCTGGCGTGGGGCTGGATCCGCTCCTGGAGACCCAGCGCCCGCCGCGAGGGCCACCCTCCGCCGCGATGCAGCCTGCGAGGCAGCCGGCGCAGGGCTGTCACAAGCACTAGGTGTTGGCTTGGCCGGCCTTCAGTTCGGAGCGGGATAACATCCTTTTCCCTGGGAACAGACTTTCTGGGTATTGATGAAACGCGCTGCCCTCCCTGCGCTTCCCGCTGGGTAACCTGCGGGGCCCGGGAAGCGCCGGGGCGGCGATGCCGATGCTCTGCTTGCCCGCTTCCCACCTGAGGAGCTGGGATGAGATAAAGGCAGCCCGAAGGCGGGGGGAGGAGAGTTCGGGGGTGTGCGCGCTTCTAAATGTGCATTGCGGTGCATTTATCAGATCTTTTTCTCCTCAGTTGCCTTTCTTGCCCATTTTCTCTCTTCCATTCACAAAATGCGAAGTACCCAACAGCAATCAGGGAATACAAAAATAGGAGGTAGAGATGTCCTTTGCAGCGTAATTAGAAAAGCATCCTGTGCTTTCTAGCAAAGGCTAACCACAACCCCCTTCTCTGGCTGCCTCCTCCACACCACCCCGTCCCCTCCCTGCCCTCACACCTTGCCCAGCACTTGTGCACACTCAAATAACTTCTTTTCAGTATGAGGTGGAAGCTATTTTCTCTCGCAGAGCATGTGGCATGAGAACTCTGGACGGTTTATAAATGAATATGTGCTCTACTTGAATCATATTTTGAGTAAATTTCAATATTCTGTTACTTGAACAGTGCACAAGAATGGGTTTACATGAGAAAATGTTGAGAGCAACGTCTTTTCCTTTGCTTCAGAAATGAAAAGATTGGAAATTAGATTTTTTTTCTCCCATTTGGTGAGGTCATTGCCAAGAACCACTGAGTCATCAGGGCGCCAGCGCCGGCGTTTGCTCCCATCATCATGCTCTCGCTGTAGCAAACTCTCACTGGTAGAGCGGGTGAGCTGGCTTCTGCTTTGCCATGTGGCTGCTACTGGCCACGTTTAATTTAACCCAAGGAGATTTTTGTCCTTCGTGCAGCTTTGCATCGGGGATGGCGGCTGCTTCCCACTGAAGCCAGCTGCGTAAGTGGGTACGGAGTTTGAGTCACCTTGCTTTTAGCCAGAATTACCCTTGCTAGGAGAGAATATGAGACCTATTTGGTGCTTGAGGACATGGTTTAGTGGCGGAATTGGTGGCGGTAGGTGAACGGTTGGACTCGATGATCTTAAGGGTCTTTTCCAACCTTAACAATTCTATGATTCTATATGTAAAGAGTTTCTCCTCTGTAGCGCAAAGAGCAAGACCTGAGCTTATTAACACCTAGCACCGGGAGCTGCTGTTGTGCAAGGCACTGCGCGGGCGCCTGCAGAAGGCAGCCCCGGCTCGGAGCGCGCTGGATGGGCGCTGAGGAAAAGCAGACGAGGTGGGCGGGCAAGAAGCGCAAGGAAAGCAAGATAACGCGGGATACCACCGTGAGCCGCCAACCTTTGCCAAAAATTCCTTTTGCAGCAAAGGAGGTGAGCGGGAAAACGCTGGAGGTTGATAAGGTGGCTTTTTGGGTTGCTTTTTTTAGTGTTTACAGGAATCTGCAACACCTCATTTGGCTCCTGCACCACTGCCTCTCTAATGGAGGAACCTGGTGCTGTGAGCAGAGGAACAACCTCAGTCTTGCTGTGTGGGAGGGTTTCGGTCTGGGTGAAATTAAAAGATTGGTGTAGAAGAGTGAGATTAATAAGCTTTAGCGTCTACCTACTAAACCCAGCAGCCACGCAGCGGTGCAGTGTGTATTTACCTACCCCAGGGAGCTGCCTCCTTCCAGCTTCTTTATAAAATCACACCAAAAAACTACCGAGGAAGCGCAAAGATTTTCCTCCACAGCGATCGCGTACATTCCTGATGCAGCAGACTTCACGTTTTAAAAAAAAAATATCCCTCTTGCTTTATCCTATACAAACAGCAAAGCTTGCCCCGGCTGCTTTGCACGTGCTGCGGCCCCTTTGCACGGCTGCACGCCGCTGAACAGGGCTGCCCCGGCGACGCGGTGCCTGCGGCAGCGCGCTGCGACAAGGCTCTCCGGGTGCCTGAAGTCAGACCAGGGATGCGCTGCAAAGGTTTCTCTTGCTTTTTTTCCCCCAAGTGATTTGTGCTCAAATGCAGTAGTGAAGTCAAGCCGCAAACACGTCGAAGGCAAACTTTTGCATTTAAGGAAAAAAAAAAAGAAGAGAGGAGCTGTCCCAGCTTCTCAGACAGAAAAGCACAGCTGGATGGCCACCCCCCGGGCTTCCTGTATTAATAACTGGCAATATCCTGAAATATTTGGAGCGGAGCATCGCTACGCTCGCAAGGCACCGGGAGCAGCGGCGGGGAGCCCCCAGCGCCCGCAGGCGCGGCGACGCAGCGGCAAAGCCCCGAGCGCCAGGGCGCGTCCGTCACCCCCAGCCGCCGCTCCCACGCCTCCGTGCCGCTTGCCCACCTCTCCCCTGGGCTCGTTTTTCCTTTTGCCTTGATTTAACCTCTACATTTAATTCTTGCCCGCTGCTCCGAAAGCTCTGCGGGGCTTTTACTCTCCCGTTACTGTCAAGTCGTTTCGAGCCTGGCAGGAGACCACAGCACAGTTTTAGCAGGAGTCTTCTGTTTGTGAATGAGGTGGAAATCTCTTTCTCTAGCTGAGTAAAATCAAACCGATCACAATGGAAAGGTCTAAAGAGAAGGAATAAACCTGATTTTTAACTCTTACACTCGACCAGAACAACAGAAAACTCTTCTAAAAATGCTAACAGAAAATGTTTCTAAAAAAAATCTGATGTAAAAATTGATAAACATATAGAAGTAGAGAATTAATCACTTTACTAACCAATTTCCTTGTAAACCAAGTTATTCATTAAGTTGTTTTCCTGAGGGAAAGCAGTTTTTTATTGGCGATTAAGGGCTTGACTTGGAGCACGCAGGAATAAACCATTTCACAGCCACAAGGGAAAGAATACCCACGGCCGATCTGAAATGGGTTGGCTGCGTGTCCAAATATTGTGACTTTGACCCGTTTGTGGGTAGGGGCTTTTAAAAGCTGCTGCTGCCCGCGCAGACGCCTTTTGTGCCTCCCCTGTGCTAGAAACCCCATCTGCGCGCCGGGGCGTCCCTTGTGCCGCTCTCCCGGCGGTACCCACGCTCGCCGCGCAGCCCAGGAGCCACAATTAAGCTGTAAATCAGCAGGAGGGTATTCCCCCGCCGCCCCCCGCCCCGTAACTCTTGACTGTGATTTATGAATTCCTAAAAATAGTTGAAAAAACAAATGTTCTGGGCTTCCCAGCCACCAGCGCTCAACAGGAGAGCGCAGGATCGGGCTGTTAATGATGCTCCATCACCGGCGGGACAGGCGACCTCGCTCCCACCGCAGAGGATGGATACTCGGCCAGGAAGGTACCATCCCAGCCCTTCCCAGGAGGAGCATCCCTGACCTCACGGTGGTCCCTGCGCTCCCGCCAGAGCTGGGAAGCTGTGAGTTGTGCGATGCTAAGGACAGAGGAAGAAAACCCCTTTCACCGTGGGGCTGGGCTTGCTCTGGACGTCTGCAAACCCTCAGGTGCTCCAGGCCCTCCAGACCCACCAAAATCTCCCCTCCACGGCCCAAATGCTGCCAGATGCTGGGCACTGGCAGCCCCCCACCCTGGCTGCGCCGGGCCTGGGTACCCCAATGGCGGCTGGGGGAGCTGTGTGGGTCTGGGGAATGACGATCCCTCCCCTGGCCGGGCTTCCCCAGGAGCACCCCAGGCACAACCATGGGACCCCTCCTTCTCCCCACCCAGCTGAAGCGCCGGTCCCCACCAGCCCTCGCCCCCCCAATGTCCCCCACACCCCCTCCCCAGCAGCTGGAGGCAGGGTGCACCCCAGGGCCAGCGTCACCCCTTGCCCCCACGGCCACGGTGCAGCCCCCCAGGCCCTCCCTCCCCACAGCAGACGCTGGGGAAGGGCTTGGCACCACCTCCCCGCTGAGACCCCTGTGCCACGGCAGCGCCCTCCGCCCGCTCCATCCCTGCGCCGGGCCATCGGGCACCCACCAGCGCAGGGGTGGCGGGGTGCAGCCCCCTCCCCTCGCCCCCTCCCCATTAACGACACCAAGCCCTCGTTCGTTGCTGCCTCCGCAGTGGTTTATTGGTGGGGGAGACGAGAGCCCCCCAGCAGCGGCGTGGAAGGAGGCACCCCGAGAGCCAGAGCCCCGGCTCCTGCGGCAGGGACCGATTTCCAGCCTCACTAAAGCAGCAATGCAATACTGGAGAGCAACAGGCAATCCCAAACTCCAGTATTTACGTGCTGCTAGAGCACTGCTGACAGCTCTCCATCCTAGCGCCTCTCCACGGCCTCCAGACCCCCCCTTTCCCCCCCAAACACGGGGCAAGAGTACCTCGGCCGATTCTTTGCCGGGGAAAGGACCGAGGAGCAATGGGCGAGGGGTAAGGCGCCAGCGGACGGCACGGTGCTCAAGCCACCCTCGGCCATGCCCATGTTGGAGAACAAAGAGGAGCTCCAAGTCCTTCCCGCCTGCAGGGCCAGCCCCGCCGAGACGCACGCACCCCAGCTCACGGGGGATGTATTTGTCGCTGCGAAGGATGCGCACGGACACAAGCACCAAGAGAACTTATCTACACGTACCTGTTCAACTGAACTAAAGAGAGACATGGGAATGCGTTAGCTTCCACATCTATGATAACCAGAAGCTCACTTTCTTGTCTTATCCTTGAGGTAATGAGGCAGCCCAGAATGGTCTGTATCTCCTTGTCCCTACAAACCATGATGTGCTGCTACATCTCCTCAAAGCCCACTGAATGTTGACATTCCAAATGGTATTTTGAATATATATATATATTTTTTAAACCATGATATAAGGTACTGAAGAACACTCTACAATGAAGACATTTAACGTGCATGCATTACCACCACAGGACTTTTTTTTGTCTTCACGGGCGCTATCAGAAAGTCTGTAACTATAAGAGAACAAGCGGTTACACAGTGCAAACAAACCAGTTTCAGAAACAAAATCAGAAATTAACTGTTCCCCCCACCCCCAAAGCAGACTTAATACCTGGCTCCCGGCAAATCTACGCTTTCAGACCTAGCAGGGCTGCTGCTTTCGCCCCCGTACAGCGCCTGCAGACCTCCCTGGCCCTTCCACGTGGTCCACGGGGAAACGTTACCTCGTGCTTTCCTCTTAGGGGCTGCTGAACACCAAGGATTTCCCAGGAGTCTCAATGTTAATATTTCAGATAAATAAATCCAGATTCCAACACTTCAAACCTGTTAAGTTTTTCTTAAATGTATTCAGCTTGGTTTGACTTTTGAGGAATCTAAAAAAAACCCTTATTTTTTTTAAAGACTAGATGATGCTCATTGACTATTTGAATGGACAAACCTTACGTGACCAGAAATTAAAGATACCCTGGAACTTCATCGCCTGCCCTAGCAGAGAAGAAAACGGGGCAGAGGGAGGCTGCAGCTCCCGAGCGCGCGGATGCCAGAGGCACGCACGCGCCGGCCTGCGAGGGCTGTACAGGAGCCGTGCAGACAGCCTGACATTTTTTGTGTTTCCTTTTGACTTTTTTTTCCTCTCCAGCTATGTGACGACTTCCTTCAATTCATTTTCTTAAAAAGCAGCATGACAAAAAAACCTGAACAATGTCAGAAATGACGCCATTAGTTCAAATGCTTGTGCCGTCCCCTTGCGCTGAACGCGCCGCTCAGCCGAGTCCCCGTTTGTCCTCCTCCGAGTCCCTGCCTGCTTAGCAAACTCAAAAATAGGAATTTCAAAAGCTCTCGTGACCCGTGCCAAATTATTGCAAATTTTAAAGCAAATATTTGCCAACAAAAAAGCAGTGTTTTTTCACCACTTCAGTGTCCTCAATACCGACAGCGCCAGGTCCAGCTCTCCAACGAGCCACTGCAAAGCCAACGAGTACCCAAAGTCAAACCTGTACAAGCTAAAACAAAACAACCCCCACGTAATTTTACCCTTAATTATTTCTGTAACAACGTTTTACTTGACTGTACCTGTGTAGTCTTATTTCTTTCATCAAGTGACTCAAAATAAAAAAAAAAAGGCAATAGCAAACAAGCTCAGCTCTAGAATCCATTTTGTGTTGGAGGTTCACGTTTTAATTAATGCTTTTATATATATATAAATCAGTCTTTAGCCTAGTTCGACAAGGGGGGCAAGAGCTCTCTTCAGCAAGGAGGACTTCCCAAGGCGAGGGCTCAATACACCTCCGCCAGCCTATTCTCTAGCACAGAGAGAAAAATCAACGTTCACACTGAGTATTGGGCAAGTGGAAATTTGGGATAGGCAGCGAAATACGTATCTGAGAAAATATGCGTGCCGATGACACGGCAGCATAATTATTTTAAGCAACAGAAACCTCTGTGTTTGAATCATCCCATCTCATACTTTAGCTGCTTTCAAACTTAAGTTTGTGCTTTGGATTCTCAGTGTTAAATCAGAAAGATGGCAGCTGACCAGGATGGTCGGAGCCCATCTCGACCTCTCCGAGGCGTTACCTGCGGTGCCCAAGGAGGGACACGCGTTTCAGAGGAACCTGCGCTTATCCCGAGGGATGCAGGTATTTCGGAGCACACCAGCTTACCTTCCCAACTCACCTCTGCACGCGGGCGCGTCGGCTCCTTCTGCCTTGGCTCTCCCCGGACACGAGGCGATCGCTGTTTCAATGGGAACTAGAAAGCAACACACAGAAGGGTTTACGAGCCGCTCGCAGAGGCACCGCTGTGCTTCAGGAGGGGGGACCGGGGCTGGGGGCAGCCTCAGAGCACGCGCAGACCACAAAGGCTTGGGTATTTTTAAATATTTAAGTATTAAGGCACAAATATTTTTAAAATTAGGGGGAAAATAAATAATCAAGTTTTCACCTCCAGGCTATGAAGCAGCACTCAAAGAGCGATCGCATCCCTCCTCTCGCCGTTCCTGCAGCCGGGGCTCCGGGCAGCGGTACCCAAGGCGCCCTGGTGACCCCGACGCCGTACAGCCAGGAGGGACGGACGCGGCTCCTGCCAGCCGAACCCAGCGGCGGCTCCGAGGTCAAGCAGGAAAGCCACCGCGCGCCCCGCGGCCAGCAGCAAGCCCACCTCCCCCAAGGGGTTAAAACAGCAGCAGCAAGAGCAGCCTGTTGGGCTTGGCAGACCAGAAGCAAAGGAAATACCTTATTTATGCCGATTTCGGTGATAAACCACCCCCAGGACAAGCAGGGAAGATGCAGGCAGGCTCTTTGGGGGCTTGGGTTTTTTTGGTGGCACCGGCTCCCTCGCCGCCGCAGGAGGCAGCATCCCAGGAGCACCCCCAGCCCTTGAGGAGCACCCCACCAAAGCTGGGAACGGGGGGCCCCCCGCTGCGCTGGTAGCCCCAAATAGCAAGAAAATGGCCCCAAAAGCTCCACCTCGATGCAAAGGCATCGCAACAGCTCTTCTGCTGCCACGAGCTCCACGCCCGCGGTGCGTACGCCAGCTATTTCTAGAAATCGAGATTTCTACCTGTCATCTACGCAAGCCAGCCACCTACGGAGGTTTAATTAAATCTCCCAAATAACTGGGGAATTTGAACATGCAGAAATCCATTAATGTAGCTCACAAAACAATGCAACTTCTGCTTGCCAAAGTATATTGGGCAATTAAGTAAAACACCCCCCCTGCCCCAAGCCCAAATGCACGCACGAAACCAAAACAAATTCACCCTGAAACACAGGGTTCCCTTAAAACACGACCTAGGCCCTCCTCGCTGAGCCTGTAACCAGAAAAAAAAGAGAAAGAAAAAAAAAGTGAGAAAAAGCACCATGGGAAAGGAAAGGAAATAAATATAGGAGCCCATGACAGGAGAGATTTGCATACAGAGCCTTCACTGACTCGCACGCTTCAGGGCTAGGGACGCTCAAAGGCAAGTAAATATTAAGCATTTCCTATATATATAAAGCAGAGGGGAAAAAAAAAAACCCAAACAACTCTGCTATCGCACAGTTTTTCAGGAGGCACGCACAAACAGATCCTGAAGTCATTGTTCTCGTTTGAAAGAATTAAAAAAAAAAAAAAAAAGGCATTTACTATTTTACAAAAAGACTACAATAAATCATCGTGTTACAGCTGAAGGTCCCAGACGTTAATTAGCGAGACACAATTACGGCAACGAAACGAAAACACGGGGGCGAGTAGCACCACCGAAACACTTCGTATCTGCCCAGCCTGCAAAAATCACACCGCTTTCATTCCCGCCTCCCTTCCAACAATGAAATTTAAGCAAAAGTCACAAATTAATATTTACAGATGTGGCTAATAGCTGCAACGGGACGCGATGCTTGATCGACACCCACCAAATGGTTCCAGCTATTACATTTCCGACGCGACTCGCCTCGCGAGGCTGCCGAAGTCGAGCGAAATGACTATTAAAGAGCACGAACAGTCAGACGTGGGAACTGCACGCAGCCCCGTTACTTTCATTTGCACGGGCACCTACAGCGCATCGCCCCGGCGCGCGCGCGTCACGCGAAAATCGCCGTTACGCGCGTTTTAGCCGGCTAGGACTTCTTCCTGGGTGGCACAAAATCAACGCATAAAATATATTTTCTCCCTGCTCCTACGTCAACGCTGTATGAGAGCGGGTAATTTCTCATACGCTTTATTAAAAATAATTTTTCCTCACTAATTTACCCAGAAAAAGGCCAGGGAGGCGGCGCTTATTTCATATAAATAACAGCACGTTAGAGCTACGCTTTAATTTTAGCGCGGCGTACCTTTTGCGCGTTAAACCGCACGATGTTAATGCGCTCCTAGGTGGGGCAGAACACCCGAAACCAAACCGCAGCTACAAAGGGCAAATTCAAATAATGCAAAAAATTAATTCGTTAACTTGACTCGATTTGAAACTCGCCCCCGGTATCGTTACCAGCGGGATCGACCGCGCTGATCGAGACGGGGCTGTTAACGCGAGGGAGAGCTACTGGTGCTCGCGAAGGCCTGCGGGGTGAGACTTCAACTTACAGCACTCCAGAAAACCAGTAAAATCCACTGTAAAATTCCAGGATCCACAGTTTTTTCTCAACACTGCTGAGGAGAAGAAAAGTACGATGCTGCTTGTTACTTCCATTTTTTTGCATTGTCATCTCATCCAGTTTTAAACAAGGGACAGATCTGGAAGCCCGACTCCTATAAAGTTTATTTGTTAAGAACAGGGGAAAAACAAAAAAAGCAAAACAACTATTTTTTTTTGTCAGATGAACATTAATTCAAAACATAACAAGCGCGCAGTAATTTTATTTTTTTTATATTTGGGTCAGTTTGCCTGAAGCGTTACTTAAAGCTTCCCTCTTATATTTCATAAATGTTTATTGCATTAGCAGTTCAGTTTTACTGTATTTCCCACCAGAGTGGATTAACTAAATACAGACTTTCGCAGCTGATGGCGAGCAACGGAGTTCTTTGGATTTCTTCAGGGCAGAAGATGACGAAACCTGGCAGATGGTCCCTCACCTACACACGTACCCCGGCGCACAGCACCCGAGCGCCATTTATTTCTTATTTTTTGGGGGGAGCAATTCATGGTTTAACCTTGGCAAACTCCCTCTCTCAACGCACAAAAATTGTCTTTAGCTACCTGACGCGGACGCGGGGGAAAATATTGGCTTTAGGATCAATTAAGAAGGGACAAACCCCGGCGCGGCGCGCGCTGCTCCCATCAGCGCGGCTCAGCGACGCCGCGCTGGGAAGCCGGCCTGCGCCAGGATATTCAAATTTCCTGTACGAAGCGAGTAAGCAGCAAGGGGAAAAACGTAAAAAATAGCAAAAGCTGGGGGCCAAATTTTTTTTTTTTTAATATTTTCAATTATTTCGCTGAATTGTTTTTTGGTTGGAGTAGTAATTTTTTTTTAAATGTATAAAAGTGTTCTCTCACGCGCGCCCGCTTGCGCAGGGGGAGCTGGGGGCGAGCGCGGCGGCCGTGGGGGCGAGCAGGCCCGACGCCAGAACGAAGCGGGGGCCGGTAGCCCGCGGGCTGCCCGGGTTTGCTTTAAAAAAAAGAGGGAAACGGGTAAAAAAGAAAAATTAAAAAAAAAACCCTAAAACCCAGCCCCGAGCCACACCTGCGGGGGGCGGGCGCGGCTCCCGCACCGCAAAAAAATTATTAAAAAAAAAGAATTATTAATAATTAAAAACCCAGGAGGAAACGGCGCCCCGGGGGGGGGGGGGTCGGCGGGGCACCCACGTGGGAACGGGCCGCTCCCGCCCTAACGGTCCGGGGGGGGGGCACCGCCCCGCCCGCCCCCCCGGTCCCGGCCGCTCGCGCTGTCACTGCCCGCTGCGTCACCGGCCGCCGCCGCCGCCCCCCGGGGCCGCCGCCCCCCCTCGCCCCCCGGTGCCGCCTTTGTGCCGCGCGGGGCGGCGCCGCGCGGGCGGGCGCTGCTCGGTGCCGCCGCGCTCCCACCCCCCCGCCAAAAAAAGTTGTTATTTTTTTAGGGTTTTTTTACAGTTCCCCCCCCCCCGTCAAGTTTCTCCCGGGACCGTGCGTGTGTGTCCCCCCCCCGGGACCGGCGCGACCCCGCCCACGGCGGCGCGGGGGGGGCGGCGGGAGGGGGCCGCGCCGTGCCCCCCCCCCCCCCACCGGCGGGCAGCGCAGCGCAGCGCGCCCCGTCCCGCCGCCGCCGCCGCCCCCCCCGTCGAGCCGAGCCGGGCCGAGCCGAGCCGGGCCGGGCCGGGCCGTCCCGCCCGCGGGGGAGGGAGGGAGGGGGGGGGCGGCGGTCGGCCCCCCGCGGCGCCCCGGCCCCGCCGCCCTGCCCGCCCTCCCTCCTCACCTCCGAGTCCACTCGAAAATGGCGCCGAAACCGAAAAAACTTCGCAAATTTCATTGTAGGCGGTTGCAAAGGCTGCTGGGAAGCGGGGGCGGCGGCAGCACCGCCCGCCGGGGCGGGACGGGGACGGGGACGGGCACGGGGCGGGGCGGCCGCGGCGGCCGGGCCCCGAGCGGGACCCGACGGGACGGGACGGGGCGATGCTCCCGCCGGCCGCCTGCCGGTACCGGCCTCGGTGGGACGGGGCAGGGCGATGCCCCCGCCGGCCGCCTGCCGGTACCGGCCTCGGTGGGACGGGGCGATGCTCCCGCCAGTTGCCTGCCGGTACCGGCCTCGGTGGGACGGGACGGGGCGATGCTCCCGCCGGCCGCCTGCCGGTACCGGCCTCGGTGGGACGGGGCGATGCTCCCACCGGCCGCCTGCCGGTACCGGCCTCGGTGGGACGGGACGATGCTCCCGCCGGCCGCCTGCCGGTACCGGCCTCAGTGGGACGGGGCGATGCTCCCGCCGGCCGCCTGCCGGTACCGGCCTCGGTGGGACGGGGCGATGCTCCCGCCAGTTGCCTGCCGGTACCGGTCTCGGTGGGACGGGACGGGGCGATGCTCCCGCCGGCTGCCTGCCGGTACCGGCCTCGGTGGGACGGGGCGATGCTCCCGCCAGTTGCCTGCCGGTACCGGTCTCGGTGGGACGGGACGGGGCGATGCTCCCGCCAGTTGCCTGCCGGTACCGGCCTCGGTGGGACGGGGCGATGCTCCCGCCGGCTGCCTGCCGGTACCGGCCTCGGTGGGACGGGGCGATGCTCCCGCCAGCTGCCTGCCGGTACCGGCCTCGGTGGGACGGGGCGATGCTCCCGCCGGCTGCCTGCCGGTACCGGCCTCGGTGGGACGGGACGGGGCGATGCTCCCGCCGGTTCCCTGCCGGTACCGGCCTCGGTGGGACGGGACGGGGCGATGATCCCGCCGGTTCCCTGCCGGTACCGGCCTCGGTGGGACGGGACGGCGGGGGATGAGCATCCCCGTGGGCAGGATCCCGTGTGGGTGTTCCCGGCATGCAAACAGCCTCGCTCCGCTGCCGCTCCCCTCCGTGGTTTACGGCCTTGTGTCAACCCTCCAGAGGAGGGATGGTGCTTTTTCGGCCCTGGCTGGGTACACGTTGATGCTCTTTGCCGTGTGCTCCTGCCCACACGCTGCACGCGGTATCAGACCGAGGTTTATAATTTTTCCCCCCATTGCTGTTCTACCCGAGCTCCCCACAAACGCCGATTCCCAGCTTTCCTCTCCCGACCCACGGGCTCAGGAGATGCTCCCCGCCGCGCTCCCGTGCTCTATAACCTGCCCGCGGTCGCGCAGGAGCGATGGCAGCAGGATTTTGGGGCCCACATCGCACACCCTGGGCGCGGGCTGGTACCACGACGCGCTTGCAGGGAGGGCAGGTGGTTCGGAGACGCGGTTTTCTGGAGATTTTTGAATCTAAAGAGTCATCGCATGGGTGATTTGTGCTGGTAGGAAGCCTGGCACGCTGAGGCCTGGGGAAAAGTGATGCTGGGGCAAAGCGATCCCTTCCGAAGGGAGAAGGTCAGGCGCGTCCAGGTGTGTCGGGTCCGTCGCTGGGAACGGGCAAAGCTGTAAAGTCTGTTGTTGGCTCGGTGGGTTCGTAATCTTCCTGTTGCAATTTTTACTTCTACCCCCACCCCAAACAGCAAAAAAAACCCCAGCCCTGTTGCTAAATAATTGCTCTGTTCTCACAGGTGAGCAGTGAAGCTCAATTAATTATGCTTTGTGAAGCGCTTCTGATCCTCTGATGGAAACATGTAAGGGCAAAACACTATTATTTTGCAACTTGCAAAGGCTGATAAGAGCGGTGAAAACGGAAGAAGCCTTACCACTGAAGGGTACTACAGCCCGGCGCTTTTTTCCACTCGAGATCTTAGAAACTAGCTGATGGCTGCTGCTTTTCATTTAGAAGGGTTTTCCCCCCCTTTTGAAAGAAACGCAATCACTACCGAGTATTCTGGAGGGACTTCATCTTTAAACAAATAATGTTTTTCTTGTTGGGTGTGCACTATTATTTTCTTAATTATTCCTGGATTTCTGCCTGTTCCACCAAGAGTTTTCTCAGATGGCAGAAACAATTGGTCCTTTTTTATTACGCTAATAACAAAAAGTATCCCTAGTAAAAAGACTCTGTACATCCCATAAACTCAAGCAGGACACGTTTTGCCAACAATCACACCTCTTCACTGAGGCATCATATATGCTGCTGCTTTTTTTTTCTCTTTTTTTTTTTTGCATCACTACTATTGTTTACTACTTGGCCTCGCCGGCTGACTGCGTTTTGGTGTCAAAACAAAAGGAATTGAGTCATTTCTTTAGCATCAAAGCCCTCCCACTCACCCTCAGCGTGTACGTCGAGATCTCGGCAGATGTGGCGGGGAATGAATGGGCGAAGAGATTCACCTACACCTCTCACATCTACTTGTGGGTGGCCTCTAATTAATTTGGCTTCGAGGCTCCGCTGCAAGGTAGATGGGTTAGGAAGTCTGGCCGGGAGTCGTCTGTTTGAATCATACCTCTTTTATGGAGAACTCCATTGTGTAGCTGTGTCTGACCCGCACCCTTGCGAGAACTAATTAAAAAAAAAAAAAAACCCAAAAAGCCCCACACTTATTGGAATGTCAAATATAAATGTCAGCGTTTCAAATGAAATGGTATCTTGGGAGGCTCCTGCACATTTAATCAGCCGGTTGCGCCATCTATATCGTGGACTCAAAAGCAGCAGTGAGAACCACGAAAGGCACTGGCTTAACATCAGCAAAAGTGTTTGCCAAGCTTGGATTATGTCACTGTTTTATGATCTTGCTTTGTAAAGGGAGAATACTCTTGGGGAGCAAGGACTCGGCATGCCGGATCTACAGCGAGAGCAAGGAATGAATGCTGCTCGCAGAAACCGGGGGGCAGGGCGAGGGACTGTGTTTGCTGGGGGATTTTTGCAGATGGATGCTTTACGGCCGCCTTCTTCAAGCAGAGATGCGCCCCGCGGATCGCTCGGGCTGAAAGCAGAAAGCCCAAAATACCCCGGCGAAGCTGTTTGCTGCTTTCCCCCGCGCTGCCCTCCCACGGGCACACCTGCCGAGGCCCCGGCCCGGGCTCTGCCTCCCCGGCCGCCCGCCGGCTCTCGCCCATCGCCGTTTCGCTCCGGAGAAAGCGGCAAGCGGCGCCAAGGCCCCGCTGGCTTTCCCTCGCCCGCGGGATGCAGCACCTGGCCGGGTTGGGGCTTGTCAAATAGTCAAAATGTGATGCCTTTGCAGAGGTGGCAGCTACGGAACCGGTTAAAAACATAAACATCCCTGCACTGCATGTATTAAACATGGCCCACTGAAACGCTGCTGCTCCTCGCAGCGGGGACGAGCCATGGCCACCCCTTCCGTGAGGTGGCAAATGTAGGAAACTTTCTTTGAAGAGACCCAATTCTGTTTGTCCAGCGCCAGCCCAAACGCCGGACGCGCCTTTGCTGTCTGCGACTGGAAGGAGAATAAAGGAAAAAGCTTGGAGGTTAAGTGCCCTTCGAGGAGCGCTGTTGGTGGGACAGGGGACATCGGAGGGGACAAGTGGCTGAAGAGAGACGTCTCTTCAAAAGCAGCCCCTGGGGTTTGAGAGCCGCGCTGCCCGTGCTGCCCTTGCTCTCCTGTTGTAGCAAGAGCCTTGCGCGGACCCCGCTCCCCGCTGCCGCCGGCTCGCTGCCGGAGCGTCCTGCCCAGCCTGGAAACTTTGCACAGCTACTGGGCTAATAAACTGTGGCCGCTTCTGGGCGAGTGGCTGGCGAGCCCCAAACCGCATCCCAGCACTGGGGTTTGGCATGGAAAAGGGGGTCCCTGTGTCTGCAGGGGCTGCGTGGGGCACAGGGAGCGTGGGTGGCAGCCCGGGGCGGTGGTGGGGAGCAAGCGCAGGCATGCACGGCCACAGCACCTCGTCGTTCCCCACGTGCAGGATGGGGAGCCATGCCTTTTATTTATTGCATTACCCCATGCAGCGCAGTAAACTGCCCATCTCGAGCTCTGGCTTCTGCACTAACCCTTCCTCCAGCATTTCGCTCCCTTGCAACCAGACCAAAGGGTTGGGTTTGAGCTTGGTTTCTTTGTGGGTCTCCTTCATCTGCCCTTGCGCACCAGCCCTGACATTTTGCAGTTCCCCCCAGCTTCGTGCACGGTGTGGCAATCCCAACCTTGGCTTTCTGGGCACCGTCAGTGTTCGTAGCGGCCTCAGCCACTTGCTGCAGTGTGGAAAAAGGGTGTGGTGGTCGCGCCAACGGGTTTTTGGCAGCATCTCTTGCCTTCTCTTGGCTCAACGAGTTCCCGGAGCGTAGCACTGTCTGGACAGGGATTTCATTACCCGCCATCCAGCGCAACCTTGTCATTGCGATTTGTCACACGTATTTGGTATGTGTTTAGTATCTCGCTGAGGGCTCGTTTGCCAGGCGATTTCATCTAATCGCTACTTGTCTGCTGCAAAGAGCGGCTTGGCCTTTGCTGGGCCAACACGCGGTTGTGCCGCGGGGCTGTGCCGTGCCCTCGGAGGGAGCGCTGGTCCTCCAAAGCAGAGAGGTGTGAACCAGCAGCACAATATTGCCTACCATCAGCCTCCTTTTTCCACTAGAGAGGGGTTATTTTTGTAGAAAATTACTATTTTTGTCAAAACAGTAATTTTCAAGGACTTTTTTGTTGTTCGGGGATGGAAACCTTCTGCAGAGGCACCGCTTCCCCACTCCTCCCCTCCTTGTCTTTGCCGTTATTTGCTCTATTTATTTACTGCAAAATTTGCTGTGTTGCCTGACATTTTTCGGTTATCAAAATATTTTGATTATGCGCAGGGGAGGGGGTGGGTTGATAGCGCGGCCGACATCTCGATAGAAAATTGCCTGTAAAATATTCTAACTAAATTCAGGGCGGGAGAGAGTGAGATACTCCAGCCTGTCCTAGGCAAACCCTTAGCATTGCTGCTGCGACCTGGGCCTGCGCAGAGCCCCGGGTCAGCTCAGACCCATTTCCCTGGATATTTCCAGCCCTTTGGGGTTCAAGAGCTTGGCTGGAGGGTGAGCTCTCCCCATGGATGCGTCAAATACAGCAACCACGGAAGGACGGCGGAGGAGGAGATGCTGCTGTGCGAGACACGACCTGAAGCTGCTGCGGAGGTTTTGATGCGGCGTGAGAGGGGACGGAGGCAGGACACAAGAAGCAGAGCTCGGAGGGGCGGGAGGGGAGTCGCAAAAAGGGCTGGAGCACTTTCCGCTTTGTTTTCTCTCGCTGCAAGAAGCAGCGTGGCTCTCTGTAGGGTAACCGCCAGCGCGTTGGCCGCCGAGATGTCTTCTGGCTTCGTCCTTAAGCAAGCACTATCGGCGGAAGATGGGCCGACCCGTGAGTGAAGAGCTGCTCGCATCTTGAAAGCAAAGCTGCTCTCACGCATCTGAAATAGCATTGAGAAATTATCTATTACAGCAGCTCTCAGGCGTCTGCGTGCAAAGCTGTTGAGTTTTGAAGATCAATATTTATTCAAACAGCATACGATGACTTTGTCTGCTGTTGCAATTTTTCTGTGTCTAAACAAGCTTGTCTTACTTCCCCAAAGCCAGCAGGCTTAAAACTTTTTCTGACTTGTGTTACCAAACTTGCAATTTGTCATTAATATGGTATTCTGTCAGAAATGCAGTCCTGTGGGCATGTACATGTAAATATTGTGCTCTCCTGGCAAAGCAAAATGTCATGATAGGATAATGTGTTATTTAATACAGAGCTGTAGATTAGACAGGGACATTTGCAATACAAACCAGTCCCGACATCAGACATTTGCAAAAGTCCTTGTTATGCTGATACAGTAGGAAAACTGATATTTCCAGCTGAATATTTTTTGTGTCATGCTCCTTGACCACCCCATGGACCTCTGCCATATGACACGTAGTATTAAATTATACCGTCCAAGAGTTATTTTGTACCATTCAAGGCAAATAGCCCCAGGAGGCAACCCTTAGACATGTGAGGAGTCTGTGAAACGGTAGGGTAGAGGTTGTCTTTAGATGCCTTGGCCCTCCTCCTAGGAACCACAGTCTGGCTCCTGGCTTTTTACCTGGAAGACATATTAATTCCTAAATGCCAGCTCCTAGAAATGGTGAAAAGAAAACCCAAGCAGTGAAGCTGTGCGTCTCTGAGAGCTGTCATCCAACGAGCTAGCAGGAAAACACGTTTCCCTGAGCCTCTGCTCACCCCATGGACTGCTCCTGGGCAGGCGCTCCCAGGAGATCCAGCTCCATTTCCAAAGCAAGCAGGTCCAGGGCCAGCCCAGGAGCACCAGGAGGGAGCTGGGGAGGCTCTCGAGCAGCCCCTGCCAGCGTGCTGGCTCCCTGCTCTCACGGCTGAGGTTTAAGCCTCTTGCCGTGATTTTCCTTGGGAGCACCTTGCCCTTTGCTGGCTGTAGGCAGCTCATTCTCATGCTGGGCACTGGAATGTGATTTCTGCCCTTCCAGCAGGCCTGGAGGTCCCTGGCAGAGGTTTGCTTTCAAAATTAAGGCTGGGCTTGTGGAGGACAGGAGCGAGGGTCCAAATGCTGGAGGGAGCCTGGTGGGTCGGTCCCGAGCACTCTGACTGCTGCCGTGTCCCTGGTTTCCCACCCTGGGAAGGAGCGGAAAGGCTTCAGGAAGGGTCACGCAGCAGATCTGTGGCCCTCCAGCCCATGACCACTTGCTTTGGTGGCTCTTGGACCCCCACCTGGGGGAAGTTTCACTCACGGGGCTTTTGGGGGAGCCAGCTCCCATAGTGGTCTTGGCTGCTTTTGAAAATCCCAATCCTGATTTTCATTGGCGACACCCATTTTCCCAAAGAGAAGTGTTGCTTTATAGCAAGGCAGCTTCGCGCGGGGACAGCAACGCCGTGCCGAGGCACCCGAGCCCGGCTGCTTGCGCTGCGTCCTGGGGGGAGAGGCAACGGCAGCAGCGAGGGCGCGGGTTGACCCTGCACCAGTTGTCCCGTAGCAGAGTGTTAACAGGAAGACGAGCATTGATCCTGGGGACAAACATTCATCAGGTTTCTAGATGGCCGGGGCACAATATACCTTTAAACATGCTTTTTACCCAGAATTACTCCGTACACTGAGTTGCACCTACTGCACAACAGAGTGTTTTCCACTCTGCGAAGGAAGATGAAGAAGCGTTGCTTGCACCGTAACATCAACGCTGGCAGAGCTCATGGGGAAGCACTTTATTCACATCTTCCCTCCTTCCAAAGCTTTCTGTCTCACGGTGCCTCCCCCTTGCAATAAGGCTTCAGGGGTGAATCTGGAATTTAAAGCCACGCAGGATCTGACTTTCGGTGCAAAACTGCGTGGAAATTAATTCAGCAATGCACAGTGCAGAAGCAACGGCAAAACAGGCTTCAGATCGTACTTCTCATGTTGTCCCAGGTGCAAAGAGGAGATGGTGCGTTGGGTATCGTGGGCGGCAGGCCAAAACCTGCATGCAGGATGGAGGGTGATTGCACCACCCACTGCTTTGCAAATGCACTTAAAATAGTGCCATTTGGGACAGAGGACCAGAAGAGGACAGGAGGACTGACACCAGGACAGAGGACCTGCCGCAGCTGGCCCACTTCCAGGGAAACCTAGTCATAGCTTTATGCTTTCCACCAAAACTGCAAACCATAGCATTATTCGTAGAGAAAGAAGTAGTATAAGGAAATAGTCGCTTAACATCATCGCTGGACTCTGTCTCTTGAAAGCTGCCCTCGTTCCTGGGGCTCGCGATGCCTCCATGTCTCCGTACCTGTGACCTGCCCTGGCTTGTGCTGCAAGGCAGCCAGAGCTCTGCGCGCAGGGCAAGGATGCAACGCAGCCGGGGAAATGAAGGCAACTTCTGCCCCGTGCCCGAGCAGGGGGCAGCCAGCGGGGCTGTGCGACCCCCGGGCGCCAGGGCCAGCCGCCGCTGAAATCCCCTGCGGGGACGGCTGTAGGTGCAAATGCGCTGGGAAAGGCGAGAGAGGAGAAAACGTGGGAGAGCAGGAAGCAGCAGGAAAATCAGTCTCACCCAAAAGGCAAAACGCCAAAATGAGACCACCCAGAATATGTTTAATTAGTACTTTTCCTAAATTAGTGCTTCTCTCCGCTCCCGGTGCTCATCTGCACCTTCATGAAATGTCAAGACAAATGGGTGTGATAACACGTTGCTCTCGGGAAGGGGAGAAGGGTGCAGGCAGCGAGGAGAGGGTGCGGGCAGTAACTCCGGGCTGCCCTCAGGATGGGGTGCAGGATCGGCCCCCACACCAGCTCCAAAGCCGGTTCTGCTGGGAATGGGTCTGGTTTCTAATGGTGCCAGTGGCGGGGGACACAACCAGGTGTGACGGGACGGAGCAGAGCTGCCTGCAGAAATGCACACGTACACCTGAGCTGCTGCATACCGCAGAGTCCCCATCCACCACGTGAGCTGCACAACTGAAAAAGCGCGTGCAGTCTCAGTTCACCCAACGTTATTTATTTCAGTGGATGCTGAAAAGTGTGAGAAATAAATAGTGCCTTTTAATGGGGCGGGCAGGGAGATCTCTGCTTGGAGAAGGAAAATCAAGCTCTTCAAAAATGAGGCCGTGCTCCCATCGGCTGTGGGATTGCAGCCGCGATGGTTTGCAGAAGGGCGATCTCGGTGCTTAGAGGATGGTTTATCGGCTGGGTGGGTGTCTCGTGGGTCGGCTCCCACCGCTGCACCCCGGTTGCAGCTGGGGAGGGCGGTGGGAGAGCCACGGCCGCGTGGCAGCCGTCGGCTTCCAGGGAGGTGGCTGCTAACGCACCTTCCCCACCTGCACGGTTGGGAACGGTGCAGCTCGGCGCGCTGCCCCGGCCGGACCCTGCCCGCGGGGATGCACGAGCAGCCCACGACGTGCCTCTTTGCGTGGTGCTCCTCACGCCCTCCTGCAGTGCCAGCGCTGGGCAGGGGCGAACCCCCCGGGGCTGCTCCTCCTGCCAGCGTGGCTCCCTCTCGCCCACACCGCATTTCACCTGCCGTCACGTCACCCGGCCTGTGACCGCCTCGCACGGCCAGCTTGGCTATTTGCTCTCCCGGATAGCTTCATACCCTCTGCAAATCGCGCATCCCCGGGGCAGCCGGCTCCTCAACCGGGGTTAGCTCAGCCCTGCTCAGCCCTTCCCGGCAAGCCCATCACCTGGGCAATGTGCGTCGCACGGTCCCGAGCATCCCGGCTTCACGGGAGGCGGGAGACGTGGAAACCGCAGGGAAGCAGGGCGGTGTAACCCACGGGGCGAAGCCGAGGAGGGAAGAAAGACGACCTCCTTTTTGTTTTCCAGTCTGATATGGGATTTGGGAAAGGTGGTGATGAGATGGTCTATTGGAGCCGCTGCCTTTTAGTTTAGTCTTTTGCACTGACTACATCTAATAAAATATGTTAATAAAAAAATAATGATTTCTGAATCTTGCTTCTGGGAACGGGATCTACATTTCTGTACTCCTTACAGGAAAGAAATCCAATTTTCTTTGAAAGAAAGAGAAATTTCAGCCTCTTGGGGAAAATACCTAACTGTAAAGAGACAGAAAAAAAAGCCCAAATTAGTTTCATGATGTCAGTAAATGATACCATGAATTGGGAAATCCATGAGTTTCGCTGAAACCAGTCACAGTTTCCACCTCCCCCTGCCTCTCATCTGCTTCAAAACACTTTGTTCAGGCTCGGGGCTGGAGGAGTGCAGAGGTAGCTAAATATTTCCACATCTGGTTCGGGGAAGATTTGGAAAAATGATTTTGCTGCAGAATTAACAACACTAATGGAGTTTATTTGTGTCTCTCAGTATGTGGCAATATATTGCAGCGTCTCTCCTGGAGCGCCTGCGTGCCGGGGCTGCTGGCCTGGCGCTAATCACTCACCTGCTCCTCGGAGAGGAAGGTTTGCTGCCTCCCTGAGAGATAACGGGGCTATTCCCGACATGGCAAAACTTACTGTTTCATTTTATCAGCCTCTGGTTGGGAAGGTTTCGCCATCCGAGCCCTGCTTCTACACTTTCACTTACTTCAGCTTTGCGGTTTCATGCACTGAAAGGATAGCAGCTGTCGATGATACCAAGGAAAGCTAACACAGGAGACAACTACATGTGTTTAACCATTTATTTGCATCCGCAAAATTGCTCCCAGAAAGCAGAGGGATCAGTTTTGAAAGTTGAGGGATTTCTTTCCGGAAAATATTTTGCCTAATGCGCTGTGCAAAGCGCAAGGGTTGATGATGAGGCTTCACCTGGAGAATGCCCCGTGGCGTGGGTCACCGGCTGCGCCCACCCAGCCCGCTGTGGCTCTGCAGCGGTCGGTCGGATGCGGAGTTTTACCTCCTCGCAGGCAAGGACCGATCTGCAAAATGCAAAGAAGCCGGTTCCTTTTTTCCTTGGGGATCATGGGTGGGTGCCCGTAATGACGGGTGGCTGTCCCCTGCCAGTGCTGCCAAGGCAGAGCAGGACA
This sequence comes from Theristicus caerulescens, assembly GCA_020745775.1. NCBI lineage: Eukaryota > Metazoa > Chordata > Aves > Pelecaniformes > Threskiornithidae > Theristicus > Theristicus caerulescens. Next base: position 21,990,780 of record CM036567.1, on the reverse strand, counting down.
CCTGAGAGGGACTTGGGCGGTGGGGTGGTGGTTAGATGGGAATAGTCCCGTGATGCGCGGAAACCAACTGTGAGCTCTGCACGAGAAGAAATGTCTGTGGGGCATCACCCAGCGCTGGCAGCTGGTGTTGGCAGAGGGGGGCTTCAACAGGGTGCCCCGCAGCGCGGTGGGTGCCTTGGGGCTGGGGAACAGCAACAGCTCGTGGTGCCGGTCACCTCTGGGCACCGGCCGTGTGGGTGGAAGGCATCGGCACGTACCGAAACCTCTGGACAGGTTTTGTTTTCTCCAGCAGTCGCAGTTTACACACTTGAGCCAGAGCTCACCTCCTCTCTGCCGCCTCTGCCGTCCCCCCGGGAGGGCAGCGGGCAGGGAGCCACCGCGCTCAGGAAGAGGCTTTGTTGCAGGGCTCAGCCATTGAATTCAGCGACTTTGAGAGAACCCCACACTTGTTTTAAAGAGTTATTGTTCGCTCTGGAAAGCAGCTCTGAAACGCCGAGTCTGCACACCCCAAACACCAGCGTGCACCGTCGGGAGCTGCCGGGCTGCTCGTTGAAGGCTGGATTTGGACCCTGCGTGGAGCTGCCCAGATTTTGGGGGGGTGGTGGCAGAGGCCGGGGTGCAGCGCGTGCCCGGCACAGCCTCCACGGTCGGCGATGCACAGGGGGTCGCTGCGGCTTCCCGGGGCGCGGTGGCAGTGCTGGGGAGGAGGCCGTGTGGAAAGGATAACAGCATTCTTTATTCCGCTGTTGTTCAATTTACCTCCTTTTCCTTCTCCCCTGCCTTGAAGCTCCCCAGCGTGCTGGGCTGCTCCTGGGGCACAGTGAGGGTTTCAGCTCGCTTGGGGCAGGTATTTCACTTCTTTCGCTAAGCAGCGGCTCCTCTCCAAGTCCCAGGAACACCAGGAGCATGTCTGAATCACGGCAGTGAGTGGGGCAGATGGACATCGCTGCGCGGACAGGGACGGGGCTGGGGACACGGGGCTTTGAGCTGGGAGGGCCGGCTGCGCGGCAGCCTCCTGCGCCGGGTCACCCTCTGCGATGTCTGGCTGAGACGAGGCAGCCTGAGCCATAACCGGGCTTTTATGGGGCCTTGGAGAAGGTGTCTTGGCAGCTGTCATTTACGCCGTGCGGAGTGCAGCTCCCCCACCTCCGTCCCTAGTTGGCAATAACCGCTAGAAAGCAGCCTTGAAACAACAACCAGCTTTCTAATAAAGCTGGCAAGTATTGCCAAGACAGAAAACGCAGGAGAACCGCATGCAATCATGGAGCACAGCCTGCAAACCAGACCTTGCACTGCAAAGTCCTAGCCCGATTTGGTGCTTCCCTGTCCCCTTCGGCAGGACGGTGGCTGGTGGCCACTGAGCCGAGCTGCAGCCTTTGCTCCGTGCTGGTGTCCTCCTTCTCCACCGGTGGCACGTTGGTGGCCAGCTGTACCCGTGCAATGTACGAGCGAGGCAGGCCGCCTCTGACGGTGGTGGCGTGTTGCACGGGTTACACAAACAGTGCAAGCTGTGGAGGCGTTGGTGCAAAAAGCTGCACAGTGTGGTTGTAAAAAATGAGTTGACAAATCCACAGTGTCCTGTGTGTGCCTTAATTTAATGAAGTGATCCCTGCAGTACCGGTCCAATTTGTCTAATCTTCGTCACAGCCATACACTGTAGTATCACTCCCAACAGTGTTTTTTCAAGATTTAATTTTGGGGAAGGTTTCTGTGCTGTTCCCGAGGATGCATGGCTCCTGCCTGGATCCTGCGATGCCCTGCTTGGTGCAATCCCAGCAGCACCCCTCTGCCCGGCTGGCACCGGGGACCCTCCTTCGCTGCAGAGAGACGTGCTTTGGGGTGCTGCTGGTTCTGGAGAGCAGGGGTGGCCCAAGGGCCTGGGGGTGCCGGAGCGGTGCCGGCCGTGCCGGGCTGAGGACCAGCAGAGGGAGCACAAGAGTGCAGAAATCCCACCCTGGACAAGGGCTCTGGCCGCACTGGTGTGCACTGGTGGGCACTGGTCCAGTGTGGGCCCTACGGCTGCTCTGCCCTGGGGGTGAGACACCCACCGCCCCATCCCGGAGTGGCGGGGCTCCCCAGGGTCAGCGAGCGCCGGTGGGACCTGCAGGGAAAGCACCGAGCGGCGCAGGCAGCCTCCATCCCTCGGGCCATCCATCAGCAGCCTCCCCGAGCCACATCATCTGGTGGGAGACAGCGGAGATAACGCGTTTCATGCTCAGGACGCAGCCTGTGCAGGCACTCTGCAGCTCTCTGTAAGGCACGGCACGGCCGGAGCTCTGCAGCGACGTTGCAGGCTCAGCAGGTTGCGTTTTCTGTCCCTCAAAATCGAGCCCTTCTCCGAACGCTGCCGGAGCCAGCAATCCCCTCCTGCCCCAACCCGCACGCCACTGGGGCTGGGGAGCGAGGCAGGGGGTACGTGCTGCACCCCGAAGGGCCACGCTGCCTCCGGGCCATGCAAAGGAGCTTCCAGCACCTCTGAGCCCAACTTGCTTTTGGAGTTCACTGGGAAAAAGACAGCGTGGCAAAGTCGGGGGGGTTATTTTTGGTGGAAAACTGTATTCGAATGAGAACAGAGCAGCCATCCAATTGCAGCCAAAGGACCTGGTGATATCCCTGCTGCGGCTTGGCGCTGCCGTTCTTGCTGCAACGCTTTTTTTGCCAGAGCCAAAGATACCGCAAGGCTCCAATTTACACCAGGTTATTCACATGGGGGGGTATCTGCTCTCGCATTTAGCGCCTGCAGCCTGCCTGTCTTCATCGAATAAGTTTCTGGCTGCATTCGCAATGCGATGCCCGTGCTGGGATCTCCTTCAGCACCCTGTGCCCGGCAGCGGCAGCAGGGCAGGTCCCTGCACCGAACAGGCTCTACCCGCGCCAGGCGATCAAAACAGGCTACCACAGGGGCTCACAAAGTAAAAAGACAATTTCCAGCACGTCACTGCTGGTGGTACAGTACCAAGGGCTGGTTTTGCTTGCTTGTCCAAGAAGAGGTGAATTCCACCCGGGAGGAATTCACTCCTCGCCTGTGCTAATATTAAAAACGTGCTGGATGGTTTAATTTTAGGCCCGGTTATCTTTCTCGTCGCAGAGTTTAACACAATTGCGTGGCAGGATGTCTGCAGAGGTCAGATGGGAATAATAGAGGTGTTAGTCACTCCAGAAAAGGAATTAAATCACACCGGGGAGTTTGCACAGTTACTCCTGGTGCTGCCACGGGGAGAACTGCTAGATCTTGTCTAACAAAGCTCCAGCATTTAGGAAAGCATAGCCAGCATTTTTCACATTTTTGGCTGCCTTTCGTAGCGGGGCAGTGGGTCCATGTCAGAGCTGCCATGGGGGACTGTCCCACCGGCGGCCGGGCGCCAAGGGAGGGCTATTGTCCCGTTCCGCGGGTGGGAAATGCGAGCATGGAGACACAGAGCTCGGCTTGGAGGCTTGCGGCGGCTGAGCTTGGGTCTCTGGGGGCCTCAGCCTGAGCCTTAACTACAAAACCATCTCTTGCAGTCTTCCGTGTGCCGAGCGATGGGTTTCAGAGCATCCCCCTCCCTGCTCATGACCCTTTGCAGGCAGCTTTCCTGCGCTTGCCGTGGGGTGTCCCTCTGGAAACCCTGCCACTCTCTCCAGCTTAGGTAACAGCATGGATGAACCTCTGTTGCAAAAGCTTGAGCCCCAGCCGAATTTCCCAGAGCCCAGCCAAATTTCCCAGAGCCCAGCCGAGCTGCGGCAGCACAGAGCCAGGCAGGGTCTGGCTTGCCCCAGCACCGATGCCCAGCTCCAGACCCTGGGGGCTGGTCCCTGGGGTGTGGGTGCAGGTGACACCATGCACAAGGTCCATGAAGTAAGGGTGACCTGAAGTCCTTCTTGGTCCCGAGGACATCCTCGGCTTAAAACACAAGCTGCAGAGCAAAGCGCGCGTCCGCCCGAAGCTGCTGCGGAGGAAAGGGAGTGAGCTAACGCCGGCGGGAGGGAATGGCAGTTTTGGAAATGTGTGAGTCATGCTTGGGGCTGACATTCAAGATAAAACGGCTGAGATGTGCAGGCTGTGCTGGTTTCCTCGGCGGCTCCTCGGCGGGCGAGAGGGCTCCGGTGGGTGCATCCTCGCGGGGCCCAGCCCTGCCACCCCGGGGCATCCAGCCACACAAGAGCAATTGTGGCTTTCTCGCTGTTGGGCAATGAAGGGAGCCTGAATATTGTTGTGGATTTCAATAGAAAATGCTTTCAGATTGAAATGACCTTGATTACAGCTGGTTGTATAATTTGATGTGAATAAGGTTCTGTGCAAGGTTTGGCATTTTCGTTTTCATTGCGTAATAATTAGTGATTACATTTTTCCAGTATTTCTCCTGTGCTCGTCCTGATATGAGCCTGAAATGCCAGCAGTGCGATGACAAGGACCAGCATCCATGCCAACTGGGGCATTATTTGCTTTCTATAGGCCAGGAACATCAAGCAACCCAGAATTGCTTCTCTCTCAGAAACAAACAACTCACTGATGCCCATTTGGCTATTTTTAATTTTATTAAGGGCTCTGCAAGTCCCCCTTGGGGGACAGATGCAAATGGGGAGAGGTGTTTGTCAGGCCTGCGCACGCTGTGAACAAAAACTTTCTGCAAACATGTATTCCCATGTAAACCAATTTATTCCCACAGTGTTCCTTCCCATCGTTATGGGATTATGGTTTTGGTAATGAAAATGAGGATGAATAGTCCTTGGTATTTACACTGACCATTTACAGAAGCAAAACTTCTTGCCTTCTGTGCAATTTCTGGCAAAAATGTGTCAACAGAATTATTTAACAAAACAATAAAAATCGGCGACTATTCATAGAAACGTAATTTAGATTCAATGCATCTTTTTGTGCATCATATGGATCTAAGGACACACACGGACTTGCACTGATTAAACTACAAATGTAACACTGAAGGTGGGAAAAAAACTATATAAGCACCAGTATGTCTTACTTTAATCTAGAATATGTCTAACTTAAATTGTTTGGGAGTGGGTTTTAAGTAAGCCACAAAAAAAGTCTGCTTTAAACCACCACGATCGTGTCTGTACAGGAAGCTGCATTAGCGTCTTTAAGCCGATGCAAATTTGCGTGCAGACTAACCCTGCGTGGCGTGTCCTTGTGGAGGGTCACTCTTCAAACTCCCAGCACGCTGTGCCTTTTGGGCTGACTGCAAACCAGGTCAGCACCAAGAGCTAGAGCAAAAGCTTGAAAAAATGGCAGATCATTAAGATTTGTCTGTGGCGATCAATGAATCCGGGACAAAAAAGTTGCACTAAGTCGTCGGCTGCAGTGAATTAATCACCCGGTATTTGCTCGTTGTTCTGCTTCCTCCATTGGGTCTCACTGAATAGGAGCATTCACAGGAACTTTATAGCATTTATATGAACTTTATAGATGCATATAGCATTTATGGGAACTTTATTTTTTAGGTGAAACATGGTTTCTTTGAAGGATAACTATGAATTGCAGTCAATAACACCAATGACTTCAAATCCTTGCTCTGACCGTCATTGTGGTGGGTTGGCTGCCACGAAGACGAGCCTGTTGGATGTGCTCTGGATCTGCTCAGGCTGTTGTAAAGCACCAACGGGGCTCTGGGACCCGCTGCTGCTCCAAACCCAGCAATGCAAAGGGATGGCTCCAAGTATCCGCATGAATCGGGTGGGAAAGACGTTGCCGGAGCATCTCCAATGGGGCATCTCCAATGGGGCATCTCCAATGGGGCATCTCCAGGGGCTGCGCTGGAAGATGGGCTTGTGCCTTCCCGGCACAGGCAAATGCAAACGCAGAGCTGGGAGGTGGATTTGCAGCAGCAGAGCCCTAGAAGAAGGGCTCGTCCCACGCAGGGGTGGAAGACAAGACCCGCCCGGCTTCTCCAGCCCGGACCCAGGGGAGTCCAGCCGGCTCAGCTGAAAATGCTAGTGCATATTTATAAACAAGAGCAGGCTGGAGGGATGACATGGCTCTATTTACCCCAGTGGCATGTAAAAGTAAACACCCCAGATGAGTTGATCATTAACTCGCCTCCCCTGCTTTGCTTTCGTGCCTTCTTATATGAATAGAAACATTCCCCCTCGACTCTTTTGCTCCGTCTGTTTTTGTTTGCTCTATCTCCACAGGGCTGATTTAATAGCCCTCCTTGAACTCAGGGAAGGCTATCATTTGCTTGCAGATCAACACAATGCTGGCTGCCTTACATCTGTAAAACCCCCAAATTCTGCTTTACGATTGAGATAAAAATCCTCCTCTCAGTTTCTGAAAACAAGCAGCGAAAATTTGCGTGGTTCGGGACCGTCCCACAAAACCCAAGACTTTACTGAGAGCTTGGGAGCAAGCCAATTTGATGCATTAATGTCAAGAAATAAATCACATAAATAAGAGATAAGCACATGTTTCCCCCAAGCAAATAGAGGCCACTTGGCTGTGAAAGGCACATCCTTCTCAAATAATGAGTGGGAGACTCTAATTCCATGCTTGCGGTCGGTGTTTCTTTAGGGGCTTGCAGGCTGCGAGTAGAGGAGTAGCTGAGCGTTATCAGCCATCTCTTGAAAGCCTGTACGTCTCGCGCAGCTCACATAGCTAGCAGAAAACTCAGCGTAGACTATTTTCCCACCCACACACTTTCACAAGGAGTCAACGGCGCCACTACTGCACAGGTCTTGTAAAGGGTCAAGGATTTATTTTTCTTGAGCGAGCAACAAACTTCTTTTTCCACCAGCAATAATATTTTGTGACAGCGAGGCACCATCCCTAGGAAACAGTAGTCTCGGATCCAACAGATGCTGAAACTGCAGGCGTGCTGCTGGGCGAGTGCCCGACCTTCGGCGGCGCGCAGAAATCCCTCCTTTGCACCGGGTAAGGTTTCAAAGACAGGTGCTGGAAAGGTAGGAAACACCTGAATTGCTGCTTGCGAAATCTTCATCTACCTCCTTCAGGTTTCATTGCATGAGATTCGGTAATGAGGGCTTCCAGGCAGCTCCAGGGATGCTGCCTGGGGTGTTGGGAGGGACAGACCGATGGGGCCGGTCCAACGCCCGGCACCAGTGGGGCAGGAGGGGTCCCAGGTGGAGGCTAACAGGTACTGGCAGAGAGCGAGGGGGTCCGGATGGGAAATTAGGCAAACAGTCTATGTTACTCTGCATCCACCTTGATCTCTATTTTCCCTTTGGACAGTGAAAAGCCAGGGGTTTCTGTATGGAGAAGCCACACGGGTGAGGTCTGGTGCAGGCTTCAGCCAGAAGCTCGAGTGCCATAAGTTGACATAAGCAACAGCAGCAGCAAACTCTGGTTAATCTGGAGTTTAGCTTTTGCAGCTCGGGAAGGAGTTTCATGAAAACCCAAACCAGCCAAGTCAAATCAAGGCAAGTTACAGATGCTCCTGAACAAGCACCCACGAACTTGGTAGCCTGACTCTGCTAAAATTAAGCGCCCTGAGATGAGCTGCTCTTCTCTTTGCACAACTAGCACTTTCCTAAACTTGTCTTTTCTTGATTTTCCTCCCTCCGCAGCATCCTCAGAGCCGAGCAATGCTGCAGCTCCCCAGGGCCGCCCGTCCCTGGCTCCTTCCCGGGCAGCCCCGTTTCTGCGGTGCCCCCGCGGTGGCCGGGGCTGTGCTCCTTGGCCCCGGCGTTTCTCCTCTCCGTCCCCGCAGCCCTGTCGCAGCCTCTCACTTATTCTGGACCATATTGGCAGCTGGCTTGATTCTTGCAGAGCTACCAAACCACATTTCATGAAGATTGATCACAGAAGCCATTGTTGTCCCGTGTTAAGCCATTTATTTGCTGGTTAATCCCCAGGGTCTCTCTGGAGGGAGAGGGGGAAAGTGGACAATAACGGGAGCGAAGGGCCCCTGCTCCGCGCAGGCTTTCTCAGGGATGCGAAACCCCTGGCTAACCACAGCGTGCTTCCACCCAGACACCGGGCTATTTTTAGCGTAACATTTCTTCTGGGTTACTGTTCCCTCCACTCGCAGCCCAAATGTGCTCTTGGGAACTGACTGAGCATTGCCGTCGCAAGTGGCCCGAGGCGGGCGGGTGGCACGGCTCTTCCCCGCATGCCGGGCATCCATAAGGATGCGAAATCAGGGCCAGGCGGCAGATCTGACAGCCTTACCTACAAAGGGCTCTTCAGGGCATCCTCTGCTGGGCTCTGGGCCGATAACTCAATTATAGCACCAGGATGGGCATCTGCTGCCCTTCTTTCTCTGTTCGGGCTCCTTCGAGCTACCAGCGCTGCATGCAGCTCCCGAGCTGCGAGTCCCTCGTGCTGGACCTGCAGGGCTGGACAGGCGTGGGGAGCCAGCTCCTGCTCCTCCTCCAGCATCCCTGTTTGTGCAGGGATGCTGGAGGCCCGTGAGCGACACGGAGCTGAGCCGTGCTTGCTCTCGGATGCATCGCCTCGTGCTGTCAGCTCATGTCACACCTACGTTGTGGCAGCTCTGCCATTGCAAAGGGTATATAGGAAAAAACAGGGGTCTAAAAAGTGACGCACCATTGCTCTGCACCAGCTCTTTTCATGCTCTTTCCCCATGGGCAGGCAGGGAAGTACAGGAAAATGCGTTGACTCCTGCTCAACAGAGCGGCCCTGACCCCAAAACCAGCCCCACATTTCGATTCCCAGCCAGCCCGGCCTCCCTCGCCCCGGCTGCCGGAGCCGCCCCTCCTCAGGGGCTTTCCCCATCGCCTGGACCCGTCTTCTTGGGGCACCGTTGCTCCTGCTCATGGGGTCCCAGTGCGCAGGGACAGGAATTATTGGACTGCCGACCCTGGGACACAATCATGTCCTCCAAGGTAAACAGAAGAAGATAGGGAATAAATACTCTATTATAATGTTTGTTAATGGAGACAGAGGTGATAACCGCAGCAAACAGCGTCTCCTTTGGGGAAGAGAAGGGTTTCTGCGCAGGGCTGGGGTGCCTTTGCACGCCGGGTGCTCCCCGAGAGGTCTGGACAGTGCTTTCTGCCAGGACACTGCCGGTGAGCTCTGCCGCGGGCATTTGTGGGCCCGGCTGTCTGTTCCTGCCCCTGGACTGGGAACATTTTAAACAGGAGACTGAAGAGTAGCAAATAATGAATACCACACTCCGGTCTGAGTTTTTTGGATGAATAATCATTGGTGTTGAAATATATGAGACTCTGTGAGTCTGGGCTCCAAGTGTTTTCACCAGTACCCAGCGGTTGTCCAAATACAAACAATGAATAACAGGAACCACAGCAAACGCAATGTGGGGAAGGGGAGCGCTGGCTTTGCTCTGTCTCCCCTCTCTGTCACCAAGCAAGGGGACAGGGACCCATCAGATGTCTCAGGGATGCTGTGGCCATGGCATGTCCGGGCCACGCCAAGGGTGTTTTGTGCCCAGAGCCCTCCCCGGTTCCCAGTCCCTCTCCCCGTGCCTGCCCCTTCTGCTGCTGGCGGGCTGCAAGCCCGGGTGCGCTGGCTCCGAGGGGCTCCCGGCCACACACAGCCCTGTCCGTGGCCAAGCGCCATGTCTGGGAATCAACCAGAGCTTTTTCCATTAAGAAATAGCCTTGGGAGCCCTCGGCCACGGCAAGACGGCTCATGCTGCCTTCAACAACCTTTGGAAAGGGTCTGTAGCCAGCCGAGTCCTGAGCTGCCAGCTCCAACCAGAGAAGTGGGTTAGCAAAACAAAGACAGACGGCAGGAGTTTAACTCGAGCGCTTTTTCATTACCGCTATCGTGACGCAGCCGTCGGGAGCGTCTCTGCTGCCTTCGCTGTGAGCGGAGGGCTGGGCTCCCTCACCCCGGGCTCGGTGGCACTTCCCTGCTGGGGCTGGGACCAGTCTCTGCGTACACATCTGTACTGGGGGTAGTGGTGCAGGGGCTGCTGTGTTCAGAGAAGAAGGGAGGGCAGGGGATCCCATCTGCAGGATAAGAGCCCTGTCTGAGCCACGTCCTGCAGGGAGGGGGAATGAGATGGGGCAGGGAGGGAGGGATGCAGCGAGGTGATGGAGCGGGTGGGGATGGGGCTGCATGGAGCCAGGACTCAGCACCCATGAAGTGATCACGGTAGAAAATCTGCCGTTCCTCAGACCCCAGCATCAGCCCTGACTACGCAGGTCTATTGAAAGACTTCGCTGGGATCGCGCAGGGACCACCCCACTTCTCAGGGCACAGAGGTGTCCAGGCTGGTGTCTGGGCTTAGGGTGGGCAGCTAAGGGGTCCCGGACCTCATGCAGCACCCACAGCGCCCGGTCGCACACACTGCAGGGGATAACTGCACCGGCCGTCCTGCTGCCTGCTGCCCTGCAAGCCGAGGGGCTGCAGCCCCTGGAGCTGCCCATCTGCAGCTCCACATTCCTCACCCCTTGCCCTGGGCTTTGCCCAGGGACAAGTCTGCAGTGGGAGATGTGTCACTCGTTCTTCAGACATCGCTGGTTCAGCCAGCGTCCCCTCAGTCACACCTGGGGTCAGTCGGAGGCTGATTTAAAATCCAAATCATCGCTAGATAAAAGCGAGAGGGATGTATCAGCGACAACATGAGAGCGATTCATTCCTTGCATGGGTGGAGAGAAAATACGTCCCAGGCAACATCTGGTTTCCTTCAGCAATTTAAATGGCTCTCTTGATGTGAGACGAATACGTCCCCTTACCGGGGAGCACGGCACTGCACTTGCAGGGCTTCTCCCTCTTCCAAGCCTGGCTGCTGCAGAAATGCAGGCAGGCAAAAATGTCCGGGGTCAGGAGTCACCAGCATTTGGTTTTTAAATAGTTTGGCTATTTTAAATACTGACAGTGTTTGTTTGTTAGGCCACAAGCTTTGCACAGCCTCCCCCTCCCAAGCCACCTGAAGCAGAGCAGCCGGCCGCTGGCACGGGCGCTGCTGGGTGGCATGTCTGCCAAGGGACACGGGAGCCGTCCCCACCCGCCACCGCGAGCGGCATCGCCGCAAGACCTCGGCCAGAGCCGCCCCAAGCGCTGGCTGCCGGGTAGGAGCCTCGTGTCGCTGGGTTAGGTGGCCCCAAGCGACACCTGGCCGCGGGTTTTTCTTGCCTGTGTTTGAGTCGCTGGTTTGTGCCGGTCGCTGTTTCTCTAGGTGGCTGTGCTGGGTGATTTCAGCTTAGCCAGCAAACTTTTTGTTGAAACATCAGCTGTACTAAATTTGTACAAAGCAATTCTCATGCTGTCCAGATGCCACTGCTTCTAAAAATAGTCTGGTCTAGTCCATTTTCCCAGCTTCTTGCCTTTTATCAGTAATACTTTTAATAGTCTTTGCAATATTTTAAGGAGTCGTTTGTCCATGTCAGGCCAGCAATTACTGGGAACAAGAGTCCTTCCCAGTTCCCCCGTACTCTCATTCATGCCCTACACAAAAAAGACCATGAAGAAGCTCTTTTTTTGCACTGGAAAACAGAAGTTTTGGGTGCACGCTCACAGAAGCTGTGCCGTGTTGGGCTGAGTCCAGGCTTTCCCTGCAAAACTCCCCAGCACACAGAAGCCGTGGGTCCCTCCCTCGGCCCTGGTGCAGCACCTGGAGTGGGAGCAGGACGTCCCTGAGGGTCTTCAGTATGGTGGGTTGTTGTCCAATGTGGCCAGGAGATGGAGAGCCATAGGATGGGTTGGGATGGGGTGAGATGAGATGAGATTGAGTGGGATGGTGTGGGATGGGATGGGGATGGGGTAGGAGGGGGCGGGATGGGGTCCCAGGCCAGCAGCCAGGGGCAGTTCCCTCCTGCTGCCCCCTTGGTGGCAAAAGCTGCGGCACACGCTTGTGCCTCAGTTTCCCCATCTCTCAGCGGTATGACTGTGCCGTTTGAGAGCCTGGGGGCTTTGCGGCTGGAGGCCACCACATCAGCAGTGCTGTTATGAGTACCAGAGACAGATACTATCTGTGACGCTATCTTGCTTGCTAATATTTTATTTCATGAAAAATTTATGCCATTTCTGAAGCATTTCTGCAAACACAAGCAGCTTTTAAGGACATTGGCATCATTCAAGTATCCAGCAACGTTCTTGAACATTGTGGCTTTTCCTGTGTTTATTTTTCCTCCTCCTGGACCTTTTGCTCAGCAGACGGGCTGGGTTTTTTTTCTTTTGGCTCTGCCTGCCTGAAGCAAGCATCCCAGGAGGTGCAGCATTGGCAGAACCTGCGTGGGGCTGTGTTGAAACCCCGGGGTGGTTGTGGGGATGCCCTGGGGACCAGGAGGAGATGCGTGTGCCGGGGCAGCCAGCAGCCCTGCTCACGCTGGCGGCAGAAACAGAAACTTGAATTTCCTCGGCGGAGGGTCGGTGGGACCCACGGTATCACCTCGGCCTGCTGGGGCAGGCGAGCAAGCAGGGACACCCCCCCCCGGGCCACCCTTTCCCAGGGCTGCTTTGTGCTTTGGGGTCTCGGTGTGTCTGCCAGCCAGGGTGAAATGACCCCGAGAAATCCCAGGCAGTCGGCTTGGAAAATCCCAGGGAGTTTGATTTACTCGCAGAACATGTTTGCGTAACAATACAGTGGAGGAGCCCTATTTTTGGTACAATGCGTTGCCCGGCGTGCCAAGATGTGCTGATAGTCCCCGGCTCGGGCAGGCACCAGCACAGCCACGCTGGGGTCGTGCCCACGCTGCTCGCTCTCGCCCTGTGGCCCCCGGGCAAAGAGGGGTGCCTGGAGGGCTGGGGGGCACAACGGGCTGCCCAGCCCCTGGCAGGGACCAGGGCTTGCACGGCTCCTCGCTGGGCTGTAAAACCTTGTGAGCAAAAGTAATTGGCATTCAAGGTATGGGGCACGTTACTGAGCCAGCTTTCGAGGGGATGGCTGAAGAGATCATTGGAAAAACACCAAATGGTTCTTCAATAGCAAATGCTGGGAACTGGTGGGAAATAATGCACGGTGGGTGGAGACTCTGTTGGGCTCTGCCTTGTAGGAAACCCTGCTGCATCCGAAATGCTTCACCTGCAGCCTCCACACCTGGTGTAGCTGTTTGCTTGAGTCACGTTCGGAGATTTTGGTGTGGAAAAGAGCTTTGCAGCACCCCAGCACCAGCCCTGGCAGGCGGTGCCCCGCGGCAGCTGCTGGGTGAGCATCCCGCTCTGGGCTGCCCCCCGCCTCCGCTGCAGCCATCCCGGGGCAAGGCTTGTTCCCAGAGATGCTGACCCCGGGCAAGGCTTGTTCCCAGAGATGCTGATGGGAACTGCTGAGCTAATTGCAAAGACAGTTGCTAACGAGCACGTCGGGCTGCAAACGCCACTTCAGGGCTGGCCCGCACTGGCACAGCTCCTCTGAGGGTGGCCAGCTCCTTCTGGCCGGGGACAGTCCTGCTGCCCGTGGGCTGGAGCGTGGCCAGGTGACCCGGGGCTCACCGGCAGCCCTGGCGCAGGCGGCTCGGGCCCTGGCAGAGGCCGCACAAGTTATTTCTAGCCATCCCTGCTGCGGAGCAGGGGAGCCAGGAGACACCCCTTTGCCTCTGGCTCGGCAGTCCTGCTTCTGATTACTGCTGGCCTGAAATAGCTGCTCCCCGCGGGACGGCTGCGAGGGCTCGCTCTGCTCTGGGCGAACGGGAGCGGCCGCCCCCGCAGCCCCCGGGCAGAGGCCAAATACGCAGCCGCTGGGAGCCTCCTCCGTGGCGTCCCAGGAGGGCGATGGGCGCCTCGAAGAATCAGTGCAGGGGGAGAGCAGGGGCAGGGGCTTTCCTGCCGCACAACCAGCGTCAGCCCAGCGAGCCCTGAGGTTGCATTCGTGTCTCAAAGCGTGATGGACCAAACCAGGCACACCTGGAGAGGTGGTTTGGGAGAGAAGCGTTAGTGTTCCTCCAAGTGCAGCAGCATCGCTTTGGCTGTGCAGCTGCACTGGGCTCATGCTGAGACCCTCCGGCAGCAAAGCTCTGCCTGTCCTCTTTGCGGGTGAGCCTTTGGGGCCGATGGACACCACCACGCACCCAGGTACCTGCTCCTCCAGGCTGTCGGACACCACTTGCCTGCCTGATAACTGAAATCCTGGTTGTGTCCTTCCCTGGCAAAGGCACCGAGCAGGCCTGTGTCCTGCCCGCCCTCCCGGCAGCCACGGTGCCGCTTGCCGCGAGCATCCGCAGCATCACAGCCCTGGCGCTGATGTTACCAGTGCTGGGGTTTGGACCATTTCGGGGACTGGGATGGGCCTCTCCAGTGGGCGATTTGGCCTGCCGGGATCGGCTTGTATGTGAACCAGCATTAAGATGGGCCAGCTCTGCCGCACGGGCATGGATGCTCACGCGAGCTGTGCCTAGGAAGGTTCGCAGGGGCTCGGTCAGGGTGTGCAGTCCTCTTTGCCCGCCCGGGTCTCCTCTGCGGGAGCCGGTTCCCCTACGCTGCCTTTTATTCTCCTTCTTCTCACCGGCTGCTGGGAGGACGCGGAACAAACAAACGCGGGAACAATGCTTTCCAGGAACCGCGTGCTTCCTCCGAGAGCCCCACGGTCGGGGTTACGAGCGCCGCAGAAACACCCCGTGCTCGACAGAGCTGGAGCAGTGAGCATCCCATCAAGCTGTCCTGCAGGCATCTTCATTAAAAAAAAAACAACAACAAAAAAAAAGGTTTGCGACTTATTCCCCATCCCCCCAAAAGAGCTTTTTAATTTCCAGCAGCCTGTGGGGGTGCCGGTGCGAGGACCAGAGCACTTGTTGGTGTTTCAAGGAAGGCTCAGGATGCGCTGATGAAGCATTCGGACTTTGGGTCTTACAAACTGGAGGGGAACATGCGTGGCGAGAGGCTTGTTTCCATAGCTCCTCCAAAAAAATCCCTGCCAGGGTGCATTTGCAGAGTGGGATGCATATAAACTATCCATAAATAAGCTTAACATTAGTGAGCAGGTGGAACAGGGCAGGGTTCAGGAAATTATGCAGAGAGAGTAGACAAAGAGCCGGGCTGCAATTGCTCTTTGTCTAGGGGAGCCGGGCTCACTTTCTGCAGTCACAACGAGTTAGCGCAGGGCACAAAGGCGGGCAATTTCAGATTTGATTAAACTGTTTGACAGCATTCATATGTTAAATGATTATATGCTACTATCTGCTGCTACAGTACGCATATCTCAGGAGAATCCCAAATGAATCCATTGAGGCCGGAGTGTAGTGTAGCAGGAGATGTAATTAATAAGCTAAACAAGAGGGGGGAAAAAAGCAAATTTGTTGTGGTTTTTACCCAGTGACCAGGCACGTTAAGTCAAGAAGAGATGAGTAACATGGACGAACACAGATGCACGTCCTGGCATTTGGAAGTCTAATCCAGATGCAAATATTTTAGGCAGGATCCCATCTCCCATCTTCAAAACTTCGAGAGCTGCGCAGCATCCCCCACGCCGGCAGATGCCTGCGGAGTCAGGTCAAGGCTGCTCAAAGGCATTCCCAGCGTAAGGATTATTTTGCCTTTATGCTTGCTGCCCATTCAGTCTTTTGTGAGATGCCACGAGGAATTGAATGACATTCGAAACAGGAGCGAGGATTAGAAACCCCCCTGTGTCAGCCGCACAATGTCCGGGCGGAGGAGCTGCGGAGGATGCTGCGAGGCCGAGGCGACGCACAACCACACGCCAAAAGATGTCTCTGAAACATGAGGTTTCCCGGCAAAGCTGCATGAATTTGCTTGCTCGGCAGCCCCAGCCCGTGGGAGAGGGGCAAAAGCCCCTTTTGCCAGGTGAGAGGATGCTCAGGGATGGCTTCTGGCTGGGTGTCTGCTCCACGCAGGGCTGTGGACGCGTGGCCTGGGTCACACCAGGACCACGCAAACACCTTGGCCCACAGAAATGTAATGGCAAACAGAGATGCCAAAAACGCTGGTGCTGCTGCTGCTGAAGTATCTGCAATGACTCCTTACGTCTCCCTGCTCTCCAGGGGGAAAAAGGTGGCCGGTCCCTGCCCGGGGCTGCAGTGTCACCCCAGGCTGCCTCACGGACGGCGACGGTGAGAGGCAGGGTGATGTGCTCCTTTGCCGTGGCCCCGTCCAGGTGCGGACAGACCCCGTCCTTGTGTGCACAGGCATCAAGCAGAGCAGCTTGCCTTGGCTCCGGATCAAAATCACCATAGGAAATGCAGAATAAAAGGAGTTAGAGAGCAGGTTGCAAAAGCTGCCTCTATGCAAGTAGTTTAACAAGAAAAAAAATAGCTACAAGAGGGATGGAAGGAGGGACTGGTCCTTGGCGGTCCTGCTGGGTCACCGGGCTGGCTCTGTCCCCCGAAGACCATCAGCAATAGCCGTGTTTCTTCCTCTGGGTCAGTGAGATGGGCGAATGAAGCTGTCCATCGCGGGCATTTCTGCTGGTAACGGTGAGCCCCAGGAGAGCGGAGCAGGTTCACGCTTGCCCTGTTTTCTTATGGCCACCAGCAAGCCCAGCCAGCCCCAGTGCTGGGGGTTACAGCCCTGGTGTTACCCATGACGAGCCTGTCCTTGCTCTGCGCCCGCTGCAGCCCGACACAGGGTGTGGAAACAGCCAAAACCAGCTTTTTTTCCAAGAGCGCCTGCTGGGGAGCAGCTTGCATGCGGGCTCCAGCCCTGGGTCACCCCCATGTCACCCTGCGTCACCCTGCGTCACCCCACGCTCCTTCCACGCTGGCAGCTCTGGCTCCGCTGCCCCGGTCTCGCTTGGCTCCCGCACGTGTGCCGGCTCGGTGCTGGGAACGGGATAAAACACGGCGCAGAGAAACCCAGCCGGCCAGAAAAGGCAATCATGCCTGCAGCGGTAAGGAATTAATCAAGATCGGTGCTGATAAAGCAACTGGCAGCGCTGACGCTGACGGGGAGGGGTTGAGCTTCAGTTCGGGGAGGTGATGAGTGGCAGCAGGAGGTGAGCGAGCAGGCAGCGGGCTGCCAGGTCCTCTGCCTGCAGAGCCGACCTCGGGCGTCCCCCTCCCTGCCACGGCCCTTCCTGACCGGCATTGGCACGGAGATGGGAGCCGTCTCCCTTACGTTGCTATAGCCATAGCATACGTCTCAGGCTGCGTTCACAAAGCACCCTCCAGCTGCACTGTAGGCATGAGATGACGTGAAACAGCCGGCTCTGCCGGCTTGGGATGCCCGAATGCCTGGCGTGCAGGTAAAATGTGGGTTACGGGGGGCTGCGGAGGAATTGCCCCAGCTCCCAGGCCCCGGAGCAGAGCGGGGTGGCTGCCCCGGGAGCTACACCCCTGCAGACACTGGAAATTAATTCACCAGCCTCGTTACGCTGATGGGCAGCTGCCAGGTTTAAGTTACTTGCAGAGGGATTCACCCAGGGCTGGCTTAGAAACGCATCTGTGGCCAGATCCAAAGCAAGGTGCACAGCAAGGCGTCCTGCAATGTCACCCTGTCACCAGCCTGCCCGGCTCCCGGCAGCACTTTGCAGCACATTCAGGACAAGATTTCCCCCAAACCTTTTAATTCCCATTCCACTATTGCTAACTCTCTTCTCCCAAAGCATTTCCCCCTCCCTCCAAAAGAACAAAAAAGAAATCCAAAAGTGCATAAAGACTTTTATCTGGAGACAGAGGCCCTCGGAGAGCGGGGAGGGCAGGCCACGCGGGGAGCCACGGCCGGGCTGCCTGGCTTGGCGCGGGGCTCGCCGGCACTCACGATGCACCAGATTGCAATGAAAGGTTTTATTGCCCAGTCATCTAGCCCGTATCAGTCAACTATTTGGCTGAAGGAGAGGCATCCATTCAAAGCCAGTTTACAGCAGAGTCTTTATTTTTATTTTAAAAGCATCTGGAAATTAAAAATCCCCTTTGGCGCTCGTCCACTTTGGAGAGAGAGCCAGGCCTGTCGTCTGGCCAAGCAGCCCTGCTCTAGCTGAGTTGGGTGGATCCAGCGCTGGGACGTTTTTCTAACTCGAGCAGACACGGGCTGCTGGCTTCCTTCCAGCAGCTCCACAAACTTCCCACGCCGAGCATCGGTTTGGTCCTCGCGCTGTACGTGTGACACCGTGTGCGCATCACTCGGATCCGTTCGGGGTGTGCCATGCCCGGCCCCGTGCTCCTCCCCAAGCCAGGGACGTTTGTTGGACAGTGCCTTGGCCAGGGCAAAGAGCAACAGGTTGGTTGATGCACGTAGGGTTTGCCCCAGGTGAATGGCACCAACGCAAAACGTGGGTTATTTATTTCCATTTTGGGGTGGCTGCAGGTCTGACAGATGTTGGTCACCCCCAAGAACCTGTCCCCATGGGGAGGGCGCGTTGCTGCCGCCTCCTCAGCAGCACGGCAGGAGGTGACACTACCCAGGGCCGGCTGAACCTGGCGATACAGGCATGCAGAGCTTAGAGCAGAGCCCTGGGAAGTTCTCCACGAGCAGTGTTTTACCCCAAATCCAGGACGTTTCATTTAACTCCTTCCTCATCAGGCTGCTAAACCCCAGCTGGGTCATCCCTTGGGTCAAGGCGTGCTTTGGAAAGAGGAAAAAATCCCAAAGAAGTAAATATGTGGCTGTGTGCAGTTACAGTTGTGTAGACCCGTTTTTCATCCTGCAGGCACTGGAAATCTCCAGCAGCACCTCTGGCTGCCCAGCCCCTGCGTCCCTTCACCGTGACTCTGCAGCGGGAAGGCAGGTTGCTCTGAAACAAGGCAGAGGACAGAGCAATAACAAGGATTTATCTGCTCTGTGCTACAGAAGGAAAATTGAGAAGTCCCTGCCCCACAGCTTGGGATTGCCACTGTGGAGCATTGAAGGTGCTGAGCGCATCGGCTGCAACGCAGGACAGCATCTCTTATCCAAAAAAGTGGGTGAGATGAACAAACGTATGTGCAGCTGGAGGAAGAGTTGAGGTTCTCCAGATACAGCTTTTGCCTACGTCCCGCTGAGTGCCTGGGCTGCCCTCCTCCCCCTTGGGCTGGGTACCCCACGACCCGGGGTGGCCGCAGCGGTGGTGTGTTACCCTCTGCTTGCATCCGCGTCTGGAGGAAAGGAGGATTACTGCTTGTGAGCGTCACCGATGTGTTCTGGCAGGAGAGGAAGGCAATACCCCATCAGGCTGGGGAGCGGGGATCAAATGGACATGGATCCATCACCCCTCAGCCTTCCCCTCCCAACCTGCCCCAGCCCACCAGCTCCCGCTTCCAGGCACAGCTCCCATCTCTGCTCCAGCATGCGGGGAGCCGCAGTGATGGGCTTTCTCTTCTCCCTCCTGAAGTCCTGCTCTTAGCTAGTCCTTACCAGGAAAGACCACTTTCACCACTCGCGCAGGCCAGCGAGGGCCAGGCACCGGGAGACACGAGCAGAGACTCTTCTCTAATCTTAGCTAAGCTCTTGCAAAGCCCTACAGCAACGTACACAAACGTGACTTTTTCAGAGGCTCATAAAACTGAAACAACCATGGTCAGATCCTTATGGCAATGGCAACGCGCCCGTCTTTAGCACAAAGCCTATCTTTCCCCATTGGATTTCAAGTCCTTGTTTCAAAGTATGGAAGCATTAGATCCTTCCAAAGAAAGGATTTCCTGAATTATTCTAACACTGAAAAAACAATGTATTCTTCTCTGCCCTGGCTCTCGCAGGCAGTTGAAGTGCTTGGCTGAAATTTTCTCAAAAAAAAGAAAAAGCCAGACTCAGGACATAAGAACAAGATCTTGCACTTAGAAGGGACAAGCAACTTCCAGAGCAGGCTGCGCTACCAACTCTGCCTCTAATAATATCTGCCAACTTTGTGAGCATTGTACGTTGTTTAAAGAACCTAATCACGTTATATATTCCTTTTGAAGTCAGACAACTTTGATTTAGCAATGGCTTCAGAGCTTTGAAAACCCCAATCTTTTCTAGTTTGTCTTCCATGATGGTTCCTTACCTGTCTCCCATCATTGAATAAATCATTCTAAACGTAAACCAGATGCCTGATGCTAACAATAACTTTAGAGAGCCCTGCTTCCCCTAAGATGTATGGGCAATGACTAACACACTTTTAGCCTCCAGACTTAATTTAAAGCATTCTGAAATTGTGCACTGGTGAGATGAAGGCTGCCCGAGACAACAACTTTTACATCAAAAATAATCTCTGTCTTTAGCAGCAGCAAAGTCAAGATTGTCCTCTTTCATCCCTGGTGTCTCAGCCTGCCATGGGTGCTCTGCACGCCGTGGGTTGGACTTAACATGAATTCATGCCTGAAGACGTTGGAAAAGGAAGACCTTGCACCACCTTAAAGAAAATAAGGTGCCTGTGTGTGTTCAAAGGCATGGGAGCAGCGGCTCATGCAACGTGCGGTGAGCATGCAGCAGCCAAGCATAGCTCCTTGCAGCAAAGTCGGCATTATTTTCAGCTGAGAGGTGACAGGAGACAGTGCTGAGTCTCCAGACACGATGGCTCTCTCTGGCGGGAGCAGCAAGCGGTTGAGTTGACCTCAGCCTCTGCGTCGCAAACTGAGCTGAAGCGCTGTGAAGCCTGGAACTCACCTTGCCGGCAGACAGATCACCAAGGCGTGGAGCAGCTCAGGGAGATGTGCTGCTGGAAGATGGAGCGTTCCCGACCCAGAGACCTCAGCCTGCGGAAAGCCTGTAGCTAACAGCTGCTCCAGAGCTGCTCTGTAGAGAATAAATTGCTTAACGGAGGAACACACTTAAATGCATTACTAGTACAGCTAAATTAGTGTCTGGAGATTGAGCTCTGGCAAAGAAACAAAGTTTTGAAACCTTCATTCAATATTCTTTCGCCTTCCTTCCTTCACCTCACCTAACTGAGCCCACGGTTGGGTTAATCTCGCCATTTTATTTGCATATTTTTGTCATCCCTTATTTACAAGGTTTGCTGTCTCATTCATTTAAAGCAATTACCAAAAAGTGGGGAGAAGAAGGAAGGATGGGGGGACATCTTTGGATCTGCCAAAGTTAGGTAAATTCGCATTAGGTAAACTCTTCCACAGAGATGTGCTTTGCCCTTGTGCCGTACCGGCACAGCGTGGCACAGTGGGAAGCTCCGTACAGAATTTCCCGACACAGAATGAACTAAAAAGACTCATTGCTAAAAATATAGCAACAGGGAGGCTCACGGGGGATTATTTCTCCTCCCTAAACTTCATGTTTTGTTAAAAGACCTTTGCGGGATGGCCTCCTGAGCAACCTGGTCACACCTAAACCCAATGCTGTGTTTGAAGCCGTGGCAAAGATACCATGTGAAAAATAAAAGCACATCAAGCCAACCAGGGGGAAACTTTCCAGGAGCTCACCCTTCGTGTGAAGCTTGTGTTACCTTGGCATCACAGCCTGGCTTCTCCTCATTTCCAGCTGCTTGGAGAAGCTTCAGCCCTGGACTTTTTTTTTCATTCTGATTTTCAAATGAGAACTCACCAAATTATTTGATATGGGGAACAAGGCAAAGCAGAGAGTGGCTTGAGGGGAGTAAAGAAGGACTCTGGACCCAATGTCTCCCAGGAAACTTTTGCCACCTGCTGCACATTCGTGCTCTTGTATGAGAACAGGAGAGCTCCTTGCCAGAATAGACCCCGCCGGCGATCCAGCCACACTGGCAAGCGCCAAATCCATCTCCAGAGGAAGTTACCAGAGCACTGGAATATAAGAGACCATAATTTATGCATTTTAAGCCATGTTTTTGATTATGTCGAACAGCGAGCAAAACCTGAAAAGCGTCTTTTCTAGAAAACGTTAATTCTGTATGATGTTTTTTCTGTATAAAGAACGATTTACCTGTCTCTGGGGTTATGGTCTTTGTACAACGGAGCACACGTCTGTTCTGGTTCCTTACAGCTGAGATACAGATCCCAGGCAAACGGCTGTCCCATGGTACTGTGGGGTTTTCATGACAAATGGGAATCCTTTACAGGCAGCTTTCATTTTTTCATCTGAAAGTCTCACTACATCAGTAGTTGCCAGAGTCCTGTGAACTTTCATATCTATTATGCCATCACCACTACAAATGCTTTCAAATTAACAACCAGCCAGATTTCCTTTCTATGAGCAAGCAGGAAAATAAAGAGAAAAGACAGAAATTATTACATTACATACTACCTTCTCCTCCGTCCCGCTTAGCAATCACTTTGTAAAGTGATATGAAAGGTTATTTACATTGGGATACATCTAAGGGGATGAATAAGAGCAAATGCTCCAAAAAGGGATCACAGCTGTTTCCTTTCTTCCCCTTGCCTGTCTCTGCCGCTGAGCGATCACCCTCACGCCGGTGAGCGAGCCGGGACTGCCGCAGTCCCGGCCACGCTTAGACGGGATCCTGACAAAGTGCAATAAAAATTGGTGAGAAATAAGCATTGAAGTAATCCCATAAATTCATTAGCAATTTCATTTCCTTTTTAGCTCATTATTTTTTCGATTGCTGTTTGGTTTTGGAAAGGGGTATCTTTAGGCTCTGTGCATGGATGAGGGCAGACACGCAGAGAGCAGCCCTTTCCATAGAAGCAGACCTGCTGTTGCATTGGCAAGAAGAGTTTCCAGAAGAACAGAATAAAAAGCAAGACAACATCGCAAGAGGAATATTTTACAGCAGTATATTGCACAGCTGTCCCACCATTGCCAGCACAGACTTCCAAACACGCAGCCATGGTGGGATGCACAGCAAAGGCTGGAATCACAGCCCAAGACCTTTTCAGAGTAAGCCGTCAGGATCCCAGGCGTCCATTCGGTGCAAGAAGATCATATATTTAAAAATAATGAGAGTGATATTCAAAAATCAAAGAAATTCATTTTAAATCTCTTTTCATGACTCTGAATTTTTCCTGTTAATTGCTCCATCTTTTGCCTGTGCCTTTTCAAACCCTTATCAATGGTCCCATCTGCTTGGCAATGAGAAGTGGAGGCACAGTCTTTGATGAGGTCTTGCAGGGCTCCGAGACCTTAGATGGTCACTGATGGGGGATCACACTCAGGCAACCCCAGGGAGCCCCCTGCTCGGGCTGCCTACGGGTAAAATCTGGGTGAGTGACTTAATATCCTCCAAAATTGCCATGGTGAGTAATCCTCCGATTTTTGGTGTTGCTCTCATAAACGCAGGCTTGACAAATACTGTCTTTTTTTTTTTTTAAACATCAAAGGATCACATTTGCTTTGAAAGCGAGGTTTAGTCGTAAGATTCTGTTCCTACAGGCCAGTTGCATTGTGGGGAGGACATAGTCATTTCAAAATGACGATGCAGGATCTGTTCTGCTAACTGATACGCTTGAAAAACTGTACCTACAACAGATGCCAACGCACAGCTCATTTCTACTAGACACGAGCGATGGTAGATTATGTTCTATCCTGGAAACGCACATACACGTTTTATTTCTGCCTTCGCTGAGAAGAGGACAGAATTTTGTGTTCCTGTACTTTTTCTAGCTCTTTCCTCACCCCGCTATAGCTAGCGGCAAACTTTAGCCTCGAAGAACTGCGGTGGGGGAGCTTTTATCGAGGGGACTCCAGGGGCCGCTTCTGTCTCCTTTATGCCATAGGTTCAATCAAAAGGGACCGCCACGGAGTAGGTTCAGCCCCAATTTATACAGATAAATGGTGATGCAAAAGTCAGAAGAGCAGCAAATTTCCTTATCCCTGTACTTCTGGGGCAGACTGAGCATCTTTGACCTCTTTTGATGTCTTGGGGACAAGTCTGTCAGGGCTGTTTCTTCTCAGCCCTATTTCTTACGTAGGTTTTAGTGTCGTATGTGAGGAGATCACAGCAGAGAGAAAAGAAGACACAAAACCTCTTTTCTTAGCCTCTTGGCTAAAACCCAAATATTTTAAACATTTCTGCTAGGGGTTGATTCCCCCAGCGAGTCTCAGAGCTCTCATCTCTGACCGCTATAAACCGAAGACTGTTTACATGAGATCAGCACACGCCGATATTGCTTTACACTTTACGGCGTGTGCACTTCGCATATCGATAGCGATGGGCAACCCATCCCTGAGAGCTCTTTAGTGAGCTTATGATTTTTTTTTATTTACAGGACAGGGGAGAAAAGCATGATGGAAGTCATGCAGATGGTTAAATGCAAAGATCTGTTGATCTTGTGAGACCACTGGTAAATAATTTAACAAAGATCTTTAACAAGTCTCACTCTAAAGGCAAAAGTAGGTCCACTTTAAACCCTGCTTTTCCAATTTGGACATCTAAATCAGTACTGCAGTCCTTTAAAACAGCCAAACTCTGTAGGAATTGCCATAGAGAGTCAGACACAGAGTTCTGGCTGCCAAGTTTAAAGGAGAAAAATGTGAGAAACTCCATAACAGGCAAACACGGGGTAATCTCCCTTCCCCCAGAAGAGCTCATCTGAGCCCTGGAGACTAGCTAAAACATTAAAGCGAGAGGTTTTGCCCTACCCAAACCACTATTTGCGTGAACTCTCCAGCGATGGCTCTTCTCCATAGGAAGATTCTGCAAAGCTTTTGATAATTTTATGGAAACACCTCATTGCATATTTTAAGTATTCCCTTTACCATCTCCCTCCCAGAAGCATTTTAACCTCTCCAATAAAACGCAGCTAGAGACATAACGTCTCCTCGTCTTTGGGTACCTGAGCGTATGGAGACGCCTTCACTGGCATGGCTGTTTCAAAGCCGCGGGTGAGGCTCATGCGAGGAGCGTGGGTTCCTCCCCAGGAGACACCTGATTCTCGGGGAAGGGAGCGCAGGGCAATTAGTCACTGTAAAACAGTCTAACGAGGCTAAAGAATTAGGAATTGCCTAGGCCCCAATAAAATCCAGTGCTTTATACGACTCGAGATGCAGTTGGAGGAATCTGGCTAATCTTTTACTCTCCTAGTAAATCATTCATTGAGGCCATCTGTGAAATATGAGAAAAGCAGCTTCAACCCAAGATTCCCGCTTAGCAAAGTTCTTACTAGCTTGGCCGGAAAGAAGCTTTCCTGATAAAGTTGATAGCTAGTCCAAGCCCTCATGATTTCCAGCAGCAGTAATCCTTCTGGGGAGATTAGAGAAGCAGCCCTTGAAGGTCCTGGAGTATGGCCGTGCATTTCAGCAAAGTTCAAGGGGAAAAAAACCGAACATCCCCAGCACTTGCCAGGGGAGGGCCTGGCCCAGAGGTGCACCTCTCCATGCTTTCTTTTCCAGCAGCGTCTACAGACAGGTCTGACATACGGCGCCCAAACCGGCTGGTCACAGCCCCTCGGGGACAGGGAGCGTCCATGGGGCTCAAGGAGAACATCAAGGAAGAAATCTGGTGCCTCGATGGCCGTGGTTTTGTTCACGGAGGGGCATGGACGCCCATCTGCGAAGTGATATTCAGATCTCACAGCTGAACCCAGAACACAAACTTCCCTGTTTTGGGAAAGTCCATGTCTGAATCAAATGAATACAGCGTGGGTTTGTGTCACTTGGGGAGGAATAAGTCATCCAAAACACCCCCACCAACTCTGCACGCCAGGCTGCTTATCTGTGTCCTCCACCCAGACTTGATTCAGTTTTTTAAGAAGCAGTTAGTCTTTCTCCACAGGCGTTACCACTAACCTGGGAATAGAAGAAAGTCCTTAGGCAAATACTTCGCAGGGCAAAAACAAACAAACAAAAATTTAGCTTACAGGAGAAATGGGCTGAACACCTAACCACAGCATTCACCAACATGAGTTACAATCTGCCTCCTCCAGGAATTAAGACAATGCAGTTTTTGATGGCTTTTTTTTTTTTAAATCTTCTAGTTTCCAAACTCTTAGGATCTGCAATTCCCAGGTGGCTCAATAGCTAGAAGGAACAGAGAGTTTCAAACTGAAAGATGAGATGCCCCAACTCCTAGAGCCAAACGCTTGAAGGGAAGTGAAGCAAAAACCCAAATAGGGGACAAAATAAGAGCGCAGCAGGGCTGGAGGCACGAGCCTACAGTCTTACCTGGTGCTGGGCTCTCAGAGAAGGCAAGGCTTGTGGACCAGGAGGCTGAGCAGGTCCCACCATTGAACTCTGTCAAACCCATGTTGTATAAATCCAGACATTTATATCGTGTTTGGGCGCCTTGCAGAACTACAGCCACAGGAGGGAAAACACCCCCCTCCTCCCTTGTGCTTCAGCTAGGCAATAACATGCCTGGTTTAGTGTTGAAGTCTTTCAAAACTCTTGGTCCAAATTACAGCGCTCTTGATGACCAAGTTGGGGAAGTGATTACGTCTTGGACCAGCATGTCCGACAAACAGTAGGAGCTGCAGTTCTCAGAAAGACAGAGATCCTCTTTGCTACGTGAACTTTAACCAAAGTTTGGTGTGCTAATCCCTCCGCGCTGTGATTTGTAAGATTTTAACTATCCCTACTGTTTTCCTTGGCTATCTGCTGTTTGCTCCACTGAGCCTTGAGGTCAGTAACTGTGCGGAATACATCAAATTTTCTGCCTTCTCCCTAAAGCCTCCTCAGATCTGAGCACAGCAGCATCTCATTGACCATTACACTGACCAGCTTATTAGTGCTGCACTTTCTGTTGCGGAGAGGAAAAAGTCAAGGCAAGTAAGATTGGAAGTTGCTTTATTTTGGTTTTAAAAATGAAGGGTTCTTCCTCCCCGCTTACTAAGTGTATAACTGTTGAAGAAAATATTTTACCCTGTGCGTCAGCTAAGGTGTTTCCTCCATTTCCAGTTAGCTGTAATAAACACTTTAGATGCCCCCTCCTGTAATGCTGTTTCTGTTCTTAGCACGTTCTGTGCCGTCCTTGGTAGTCAGGGCAGTCGGCCGTGGGGGTATTAACTGCAGCTTGGATCCTTGCAAATAGAGAGGGCCTGGAAGGAGAAGCGGTGGGGAGAGCAGCCAGCATCCACTCCCTGGGTCAGAAGCAAAGCAGAGGGGAAGCAGGAGGATGATATCCAAAGGGTAACAGTTATTTCTGATTTTTTTCAACTTTAATTTTGCCTTGTTTTCATGTGAAAGCTCAGCAAGACCAAGGAAGTACCGTGGCTGTGGCACTGAAAGGCGCCTGAGCAGAGCTGTTGAGGAGAGCTGGTACAAGAAGGGGATCTCCCGTCTCAGTGTCAGCTGGGCTCCGGGGCAGAGAGATTTTCCATGAGTTGGACAGGACGCACGTTTTCAGCAAAAAGCGCCTTCAGCCTCCCAAGCACGGCAAGCTTGGTGAATCCTCCACCCTCCAAATCACACAGAGTGAAGCCTGCAGGAGCATCTGTTATAAATCGCCTTCTCTGGGCAAGAGCAGGAAGCACAACTTTCACAACTCTCTTAAATGAAGAAAATCATCCAGGCCTTTTCTTTGCAAGACGCTGCACCCCTCCTGGAGCCCTTTGTGATCTAAGTAGTTTAGAAAGTAAATGAAATGGAGTGAGCCAGAGAGACAGTAATGGTTATTTCTTCAAGAAAGAAAAGCTTAATTTTACCATGGAGATTTTGTGTCTGCCATGACCCCTCCAACAGCTCACAGGAACACAGGAGGAATTAACCAGCAGTGAGGACTGGTTCATTCTTGCAGATCTGTGAAGAGTTTCATCTTAGTTCTTAACAGAAATATCCCCCCTCCTGCAAAAAACCAAACCCAAACAAACACCACCTCGTCCTCAGCTGGCAACGCGCAGCTTCTCCGTAGCACTCTCCTTTTTCCATCTAACCAAAACAGGCCGAGGGCTTGTAACCTCTTTGGAGGCTTTCCTGGGCTGCAGCCGAGATGGTCGATGCGTGAAGAGCAGGCAACATTTCATGAGTGGCAAGGCTGGAGGAGCTTGTTCCAGAAAACACGAGAGGAAAGGGAAGCGGGAGGGGGATTACCAGGCTCGGAACCATTTGGCGTTTGCTCCTGGTTAGTCTCTGTTTAGCTAACTGAGGTCAACAGCTAGGATTTTTCCATCCAGTCTAAGTGAGCTAGCAGTTGGGTTTCATTCAAGTAATTGTTCTAATGGATAATAATGTATTATTGTGACTAGAGGGCTTATTACTAGAATCACAGCATCATTTAGGTTGGAAAAGACCTTTAAGATCATCAGGTCCAACCGCTAACCCAGCACTGCCAAGGCCACCACTAACCCATGTCCCTCAGCACCACATCTCCCCGGCTTTTAAATCCCCCCAGGGATGGGGACTCAGCCCCTGCCCTGGGCAGCCTGGGCCAGGCCCTGACAGCCCTTTGGGGAAGGAGTTTTTCCCAATCCCCAACCTAACCCTGCCCTGGCGCAGCTTGAGGCCGTTCCCTCTCGTCCCATCGCTTGTTCCTGGGGAGAAGAGACCGACCCCCCCCGGCTCCAGCCTCCTTTCAGGCAGTTGCAGAGAGCGATGAGGGCTCCCCTCAGCCTCCTCTTCTCCAGGCTGAGCACCCCCAGCTCCCCCAGCCGCTCCTCGTAAGAGGACTAAATTTGTTGTGCTATATTCAATAACCTGAACTCACCATACATTGTCCTTCTTGTGCGAGCTTCAGTTGTTTGAGAAGGAGTCTCAGAGTTGCATGATCATCCCTGAAACCTTCTCCCCTAAGTTCCAACTTTGGAGAACAAGTTGTTCATCATATGCTGAATTCAGCCTTGGAGTAACTCCAGTGAAAACAAGAGGAGTAACAACAGGAATGGATTAGGCCCAATTGCTTTCACATTTCGCCAACTTGAATTTCCAATTCCAATACTAAAGGAGGAATGAAAAAAAAAAAAAGAAACCCAACATATGGCAGAGTGACAAATACACTTCCAAATGTAAGTCTGCCTATGCTGTGACCTCATGCCCTTTGGAAAGCGTACTGAGATGAGCTTCCTCGAGCTTCCCCATAAGCAAAACCCTGCTGTCATCTGGCAGGAGCAATAGATATTCCTGCTTCTGCCACTGGATTGTAACAATTTTTGCGCAGAATGGTCAAACCTGCAGTTCTAGGCTGCTACCCTTGTGACTACTGACCTTACTAGTTTTTTCAGACGTGTGTATCTGCCAAGCTGAGATATAAAGTCATGAGGATTTCATTTCATAAAAAAATACTGAATAGGATTAAGTAGTGTGTGTTCTGTACTGACCCCATTTTCCAGGGAGAGCTGCGTGCAGATCAGGAGAGGGCACAGCCTCACCTACAAATCCTCATCTGATAGATCATCACCTCGGCATCTCTCTGATTAAATAGATGCGAGCCAACAGAGAGCAAGCGGAATAAGGACCAAGACAGAGAACCCCAAGCTCCTCTGCTGGCTATTGAGCCGTGCTTTCTCTCTCTGCTTGCTGCACCACTCGCTCATTAGCTTTTAAGTAAGTTCCTTCTAGCTCTGACCTGCTGTTTCCTGCCGGCGCTGATGAGCCACGAGAGCGGAGCCGCTTCCTCTGGGCCAGTTCCTCAGTGCACGCTTTCAGTGGCTGCCACATGAAGTTAGCCTAAGAAAAAAATGTTGCTCTTGTTTTCACTGGAGTTATTCCCAGGCTATTTCAGTGTGTTATAAAGGGGGTAACAGAATTATCCAGTGGTCAAAGAATTAAACTGCAAGTCAGAAGTCCTGGGTTCAATCCCTAGCTCATATTAAACCAGCACAAACCGTATGCCCTCTTTGTGCCCCCACACTTTCATTTGAGAGTTTTAATAATAATGATGACACTCACTTAAAGTTATTCCTAAACAAATAAGAAATTTATGAAACATCACAGCAGCACAGAGCGTTAAGACCAGGTTTGACCCGTGAGCTTTACAAAGTAAATGCACGGCTTCATTCGACTGACAGGCTGGAAACCGAGGAGTTCAGCTCAGCTGCTATCTAGCTCCGAAATCACTGCACATTGTTTGCAAACTTATCAGGAGTGACTTGAATTGTGAATTAGCTTCAGCAAGGCAGCTGGCAGGCTGCTGAAGCATACAATGCCTGCTGAATCTGCACTTCCTGTGGGAGACGTGCAAAGGAGAAGGCAAACTATGAAAGAGCAGAGAAACCGCTCCCAACTCAAGTCAAAACTACGTGCAGCACAGGCACAACAGGACCAGTCGCTGACGCGGGGGCCAAACCAGAATTCCCAGCAACGGCAGCGCTGATAGTACTCAGCCCTCGCACAGCACTTGCCACGGGGAGATCTCAAAGGACTTTGTGAAGATCAGGCTCATCCATCTTCCCCCACCTCTTTGGCAGGCTGGGTTAGACCGCAGAGCTGGAAGGGCAGCGGTCGGACCCTCCCAGACCCACGCTGTAACCCTGCAGGCAGCTCTCCAGCACACAGCCCAAGGTTGGGGCTTGCTTATTTTTGCATCTGGGTTTGAAGTAAATAATCCAATCTACGTCCAAAGCAGCAGCAGACACCAAGACATGTTCTAGGCAGGCACTCACCTGGACGCGACACCGGATCACAGCTCCGTGGTCGGACGCTCACTCCGTGCAGGCAGATGTTCCCCTTGCGCGGCAGGTTACAAAGCTGAAACCGCTGTAAATTCTCCAAGATCCAGGTCTGTGTGTGCCCACACAGAGAAATAACAGAAAGATGCTTCCTGCCTGCTCTCTGATGGGAACACTGCGGCATCACTGCTTCAGGAAAAAAACCCAGCTTGTGCTCTGCAATTCACTCAAACCAACTGAAATATGCCACAGCGTGCTTCTAAAAGACTTCACGGGGCTGGGAAAACAGCCAATATGCAATATACTCCTAGAAAAGCTCTCTTGCTGTGAGTAGGGCCTTTTCATTCATTTCAGGTTGTCAGTAAACTTGATCAAAGTCTCCTCTAGCATGGGATTGTGTTATTCTTACAACCAAAGACCATCTACCTATTTTTTTTATCAATGTTATTAATACAACGAAGTCTAAACCTCACTCTAGAAAGTCAGCATTTACTCTGAAAGGAAGAGGTTACACTGCGAGTGAAAAGAAAGAAAACATTAGAAATTTCTAGCAATAGAAGTTGCAGGATGAACGCCGTTTAGACGCACTTCAGTTAGTGTTACCGCTGCTCGTTTAATACCGCCCTGCGCTTTGCAAGCCACGATACGCCATCCTGTGGTCATCCAGATCACCATTAACTCCTCACATCTGGTCCAAAGCACCCAACGCAGTTAGGTATGCGTTGGGCGTGCTGGCACTTAGGCTTATCCTAAGTACCGTGTGCACTACGTTCCTTGTTGCTAATGCAAAGCAAGGTTGAAAAACTTTAGTTACTCTCCAAAAAATACCTGGTAAACCCCAGGAAGTGCAAACTGTAAGATGTGGCCGACTTGCTGTCCGCATGCAGCTATACCACAGCCCCTCTTCCCCAGCGTAAACCTTCTGTTGGCAACAAGGATAACCATGACGCTTCACAGGAAAACCATCGCTTTCTCCATACCCCGCCACGCCATCTCCTTCCTCCTCCCGCTCCGCTGTGGTGCTCGCTCTACGTTCCCTTGTCCCACCAGGTCCCCCATGCTCTCCCACTGGGCCCACAGCTCTTTGGGCGTCTCTGTCCTACTCCTACACCTTCGATTCCCCTCTCATTTCCCCCATGAAGAGCTTTGCCCACTAATGTCTAGGACATACCCTGATGTTTCACGGAAGCTGGCAATCCCCTGCAGTAACTATGCTGCTAAAGACAAGAAGTTGAGCATCCAGCCTTGCTTTGGTTGGCCAACAAATACAACTTTAACCCTCAAAGCTGATGCAAACTCAGTGTAAAGGGGGCAGGAGGGAAGCTGTGAAAGTACACACAAACCCGGGTAGCCCTCCATACCCCTGTGTGTTGCCCATGCTGCCTCACATTGCTCATGCTGCCAGGTTTTAATACAGGAGGGGGGAAAAAAAAATCAGGGGAAAAAACCCAACAAAAAAAAAAAAAGAAGTGACCAGCAGCAATAACAGTCCTCAAAAGGCAAATGTTTCCTATTACAGTGCTAGTTCTTTCAGGCTCTTTGATGTCGCTTCTCCCACACAAAGCTGTTTCTTTCACAGTCTGTTCTTGCACACGAACAAGATGTTACACGTACTATACGTAGCACATCCTCAACTCTTATTTAAAGCACATTTGTCCCAACTCACTGTACTTTGTTCTCTGTATCATTTTTCAAACCAATACTCATACATCATAGGCACAGAGGCATTTGCATTCTAGCTCCCCCTTTCACATTTATTTTTCTTCCAAATTCTTGGAGATTCTGGTCATAAGTAAAGAACTGTTGACACTTAGAATCATAGAATGGTTTAGGTTGGAAAAGACCCTTAAGATCATCAGGTCCAACCGCTAACCCAGCGCTGCCAAGGCCACCACTAACCCATGTCCTCAAGCACCACATCTCCCCGGCTTTTAAATCCCCCCAGGGATGGGGACTCAGCCCCTGCCCTGGGCAGCCTGGGCCAGGCCCTGACAGCCCTTTGGGGAAGGAGTTTTTCCCAATCCCCAACCTAACCCTGCACTGGCGCAGCTTGAGGCCGTTCCCTCTCGTCCCATCGCTTGTTCCTGGGGAGAAGAGACCGACCCCCCCCCTGGCTCCAGCCTCCTTTCAGGCAGTTGCAGAGAGCGATGAGGGCTCCCCTCAGCCTCCTCTTCTCCAGGCTGAGCACCCCCAGCTCCCCCAGCCTTGTGCTCCAGTCCCTTCCCCAGCCTCGCTGCCCTGCTCTGGCCACGCTCCAGCCCCTCCATCTCCTTCTGGGGGTGAGGGGCCCAGCGCTGAGCACAGGATTCGAGGGGTGGCCTCACCAGTGCCCAGCACGGGGGGACGATCCCTGCCCTGCTCCTGCTGGCCACACCATTCCTGATACAAGCCAGGATGCCACTGGCCCTCTTGGCCACCTGGGCACACTGCTGGCTCATGTTCAGCGGCTGTCGGCCACCACCCCAGGTCCTTTCCCACCGGGCAACTAGGGTTGAGGCTGAGCTGCTGAGTTCATGGCAGTAGCTGAATTTTTCCAAAATTTTAGGGGCTTGTAGAGCAAAGGGTTTGCTTTGTCAGAGGCCAGATCCAACATTTAGATTTAAATTCTGGACTAGTTAACTTTACTTACATTCTTTATTTTACTTTGGCTCATAGTTTTTGATACCACCTGCTTCCTACCTGCGTATTACAGACCCTACCTTTTTCATACTGAAAAAACTGTTGACCATGCATGGCACTGATAAACCATTACAGTTCTCATGACAAATTTAAATTGCAAATTATTTGGGGCAAGGAAAATCTTTTTGTTCTAGCACAATAGGGTTTTCATAATCTGCCTTATAAACTACCCCAATACAAATAATAGCCTGGCACTTCTGCCAACTTACTTAACTTTGGGGAAAGTTCAAAAGCGGTGGGGACTGCAGCAGAATGCAGGAGGTTTCTTTAGGTGATGCAAGGGTTAAACCAGTCAACTCCTGCAAAAACAAACGCATGTCATTGTCTCCAAGATTCATTTGACTCATGTTGTTAAATAGGAGTTACTTCTGCAGAAACTATATCCAAATGCCTTGCAGAATTAAAACACAATGGATAATTCTTTCAGAAGACACATATTGCATTATCGGAAAAATAATCAAAAATCCCAAACCCTGTTATACCCCAAAATGAGAGCCATGCAAAAGTCCGCAAAGTCCACGGGGAATTTCACCACAGCTATTTAGTGAGACAGTCGACCTACGGTAATTAACAGCTAATAATAATTGTGTTTGGCTAAAAGGTAAAAATCTCCCGGCCCTCAGAAATAAGCTAAGGGAGATTAAAGGTGTTAGAATTATTATACAGTGTGAGATGATGCTTTTTGGACAGAAAGGAACTGTGAGGCAGCCTGGTATCACTAATGGGGCTGCTGAATCACAGGGGATCGTTACTGCAAACTGGTATTCAGAGAGCGAGACAGGCCGTGCCCCCTGTTGGAGATGAACAAAACCTGGGGTCTTTCAGCCCTAAGTTCTTACTTTACAGTAAGAAGTGTTTGGGGGTGAAAGCATATTGGATTTTGTTGCTGTGTTACTAATGATACGTTCAAAAGACTATTGCTTGCATTTTAAAAAAGAGCCTGGCATCAAACCAGTCTAATTGGTTCACTAAAAATAGGTATTTCTTTGTTCTGTGTTTTCAGGTCTTATTTCTTTTAAAACCCCACAATCTTTTGTGATCACCAAAGCTAACATGCAGTCTTTGTTAACAGCAAGAACCTCCCTACTCTGCATTTCCAAACTTATAACGCAAGAACAAAACAAATTGCTCCAGGTTTAAAGAGAAAATGTTGGCCCTGGCATGCTAATCAGAGGCAAGACTCAAACCCAAGGCCCAACAGGCCCCATATCAAAAGGCTTTAAGATCTAAAAGCAAGTAATAAAAAGCAGCTTTAATACAAAACGGTTTGGATTGAAACAAGAGACTTCCGTTAAATGCCCAGTACGCTAATAAAAAGGATAGCCTTGAGGTACACGTCCAAGCTACAAGTGGAAGTTGCGTGCATTTGCGTTTATGGGAACGGCAGCGCCGAGCCAGCAGCCCGGTCACTATAACCTGCTTACGTGAAGACTCCATCCGCAGCAGAAGCAAACCCGGGCTATCATGCTTAAACCAGCTCTGCGGCCTATGTACTCCCTCCGAAAACACACCTGCCCTAAACCAACATCTACTTTTGGTTTTAGCCCGATGACAAAGGTCCTAGCCACGAACTAGACAACCAGTCCTTAAGGAAACCCAACCACCAACTCCTTGCCCTCTCCAAAGGCGGCTAAAACTGAGACAACTGCTACTCTAATTTTGAGTGGCAAGCACAGCTCGCTCT
The DNA here is from genome assembly GCA_020745775.1 of Theristicus caerulescens. Classification (NCBI taxonomy): domain Eukaryota; kingdom Metazoa; phylum Chordata; class Aves; order Pelecaniformes; family Threskiornithidae; genus Theristicus; species Theristicus caerulescens. Next base: position 21,956,324 of record CM036567.1, on the reverse strand, counting down.
TTTGGGGGTGGATTGAGCAAAACAGTCCTAGACTTGCCAACAAGGAGTCTTTTCCTCTACTTTTGAACAGCACAGACCCTCATGAAAGTCTCAGTTGCTTGAAAAATGCGTTTTTCATTGGAAGATTAGTTGGATAAGCTAGGTCTACAACTCCAATTCATAGTTAAAGGAGCCAGTTACTACATCCTTCTCACTGGGCCATCTGGTACCTTCAGTGACCCATCTTACATCAATCACCAAATTTGCTAAGGATTATTTAACAGATCTCAAGAGAGACTGCACTGTTGAATGGTAGGCAAAGTCCCTTTTCACTTACTATGGACACTTGCCATTTATATAATAGCCTTGGAATACGAGAGGCAGTTTGTATAGCTCCAAAAATATTTCTTGGCTTTTACTCCAAAAAAGCAAATGAAACAGTCCTAAGACTTCATGAAATATTTGAACTCATATTAATGCAAAGCTTTTTTATTATGAAGTTACCGGGAAGATTATACGCAGATGAAATTCCTCCAGGAAAAACAAGTTCTCGTCTTTGTTGTCACACAATATATTAGCAGGGTTTACAGATAAGAATGTGAATATTTGCAAAAAATCATTTCCCAAGACTGGTCTATTGTGTTTGCGCACCAGAATACGAGAGTTCCAAATCCGCCTGAGCCTGCTGAAGTTAACCTCTGCATCCAGCCCCCAACGTGGGTCTGTCGGAAGAAGCGTGCCAAGTTAAAGCCTTACATTTAATTATTTTTTTTTAGCATTCCGAGTTGTTAAAATGAGTACTCTATTTTTATCATTACTTTAAAAAATAACCCCGCTTTACTGTTTTTATACAGTATAGCTTGCCTTGTGCATTTCAAGAATGAGTTTTCCAATAAAGTCTGCAGGGTTCAGATTTACATCCTCACCCACTGACAGTTTAATTACTTCCATTGTAGGAGAAAGTATTTAATCACATACAGTCAGAAGAACAGCCCCTTAAATACAGGCTTTTGGGCCCATGATCCCCAATCTGAAATTCAATGAAGGAGAATGAAACATGCATACTGTGACCCATTTCCTGATTCAGAACACTTGATATTATCAAAACATACAGAGTTCCGCAGCTGACACACACATTTTTCTAAACCATCGGTAAAATCCTTCCAGCATTTTATGCCCGCGAAATGAGGATTCGGTGTGCTTCGCATCTGATCTAAAGGCAGCGCCAGTCAATGAGCCGCACAAAGACCAACATCGTAATGCTGTGCTAATTAACATATTAAAAATAGTCCATCTAAAAACGCTGCTTGAATTACGCTGGTATTTTAACTTTCTTCTCAACAGTTACAACATTAAAGGTAAGTCATCACTGGCAATTCTCAGCAACAGATACGCATTAACGGTTCCTTATTTAAAAAAAAAAAGGAGGGGGAGGAAAGACAGGAATTCTCACACTCATCATGGCAATTCAGCACAAATAAGTCTGGTGAAGTCATAAAAAACAGTTGCTAGGCGTGTCAATAGTTATATATTAAAGCTGACTACCAGCACCAGCTGGTCTTCTTCCCCAAACTGGTATCTAATTCATTACAGACAAGACAGTTAGTAAATCCAGAAATGCAACTTTTAGTCGGTTTAGTCAGGGTATGCCGTACTAGCCTCTACGCTGCAATAAAGACTGGTTCTGTCAGCGGCAGCAACTCGCATGCAGCTAACTGCAAATATCAGCTATCAGAGTATTAGAAAACTGAGTTTTAAAATGAACAAGTGGTCTTACAGCTATGTGTGTGAAACAGAATACGGTCCTGGACGGGACCCGTTACGTTACACCGCGGCACTCATTCCGAAACAGCAGACGCAGCGTGCGTGGGGGTATGCCGTATATATTTTATAAAAGAGTCTTCTGGAGTGGAGAATAGCCAGAACACTAAAAAAAAAAATGCTGTAACAAGAGTGAATATTTGTGCGTTCGCTTTATGAAGCTTACATTCTAATGTTTACAAAGGCCAGCACTTATATAAGACTCTCCACTAACAAACAAATCTGGAATACATCAATTGTACAGGTAAGTCAGCCAAAAATAAGCAATAGCTATGCTCTTCTCCGTTTTAAGAAAGCATGCAATAGGTTTCCCCCTTCTGCCACCCCTTGTCCGGATTTCTAAATCACAGTACCAATCAAAGCACGGTATAATGAAACTGGGGCACAGGTAACAGGTTGGATTTTCTCACAGACTGTTTATCCATATTTTGCAAATGTAAAAGCAGCCTTCTTTTAGCATCGAGAAGGCAGAGAAGATACAAGCATGAATAAAAAAATAATTAAGCGATTTAAGACATCAAAAATTCAAGAAATAGCACTGTGCATATACAAATAAAATTAACATTCAATACTGTAGAGCTCATTTAAAAATGGCACCAATGGACAATATTTTACAATATGCACATTTATTTGAGGTGGGGAACTAATGCTCCACAGGTGAAAATGATAATACAAATAATAGTGCCACCGTTGGCCCATTATAGTACTTCTTACAATTTAATGGAAACACTTTTAAAAATAATCTGGTATGTACACGTCTTCTGGAAACTCAACGGCTTCTTCAGGACAGAAAAAACTATGGTTCTCCCCCTCCCCTTTTTAGCCAGACAGTATTGCCAGAGATTGTGCTCACTTTTAAAGCACATAATCTTACTTTAAATTCAGTGCTATTTTCTTTCAAAAAGATCAGAAGTTGTACTTTTAGATAACAAAAGCATTTATGTTACAAACATTCAAAAATGGAAGCTTATGATTCTGGCAGACAATGTTGCGTATTAAATACAAACCAGCCAGCAATTACTGAACATAAAAAACTTATTCAATCATAAAAAAATACTATAATTCATCACCACAGACTTTTTACATAGTTATAAATAATAAATAGCATAACACAGTAGATTACAAACGGATTTATTTTGCCCCGTTAAAGTCTTTAAAAAGTAAAATATCTATTGTCTTACCTCAGACTGACCAAGGTACTGTATCAAGACTACTCATAGCTCAAATATAACTCCTTCGCCAAGCAATTTGCAGAGCTCGTATTCAATCCAAACTTTTAAGTCTTTCCTTAGAAATCGAACGTTCGCTTAGCTGCTTGCCCTGCTCACGACCAAGAAAGGTCCGAGCGCTGCAGGCAGCAGCTGCAAAGGGCGATGCTTTGGCTGCCATCTCACAGCAGAGCCGGGACTGCCCGCAGCACCTCGCGATGGAGCACGCACCTGGGAAAGGAACACTGAGGAAAGCAGCACCGACGACAGATTCTGGTAAGCACTCTAGAAAGAAGCTGTACACAAAGGACTTTTCCCACCCACCCCTCTGGTTTACATTCCGTAATTGTGTAACAATGTCCCCTAAGGCACAAAAATACCTATGACCTCAATGCCACAGGAGACATCGACGGTGCCGTACATGGTTCTCCTACACAGTAGTTTAAATAACTTAGTTATCTGCACTGTATGTCTTAGATCGAGGCATGGATTAATTTTCCTTGGCCAAATCTTGCTGAACATTGACCTTATTTCATACAATCTGTAGGATAAAGGACCTGGGGAGAGAACTATGCAGCTATTTTAATCATGTTCGTAGAGTATTGTAATTTCTTCACCGATGGCAAAAGTGCCGGTCGTTAGTTATTTTGTTGTGTGGTTTGTGTTTTTTTTTTTAACGTAATAGAGTGAGATTTCCAGACCCACCGTGGTCTTCTGTAATAAAAATAACTAGCAGCACTAAGAAAATAAAAGATATTTTTTCTCCCTTCTGTAAGAGAATTTGAGGCTAGTGACTGGAAAAAAAAAAAGGCAAGAATAGTTTTATACTCAATAGTAGAAGTGCCAGAGAATAAATTAGTATTTTCAAATCCTTCCGAACCAAATTATTTCCCTAGACATAGTGACCACAATAATGACAGAAGTATTTTCCTAAAAATTGCAACGCTAATAGGTAGATACCTAGTCTCGGAATCAAAAAGTGTATGCAAGTTCCTGAAAGCAAAAAGTTAGTATAATCTGAGCAGACATCTTGTTTAAAAAATAAATTCGCAAAACCAGACATTAATATGGTCTACAGTGTCCATTAAATGGATAAATCAAAATCACCGGAAAGTCGCCAAGGATTACAGTTACAATAATTTTTCTTTTTAATAATCCACGTGTTCATGGTTCAAGGATCAGAGTTCGTTTCTCTGTACAAGCGTACAGTAAGGGAACAGCACAGCCAGACACTGACTCAGAACTTAAGTCACTTAGGTGAGAGATCATCCATCAAAATGAATGAAGAGCATGAGTTTGAGCATGTTACTGGAGACTCTGTGGTTATGCTGCCTTTAGTCAGTGAGTCAGAGGAAGAGCCAACACTGCTGCTACTCCCATCAAGAATATCTGAAGACAGGCTGGGGAAAAAGAAAAAGGTTATTTAGTACCAGGGGCACGGTGACTTTGCGTACAAAGCTAACGTACTTTCGCCGCTGTAGGAAAGATGTAGGAGACCTATACTACCACTCAGTCTTTACTACAAGACTGGCAGCCCTGAAAACTCCTTGTTTTCTGTAGCATGTTATATATATATTCATGCTCCTTACGGGAATGAGGAGCAGAATTTTTTTTTTTTTAACATGCAGAATAAATTATGACTCTGATATTAATCAGTTATAGAAAGGAAGTGACAACTAACAAGAATAAAACCTTAAAAGGTTTTAGGAAAGGAATGGTAAGAATCTAATCCGCAATGCAGCAAAGATGTCATTAATTAGCTAGTATGTTCTTTAATGGTGCACTACTCAAAGCAAGATTTTGAAACCCTTGTAAATAAGGAATTCCTGTGTTTGGATTTCGAAGTCTTGATACGAGATTCCAGGGGTGACATAAATTGATGCTTTTGCAATTTAGCTGGAAGCAACACCAAAGAAATATTTCCAGGCAGTTTCAAGTTTGTAACTAAACTGAAATTATAGTAATACAGAGTTGATATTTTAGAATACTTAGTATCTGACTCTTGACACAAAAAAGAAGTCGGCTTTTTGTGATCGTAATACAGAAAGGAGACAGACTAACACTAAAAATCATGAATGTATCAACATGAACTATGTAACCGCAGTAACTATTCACAGACACATTTTCTAAGTATTCAGATAAGTACCACAGATACTATATGACCGCCGCCTACAACAACCTGAAACCATGAAGCATCTTTGAGGCAAAGTAACTTTGCTTATGAACCAACAGGGATTTGTAACAATTACATTCAGTGTAAAAGTTTTGATACACAAAATCTAGGCTAGAGTCTGCTCAGGAAGAATTGATCAAAGGAGCAGGAACACCGTCACACGACACTACCACAGGAATAGTTCCCAGTAATATGCATACGCAAGATACACACAAAGTATGTTTCTGGAAAAAAAAACAAAACAAAACAAAGAAAGCTCATGATAAATGCACATTCCCTGTTTCGGCATTTCAGAGCACATGAAATAGTTTACCATGAACTCAGATCTGTCAGATGCGTAACATCTGGAGAAAGCATGTTGGTTGTTCCTTGAAAAAGTCTCTTTGGCTGACTTTCAGTTTCCATTTCACCTAAGGAAAATAGTGCAAATAATCAGACTCACTTGAGTCTCTGGAACGTCCATTTAATATTTGTCTACTGTAAAAGAGAGGTTTGTCCCACAATGGAGCAAGGTTGCATCTGTAACATGGTAAATCCTCTAATTCAGCCAACCAAGCACTTGGGTAAGACATTAATTTGATGCTAGCTGTTGCTTAACCATCCAGTCCATCCTTAATTTAACTAATGCTTCTGCAGTATCCGAGGGGCTACAACGATCTCAAAGACACAAAACCAGGCACTTGCTAGTTAAGACTACAATCAGGCAAAATAATCTAAAGCAAACTAATTACCGTGACTTAATTTTAAGTAAGCAGTTGAGATGAAGCAACTGACATAAGCCAGAATACGGACGTTAAAATTCTCAGTGATGATGAAAATAGGAACGCCAGCTTGGTTCACAGTTTCACCCTCCTGCATACAACAAATTCTGATGCGTATGTACACTTTTACAGAAAAGCTGAATAGAAAAAAATTGACACGTGTACGCATTTCCACTTACTCATCATGGATCAGACTATCTTTGTACCTGTAATCATCTACTGACATTAAGAGATTAAACACGATGGGGAGAATTCATATAATCTGTTTAGTATAATCTGCCCTGAGAATGAGCTAGCTCATTAATAGCTTCTGTACAATAGACACATTGGAAATATCATGAACTTGCCAGTAACAAGCTTAAAGAAAAAAAAACCTCCCAGCTACAGCATATTTTAATTTTTAGTTTGGCAACAAAAACATATGAAATTTTCTGGCTTTTTACCTACACTTCACAGCAGCTGTGGTGTCAGTTTGAAAAGCTGACAGAGGTTAAGCATTATAGCAAACCAGCATATATTAATATGTTATGCAAGAGAATTATACTACCACTCATTTTATAAAAGACTGATAAACCCCCCCAAAATTTCCTATTTCCTTTAGCCCATGGGGATCCATTCCCTTCTTTGAAGGGAAGGAATAACAGCTTCTATCAAGCAGAACGGGCAAAAGACATTTATAAAATACTTGGTCTTACACAAAAATGAAGAAAACCCAAACCACCAACTTAGGTAACTCTTTTGCCACTTGGAATTTCACAAAGACAAATCTGCACTGCTACAACACATTGCACAGTCTACCAGTATTAATGCCCTATGGCAGCGAAATGTTCTTCAATACATTGCTTTCTTCCCTCCACGTATCATGGTGTCAATTTGATACCATGTCACATCTGTAGAATATGAACCATAAAGCTACTGCTGAAATTCAGAAAATAACAGGATTACAGATTTAGGAAAAGAAATTAGGTTCATTTAAATGGATATTTTAAAATTAAGTTACATTTTGAAAATTCCTTGATATTTTGAGTAAAAAAGGCAAACTCGTATCTCCACTTTGTAAAAGATGCTCCACAAGAGCACATGGATAGGGTGAGGAAAGCTTGCCCTTTACCTGCACTGTTTTTATTGTAAAAAGTTTAAAGTAAAACAACACAGTACGAATACCTATTTCCTATTGATCATTGAGCTTGATAAACTTTTGTTCAATTTTTAATGCCTCTAAAATTCATAGAAAATAACAGCCAAGATAGAGTTAATATCTATGAGAAAACTTGTCTCTCCCCTGTCAATTCAATATAAATTAGACAACATTATTTGATAGGAAAAGCAGTCCTAAAAAACCAATAAACAGTAACCGTTCTCAAAAGCTAAATATAATGCTTATAAAATAAAATGACACACTTTTGGTGCAGTTAAGAATGCCTAAATTAAAAAAAAAAATGCAGAAAGGATAAACATAGCTAGAGGCACACTTGTAAATATCTCAGTCTCACAGTTCTGCTATGGAGACTGGTTCTGGGATGTAATTTGAATATCCCTCACACAGAATACTTCCAGGAAAGAATGCAGTTTTCCCCCTTCAGGAGGAAAGAGCACTGATCTATTCCATTTCTCTAAACACTCACCTTCTGAACTTTCAGAGTAAAAGCAAACATTCAGTACTAAGTTTAGCAGATAGTGCATGATAAGCAACATTCCTAAGATGATCTGAAGGGTGTGCACTGTACAGTGGTACTCTTCGGAATGTCAGAGCTTACGAATATTCGTAACATTTAATTTGATGTGGAATAAAGTTTGCCTCTTTCAAGCAGTAGCTGCTTCTAAAGTGTTTCATTCTTGTGTTTTAGCCTTGCTACTTTACATTGTATAAGTTACGACAGGCAAATTCCAGTTCACCGTGGATACAAGTGCATTATATTTACAGAACAACAAAAAAATATGGGGGAGAGAGAGAACTGTATCCAGCTGCAAAACTACATCCATATTAAAACATCTGATAATGTCAATACACGTACCTTTTCTTTTAATGGGGCCAAGAACACTGGGCCTGATACAGTTGATTGGACTTTGACTCCTCCTGCTAGAGAGAGGATGCTGATTGTCAGGTCTGTCAAGGTTCCAAGTTTGAAGAGCACCATAGCATCAAATCAACACAGCTGTATCATATGAAATGTTCTTTAAAACTATGCCTGCACAACTGGAATGCTTAGGGAGTCTGAACACATAGATAACAAAGAAGTGCTGCCTATTCAAGCAGATCATTTGCCACACAAAGTTGCAGTAAATTTTCTAGGGTCTTCTTCCCTTAGTGCATCACATCCTTACTTCAATCCATTTCTAAATTGTGTGTAATATTTATATAAAATTGATATGCTGGCAAAGTTAATAAAGTTCATTTGAAGTACCTAGGAATTTCCCCACAAGTTACCAAGTCTCATTTGAAGTTGACACAGGCTCCTGTACGAGCACCCACATAAAGCTACCATTGGTAAAGGCTGAACTTTCAGAGCGTTTTTATGTGGCTATGCTTCAGCTATTGTAAAACTAAAGTCTTTTTTAATGCCTTAACATCAGCTTTAACTAATCTTTGTGCTAGCCTTGGAATTTAAGCCAAGGTATACCTGTTACTTGCAGATGTTACTTACTTGGAGAATCGCCGTGTGGGACTGGGAATAGGACTGGGAGGTAATCCATTACTGCTCACAAACATTTGCAATGATGGTGAAAAACATTGCTGCAGAAAAAGTCACATTAAAACGCTTCAGAATTTCCTTTTAAATACTCAGGTGTTTCCCCCCCACCCTCCAAACAAAACATCCCCAATCAAAAAAAACCTAGTAACAGAATAAGGCAGAGATGATCAAACGCAATCTTAGAAGCATTAAAACTTAACTGGCGAAAATATACTGGCTAATGCAATACTGCTCAGATTAACCTAAAATTCAAACCCACAAGAAATCTGAAATTGAAATAGACACTGTTTTCTAAATAAGAGATGGTTGTTTCTGTTCTTCCTGTTACATTTAGAAACAGCAGTACCGCACTCAGGATTTACTTCTTTCAAGGGGCTTGTTAAACAAGTTGAGTTTACTCAAAATACTTCTGACCTGAAAATTTAACTCAATATTCCAGAGTAGAACAGAGTATTTAGCTCTGCGGTTCTGCATTTAATCTGAGCTTAGCCCATGAATACCCACAGGTAAGTGCAGAAATGTTTCTGTCAAGTTATCTACTACTGCTTTACAGTTGTGATTGCAAAGGCACAGGACCAGCTGTCAGCATGAGCGTTACACTAGGAACACATTTACTCAGCACCAGTACGTGGCTGCTCCATGCATCAATACTGGTAGTGGCACACGATACAATAGTAGCAGTACCAAAGCAGAACCACAGAAGAGGGTGAAAACGAGGTCAAGCAGCCCATCTTTAAACACAATTACCAGTTTCTCTGTGCTACATTTCAGTTTTCCAGTCCACACTGGACAAAGCAGTTTATCTAAGATCCACCTCTTCCCCTGTTCCAGCATGTGCCATCAGTCTTTAGTGCAAATTCAGCATGTGCGAGTCCTTATTCGCAGCGAGTTTATGCCTTCCTTTCCATAACTGATGTACATATTTTCATCCTCCTCAGCACACGGACTTACAGCTTCTGGTTTTGGCCTACTGTCTTACTCTACACCTATGATACATTCCAATTTTGGTGCTTCTTCCCCAGCATCCCCCCACTTATGCAGCTGAAGAGCTGATTACTCCGGTGACCTCTTCCAGCTTCCCTAGAACCAGAACCCTAACCTGCCCAAACATTGCACAAATAGCAGCAACTGAAAACACTCAATGTGACAGAACTGGCACGTTGCTTAAACTCTGCAGGCTCTAAGATGGGAAGCATCTGATTCTTAGAAACAAATAAAATGTGGGTTTGGGGGCTTTTGTTGTTTGGTTGTGGTTTTTTTTTAAAACTATCAAACAATTTGTGAAGTTGCATGTCTTCACAGTTCACCTTGGTCTAAAATTTGAAGATGTTCTCTCAGTTTGGTATTTCACTTAATCCTACCTTTCCTATTCCTCTTGTAGGTGAAGGTGCAGGCGAAACTGGAATGAAGTCTATTCTCTTTGGGGAGGAAGATTTCTCAGACTTGTCCAAGTCATTGTCGCTCTGTAAGTACAAGGTTTCAGACTTAACACTGGCACAGGACGCTACCTTAGAATCCAAGGCGCGACCTTCTAATGGAAAGTCATTGGGCCAAATGCACAAAATAGCTAAAGCAGATGAAGTTAAGTTCTTCTTAAATTATTTTCACAGTTAATTCCTCTCTTTCCCTTAAATTCGTCAGTTGAGTGTAAAAGCAGAATTAAATAGGAAACATCTATAAAGAGATTACCAGGCTCAAGCTTTCCTCCCATGACTGGCTTATCTGCATTGCTGTTTGCACTTCCCTAGAATACAAAAAATCCCATCAGTAGCTACAAAGAGGATAACTCTGGCTATTTTATCATCTTGTTTCAATAACACTCACCTTTCATGTGCTGTTTCTCTGTTCATTAAATCCACTCCTTCCTCCTGCAGGAGATAAATGTCATAAGTTTTCCCATAACATTTGATTCATCACAGGTACTTGAAGCAACACTCGTGATTCAATGATTTGCCATTAGAATTGACATATGAACAGTAGGAGCACTCCAGGAAGAAGAGGCTGCTACCAGCCCAGCTCACCGTTTCTCTTGAATGAAACAACACTTCAAAAATGCAAGGTAGCTTAAACATGACAACAATAAGCCTTGCAAGGACGATTCCTTGTTGAAATTAAGTCTTAAAAAGACTCCATTTCCTCTAGTACTTGAAAAACTCAATGGGAAAGAAACTCCCATTATGTAGGTACTTCAATACGATATAATACTTTTCATTCTGTTACTTTATACGGATAAAAAAATACACTTACCCTTCTGATCTGATGAAGTCGGCTACTAGGAATACGAATAGGAGATGATGACAACAACTGAAAAAAAAAAGTGACAGCCACAATGATTAAATCACACATCAACAGCTTGCATACATCCTATTTACCATCACTTACATTCGTAGCGAATTAAAAATGAGCTGTACAACTACACGTGGATGACTCAACGTTGCAAAAAGAAAACACTGACCTTCAAGAGAAAAGACTTGTTTTACCACCTACAAATTCATTCTGTCACTCAGCAAGCAGCACAGATCTCAGACTTGCAAGCAGATACTGCCTAGCATCTCAAATACACAAATAGCTATATATGCCATTTGGACAAGTAAGGTATTATAAATGAAACTACGAGCATTATACAATTCCCTACTACCTAAAGTAAGACGACAAACTCCTGTACTAACTTACTCAACCAGTTGGCTATTCTAAAGGAGAAATCTCAGTGTTTCAGCTCAGTCTTGAACAACACTCCCTAAAACTTTACTTTTGCAATTTTTCAGTTACGTACAATTTTACGTGTCTAATTCCTCCGGAACTTTGGCTACTGTCACATACAAACGGGCCAACAGTTCCCACTCGGGATGTCCATGTGTCTACTGTAACACCTACTGATTTGAGTTTCAAAATTTTGGATTCTTTTTCTTAAGAAACCTCACAATAGAAGATCTTGAACTAAAATTCCATCTCACTTTTTCTGAGCAGAAGACATAGTAGAAACATATTTCACGACTTTAGGTTCTAGGGATTTTGAGAAAAGCAATACTTAATCTTCACTACCCTCAGATAAGAAAGAACAATTTTAGTGGAAAAGAGCATATAGACCCTGAGTTGATAGGGGAAGGGTGAAAAAAAGAAACGCAACATCTTTGAAAAGTTAAAGAACTGCAGTACTTGTACGCTACCAGACTTGTGTAACAGAGGGCGGAATATCACCCAGCAAATAAATTACTCTTCTTTAAATGATGTCTAGTGTGCAGCCTTCACAAAAGAAGAGCAGCCCTATCAAACAAGCAGGTCAACGAAGGCTTGTGCCTCTCTCTTCCATTTTTCAAACAAACTAAAAGACCCTTTCTATACTTTTAATTGTGACAGCAGTTTTTTCTTCCATGGTCAGGCTGAAATTAACTTTAAGGCTGTACTTCATCCTGGGAATCACACATAGCTTCAGCTATTGCTCTCTTCTTGGGGGCATACAGTTAATACACCAGTATTACTTCATCATGGGTTGCAGTTACAGGTAAAAAAAATGCATATTATGCAGCCTGGAAGCTCGCTAGGATGCTTAGGGCAAATACAGATCAAGTTTAACTTCATTTCTCCAGCCTAATTATTTCTGGCTAGGTGTAAACAAACATGCTTAAGATTCCTTACCATACTGTGACGGCTCATAACTGTTGTACTGTTCCTGCGAGTTCGCAACACGTAAGGCTGAAAAACCTGTGAGTTGTCACTGGAGGGGAAAAAAAAGTTTCGTGAACAACTTTCTAAGGAGCGCGTTGCATAAAACCACACAGCGCTGTGACACACACGCCAGCCTCCGGCGCGCTGAAAACGTCCATTTTACTTCAGCAGAAGCACTGCTTCCACTGAAGGCGCCCAGCGAGCACCCCTCTCCCGCCAGCCTGCGGAGACCCCCACGCTGCGGTGCCGCAGCCGTAAGAAGCGACCCGCCGCCTCGCCTGCAGCATCCCGAGGCACAGGCGCGACGTCTCAGGGGCCTCCTCCGCGCAGCAGCCAGGGCGCCGGGGGCCTGCAGGGAGCACGGCCGGCGGCGGGGCTTAGCGCGCTGCGGCAGCGCAAGGGGCCCGCCCGCCCGCGGCCGACGCCGCTGGAGCAGCCGAGCCCCGCCGGGCAGGGCGCTCCCGGGCCCCGGGGCCGCCGCGGGCCGGGCCGGGCCGCGCTCACCTGAGCCCGTGGATGAGGGGGGCGCTGTTCGATCTCCTCAGGCCGCCCCCGTCGCCCGGGGCCGCGGCGCTCCCCGGCGGCAGCTCCAGGTCCAGCTCCATTTTCTCCTGAGCCATCGCGGCAGCGGCGGCTCCGGCTCCTCCCGCTCCGCCGCGACGCCCATTCACTGCCGGCGGCCGCCGCGGCTCCTCATGCCGCCGCTGCCCCGGCCAAGCGCGGCGCGGCCGCCCCTACAGGCCCCGCGGGCGGCGCCGCAGGCAGAGTCCGGGGGCGCGCCGGGCCCGGCGAGGGGGGCGGCCCCAGCAGCGCCCCATGCCGGGGGCAGCCCGGGGGGCGGCCCGTTCCCCCACCCGCTGTCGCCGACGGACGAGGGCCCCGCTGCTGCCGCCGCCGCCACCGGAGGGGAGCGAGCGCCTGGGTCCGGACCCCCCCGCGCCCGCCGCACCGCAGCGCGCATGCGCGGGACGCGGGGCGGAGGCAGCGCCGCGCCGCCCAGGGCGCACGCGCCCCGCCGCCGCACCCCGCCACTGCGCATGCGCGGGAGGCAGGCGTCGGGCCCAAGCCCCCGTTTCGGCCTCCCGAGAGCCTCCGGAGCGGGAGCGCGCCCTGATTGGCTGGCGGGGCGGGGCGTGTGTTTGAAACCGTACAATGGGCGCCGAGATGGCGTGGCGCGTCAGGCGGGGGCGTGGCCTGGCGGGGAGGGCCCGGGTTCGAGTCCGGCGGCGGCCACAAGCCCCGGTGCGCTCTTTACCGGGCCCGTCCCCTGCCCGGACGGGCGGCGGCGGCAGCAGCGTCCAGGCTTAGAAACGCTCTCCTCAGCTTCAATCCCGCAGCCCTTTCCAGTGGTTTTACCAGCTTTCTTTTGCTGCCTAAGAATGTAGCAAGTTTTTAATGAGAATGCGCACCTCTGCCCCGTTTCTAGAAATCTGACATAACGTTCGTTAGGAGACGTGTGATTCTCGTTCTGGCTGTATTTAGCTTTTGCAATGACCTTTACAATTCCATTCCAAGTGATCAAAGTACCTACGTTTGTGCTTACCCACTTTTATTTCCTAGTATTTTTCTGTAATAACAATTGCACCATACACGTCTCTTACAGGCAGGGGGTCTTCAGGGTCTTTGCCAGCACCAAATTTAAATAGGTTTTTATTTTCTTCTGGGAAACAGCAATTCTTCTTCCAGAGCGCTAGGTACAGAAACAGTTTACAGAAAAGTTAGGATTTTTCATCATTTTGACTTTCTTAAGTGCGCACATGGCTGTATGAATTATTCTCTTGCTTCAAAACGATTGAAGGTAGATGCTCCCAGGTAACCGAGTACAACTATTGCTTCCATAGCTTGCTATTTATTATGGTACTGCTTGCATTTTTTGTTAATCAAGGCTGACTCGAGCGTATTCCATTTTTCTACCTTCAGAGACAGCGTATATATCTCATCAAGTGTTTTAATTGATGCTCACGTTTCTTGCATTACACTGACACTATTAACGAAGAACTTTGTGCCTCTTAAGTACCTGAGAGGAGTTAACAGCCCCACAAGATTGCATTTTAAATAATTTCAGGATTTTTTCAGTATGTTTTTGTATTGAAAAACCTGGAGACAAAATTCCTTGTCTTGTGTTACTGCAGAAGGAAAACCATTCACAGCCCTGTGCCAGTGCTTGCACTAGGATATATCGTAGCCAGCAATGACACCTTTCTGTGAGATGATACAGAATTGCCATCTCCTCCAAAGATAAACAAGGTAAATAACCTAAAATTGTCTTTTGCTTGATTTCCAATCGTTATGATGAGTTACTGGAAAATTAAGATCTGTTGCTGCAAAGGGAAAAGGCTGTTGATCGCCTCTCTGCCACCGTTCAGTAAAAGCAACACCACACTTCCGAGCTTTAACGCAGAACCTGCACCATTCTCCTTGTCCAGCGCTTCAGCGCAAGCATTTCATCCGACAGCTGGAGAGTGCCCAAAACACAATTCACGTGACAGCACCTAGCAAAACTCCCAGCCCCGAACAGAAATCTACTTGCGCTTACCTTGGCTCTGCTATTACAAAAGCCACCTGCAAAATCTGACTACATCACCAAACTATGTGGATTTTGCTATTTATTTTTATTGTGGAGTTATTATATCATGTCCATGCCACTAGGGATAGCAAAAAGCTTCAAATGCTGCGTACCAGGATACCGTTAAGGAAAAGTCAACAATATCCAAAATGTGGCTGAAAGCCCAAAACCATCTGCTTCATGTACTCAAATTTTCCAGGGCCAGGCACCAACACATCAACCCCTGACCAGGGGTTTCCTCTGACCAAGAAAGCCTTAATGGGTACACGTACACAAGAGAAAGTGGGGACTGCCAAGGTGACCCTCAAAAGCCCAAGGAGGGAGTGAGGCAGAGAAAAGGGGATGTGGCTGCGGGAGAGCTGTGCCATGGAACAGAAGGAGGTGAAAGAGGGAAATGAGGAAATGACAAAGAGCTGAGTTAGAGAAACAGTGCAAATAACCATGGCTATGGGGATTAGGAGAGAATATGTTAAACAGAGCCTTGGGAGGACACAGGTGAAGGATGGAGATTCAAAATGGAGAAACAGAGACTGGGAGAACGAGATAGGTGGGTACAGTGGTACTGAGGGACTGCTGGGCACCAAGTTATGGCGTGGGCAACGGTGTGGGAGATAGCTGATAGGATCGGGGAAACATCCCCGTGGGTCAAATAAACACAGCCACTCAAGGTTACAAGATGCCATCAACCTTAAATAAATTAGTGAGCATGTGACCTATGAAAAAAATGGTTTAGTTATCTGTAATCTTTCTTCTCTGGTTATTTTTGTTCTTAAAGACTGCCTGAAAATCTCACCTGGAGTCTAAGCTGAGGAACAGATGTCTGCACCTGCAAAGAACCATCACCTGTATTTCTGAGATGTGACAATGGCTAGGTATTAACTTGGATGCTTAGTTTTCAATATTTAAAGGTCAGCATTGTAGCACTTAGCAAGAGAGTACTAACAAACATACTTTAGAGACCTAAAATATTTACATCCGAGTTGTAAATATCCAGCCACGGTTAGATAAAGTGATTTAACTGCGGTTAGATGGATGGGTCCGTGGCGACAGGCAAGTACTGACATTGACACATAAGACAGCAAGCGGACGAGGGCAGAATCGCTCTCTACACAAATGTTTAGACTGCGCTTGGCAGAAAAGGCTATGGCATAGAAAAAGAAGGGTAGGGATGTCTGGTGTAGCGCGGAGTACCCGTGCCTCGGAGCCGAGCTCCACGCATGTCAGCTCAGCGGGGGCCCGGGCCGAGCCCCCCACCGGCAGCGGCGGGGCCAGGCAGCCCCGGGAGGGGGCAAGTGCTGTTTGAAGCCTCCTCGCCGCTGGGCGCTGCGGCCGTACATCTCCGGGCACACGGGAGCCCCGGCCGCCGAGGGCGGGCAGGCCGCGCCGGCCCCCGGTCGCCTCACCTCAGCGGCGGAGGCCGCGCCGCCCCGCCTCACGTCTCCCAGTGATCGCGGGTTCTCCTCGCCTGAGGGGGCTCGGCGGGAACAGCGGCGCCGAGGCCGCACCCGGCCGGCCGCCAAGGGCCGCGGGGCCCCGGGCCGCCCCGCCGCCGGGCCCCGACCGCCGCGGGGCCGCTCTGCGCATGCGCCCCGCCGCCGGCCCCGGCCCCGGCCCCGCCATGCGGGGCTCCCCGTGCCGCATGCGCGCTGCGGTGCGGCGGGCGCGGGGGGGTGCGGCCCCGGGCGTTCGCTCCCCTCCGGCGGCGGGGCCCTCGTCCGTCGGCGACAGCGGGTGGGGGAACGGGCCGCCCCCCGGGCTGCCCCCGGCATGGGGCGCTGCTGGGGCCGCCCCCCTCGCCGGGCCCGGCGCGCCCCCGGACTCTGCCTGCGGCGCCGCCCGCGGGGCCTGTAGGGGCGGCCGCGCCGCGCTTGGCCGGGGCAGCGGCGGCATGAGGAGCCGCGGCGGCGGCCGCCGGCAGTGAATGGGCGTCGCGGCGGAGCGGGAGGAGCCGGAGCCGCCGCTGCCGCGATGGCTCAGGAGAAAATGGAGCTGGACCTGGAGCTGCCGCCGGGGAGCGCCGCGGCCCCGGGCGACGGGGGCGGCCTGAGGAGATCGAACAGCGCCCCCCTCATCCACGGGCTCAGGTGAGCGCGGCCCGGCCCGGCCCGCGGCGGCCCCGGGGCCCGGCGGGGGAGGCCGCTCCGGGTCAGGCTCCGGGGCGGGGCGGGGGGGGTTTGGCCGCCGCCGGGTCGGGAGCGGGGCCCGGGGCCGCCCTGGCTGCAGCCCCGGGGGTCGCTCCGTGTTTGGCCGGGGAAGGGTGCTCCTCACCAAGCCGCGGTGATGTTGTGGATGCCCTGGGCGTGCGGGGAAGCCTGGGCTCCCAAGCGGGAAGGGGTTTAGGCAAGGCACCCCTCTGACCCTGGCGGGGTGCGACAACACTGGCACAGGCTGCCCAGGGCAGGGGCTGAGTCCCCATCCCTGGGGGGATTTAAAAGCCGGGGAGATGTGGTGCTTGGGGACATGGGTTAGTGGTGGGCTTGGCAGTGCTGGGTTAGCGGTTGGGATCCATGATCTTAAAGGTCTTTTCCAACCTCAACAATCTTATGGTTCTATGAAAGCCTAGGCAGGCGTGCTGTAGCTTTACTAAAACGCTCCGTTTGTTTTCATCTAGGTCCGCTGTGCGTCGTGTAGCTGAGAAACAGCACACAGCGTCAGGGTTGTGGCCGTTATTGTAGATAAAGTAGCGATGTCTGTGGTTTCTGTAATGGTTCAGGTTTGACCAAAAAAAAAAATCGCTGCGCTGTGTAAGTGCTTTCAGAACAATCAGGCGAATTCGGTGAAGATCATTTCATGGGACCTAAAGACACATAAGTTTTACATTTAGCGTAAAACAACGTATCGGTTGTCCCGGAGTTTTGCTGGCCGATAGGGATTTTGTTACTGTGGGTATTGCCATCAGCCTGTGGCAGGTGGCATTTGCCAGGGGGTCGGGCGTTCGCCGTGTGCTCGGGTCTGGCTCCCTTCAGCGGACAGGGCAGCGGCAGCCCCAGGCAGGGGCTCGGGGGGGAAGCTCTCGGACAGGCATGGTCTCTGGTATGGTTTTGTCTTTGGGTAAGTTTATAACTCGGAGTGCTGTTTCTTGCCTCCCGGAGGCTGTTGTGAAGTTGGGAGATGCCCCCATCCGCTACGTGGTGTGGCTACCATCTACCTTTGGGGTGGTCCACATGCTGCTATGAGTAGTATGTCTGCAGTTTGGGAGAGAATATTGACAATAAACTTTATAAAAACTAATACAATACATGATAAGTACTTACTGTTCCTTTTTTTTCTTAAACTTCACGTTTCCGTAGGGAACTAGATATCAAGTGACGAACAAATCTCATAAAGCTTTTGTACCCAAATGGTTAACAGTACATTACAGTTCAGAGGAAATACTAATTCTTGCCTATTCAGACGTTATTTAATACTAAGTAAACATAATTGTGATTCTTTTACATAATCGTAATGAAACAACTATCAGTTTACACTTCCACGCAGTATAGAAGTATTGTGAATGGTAGCTGTTCCTCAGGGAGATTTCTGAGCAGGTAGACTAATTAAGTAACTAAGATGAGGTTTTTTTATCATCTCAGCCTTTTTTAAGTTGTTTTTTTGTGAACTGTGAGACCCTTGACTCTTTTTCTTTTATTATTTATTTATTTATTTATTTTAAAATCATCCCATAACCATGTTGTAAACAAATTATTTCAGGGCCTGGGCAGGTAGAAGGGTAAGCCCGAGCTCTTGCCTTGGAACTGCGCATACGCTATACATTAGGCATTTATACAAATTAAACTGAAATGCCATTGAACTAATTTGAGGTGGTTGCAGTGGTTTGCCTGTTAGGAATTTTCCAGCAGAAAACTGTTTGTGCAAGATTGCAGCTCTTGGCAAGAAACTTCAGTTTTTCCCAGAATGGCTTTGTTGGGTAAACTGAAACAAAAGCCCTTGCTCTTGAACAGCTTGCTTTTTCTACTCTGCCTCCTGTTTTGACTTCTTCATTAACAGATTTAGTAAGGAGCTTGGAGAATGAGTTACCGTAGAGCCAGAGAACATTTTAAAGTGGAATATTTTAGATCACGGAAGTTACCTTTCACGGAACTTTTGACTCTTGTTTTCATGCCAAATAAAATGGATTTTTAATGGGAACTGTAAGAATTTTCTGTGAAAAATAACTCTGAGATCTGATCGGCTCTGGTGTTTTTGCAAGGGAGATTAAAGGTAAGGATATTGTAGGGGTTTTTTTTCTCTCCCTCTCTTCTAGTTAGCACTGAATATTGGACTCAGCCTACGGTAATGTGTTACAGAATCATTCCAAGCTGTTTTCCCCATGCAAACCCTGGATTGCAGGATGCACTGTTTGTGTTGTGTTTGCGTACCAACCAGTACACCTACACGAAAAAGGAGTTGTGGCTGTTGGCCTCAGCCAGTAAATCTCATCTCTAAACGTCACGTCATGAATACCTTAAATTTCTCCTGTTCCACCGCCTATCAAATGGCAACTGTTTGATCTCTTGTGGGTGTAAACTGAGTGAAACTTTGAAAATTCTAAACAATGTCTGGTCATTGGTACTTGATGTTTTAGAGAAAGAGAGTCAATGCATTCTTCTTGGCAAAAAGCACCGTGCTTATGCCAATTCCTATTGGCTTTTCTTTCACAGTATAAGCTTTGTTTATTTTTTATTTACAGCTAGGTAAAAGCTATCTAAAACTTACGTGTCTGACTGGTGCATTTTAAACTGGAGGATTCTATTAGTGGTGTGCATTATGATTATCAGCCTTTAGAACAAGGTAATGCTATTGATCAGGTTAGTTTTAAGAAATTGTATTTGTGTAGTGCTTTTGTTCATCCCAGGTTAGCAGCTGAGACAAAAAGCTACAACCCAGCGACTTCCTGTAATTTGGATCTAATTACAATCTTACATCTGGATCTGTTTGCCTGTGCAGTTCCTCAGTGATTTTAAGGCATGGGGACTGTAGGACTGTGGCTCAGAATTTTTATTCTAGTGACCATAAAACTTACTTCATTTCTGCAGTCTCATTCGTTAAGTGCTGATCCATGGCTGCCGATAACACTGGTGATGACTAGTGAAACTTGCTTTAGGAATCGATAGAACTAAAGTTGCCTTGAGAAAGGAGCTCATTTTATATCAAATAACTAATCCTGAGTTATTTAAATGTATTTGCTGCTTCCTGGTGAGAAACGTGACTGTGGTCAAAAGTCGTAGGGCTTTAAAAACTGGTTTTACTGTATGTTTAATTTAACCTCTCCTGGAAAAAAGTTCAGAACTTACTAAATGTTTGTAGTGATAAGATTTATCAAGATGGAGAACAAAAAAATACAGTATCTATGGCATGGAAGCTGGTTTCAGTTACTGGTTATATGCCATCGATAAATTGGTTCTGTTGAATGACATTCGAAGCAATATGCAAGCTGCAGCCATTCCAAACATAAATTCCCACAGAAATGATCAGTCTTAACAATTTTTTCAGTTATTCTGAAGACTCAATATGATTAATTAAAATCATTAATTGAAGTAGCTGGGACTTGGGGGAAGAGCAATTTGGTTTCCACTCTGCCAGCAAACTAAGAGAGTTCTTACATACCTGTCTCTCGAGTGCTTTGCCTTGCAATGATGGCTGTCACAGCATTTGAAACCGAGCTTATATGAAGAGGTACTTCTTGATAGGAAGGAAATGGCTTTTGCATTTGACAAGTGTTTCTTTTCACAGCGATAACTCGCAGGTGTTCCAGGCTAACGTTTTGCGAACCCGCAGGAACAGTACCACAGTTATGAATCGTCAGAGTCTGGTAAGAAAACTATTAGACCAACCGCATTAGGTCTGAAGCAGAAGTGTGCAAACAGGATTAAAGAAGAAAATTAGATTGTAGTCTGTGAAACTAATACCACATGTTTTCAGAAACAAGGCTCTGACATTAATACGCTGTAGCTATAGTGAAATGTTATTTATAGACCATTTGGCCTTGGAGAGTACTTATATTTCATTGTGATCATGACTTTGTTTATAAAATGCAAGCAGATGTTGTAAGATAGAGTAAGAAAGGTAGTTCACAAGGAAAACTAATTACATAGATGTATTGTTCAGTAACCAGCATGCTAATAATTTCTGATTTAAAAAAAAAAGTGCAGTGATGTTCTGACCTTAAATTGTCGTTTCTATAGTAATGACAGAATAGACTGTTGCAATCAACAGCTGATATAACAAGAGATAACTGGCTGATGGAACGTGAATCTTGAGACTTCCAGGATGAATGATTCTATATCTCTTGGAGACGTTCATTTGTGATTTCAACTTTTGTCAGAATTCTGTTATTGCAACTCCCCAAATCTGAATTTTTAGAATATCAATCTGAACCCAGAGAAAATATTGCATATCTTGTGTTTTAGTATCCTACAAATTGTGGTAGAAGGGTGTGATTTTGACTGATTTAGAACACCTGCACAGGATCACACAGCATGATTTGCTCACCCTTAAAGGGTTAGGGTGTATGGGGTAGTTATTTCCTCTAACTAAAAGGAATTTTTGGTCAGACTTTCGTGTGTAACCAGAAATGTAACTTTTCCCCTAAGAAGGCCTTAAGAAACAGGTAGATGCAGGATAACGTCCAGCTGCATTCAGCTGATTATTAATGTTTGGGAGAAATTAAGCTATGTTGGGGTGGGAGGGGAGTAGTATCGATTTTCTTTCAAGTATGGGAAACAAAGTCCCTGTAACGCTAACAGCAATTATCCCGTTTTTCTTAATTACCTTTTGAAGATGCTTTAGAAATAATTTGTTAGCCCCATGTTAACAGTTGAAGAATACTACTCTGTTATTTTGTTGACTGATGCCCCTTAGCTAAAATTCTGTTTTAAAACCGGGACGGACAACTACTTCAGCAAAGGTTTGCATCTGTAACAGGACTGGGATACTTTTGTAAAAGTCTAGAAAGATTGGTGGGAAAGCCTTTCTCCTGCTAGGATATAAAACCTGATAGAACACATTATGGTAAAGATTTCTTTAAACAACAGTCTCTTTCTTCATACATATTTGGAGGGTGATGGCTTAGGGTAAATTTGTTTATGCTTGTGGTCAGGCAAAAGGAGAAACCAACAAAGGCGAAAGCTCAGTTTATTGTGTTTACTTCTTGAAGATCCTCAGCTGTTGGGCAAAAAAGATGTTAATTTAGGGCTCATTGCCTGGAACTTGCTGGGAAGCAGGAGCTAGTTCACTGATGGGCTAGCTCTTCTGGCTGCCCTTAATAGATGTTGCAGTCTTCTGGGCTGAACCAGTGTTCCCACCTTCATGGGACGATGTTCTTAACCCTTCACCTCACCTGAAGGTTATTAAAAAGCATCCTGAAAGTTAACTTTCTTCTTCACCCCCAGCTGACCAGGTGCTGACAAAGTACAGTTGAAATTTTACTTACGCTAAAAATCAAGTGCTCCATTGACTGCTAGATCAGTGCCTTGTCCACTTTGAAATATTTCTTTGAATTATTGTCTGGTTAAGTGTAGTTTTATGATGTTAGAGATATTCTAAGGAGTTAGATGACATCTACTTTGGTAAATTAAATTTTACAATAAGTAGGTGATAAAGTGTACTTCAAAACCTGCTTTTGTGTATTTAGGAAAGCTAATCCAAGTTTATTGCAGTGTAAGCTCTGATAAAGACAGTGAAAAGATTCAGTAAGTGACTGAAAGTTTGTTAATTTAGTATTGTGAGTACAGCTAAAATTTTATGTTTTGTTAAACTTTGTGGGAAAAAATTGATTAGTATTTGTCTAATCTGTGTTGTGTTCACTGTCATGGGAACAGTGGGAGTTGCTAAAATGCTGTGATAACTGAAGGGCATACTCTATCTCGCTCCATCTTCAGGGCTGTTGTGGTTGTCCCAGTGGCTCAGCTGAATTCTAAAACCTTTTCTTGTTTGAGTAGCTTCTCCAAGTCTCAGACTCCAGCTCTTTTATAGTGATGACTACAGGGGCAGCTATGCCATTTTGGCTGGGGCCTAATCTGCAGTTTTCTGACACTACGTGTAATTGCCCAGGAAGGGTTAACTAGGCTCAGTATCCGCTGTTTATTTCCTTCCAGAAGATATCAGTGGCATCTAGTGAGTAAATGTTTTGGCGTTTTTTGTTTTGGTTTTGTGGTTGGGGTTTTGGTTTTGTTGTTTAAGCAAAGCATTTTAGTCCGTGGTTAGAAGTTTAGGTACTATTTCAGCAAAAGTTGATTTTTTTTCCTTTTTTTTTTATTTTTTAAAGCTAGGTAAGTTCCCTGTTACGGTTCACTGTGTGGCCCCACAGATGCTTGTGTTGGCAGAAGGCAGGGGGCACTGGAGGGACGGCAATGGAAAGGCAGAGGCGCAGGGGCAGGGGACTGCCTACTTTGGCTGTGCTGCCTGCCAAACTGGCTCTTCTGAAACATTACCTGCAGTGAAAAAGATTATCTAACGTACTGGAGAAAGGAGGAAGGGGAAGGTGTTTCTCTTCCATGTGATAGTGCAGTAGTTTGTAATGTTTTCTTATTAAGCTTTGCGCTTTCTTAAAACAGTGGGGATTTGAGTAGCATAATTTTAACAAACGCGTTCAGTCTGCTTTAGCAAGTATCCTTTAAAAGTGACTGAGGCTTCTGGTAGTTTATTTTCACAAGAATTAAATCAAAGGACTACAAACAGGGGAAAAAGTGAGTTTTAAGCATTGACAAAGCAAGGATTACGACTTGTTGGAGATGGTGTAGGATCCTCAGAGTTAATGGATTTAGTGCGTTAGATCCCGCAGAGGAACTCTTGACTCTTTTTCTATAATTTTTATTTTACACTGAGAGCCACTTGTATATATTAACATCAAACCTTAAAGTATGTGGATCACAGTCATAAAATTAGAATATAATGAGTGGAACAAATGCATTTCTACTGGGGAGTGACAGAGTGAATAGGCAGGAATGTACTATTGTCCAGATCCTTTTCTCTGTGTGAGAATCAAGGTCAACTCAAGGTCCACATTGGCTGGTACAGCTTAGAGGAATTTTTATTAGGGGCACAGGATTTTTGGGAGCCTGGTATAATAGTAAAGCTGACCTAAACTGGACTTAAGAAGTAGCAAATCAAAACATTCTAGCCATTAGACTTTAGTAGTATATATTATGATGTGTAAATTCTGGCACAAACCTTAGCCTATCAGACTCACACAGAGGATGTCTAATATCTTCTGTGACAAAAAGGGCATGATGTCTCCATGTTTGTTTTTTTAGAGGGAGGATTCTGGATGTATGAAGCATTAATAGTCTGTGATAACTCACCAGAACCTTTTGAGCAAGACAGCAAAATCTTTGTATTCTCCACGGCACTGATTAGAAGATGGTGCAGTAAATGGTTAACTGAATGTTTGTTCATTCTCCAACTTTAGCATAATGAAGAGCTCTAGTAACGTTTTGTGAAGGGGATGAAGCCTCATACTGCATAAAGTGTATAAACACTTAGTAATAATACAAACCTTACTTGCTGAACACACATCCATTTTAAAAAGACACCTTGTTTATTGGAGGGGTTGTCAGCTTACAGAGAAGACGTTAAACCTCTATTCAGAGCTTTAGCTTTGAATTTTTGATCCCTGAATGGGTTATGACAAAAGTCAACTGAGGGTCAAACATTTGAGGGATGGGAAATATGTGAAAGGAAATTATATTTTGAGAAAATAATCACTTTTAATTACTTGCTTTTGAGTATGCAGTTTTAGATCATAGTATTCCAATCTTGATGCAAAACTGACAAAATTAACAGAAACCCATTTTTAGTGACATCCTCTTCGTTTTCACCTGAATTGGTGAAGCTCTTGAGAAACCATAAGGAAGGTATTTAGCTCTGTTAGCCTTCTAATAGCTGATTTTTTTTCACCTGTCAAAATATTCGTTTATAGGCAGACAACAATCCAGAAACCTTTTTGCACAGTTTGTGGGTTTGGCTTTGTAGTTTTAAATGAACTATTGGGGAGCCTTCTGGATCACTTAAATGAAAATATTTATGCAACCGTAAATATTAAGGGTGGCAGTGTGCTAGTTAAAAGCAGCTTCATTCTGTAGAGAAGGCTGTGAATTCTAGTTGCCTGGAAATGAAGTGAAAGGCAGGCTGATAGCAATTAGCATCTGTGAGCACACAAAGCAGTATAATATGGAAATACATATTATCATATTCTTGCAAGTAATTAATGTAGCTTGTGTATGCTGAGAATGTAATGAATGCTGGGTTTTAAGAAAAAAACACACATATTTTTTTAGTTTGGGGTACCACTGTAGAGCGGTTACTAACATTCCTGCACCTTTCTCTCCCTTCTCCTGTGGTTTGTAAGTGTGTTTCAGTTATATGTGGCTTTGTTTTGCAGTTTGTGCCATCATCTCCTATCCGTATTCCTAGCAGCCGTCTTCATCAAATCAAACAGGTAAGCACAGGTTCTCTTTTTTTTTTTAAATTTTTTTATAGCTGGTTGGGTTTTTTGCAGTTAATGTGTAATGTCCTTCAAATGGCTATAGATTTTACCTTGAAATTGTAGTACAGAGCCTGCAGCAGTCTGTCACTGCAAGGTGTTTTCAAAAGTAAAACTGTATCTTGTCTGCAGAGTTCCAAATTTCGTCAAGTAGAATGAATGTTATAGAGAGAAGAAGATTTGAGCAGAAAGAGAAATCTTAAAATGGACATTTTAGAAAGGAAACCTTTAATGTAAACCCTTAGGGTAAAGTTTCACCAAGTTTTTGGCAGTAGTGCCAGCATAAATAATAACAAAGTGTTCCTTAACTTGTGTTGGCACAAGACTTTTGTGCAGCCAGAAGGTGAACTGGATAAGGAAGCGCTCTGGCTAGAAAATAGTTTGGACTCTTCTGGCTGGGTTATTTTTCATCTGTATAATTTTCTTATCCAGACCTCTGTACTTGGGCTGTCACAGCAGGAGCGGAGGGGGAAGGGCACACGAGCAAACACTTAGGAAGGGGGGTGGCAAATATCTGAGTAGGCTTAAATAGCACTGCTACCAGACAACAGACCACAGTCTAAGGCCTCAAGTTTTAAAATCAACAGGCTCAAACTCCTGCGGCTCCTCCATTTTATATGTCGACTTTTTGACAGTAGAATGTTTATAAAATTGGCTTGAAGATGCTTGGGGCTTTTTTAATATTTTTTTTTTTTTTAGCTTGCTAGTTTTCAATGGATAGGCTTGATTTTTACAGGGTGAAAAGTTAAGAAAACAATTTAATGCTTTGGACAGCATTTTCAGGGTCTGATGTCTGAAGTGATGGAAGGCACTTCTGCTTCCCACCTCAGATATTTAAGGTGCATGCCTAGTAATCCTGAAGAAAATAACTGCTTGCTTTTGTTGTGTACATAATTTACCGGCTTAAAGAGACTCTGAAGCACTTGGGTCAGTTGTAGAGCTGTTTTTATCAACATAAAAAAGCTTAGGATTAATACGTAAATGTGATTAGAGCAAGGGAATGAACTACTGTGGCTCTGCTATATTAGATGAAGTAAAGTTTTATAATTCAATTTTTTTGAAATTACTTCTATATTCATACTTGTTCCATACATTCATTAAAGTGAACAATTACATTTCCTAATTTGTATTTGATCATTAAATCCACAAGTTGACATTCCATGTCCTGTATACGTACTGGCAGAGATGGGAACCTGTGTGATTTACTTCCGATCTCTTTCAAATCTTAGCAAGTAATCACACAGCTGAGCTACGTTAGTAAGACTGTTCCCACATATGATGAAGATTGTGAAGATGTTTAGTTGAGCTGGGCTGAATTCTGGACTGAATTAGGGAATCTACTCATTAACTCAACAGACTGGACAGTATTTGGGTAGTTTTAAGGAATGGTGTCTACCTAAGAGGAGATTGAGTCAAGTTTGTACTTGAACTTGTTGTTAATGTTTAGTTTAATTTTACATCTTTGATCCATTTGAATAATATTTTATGGATGTTTTAGGAAAAAAAACACTAAATCCCAAATTCATTGTGTGCAATGCACCGTATTGCAAATGAAACGCTGGCAAGTGTCTAGGTAGTGACTAATCCACAGAATAAGGTAAGAATCCAGCCATGCTTTTGATGATTACTGTACTAGTTTCCACTTTGTGAAAGAATGTTACGCAGGACTGCATAAAGATACTCTAGCATGTGCAGAATTTTTGGTTCATATTATCATTGTTCAGCTTTGTAACTATCTCTCGGATAGTAATGAAAATAAAAAAGCTGTTTGAGAAACAGCCAGCTCCGTAAGCACTTCTTATGCGATGGTCTCTCTTGCTACATCTCTTTCCCGTCCTCTCCCCCTCGCTTCTTTTCATGTAGTGAGAGCTTAAGGTTATTGTTGCTCAACCAAGTTGAATTAAATTTTCCGCATACCGAAGTGAAATGAAACGAGCTTTTCTGATTTGCTGTAGCAAAGCTTTTTTTTTTTTTAAGTCTTAATTTTTCATTTCCTAATCTTTTAGGAAGAAGGAATGAATTTGATGAACAGAGAAACAGTACGTGAAAGGTAAGCATTAAGGCAAACTAGAATACTTAATACAGTCTTCTGTGGGCCCGGGACAATACGTTTCTTTTCTTCTTTATAGAGAAGTGCAAGTAGCAATGCAGATGAGCCACTCATGGGAGGAGAGCTTGAGCCTGGTAATGCATTCATGCTTTAATTTGTGTTTCTGTTATCAGTATCAGGACACTACAGACTCTTTCATGTCAACATTTTCTTTTATAGTTTGACCTGCAATTAAGGTGTTAGTATATCACTGCTTTTGATCAGCAATTTTTCACACCAACAAGGCATAGAATTACCAGTTGTTCGAGGATACGTGTGGGTTCCTCGGGCTGGTATGTCCAAAGAAAATTGCATGGATGTCTGCCTGTTCAAATTTTCTTCCATGTTCTGATACTCGCTACATAATGTTTAAGGCTTTTTTGGTTTTGTTTTGTTAAGCTTAGCTCATAAATGGCTACCTAAAAATTATGACTATGATGGAGGATAACTTTGGAATCTTACTCCATTCCACACCAATCAGTCCTTTTCATGTTAAGGTACTTGCTCATAAGATTAATTTATATGTAATATTTACAGAGCGACAATGATTTTGAAAAATCATCATCACCAAAGCAAGTAGACTTTGTCCCAGTTTCTCCAGCTCCTTCACCTACCAGAGGAATAGGGAAGGTGAGCAAAATGTGGTAATAATGATTTTATCTTGACTAGTGCTAAATAAATTCAACCAAATTAATAGCAAAAGATTAAGCCACCTGCTCCTTTCTACCTCAGCTGCAAACAAGAAACTAGGGAGTAAACAAAAAAACCCTGAAATCCCAAACCGGAAAATACCAGCTAGCAGTTTGCACATCTTGTGGATGTGAACTTCTGTGGATTGTTTGACTGTTAATCTGTGGTTAATAAACATTATTCTTTATTTGCCTTCCTCTTGGAATAAGAGGAAGGGGCACACATTCTCATTTTGTGAACCGTATTCTGTTAAACCAGACTATGGTGAAATAAATCCTCATCGACTTGCATGTATTCTGCATGAACATGCAATCTATCCAACTCTTTCTTAATTTTTTTCTCAGTAACCAGAAGTGGTATCTCTGTACACCCAGCCGTATTGACTGGTCGCTTAAATTGATAGTGGGTTGCTTACCTGCGGTACGGATCAGTTGTTCCCATGAGTGTGATGCAGTGTTGATAGGTAAATAACACAAACTGTTTTACTCTCAGCAATGTTTCTCACCATCTTTGCAAAGTTTGGTGAGCAGCAGTGGATTACCTCCAAGTCCTAGCCCAAGTCCAACAAGGCGATTTTCAAGGTAAGTACCGGATCATATCAATAATAGAAAATTGGCATAGCTTGTTTGCAGTAGGCTTTTGAAATACTAGGATTTGTTGTATACATAATTGATTTCTGATCACAAATACAACTTTATATATTCATGTAAACTTTGGATTTTACGATGCTTTAAAATATTTGTTAAAATCCTCATGTCATAACATCGGGAAAGTGGGCTGCATTTTGGCATCTGTCTTCTCAGTGTAGTCTCTATATTGCTTTTAATCAGATCTTAAGGAATTGAATTGAATTCTATTGGGGGGGAAAACAAACAGATTTAGGGTTTGTTACTGATCCTGGTTTTAGTTGTGTTGGATGTTGGTTTTGAGCGATGCAGGCATATAATTAAATTTTGTTAGGCCCTAACAGTTCAGCAAAGCACTGCCTGTCAGCTGAGATCTAGTCCGTGCCTAGATGTGAGCTTTTAGACTGCCCCAGCTGTGATATAATGTGATTAAACTTTTTCTGTTAAGGTCTATGCTTCCTGGTCTTATTTTAGGGGAAAAAAAAAGGAGGACTTACTTTGGATAAGCTGTTTTAATGCCTATTTTCTTAGTGGTTTCCACTCAGTAGTTTGTTATCTGAATATATTTTGATTTTTTTTTTTTTACATGTTTTCAGGCTTCCTTTATTACTGATGATGTCATCATAGCATATGCCTTCTTTTTGCAGGAGAAGCCAGAGTCCAATTAACTGCATTCGACCAAGTGTTCTTGGGTCAATAAAAAGGAAAGGTACGGTATTTGGTTTTGGCTAATATAGTAAGTCAACTTGTTTAATTTTATAGTCATCCATATAGCTTTCTTCATAACTGTTCAATTGGCTGATATTTCAAAGATTGACTAGAAATAGAGGATACTACAGATGACCAAATAAATGGAACTACCTGTAGGGATAAAAGAGACAAACTGATAAATTAGTTTTCACTATTCTGTAAAACTAATAGCTGTTCTGATCTAATGCCTCTCCATTGCTGTAGTCATATAGATCTGATAAGAAACGAAGGTAAGCTGCTTAACAAAACAAGAACTACAACTATCGGTATATTTAACTTCACAAATAGAAAATTTTGAAAGTCCTGGCTAACGGAAGCACACAGGTACTGTAGCTTTAAAATCATCCTTCTGATGATTTTAAAACCAGGGTAAAAACCAAAAACGGATCCAGAGACCTGGTAAACACCTTACTGCTTTATTGGGAGAAGTTTCTCTATCTTCCTACATTTTCCTGCAAGTTTAACTTCTGGTTATTTTATTGCATCTGTTTTTAAATATATCTTCGTGCTTCACCTTTGTAACAGAACGCTTCTGGCCATGAAACAGCTTTGAAAATACTTCTGTCTGAGTTCTGTTGTAGTCTATTTCAGCATATCTCTGTCCTCCCTTCTTCTAGTATATTTGGAAATCACAGTATACAAGTTTAGTGATAATCCTGGACTTATGTTGTTTGCAAGAGGAAAAGAAGCTTTCCTTATTCTCAGCTTCTCTACTTTGACAGAGCTAGTTAGTGAACTGATAGCTGAATAAACTGGGACAAAACAATTATTCTCTGCTACTGAAGAATAAATATCTGATAGCTAAACTTCAGTTCATAACTCACTAAACTTTCCTGAAGCTTGGACTAGAATGTTTCCAAGAAATAAAGTCTTTAAAATTTCAGCATTGAACTTCCACGTTTTACATATAAGATAAGGCTCAATAGATTGTAATAATCTTGAACCACTATTCTGTTTGCTCTGTAGAATTACACTGCAAGTAGATTTTAGTTTAAACGAGTAGTAATTTTTTATCACTTCTTATCTTTTACCAAAGGTGTAACAGAGATAGAAGATCATCCAAAAAGATTATTCCAAGGATCCACCAATATACTTACCCCTGAAGTTTCACATCAGGCGGAGCTTGGGGCATGGTAAATGCTGTGCTATTTATTGTGTTGATTTCATCAGAAGCGCTACAAGTCTTTTTTTCATTGAGCAATGATCATGCTTGAAGTTGTTGTTTGTTTGGTTTTTTTTTATTAATACAGACATCCCATAATTTTGAAGCAGTGCAATTATCACAGCAAACAGGCAGTAATATTCACTACAATTTTACAGTTTCTAGGACTGACTGTTAACATGCTTCATGTACGCGGGAGTTGAGCACGTTTAGGAGAAGACACTTCCTGGCTGGCAATTTTTGGAGTCTGGTTTCAAGTTGCAATCCAATATGAATGCTAATGCTTGTGGGTGGATTGGGGTTTTTTTCTTCTTTCTTTTTTTCCTTGCTTAGTCACATAGGAAAATTAGTCTGTCTGACCCTCCCTGCTGGGAGGAGATAAAAAGTACTACGTAAAAAATCATAACGACTTGAAATAGCAAGGGATTTTGATTTAGTATTTTAGTCAAGAGGTTAAGAATACAGAGGGAGTGCCCACACATCTATCAAGACAGCGTTATTCACAGTACGTTTGTCCTTTTTGCCTCTCAGCTGATGCACGTAGCTGTGCACAAGCTTTGAGCCCATTGCAGTGGCAATAATAAAATAGATCTTTTAAAGGTACTTTAAAAACACACCTCTTTTGCGCACCCTGTTCATAGTAGGCATAGCAGTGCCGGTTCAGTTGCTGCATCTTGGTGTAGGAGATGGTAATTTTTAAGAATACTCTGATGCTATCGCTGATGATAGATCACCTATAGTTATGATTTTGTGTCCTGTGAAATATGTAGCGAATGGTACAACTGAAGTATGTAGTTTATCATCGGCTCTCCTGACAGAAGAGCCCAGGACCTCGTAGGAGATGGGGTAAAGCTTGCAATGACTCGCTCAGCCTGGTGCTTCTGACCTGTGCACCTGGGTGAGCTGAAGGAGGAGGTGGGCAGGGCGTTACCTGTCTGTTCGGAAGTGACTGCGAGGTGTGGAGCTGCAGATTTATTACAAATCATAGGGCCTGCAGTTCCTCCAAAGATGTACAGTTGTTTTTAGAATGGCTTGATGATGAATGGAAGCTAGTAGTTGAAACTTATCAGAAAGAGTACCTCACTTCTCCTGTCTTGATCTGTTTTCAGTCTGTCACATGCTCTTGATGACAACAGAAGCAGCGCAGGCTCTTCCTGTGACTCACCAGCTGAAGTCGGCACCAACACAGACTCCCCAGTCTCACTTTCTGACTCCAGATCTCCGTTTTTACCAGTAGATCTTACGGCTAAGTTACCTATTCATTGAGAAGCAGAAGTCTGCTCATGGACACCATGAAACAGGCTGGATATCAATAAGACTTTCTGTTGTGCATAACTGATTCTGTTCCTCATAGGAACTTCCAGAAATGTCATTATTTCTAGAAAACTTCCAAAATAGTTCCTTGAGGAGGAATTCACGTTTCTAGTGATTTGTATGACATTTACTAAAATACAGTAAGCTGTTGAATTGCAGATGTATTTGATGCTAACTTCAGTAAGGAAGCTGTTGATTTACAATGGATACCGTCTTGTCGGCGGACGTTACGAATACCGTACGTACATTCTGCTTGTGGAAGACTTGGCCTTCCAACAGCCAACGGGCAGCGTCCTCGCTAATGTAAAGTGGTGCTTACGTAGGAACAGAGAACTTTCACATTTGTCTCAGTCTGAAACCAATGAAGCAGCTTACTAATTTGTTTTTATTCCCCGAGTGTTAGATATTTATATTTTTTGTTCTTCATATGAAAGGGGGAATATTGGGGGGGGGGGGGAATTGATTCTTGTGTTTTGTTATGATTGGCTGTTAATCGATTCTGTGTTCTAGTAGATGGCAAAAGAACAAGTTGGTGAATTGTCACCTTAAATTTATATGTTGGATTTTATTCATGATCATGACCGCTGTTGTGACTAAATCCAAATTAGGTGTGGAACATTCTCCTCGGGTTTTGTATTATTTTCTTCTTTCCCATTTAGGTGATGTATTAGAGTGGTAGATGCTCTGTTAAAGGTCTTTTAATAGGGAAAAATAGTAATAATGTTTGGGACAAAACATTAAATCCTGAGGTTTTAGTGTTTAGTACTTCAGAAGTGCGTTATTTGAACAGGCAGTATTCATCCTCATATGACTTTTGTTGGACAAATACAGTGAGGAATCTTGAATGCCTTTTTACAGGCTGAGGCGATCAAACACGTTTAATCTGTGTTTAATCTCCTGATGCCACTTCCTCAAACAATGGCATGAAGTTATTTCTGCTGTTGAAAGCTTCAGACGCTGATTGGAAGCCTAGAATTTGGTAACCTGAGATGTTTCGGGATCCTTGTACTGTATTTGAAAAGCCAGCGGGTTGAGGCACCCTGATCTCAACTCTGAAATTCCCCAAACGGGAGGAAAAATCTGCAAGCCCCCCCATAGGCAGCTGTTTCAGATTTTCTGGTGGCAACCTCATTTTGGTTGTTGACTCCTGTTACGCAGTTGAACTTCCCCAGCGGGGTCCCCATTTGTACGTGTGTATGCATCTGTGCTGTGTGGTTTCAAGCCCTCTCTCCAGAGAGGTTAATAATGAGGCAAAATGTTTTAATTTTTAAACACTAAATCTTTGTAATGTGTAATAAAGTGAGAAAAGTATGGCAACTTCCTCAAGTAGGAGAAAAGCCCAGCTCTGCTGTGAAAGATTCACGTGGATGAAGCTTTGATTGACAGCAGCCAGTCAAAATTAGAAATGGAGGAGTTGGAGTCCAAAGACCTGGTGACCTGAAGACCAATGACCAGTTTCCGTATGTCCTTATTGTAGAAAGAAAATAGAATGTATTGAATAGTTTTACTCGGTTCAAGTAAGGTTTGATATGGTTTATTGCTGATTTCATTCCTCTTAAATTATTGCAATAGCTTCCTGATTGCTGTTCCTTTTTAAATTCAGACTGCCCTTCATCCCCCTGGCAGATGGACAAGCTCGTGTTTCATCTCTCTGTCTAATATGGCATAGTTCCGTGTCGCAATTTCAGGTATGTGCCAAAGAGTTGCTGTGCGTTCACTCTTTTGTGGTGAGGGCAAGACTTTTGTTTTTTTAAATCTTATTTCTTAGGAATGAACCTCCTGGTGTCTCTTCCAGTCTTTTAAAAAAGATGCATCAGTAGAGGGATTTCATAGTTGCGTGTGGGTCAACTTGTCTCTTTTCTGTTGAATATTTATGCTATTTTTCAAATAAGTGCCAATAAATGGAAAAATAAATGTTTTGCTGTTTCTGCACTTTGTTAGAGAGGTAACCGTATTCTTGTTGTCATCTGTGATTAAATGTTTTAAAATCAGAATATCTATTGTACCCCACTTCCACTCGTAACTGTAACCCGCTAGTTTGCATTTAAGTTGCCCTTTGAAATCTGCAGCAGACTTCTCTGTTTTCCTAGCGCAACGCTATCCTAAAGTTCTGTGCCGACTCTAGGAAAACCAAAGAATAAACCCAAACATTTCCAAAGGACTTTAACAGCTAAACGTGTGCCTCGTTTATACCTAGAGGAAGTCGTGGTGGAATAGTTTGGAAGACGGGAGCTACGGCTGGCAGCTGGGCCGTGCTGAGGCTCTTCCCTCTTGGGACGAAGCGGGGAGTCCTTGTGGTTCGCCTTAACAGGGCAATCGGTGCTGGCGGAGGAGGGAGGAACGGTTATGTATCTGCAGTCGTTCCTTTCCCTGCTTCTGCAAACCAGAAATTACTTTGACCTTGTGGAAAAAGGCATCTCAATTTCTTGTCCGTCCGCATCACCGAGAAGCTGCAGTTTTGCGCGCTGGAGTCGGGAGGCACGTATAGCTGTTTTTCCACTGAAATGAAGGGTTAAATTTGGGCACCATGTTATCCTGCGGAATATGTCTCTGGATTCGGGGAACCGGGGTGTTACACAATGCGCATAACCAGCCCTGTACTCCCATAGTAACTCCTGCTGTCGGTATTGCCTCTGTTTTACTGATTCCCCGTTTACTCATGAACAATGACTATTGAAGCTTTGCTTGATTAAGCGTCGCGGTTACAGGACTATTGCACGTGACGTTCCTTAACCGGTCCGAGTTTGCATTACAAGTGTCTATGCCTTTGTGTTCCTCCAAGAAATGGGCAGCTTCTTGTCTCGGGCCATATTGGAAGTACGATCATTCATTCACATATATATATGTAGATATTATTCTATATAAATTTTTTTTATTCTGCAGCTTTTTGGGGCATACAGCTGTTTCTCTCTAGGATTCTGCCGCTCCTCTGGAACGGCACCCGTCCAAAGCCATGCTTGCGATGGGCACTTGATTGGTCTGGTTGAAAACTATCCTGTCGGATTTGTTGGCAGTTAACTCGGGTCTTCCCTGACAACCGAGAGGTGTTGTTCTTCCTTCCGCCTTCTCCAGAATGACATAGCTGCTGGGGGAACATCGATGACGGTGCCAGTGCTCGGGGGACTGTATTTTTGGAATGAGCGCTTCGGTGGTTACTGCATTTAGCAGAGGAATGGATACTTCGCGCTGGAAGAGAGGTACAAATGCCAGGAAAAATGAGCCTGTGCATCGGCCAGATCAACTTGCCAGGGTCTTCTGTGTGTTGTCAGCAAGCCAGTGGATCGGAACGCTCGACTGAACCCGCGGCCCTCCTGAGATTAGTGTAAAAACGTAATCCGAAATTTGTGCTTTTCACCTTCCTTAGAAAACTCGAGTGTAAATGATCACCAACCCGTAGGAAGAAAACAGGTCTCCGAAGTCGTGAATTGGTGAGACACAGATATCCTGATTTATAAACGCGTGTTGTGGTTCTGACATTAGTGCTGCATTTGAGTCCAGCCCTGCGCGGGTGAGATTATTTGCTAGCGAAGTGACTAAAGGCAGGAGCGACCCGGCGCTCCCTCGGCGAGCTCCCAGCTTGGGAACAGCTTGTGCGTTTCTTAGCAGCGCTCGTTTCAGAAATGTTCACTTTATGCTGTTGTGTTCTTGCATATGTTGGAGTTGCAACTCGTTTACTTAAAATAGAGAGCTTCAGGAGTCGTAATTAAAATGTGTGAGCTCTCCATATCCTGTTTTAAGCAACCTTTCTCATCACCAACTGGCAGATGGAGTTTAAGTTGATCCCTCTTCTCCTGGAAGCACCAAGTTAAAATATTTGTAAATGTAATTGAATGTTTACAGCTACGGTGCGATAATTAAAACCTTACTGATCCGAAGAGGAACACTTGGCTTGTGAGAGGCCCTTGCAATAACTGGACATAAAAACTGGCACCTCACGTTTTTTATTTGGCGTCCGTTTCCTAAGGGTACGCCTTGGACGGTTGGTGGTTCGGTTGTTTTACCTGTACCAGGAGGTACAGTTGGTCGGTTGTTTTACCTTCCCATTGCTGTATATTTGGTATGAGCATTTGTTTGATAAACTTGAGACCAGCTGCCAGCCAGCCTAGGTCTGGGGCCCGAGATGCCGTTCCTCGGTCATAGAATCACAGAATTGTTTAGGTTGGAAAAGACCTTTAAGCTCATCAAGTCCAACCGCTAACCCAGCGCTGCCAAGGCCACCACTAACCCATGTCCCTCAGCACCACATCTCCCCGGCTTTTAAATCCCCCCAGGGATGGGGACTCAGCCCCTGCCCTGGGCAGCCTGGGCCAGGCCCTGACAGCCCTTTGGGGAAGGAGTTTTTCCCAATCCCCAACCTAACCCTGCCCTGGCGCAGCTTGAGGCCGTTCCCTCTCGTCCCGTCGCAGTGGGCTCTGAGCAGGCAGCTGCCCTGCGCCTTAGAGACCCGGCCCCTGCGGACGTGCGGGAAGGGAGCGACTGCTTCCCCTGTTGGGGTTTTGTGGTAGAAGCCTGAGAGAGGAGGGGAAAGAAAAATAAACAACCGAAGGAGAATAACCTTGTTTGACTTTCAGTAGCTGGCTCGGGAACAGAAATTTCAGAGGGGGGAGGAGTTGAGTGCGTTTAGACCCAAACCCACCGCGGCCTCCTCGCGCTGGTGCCCCTGTGTCTCTCAAGGAACTGCTGAGACTTCCCCAGTCCCAGGAAGGTTCCTCAGACAAATCTAGCATTTATCACATTTACAATTCTTTGGTAGTTGAGTTTCTTCTTTTACTTGCTTCATAAGAACCTTGGAAAATGCTTGGTATTTACGACTTCCTTTCACGATTAATGTAATGTAAATGTTTCGGATTTTGCTGGATGTCAGCTCCAGAAGGAAGAGCCGCTCAAGCGGGAGCAGTTTTTGCTGCAGGTACTGATCTTCGGAAACGTGACTCTCAGGATTACTTTTTCCCCTCGCGTGGAGAAATATCAAACCCACGACGTGCGTATCACGCGTTGGGTTTTGCGGCGCAGAAACAGCGCGCTGCGGCGTCTTTCAGGCCAGCTTAGATCCGGCTGTGCGGCACTGAAATCGTTGCAATGAACCCCCTGCTAAAAATAAACCAAGATCCTTTCAGTTGAAGTGCGTTCGCTTCAGCGGTCGGTTTTGATTTTGGCGGATTCCTGAGGGAAAGGCGCTGACGGGTTGGGGATGTGATGGAGCGCGGGATTCCAGAGCCTTACTGCAGATTGCTTTGTCTCTTGATGGTGGTTCCGTGTTTGCCAAAGCCTTGATGCTGGTACCTCGAGCCACCCAGGGTATCTGCAGCTTCCTAGAGAAGAACGCTCTCGTGGTGGTGTTGTAAATTGTATTTTGTTACGGTAAATTGTATTGTTAATTCCTCATTTTGTTTTTTTAACTGTAGACATGGGTTGAAGTGCCACTACAGACTCTTGGTTCTCTTATTCCCTATCTTTGATACGCATTTTATCAGTCATCTTTGTTCCTTCTTGGTAGCCCTTGTTCTGCGGGGGTCAGGGTGACTGCGGTTACGCGTGTCCGAATTTGTGCCGCGCCGGAGGGAGCCGTTACTCAGGCAGGCCGCAGTCCCAGCCTTCTTCCTCGCAGCGAGGAGACCTCCACCGCTCTGATTGCGCCGCTGTAATCACGGTTGTGCTCTTGCCGAAATGATCCCTTTGCGGAGTCCCTGCCGTTTCCAAGACCAGCGCGCGTTGCTCTGCCTGCACGGGATTCCACGTTATATTGTCAGCGTGGTTACACAGCTTCGCATATTTTTGAGAGCTGATATGCATTACAGTTCATTATCTAAAGTAACCAGCTAGTTAGCTTACAGCAGAGAGCTTCTGCAAGGCTGCGTTCTACGGAATACAAAAACAGACCAAAAAGCGAATGTATCCCTTACCGGGCTTTAGTTACTGCCTGTGTTCACACCGCCGGTACTTTTTTTTTTTTGATGCTACCCAGGTTCTCTAGACTCATTTATACGTTCGTTATCTTTAAGTGGCTCTTGCTAGACTGTGTAGCGATGGTTTCCCAGTCTTCGCTACCTTACGTGGAGCAGTACTCAGCAAGTGATACGCTGCGGCAACAGCGTACTTCGCTCTCCTTCAACTGTTTCGGTCTTAATTTAATTCCTCAGGCAGCAAGCTGTGCATGCAAGGACGATGGACTCCGTCGCCCGCACCATTAACTTCGGGCGTCTCTCCTCAGGCTCTAAGGAGACGGAGCCCTCTCTGGCCCTGCCGGGGGGAGGCGAGGGCCCCGTTTCACCGGGACGCAGGAGAGGACCCGCTTTTCTACAGCCGCTCAGCCCCGCGCCGTGCATCGCGGTCTGTTCCCTCACTGCTTTTTTTGGCCAGGAGGGGCTCGTACAAGGTCAGATGGTGAAGTACCCGAGCTGCTCTGACCGGGAACCCCAACTCCCTCCTGGCAGAGAGGATGGTTTTTCTTTTAAGACCTCCGATGCAGCTTGGTCCCTGCCTTTTGAGGTTGCCCTGGATCCCCACAGGCCCTGTGAAACACAGAGCGCTCAGCACCTGAGAATCTTCTTTCCTGTACACAAAGTATTCCTGGATCTGGTTTACGGGCTCGGGCAAGTCCCCTGCTTGCCCTGCCAGCGGGACGGCTTGCCAATGCCTGCGAGCCTGGAGGACGAGACTCAAACTCCTGACAAAGGGAAGGGGTGACGGAACTTGGCGTTCGGGAGGCAAGCTGGTACGAGGAAAGGCAGGTATCTCAAATATACGCTGACAGAGGAGGACTCCAATACGGTGACTTATTGCCAAACCTATCTGGCAGCCTCTTTCCAGTTTAGGCTTGTTGGTTACCAGATACTTGCTACCTGTGAACATAAAATGAAATAACGTACGCTTGGCTTTGGCAAGTCTTAGCCAGTTGGACTTCTCCGCGTCGCCGTTGAAGGCACGGTTCTGCGTGCGGGCTGCCGCAAACGCCCCCGTTAAGGTGTTGAAGCCAGAGCGGTGACCGTTGCCGCCTGGCGGCACCCCCGGTTTTCTTCCTGGGGCACCTTTTGGGAAGTGCTGAGCCACGGCTGCTGTTTCCCTCGGCAGGGGCTGGATCCGTTTCCAGGTGGTTTCCGTACCAGGCTGCTCGACCCGCGGCTCCACCAGCTGCCATCCCGGGTGACTGGAACCGGTTCTCCGAAAGCCCCGCCTGTCCCTGGAGCTCCGAAACAGCTACACTGGGTCTGTTGTAGTTTTAAGCATTCTGTGATTTGCTCCGTTAGAGGAAACGGGGAGATCTAAGCCTTTTCTGATCCGGACAAGTGCAAACACCTGGAGGAGATCACGTCCCAAGCCTGCAGCTACTGGGAGAGATGCTGATGAAAGCGGTTCCCTGCCTGCCAGCGTTGCCTGTGTGAGATAGCGGTGCCATCGCCAGCGCTGGGTAAACGAGATGATTGTCTCTGCCGCCTGATCTTAAAGCCCTCCTAACCCTCTGCTCCAAATACTCTTCCATTTCAAGGAAATGACTGGTTTGTTTGTGTTAAGTCAGGAATGGGAAATGATGTGAAGGCTTAACTGGTTTTCCTGGTGTTTTTAAGAGGAGGCATCGTCGCTGTCTCAGGTCTTATTTCCAAAGGCATTCAGTGTTTTCCATCACCCTACTAAGCAAGTGCTGGAGGGGTGTGCGTATATCCATATATACATATATATACGCATCAGAAAATAGCTTAAAAGCCTTGTGTAGCCACCTGGTAAAATTTTACTGGCGTCTCCCCGGGACCACGCTGTAACACGAGTTGATTGATACATTCCTCCTCACAGTCCTGGACTGAAACTGTCCTCAGGTCTTGTTTTCCCAACACGGGAATAAATCCGTGATTATACAGCGCGCTGTCATCTCCCCGAAGTAGAAAGGAGCCAAAATTCACATTTGGCATGCGTATTTTGCCCAAGCTCCGGTTTTATCTGCATCTGCTGAGTTACGCTGTGCATTTAATCTTTTTTAGCCGTGTATTGCTCCTCGCTCGCCCTTGAAGAAGCAACGGTCCAACGTTACAGGCTTCTTAGTTGCTGATCGCTTTTTGTCACCCATTTCTTTGGTCAAGGTGTTTTTCTAAACCAGTTGCTTCTCTTTAAATTCCTTGAAAACGAGCGCTGGCAACCTGGGTCTCTTCTCCCGTAAGCTCCCTTCCCAAGTCTCGTGCGCGCCGTCCCGCGCTTGGCTGTAGGGACTCTGCTCCGGGATGCGGGATTCTCTCCGTGCGGCTGCAAGCGCCTGGCACAGGGCGATCCTGGCCCGGCCCCGGGATACGCAGGGATACCTGTTCGATTCCTTCGCCCTTCCTCAGGACGGGGCAGGCGCAGCCACCTCGTGAAAATCGGAGTTAACGAACAGCGGAGGTGCAAGGAGGCAGCTGTACGGTGGCGGGAAAAGGCCGCACCCAGAGGCGATCCCGGGGTTGGTAAGGGGAGGCAGCACGGTCCCTCCCGCGCCGGCTCCGAGCGCCCGCTTTGCAAACCAAACTTATTTTTTTTTTTTAAAATGTTTGACTGTTTCTTTATCATCTGACGCTGACAGATGACACAATCTCAGTTCTTCTGAGAATCAAACTAAAGTAACATTTTATTGCCCTGTAGAGACTGAGTTGTATTCTATAGAAGAAAAAACGCACAGTAGTTAACAACTTAAATTCAACCTTTCTCTTTTGTTTTTAAACACTCATTTCTGCATGGTTTCTTTGTACTTCCATGCATAAACAGAAAAGTGACCCATAACATGCAGGGGGAAAGAAAGGTTAAGTTCCAAAATGTTGTTTATATAGAGCAGAGCATATTATACCGACTTCTGACAAAGATTTGTGTGCACGAGTCAAATGCAGGAACAGCAGCCCTTCAGTAGAAATATTTTTAAACTTAACATCTCCACAGTGAAACGTCAAATGAAACGAGATAAATGTTCACCTCGAATAGAAAACTGGAATTTGAGCGGGAGTTTCTGACACAAAGGCGGCCCCCTCTCAGCTGGGGGAGGGAGGGCGTGGAGGGACGCCTGTGTCGCTGTGCTTAGTTTGGTCTCTAAAATAGAAAAAATGCAGAATTTTATATCAGCGCGGTGTGTGAGTTCAGTTTCTGTTAATGCCACTTAGCTCACCTGTTGCGTGCATCCCTAAGAAATGAAAGGATCTCGTTAGAGAACTTGCTTTTATTGTCTACAGTTGTGATACAAAATGGCTGTTGCAGAAGTTATCTCCCCAGGTAAGAAAACGAGCACTCAACGATATATCTGTAATGAAGTAAGGAATTTGAGAATTACTTCTTCACCTAAAATTCATGGTTTATTTCATCGTTTCACTGCTGGAATTTTTCACTTTCTTCACTGATTAGCCATGACTCTCATCCTTCTGGTATCTATACAGAAGTGTCACGCACCAGCCTCAGCACGTGCAACCACAAACCAAAGGAACGTTTTACATACGACAGTTTGCTTTTATAGTGATCACACACTGATGTGAACATAGACTAAAAATAACAAATGTTGCTTTAATAAGGATTTTTTACAGTAGGCGTAAATATAAAAGTTTTTCAAATTCTTTTCACAGGTATCACTGAACATTTCATAGCTGTCTGTTACAGAAGCACCCAAAAGTGCTTTGAGTCTTTCAGTTATTATACATAGTTAAAATATATTACACTTCTGAAGGTATCTTAAATCACTGAACAGTTTTGCTAGCGTCTTAATGAGCCAAATGGGAGTAAAAGGCAGTCCACATTCATGATGTGAATATACAGTAAGGTGTTTGACATCCTATTAACTCATTGCTCATGTTCTCAAAATAACCATGGTGATGAGACCTGAAAGACAAGAATGAAGAACTGAACACTTCAGTTGCACTGAATAACAATTTAAAATAAAGGAAAAACAGTTTACCCTGTCACAGGCCAGAAAATAAGGTAAAAGTGCATAAATTTATGCAGAATGAATTTATATATACACTTAAATAGTGTAAGTATCGCTCTGGATTTTGATGTAGTCAAAATCTGTGTAAAAATGACGCTGAAGTGCAGTGTATCTAGTAACTACACTTCAGAGAAGCTCTAAATACTCCAAACAATTATCGATCTCGCTACTGGTAAATCTCACCAGTGAGCTTTTGCCTTAGGTGAGCGTAACACCAGCACACAAGCCCCCGGTTCTCGTGGGGGGTAATTATGGGCAGCGTAATTCAACTGCTGAATCATCAGTAAGGCTCGAAGACATTTTTGTTTCTGCTCTGTGCAGAGTAACTGATCAAAGACGAGTTTTAGACAAAGATGCTAAGCTTCCGTGTCAGTCTGCAGAGGGAGCTTTCTACAGACTCTTTGTTGTGACCTTTAAAGAGGGAGGGGAAAAAAAAGAACTGCTCTGATAGAGGTTAAAAACAATTAAGAACAGATGAAAGCAGGAAATATGCAGCTAATAAACCTACTCATGACATACTGAAAGGTTCCCTTTAATTATGTGCAGATACCGGATAAAGTACAAATCTGCCATTCTTAGCCACGAGTTATATTGCACGAGGCAAAGAGGCACATGGAAAAACATTAGGGCTCCTTGAATTCCCACCTTACCTGACATCAAACCAGTGATTTATCAGTTCTTAGGCAATCTTACTTTCTTGCAGGCTCAGATGATGTTAATGTAATAGCCTTGCACTGCAGAGAGTTTACAGATCTCACTGTGGATAAAGAAATTTCT
This sequence comes from Theristicus caerulescens, assembly GCA_020745775.1. Taxonomy (NCBI): domain Eukaryota; kingdom Metazoa; phylum Chordata; class Aves; order Pelecaniformes; family Threskiornithidae; genus Theristicus; species Theristicus caerulescens. The sequence continues at coordinate 21,913,662 of CM036567.1, read as the reverse complement.
GAGACTATTTTACTATTCTGCCACTACGTACTGATTTGACTTATTTACTTTATAAAGATTTTGAAGCTAGAAGCATGACAGAACAGAGCTGTAATGCTGCTTTACATTAAATAAGCAATTTATCCACTGGAGAGGAATTATAGTTCAGCTGTTTCTTAAGGTCTGTACTAGCTTAGACAATCAGCACTACCAGAACTGCTGTAGGCCTTAGCTTGGATTATCTAAATCATCGCAGAGTAACAACAGAGGCTTCTGGAAGGTGCTGCAGGACAGCCTATGCCACTCGCATAGGGACTTCCAGGCAATAAAGCGTTTAACTCATTTCTGTAAAGCAAATACTTCTCAAATGTCGTGCAGCCCAGCTGGTGTGGTATTAACCTCCCTTTTCGGTCAAATGCTACGCAATCCAGTTGTACTTTGTTGTGGCAGAAAGTGGTTTCATCTCCTCAAGGGCAATCAACTCCCTAGCTGAGCAAGGGTGGCATACAGAAGGATCTTTTCACGAACACTAAAACCGCTGCTACCAAAGGAATCAAAGCCCATGAGGACTTCGCAGTGAATCCAGAAACAGGTAAGTTGTTGCAAATGTACGAAGTCAAATGGTTTAATACAACAACTGCACCAGCAGACGCTGGAGTAATTTTTGAAACTAGAGATAAAAATAAAGCAAGGATTACTGCAAGGTCCTGAGCTGAAAATACATCGCCATCAGCTCAGACAAAGATGGAGGCTTCTGGTTAGCAACAAGGGAGTTTTCAAACCATTTCAGCAGCCTGCCTTGCATGAGTCAGTCGGTCAACTGAGTCTGCGCATCAACCATCAACAACTTGCATCTTTCCCCATCACTACCTCACCTCTAGCTATCAGTTTGAAGCTGCCTAGCTCGTTTCCTTTAAATCCTCATTTCTGCCAGGTAGTGGGACAGGAGAATTGAGTTTAGAGTGACTGTTCTTCCAATCTGAAATAGTTATAGAAAAATAGTCATAACAAATGAAATGTGCAACTTATCTATGCTTGCTAATTTAGGAGCAAGCTACAAGTCAGGAAGAATTGTGGATGGTAGTGGTCTCTTAGGAAGGGTTTAGAACTTATTTCTACACATTTCAGCTGCTTATCAACAAGGTAGTGAACGGAGCCTTTCAGACCCGCTCATCTGGGCTGGAGAAATAAAACAACAGAAGGGATCTAGGTTCTGCAGTAGAGTAACTCTATTTCAATGTAAGAGTAAGAAATAGCACATTCCAGTCAGTTTTGTTGGCAGAGGACTACAGCTGGCCAGTCATCAAACAAAGGTGAAATTAACATGTAGGGGCCTGTATATAATAAATATCGACTAAAACCTGGTCTAAAATACTTACAGTAACAAATTTACGCTGATATCACTATGACTGTAAATGAAAATATAAGCGGAGATGCAAAACAAAATGTCATGTGGTGCTTTGTCTCTATCAACTTTCCTGAAGCCACGGGCAAGCACAGGAGAAGTTTCCCAAATCACAGAAGTTGCAAGAAAACATTTACAAAATCCAAAATACTTACCTAAAACATAAGCAGCTACTAACTTTTGATTCACACTTAAGTGGAGGTAGAGAGGCACCAGGGATTCCATTTCCCCCAATGTAGGTAGCATTAGTGCTGCGATACACACTATTCCTAGGAAGACTGTTAGTAAACTAGGTCCCGACGAGGCAGTTCTGTTTTCTGAAAAACAAGATGGTACCAGTTGTAAGGCATATCTACCCCACATGAATGTTAAATATTCTGCAAAAATGTTTGCAGTACATTGGAGCTGCAATGTTCTGAGATTTTCTTTTCCCTTTGGAGGGGGTGGAAAACAACTCTTAACCCCCCCTTCTAAACCTCCTGTGTTGTGCAGTGGAGAAGGCTGCTCCCTGTTCTGATGCTGGAACTTGTTTTTACATGACTTCCCCAACCCCTCCCTTCTGGGGGAACGGCGCCTGCCAGGCCCAGGAGCTATATATACACACTCATGACAGCTAGATGCTTCAGCAACGCCTGAGGTTTCACCATGCGTCCTGACTCCATTCCTTGATATGTTCCTTCAGTGATTAGTAATCAATTAGGAAAGAGCACCTAAAGGTTCGCAGGCCAGATGCATTCTCCTCCTTTCTTTAGAGGATTCGAGGGCTGCACCTGCCAGAACCAGTTTATGTGCCACAAATTCGTAATATTTGAATCTTGCTTTAAAAACCGTGAGAGTGAACCATTCTGACAGTCCAATATCACCAGAATAAGGAAATGCAAGCGATACATGAACTGTCCTTCATGGTCTTTATTGCGCTGCAGTTTAACAGCTGGAAGCTACTCAAAGGCACACTGTAATCTTTGAAAAGAGCTGTTAACATGTTAGTTGAACACCTCTAACCAAATTCTTAAGACCCCTTGGAAATTAGCCAATGTTTTTATCGAGTTTTTCTATCCTCAGTGACTAGCAACATGTGTCCTATTTTAATTCCATAAATCTGTAATTTCTAGGTTGCAGGTTATATGCGAAGACTGCAGGTGCTTTGTTTACTGTTTTTCTGTCAGCAAGCAATACAATGTAGTCAACAAGGCTCTGAGGCAGAGAAATAGCATTTGGATTAAGACCAGTATCAGATTGTTCAGGATGGTGCAAACCCTGCGTACCAGAACAACTATCATAGTGACATTTTGTTCTGTGAGCCCAGAGATCTTGTAGGTATGCTCTAGCCACGTAGCCTACTAATACCGATCTTGAGGGTTTTTTTAGTAAAAGGGGTTTCACCAGCCAACAAGCTATGAATAAATAGTGAAACAAGTTTAGTTTTAACGAGAGGAACACTCTCAAGCAGGTTCATCCATCTTCTGGAATTGATTTTTGTTCTTGTCATGAAAAATAAAACAGTGACAAGAATATTACAGTATAAATCAGTAGAAGTAACAAGAAGGTAGGCTGTCAAGTCAAGAATCAGTTTAGATTCAGTTCAGTAAAACTCGATACTTTTTGTATCTCCCCCTACCACTTCAATTTAACTGTTTGGTGCAGGTTTTGCCCAAGACTTCACTTCCTCACGTAGGAAACGTGCAAAGAGTTTTTAGCCAGCAACTGTGCTTTTCTGTACTCGTGAGAGAGACAAACGAGATGGCACAGAACAAGGAGCACTTTAGAAGATGTTTTGGCAATATTTCCTGCTCGTCAGGAAATGGAGGATTAAGGGTTTGGAACAAACTTGGAAGGGGCATATGTTCTGAAAGAGCCCAAGGGGAAAAATAACTACCATCCTTTTGCAGCTGAATTCCACTGGCTGCAACAGAACTCTGCACCAGAGGAACAGAGGATGTACTCTCCGAGGTATGACATGCAAACCTGGGGCAGCAAAGGGTCTTGGTTAATCAAGACAGCGTAAGCAGAACAGCCATAGTTTGGGTTCTTGGGCACTACCATTCCCCAGTGATAAAGACAGCAGTCTTACAGGTAAGTAAAAAGAATGATTTTAAAATTTATTTTAGTCTAGGCTTTCTAGTCACTTGAGCTATTCGCAAGAGATTCAGAAGACAGGAGGGGTAAAAGATTTCAGCTACCTGGTTGACACAAAGTCTGCTCAAAAAAGACACTTTCAGCCAGGTGTTCTTTTATTCGTTTTTCCTCCTCTTCCTTTTGTTGTTGTTGCTCCTTTGCAGATGGAAGTAGAGTAGCAATAATCTCCTTTTTCCCTAATGCTTTTCTCTGGCTCTGCTCAGACACTTGTAGACGGAATTTATCTATCACACCGTAGTAAGAAGCCCGAACATCTCTGTGACGAATCACACTGTGGAGGAAAACAACATTTTCAAACAGCAGAACTAATAAAAAGCATGTCTCCTGTGGAATTACACCCTACATCCCGACGTTTCCCCTCTTTTCCCCATACACAGATATGCTGCAATAGTACAGATCCCCATTCCCTCCTCCATCACTCAATGTTCTTGAAGATTTGATCCTGCCTTCTCTCTCCTCTCACTATGTTCGCTCTGGTTCTCAAATATTTCTGCTCCGACTGGCTGGCCAAAAAGAACAGCTAATTATTTATCTCAAGCACACTTTTGCCTCAATCTGAGGCCTAGCTGCCAATTTGCATGAAACATCAATTATCTGAAAGATGCCTCCTTTATCAAAGTTGTTTGATGCTGGCCAGTGATTTTAAAAGGTATGGGTGGGTCTGGAGTGGACAGGGAAGGGAAGAAGAAAGGTAAGACTGCCAAACACTTGGAGAGATGACGACAAAAGTCTAGCTTTTTGAGGAAACAGGCTGAGAGCTTTACAATTATACTTTCTCAGAAGCAAAACTCATTCCCTCTACAGTCAAGACTCAGCTAGATGTAAAGGGATTTTCAAAATCAGAAGCCCACCATTAAGAGCATGTAGCAGTGCAGTAAAAATGACAACTATATATCTACATAAACATTTCTCACCTGTCTTGCAGCGAGTAATCTGGGTATCAACAGTAGAGCTCTGCGCTGTCAGAGCTTTGCTCACCAATCTAGCTACCTCGAGCACATTTCGTAGCCTGCATTGAAATGCGTGATGCTGCAGCTACTTCACTAGCTACCAAGAGCTAGACCTGGTGTAGCTACACAAGCTGCAATCACAACTCGGACTGCAGCGCAGACAGACTCTCTGAATTATAGCTAGAGAGTCAATTATTTCCTTGGTAAGCCTTCTCACTGTCCAGCAACCACCCCATTGCTCTGCTGTTTTGAATACATTGACCAAGATGGCTTCAACAGTAAGACGGGGTGAGAGTTGTTGCATTCCTTCTAGTTTTATGGCATTTCATGGGAAAAATTGTATGTGGGACCTACAAAAGGCAGTTTTAAAATAACACTGATCAAAGGCAATACAGACCTCTGAGCAGTGCTCTGCTCAACTGCCTCCTCTCTGCATTTATGATTCATTATAAAAATACATATCTAGCATTAAAAAGCTGTAACATTTAGGTTTTGAAGTCATTATCAGCTCTTGGGGTTCATATGGATTTTAATTATTTTTCCAAAGTGGGAAACTTTTTTTGTGAAAGGCTATTTTAAATTTCTACGATAACAATAGCTAATCTGAAAAAATACCTACGTATAAGTGATCTGGCTTCATGAAGGCTACCATCTCCTGAGGGGGGAAAAAAAATGATTCTACCCTTAGTAATACAGGATAGTGGTCTTAAAATTGCTTCAAGAAACCTATCTTTGTGATAATATATACATTAAACTGCTGCAAGAAACAGATTTTTGTGTTTCAGTCTTCATTTAAGGGAACTATATCACATCAAGATATCTATAGTCATTAACACATAGCCAGTGCTTGTAACCGGTATCTAGTTTGAACAGACTATTCAACAAGGAAACAGAGACTAAGTCATCCCCCAAGCGGGAACGTACGTAGTTTTAAGTCACTTTAGAGGCAAAAGAGTGTGCTTATGACAGGCTTTCAGCAAGCTGAGTGTTGGCTGGGCAACTGCCTTCACTAAAACAAAAGGCTTTTCCCCCCCGACAATCCTAATTCATACAACTCTCAGCAAATCGGAACAGCAGATTCAACTCTTATTTCTTCCTTTAACGCTTGCTTTTAAATTTTTGTTTCTACTCTTAGTACCATGGTACTAACTACCAACCTAAACAGAATCTTTACATAACACTGTGCTATGAGAACATGCGTCTGCTGCCAAGCAGAGAGATGTTTTCTGCAGACCCTTATAAACAGATACATTCTCCTGTTTCTTTTTAGAGACCATTGCATAATTGGAAGCTCTGTAGAATATCTGTTTATCTGGCAAATGGCCATACTCGCATAGTACTGCTCATATCCTAGCAGTAAACACTGCCCTTAGACAGCAACCATTGGAATGGGATGGGGGTTTTGCCGCACAAAAAATTCCCTTGGAAACATGCATATGGTCTTATTTTCCTTTATTTATTAAAAGACATTTGTTTAAGATGAACCAAATGTAATCAAGCTTACGTAAATGTCTGCTAAAGACTGGGATAGCTCACTGATACACTGGTATAGTCTGACCTGTTTTGTTCCATTTTTAGGATTGTTGCCCTGCCCACTGAAAATTTTAATTCCGTGTTTTAAAATTTCTTTCTATTTGGCGAGTCCTTGGAATTTTCCAAATTACACCTAAGGAAAACAGTCCACAGGAAAGAGCCATTCCCCAAGCACAGTATTATTTCTCATTCAATAGCAGGGTTTTTGTATGTGGCCATTTGTTAGCCAGAGATTCCAGAAGGTGTTTTACAGTTCGCAAATTTCTAGTCAGAAAGCTCAGTCTGCTCTTTCAGGTACTTCATTCTTTCTTTAGCTGTATCTGTACATCAGCACAAAAATACTGCGGCAAATGGCAGATGAAAAAAATTTGGCTATTGTAGCTTATATACCTACCCTATTTTGAATTACAGCAGCCTACAGACCCTATACATTACTGGGGTCACTTAACTGGCCTTTGTCTTTTCTCTGTTATTGGGTTGGGACCTGACAGGAGAAAAGTAAAGGGGAGACAGAGATCTCAGAGAATGAGAGAGGCGGTTGGGGTGAAAGGTAGGCAAAAGCAACTTTATAAAACGTAGCCCAGGAAAGCGTGCTCAGTAGAACTGCATACATTTTCATTTTGCCCATCTGCAAATAAATGTTTCTCACAACAAAATCCCAACCCTGGGGGTTTTGCTTTTCTTGTTAGAAATAACAAAAAAGTACTCAGAGGAGGCTTATATTACTCTCACTGCTGGTTTACAAACTATACTACAGGATGCATTTACTAGCATTTTATTTATGCCTAAAGACAAAATTAAAGAAGGAAATATCTCCAATATTGTAATATCTCTGCCCTAGAGTGAAAGAACAGCAAAGACCAGATGGCCACAAGAATATAACAGATTAGGAAAATATTAATCTTTATCCAACTTAGTTGATACCATGCATGCTGTCATTTACTACATCTTAAATAGTACAAGAAATTAAGGTAATCAAGTGTCATACACTATTAAAAAAAAACCACAACAAACTTTTACTTACATATCAACACAGCACTGAGGCTTCACTGCACCAGTAGCATCAACCACCGCATATTTATTTGGAGTTGTACAAAGAACTGCAACAAAAAGGACAGTAGTGGTAACAAATCATGAATTAATACCTCACCAACTTCATCAACAGATATATGTAAAGACACGAGTTTGGTTTTGTCACAAATACGGTTTGTTACATGAATTATAATTGGACTGTTCAAGATCACCAACTAACCCTTAAATAAAACTTAACCTAAGAAACCCACCTTTGAATTTTAAGGCAAACTCATAGGGGTTATATAGAGTCAACACCTGCTTGTGTGTTGACTGGTCATCTGCATAAAATATAAGTTCTGTAGGAAAAACAAAAACAGGAAGATTTCCTTCCACTAACTCTGGCTGTCTTTTTTGTTGCTGCATTGGCACTGAATCCTCCTTGCTGCTTCTTGTGTTCTTATGATTTTGTATCCTCAGAGACTTCAGTTTTTGAATCGTTTAAGAATTCCAAAGCATTTTGGCAATTCTAAAGGAAAAAAAGGGGAAAAAAGAGAAAAGGCAAGAAGATTATTTCCATAAGTCTATACTAAACTGAGGCAGTCAACAAAGGTGTAAAAATATAGAACCTGATGCTTGGTTATGAATCTACTTCTACTTAAGTTCCTTCAAAAATACAGAAATAGAAAAAATATTCGCATCGGGTTTCCATCTATTTAACAAACTGCTATAAAATAAATAGATAAGCACTTCTTCGGTGTATCATGGCAGCATTTTGGGGTCCCAGTCCATGACGAGGGCCGCGTAGGCTGGGTCTTTGCAACACAAACCAAACAACAACAACAACAACAAGATATCCCATCCTTGCCTCAGAACACTAACACTTAAGAAAAACCAGAGCAGAAATGAGGAAACACGAAGACGTAAGGCAGCAGTAGTCACCACTGAGGCAGGAATCTCTCCGCAGTGGTGACCTGCCCGGATGAGGTATCACCACTTAGGTATCTGCTCACACAGGCACTGAGGTATGTCAAATCCCAGAGATTCAGAACAAAAGAATGGGGAACATCTTCACGCCTTGTTTAAACTGAACTCTTGTTACAATTGCATGGTAGTTGCAGGCAACAAATTGAAAAATAACTGGGATGAATAATACCAAACAGATTTGGGATTTACTATTTGATTAAAAAATAAGACAGGTTTTCTACCACCGCTGCCTCTACCCAAAGTATAGCCAACGTAATTCTCCCTCTGCCGCCCCTCAGTTTTGTTTTATTTTGAGTGACATTCCAGAACTAAAACCAGAACCCATGACCCAATCAAGCAACAATCCCAAACATATTTCATAAAATAAAATTAAGGCCAGACTCCTCAGCACACATACCATTGACTTTACACACTACAGACAGAACAAAGTGAAACAGCTACATATATTTTTCCCCCAAGAACGTCATATTTTACTGCAGCCCCTATAGGTTAATTATCAAACTGAAGGTGTCCCTTGAGGCTTAACTTTATTCTATAGTAAAAAATATTAAAGAACAAAACGTTCCTACTGACTCATTAGCTGTAATTTCCACTTCCAATGAAGCTTTATAAAACAACGTCCATTTCAGCTCTTCTCCAGTCTAATAAACTGATTTGGTTGCACCTTAAGAAATTTAGTTTCTGAACTTTCCAGCAGCAAATAGCCCTAGCATTATGAGCAATCAAAAACAAATGCTTATTTTTGCATTCTGAACATCATGATGTTCACATTTCCAACCACCAGACACATGTGTCATACTTGAAACATGACACAAGTTTAGGTGTTTACTACAGTAGATCTGTCATATCTTCAGATTTACAGGTTCTGCTTCTTAGTCACAAACTAAGCTTTTAAATTTTTTAAAATATTTTTTAAAATAGCAAATCATCCCTGTAAAATTTAAATTCATGGCTCTCATTGGAATGCATTTCCCCAAGATCCAGTTTCTTTTCAGAGCACAGGTTTGTTTCCACTTCACTGAAATGCTACTAATAATATTCTGAAAACAAATCCCCAATGATAGTGTTCCAAGTTGATGTTCTGCTACCTTATTAAGAAGAGTCTAGAAAAAGAAATAGCTCTGTAAGTGGCAATTTGGGTTCCAAGTGCTTCTTAGAATTTCGGTGAATCCCTTTGTTTCAGAAGAATGAACAAACTCTGGAATCACTTTGTGCAGCAAGCGTAAGCATTATTTCTTGAACAACTTTATGTACTATTTCAAAGTGAGATTCATTTTTCCATATATTAAGACTATATGAAAAGCTAATGTGGAAAAACTGCCAACAAAATAACTTCTTTTGAAACTTCTCATAGGCAGATGATTGAGAATTTTATTTTTTAAATTTTTTTATTTATAAAAGCTAGCTCAATGCAGTATGCAGTAAACATATGGGAGAATCTTTGGTTCTCATATATATCTATACTGCATACATTATGTGTAACAGAAATATAGGCAGTCTTTGAAATTAACAAAAGGGGTTTTTCCTAATAAATGTTTTAAACTACCATACAACCAATAGCAAGCTACTGCTAGATATTTTTAAGTTACTATATTTAATAAAATTTTAAAAATATTATTTATAATAATTAATATTATTTTGATGCTTTGGGTTTTTATTGAAACACTGCACAGGCTTCATTCCGATTCCTGGCATCACACCACAACTCCAGTTTCTTCAGCTCAGCCAGCGACAAGCGTTTAGGTGTCCAGAAAACCCACAAATCACAACATCAGTTGAGGTATGGATCACTAAGCCTATTAACAGGCTCGTTTTTCTTATGCATCCGTTGAAAACACAGTGCGCAAACCTCCCAGGATTCCCCAACTTGCAGGCGGAAAGCCGCCAATCTTAAAAACGTATACCCCGTTATTGCTTCCTTTTCTTATTTAACTCGGCTGGATGAGAAGTTATGGCTCAAACTGGCAAAAGTAAATCTGGCAAACCCAGGCCTAGCGCAGACACGGTTGCTGACACAGCAGTGTCATTCAGGATATAAATTTCTGGGTTTCCTAGCAAGGAATCAGCATCCTTTCTGAGACAATCACTTTGGCTTACAAGTCGCCTTGCTGGGCTATCTCACCAAGTAATATCAGTAAAAGTACTTTTCCCAAAGACCACGTTATAAACTATACGTATGCTGGGGAGATTTGACGGTTTAGCATTAATAACAGCATACCTTCCGCAAAGCGGTCGTCAAGAAGAAACTGTAAAGACTTTTACAGAGAAAGTCTGTATCATCGGAAGTTCTCTGCACAGATTAACCTGAAAGCAGCACTCCTGTATATGTTCAGAATAAGGCTACGCAGCTGGCTGCCTTCGGCACCCCAACCACTTCATTTAAAAGAAAGCTGGCTGCCGCTCTTCTACACTGCTGCAGCGCAGGAGACCCTCACCACGGCCACTAAATTTTATACAGTCAATAGTCACCATGATTACTTGCAGAACGTAAAGATAAGCACAAACCAACCTGTACAAACCCGAGATCTGCGGTCTCAAGCCTGTGACCTACGCTGCGCAGACGGGCTTCTCCTAGTACCGCCAATGAAACTCCCCGCAGGTGCAGGAATCTGTCAAATGTAACGCTCATTACAGGACATGGCCAAAGCGTAACACCTGAACAACGCCAGCTTGCTTTCCAACGCTCTTTGAACTCCAAACAATTGTCACTGATATTTTTTTTTTAGCACAATAAGGATCTTTCCCCCCTGAAGTTACTAAATATATACTGCTGCTGTCACAATAGCACAGATCTGCCAGCGTTTCCTTTGAAATCCCTTTCTTCATAAATTTAACTCGACAGAGAAAAACACGAAGTGAAACGTAACTTCTCTCTAAGGTCAGAAATAACACCGATGGTGATTTGTTTTTACTTAGCAAGTATCTGCTGAAAAAGTAAATTAAGTGAGGAAGTTTTTTCTTCCCATTTTAACTTCCAACAGCCTCATCACCATGGCTTCTGAATGCATTTGTTGGTTGTTTTTTTTTTTTTTTCCCTACCAACTGCAAATAACTCTACAGAATGTCATTTGGTAAACACTTTATTCAGAAGATAACCTCTTTACAGTCACAATCTCCACATTCTCCTTTTAAAAATTGTCTAATTACAGTGTGATCTATTTTTGTTATATCTCATGATCTACCCTCTAAATCTACACAATAAGCCTTTCTACACGATATACTCGATAAAATTGATGCCTTTTGAGCACATATTTACAAAATAAGCCACCAAGTCTTATTCAAAATTCCCTCCTATGTCAAGCAGTCGCAATTACTTTAAGCTGCATGCAAATACAGCATAAGATCTGACTGAAGCAGATCTATCAACATTTATTTTCTCCCAAAAGTTTCTGAAGGCCTTAACACGCGCTTACGCAAACCAATGTTTAAACTACCTGCAATTATTTGGGAGAGTCATCCAATGCTTAGAGCAGAGACCCAGCAGCCAGGATGGCTGGATTCCATCATTGCTAACTCTGTCACTGACACTCCATGACCTTGAGCAAGTTGGTTAACCTCACCTCAATTTGCTCATCTACGAAGGCACTTATTCTGCAAAGTATTTAAGTAGGCGGATAGTCACATTTAAACCGGCAGAACTACTCTGATACTTCGCAAAGCCTGGGCAGAAACACGCTACTGTTTACCTCTTTACAGGGTGATGAGAAATGTAATTAGTAACTGTCTCCAGGATGCTGTAAAATGACATAGTCTCAGAGCATTACCTATTAGCACGGACGACTACAGCATGCATAAATCATGCTGGTACTGACAGCAGAATTTATTAGGACCACGTTATTTTTTTCCTTTATTTTTTCAAATGCTGAAAAGGCGGCAGTAACAAAAAAAATTATTCAAATGCAACTGAGAGACGTGCAAAAGCAAAACGAAATAACAGCTGTGCATTGCTTCTAAGCCATTCTACTATACGGCTGAAAAGAATCCTATGGAAGACTTTCAAGGGCACATCTGCTTTCATCTCTATTTTCTCACTTTCAGGTTGCGTTTAACGCACCAAACCGGCTGCTTTTTAAACGTGTATTGTGCTCGTTAGCGCTACGCGGCCTTTTTCCCCGTCCCAGGCCAGGTTCAAACGCTCGGCCCAAATGCCAAGATGCCACAGATTAACTGGGGAGAGCACTCGGAGAGCTACGGGAAGAAAGGCATTCCCATTTGACTCTCAAAGCGCACCTACCGAGGGCAGAGAAAGAGCAATAATTGCACACGCTTAATTGATCCTCTTTGTTCTCCAGCAACCGGCAGCAGAGATAAAGGCTGAGGCATCTGCGCTCTAACGGCCTCTCCCCGCCGCCTGCGGCCTGCCCTGCCGGTAAGGCAGCCTGCCCCTCCGCACCGACCCCGGCGACAGCTCGGAGCAAGCTGACGGGAGCCCCGGCCCCCCCCGGCCCCGGCGGGACGGGTCAGCGCGGCTCCCCGCCCAGGAGCCCCGCGGGTGAGGGGGGCCCAGGCCGGGCAGGCGGCGCCGCGCCACCGGGGCCTCAGAGCGCGGCCGCCGCCCCGCTCCTCCTCACGGCCCGGCCGAGGAAAGGCCGCGCTCCGCCAGCGCTCCCGCCTGGGCCGGGGGAGAGCCCGGCGCTCCCCGCCGCGGGGAGGGGAGGCCCGGCTGTCAGGGCCCCTCGCCGCCCGGCCCGGTAACCGGGGGCGGCGGGGTTGTCTCGCTGCCCCCCGCCTTGCCCCGTCCCGGGGGTGTCCCGCGGCGCCCCCCCGCCCCGAACTCACCCCCCGCGGGGCCGGTGGTGCGGGCTGGCGCGGCGGCCTTTGTCCGCCCCCCCCCCGCCTGCTCCCCTCGCTGCGGGCAGCGTCGTCGCTATGGCCGCCGGGATGGCGGCTCCCTCCCTGCCGCCGCCGCCCAGCCATCGCGAGGCGCCGCGGGCCCCGCCCCCCGGCGCCAGCCCGCCCCTGCCGCCGCGCCGCCATGTCGGCCCGGCCGGGCCCCAGCGCCCCGGCCCCCAGCGGCCCCGGCCCCCGCCGCCTCCCCTTCCCCGGCGGGGAGGGCGCAGGGGGGCTGCCCTTCCCCGCGGACAGCCCAGGGCCGGGCCGCCCTGCGGGGCATCCCGGCGCCGCCGGCCTGCGCTCCCCCGGCAGCGGGAGGAGGGGAGGCCCGGGGGGCGTTGTGCAGCCGGCCCGGCTCTCCTCTCGACGGGGAGTTGGCTTTTTAAGAACAATTTACCTCATGTAATGGTTTCTGAGACCTGGCGCCTTCTCGAAAGCGTGCCTGGCCCCTCACGGCTCTTATCACCGGCGACCTTGGGGCTGCGGCGGTTGCGGGCCTCAGCGGAGGCCTGGCGGCGATGGCGCCGGTCCCGTGCGGGCCCCCCGGCGGGAGGGAGCGGGTGTCCGGCCGCTCGGGGTGCGGGTTCCTTCCTCCCTGGTGACACCTCCAAGGTGCGTTCACGGTCCTCTCACCGTCCCCTAGCACGGCTTAGGTGGTGCGCGTTGGCTCTTCTGTAAACCGGTCCTCTTGCTCCTACCTTTGTCCTATATTCCTATTATTTACTTAATGTGTTTTTATTAAATTAAACCATTTGTGGACTTTAACTCATTTTATGCAGTATCCACTATCATCTCTCTTTTTTTTTTTTCCAGATCTGGGCTTTGAAGCCCTGTATAATAAAAATGCAGCAGCATAATCGCCACCTAAGATCATTGGCAACTTCAAGGTTATTAATGCAGCAAAATATCTCTGTTCCAAGTCAGGTGAATAATTAAGATTTATATTAAGCCATCCAGTCAGCAGGGTTACAAAATCTTTCTCCCATTACCAGACTTTACCCACCAGTGAAATGAACACACTTCTATGGTGAAATAAACACAGCAGCCATTAGTATTTCACAATAAGGTCATGAAATGATCCAGGACAGGAAGTAACGTATTTTGGCTATTTAAAATCATGGAAGACATTAAATAAATAAAAAAAACCCCAACACTTCATTTTGTAACTTAGCCAAGACACATGTGTTGGCACTCATCTTTTTCCAAATACTTCCTTCTGCAGGTCTCATAGTTGCTAGGAGTTCAACAGTTTCAGTCTTACAGCCACATAGTACTAAAATTATTGTATATAGAAATTATAATCGTGTCAGAATTTCTGAAAATGTACGGAGTAAAAACTGATAATTTTTGTTTGTTTGTTTCTTGACAAGTGTCGATCAGCGCATAGAGTTTAACATGTTTAAAAATAAACTGGAATTCTTGGTTTTAAACAGACCATCAGACTTCAGCCTTCGGGATACACTCAGGAAATTATTATGTTTTTACTGGGTATTAATCAAATGTAGGGTGTTTCTGATTTTGGAAACCTGTCTCAGGAGAAGCAGCAGACACAAACATGCTTCAGAGATATTCAAATTAATGATAAACAGAATGATCAAATTAGTAAAAACATAATTTAAAATGGCTAGTCTTAGAAGCACATTAATTAGCCAAGTTGATACTTTCCGGTTCATCCAGCTCATGTACAAAGAAAGTTCAGAATCTCTAAAAGCAGGTTGTAGGTCTCCCTTTGTAAGTTTCCCAGGATTCAACTTTGGTTTTTCTGTCACACATTTAATAACGTTTGCATCCACTGGCCACCTGTTGAAAATCAGAAATGGTGCTGGTCTCCTCCCTCTTCCACCCATCTATTGCCGCAGCTTGTTTGTAGGTTATTTTGTTAACTTTAAAAGCCCTGCGTTAACTCCAATTAAATGTGAAAACTCCTGCATGCGTATGAGTAGGAGTCAGTGTTCTTCTGTCCTTGTCGCTGGTGCCTCAGAGAGCACAAACCCCGCATCGCTGACAATTGTGCAATAATGTGCCCTTGAGAGAGACTGTGCCCCATCCCAGACGTTATTAAAGGTACATATGTGCCATCGCTATTTAACCAGCACTGACATATGCGAAAATATTACAGAGCTGCTTGATAAACTCAGCGGTGCCGAGCTTTTTGGTTTGGGGCATGCGGAAAGCCTGGCTTGGCACAGTCCTACTGCTCTTCTCGCTGCCGTGCCAGCAAGGCTCAGTGCTTTAGGGGGATAAAAAAATTATTGAGAGGATGTATAGGAGTGTGCCCACATGCCATGTGCTGTGGGCAGACTGCTCATCTGCGGTGTGGGAGATGGAGACTACTGCCATGTGTGGCAGTAACTAGAATTATCTCGGATCCGTGGGAAGTTGTCTTCTTTATCATTAGGTTATTGTTTCTTTCGCTTTCTCCTTCTCAGGCTACTTTATTTTGCCTGAATAATTAATTACTTCTGGGATCAGAGGCAGATTGAGGTTGCAGTCCTTGTTAGGATGCTGGTGAAGCAGGGAAAAGATGAGAGGAAAAAATGTGGATGAAGACGTCGTCAGAAATACAGATGCAAAGGAGTAAAGACATAAGATGCAGCAGAGAATCTGCAACAAGTTTGTCAGGTCACTTTAAGCAGGGCCTGAGGTGTAAAAAAATTCTGTTCCTGTAGCTAATGTTTGGTCCTCTGCATTTTTACCCACCTTGGAAACCACTGCGAGTTACCGAAAAGTATTGGCTACTCTTCTGTTACATAAAATATTGCCTCCCTGCAGCACGAAACCGGAGACTGGAGTCTGCAGATAGGGAATGCTCCTGAATGACTCTGTCGTGGTTTTGGTTGCTGTGGTGATTATCCATCTGTTTAAATACTTTATATGGGAGATTCTCAACTCGTTTATCACGGAGGGGATTTTCTGAAGTTGTGGGAAACACAGCGTTATGCCCAATTCCTGTAATTTTCATGCTCGATTAGCAAAAAATTCCACTTTATCTGCCGTGGCATGAGGACATTGCGTAGTGTTTAGACACAGAGGGCATGGCGCTCGGGTTCTGTGTTCACTGCTAGCCCAGTGTGCCTGGAACACTGGCCCATACCTTACAGTGGTGCAGTTGGAGAGGCTGACTGCAAACGCTTTATGAGGGGGCCTCCTTTGATAAATCATCAGTCTGAAGCAGTTACACAAAATTAATTGTATTTTTTACAAAGTGACAGGACAAGAACTAGCGTGCAGACAAGAGAGAGCTAAACATTTTATATATATGAGTCTTACCTATAGCTTTTAATGCATTTAATTCTTAACAGTGAATATTCTTAATGTGATATTTTGTTTTTCTTGACAGTTGCCTCCTCCATGGCACAACATGGCAGATCCTCTTTGACTTTGAAGTAACTCAGGAAATGGAGTGACGTATCTGCATTTCCATTCACGCCCATGTTGTGGTGTTTTTATCTTGTCTGTAGAAAATTATTGGCGTTTTCTTTCTAATTAATACGAATTTATAAAGTCTTCATAAAAGATCTCTTTTTCATTTTAAAAGACTATCGAAAGAAACAAAATTCAAACTACCACCTTAAAGCAGCATACATGTTCTGACTTACAATAGAAGCAAGAATTGCTCAACCTAAACTGTCCAAGCTGTTCTTGTAACTTTAATTCACCAGTAAAAGTTTTTTTTTTACTTGCTTATGTGGCAGCTATTCAAATTTCCACCCCCCAGCGGCAGCATGCTGTATTCCCATTTTGTGTCACTAGGGACTTAGACGTACGAGCATGTATTTTTTCGTGTCAGAGGTTAGACTGTTTGTTTTTATGACTAATAACGTGGACCTTGGGAGCCTGATATCTAAGCACCGTTGAGGAAATCTCTAGACCTCTGTTAAAGTGTAATCCCGTTCGGGGCATGCCTATACAGGAGAGCAACGACAGCTCGAAGCGCGCTCTGCCCATGCTCCGCGCTGGCTGGAGGCAAGCCAGTTCCACCTCAGAAGTCCTTCAGCTCAGCTCTCTGCCGTGCTAACGGGTCCCTGAGATGTGCCCGTGGACGTGGTGAGCGCAGCATGCCAGAGAGCCGTATTTGCTGCAGAAGAGAGAAAATGATTTGGGTAAAATATAGCCTAAAGCGTAGCTGTCTTTAAAATACTCAATGTAAACAACGGCAGGTTTCATGCATGCTCTTTCTTGAGAACAAGGCCGGCGTAAGATCTAAGCGATCACTCAAGTCCCTCTCAGGTCTGGTACTGAGTGAATTTTGCCGAAACTGTGCTTGTATCACGCTTCAGACAGGTATCAGGGTTCCCGTCCTTGTCCTTGGTGTCTTACGGCGCTTCGTGTGGGACCTCCCGACATATGCTTTGCTCCATGAAGCTGTATGAAAGAAGCCGTAATAGAGTCTTAGAAACCATGGTATTTATAATCATTTAGAAACCTCAGAGAGAGCGAACATTTAAAGATTTATAGACAGTCATCATCTTTATGAAGTGTAGGATCTATTTCTGCGTTGTCTGTAGGACCCTGCTGAGAATCTCCATTGTCCTGCTCACTGGAAAGCTGCAAACCCAGCATGGGCTCTGCTTCCTTCAAGGATGTGCGCATACATCCCTTATAAATAAGCAGTTATGGTTGTTTCATTAGACCTCTAATAACATCTCTATTTCATTTTCCTTCCAAAGATGTTTACTTCAGTGTTGACACATATTTATAATGTCATCTCAAAAGTAAGAGGCTATCCTGTCAGATTTACGGCTATTATAAAATATGATGCTATCTGCATAAAAACGGACGGTAGGAGCCTTACAGACATTTCCCCTATTATTACTGCCTAAGGAAGCAATAAAAATTTAACATTTACCATTGGGAAACACCTGCAGAGATTAAATTAAAACTAGATTATATGCTTATCAGTTAAATGTTACAAAAGCAAACTCTTTAGAGATTAACATAAAAATCATTGTTATCAAAATCTTATTAAAAGCTTCACTTAATACAATCCATTTTGCACCTCCGCTGCTCAAGCGTTCTACGTGTGCAACTTATTAAGTCTTTGTGCAGCTGTACAGAGGAGAGGCAGGGCAGCCTTGCTATCGCGTTCGCAAATGCCTACCCTGATATTTAGATTTGTCTTTCAAAGCTGGCCACAAGTCCCGTTTGTCCTTCTCTTTCTGATCCCGGCCCCTCTCTGAAGGGCCCTCCGCGCTGCATGCTCTGTGTCTTGAGCACGGCGCCAAGGCGTGCTCCAGGCTCCCGCGTGGAGTTCTGCCGGGAATGACTCTGGAAACCACTCGTCCTTCCTGCTGAACTCGTTCCTTATTATGGTCAGCAGGAAAAAGAGAAGGGATTTTAAAAAGGCTGGAAGTAGAGAACAAGAAACTGTTGTTGCTGCTAAGCAGATGGTGTCGTGCTTCGTTCGTGAAGCCTTTGGTACATTGCAAACACACTGCAGAAAAGAGACATCTGGGAGGCGAGCAGGCCGGGCTTGATCTCTGACCTGGAAATTCAAAAAGCTGCTGGATTTGGGCTTTGCTGCCACCGACGACTGAGAATTTTCCAGTGTGGATAATCTACGTGCACTGACTTGAAGAGGGCACCATGGGCACAGATCCTACCTGTGCTTGATTTGCACACAGCGCGGTGAGAGTTGATTTCTCCATCTGGTATTATGGTGACCCCTTTGACTCGAGGCGTTAGGAGCAACCTGCCTTGGGCGCACTCTGAACTGCGTAGGGGAAGGCACAACTCAGCCACGGCCACATCCCGAACTACTTACACGAAGGCCCAGGCCAGAAAAAACTTTGATTGTGGAGATCCTACTGGGTTTGGTGGATCTGGAGAGCGTGACACTAAGAGATTGAGAGCATTGGTGAGATGACTGTAAAATAGCTCGAGTCATGTAGCTTACCAAAGGTCAAATTCAGCAGGGGATTAGGGAGTGTCAGGCCATGGTTTCACAAACATTTATTCTGAAGACAAATTTGACGTAGGGACCTCCTGGCCATTTTTTCCAACCCCATGCCATCTCCTCTGTTGTGTTGGCACGGACCATAACATTTACTTAAGTGAATCAGGGGTGTGGGGGGAATCCAACTTAAAAAAAACCCCAAATTTAGGTTTATAAAAATAGACAAAATAGCACATAGACCGATGGGGTGGGGAACGCAGAGCCAAAGTGTCGCCGAAGATCAGGGGAGCAGAAATAGCTGGAGCTTGCTTTGCAGGGAAGAAAAAATATCTGTGCAACCATGGCCCAACATTTTAAGTAATAAGAGTTTGCTGGCCCAGCTGATTTTCACTGAAATAGGTTAGGGAGTGTTCAAACAAGTATATCCAGATCAGAGGGGTGGTAACCTATTGCAGGGCAATGCTCACCAGCCTCTGGGCAGACTGGGGGAGGACTCCGCTGTCAACACAGCTGGATTTGGGAGGAGATAGGTGGCCACAGACAGACTCCCGGCACTGTCGCAGCCTGAACCAGTCTTGCCGTATGCCTCCCTCTCCAGAGCAGCCTCACGCAGCTGCAGCGTGCAGTCTGCCTTCCCGTGTGCCTGCAGGGGCGAGCTGTACATTAGCATTTTTATAACGAGCTTTCCTTTAAGGGGAGGTAATGGCCGTATCTGGTAACTTCAGCAGAAGCCACGAGCGCATCCCAACACTGGGTGTGAGCCTGCCTGCTGTCATTTTATTTGGACAAATGACAGTATTTAGCTTGGAAAGGCCTGCTCGTGTCTCTTGCTCGACTTTCAGGCTCTGAGCAGCGTGAATTACCGACATGGGGATTTAAGATTTCATTTTTCAAAAATGACGCACATTTTTGTATGTACATACCTATATCCAAGATGTAGAAACTACTTAAGTGCAGTCTGAATTTTCCAGTCATTATGCTAGGTAATTCACTTCTATTGCCACTAGAGGTATAACATTCACTTGAGCAAATACCAAAGGAAACATTTAGTTGGAAGCCTTGCCCATATTAATATTTCATTTTTCAAATAATGTTTTTGATCTGGGTTTTTTTGGAGACCTCAGCCTACTTTGCCTGTTCCTGTTGGGCAGTCTTTCTTTTATTGAACTACAGCTGGCTACTCATGAGATGAAATGCCCCTTTGTGATTAAAGGGTACAGAATTGAGTGCTCATTTAAGTTGCATAAAAAGCTAAATTATACTATCAGTCATTGTATCAATCATCTGTGACTGCCTCATGTGCAAGCTTGTACCAACGCATTTGTAAGTCTCATTTCACATCGCCTGTTGTTCTGGTGCAAATTTACATTTATTCTGAACTGCAAACATAACAAAATTTATTTTAAATTAATTTCCTTTTTTTTTGGTGTGACGACCAACTCTCACTCAGCTATAACGTCCCTTTTGAAACTCATGAAAACACCAGTGGGGACAAGGAGAGCAGTGAAGCTCCCATGTGTCTGCTGGGACTGGCAGAATTGCTGCGTAACCTAGGCTTTAATTGCAGACCTACGCAGTCTGAGTGTGGCAGAAGGGATGGCTCAGCTCAGCGGCGGTGGGTTTTTTGTGGGGGGGAGGCGGAGGGTGGCTAAATTACACCTAGCTGCAACCCGGTTGGAGCATAATCTCTGTCTGTTTGAAGTTTGTAACCTTTCTTTCAAGGTTTCCTGACGTGCCCAGAGCAAGGCTCTGCCCGCGCAGCGCTGCCTGTGCAGCGGAGCCGGGGAGCAGCGGGTTGCTGTGGGAACTGCCCGCTGTGCCATCGCAACGCTGCGGCCGTCGCAAGCTCTCCCGCTGCAATCGGCACGGCCCGCTTCGGCTTCCCGCTGCATTTCCACATGCTGCTTTTCACCTCCTCCTCGGCTCTGCCTGATGAGCGCAGCCCGGCGAGACGCCAGCGTGCCAGCTCAGGAGCGAGCGTGGGGAAAGCGAGGTGACGCGAGCTCTAGCCTGAGCTGCAAACCTCTTCGTGGAGCGCGAGCCCCGAAGCAGCCCTCCTGCCATGTTCCCCTTGCAGGACTGCACCCACCTCGCTCCAAAGAGAAATGGAAAAAGCCAGGAAATTCCGTGATGAACGCTGGAGGAGAGAGCTTTTTCACTGCTTTCGTGAAGTTTAGGTTGTTATTTGGGGTAAAATTGCAGCGTTCAGAAAATAAAGGCATTATGGATAGACTGCAATGTCTGCTTTAATTTAGAATCGATTGCACTACAGTATGGTATAGACCGTATTTATAGGCACTATGCTACATGTCACAGTAAAATTATTTTGAAGGGAAAATACTGAAACAAGGCACCAGATGCTCTCAGAATTTTTGCTTTTCCTCTAAAATGAAATTTTGACAAAATTATTGATTTCTTGAAGCATTTAATTACAGTAAAAGTGGGGTTTTGAAGGGAAAGGTGTTTCCAGCGTAAGGGAAGCACAGGTCCTCATAAAACCTCTGGCCTAGGGCAGCCTTTGGGTTGCTCCTTTCCCCAGTACAATGCTACCAGCACAGTTCGGTACAGACAACATAGATATTGTACTTGCTGTGTTCTTGGTGGGCCTTATATTTTAGGGGTTTTGTGCTTTTTGTAGTAATACTGATAAATTCACTGGAGTCTTATTACACTCACAAGAAATTTTTGACTAGGAGAAACAGTGTACAATTGGGATACTTTGGATTATATTAGGATAAAAGTCGATAAAGTAATATCACTGAAATTATAGCAATGTGAGACAAAAATCGGAGCCAGTGAATTTATTGAAAACAGCAGCACTGCTATCTGACCTTACTTCTGCTCTATATACAGTCATTAGCAAGACTGTGCCATTTATTTACCGCTTCCCCCTGTTACACACACAATCTTGGGGAGTAAATTCGATTGCAGAAGTATTTTGAGCGCAGTTCACTGGAGCAGTTGTGTTTAGAGCAATGTTACCAACATACCGTCTCCCAAAAGTCAAGAAAATGGGTGGCAGCCTTTTATGCTTTGTCCACAATTTTGATAACTCTTCCCAATGATACAGTTTAGTGTCAAGTTGACCTTTATGGTTTTCACAGCTAAGGCAACAGTTACATAAAAAGGATGAATGAGCAACAACAAAAGAGGAAGGCTGGGATCATATAATCTGAAAACTGGAACTGCCTGCATTTATACTTTACTATTTCAGTACGGCAGGCAGCACTGAAGAGTGGTTAAAGCTCATGACTCTAAGTAAGGGCATAGAGGTTCTGCTCTCATTTCTGCCTTATATTCCCTGTATTGCCTGGTGTAAGTCGTTTAAGACCAGACTACAAATGCCACCTAATTTAAATTAAAAAGGCAGAAGGCGTAAATTTGAAAAAACAAACAAACAAACTTGTAACCAATAGTCAAAATTATGCCTACTGGTGAAGAAAAGGAGGCACACAGCAGTCACGGTGATTTTCAGTGACAGAAGTGCCTTTGGCTCCTACCGACTGGACTCTGATTTCTCCCTCAGTCAATGAGAATAAAACACACCATGTGAAGCATGTTGGATGGGAGTTAGTTTATATGACTATTAACAGTTGGGCTTAATATTTGTCACTAAACCAAAATATTGGCAAGTATGCAAGTAATAGGAAAGCGTCACTGTTTCTCAGTCTTGCTGGTTGTTCATGCTCCCCTCTTTAGTTTTTGCTGAGATACAGAAGCCTTGACTTTCACACAAAGTAATAGTTTAATTATTATTAGAGCTGCATGACATGCCCATAACTATGGTTGGGCAGAAGGGTTTCACTTTGTTATGATCCTAAACCAGACCTGGGCTCTTCCAGAGAGCTTCTTCCAATCTGGCGATACTTGGATTGAACTGGACCCTGAGAAACCCAGGACAGATGTTGGACTTCTCTCCTTGCTCTGAAGGATTTTGGGGTGGACATCTGGGATGGCTTAAGACACTGGATAAAATCCTGGTCCCCTTGAGGGAGCAGCAAATAGTCCCTAGACTTTGAGGCCAGAAATTCATACTTTCTTCACTAAGTTTTCTGAAAATTGACATATTTGTCCCTCCCTCCCGAGATTCAAAAGGAAAGGGAATCTGTTGGAGAAGCGGCAGGCTGGTCTCGATGCCACTCAAGCTCACTGGGTTTTTGTTCAGCTGCTGTATTTGAGGCCTGCCTACTTCTGATTTTAACCGTTCTTCGAGTATCTTCAGAACTAACAATGCAGAGTATTGGCATTTGTAAATTTGTGGGGTTTGCTAAAGCAGTTTGCTTATAGTTTCATTGACCTTGGCAGCAATAAACAATAGTGTTTTCAAAGGGAAGACTGAGTTTCTCTGTATGTTTGTCGTGCTAGTTCTTGGTTCAGGATTTTTTCCACTATTGTCTGTTAAAACGTGTTTTATGGCCTGCCTGACAGTGACTGATGCTGAATTCCTCCTATGTCTTTTGGAAATGCAACAGAAGCAATTTCCAGCCCATGGTGCAGGAAATTTGCATGTTCCTATGAATAAAAATTAAGACGAAAGCAGGGTGTGTGGGAAGACCTGGTTGTGACAGAATCGTTCCCGGCTGCTTTCCTGGTTGGAGAGCAATCACAAAACGAGGATTTTTACCAAGCTTGTTTAGATCCTCGTCAGCGGATTTTGGCAGGAGGCAGGATGTGGCCACTGCCAGCTGCCTTGCTGAGTTATGTGTATGTTCTGTACCTCTGTAATGATTACGCTATGATGAGAAAATAAATCTCAATAGGAAAGAACAGTTAGCAAAACCCTAAAGTCCATTGTCTGCAAAGAGTCCCATTTCTTAGACAGGCTTGCTTTATTTTAATGACATTAGGGAAAAGCTCCATTTTGAGACAAGGCATAGTGTAGATCTGGTCTATGAAATTAGATAGCACTCTTTTGCCTACCTACTGGGAAAAGGAGCAGCTGAGTATAATGCTTGCACACAGGCAGCGCTGTATAGTGTTTCAAGAAAAGCTTTGAAAAAGATAAGATCCTCATTTTGTACTTTGACAAAGAGTTGCACTGACTGCAGGAGTTTCCACGTTATACTTGCAGCAAGTACAGCAGCTTCCCGTGGTGTTGCTGCAGCACTGCCCTCCCTTCTTTTATTGCCCTCCCTGTTTGCCACATCACCAGCTCCCAGTAGCCAGGGGTGCTGGGGATGTGCTGGTCCTGGATCCCGGAGGCAACAGATGCATGGGACAGGTCTCTCAGTCTCTGCAAGCAAGCTGCAGCTCCATGAGTTGGGAAGTAAGAGTCCAGCTTGATAACAGATATCCTTTGCTGCTTTTGTTTTGAAAATAGTAAACAAGTAAGAAAAATGTTATCGTTGTATCTGATATGCAGCAAGGCTTTAAATTTGAGTTTACTGACTTTCTAAGCTCCCCACATATCCCTTATTTGACCAGAGGTTTGCAAACGTGGCCATGGGAGGGTTGCAGGGGTAATTGGCTGGCAGCCTGTGGACTGTATTTAATTAGCAAGGAATGCACCAGCTGTAGCTGCATTCCCCGTAGGAGCCGCAACCCACATAGCTACAGGTGCTGTCCTGCTCTCTCTCCAGGCCCAGGGACTGCCCTTCTTCATGCAGGAGTGCTGCACATTGCAGCTTGTGCTGCGTATGGAAACGAGTATGTTTGGATATCACTATCAGAACAACAGTCTTTCTATTTTCCGTGTATTGCTCTGCCAGTGGTGCAGGCAGTATCCTTGGATTTAGGGTCCTGCTGCCCTCTTGGTCTTATTACAGATAAATCCTTGGCTGTCAAAACCTTGGTGGATTTTTTTTATTATTTTTTTTTATGCCTCTGTTCGATTAACCACTTCAGGACAGCTGGGCCTGAGTTTGACCAGCACCAGCTGCCGATCTTACTGAGTTCATCTGGAGTTTCGAGTGATTGATACTTCTGAGAATTAAGCTCAGAGTACACCAGGCTAGACTGCCTAGAGCTAAAATACCCACAGTCAAAGCCCATTAACCGAAATGTCTGTGTTTCACTGAAATTCTCTTTGGAAGGCTGAGGCTAATTTTTCCTTTGTTGCTACCATTCTGAAGTGTTGCACCTTGATGAGCTGAGATGTAATACGCTGTTACGAATTATTTTTTTAAGGAGGCTGATGGCGAAATACCCTCTTTGGTACTAATTTCTAAATCAAAAAAGTTAACTTCTATTTTTATGGTCATTTTAGTTTTATCAGGTGACTGTGGTTGCCTGGGATGCGATTCAGGTAGGCTCCTGTTATGTGTATCAAAGGGTAATTGATGGTTTCAGTTTGTTAATTCATGCATTTTGTGTAATTCTTCCTAAAGAACAACAGAACCTCGTTAGAACTATGCTTCTCTCTGTGCTTGTTTTCCTTCTGAGCTACACTTTTTTGTTCAAGACTACTTTTCAAAGTGTTTTTTCCCCTATTTTGTTTCCATGCATCCATTCTCCTGCAGTTTTCATTTCTCTCCTGTCTGTGTTCCTTAACATGTGTGAGCACTGAGGGGAGCTGAGCATCTGGAGAGGGGCAAAGTGTGAGCTCTTAGGAGGAAACTCCAACGCATTGGCACTGAGGTACCCTTGAAGGGCCCAGCCCGGTATCGGTGACTCTCTCCCCAGGAGAACCACGTTAGCAGGGGTGCCGAACAACTTGGGACCCCCCTGCCTTAGTGCAAGTGTACCACTTGCCTTATATTTTTTGTTTAGTGTGCTCCAAAGCTGGGAATACAAGTGCTATGGAAACCTTGAGTCATCAGTGGCTCATCGCAGATTTCCACTGTGCTGGACCGTCACTAGGCTTTTGTGGTCTTGCCCCTTGAATTTTCAATCCTGTTTCCTTTCTCGTATGTACGAAAAGTCTGTGCCCGGCGCTGATCAGCCACCATGTCCTTTTCCCTCCTCTCTTTGCTGCTTTCTCCTCTCTTTTCTGCCTTGTTGCTGGATGGTAAAATGAGGGAACAGGAGGTGCGTGTGTTGGGAGGAACTGGGAGATTGCAGGTCGGAGATGGAGGGGGGCGGCAGGAGAGGGTAGGCTGCCGGGGGTAAGGGACGAGCTGCCCGTCCTTGGCTCGGGGATGATGTGGAGTATGCGTTGTGCGAGGCTGCAGAAGTGTTGGGGTGATGAATGAGCATGTTGTGGCCTGGGAAATAGCTGGCACAAACTCCCAGTTCCGTTGGATTTTCCTTGCAAACACAATGGATTTAGCTGAATAGGGAATAATTGAAGTTTGAAAATGTTTCTGACTCTGTTCGGAAATTGTTTGGAAGAGAATTGGCATTATTATAACTTTTTTTTTTAAGAAAAAGGCTGGGCATAATCATAATTGTCTTTTATAAATGTTGCATATAAAATCTTTTATTGCAGTTACTATTTTTTAAAATGAAACTGAGTGACTTCAGGGTGGAGTTTCTGGTTTTTCTTCTTGTTTGTTTTTCCTTGCTGTCTGAGGTAAATTGTTACTTTCACTTGGCTATGGAGAGCAGTTGTTTGGTTGCCTTGTCTTTCCTTTTTCGTCAATAGTACTAAATTATTATTGGGGACTGGGGAGCTTTCTGACCAAGAACGGAGGACAGCTGCATTTTCTACCCTTTGAATATGAGGTACAGAGGCTACAATGAAATACCAAAACATAGGATTAAAATTTTCCTTGGTTTAACCTGAGATTTGCACTTCACTGGAAAGCGCTAATGCAATAGTCTCTCTTTGCACAATTATAAGTGTGGCCGCTCTAGGGAAAGCGGCGGGGAGGGCTGGAGTGTGAAGCTCTGCCAGAAGCATCTCCTGCCCTCGGGGGAAGCCCGCTGGAAGATGGAGAAGAGCTGAGCAGAACGCAGAGAACCGTTCACTGCTCGTTACTGATGCGCAACGCTCGGCCTCATAGCTCAGCGCTGAGCAACAGGAACTGCCACGCTGTTTCCAGGAACAGCCAGCGGCAGATGCTTAGCGATGAAGAAAAAGGCCACATACCAAATCATCTTGACGTGGTGTCTCCTCCCGGCTTTGGGAAATCAGCTGGGTAAGGGTTTGAAAACCCCAAAGTTTCACCTAAGCTACTGTGTTTATTTGCTGTTGATCACACTGTCCCCTGTGAATTTGTTTAATGCCTTTTAAAATCCATTTTCAGTCTCCACAACCTCCTGACTGCCACAATGCAATTATGGACGGTATGAAAGAGTACATCCTTTTGGGGGTGTTTGTTTTAAACCTGCTGCTTAATGACTTTGTTGGATGCCCCCTCAGCTTTTGTACTGTAAGAGAAAGTGAACAATTATTCTGTATTTACCTTCTCCATTTAGCATTTTATAGACTGCTATCATTTCCCTCTGCAGTCATCTTTTTTTTTTTTTTCCCTCCAACCTGAAGAGCTCTTGTCTATTTAATTTCTTCTTGTAGTGAAGCTGTTCTGTATCTCAAAAAAGATAAATGTGGGCTTTTTATTACTCCTCTCCTTCTTTCACCTCTCAGACAAAAGTGTCAAGGAAACCTTATACAGGAATGCCATAGTTAAAAAGATTCTTTGGTGCCTCTTTGTGCCAAAATAATTAGCTTTCAGCTCTTAGAAATTGCCAAAAGCTCCTGAAAGGACGTGAAAACTTTGTTCTCGTAACCCTCTCCAGTTTGAGGCTGCATTCATATCCAAAACTAGGTAAGAGCATGCAGCAAGTAAACAGGAGAAGTGTCTGGATTTGAAGTTCTCCTTTGCTGCCAACAAACCTTCGAACTTAATACACAAAAATCGAGTGAGTGCAAGGAAGTGACAAAATCGGGACCTGAGAGATCAGGAAGTTCAGTAATTCAGTCTGTACTGAGCAAGGTCAGCAGCGCTGAACAGGAACAAAGATAGCAACTCCAGAGAGCGCAGAGTATTTTTTTTTCTACTTAGTCCAGAATAAGCACAATATCTTTTATCATGTGTAGATCTTAAGAGACAGAGGATAAAACAGATAGCACATTTTTATTTTAAATTTCTATGTTCCTATCTGGCATAAATACTCCATTTGAGAGAGGCAAATGCAAGTGTCTTCGGATCCAGGCGCAAGCATCTGCAGGGAACACCTTGCTGCCCTTTCAGCTTGGCAGTCACACAGATCTTCCACCTTGTGCCCTTTTTTCCTCCCCCGTCACGTTCGAGTTGACTCTTCAAAGCTCTGCACACCTATTTCTTGCTTGCTGCTGTGTCTCAGTTCTTCGAGTTTCCCATCTGGTCTGTGCTGCTGGCAATGCTGCTGCACTGCGCTGCCTGCTCCTGCCATCTCCTTTTTTCAGGCCACTACGCAGAGAGCTGGTCTCACAAGATGAGGTTGTGTCCCTGCTTAAGCTCTTCCTGGAAACTGCTTTCTTCCAAACACCTACCAGATACCTCAGGCGATGAGCCTTTGCTTCCTCTTCCTCGTTATTTATCTTAAAAAAAAAAAAAAATAATAATACTATTGAAGGATGAAAGGGTCTTTGTCTTATTCTCCCGTGCACTTGCCTTTTGCCGAGTTTCCTTCTAACCTCAACAGAGCTGCTTGGGCCTTTCCCTCCTGTCCCGCCTTGCTGTCTTGTTACCACCCACTCATTAGATCATGTCTGAAATTAGCTTGCGAGAACTACAGGGCAGGGTTGATTTCTCTCGCCTCTTTAGTGAGGGCTTGGCACAGTTTTGAGTGGTTTTGAAAATACAGTAAAATCAACAAAATAAGTCCTTGTGCTGTTGGGGAAACCAAGGTAGGAAGGCCGGGTACCTATGGAAGATGCTGGTGAAGGTCTGTAGCAGGGCCAGTGAGAGCTCACGTGGCACCAAAATTTGTGCTCCAAGTGGATAATTCTGTCCGCTTCTGTAACTGTCTTCAATGATGAATACTCGTTAGGGTGAAATATTTGATTCCTTTGGGGAAAAAAAAAAAAATACTTTGTGAAAAATGCTTATGGTAAAATGCAATGCTTTTATTGCACAGTGTTTTCTGTAGTGGCTTTGGGGCTTTTTTGGCAACTAAATGATGATAAAATAAACATACTGATGCCATGAAAGTGTTCGGTTTCAGTAAGGTGATGATGATGAGGAGCTGTTATGGTGATGTCGGAAATGTTAATATTCATCCCTAAATAACACATCAGATTTCCAGTTTGGGACCAGTAACTTGATTTTAGATGCTCTCAGCACAGAGTTAACGTCCCATGGAGTGGTGTCCCCCTGCATTTTGAAGGCTGTCCCTAACTTTTTTTTTTTTGAGACACAAGGTGCCATGCCAGTGGGGGAGAGTGGGTGTTCCCAGTGTAGTGAAACGATGCTGAGGGCTGAGAAGTGACTTGCAGAGCCAAAAGCGGAGACTGATGGGGCTGTACGAGGGCTGGGGCTCCCTGAGACTCGCAGCAGGGTCCGCTTTGTATCAGGCACAAGCAGGATGCGGAGTGCGCTGTCAGGTTAGGTAAACTTTCTCTGTGGGAGATTCTTTGAGCTCTGTAAGGGACAATTTCTGTTGCAGGTAAGCCACGGATATAGTAAAAAAAATGATAACTGTGTCCAGAAATGAAACAGCCAAGCATGGCTTTCCCTTTATGATGAATCCTGTCGGTTTAGAGCAGGTCCCCGGCCTACAAGGTATTCTTTGTCATAAAATAAATGCTGGTAGGTAATAGATGAAGCAATGGTTGCTTCTCACTCAGTGGCACAAATGTGTGTACCCTGGCCTAGGAAAATGACTTTCCTAACCAGTCCCTGTTGGCTCTAGTCTATTTAAAAATGTGTGTCTTCAGGTGTCAGTTCTGGTAACAATACACTGCATTTATGACTCTTCCTCTCAGAAACCCAGGCAGAAGGAGGTAGTTTTCCTCAGAAGAGGCAATTTTTTAGTCTGTCTTTCTATTTTACCTTGTAGAATGTAATAAAAAACAAATCCTGCTACTTTGCACATTCATTTAATTCATATTGTTGCTTTCCACATGGGTAATACTCTGGATTTTTTTTTTTATAATGCCTTTCATCCAAAGATCCCAAGCTGATTTGGCCTGATTCCCAGGTACAGCTTAGCAACACTTAGCATAAGACCAGTAAAAGGAAGTAACAGGGAATTTCACGCAGTTCTTGGCTGGCTGTCAATTCAAACGCACCTCCAGGTCGGAGCATCCCTGGCCCCTGAGCCCCCGCTTCCTGCGGCTGTGACTGCCTGGTGCAGGTCTCTCCCGTCTCAGCCAGAAATCCCTCTCCCTTTCCTTTCTTCTCCCCTCCCAGATCAAGTTCTCCTGTCTCCCAGCATTTATGAGAGAGAGATGATAAATCTTCAAGTGGGGAGAACTTGGTGGGACATATAGGGTCTTGGAGCTGGGGGACCCACCCCATTAATCTGATGTTATTTGCTGTTTGATGACAAAGATGCACTAAGCCGAAGCACGCACTTTCAGTTTTGTATCTCCCTGCATATGCATAGGTATGTGCAAGATTAATTTCTTTTTTCTCATCTTCACGCTTAGAATAACTCATTCCTCCAGTTTGCTAAATTTACCGAGAGGGTTTCAGTTTCTTTTTCAGTAGCCAGTTTGTTTTTCAAACTTTTATTCTGAATGTTGTTTCTTCTTTGGAAAGACTCTTGGACTTTGAAACCAGCCCTCATATGGAAAGCCTTGCCTGTCTGGAAATTTGTTCCAGCTTGGTTTGCTGTTCAAAGTGCTGCTTCATGGATTAATTTTGTGTCTCCTCGGAGACATTTTGTCAGAATTTTGCTTATCTACTATTATTGCAAAACGATCCACCATCTTAGGCAACCAATCACTTCCTCATCCCCTTTTCATTGGTCTTCAAAGCAAAATGGAAATTAAACTGTGTCTGCTGCTCTGAAGGCTGCGGTGATCTGGCTTTCACCTTTGGACCATGGGCAGTATTAGCCGTGCTTACAGAAAAACCTTGCAGAACGAGGAAAGGTAGTCTGTGCCATGCCCAGCAAAGGGTTAACCTATGTGTTGGGGAGAGGGGGAGAAAATCAGGCTGGCTGGACTCTGCCCCTTTGCTAATAGGCCTCTTTTTCTGAAGTGCATGGGAGACAGATGAAAATCTCAGAGTTGCCCTGAATTATTTTCCTGAGCATACAGCTTTCCTTTTTTGTGGTTAAATATGACAGTTATAGTGTAGTATTTATGCACAGTCAATAAATCAGCAGAAAACGTGCTGCAGTCAAGGCATGGATCTGTAGTCTGCTCCTTATACTTTAGCTGAAAATGGAATTCTTGAATTCGCTGAAGCCTGTGAAAAGAAATTCAGGTGCCCATCTCCATGGGAGACTTACACAAAGTCTGATGGCCCACAGTAATGCGGGATTTGCGCCTCAGCTTCCGTTACCGTCCCCCAATCTGCAAACCCAGACTCCTGAAAGGCAGCAGAAAGGCAAGTTTTGGATCAGACTCCCAAACTCCTGCTTGTCTTTAGTGGAATGGCTGAAGAAAGGAGATGGAGTGAGTGAAAGGGGCAGAAATAAGGGGTGAGTTACAATTTTGTGTAAGTTTGTAGAGTAGTTACAAAACAACAACAACAAAGAAAGGTGCTGCTGAGCAATATCCTGGAAAATACTGGTTTGCTTTTTTTTTTTTCCCCAGAAGGGGCTGTGTGACACACTGGCAGAAGCAGCCTGGCCTTTTCTGGTGTCTGGCTTAAGAGTAGCTAACTGCTGACGGGTGAGAATATTTAGCCCTGATACAGCACACAATATCAAAGGACTTGAATTTGCTCAGCTTCTGCCATCTTGAACATAATCCTCTGTACTCTCGCTCTGCCATATAGTTACTGGAGCTGTGAAGGAGAAGTTACTATTCAGCACAATTTCATACCTTTCATACTGAAGTTCAGCTGTACGGAAATGCTTTATGTAAATAGGGGATTTCATCTTTCTGAAAGGGACTGTATAGACCTGTGGCTGGCGAAGAGCTAAACACTGCTGAATTCTCACTGTGGTACTGAAGATTGCCTCTTGTGCGGTGCCAAGCAAGTCCCTTAGCTCTGGTGGCAGCCCCTTTTCTGTATGATAGGGATAATATACCTCCCGACTCGTGGGATGGATTAATCGGTGGGTTTATAGTGATTTAGCAGTGACCATTTCTGCTCTGGCTTGAAGCCTTTTAAATCAAGCAGGAGAGTCATCAGAGCAGCTGTATTACAAGACCAAGATAGGGAACCACAGAAGCGGAGGGAGGTTTGAAGGGTTTAGCTGTTGATCCAGATTTTAAGTAGATAATTTCTGACTAAGGTATCAAGTGTGCCCCAAATTCAGGTGGCTAACAGGCGCCAAAGCCGACCTCCTTCAGTGCCTAAAGGATCATGGCTAGTGTCTCACAGGTATATCACTTGTTCAGGTCAGAAAGCAGCTAGGTGAGAAAAAAGTAACAGATGAAGCAATATAAAAGCCTTAAGAAGAAAGGAAGATTGTTAGAGCTAAAATCCTGTTAGAGGCAACAGCTTAGATGTTAAGCTGTGTTAGGACGAGGAACAGAAAAATAGTAACTTATCAGCACAACAGGGGAAAAACACCACTGATCTGTTTGGTCAGAAATTGACTGACGTGATTCTTCCAGAATTATGTTCCTTTTTACTGTGGGATAGAATATCTACACAGGAGCTATTTCAAAATATTTAATTATAGGAGAGCTTAATCGGCAGTAGCTGTTCTGATTAATTTCCCCATAGAGACAATTTCTTTAACTATTGCAGTTGAAGAAATGTAGATGAGTGTAATTTCAATTAAAGACCAAGAAGAGTTTGAACTTTATAGATGCAGCAAATGTCTGCTGCCATAGCTGCCAGGTGGTCAGCACTGCAAACACAAATTGTATGGAGGAGCAGTAAAGAACCACTCACTCCAGCTGCATTCATGCATATTAGCAACCATGGTGTCTGTTATTTTCAGGAATAAAGAAAGTCTCATTAAACTAAATAAATGTCTTGCATTGTGCCCAGAAAAATCCTAGACTTCGGCTCTTGTGGTGTCCAGCGGGAGCAGGCTCCAAAAGCCAAAATCCTCAACAGAGAGAGAGGGAGAGTTTGTGAACCTTGCCTGCTGCTGCCCTTGGAAAGGTCAGCCTCTGAAATGGGAAACAAGAGGGTTTCATCTTGACCTTTAAACACTGTGTTTGGATGTGAGAGAAGTGGCTTTTAGGTATCTGGCAGTCTGGAGTAAAAAACCAATATGGTGAGGGTATGAACTTGTACTCGTTTAGCATTTCATAGAGTCTGAGCTGAGGACACTGGAGGACGCGAGGCCTCTAGGTTGCCAGTTCAAATTGGCTGAGCTCAGCTGGAGTCAAAAGTTAGGCTCTGACCTCATCTGCTTGATGCGAGAGAAATGCATAGGTGGCCTCATCAAGTTCTCAGTGCAGGGACCTAGTGGCATTAGCTGGCATCTTCTACCGATAGTGTAGCTTCCATTCAGTCCTTAGCAAATCTATTCCTCTCCAGGAGCTGTCTTTCCAGACTAACATGCAGCGGTACAAAAATACAGTATCTGCATTTTCGTCTTATCTATAGAGATTCAAATCCCATTTCTTTTAGTCTGGCTCCATTCATGTGCGCTAATCACTTGCGTAAAAATATTTATCTGTTTATCCCTCCTGGCATTTCTGCTATGATCGCTAAAATTCAGAAATCTTGATCGCAGTTGCACTCGCAGATATGCAGCTTATGGAGAGGGCCTGGGTAACGGAATGGAGCCTCCAAGTTCAACAGTATTTGTTCTCAATATGGTCTGCTTTTCAACTATTAATTTATCCAGTTTTGGTTCGCTAAAATTAAATCATTTGATAACATTATATGAAAAATATTTTCGGAAGCTAAGATTTTTGAAAAGATGAACTTCTTTCTAAAACCAATATAGACACTTGCCACTGTCCTGTATTCAGATGTTGGGGTTTTTCTGGTGACAAAGGGGACGAGTACCTCCCTGAATTAAATGAATTTACATCTTTGATTTATTTGGTCAAGATGGCTAATGTTATCTTTACAAACTTCGTATTTCGTAATGCTTTGTAATGGGGATTTTAGAATTCACCTGTGGTGTTGTGAAACAACAGTATTGTCCAAATGCTTCACAAAAACGGTGTGACAACTGAAACGGACTCTGCCTGTTGTTCAAATGAACGGCAAAAAAAAACCCTACAGGAAAAGCCTTTGATAATATTTTCCAATGCTTTTACATTCAGTTTCTTAATTATTATCTTAAACCAAGACTCATGTTGACAGTGCTGCTTTTGTATTTTTTGGATTCGATCCTGGAAGCAAACAAGCATTCACGAGCAGACATAGCGCTAAATATTTCCTCAGTCTCATTCCACTTATCCAGTTACAGTCGGTAGTAGCTGCTCAGGCCTGCGTGCGCGCAGGGGCCCATCCCGCTCAGGCGCTGGGGCCTGCTTTTTTCCTCAGAGCAGGACACCTTGATCCCTTCTTTCAGGCTGAGATTTTTTTTTTTTTTCCACCTGAGTGGTAGGAAATAATGCAGGGTTTTATGTATTTTCGGTTTTGCTGTGGTTCATTTGTTGCCATCCTGCCTTCATCCATGCGGTGCCCCCTGAGCACAGGACGCCCACCCCGGCCGCTGAAGATGGCCGTTACCTGACTGGAAAACAACCGCACGTGGAAGGCTAAGGATTTAGTGCTTAAGCGAAACCTCTAAAGACCAGAGACGGAGCGATTATATCACCGGGTGATTAGCTGAGCTGCTTCGCCCCGTTCCCCAGGGCCAGCCTACAGCTCCCGCCCGCTCCCCTCAGCGCCGGCGGGGCCGTCGAGGGCCGCGGGGGCGCCGAGGCCGTGCCGCGCCGAGGGTAGGCCGCGGCGGGCAGGTGCGAGGCAGGGACCGGGCGCCCCGTGGCCGTGCGGTGACTCAGCCGCGGGGCAGGGCCGCGGCCATGGGAGCGGGGCGGCGGCGAGGCGGCCCCGCCACCGCCCGCCCTGCGCGGGGCGCCCCTGGGGCGCGGGGCGCCCCTGGGGCGCGGGGCGGGGAGCCCCGCGGCGGAGGCGGGGCGGGCTGACAGGTGCGGCGCGCGCGCGGAGGGGTCCGGCGGCGGCGCCTCCCGCGCCCCTCTGCCCCCCCCGCCTCCCTTCCCCTCCGCTTCATGAATATGCAAATGCGGGTATAATTGGCAGCCAATGGCGTGCGCGCTGGTCACATGGTGCTGGTGGAGGCTCAGGGAAGAGAAGTTGAGTCTCGGCGAGCGCAGGCGGCTCAGTGCCGAGCCGCAGCGGCCGCAGCCGGAGCCGAGCCGAGCCGAGCCGAGCCGGAGGGAGGGCGGACAGGCGGCCGGCCGGGGGAGCGAGTGAGCCGCTCCCCGCTCCTCCCCGCAGGGTGCCCGGCGGGCCGGGGCTCTGCCTGGACCATGCCGATCCTCCTCTTCCTCATAGACACGTCCGCCTCCATGAACCAGCGGGCGTATCTGGGCACCAGCTACCTGGACATCGCCAAGGGCGCCGTGGAGATCTTCATGAAGGTGAGTGGGGGGCCGAGGGGGCCGCCGCCGCCCCCCCCGGGCGCCCCCTTCGCCCGCTCACGCCGCTTCTCTCCGCTCTCTCCGCAGCTGCGGGCCCGGGACCCGGCCAGCCGCGGCGACAGGTACATGCTGGTTACCTTCGACGAGCCGCCCTACTGTATCAAGGTAATAACCCCCCCCCGCGGCCGCCCGGGCCCCCGCGGCCGCCCCGGCCCCGCCGCGGGGCCGCCCTTCGCCTGGCGGCGGCGCGGCGCAGCCCCGTCCGGCCCGGCGGCGGCAGCAGCAGCCTGTGAAGATGGCGGACATTTTGCTTTTGTATGGAGGAGAGAGGCTGAGGGCGCTGCTGAGATGGAGGAGGAGGGGGGGGGGGGGGGGGGGGGGAGGAGACGGACGGGAGCGTGATTCACCGCCCCGGCGTGCCGAGGGGGGCGGGCGGCGGCCGCGCTCCGCCTCCCGCGCCGCTGCTCGCCCGCCTCCCGTGAGGCGGCGGCTCCGGCGGGGGCCGCGCCTCGCCTCCGCCGCGGGTCGCGGCCCTTCTCGCAGCCGTGTTACCCCCTCTCAGTCAGCGGGGGGGAGACGGGGTTGGGGCAGCGCCCTCCTCACGCCTGCGGGACCCCCGCCCGCCCTCCGCGCCGCCTCCGTTGTGGCTTTTGGGACGGAGGCACCGGGGGCTGTTTGCCGCCTCTGCGAGGCAAGAAGCGGCGGCAGCGTGGGCGCTGGGGTTCCCCCCTTCCTCCCTCTGTGCACCGTAACCCGCACCGGTCCGCGTAAGGTGCTCGGCTGCGGTGAGCCGGGCGCGGAGCCTGCACGGCTCCTCCTGTCCCTCGTCCCTCAAGATCGAGGCAAGCAGGGCCGTGCCGTTTATCATGTCGACTGCGCCATGAGCTTATGGCAAGAGGAAAAAAAAAAAAAATCGGGGCTCTGTGTTGCTGAAACTGTAGCCTTCAACTTGCTGATAGAAACGTCTAACTTAATTTAAAATACTTAAATAAAGCATGCCGCAGAAAACACCACTGCTACGGGAGCTAGAATCCTCCTGGATTAGGGCTGTATTTGCCATGACTAACACAGTAGTTATCATAACTGTTGAGCCTTAGACCCGTACTATGAAGGCCGAAGAGGTTTATGTAAAAATTTTGTTGCTGGTCATCCCAGAGAAGAAGAGAGAACCCTCTCTAGATCCCCCAGCTAAAACTTCTTGAAGAGAAGTTGTAAAAACAACTGCTCACTGATGCTGCCTATTCACATCTTTCACAATGAGGAAACTTAATTATCAAGAGCTATGAATCTTGGCTCCTTTCATCAGCAATATATTCACACAGCTAAAAAGTACAGCCTGCTTTCTGGAGTGACAGAAGTCATTTAGTGAGTCAGTATTTATTGTTTGTTACTGCAGCTTTCGTTTCCTCAGAAGAAGGTGTGGAAGTCATCCTATTTCTGTGAGTTGAAACCATCCTTCTTGAGTTACAGAAACCTACTCTCTGTCAAAAAACATAGATCTGCCTTGGAGAGGGTGGTTTTTTTTTTTTTTAGGCATAATGCACACATACTTTTCCCCATCCATGTTTGTGGCTGGATGCAAAACCCAGTTCTTTGTTATGCCAGTGTTAACTTGATAGTTAACTACATTTCTTGTGTTAATATTTTTTTCTCCTAGTTGTGTGTCAAGTATTTTACAAGTAGACCTTTCTTAAGTTTGAGGAAGAAACCTTTCCACTGCAGTGATAGCAAGCATACTGGTGATTTAATTAAAAAAAAAATGATATTTCTGCTGGAGGTCTGTGTGGTAATGCGACAGGTTATTACCACATATATACTTGGATTTGCTGAGGAAGATCCTTACATTTAATGAGCATCTGTGTACGTTCTGATGTACTAATGAGCATCTGACTCTGTTCCCAGTTTTAGTAAATAGTAATTGAAATAAATGGGACTGTGTGGTACCCATCGTAGTATTGAATCATGTTTGACATGCAGTAAATAGTCAAGGGGAAAAAAAGTGTTGTGGTTCTTGTAGTTTGCTAATGTCTCTTCTTAGAAATTTATTCTTCTACCTTTAGCATGCTGATTTTTAAATTGGACTTTAAACAATCTTAAAATATTTTTTCAAAACTTAGTAACTTGCGTAGGAACAGGCTGCAGATCCAATAAGTACATGTTTATAATCACGGTGATCGCAACTCCAGATCAAGTATTACGTAAAGACTTCGTGGCATCAATTAGTGTGGTTAGGCTGTCATCCTGTCTCTTGTTCGAGCAGAGAACGCCTTACAGCAACAACAGG
This sequence comes from Theristicus caerulescens, assembly GCA_020745775.1. Classification (NCBI taxonomy): domain Eukaryota; kingdom Metazoa; phylum Chordata; class Aves; order Pelecaniformes; family Threskiornithidae; genus Theristicus; species Theristicus caerulescens. The sequence goes on along the minus strand of CM036567.1, from coordinate 21,876,198 downwards.
ATTCTTCCCCTGTTTGAAGACGTGTTCTCAAGACCTTTTACTGGTATTTGTGATGCCCCTCTGTTGTGTTTTCTAACAACCACAGTTATGCCAGGAAAACTTTCTGGTCTAGGCCAGATTCTGTATGTCTTACATAACATGCTTATAAATGAAATAAAATTTAGTTTCTTTGCTAATGCTGCTGTAGTTAATACTTCATCTCTCTTGATTTAGAGAAGGAGAAAACAAACTTGACAAGTGAATGTATTTTGCAAGTCTGCTTTCCAAGTATGTGCAGTAGTGGCTGGTTTTGGTTAGTGGTTGCTTTATCCTCTTGTTTTCTTTATGATTTGCACTAATTAAATTATATAATCTCACAGATAGTTCTTAAGGTTACCAGTGAAGCAGTTGAGGGAAATAATCTTGTTGTGGAGTTGAGACCACCCAGGAGGTAGAGGTATTTATGGGAACTTCAGCTTGGAGCAGGGGTAACGGTGAGATGAGTGCATTGGTTTTGTTTGTTTCAGAATTTATTTACCTGTAGCCTTAAAGTATTTTAAATCAGCAGTGCTGGTTCACTTTTGATGGACAAGAATATCTCAAGAAAACATCACACATATGGTGGTATTGTGCTAAGTGAAAGGATCCTGCTGTTGCCCAAATGATTTGCTAAAATCTGTGCAAGTAAGATGATGTTTTTAGAACCGTCTTCAGTATTGAGAGTCTGAAATTATTTATGAGACCTGTGGCCCCTCTCCCAGTCGCTCCTGTTTTTAATTGACTGCTCGTAGCTCTCTGTGTGTGCCACTTTTTAAATGGGATTATTTAGTCTCTGAGTTCGTGGTGTGGCTCTGGAAAGAACTGTGGTGGCATGTGTCTAAAGGGGAGGCAGGGTGCTGTCCTGGGAAGGCGGGGACAGTGAGATGGGGATGGTGGGAATCTTGGTTCCACGCCTGCAGCAAACACCTCTGGAACCTCCTCAGCTGCTTTGCTCCCGTTCCTTACGAAATGTATAGGTGGTGATTTGTGACAGTAATTATGATGCAGCCGTTTACAACTCTTTCTTTGCTTCCAAAATGCTCTCCAATAAGAGACAAATACATTCATATATTTCACATATTTTAAAAGCATGTCATGAAATGTATAAACCTGCAATTGTCTTCCCAATGTGATCCTGTAAAAGTCAATGGAAAGATACCTCCAAGTTCTGTTGAATGTTGGGTCAGACTCCCATTTTATGGACCAGGAGGGAAAAAATAGTATATTATTTTATGAAGTAGAATGTTCAACCTAACATTTCTGCTGTATATAAGATGCTTTTCCTCTGCTGTTTTTAGATTAAAATCGTAATAGGATGCTGTCAAGTGAGTCTGTCTCAGGCTAGTGGCACGTTAGCAGCCTTGAAGTAAGCTAGTCCATTCTGATTTTGGGTATTTGGCACGCTTGGGAAGCTGATGATACCCATAGTAAAACTCCTTTGTATCCAGTAGCAATGTGGCAGGTGTCTGTTAAAATTAAAACACTAATGCTTAAATTTAGGTATTGAAGGAATTAACTCTCCCATGTGTATCCAGTTCTCTTGGGTGAGAAAAATGGGTTTAAGAACAGCCTTGCTGTCTGGCACAGTATTTTATGTTCTTGGCCTTCTAGCTAAGATAAATGCGTTATCTGATTCAATGAATGTGGTGCCTGATGTGTCCTTCTTTTGAAGACTTTATATTTATGGATTGTCAGAACTGGGAGCTTGCGCCATCCCATCTGTGCTTTGACCTGGTGTTGCAGTACCTCCAAGAGGAGCGTGCCCTTCCCATCCCTTTCTGCAAAACGTGGCTGATGCCGAACGCCTGGGGAGGAGGGTGAAAACAGGCCAAGCGTGTTACTGACGGTTCTGCAGAGCACTTTCCCAAGCTCCCACAGTTTGCGGTTCAGAGACCCATGCTGAGGGTTGGTATGCCACTAGTGGTCTTCTGTGGCTTTTTCTATGTATTTGCCCAGTTGCTTTTTTTTGAAATCAAACTTTTAGCATCCTCAGCTGCCCCTCCCCGCCCCTTCTTATCAAACATATGTGTTTCTCTACACCTAAGCACATACCATGGTATAAATGGACAGAATCTTAAGCCATTTTATTTGTTTTTTTCTGAAGTAGTGGTGCTAGAGTAAAAGTATGGGGAGAAGGAAAGAGTCTTCTCACCTGCCCCCTTCCTTCCCCCAAGCTTTTCCTGTTTTCCAGCGATGCAGAAAAGAGGGAGGGAGGTTTCAGCAAGATGTACCTAGATATCTCTGTAAATGGAGCTCATACCAAAATACCTGCCTAAAAAGAGGTTTTGAAAAGGAAAGCAAGGTTTAGCTCTTTGGTTTTTTCCATTCTTGATTTTTGTTAAACCTCACATCCTGCAGTTTGTGGCCTGCTGGTGGATTTGTGCTGCAAATGGCTAGTTCAGGCCCAGACAAAAAAAACCCCAATGGTGGTCTTATGTGAAGTTATTGATTAACTGGCTGCCCTGTTCCCTTATGGCTGATATCTGGCTGCTGGCAGTGATATGGCCTTTCCTCAGTGCTTGAGGAATAGTATTTGTGGTAGGATCACAGAAATATGGCTTTTGTGTTACGTTCTTGTGAGGCTCTCTAGTATGACCTTCATAAATGATCTGGTCACAAGTCAGAGGACTGAGAGAACTTAAGTTATGTTTACTCTGCCGAACCTGAAATTATATGTATTTTCCTCTTCCTGTTATGCGTTATACTGAATTCAAGAGTCAGTTGTGACTGCACTATAAAAACAGGCTCCCTGAAATTGAGTGCAGAAATATGTACATGGCTGTCTGAGATGCAGCTCAAAATCGTTAATACAATTTATGTGAAACACTTTACTGTTGAGAAATGCAAACGGGGACTGATAGATAGGATGCCTTCCAGTTCTGTTGCTCTTCCCTGCTAGTCTGAACATACGTTTCGGTGCTAAAGAGCTCTCTTGTGGAAGCAGCCCTTCGTGATGGGCCCTGAGCAACCTCTTCTGTTTCCCTGAAATTCTCGTAAGGGGTTGAGCTTGATGACCTTTGATTTTGGTGTTGGATTGGGATACCTTAGAGGCTGGAATAGGATTTTGTAGAAGGCTCTTTTAAGTGTCTATCAAAGAGTACTTACTATATGGAAATAACCTGTTCACTTATGGTGCTAAAATAGTGCTTCAAAACTGGGAGTTCATAAAGTCAGACTCAGGGAGACTAACTTTGCCATCTCATTTTTTTTTTTAGTGGCATAAAAGCTTTTGCCTGCATTTTTAAATTCTGCTTTCACATAGAAGCTGTGCTGGTGTAGAATGTAACCAATTACCACTGACTCTGCAAAGGGAGGTGGCAAATGAATAGGCTGTGCTGTAAAACAGAGATGTCAGATCTATTTGTCTGTTTCTGGAAGAAATGAACTCAGAGCTCCTGACCCTGAGCTGCAGGGAGAAGGAGAAACCCAGCTGTGAAGCCTGTTGGGTTTGAGGCAGAGATGTTCAGGAAAGCTGCCTGCGGTGATAGGAAATGCATTTGTTTGTGTTTTAACTTTTGTCAAGGAAGAAAACCAGAGGAATACCTAGGAAGCTAACCTGTAGCAAGTCCACAGAATAATCTTAAATTGATTAGTCTTTTACAGGAACCTTGAAACACCGAAAACCATCAGTTTTACATGTAAAAGGTCTGGCTTCTGGCAAATGCAAGTACGTGGTGGTCTGACCTGTGCTGTGGAAAAGGATGTATGAACAGCTGGAAATAAGGTTGGGGTTTACAAGTTGGTAGTGAGGTATGCAGGCAGAATTGTTTGGTGCAAGGCAGATAGCAGCTGCAGGGGCAGGAGGGACGCTGATATCGGAGAGATACAAAAGGGAAAGAAAACTGAGGTAAATGGGAGAGGCCTATCTTTCTCTCCAGATATGCTGTAAATAATCTACGAGCTTAGTGAACCTACTAGCCCAGCATTACTGGAAGGAAAAAAAAACCCATACAGAATATAGTGCTGAAGAACTGGATGAAATGTAGGTAGGATATGCAGTGTCTGTTCTTGATAACTAATTCAAGAGACTATATTCTGTATTTATTTAGCGGAGAGAGATAGCCATTCCTATTTTACCACCATACACGTTTTGAGTTCAGTCATAGCAATATTTTTATTTCTGAAGGCTAACATCTTCCATTGCCTGTGAAGTACTACGCACACCTCTCCTCCAGTCTTGCAATACATCTTCCACTGTCCTTGGTTTGGGTTTTGTCATGGAATTTGTATATTTTCCGGAGGCTGACTTTCAGCATAAATGACTGACAGGTTAAAGCTAACAATTGCTCTTCCTCTGTTAAACACAACGAATTTAGGAAAAGAAACAGAAGTCACTTAATTGTTTAAGGAGCACTCATGCAAATCCTGATTGTCTCGTTCTTTTTGAGGACAAAACGAAATCCACTTAATGCTGTTTGAGAATCCCCCACCAGACAGTTTTTACCTGCACCTTTCCATATAACTGCTTTATCACTTAAGTCTTGCAATGAATGATGTATGTTCTGTGTGCATGCATGCAAAAAGGTCAATTTTTTTATAATCGTCTATTTTAGAATTGGACAAGTAAGGCCAAAGACAGTTAAAAGGTTCTTGTTGGTGCAAGTGGTAGGTTTGTATTTTATATACTGCAGTGCATGTCTCTCAATCTAAAACAATCTAAAAATCTATTTTACTAAAAACTTAGGAATTATCAGTTGGCATCCCTGTAGCAAGCATGCAATAAAATATTGTAGCTTCTTTTGGCTTATAAAGGTACTAAATGGGTTTCAGTAGAGAGCGTCCTTTAAAAAGCACATTCCCTTTCTTGAGAGGCAACATATTGGGTAGTGTAAAGCATGTTAAAATGCTTTTAAACATGCATAAGCATGCTAGTCTTCTGTCTCCCTGTCCTGAGTGACTGCGTCTTGCTGTCTGCCTTTTTGTTTGTGAGTTGTAGTGAACATCCTTTTGCAGGAACTGGTGTGACGAGGAGAAAGCACTGCACTAAGGAATTTTGTGCATAGTAATGCACCTTTCCCTTTTAAAAAAACAAACACACCAGTAATGATCCGAGTGATTCATTCTTCTAAAATAAATAGTTTGGTGCATTCTGAAATTGAGGTCTCTTGTAAAAATTCAAGTTACTGCAAGAAGAAGGTGATTAAGTTTTTGAAAGGAATTGATTTTAAATGGAAGGGCAGTTCAGAAATTAACTACTATTTCATAGATATGATGGACTGAACTCTGCTTGGCTGTCGTTTTTATCATTGGTTTTTGAAGTTAGTTAAGTGCTTGTGCTTTCACCTGCTGCCTGCCTTCACGGAGAGTCTGTGTTGCTAGATTAATTCTTAATGAAAATATTTTAACTAGTTCTGTTTCTACAGGATTCTGCAAACTAAAAGCTTGCTTTTTCATCTGAAGTGTGTTGCTGGTTCGTACTATTGACGAGATGCCAGAGGCCTTGAATGGAAACCAACATCTGTTGTTCATAGCCACTGTAGCAATTTATTTTTTCATCTTTTTATTTGGTACTTTATTTGATCTTGGACACATTCAAAGATGTAAGCCCTTAAGACTACAGGATAAACTAGACAAAAGTAGATATGTTTGCACTAAGAGGCTTAACTCATCCTCAGTGCAAAGGTCGCTTTTATTTTAAAAATAGAAGCTTAAAATGTGGAATCAAAGAGTTGAGTTGGATCTCCCTAGCTGTATTTTTGTAGTGAGATGTTCAGTAAGAAGCAAAGTGCTTTGTGAAGTCGGTGGTTCCTGCCACGTGTAATCTTTATTGGCTGCCTCCTCCCCTTTTGTGCTGTTAGCATCTGAGTTTTGCACATGGGGTTTTTTAAAAGATTTCTTTTTCGTTGATATTTACAGAAGAATGCCTAGGTCTTGTAACCTGGCTTTGTGATGTAGCTAAAAATGTACACAAAATACTTCTGTGTTATCTTGAAAATGGGCATTTATTCTTTTTAAACTTTGTGAAAAACTAATACGGTATTAAATGCTGCTTGTCTCACACTGTAGAAGTGGAAAAAGGTAACTAATGTTGCAGACACTTCTACAATGTTCACCCTCGCATATTTTTCAAAAAAGCTTGCCAGAAAGAGCTGTCATTTGAGCAGTGGTGCAGGAATGATGTTCTGAGCTTATTGTGAACAAGAAAAGACAAAACTTAGTGCTGTTTCCTACAGTGTTTTCATACTTCAGACAGTTGGAATCAGATGGGAAAAAGCGATTTCTGTACCGTGTGACTTGTCTTCTGGAGATCGGTGCTTTCGGAGGGGAGAGCAGTGCGAGTCCAAGGGCCCCGTGAGAAGATTCTGGATGTCTCCAGTCTTTAGCGATTCTCTTCTTCACTTTCTATACTTTGAATGCCGTTATCCCTGATTTTATTTAATAATGTAGGCTACAAAAAAATCAATGGAAAGAGCAGTTGCTGCTGTTCTGAATTTTAAATGCAGATTGTTATTTAGGTAATTCACTTTTGTAGATTTAGTTTTGGAATTTTTTCTTCCTTCTTAAACTTTATTCTCACAGCGTACCATTTAATATGTAACTCTTGAGCTTCTGCCCCCACTCCCCCAAACAGTATAGCAGTAGTAATTCAAAGGAATCTTTTGCTTTGCATTTTTCCTGCTAATTGTAGAATAGTCAGAAAACAGTTGTGTAGTAATCAATTTCAGCTGTAAGCAGCATGTTCTAGGGTTAAGATTTTTAGTAAGGTGCCAAGGAAAAAGTACATTCTTGTAATGAGACTCGATTATTGTGCTGATCAGAATCTGTGGTTGCCCATAGAGTAGTATTGATCTGTATATATGCATATATATATATGTACTGTACAGAGTATTTGAAAGACAAGGTTTATTTTGATGTAAGATCTGGCATTTATAAATATCTCTGAAATTGAACTACTTATTACCAGATAAGTAAACCAGAGCCTTGTTTTCTTTTAAATAGCTTTTTTTCCCCCCCCTCATTATTTTCTAACTAAAGGGCCAGCCTCACATTTTACCCAGTTACTGTGATTCTTTGCTTGGGCTCCTATGCAAACTCTCCAGGAAGAGCAGCACTAGACGTGTTAAATGTTATTCTAGGCTACAAAATCAAGGCTTCCTTAATTTTGCTTTTTAAAGATGAAGGTGATTGTTGTTTTGGCTGTGTTTTCAGAGATGCTTTTAAACTCTTAAAAGTGTAAAATAGTCTTTAAAAAAACAGGAATCTTCATAAGATGGATGTTGTTGAACGACTAATTTGACTGAAAACAAAGATCTACAGTGTGGTTAAGCTGGTGTTGCTATGCTCTGCTTATAAGTGAGAATAATGCATTAGTATTGGTCTTCATAGCATGTTAGCAGTAGAGCTAGTAGGTTTTTATTGGGGAGGAAAAAAAAGTTAAACTCTGCTTTGTGGGAAAATCTGCATCTGTTGAGCCAGAACACTTGGTGCCTTTAGCTGCTGCCAGGCGTCCTGATGGTGCGCGCGCTCGCTCGCAGGCTGGGGACGTGGTGGGCGCCCTGGGCTGGGAACGGGGCCCGGCCTCCCGCTGCGAGGCGGGCAGCCTGCGGCCCCGGTGACTCGCGTGGCCAGCCAGGTCCTCGGCGTGACGGTACGGGAAGAAGCGTGCAGGGTGCTGCAAGGTAGAGCGAGGCAGCGAGTGCCTCCAGTTAATCAAAAGAGCTGAAGCTGAGAGAGTTACTTTTCAATTGCATGATTCTCGAGGAAAGCTGTGACTTACTCTCCTCTAAAATAAAAAAACTGACCATAACAACGCTACCGACTCCACCAATGTGTTTTTTGCTGTATCAGACTTGAAGGTGAAGTTGACATTTGCTAGACTAGTTAGTTGGAGTTTCTCAATTTGCGTCCCTTCAGTGAGTATATGAATTTGTCATCTAAAGTCTTACCTTTTTTTTTATTCCCAGCAGTGCCTTGGATAGCATTTCAGATATGAAGAGATTTGTTGATTAGAAGACCTCCTCTAGATTTGTTTCCTTCTGGAGATTCAAAGTACTTGCAATACGTGTAGCAATTTGGTGTGCTGCGCTAGTTCCGTGATGTGCTTTTGGAAGGAGGGGGGAGGAATGCGACAGTTTTCAAAATGAGTGTGGATCATGCTGTGTTGTCTCAGCTCTGGGCTGTAAAGCTAGAGGCTCATCAGTAATTCTTGTCCACTTGATTTCCAGAAATGTGCCACGAAGAATCCCTTGTGCTGATAGCACACACCCTGTAACCTCTTAGCTATTGCTTTTATTCCTTGTGACTTCTCCAACCATGCTGGGAGTAGGAAGGGGCCAGGAGGACAGAGCTGGGGGCTGACGGGCATTGAAAGCATATTTGATAGTCTGGAAGAGCAATGGGTAAATGCAAATTTTTGACTGAAACCTCCATGTTTCAACTGTTGCCATCTCTACAGGGTTTGTTTTAGATGCACCTATAATGGTATTTCTAAAATGACTGCTATGCTGCTGAACAGAAGCACATAGCCTCTTGTTCTGCTTACTGTACTAGAACCACGAATTGTATGATTACATCTGTGTTCCCTCTCCATTAAGCTATTGTCTGAAACGTAGTTTGTTCTGGTTAAACTCTGTACTGAAATATCCTAGCTTGTCGAGTGTTTCTCAGAAATGCTGCTTTTTTTAACTGCATAATGTTCTTTTATTTAAGAATGCTTTTTGGAACAGGGTGATACCATGATCTCTTTGGTATTTATACTTTCCTTTCTTCATGTGTAGTCCTTTCATCCTTGTGCAGCAAGAAGTGTGGTGAGCGTAGCTGTCAAAACACATGAAATATTGTTGACCAAAAAGCTTAAATCCAGAGCTGGATTAAAGCAGGAGCAGCAGGTAATAAATAAAAAGGTAGTGTAGGCTTTTTTTTTTTGCTTGGCATTGATTATTACTATAATTTGATTCCAAGCATAGTTTCAGCTTTAAGCATCTCTGTTTGACATTTCTAACAGGTGAAGGCATTGCTTCTCTGTAAATGCCGATATTAACAGAAAGCCCCAGTACTCGTTTCATAACTGGAGCTTAAGAGCCTCTCTGCTGGTGTTTTCCATGGATACTATGCTTGAAGATTAATATGAGTTGTTCTTACATAAACATCTTGAATTCTTCTTGATGGAAAAGCATTTCTATATCTTGTTGAATGTTGAAGTCATCTTAAAAGGATGGTGAACCACATGGTGTAGTTTGGCTGAGCTTGTTTCTTAAGGTGTGTGATATTTTTTTTTTTGAGATATCATGGAAAAATACTTTCTTTTTCTATGTCTGCTTGTCAAGAACAGTTATGTATTGCACTAGAATATAGTTCTGATTTTGTTCACATTCCCTAATATATGCTTTAGAAAACAAGCTGGTCCAGTCTATTTTATAAATGAATTTATCCTTGATTGGTGCACCTACAAGAGAGTTCAGCTTAGAAATGTGCAATTAAGGGGATCTCCTGTGCACTTCAGTTCGCACTGCAGACCTGCCTTGGAGTGTAAGAACTGGATTGCTTTCAGGTGAAATAAAACTGGAAGATGCACCCAGCCACTGCGTGACCAGTCTACAGGACTGTACTACAGGACAGCCATTCTGAAGTAAAACCCCTGAAATGCAGTAGCGTGGCTGCCATCTCCTTAGAAACGACTACCTTGTTTGTGCTGCACTGCTTGCTGGCCTAAAGGTAGCCAGTGCGTGACACGTTCTTCCTCGCACTAAAGCTGTCTCCAGTTGTGTAGGAAAAAATAATTTGGGTGAGGAGAGGAAAGACTCTGTGTTTGTTATCAAAGTGCATAGTCTGTCCCAGAGCTGGAGAAAAAGGAAGAATTGTGGTGCCTGGAAAAGGATGGAGATGGAGGACAAGCAAAGTGACAGCTTTCTGGTAAAAATCTGGTGTCAAAATGTCTCGGCTATGTGGGATGAAAGGAATCATCGACTCCAGTGTCTTTTTCCCTAGAGATGTATTTTTTCTAAAGATGTATTAAAGCAGTTTATGCTTCTCTAGTCTCTTGGAGACATTTTAACTATATTAAACTTCTGTGACTATTTTTATTTGACTGGGACTTAACCAAGTGTTTTTAAAAAAATAAAATTTTTAAAAAGTCCACTCTGGATTTAAAGAAGCACTTGACCACTACGTTTCAGTTTGTGTCCTACAAAACCAGCAGAAATAACTTGACAGGAAGAAACAATTTGCTTGCTATTCACAACGCTTTAGCCTTAAAATGCTAACCTGTTGCTCGCTAGCTCTAATGTAAGGAGGACCAAGTGACAGACGCTCTTGTAGACTCTTCACTGTACTTGAATGCTCTGTGGGCTTGTTGAGGAAGTAGTTTAAACCTGCGAATTTAGTATCCATTAAAATAATCCTCAAATGAGAACTGAAAAGGTGGGTTTTGTTAGGCTGGTCTCATAGTAAACAGCAGCGTATACCTGCTTGAGCCACCAGGGCTTGTTTCTCTTGTGCCTGCAGTAGGGGCATATCTAAGTTTTACCCTGAAACTCTGTTCCCTGTTCTGCTTTGCAAAACCAGATTTCCATGTGAAAAGCTAAAGCTCGGCTCCCCTGGCTTGCTAACCAAGATGTATTTGTCTTTTCATCCATCTTTGCCCTAGAATCTTACTTCGTTACAGCAAAGGATAGGGGTAGCAGCTGTCTGTGTTTCAAACCCTTATCTAAGGCAAGGGGTGACTGGAAGACTGGGGAATAAAACTAGTAATATAAATGATTTACTGTGCGCTGGAGAGCCTAACACAGCGATAGCGATTGCATACAGCTGGCTTGGTCCCATCGAACCTTCCTTCTCTTCCCACAAGCTTTGCATCAGACCAGTAAGATCTGCTGATGTACCTCCACCAGCACCAGTCCTCCAAATCCAGGACAGTACAGCTTGGATCCAGGCTGGCTCATTGCGTTCAGCACTACCCCGATGATAAGCTGATTTCAGGCCTGTGTGCCAGTATCATTCTGTGCCGGAGGTATGCTAATCTCATATCTAAGAGGTGGGTGTTGCGATGCTGTCCTGTGCCAAGAACAAAAAAGAATTGATCTTGTGAGTTTCTTTACTAAGGGCTGTTTGATGCTGTGCAGTGACGGGACTGGTGTATTGCGTAGAAGTAACGAGAGAGCACAGGTACTGAAACGAGAGAAGAGTTGTTCTGCAGCCAAGGTACGGGCAGAGCCTGAGAGCTCTGTTGCCTCAAAAATGGCATTCATAAGCGTTTGGAGGGGAGTCAATGTCTGTGTCTGTTAGAGCGGTTCCTCCTGCCCCATTTGCACAGTGCAGACAAACATTTGTGAGGGTGACATTAGTAGGTGACATAGCTTGTGTGATGTTGACTTATTTCAGGACTTTTAAATGTTAAATAAAACTGTACACAATGTTTATAGCGTAGTCAGTACCTTTCTTCTACTGTGCACTGTTTCTAACTAGTAAATCTCTGAACGTCAAATAAAAACCATGGGGGTAGGATGGGCATTGACTGCTTTGTACCCCTGTCCTTCATGGGGAAGGGAGACACATGGTACCAGGAACTCTCCTCCTCTTCCCCTTTGCAAAGTTTTGTCATCGCAAAACTGAGATGACCAAGAAAATCTTTGTGTTTGCAAGAATTCCTATTCCAAAGTTGCTGAAGCTGGGGCAGGGGAGCTCTAGGTGTCGTAGGAGGGTATTCCCTGCTGCAGAACCCCCTGAGCAGTGCTGGGGCTGCGTTCAGGACATTACAAAGAGGTGAAGATACTTCGGCATTTGAGAAGCGGCCTCTGGCACTATAGGGGGTCCAAAAAAATACTTCAGTTCCCTAGAAAAGAAGCATCTGCTCGATTCTCACACAGACATGAACAGGTTTGAGTGCTGATCACATCTACAGGGTCCAGTGAACAGAAAGGTGACTTAAAAATTAACCATTCTGATGATTTGGAAGGCAAAATGCTCTGCTGGTTTCACTGTCTTCACACAGTACTTGCAAATTCCACAGCAGGAGCGGTTTCAGATTTCAACAGCTGGATTTTTTTCTTACCTTATTTTTTTCCAAATGGATGTCACTGACAACCTAGCATGCCACAGGCATGTTGTCCTGAACTAGTCTCGGTTTTCCTAGGATGGGTGCGTTTAATAATAGCTTGAATTATTGAGAAATTTAAATACTTTAAACAAGTTGTAATATCTAAAATCCAATTCTTCTTTCTGGGGAAACATTAGTAGAACTCTAAAAATCTGTATGTTTAAATAAATATTGCGTACTTACTGTAACACAGACTGTTGTGATTGGCATGCTAGATTGCAAATTGTCTTCTTACTTGGAAGATTATTTTTAGTAATGTTACAATTTTTGAATCAGATCTGAAAGCAATCCAGTGAACAATAAACTGTACGGTTCTGTCTTTTGGCATTGCGTGGAGAAACGCTAAAGATGAAGACTTGCAGCCTCAAAAGCACCGGCTCCCTGGATTTCATGGAGCTGGTGAGATCGAGGGAGACTGCTTGGGACCTGCAATTCTTGTGCTCTAGTGCCCAACCTCTGGGTCTGCCCCGCAGGCTGACCAAAATGTGGTAAGAAATAGTTGGAAACAACCATGCTGCCCAAAAATGCTGTATTGTTTAAAAAAAAAAAGAAACCAACCCCAAAACCCAAACGAAACAAAAAAAACCCCGAACCAAACAAACTACAGTAAAACCAGTAGATAGGATAGTTGAGCTAGTGTAGCTGAGAACACAACACGTGTGTTACACACATTAAAAACTCGGTGATGTTTTACTTGTACTTTGATATTGCTCTCGTTTGTGTGATAAAGGCAGTGGCTTTCCCCCTGCCCCCAGAGCATTTTGTAAGATGTTCTTTCCTGCCTCTTGCAACTGAAATCTACTTCTGTTGTTTCTCTGATGTCTTGGAGGTCTTTTTAAGCTACTGATTCTGAATGAGACTTTCTTTTGCTGCTCAACTCTATTCCTTCTGATACTCAGTTAGTCCTGGTTGGGGTAAAGAAAACCTTTTCTTTTTCACTAGGTTTTTCACATTGATGTTTGTCTGAATTCTAGATAATCTGGGCCTATCTACTGCTGAAAAAAGCAATTTTGACCTTACCTGCTTCTTGAAGCAGCCAAAATGCTTCAATAGCTGTGTGGTGAAATAGAGCACAGGGCATGGATTTATCTGAAAACTAAGTCACCAGAAAAAAATGTTACTTTTTAAGTACGTTATTTTTTCAGTATGATTTGCTTGCAAAGGCTGAAGCCAGGAGCTGGAAGGTGGTATGCTGCTTCCAAATCTCAGGGTTTCGTAGGATGGTATCCAAAGCTTGCAGTTGTCACCGCAGAAGGCTAAATGACACTGCAATTTTTGCCTGTTCTTGGCATAAGCAAACAGGATGAGATTTTTTGCTTATAGTACTTGGTTTTTTTCCTAGCTATCTTTAAAAGTCTTTTGGTATGTGTATACGGGCTAGAATTATTTGTTCATATAAATTATCAAAGGAGAAGCTAGTAACATAGTGGCAAGACAAAGGCTGCTCAGATTGCTATTAATAAATTCTGGGCATAAAAGTGACTAAGTAGGAATGTAATATTGAAGATGATGAGAAATTACAAGGTTAGAATTGGTTCATAAACAACTAAAATAATTAATGTTTAGTTCTGACTTCATAATTACTGACCTGTAGAGGATACATAGTTTTTGTGGAATATGTTTGTGTTTGGTCCTCTAAGGTTGTGGGGTTTTGCTTGTTTTTTTGGTTGGCGGGGGTTTTTTTGGTCATTAGTGTTTCTGCTGGCAAATGGAAGTAGTGCTACATAAAAGCAGTGCTTTTTTCTAGGCAGCATTAGTGGCAGTATTTTGAATTTAGGAAGGATTATTATTTAATCACTTTAAAGTGCTTTGTTGAACTCGTTATGCGTATGCTCTGTATTACGTACTTGACTCTTTTTTATTTTGCCCGAAGAATGATCCTACCGTATATATGGAGAGACTATACAGAGTTCTTTGGGGCTTTAGTTTCTGTCTCTGAAATAGATGTTTAATTATATACATTGGCTAGAGTCTTCCTGGAGAAAACATTTTACAGAAGTAGACTTTGTCCTTAATTTTGGTGGGTTTGATGCAAAAAGCTTGTTTGAGGATAAGCTAGAGAATATAGTACACTAACTAATCAGGCCTTTATTTAAAACTGGGTATGGAATTAGGAAATCTTGCATTTGCTGCCCTTGTTCGCTTAATAAGAAGTTCTTCAGTATTACTGTTGACTTAAAAGGTACAGCTTTCCTCAGCTTTGTCTTTAAAGATCCTGCGAGAGGCTGTAAGATGAAAAATAATTTTCTTTGAAGGCAAACCAGTGGTGATGAGCTGCCCCTCGTACCTTCGGCTTCCTTGGTTATGCACGGGAAAAATAGCAGCATATTCTGCAGGCAGTTGACCACGCTGCAGCTAGATGAAACACAGTAGGAGCTGGAAGCCAAGCAAATGTTTTCAGAAAAGGAAAATAGCAGACTCTCCAAATATCAGTGAAGATTGTTACTATTTATTTTACAAAGAAATACTCTTAAATTCATTAGAGTTCAAATCAAGAGCTGTAGGCTAGGAATAGTGTTTCCTTTGTAAATGCTTTATTCCCCCCCATGTGCTTTTGCAACACAGTAACTCAAACAGCAGTCTTTGCTGGAAAACACTTTTTGAACTGCCAAGAAGCTGGTCTATCTGATAGGGGTTTTTACCAGACAAAATGAAGCAGTTTCACCTACAGCTAAGGGTTCATAGAATTCATACAAAACGATTTTTGTGATTGTTCACTTTAAATTGTTTTAAGGCAAACTTTTTTAGGAGAACACAAATCATCTTGTGGGGATTTGGTGTTCTTTTATCTGAAAAAAAGATCATTAACTAAGTCACTTTTACTCCTCAGCAGCGACACTGTGTTTGTACTTTGCTCTTGCCTGGGGCTGAGAGCAAGCGCGGGGAGCTGCGTGCCCCAGCTGAGGAGGGGCTGTATTTTGTTAAGCTGCCGTTGTGAGGGGTGTTGATGGTGTTTTATTGAGAATTACCCAGCTGGTCGAACTACACCGTTCCTTTGAGCTTCAGTGCAGTTTAATGATAAAGCTGGGCCAGTCCCGCTGAAAGCCTGTTCTTTCTTTGCCCGATTGCAGAGTTTTCTCTCTGTCTCCCTTGCAGTAATCTAAAGCTTGAAGAACTGGTTCAGGGAGCTAAACTTGGCCAAAAACTGTTTTTGTTGGATCTCCTTATGGTAATTCCTCATTCTGAAAAGAAGCCCTCCTAGCTTAGGCCTGAGAACTCAGCAGAGACGTTGGTCATCTCATGTCCTTCCTTTCTCCTCCCTTCTTGTATTTGTTTATGGCTCTAAACTTGTAAATCCTATGAGCATCTACGCAGCCCACGGTGCGTACTAGAGATTGGCAGTGGGATGTAGCTGTTTAAAAAGTACAGGAAAATCCTGTCCTTTCAGGTTCTTGCACAGCATGGCAAAGTCAGCAAGTGATTGCTGCTGAGCCCAGTGCACCTGGGAGGAGAGAACCTACTCCGAGGTTGTCCCGGCAAAAGTCAGACTGTCTGAAATTATTCTCCGCATGTCTGCGTAACTAGGATTCCTCGTGGAGCACGGGCACGGCTCTGGTGCCAGATGATAGTGAGCCTGGGTGAATAACTGCTTGCTTACTGCAAGAATGGTTTGGAGAGCAACATATGATAGCAAAGCTGATAACTGAGTGAATATCTGGGGTTTTCAAGCTTTGCTTGTTTTAGTTGAGGCAGCTTAAATCCTGCACCAATTCCCTGTGAGCTAGAGTTTTCTAAAATAGCTTCTGAACTCTCCACTTTTTAAGAGAAGGGTATGTGTGTTAGCCCTGCTTACCGTAGGATCCAGAGGGCTTGCTAGGACTGATCCACCCTCATCAGTTTTTGCTGTTCCTTTGAATGTTCTGCAGGCTTTGTCAGCAAGAACAGCTTTTTTCATGACCTCCAAAATTTCAAGCTGTGATACTGAGGCTCTAAACAGTGATTTGGTTCTGTGTTACATGGAGTGTTTGCAGCTACTCCATAGCAAGTTTTATGTTGGGAAGTCAGGGCAGAAGAGTGCAGTTGGAGGGCTGGCAGTTGAAATACCAAGGTAGGAGAAAGGCAGGGGATTTGTAATGCAGACGTGAGAGAGGGTGCTTGATAGTACATTAAAAGGCATGAACTGAGCCTGGCAGGCTGGGGTGGGAGGAAGTACAAGAAAAATGGAAAATTTGAGCAAGAGTCATGTGATATTAAAAATAGCTGGTTATGATTTTTTTTTTTTTTTTAAAATCTTCCTTCTACTAAATTGATATGCGTGCTCGCTTCCTACTTGGGGAAATTGTGCGAAGGGGAGGAAGCGACTAGGGAGCAGAGATGGCAGTCACTGTTACTATTAATTCGTTATCTTTCTTCTTTTTAACTGTCAGTGTTAGATTTTTAACTCCTGCATTAGTATATTTGCAAATGCATCCTTTCCTTCCTTCCAGCCTCGATTTATGGAGGAAAGAATGAAAGGGGGATGGGTGTATGTCAGAAGAAGCAGCAATATTACGCTGCTTGTATCTTTGTTTTAGCATTGCTATTACTTTGGCAGCTGCATTTCTGATTTCCAAATTCGACAGTTTCTTCTAATAAAAGATATTCACATGCTTAATCCAAATACTTCTATTAATTGCATCGCCTCCACAGCAGTCTTCACGGTAAGAGCTGGGTATTTGGAAAATTTTTCAAATGCTTGACAGTGCGTGTGTTTTGTGAGTCTCCCATTGTAGGCTTAACTGTATGTTTCACATCAAGTTGTGTGTACGTGGATTAGGTGTGTGTAGCATGTAAATGATGCAGCATTTCCATTAATCAGGAATATAATCTAAGTTTTGGTAGGAAGGGAGATAAAAAACAACTTGCAGTTGATTGTAGTTTGTTGCTAAAATGACTAATGAGCTTTTTTGTTTTATGTAATAGGCTGGATGGAAGGAAAACCACGCAACGTTTATGAATGAACTGAAAAATCTTCAGGCTTCAGGACTAACAACCCTTGGTCAGGCACTCAGGTCATCGTTTGACTTGTTAAATCTCAATAGATTAGTGTCTGGAATAGACAACTATGGACAGGTAACAAATCTGTTTACAGTCTTCTGTCTTCTTTATTTTTCTGTGTTTTTTTAAATTATAGTGGGGGGGGATTTTGGTGGTTCAAATTTGGGTTTGCATTTTACTTTTTTTTTTTTTAAATGTTGGATAGCTGTGTGTTAAAACTTGAACTGTGAAGTTTTTTTTTTTTTCCTTCTTTTTTCTTTCTTATTACATCTACTGAACATACCCTGGGATATACTAGCACTTTTTTCCTTATTGAACTACAAAGAAAGCAGTAATATAAATGACCCCGACTGTAGGTACACTGTTGCTGTATGGGACCCTGTACACTGGATGGCAGTGAATCTGCTTTGCAGTTCTATGTTATCTGTACTTGATATCCTGACTTCTCTCTCACGTTTTAAGAGTACAGTTAAAAGTAACTCTGGTTTTTGCCCCACTGTCGTCATGAAATTCTGAGTTCTCTGTATTGTTACCAACTTGTATATTGCTTTTATGGGCTAGAGGGGTTTTGTACTATTACTGGAGGAAAAAGACTAGTAATTCCAAAAATCTTTAGGGGGTGTGTGTGAGCGCACAGAGTAGCACATCTTGCGTAGTTCCTTGGCTCCACACCTATTGAAAGAAAATTTCAGGCTTATTTTGAAAGATTGCTCATCTTACTGTTTATTTTATCATGACAAAAATATAAGCCTATAACTGAGTGTTAAGGTTACTCTTAGCATTCCTGTGCTTTTCTCTCTAGGGAAGGAATCCATTCTTTTTGGAGCCATCTATTTTGATTACCATCACAGACGGAAACAAACTGACAAATACGGCTGGAGTTCAAGAGGAGGTAAACTTGCATTAAATTCTTTCAAGTTATGATCTTGCAAGATGGTGCTATGCTGAAATTAATATTAATTGTTTTTTTCCTGCTAAGAGTACTTCTGCTTCATCAACCTGTTTTATAGTAGTGAACAGAAACTAGGTATGCTGTCATTGCCCAGCCCATAAAAAACCCAGTTCACAGGGGTTTCCAGACTGTAACTTCAGATAAATTAGTGGATAGGAGAGAAATGGGGTCCTTTACAGAGTAATGAGTAAATTTGAGTAAGTAAATTTGAGTAACTTGAGTAAGTTTGTCAAGTACTTGAAAATTTTCTTAAATCTTTCTTTACCAGCTTCATCTTCCTTTGAATTCTCCTTTGCCTGGAAGTGAACTAACCAAAGAACCATTTCGTTGGGATCAAAGGCTGTTTGCTCTAGTGCTGCGTTTGCCAGGAGCTGCATCTGCTGAACCAGAGCAGCTTGGGAGTGTGCCTACTGATGAATCTGCTATCACACAGATGTGTGAAGTTACAGGAGGTAACTGGATGTTACTTTGCTTTGGTTCACATTTGGTATTTGCCTTAAAGTATTTCTTTTCCTTTGATTCAACTTCACCTCTTGCTGTTTCTGCATCTGAATTACTCAGCGTCCATGTGAATCTGTGTGGTGTTTTTTGAGCTTGGTTTCCAGTAGCACAGGAGAACTTTAAAGTAAAACCATATTCCTATTTCGGACCTTCTAGATGCGAGAGAATTTTCCTAATGCATCAGTAGGAGGGATTGGAAAACTTCTTAGATTGTCCTTCTAGAGGCTGGCTTTGCTCAGTCATGAGATTTGTTATTTAAATGTTGAATTGAGTGGGACAGGTATTATTGAGATGTTAATTCTGCTGCAGGGCTAATAAGCTAAATTTAATCTTAAAAGAATTAATTCTGGAGCCTGTTCCTTGAGATGTGCATCAGAATTTTTTTGAATTGGTGCTTGAAAAAAATGTTGTGTGGGAGGGGAAAGTTTGGGAGTGTATAGGGGTTCGTAAGGTTTGGGTAGACAAAAGCAGATAGATTACATAGACTTGGTGAAATTAGATGTTCTTAAGGGCGTTTATAAACTTGGCCTTGGACCAGCCTGATTTAGCCTTAATGGCCTCTCTTACTAATGAGTAAAAGCTCAGCAGGTTGGTTGGTTTTGGTTTTTTGGGTTTTTTTTTGGTGGTCCGTTCCCCCCCCCAGTTGTATTGCATTTGAAAAGTATTTTGCCTTTTACATAAACTTATACAAAGTTTGTTGCTATTATTTTGGATAAAATCAAAAGCCTTGCCAGTGTGACTTCGTAATAAAACATCTTCCTTAATTAAGATTACTTAAAACTTGCTTTCCTATTTTCCCTGTGTTATTTATATCTTGCATAGGTCGTTCTTACTGCGTTCGGACACAAAGAATGTTGAATCAATGTTTAGAATCTCTAGTTCAAAAAGTCCAAAGCGGAGTTGTTATTAACTTTGAAAAGTCAGGACCAGATCCAGCTCCTATTGGAGAAGGTATAGTAACTGTTGTTTTCCCCCTAATGTTCAAGAAGAAATGTTTTATATGCATGCAAATGTCCTTAAGTGTCTTCGGTGTCCTTCCTACGTAGCTTTTCACTGTAGTGTACAGTAGATGCATCAAATGCCTAATACATTCTAAAAAAAGCAATTAAGCTATAAAGCTTTTGTGCTTCAGTGATAGAGCTCTGGTATCTATATACCCCAAATGATAATGGATGTGTTGTTCGTAGCTTTTGAGTTGTTTTATGTTTATGTTTAGTCTTGTCTTTGTTATATTTTTATAAGTGTTAGTTTGATCCTTGCTAAGTTAAATGGTGCCATGTGTTTGCACATATTTGTATGAACGATCTACCTGCTTGCTAGCTCTCCTGTCCCTCTTTTCTTACCTCTTTTGGGGGCTGAGGGGAGTGAATGTTTGCAGGAAGTAATAAAGTTTGAATTACAGAGTTGTCAAAACTTGTTTTTAAAATAATTAAATCCAGGACTAGTGTGTTTAAACACTTAAACATCTCTAAAGTAATCTCTGCTTAATTTTCTGTATGTTTTCATTCTGCTAATTGATCACAACACAGTAAGTTTCAGTTGAATGTTCTTAGCTGCAAGTGAAAAACTGTGCCAAGAACAAGGAATTATTTTGCTGTCTGGAAATAAAGTGCATAACAGGGAAGA
Source organism: Theristicus caerulescens (assembly GCA_020745775.1). Lineage (NCBI taxonomy): Eukaryota > Metazoa > Chordata > Aves > Pelecaniformes > Threskiornithidae > Theristicus > Theristicus caerulescens. The sequence continues at coordinate 21,856,090 of CM036567.1, read as the reverse complement.
GAAAAATTCACTCTTAACGTGGAGCAGTTTTTCAGATTTGCAGAAATTCATGGCTGAAAGGAAGGATAGAGAGCTGCCCAGTTCATGTTTAGTAAATGAGGGTGTTCCTGGAATGTCAGAAACATAATAGCTTCTAGGATCCCCTGAGCATCCTAGCATAGCCAGCTTTATTCCTGCTTTCATTTTTGAATCACCTTTTTCTTGCTGTATATATATATTTTTTTTTTTCTCCTTTTGCTTATTTAAATGCCATTTTATTGGAAGGCTTTCCTATAACGCTGCGCAGGACAGCACCTCAGCAAATTCCTGTGTCTCTGTTGGCCCAGATGTTCTCCTATGTGGCAAAACAGCTGGTGAATTTTTTTCTGTCACGCTTAAATGGTGATGCACTGTGGATATGAATGTACAAAAATATCGAGACTTTCTCTTTTTACGTGAATTGAGAAAGTCCTAAGCTAGAGAGAAATGTGATGGGATTTAACAATGCTAGAATAATCACTGTGTCTATAATGCAGAGAAACCAAACCGATACGTATCTGAAAGGTGGTTTGTGTAGTATTATTGGCCAGCTATCTAAAGCAGGGAAAATTAGTGTAAAGTATATTTACAATGAAGAAGAGTCTTTAAATGGGTGATCTCTGCTGTGCCGTTTGCTTTGAAGAGCAGTCTTCGAAAACTAACGCTGAGATTCTGTACTGCTACAAACTTCTTTGTCCTCGGTGTGAAGGGGAGTCTGTGCTGGTACGCTGCCGTGGACCGGCGGAAAACACTGGTCTTTCCAGTAGAGAGTGGGATTTGAGTGATCTGTGAATTCTTACTAATTAAAAACGTGACAAAAGCTGCTCCTGCAAGATGCATCTGACTTTTCCATGAGACTTTCCTCCACTTCAGTTTCCACGAGTGGCAGCATCAGTCAGAGTTTTGCATCCCATGTAGAAAGACTGTAAATGCAAATTATCAGTCCTTACAGGTGCAGCAGAACTAAAACAGATAAGCTTGCTGTTGCCTATCAGATCTGTGTCAAAGTACTAAGCCTTAAGCAAAGAGCATTTTCTGTAATATGTGAGTATGCCTTGCTGCACTGATTATCTAATGTCTGTGCCACAGGAGCAAAAGGGTAGATGTGGGCAAATGTTATCATTGTTTCTCAGATGATGCTGTTCTACATTGTGATGTATAGTTTTTTCAACCACCGATGTTAAACATCTGTATGTCTTTGAAACAATTGTAATGAAACACCTTACTGATTGCTAATACAGAACTTTTGCTGGGAGACAAATACATGCATGTAGCTTTTTATTTTCTTTTTTGTTGTTATTTTGCTTTGTTTAAATTTTAGATGGACTTGTTGATTCATCCCGGCCCATCAATTCATTTGCTTCCCAACCGTGGCATAGTTGTCATAAACTCATTTATGTACGGCCTAACCCTAAAACTGGTGTTCCTGTTGGGCATTGGCCAATCCCAGAATCTTTTTGGCCTGATCAGAATTCACCAACACTGGTAAGTAAAATAAGAACTGAAAAAAGAATTCTACACCTAAGGAAACAGACTGAAAATGAATACTAAAGTAGGGTTTTGTTGGTTTTGGTGTTTTGGGTTTTTTTTAACTTGCTCTGTTTACTAATATGATCTGGCTTTGCTTTAAAAGGCTAGTTAAAACTATTTTTAACACAGAATGGTATAATCTAATGTAGATACTGTATGCTGTGATGGTTTTTGCATCTGGAAGGTTTACTTCCACGTATATGGTTAGTTCATTGGGTAAATGGTTTTTAAAAGATTAGAGAATTTAACTAAAAATTACTTCACATACCACAAATCATGGTGAACCTATTAAATTTTAATCAAAGCTTTATAAAATGCATTTATATGGAAAAGGGACTATTTGTTTTTGATAGAAGATCAACCATGTTTTCTCTGCTTAGTATTACCTCATGTATGGACTCTTCTTTCATTAGCAGGAAGAATTAAAACTGAAACAGAAGAGTAACCCCATTCAGAAAATGAGGGGAAAATCAGCATTCATTTCTCCTTTTCTTACTGAACTGATCATACATTTGGCGTGTCTTACTAGCCTTTCTAAACATCTCTCTTGTGTTAGGCATGTTCTGTTTCTGTACTTTGCAAGTCCTCAAGGTACTGTTTTCCCCCCCTATGATTCAGGAGGAAAAAAGTCAGACTTGGCAGGGAATATCTTGAGATATCCTTTGAGAAGTGAGCACAGTTTCACATCTGTAATTCTGTGAACGTGAAGCTGGGAAGCAGAGCTGAAGTTTTTTTCTTTAAGCCTGTCTGTGATGCTATAGGTTGATTGGCATGGAAGCTTTTAAATATCAAGATAAATAGTTGAATACAACGATGTTTTTTCTCTTGGTGGGAAGAATGTATGTACGTGTGTGTGGCTTCTTTTTTTTAAAGTTAGAGAATTACTTAATCTATATTCTATCTTTTTCTCTTTTAAAGGAAGTTGTAGAAACTGAGAGTTTAAGCCTATAAGATGGTAAAATACACGTGTATGAATCTTTTTAAGAGAATTGATTTATTTGCAATAACTAGCAGACAATTGATATGTTTTTTCCCCTTCCTTCTAGCCTCCGCGCACAGCTCACCCTGTTGTGAGGTTCTCCTGTGTTGATTGTGAGCCAATGGTAATAGACAAGCTTCCTTTTGACAAGTATGAGCTTGAGCCTTCACCCTTAACACAGTACATCTTGGAACGAAAGTCTCCCCATACCTGCTGGCAGGTATTTGCCCTTTATTTGATTCTAGAAATGTAATGGGCATCCTACGGTACTTTAGTCTTTGTAAGCCTGGAGAATTGGGGTCTGGTTGCAGACTCTGCAGTTGATGAGAAGAAACGTGTCAAGGTTTCAGTTACCTCCTTTCTAATAGAATTATCAGGAGTCAGAATGAGTGTTCCCTCTACAGGCTTTGTAATTTCATTTAATTCTTCTTTCCAGGTCCATCTCATTTTGCTAAGAAATGTGTCCCGCAGGTTCCATTTTCAGCTAAATTGAAATTCTCTGTAGGCTTCCATTTGCTTACAGGGAAAACCTAGCACTAGTTTCCATCATGTTACCTAATCAACAGCTGCAAATAATTTCCACTAGATGGTTGAAACTGCTAATGGGAATTGAATGGAAGTTGTTGATCTTGTTGACTAGATTGGCCTTGAAGAGGCCAAAGTTCTGTTGCTGAAATCCTTCATCACATACTCCTTTTGTGATTTTTGGATAAGTGACTTCTTTCTGCATCCTCTATAAAATAAGGCTTATAATTCCCTTCTCAATGGTTTTCTTGTGAAGAATAGCTTAATATGTACACCTGGAGTTTGCTTAGTATGATACTTCAGCTGGAAGGATGGGTTTGGAGGTGTCTCTTTCATGTTTCCATTTCCGTAATAAATATTACAACTTAACTGAAAATATAACACGCATATTCGGAAGAAAAATTGAAGTTACTTTTAATAAACTAATTTCAAAAATGCCCTTTAAGCATTCATAGGAACATTATTTGCCTAAGTTATTAAAATTACTCTGCTGTTTTTCAAAAACTGCTTTTCTTTTCCCAGCTACGTATCAGACCCTTACAAACTAGGGAATTAGGCTCATTGTCATAGAAACCATGTAACAAACCCTGTTCTTATGCTCTGAAAAAATAGAGGAAAAGCACTTCCTTTTTACTACGAGGTTTACTTTTTTTAGGAAAACTATTTCTGGTTAGATGTGTGTTATTTTGACTGTCCCAATAAGAATATGAACCATCTTTATTCCGTTGAAATAGTTGTTTGCATGTATTGCTTTTCAAGGTTAATACCCCCATATAAGTATACTTAAAAAAAAGTCAATGTTAAGAATGTTGGTGCTTGGCAAAATTAAAAGACATTTCTTGAATATTTGTTTGTTTTGCTTAATTTCTATGCTTGTAGATTTCTTTTACCAGTGTTGTAAATTTTAGTCATGCTATTTTATGCATCAGAAGACTAATTTCAAATAGATTGTTTTTTAACATGCCTTCAACAGATGTCCCCTAACCTGTTTTAAATAATTTCAAAAACTTTTCAGAGCATCACTTCAAAGTAGTTTCACTAAAGCACTAAAGATTGTACTGTGAAGAGCACTTCCACACTGACTGGGGGTACACCAAATGTTGCATGTCTCAGTTTTGTGACTGGGGAGTGTAAGTGCATGCTCATCCTGATGTGTGCCACCTCCGACTCGGCTGTTCTTGATAATTTGCTGTCTTAATGCAATTGGATTCAGATTGATTCTAATTTTTAAATGCCCCATGCTTAATACTCTTCATATTCTTCTAATACAGTGATATCTCTTATTCTTTGTCAGGTATTTGTGAGTAGCAGTGGAAAATACAGCGAACTTGGCCATCCGTTCGGGTATTTAAAAGCAAGCACTACTTTAACCTGTGTAAACCTCTTTGTGATGCCTTACAACTACCCTGTTTTACTTCCGTTGTTAGGTAGGTAATAAATTTACATTGGACTGCCAATGCAGCTACTTCAGAGTAAAAGAAAAACAATAGTGGTTGGTGTTCTGCCTTAGTATGAGACATTATAAAATAATGGAGATCAGAGAGTAGAGAATGTTGCAAACTCTTTAACATAATTTGGGAGGAGAGGATTTTCATACCCCCTCTCCCTTTTTTTCTCTCCAGCAGAGGAGGAGAGCTACCTGCTTCCAGTGCATGTTTGATGCTGTTCACCTCCTAGACACGTAGCCTCTTCCTTAACCTGGAGTAAGCTTCAACCTCCATTCTTTTCCCTCATTTAGGGTGTGGTATATCCAGGTTTTGCAGTTGCTCTTGTAGCAGCTAATTTTTTACTGGAAGATCAAATGCAGTGTTTGTCATGGGTGTTGGGAAGAGGGAATTCTCTGACACAGTTTAGAGCAGTAAGAAGGACTTGAGCGCTGAAACAGTCTACATTTCTTCCCTGCCCAAAGGACCGGTGTTTTTTTCACTCCCACAATGAAATTACTTTCTACAGGAAAGACGGTATGAAAAGGTGCTGTGTGAATAACTGCCATAATGATTGTGGCATTAGGGCTCTGGCATAAAGGTAATGGCAGAGAGAAGAGATTCCTGGGTGCTACTAACCCTTTTAGTTGCAGGTGCTGTAAGGCTTTTTTTGTTCTGGGTGTGTTTAGTGATACGGAGTAACAGTGGAGATCCAAGAGAATTAACATTGACTTTTACTGTCTTACACTGGATTTTTGCATTCGTTTCTAGGAAAAAAACCACAACACAGCTCAGGAATGCTTTTTCATAATCCTGGTCACAACCAAAAATAAATTTGTGCTTGCTGATAATTTGAATGTGTCTTATATAGTCATCCATGGAGCCTAATAATTGTCCCCAAGTGTGCAAGTAGGATACTTCTAGACTAAATTAGAGTTTCTGTGAGTTTGTGGTTACAGAATTACTGCAGCAGATCCGCTAGCTGAAAAGCCATCACTGATACTAAATGAATTTCCCGATTCGTTTTGATGTTGACATTTGCAGTTCTGCTGCGTCTTCCCTGGCAGCTCTTGTCTTCCCCCTGCCTTTTTTGCAGGGGTGTAAAGCTCTTCCTACTCTTCGGAGTAAGGCATTTTTCAGTGTCTGTAGTGCTATTCTGCAGCTTACTCACCTGGTATCCCACGTCTTAAATTTCTGAAGGCTGTTTAAAGGAAAATGCAGAGCTTCTGTGTTGTCTGAGTTGTAAAGCGGATGTTTTCTCTAGAATGTAAATATTGTGCATTTCATATCGTTAACACAAACACATACACAAAGTGTTATGTACAGATTTCCTTCCAGGACTTTATCCTTGGTCTCTAAGGCATGGTGGAATTAATTTCTATGGAATATACATAAATCACAAAAGCAGATCTGGCCCCTTTTCTACTTAGCAGTACAGAAAATGACTTAAGATGATAAGCGGCGTACCTGTTAAATTATTTGTAGATGTTTTAAAAAATACTGACTCGTGTTTGTCTCTGTAGGTAGGTAGGGGTTGTTTCTGTTTTAAACCCTCTCCCTGTGTCTGTCTTAATGCATACCAATAGCGGATACTGATGGTGCAGTAGAGGACTGACTTGCATGTGTAAAACCAATCTTTCATTACGCTCACCTAGATTAAAAAGGATGTGAGGACTTCCAAACCCAGAAATCTGCTCTATTCAGCCATCACCACCCATACTGGTGCATCAGTGAGGTTCTAGTGGCTACTGCCCTACTGGTAGAATATTGCCTTGGAGGGCTGGGACTTGCCTTGGGATAGTACCGTGGATAAGCTCTCTCCCTTCCTTCTGGTGACTCCTTCAGACAAAGCCAACACCACTTTACAGCTGTATTGTTTGTAATGTCTTATCAAGTGGCTTACATGTGTTCAGCCTTACAAACAGATAGCAGGATGCTTAGGAATTTTTTTCTTGCATTTTTGTATTCCTCCTGCATTCTTGAGCAGGGGCAGTTTTAATTCTGCTTTTGGAAAATAATGTAAGAGCCCTAAAAGACAGGTGAGGTAGGCATGCATGAGGAAGCTTGCAGGTGATACTTGAGCAAACTGAAACAAGTTGTAGTGGTCTGTGACTGAAGGAGGTAAATTGTACCACATCCTATAGATCTGGTGATTTATATCTCGGTTTCTGCAAGAGTGGCTTTGGGATTGCTGTGGCCTCTCCTAGCTTGTAACTTCATGGGTCTGCTTTTAGAATCTGAAGCTTTGTCAGGAAAGGAGCCAATTAATGAGACTTCATAGAACAGTGAAGCCGCACAGTCCCTGTGTTAACCCGACCCACGCACTGTGGTACATTGGTTGTCTGACAAACATTCTGGTCCCTAGATCTTTGGCAGAGGTAAGACGGACCATGTGGGATGTGCTGTTGCAGCTGAGCGGCTCCTTTTTGCTCTCGTAGGAAAGGCTCGAGAGGCATCATGACTGGCTTGGGGTGGTGGTTTGCTCTGAGAGCTGAGGAGGTGGGGTGCCGTTCTTGTCTTTTATTTTTGCTCAGTGTGAGGCAGACTTCTGAAGGCAGAACTTTTCACGGACAGGTGCTGACGTACTTTGATGCTGAGTACGTTTGGCCCACGGATTGTAGAAATTTCCTCTTGAAGGATTGTTGCCTTTATCTGATACTAGCGAAACTATTGTACTTCAGATATTCTTCTGTTTAAAAACAAATGTACAGCCAAGATCGTGAAGTAGAAGTCAGACGAGGGGTTAGAGAGAGCTTGGCGAAGATGAGGTATACTTAATGCTCCTGCCTTGCCTAAGGTGTTTCCTTGGCTGATCTTAGCCGCCTTAGTGGGAGGGCAGGCTCTGCTGGGCAGTAGGAGTGATTATTCCTTGGGAGTGTCAGCAGAAGCAGTAGTGAAACAGTCATGATGAAAATAACATGAGGTGGTGGTTAATACCCTTCCTCTGGGGGTCTAAATATGCAGAAGGATGAGCATTTAGAAAACGTCTGCCCGTGAAGGACTGCAACGTGGATAGTTTCCTTTGATGCCTTTACAGGCTCTTCGAGAGAACATGCAAGTAATGATTTTTATTTTGGAAACCAAGGGCTGTCTTTTCTCACAAACGTCAACATAGCAAGCTGTGGCACAGGCAGGGAGAGCCAAACATTTTGTGTCAATGGAAAATACCTTTTTTTAATGGTGGATGCTATTTTACATTGTAGCGCCTTATTTTTGGCTAGGTTGTTCGCAGAGAAGGATACTGCTTTCCGTGAATGTGAAATCGTGAGTCTCTACTGCTTAAACCAAAGGAGTATATCTGTTAGTGCAGAGGCATTAGAAAGCTCAGAGACTTATAGGAGTCACCAGGGAATGGTGGTGTACTTGCTCAGGTGGAATTTAATGAGTGGTGATTTAAAAAAAAAAAAGTGTAAGTTTTTACTTTGGGTTACATGGTGCAAGCTGTCACTCACAACTAGACTGTTGTCACATGAACTGTTCTTGTAATTAGGCTCCAGCTGAACTACTAAAATTACCTGCTGACCATTCTCTCATATTCTTCCCCCCCCCAACTGTTCACTGAGCTTGAAAGTGCATCCAGCCCCCTTATGTGGTACTGGGTATTAAAGATGTGTATTGGTATCCTGTTTGTCACAATTTGGTTGTTTTGTACATTAATCTGAAGTGGATAAAGACTTTGCAACGCGGTTTTAAATTAACTGGTCTGTCTGTAGTTTTACCTGATCTCTTGAATTGTTGCAGCTTGTGGCCCTTTCCTAGTGGTTTTTAATACCATGTTCCCAATTATGCAGTGCTTTTAGCTCCCTCTGAGTTTAGAAGGAAAAGTAATTCTGTATTAAGTGGACTATACAGAGCGTAGTATCTGAAAATGAATAGGTTGGATTAAAACTGATTTATGAAAGGATTTTTTTCAATACTTTTGATTTTATCTACAAACATTTGGGATTTAATCTGTGAAAGACATAGTTAACTGGGTTACTGTTTGTTGGCTTGTTTATATAAATGATTATGTGCAGCCCAGGGCACAGTGGAAAAAGTACATTTCAAGTGCCCGTGTTGCAATCTGCTGGCAGGGTGTGTCTCAAACTCTTGCGATAGAGGCAGGTAAGATGTTGATGGCGATGTTGTCTGTGAACTTTGTGGCCATGTTTACCACCATGACTGTGTTCCTTTTAGAGGGCAGGAGCTCCTGCAGTGAGTTGGTGCTTGGGGAGGCTCTCATTTTAAATAGCCAAATCTTTGCTGAAGCTCTACTTAGATTTGAGAACTTCTTGCCTGGATAGCAAAGGTCAGGGAGGTGCTTTTGCATTTGACTTCTCAGACTGCAGCTATGCCGTGGATTAAGAATCATAGCTAGCTGAGCATTGTGAACCTCTGTGCCATTGAAGAGTTACTGGTACGACCTTCACAGTGCAGGAAGTGAGACAGTAATAAAGTGCTGATAAAGGGGTTTAAGGTTCAAGCTGTACTCATAACCAACTCATAGACTTTAAAATATTAGGACATACTATGATACCGAACATTTTACATTTTAAATTTTTTTTTTTTTTTTCATTTTGAATTTTGGGAGAGGCGTATAGTTTAACTTCCATTTTGCTACAAAAAGCTAATAGGCTTATAAGATAAGAATGGATGTTATTTTATATTGCCATATGTCATGATATCATCACAGGTTCTTTTGGATAATAGTGCTAAGCATGTGGTATATTGAGATTTTAAATGGAGTTCTAACTTGTCCTCTCAAACTCCACCCCGCTTCCTTCAGGCCAGGAAAGAGAACAATTAGCATCTGTAGTGTGGTTTTTATATGTGATACAGAATTCATTTAGATTGGAAAATACCTGTAATTAAGTGTGGTTTGACTATGAGAACTTGGAAGATCGTATCTTAACATCTGTTCGATTTGTGCAGAATATTATGCAAGTCAAATTTTCTTCTCCAAATATATCTTCGTGAAAGCTCAATCTGGAGAAAACAATTTCCTTGCTGCATCTGTCTTTTGCACACCCTCTTCTGTGCATCTCTGTCTCCTGCAGCTCTCCCCAGTTAATTTTTGGATATCCCTTTCTCCAGTCCTCCATATCCTTCCATTAGCCTCATTTTGCCAGCAAGCTACAGCCCTCCTAAGGAGAAACTTGATCTCAGTTGATAATCCGTAATTTCAAATGATAAATTGCAGGATACTGTGTTCGTTTTTGATGTTTAGAGATCACTGTTACAGTTTATAGCGTGCACGGCAAATAGGTACATGCTTCAACTCAGTGATTCCTAAACGGCAATATGCACACCTCTAGTGCAAGCAAGGTATTTCTAAAACGGTATCCAAAGGAAATAATCTGCCTGGTTGCCCCTCTCTTAAAGGGCAGCAGTTTTTGTAGCTAATTACTGTCTCTTGTCTGCATCTGTGGGAGAGTTTGCTGCTCTGGCAGGAGGCAGGCAGTGTGGCTGGAGGTACACCCTTCTCTGCCGCGGGGAGCTGCTGCTCTTGTTGGCCGAGTCCAGCAAAGCTGACCAGAAAGATTCCCTGCTCTGACATTTTCTTTTTTTTCTTTGATGCCCAAGAATGTTTTTTTTTTGGAGACCAGAATTCATCATACAGGTTGAACAAAAGAAGGCTGGGCTGAAAATGGAATTTGAACCAAATGAATGTTGTTTGGTTTAATCAGATGCAGGGAGTGCCTGATGATGCAAGAGAGAGGCAAGGGGGGTGAAACTCCTAACAGGTGGATCTGTTGCACCTTCCACGCTGCTAGTAGTTGTGTGCAGTACTTAAGTCTGGTGTACCTTGTAAGTTTGCCTATAATGAGGGCTTGTTCTGGATTGTCTGCTGCAGCTAGGACTGGGGATTCGCAATCCGTCAAACCTAAGGTTAAGAACAGTTTTTTGTGAGGAAGCCCCATTGGGAGATGGGTGGAGGGAGAAGAAGAGGGGGGGAAACTTGGCACGTTGAATTTTGGATAATGCTAACGGTCTGGGACTATATAAATGAAACCTTCTTTTGTTGTTTTCCTTGTTGCAGATGACTTGTTTAAGGTTCACAAACTTAAGCCAAATCTGAAGTGGCGACAGGCTTTTGACAACTACTTAAAAACAATGCCTCCTTACTACTTACTGGTATGTTCCTTTTCTCATTTCATCCTCCTGGGTATAGTGGCTGGTGTGACCAGAGTCCTGTGCATCATACCTCTTCCTAGTAAACTTTGTTTACATAATTATGATGACATTTTGGGTAGTAAATATTTTGCTTTGCAGAGGTATGTAGATCAGGTCAAACATTTTTAAGAAATAAATAAATTTCTAGTAATATTGAGTAATAGTAACTATATGAAGATATCAAATGTGTTTTCTGTTCGTTAAATATTAAATAAACTTTGATCTAAAGTACTTTAGATTGTTCAGAGAAACCAAATTTGGCATTATTTTTGTAACTTGATAGGGGAAATGCAGATTTGTTTGTTTATTAATGTGGGTGAAGTGCTAGAACTTGGGAAGCTGATACAAAGAGAACTGGCTGGGCCAAATAAAGGGTGGGGGGAGGCACCGTGTCACCTTCTACATGTAGCTTGGACAATGCACCTCAATATGGACTTGCATCATCCCGGCTATTCTGGTACTGAGCCTTTGAGTGGAAATTGCCAGTGGCACCACACTGTGTGGTGTCTTGGTAATGTGGCATAATGTCCGTTGCGAGCTAGTTAGACTACCAAACTCATGTCACGTGTTATCTGAATAGACTTGAATTTTAGTGGCCAAAAGTGGAAAAGCTAGAGCACTAATCCATGTGCCTTAGCTTCCTGTAATTGATCTTATTAAATTTTTTTTTAAAGACTTATTCTCTTACTATTGTGTATTTTGTTTTCCTTATAGCCATTAAAGAAAGCCCTAAGGATGATGGGAGCTCCAAATCTGATATCAGATAATTTAGATTGTGGACTTAGTTACAGTGTTATCTCTTACCTTAAAAAACTCAGCCAACAGGTAGTATTGATAAAACCTTTGCAATTAGAAGTGCGTTGATTATTTAGTTTGTGGTAATCTCATTATAAAGCAGTTAATCCCTGTGGGAGTTCATATGGGTGTACAGCATATGTTATAATTGAAGATTGGTGAGCATTTCCACCGCAAATGTGGATGAATCTAGAGTGATTCTGTAGCCAGTGATTGTGCCTTCTGTAAGTGGTGGAGGGGAGTGCGAAGGAGACCTCTTGAGCTACATTTTAAGTGTCTGCTAGACCTTTAAACTCCAAAGATTATCGCTAATTGGATTTATGACTGCTCTTGCCATTGTTCTTCACAGCTGAAGTCAGAGGCTTGCTCTCAGTCTCATGTTTATTTCCCTGTGTGCCTTGGCAATGTGTATGTTCCAAAAAAGTGTACGTTCTTGTCCATGGGGATTAAAGTCATAGTTCAAGCTTTATATCTGAGCTTCCTGTTTCCTCCAGGTCAAATCCATTCTATGTGTTAAGCATGACCTGGTGGGAAATAGTCTTTACCTATCTTTTTCTCTTTGTCAAGAATGCCATTTCAGGTGTAAGTGTCTGAAAGCCATGCCTCCTTAGCACAAATGGTTCTTCCAACAGTAGTTTAATACCTAGAAGTCAGTGGGGAAGCAGTGCAGCCTTTAAAATTACAAAGAAAAAATCCTCCGCCTTAAAGAATGCACAAAATACATTCCAAAAGCCTCTGAATGACTGAGCATCTATTAGACATAAAACTTCTGTGGTATTTTGGTAACTTAATGATATGCAAATTCGTATTATTTATCTGCAGTACGGAGTTGGAATGGCTTGAGACTGTGGTTTTCACAGACATTCTCAGCACATGAAACAGTTTAAGTGTGTTGGATGCATTATAAGCTCCTGTATAGGGACAAGCAGTTCCAGAATTCTGCTGTGCTCCTGCTGTCCTTAAATTCAGAGTTTCCCATAGATAATGAAGCAAACCCTGCAGAGGATGAGATCTGGGGGAAGTGGGTTGCAATCACCGTGGGTTGTGGGGTTTTGGTCGGTTGGGGTTTTTTGGAGGTATTGCAAGCGGGTCTTACTTTGAATACAGTTAAAGCTTAATACAGTAAAATTATCTGTAGCTATAATAAGAAATCTGTGCTAATTGGAGAAGGAATATGTTTTTAGAAACGTATTGCTGAAGCAAATTTCTTTATGACTTTTCTTCCTTGTTGCAAACATATAGTGCAAACCTTAGTTCATAGGTTGTTTCAAAAACGAAATCTGGAATTATGCTACTGCATCTGAATAATAATGTTTTAGATGCAACTTTACAGTAACCCAAGGCATCCCCCCCCATTATTTTTTTTTTACTTTCCCTTTAAAGATGATTCTTCAGGGACACAAAAGAAAGTCACAAGACTTGCAGCAAAATCAGGGATATTCACAGACCTCCTACTGGCATATAAATTTAGATACACTGGCTAAATATTTTTTCCATATGCTAGCACATTAGGATTTCTTTCTACTTGAGATCTAATCTATGTAATCCAATATATCCCTGGGTAGGTAGTTCTCCCGTTTGTTGAGTAGTTGGGAGCTAAATTTATAGTTCTATTCTGTTAATGTGCTATGTGTTTTATACTGAAAATCTGCAATGCCTGCTGATTCTTTAACTCACGGTGTGATTCCATTTTAGACAAAAATAGAGTCGGAACGGATAATAGGTTCAGTGGGTAAGAAAGTTCCACAAGAAATTGGAATAAAAGTGAAAAATCACTCCAGTGGCCTCTCCTTGGTACACAGTAGGGATTTTAAGCAACTGCTGCAAGGGATCACTGGTGAATCTCCACTGAGACTGGCGGAAATGAATGTTAAAGAATTCGCTGGCTTCCACATAGGACTTTTAAACAAGGTAAACAGTGTAGTGATCTTGCATGATTAAGCAGTTGATCTCATCTGTTTTAAATGGGTAACTTTTATGGACTTAGTGTAGAAGAAGGAAGTAAGTACTTTCACTGAATTGTGAAGAGTGCAGCGTGGGCATAAATAGCGAGAAGAGTAAATGCAATTTTTTGCACTTGCTTTTGGGACACTGTTTGAAAATCCCATGGTAGTAAACAAAGATGACTGTGTTTTAAGTGCCGATCTCTGCAAAAGACAGCTAGTGGTGTTCATCCAGGAATTAACATGCTTAGTTTTAAAGGAGCTGAAAGCACTAATGCTGAATAAGGTCTTGTTGAAAAGACAGTAATTGAGTTTGCTGTACCCAGTTATGAAGCTCTGAAGTTACTTCAGAATAATTTTTTTAATAGTGAACATTATTACAGTTCACAGAGGACTTCCTCTGTGCACGAGAACTGATGGATTAACTGAATGTTATTTGTTTTGTTATAAAACTAGGATTTGAAGCCACAGGCATTCAGAAATGCATATGATATTCCTCGTCGCAGTCTTCTAGACCAGCTAACTAGAATGAGAACCAATCTTCTGAAAACACACAGGCTTATCTTGGGGCAGGATGAAGGTAAGTAGCCACTGTTCTTCATTAACAGTTTGGAGAGAGTACAGCTATTTTTTTATTCCCTGAAGTAGTGTTTTCTGTCCCGGGTGTGGGAGCAGAAGTGGACAATCCATCATTTGTTGAGTCAGTGTCCTTCTCTTGACTCTGAAGGGGAAAGAAGGAAATTTTTGCTTTCTGTCATGCTTGCTTTGAATTTTAAAAATAAGTTTCATGGGAGAGCTTTCCCATACAATAAGGTTCAGCGGATGTTTTTTGTAGTGATGGTGGCTTAAAGCAGAGAGGAGCTCATTTTGTTTTACCCTTGTTAGGTGCTTGTGGTCTAAAGATGCAGTTGTTAGCATAGAGATTAAACTCGCTTATTTTTCATTCTTCTTTTGCCAATTAAGCTCAACTCTTGCCAGCCTTATTTCCGAAATTGTAACCTTCATCTCTTCCTCTGTAGTGAAAAGAAATAGTCATTTCTCGTTCTTAAATGCTAACACTTGCAATTGAAGTGTGTGAAGTTTGTCTTAGTTTTAAGGTAGACTAAATTAACATCTCTTGTTCTGTTGCAGACTGCCTTCATAGTGTTCCTGTTGCTCAAATGGGAAATTACCAGGAATACCTGAAAATGATGCCTTCACCCCTTCGGGAAATCGACCCAGATCAACCAAAAAGACTTCATACATTTGGCAATCCATTTAAACAGGATAAGAAGGTAGGAGGAGCCACGCTATCTGCTGTATCTTTATATTTAACATGGTTTGAAATAATTTGTGGGTAGAATTTCTCTCCAGCAATGGCAGTATGTTGCTAACCCGTGTAACTCTTCTGTCATGTGCGGAAAGGAGTGGAGTCTTTCACGTGGTCCAAGAGAAATGTGTGAAGAATCATGCTGATTTACAGAGTGGCACTGGTCTGTCTCTGGTTACAGAGTAGGTTAGATATCTCTGTTCTGAGAGCTGTAAAGTGTTTTGAAAGCCACCTGAATTTTAACACAGAGGGACTTACGCCATCAATGAATTGACGAAACAATTTCTATTTTGTACTGTTTTTTAAAAAAATATATTTTTTTTTCTTTTCAGGGTATGATGATAGATGAAGCAGATGAATTTGTTGCTGGGCCTCAGAACAAGATTAAGCGTCCTGGAGAGCCCAATACTCCAGCGTCACTAAAGAGAAGGCGTAGCATGTCACCACTGTTGAGACGGCCACAGTCACCACCCGTCGTAACGAATCATGTTGGTGGGAAAGGGCCACCGTCTGCTTCTGGATCCCCATCGTATCTGAACCTCAAAGGCATCCCAGCAAATAAAGGTATATTGAGTTGTAGTAAAGCAGCCCGCTTGGTCACAAGTGGGAATACTGTGTGGTTAAAAAAACCAAAAATAAAGAAAACCCCACAACCCCCCAAAATCCACCACCCCAAAACCAAACAACAAAAAACCCCAAACCAAACAAAAAACCCACAAACAAAACCTTACCAACTCTCTGTGTGCTTTCTGAGTTGATTCAAAAGGGTATATCGGCATGTATGTATGCTTTAGTGTTAATTAGGACTGCATTTCTTTTGTTGGCCTAGATAAAACAGGCTGCTGCTATAGTAATGAAGTCTGGAATAAAAAAATAATTTTGATGAACTGTTTTTAGAAAAAGATACTGAAACCTTTCGCCAAGGTGGTTTGGAGGTAGCGAGGATTTCAGATCAGCTTTTAGTTCTCATTTGTGTATTCTGTGGTGGGGAAGGAAAGTTAAAATATGGTTACATTTTCATTTCCCACAAATACTAATTTTCTTACCCACCTATTGCAGCAAATGGAGTCAGAAGAAAACTGTGTTAGCTGGAACTGGGGGAAGGAAGGAGAACGTTAGTTTACCTAGAATTCATAACACTGCAATAGGAATACAGAAAATGGTGACTTCATGGTAGAGATATGAGATGTTAACAGTCCAAAGGGAAATATTCCCTGGGTCACATCAAAGGCTAAATAAAAAGTATTGGAGAGTTGTTCAGCAGTGTCAGATCACTCCACAGTACTTCAAACAAAAAAGGGTACAGAACTATTTCCTTTTGTGGTTTTGATACTGCAGTTATGCACTACTAAGATACATATTTTTAATTTGTAGATACCAATAACAGTGTTGTCCAAGATGGCAATGGAGAGAAGAAAGCAGAAAACTGTCAGTCACTGGAAAAGCAAATTGATGGCTTACCTGTGCAAATGGCTCCTTCGGTTCCAGCTGCTATGGGAGAGGATGAAATGTTACCCAATGACTTAGACTCTCTACCTGTTGAATTCAATTGTTTAAGTGAAGATGGGTTGGATCATAAACCTGGTACCAACGCACTTGTTCGAGGGCCTCTAAATTACAGTGTGACTGGAGATGACCAAAAACGGGCGATGGAGTCTACTTCCGAATCTGTGCCAAATTCATTTAAAATAACACCTATGATGTTGGAGGGAAACAATGCTGATATCAAAATTAAAGTGATGAAAGAGGTTCGCAAACCTGGAAGAAGTAAGTTGTGGTTGTTTTGGTTTTTTTTATTGGTATATTATACTTGGTACTAGAGAGAAGACTCTTTTCCTTGAAAGAAGGAGCTATTTTCAATATATGTACAGCTTTAGATTTTGCATAATTTCTGATTGCTTGCACACGAGCAGTGGTGAGGGACAGAAAAGGAAGAAAGTTCTTACATGCTGGGCAGGTGAGTTGAAGTTTAGACAGCAGTGCTTTGGCAGTTGAGTGCCAAGTGACCTTGTTTGCCCTTGCAGATGGGTTAACTAGTGTAAGAGGTACCCTGGGAAAGCACCTTGCAGAGGTTTTGGGTTTGTTACCGATGACCTAATGAGACTAGCTAGGCTTTGCCTTACGCTGCACTGCTCCTTGCATATGCATAGTGTACTTTTTGCTCTGGGTCCATCAAAACCCCCTTTGAAGGGCAAAGGCATATGTAGCTACAAGGGTGCATCTTGGAATATGTTTGAAAGGGAATCTTAACAGTTAATAGCAAGGTGATATTATTTTATTTTGCGAGATAGTGTAATTGGTGATGGAACACTGTTGCAAACTCTAAGAACTGAAGACTAAAAATTACTTTCTTCTTTTTTCTTACAAGTTTTGATACCCCCCCCCCCCCAAATCTAAAATGTGGTGAGGAAAAGTAATTTGCCTTCTCAGCTTTTATTACATGTTTTGCCTATAGTTGTATACAGGATCAAAACCAAAACGCTGACCTGAAACTCCAACTAATGTATGTGCTGTAGAATTTGCCATAGGCATAATCGTTCCATTTTTTCTTAAATGGCAGATGTCCCTAATGTGGTCTGTGTCTGAGTGAATAATTTCTACAAATTAAACTACTGAATATTTTTCCAATACATTGTCAAGTGCCAGTAATTAGTATAATGGAGTATACTTAACTCTTCTGTTTTTCTGATCTTGCATTGCTTTCCCAAAACTTAGTATTTTGTTGAGGCATATAATCATTGTGACAGACTGAGGCTGTTGAGAGATGAAGCCATTTTTATGCTGCATCTGTATTTTATTTTTAAGATGTTTTAAAACATCCTACTTGGGTATGGCTTTGTTTTCTGTTTTGCAAAGTGGGCTCATCTAATCTTATACCAAATCCATGTCTAGTAAATGGTGATGTAGAGCAAAATAGTACTATGTTCAGTATGAGTCACCTGTCTCGCTGCAGAGTTCAGGCAGGCATCAAAGAAAAGCTAAATAGTAGTGGGTTAAATATGTACATACATTCACAGTTCTGACCATATAGCCTCTCTGTGCCTGCTGCATCACTCCGAGCAGGCTCTTAGTCACAGCACCATAAATATCTTCATGCTGGGTTCAACTATAGAAAATACTGAAACAATGCTATTTTTTAATTTGTTCCTAGTTTAATGTATCCGGTTCATTCTTTTGCAGTGGATATATTTACTTCATAATAAGTCATATTAATTGTGCTCACACTAAGCATCGATAATTAGTCTTTCTAAGAGAACTAATCCTAACCTCTGCTTTCAGAAAAGACAGCTCTAGGATAAAATAGAGCTTGGTGGCCCTATGTGCATAGTAACTGCTAACGATGGCAGTGTGTTCATGGAGATACGAGGCTTCTCTACCTAGCCTGCGTTTTCTGAGGGCAGAGGTTTCTAGATGCCGCTTTTAAAGAGAACCTAATTCTTCAGTTCCGCATTTGAATACCAGATCATCAGTATCACTTCAAATTATTGGTATCACCTGCTTTCTGTGCATAAAGCTAATGCAGGCTTTTTTCTTGCCTTACATGTATTGCCATACACCGAAGTGTGAAACTCTGGCCTTTTTTTTTTTCTTTTGACTCTTAAGCTTTATTGAAAATGCATTTGCAAGACTTATTTTTAATATCTGGTTGGATTTTTATCCTTTTTTTTAGATTATGAAAAAATTTTCTCTCTTCTTGAGGAGGTGCAAGGACCTATGGAAATTCAGAAGTATTTCATTGAATTTGCTATCAAGGAAGCAGCAAGGTTTGTATAGATATAAATGACTCAGAGTCATAAATTAAATGTTAATTTAGATCATGATAGTAAATCGTAAACTTTTCCAGTACTAGTATTTTCTGTTTTCCTTTTCGACATATTTCAATTATTATAGTTGTTTTAGTGGTCAAACTACCATTATATTTTTATAGAGTAAATGGTCTTTACTTAAAGTTTAAATGTGAAGTAGAGAGACGGGTCGTTATTGAAGACTGACCCAAAATTTTGGGTGGGTTGCGAAAGGGTGGCTGTATTAAATTAAATTTTCTGGCCATTCTAATGCCAGAAATAAAGAAAGCTTTTCTGTACTGGAAACAGAGAGCCTCTGGTAATATGATTTGTCATGGCTGAATAATCTTGAGTTGTTCAACTGTATTTTTGGAAGAAAAAAATTAAATTGCTCGCTCTCTCTCTTCCTTAGGTTTAAAAAACGGGTCTTAATACAACACTTAGAGAGAATACTAGAGGAACTAGAGTTCAACAGCCTACCCAACAGAGTTAATCATGTCAACAGTAGATAATAATGTACCGGCCAGACGCATACGGACCAGGAACGAGTTTGCTGTGCCGCAGAAGAGTGGAAGAGGATGTAGCTGCTGCCCTCACCATCTTGGCAGTCAAGTGATTTTACTGTCACAGTCTGAGAAGAAGCAGTGGAGCTTTAACTTTAAGAACCTCTATCGGCAGAAGCTGGGCTATAACCTTAAGGATTTGCTATGAAAGGTGTGGCTTTTTTCCTGTGGAGGGTGCTATTTGCTCAACAGGCTGAAGAAAATAACCATTGCTGCCCCTCCTGCAGGTGATGAGAATTTACTCATTTGAACGCTGTCATTAGACATTTACGTGCTATAGGCAGCAGGTTGCACTAAAATGGGGCACTGTCAAATGCACACACTGTCTGCATCGTGGAGAGAGCCCGTGTGTTCCCAAAAAAAACCCTCCCAGAAACACCTGCACTGGTAAAATTGCATGTTGCCACCACAGAGACAAGGGTCTTGTTCCCAAGAACTGCTAGCCATGCCTTTAAACTTGAGATTCAGTGTAGATTGAGAGTAAAGAAACTGCTATTGTGTTAATGAAAGCTAAAAGACAGCCCTGTGACTGTTACCACCCGCTGGTCACTAAACAATCTACCTCAGACTCTCTTCTGTTTTGTCTGCAGACATTATGAAAGTGCACCTGAGGCTTCCCAGGTCCCCGACTTCAGTTCTCTTTCATCCTGTGAGGAGGACGGAGATTCTTCAGGTGGCCTTGGCACACGCTGTGCTTTGGAAGCACTAAAAGGAAACGCTTTTAAAAACGTGTATTTTAATGTTCATACAAAAGAGATTATTTTGAACAGTATTGTTACCAGATCACTAATTTGATATTTTAACTGTATAAATTTTTTGGAACATATGTATATATAAAATAAACCATTTTATTAATTTTTAATAAGTGCTAATCTGAGGAGTCTGTAGCGGGCAGCACTGAGTTCCTCCAATTGTCTGTTACCAGCAGACTGCTAACATTTTTGTGAAACCAGTGAGTGGTGTACCTATGCTGCAGCTGAACCTGGTCTGCACACCCTCAAACACAGCTTGCGGTTACAGTTGCGGAGCGTGTTTGTGCCCTGGAGCACCTGCACTCAGCTCAGCCCGCGTGGGGTGCACATTTTTACTCAGTATTAAAGGCACTAAGTTCCAATTTACCAGCCTTTGGTTACCTGAGCTGGTATCCTCTCCTCCGTTCCTCTTACTATTTTGTCCAAAGGTAATTTTATATAGCACAAAATATACAAAGAAGACTGAAGCACCTACATGCAATTATTTTTTTTCCTTTATAGCAGTACCAATAATGTGCCAGTAGTAAGCGGCTCTTCTGATAATTGTGTATTTTCAGTTGTTCACGCATAACGTCCTCTGATCCTCTAACAGCTTTGTTTTAAAGGCAGGTTGAAGTTGTGCTCATGTTACCTAGCTCTTTACCTCGTACTGCAAATATCCTAGGGAT
Organism: Theristicus caerulescens; assembly: GCA_020745775.1. Taxonomy (NCBI): domain Eukaryota; kingdom Metazoa; phylum Chordata; class Aves; order Pelecaniformes; family Threskiornithidae; genus Theristicus; species Theristicus caerulescens. The sequence continues at coordinate 21,835,646 of CM036567.1, read as the reverse complement.
TCTGGTTGACTAGCCGGTGCATGAGAGGCAGGGAAACAGATTTTAGCTGGTGAGCTTCTACTTCTCTGTTCCTACTGGTATTTTTAGTACTAGCCAGCCTGTGAGACATCTTTTCCGTCCGCTCTGAGGCAGTGGCCTTGTCTCTCTGGAAGATGCAGTTTGACCATTGGAATTACACCAGTGAAATTCAAGAAGGAAATAAAATCCAGCAACAGCAAATCTCCATCACAGTGTTGTATGAATGAAGTGACCCGGGGAAGGGCGTTACTATAAATGTGTTCCAGTTCTCTTGGAAGTAACTTTTATTCATCTGTCCAGTTGAATATTTTTTTAAAAAACACAGAAATAACTTTGAATGATACAAAGCGGGGATTCACTCCTTCAGGATCGTTACGTGGAAGCTGTATGTCACCATGATAGACCTCCTATGCCTAATGTTGGACTCTTAAAAGGGAATTTATTTACAGAAGGTCAGATATACTGTGCATACCTTGTTTTAAAATGGCCTGGTTGCATGCATCACGCTGCGTGTAATACGCTATTTTTGAAGTAGTAGGTGGTAAGAGGAGATGGCTCTCTTCGATCTAGTTAATGGTTATTTAATTTTCTTTCCTGGTTCCAGAGACACTCATTTGATGCTAACGTGTCTGAGCAGGGGCTGAGTTTTTAACTAGTGACCTGGTTAGTATGTAAACCTGCTCTTTTGATGTGATGCAGTTGGCGGCCAAATTAGCTACAGGAAGCTGGTGACTTTCATTCACTTCTTTGGAACCTTATACCTCAGAAACGGCACAGAAACGACAAAATAGTCCATTCAAGTGCAAACCCTGAGAATTTTCCCTTACCTCACCATTATTTTATCTGAATAAATTGAATTTGGATCAGAATACTAGAGCGGAAGAAACCTTGGACATGAGTCTTCATAAGAAGGAAGGAAGATGTACCGTCCTCACAGGTTGTATCAGTGAAGAGGTGAAGAAAAAGGAGCGACAGCGATCCATCAGAGAGTGCGCACAGCCCTGCTTCCCAAATGGAGCACAAAACGAACATTGCTTGCTTAGGAAACAATAAATGCTCCACGACCACGTTAAGGAGACTCTTAGCGGAAATAGCTCATCGTAAGACAAACAGCCATGCTGGATGGGTGGAAGACGCATTGAACAAATGCAGGCGCAAGCTTTGAATGGCACGTTTCGCTTCGGTGTGCAGCTGGGAGAGGTTACGCTAGTGTCAAGCCTTGCCTTTTCGAGGAAGAGACCGTGGCCGCCTTGCCTTTTCGAGGAAGAGACCGTGGCCTCCGACGCAACAGCTGCGTTACTGAGAGCGTGTCTAGTCTGCGCAGCAGATGAGCCTCTCCACAACAGGAGCGTTCCTCAACAAGGACTCAGGTCCACAAATGCATATGGATGCGTGGATGGAATCTGGAAAGCTGTATTGCGCTTTGCTCCAACTTACATTTTTGAGCCCTTGTCTAAGGTTGAAATAATGCGGTACGGTTAAACTGGAATGTTAGAAAGTGGGGAAAAAATATGGCTCACTGTGTTTCCTGCAAGGAGCATTGTTTAACCATCTGAATTAACAAATTAAGCACTTCTCTTTCTGCCATGGGTAGAAGGGCTGTGTGGTACTTCGGAGTCTGGATGCCTGTTTGTATTCTGCTTCTTCCATTTCCTGACCCTCTCTTAACTAGGCATCCTCATTGCTCGTTATCTTTATTTTTTTCCCTTGTAAGCACCAAGGACTCTTCCCTAAAATGAGCCCGTACCCGCGCAGCTCCCAGTCCAGTCGCTGATGGCAGATGTCTGTTAGGTGCTGCTATTCCCAATTTCTGCGCGCAGTGCATTTATGATGGGCAAGTGCATTCTTGCCCATGCTTAACCAGCATCAGAAAGCTGTTGTCATCTTCCAAAATAAAAGCCACAGAGGCTGTTACTATGCTATGCTTGATTTTGCGGTGGTCAAGCCATTGTATAGCTCCCTTTACAGGAAACTGTACCAAAAAAACCCCAAAAAACCCAGCCTTTTCCTTTTTTCTGTTTTTCTTCTGGTAATTTTCTCCAGGTTCTGCCTCTAAACTGGCTGGCTGAAATGGCAGCAATGTAGGGTATTGAGTTTGTTTCCTTTTCTGTTCTTTAATATCTCCTAAGAAACTTCTGATGGAAAAATATGAGTGGAAACGCATTGGCTAACAGAAACAAACTATTTAAAAAACTACAAAGCTGAACTATAGTGTTTCATACCAGCAATATGGCAACATCACACCTTTAGCAAATGGACTCTAGAGCGCTTGTCTTGAAGAATATACAACCTACTTAGGCTGAAAACAAGGCCAAAGACACTTCAGATCTGGCAGAAACGAGGTTTGGCAGAGATCTGAAGGAAGGATGTTAGTCACTGGATTTAAAAGGAGCTGCTGCTTTCAGGTCTGCAAAAACAAGCTGAAGTCTGGCTTAAGTGGAAAAGGAAGAAACTGAAGAAGAATAATGCCTTGGGGCTTAGCAAAAATCTTGTGGCCTGCAGGAATTGTTAAGCCGTACTTCTAAATCTGAATCTTGTGATCAGTTTTTTACTGCCTTCTTGAGGCTGTCATTTCAGGGAGGGAAGACTAAACCAAAAAGGCTGGACCTGTCCGATTTTTCTCTATTCCAGTTCAGCTGCAGCCCGGCATGTTGTTTCAGCCTTGAAAGTAGACTGTTGGCTTGGCTTTAGCATTGGTGGTTTTCTTCTGTCATTCTGCATTGACAGTGTTTTCGACTGTTGCTCGATAGTGGCTAAAAGAGCGCGGCAGTTTTGCAGGAACCCTGTTGTCCGTCAAGCAGGGAGTGCGGGTAGAGGCTATGGGTAGAGCTGGTGGGAAAAGCAGCCGCTGCCTGCATGCTGTGAAAGCTGGGTCAGCTTCTGTTCAACTTCAGAGCCTTCGTTTTAAAAGCGTATGAGATGCTTCCCAAGGCTAGCAGTGCAAATCTGGTAACTTCAGCAGCAGGTTATTGAGAAGAACACAGCAGGGAAGGAGTTAAACTGTGGGTACAGCCTTGTGCCAAGCTCACCGGAGGGTATTTTCATGTGCAGTGGAAGAACAGAGCTGTGTGTGCCTTCCCTGAGTTGGCAGCCACGTGGGTTTGCCAGGAACGGTGACTGCTGATACCATGTAAAGAAAACAAAATCACCCTTTACCATGAGTTGGAAAGCTGTCAAAGAAGCTGCATTTCATAAGATTTTGAGCTTGGGCTGGAGCTCTTAAGCAATTTATGGTCCAAACGAATAGTTTGGCCTGGGAAAGGCAGTGGAATGGAAACCCCTGATCAGATTTTTGCTGGAGATTTATTTGGTTTTTTTGAGAGCTTGGGGAAGTTTCATCTTCACATCTGCAATGGGAATTTCACAGCTATTTTCTAGTCCTGGAGCAGCTCCAACAGCAGTGGAAGTAGCCGGATCCTTGGCATTTATGTATGCTTGCTGTCAGCCCGATCACTGTCGCTCCTCTAATGCAAGCAGTCTTGCATAATGTCACTTAAAATACCGGGCACCTCTGGCAACTTGCTGCATCCCAATGCTCCGCTCGCCACTGCTGAGCAGCGGGTAGGAGGGACAGAAGCCATTTGCGAAGCTTCCTCATGGTGTGTCCCTGTTTGTAAAATACTTACGGCCTCGCAGGATGGCGAAACAGGGGGAGAGGTTCGTAAAGCATTTTGGTAGTTAGAAGGGCAAAGCTCTGTTTGCGTGGTCAGCCTGTTTCTTGTCATTTTCTCCAAAGTATGTGCATATTTTAATGTTACATTTTATTTGTAAATATTTAGTATGTAGAATATATCAAAGAGAGGTTCAGCCTTTTGTAAAGGATGGAGTTGGAAGGCTTCCCCTCTTGCTTCGTCTTGCAGCTGTGACCCGTCTGCTTGCGCAGAGGTGGCCCTTGCGGAGAAGGATGCTGGGCTGCGCTCAGGTTTTCCCCGGGGAGGGACTCGGCTCTGGAGCCGTCCCAGGTCTTGGATACGTGACCATAGGCAACTGCCTCCTGGCAGCTGGATTTTTGCTGGATTTGTGGAAATGCATATGTTATTTCTTGAGATGGTGGTAGTGTGAGCAGTTACTGTCTGGGCACAACTTTTAAAGCTTAAGAACCTGTCGATATAATTGCGGTTTGATCATAGACAGTTGAAGGTGTTTTGATCCATCTACGCTGCTGTAGTAGCTGCCTGATCTCTTGGTAGTAGTGGGTGCCTCAGGATTCAAGGGTGCTTTCCTAAGTAGGACAGAAATAAAAATTTCCCCAAGACTAAAAAGAGATTTAAAAAAAAAAAAAAAAGGCATTTTGCTGATTGCAGTTGATTATAATGCAGCTGCTCGACAGTGACATCCCAGCCATGGAAAAATAACATTGGTTCTTCGAGCTATTTTCCAGTCCGTGCAGTGTATTAAAATCCTTCATGCACAGCTGGCACATTTAACTTTGATTATGTTGTTGAAGTGAGTGATCTGAGAGCAGCCTGGATCCCAGTTGCTTGCAGAATTCGAAAATAAGGTTGTTCCAATTCATCTGCAGTTGGTTATTTTGGAAGAGAGGCAAACTATCTTGAGTACTTTTAGGGCTGCTAATTAAAGTCTTGTGGCACTCCTCTGAGAGTCTTTAAAGATGGATGGAGGGACTTACCCAAGGTCGTATAGTGTGTCACTAACAAAGATGATTATAAAATCCATGCCCTAATTTGGTCTTGTACACTGAATTATTTCCCTGGTGTTGAAAATCCCACCCCAAAGCCATACGCTGGCTGCCGGGCTCTTGTGCGTGTCGGTGGGCTCCTCCCTGCGCTCTCCCACCTGCCAGGCTGGGTCCGGCACGGGGGAGCGCGGGCTGGGGACGGGGCAGGCTCCCCAGGGATGGCTTCCACGTGGAGGTGGGCGCCTTGTGCTGGAAGGGCACCTCTGGGGCTGGAAAAAAGGGGGAGCTCGGAAAGAGGGAGGTGGGAACGCTGTAGAGAAGTCGCCCAAGCCTGTAGGCGCTCGTGGTGTTACTGCCTCTTCTTTAAAGTCGAGTTCTGTCTTCTGACTTGAGCTGCTCTGGCGCCTTTTCTTTCTCAGCCACGTAAAAGTGTATTTTTAAATTCCTCTGGCATCCCTGGATTCAGGGCTCCTCCCTCTGCCAACAAGAAGCAGGCAGAGCACAGAAGCTGCTATCCAAAAGGATCGTTGGTGGAAAAGGAGACGGTGGGGGGCTGACGAGCTCTGGAAGAGGCTGTTTTAAGCGCATCACGTTCAGCAAATCCTGCAGGAGTGTTGTTAGAAAATAGGAATGCGAAAGGGTGGCAGTTGGAGCGCGGCAGCGGCAGTGTTTGGCTTGCCGGGAGCGGGATGCGGGCAGGGCATGGTGGGGCTCGGCGTGCTGGCGGGAGATGTGGGGAAGGATGCTCACCGAGCTGACGCTGCGGCTATCCCTGCGGCTTGCAGCTGGTGGAACGGGGTGAGACCCACTCCTGGGAACTGGCCGTGAATTCCCCTGAGGAAAGGCAGTTCTGGTGAGTCACAGCCCGGGCTGTGATGGGAAACTGCTGCTGGGTAATAGGCTGAGCGATGGCTTGCCAGAAGTGCACACAACAGGACCCCGAGGAGGCTCTGACCTTGCGGGGCAGCTGAAAGCTGGTTTTTGTCTGGGTTCCAGGTGGCCAAATCCTGCATTCCTGCAGATGTGAGCAGAGCGGGCTCTCTGCCTTGCACGCCTGGACTCGGAGTGCCCGCTCCGTTGAGGCGAAAAGGGGCTGTGAAAGCAAGGGAACGAGAGGGACCGCGCTGGCCTCGATAGCAAACCAGTGAGAGGCTGAAAATGGCAATGAGAGCCTTGCCCCGTTCGTCCCCGGGCACGGACGTGCGGATGGGGAGCTCCTCAGAAAGGGGAAAGCGGCGGTGTCTTTGGGGAGGCTGTCGCACACGCTCAGCGTGCGGCCGGAGCCGGTGCCGTGCTGATGGAGGGTTTGCTCTGCTCGCCCTGGAACTGCATCCGACATGACTCACCTCTTTCCTTTTCAGTCCTCCTGTCCTAACTTGCGCATTAGCTGATCTCTGCTGCGTCCCAGCGCTCCGCTCCCCAGAACGTGGCGGGGCTGAGCCTCATTTCTGGCTCTTTCAAGCTCTGCAGTTACCGTTTGAGCTTGAGAAGCAGGGGCAGAGAGGAGAGCGCCTTGCAGGCCTCCCCTGACCGCTGTGCACGTCGTGCCGGGCTGGGAGACGTCTCAGCCTGTCCCTTTCGGACGTTGTCCTCTCCTGCCAGCCCTGGCCAGCCCAAGGCAGCAGCGTGGCTGTACTTGCACTAGACCTGGGTTTATTAACCAGCCCCGTTGCACCCCGTAGGATACGTGGCTCCCTCCCATGTGAGATGAACATAGGTCTCGCTCTGCTGCCGCTTTCCCTTTGTGATCTGAGGCTGTGGTATTCAAACAGGTACTGAAGTAGCAGCCGGCTTCTGCTTCCAAGCAGTGGTGGTAACTTCGGCGTTGAAATGGCACCGCTCTCACCCGGGTCCATGGGCAGAGATCTGGATGTGACGGCAGGCTGCAAACCAGCAGCAGCGTGGTGGTCTTGGAGACGGAGGGGGCATTGGCCCCTCTCTCCCCTCCGTGTGCTTTGGGTTGTGCTGGGGAGGTGCTGCCTTGGTGGGGTTGCCCTCGCTGGGGGCTGAGCCCAGGCCTGCGGGTGCCTCGGAGGCTCCGGTAGCGTCCCGGGGAGCGACAGCTTCATGCGGATGTGGGGAAGCGAGATGCTCTTGGGAGCGCTTGCCAAACTGGCTCCTCCAAAACTGCTTTTTGATGTGAGCGTCTCGTGCACTTCTGCGTCTGGGGCGGGGGAGTAAATGGCTGCTTCAGCATTTGCTGTGCGCACCGGGCGCTCCTCCTGCATCCCGCGCTGCGGCAGAGGCCTCCCGGGGACAGAGGATGCTGGGGCAGCCTGGGGCTCCGAGGACGTCAGCACTGGCCTTGCGTGGCTGGCCCTGAGCTGCTCTAAAATATACAGGAATGCCTTGGGGGAGGAGGGGGAATTTTTTCTTTCTCTTTTTTTTTTTTTTTAAATCCTAAACGACGGCATGCCTCCAGCTAATCCCTGGGGAAACTGGTTCAGCCAGCACCAGTGCGGGCACGGAGGGCACTGCCAGCGCTGGGTGCTCTGCCCGGCAGCAAGGGTTACACCGGGGATACGAACTGGGAGTAACCAGCCCCGTCCGTGGGTTCCCCGGGACCACTGGTATAGGGTGAACCGTTGGTTTGATAACCCAAACGGCAGCTTTTCCAGTTCTTTTTCTCTTCCCCCGTCCTTTGGAAATGGCCTGGTAAGCTGTGACACCGCACGGCCTGGGCCCCTGCCAAAGAGCCCTGGGGCTTGTGTTCCTGCCGGCGCTGCCAGGCTCCTGGCTGCCTCCCCGCTCCGTGAACTCCCATTTGCCTTTCTTGGCTGGAAAAAGGATTAAGTTAGCAGGACAGGAAAATTAATTAGCTGCCATTTTAAGGATGTAGCTTTTGTTGCAGTCTGAAGTGTTTTGAAATGACATTGTATCACTGAGACCGATGTGGGGCTGATTAAAAGGCTTTTACCTGCTGGAATACCAGATTTATTTCTGCCATGGTTCTCCCCCAGGTAATTATGGCTTCAAGGTGAACCTCAAGGCCAAATCAAAGGAGTGTTTTGCCTTCGCTGCTAGTGCCAGCTGTGGAAAGCTGGTACCAAAGGGTTTTTTCTGCTTGTTTAACATTCAAAATAGCCTTTCTTCGCCCTTCCCCTCCGCGCAGGCAGCCTGCCAGCTCGGCGCGGGCACCGGCTGGGACAGCAGGCAACTGCAAAGCGAGCTGCAGCTTCCCTGCCCCGCCGGGGCTGGGGGGCTTCCCCCAGGGAGCCGGGGGGCACCGCCGCAGCCCCGGGATGCCGCGGGTGAGCCTCAACCTTGCCGAATCGGCCGGTGGAAAAGTTCTGCCTTTTGGTGCAGGGGACCCCCCCAAAAAGGAGCAGACGCGGTGCCACTCTCGAGGGGGGCTGCACCCAGCTGGAGGATGTCCCCGTAGCTAATGTCCTCGCTGAGTGGGTCGGAGATGGAGAAGGGCAGCGCGGCGAAGGGCGAGGGAACCCGGAGCGTGGGAAGCGAGTGATAAGGAAGCCAAAAATCATTTTTGAGTAGAAAGTAATTGCCATTCCCTGCTTTCTGCAGGGAGGGGGCTGCGTTGGTGCTCCAGAGCGCCGGGAAGGGGCCGTTAGCCACCAGCTTTCCCCAGAAAGCTTTAATGCGGCGCTCGCAGCAGCGGGGAGAGGGCAGGCCGGCCTCGGCCCCTACACGCGGCGCTCAATGGGTTGCACAGCCCCGCTTTGCTTTCTTGCACCGCAGCGGTGGCTCCAGCACGCTCCGTCCCTGCCGGCGCGTGGCGGGGAGCACAAGGCCCCTCTGCCGCTGTCAGCCATGCTGGAGCAGGGGTTATTTTCCCAGCGGTGCTACGCTTCGGCCCTCGCCGAACGCTCTAGGAAAAGAGGTTTCTGCCAGCTGCGCTTCCAGCCCAGCCTCTGATACGGAAAGGGCAGGGATGAGGCTGAACCATCTCTGACACAAACCGTCGTCCTCGTCTCCCCACCTTGCCACGGTCGAAATGCCTCCTGCCCTCCTTAGCGTTAAAGAAACAAGAATTCCCCACTGAACTCTCACCGGCTGGTGAGGAAGAGTAGAAAAAAACGAGCAAAATTAACGCAAATTAAACACACTACTCCAGCAACGAACGCAAATTATCGCACGTTGGGTTTTTTTTTTTAGTATTTAATGTAGTAGAAATATCACGTCGCGTAGCCAAAGCAATTCAAGGCGCGATGGCAGTAAATGCGCACTGGGCGAGGCTGGAAACTCTTCCTCTTTGGTCTAATTCAAGAAGCTCCTGGCACAACTTTTGCTGTGCTTTTGAAGAAGGGAAGCTCCTGTGTTGAAGAAGGGAAGCTCACCCGTGAAGAACCACACGTTGCCAGGTAAGCCCAAGGCAGCGCCGGGAGCTGGTGAAGGTGCCCCTTCCTTAAAACACTGATTATTGGGTTTTTTGCACCCTCACCTTCGGTGCTGGATGCCGCCAGCTGCAGCAAGCAGACGAAGGGTGACTCTGCTGCAATCGTGCTGGGCGCTGCAGTTAAGCAAACTCCTCCAGCTCTTTGCTAACTTCCCAACCTCCCCCAACGCAAGAGCAGAACAGGGAGTGAAAAGCCATCTTGCTCAAGTCCAGGACTTTAACTATCTCCAGCCCCATGAGGCGGCTGAGCGTTTCCCCCAGCGACTGTCGCAATACCAGGCCTTGCAGGAGCCTGTCCCGTGGGTTGGCAGGGGGTTAGCGCGTGGTAGAAAAGCCTTTACTCCGGTTAAATGGCAGATAAATAGCAAATATGTCAGCTCTGCCAGATACGTTGACTAGGAATCGCAAGGGCAGGCAGATCCCCAGGCTGGTACCAGTTCCCTCCTAAATGTTTTGTTTAGCTACTCGTAGCATGCAATTTTGATTCCCCCTACTGATCTTATCTTACAGGAATGAACGCCGGGCCAGGCAGGCACTTCCACGCAGAGCTGCCGTAATTAAGGCAATCGCTTCTTGTCAATGCTATGCAGTCATTTTTAAACATTCAGTCATCGGGGATTTGCTGCAGCAGGCTCCAGCGTGGTCAGAAATAAAAAAAATAAACCCCCAAACACGTTAAGGATATCAATTTTTATTGGACATTGCGAGATCAATAAGAAAAAATAATTTGTACAGCTTTGTGATATAACCATTGCTGCTGAAGAGTAAGGCTACTCGTCAGGAGGAGAGACCCGACGCGGCCATCAGCGCATTCCTAGCAGGACGCGCTCGAGAAGCGGACGATGTTCTGCACTCACCCTGTCCCACAGCAGCACCCTCCGCCTCGGGCAGGTCCTCGTAGCCTTACATTAGCACAAACGGGGCTTCTTAGACACGAAGGGTGAGCAGCCCTGCTCTAAGAGACCCTCTGCAAACGGCTCGCGGCCACCCACAGTTGCAGTATCACTCTGGTACGGCGGTTACCGACCTTCTGCCTCGCTTCTCCCTCCCTCCGTTAAGTCCTCTGTGCCTCGCAAGGTCACCTGCCCGACGTTCAGCCGCTTCCTCCATGCGGCAACCGCCGCGCAGCAGCCCCCTTCCCTGCGGAAAGAGCTCTGTCCGCGATAGAGCGCTGACCTGATCCTGGTTCTGAGGCCTTTGGTGACAGCAGCTGGCATGAGCTGATCGGTGACACCAGCCGGGGGGAAGCAGGACACTTTAGGAAGTAATCCGGCAGCTCAGACGCTTTCAGCTGGCAGAGTAACCCTTTCTAACCAAACCCAGATGCTTACGAGTGGTTGTAGAGCAGCAGCTACGGATATTGCTCTAGCACTGGGGCACCCACTCCATAGGACGGGCAGAGCTAGAAAAAGAGGCTTCGGTTTACACAGTATTTTTGCTAAGCTTTTTGCCTTTGACAGTTCTTAACAGTTAAAAAAAACAAAACCAAAACAAACAGATGCTAGGACAAAAGGCTGAGTTTCCACGGTGGCTGTGAGACATCCTCAGACTAGGCAAAATTCTCGTTGGCCCCATCAGTATCTTGAACTACCATCCCTTTGCTATGAAGGTAGGTGAAATGCCAGACCGAGAAAAATTTTAGCATTGATTCAGGCCCTAAAGGGAGATCGGAATTTAGACATCAGTAAGAGTTAAGGACTGTATCACCTGTTCTAATACATGAAATCAAGACAGTAATCTTAAATCAACAAAGGGCTCAGCTGGAAAAAAAAAAAAAGAAATCAAATTGAAAGGCTCTGTGGGCAGAAAAGGGGGTAGTTGTACCATGACGGGTCGATTACCTGTGCTGCACTAGCGCCAGCAAGCAGACCTGGCTGCTGGACCCTACCCCTGGACCGACAGAAAGGATATTTCTTATTGATACTTAAATCTCACAGAAGAGGAGTCGGGAACTTGTATCTGGTGCCAACACAGCATTCAGCCACGGGCATTCCCGTATTCAAAACCGAAGAGAACGTGAACACAGCGGGCGAGGAAGCTGCGCACGGTAGATTATCGACGCGATCAGACGCGAGCTGCCTCCCCCAGCAGGCACCGAATGTACAGCCACAGCCCGGGCAACCCGGGGCAACAGCGGACAGCTTACATTTAAACGAAGGAGGGCAACGAGGAAATAACACGATAACGAAAAACTAGGGGGGAAAAAAAACCCCAAACCTTCACACAACTGTTTTTCAGCACTGTAAAAAAATAAAAATGAAAGCAATCTTTTTGACTTCCCGTGCCTACACCACGCAGGTCTCCCGGGCATTCTAGGAACAGGAGACACTGCCCCTTCTGCTGCTGCTAAGTGATGCAGTGCACACAGTATTTCTGAAGGAGTTCCATAAACTGTAGTGCAAGCAAACAGAGAAAATAAATAGCAGTCGAACATTCCCTCTTGTCAAAGAACATTAATTGCAGTAAAAACTAGCTTGCTTTTTGTTTTAACTGAAGTTAAGTCAGCTGCAACTTGTTTTAATAAATGAAATTTGAAGATGTGTTTCACAGCATAACTGTAGAATAATTTACACTGCATTGCCAATTCACAATTCAGTCATTTTCATTAACAGTGTACAAAGAAGGTCCTTAGTTTATATATATATACTTTATAAAGTCTGGAAGATCAATATAAATACTGCTCCAGAAATTAAAAAAGTGTTTACATCCCCGACTTGAATATTACATCTCAGTGTCCTGGATTATTATTATAATCTGTAAAAGTCTTAGCGGCGCAGAGGTTCAAGTTTTCGAAATTTCAGTGACGAGCTGGATGACAAAGCATCTTGGCTTGAAGAAGAATTCACTGTGTCTGGGGACTGGAACAATACTCTACCACGATGATTAAATACATAAAAAGATGGATGGTTCCTTAACGTGTCAAACGTCCTTCAAAATAAATGTAAAAAGTCAACGTTAATACTCTTTTAGCACAGGGTTTTAGAAGAGTCAGTCTAGGGTACACCAGCTCCTACAGACGCGGAAATACAAGTTTTGAATCCAAAACTCTTGCTCGCTTTGTAAGTTTCCTAAACCAAACCACAGAGGAAACACAAAGCCAAGTGTGAAAAACAGCGACTGCTCAGCACGCAGAGGTTGTCCACCCCCCAGACAAACTCCACCTTCCCTCCCCGAGCTTAGGGGCAGGCCTGTGGATTACTGCAGGCACACGCAGCAAATGGGCCAGCCTTAGTTCAGCTGCCGCTTGTGTTAACGCCTCGATGCTGTTTGCTGTCAGCCTTCCAGCCCTTTCTGTGCCCGAAGCTAAGGGCTTTAGGTAAATGCTGTGAAATACAACAATGTCAACCTGTTTACTTTCCATACTCCCCTGTGGTTTTGGACATGGCCAGAGAGGCCGCGTCTGCCCACCCGATTTCATATCCTTTTCAAAATCTCGATTCAAAATCCCTGCTGTTCTTAAAGTCTTTCAGATATTCTGCCTTGCGATTCGAGTAATTCAGACTCTTGTGAAGAAGCACACAGAGGGCGAGGCAGGCCTGCTGCCCCGCAGTCTACGAGACCATCTCGCGACAGCCGTTTGTGACTGCTGAGCTCTTACTTCCCGCGTAGACATCGCATTCCTCTACCAACTCTGCACAGCAGGATTTTGGACGAGGAAAAGCAAGTTTATTTAATTTGTTCCGGTTATCTAACTCTCTCTGAAATTCAAGACATTGTTGGCTTTCCCAGGTGTGACGGTTCCTCTCCGTGTTATTGTCTACAACACGCACGTAAGAACTGAGCTAAAGAGCGAGCTATCTCACAGATGTGTTCAGTTTGTACAGCGAGCAGCAGATACAGCTGTTTATGAAAAGAAGAAATAAAACATACTTATTTTTTAGTTCTGAAGTGGCATCCATGTCTTTAAATTCTCCTGCGATATGTACTATCCCATAGCAGGTAACTGCAAAGGCTAACAGAGTTTGAAGAACTATCTGTAACAGAGGGAAGCACAATGCAACACACACATTACTTAATATTCTTAATATTTACCAAAAAATCTCATCTTTCAAACAGCATCTCTTGTGCTTTTCATCCAGTAAGTGCTTTAGAGAGGTGGGCAATTCAACAGCGGGGAAACTGAGGCACGGGAAGACGAAATACCCCGCCTATTTAGCGTGGCAAAACGGTGGCAGAGCTGAGAAGAGCTTCAGCTGCCTGACATCGGTCCGCGCTGCATGGATTGAATTGACTCACACGGCTCCTCAGCAAGGTCCCGAGAACAAAAAACCGTGTTCTTGTGCACTTATGGCTCTAATACTCTCTCCGAGAAACGAGCTGGCTGCCAACACACGCTGTGCAGCGGTGGCAGTTGCTGCTCGGTCATGGATATTTGATCTCCTTACCTTTCTGATTAAGCAAAAATGGAACCGATAATAATTGAAGTGGAATTTAAAAAATAAGCAAATAAAGCAAATTAAAAAAAAACCCATTCTGAAGCAGGTTGTGCTGGGATCAAACGGGCACGCAGCCACACTGGATAAACAAATGTCAGCCAACAAAAGCCAGAGGGAGGAGGATGTTTATGCTGCAAAGGAGGAGATGAATGCAAAAGCTCTCTGAGCCACGTTCAGGGAATTCCTGGACGAGATGCTTCGGGGTAGTTCTAAAGAAGGAGAGGGAGGCCTGGACCTGGGGTTTGTTCTCTCTGACAGATGTTACGCCCCGCAGGAAGCTGGGATAAGAAAATACGGTTCTTTTTGACAGAGGGAGCTCAAATGAAAGTGCGATTTAAAAACTTTACCCTTTGTTCTTGCCTATCACGTTAAAAAAAAGCAACTGAGAGAGACTAAACTACCCGCACGGCACTGCGCCTTTCAAACACTGCACAAACTCAAACTTACATCTATGGGCAACGTTTCGTCCTCCTTTTCCGTTAACCTCATGTAAGAACGATCTACAAAACAGAAACACGCATCAAACGCTCTGTACCCGCGAATAACCAGAGGAGCAGCACGAAAACCCCAGGAGAACTCGCCGTAGGGCTGCCACCCGCCCCGGCCCCGGCCCCCCCCGGGCTCCGGGGCTGGCTCGGAGCCTCCGCTCCGCCAGCGCCCGGCCGCCGAGCCCCGGGCGGTCCCCGCCACCGCCTCCTCCCCTCGCTGCCCGGAGGGGCGGATGGATGGCCGCGGGGACGGCAGATGCAGGGAACGAAGCCGCGATCGGCGGCCGGCAGCCCGCTCCCCCCCCCCCCCCGCCCCGGCTGCTGCGGCGCCTGCACCGGGCGAGCCCCGCGCTCCTCCCGGTAAGTTCCCGGCGGGCCCCGGCTCCGCTCTCCCCGCGGCCCGGCCCGCACGGGCTCCCCGCGGGGAGGAGGAGGAGGATGATGATGATGGTGGTGATGCCGCGGCCCGGCCCGGCCCCCGCCCCGGAGCTCCCCCGGCGGCCGGGCGAGGGTGACGGGCCCCGGCGGGGCCTCCCCGCGCCGCAGCCCCGCCTCGGGCGGCGGCTCCGCCGGTGCGGCCCCCCCCCGCCCCCGCCGGCCGCTCACTCACGCTGCGCCGCCGAGAAGGCGGCGTGGGCCAGGGCGAAGAGGCCGAGCCCCACCAGCCCCTTCCACACCGAGGCGGCCGCCATCGCCGCCGCCCGCCCCGCCGCCGCCGCCGCCAGGGGCGCCCGCCGCTCCCCGGCGCCCGCTGATGGCGTCACCGAGGGGGCGGGGCAAAAGGGGACGTCGTTCTGCGCGGCGGGGGCGTGGCTTTGCGCGGGAGGGGGCGTGGCCGCGCCGCCGCTTTCCCACGCGGGACCGAGGCCATTGAGAAAACCCGAGGGGTCGCGGCGGACCAAGGGAGCCGGGCTTGTCCGAGCCACCGGCCACTGGCCCGCTCCCTCCCGGCTGAAAGCGGAGCGCGGGGCCATCGGGGGCCTGGGGTAATTCCCATTTTTCACGTGTTTCACCCCAAAGCTTGAACCCGTGCGAGAAATAACGGTGTCAAGGGGTGCACAGCGTGCGCAGGAACGGGAGCCCCGGGCCGGGCCGAGCAAGGCCGGGGCGAAGCAAAGAAACCCGGTTGTCCCGCAGGGCCAAGCATCCCGCGTCCTCCGTGCCCCCAAGGCGCAGAGATAAGGGGCACAAAAGCAATTCTTTGAGGGCGTTTTCTACAAATCGCCTTTAAGCTGATCACCGTGGCGTTTATTGCAGCCCTTGCCCCACCGGCTGCACGAATCCCCCGAGTCCTTGGTAAACAGGGTGGGAAGTTGCCCCTGATCCCCCTCGGGGCTGACCGCAGGCCCCGGCACGGTGTGGGTGCACCCCCGCCCGCCAGGATCCCCCCGGCCCGGCTCCGGGAGCAGCCCGGGCCGCTGCTGTCCCCACGCACAGGAGCCGGGGACAGGGGCGGCCCGCAGCGCACCCCACACACAGCACCCTCCCCGTGCCAGCCAAGGCCTCTGCAGAACTTCCTCCTTGCAGCAAGCCTCTTTTGGGAATTGTTTCCTCCTTGCGCTCTGGCCACCTTCCCCCTTGCAAACCCCTTTTTGCACCCTTGCAAACCCCTTTTTGCACCCTTTGCAAACCCCTTTTTGCACCCTTGCAAACCCCTTTGCAACCCGCTTTTTTTCCCTTGCAACCCCTTTCCCAGCACTCCTGCAAGCCTCCCCTTGCAGCCCTCTGCCCCTGACACCCCTGCGGCCCGATTCCCCTCCTCTCTGCAAGCTTGCAGCCTCCTCCCCAACCGGGCAACCTCTCCTCTTTGCAAACCTTTTCTGCTTGCTTGCAACCCGCTTTCCCCCCGTTGCGAGCTTCCAGGCGCCGCCCTCACCCCCCCCATCCTTCTCCTTTGCTGGCTTTAAAAAAAACCCGCTTTTTTCCGCCGCAAGCCTCCCCCAGCCCGGCGGCACCGCTCTCCCGCCCCAGCCCCGTCCCTATCCGGGCTCCCGGCAGCGCTGTCCCCGCCCCGCGGCGCCTGCGCCCAGCGCCGCTTCCTGGTGGCGGCGGGGCCGGGGCCGGGGCCGGGGCCGGTACCGGGGCGATGGCGGGGCCGGGGCCGGTGCTGGCGGCGGCGGCGGCGGGGCTGTGGGCGCGGGGGGCGGCGGCGGGCGGGGAGGTGGTGGCGGCTCGCCCCGGTGCGCTGGAGGAGGAGATCGTGTCGGAGAAGGCGGCGGAGGAAAGCCACCGGCAGGACAGCGCCAACCTGCTCGTCTTCATCCTGCTCCTCACCCTCACCATCCTCACCATCTGGCTCTTCAAGCACCGCCGCGCCCGCTTCCTCCACGAAACCGGCCTGGCCATGATCTACGGTGAGGGGCGCGGGCACCCCCACGCACGCCCACCCCCCCGCCCACCCCACGCACCCCCTCCGTGGGAAGGAGCGGCAGCGAGTGCCGCCCCCCTGCCCTGAGCACCGGGACCCCCATCCAAACCAGTCCCGGCCGTGCGCTGGGCCAACTGGAGCGGCTGGGTTGGCGCCCAGCCGCCCGCTATGGTGGCACCGCTGTCCCCACGTCGCTCTGCCCCTTCTTGCCCCCTTCCCTGGCAGCCCCGTGGTGGGCAGAGGATGCTGCGAGTGTGGGCGCCGGCAGCGGGGACTGGCATCCCACCCTTCCCTTCTTCGGTGCCTGGTGGCCCCTATGGCTACGGCAGGGCTCGTTTCGTGGCCATCCATGTGAGCGAAGGGGTGCGGGGATCCAGGGGGACGTGCCGCGTCCCCTCCCAGCTGCAGCCAGTGCTCCCGTCTCACTGGGACAGCCAGGCTGCGTGCCCCGTCCCGCCTCGCCCCGTGCCGAGCGTTATCTGGGTGTTGCTGGAGGGAGGGTTGGTTGTTTTCCAAACCCTAGATATCGAGGGCTGTTGAGGACAGCGTTGCTCCTAAATCTCTAGTGGTGAGGAACTGGTTGGGTTTTTCCAGGCGGCCTCGCAGGGCGGCTGCAACATGGACGAAGCTGGCGGGGTCGGGGGCTACCACGTGCCGAGCGGCCTCGAAACCATGTCACCGAGCACCGGCAAGTCCCGCTTACCTGCTCCAGGGCTGAGAGCAGAGGCTTGGGGCAGCACAGACCAGGCTTTGCGCTGGTCAGCAGCCTCGCATCCCGCACGCTGGGGCCAGAGGTTGTGTTTCCACCCTATGCTTAGAGCGCCTGAATTCCCAGAAGCTGTCCAAGAAGAGTGTGGAGGCCAGCTGGGGTGCTCCCACCCTTGGCGGTGCTCAGGGAGCTGCAGGGCCAGCAGCCTGAGGTCCTGCTGCTCGGGGACCTGTGCGCACGAGCTCCGGCTTTTGGGGTTCCTCCTCTCGGTGAGATGCCCCACATGTGTTCCCGCAAGAAGTGGAGCGAGGCCGTGGTTTGGGGGAGCAGGTCCGCAGCTGGTTGAGTTTTAATGGTGGCCTGTGATTTACTGAGGTGGCGTGGCCTCGTGAAGTGGCCTGAGCCGTTGTATGGAGGTGCCATAGGTGGCTCTGCCCGGGTTATCTAGCATGACCTGGAGTTCAACCAAAGCAGGACTGGGAGTTGAGCTGAGGGAGTGATTAATGCGGCCATGGATCCTTATCTAGACAAGATTTGTTGAGTTTAGGATTGAAAAGGTGTCTTCTGGTGAGTGCTGTGGTTAGCGTCTCTTCTCTGTGCCGCCCTTGCTCTTGCTGGTTGTGGGTGATGAGCGACCAAGCTTGGTCAGAGCAGCAACACGGCCGAGTGCCCTGCCCAGCAGAAAGCTTTGCTCTGAAGGCTGTGACCTGGCCCGTTTGGACCATTGGCTTTCGTGATCCTAAGTTTCAGTTAATTGGAAGTGTCCTTCCAAACGAAGGGGTGGGGACGCTTGCGTCAGCCCAGAGGCACAAAATACTGGCCTGCCTTTTCAGATTCCTGCAAGCCACCGCTGAGGCGGGCGCAGGGCCTCCTGCCTGGGGCCGGGGTGGTCACCTCCCCGGGACGGGAGCTGTGCTGCGGGAGCGTGTGCTTCCAGCACGGAAGGCTTTCCTTCTCCTGCTGCCCCGGAGCTCGCCGACACACGGACTTTCTATTCCTTTCATGCTTTCAGACTTGCCCTTAACCTTGTTCTTCTTCTCCTGGAGTTTTCTTCCTCTTGGTTCTCCACTCTCCCTGACCCACCTGAGTGCTGCCCTTGTTCTCAGAGGATGACCCGGGTCGTTTCGGTCTCCTGCCGATCCATAAAACGCGCCTTTTCTGTCTGCTCTCCTGCAGACTGTGCTTAGAGAATTGCTGGCGAAATCGGTAACGTCACCCGTCTGCTCATGCAGAAAATCCCGAGTTTTTCCCTGCTATCGGGCCTTTTGGTGTTTGCTTCTCCGGTTGTGACAGCTGCCCTAGGAAAGGGGATGTGTGATTTCCCAAGGAGTGGTGAGATGCTGCTGTTTTACAGCGACAACTTAAAAGCTGCGGGGAGCAAAGCAGGTACCACTTCTGCTTCGCTGTCCCCGGCCCCTCGTGATGTTTTCAGCCCCTGCGATGCTTTCAGCCCCGGGGAAATCCGCTGAAAATGTGGAAGTGTGGCAGCAGGGAGGCTGTAAAACAGACCCCGAAATCTGGGCAAGAGAAGCAATTTGTAAAAGCTCGTCTTTTTCTAATTAAAAAAAAACCCAACAACTAAATCGAATGAAACTTTTGCGTACATCCCTTCTTGCAGAAATACGTCAGAGTTTCCTTGGTGCCTGTGTTTTTGCTGTAAGTTACAAGCTCTTGCTCTGGGTGGATTTATATCTTACAAATCACACCGTCGGCTCGGAGCTGGTGTTCAAGAGCTGGGCACAGGCTGGAGTCATTTCATGGTGACAGACAATAGGTGTTGAGCAGCCTCTCAGCTTCATTTCAGTGTTTGGAACCAGGTTCCCACCTCTGAGGTACTCAACATTTAGGATGATTAATTGAACAATCTTGTTTCAGTTCTTCTCGGGGTCTGATGGTAGGTGTGGCAGGAGCTTCTCCAGCAGTTTAGTTTCCTTGTACTTGTTCCCACTTGGCTCCTGGACTGCGTCCGTCTAAATCGCTTGTTGTCAGGGTGTCTTCAGTTGCTCGCTACATTTTTCTTTCCTTTTGGTGTCCAGATTAATGCTCGCCTGGGGATCCTGTGTGCTTCCATTGTTGTTAAGTGCCTGAATGGTAATATATTAGTCTTCATTTAAAACCTTACCTCGGAAATGTTCAACAGCACCCAAAAAAAAAGCCCATGGGCTTTTGTTCTTTCTAATGAAGTTGGGAGAAATGCAATGAAAATAATCTCTTGCACTTTGCATAAAAGAACTCCATTAATTTACCAGCTTCGCCTTTAGCTTCTCTGCTCCTTGCAGCTTTTGGCTGGCAGCTTCCTCGGTGTCAGGTTCCCTCCGCTCTGCTCCCTCCCAGGGCTCAGTTTTGTAAAACTTTTGGCTGCAAAAGCATGTCGATACCGGCGGAGCGGCTCACGGGTTGCTGCTAGGACGGCCCTTCGAGCGCCAAGAGAACTTGAACCATTTCCTCGAAGACCGTCAGAACCAGGAGGACCTGCGTGGTCCCTGGGCTTGGTCCAAGTAGCCTGAGCCTAGGACTGGGTTTGGTGTCTGAAAAGACTTGGCATCCGAGTCAGGTTTGTCCCAGGTGCCTCCGGCGAGCATCGTTAGGTGGGGGGGTTGATTAGAGATCCACCGTTGGGCAGGAGGACCTGGTGGTGGGGTCATCTCAACGATGGCGGAGTCATCGGCTTTGCGCAGAGCGGCAGCGCGCTTTCCCTGTAAGTAACTCTGATGGTATCTCCGCGTCGGGAGCCGCTGGCGCGTTGCTGGCTGGTTCGCACACCAAGAGCTCTTTGTGCAGATGCGTATTTGCACGTGGGTGTCTTTTCCCACCCAGGCCTGGAGAGCTCTGGGAGCCTCCCAGGCAGGGTGTTGCAGGGCAAAATAAAATGCCTGATTTTTGGAGCCCCAAGCACGGCGGTCTTGGCAGATATTGTAGGTTTATGCGTCCCTTTTCCCTTATCCTGTTCCTGGCCAGAGTGGGAATTTGGCTGCGGCTGGCACGCGGGGCCAGGAACAGCTGCCCGGGTAAGCGAGACGGCGAGGACGAGCAGGGGTGCTATCCGATGCAGCGCTGCTTTGGGACGGGGATTAAGAGTGGAGAGGCGGGTGAGTCAGGATCCTCTCTGAATTCCCAGCAGCGATGTCTGTCTGTCCCTCCTGCCTCTCATCTCAGAGCGCTGGGCATTTAAAGGGATTGCTGGATGGGTTTCCAGCTGAGAAAAGACAGGCAGCTTCTGCTGCTGCTGGAGGTTTCTGACTCCCGCGTGAAGCTCTAAAATCAACTTTTTTTTTTAAAAAAAAAAGGCTTTTTAAAAGCCACCCCAGGTAGCTCTGGAGGGCTGCAGAGCGCGGTGTACCCGGTGCTGCCTGCTCCGTAGGAATGGAGGAGCGGTGGCAAGGGTAGAGGGTAAATGAGCTCTCCCGTCTGGCTTTCCTCCCTTTCATTTGAATTCACACTGTGACTGTTTAAAGCTGCTTCATAGTCATAAGCAGATGTAAATAACCCTCTGAAGCTGGCTTTATCCCAGCGAAGAGTTTCGGTTGTCTCCCGTGGTAGCTTGGGGGTCATCATCTCCTGGGTGGAAGGAAACCTGGGTGTTTTGTCCCGATGCTGTGGTGCCACGCACCCCCCTGCCACGTGCTCATGTAAATACGTGCTGTGGCGTCTCAATGTTCTTGACATCCTTGCCTTCATTTCCATACTTTTATTTCCAGAGGACTGGAAGATCACGGGAACAAAGAGGCTAGCAGAGAAGTAAGCAAAAGGATTCCTCTTGGGTGTCCCCTCTTAGTGACGCTGGTGTGAAAGCAGCTCTCAGATGCTCTGCACGGTGTGACGTTCCCTGAAGCAGCTCTCCTTGCTGGAGCTGACCGTGCCTGGTTGTGCACCGACAGGGACCTTTTCTGCTACTGTTGGTGCGATTCTGTGCCAATAGTGCGGTGCAGGATAAAGCCCAAAGCATGTGGTGAGCACATGGTTGACTCTACGTGGCTTAAAAGCTTCGGTAGCTTTGCGAGAGCAGCTCAGCTGTGCTGCAGAAGTGCTGTATTTGACCAGGGACTGGGTTTTGGGTGCAGCTCCCGGGTCTGTCAGCCTGGTCCCTGAGATGAGCCATCTGTGTCACTGGTGTGATGGGTTAGCAGCGATGAGTCCGTTTGCAGCCGATTCTTCTGGCTCTGCTCATGGCCTGGATGCGTGCTTGGGTGGCCCTGCTGTGTGTGACATCCCCTGGGATGGGAGGTGGAGGCTTTTCTTCTGGCCATCGGCAAAATGAGCAAATCTCATCCTGGAAAACTGCTGTCGAGGGAAGAGAAGGCAAAAAACGGGTGGCAGATTGGAACCGGCTGCAGGGGACGCTGTATTTGCCAGGGTCCTGCGGTCTCCTGCCCAGCTGCAGCAGAGCTCCTGCCCAGGCTCTGCTCCGGCGAGATGGCGGCAGAGGAAGAGTTTGGTGTTCCCTTCGGTCGGGGTTGTGCCCTGCCTGTAGGAAAGCACAGAGCAAGATCTTAATTAAAGCAACAGTGAAGAAGCAGGAGTGTCCTGGGAGGCAAATGGAGAAGCCTTTCGAGTGTTGCGGTCTCTATTTAGTTCCCACGTGTCTGAAAGCTTTTCACAAATGTGTGGTTCAGAGATGGGGTTAAGATCCAGGATTTCTGCGGCGGCTCAGCGTTGCCTTAATCGAGGAGTTTCCAAACCTTTTTGTGCTGAAGGCTACGTGGAAAGGTGTCTTGTGGGACATCCCTCCTCCCCAGCCTGCAGAAGTCAAAAAGCTCTGCCAGGAGAGCACTCGGCACACCGCGCGGGTGCGAAGGAGCCGGAGGAGCCTGCACAGTGTGAATGCCATTAATCTGGATGCGAGACCTCAGAGAGCAGCTCATCAGCTGTGCTGCAAACGAAAAGTGCTGTATAAATTGCTGACTCGCAAATTAACCCCGTGATACTCCTGCGCAGCAGCTGAGCCGGAGGCAGCGTTGGCTCGCGGGGCTGCCCTGGGGCTGCTGCTCGTGGTGCAGAGCTGAAGCTTGCAGGTGGCGAGGAGCAGACCCGGGTGGTCCGCCTGGATTGGGAAACTTTCATGGTTTTTATAAAATGGGGATCGCTGCTGTGTGCTGCGAAAGCTCCCTGGGGCGGGAGGCGGCTGCATGGTGCTGCAGCGTCTTATGAAGGATGCTCACCATCCTCAAAGCGCTCGTGGTGGTTGCTTGGCACCATTTTTGATTCCCTACAAAAATGAAGGGTTTAACGTATTTCTGTAGTGGCAAAACTTGATGCCGTCGGGTTTCCAGGTGCAACACGCATAGTTCGGGCACACATGAGCAGCGCCTTGCCCGGGTCACCGGCTATGTGCCAGCAATGCCAGGGTGCTCGCCCTAAGAAGACCAGCGTGCCCTCAATATTAGCTGTTTGTCGCACTGAAGTGAGGGTCTGACTGATTGCTGGGTAATTAAAAGCCTTCAGGACCGGTCCGTGCCTGGTGTTAGAAAGTCCGCACGAGCACGGAGCATTTGCACGGCTCATGGGAGGATGTGAATGGTTTAATATCACTCAGGCAATTATTTGGATGGTGGTTGTGCTCAGCGGCTGAGCAGAGGGCCAGGATCCTGGCGTGCCTGCTGCTGCATCCATGCTCAAAGAGATCGTCCTGGGAGTTTGCTGTGGCTCGTCTCACCGATGCGTGTCCCTCCCCAGGGGTCCTGGTCGGCGTGGTCCTGCGCTACGGCATCCACGTCCCCAGCGACGTCAACAACGTGACGCTGAGCTGCCAAGTGCAGACCAGTCCCGCCACACTGCTGGTGAACGTCAGCGGGAAGTACTACGAGTACACCCTGAAGGGGGAAATCAGCGCCCAGGAGCTCAATAACGTCCAGGATAACGAGATGCTGAGAAAGGTAAGGGAGTCGGCGACTGGAGAGGTGAGCGATGCTCCCCACTCCCTCCGTGGGGATGGGTCCTGTATCTGCTTGATGAAGTGATTTATTTTTTTTTTTAACTTCAGTCAGATTGTGATCAGCTATAAATCATAAGTTGAACACAATGTAATGAAACTCTAGTTTCAGCTGATCTTACTTTAAGCTGTTCAGACTCTGAGCTGTGTCTCCCAAAGATCCCACGCGCATCCTCAGCGTTCACCCAACAGCATTTCATCTGGCAGGAGTACAGGGCTTCCTCCATGTATTTTAGATGACATTCTTATTTGTGTTTTGTCTTGCAAAGTCTTAACAAACCATTTTATTTTTGTTTTGTTTGTTTGTTTTTTTCTTAACAGGTGACTTTTGATCCTGAAGTATTTTTCAACATTTTGCTTCCTCCAATTATATTTTATGCAGGCTACAGCTTGAAAAGGGTACGTGCCTTTACAGCGTCTACATTTCTAGTTCCTCTGCCTCCAGAGCATTTTTAATACTTGCGAGTGCTTTAATGCTGGCTCAGCAGGCCGAGGCTGCGGAGCTGGGTATGGTTTTCCCAGGCAGATGCAGGATTGTAGGTAGCAGGGCTGAGAGTGCCCCAGTCAGCCTCGTCCGTCCCTCGTCCCTCTGCTCCGGGAAGGGTCAGCGACTTCAACCATTTCCAGCACGGGTTCGCGCAGGGGTTTTTGAGGTCGGCTGGGCCATTTCAGCCATCCCTACTTTCAAAACACGTAGGAGGGTGGGAAGGTTTTCGAAAGCAGCAGCTCTCTGAAATGCTGATTTGGAAGGAGAGGAAAATGATCCTGTTTAGCTTGCGGGAGAAGGAAGGAGGAATGCTGCAGGGTTAGGAAATCGGTTCCCAGGACTCGGAACAGCACCTTATTAAATACACGGGTACCAGAAAATGGCACGTTCATGTTTATTAATGCTGCGTTAACATCTGCTGGTCTGGTGGCGTACACCGTTGTGCTGGGCATCATTCTGCTGTGCTCGTCCAGCTCGTGGTGTTTGAGCTAAGTGCAAGCTGCTACGGACATCGCATGGGTGCCTGTGCAGGCTTGAAATACATTGTTAGCAAAATATAATTCAGTTTTTCTTTTTTTTCCTCCTCCTTCTAGAGACACTTCTTCAGAAACTTGGGATCCATCCTAGCATACGCTTTTCTGGGCACTGCAATTTCCTGCCTGGTGATCGGGTGAGTGGTTGGAGCTGGTCTGCTTCTTCCGCGGGGGTTTGAGCTGTGCTCGGCGGCAGGGCTCTGAGCCTGGATCTGCAGCTGCTAATCCCAGCCCTGAAAGATCACGCAGGCTCTCCGCTACAGCTCAGCAGCGGCAAATACTACTATTTACTGTCCAAACTTTTGCCGTGTGGACGGGGTGATTGCCGTCTAATTGCAGAGTGCTTTCTCAGCATCCCATGCAGAATAGTTATATCCACGGCAAGGAAAATTTCACGCTTCTCTGAAGATTGTCTTGAAAAAACGGGCAGTAACTTCAAGCTACTGAAAGCACAGCCCTAACAAGCGTGAGACCGAGGAGGGGCAGGATCCCGAACGCCTGTCCTGTCCTTACTTGCTGGAAGCAGGTGCCTAGGGAGCACAGATGGTGTTTCAGATATTTATCCCCGTGCGCAGAGGGAGCTGGATGATTCCTACTCTGAATAGTAACACGCAGGCTGGCGCAGGGTATTTTCCACTGGAGAGCCCGGTGGATTCAAGCAAACTCAGCATCTGCATTATCTGTTCCTCACTGAAATTTTTGGCCGTTTCAAAGTCAGGCCAAGGTCATCCCACTGAAACATGTTAATGTGAAAGGCTGCAAAATGATCGCGAGACCCCACGAGCCTGGCTGCTGCTTTTCTTTAGTCACATTATGCTCCCGGAGGAGTTTCGGTCCTGGTTCCTCACTGGTGCCCTGTTTGCGGTCCGGTGCGGCGGGTGCTTTGGTGTGCGTGGTCCGGCACTCGCCCCCGAGACCATGGCCCTGGGGTTTCACCAGGCTCAGCTCATCCAGTATGGCTCTTCAGTGCTCCGACGTTGGGATAACTGTAGGGGTTAATCAGGCAAATTCAGGGGAATCGAGCCCATTTGAATGTCGTTTTCATTTACTGCAGAGATGAGTAACTGCCTCTTCTAATCACCAGCTCTGTCGTCTACGGCTGCGTGGCGCTGATGAAAGTCACTGGGCAGCTCGGGGGAGACTTCTACTTCACTGACTGCCTCCTGTTCGGTGCCATCGTATCGGCTACTGACCCAGGTACATTAGATAGTTATTTCCCCTCTCATTTTACCTATTTGATCTGTTTTGAGTTGTGGTGAACAGGGGAGGAAAGTCTGAACCCTGTGGAAGTTCCCTCTTTCTGAATTTTGGCGTTTATTTGCAACATTCCTAGAGGTCAAATTTGTCTCCATGCCTTCTTATTTCCTTCCAGTTATGTGTAATATACCTTCCAAACCTCCGCTTCCCAAATCCTTGTTTGCAGTGAAGGCCTAACAGTCTCTCTCTTGACCTTGCTGGGTTTTGGGACAGGTCCACTGTGTCTCTGCCATCCTGTGCCCACGGCTGATGCAGAACAAGATGCGGAATGCGGGGAGGGTTCAGTCCATAGTTTTGGTTAGTTTAGCTGATTTCCTTCTGCTTCCCTGTGGGTGGGATTTTGGAAGGTGCTAAATCTGATTGAAAGTTGAGCTTAACGAGCAGTACTGAGGACAGTAGCGACAGGTTGGTCTGCTGAAGCACTTTGCTAATCAGAACTGTGGAAAACATGCCTTGTCCAACTGAATTGCACTTCATTCACGATTACTTTTTACACAGTAGCTGTTTATTTGCTTGTTACAGCTTCACCTAAAAATACAGGACCAGAAAGGCCTCTCTGTCCTCCTGCTCTTTGCTGAACAGGGCTTGAATTTCTTCCTTTGCAGCCTGGCTGCCACGTTTGAGAGCAGCGTGGTGGGACTGGGGGTTGGCAGCAATGCCCCCCTCCTCGACATTACGGTAGCTTTGAGGGATCTTTTTAAATGCAGATATTGGTCAGTTTTGCATGGAAGGGAGAGATTGCACGCCTGGATAAGCCAAGTCTTCCGCCCTTTTGAAACAAATGCCAGTGGCTGTCGTTTCCAGATGAACTGGGATTTTTACCTGCTCATCTTAACGATGAATCATGTCTGTTTTCAAAGGCAAAATGAAGAGCGTTGTACGTATATGCATATATGCAAGAATAACGCTGCAGAACACAACCTGCAGCGTAACGTGGCAGTAGCCACATCTGTCTGCCAGGTGGGGATGCGAGATGTGCACTCCCCATGAGTTTTTAATAATTTATTTTTTTATGTTTCCCTAAGAATTGCCAGGTATTGGTGTGGCTACTACTGCTGATATTTTTATTTAAAAAAACCCCAACCTTAAAAAATAAGGCAAAATGATTTTCTAGCTTCTCCAAACGCGTCTTGAGGGGGCCTGCGGTCAGGCCAGTGGTTCCTTTAGCAGGGAGCTGTTGCCATGTGGCTGCGAGGTCGAGCGTCCTCCCCGTAACTTAGCCGGGGTGTCGACATCGAGAGGGGGGCACGTTCGCAAAGCGGGGAGCACCTCGCAGATGCGATGGCGGTGCGGTAGATCTGATGGTGGATGGGCAGAGGCCAGGCAAGGACCGCAGGTAGAAATCATGCTTAGAAATGCTGTAGATGAGTTGTCAGCATCGCCTCCCTTCTTCAGGCTTCAAAATAGGAACAAGAAGACTTCACAGGTAAAAACGGAGCATTTTCCTGTGCGTAAATGGGTTAAACCCCCTTCAGTGTGCACAGGCGAGTCCCTGCGTGCTGTTTTAAAGGACTTTCACGGAAGTTGATTGGAATTAGCTCAGCCCTCCGCAGCAGCCTGAGCTGTGCACGATGCACCATGTGTTACATCTCGCTTGCTTTAGATGTTGTGATGTTTTCACAAGGCTGATATGCAAATCCTGCTGTGTTCTCATTATCTGCTTGGAGCCGCTGATCGTGGAAGGGCTTGAGGGTACTCCCATCCATGCCATGGGACCGTGAATCACAAGAAACCCCCATATGGGGTTTGAGCCGATGCCTGGCTTTTTCCAGTTAGGTCTGAAATGTTAACACTGGCACTTCCAGTGTGTCAACCTGTGTTGAATCCAAGGATTTCTCTCAGAGTATTGGGGATGGAAGGAAAAGACAGCCATCATCCTGGACAAGCCTGCATCCTCCTGGCCTTCTGCAGGTGGAGGAAGGTTCTCCCTGATGCTCCAGGCTAACAGCATCCCAAAAGCTGGGTGGCTCGTGTCAGTGTGGTACTGTGGTCCAGCCCACGAGCTCGGACCCTCAGGAAGCTCAGAGCAGAGCTCATGTCTGCCCATGAAAGACTCAATAGACCTAATGCCCAGGATGTGTTTTAGTAAAAGGAGGAGGAGGGAAGTGATAAAGCAAATCCAAATCTGCAAGGGCAGAAGGAAGACTATCAAAGTGAGCACGGGGGGTGGCTGGCACCATCGCAGCAGAGTGGCACAGACATATAGGAAGGCAGCTTTCTAAAAAGGGGCGTTTTGTCTTTGATTACACCAAAATAACGGCACCTTTTTGAATGTCTCTCTATTTTTCTATTTGTCAGTGACTGTTCTTGCCATATTCCATGAACTCCAGGTTGATGTTGAGCTGTATGCCCTTCTCTTTGGCGAAAGCGTCCTCAATGATGCCGTTGCCATAGTGCTGTCTTCGTAAGTGTGTTCTGTTTTTATTTTTAATTGTTATGTATGTTACATGTCAGGCGTTGGGGGGAGCCACTCAGCCTTGCTCCTGTAAAATAGGAGCATCAGTGTTTGCAAGAGCAGATTTCCATATTAAGTGTCCCCAAAAGCTTAGTGACCTTCTAATGCATGTCCTCATTGCAGACCGCAGCCTAGGATTGCGGGTTGTCCTTGCAACTTCCCCCTGCATGATGGAGAGTTTTGTTTTGCTTTTATGGCCGGTTCACCCAGCCAGAAGAAAGTTTTTTATGTCCCTCAGAAATGGGAAAAGCATCGTGTTTGCTTTTCAGCCGCAGGATCGCGCTGAAACCCCTTGCTGATGGCTTTGCTCCTACCTGTCTTCCTTCCCATCCACAAATACCTGCTTTTGTTTAGGTGGAAATAGTTGGTAAAAGAGCTGTTTCCTTTCTCTCCCCACTTTCTGCGCATCAAGAAGATGGTATTTCTTACAGCCAGAGTTAATACCCTGGACTGAACACATGGGAAGCTTGCTGGCTTTCTAAAGAATGTTTTATATTCTTTAATATTTTATGTCCTCTGCATGTAGGACGTATTTTATCTGCGTTTTCACTGTGTTGTCATCACGGGAATTTGTTTGGAGATATATAATATCTGCAATGGTGACAGGTTAACTTATAGCTAAGACTAATGCAGAAAATATTTCTGGAATACTTGTCACTCCGGCGTGCTGGTTGCGTGGGTTTTACTGAGGTGGAGGCAGCAAGTAGCATATTGTGAGCTGCGTATTGCCACCCGCCTGAGTTGTATTTACTGAATTGAATGTTTCTGTTGAGGTTTCTGGAGCTGTTTGTGTTGCTCGCTCTGGCTTTTATGCTGGATGTGTCACCGCTGGTGCGAGAGTAAATGCTGCACAGGCAGGTCGTGTTTAAGAAGCGATCACGAGTGGGGAGGAGACAGGGTCTTCCAGCCTCTGCTGGGCGGCTCTGGGTGGGAGTGGATGGGTTCAGCGTCAGAGTAATGACGTTTGCGGTGGATCTCCGCGCACGCGGGTGACTGCACCGCGCGCGGTGGTTTGCCTCTTGCGCTCTTTCAGTACCAGCTTCGTAGCTGTTGCTCTGGTCTCTTGCCTTCCTCTTTCCACAGGCTGAATTCAATCCGCCCCCCTTCCCCCAAAAAAGATAATTTGCACCAAAACAGCAGCTCCGAGCTGCAGTCAGCAGTTATTTTGCCACAAGGCTTTTGTGCAGCATGCTGACTTCTCAAGGGCTTCTCAGCGGTTAACCCGTACCCGTTTTAAGGCTTGCTGTGGTCTTTGTCTTCACGGTCACCGTAAGCGGTGCACGGCAGCCCTGGTCAGCACGGCGGGTATCGGTCGGTGCAGGTATCTCAGGGGCAGCCTCGAGTCACCTGGGCACAACCACGTCTTGGGTGCAAGGAGGAGGTGAGGGCCTCCTGCTCCAGGGAGGGAGCTCCTCTGAGAGCAGTCCAGGGCTCCTATTCATGGTTCCCCTTTTTTAAATTTAGTTTGGCGTTTGCCTGTTTCACAGCAGAGACATAAGTGGGGGAACTGCCTGGGGACGGTTCTGCTCCCACAAGCTGAAGACCTGCTTCCCAGTTAGGAGATGCAGGGGTGAGCTGGGAAGATGGGGAATTGGGTGGTTTCTGCGGTGATGGAGGAGCTGCTGCCTGGGTGACAGCTGGGTGCTGCCTCGTCCCAAGGGGCGAAGAGGGGCTCCAGCCACGGCCGGCCGAGTGCGTGGGTTCGGTGATTGCCCTGAGAAACGCCATCGGCTCCTCGCACGTGGTGGAAGCGAGCGCTGTGGGCACCGTCCCCGCGCCGCGGGAGGACGAGGAGCCGGGGGCTGGTGCTACCCCGGGCTGGGACCCCTCCACGGCTCCGGCCAGGAGCTCGGCGCCCTTCGAGGCTCCTTTCCTCCCTGCTTTCAGTCCTGGACAAATGTCCAGTCCCATGCTTGGGGAGCAGAATCCGTGCCTTTCTGCTCCTGCCTTGGGCTATCCTGGCCTGGCTTAGCAGCAGGGAACCGGTTGCGGCATGAAGAGGAATTGAACCCAGAACTGAAAGCCGGTGGGCAGCGAGGTGCCGGGGCTGCGGTTCTGAGCAGGGGGGTAAATACAGCAGCAGGATCTCTACCTGCTTCTTCCGAAGGGAGCTTTCACAGGGGCTAAATGCCACAGGGAGCCCCGTGGGCAGGGACGGGGGAAATAAAGCACACAAAGGGCAGCTGCCAATAATGTCCTATAGCGATGCAAAAAGCAAAACCAGAAGAAAAACTGTAATGGGTTAAACCACAAAACCGATGTCCCAAACGGTTATGGAGGGGAAACGAAACCAGTCTGGATTTAAAAAAAAAAAAAAACCCAACGAAACCCCAAGCTCGTATTCTGTGCTCGTATTCTGATACGAGCACATTGGTGAATGGGAAGTAGAGGATGGGATTGACGAAAGAAATTAAATCACAGGGACAAATCTGCAGCTTGCAGTGTAAAAGACAATGCGAAAAAGAGAAATGTATTAAAAGCAGGGAAGTTGAGCAAGGGAGGTGACCTGTGACATGTTGGAAAGGGGAGGATTGTCATTCCTGTTGCAGACAAATGTTGGTGTGTCGTTAGGGGAGAAAGCTGCAGGATGTGTGCACCAGGCAGTAATTTTCCGTTCCAGCATAACTCAGCAGGTTAAACAGCAACTGTTTAAAGTTCACATCCAAAAGTTTGAACAGAGCCAGCTGAGGGATTGCTAACTAGGAAGTTAATGTTTTCGGTCAGTTTACATCGAAGAAAGCAGTGTAAGAAGTTGATATTAAAACGGGATTTAGGAGACGGATAGGGGACCCCTGTATCCCAGCCTTTCCAAGTAAATCAGCGGAATGGCTGATGCAAGGCTCAAGACTTAGGAGGGAGCAGATTCAGAGGCAGGATCAGCGCGGCAGACCTCTGCCATCTCATCACAAAGCTCTGTTGAAGTTTGGTGGATGAAGGTAATAGTGTTGCTGTAGGGAACCGGCACTGTTCCGTTCGCCTTGCTACCCTGCAATATTTCACTTCGGAACTCGGAGCAGTGCAAAATCAATGTAGTGCACGTTAAATGCCGTAAAATGGCATAACTTACAGTTCTCCAGGGGATATTCACATCAGCCGCCTCTGTGGAGTCGATGGGGAAATGGAGGCTTCTCACTTGAATGCTTTGTGGTCCCAGAGTGCCTGACTTTATAGAGAGCTGATGCCAAACCCCCCAAAATACCATCATAAATGACGGACTGTCACCGACCAAACATATTTGCAGGAGACCATGCGAGAGACGGGCTTTGGTCTGATGCTTTCTCATGCCCAGAAGGAGCAAATGCAGATCCTTGCCTAGGAGGGGTGGCTGAGCTGCAGAAAGCCGGCCGGGAGCAAAGGGGATCCCGAAGTCCCCAGGACAGGGCGAGCGCGCTGCTGCTGCGTGCTGTGAGCGCGGGGGATTGCAGTGTGGGACTCGGGTTTTGTCTCCCTGATTTCTCAGGCTCGGTGTTTGCAGCGGTCGTAGCACTTTGCAAAGCTCACGTAGCACCGTGGAGGTGCCTCTCCCTCCAGACTAAGGAGCGTTTTGTTCTTGTGTGTGCTTTTCCTCCCTCTTTCAGTTCAATTGTTGCGTACCAGCCGGCGGGCGACAACAGCCACACGTTTGATGTCACAGCGATGTTCAAGTCCATCGGGATCTTCCTGGGGATATTCAGTGGATCTTTTGCAATGGGAGCAGCTACTGGAGTTGTGACAGCTTTAATATCCTTTTTGTTGTTTTTTTTTCCCAAGTGTTTGCATAACAGCTTCTTTTTTTGCTGTGCTGCATCTCACCCAGATGCAGTGTTTCATGATTTTTTTGTTTAAATTAATGAAAGGCAGTGCCATAGCCTTTTTAGGGGCAGGCCGTGTAGCGTTGCTGTGATACACAACTGGATTTGATATGCTCTTAGCCTACTGTTTCTCTCCAAATTGTCCTTAACCATCTGCAACGTCACCAAGTTCACCAAACTTCGGGAGTTCCCCTTGCTGGAGACCGGCTTGTTCTTCTTGATGTCCTGGAGCACGTTCCTGCTGGCCGAAGCGTGCGGCTTTACAGGCAAGCTCCAGCACAGCCCTGCCTCTGGGACAGAGAGCTGCAGGGATGATGGGGCTATTGAGTTTTGCTTCTCCCAGTATCGATTGCAGCCAGGGCTCTCCCTCTGCTTTCAGAAGTTTAATTATTCTGGGTTCTGGGGTTATTGCATGAAGTCCCCTACAGTATTGGGGTGCAGCTCAGCTCCCTTTTCATGACCAGGAGTCTGACGTGATGCTCTGCTCCCCAGGTGTGGTGGCCGTACTCTTCTGCGGGATCACGCAGGCCCATTATACCTATAACAACTTATCTACAGAGTCCCAACACAGAACTAAGCAGGTGAGAGCTCCTCAGCCCCCTTCAGCCCCTCTGAATTTCAAGTTCAATATTTTTTCCTTCCCTCTAGCCCAAATTAGGTGCATCTGTCTTTCTACAGATGGATTTTACTGGGGTTGCTTCTGCAGAAGTATTTATTGCATGATGGATGGGCTAACATGTTTTTCTTGTTAAATCTATGTTACATCTAACTCGCTTTTAATTTGTTTTTCTCTTTCAGTTGTTTGAGCTTCTGAATTTCTTGGCAGAAAACTTCATCTTCTCCTACATGGGACTTGCACTGTTCACCTTCCAGAACCACGTCTTTAACCCTACCTTTGTGGTGGGGGCTTTCGTATCCTTTGGAGCCCGTTCTGTAAGACAAAAAAAGAAAGGGAGAGATGCCTCATTCCCAATTTGTGTTTTTCATTCAAATATGTGGGTTTTTTTTAGTCAGTCTAGCTTTATTTTTAAAAGGGGATTTCTCCCATGTAGTGGTGCCTTTGCTGGTTATTTTAAGATGATGGAGATTCTTTTCCCAGCTTTCCTGTTTTTTTTTCTTCCCTGTCTTGTCTGCTTTCGTGGGCATTCGAATCGGGTGCTGCAGGGGCTCAGTATTTGATGTGAACGTGGTGCTGAAGCACCGGGCTTCATCACGTGGCAGCGTGGCACCAGGCGTCGCTTTGCAAATGGGGACTGCTTGGTGTAGCCGTTCATTTCCTCTTTTCTCTGCTATTCCGTTTGGTCGACCCTGAAAAAAGCTTGCTTTTTTTCCATCAAGTAGCACAGTTAAAGCTACAGTAGATGCCTCTGAATGATGTAATGAGAAAGGATTTCCCCTTCTGCAGGCTGATGCTAATGGAAGCAAGCTCTCGGCCCTGGTATGTCCCAGAAAAACAAGGATTTTGAAGGAATTTTTTTCATATCACAGAATTATTTCCAGCCTTTGCCTGCGCTGAAGCAGGTTTATACTGACAAATAAAACGTTGTTATCTTTGCCAGTGCTGGCGCATGGGTTTGCAGCGGGGGCTGCTAGATTTCCCCAATGAGCTTTTGCAGGGCTGCGGTGGGGTAAAGGGAGCGAAAAGCAGGGAATTGCCGTTTGGGTGGTGAGGTTGAAATTTCGTGCTGTGCCTCTTCAGTAGGAACTGGCTAACTGGCTGATGAAATAGCTCATTCATGAGAGAGATCATGAAATACGTCTCTTATGCAAATTCATGATGTTGAGGAAAGAACATAAAAGCTGGAAGCATTTTCCATATTATTCAAGACTGCACTGAATACTGGCTCCAGGATTATTTTTGCCATCTGGGTGCTGTATTAAAAGACAGCTTCAAAGATAAAAAGCAATATGAAGGGGCTGGTGATTCTTGTATCTCGCAGGCTATGAAAACAGAAAGAGTATTAGGTGTTTTTTTTTTTCCTTCTCAACTGCTGCTGCTTTCATTTTGCTGAATAATCTTTGGGAATGGGACTTGGCTTAAAGCTTCAAACCCAGCTGTGAAGTGTGGCATGCCAGGGAATGTCAGAGGGGTTGCGGTAGCTGTGATAACTTGAGCTTAGCAGAAGACAAATAATTCTTGGGGTGGAAAACGGACCTGGCAGGGGAGAGCAGATGGTGGGAAATGGTGGGTTTTCTCTCCTCTCGCTCATCTAACCTGCCCGCTCATCATTTCCCTTGTTCATTTGTGCTTGTCTCTGTATGATATTCCTGAATTCAGTGTGTCCTTTGCTTCGGTGAGGCAGTAGCATGCTCTTCCCACGCTGCTGTAGCACTCAGAGCGGGGTTATTATCTTTGCATCCAGAGGACCGGCGTTTCTGAGGCTCCCCAGCATTTCCATCTGGCTCTGTGCAGAGGTGGGATGCGATGGGAGACACGGGAGGAGCAATTTCCTTAACGTGTGCAAATACAGCTTGCTATCTTCCTAGGAAGAGCTGCCAATATTTACCCACTGTCATTTTTACTGAATTTGGGGAGAAGAAATAAGATCGGGACAAATTTACAGCATATGATGATGTTTGCTGGTACGTTATCGCATCCTTGCCTCCGACCGCGTGGCCCATCTGCACTTCCTTGCTCCCGAGCGCCTGGAAGTATTCCTTATTCAACTCTAAATCCCTTACGGGCAATGTCTGGAGGAGCAGCTGGGCAGGAGAGGGCTCCCTTAGGCTCGGTGGTGTGAATGCCTTGGTTTTGAGATGTAGGAATGAGCTCCTTCTGCCCTGCACTTGAGCGCGTGGTGCGGGGCGGGAGGAGGGTTTGCCTCTCTGGGCTGGGATAGAGTGATGATAGCCGAGGTTTCCACAGCGTATGCTGTGAAATCATCAGCGTTAAAGCACTGTGGTCTCCTCCGGCGGTGGATGTCCCGTCAGAGGGACAGGACCACACGTGGGGCACTGTGATCTAAATCCTGGGTGGGGAAGCCTGCGGCGGGGGTGGCCGCCTGTGCCGTGGGCTAACACAGCTCCGCCATCCCTTCCCCGCAGGGCTGCGAGGAGCCATGGCGTTTGCCTTGGCCATCCGTGACACGGCCACCTACGCCCGGCAGATGATGTTCAGCACGACGCTCCTCATCGTCTTCTTCACGGTGTGGGTTTTCGGCGGGGGCACCACGGCCATGCTGTCCTGCCTGAATATCCGGTGAGCGCGGCGCGCGTGGGGCTCTCCTGGCGCAGCACGTCCTCTCCCTCCTCCCACCTTACGTTAAGGTGCTCGGTTTTAAGAGACAAGAGGGAGATCGCGTCCTTCCCCCTGAACCACGGTGCCTGGCATTGCTTGTCCTAACCCTGTGCTCTTTTTCTCCTCCGCAGAGTCGGTGTGGACGCGGATCAGGAGAATGTGGTGAGTGCGGCGCCGCCGGGCAGCCGCTGTAGAGGAATTTGCGCTGTGCTTGTGGGTGCAGGGGTTACGTCGGTGACCCTGTGAATTCCCGTCTGTGCTCCGCTCCCTTCCAGCTGTGGGAGGGGTTTTAGCTCCTCTGGTGAAAGAGTTTGCAGTCAGTGGGAGTCATGGCTTTTCTCTGCTCTCTGTGGTTGTAATGAGGCTTGTTTTTATTCGGTTGGAAAGAAGGGCATAGAAGTAACGCTGGACTTTAGTCAGTCCACATTACTGCTGCAATAGATTCGGTCTCTCCCTTGCTGTGTGTGAAATAAATGCCAAAATGCGCATGACATGGAAGCTCTCTGCCTCATCCCAGCGTCCAGGGCAGTACAGAAATGCCATTTACTGACTCATTTTATGTAGCATCTTCTGTCCCACTTTTGCCCATGGGTACCCTCAACCTCTCTTTTGCCCCCACGTTTCCTGGGGGTAGTTATGTGACAGCCCAGGAACCACCAACTGCGCCGAGATAAACGCTGGAGCCCTGCGGCGTCGGGAATTTTCCTGCCTGGTAGCCCCGAGCTGTCTCGCTCGTGCATCTGCAGCCTGGTTGTGCTGTGGCTGTGGCTCTACTTGATTTCAGTGTGGGTTCTGCACCTTGGAGGTTCATTTTATTCAGAGCCATTTATCGGGCTGTTCACCTCCTGGAGAGAAAGTGTCAAAAGCTAAAGGCAGCCCAGAGCCCTAAATCCGAAAGCGAAATTTCTGTGAAATATGTAATTGTATTCACAGTCCCCTCCAAACAGTTTTATATTTTTTCTCTGACTAAAAGGAAGCCAGGAGCCCCCATAACACACAATTATTTGCATACAAAAATCTCAGGTGAGATTTGATGGAGGTTGGACCTGTCAGTCACTATTAAATGTGATGTCTGGATGCAGCCGCTGGCTCTGAGGCACTTTAAACCTTCGGGCCAGAAACTGGAAGGCTCTAGCAGAAAAATGGTCACTCTGTGCTTTGATACCACCTCCCTAAGGCTGTTGTGTGCCGCTAAATGCAGAGCGCGGTGCTGGAAGCACCTTCAGCCTGTTGTGTATGCTTGCTGCGACCCAAAAGTTTCTTCTGAAGAGGCAGTGGGAAGGTGTGTGTCTTCTTACGTCCCCCTGGGGATCACCCAGGGCCCCGTGGGGGCTCCGGGCCCTGATCCAGGTCATGGCACGTTGCCTTGGCACTGCTTAATGTTTTGCTCTCCCGCAGGGCGTCCCGGAGAGCGAGAGGAGGAGTACGAAGGCAGAAAGCGCCTGGCTCTTCCGCATGTGGTACAACTTCGATCACAAGTATCCTTTAATGGTGGCCGGCGCGCGGCGTGCCAAATCTCGTCTGCCCGAGCAACTCGGTTGACTCGGAGCGTGACTCGCTCCCCGCTTAGCAGAGGAGCCAGCGTTTGCTTTCCCGTCACACTGCTGGATTTTGATCTGCACCTCCTCGTGTCTGTGGCTGTGGAAATGACCGTTTGCACCCGCCGTTCACTGGGAATGCAGCGGTAGCTCAGTTCACAGCTGGGCTCTCCAAGGCTGGAAGCCCAGGGGTCCTCGATCCCAGCAGCAGGCGGGCAGGAAGGGCAGGGGGTCTTCTCATTTGTAGCCCTCTTGTGAGATCCGTGCCTCTCCTCTCTTGAAAATGCTTTGCCGTGAATTAGTGGAGGAGCGATTTGCCAGGCTGAGAGGCACAGGATGATGGGACAAGTGATGCTGCGAAGCCTTTTCATACCAGGACTGTGCCCTGGTCCGCTCGTGTCCCGCTGTGTTTGGTTGCATTCGCATTGCTCATCCCTATAATTTTGTGCTTCCAGGGACTTGTGTTTCTTTCCTTCCTGTGATTTCCACCGAGTCCCTCGCTGCTGCCTCTGCATCCCACCCCTCGACTTCGCCCCATTCCTCTTTCTTCCTTAACCCTCTCTGTAGCTATCTAAAGCCTCTGCTGACGCACAGCGGTCCTCCTCTGACGACCACGCTCCCGGGGTGCTGCGGGCCTGTTGCCCGGTGCCTGACGAGTCCTCAGGCGTACGAAGTGAGTCCATCCGTCCTTTCTGTTGCGGTGTCCGTGGAGCTTGACGTGTTTATGTTTCTGCGTAGCTTTTGGATGCTGCTCTGCAGCGTTGAGCTGGGAGCCTGGGTGGAGGTCAGATCCTGGGGCTGATGGATGAGCTAATTCCCGTGAGCATTTTGCTTTTCCAGCTGACTCTTTGGTCATGAAGGGACTTGTGGTGTGTTCATGGTGGTTCCTCAGTGATTGACTCAGTGAAGCTGTCATGGGGAAGCTGTCATGGGTGTACTTCCCCAGGCCCAGCTGGGAGGACACACAATTTCCCCATCCCCTGCTTTCTTCCAGCCTGTCAGGGCATTGCTGTGCCCAGGAGCCCCTTGCAGCGGCAGCTCGCCGTGGCAGGAGTTTTCTTGCCCTGCCCACAAAATATCAGCATCAAGTTCCCTGCACAAAGCCAAGATGGCTCTGATGGGTCGGCGATGCGATTCCTGTGGTCATGGGTGCTTTAGTCCAGTCAAAGCCACTCAAAACTGCATTCCCCATGTATCCGGCTATGGCATCAGAAAGAAGAGCCGAGAGCGCCCTTTTAGGCAGTCTGCAGAGTAGTTAATGTGTTGTGCGAGTCTCCTGGGCTTGGAGATGCGTGGTTATGGTCATGGTGCAGGAGAGTCTGTGATTTGGTGCCTCTATCTGCTCGTTCGCTGCCACCATGCGATTTCAAACATAGCTATTCAGGAAGACTTAAACAGCACTTTCCTCCCGTTTGTTGCCCAGAATCAAGAGCAGCTGAAGGACGATGACTCCGACCTCATTTTGAACGACGGGGACATCAGCCTGACCTACGGGGATTCCACCGTCAACACCGACTCCGTCGCATCCAGCGGCACGTCGCGGCGGTTCGTGGGAAACAGCTCTGAAGACGCGCTTGATCGGGAGCTTGCTTTTGGGGACCATGAACTCGTAATCCGGGGAACTCGCCTGGTCCTTCCCATGGACGATTCGGAGCCACCGTCAAATGTCCTGGATAGCGCAAGACATGGTCCGGCGTAAGGTTGCTCGGTTTAATTGACAGTAATATTTGCATATATGATCAAGAAATATGTACTACCTAAAGTCTAATGCATGTCTCAAAATGTCTAAGCTGTATAAATATTATTTATATGGTGTCAGAAGAATATAAATATTCTCTGCCAAGCACTTGTAAAGAACAAGCTGCAAATTTAAGTTAAAAACTGTGTTGACTGCACTGTGTAGGGTGGAACTGTTTTAGCGTAAGAGTCTTTTGCACACAGTGAGCTTCTTTAACGTGTGGTTTGACGAAGGGTTTAGTTCCCAGCGGGGTAAGTAAAGGAGCTGACTCCCTGTTCATCCTTTGAGCCTGGGAGAGGAGGGTAGGGAGGTGCTGGCGAGCAGTGGAAATCGCTTTCTATTCGGATGAGGATTGTTTTTTTTTTTTTTGTCTCTGATCTTTGGATAGTCACATTTGGAATATCAGCGAAAAATCTGCTCACAGACCCTCTTGCCGGGCAGCGGACGGTGATAAACTTGTTCGCTTTGTGGGAACCTGAGCTGGGACCTGGAGACTTTCTGCTTTTTAGTGACCCGCTGCCCAAGCCCTGCTGTAGCGGGCTAACGGCAGGCACCGGCCAAAGCCGATAGCGAGGACTGCGGGCGTCGGGCCGCTCGGCTGGGAGCAGGAGGGAGGGATGGTTTGTGTCTGTAGTCACGTCTAGGAGAAGGAGATGATCCCACAGAAACTACACCAGGCGTGCACAGATTTTAGGGCTGAGTCCATCTTTCAGTTGTGGCTCTAGCAGCTTTCTAGAACCAGCCATCAAATCCTCAATTGGCAACTAAATTTCACGTTTGGGAAGCGGCCGTGTCGTTGTGCGAGCGAATCCCTTCTCCTGCAGCCACGGGCGTAGCTGAGAAGCGCAGAGCTACCGCAGTTGCGCACGGGGCCGTGGAGCCCGGCCAAGCTCGAGCACAAGCTGTACGGCTACGGATTGACACGGTACCTCCGGACCTCTCCAGAGGTCTTGAGCATCTAGGTGGTACTGAAGGGGAGTTGTCCGTCCGTCCGTCCTCCTGTATAGTCACAAATCATTGCACTTTGTTTAATGACTCCTTAGCATGCTGTGGGTCTGTAATCCCCACCCAGTCTCTCTCGTGTCTCTTACCATTTAATGAGAAATGTTTGCGAGTTGATTTTTTTTTTTTTGTTGGTGTTCTTTTTTTAATTTTAATTTTAATTTTCCAAGGAAGAGCACAGAACAATTTGCGATTTCACACTAGTGTTAAAGGATTTATTCTGTAGTTATGGGAATGGCTAAAGATGCAGTGAAGTTGTTAACCCTGACATCCTTCTTTTTCTCCTGAACAGGGGGAATCACAGAAATTTACTGTATGTAATTTTATTGTCTATTTTAGCTGCAGTTTTGCTATACCTTTCAGGGTTACCGGTGCACTACAGGCCTGTTCTGGAGTTAACCCTCTTCAGAGGGCTTAAACAGAGGTGTTTAAAAAGAGAATACAAGAAAAAGAGCCGGCTGAGTCCAAGCATTCACAGCTCCCGTTAGCTTTCCTTGGAGCAAACTCTGCATCTCTCGGGACCTGACCCTGAGACCTCAGAGCAGTTTCCCCACCGCTGTTCTCCCCAGCGCCGCCTGAGAGTTGGAGGAGACAGGGAAACACTGAAATTTTGAGTGTGTATGTATAGTTGAGAAAATAAATTTAAACTTTTTTTTTTTTTTTTTCATTTTCTCAGGTCTAAATAACATTGCCTTAAATTTACGGATGTGAAACTAATTATTTTGGCAGTTTATCCCCAAGAAAATGCTTTCTTTTTCCTCCTGAACAAAATGTGTAAGTGTTGCCATAGGACTCCTCTAGAAGGGGGGTAACGCTCTGTTTATATTTAGATAAGGCATCTTCCTTGCACCGGTAAATGGCAGTCTCGCTGTTAACGTAGCTGTTGGATTAGCGCTAGCCTCTTTGTTTCCTGCTATGCAGGAATTCCATAAAGTGTGCATTTTATATGATGTCTGTAACTTAACTTCATGTGTTTAAGAAAAAAAAAAAACAAAAAAGGAAAAAAAAGTAGGTACCTGTTGACTTTAGGTTTACTGCATCACTTCTACATCCCGTTTTTTGTTTGTTTTGCCTTTTTGAAGAGGTATGAGAAATAACTACCTCTTGTTTTTTCCTGTTTGATCTGACTATGAATTCAATTTACAAAGCTGGCGCTGGTGCAGCCGGAGGCGCAGACCGGTTCTGCTCCCCCCGGAAGCCCGCGGTCGCATCGCCGGCCCCGCGCACCGGCGCAGCGTAAGGGCGGCGCAGGGCTCCCTCGCAGGCGATCCCCAGCTGAGGAGCAAATCTGCAGCCGAGCGCTGCGAGATGGCCACAGCGTGACGTTTTACCGTGGCCTTGGTAGCATTCCTCTCTTTCTCTGACCCTCAATAATTTATCCACTCTCTTTAAGCTTGCCAACACGTCACCATAAGCCTCAGCTTTTGGCACCAGTGACAGTTCAGTTAGTATATTAAAGAAAAAAAAAAGTTAACAAATGATGATTTTATGGGTTCCCTATGAACTCTTATGACCCATGCATAATATAACCAGGACTGTTTTGAATAGTCTTGAATGAATCTAAGCTGAAATTCAGGAGTGATTTAATAAATGACTCGGGTTCATCCTCAGCTGATTATTTTGTCCTGCTGCAGCAGAGAATACACGAGTGCCTGGTTTTCAGGTGCAGAGCCCTGATGGCTTCCGTGCTGCAGATGAAGTTAAGGGTACCTCGGAGAATCAGGCCCCGAGACCTTTTGCCAAATAGATAAGACAGCCCCGAGGAGGCAGTTTACAGCTCCCGCCAAGATTTAGAGAAGGTGCCCTCCTTCTGTAAATTGAATTTTCATGGTTTTTGCACATGAAAAAGCACTGTAGGTAAGGTTATGATTTGTACTAGTACTGTCGATTTGTGTGGTAATGGCATTAACTCCGTAGTTGTGGTGTTTGTGCAGCTGATCTGTGATAACTGATGATCACTATTGGACCTTCTGTTTACACTGACTAAATCCTTTACTGTTGCGTTGTACTGTGAAAGAAGGATTATGGGCCTATAAAAGATTTTTTTTTTCTGGAATTGTGTGTACCGTTTCATTAATTCACACGGAAATAAATCTGTAGCAAAGTGACCACGTGCTGCTTAACCTTCTCAGCCCAGTTTGCTCACGGCCTTTGGCCAAGGGGTAGGGCAGCAGCCATGGATGATGATGCTGAAGCCCGTGGGCCGGAGGGACCATCCTTCCTTGCAGGAGCAGGCGCTGGGGAGCGGAGAGATGCTGATGTCTGCTAAAAGCAGCTGCTAACAGCAAAACCCAGCTGGGGTAGCGCTGCTTGCTGAGACGCGTCCTGGGGCGGGGGGTGGACTTGCGACGGAGGCATCACCGTAGGGTGTTGGCAAAATTGAGGCTCCTGCGCTTTCGAGGGCTTTTATGTCCCGTGTTTTTGTTGAATTTGCAGTCGGGCTTGTGGCAGCTGCTCTGCTGTCCTTCGGAGATGACTCTGCCCTCCGTCTCCCGCCTGTACCCTTTTTTTGGTGCTATGTGCTGTCGGAGCAGCTGAAGGGGTTCGTTGTTCAAATGCTTTACAATCCTTCAATATAGAGGGCATCTTGGAAACTTCAGGAATCTGGTTCCGAGAGTTTTGATTCACAAAGGGCAAGCTTCACCTTTCGAACAGTATAAAAAATACATTCTTCGTAGCTCTGTATCGCTGTGGGAGGATAGCCCCTGACAACTAGTTAAACACACTCGTTTCCCATCCATAGCAGCGGCCAGCCCAGGGGATGTCTGTTCTGCTTTCTGCGGTCCTCGCGTAGGGCAGCGAGGCCTGAGCTCTCACGCTGGGCTTTGCCAAAGCATCGACTGCAGCTCACAAAAGTACCGTGAGTCTGCAAGCGAGAAGGGCTTGTAGCCCTGGTCATGGATGGCCTCTGCTACTGGAAGTCGCAGGAGCAGGACGGGAGACAACAGTGTTTATTTTCTTACTATGAAATGATGCTAATTCCACCATGCACTCTTGCACCTCAAAATCCTGACAATCCGAATAAACACTGCTAATCCCGCTCTACCCACGCCGTCCAGCCCAGGCTTGGGTCGTACTTGGGCACGTAACTAAAACAAACAAGGACTTAGTTTAGCAATTGAACAAATGCCTTTTGGCAGCTCTTTATCTTCGCAAACCCTCAAAAGAAATGCAGCACACCCCTAACAAATGAATTGTTTTGTTGAAATATGGTATGATTCAGGCTCTCGAGCTCACCATTGGTGAGGGCTATCTCCAGTGCCCATAACGTAGCCGGGACCAGCTGGCATGCATCCGCCCTCCCCGGTGCACGCGGCTGCGGGCTCGCTGTGCCGGGAGCCCGCATGTCGTTTCAGCCACGCAAAAAGATTTGGGATAGGTGCTGTGTAGAGGCACTGGAAGAAGGGATGAGGCAGATCCCTGCATAGTCTGGGGAGGGGGACTTGCACCGCAGGTGGGTGCGTAGAGCCGCCACTTGCTGAATAGTCCCCGTTTTATTAATTCAGTTCAATTTGAGCTGATTAGGGACAGCTTTCAGTCAAACTATCGTACCACCTGGCCACGTCCACGTGGGGCTCAGTAAAGCACTGGGAAGTGGGCCAACGCCAGATATCTACAGCCTCAAAACATCACAGGGCTGTTTTTAGAGCAATCCTGTATTCTCCTGCCCAAGGCACAGACAGGCCTGCGCACGTGGCTCTCCGTCTCCGTGTCATGCTGGGGAAGCCTTCATGTGAGGTAAAATTTAAAAAAAGCAAGCTTTTGATGCTTTTTCCTTATCTCATCGTGGCCTGCAAGGAGCTCTTGTCCTTGCTGGGTCCTCTAGATGGCAATATTGGAAAGGACAGTAATTGTCCATCACCGCCACGTCCCTGCGGGTCCAGGCAGCGCAGAGGCTGCCAGCCCACCCCTGCTCCAGAGGCCCTCTCCATCCCCTGCCATGTTGGCCATGCCTTAGCCACCATCCAGCTCGAGTCTTTGGCTGCAGAGAGGAGAAGAGACCCCATTGCAACACAGACTGCTCTTACACCCTGAGCCCCTTTGCAGAAGCCCCCACCTTCTCAAAGGAGGTGTTCGGCTTAGCGATGGCCTCCTTGCTGCCCTTGCACTGAAGAAAGGGAGGAATTTGCTAACACAGCCTGGATCTGGCTGTCTCAGCGGGGTACGTGTGGGTAGGCATCATCACCCAGGAGTCTGGAGGTGGCTGAGGTGACCTTGTGCTCCAAAACTGTACATCTACCCTGCACCGTGCTTTCCTCCTTAAGGCCAGCTGCTTGTTGACATTTTTTTTCCCTGTTAGGCTTTTAGAATCAGGAGTTTAATGCTAGTGGTCACAAGCTGGTTGCAGGATCGGTTTTAACCCCTCAGGGATGAGATGCAGCCCTTGCTGGAGCTGCTGACAAGTATCAGAGCTGCTTCAAACCCCACACAGCATCAAGCCTGCAGGGGCACCTTCCTCCATGGTGCTTCTCCTTCCAGGCTCCCAGCTCTCACAGGTCGGACATCACCCGGGCTTTAAGCCACTCCTAGCACTAGAAGTTGCTGTCATCTGCAGCCAATTTGTGGTCACGATGCCTTTTTGCACTGTTGCAAGAAGACTTTTCTCTCTGCTTGGCTCCTGCTTGTCACAGCCCCGAAACGGTGTTTGTCACCAGACGTGGGGAGTATTCTGGAGGAAATATCTGGGTGAGAGTCAGAGAGGAGGTGGGAGTGGAAGTGCCTCTCGGATGCTAGAATATATTCTTATAATACTAAATTGCAAAAAATCTTTTGGCCACATGTGTCTGTGATTGGAGAATAATTGGAAGACGAGGCAAGTAGAAGGGAAATGAAGAAATGGTGTCCTTGCTGATAATCCTAACAAAATCTGCCAAGCCGATGAGAGAACCCAGAGGCCGTGGGAGTATTTGTGTACTCTCTGTG
The DNA here is from genome assembly GCA_020745775.1 of Theristicus caerulescens. Taxonomy (NCBI): domain Eukaryota; kingdom Metazoa; phylum Chordata; class Aves; order Pelecaniformes; family Threskiornithidae; genus Theristicus; species Theristicus caerulescens. The sequence goes on along the minus strand of CM036567.1, from coordinate 21,791,740 downwards.
TCCAGTGCAAGCGTAGCAACACCGCCCAGAGCAAACACCGCATGTGCCTGCTGCTTTCCATCTCCTCTGCTCTCTGCTGAGCTGGGAGCGATGCGGGTGTCACTTAATATAAAGGAATTTACGATTCACCTGGTGCCTTCGACCGTGTTAACATCAGAAGCTGCTTTGCACCTTGCTGGCAGGAGCAGCACTGGGGACAGCCTGGCTGCTGGTGCCCTGATCTCTCTACCGTTATAATTTGGCTTAAGGGAGAGCAGCACAGCAACGCAGTGGGACTGATGTCCCTGAAGGCTCCTGGCCCTGGAACAGGCCAAATAACAAGCAAGGCAAAGTGTTGCTGCAGAGGTGAGCTGCCAGGGGTGAGGCTATGACGCTGGGGAGAGCAGAATCCAAGCCTGTCACTGCTTGGCATTGCAGGGTGGTACCAAAGGTGTGCGAAGCTCTGCTCTCAGAAAGGAGGCTGGGAAGCAGGGGCTCTGGAGAACGTCACTCTGGGACATGCAGCCCTCGCACAGGCCATCTCGGTGCTTTTCCTTACTCCTGTCCTTACAGTCCATGCTGGGCACTTGGAGCCTGGGTCGGAGGCTACAAGATCCCTTAATGACTGCAGGAGACTGTAAGATTCAGGACTCTGGGGTAGCAGAGCCTTGAATTTGTTGTCTAATATTTAGACATGCGTATATACAAAAGGATTTGGTCTTTATTAATTGACCTTTCATAGGAAATTCCACCAGCTGTCCTCCTCCGAGGGGTGCCAGCGATGCTCCAGCCCCGAGGAGTCCATATATGGTTGCAATCTCCTAACCCTGCGTGTTTCGCAGAATAGTGTGGTCATAGCTACTTCTAAGGATATGTGTGAACGTTGCTCCCTTTCCTGTATGCATAAGCTCCCAGGAATGCGGACAAAGATAAAAAGTGTATAAATTAAAGCTGTCGGCTTTATGCGGCATGTCAGCTCTTCTACCTGCAGCAGCAAGGTTAGTTATTCTAGCCTACCCACGTGGGCACTGTGCTGAGCTGGGAAGGCACCAGGGTGCAAAGGATGCTTTGTGAATAGGAAAATACCAACCGGCCGAGCATCAAAGCATTTCGCAATGTAAATGTGCCTAGGCTGAGACAGCAGCAGAAATATTTCCCCTTGCGCTTCCTCCTCCTGTAAGCAATGCTAAACTACAGCCAAGAGCTGCAGGTACCCAGCAGCTACCCCTGAGCCCTTTTTGTTTGTAAGGGACTTCTGTATCCTGAATTCTGCCTCATCCTTCTGCCAGGGACATCTTCCCCCTCCTCCTCCTCCCTTTTCCTGTGGCCTGGTGCCCAGAGCCCATGGCTACCTCCTGCTCTGTTCATTCTCCAAAAGCAGCAAGAGGAGCTATTGCCCCCTTCAGTGTCAGTAGCAGTAAATGTCCTGCAACCCACTGACCTCCTCCTCTCCCCCATGCTAGCTGCAGCCCCTTTGCCTTATTTAGGATGGGCTAATCACAGAAAATCAGAGGGGGAGCCACGGTAGGCATGTTCTGCACCTGCATCCCATCTACAGCATCTCCCTTGCCCCTCCTGCAGCACTGGCCTGTACCAAAATGCACCTTTTCTGCTTAGCAGCTCCATGGGCATAACCCTAAAGAGAGCTAAGGGCAGTATGCTCCCACATCCCCACAGCATCCTCATTCTCTGCAGCGCCTTGAAGTATCTCCTCTGCACCCTTTGATGATGGAAGGCTAAGTCTGCTCTGCTCTGATACGGCTCGCTCCTAAAACTCCCAGAGGTCCAAGAGGAAGGGGAACACCAGATGCAGCATTGCTTGCTTTTCCCTTTCCCCAGGCAGTTAATATCAACCACTGGTGCTTCTGGATCTGAATTCTCCCAGCCCCTGAAGCTTTTGAGATCTGTAATAAGAGAGAACTGGAAATGCCTCTGGATGTCAGTGACAGAAGGGCCAGATTTAATACAAACTTCTTCCCTTCACCAGATACTCTGCCCTATTTTTTAGCTTTGTTATAGATACGAACATCCTAAAGCTATTTAGCTAAATTATGTCTGGTTGAGTGGTCTGAGGTCACTATTTGCATTGGTGTCCATTTCTCAAGGTGCAAACCCAAGGATTCCTCCGATCAGGCAGGTCAAGCGACACAACGCTGCAAATGCACAAGGTACCTCCGGGTTATGTTTCCCACCCTGGGACTTCAGAGCTGTGTCCGCTGCTCACATGAGAATGCCCAAATTGTTACAAAAGGCAAATGAATTTCTCTCGTGACTTCATTTCTGCTCTGCTTGGGCTGGTTTACCAGCTGGAGCTTTGTTGCTGAGATATTTGCTGTCGATAAAATGCCTCAGCTCTGGGTCAGATGCCTTAAAGGGCTGAATGCTATTGTCCCGCTAGAGAGAAGCCAGTGCCGTCTGGCACAGTTACATGCCTCAACTCAGCTCCCATGAGCGACTTGTTGCTTCAGCTGGAATCTGTCTGTGCTCCGATGACAGAGCTGATAATAGACTGATGGCACTCGTGACAAGGGTGTCGGGTTGAGTAAAAAATTCGCTGGAAAAAATGGATCATCCTGGCTTTGCAGATATTTGATTTGAGATGCCGTAGCCAGCATCAGGCCTCAGCAACGCTCGCAAGACTGAATTTCATTGCCCTAAGGAGGAGAGCCCAGCTGGGGGTCAGGCAGTCGTGCCCGGATGGCATTGGAGCAGTTGTGCTCGCAGCGGCACGGAGCCGGCTGGGCTGCAAGGCCCCGCTGATCTGGGGAGCGGTGGGCAAATCTAATGCTGCGGATACATCAAAATCAGAGCAGGACGCATTGGCACCTCCGGCTGGGAAGAGGAGCAGCCCTTGGCCTCCCCGGGAGTGGATCTGACCCAGGACACTGAGACGGTGGGGATTATGGTCCGGCTGAAAGTCCTGGACCACAACAAGCAGGACAGTTAATACCTGGACTTCTGTGGCTGGCCGTGCTCCTGATGCAGCAGAACGAGTAAAGCCGAGGCGCAGCGTGTAAATATTTATAGCCCAGTTACCAGGTTTCGTGTTTGGCCGGGCCCTCTTGGCTCCTACCACTTGCTGTTTGTGGCTCTGAGTTGCCAAGGACACTTGCAGGGTTGCTGGAGGGGCAGAAACCTCTCTGAAGGGAGCCAGGAGCATTGCTGCGGCACTTCTCGGAGGTAGCGGGGGAGCCTGGCAGCGCCCAGGGCACTGGCCGGCTCGTTTCGGCAGCGGGAGCTGGCTCTGGCTGCGGTGCCACATCACCGCTGCACCCACCCAGCACCTGCATCCCAGCCAGCAGCTCTGCGAAGGGGGACAGGAGGCACTGATGAGCCCCCAAAAGTTGGTCTAGCAGTATTTTTCACTGCCCAGCTCAGGTGTGGGAAGGGAATGCACAGCACCCACAGCCCTTTTCCTCTTGGGGGATGGCTCCGTCACCCTCGCTGTAGTGTGTCGCTCTCCTGAGAGAGGCTCCTTCACCAAAATCTAAACAGCCTCTGCATAACTCTCATGTTCTTCCTCAGATCCAGAGTCTTTAATGTCAAATATTTTTCCCCGCTGTTGGTTCAGTTCCTTCTTCTGTTCTCAGCTCTCACTTGAGCTGCCGAGGGGAAAAAAAATCACAATCTGTTTTTTACTGAAGGTATTTATTTCAGTTTGGAAGTAGCAGGAAGACAGCTTCTCTATATCCATGCATATGAGATCTTTCTCTTGGGTCTCTTTCAGCTTTGACTTCAAACCACCTTTAAATCACTTTTCTTCAGCAGAACTCAGCAAAGAAGTGAACTCCCTCATTTTCACATAAGAGATGATTCCCAGAAAACATGTTTTGAACCACAGAAAACACACCCATGCTCCCTTCGTGCCAGCTGAACTAAATCAGTTGAAAATCCCATCTGAACTGGAAGGAGAGCAGAAGTCCAGCACCAACAAATCTCCTTCACAGCCGGGTATCATGTCTAAAATCTTTTGGTAGAGAAAGCTGCCTGACAGCTATTTACTGCAACTCCTTCAGCACACTGAGCTCAGGAAATTGCATTCATAATTTCCTTAGTGCCAAACGGTTCGTAATTTTCCCATGACTATTCCTTTTTTTTGTTGTTTGTGAAACAAAGCCTTTGAAAAACATACAAAGATTTACTGTTTGCCTAACTATGAAGCTAACACAAAGCATATAGTTTAAGGAGATACTGTTCACTTAATTTGTTTGACATAGGGAATAAAAAATTTTTTTGGCATCGGGAATTAAAAACCCCAACCTTATTTGTGACTAAGCCTTCCATAAATAGCCTTATAATTTTAATACAGTCTTTTTTAGCAAAGGGAAAATTGATCTGACAAAGGGAAAATTGATCTAAAAATGGTTGTATAGCCAGTGCTGTCAGACACAAGGAACAAGCAGAAAAAGCAGAGGTGTGACCTGGCTTCTCTGTGTTATCATCACCGTAGGCCTGAGCCGTAAGGAGGATTCCCAGCACACTGATACACAAGAAAAAGACTTGACTCCGATTTAGCCAAGGCGCTTGGGTCTGGTGAGCTGGGCTGGAGGTCAGGTCCAGCCCCTGGGACAGATCACATCCGTGTCCTTGGACAGATCACATCCGTGTCCTTGGGCAAGCGGCTTCTTTCTCCCCTTTGCCCCGGTGTAGCCACGGGCACTACAGGGGTGGTTTAGGTTGGTACCTTGGAGCACACCAAATTCAAGCCTCTGCGTAGCTTCCGCTGCCATTAACTCTCTTATTTAATAAGATTTTGACTGGCATTAATTGTGAGTCACACAAAGTCACTGTGCGAAGAGCCAGCAGAACATTTATTAAGAGTCCCCAGCTTGAGGCTTTGCATTCAGAGACGTGGACACACTGGCAGCGGGCGGCGGAGAGGGCTGAGGTGCGACTCTTGCGTCCCGTCCCACGTCTCAACAGAGCGGCCTGGAAGGGGCTGTGGCAGCAGAGGAGGTTTGTGGGGGTCCCTCGCAGTGATGCCATGTCTCCAGCTCTGCTTTTTGAACCTGAATCTTCTCCACGGGGTGCTTTTATGTCTGAAAGCTTGTCCGCTTTCTACCTGTCCATTGTAGCAAAGCCTGCCTTTTAAACAGAAGCCAAGCTGCTCACATCTTTGATAACACGCCTCCCTAGGAAACACGTGGGAAGCAAAAAGTGCTGTTACGTCGTTTTGTACACACGGGAACCCGAGGCACGGTGAGGCAAGGTGAACGCCTCCAGCCCGGCGATGTAGACAGGGCAAAGGCAGCTGCAAACCAGCTAAGCGAGGGGCTTCAGGCTCCGAGCACGACTGCTCCCTTCTGGAGTCCGTCCGTAGCGTAGCAGCAGCCCTGGAGCCAGGCAGGTAGCGCCTGAGGGACCGATGTTACGTGACTCAGCCAAAGTCAAGCAAGAAGTTTGTACCAGGATGAGGAATTTAATTTTGGTCCCCTGAGCTGTAGGCAAATGCTATAAGTTCCAGCCCATGCTGTGCCTATCGCTTCTCATGCTCATTGCAATGATCTAATCCAGTTGCATGTGTTTCTTCATGGTCCTCAGCTTTCTAATTGATTAGATTTTAGCTGCAAACTCAAGCAAAATGAAATTTGTCATGCTTCAAAAACCTCCTCTGCTATTAAAACACTTATTTTACTTACGTTAGCCTGTGGGTACCTTGAATTAACTTTTTTCCAAGACTAAAATCTAAAGCGAAAATTAATAAAGGAGCCTAATTTTGGTTTGATGACTGGAAGCCATCTTTTCAAATCTGGAACATGAAACTCCTGGTGAGCCTGACACCAAGGAAAAAGACCACTGTTAGGGTAATTATGTATAGTAAGATAAAGATAAACATGTTTTAGGTGTTCATAACACATACCATCACAAATCCCTTTGCTCTGTTAAAAGTAAAACCTTATATTATATAGCTATCGCTTTACTTCATTGCTACTAGAATCCTTTGTTTGTTGAATCTCTCTGGATATGTGCCCACCCAGTAACTGATAATTGATAACGACCAAGCTGACCAAAAGATAAAGACCAAGAACCAAACCTCGTCTCAAATTTTATCTGTTTTGCTTATGCAAATACTCAAATATTTGATGGATTTCTGTTACTGTTGAGTGGCTGGCCAAGGTGTTTGCTGGAAGGGCCAAAGTCTGGAAGCACTTAAGCAAATTGTGACCCAGCAGTTGTTGAAGTCAATGGAATCTTGATTTCAGCAGATGGTGGCTGAAAAATTTTAGTCATAGCAGTAGTTCCGCAGGAGCAAAGTTATTTGTTTGCCCAGACTATTCCCCCTGCTTCAGTTTGTGGGCTCTGCTCAGGATTAGACAGGGTTTACATAAACCGTGAGACCAGACGAGGCTGGCGTGTGGGGATGGAGCGGCAGAGGTGTGCACGCTCGCAGGGCTACCGCGTCCCACGGGTGCGTGCCCCGGGGGAGCCATGCCCGTGGCCGCAAGCTGCCTGCTGCTCCCACATCCCTGCCTGTGATCCAGCAGGCAGCGGAAACGACGCCGGGACCCAGCGCATGAATGTGGACGGAAACGCTGAGGTTCAAATGACCGTGGAGCAGAAAACCTCAAGCCCTACCCTTGGCAGAAAACCTGGCGTGTTTGAATAGCCCCCTGCAGGCTGCAGATAAATAGCTGTGACCGCTGCCAACATTCCTTGAAAACTTATATTGTTGCTGGAAAGACGGCTGGAAACCTTTGTTTCTGTTGCCTTTTCAAAATGTAGCCTTGCTGGGGCCAGAGAGTCAACAGATGGGTCCATTTTTGCGGGGTACATCATCTTTTATAAATGGGAGTCACCTTTGTAATTTTCCATGCACGAGAGGAGCAACTTGTACTGGGAGAAGCATTTTGGCCTCTGCCAAAGGACACCAAGCGGGCTGGCACGGCGGCTCCTCTTAATCTGATAGCTGAGCCATCCCTGCAGTTGCTTTTTAAAGGTGGGAACAATCTTGAGCTAGATCCTCTCTCAATGTGCAGGTTCTGGTGTCACTCAGGAAAATCTGAGTAGCGGCGATGCCTTGAATAACTCAGTCACTGTAATTACTCACAGGCTTATTTGACAGTGGTCTTTCAGCAGGTGATAGTCCCGTTTTTGAAAATCTCTTTTGGTCTGTTGATCCGGGTTTGCTGATGGTATTGGAGGGCTATGCTGCAGACATGTTTTGACACTAAAAGGTGGAAAGCTGAGTGGTTTTATGCATGTCACCCAATACAACCACAACCCCTTTTTTTTGTGTCTCACCATTTTGCCCACTAAGTTCAGAACACCCTACTTTGTCCTTTGCTGGTTTGCACAACCACTGACGAAGACGAATCCATTGATGCCCCTCAGCAGCAGTTTAACCCCTCACTCCCATGCACGCGTATGATTTCCAGCCCACACTGATAGGAAGAATTACAGCGGATGCGAAGACAGAGAGCTGGCTGACGGCTGTTTCTTGCAGAGGTGCGCTTGGCAGCCTGGCTGCTCCCCGCCGAGGATCGCGGCACCCCTGCGGTACGTGGCCGACAGGTTGCAATGCTCTCGTTTGCAGCAACTTGGAAAGCAGCACATTATGTGTTTAAACTCCGTGGAAAAAGGGTTTACATCACTGATGTTTCAACCACACCGTTATAAAAACCCCCGCAGCCCCACCCTCACTTACTCCCTGAGAGGAATGACTCTGAAATGTTTCAGCTTTTCCATTACTTCGCCTGCCTGGAGGCTTTTTGCTCATGGCCTGCGAGGTAATTAGCCGGCCACAGGTGAGCCCCAGCTGCCTGCAGGGCGGGGGTTCAATTTGGCCACAGGTTATCCCCCATGGCAACAAAGCGGTGGGATGGCTCAGGGGGGTGGAGGCTGCTCTATCTCTCTCCTTGTTTTTCTTTCCCCCCCCCCCTCCTTTTCTCTTGGATCTCTTGAAATGGCTCAGTGCAGGGCGCTCTGTCTCCCTCTGCGCATCTGGGGCTACAAACAACCTTTGGAGAAGCCAGAGGATGGCTCGAGGAGTGAGCCACCACCGGGGCCTTGAGGGATCAGCTTTCCAACACAACTCTTCTCCTTGTTGTCCAGGAGCCCTGTGTGATCCATGGGTGCTTTATATGCCAGTGGGAAAACAACCAGCCCAAAACAGGGCATGACTCTGGCTTCTGCATGGAGTCATGGACAGTCAAATAGATGGTGCAGAAGCAGCATGGGTGCACCCAGCGTGTGCGGCTGCCTCTGCTGAGAAGGTTTCCTGCTCCTGGAGGCTGGTGGGAGGAGGTGGTTGTGTTTATACAGACAAAGTCTCTCAATTAGGCAAATAATGGGGCAGTGACCCTGGGGAAGCTGGTGCAAATGGGGAAATGAGAAGGTGCCTTGTCTCCAAAAGGGCTGCATCCCTCAGGCTGCAATCCTGGAAGGAAAAAAGAGCCCTTTCCTGGCTGTTTTGGACAAAAGGGTAATGTTGTTTGTGGGGAAGGTCTGTCTGGAGAGGGTTAACGAGGGGGAGTGGTAATTGCCCTCAGCTGGAGCTGAGGAGGGAGTGGGGGCAGCTGAGGGGAAGGGCTGAGGTGCCAGGAGCAGAGGGTGGGAGGGCTCTGAGTGTGGGGAGCTCGTCCCTGGTGGCATGGAGAGCTGCTGTGGTGTCCCACAGAGGCTAGGTGAGTGGGGCAGCCCTGTCCCCTCACATGGGGTGGGTGATAGCACTGTCAGCCCTGGCCTGGGGACACCATGCGTGGGGAACGTCACCCCCAGCCTGGCACATGGAAAGCAGGAGGACAGCCAAACCCACCCAAGGGGCGTGTGTAAGTCATTCTGTGTGGATTCACCCCAAAACGCACGTGGCTTCCTTCCACAGAGCATCAGCTTGCAAAAACCGGCCCCATTGTGTGGAAGACTTTCCTCCCCTCTGTGGCTGCAGAGTGATTGAATGAAACCAGCATGGAGACCCAAAGGATGACACAAAACCCACCTCTCTTCACCGGTGTGGACAAGCCCATGCTCCGAGGTGAGCCCTTTCCTTTGGGGTAGCGTCCTGCTCCGTGGGGTTTCTTGCAGAGTGCGTGGCTGTCGAGCAGCCTCCCTGCGTGGCTCTGCGAGCTCCACCATTTCCAAATAAAGTTGCCTAGCAGTTAGATTTGAGTGAGTAATTCCACCAACTCAGTTTTAAGTGCTTCTGCTCATAGTTCATTTTGTTTGGATAACTAGTCAAGGATATATTGGAGCATTGGAGTCTTTTTTTTTTTTTTAAATTTATTGTGTTTGCCAAAAATCAATGCGTGCAGTAACTGATTATCTTCCTTAGCAAGCAATGGTGATAGCATGGGGTTGACTCAGAGTTGTCTCAATCCTTTGAAATGAGTTGTGTCATTCTTGCATTTTATTCTTGTTTAATCCAATGCTTTGGCAGAGATTTTTATAGTGCTATATTGTATCTGTAATACGGCAATGCCCGAGTGCCATTTCCTTGGCTCTAGTTGAGCGCTGTCCTTGCTCTCTAAATCATCTTCTGTGCTTTTCCAAACAGAATAAAGCTGCTCTTGTGATATGCGCGAGGTTAAGAGTGCTTAAATTCTCCTCTGTCAGGTATACTGGTCATTATAAGTCTGCAGATTTAAGGTCTGATCCTGCAAACGCTCACTCGCTGTCAGGAGCAGCAATCTTGAAGGTGGGGTAGAGTAGTCGCTCGGTGCCACGTGCCGTTGCAGACCTTTATTCTGCTGCTTTTTTCTGGATGTGACGTTGTACCCGTGGGGCTGGATGGGGAAGCCAAAGGGGATCTGGAGGATCAGGCCTTGAGCTGTAATCCGATGAGAGCAATGAGTTACTCAAATAACAACGCGCTCTGCTGTAATCAGTGAGAGGCATGTTAAATAAATCAATTTGTTATTTAGCTGCTACTCTATTAGGCTGACAGACATATACTGCCTTAGAGTTGGTTTTGATAGTAGCTGGTGTTTGGGATTTGGCAGTGAAATCTCTAGTTTGTGTTGTATGTGGAAGGCATCTAATATTTTAAATAAGGGACAGAGGATCCTGATAGCAGCCTGATGATGTTCCCTGCAGATATGGGGTGCTTATTACGCTGCTGGTGGGCTGCAGATACCTGTTGTCAGGCTTGTTTGCTTACTTATCGCACTTGTGCTTCTCTAGGATGCATAATGTGTTTGTGATCTTCCAAGATGCATCTGGAAAGGTGCAGGGTCTGTCCCCAAATACTCCTATGGTGGCAGGGGCAATGACTAAGCTCCGCTGGTACAAGTGCTCCTGGAGCAGGGCCCTTGCTACTCTTGTGTCCTCCTACTTCTGCTTATGGCCAGAAGCAGGAAGGCTCCTTCCTTTGAAAGAAGAAACCCTGCAGGAGGTGGCTGCAGAGTAACTTGCCCCCGGTGACATTTTCCTACAGCTGTGCAACACCTGGTTTGTCTTTACATCCCCACACTGTACCGCTCTGGTTTCTCCTGGAGCTCCTAGCTTGATTTATCTAATTGGGAATGTCCTGTCTGAATGTCCCATCCTTGAGGGGTCTTAGTCTCTGCGATTTCTCATGAGTCCCAAAGCTTTGCAGCTGCAGTCATGTAAGCAACATCCTACCTCGGGGGCAAGGGGCTTTTGCTAATGTTCTTGTTGGTCTGATGGTTGGTTACAGCCAGCCACTAGAGAAAAGCTCTTGCTGATGGTAAATAAGTTTTATTATGCTTGTTGGGAGAGCTGTTGGAAAAACGAGCTAGAAATGGGTATTTGGATTCCTTTGAAAATCAAATGTAAACTTCAGTCCATAATGATAAATTATGTTGGTGTTTCACATCTGTATTTTGTGCATGCCTGAAGTTGCTCTTGGCAAGTGGTGAGAGTCTGAGCCTTGAACCTCAGGGCAACCCAATGTTCTCGTCCCTGCTAGGAACGTGGTTGATATGGATGATGCAGTGTTGGAAGAATCTGTGGGACTTACCTGTTAAAAGAATACACACAGAAATACAAATGCTTTTGTAAAGAGAGTTTGTTTGCTCTTACGCAATGTTTGTTTTGTTTCACTAAACAAACAGAAATTCCTTGGCCCAAGTAGAATGATTTGCTTTCCAGGGATACCAGCCGTATACCCACCAGGATGCCCAGCCTCTCCTGCCGTTAGCCAGAAGCTCTGTGGCTCTCCAAGGCACCACAAAAGCCTGTTTGTAGTGCAAGAGCTCCAACCCCAGCACCTCCTGTTAAAAAACAAACTTGCTTACTTGCTGGACCACATATGCAATAGCAGAAGCATGGAAGAAAGTAGGACAAAATTGGAAGATGTAAGAGCAGAGAAGAAAAAAATAAAAAGGATAAGGGATGGAGAAAGGGGGGGGGAAAAGAAAACAGACGTGAATGTTGTCAGATTTGTCTGGTGTGGTGCAGCACAAACAGGCAGATTTGTTTAAAAATAGGAATGACTTGCTACCTGATAGTACTTTTTCTCATGTCTGCTTTGAAGAAAATACTCCTCTTTTGGCATCATATTTGCCGTGCTCTCTTCAGCTGGGTTTCATCCCTCCATGCAGACTGCTGACTTGAAATGCATCCCTTCTGTTTGTTTTCTGTCCTGGAAACTCTGTCTATGGACCTGAAGGTGACACATATTGTAACAGAGCTGCCAGGAAAAGCTCCAGCTTTGCGAGAGGGTAGCTCGGACAGGACGGGAGGCTGGCGACAAATCTGCCCACAAAGTTTTTTGTGCTGCGTTTTCCACGTGTGAAAGAGTCTGGGAGCGCGACTCCTAGCACTCTGGGGGTAGCAAGGCTTTGCTCAGCCTGGTGAGTCCCAGGGACCCCAGTAACAGCGCTTTGCTGTTGCGGGGAAGCAGGGGAACGGCTATGCTGGCAAAGTGCCGTTACTGGTTGGGTTTTCCCCCCATGGCCCATGCAGAGGCCCTGGGAGGAGCAGGCTGTTCCCCCCTCCAGCTGCTCCCCAGGCAGGAACAGTGCTATTGGCTGGACTAATTTTTTTTTTTTACAACACGCCTCCCTGCTATAAGTGGCAAAGCAGCCGCTGTCCCGCCAGCTGGACACCCCAGCCCAGCCGTGCTGCCTCTGCGAGGCTGGACGCACGGCCCTGGACCGAAGCGCTCCCACCTCCATCCCGCTGCCGAGCTGTTCTGCACAGCCGCGCGCGGAGTTCGGTCCATCCCGTCCCTCCTCCGGCAGCGGCTCCCAGGCTCTCCGGCAGCCAGTAAGCACATGCTTCTGTCTCTCCCTCTCGAGCATCATCTCGCTGAGCAGGGCAGGGAGCGTTTCAGCATCCCGTGCTTCGCAGATCTTCAGATTTACAGGGCTTGTGCTGGGTCTTTTCTCAGGCTTGTGACTGCTCTGCTGGGGAAGGGTTTGTGAGAGCAGGGCTGGGGGAAATGGGAAGTCTGTGGGTGTATCATGTACTTGTAAAACATTCTTTCTAGCAAGCAGTTTCTTCATGGATGACTGAGTTAACCTCAGAAACTGCCTCTGCTTTATGGGGTGTCTCGGGGGTAGAATTTAGATAAATTCCTGCTTCTGAGTTCTTTTGCATCCTCTTTTTCTGATACACGTATTCCCTCCTGGAAGGTGGAGGCTTTGAAATTACAGGCAGCCACTGGGGTATAAATATAGCTTTTCTCTTTGCTTCCCAAAGCAAAGTGTGCAGGGAGTGTTCGCAGTGGTGCAGAGCTGTGTAAGGGCTGTCAGCTGTGTGCCTTCCCAGGCAGGTGATCAGATGTGCCTCTTCAAAGCCTTTAATGACAGCTGGGGAAGAAAGAGCTAAAGCAGTGGCTGTTCCGTGGGCTCTCGGGTGATGTGATGCTCTCGGAAAGTGAGCCTGATACCCTCCGAATCGTGGGGTCAGGCTGGTGGTACCGGAATTGGGGAATATGGAAATGCAAGCTTTTACCTAATAATTATCACATCTTCCTCTTTCTTTCTCTATATGGAATATCAGGCAGTTGCAGAGTTCCTGACGAGCCACACTTGCAGCTGTCCCCGTGTGAATGCAAACACCTTTATCTTTATCCACGTACCGCACCCCGGTATCTATCTAGATTTGTGGAACCACTTGCATGAGTGGAACTGTTTGCCCATGTGTTTGCAAGATGGGTGTTTCTGTCATGAATCTTTTCTTTAGCAACTAGGCAAAAGATAATTTAATGCGAGTGACTGGTCCAGTTTGCATTGCGTAAGCAGGAGCTAGTCTGTGGGTTAGAAATGGATGTGGCTGCTTTTTAAATCACTGAATTTTAGCACGTGAAGGGGGGGGATGATTAAGACAATCCACCTACCAATTAGTCTTTTACCTTGTTTAGAGAGGAAGTTTTTTTTTAAAAACAGCAGAAAAACTTCTGAAAGGAAACTGATTAAATTCTTAAGCCATGATGTACAAAGCAAATAGCTGATAAAGCAACCAAATATGGCTTTAAAATTTAAACTTTCTTTTTTAATTATAAAAGCATCCACACACTTCCCTTTAGTGACAACACCCTCCTCTTTTCTGTTTGTTTTTTTTTTTTTTCCTCCCAAGTACAGCGTTCTTGAATACAAACCAGTTCTTAATTTCTCCTTAAAGAGCTCAGTCTATAAAAATTCATTCTTGACTAATACCTCCTAGAAAAATGTGGGTTAGGTGTTTTGGAGCTACCACCACAAGTGGAAAAAAAAACAAACCCAAACAAAAACCAAAATAAAACCCAAGAGCTCAGTGCAAAAGCAAGTTAATTGCTCAGATTTTGGACTGCAGCTCTGAGGAACCAGCTCAGGGCTGGGGTTTTAGAGCTGGTTTCTGACTTGCACTGCTCTTGGGGGGGCGTTGGCTGGGGGAGCTCTGTAGGATTGGGCTCTTGAAGTGTTTCTAACAGGAGAAGTTATTCCCCGCTGTGAACGATGGCTTGCCTCCACGTATGCTGGTATAACTCTCTGCCTGCATGTAAATAATGGCAGCTGTTCAAAAGGAAACAACTTTTAGGGTACTCAAACGCTTGAAAATAAACACTCTCCAGCCCATCTTGGCTGGCCTTTATTTCGGAAGCAGCCTTTCCATCGAACTGTACCATGAATAGAAAATGCAGACATATGGTATGAAGCAGCTGGTGGGAGCCCTGTCAGGTCCCTGTTCGCATCCGTGAACAGGGGAACGGTGCTGTAGGATGCACGTTATCTCTGGTCTAAGCCCATAGCCTGTGAATATGCCTTACAGTCCACACCCATTGCACTAGGATATAACAAAAGCCTTAAGTAACTGCATTCCTTGCCCCCGAGAAGCAATTTTCTTCCTTTTTGTGTACTACCCACGTGAAAAGAGGGCAGTTCCATGTTATAGGATACCCCACGGTCCTTCCTGTGCTTTGTGCGTGCTGGTGGAAACTGGCGCTCCTCTGGTGCGGTTCGGGTACCACAGCTGTCGTCACCTTCCCATCTCCGTCTTGGAAACACGTACTCTCTGTCAGTACGCGCAGCTCCTAGCACTGGGTGGGAGCTGGGACATGGCTGAAACTTCCAGTGCTTCAGTGGAGAAAAGTAATGGTGTGAGCCAGGAATAATATTGTCCCCTCAGCAGGAGCCTGTGTGGATGATGTCCTTTTAAGTTTATTCCCCCTCCAGAGGATGCACTGGGGGGGATTTAGGTGTCGGTTCCTTAGAGAACCTTGGAAAAGTCCTCTGATCTTTGCTGATGAGACGATCCAGTCCAGCCTATGTTTAACACTTTCCCGTTTCGTGGTGCTGCTTAGACCTGAAGTCCCAGCGGCGTTAAATGCAGCAAGGTAAGCCTCGCCACCAGCAACGTGCAAAGCTTGCTCAGGCTTTGGGTAGGCTCCTAGAGCAGAGCAGCTTCCTGGAGGGCAATGGGCAAGTTCTGGCTGGTGCCAGGCTTCCTCTGGGGTCACGCTGAGATGTGGGTGTCACCAGCAGATGTGTGGAGGGCTGAGCCACGCAGCTGGTGCCCGCCTCTTGCCCTCGTCGTCCCCAGCCATCGTCACCGTGCGCCCTGCGTGTAGGAGTGCAAAGGTGGCAAAGCTGAGAATTCAGATGTGATTCTGTAACTTTAGCGAAGTGGAATCACTCTTGCTTGAACAGGTAATGGAAATAATGTCTATACAATAAACCTTCTCAAACCTGACCTGTGATTTTATAATAAAAATTGCATTGTAAGTCAAAATACATCAGCTTGATTCATTGGGATCTCTTCTGTAATAGAGAAATGAAAAGATGATGCAGATGGGGAGAGTAAGAAAGCAGAAATGTCTGAGATCAGTTCTTTCATGTGTGATTTTGGCAGAGGGAGTGTGGGAGGAAGAAAGAGATCTCGTGTTTCATTTAGATACCCTGATTTGGAGAGGAGTTTCAAGCAGATGGCTCTTGAGACACTAGGACTCTAAAGGATTAAATGTTATTTAGATAAACGCGTGCTTCCACTTCTGCAGCGTGGTTTTAGAAGGACTGTGCCATATATCCTGGCTTCAGTTCTTTTATCCCTGGGTCCAGTAAAAGCCCTGTTTGCAGCCACGTGGCTGGGTGTAGGAGCAAAGGCACTTGGGCTTCCCTGGGGTTTAGGGACAGGGTACGGCCCAGTGTGTTTTGACTCCCTGATGTGCTTGGACTGGGGCTTTTTGCAGATAGGCAGCCCAGAGCCAGCTCGGGGGATGTCACCCCAGCTGGCTTCTGTGGGAATGGATCGGAGCCGAGAGGCCGAGGCTGGTCTGTGATGAGCGCTCCTCCCTGCCAACCCTCCGCCTTAAAGAAGGATTATGAGTTGCTCGGTGCAGGGAAGGAGTCCTGCGGTGTCTAGAGGCAGTCACAAAGTTGGGCTAAAATGAGGTCTACGTGTCGGGAGGGAGCCCGTGGGTGGGTGCTGCTGAGCCCGGGTGCTGCTGAGCCCTGCAAAACAGGCAGGGTGCAAAGAGGGGAAGGGCGGCAGGAGAACAGAGCCCTGTCCCAGCTTCTTGCCCTCAGCCCCAGGGATGCAGGTGCTGTGCGTACCACATGCTCACCCTCCCTAGGCCCGTGGCCAAAAATCTCCTACCAGAGAGAGACTCATTTTGCTGCTCGAAGTATTTCCCACAAAGGCTTTGCTCTGCTCCAAGTTGGTATGTGGACAGCCACAAAAAAGCCTTCTTGGCGGGGCAGCGTTCGCCCTCCCTGCGTGTCCCTGCAGCACAGGCTGAAGCAGGATTTGGCCCTTGATGCTTTCAGAGTGATTCAGGTGTGCGTGGTGCCAAGAATGCTGCCAGAGCAAATTCCCGCTGTCAGAGCAAGAGTGCGGTGTTGCCTGGGGGGTGGATGGACAGACGGACGCTCTTGTGCTTCTCCCTCTTTTATCTCCCTCTGAAGAGATGGCAAATAGAGTTTGTGTCTCATGGCAGGACAGGGCTAAAATGACATTTAGGGCTTTGGAGCTATTCGAAAGCAGGGCAAGGATAGCATTATAGCCACGCTGGAATGGGATAGGCAGGGTCCTGAGGAAGCGCTTTTCCAAAAAAAGACTGAATTAAAGAGTGCTCTGGAAAAGGTTGGAGACCCAGGACAGGGTTCCTGACAGTGACAGAGCTGCAGCCCAGGGTGGAAGGGCTGGTATTTTGCTGTGTGCCTGACTGGAAGCTTTAAGGCAGAGCTACAATTTTGGTTTGGATGCTGTTACAGAATTGCATTATTTTTGTAAATAGGAAATTCAAAACCTCTTGACTTCAGACTGGTGTTTTCAGAAGACCCACTCGTTCCACAGATGTGCCTGATCTTTTTTGGTTCCTTGAGGTGACCCTAGTGATTGATGTGATTTGGGATGCATCTCTCTCTCCCTCTGCTCGGCAGAGCCGGCTGTTTGAGTAGGCAGTCAACAGCCGTTAACTGCGAGGGATTAAGAGTGATGCGACAGGCCTGCGTTTGTGGTCTGAATGCCAGTTGTCACCCAGACCTCTAATGAAGAACAGGAAAATACTCTTCCTGCTGGGAACAAACGCTGCAGGGGGGCTTTTTGGCTTCCTTGTTTCTAACTTCTTTCCACCCCTGGAAAGGGGAAACTGGAGCAGCGACTAAAATCTGCCTCAGAGGAGGCTGCCTGACAGGTATAGCTTGAGGTTTAATAATTGGGACCAACATGTTTCAGAGCCAGTTTACTTGTTGAACTGCAGAGCTACAGTGAGATGAGTCTGTTCCGATGTCTCTACTGTGATGTAGGTGGGGAGGAAGAACAGGAGAAATAGCTTAAAAAAAATAAAACGGGGAAGCTTTCCCTCCTGGGAAATCCTCCTATTTGTCTTCAAGACATCAGAGACCTTCATGCTTTATGATGCTTTGAGATAGGGGGAGCTTCAAATCAAATGATGGCTGGCGCCGGTAGGGTCTACTGAAACGATGGGTTTAACAAGTGATTGCATGTGCTAGATATGCCGAGGGACTCCTCTTGGGAGGCACGGTTGGTACAGAGGTCTATAATCCACCTATTTTGCTTTAAGCTAGCTTTAATGCTGAAGCAGCTGCCCCAGCATGTGAGGGTTCTTGTGTCATACCAGTGTCTAAGCAGCAGAGGACTTGGGGCTTCTGGCAGAGCAAGAATTGCTCTTCACTGTTTTGCTTGGCTGGAAACAGCAAAAAATCCACTCAATCCTCCAAAACTGTCTTATGAACCAGTGTGCTGGTCGTGCCTTTCTTCCTTTGCTAAGAAAAATAGAAGTGGTTCATCACACTAAATTCATGGTCCAGCCCACAGTGGTTGCTAGTTAGCTTTCCTGCAGGGAATTGGCTCCTAGCTCTTCCCCAGTGCCTTCATTTGGGAAAATTCAGTTTTCATGTGCTTCCAGTGGTCTCTGACCAAAGATCCCCGTAAGAGTAACTATGAAACCACCCTAAATATAGTTCCCCCACTGCTCATAGGATGCTGGGGTGGGAGAAAATAAAGTACTTTCTTTTACAGAAATGCCCCAAGTTGTGGGAACCATCCTGACTTGGCAGCCTACTTGCAAGGCATTTGCTATTTGTTTAACTTGGGACTGGCTGCCCCTGGCAGTTGTTACCATCAGCCGCCTTTCTTATCTGCTCTTTTCTATAATAAACTTTGGAGCAAAGCTTTGGAATTAGTCACTTCTGAGGCACTGCCTGTCTGCCTTTCCAGCTTCTGTCTTATCTTCTTTCTGGACTCTTGAGCCTTTTCCACTTTGTGCCTATTCGTTTGCCCCTCTTCTCATTGAACTGACATAGCAAAGAGCTCTTTAAAATACCCCGTAGGCGTGTCATCCCCAGGACTGCCTGCATCCCAGAAGACACGCCGCCCTGGGACAGCTGCGTGCACTCGCGCTGCTGCTGGGCACTACAGAGATTCTTCTAGCGTGACTTACCTAATCCGGTGGATGGGCTGGATGAGTCGTTCTGGCTGACGCCTGTGCAGATGAACAGCCCGCGGAGGCAGTGTTAAGATCCTGAAAGCATCCCGGGGGCCTGGCACCGTGTCCTGCTCTTCAGGACAGCATTAACTGCAGGGCAGTCGGTGGTGCAAGGGAATGCAAACACAGACAGCACCTCCAGAAGCACAGGGCTGTGTGGTCCTCGCTCAGAAATCTGAGTAATTCCTACTGATTTGCTTCCACTTAAAAATTCCCCAGTGATCTCTAAGCGTTCCCTTGATGTGGTCTTGCTTCTGACAGTACCGTAGGAGAGGCAGTAATGAGCAGTCCAGGGTGCAAGAATCTCTCTCTCTCTGGTCTCATCTCACTTCAAAAATACACAGAGCTATATATTTCACTCAACACATGCAAATACTGTTTCCTATCTACCCTTGCTCTGCCGACGGCAAGCCAGTCACGCTTTCCCACTGGGACAGCCTGCCAGGTAAATGCCACTTGATGTATAACATATTTCAGCGCTGCCTCTGGAAACGGCCCAGGTGACGGCATCGGAGCAGGACGGGAGAGCAGCCCACGTTCACCCCGCAGCGGCACAAAGGCACTCGGGGGGGATGCAAAGCTGTTTAGTTCTGTCCGGATTTGCTTTGTTGGATGCATGAGCACGTCATCCACCTCTTGCCATAATCTTCCCTTCTCTTTTATACCATTATCACCATAATGATTTTTAGCTGAAGGTGGAAACTTTGACTCTGGATCCGTCTCTGTGGTGGGATGCGTTTCTTGCAGTGGTAGGGGACGCAACCTGCCTGCTTTCATTTCAGAAGGCTGGAGTGGGGGCTTAGCCATGGATTACATATCTTGACCAACATTTCAGCTTGCTGGGTTGAGCTGGTCAGGGTAGAGTTTTTCTTTCTTGCAAAAACACATTCAGTGAAAAAAAAAAAAAAAGGCAAACACTTTGTTAAATGTAAGAGGTGATTTGGGCAACTTCTGAGCTGTATCTTGGCTCAGGCCTAGGTGTGACAGAAGAACGGACACTGCTGGTCTCTTTCAAGCACTCTACACATTGCAGATCAGAGCAGGCAAATACCTTGGGGTTAGTCCTGCTTCCCTGGCTTCTCGGTGCCCTTTGTGCTGATGCATGTGGAGATGAACGGGAGGAAATTCCTGCCCAAGAACATAAACAAGCAGCAAGTCCTATAACTGTCCCGTGTCCTCATAGTCCTGACATGTGAAATGAAGCTGATGATGGCTGGTGTTAGTGGATATGCTAGTGTCAGACCCTCCTGATATTTGCTTTGGGGAAAGATTTTTTGATCGCTGGCTGGAGAGGATGGCAAACAGCATCTCCCTGGTCCCTCTGATGTGCTGGAGGAGGCTGTAACGCTTGTCTGGTGTCTGGGATGGCAGGGGCTTACCCTGCAGGGTCCCTGCGGGCTGTGTGAGCAAGGGCCATGCCTTGCACCTCCTTTTCTCAGTTTCATGTCGCTGGGGTCAGGCCCGAAGTCATCTTTCCCTCTGACCTGCAGTGCTAACGCAGCCCATCTCCATAGCAATGGCTGTAAATAACATCCCCCGCGCTCTTATACCCCAGGCTGTGCTGGTGCTACGATGTGGTGAAGCTCTTTGTGTACTTCACTAGACACTGAAAGAAACAACCAATAAATCTGTTATAAACCAATGAGTAATTTGTTTTGGTTACCAGGGAGATTGCCAAGTGCAAATTCAACCTGAAATAGCGATGAGCTCATCCTCTGAGCAGCGGCGGTGCCTGAGCTGGAGCAGCCGGATGGAAAGGGAGCCAGCGCCAGTAACGCTGTCTGCTCCACCGACATTTGGACGCTGCGCGAGCTGTTTCGCCAGAGAGCTTTTGCCTTGCAAATGAGATGGTGCAGGGGATGGTGCGTGAGGCTGGTTGCTGAGCCTGGGCTTTTACAGTTCCTGGTGGGACCATGGGCTGGAGAGCCCCGGGGTGGGTTAAGGTGCTGCAGGGGTGGCCTCCTACACCATCTCCCCTATCTTGGAAACCTCTCCCTGTGCAAAGATTGTGGGAGAAACTGAGATGCTTGGCTTGTAGATGGGGGCTAGTTTTAAACAGCTGGTTAGACAGGTGTATCTGCTGGGCAGAGCCTCTCCCCTGCTGCTGCTCCAGGGGCTGGAGCAAGGACTTGGGAAAAACTCACCCTCTTCTGCAACATACCTGGGGCAGGAGCTTAAAAATTTGGGCTCTGCCGTTATTTCACCCTGAAGTGTCC
The DNA here is from genome assembly GCA_020745775.1 of Theristicus caerulescens. Classification (NCBI taxonomy): domain Eukaryota; kingdom Metazoa; phylum Chordata; class Aves; order Pelecaniformes; family Threskiornithidae; genus Theristicus; species Theristicus caerulescens. Next base: position 21,771,217 of record CM036567.1, on the reverse strand, counting down.
CCAGTTTAAGTAGATCAGGCCTTGACTTTTGAAGGGCTGATGCTAGCAGCCGGGTTTGGCAGCTTTGTCTGTCTGTCCATCCCTGCAGTTGCTCCCAGGAATAAGCCCACAGGCGACACTAGGTGTCAGGAGGACCTGCGCTTGGGCAGCCACTGGGGTCACCTCCTGCCCGGGCACAGCGGGCAGCGTGAGAGCAGCCGCTGCAAGCAGAAGGATGGCTTTCTTGTTCTCTGCTGCAGAACTGAGACCAGGGTGACGGAGGCTGGGGTTGGAGGGGGCTCCTGCAGGGCTGCTGGCTGTGCCGGTCGGAAAGGCAGGACAAGGAGGCTGTGCTGCCCTTGGTCTCTTTGGCAGCCCAGCCAGAAGGGGTCCAGGCAGGGCTCCGACAGCATCCCGCACCTTTCTCTGCTAAGGCAGAGATGTTTCCAGATGTACCTGCATTCAATGAATTCACAGTTTCTGAAGAAATAATACTTTTAACTAAAAAAGTCTGTCTGTAGGAGGAAGTACTGCCTGTCCCTCTGCACTAGGGTGCTGCAGAGGGGAGGCTGACAAAGGTCTCCGCTGCTCCCTTTTCTTGGTTTTTGCTCCCCATTGCTGAGTTATCAAATACATGAAGTGATGTAGAAATACATCAGCATATCACTTGGCAGCTGTCTTGACGAAGCAATGCATAAGCCACTTACCAGAGGTCCACTGATGGATTTCACCGAATCTTTTAAGATATAGTTACCAGTGACTGAAAACAGAGAACAATTATCAACAGCACAAAAGCTGAGCCCCTGAAATGTAATCTATGAACCCACCCGCATGATGCAAAAAAACAATCTTTTTTTTTTTTTGGATTAACCTCATGGCTTTCTGGAGCAGGGGATGAAGGTTTCAGCAGGGGTATTTTTGTATTTTGGAAGTCTCTTATTATAATTTTAAAAGCATGGAGTGATCTGTCCCTGTGTTTCTGCAAGTCCCTTCCAGGCCTGTGGGTGGATTTCTTCCAGCTCCTTTCTGGAGCCATGTGGGAGATGCTTTGGTGACATGGCCAAGTCCCTCAGCATCACGGGCGGCTCTGTCGCAGCCACCGGTGCATTCAGCCATCAGCTCTAGGGAAGGGCTTCATGAAACCCGAATGCTTGGAGTAGGTCGGCATTTGAAAAAAGGCGATTTTAACGTGAGGAGTTATAACTAAGGGAGATTTTGGTGAAAGAGGCATGAGTTCACCTGCGTGCCTCTGCCTTTTATAGCTGGCAGAGAGTTGGTGGTGGTCTCGGCGGCGCGCCTGGGCCATCCCAACGGCTGGGTTTGAGTCCGCATGACTCTGCCATGTAGTGCAGCTCCTCCCCCGTATTGCCCATAACTGAGCTGGCAGGCGGCTAACAAACTGCTCCATGGCACTTTATCTTTTGCTTTCAGCAGCTCTTTGGAGATGAGGCACAGCACGTCTAACGCGCGCGTGAATTGTTTGCACGTGGTGTTTGATATTCCTTTATGTCGCCTCTCTATCACGGGGCCGAGCAGTGGGCACTGGTGTTTGGGAGTGGGACAGGCATCCCCGCAGGCACGCAATGTCTCTCTTCCCCATCTCCTCCCCCAGCAGCGTGTCCTCACCCCAGTGTTTCACCTACTTGGTATCAAGGCATGTTTGCATTTGGCTGTCTCTGGGCAACTAAAAACACTCTGTACTTTGTAGATCCTGCGCTTGGCCAGGCCCAAGTCTAACCTTGCTCAACGCTGGCATAAAGCAGGCAAGGCTTGCTACTGGGCTTGCTCTAGCGCAGCTGAGAAGAGTTTGGCTCAAGAGGTGTAACTTTATCAGAGGGACAGCAGAGTCCTTGCTACTGCAGGAAAAGTCCTCGATGATTTAGAAGCCTCACCCTTTCCCCATTGTCCTGCAGCATTCCCAGCGGGACACGGGTGCTTGTGGGCTCTCACGCGATGCGGCTGCACGAGCTGGTTTAAAAAGAAAACAAGCCACTGTTTCACATCTGCTTTAGTTTTTTGACAGTTTTCTCTGGCACTTGTGTGCAATTAGCGCTGCTTTTTTGTCACATGGAGCCGATCCTCTCATAGTTTGATTTGGACAGTAGTTTGACAGCCAGCAGCAAGTGTATATTGTATATAAAAAAACAGAGAAGGGCTGTTTCTCTTTGCAGACTGTGTTACTCCTTGTCTCTGAATTTATTGTCTTGCTGCTACTTGAAAAAGAAAACAAAATCATCTTTTGGGCCTGGATCCAGCCACAGAGCAGAGGATGGCTTAATCAAACACATAAGTGGTTGTACCAACCCAAGTTAGTTTATTTCTATGTTTAAAATCAAGCACTCTTCTAAGTATCTTATTTTTCTTATTCCAAGGTTTGTGTTTAATAAATGTAACAGCCCATAGACTTTGCCCATTGCTCCAGGAGTGAGCACTGAGAGAAATGCTGTAAGGTGCAGTGCTGCTATGAGACCCTCAGCGGGAGCATGGGAGAGGAGAGGGGACCTTCTCTTGCCTCCAAGCACCCTGCTCCGACCCTGTGGAGGTGGGGGATGAAGGCATTTGCTGTTTCAGCAAATGGGAGGCAAATTAAGTTTAGTAGCTTAAATAACCTTGCCTCTCCGTACTGCTTTGGGCCGAACTGTCTCTTGCCAAGTATTAGTCGACTGATCTTAATATTTCCAAAGACACAAAAGCAACTGAAATTTTGCTCGGTTACCCAAAAACTAGAGTGGGAGGGTGTTGTGGGGAGGAGAATTCCCCTGCCTCCCACCTCCAAAACAGCCTCCATCCTGCCGATGAGGACACTCAGCTGGGATGCCACAAACTAGGCAACTAGGGCAACGAGGTTGGTGAAGGGTCTAGAGAACAAGTCTTATGAGGAGCGGCTGGGGGAGCTGGGGTTGTTTAGTTTGGAGAAGAGGATGCTGAGGGGAGACCTTATTGCTCTCTACAACTGCCTGAAAGGAGGTTGTAGAGAGGTGGGGGTCGGTCTCTTCACCCCAGTAACAAGCGATAGGACGAGAGGAAATGGCCTCAAGCTGCGCCAGGGAAAGTTTAGGTTGGGTATTAGGAAAAACTTCTTTACTGAAAGAGTGGTCAGGCACTGGCACAGGCTGCCCAGGGCAGGGGTTGAGTCCCCATCCCTGGAGGGATTTAAAAGACGGGTGGATGCAGTGCTTGAGGACATGGTTTAGTGGCGGACTTGGCAGTGGTAGGTTAACGGTTGGACCTGATGATCTTAAGGGTCTTTTCCAACCTTAACAGTTCTCTGATTCTATGAAACCAGGGCTGGGCTCCTGTCCAGGGGCTGAGAGCCATTTGGGACTGGGTCTCTGGTTTTGGCTGAAATTGAATCTTAACTCTGATGAAAGATTTAAAGATATTTTTTCCTTTTTTTTTTTAAAAATAAAATGAGAATCAGTGTTTTCTAACCAACCCCATGGAGAATGCTTTTCAGTGTAGACCTTGCCCAGCTCTGATCTGACATGATTTCCAGGGAGACCTCGGATCCTTATCGCTTTATGAAAAATGAGATTTACATTCCTGTGTCACACAGGCACTTTGAAAATATTATCCCTGACTCCAGAGAAATGGCTCATACATTTTAATGCCGTTATTAGAAATTGAATTGACAACTCTTATCCTCAGTGGAAATTGCTGAGCAGCTCGGGGGGAAAAATATGCAGAAAGCACTGGTGGAGCCTTCAGAGAGCTCTTGTCACCCTGAGATGTGTGTGCTTTTGGTGCAGTGTTTCTGCTGAAGGAAGAAAGCAAGGCTTGATATAGGCCAGAGAAAGGGGAAGGCACAAGTGCGTGGGCCAGAAGCAGGGGGTGAGACAGCAGTGGGGCTCCAAAAAAACCCAGCTTCTGGACTGAAAGGCAGAGCGCACCCAGGCCTTGCACGGTGGTGGGGAAACGTGGGCTGCTCTGGGCTTGTGTGTCCCAGGGTGTTGTGGAGATGTTGCACACAGGTGCTTTATTTGCTGTCTTAATAACTGTAGAGAAACTGAGCTGGATGAGTGCTGGCTTAAACTGGTATATGAGTGAAGTGCTGCTGAGGTGCTCAGATTGGTGAAAGATGCCCTTGGGAGGACAAGGAGCGAGGAACTGCAACAAAAAAATACCCAAATCAGGTTGCTTTTAAAATAAATTCTTTTTTTGTGGTAAATGAACTTGTAAGAACCAGCCGATCTCCGCTCCTCTCAGGGCACATGGCCTCTGAGGAGGACTTCACATTTGGCTGCGGTGCGTGGAGGCTCTGGAGCTGCTGAGCTGGGAGTCCCTCACTCCTGAGCGTGGAGGGAGGAAGAGGGGCACGGCTGGCAAAATAATCCTTTATCAGGGCTCCAGGCTCTTCTGGAAGTCTGGCTGACTTCTCTGGTTTTGCCTGAGTCCCTAGTCTCTAGGAGGTCGGTTTGGGAAAGAGCAGCCAAGGCAAGTTCTGTAGGATCAGTGCGAGTGGATTCCCAGTCTGGCAAGGGCTTCCCTGCAAAAGGAGAGGGGCAAAGCGCCTGGCTGAGCAGGGTGATGTGTGGTCGTTAAGTGAACAGGGCTTTGATGAGAGGCTCGATGGGCTGATTCGCAAAGTATTGACGTGAATGGTGGCTGAAGTCAACGCTGGCCACACGCTAAGCCTGGGCAAAGAGGAAAGTTAAATGGCATCTGTTTCAGCAGAGGAAATGTGTGATAACGCAGGACCAGAGCAAGGTGTCTTAGCTACACCATCTTACAAGTGAGCGGGTGCTCGTGGGCCTCCTCACCCCCCTCCGGCGGGTGTCTTCTCCATGGCTCCTCCTGGAGCACGTCCCCAGACTGTCCTGGAGCACATGCCCTGGCACAGACAGCGAGTGCCCATGTGATGTGGTGCCAAAAAAGCAGTTGTGAATTTGAAGCCACTCCAAGGCGAAGGGTTTTCACTCCTTGTTGCTCTTGGTGCGATGTGGCCCAGCCTGGCGGAGCCTTCGTTGTATCAAGGTGCAAGGAAGTTGACCCCTTCCTCCATTTTAAAACACACTTATCTGAAGTTGGAAACGAAATCAAACCCTCCCAAAGCAGAGATTTCTGAGAATAACTTTTGTGACTAATCCAACCTCATAGGCCTCGCTGGAGGGGACTTTGCAGCTTTGTTTTTCCTTGTAAAGAATGCCCAGCATATGTCCTGACAATTAGTCAGAGTGCCCAAAAATACCCATCAGCCCTGCAAGCTGATCTCCTTCGGCTCTTGGAGCCGAGACAGCCACAGGGTTATGCACTGTGGGGCTTTGGGAAAGGTTATTTTTAAAATGGCCACGTAAGAAGGGTGATTTGGTCCTTTCAGCCACCGGTGCTGTCTAACAACTGAAGGCGTAGATAGCCAAATGCTAATCTTGCTCGAGGCGACTGTCCCGCGCCCAGGGTAACGGGCTGGTTGTCCTGCTAAACCCACACGCCAGGGCTGGCTCCTGTCAGCTCTAAATCAGCGCTCAGGGCATGGCTCTGGGGCCCGTGCCAAGTTCAGGCAGTGCTTTGATGGTGTGCTGGATGCCAGGGAGTCTTCCCAACCGGCGTGCCAATGCTCGGAAGGGCATGTCCTTCTCATTGAAGCGGTGGCCTGTCTTCACCCTTAGCCAGGCAGCGTGCTTCTGCCCAGCCCTTTTCTGAGCAGCCTTTGCTTTCCCCATCTCTGACCACCTGAGCTGAAGTTGTCTATTCTCAGCATCTCCCACGTGCTGAATTTCTGGAGGCTGTTTTGCCAGAATCACAGTCCATCCACAAACAGCTCTTTCTTCTCCTCCCCTGAAAACGAAGCTCTTTAAGGGGAAACACCAAGGCTCCTTGGTCTTGCAGAGCGCCGCTTGTGTGGGGTTTTGGCTTGGCCCACTGTGCCGTGGGGGCAGAGGAAGGAGGTCTGCAGAACCGTCTGCCCAGCAGCTTCCCGGGAACATGATGTTTTGCTAGAAAACATCACACCGAAAAACATTCCCAGCCTTCGGAGGAAGAGCTCGGGCATAGCCTGCAGCGCCCGCCTTGAAAGTCCTTCTTGCTGCCAGGTCCTGTTGAATGAACGCAGGAGGATGGCAGGGCTACTGGAAACCCGTGCGGGGGATGCTGGAGAGCATGTGTGTTGTGGCTGCTAATTTCTGACTCATAGTGGGTAGATTTCCAGGGAAGGTGAATGACCCAGCTTTCAAGCAGTGATGCAAACTAGGAGATGAACTTCTTTCCATGCTCTCCACAGTGAGCTGTTTAACTTCACTGGGGGAGAGCATTGCTCAGCCAGCTGCCGTGCCCATGAGAAGTAATTGAGAGCAATTAGGAGTGCGGAGAGCGGAATGGAGGTTGTGAAATATTACTTCAGTGATGGCTCACAACTTGGTGAAGCCCCGACATGAGCACTTGTTGTATGGGTATGGTAAGATTATATTGCTCTAAGTTGCTCATTAGCCCTCATCTTTCCTGCCATGCTGCTTGGCTGGGATCAGTGCAGTGTTTATTTGACAGGGACTTAAGTTACTTTTCTCAGCTCTGAAGCCAGGGCTAAGCTATGAGGGAAAAACTGGCAAAAAAAAAAAAAAAAAAAAACAAAAAAAAACTGGCAAACCTTTGCCTTATGTTTGACTCCAACAGTCATCCCGTCTTCACGTGACTGCAGCTAAACTTGAACAAAGAAAGACCCCTGCAGTCAGCCAGGATCACCCTAAGGAGCTCTGCCTTCCTAAGCGTGAAGCTCTGGGGTAATGACCTGGGGAATAACTGAGTTGTGGTGCAGCTTGCTTGGCCCCAGGGAGAGCTCCTCCGAGGACCACATCAGCTCTGGTGCAAGTGCCGTCGGTAACGGAGAGGCATCGCACCCCTGCCACCGCTGAGGGCACAGCGCTGCGTAGCTGGAGCTCCGCAGCCAAAGCTCTGGGCGTTGCGGCAAGCAGAAACCCCAGAGCTCATCATGGCAGCTTTGAATGCGGGGGTCTGGCCAGTGTGAATGAGAGCATGGCACTGCTGGGGCCCGCAGATGCTGACCTGGAGACCTTCCCCATTGCTCCCGTGTAACCGGACACGCAGGCTGCTGGCTCATCTTCCCCGGTAAACGCTGCACGCCTTATTCCTGCACCCTCGGCTGCTTTGCTCAAAGTGTGCAGCATCGCTGGGCGCTGCTGGGTGGGTCTGTGCATGGCGCAGCCATAAGGCTGCTGGGAAGGAAGAGGCGAATGCTGTGTTTGAGGCTTTTTAGCCCAGTTATGGGCTTGATGCTCTTACGAGGCATCTGAATCAGACCAATCTTGGCATGCCATATGTGGATCTTTCTCCCAAGAGGAGCAAAGAAAGTCTTTGTGTCTCCTTAGGGTTGGCCGATGTCCAGGCGTGTTCAGACCTGTCGTTTCCACCTTGTAGTTCATGTAAGGGGGTTGCGGACAGCCCGCCGAGCCTCCCAGCCTGCTGCCTGCAAACGCGCCGCAGACTGAGTCAAGGCAGAAGGACGTGGGAGACAGAGCTGGAAAGAGAAACATGGCCCACGCTTAACCTAGTGCATTTAAGACACATTTGTCTTTCTAAGAGATTAAAAAAGAAAATAAATCTTCAGCCTGTTGGGACTGACTGTCCCTTTTTGAGCTTGTACTGAATGTCTAAATCTAACTGTAGGGACCACGGCAGGCACTCAGCATCCTTGCTGCTGGAAGACATGGCATCTTCTCCGTAATATAAGAAAGAGCCACAGGGAGGAGGGAGCAGGGATAGGAGGAACTGGACTTTCTCAGTGCAGCTGATTCAAAGCCATTTCTGTGCAGCACCTAATAACTGCTGCAGCCTCTCCTCACCTTAGTCCTCTCCGGAGCCTGCATGTCCTGGGGCTGCTGCCATGGCTCTGCACGGTGCCTGCGCCCCACCGTGCTGCGGCTTCTGTTCTCCAACCCTGACGTAGCCGGGAGCGGGGACAGGAGCTGAACAAAGCTTCGGGTCTACAAAGCAGCTCTTGATTTATGCACAGGCGCTCCCCCCGCGCCTTGGTGTCACTCGGCTTTCAGCGCAGCCAGAGGTATGCCATGTCAGCAACAGGTGACGGGAAGAAGTGCCAGTCGGGAGCGTGTGCGGAGGGGAGCCACAGAGCAGATGGCAGCAGGGAAATAAATTTGGAGCTGCCATGGGAATAGTCCTGGAAACAGTCCAGCCTGTGGGTGGAGGCAGATGGGAAAAGCCTGGTTTATATCTCTTCCCAGTTTTGCTATTTTTCAGATGCCTTTATTTTCAGCTCCATTATCTCTTGACCATTCTTTCCTGTCTGTTACTACACCCTCATCCTTATTTTTTTCCTCTCTTCTTATCCTTCCTTCTTTTCCCCCTTTTGTTCCTACTCACACTATATCTGAGCTCATGAAGGGTTACCCAGCCTGTGTCCACCTCCTTATAAATCTATTCCCAGTTCCTCTATCCCTACCTCCACAGCTGATCCTAAACGCTTCCGTTGGCACCGAAAGGCTCAGCACACAGATCTGACTGAGCTGTGGGCTGGAGTTCAGCATGGGAGGAAGGAAAACACCCTGTGCGCCTCCACCATGTGCTGCCCGTTTCATTCGCCACCGTCCCCTCTGAGCTGGTTGCCTGAGGGCCCGGGGCTTGCCGTACGGCTGGTATCTTCAGCCCCTCTGTCACTGCAGTGGTGGCCTTGCTGGCTTTGCTCTGGATGCGGGTGCGTCCCGGGTGAAGCAGGGTGACTCTGTTTTGTGTTCACATGAGTGCCTGCAGGATGCTGCAGGGGTGCAGAGGCGCGTCCTTGTGTGCAGAATGGGGAAACTGAGCCAGGCTTTGCGTCTTCTGAAGCATTTTTGTGATATTCTAAGGAGAAACTGTATGCTTTTGAACTGAACTGGCTTTTTTCTGCTCTTCGAAAAGACTAGGTGGAAACTCCCCATTTTGGTTCATGGATCGTGGGCTGCACGCAGGGTCCCTGGCTGCGGGGGGAGCAGGGGCCATCCCCTGGCAGCCCTCTTTGGACGGTCTGCAAACACTGCTCTGCAGTGCCTTTCACCGGTTCGGAACCGGTGCTGGGAGCAGGAAACACACGCGATACTGATACAGGTACCAGTCCTGGATCCCAAAGCTGCCTGGCGTTCCTGTGGCAGTGGGGCTGCTGCCTCCTCCATCCCGCTGACGGACCAGCCGCAAGCGCAAAGGCGGGCTTGTTCTTGTGTCCTCTCTCCTCTTAAGCCCAACTCCTTTATTGGTTGGCTTCTTGCAGACTCTGTCTTTATATATAAATATATATATATATATTCTTTATATATATATGTTTTAAAAAAATATTTTGTTTCGTTTCTGCCTCAGAAGAGCCAAGGAAAGTTTAAGTGGTGCCTGCAACAGGTTGGGCAGAAGGAGTGCTCTCTGCTGTGGGAGAACACGCATTGCATGCAACCTAAGGTAGACTTAAAATAAAAAACCCCTGAATCTGCTGTGCTGTTACTGGAAAAGAAGGAAGGGTTTGTGCGAATGGCGGGTGGGAGCAATACGGGGCTCTTGTTTTATGGGGAGCTCGGTGAATGGTTAGTGTGCTTTTCTGTGCAGCTTTCCCGTGCGCTGCTAAGCAGTGTGTATGGAAGCAGAAGGTGCAGCGTTACCCTAAGAGGTGGACAGGTGCTCCCCTCCTGCTCGTATTTACTGCTGCCTGCTTCTTTCTTTGATGATGGTGACTAATAGTTCATCAATGCCTGGGTTATACCGGCTCTATTTAGGACTTTCTGCCCGTTGAGTGACAGCAGGATGTGTGAGCAAACTGAGACGCCCAGACCTTTTCTGGCAGGATTGTTAGGGCAAGAAAATACTCTGGAAACCACAATGTGAATCATTTGTCTATCCGAGTGGATGACACTATGCCCCAGCCATGCCGCTCTGCAGTCAGACCTGGGCGGTGGGCTCAGTGCGCCCAGACCCGCTCTCTGGAGTCCGCAAAACCTACAGGGCAGGTTTAATGGTTAAAAACCTGAAACCCCAAGCCTGCATGCCCTGCTGTGCGCTCGCTGACATGTTTGTAGCACTCTTTCGCCTGGGACCTGCGGCGCATGGCGCCTGGCTAGCAGAGAGGGGCTCAGACAGGGCTGGCACACCTTTTTCTGCGGCACCCTCTCTTTCCTGCAGGTTTCTGCTCCCCGCCGTGTTTCACAGGGCAACGATGTCCCTCCTTGGCACTTGTGCTATACCTTGCACCACCGGTGTGTTTAATCACCTGGGCTTATGTGGATGAAGAGGGGCTTGGGGAGATGGGAATTGTCCAAGGTCATAGGGCTAAAGCCAGCCAAGAAACCAAAAGCAGCCCTGTCCTCTCAGCAAGGGTTGTTCCCCAGCCCGTCCCTGCTGCGCTGGCCCAGGAGGCCACAAATTCAAACAAAATGGCCTTTTTATTACAGACTGCTCTGGGGAATCACCAGAGGCTTTGCAGAGCGAGCTGTGCCCTGAAATGCGTCTCCAGGGAGTTTCATGGTGAAGCTTCATGAGCATCAGCAGGGCTGGGTCATCCTCCTGGTTTTTGGCCAAGCTTTTTCCCTCCCACCTCCTCCAGCCCATGCCTGTTGTCATGCTGCAAACACACATGCATTTGTGCATGTGAGATATTTCGATGGCCAAAGTGTCCGTCCCTACGGTCCGCGTGCCTCCGCAATGCTGTCAAACGGCTGCTGAACTGCAGCCGCCTCTGGGGTGGGACGTGGCAGCTGCTGACATTGCACAGCAATGCTATTCCGCCTTTTGGGACGGGGAGCAAAGGTTACCGTTTCTAATTGAAATACGAGGGTATTCTGGGGGAAGTAGGAAATGACTGCCGAGCGGGACCGTGCCAGCGCTTTGTGTGGGGAAGCAGGAAGGAATGAGAATGGTTAATGGTGCAAACTCTGCGTGCATTGCCAAAAATGAACTCATGTCTGTAAATATTACATTGCATGCAGCAAGATTAGCACAGGAAAATACCAGTTGTTAGGGTTCCTGTTACCATCTGAATTATGCAAACAATGTGCTTGAGTTTATAGATGAGCTGGGGCAGAACAACATTAGTTTTTTCCTAGCCAAAGTGTTTCAGCGCGCTAGTATTTTAGTGTGTTTCCCAGCCTCAATCTGCTATGCAATGGATCCATGCTGCGCTCTTTTGGGACAGCGTGCTGTCAAGTGTGGCCTTTTCCAGGCCACGTTGGAAAATCGGAGATGTCGGGATGCTGGTGAGATGCTGACCTTGCACGTGCGCTCCCTGGGAGCCCTCAGATGGGTGCAAAGGCCCAGGGAGTCGCCGAGCCTGGGGCTGGAGGCTGTGCACGCCCTGCCATGTGTGCGTGGTTGAGGAGCTCTTGGGACCTCTGCAAGTGGGAAGCAGAGATGTTCTTCATTCCTGGCCGTAGCAGGGCCACTCAACCTGAAGATGCCGATTGCTGTTTGGAGGCCAGGCACCACCACGATGGGCTCCGTGGAAGGAATGATAAACATTGGCTCTTCCCAGTGGCTGTCAGGGAGGTTAACTGACTTTCCCACGGCCATGCAGTGAGTCAGTGTCGAGGCGGGATTAGCAGCCGGGCGTCCCTGGCCCCCGGCCCCGAGTGTGCGCTGCCGCCGCCGCCAATTGCATAACCCAGAGCGAGCGTGCGGCCGTGGAGCTGCCGCAGCCTGCGTGTCCCCGTGGGAGCGAGCCCTGAACCAGAGCTCCCTCCGCTCCCTGCCGTGACTTGGGTGGAAATAGGTCGGTTGGAGCCACGGGGCTGGGGTCTTCCAGGGAGCTTCGTGGACACCTGAGCAAAGAGGACAGAGACACCGGCCAGTGCTCTCTCTAAGCCACGTGCTGGGGAATGAGCCCAGCCATGGTGGTAGATGCTAGAGAAGCCCTGTAATTATGAAACCCGGCTTTCTAAGTGCTGCTCTTCACGGACTTGCTGACTTTGGACGGTTAATGCTTTGGGCTTCCTTAGGGTAAAAGCCGGAGGAGGACCAGGTACGGTAGTTTTACTGGCAATAAAACTTCAGCTTGACCCTCATGTTGAAAGCAAGTCTAACCCACCCATGAGTGTATCTTCTGGTACTCCTGTGGGCTCTCACCTGGGTCCCCGGGGGTACAACCCATGTCCCTTCTGGGCCCCGCAGCCAGGGGACAGCCCCTTGCTGGTTCCTGGGACCGCAGCCCCTCCGGCCCTCGTGGGGCTGTCATCCACCTCTTCCCTTCAGCAACGGCAGCGCAGAATTAACGTCGGGTCTGTAATTTAGCTCAGGACTGTTACGAGACACAATCCAGCTCTAAAGCCAAGGCCAAATAGTACTAGCATGGGGTCAAGTTCCTGAGGCACACTCTGCCTTTGGGACTAATTTGGGTGCTGAGTAGCCGGGCAGGTATTTACATGTTGCCTACAGAGACCTAGAGGTCTCTGGATCCTATTCTTCTCCCTTGGATCACCTAAAATGGTAAGAATTTTCAAGGGGGATTAAGGTTGTGATCTCTGGGGAGGGGAGTGGACATCTGGTAGGAGTCCCGTCCGTATTAATAGCCTCCGTTTAAATGTATGTTATCAAAAGGGGCAGCTCCTAATCGGCCAAGAGAGTGTGAACTCTGTTAGCTAAGGGGCTGCCGGTGACTTTGGGCCGCTAACCATGGCTTTCCACAGGCACACAGGTAACGCGGACGCGCTGCCGGGTGTTGGGGGAGAAGCCCTGTGTGTGCAATGCCTGGCAAACGGGGAGGCAGGTTTTGCTAACAGGCTCCTGCACCAGCAAAAGAACTCTTTTGAATGCGATCTTAAGCCTCGGCAATCTGCAGCTATAACTAACGATGGCAAACGGGCTTGTAACCAGTGTGGGGCACTGGCGCTGGGAGCGCGGCGGTGGCCTCAGCTATTTTGTAAAAGGCGTTGGATGGTAAGTGCTTGTGTATCCGCTGCTGCGGGAAGGCTGGGGCTCAGCTGTTATTTGAGGAAGACGAGGTGAAAACGGGGGATGATGCTCCTCCTCGCAGCAAGCTTGCTCGGGCAGTTCCTGTAGTCGGCAGGGCAAACCCGTAGCAGAGGGGAGCGTGCAGGAGCCCTGCGTGTAAACCCAGGTGGTTTGCTCTGCGCTGGTGGGAGCTTTGTGGTTATCCCCCTTTCTCTGTGTTTGTCTTGTCGGTCAAACGGGCTGATCCTCGCAGTAATAGGAAAACGTTAACTTTTCCTTCCCATTAACACCGATGGGGATCTTGAGAGTGTGTTTTGCATGTCCCCCATGGCATGCAGATGGGTTGTGTCTCCCCATCCATAACTAATCTCCTCTAGCCCTCCAATTACAGACAATTGAAAGCTCTTTGGGATCATTAAAAGCTGATCCGATTCTTAGAAGCTGACCACGTTTGTGTGTGTCCAGCATGCATTTCCAGCCCTAAATCCCAACGTACAGTGGCAGGACCATTGCATCTCTTGATGAGACATAGCCCAAGGGGTGGACGTGCCTGGGGAGAGGGTGGCAACTTTGGGGCGCAGCTCCCGCGGGCATCAAACCAAGCTGCCGCACACCAGGAGCCCGGGGACCGCGGTGCTCGTGCGACTCTGGTGGGAGCATAGATCCTCTCCAAAACTGGGGAGGAAAGTCGCAGCGTGCTGTTCAACTTCACGCTCAGCCTCCCAGGACAAGGCACGAGCGTGAGGCTTCTTGCAGGGCACGTAACTGCTTAGGATTTGCTTGTGTGACGCAGACGTGCATGATGCAAGGTACCTTTCTGAGTAAAACCTGGCTTCTGTGGTATCGTTTTTAAACATCTCCAAGGCATTTAAAAAGAGCAATCAATTAAAATGCAAGAAGACATTTGGTTTTTAACTTCAGCCCATGAGGCTGATGTTGTAGCATCCTTTCATTATACTCCCCACTATTCCTTTCTTTTCTTCCTCATCTTCCTCAGGGAGGTGTTCTCTGGGGCAAGGACCCACGGATTTGATGTTCTGCTGTAATATAAAATGCTGAAGTGTCTTCCGAGCCGATGCTGTGGTTGGAGCGCTGCCACCGACAAGTTATAGCGCAGCATCTATTCCTGCATCCCCCAGGGAGCCCTGCTCTCCGGGAAAGCTGCAGCGGGGTCCTGTAGTGCCTGCCCCGGGGAGGTGAATCCTCCGCAGCAGGAGGAAGCCTCGCATCTGGCTTTTGGGGGCACCTGGGCATGAGAAGGGCGTCCAGCTACTGAGGTGGGGCAGATCTGTGCATAGCTGGGACCATAACTGAGGACTCTCAAAGGTCAAAGCTTAAGGCAGCCACAGAGCGAGTTAGCTACTGAACAGGACTTCTTTGCTTTAGCTGATTTGGTTTGTTTGGAAAGGTTCGAACTTCACTGCTTAAACTCTGCCTAAGTGCTCAGACTTACTCTAGGCAGTGGTGCTTTGCACACTGGGAGCCTTATTAGCCGTAGCTGAGCGCTGTATTAAGTGCAAAAGCAAGCCCTGGGGCAAGTGTTTGCAGGGCTGGAGCGGTGTGGCTTTTAATAGCACATCCCTGCTTCCCCGGGGAACTGTGAAGACTTAGTAATGATTGGGATGTGCTCAGACATGGTGGCAATAGGACCGGAGGGAATGTTTTTGGCAACTGCCTGAGGAACTTGTTCTAAATAAAGAAGCTTCCATTTTATCAACAGACTAGTTTTTGAATTAGAGAGGATGAGACTCGCACGTGCCCCAGCCTGGCAGCGGGAGAGCACAGCTCTCTGCTCCTTACTGCCAGCTCTCCCAGCAAAAATGACCTGCAAGTGATTTCTTTCTTTCTTGTTGCCCAGAGCAGCGTGCCAGTGACCTTGAGGTGCAGTCCTGCGCGTCCCTTTGCATTTCAGCTTAACGGGACCCTTCTTTTAAGGGTATTCCCTGGTATTTATAGCGAACCACGCGACATTGCATAGAGAAATGCTGAGAATAGTAACTCAGGTGCCAGGCGAGGGGATGCCAGGTTCTGAGCTGAAATAGGCAGGTGTAGCCAGCGCCTGGCAGTGCGGGGCTGTGTGTGCTCGGTCTGCTGAGAAAAATAAAACTGATGGAGAGTCAAAAAGCAATTGCTCTTTTCCTTATATATTGCCATAGAGTATGCAGCTGTGCGTAGGGCAGAGGGTTAACATCTTCAGCCTCAGCTTCTTTCCTAAGTGGCAGAAGAGTCTGCAAGGTTGAAGCACAGTTTCCCTGGTTGTTTTTAGAGACCACGCTTTGAGCTCTTCCTTGGTGGTTTATCACATTTAAACATATTCCCCAGAGACATTAACACATATCCTGTGCTAAGTGCTTTGCTTATCAGCTACGCTTCAGCTCCCTTTACAGAGTGCTTCGCTTCCATTTGCTGTGCAAACCGCTGTGATGCTGCCTTGCGGTGGCCTGAACTGGGAGGAACCAGCCCAGGGGCCACGGGAGACAGGAACCGACAGGAGAGCCACGGGGTTGTGTTAATGCGATAGCTTTTGTGGGGTGCCATTTCTTAGGTCCGTACCCTCCTTTCCATCCTACAGCTTGCCATGCTGTGCAGACACAGCCCCGATTGCGCCCACAGCCCCGTGGCTGCTCCACAGCGTGGTGTCAGCATGACTTGAGGTGCGTGGAAGCTGGCAGAGCCCAAACATTTGAGGTCTTTATTTGAAAGATGGAAGGCATGGTTGTCCAAGGGCTGAGGGGCTGCTTTGGAAAAGCAGCAGATGCTCTTTGGGGACAAGTGGCTAACTGGCACCTCTGTGGTCAGGTAAATGTTAGGGTTGAATTCCAGTGGGTCTTCGTGCCAAACACTCTGATACTCGAGAAGGCCACTGGTCTGGCCAGCCGCCCTCGAGCTGTAGCCAAATCCATCAGGGAGCTACATTTAGACAGCACCCTGCCAGGCTTGGTGGGAGAGGGACACCTTGCTTGAAGGGGAGTTCGTTTCTGCAAGTATTGCTGGATTTTTCTTGCGCTCTTATTTTTATTGAGGGTCTTCCAGGCTATTTAGGGACGGGCATGTGCTGCACTTACCCCTCTCCCCGGCAGCCTCTCTCTTCTCACGTGCTTCCCTCCAGCAGAACATCCTCTGCACATGGATGTCAGAATAGTTGCAGTCTGTCCATGCTTTTCCTCTGTCTTCTAAATCCCCTTCTGTGGCCCCAGAGTCAAGCAGAAGTGGGGTTTGGATCAGGGCACGTCCTCAGGGTACGTGATTCTCCTGGGGTTAAATGGGAGACACTTGACCAGGCCGTCAGCTCAGAGGCACTGCAGTCTGTTGTAAACACACAGCAACGAAACTGCGTTCAAACAACTTTCAAGCTACACCACCTGTGTGTGCTGCTGCCCTTTCAAGCCCACCGCTGTGAAATGAAGCACAGAGGCACAGCACTTAGGGTTTTAGGGGTTAGTTTGATGAGTGCTTACCCTGTGGCACGGTTACGCCGCTGCTGTGATCCCTGCTGTGCGCTCAGCAGCTGCGGCACAGCTTGCCCAGGGAAGCTATGCGGCGTGCACGAAAATAAAGGCCCCAAGGAAGAGCGAGGAGGATTCATGGTTCCAGCGTGTCCTTAGTTTCATGACTTGCCCATTTTCCAGACAGCAAAGACAGGCCAGGGTTAACGCACCTGGAGGCTCTGCAAAGTGAAGCTGTGGGGACATGGTGCAGCTGGAGGGTGAACAGGTTATTAAGGAGATAAACATCTCCAAAGCCATGATCTGCTGCCAACCAGGCTCTAGAAGATGCATTTATTTTTTTCAGAGCAGAACAAATATCCGTTCTGTCTACCTTCTGTGCGTGGGGACGGGACAGCTTAGGGGAGCAGCAGTAGGATGCTAAATGCTTTTTCCCCAGGGCAGCAGGGCTCTTAAGTCTCCATGGACATTTGCTCCACTCTGGGAGAATGATCTGGTGGTCCCAGCACAGCCGCTACCGGCTGCTTTTGGGGCTTTCGTGCACCAGCCCCTGGGTGGGCTGCTCCCGTGGGAGGGTGGCAGGAGATGGTCTGGCTGATGCGGGCTCTCAGCACGGCACGGGCGAGCAGAGACCATGAGCAGCCAGCACGTTTGCTGGGACAACGTGGTCAGTGCATCTGCATTGCAGGCAAGGGGATGGAGGGGCCTCTCCCAGGTCTGCATCAGGGATGGTACTGCTGAGGGCAGAAAGCTCCTGGAAAAGCTGGAAGCAAATTCATGCCTGTGTACGAGAGGGGCTTTTTGGTCCATGAGATGGCAGAAGGTAGGCAGAAGCTGGCGTGTCTGCATGTACCCCCGGCTCCTGGGGCTGCCAGGCCCCCAGCGTTGGTTGTCTGTGGAGCTCCAAAGCTGCTGTGATGAATGTGTGTCTCACGTTAGCGCATGATGCGGTACATGGGAACACAGCATTATGTTACTCCCTGAGCCATATGTTCACGATTACGTGTTCTGGTGGAAAGCAACCCTAAACCTGAGATCAGAAATGTTTCAATACCATTTGCCCTGGACTCTCTGCAATTGCATTTCTTCTAAATTAAACCCACTTGCTTGATAAAGCTCTGCAGAGCTGGCCGTGGCTCACATAGTTTCCACATTTCCCAGCTGTTTATTTGTTTCATTTACTGAAACTAGTACAAACACAACCCTTGGTGTAGTTGTCAGCAGGACATGGCCGCCTCCTGACCTTGGCAAGGCGGCGTTTCCAGACCTGGGTCCCCACGGAGCGCAATTCCCGCCGGCTCGGCCTCCAGCCTGCTTCTGTGCGTGGTAGGGGAAGGGTGTGAACCCGGTCCCCACCTCTGCTGCAGCCTCCCTGTGCGATGCTCCTCTCCAGGACTATCTGTCCTGCGCTCTGGAAGAGAAATCCTCCAACTTGTTCTGGCCTGACGTTATTGAAAGGGTGACAAAGAGGAGACAGTGGAACGACTCCCGGATTTTAAAATCTGCAAGGTAACAGCGTGAGTCCTGTCTCCTTCCCCAGCATCTTCTGCTGCCCGTCCAGCAGCTTCCTGAGCCCAGGGATGAGGCAGGAGAGCTCTGAAATAGCAGCAAAACGTTTGTTTGCAGGCAGGCACCTCCCTGGGCTTCGCAGCTGGCTGCGGCGGGGCTGCTCCTGGTGTGCGGCCAACAGCACGTTACTCTCAAAGGAAAAAATAATTGGGCCGGGAAAGGAGATGGCGAAGGCAGCAGCCACCCTCGCCTCTCGCCGTGGTGCCTGGGCTTGCGGGGCAGGGCTGTGCCCTGCTCGGGACCTGTTGGGTTTGATGTGTGCCCGTCTGGCGAGGTGCCTCTGCTGCAAAGCCCCGCTCCTCGCAAAGGCGGCAGCATCGATCCCTCGGCTCCGGGCGGCTCCCGTGCCAGCGCGGGGATTTCTCATGCTGGCAGGTTGGGCCACGCAGTTGATGGTAAATCTAGAATTACTGGGGTGGGCAAGTGCCCAAGAAAAAGCTGTGTAAACAGGTCCTCGTGCCGTGACAACACGGCACTCCTGGCCGCGCAGCATCCTGCAGCCGAGGGTGAGCCCGGCGGGGTCCCGCTGATCCCGCCTTGCCGTGAGGGCACAGCCGGGACCGACGTACCCTCCCTACGCCCCCAAAACGCCAGGCCCCGTTTCAGTTTATCAAGGTGCTGGGGCTTGGAGCAGCACGGCTGGAAGGAGCGGCTGTTGTGCTGCTGAGCTCTGTCAGGAGCAGGCAGCAAAGCAGCCCCTCAACCCCAGGGCTTGGTGGGGTGGTCGGAGGTGAGGCTACGCCATGGAGGTGCTAACAGCCCCCCCCAAATCACAGTGGGAAGCGGCAGCAATTTATATTGCCTGACCGCGTCCTTCTCCCTTTCTTGCTCTGTGCTGGCGCTGCAGCTCTATCAGGAAAAGAATAATTAAATTTCCTCTTGGCAGCCCCCGTTGCCAGACCGCTGCCGCGTCTCCCGTCCGGTTGCTGATGGTGCAGAAAGTTCAAGGCTGCGTCCCGGGTTGTTGGCCGTGTCGGGGGAAGCGGGGCTCGGCAGTGCTGGGGGCCGCGAGCGGCGGGGGCAGAGATGGGGCCGCGCTTTGGGGGCTGCATGGGCTTGGGCGGCCCTGCCGCAGGTTTTGCAGCCCCCTCGCGGGAGCGTTGCTGGCCGCCTCTGGGGAAGGGCGTAGGGAAATGGAGGGAGCCGCTAGCAGAAGCGGTCTGGGAGGCTGGGGCCGGGCGTGCAGGCTGGGGCGGGTGTCTGGGGAGAAAGCGTGAGCGTGCACCTCCGGCCAAAGCGGAAAATCCTCTGGTCCAGGGCCCCCACGCCCGCTGGCTCGCTGGCCATGGTGGAACATCGTGCCTTGGCAGAGCGCTGGCATGAACTGAAGAAGTATCTTCACATCTAGGGAGATCTTTTCTTGTTTTTTCCTGATGACTTTATATGTGAAAAGCGGCAGCTGGAAGCTGCACAACTATCCGGCACAAAAGGCCTCAGAGGGCTGCAGCTGGCTGCGGGCTTAGCCTGGAAACATGGAAACTATTCTGCTCCGCTCATGGTTGGCGGTGGTTTCCGCACAAAGCATGCGACGCCTCAGCCAGGACCTCGCCGAGGCCTGCAGTGGCCCGGCCGTAATGAACTAAGTGGCTCTCAGTGAGCGATTGGGCATCATTAACCTTGGTCAGCATTAAGTATATACGTAAACCATCCTTCCTCTTAAGGCGGCGATGGGGAAAGGCTGGCGTGGGACGCAGCTGGGCTCCCAGAGCGAGCAAACTTTGCAGCGCTCGCCGCGGGCTGGACCCTGGGTGGCAGAGAGCTGCATTTTTGTGTTCGGCCAGAGCCTGTCCTGCCTCTCTGTAGGCAGAAATCTAGCATTCGTATCTTGGATGGCTATTACGGGAACTGAAAATATTTGTGTTACTAATGCGTTGCTTATGTTAACTGTAGCGCAAGCACAGCGCTTCCAGGAGGCGGCCCCTGCCCTTGCCGAGCTCCGCAGCCCAGCCAGGAGCCGGCCCGCACGGCCTTACTCCATAGCCCACATTTTTCTGAGACTTCATGGTATTTCTCCCGCCGTGTCCTAATGGCAATTTGTGAGCTGGGAGGGGACATCCAAGCTGCCTTCTTCAGCAGGTGTACGAGTTTGTGATTGCTGCCACCGAACCCAGGTTGTCTCCTGGCATCCCTGAGCACGATGGTTCGTTAGCCTAACCTAGACCCTACAGGCAAAGCTGGAGGCACCTGGAAAATGCCAGTGCAGTTGGTGGGGAGCTGTCGTGTTTTGTAAACCACCGAGCTGTCCGATTGCAAAATTGCTGGCTCAGAAGCTGCTTTCTCTACCAAGCAGCCCTCGAGGAGCGCAGCACCACCACGTGCTCCTTGCTGAGCCACTTCTCATTTGCACAGAGCAAAGAAGCTGGAGCAGTTACCAGGGCTTCAGTGCTCTAACGTCACCCTCTCTCCTCTTGCAGGGCCTGGCAGTTACACTGTGGGCACCATGTCGGAGCGCTTTGACTGCCACTACTGCCGTGACCCTCTGCAAGGGAAGAAGTACGTGCAGAAAGAGGGCCGCCACTGCTGCGTCAAGTGCTTCGAGAAGTTCTGTGCCAACACCTGCACCGAGTGCAAGAAACCCATCGGAGCCGACTCCAAGGTGAGTGCCGAGCAGTTAAACGGGTGCTGAGAAGACGGCAGGCAGATGCTGCTAACCCTCCCATTTGTTTTGCTGGCTCTGGTCTGTTTGGGAGCTGCTGGGTGAAAGCACATTCTCTCGCGAGCCCTCTGGCCGCTGGGCTCCTCGGGCGCAGAGCCAGGGGCTCGGGGCACTGCAGCAGGGGTGCTCACGACCGGCTGCTTTTGCACAGGAGCTCGTTTCAGGATCTAGATTCAGCCCCGTCAACGGCTGCAAATGTCCTGAAGAGAGTACTGCAGGTCACCCAGCCTGCGAGGGCGTGCAGAAAACTCATCTTCTGGGCACAGCACTTGGGAACCTAGGGTCTGATTTTTGTCAGCTTGACCAATGTTTATTGCTTCGTGTTTATGGCAATAATAATGTACGCGGGGAGGGAACCTGACAACCGGAGAAGCCCATGCTTACAGAACCTGACAACCAAAGCTGGTGGTTTGAAGCATCTCCTGCCACCCTGAAAGTCCAAAATGAATGCGATTCTAATCAAGCCCTGTGTGTCAGTGAGTTTGGTTAAATGGCCTTTCCGTAACTGCTTGCTGATGAGGTGCACCTCCAACCGCTGAACGCAGACATTGGGAATTAACAAAACCTATTGCTTACTGCCTCGCTTTTAGGGCTGCTCAGCCAGAGAGGAGGGCTTATTGCTCACTCCGTTTCTGTTCGTTCCAGGAGCTGCATTTCAAGAACCGTTACTGGCATGACAGCTGCTTCCGCTGCTTCAAGTGCTACACGTCCTTGGTCAACGAGCCCTTCATGCTAAGGGAGAACAACAAGGTCTGGTGTAGCAACTGCACCGCCACTGCGGACGCACCCAGGTGTAAGGGCTGCTTCAAGCCTATCATTGCAGGTACGACCGCCGAGTTCTGCTCTGGGGCAAAACCACGGAGGTTTATCACGCCGCGGAGGCTGCCGTTAGGGGCACGGGCATCACAGTGGAAGGCTGGAGCACCGCAACATGGTGCAAGCTTGACTGTTGCTCTCACCTGTCCGTTTTATGCAAGCGGTGAAAGGCTGCTTTGCAGCTAACTCTCATGTGGATAGTTCACCTTAGTCGTTAGTCTTCAACCATTTCTACCAAAAGCTTTGCTCTGTAGCTCGAGGTCCTCTTCTCGGAAAGGCTCAGGCACCTGCCTGACAGATATCTTAAGAAAATCCAGAAGGCCCTGGCTAAAGTCAGATACAGAAATTAACAGCTCAGCCCTTGCCCACGTTACAGTTGGCATAGGTACCTACAGGTCTGTTACATTGCACAGGGCGGGGAGTTTGGCGCAAGCCTGAAATCCCATGTAACGAGTTATTTCTGTCTGTTGTAGGAGACCAAAATGTTGAGTACAAGAAGATGGTCTGGCATAAGGACTGTTTCACTTGCAGCCAGTGCAAGCAAGTGATTGGATCTGGGAGCTTCTTCCCCAAGGGCGATGACTTCTACTGTGTCTCCTGCCATGAGCACAAGTTTGCCAAGACCTGTGCTAAATGCAAGAATGTAAGTCCTTCCACTTTGCCAGAACTAGCCCTCACGTGTCTTTTGGAAGCTAGGAGAGTGAACCAGTAGACAGCTTCATGGTGGAGCTATCCCAATGCTTACCTTCTTTCCTTGAGATACTGGTGCCAGCAGCTGGTGCTATAATAACGTGAGAGGTAATGGTTCTTGCACGTTACAGTACCTGAGCAGGGGCTGTAGGGTTATCTGATGGCAACTGTTGAAATCAAGTGGGCACTGGCCTTGCGCTTGCTTTGGCGATGGTTTAAGCTCTCTAGTAGATGTTGTGTATTCAAGCAGTAAACCAGTATTTTATATAATAGCTGCTTTGCAACTTTTGCAACTGATTAGTGTGGAATTGCAGCGTCACTGCAGGTAAAATAAACTACTGTGAAAGCTCCAGGCACGCAGGATTTCAGGCTAGAGGAACTCAAGTGCGCTGCACTATTTAATTTTAATGAAAACTCTCAAGAGATTTTCCCCGTGACAAAGCCCTCCTACCCTCCACTCCATGCCTGCATCGCCTCTCTTCCGCCCTACCGATTCTGAAACACACCTCTGCTCTTTGCCTCCCAGCCCATCACTTCTGGAGGCCTCACTTACCAGGAACAGCCTTGGCATTCGGAGTGTTTCATTTGCTCCAATTGCAAGAAGCAACTGGGCGGGAAGCGCTTCACAGCTGTGGAGGATGAGTTTTACTGTGTTGAATGCTACAAGGAGTGCGTTGCCAAGAAGTGTGCGGGCTGCAAGAATCCTATTACAGGTATGTTGGATTAAATGCAGCTTGGGCGCGGCAGGTGCTTAAGGTCAGGACAGCGATCCCCAAAGACACGCAGGCCAGAAGCAGGGCTAGTAGCCCAAGGCCACTCCCAGCAATCTGCACGTGATCTGAGTCTAAGCCACGTGCTCTCGCTGGACAGGGTCTCAGTAACTGAGCTCTTCACCCTTTGCACGCCTCAAATATACCGCCTTCAAAACTTCCCCAGCTAGAACTGTCCCCACCTATAGCTTAGCCTAGGAACCTCGGGTCTGAAAAGAGCAGTGTTTTATTGCCCCCAAGTGACGTTTGTTTCGCTTCTGATGTATTTCACGTGTAAGAGTTACTGGATTACAAAGCTCAGCCCTGCAATGTGGGCGCTATCCTGCCAGTCCCATGGGACTTGCATTCCAGCCTGCATTTTAGAGCACGGATCTGAGCCCGTAAAAACGAGGTAGGGCTTCAGCCCCAACCTGTCCTTGCTCTACATCTCGATCTTTCCGTCAGCTTGACTGTTTCCTGGAGAAAGGATCCAAGGGGAAAAGCTTATTGCAGAGACCAGCCACACAAGCCTTATGCTAAGCTGCCTGCTTCTCCAGGAGCAGGAATACTGAGCAGCAAACGCTGCGGCTGAGTTGCAGACCATATTTGCATGCCTAAAATACCAGCCCAAACTGCAAGACTACAGAAGCAGAGGAGGCAGCAAGCATGGGATCTGCTGTTTGGTGGGCTAGCCCAGCCACGGGAAAAGCTACTATCGCCGTCCTATAATTGTTTTCTCTCCTAGCAGGATTTGGAAGAGGAACCAGTGTGGTTAACTACGAAGATGAATCCTGGCACGATTATTGTTTCAAATGCACAAAGTGTGCCCGTGGTCTGGCCAACAAGCGCTTTGTTTGCCATAATGGAAAAATTTACTGTGCTGAGTGTCCCAAACGACTGTAAGGAGCAGACAGCAACTGCTGTAAAATGGATTTTAGAGCCCTGCTTTCCAAAACAGTCCTGGTAAAGGAGCAGGTTCTTGCATGTTACAAATTCTAACTTTTTCCATTTTAGTATAAAAACTAAAGTAGCCTCAGTATACCAGGTTTGACTTTTGAAGCTCCTGCAGTATGACAGCACGTAGCGTTGCAAAAATCTAACTTTGCTTCCAAGTATCTCTTAGCGTAAAGGCTTGAAACGCCGTTACATTTAGCATTAGAGATCCACATACTACATAATCCGCGTGTGGCTTAAACAAAACTAGTTTTAAACTTGTCTGGTTTAAAGCTTGGCACTTAACTGAAGTAGGTTTGACAAGGCATGCACCTCAGAAACAGAGATGCAAAGATTGCACCCGGGATCGGAGCGATCCCTTATTATGCTTTTACACGTACAGGTACATTACATACACCACACCATTAATAGCAGCGCAAGAATAAATACCTTATTATTACCCTACCACACCAAACTGCGGCAAGTGTATGGAATGGCTTCATCTTACATATAACAATGTCTTGGCAGTACGATTTAGCTTTAGTTAAGTTTCCATAAACTTATTTTAGTCTTGATTTCCGCATGGTTTGCCCAAAAGTTTTGCTCATCAGCTTTTTTTACATCATTGTTTAAATGAGGCTGTCTATATACAATTATTAATCCATTAACAAGAAGTAAATCTTTCAACTACAACAAAATGCACACGCATTTAGAAGTGCCTTAAAAATAGCTCAGACACCGATAGCTCTCCTATCATGTCAGTGTATGTTTTATGATTTAATAAAAATGAGACTAGTGCCTGCTTGGAGTCCTACAGTCTGGAAAATTGTTTTTTCATTTTGCCATCTCACACGATTGACACCTCTTATGGCTGAGCTCCTGAAATCAAGTCTGACGCGTTGATACTGGCAAAGCAGAGTCAGCTGTTCTGCCACAGCGCCTTTAAACATCTGAGGACCAAAGCAACCATTTCCATAAACTAATTAATTTTTTTTAATGTATAACTGACACTGGACCATCTGCCAAGAACAGCCCGTGTGAAAAAGCCCTTTGGAGCACATATGCCTAGCCGCTGTCCAGACAGATCTGCTACTGCCCTTCAGCAACCTGAATGCTGGTTTAAGTGGTTTTTTCACAGCAGTGGTTGATACCATACAGAAATATTTATCAACTGGATGCTGCTCCAGTCATTCCCTTTCGTTCACAAGCACCTACCAGGAAAAAAGAACCCTCGCAAGAAAAGCAAGAGGCAGCATCTTGCTGTATTCTTGACGGTCGCTGCTCTGCTGGGGCCAGGGAGCACTGTTAGACTCACGGTTAGAACACGAAGGTGCTGGTGCTACAAGTGAAAAGCAAAGGCTTACAGTGAAAAGCAAGTTAAAGAATTCAACAGGTAAAGAATTCACGTCATCGGCGTGTACACACGCAGCGAGATCTGAAGGTGTTAGTACAAATACCTTCCCGACCACACGAATGCAGTTGCCCCAGGGGCGCCTAGTTTTGGGAATCTGCAGCAGTTAGAGCGGTGCCAGAGTGCGTCTCAAGGCAGGGCAGCGTGGCAAGGGGTTGGAGACTCCTAGTAAGGTAATGTTTAGCATTACAGAAATAAAGCATTGTTCGACTGCAAAGTTTATTTAACAGTGCGCACGTATTTACACAGAGCTGTAACAGACCATTCAACAAATAATATCAGCACAGAAAAAAATATCAGCATCTTTTTTGTTAGAATGATTGTCTCTGCCAGAATGAAACAGCTATCGTACAAAAATACATTTTTCTTTTTAGCTAAGGCACTGCTCTAAAGTCTAAAACAGTTCTACCGTATTCTGAGTAGCAAACGGTGAGAGTAAGAAGGCTGAGGGTTTCCTATTGTAACTGCGATGTCGAGGAAAGAACACATTTAGTTCCAGCAAAACCATTTGCATTTAACCACCGAAAACACAGCTGCCGTTTGGATGATGCATTTGAAATATCAGCCAATGGTTTATAGCAGGATTTGAGACAGCTATTTTTTACAGTAATCACTTATCCAGTATATCTGTTACAGGAGACATAAGAACAAGACCGCATTATTACTTTTAGTAGCAATTTTCAGAAGATGCGTAGTTAATCTCGTCATGCTGTAAAAAGCAGGCAAGTTTAGGTTAAATAGATTACTTAATGCAGGCTTTAGGGGAAGGGAAATACATATGCGGCTCGCAGCCACCGTTATAAAGCTAGAACAGGAACACTTAGAATAATTAACATGAACAAAACATGACTTCAGTGGTCTAATACTGTTATATGTACACAATAAAATAATACTTCCATGAGCGTAGATAAATAAGTAATTCAAAAGGAAAACATTTTTAAAAGCATGACATGTTAAACTGCACTACGACAGACATATCTAGGTACTCAACATTTTTGTAATATATTAGTGCATATGCTGTAAAATGTTTCGATGTTTTCCAACAGATTAAAACATATTAGCGATGGTACAATACTGCATTTTGGAACTGCCAATATTTTCACGGTAGAAAACAAGGTATTTTTCTTCTCCATTCAAAATTGAAGATATTCAATTTTGCGTTTTCAAATAGCACGTGAACCAACACGTAACAGCGTTTTTCTAGAAGATGGCAAAGGGAGTTCAGCTTTAACACACACCGAGTCTTTGATTTCATCGAGTGCCATTTTAGGAATAAGCAAAATCTGGCCAGTAGCTAACTGGGGAGCCTCCAATGGCACATTGCTGTACCTGACACTGATATGAAAATAAAATAGACTCAAACAGGTTACTGTAAAGTCTGTAAAAGGGAAACAAGTGATATTTAAACAAGGAAATCTTATCTAACGCTTAGCTAAACGAATGGAAAAGGAACATCAGCACAATAGTTTCCCTGAAATGTTTCAAGGTGCAAATCTAGAAGTTTGTCATCCCTCCCCTGGTGGTTTTTGTTTTTTTGCAAACTTGAAGATGGATAAAGGTAAACAAGCAGCTTTTCAAAACAAGGCCTTCGGTACTTGATAAAACACTGGATTACTGAAGTGCAATCAGATTATTTCCAGGTCTCTAGTGTTCACAGTTCTGTCCAAAGAGCAAAGAGAAGAAAACATTTAACCATCATAGCTGTGTGTATGGCACATACATCTATCAATCATCGCTGTCAGAGTCTACACCCAGGGAGTGAGCACAGAACCACTTGGTTAACGGTCCAAAATCAGCACAGTAGCTTTTCCTTTTTTATATATGAATATTAGTTTTCAAAGCTACATACATACTTCTTAAACCATATTACGTCTAAACATTTTCAAGTTCAAAATTAAAAGGCGACACTTTCTTCACTAAAAAAGTTAATGATTTTGATCAGAATGAAGTGTGATCAGCAGTGCCACATGAAATCCATCTGTTCCCATGGCCCAGTTAGCCGTGGCCTCAAGGAAAGTCTCAATAACGCTATGCCCATGGGACTAAAATTCACAAGACGCAGAGTGACAGAGGCGACTCAGGAAACAGTTCAGTCTAGAAAAGTGCTACACTTTAATCAAAAAAAAGTGCTACACATCACTTAAAGAAAATGTGGATAGCAAGTCTTGTTTTTTCCACTACCGTTCATTTCAACTGGTCACACAGTCATTTATCTCACGGAAAGAGATCTCCTGCTGTGAGTACGTCCATTTGGGGTTTAGCTCCAACACCAGAGAAGTTCAGTCTTACATCAACTAGCTTACCGAAGCCTCTCTGACACGCTATGCTGCACTGCATCAGGGTTTGGCTTCTCAAATACACGTGGCTTCAGATGCAGCCCTGCTTCCTTCAGAAAACTCAGAATATTGTGTGTGCAGCTTTATTACTCCTCCCAAAATGTAACACAACCGTCTGTGGAATTTAAGGTTGGTGTTACCCCCCTCAGTGAAGTGGAAGACTATTCTACAGTAAGTAGAGAGGACAGCTAATACCTTGCCAGAGCCTGAAGAGACCTCGTAAGACCATGCAGGTCAGCATCAAAAAGTTACAGAACATGCCTAGGAGTGGAAAGGTCTTGTCCGTAGAGTTACATCAGACACCTTTTAAACTGTTAGTATCTTCAAAAGTAACATGTGCCATTTAAGATATCTTAGAAGAAGCTTAACAACAGATGGGCTTGAGTGCTGGTAGGAGATACAGGAGCTTCACAGGGGCTCAGCTGCGTCTTTGGAAGAGCCTTAATGTTGGGCCTTAGCTGCTGTCTAGAGCAAGTCCCTAAAAAGGCATCGGTTGGCGACTCCTTTTGACAGAATGCAAGTTACAAGCGCTAAAGAAAGAGCTTTCCCTCCGGTCTACACATTGGAAAAAGTGCCTTGAAAATAAGAAGCTGTAGTTAAGGCAAGGAGAGTAAAATGCAAGGAAGTTAATTACCTAGCCAGAGGAAGAGACAGATAGGGAAATCAGCTTGGATTACCTGATGAAGCCTCTATAGGTTTGGTCAATGAATTCACTGCACCATCTTCCTCAAAAGCCAATTTGGGACTAGAAGGTATTGTAGCAGCATCATTCAAGTTTTGATTACAGTTACCAGCAGAGATGCTGTCCGAGCTCAGTTTGGTTGACTTAGAATGTACTCCAATGTCAATAAACTCCTCAAAAGTCCACGAACCAGATTTTCCATTAAGGTTCTGAATAAGTCCAATTGTATGATCAGCTTCGGTAACACCCAACTTCACTGAGTCATTGATAACCATTTCTTTTGCAGGATGGCTAGGAAAAAAAAAAAAGGGTACTTGTATTACAATTTCTGCATGTTTAACCTTTAGATTGATTACAGGCCAGCCAATTAGCAGTCTGCATATGCTGCAAAGCACTGAAGGGCATTCCCAGACAAGCTCCTCCAGCTGCCACGCAGGATCTCCCCTCCAAGAGCCGATGGAGAACAACGACTCACCAACATATAGCTGCTTTTTACTATACTAGTAGCTCTCAGGTAAGGTCTGGCTCCAGAAACTTGATATAAGAAAGCAACAAGTTTAAAGCCCTGCACCATTAAACCCCTATTTTAGTAGTGTGCGTTTTTCCTTTTTTCTCCAGTTAAGACTTTTTAAACACAAAACTAAGCCTCAGAATACTAGCAATATTTAAAACCGATTCAAAATCTAAACCCAACTCAGCGTGATCAATTTTCATTAATTCTTAAGATGATCATGAAAATGCCTCTATATTCCATCACTGGAGGAATGAGATTAATTTATCATCACTTTAAAAAAAAGAGTTCACAATGCCATTTCTAAATCATTAGCATTTAGATGAGCAAATGGAATAAGCATCAGAGGACAGATTTTCCAGTAGTAGATGGAAGTGCTTTATGTTCAAAAAGATAAAGTTTGAAATACTAGAAAAATTCCCATTAAGGGAGGCTTTTGTGTGGTATCTGGTGTTTCAGCACGACTGAAACTGTTCTAGAGTTTTCTGTAGGTTATTCTTCCTTTTCAGTGTTGTCCCCTCCCTCTTGTTTAATGTTTTGTTGAAGAACTGCTAGCCATTTCAAGAGAAAAGATTTCAAGCCAATGCCGTTTCTTTGTGAGTAACACTGCCACATCGCTGGCTATGTGTCTCACTTCTTAGCAAAGCCAGTACTGTTAACGTGGTGCCATCTAAACAAACAATTATCCTGAACTAACTGCCTCTGTGTGAAGCAGTAAACTGACAGCATGCACACACCACGTGCCTGGAGCAAGCCAGAGAAATACCACAAAGCTAGTGGGGTGCAGGACTTGAGGCAACGCTACATACAGCACTAAATTTAATTTAAACATAAAGAGAGATTTCTAGCGTGATGGAGAGCTGCTCTGACAGTAAAGCAGCCACCTACACAGACTCACCTGCAATCCTTTAATTCAGTAACGAGTAGAGACCCCTCATCACTTTTCAAATCGCCTCCATTCATAAACACGTCACTGGCCTTCAACTCTGACACATCTTGTTCCTCAGACTCTGTAGAGATCAAGCTATGTGCAGTCTCTAAACAACCCTCTGCCTCCTCCTTGACTTCCTGGGCTAAGTCAACGCCATTTAGCTTTCCTGAAAGTGGGGGGAAAAAAAGGAAGAAAAAAAAGAAAGGAAAGAAAAAAGAGCTTCAGTAACAGAATTGTTATTCTAAATGAATAAAATACAAGTGCCAAAATGACCTTTCCTAGCCAAAACTCAAGGCAATTGGCTTCAATAGATTCATTTCTCTAGAGACAAGCTGCCTGTAACAACACGAAATTTGTTTTCCATCTTTAAAAATACATTTGTAAAATGAAAGCATGCTGCCTGCATTTCACTCAAATCATTTTTGCATTTAATCATTTTGACTGTCTCTTGTGGTACAGAGCAGGCAATAATCTACTCTCTCTGTTCAAGCAGAGAGCCTCCCTGGCATTTCTGGGACTTGCATCTCGGCTCATCACAATGCTATTACGTGGGTGACCTTTTTAACAGTGCTTAAACATCACTGAGACACTGACTGCCACTTAGACCTGACTCATCAAGTTTCCTTACCTGGTTGATCAGTCTTCTCAAGACCCAACTCTTCCTCCTCTTCAATATCCTCTCCCTCCAGAGCCTCAGAGGCAGACTTCCCTTCGTTCTGCAACTGAATTGCCGGAGTGTTATTTGGAATAACTCACTACCCTCTAGCGTTTCACAAATGGTTCAATCACAGCTCCCATGCAGGACTATTCTGTGCCCAGCAGTAAGGCCACACTAGTCCAAAGGCTAACAGACAATCAGGTCACCCAGCAACACCCAGCTCCTGCTGAGCTGGAGCCTGTAAAGGAACATGTGGGACCCACTTCCATCTCCTACCTATGAATTATTCCTGAGTGCCTTTTCCCCTCATTTCTCCAAGGTGTGCGCTAAATATCGATTGATTTTCAGCTATATGAAGACTTGGGTCTTTGAATGGTCAGAGAAGAACAACTACTCCTCAATATAACAGGCATAATTTACCACAAACCTTAGCTCACTACATTAACAAAAATACGTCCAGTTCACTGTAGTGATCCAAGGGGCATCCAAGATTTGCTTGAAGCAAACAGATGTAGCCAGTAATTCAAGTTTTCTGGGGAAAAACAGCCCCAGCAGAATGCATACAGGAAAATCCGTTACTAACCAATGTTTTTTTTTAACCAATCTGCAAGTGGTAACGCCAGATCACACTGTTTCTATATGCCTTGAACAAAAATGCAGCAGACTTTTTGTCAGACCAAGCAAAGCGGAAGAATGTGTGCAATGGGAAGCTACTGGAAATTACTCTGGTGCACCAGAACTTTGCACTTCACGTGAAAGTCAGTTTGTGTAAGGGTAACGAAGGAAGATAGGATACAGGGCAAAGCCTTCGCTGGGAAGGGCCTATTCTGTCATTATACAGATCCAAACAAAAAAATACCTTGGATTCGTTTTGATCTGATTTTCGTGTTCTTTTCATTATTTCTTCGATTCTCTGTTAAAACAGGGAAAATATTTGCCATGACATACAGAGCTTTACATTTCAGCATGCTGGTTTAAATTTTCACCAATCATAATATATTTTTATATTTCATAAATTTACTCCTTTATTCACCATTTTTAAAGCTCACAAGCCAGAGCTGGCTTTTTAAAAAAAAAACACACTACTTCTATTTAAATGCATCTGAGACCGTTTGCCTGTTTAACACCTCAACCACTATTTGAGGCTGAGAAACCTCTCTGCTTTCGAAACAGTATACCTTTTTTCTTTCAAGCCTTTCCTGCATATTTTGCTGCATAATCCTCTCTCTCTCCAGCCGCTGTCTTTCAGCCTCTTCTTGAGCTTTTGCTTCAGCTTCTTCTCTCTGAAAAGAAAACAAAAATAATAGAGCACCCAGTGCACAACTCATTCCCAAAAGTCAAAAGCAGAGCTGTTACAGAGATTCTGCTTCAACACAGCCAGGAACATCAGACAATCACTATTTAATATTACCATACATTGCAGCTAAATGCCCATTACCCAGCTACAGACATGAAATATATATTACTATGACATTCAGAAACTGATCTGAAAAGAAAAATGATGTGTATGGCTATATTGTGATTATGCAAATGTTCTGAATGTTGTTGAGCTACTCAGGGTTCAAACTATATTTCAGGATGAAGATTTGTCTAAGAAGGATAATTTATGAAGTAACAAGACAGCAATTCAATTCTAAACGTGGCGAAGTTAACTTAAAAATCTTGGCAGTCAGGTATTACTACCAAGATACTTGGTGCTGAACATCTTCTGTTCCTTCTACACTGGAAAATCTTTTCCAGTCTGACTGGAAAGAAGATAGAAGCCTAGTTGACACTCTGAATAGTTGTTTTAAACTTGAACAAGCTTTTAAAGAAACATTCAGACACGTCAATGCTATCCATAAGATACAGCACTTCAAACACAAAGAATTTAATTGTAAAACTGCTTTCATTTTCAAAATTAATCTCATTTAAAGAAAGTCCACTTTCTGCAAAACAGCTCCCTTCAGTATAGAAGGATGCCTTTGTAAAGGTACACAGATACTAGCTGTGGAAGACTATTTAGCAACCGAAAAAGCAGACTTGGAAACACTACCAATCTTTATTTTAAAGGAATCAGAGCAAGCCAGATGACTTTCCAGACACACCACCTCCTTATAATCTGTAGCAGTAAGCTGGTAAAGTGGGCTCAGCACAAATATTTTACGTATGCAAAATAGCATCCCAGGTGGCTTAAAAAAATTCCAAAATATCTGCTTCTGCCCCACACTTGAATTTATCAAGTCTTGGCAGTGGGGGGGGGAAATCACACAGGCTAGGGCAAGGAAAGGACTTCAAGACATTCTCAAATCCATCTCAGACAGGATGCACTCTGCTCTACATCATTCCTGACAGAGATCTGTCAAAACCATTCTGTGAAAGAAAATCAAAGACAACCCCCTCAAAAACGCGTCAACAGCTTGTATGAGGAACACGGTTGGAGCCTACAGATAGGCAGACCTGGTGTTGAAGCTCTGCAAGTTTTTCCTGCTCTTCCTGTTCTCGGCGGATCCTCTCCTCTTCAGCTTGTCTTTGTTGCTCCTCATAAACTAGTCTCTTTTCTTCCTCCTCCTTGCGGATCTCCTCCTCCCGTCGTGCCTTTTCCTCAGTTGCTCTCTTGGCCATTTCTTCTTCTCTGATTCTAGTGTTTCCAAGATACACATTACCAACTGGATATTTATTTCTTTGAAAGTATGCATGCACATGAGACAGACTAGGAAAGCAAGAGAGTTCTAAGTTATCCAATCACAAAATAACTGCGTAAAGATACTTTCTGGTGTGGATTTACAAATGCCACCATCCAGACCAGTCAAAAGAAAAAGCAGAATAACTTGGGAGAAACTATCTATGAGTACATGAATGTTCTTTGCTGATTAAGTCAAGGCAGGAGCAGGTTGCTCCAATAACAGAATGTTTGATTGAGAACTGGATTAAGGGACAACTATTTAATAAATACCACGTGCATCCACGACATGAATGAAGCTTTTAATCACTGTCAAACATAAATTTAGTTGGATTTCCTAAAAGATTGTTTCTTCTATAGTCCGAACTCCAGAGATATACTGGAGGTGCACGCTGCCAGATCATGCAGATGTACGCAACAGAGCTGATGACGTATTTCTGATAAAACATCTACAGCAGACTATATGCAAGTTTATGACAGCTTTATACCCATGAGTGGAAAACAGACAAAATCTGATGTTCCATCATGTTCACAGAAGCACAGACAGGTGGCCCCTGATCTAGAACAAAGTTAGTCAGCACAAAGTTAAGAATTTAACAACTTCTATGCAGTGAACCAAATGCACACTGATTTATCACGTTGAATTACTTGGCTGCAACATTTCTGATCCAAATTTCATATCACTAACATGAGATTTAATGTACCATCAAACCACTGCCTGAGTTCATCAAAGGAAAGTTTAATACAGAGAGGTTGACTATTTCAAGACAAATACAAACAAAACAAATACAAGCGGTGTAAAAAGCACATTCTAGTTTTGAAATAAAGGCGCCACTGGTGACTGGAGGGAAAAAGCAGCGGTGATTTGCACAGATATGCATTACATATATACTGAGATACAGATTAATGATACACACAGCAACCTGTCCCATCTCGAATGGTGCTAGCGCCTGTCTCTGCTCCAGGAACTGCACTGAGATTTACAGGAACTTAAATTAAAGCCTAGGAAACATATACAGCTGGAGTGTCCACTCCAACCACACCCCACCACTGAAAGCATCCCTTCCTTCTCCTGAATCGTTACCTTTCCTCTTCCTGTCTCTGAATTCTTTCTTGGTCTTCACGCTCTCTTTGCTCCCGTGCTAGACGTCGTTTCTCTGCCAAGATTTTAGCAGCTTCTTCAGCTGTGGTGGTCCCTGCTACTGTTTTGCTACCTGATTCTGCAAAGGTTAAAAGAAACTGCTGTTAAAAAGCCCCAGTAACTTAAAATTAAGAAAGACGTTATCACTGTGAGATGCGATTTTTCTTTTGGCCATCTGACCCGCTATCTTTTCAATCAGTGCTCATCACTCAGCGAGCGTACCCTGTATCCAACGGCCCACAAGAGCCAAAGGGGAGTCCGAAAGAGATGCAGAGCCACAATATCTCACTGACACCGAAATAACAACTCATTTCAACTACATTGATCCAGCCATATTCCAGACGATAGAGTTAACGATATTCTCTAATTACCATAGTACTTAAAAACATGTTTCTGAAAAGACACGTTTATTCTAGAACACTTACTTAGAAGAAAACTGAAAAAAATACTGCTTTAGGAAATACACTTAACTTCCTTCTAATAAAACTGAACGCATATGACCCTGAAGAAGAAATACTAATTTTTTAATTTCTCTTGTTTCATAACATTAACATTCATGCCTTTATATTTATAGGGTATCTTAGGGTGCAAATAATCACCATTTTATCTGGCCCTGAAGGCACATACTAATGACTTCACTAACACCATATTTCTACACATTTTAGCAACAAATCAATTTCCAATTTACACGGAGATCAAAACAGCTCCAACCACCAGGTTAGCAGATATTTGTACAGTCCTGCAGTTTACGTTTCTCCATGTCCTGCCTGGTGTTACGGTGTCTGAACATCAGAGATACTATTATAAATTAACGTTAGGAAAAAAACCAACCCTTGCCATCCAGTTGCTCTCAACATATATTGAAAGAACTCTGATTTTTATCAGTTATTCCCACTCTCTGGAAATATTACTGTTTCGATGTGACTTAAGAACTCATCATCTGAATATTCAGAGAATTAGCTCTTGGTGTCTGTAGAGCAACAGCATCATAATGTTGGTGAGGACCTGCCTTTCTTCCTTTTAATATTTCGCAAATCAGCACATATATGTTTGCTTAACATTTATAAAGCCATCAAGCCAAGGTAATTTTAATCAACAGTGACACCAGGGTTTGATCAGTTATTTTGTTTCTGACCTAAAGACAAATCATTCAAAACACAATGCCATCATTAGGAACTTTAATACCTGAAAAGCTGCTTAAAACCCATGGACGCGTAATCGCTGCCTGCAGCTGTAGGGCATAATTACACAGAGTAAACCCTCAGCAGCTGAATCATGGCAGTGTTGCGTGCATAAAAATTGTTCTTGCAGTCCTAGGAAAAGCATTCCAGCACTGATGGAGTGCAGTCACAGAAGGGTTTTCTAATATTTAGATTTATCCAACGCTGAAAAAGAAGCAGCTCCCCAGAAGACACATTGCTTCTGATTTGGGCAAAAATGCAGTCATGTTGGTACAAGCAAGAATCAGCTGCGACAGTTCCAAATTTGAACTCAGTCAAAAGTCAACTCCTCCTCCTCCCTGAGCAGGAACAACCACTCCTTTGCAGTCAGAAGAACCATTAACAGGATGTGCCCACTCAAGACTTGCATGTGCTTTTCCTCCTATATTCTGCAACTTTCTTTTTTATTTAAAGGAAAGGAGGGAGGTTTCATTTAGTGTTGCCAGTATACAACCATGAAGAAACCAAAATGCCTCTCTCCTCCTCCACCAGAGTGTCTTGCCAGTTTAGACTAGTCCCTTTTTACAGCAGAGGCCACCTTCTATTGTGCACTTGCACAGCAACCAACGCAGCAGTCCTATTTTAACACTACTGGAATCTCAGTTGTATCAAAACTGGTTGACATTTAATGTCAGGTTTAAACCTATTTCCCCCCCTCAAAATTGAACCTAAATAAGACAAGTTAATCCTCAGCAAGAAGCCTAAAGGTTTTTGGCTTTTGGGCTATAGGGTTATAACGTGATAACGATAGCTTGAAATACGATGAGTATCTGGTTTTGAAAATGACAGAAGAAAATTAGTCACAAGGATTCAGAACACTGCAGATAGGGAAAGAACAGGAGGCATAAAACCAAAAGAAGGGTAGGAGGCCTCAAGTCTACGGGGGACCTTCCCATTGCATTTTCACTTTTGAAGCTTTACTGATGTTGCCCATATGGTTACTTCAATGGTGCTTTCCTCTCCACGCACCCCTTGTACAGTCTGTTTCCATAGGGCAGGACATGGGACTTCCCAACATGATCGCTAACATGCCTTACAAAGATTCTTCCAGTGTTACATACTCAGCTTCATTTTCCTTGTACTCCCACTGTCATTCCTGATAAGAACTGTCTTTCTCAAAGGACCTTTTCATGATGGAAGGGGAAAGAGGGAAACAGGCAAGAGAAATGTCTCAGAACAATTGTGAAATGTACTGTTAGTTGGATGGAGGGAAGATTCCAACACATTTCAAGGCAAGTCATTTATTCACAATGAATCTAGGAATCATATTCCAAAGCCTTCACTACCCAGATATAAAAAAGTGAGGCTCCATGATAGTTTATTACCTATCATCATGCATAAGGTGAGAGCTCATGAAGGAGCACTTCTTATGCTTTAAGTTGAAACAAGCCTTTGAACTCTCAGAGAAGCTGCGAAAGGCTGCTGCCAGAAATGACAACTGCTCCAAGTCACTGAAAAATAAAAAGTGTTTTACTGCAGAACAGTATATTTTAGTAGGAAGACACAAAAAACCAAGACAAAAACTTGATTGCTGTCTGTCCGCAATGGGCAATCAAGTTTAGGTTGAAGGAGAAGAGATGGTATGAAGATAAAAGTGCACAAAGCTGAAATTAGGTTGAACCTACAAGACCTAGAGACTGATTTGCCACCTGCCATTCACTGGTGCGCTCTGACTTCAGAAGCTGTCTGGAATATGGTATTGCACCATCCCACCGGGTGAACTGCCTACACAGAGGTGTGAAATGAAAATTGCCTTGAAAATTGAAAGCAACTTTTGCTTTTTAAGAACAAAGTTTTTGAATGTTTTGGTACAGTGCAATATTGCTAAGTGAGGCAGAGAGATAAATGAAATCATCTCTATGTTGAAGAACATGCCCACTATTTCCTTATCTTCTACGTGTCAAAGAAAAAGAGCTTCACCCAGCCCCAGTATGAATCACTACAAAGATGACTAGCCTGGAGATTAGCAATAAAATAAAATGGAAACAGCTAAACTGGGTTGATACAGTTCCAGAAGTCAGTGTAGAGAGGAGACAGGTGGGGCATCCAAGGAACAAGGACAGATGTTCTTGTTCCAGAGCAACTGGGACAGGAATAGGACACATTGTTATGGAGGTTTCAACCAACCGATGACATTGATCACAATTGATTATGCCCCCTCTGAGGCATGCAAGACATTTATCACAGTGATGTAGCGCATCGAGGATGGGCATTCTGACTGCAAAGATAAATGATGTGACACCGAAGATGGATGTGCAACTTCATACAAACATCCACATTTGACTATGTCATCCGGCTTCCTTCTAGAGGAACACATACTCAAAGAACTGTACCACACATGAGGTCTTCAGCTGACTAACGCTACGTCACATCCAACACCGAGCAGTGTCAGGAAGAGCCTCAGAAGTAACACACAACTGCAGCAGCTGAGGAATGCACAACAGGAACCGTACATGCAGTACCGTACAGCAAGCGTATGTTCCCACCTACCTTGTGTCTGAAGGATTTTCACCCCCAGTACTGCCCGCTGGCTGCAGTTTAAGTTCCAGAGATCCCTCCTTTTCCTGTTAAGTCTCCCCTAAGTCCTTCTCCACAGAGAAGTGCCTGCCAGACCTCATCAGAAGGCTCTCCCAGATTCTGTTCTGGAGATGGCGGATGGCATTCTTCCGGTAAGAGGGACAGGGGCTGTGCTTACTTGACACGATGAAGGGGACTAGGAGACTAATTGCTTATCTGGTATATGGCTCTCCTTAGTCTACCAAGATAATTTTGCAGTGTGACCTGTGAACTGCCCACTTTTTCCTGAGGCAGCAATGATTATACATTCACTGGAACAGAGACTGAGGCAGCCTTCTGGCTTTGTGAAAACTGGCTCTCAGACTGTGATGCACCAGTAGCTGATTTCTTCCTCCAAGCAGATCTCTACACAAGCAATTTTAAGAACTACCAACTGAACTGAAAGACCTTTGCATAGTTTAACTATTGACTTTGCAAACCGAAGCTAGTAGATCCCTCAGCTAGTGTGGCTGAAGCCCAAAAGGCAAACAGGATTTCTGCTTTTCTTATGGAACAAGCAGTAATATTGAAAGCTCCTGACTTAAATCTCCAAGTCAAATAAACCGACTACTGCACTAAAATCCACACCCAAAAGTCATACCACATAAAATTGTTGTATAAATAATCGGCAATGAACAGCTTCTGCCTTAAAGCATCCTACCCTCCAGCGGTCTGCCTCACGAACAAATTATTTCACCAGTCCTAGCACACGCGGGAGACGTCTTGAATAAGAGCGCGTCAGTCACTGAGAAACACTCACCTTCTTTGGTCTTTGTGCTAGCTGCTACCGCTTCCCTGTCCAAGGCTGGTGAAGCACCTTGCTCTTGTCCTGTTCCTTCTGTGCTCTTATCCTTTGGTTTGCTCTCTGCTTCAGTTTTCTTTTTGGTAATGTTCATAACACCTGGTGTGAGAGGTGGACGCTGGATGGGTGCCGGTTTAGAGACTGGAGTAGGAGATGGCGGCCTTTGTTTTGACAGGCTGGGTGAAGGTGGGCGAGTCTTTTGTCTGTTGAAATAAAGAATATTTTTCAGGGCTAACACTGAAAACCTCAAACATGCAACTGAGGACAGCAGTCTACTTTGGGTAGTTCACATTACGTACCTCACTTTTAAAAATAAATCCACCCACAAACTACTGGTGCTTTCCTCAAAAAACTCAAATACAGGATTCCAAAATACCCCGGGCACCTGGACTTGCTACTTGTGGGCTAACATCAAAACAGGTCTGCTAGCCCAGACCTCCATTTACTCCACATCAAGGATGAACCCTGTGATTCCGATCCAAGAAATGTCCTACACTAATACAGGCAGATCAGCTTATTCAGAAGCTCGCATGCTTCCTGTTGGTTTTAGTGCACAGACTGTACAGAAAAGCAGGGTGTATTTTGCCTGCACAAAAGAGAAAAGGTTCAAGTAAGAGCTGCATCCCTACTGTGGAAAAGAGAAATCGGACCAAAAATGAAGTCCTTATGTGTATGAACATGGCATAGTGTAGGTCATCCAAATTGTAATAGCACAGCTGTCTTGA
The DNA here is from genome assembly GCA_020745775.1 of Theristicus caerulescens. Classification (NCBI taxonomy): domain Eukaryota; kingdom Metazoa; phylum Chordata; class Aves; order Pelecaniformes; family Threskiornithidae; genus Theristicus; species Theristicus caerulescens. The sequence goes on along the minus strand of CM036567.1, from coordinate 21,731,880 downwards.
GACAGGAAGCACCCTTCATTTTGTTCTGAATAAAAGAAGATATTTAACCTGGACACATACCTAACTGTAGAAGGTGATGGAGGACGCTTCACCAAATTAGCAGGAGAGGGGGATCTTCTACGGGCAGACACAGAAGGCGAGGGAGGGCGTCTTAAACCAGAACCTGGGGACGGTTTTTCTGTCTCTGATTTCTAAGAAGATACATAAAACCAAAATAATGCTCACTCTCTAGAACACATTACAGACAGATGAGCTGCTGCCCCAACAAACATACAACTTCTCAACAAGATGTACTTTACATTTCCTTTATGCTCCAAAACACAGACCCAGTCAATACGTTACCTAAATTAAACTCTGGGAACCATAAGCAGCAAACAGATAAAATAAGATACCAGAGAGATCAAGTACCATAAAATCCCAATTTGATTTCAATACTGTTTTTTTAAGCAAATGCCATTGAACATTTCAATAAGCAAGCCAACTGTTGAACCAGTATCTCACCCATCCTGAGCTGTTCCAAACCCCCCAGTTAATAAAAACCTAATTCCCGTGGAATTTCAACAAACCTGGGTTGAATCTGGTGAACTTGCATCAGAGGAAGATACAGAGGACTTCAATCTGTCGATGCTACGACTGCGCACGGGCACTTTAGGAGTTGGGACTGGGGAATTGATGGAACTGGCTGAAGCTGAACGAGGACAGAGGTGAGATTCTATAAAAGTTAGGAATTTGACAAGACAAAACGAGAACCAAGTGCACAGCATAAGAACAGGAGAAAAGGAAGAGGGAGAAAGAGAGAAAGAAAGATTGTGTGTGTTAGAAACCGTACAGAGAAACACTGCAGGCAGTGCACATTGCAATGGGTCACGGACACAGACACCACCACCACACGATTAGTACTTTGGAAGCAACAGCACCAAGAATAAAACCATTCTGAAAGCAGCAGTCTGGAGTAGATAAAAATAAAATGCTTTTCCAAACAACGTCTAAATTTGCACTACACCAGCGTTACTTTAATTTTAGTCAAGCTGCATCTAATCACAAATACTTCAGTTTTAATGGCTTAGCATCTTTCTTTACAAGTTCTTCATGACAGGTTCAAATTTTAAGCATGTTTCCTCCATACTCAAGGGGGAAATCTTCCTTCTTTTCAAAAAGTATTTATAAAGCAGCATTACATTAGGAATCTGAGCATTACTTTACAAACTTTTCTTGTGAAGTAATCATTTTTGCAAAGTTCTGCTTTCCCTCTCTGACCCCTTTATTACTATTTATGTGTGCCCTTTATCACATTAACAAATCAAAACAGGCGGTGTAAAAGAAACCTATCGAGAGAAAAAGGTCAACTGTTAAACTAAAATACCTTTCCTACCTGAAGTGTCAATCTCATCACACATAAGATTTTGAAAGAAATTCTATCTTCTAATTACTTTTTTCACTAACATAATTGTAGATGGATAAGCATACATATGATACAAAAATCTACTTCTGAAACTAGGTATTGGATTTTTCTATAGTCTGAATAAATTGTGACAGATGCCAGCACTTGATTTTGTAACTTTACGGAAAATACATTTTATTTTTATATTTACAGCATTTGTGCAAGGAGAACTGCATTCTGTTTGTGCATAGTTTGTGCTAAAGCACAGGTACGTTTCTACTGAAGTGAAGAAAGTACCTCTAAGTAAACTGATACAAATGTAGAAGTTATCTTTAATTCAGCACTAGTGAATAAGTCACATGCTGTCAGTAACAGTGAAAAAGATGGTATTTCCCCACATGACATGAACTGAAATATTCATGGTAAAATAAAAGTGGCACATAGATAGGTGTGCAAAAATATGACCATTGACTACAAACCAAAAAAGTAAGAACTGATTATTACACAAGGAGAGCAGTGTAGAAATGTCACCATTACCAACAAGGACCGAGTTAAGTGGCATAAGATAAAAAATAAAAGATGGAATGCCATACTTAAGAGGAAACAAGCAAAACTGGGAACGCAAGTTGTAAGGTGAGAGAGGAGAAAGGACTCCACATTGGTTCCAGATATGCATTTACTGGGGCATTATTGCAACCAGTAACAATTATAAGACGTCTGGGATGCAGCTAGGGCTTGCCCACGACGCAGAGATTCCTGCGCTAGTACTAAGTTGAGCCGCAGTGTGGGCTTATCAGCTCAGTCTGGACCAATATAAAATTGCTTCAGCCAGCCAGGGTTTCTCTACAATATCTTCTCCTTCTTGTATGCCTCTACTTCTACAACCAGCCTGAGTGAAGCCAGCTCAGGGCTCCCTGTGCTTATGCTAAGATTACCCTTTTGTCATGTTCCTACAAGAGTTTCTTCCCCTAAAGAAATTTAGGCTTTGCACTTATTCCTTTCAGCCTCCTTTGAAATTACGTGTTTGTTTGGGTTTTCCCCTTTCATTTCCCAGCACTGTTCTCTCTCAGATTTATTTGAGCGTTCACCCAAATGCAGATCTCTGTCAGTTAAAAAAAACCCCAAAACCACCAACAAAACCTAAAATGAACACCAGCATCTGGTTCTTTGCAGAGCAAGTAAACTGGCACTGGAGTTTAAAAGCCAGTATTATTCCATGGTTTTGTAAAGTAAACATGCAACAGAGCATATGAATTGGTTATTACTGACCAAAGAAAATACTAGATAAGTAATATTGCACATAACCATATATTAACTGGCTGATTCATACTGAAGTGTAGCACAGTTAGTGACTATCATGTAAGTTCTTGCTTGAAGAGCAACTGCATAAAACTTTCAGGCTTTGCTGCCCTCCTGTTACCTGAGGGATCTTGTCCATCAGCCGATAATGTAGCAGCACTTTTACTCCTAGCTAAGGAGGCCTGTGTGGGGGCGAGGAGGCGACTGATTACGCTACTGTCCAGAGGACTGAGCTGGGAGCGACGAGCTAAATGATGGGAACAAATCAAAAAGGATCCAACATGAAATCATATCATGAAAGAGACAAGCAGTACAAAGCAAAGGACGACTGTGAGCATTGTTGCAAATCATAACAGTTTTGGAAGAAAAATACTGAAGTCATGGAGAGGGAAATCCAAACTAAAAGCACAGAAGGGTTAAACACTGCAATCTCTTATGTTGCACTTCTTGTCCTCGGCTTGCTTAATACCAATCATTTTAATGTGCGAAGACTGGCACGCGTACAACAGAGATGAATGCTGAAGTCAGTCAAAGTATGACAACTTTTTGACCCAGCCCTTCAGAGCTCTATTCTCTAGACTGCAGGAAAGGCTGTTCTGACATAATAAACAGAAGACTTGCAAGTCAGTGGATGGTTATCGTCAGGCATCATTTGCACACACAAATTCACATGGACAGCACCCATCATCCTCCCATACAGGAAAGATTCTGAAGCAGAATGTAATTTCCACTGTTGGCAATAGCTGCTAAAAAGGAAAGTTTCAGAATTGTTAACTCAAAGGGAAAAACATGTTAGAAAAGTTGCTAATCTTCAGTTTTAGGAAGAGTTGCTAGAAAAGAGGTTATTTGTAACCTAGTGGGGAATACACAGACCAAAAGAGACTGAAGTGAGAACACGTTTCTTCCTTGATTTGCATGCACAAAGTTTAGGCCAGCAGCAGGAACAGAGAAGTTGCTTTTAAACTGAATAATGAAAGAGAGCTTAAAAAGTAAAGGTAAGATTTAACTAAGAAGTGAACATATCAGTGACACTTTTACTATATCTTAACATTTAAGCCTACCAGCTTTCAAATACGTCTCTCTCTTAAGCAGAGAGACCTTTTGCTATCCACTTACAGTGCCATTTAACAAAGTCAAAGCCCTTCTTAAAGGATTTCTTTTTTTGTCCAAAGGGAGAAATTTAACCTTTACCATTTACAATTTTATCTTTACCACTGGATAACTAAAAAGCCATTAAAAAGTCCTAAAAATTTAAGAACCAAGGAAACTAGGAAAAGTAAGCCTATCCCAACTTCACTATGAATGGCTTTAACAAGAAATAGTCAGCTTTATGAAACAACCACCTGGTTTTTCTTCCTTTTTCACTTTTTCTAGTTCTGGAGAGGACTGGGGTTTACTACTCATTCTATTCAAAGATGTGCTCCTCTTCTTTTCTGTTCCTCCTAGAGACCAAGCGTAAGGAAGATTATTTTAACAAGATATTTACATGTATGATTTTCTAAACTGCCATTCCCATGCTTTGCTCTTGCCAATCAGCTAAAACCACCGATCTATCATTACGAAGCACTAGTTTCTCATGAGCTAAATGGTTTGGCTACCATTTGTCTGCTCTCCCCCCACCCTTCCACTTCTCAGAGGAATAAGGCTGGTTTACGGACGCGGTTACTCAATATCTGGCACTGCAATGTGCATAACGATATTTATGCCACAGTGCACAGACTACATGCACAGCAGTGAAAGCCTGAGTAAAAACATTTATAATGAAACTGGGACATGGTTTAAAGTCAGTTTCAAATATCCCATTTACTGCCTCCCAATTCTCAAAACAAACTGGTTTCTAGCACCTTTCTGTTCCACCTGCGAACCTTTGAGTGCTGACTGCTGAGAATGTAGAGGAACTTTGTTATTCAGTCTGTTTAATGAGGCGCTTCTCTTTGTGGTACCTGGAAGTGAAAGCGCATGGGTTAATTTTGTTGAAAAGCCTAAAAGTTCCCTCCAACACCTGCCCCACTTCTCTAAGATACAGAAAAGTAATTAAGTCATTTTATAGTATGCATCTTTCAGAAGCAAGAAAACTGATCAGGGAAGAATTATTCTATATAAAGCATGATTTCTTGTATTTCTGTATGTTACTGATCATAGCAGCAGGATGCCAGTCTCAGCAGACCCCGTTTGACCTACCAAGGCCATCCGTGTACGCCTTTTAAAATAAATAATTGGAAAAGGCCATTGCTCCCACTCTGTATGAGTAAGAGCCAGAAACAAAGTGCTCAGCTCAGAATTAACAAAGAACACAGCTGATGAAATGCTCCACTGATCCAGGGACAATCATCTTTCTCTCAATCCCGCATTCTGCTCCTCCTCCTTCCCAGGCACATACACACAGCAGAAGCAAACTGGTTAATTCTGCGACTGTATTTTCTATCGTTTGAATTTAGCCATCATTCACCAAACAGCCATTTCTTCTTGAGTGCCAGATCAAGAGCACAGAATGGCTCTAACTTGCTGTGGTGATCTAAACCGGTCAGTTAGTCAGCCTCTATATTGCTGGAGTCCTGTTCAAATTTCTTGTATTTCAGGCCACCGGAGAATCTTTCCTCCAAAGCGAACACGGATTCACAAAGGATTTCAAGGTATGACAGTAAGTTTGAAAGCAATCCCAATTAGTTGATAATTAGTGACTTCCTTTGTTAGCGGCTTAATTTGTACTTTACAGCCCTGTTTCTGACTCATACCCAGAGCTGAACCCTGCAGGCACATGATATATAAATATCATTTTACATCACAAGCAGTCTCCAGTGACTCAGAGCCCCTGCAGCTATGCCAGTATAGATATATTCACCGATTCCCCGACCAGGCACACAGTGCATGAGTACAAGTTTTTCTGCTGCATCACCTTCCGACGTGAACCAGCAAAATCCCTGTTAGCTGTCTCCATGGTAGGGATTCTTCTGGCACAGCTCATTTCATCAAAGGTTGTAAATTGACAGAACACTGCAGCACAGACCTAGTTGAACTTGGTTTTGTATTAAACAGCTCTTAGCTTATTAATGCTTTTCTTCATTTTGGGGAAAAAAATACAACATTTGGCATGCAGGCAGGCTCCTATGAAACACCGGGAAGATACCCCACAAGGAAATCGTAGGCTAAAACAAGCTGGCATGTGCTCATGCAAATAATTGTTATTTTTCTTAAAAAGCAGATTAGGACAATTCCTTGTGTTTCGTTATTTTTTTTTTTTTTAATATGGAGACAGCAGACTGCTATGATTTACAGAGTGACCTTGACATAACATTCTAAGGTCTGTTTCGCATCTCCTCTCTATAAGTAGCTTACATGTATCGGGACAGGGCAGAGGGGAGGAGGCAGAGAGGAGACTTGCGCGTACAGGTTTACCAGAGAGTGGGAAAACCAGAGATCGAGCCCATCCTCTGCATCCCTGTTCAGACTGGTTGGGTGGTGCACATTTTAAACATGACACACTGCAGTCAGGAGCTTCAGCTGCCCCAAAGCTGCAATTCAAAATGAGACTAGAAGCCACAGAAATTGGTAGATGATCTCTAAAGTGCAAACTCTCTCAGAAACCCTTAAAAAAAAAAATAAAGAAATAGTTGGCTTCCAGGCCATTTCTATTCCTTGACAGTCATTGGCACAGTAAGTAACCCAGAATGCTTGCAAGCAGTGGGGTGCACTAATAGTTTAAGAAATGCATAATTTGAGTATCAGTATCAAGATTACACTAATTTATTGGGCTAGGGAATGGTGTCAGAGCTGCACACTGTGGCTATAATCATGCTAGAATTCCAGGTCAAAACAAAAGTCTCCTCCCACCCAAAAAACTCCCAGAGGTGTCAGAGTTTGTCATGCATCCTTCTCTATTTGGTTAAAGCAGAATTCTAATATTAAAAAGAAAGTGTGGGTCTATAGAGTACAGGACTGGCACAACAGAAAGATGTCAAAACTAATTGATTTTTTCCTTCCCACACGCAATCAAATGACTGAAACTGTCTAACAGAATAAGGCAAACTTTATTTTTGTACTATTTCTATTTTGCTGAAATTTGAGGGTGCGATTTAAGGCATGCAAACCCCTAAAGAGGATGTGAAATGATTTGTGAATCAATCATTCACCGAGATTTGACTTTAGTAAAACAATGACAGAAATAAATAATAAAAAGAACAGCAATCTTTACCGTTACTCTTCTCCTCTAACAGAGATCACATCAACTGGGTCAAAGCCCTGAACAGTCAAGCTGGATTAACAAATTGCATGAAATGCATTTGAGATCAAAATATGAAGTGAGTTACAGAGCAAGGGAGGAAGAGGAGTAGCATTCCACCTCCTGTCTCCTCCCCAAAACCAGCAAAGCAGTACACCTGCTGCCAGCAGACACACAAGCACTTACTTCGATCAGAAGCGTTTAAAAGCGCTGCAGATGAGGACAACCGTTTATTCATGGCAGCTTCTGTCTGTTTGAGGTTTGCTGTGGAGGTGGACCGCTTGCTGGCTGTGTAAAGAAGCGCTTGCTTTAGAATTCATCTTCATACCTGAGGAAGAACCCTTCGCACATTGCTGTGAGCTAACTTTGGAAGTGTTACATCCTGAAAGCTATCTCCAGTTTTGCTTAATGAGAAACAGAGATTTTATTTTCCCCCCCTTTGAACAGACTCGATACAATTAGCACCACTTGTAACGTGCACAGAAAAGGCATTTAGTTTTAGTGGAGTGATGCCAAGATTTTAGGCAGACGTATGCAAACAAGTGATTTTTAAACCCTGTGCTCCTAACATGTAAAGACAAAAGCTACTGAGGTTGTGTGTTGTTAAGAAACTGGCAAGACAGAGAAAGTAACAACAAAAGCTGAACAACAATAATTTCTTCACATAGGTATGTCAAAACAGTTTTTCAATCACTAGTTAACAAAAAAACCAGAATGCTTTTGGAGGGATAAAAGCAAGTCCTGAGGAAGGGCAAGAAAGCATTCCTATTTCTGACTACTTCCTAAGGGTTGCTCTCACTATTTTAGAAATTCCTGATTTTTTTTTTTCAAAAAGCTAGTCCTTAAGTTCATGTTTCCTACCCATTTTGCAACTCTTCTGACAAAAAATTGCCAGAAGAGGCATTAATTATCTTTTTATATGTGTATACACACACACACATATACATACACACATATAAATCACATCTCACATGGCAAAATTTCAAGTTTACCACAAACCAGATAAATACCCGCTTTTTAATTTCAAATAATGTACTTTCAGGATGAACACTATTCCAGAGTGTGAAAGCCTTGGAAAAGCGTGTACCTGTTGCTATGGAAACTCAATAAGCAGAAAAGAGGAATGCACACACAGTAATGCAGACTAGCATAATGAACACAAGAAATTCTATACATCAAACACAAGTAATCGATTTTGCTGGCATACTGGACAGCAAAGATGATTAATGTGAACTCATTAGTGCATAAGTACCAAAGGAAAAAGCAGCTCTACTCACCACAGAGGCATCTTTTCCCTTTGGCCAGCATGCTATAGCAGCTCCTTAGAGCAAGAGCCGGGACATAAGGATTCCTATGGACAGCCCTGCCTCTGCATCGTACTTTTGACACACGTACCCAAGCCAGGCTTCCTGAGCCACGGGCCTCCCGCAAAACCATGTCAAGTGAAAACCGGATTTTGGAGCTGAAGCTACAAAAGTGGCAAGTTCTTGTCACAGTGAACGAGAACAAAGTCCCCACAGGCTGAGAGGGAGAAAGGGGGATCTATTGAATCCAGTTAAGAAATGAAGATCTGAGCTTAGCAGATACTTTCCCAACATAACAGGAAAAAAAAAAAAAAAAGGCATTTTGTGAATGAGGCCAGAGTACTGCGATAACTAAAACAGCCTTGAGAGGTTTTATATACAAAAATCAGGAAACTCATAATTCATGTATTTGGGTGTTTTCAAAGGAAAAGACTACCCTCTAGCGTCTGCTCTTACAAAGAAAGCCTGGCTCCTGCCAGAGCTCAAGCGTGCAAGTCAAAGGCCTCCAGACATCGTGGAGATGCTTCATATGAATTTCTCTTCATTCAAATTAGCACTTGCATGAAATCTGAGACTTGGTTCATCACCTACTAAGATCCAGAGGGCGGAAAATTAAATCTTGCCTTGAGGAAAACTACACTGAGCAAAGTAATTCTTTTCCAGCAAGTTTACAAGTTCTGGAGACGGGCTGTGCTGTTTAGTAAAGAGACAAGGAATGAAACTTCTACTAGAAGATTCAAAAGAAAAAATGACAGTCTATATATGATTGTTCAAACAAAAACCGTATCAGGTTTTATTTTACAGGGAAACAGAGGGCAGTGGTGAGGGCATGAGCTAATATCCCATTTGATACCTTGACTGAAAAAAACCTAATTGGTAAAGGCTATTCATACAGCTATTTCAGTTTTCTTTTTCCAGAAAATTTTAACATCTTAAGAAGTCAATGCTTTTTTGACCAATACATTTGCAAATATATGATCAGATGGCCTCAACTTTTTCCCTACCTCAACCACAAGACAGCTTCTGCAAACCTGAAAGCTTTGGACAATTCATGAGGAAAAAAGCTTTAGAAGGCAGACAGGATATTCTCAGGTAAGGTAGTCTGGTTACATAGGGAAATCACTCTTTTGTATTTTGGGGGGGAAGTTAAATTACTTACGTCAAGGGATTCTAAATGGAAGAAGCATATAGCATAGTCCCCCACAATACCAAACATCTGTATTGTTTTTAAGGGAAGGGGGAAAACAAACTGCAGCAGCAAAGCCAGATAAAGCCCATGACTGCCATGCAGCAAGGCCTGCCATCGGGTAAGGAGCTGGGAAAGGCGGTATCTTAAGAAAATCACTATTGGAGAGAGCAGCTCTCAACCTAGCTTCTGAGTTTCACTGAGAGAGGGTGCTGGAGCACTGCCTATCTGAGGCTGGATAAAATTAGGCTAAATAAAATAAGATCATCTGTCTCTTAGTTCCTTCCAAATTTCTACTAGGACAAGAAAGCTCTTTATTTAGAAAGGAGAGACGCTGGCAGCCCAATTTCTATTCTAATAGCACGTCTCCACTACAAATGCACCTGAACGTCTAGTTTTGCTCAGCAGCCATCACTAAACCTCCCTCATTTACAAGGACTCTGTCATCAAGGATGCTTTATTACACAGCCCTGCCGTTTCTCTTGGCAGACCCACACCCTGCATATTTCATCTTAGCACTGACAGCAACGTCATTAATGTAACATTTGACTCAGGGGCTTTCATCAGTTTTTAAATTTCAGGCCATCAGTGGGGTACTTGGTGCAGTCTCAATGAATCACATTCTGTACATAATGCTGATGGTTGGTGAGCCGTTCAGTTACATGGGGTTTACTTCCCAGAGCACGCTACCTCCATCACCCACAAATCCTGCTTTACCAGTCAACGTTCCTAAATATTACTGTTGACACAGCCAGTTCATGGAAGAACGTATCTGATTTTATATTTTTTTTGCACAGCAACACAATAGACGAAAAAGCCTTTAGTCCTAAAATAATGTAAAGAATATTTGAAATCTGTTCCCCCAATGGTTTTCATTTTAAGAAATGGAGCCTTTAATCCCAAATCTGCCACAGAAACTGATGGTGGAAAAATAATATTGTACTGAAGCTTGCTCTGGATGTGCTGTTAGAGAAGGTGCGCTGTTCGGCCACAATGACGTAAGGTAGCAGAGCTCATACGGTGTCATTTTTCAGAAATTAAAAAGTAATTGTTGTCTTTCCAGCAATTATGCAAATATAAGGTGAAAGGGACCAAATAAGGATGTTTTAGAAAGCTGGCTAGGCTCAGGCATCCTACGTGGTTTGGGTAGATTTTAAATAACAATTAAGTGAGAAGCTTCCAGAAAGCTAAGGACAATCTTGAAATGGGAATAAATATGAGAAGCATGAATCCAATGACGATTCCACATTATCCAGCCCAGGTAAGACAGCTGTACATTTGAAACCTCAACGTAAAGACAAACACAAATTTAAAACAGCGTGGATGCACAAGCGTCTTGGTCAAACGCTGCATTATCTGTTTATCTCCACATTCAATTTTTTTCAAAATTGGTGTCAAGTTATTCAAATTGATCAGCAGTAGCTGAACTTATCTGCTCCTCCTGTTGTTACTTCAGGATGCATAAGGTACAGCCTAAGTGCCTGTTTTTACATCAGGAGCCTGCTTGTTGGAAGACACTTCATTTTTAATGTGCTGCAGCAGCACTGTGGTTCAAGTCTTCCTCCACGATCAAAAGGACAGACAAGACTCATTTCCTCGCATAAACGAGGAGAAAGCAAAGGACATGATTTTATGTTTGTTATAAAGTTTAGCTTTAAAACTAGATAAGGTAGAAAAGAATAGAGGAGGAAAAAAAAATAGTGCTTTCCTAAACATTTAAGGCAAATGTGATTTCCTAGTTTCAAGGTTAAACGACATTTGGTAATGCGGCATACAGTAATTGGATTTATATATGTATCCAAGGAACACATGTTAAACAGGTAAACCAATCCAGTCAAACTGGCTAATTTTGGAGAAAATTAGGGATTCATGCTGTGCAGAGAAAGGCAAGAGAGAAGTTAAATAAAATACACATGCTTCTGCTGTGCTGCCAGAATAAGCCACAGTAGTTAAATCATACTCAGTCAGACTTTCATTGCATTTTCAAGTCTCATATTGTCAGCATTACGAGACAGCTGTATTGAATTAGTAATGCTGCGAGCATGCACAGATTTTCAGAATTCAGATTTAGCTGGGTCTCAGCTGAGAGCTATCATCTTAAACTAGCTACAAGAAATAATTTTGCTTATTAAAAATATAGTCTTGACAAATATATCAGTGATCCAAAGCATTTCTATGAATGGCTCAGTCTGTGCACTGGGAAGTGCCAAAAATCCAATAAAAACACATTTAATATATAGAATTATGTTTAGATAATTGGACAGATCTGATTTTGCAAAACCCTTCATGGAAAAAGTATCAAACTGCACAAAGGACCCACTCCCTTTCACAAAGTTTCAGCAAAACATCATTTGATTTTGCAAATGTTACTTCAATTGCTGGTAAAACAAAGCAAAAAGAAAACAAACCAAGCCCTACCATGTACTTTTTGCAAATTAGGAAACAATGAAAGGGTTCGAAATTGCCCTTAAAAAAAAAAAAAGCAAGCGTAGACTACTGAACTAATTTATATTCAAATGCATACCACTAGGAATTTCTCTTCTCCTCTCCCATGCTGTATCCAGTCGTCTTTAAAAACCCAAATGCACATATCCTTTCCCTGAAAATTCCCTCAGGATGCCATGACTTAAGCTGTAGTTTAATTAGCTGGGAGGGATAGTTAAAAACATAGGGGGCTGCTTTCTACTTAGGGATCCCATTTGTTGCACAGCTGGCCAAGATCCAGGAAAAGATCTATAAGAAGATGGTTTTCCTTAGTTTCAGAGAAACAAGAACCCAAGTTTAAAAGGTTAGTAGTGAGTGTGAAACAACAGAAAAAGAACATTTGAGAAATCAATACCACCAGTTCCACCTTCATCTGCGGTCTGCTGTTCTGTAGAAGAAGAAGGTTTGTAAGCTAAGTCACAAGGTCAAATAGCAAACACAACCAAAAAATGGGGAAGCTGGATATCATAATGATAATTTATATCAAAGCACTTTCAAACATGTTATAAACAAACACTTCAAAGTCAACACTCAAGCTGACAGAAGACTCTACTAAAACACACTCAGTACAATTCCAACAATTCAGGAGATAGGCTGAATTGAAGCATTTTTTCTTTGTTTATTTTATTCCTGGACAATAACTTAAGTTACTTATTGGCAGGGTCTTCCAGTTAGGTAGTGCATAAAAAAATCCCTTCCACTGCAGTCCTGATTTGCTGGTCTGATTTCAGGATGTTTACAAGCAGAAACAGTAAATTGTGTGAAATAGGAAACAACGCGAGCTCAAATTAAAGAGCGTTGAAATGCATCACCTAATCTAGAATAGAACCTATTCTCCAAGAAGCTTAGACACTGCCCACTGCATCTCCTTACCCATTACTGGTTGTTCAAATAATCAGCATTCTGTAACTCTAAGGGTGTGTTTAAAACATTTTAGATGTAATATTACAGTACAACTGGCTTTTTTGTTCAGTTTATCATCAGTCTTAGCACACCATTCCATGTACTGCATTTGAAGGACTCAGAATTATTTTAACACTATACATTACAATGCCCCTCATCTGATGGTTGGGGGCTGGCAATGCAATGCTGCCAGGTGTTGTATTTCCCATGTGGCTTCTCTCTAGCTCTTTCCAAAAATCTAAAATAGCTCTAAGTCTGAGCAGCGTTTCAGGGCAAGTACAGATATGAATCTTTCCCCGAGAGCTACCCGTGGATCCTGTTGTAAGATATAAGATAGGAAAGGCCCAGGTCCCTATGGACAGTGCTGCACCTGCCAGCGTTCATACATAATATCTTGTGATTTTAGCCATGCTAGAAAAGGTGCTGCTTACCTGTTTTGCTCTCTGAATCTGGAGTTACAGACCCTCCCCATGACCATCTCTTCTGTCGTGTTTCCAGTCGCTGATTCCGTTCCAAGGTACGATGCATAACTGCTTCATATCGCTCCTATCATTAAACAACACCTCTGTGAAGCTATATAACTATAAAGCACAGCTACACCAGAAGACAAAAATATAGATTTTTTTTTTTTGCCCCACTCTTTACTTAAAATAGCCACCAAACAGATTTCCTATTCAGTAAACAGCACTACTTATTTTCTAAATAGGGATGAACCCCGAAGTGAGCAAAAATAATTGCTTACTCTTTAAACTATTTATATTCTTAAGTTATTTCTAAAAGGTGCCTGAAATTCTCCATTATAAAATATCAAGTATAAGGTTATTTGTATTTTCAGAGAACTACACAAACACTGACCCAAGTCTTAACAGATACTGGCATTAAGAGGTATGACGAAAGCAGAAAGAGCAAGACATGAAGGCAAAACTGCAAAAAAAGACCAATCGACTCCAGACCTCAGCAACCGCTGCTGACAGGACAAAGAGGACTGAAAGAAGCTTTCTCTTTCGTCTCCAGGACTAGCAACTGCTAATGTGGGAACTTTAGCTCTTGCGCGTAAAGATGAACTGTAACCACGCTAGACTGTTTCTTCTCCATAAGCAGCCAGGTTTCCATACATGCGTCAACAACAGATTTCTCTTCTGGAATAGTCATATCCCAAGTGATCTTTTGAAGCAGTATTTACTGCTGATACATTGCAGTAAGATGCCAAAGGGACTCATTATCCAAACATTTCTCCCTCTTGAGGACACAAGACTTTCACCTTCTTTCAACACCATTTCACAACACAAACTAAAAAAGTCGCAGTGCATAACGGACAAAGTAAACTTGGAAGGAAGGGAGGAAGGATTCCGTTCACTGACAAATGATAAAAGTAAAAGTTTTTGTTTGAAATATAAAGCTTAGCTTCCCCTCTGTTAAAGAAACCTGAACCAGAGTTTACCTAATGCACCAAAGTACCCAGACGTTATGTAATCCGTAGATGATATTTCCATGGAGGTATCTGCAGTGTGGTAACTCTGCAAAGTTAAAGCCATAGGCTTCACTTTACAAACAACAGAAAATCAGTTATCAGCTCAAGACATCAACATAATAAGTTGCATGGCTGTACAGAATAACTGAGTAACTGTGAGAAGACAGGTATCTCAACCCTAGCCATGGCTAGCTGTCTTCAAGACCTTCCTAGGCATACAATTATTTTTCCACAGTATTTGCTATTGTGCTGCTTCTTCTACTTAATCTAAGGAAGGTGATTAACTAAATGAGACTTGACTGAAGTACCAAACATTAATGTTGGAGACTATGTATTTTTGGATGCACTTCTATCTACTAAATTTACAAGAGTAGATGATATCTTGCTGGCAAATAATGCCCTAAGATAGCTTAGCTTCTTTAAAGTGATTATTTTCTAATGTCAGAGTACAAAAGTCAAGATCCATTTTCGCTTTCTGGTTGAAAGCAAGGTTTACGGGTCGAGTGCACACTATTTTCCCACCTGCTGGATTCTTCATGTAAACTGTCTATGTAGTACAAGGTCATCTTCCTCCAGGGACCAAGTAAAAGACAAGGTTAACACCCATCAAACACTCATCGGCTAGTCCTTATCTTCCTTGATGATTCACCCCAGTGGCCACTTAAAACATATCCACCATCCTCAAAATTACATGAATAAATGTACTACAGGCTTAGGGGCAACACCTCTCAAAGTATAAGGGATGCTTTCTGCTTGAAGTAGTTGCTTAAAGAGATGATACTGCACTGGACTGCAGTCAAGGCCCACCCAAACATTTCTGCTTGTTCTTCAGCAATGTAAACTATTCCATGAAGTTCAAATGGAATATCAATCTGAACACACCCAGAAGCTGATTACAGATAACCAAACACCAGTGTAGAATACTGCCAGTCAAAAAGGTTAAAACAGATGTATTGCTAGAACAATGTAACAACAGCTGGACTCCAAGGGAACAGCCAGCCAGGCTTACATGCTCTTCATCAATGACCCACAGCAAGTTCTTAAAACTAGCTTATGAAAGCACATGTGCATGTCACGCTTTTACTGCTGACACCCTGGAAATGGACCCTTTCAGAACTTGCATCACGTTTAATACGCTAGCAGACCTATTCTTCAAAGGGGAAGGCATAACTTCATATATTTATTTCTACTTTCAGCTTCTACCAATCTTGCAACAAACTCTGCAACTCAAGATACTGCTCTGCTGGTCCATTTGCAGTGAAAGCGAAGGCAAAGAGTCAAGTAAAAACAGTCAATACACAGCTCAAAGCAGCAAATGGTAACTACACAGATAACATTATCAATGGCACAACATAGAGTAACAAATTGTAATTTAGAAGAACTGAAAGAATGTGAGCCTCTTAGGTCACAGCGGGGCTCCCAGGAAGCAAGACACAGAATTAAGGGAAGTCTAAGGCCTGTCACACACGCTGATTTACAAACAGAAGCTACAAAGCGCACTGACAGGAATCTAGAAATCTAGGAATATGGGGGGGTGTGTTTTTTTTCTCTTATGAAAAATAACCAGTGGCCAAACAGCAATCACAGCTCCTGAAGTCCTGAGAGCCTCGGGGATAGTTAAAGCTAGGCCTGGGATGGGGAAGGAGGACATGTGTCTATATAGCCCACTTTACAGATGTGGAAAATATTTTTATGTTCTAATACATTCACCATTTCTGTAACTTTCTATTTCACACCACTTCAGAGCACGGTAACGTAGGAAAACAACGTAGGAGTTTCTTAAAACTACAGAACTTTGACGCATAGTACCTTTTCCTCCTCTATTTTTTGTTTTCTCTTTTCTTCTACTGCTGCCCTCCGTTGTTCCTCTTTCTGCTTCTGTTCTTTTAGCTTTCTCTGCCTTTCTTCTAACTGTTTTTCATACTGGAGTTTTGCTTTTCTCTCCTTTTCAAGGATTTGCGTCTCTTTGGCAGCTGTAAATTTTTAAGAAAAAAATGAAAATCAAACTTAACTATTCATTGATATTACAACGCAACTTACAGGCAAGAGACTACCAAGCAAAATTATCACCACTTAAAGCTAAAACATAGAGCAAGATTAGCCTGCAGTGCTGCACATGACGACAGAGTCCCCAGGTTGGGCAGGAATTAGAACCTTTCCTCTCATTAGACTTTACTGTCTAGACAGGAATGTCAGGATATGCATATACCCGATGTTAAGCATATACTTTTCTTTCCATCATAGTAGTGAAGTCTTTATAAGTAAGTATTAAGTTGAGTATCAAAGGGCAGAATTTTGTATGTTGTGATTTTCATTTTTTAGAACAAGATATAATGAAAAGATTTAAAGCACCGAGTGACAAGATGGGAAAACCCCACAGTTATTGCATCCCAATTCAAAATAGTTATGTCACTGTTCTCCGCAGCCTCCACCTAGGAACAGCTGTGAGCAGTTTAACAGGAAGCTTCGAGTCCTGTGACAAAAAGCTAGTGGTTGAATACACAGTGGAAGTATTTTCTGTGGCTAGACAGATGAAATGAACCCAGAGACCAGATAATTATACCAACAATGCACAGCCAGCATCTACGTAAGGCCCCCAAAATACTTCTGAATTTACACATGTCCTAGTCCTATCCTCTCTCCATGTTAGGATAACACAATCATTCCTGTTCCTGTGTGGTTTTGCTTTTATGTTAAGAAACAAACGTAGAGGCCGGAGAGACACCACTCCTCACAAGCTGGGAGAGGCAGAACCACGACTGCAGGGAATACTGTGACCCTTTCATCTCTTGCTGCACATACACGCACCGATTCACGTCACAAACAGCATAAAGCTGGGCAAGAGTTTTATGCTCTTCTCTAGGTTTCAGATTCTTTGCTAAGATAAAGCGTATATTGCTGACACTTCAATCCAGGAGTCACTGCAGTGTGCGAGGAAACAAGGGAAGCAGTGTTCAGGGCAATCAAGCCATTCAACTAGCTAAATCTTTTTTGGTTTTCTCTGAATCAGCATTCCCCAAATCTCAGTCTTCAGGGCTATGGGAAGCAGTCCTAAGCTAAAAGTTTTCCTTTCAGAAGTGTTTTTGTTAAGGCTTTCAGTAAGAAATTGGCTAAATTTGCTTGGTGGTCACTAAGAAACGGAAGGTCAGAAGCGACACACAGCTTCAAGCAGCTAGAAATCTCTGGAATGTTTTCCTCTCAAATCTAAGACTTCTCCATTCAGGTTCACAGTTGGTCACTGATGCAAGACCAAGAGCAGACCTTGTCTCTTGTCCCCAGCAAGCGGAACAAGGAGCAAGAGAGTTATTCCTTGATCACAAACATTTTAGGAAATTCTATTTTAAATGAAACATGAAAATACCATGTTGCTTTTCCCGCTCTTCTCTACGCTCCCTGGCCAGTCTTTGTCTTTCTTCTGTTCTCAGAGTGGAACCGTCTATCACTGTCAAAAAAAAAAATTGACGACATATAATTGTCAGTTATTTTGAACATTCATATTTAAATAAAAATTCAAAAGTCTTTACTATCAAAAGGATAATGGAACTTCCCGAGAGATATACATACCACCAAAGCACTATACTCTATATAGAGATTAAAAACGTCATCTGAAAAATTCATAGAAAGCTGAATACCCTCCTTTCCCCTCCTTCCATTCCCTCACAACAACCAACCCACTATTTTTAATAGGCGCAGCAGAAAGCAGACACAATATTAAACGGCCCAATGAATACAGTCAAAAGAAAGCCTGAGCAGAAGTCAGACGTGTGAGAACAGACCCTTATTCCAAATTCAGCTCTGATCCTCATTCTTGTACGTATTAAGTCCTATGATCAAGAATTGCAGCAATCTAGGAAAACTCAATCTGAGAACAGATAGTTCACCTGTCGTGACAAATTCAAAGCGCTGTAGGACAGCTAGTTTGCAGGCTAAGCAGAACCAAGACTGTTTTAAGTCTTTGCAGGTATAAAAACTTGGATTTCAGCAAGAAGTGAACTGGTAACCTGACCAGAGCACAAAAAAATCATTTATCTTTGTTGTTATGCCCCGCTGAAAAGATAGGCAACCTCACCAACTGAACTCTGAGTGAGTCGAGAGCTAAGTCTGTCATCAAAACCAGGCCTTCAATGAATCTATGAACCATCTACCAGGTGCTTTATGCTCTGATGCCTCCTGAAGAAAGAGCATCCAACTTCTTTTAAAAAGATGTTTTATTCATTCCCTATTAACTCTCCCTTGTGAACCCAGTACTTCATTAACAACAATGACCAATAATTATCAATAATTATACCTGGTTTAGTTGCTGTCTTTATATTTATTGAGGTCTGGACTGCAATAGGGCTAACGCCACTTTGGCTTCTTCTTTCTTCTGCTATGGCTTGGGCTGCAGCAACTGTGAGAAAGAATCATTCCACATTAAGAAAAGCTCTACAGCCAAAACTCATGAAATAAATAGCTAAAATAAATACATAAAATTCTATTTGAGGTTGCAGATCCTTTTATTAAATAAGTAACTTGGGACTGCTCAGCTTGTAAGAAGAAAAAACTTGTTGAATGAGACTTCGGACCTGGCACAGCTTTTCTTTGTAAAAACAACAGTTACAAAACCTTATGTTTTAAAATGTGTAGCAAAGGACTATAGAGTTTCAAAAAAATCAACCTTATTAGTGAACTTTTCTAAGAAGAAAAACAATATTTAGCAAAGTTATGAGCCTGACTTACACTTAATAATAAAAACTCTTTGCTACCGCACATGTATTTGTGGGCTGAACACATATATGTACTACTCGATTAGCACCGGTAGAATCATATTCTGATGAGACCCAAGCAGGGAAAGGTTTATGAAGACCTTTTATTATTTCATAACATGAAACAGAAAGTGGATTAGCTGCATAAAGTAAACCATTAAGGGATGCTTACAATGTACTTCTAAAACTGGATCTTCAAAAAAGAATTTTAATTATAAATTAGACTCCAAAACAGTAATTTGAGCATTTGTGCAGAGACCCACTCACCTTATTCGAGTTTCACCAAGGTGAGTGCAGTGAACCGCAGAGCTACGACTCCCGGTTAACCATACAGAAATGAAATGCTAGCAATATTAATTTCGCTAAATAACGAAACCCATTAAGAAGTCAGGGAGACTAATTTACTGTATCACCTTCCACAGATTTTCTTTATTTTGGTATCAACTTTCACTTTAACTAATCACCTTTCAGGGTGTGAAGGTGAAGCGTTACAGGGAAAGCCGGCAGGGCAACCCGTAAGACAGCATTACCCCATTTTACTGCACAGCTTTGAGCAGGAGTGGCCTTACAGCAGTGACACCTCGTTCTCACCCTGGCTGACAGGTATGGGGAGATCAACTTGGTTCTTACAGAAAAGCCCAACTTTGGGAGAAGCAAGAGAACACACCGCGCAATCAACCAAACACGAGACAGCAGAAGTCCAACGCCTGTTTTAAACAGAAAAGGCAATGCACAAAAGTAACGCATAACGTGCCTTGATTTCAACCATAATGTGAAGGACGAATAGTAGAAATTGGGGTTACATTTAAAAAAAGACGACAGCTTTGCCAATGATGTCAGGCTTCCCTTTAAGAGTAGTGCAGAAGGCAAAGGAGGAAGGAAGAGTCTCCCTCTTCTCCGTGCATTGCCATGACAACGAGTTGTGTCATGGTAATAACCCTCCCTAAGGCTGCGCCCAAGAACAATCACCTCAAAGTGTTTAATCCCATGTGATGTCGGTGATAAATGCCGATTACAATACTTATTCAGCAACTCTAAATTGTCACTCGCAGCTGTTGCCATGTCTTGAATTAATTTTTCATTGCAGCACCAAACAAAAGTCTTCCTCGGTTTCATCCCATACATCTCCGAGGCTCTTTTCAAACAAGTCAGAGACCAGATATATTGCGACACGGTAAGGTTACCAACGACATGGTAAGATTACCAACTGGCAGAGAGAACAGCTGAAAAAAGGACTCACTGTAATTTCACTACGTAGACCAAAAGTCAGGTAAAAAGCTGACTTTGTACACTGTCGCACCTCACATGGATGGGAATCGAGCCCAAAAATTCACGGAGTGGAGAACAACAAAATTATATATTCTCAACACAATTAGATGTGAAAACAGCCTGAGGAAAACCAGCCTACTGCAGGTTTTTCTGAGAGCAAAACCATACAGCCAGGGCAGTTATATCCAAGGACACCTTTGTAGATCACAAAGGCTGAAAGACCATAAGCTTCTTCAAACACCATTTAAAGTCAAGACAAATAGAGAAACCCAGTTCCATCTTTTCTCCAGCCTCCATCAGCAAGGGGGGCGAGGCAGGAGGTGTACAGGCAGACAGAGCCAGTTCAGCCCAGCCCAGCTGGGAAACCAGCCCAGCAGAATAAAGTCCCCCTACACCTACACCAGGCTTAGTTAAGACCAACACTGGAATTTTGCCTCAAACATCCAAATTTCTGTAACAAAGTTACAATAAGAAGCAAGCTGCAATTTAAACAGGTACAACATTCATGTTATTTTACTTGCAGAGGTATTTTATTATTAGAAATCCTGCTGAACAAACCAGTCATAATGGATGTAGGGGATTATGTATTTATTTATTCATTAAAATAAACATTTGAATAATGTTCATGATTAGAAGGCACTCATTTAAAAAAATGTGTCATATCTGCAAAGCAATTAGTCAGTTCATCGTAATTAATTAATTAAGGTTACAAAAATTTACTTGAGGTTCTACAGGAAAGTGGGTTACAGAAACAGTACAGCTTGCAAAGGACACGGAGGTGAAAAAAGTCTAGAAATACTTTGCCAAAGGATTTTGTATGTTGGATTTTTTTTGTATGTCAGTTAAAATATTTACCTTCACTACTTTAATGCTTCATTATTTGCATAGAAACAACGTGCTCACAAATTTGAAAGTAGTAGATTTAAAGACACCTTCGTGTTACACAGAATCAATCCATTTAACGAACAGAAAGTTAGAATTCAAGTGAACTGGGGATCTGAACAAAAGATTATTAAAAGGGGAAGAGCCGTCACATGAGAGACACCCCCAAGATGTGTGAGCTCAATTTCACCAGGCCTCAGGTCAACAGACAGGTTTTACAGCCCTCGTCAATTTTATGGTAAATTTACAATATGAAACTGTGCTTTTCAAAATCCACATTCTACTGTGGTAAGAGAAAATGAATTGCACACTGTTGTACTCTGCAACCTTTTAAAAATAGAGATTTTATTTTGCTTTAATCTGAACTTTTAATACATTTAAATATTCTTTGGCACAGATGCTTATAATTTTTTTGCCTGGTTTTCCATAATGAATGTAGCAGTCTGCTATGGAGCGAAGCTTCACTGAAAAGAATTTTCCACAAAATCTACCTATCTCTGTAAAATAAGCCTAATACTTCTGTAATTAATCAGGATACCCCAGAACGGGAAACCAGTTAACAACCATTTCACTACAACCTGCGTCACGTGCTGTATTATGGGGGGTGCCTTCGTGGACATATTCAGGAAACTTCCTGGAGAAGAAAAATTCTCTTAGAGGCAAATTAAATCTCATTTCTATTCTGAGCCTCGCCTCCCACAGTAGTCACTAAAGGCTTTCACAACTATAATTTGTGATCAGCATGTGTGTATGTATTTTACAGTAGCCTACCTTTAAATACTTCAGCTAAAATTAATAAAAGTACAAGCCACACGTGTGGCCAATAATAATATTTGCATTCATGCATAATAAAACAGGGCTATTTGGAACATAAAACGGTTAGGTGATTTGGGAAGCAGTTGTCCTTCTGCACCCTCATCACCGTTTAGCACTACGTGTCTGGCCAAGCGTATCACGGATAAACCGAACCAACGGAAGCACCAGGAACCGGCCGCTGTGGGAGGCAACGTGCCAAACACAAGCCGACTCTCCCAATTTCACCTTCCAGCTCACGATACCGCCAGCCGCGCAGGTACGCCGGCACCCCTCTTGCGCTGAGCGTGACGGCGCTTCCTTTCGCTGATCAGGTTGCTGATATGCCCTGAAGAGACCGGTGCTAAAAATAAAACTTTATTTCTATTTCAATCCTTGCACTGAGTTAATACCCTCGGCCCTTGCCAAGGCTGTCAAAGGACCCACACAGTTGCTGTTCTTAGTAAACCTCATTAGGGGCTGAACCAGCTCCGTCTCTCTACCTAGCGAGGTTTAGGGCTTCCACCCCATCGCCTCTCCCGCTATCTTTGACCCCGCCGGACGCGGCCCCACTTGCTGTTCCGTGCCGAACCAGTAAAGAGAGCAGAAAGTGCCGACTTTCACAGAAATCCTTCTGGTTCTTAGGATTTAATGACTCATTATGCAAACCAAACAAAAAAATCTGAGACTAAGCCTTTGAAACGAAAGGTAGGAGGTCTCCTGAATGTTAAGCATTGTTATGAAGTGTTTTCAAATAAATTTAAAGCAGGTAACAAGAAGCCAAGAAGTAATCCATAAACCAAACCAAACCTGAACTTCCCTGCAAATATCTCTGATTTTATAGCAACCTGTGTCAAATCTGCAAGATGCCATTTCTGTCTTGCTCCACTACAGGCAGCTACTGTTTGTCTAGCTGCTAGTAATCCTTTTTAGTAACGGTGTTCAGATCCTATTTCTTTTAATAATTTTTGTACATGCTGTCAGGAAAGCAGGGGGAAGTCGGCATTCGAATTTGAGATTTCTGCATATTATCTTTAAGCTGATTTCCACTCATTAATTAACACGGGTTAAGACAAACGGATGCAAGATCATATAGTTAGATGGTTTCAAAATCGGGTATTGGTTTCATACTGCTACTCCTTGTTTAAAGAGGAAGGATGCTCCCAGACAACAAAGAGGTGGACAACACGGAAAGCTTCTAGCGAGGAACAGAAGAGCCCTCTCTGCGTGTATTCCTCTTTTCCCTTCTTTCTGTCTTTCCCCGTTGATCCTCACGTCCCATCTTTGGGCTGCAAGGGCTGACAGGCTCCACAACCAAACGCATGAGCCTCCCAGCAGGCACCTTCTGACGGACCAGCTGGAAGGCAGATGGTTCTCCTGTTTTGTCTGGGCAGTCACCAGATGGGAAGCACACAGATCTCCAGAAAGCAGCGCACGCTGTCTCTCAGCTTCAGCAGGCCAGAAGAGCTTCCCGTTGTCTTATCCTTATTCCAGGCTCTATTTGCACACTTTCGTTGTATATTTATTCCCCGCATGGAATACCTATTTTATTACCTTCATGTGCTTTCCTCCCCTTAAGCCCATTTCTGCAGCTAATACTGTACAACAATCTGGTTTTTCTTCCCAATGTTCAAGGCAGTTTAGGATGATTGCTTCACTTCATTGCAAGTATCGATTCCACTGGAAAACTGCTTGACACAAGCATTCCTTTGTAGTATATGAATTATTTGAGGCATGTTTGCAAGAATGTAAGTTTTTACTTATCCTTAAACATCCATATTCAGATTAAGAGCTAGAAACATAAAAAAAAAAATTCACATCATTAACAAAACCCTACTTATTTCTTGTAAGGAAACCTAGAAGGATAACAGCTGAAGGAATCTCAAAGACATGTTACCATATTTGTTCAACCTAGGGCACGCTCAGAGAGGCACCAGGAAGGTTGCTAGAGTCATTTGTGGGTTGATCTCTGTACACTTTTCCCTAGGGGAAGCGCACAGTCTAAACCAAACTCGCATGTAATATGAGCACAGACTGAGGTATCAAAATTTGTCCTTCAAAGAATTGGCAGCCATCTCCCAAAACCTTCTGCAGCCAGCGATGCTACACCATTGTCCGACAGCCGCATCAGATGAGTACCATCCCTAGTCCAAACACTAGTGATACACACTGCGAACGTATCTCCTATGGAGGCCTTGCTGATTCCCACTGTCGCTCATATTCTCTTATTTTAACCTGCTCAGACAAGAGTTAGGCTTCTCTCTCCCTAATGGGAAAACCAACTGCCAGCACAAGGCTTAAAGAGGACAAAGAGATGTCACCAACTCTTCCAGAAGCCATCATAAGGTTGGTAAGAAGCACTGCCTGTACTGTGTACGTGGGGCTGACAAGATAAATCCACCCCCTTCTTTGGAAAAGACCCAGCTTCACAATTTGGGGTTCTTTATTAGTGAGGTATGTTATTACTTACCACCTGAACGAAATGAAACTGAACCACGGCAGATACTCTACTCTCACTCACTCACTGGCTTTCTGCTGCCTTCACTTTCCCCTTTGCCACTCCCTTCTTCCCCGTGCTTCTTCCTCATCTTCCCAAAGCAACGTCAAAACGCTTTGCATTCAGCATGATCCACTTGACATTTTTTTTTGAACAAAAACACAATCTTTCACCATCTCTTTTGATATGATAACACGATTTGTACAAAAAGGGGACACGTCTCCAATTCACACATTCCCAAATCTCTGCAAGCTTTAACACAAGTCAGATAATTTCCCTGCTCTACCTGGCATTAGTTATTAATCAGTTTATTGCGTTGTGCTGACCAAGCTTATCTGCACAACGACCTCTCTTTAGAGCTGATGCTTCCTACATAAAGGATATACAAGCCTTACAGTCCCAAGTGTGCTCTCTAGCAAAACGGCCATGCATTGCTGCTGTTTCTTTGCTGTCTAGAAGCACCGTCTTTATAAGACACAGCCCCAGGGAAGCCAGAGGTTTGGAAAGGCTGGAACGCTTGTTATGTTTCTCAGTGAAAGAGCAAGGCACTAAGGTATTTATACTTCTGTAAAATTCTCCACCAGAATACATTAAGGTTGCATTTTAGATGTAAAGAGAATATTTCTGAACAAAGTTTCTGTGGGTTGGCAACTATAAATTCTTCTTGCCAACTGCAAAACAAACAGAAATTGCTTTCATCTACCTTGAGTGATTTCTTTTAAGGACATATTAGACACCAACTGCAATGCTGATGCAATGAACTATGACTAACAGTCCCTTGTGAACCTTCCCAAGTGTAACAGAAATCAGTATTTACCTGTTTCTGCATAGTAGAGATTCCAAAATATCCTAATACAGTGGACTAAAATGAAAGCAGCTTATATAATAAATATGCCCATACATCATTTCAAGTGGATTCACTGTGAAACGTAGTAGTTATGTGATGTAACTTAAATGCTTATATATAGGTGCGTACAGATTACACACTGCAAAACTGACAGAATTAGACAAAGGTTTTACAGCTACAGGACGAAAAAGGTAAAATGGTGGAGTTTTAAACACAGAATGGAAGATTATTAGTACCCACTCTGCTGTACAGATCATTTTCTTTCTTTACTAACACTTTCCAATGCCTCAGCCTCCTGGAATACATTAGGAAAAAAAAAATTAACGTGTTTTGTCCCTCACATTGGACTGGCTTAACATATGTCAGAGCAGTCCCACTTTAACAGGGACTGAGCAGTTTAGTTCCTACCGTAATTCTAGCTCAAGCGTCAGCAAAAGCTAGACAGACAGAAATCAGCTAGCTTTGCTTTACTCCTCCAACTCTGGAGGCTGCCTGAGATTGACGCCTGTTCCCACTCCTGCATAGCCGCTACAACAAGTAACTTCAAGACAAACTTTTGCTCTCTTCTCCTCTTTCACATCTGTTTTCCCCATTGTATTATTTCTTTCTTTTATAATGCGCTATCCCTAACACTGGAAATCAGCTAACTTCTATCCGCTACTTCCCCCTTTCCTGAGCAGTCCGGTTTCTTTAGCTTGCTCGAAGCATGTTCTTGTAAATGCTTTTGTCCTCTTGTTTGCAGGCTGGTTATTGTTTAATACGCCCAGCCCAAACAATGCCAGCAAAGAACACAGCCTAGCACTACAAGTCACAACTGACTTGAGACAAACCCTGTGAAAACACCATTTTGAGCTTTCTTTAGATGGAAGGATAATAGCTCCTTTACACGATAGCAGTGAAAACTACTGCTTTTGCCTTTTACACTTGATGAATTTCTTACGGCAACTTTAGAGCTCATTCAAACAGTGTCTCTGCTTCAGAAGAAGAAGGACTGTGTTGGCATTTACCACCAAGAGACCAGCCTCAAATCAAATCACTCCATACAGCCATGCACCAGAACAGTGCTGTACGACACAGGTCCGCAGTGTGTTTAATGCAGCAAACCCACTGGCTAAAGCAGAACACAGTGGTACAAAATGTAAAAGGAATTAAACTGCAAGTTTTCTTAAAACTCAACCTAATTAATAAATTAAACCTCTGAGGCATTCCACTACAAGTAATGCAAGATCCCAGCAAAGTAATCACAAATCAGTCCCTGCCCCAAAGAGCTTAAAGAATGGGTAAGTGAAAAATGACAAATGGGTGTGAAAAAGCCAAGCAGGATAAAAGCCCAAAAGAGACCAATAAAAAGACTATATTTTTGCTTAATTCATTAGCGAGTGGCAGAAAGTCTTTCAGAGAAATCTGAAAGTGAGCAAAGTGACACTCGCTGATCTGGTCTGGAGACAACCGTCCTCAGTTTTGAATGTCCAGAACACAACTTACATATCAGTGATCAACACCGAGCTGCAAAAATATCTTCCTTTCAGAAATTCTCTTGGCAAAACTAAGCAGAGGATAAACTTTCAAATAAATAAATGTGTTCTATTGATTATGTTCTTTAAGTATAAAGATCTCTACAGGATTTCTATATTCTTATAGCCAATCCCTCTTGGACTTGGGAGAGGAATTTTAACACTTGAAAGCGTTAAAATACTTGCCCAGAGAAGGCGATTCACAGGCCACTACAGTATCTTTGCTCCCTCCCAAGATTCAGGTCAGTGCATTTAAACAACAGAGGGTGCCTGTAATTAAGAGCCAGTTAAGTACTCATAAACCAGTATTTTAAAAGTCCCCTGTGAATTATGAAGGCAAAAAACACTATGAGGAAAGACAGAGGGATTCTGAGCACGGCTAGTGGTAACTGTTTTCTTCAAAGGCAACTTCAGCTGTGGATCCTTCACCTAGAAAGCAGAAGTTCAAAACTAATTGGAAAATGAAAATAATTTAGAAGAAAACAAATGTTGAGCAACCTGGCCAGCTTTCCTTTAAAGCAAACTCTTGTGTCCATTTAAGTACACCGTGAACACCACAGGGATATAGAGTGGACGGCTGCGGCGTTATGCAGGGCAGGCGAGGCTTCTCTTTCAAACAAAAATCCATCGAGCAGCACTTGATTTTTTTCTTCCATGAATCCCACACTCCGAAGAAGTTAATCACCAGCATCCCGAACAGTTTTACTTATTGGACAGGCACATGCAAACACACAGAAAGCATATAATCAATTAAGAATTACCTGGTTGTAAGCTGCGTAATTGGGAGCTAAATGGTGCTGATTTATTTGTGGCAGACCAGGAACTTGAAGTCTCTAGTTTGTTTTTAAAATATTGCAAGTCATCTGATAAGTCATATTCAGAGAAGTCATTAAAATTACATGCTCAGAATTTTATTTGTCAGGGTATCCTTTCACAACGGGACTGCAAGCGTCTCCAATTATTTAACCAAGTTTAGACAGACAGCAGCATTCGATACCCTTACGATTATGACTAACCCGGAGTATTTCTTCCATTTATCTCATAGTAACGCAGCGCTTTTCTTCTTAACTCTCTTATCACTTTTATATACTGAGAATTAATAATAGCATAGCAGTACTTTAAATATTCCTATCTGCTTTCTTTTTGAAAAACACAAGCGTATAAAGAAGTAGCAGTCCTTAATTCTAGTCACATTTTAAGGCTATGCACAGTTAGGGATAGTACAAGGCACAGCACGTCTGGGCTCTTACCATCAGAGTTGTGATCCTTGCAAGTCATTATTTGTTTAATACTTCCATCTGAATTGAAGCATGGAATCCAAATTTATATTTTGTAATTTTAACACATGAAGAACTATGTAGAGAACGGAACATTCTGTATAAGAAATTTCCAAAAATATGCTGTCTATGCATACGGTTTTGAGATTTTTTTTTTTGCTTTACAGCAAGGAGGATATTTCTTGAATGCATCTGGAGAAATCTCAAGAATTTAAAGTTTTAAATTAGAATAAACCCTTTTTTATAAACCACTTACAACTGAAAGTAATCTTCAAAATGTTAAGCACCTAATACACAGCATTCATCTTTATGAATCAGCATGAAATTATCCCTACTCCGGACTATTGCATTTCCACGAGCAAGAAGAAAATGAAATTAAGGCTCACAGCCATTACAATTACATTAAGTTCTCAGCCTGACTTGGGAATGTTCTCTCTCTCACCGCTGGGATCTACGCGGAATCCAATTTCTGTGCAGCTCTTTGCATTTATCACCTTGGCACTCTGTAAAGCAGCCTAAATACTACTTCCACGCAGGGAAAAAAAGATGAAGCACAGAAAAACCTTAAAGACCTTCTCCAAAGTTATTAGGAGTTTGGCAAAACAAGAAACTGAAGCCAGACGTAGCGAACGCCAGCCGAATGCCCCAGTCACTGGGCCACCTTTGCTCCAGAGATGGAACACGTACGACTCAGTTGTACGAACACCCCCAAGTAAGCCAGCAGCTGAACGCTGACGATGCTTTTAGTGTAGCACCCCCATGCTATCAGAAACCTAGCGAAGGAATAGTTTCCTTGTCTTGCAGCTTCCCAGCCAAGTATTCTGTGTATATGCGTTAGGTAAAGAAGTTACCAGGAACTGTGCTCCAGGCAAGATGGACAAAGCCAGACAGTGTCACTTATAGAGGGAGAAACAACTGATGAGGTGGAATGAAGCTGTTATTTTATTACACAACTTCCAACAAAACTGGGCTGGGCCATGCAGGTCATGGGAATTATGCCTGCAGCTAGATTTGTTGAAAAAGGCACTTTATTTTTGTCCCATGTCCTGAAACAGGTTTCCCAAAAGATCATGTAGGTCTTAGAAAGGAAAATATACATATAACATTTTAATATACTGTTTTGAACAACCTTCACAACAGTGATTCAATGCACTAGTGGAAATGTCCCTGCTCATTGCAGGGGGGGTGGACTGGACGACCTTTAAAGGTCCCTTCCAACCCAAACTATTCTATGATTCTATGAAATCCTAGCAGCAGCGCAGCCAAGCTCTGGCAAAAGCAAATACACATTCTCTACCACTGATACTACAAAAGACAGGATAGAAGATTTTAGTATTTCAGTGAAAATGAAGATAAAACAATAAATGTAGGCTACAACAGCCTAAATTATATGTATTTTTATTCTGATTACCCATACCACTCAAGAAAAAACTCACTGACTGGGTAAACCACAAGTAACTGACTATTCCCCTCTTCTCAAATCTTAACAAGCTCAGCAGTGCTTACGGTATTAGGACAGGAGCAAAAATTCCCCTTCATCCCTGAAGGATGACAGCAGCAAGCATGGATGACAAGAATGGAGTAAGCAACTGCCATTTAGGCGTTGCTGGTTCACAGTGTAGAATCACAATTAGTTTCTCATGCAAGTGATGTTCATACATCACGGATAGAAATGTTAACTGGCTTCTAGTTGCAGCAGCAAATTCTGCTTTTTGTCGTCCACCTAGAGGAAATAAGCTTGGACAAGTGTGTAAGGGCAGAAAATTCCTGCAAAGGAATCGTAGAACTGACACAGCAGGCATGATTTGGCCTGCAGAATCTTAATTAGTTGATACTCAAAGAAAGAGAAACACCTCTCCTTACCTCAATACTAGCTTGAATTGGCAAGAAAAAGATTCTCTTTAAACTTACCACATTGGTACGGAAGTTAGTAACAAGTGGCACCATGGAATTCTACACTTTCAAGGCCTAAAATAATTAACAAGCACCAATCAGCCACAGATCAAACCAGTATGAAGAGGCTGGTAACAGAGAGCAGAAGCAGGGAACGAGAACCCAGCAGTATCTTGTAATAAGGACCCACAAAGGAACCTACGCAAAAGGTAACTATACAAAAGCTATATGTACACCACCTCATCAGACTACCAGCAAGAGCTGTGGTTTCTCAGCCAGATGCTGCAAATTTATATTTATTGTCTTTAAACGCGAGATTCCCAACCAGAAGTTCACTGCCAAATGACTGAAGGTGCACAGCACTATATTTGTTTTGCATAGGTGTTTGTTCTCCAGGTTAAGACATCGACGTACATAATTGCCCCCAGACCAGCAGAAACTGGGTGCAAGTGTTCTAGTTCGCAGGTATTTTGGAACTGAGAAGCTTCCCACGCAGCCAACTGAGCTTAGAAAGGCAGAATGTTATGTCCCTCTCCGAACCTGCTGAACGGTAGCGTGGGACCAAACGAGGTTCCTCCTGCTGTCTTTTTTTTCCTACATCTTCCCCGAACAGCTGCGGTATCAGACTCGGTTGCTGCTCACAACTTCTCCAAACAGCAGCAAATACAGTGGCAATTATCTTGCAAATTCCACTGTTAACCACTGGATTGTGAGGATGATTTCTAAACATCATTTGCTTTCCCCAGAGCGCGAGGGAGTGCTACTGACAAGAAGTCAGGAGCAGAACTGCAGTGGCCTGGACACTCACAGACAGCGTTGCTTCAATTCACATTAGCAATGAGTTCATCTTCTAGCACGTAACTGCTAGAAATGCATTCTATGTAAATTGAAGTTTAGATTCTGGTTCAGTGACTTCTACCCCCTCAGGGAAAAAAATTCAAGGTCTAGCCTTTCCAGGATCTAGTGAAGGTTTATTTTTTCTAACATAATGCGCATATTAGAACATGCGCATATCTAAAGGGAGATGGAGCTGCCTGGTTCAAGGAACATTTCACCTCTGGTTTTGGGACTAAATCTAGGTCATGACAGCTGTCAGCAAATGTGGGTGCCTGTCTTTAGAAAAACTTAGGAGTCACAGTATAAGCGCATCCAATACACAAAAGAAAATTCAGCAGTTCTAGCGGGGAGGAGAAGGATCAAATAGACATGGTCTGTGCAGGTGAGAAGCGCTATCTTTTGGCAGATCGTTATCCTTCCGGTGCGCTAGATTGTCTTAATTTTGAAAGAGAAATAAAAAGTAATTAAATAATATTTCTGACACGCAAGACACTGAAGAAGAAGAAAGACTGCCAGATGAGAGTTGCGCATTCAGGACCCTTTGCCAGCACTCTTCTTTATGTAATTACACAGGTACATTGAAAACAATCAAACGAGAGGCTGTCAGAGCAGCTTTTGTACATAGTCCAGGTTTGTTAGTTTAGATCAAACCACGATTGTCTTTCCTTTTTTTTTTTTTTTTCAGTCTGGGATAAGAAAATGTTTACCTTTTCTAATGGCTCACCCACAAAGCTAACATGTGCAGATGTGCCATGAAATTATGCTTGGAACATACATCACGCATGCACAATACTCATTTCAGAGGATGATATTATTAAGGACCTTCAGTATAAATAGGCACATAAACACACTCGAGGACAAAACCAAAGCAGAGTTTCTTCAGCGCTCTTAAGACACTAGTTCAAAAAAGTTAAAAAAACATAAAAATTAAGGCATTATCAAATCTTTGATTAGGAATCAATGCCACAGACTGTCCCTGCCTTCTGCCCTGGGGGCTCGCAGCAGCCACCGGACGCCTGGCCGGGACAAACCACCTGCAATAGCTGCCGGCCTGAATGCCGGAGCCACCGCAGAGACCCAGAAGTTCAGACCGTCGAGAAGCGGTGAAAAATGGGCGATTCCTGTAACGAAGCGGTCCTGCAGCCGCCTCTGCTGCTGCCTACAAGCTGCGAGAGGTCCCAAGTCAGCAATTAGCGCCTCGACGCGGGGGGGGAGGACTCGCCGCAGCCTCCCGGACCCGTCCGGGCGGGGAGAGGGGCTGGGGCCGGGCAGCCCCGGAGGCGGGAGGCGGGAGCAGCGCCTCTCCCTCAGCCCGCCGCCAGCCGGACACAAAGCCCGGCGGCCTGCGGCGGCCCCGCATCCCGCTCCCGGTGCCCTTTTCCCCCCCCGGCGCCGGGAAGGGGCCCGGGCGAGCTGCGGGGCGGAAGGCGAGCGGGGGGCACCCGGCCCCAATGGCGGGCCGTGCCCTTGGGCCGCCGGAGCGCGGGGGTCCCCACACAGACAGACACCCCCCCCCCCCTTTTCTTCCCCTCCCGGCCCGGGGCCGCCCGCTCTCACCCATCTGCTCCCGCAGCCCCTTCAAGGAGGAGGAGGAGGAGGAGGAAGAGCAGGAGGGGGGGGCCGCACCGCCGCCCTCCGCCATCTTCAGCGCCGGGACGCGCGAGTGCCGGCCGGGAGAAGGGGGACGCGGGAGCGCAGTGCGCAGGCTCCGCGCCGCCCGGCAGCGCCGCCCGCCCGGCGCCGGCCCCTCGCAGCGCCCGCTCGGCCCGGCCGCTCGCCGGGGCCCGGCGGGGGGCGGCGGGCGGGGTTTGCCGCGCCGGGGGGTGGCGAACCCCGGGGCTGCCCCCCCCCCCCGCCCCTGCTCCGGCGGCGTCGCGGGCCTGGAGCAGCGGTGGGGCGAAAGGCGCTGTCAAGAGAAGCACAGGATGCTCTGGGATGGAAGGGACCTCTAAAGGCCACCCAGTCCCACCCCCTGCCGTGGGCAGGGACATCTACACCCAGGTCGGGCTGCTCACAGCCGCGTCCAGCCTGGCCTTGGATGGTTCCGAGGTTGGGGCATCTCCCACCTCTCTGGGCAACCCCTGCCAGTGTTTCACCACCCTCATTGTAAAAAAATTTCTTCCTTGTATCTAGTCTGAATCTCCCCTCTTTTAGTTTAAAACCCTTGTCCTATCGCTATTGGCCCTGCTAAAAAGCCTGTCCCCATCTTTCTTATCAGCCCCCTTTAAGCCCTGCAAGGCCGCACTGAGGTCTCCCCGCAGCCTCCTCTTCCCCAGGCTGAGCACCCCCAGCTCTCAGCCTGTCCTCCCAGCAGAGCTGTTCCACCCTCGGGCCATTGCTGGGGCCTCCTCTGGCCCCGCTCCAACAGCTCCCTGTCCTTCCCGTGCTGAGGACCCCAGAGCTGGACGCAGGGCTCCAGGGGGGTCTCCCCTGAGCGGAGCAGAGGGGCAGAATCCCCTCCCTCACCCCGCTGGCCACGCTTCTTCTGATGCAGCCCAGGAGACGGGTGGCTTTCTGGGCTGCTTTCTTCCCCCCTTGCTCCATCCTGCCCAGAGCCCGCCCAGGGCGGCGGATGGCAAACACCCGCAGGAAGGGGCATGGAAGCCTTTAGAAATGGCTGCTCCACGGGAGCCGTCGTGGTCCTCCACAGGAGCCGTCGTGGTCCTCCATGGGAGCCGTCGTGGTCCTCCACAGGAGCTGTCGTGGTCCTCCACGGGAGCCATCATGGTCCTCCACGGGAGCCGTCGTGGTCCTCCATGGGAGCCGTCGTGGTCCTCCATGGGAGCCGTCGTGGTCCTCCACAGGAGCTGTCGTGGTCCTCCACGGGAGCCATCATGGTCCTCCATGGGAGCCTTCGTGGTCCTCCATGGGAGCCGTTGTGGTCCTCCATGGGAGCCGTCGTGGTCCTCCACGGGAGCCGTCATGGTCCTCCACGGGAGCCATTGTGGTCCTCCACGGGAGCCGTCATGGTCCTCCATGGGAGCCGTCGTGGTCCTCCACAGGAGCTGTCGTGGTCCTCCATGGGAGCCGTCGTGGTCCTCCACGGGAGCCGTCGTGGTCCTCCATGGGAGCCGTTGTGGTCCCCCGTGGGCCTGAGGGGGGCCCAGCACCCCAGGCCACCTCAGAGCGGGACGCAGCCCGCCCTGCCGCTGCAGCCTGCGCGCAAGGCAGAGGGCAACAACTCAACGGCCCACGGGCTGGCGTGTGGGGGGTAATTGATGGCCCTGCAACAACTGCAAACGTTATCCTGCCATTAACGATGATGCATCGCCTTCCGATAGGGAGCTCTCAAAGAGAGAGCCCTCTCGGCCAGCTGTCCGGGGTGATGAGCCATTATAAACAGTCCGTCTGTAAACTCACTTTTCCAACAAAGGCGAAGCGGGCTAAATTTTCAGACCGTGCACCAAGTTTTAGTCTCAACTTGGACGGATGAGAGTTGGAGATGGTTCAGCGGAGTTACCTTGCTGGAGCAAACGTTGGCCTGAAGCGATGGAAAATATGCACAGCTGGACAAGCTCACAAGGGTTGTAGCTGCCGGGTGCTGCAGACAATTTGCTAGGCTTGAGTGCGCCGTGGTCTAAAGATGAAGCACATCCTGGGATTTATCGGTCCTATGGAAATTTAGGTTCACTGGATTGAAAAGGAAACAGCCACCAATGTACGAGTTCAGGTGCACTCGCCGCATAACTGAGCGCTCACTGGCTTGCGACAGGGATGGGGGTTAAGTCCTGTGTTGCAAGCACCACTTCTGTACGTGTTTCCAAAAGAAGCGTGGGGTACGGGCAAGGTGGTCCTGCCAGTCAGGAAAAACATTACTCAGACCCCACTGAATGAATTCCCAGGTATTGTTCTATGTTAACTTGAATTTGTCACCTAGTTGTTATTTTGCTGCCTTCTTGGTTATCAATGAATTCGGGAATAGTCTCTTCTCATTTTGCCTCCGGGTTTATGCTCTGGGAAGGGTGAGGATAAAACAGCATCCGTGGCCATGTTAGAGCGTAGGTTCTTTGGGCCTTGTGCAGAAAAATCTCTTCGAAATCATAAATGGAAAGTTTACCTGTCAGAGGGCCACAGAAGTAGCCCATAAATAGGAAGAATGTAGAGAAAGTAGCAGTAAGGTCACTTAGTGTTTCAAGAGAGTAAAAAGGAACCTTACAAAAATTCAGAGCAGAGCTTGATTTTAACTTGAATATTCAGACCACCGGCTTGCCCTGTTCTTTGTTTCTTGTTTGTTATATTGGCTTTCCCCACTTCAGCATGCGTGTACAGAGAATCCTTTGTCTGTTGTTTCCTCTCAGTGTTAATAGAATGCCAATTATTATTATTATTTAAAACAAAAGGGCAGCTAAAGGGGAAAAAAAAACCCTAACCATTCTGTGCCAAATTTCCCAAGTTTGTCTTTATAATATGTAGTAATAAACCTTGCCACTTAGCAATCTCAATGTGCTTTATACACATGCTGAAATTAAATTCCACCGTTCCACTGAAAGACATTCAGATGTTATCCTCATTTTACAGATGAGAAAACTGAGTCACTGACATCAAAGTCTCCAGTTATGTCATGAAGGAAGGAGCACAGCAAAAAAACCCAGCCCAGATTTCTTGGCTCCTCGTTCTGTATCCATGTCTTTTCCCATCTTCTTTTCATCAATAACTGTCAGAAAATATCACCAAAATAGCTTATGTTGATTCACTACAGCATAAAGTACAATAGGCATACAAAAAAAATGGTCAAACTACCTGATAGAATGTAATTTTTATGTTTTTGCAAAGTCCATAAGTAATGTGCAGTTACGAGGCTGTACTTTCCATATCTATAAAAATAAAGTGCTCATGAATGTTTTGGGTGCCTTTGAATTTGACTTCCAGAATTTCTTTAACACGCTGTGCAATAAGAGAGGTCAGTGTCTATTTATCCATTTTTGTTCCTCTGAGAAAAATGAGACAATTGGCATGGGAGGAATCACTCTGCTGAAGGGAACGCTTACGAACGGAAGGGGCAGCTAAAATTCATTTTCGAATGAGATGGTATTTTCTGTTCTTTCCATTTCAACAGACACATATACAAGTGGCCTCAGTGCTTGCAACTGAACACGTCTGATATTCTGCACATGCAAAGCTTCCGAGCAGAAGGTATAAATTACAGGAAGGGAAATAAACCAAGTGTTGCACACGCAGGATATTTGTGGTGGGACGGTGGAGGCTGTAAACTTCAAATAAAAAGGCCAAGCACATGAAATTCATGAGAGAGAAAAGGACTCTTGAGGCAGAGGTGGGGCGTTGTGCCTTCCTGCTCTCCATACAGATACGTACTGCTTGATATGCACATCTTTTATCTGTAGGCACACAGGAACTGAGCTGAGAAAATCCTCCCCAATGTGGAAAATGTGTTCTCTTTTTCTCTGATGAGCAGTTTAGGAACGTTTGAGCTAATGTTTCAGCAGCTGTGACTGTAACTTCCATCTTACTTCGTGTTTAACCTTGTTTCTCAGATTTTCAGTTCAGTCATGCAATTACTGCTTATGCATTTTTAGTGGAACTTCATTAAAATTTTGACCTTGCGTGGCTTCAGCAGCACTTGCAATCATCGTTCAATTTTGCAGCATTTGCAGATTTGATTGCAGTAGCTGATTTATTCTAAACCTTTAAAGTCTGCCCTTTTTTCCATTGTCCCTGTGGAAAAGTGAATAATTTAATTTTACAGTCATTTCTTCTGTCCTTTTAGTTTTCATGCGATAGTTTCTGACAAACCTTTCAAAAATGTTCCAGGCCAAATCACTATTGGGTCCATGTTGGCATTATGAGATGAAAATCAATTGAGCCCTGGCACTCCATGCAATTTGAGATTGCAGGGGTTTTATACTATCCATTTCAGTTTAAGAAATACCGAAATAATAGTAGCTGAAATTAGTTGAGTAGAAGCTTGCACATGTGATGACCCAGATGCAAAAAAAAACCCAAACCCAAACAAACTAGCTCAGAAAATATTTAAGCCATTGGTAGATCCAGGGAGGGGGTTAGAGGAAGAAGCACCCACCCATTAATCTATTTATTATCCGGTTTCCCAAAGCATCCAGTGTTACACAGAATTAGATGTTGTGCTTGACTGGACTTAGTCTGAAAACTGGTATAACAGTTTTTAGATTCTAGTTAAAAAAAAACCAGCCCCCAGATTTTCTGTGAGCCTACAGATCCTAATCGCTTTGACCATTGAAGTATCTAATAGTAAATGTTCATGCGTATTCAGCTTCATTTGTGTCGGAGTCTCGCTGAGTAAGAGCTAAAACAAGAAACCAGGGAAATTAGATGTATCTATGTATTTATATCCATGCACGGGATTTTGAAAATTTATGAAAAAGTATTTCAAAATGTTCTAAATCCAAAAGCGTAAGGTATATATTGTGACAGATTATAGCGGGTTTCCTGTGGTGAATGTAACTGCCATGGCCGATGGAAAGAAAATTGGTGGCATGAAAATTACTGTAGCCGTCCAATCTTCTTTCCAAATGGGCTTTAACTGCACATTCTTGTTTATTACTCTCCTGCTGGGACAAGTACCTGCAACAGTCTGGGTTACTAATACATCTGTACTCTAAGGACCTCATTTCTCAGTCGTGCCTCAAGTTGGCTTGTATTTATCTGGGTGACTAATTCCTTAGATACAAAGTCATGAGACAATATTGCTTAATATTAGAGATACAGAAGCCTTTAGTTTGTCCTTGGTCCAGTGTGTTTATTAGTTACCTGGATGACGGAATGGAAAGCATCCCTGTAACGTTTGTATGCACTGCTGATACGTTAGAGGACAAGCTTAGAATTCAAAATGATCTTGAAAGTTAGAAATATAGCCCAGGAGAAAATGAGGATAAACAGGGACTGCTGCAAGATAAAACATTTAGACAGGAATAGTTCATTGCAGAAAGACAAGCCAGAGAACAGCTTGCTAAATAGCAGATAGAGCAGAAAATAATCTGGGATGTCACAAGCTGAGGATGAGTCAACGGTGCCGTGGTGTTGTGCAAAGGGAAGCACCCTGCCTGGGAGCACGGAGGGAAGGGCAGCCGCTCGGACATACGGCAGGCCTCCGCTCGGTTCAGCGATGGTAAGGCATCAGCAGCACTGCTGTCGGGGCACTGCCCTAGAAGACACAAGCCAACTGGAGAAGATCTAGAGGAAGTCAACAAAAATAATGAGAAGATGAATGAGGAAAGTTAAAGAATTGGGATTTGGTTTTTTCAGTCTAAAGAAGAGGCAAATGAAGGGCGATACTCTGCTTTCTTTGAGAGAATTAAAGACAATAGACTTGATTTTAATCAGGGAAGATTAATGTTTCATTTTAAGGAAAACATTATCAGGTAGGGATAGGGAAGCACAGTGAGATAGATTGCGGGGAAGCAGTAACGCTCCGCCGTGGGAGCTGGGTGAGTATCGGCCCAGAAAGGCGGCAGCGGAGCGACTGCATGACCTCTCGAGGTCTCTTCCAGCTCTGTGTTTCTGTGATTCTACAATTCCTGCATGTGGGCTTGGGGACTATTGGCCAGAACAAGTATTATTCAATGCAAGGATTGCAAAACTGCCTTCTAAATTTAGATCGAGCATACTAAGCGGTGACAAAAGATAAAAGAGTTCAAGGGAAGGCACAGTGATCATGTGGCGGCCTCGGGTAGCCGGCAGAAAAGGTCTGACGCTTCGGTGTGTGACTCCAGTTCTGTATCTGAGATCATCCTTTGCTGTGTAACAGTTTTATAAGGACAGGAGACTGATTTATACAGAAAGGAATAAAGTGAGAAAGAACATGCACATGTAATACATGTGGAAACAGATCTGCTCCTTTCCCGTCTAATCCTCTGCATGCCCACCGTTCTCATGTCATAGAAAAACACCTATCTGTTGCTTTAGCATACATATTCCCCATGAAATCCAAATTTTAGTTATTACTGGGGTCAACATAGGGCTATAGAAGTTTGTTCTCACCATCTCTTGTCTTTTCAGCATTTTTGCATCTACTTATTTATTCTATGGCTGTCCATCAAGCAGAAGCTCTCCCTGAGGTTGACAGTTGCTGTATTTATGTGTATACGTGTGTGTGTCTGGTAGGTTGAGCACACTGAAGATAGTAAACAAAGTAAATAATGAAAGTTAAGCCCTTGGGCCAATTTTGTGAAAGTGGCTGCCTAAACAGTGTGTGCAAAAGCTTTACCTGTTCAACAAAACCGAGATGCTCTGTGCTCAAGTGCTCGCTGCGTGTGTAGACACCTAATGCTGTCATCGCTAGCTGTTTGTATTGCCCCAGCGTCCAGGAGCCTGCAGTAACAGCAGCTAAGCAGGGACGGCGGTAGGTTACTCCCTGCCCCAAAGAGCCCCAATCAGGTCCAGAATTTATTGCAGGATTTGTAGAGTAGCTAGCTAGTTTTGAAAATACTTTTCTTATATTTGCTCCTGTCTTGTCCTGCTCTGATTTGGAGCAGTACATTCCCCAAAGAACAGATCAAGGAGAATCAGCTCAGTCAATTTTCTCAAGGTACAAATCCCATCACACTGAGTCATTGTACAAATGCTGCACTGGCTGTGCAGATTCCAGCATTTCCCTTTGCCTACAGCACAATCTGGTAATTATCACTGAATCATTTGAAATTATCCAGAATTTTGACGTGATTGCTGTCCATGGCACTAATACAATTCCAACAAGCTAAACACTGATATGGTAATCCTTATCACTTCTAACACCAAACAAATTAATCTTATCATCATGTGCTGATGAGATAATATATTCCAGCCGTGGCTTTTTATGAATATTTTATTGTTCCAAGTGGTGTTGAGATAAAACACGATTGTGGAGAGTTACAGTATTATGCTAACAGTGCTGCGCATCTGACCGAGAGGTCATTTTTTGAAAACTCTTAGATGACGCCTCAAATCTATGTAATGATGTAAAAATCCCTCTGACTGATCCCTGCCTAGAAGTGAGTACTTATGGGAAATTTGAGAATACAGAAGAATTTTTCAGTTTTCTAAGCGTGAAAATATTTCTCAGTAACTCAATGCTGCTTAGATGTTTTTCTTTCTAACAGCTCAAAGGTGGCTTCTTTTGAAAGATCAGTTTTCAAAGAAGTGTCCTTGGACAAAAAAGGAGAGCAGTCAGTCATGCTAATTTTATTATGTGCAAGGCTCCTTGGCAGAGCGGAGGAGAGTCCCTGATGACTGCCTCACTGCTTTTGGAAGAAGCAAAAATAAAGAGCAGGTTGTAGTGATGATGGCGAAGGTTCCTAGCGCAAGGATAGAAGCTCTGTCTGAAGTCTTTGCTTTCCTAAGTTGATGTAAGATGTTTGCTTGGAGTTTGAAGAGTGGCTCTGCCTGTGGTAAGAGTGAGATTTGTTGGGAACAGCTCCCATTTCCCAAGCTCCGTGCAGACCTTTTGCTTCATATTGCCACCTGCTCTTCCTAGATTTCTTGGCAGGCCTAGATTTAACAGCCTCGTTACATTGTCTTGATCCCCTGTGCAGCTTCGGTATAGGCAATGTGCAGCCTTTTGCCCGGTCGTTCCCATGCCAAAGGAAAGTGAACTCCAGCCAAGGAGAACCCTGGCAGTGACGGTTACAAAACCCTGCTCACAAAGGGGAAGAGGAGGCAGAAATGGCTTTTCAGCAGCAGCAGCAACAAAAATCCACCAAAACTCAAAAATATAACAATTATTTTATTAATGCACTTAATAACTGGAGCTACTTTAATCCAAATTTCAAATTCCTGCAGTATTTTGGGATTTACCTACCTGAAAACCCCTCCTTTACCTCAATGCCATCTAGCTGCTGTTTCAAGCACCTTGTAAGGGGACCCTTCCCCTCCACATGGGAGCGGGCACTAACAAGTTGTGGTTTAGGATGACTGCATCCAATTTGCTTTCCTCTCTGTCAGAGGCCAAAGATGCTCTTGGTGTTAGATGGATACTGTTAGGGTTGCACAATAAAAGACCTTATGGGATTCTGGCACAGATAGGTGCCGGCTGTATTCACGGCGTCGAGAAGCTGTGGTTCCATTTCTTGTCTGGGAGTTACAATCTGTTAATTCTGCTGCTGGATCTGCCTCTCCCCATTCAATTAATCCAACCGTACCAAGTTCAATATGGGGTAAAAACTATGGGCCTTATTCAGCAGTATCAAGAAAGATTTTAGCTCTTGGATTACTTCATCGGTTTTTAAAGACCAATTTCATGCTGAAATAATGCTTGGGCAAACACAGAGTAGTTCCTTTTTGTAAGAAAAGTATTTAGAGAAGAGGCTTTAACAGTATAGTCATTACTGAAATCTACGGTGTTCCTTCCTGTTTTGGCTTGGAGATTGCTGCTTTGGCAATTCCCACCGTCTTCTTAGATGGCTTGGAAAACCCCTGGCTTCACAGGCTGCTTTGCCATAGACCCTACCTTGTCTTCCCATGAAATGGGCCCTCTACTCCTGACCAGCTGAACGGACTGGGGTGGGATTCTGCAGATGAACTCGGCAGGGACGGCGGGAGGCCCCTGCTACGGTTTTAGACTGTAACACTGTGAAGCTCCTGTATTCCAGCACAAAAAGAGGGCAAGGAGATAAATGACTCCAGTGTTTGTTTGTTTGTTTTGCCTAAAGAAGCTTCTTTGTAAGCGTATTCCACATGAGTATTCTTCTGTCCACGTAAAATAGATCCCTTGTGTCTGAATTTAAGTCTCTGTATATTGTTACTTGTGCAATGGCTTAGAAATACTTTAGAGGCATTATCTAGGAGCTTTTATGACTTCTCTCACATATTTCCTCTGCCTCCCTGCACCCACACATCCATGCGCACATAGTGAGCGATGTAGGGTCAGATTCTGATCAGAAGTCTGCTCATTTTACACAAACAAAACTCTCTTTTTACACATTTTTTTTTCCTGAATTTAACTCAAAAGTCAGGTTTGGACCCATTATACAGCTCTTGATAAGCACTAACCCGACAACACCTGTGCTACTGAGAAAATCAGGACCTCTGATTCTGGAAGGAGTGATAAGCAGCTGCATTTGGAGCTGAGCACCTTAAACCAGAAGCATCAGCCCATCTGTGGCTGGTTTTCCTGCCTGGTAGGGTTGTTTTGTGAAGTTGTTGCTACAGAATCACAGCAGTGCCATTTATTCTTGAAACTGTGGACTGCATTGCAGGGACAGCCATAACAAATCACTAGCATCTGTCATAAGCAGGTTTCATGTTTTCCCATTTGGATTACTCTTCATTTAAAGCTCTGAATGGTGGCATGACGCAGGAAGAGAAAGGCCAGAGGTTCCTCCTTCAGCATTTTCTAATTGTCTCCCCCAAAAATTAACCATTCCACGATTCCTTTGGCTTCACATCTGTATTTAACTTCAGTTTGGGGAAGATTAAAATCTAAAGAAAGCATTTCAGCTTCGAAGCAATAAACCAAGGAGCGCTTTGCTGTTTGGGGGAATCACCAAGCACTAGGGAATGTGCATGCAGAGTTTTCCTAGCAGAAATAATTCTCAAAATACGACTGTGAGCTGCAACAGAAGTAGGCTTTCCACCACAGAAAAAGGACATGTGCTCCATTTATGAAAAAGGAAATTAATTAATCAAAAGTACTATTATAAAATGATCTCTTTTGAACAGGCAGGTAACATGATGTCCCTGAGTGGACTATGTGAAGGTGGTATATGGGAGGTATATGTCTACGGTAACTGGAGTTTTCGAAATGAGAGATACAAATCACGCAGATGCTAAAAGTATGCCAGCTCCACTTTGCCCGCACAGCCGATCAGTTATTACACCCCCCTCTAATGCAATCAGTGAGGCGCTCTGCAATTCGGCCTCCAGGGTAGCTGCCTGTAATGAGCACTGGCTCAGGTCTTCATAGCATTGCGAGTGTAAAATAATAGGTAAGTGCATCATGATGAGTAAATTGGTGCTGGGGGCTATTGATTCAGCAACATGCAGGACTGTAGGCCCCCCCAAGAAATCCATTCTGTCCAGTCTGTTACCTTCTAGCTCCGCATTTACTTACATCTTTTCAAAGGACAGCCAGATTTGTTTCTTTTAGAAATCCAAGTGCCAAACTAGCAAGGCATTTAAATATTGCTGAAATAAATGAGACATAGGAATAGCATGTGGGCATCCTTTAGATACATTTTGTGGCAATGCTGGGTGATCACATCAATGATATTAACTCCAGAACCCTCAAGAGGACCCGCCGTAATTCTCTCCCGTAGCCGTGCCCAGCGAGCCATGCACAACAACCGCCACCAAGCACCTGAACGCCCAGTAGCCAGCGAGATGGCTTCAGTAAAGCATTGAGCACATGCTCTAGTGAGCTTTTCAAGGCAAACTCTTCAGTTTTGGTACTCTCCAACCCTCTTACCCTGCTAACAGAAACCTCTAGGGCTCTTGTTTTCTGGGAGTTAATGGCTTTCGCTATGACTGCTATCAGCACAGGTCACAGAATTGCTAATAGAGTTTCTACTGGTTTATTTGCCATGACTTCTGCTTTCACGTGTGACGGTTTCTGGCTCAAGTCAACAGTGGTGAGCCCTAAGTGGTTTGAAATCCTGTGGTAAGTGGCCTAGTATAAATGACTGTGAACACAGTGTGATAATACCCGTACGTGTATAAACTCAGCTGCAAGTGTGTTGTTGAGGTTGCGTGGTTTGTCCAGTGAAGAAGGGATAGAAGTTTGAAAAGCCTTGAAGATTCTCCTTGGCCTTACTGTGGCGATGCAGCACCTGCTTTGGTATCTGAGATTCCCAATTTCAAGGTGTTTTAGCACTGGATCAAAGCCGGCAGCTGACGCAGAGGCCCTTTGAAGCTTGCTCTGCTATAGGAAATGAAAGAGGAAGAAGCACCCAGTGCCTCGGTAGGTCTGAGCATGAGGTGCTTGCTTTCCACCAGCAACACTTGTTCTTCTCCTTCGTACGACACCCACCTGCTCAGCCTACCAGGTCTGTAGCCTTGTCTTTTCTCAGGGGATTCCCGGGGCCATGATTTTCAGAGAGCCTGCACCCCACTGACTCAAGGCGGTATCGGGGCTGCGTAATTTGTGTGAAAAGAAGTTGTGACAAGTCCTGCGACGGTAGCATTTTAGCTGTGCA
Organism: Theristicus caerulescens; assembly: GCA_020745775.1. Classification (NCBI taxonomy): domain Eukaryota; kingdom Metazoa; phylum Chordata; class Aves; order Pelecaniformes; family Threskiornithidae; genus Theristicus; species Theristicus caerulescens. The sequence goes on along the minus strand of CM036567.1, from coordinate 21,687,980 downwards.
GCTTTTGCTGGTGAGGGGGTGGAAGAGTGGATGGGGGTGGGGGGTTTCCATTCCAAGTTTTCATTTACATACTGATATTTGCCAGCTATTACTGTACAGTGGCATCTGAGCAAACTCAATTATTTTGCTGTTCCACACCTGGAAAAATAACTATTGTAGTTCAGACCTCAGGGTAATAAGAAGTTGGCTGCTACTTACTTTTCAGTGGTAGTTCCTTATCTGCCATGAACCTCAATTAGTTAGTGATTATACAGTGCTTTGAAATTATAAGACACTACCTACCTTTTAAGTATTATAATGTTTCTATAACATATTGCAACAAGTACATGCTTCAGTACATAGCAGCACGCTCGGCTGTAGGCCAGAAATGCTACCTAAGTGAAATAATCTGGGACTTTGTGTCTCGATGACGCAAGGAAATCAAGGAAAATCTTCATCAGTTCTAAATTTACTGTGTATGTACTTGAGTACATGGATAGCCCAGCTCAGAAAATCAAGCACAGTACAAATAGCTGTCAAATTTAAGAGTGATGGATGTGCTGCAAAAACCTAGGTACAATCCAGTCAAACAGCAGAGTGCTTTGTAGAGCGGGAGCGGGAGGAGGACAGGACAGGGATAGCATCTTCTGTTTCCAGTGATTTCCTTCAACCTCCAGCCCTGGAGCTCATGGTTGCCCTGAGCATGATTGCGCAGCGCTATAGATGGGTTCATTTATTTTGAAACATGGGAGTCGAGGATGACTCTGGCTTCCCCATTTTGCTCTTCAGCCAATGCTGCCAGTGGTGAATAAAATGCGTTGCTAAATTAATAAGTCATAACGTTTTTGGGCTCGGGCCACTAAGCTGTCTCTCTCTCTGCTTTGCACGCGAGTATGGGAGATATGTTAGCCTGGGGATAGAGTAACAGCTCCAAAAGGCTGCAGTGAAATGCAATCTGGTTCTGACACAATGCAGCCAGTCAGGCCATCTGTGTGAGGGAGCACCCAAAAAGGTAACCGGCAAAGACCGATAATCCCCAACTGAGCCTCGAAAACTCAAAGCACCCGGCCTAGCTGTGGGGGAGCTTATAATCTGCAAATTTGAGAGTTGTGACTGTGGCACTGAAGTTTTACAGTGACGGCAAGTGGGTAGGAATAAGGATATATAGTTTATATTTCTTGACCAGGGTCCACTTTTAGTCCCGGGTCTTTCCCTGGTTCACCAAATCAGTGTTTGCGTGCAGGTTAGCCGGAGCTGTCCTGGAGCAGGATGCTCTGGTGTGGTCTGAGCACCCGGCTGTGCAGACCTCCACCGCTCAATGGCAAGGGTGCCCTGGGCGTGCGGTACCAGGGTGCCCTGGGCGTGCGGTACCAGCCCTTCAGTGGCTCTGTCTCTGCAGGACTAAATCGGCAGAAAACTGACCCTGTGGCAGGGGTCTGAGGGCACAGCCTCCTGCAGCAGCTCGGGCAGGGCTGGGTGGATGGTGCGAGGCATGGGTAGGACGGCAGGGCTGGGGGACTGGTTAGTGATACCCCCTCCCCGAGTGCAGCGAGCTGTTGGCTTGCCCCAGCTGTAATCCCACACTCACTCATGCCACTGGCTTCTGTCCAGTCTTCCCCCGGGCTGGGGCTAGCTATGCCTCACACCTCGGTTCCCGCTGCAGTCCCGGAGACAACAAGGATTGATGGGTGAACCACTGACCAGCTGGGCCCGGTACGCGGGGTCCCAGAGCTGGAGAGAGGCCATGTCCTGTGCAGATGGGCAGGATATTTAGCTACAAGAGGCTCTGTGCAGTGCAGCACAACAGTCTTGCCTCTAAATGTCCTTATAATGTGGTTTCTCTGCCTCTATTTATGTGCCTTATATTGCACAGGTACCTACCCAAGAGGGAAGGCTGCACAGTTTCATCATTCCTCCCCCTGTGCCCTTCGTTCCTCTCCTTGGCTAATGGCAGTGTGGGATTTTGATCCCCTTCACTCTGGATGGAGAAGCTATGGCAAAGCAGGTTTCACCATGAGACTTTTCCACCTGCTGACTGACGCATCCCAGCCGTGCACGGCTACGGTGTTCATCAGTCGGGGAGCATTCTTGCGGAGATCAGCTCACAGGAGCGCAGCAGAGGAATAAGAGCCTGAAACTAATAAAAAATTAAGACTTTGAAAAATTGAATGAGGTTTATGAGGTTGTAAAACAAAAAAATCCTGCAGATAGGAGTGGGGATTGGCAGAGAAGAGAGAGGTGGGACTCAGAGCTGGTGGAAGAAGTGTTGCATCACCTCGGTGAGATGTAGCTAATGTCAGCACCACCTAGGGATGAGGATCAAAACAGACCCTATTGCTTTGTCTATGCATCATTCTAGTATATAGGTTGTGATATGGGAAGAGTTGGTAGAATAGCACAGAGATCATCTTTTAGATATTCAAAATAGCTTTAAAAGAACAAATATGTCTCAGAACTAAATGCTTGATGCCACCTGCAGAAATAGAGAGAGAACTACTCATGCCTGTTTGCTGCTTTTCTGACAAATACCTCATTTCCAGAGAGAAGTGGTACAAGCACAAAGCTGTATTCCGCATTCAGATTTCATCCTGCTTTCATGGGACAATTTTCCTTGAAAGCCTTTGATGCAGTACAGCCCTTAAGAAACCACTCACTTGAACACGCTGCACGGTTTAACACTAGAAATGAAATAAGGTGCATGCCTGTGCGGAGTGACTAAATGTAGGATACAGCACAGAAGGATGCTACATAGCCTCTGATCTGGAATTTATTTCCAGCAGGCTGTGGCAGAACAGAATAAATCAGGAATTATGAATGCTTCATGTGTGGTGCAGGGTACATCAACTGCAGCCTTGGTTAAAGCTGGTGGTTCGCTTACCGCTGTGCTCTTGGAAATTGAATAGAAAGACCTATTTCTGTAATGACAGCTTAGAGTCCGTGTTTCTCTTTGGTTTCCCAGTCAAAGCAATGGGCTGCATGTCAAAGCTTGTACTTGCAAAGGTAAAAAGCTAGAGGATTTGAGGCAAGCCAAATGTGGGTGTCAGTGAAAGAAGGAGTCATCTAATGGACTCCTGAAATAACAGGACAGACTGTCTTGGGCGTAGGCCATGCTAATGACCCTGATTTGGAAATGGTGTATAGGAGAAGCCCTGCTTGGTTTTCTCCTTCTGTGTTCAAGGAAACAAGGCTCAGTATCGTAAATACCTGACTTGTGTCTTTAGCTTCTCATCCCAATGGGAACAATCCAGTGAGGCCCTGGTTATTACCTGCTATAAATCAGCTGAACACACACACTTATGACTCGAGCAGGGTCCCCTCCCCTTCAATTATCACTCCTTCTCATGTACAAATGTTAAAGCAAAATTCAATTAGAAGCTGGGAGAGTGCAATTAAAAGCCAGCTCTGGCTCCCAAACGCCCTGAGCCGAGCAGATGTGACGTTCTGAGGGGCTGCAAAGGTCCCTTCAGCAGAGTTCGGGTCGAGGTTCAGCTTTAAGCATCTCCTGGGCCCCAGGAGTTTCAGACACACTTTTGGCCAGGGCTCGTTTCTGCCCAGAGCAGTGACAGGCTGAATGGAGTGCTCCTGGAAGAGATGCTTCCTTCACCGTTCCCGGAGGACGGCTTAGACCCAGCAGCTGGGCTTCTGCCAGTATGAATGGCAACCGCATAAATATCACTAGCTGTCGATAAGGACTTTTCTGGTTTCAGAAAGGACATGTAGCTGAACGTGTAGTGAAGTCTCAGATTTAAGCCTTATTCTTTACGGCCTGAGCAAGGCCCTTGCCCTGAAATGGGTACGGCGTCACCTTTAGGAACGCAGATCATCGTTTGCTCTACGTAGCAGAGACTGTGTGCAGTGTGAGCATCCAGCACCTTGCATGCTGCCGTGTCTACAGTAAACATAATCATGATGAAAAAATAACTGCTATTTTCAATTTTCTTTTTTTCAAGCAGTGCTACTACGGTTGGTAAATCCAAACTCCTTCTTTACCTAAAACCAGGGCTAATTTTTTTGCTGAAACGATCTTCATTGGCACAGCACAGCTTGTTCCACTGAGCAGTTACAGGGTTTGGGCTTTCATGTGTTAGAATTCTGGTCTCTCTTTACAGCAAAAAATTAACTCTGTATTAGGACAGTTCTAGGTGATAATTAATGTAAACTAGTGTAGAAGGGTGCATCGAAAGCCAGTATATCCTCTAGGCATCTGGGGAAAACACAAAGATGGCAAAAAGCTTTCACCCCTTAAGTCTGTTTTTCCTACTTTGGTGAGATTGTTAATGTCAATATTATTTCAGAAGTATTTCAAAACATAAATCTGAATTACATTGAACAAGTTTATATGTTCATAAAGAAATTTTTTTTAGGACTGCTAAAATGCATCCTTTCTCCTGCCTCAAGACTTAACAGTAATTATACAACTGAAAATGGAATGATTCTGAGAAAGGGCTTGAGAAGATCGCTGGGGTGGTAGTATTGATTTTACAAAAACACAGTGCAATCCTGTTGCTATTTTTAACGGCCTGCCTCAGCTAAAAAAGGAAAAATATCAGAAGATGTAGCAAATGTGAAGAGGAAGCACTGCCGAGCGAACCCAGGGGATTGCTCAGAGAGGAAATGACTCAGGCAGTTGCTAAGTAAAGGCAGTTGCCTATTTACAGAGGAATTAAAAGAGTTAAAGGGGTGTCTTATGAAATTTCCAATCCAACTTTTCTGAACAGAGTGCGGATGGTATGAGGATGCACTTAGAATAAACGCGTCTGGATCAAAGCCCTGAGGTTTGCCCTGTGCTCGCAGGGATAAAACAGACAGCCGCAGGCACGGGCAGGAGTCCGAAGCCACAGGACAAGCCCATTTCTACCCGCAGCAAACACTGGCGATGTGCTGTGACCGTGGTCTGGCCGTTGCGGGCAGGGAAGGAAGCCCTCTGGCAGCCAGGACATCAGCCCTCCCGTGACCACCCCTGGGCCCCTTTTCCCTGCCTGATGGTGAGGGTGAGTTGAGATTTAGCTGAAGAACGACCAACCCCTCTGGCCTTCATCCGTCCATCCTAAAACAGGGCACCATCTTCCTTTTCATAGAATCATAGAATCATAGAATTGTTAAGGTTGGAAAAGACCCTTAGGATCATCAGGTCCAACCGTTAACCTACCACCGCCAAGTCCGCCACTAAACCATGTCCTCAAGCACTGCATCTACCCGTCTTTTAAATACCTCCAGGGATGGGGACTCAACCACTTCCCTGGGCAACCCATTCCAGTGCCTGACTACCCTTTCAGTGAAGAAGTTTTTCCTAATATCCAACCTAAACTTACCCTGGCGCAGCTTGAGGCCATTTTCTGCCTTTGCAAATCACTTGCAGCCCCAGCCTGGAGGAACTTCTGGTGGGAAAGGACAGGCATGGTCCATTTTTTCAGCTCACGAAATGGGGAGTCACTGGGATCTGCCAGCACAGTTTGTATGTTTGATGCACACTATCTGCATGAGACAGGGGCCAAAATCACCAGCATCTTCAAGGCAGGCCATAGAGCAATGTTTCCATCTACCAGGCTCTACCTCTGCAGGACTGCTTTTCCTTCTCACCAGCTACATGCAGTTAAGTAGCTGGAACGGAGAGAAAACAAAAGCTCTTCCTCCCACTCACATCTAGTACCCATAATTAATGGGCAAAATACATTTCTCTTTGGTAAGCAAGAGACTAACTAAAAAGACTCCCGACATTGCTTGGTAATAAAATAAAATCTAGTAATAAATCCCAGCCTATAAGACGTGTTACAGAGAAGAGCTGTTGCCTCTTAGCAGCTCAGTCTGTCCGGGGGGAACCAAAGGGTGACGTGCCAGCGTGCTGTGCCGTTAGCTGGTAACAGTCCCTGGGGTTTGGGTCCCTGACTGCACAACCGGGTCCAGTGTAAGGAGAGGCAGAAATTTATATCCACTTACGTGAGATGTGAATCTCGCCCTATTGTGTTTAACCGCGAAGCTTTTACAGGGTTTTGGTTCGCGTCTAGCGAAAATGTTATTATCGCTTTAAGAAATTCCCCAGCCACAGGGAAGGAGAAAAGCAGCGATGATGTGACACACTGAATTCAGGCGGTGGAAAAAATCTCAGCTATGACACTTATCTATTTGAGTTTCTGTGTCATCTCTATTTTCCTAGCAGAATAGTTCCCATAGTTGAGGCAGCTCCGGCTCCCCAGCTGGATGCAGTGGCTGCGGAGGAAATCCTGCCGCTGATGTGCTGCTCTCTCCCACATCTGCAGCCGTATCTCCACGGGCTGTTATGGAACAAGATTTCTTCCTATTGCTTTGGGCTGTTTTCAGCCCCAGCTGACTGTCTGAAATATTTAGTCTGTTATCACTGCTGAACTGCCCAGTTTTGGTGGCTCTCGGAGTAACTGGAGCTTTCATGGTTTTGACCAGCAGCATTGTAACCATGTAGAAATCCTCAAGTTAGGAACAGTAAGTTTCCAGCCTTTAAGTAACTTCTAAATGTAGATGCACGTATCAGGAAACTCAGCATTAGGGTTCTCCTCCATTCGCGTGCATTGAGGTGTTAAAGGCTTTAGCAAGTCTCACTACTAACGCTCCTGGATTCTGTTTGAGCTAAAAAGTGGCTTCTACAACAGGGAAGCTGCAAATGTGGGAGAATTTAGGAATCCCAGGAGGAACCCTGTCTGGGAATACCACTGATCAGAAATGCCCTCCTGCACAGTTGATGGAGGAGACTGAACGAGAAGGGCAAGAGGGAAAATCCCTTTGCACGTGGGGAGGAACAGCCAGAGCGTGGGTCCAGGGCATGTTTCCAACGCAAATGGTCCAATGCAATGGTCCAATGCAATGGTCCAATGGTTCTCAGAGCAGAGGATCGTTTTCCTGAAACCACAACCACCAGGCATGACAAAGTCAAAGAGAAGAATCAGACCTCAGTAATTTGAAGGAAGATCCTTCTACAGACTATTCTGGAGGTCCCCGTCTTTCTGAACTCCTGCCTGGCCAGCGGTGTTCAGCTCAGACGAGAACCATCATGCCATCGCATTTACGTGAATATCGCTAAGATTTTACCAAGGAAGGGGAGATTTAAATTGTAACCTGGCACAGGGTAAAGGCACAGGGCCAAATCTCTGATTTGTAATTTTGGTGGTCTTGTGCCAGAAGGACTCTGTCTCACTGGCACAAATGATTTTAAAGGTGACTTTAAGAAATACCCGAGTCCAGCTTACGGTCCTTACTTTTCTTCCAGAAGGTGTTTCTGGCTTGTGGAAGAATGACACTGGAAATCATTAACCACCGGACAGTATTCTTGCTATGTTTCTTTTTCTGGCTTTGTTCCTGTACATGTGCCCAGGATCTGGACATATTTAAAAAGGAGCTGAAGGAGCCGAAGGAGAGGCGGAGGACTGATGCTGCCGATCCGCTCTCCTGTTCTGCAGGTGGATTGCAGTGAGCCGTGCTTAACAGCCTTTTCAGTCTCTCGGGCTCACACATTAAGCAATAATGCATAGCTGACAGGGATGCAATCCGGGGCTCCTTCCAGCATGTGTCAGCTCGGCACCCGTTACCTTCTGCAGGGCTGCGTGTGTCTGGCTGGGCTCGGAGCTCACGCTGCTGCAAAGCCCAAGGAGATGAGCTTAGGCCACCCTCGGAGGACAGCAATGAACCCTCAGCAACATTCACTCCCCGTTTCTTGCAGTTCTACTCTTCCCTTTTAACGCTGCTTTTGAAAAACAAGCAGCTTTCTTCTTTTTATGCTGCTTTTACTCTTGCTTCAATGGCAGCATTTTCTTTGCAAGAGCCACCTGCTGTGTGCCCAGGAAAAGGCCCCTCAGCAAAACTTGTGTGGGCCAACAGTGACATCCAGTGGTCCCACGACAGCCCATGATTTGCAAACATCCGCATGCATCCGTCTGCCAGGGTTCAGCTCTGACTGTGTGATGAGTAAACTGCGTCTCCGCTGAAGTCAATGGATATTTGTCGCTTCTTTAATAAAGTCGTTAAATTAAGTTCTTTAAATTTCACCCAGTGTAATTAAGACCTTGCATGCCTTGTTCTGGCTGTAGCATGATTACACCCTTGACGAAGGAAGGACAAGAACTGGCTCAGAATAAGATATAAATGAAATTGCATAAGAAATATTTCCTCCTATGTGTCATGAATACCTTATAAAAGAAAAGCCGTGTCGGTGGCTTATCTGCATAACTATGTATGGTATGTGACTGTAGGTCCTTCTGCTATTAGTTGTATATTTTTGCTGTGCTCACCTACTAGGAGGTCTAGTTAGGCTGAACCCTTACTCTAATGACCCAGTAATGACCCAGAAGCCAGACCTTGGCTTCTCAAGCCAAAGTTTAAAGTCACAGAGTTCCACAGGTAAAAAGTGTCTGGGAATGTATTTAATTAAGTTCCTTTTGCAGCAGAAAGAACCGCTGCTTCTCCTTATCTCCTGGTAGGCAGATGCCTGGGATGGCGACTCCAGTGGGGAAAACTGAAGAATTCAGGGAAAGCGGGGAATATCCCCTCCATCTCACCAAGTCCAAAGCCCTGGGCCTGCCAGCCCGCTGCCCGGGCCAGCCTGTGTGTGCACGTCTACCAGCACCCCCTTCTCCTGGGCAGGCGGGGGAAGCGCCTAAGGCAAAGCTGGCTTCATCAAGGGCAGCTAAATGCAATCAAGCACTTCACAGTGGGGAAGACCGCTGTGACGGGGTGGGGGTATTTGATCGGAGTCCCTATTAGGGACTCACATGAGTCATTTGGATATGCTTGGGACTTCTGGTCTTCCCTGTGCTCCAGACAGAAGTGTGGTAAATCAGGGTGTGCAGAGCAGTGCACCTGAGCTACTTCTTTCAGAGCAGACCAGGTGTCTTTAATTGTACCACGTCGTGGAGACAAGCCAGGTTTAAATGGGTCATTTTAGAATCTGTCTTCATTTCATGCAAGTTTTGCTACAAATCTATCAATCTTTTAAACTCCCACCACAGCCACTCATATCTACCTCACCTTTCCTTCTCTTTCCTCTTTCATTACTTAAATGTCCCACAACATGGGTTTAATATGATATTAAGCACTCAAGCCATAAAAGTCCTGTTCCAAAGTCTCATAACATCAAATTACTTTCAAGGCAATTTTCATAACCCATAATTCCAGAGGACTAAGAGGCGACACTACTAATAAAATCAGTTATGAGGTTGACATTGTAATTTGTGTCCGTCTCCGTGCCGCAGTCACTCTGGGGCCATTAAGCCCGGGAGTGGAGTGTAGGTGTGTTGCATGGAAGTGGCACTTTCCGTTCCAGCAATTAGGTGTTGTGGCTGTAACAGCAGTAGCAGACCGGATCGATGAACCACCTGCTAGGTGCTGCAGAGAGATTCATGGGTCGTGCAGAAGGTTCTCCGCTTAATTTGCTGGAAGAATCATAGAATCATAGAATTGTTAAGGTTGGAAAAGACCCTTAAGATCATCAGGTCCAACCGTTAACCTACCACCGCCAAGTCCGCCACTAAACCATGTCCTCAAGCACCACATCTACCCGTCTTTTAAATCCCTCCAGGGATGGGGACTCAACCACTTCCCTGGGCAGCCTGTGCCAGTGCCTGACCACTCTTTCAGTGAAGAAGTTTTTCCTAATATCCAACCTGAACTTTCCCTGGCGCAGCTTAAGGCCATTTCCTCTCATCCTCGATGTTGAGAAATGTTGATGAGGCTTGATCCTTGGGGATAACGCAACATTTTTGACAGGTGAAAGGCCAGGGCCGAGCGACTCAGGAATCTCATGTGAGATGCAGCGTGCTGTGGCCATGCTCCTGGCACTGATGTCTGGAAAGGCGCTTGGCTGGGGGGAGAGGAATAGCCCTGGGCTCAGTGCCTGGGCACCAGCTGGGGATTCCCTAGGCTGGGGGACCTGGGAGGACTTCAGAGGTGCAGAGAGACCAACAATCCGGTCCTTAGAGCTGCACAACAGATGTCCAGATGCACTTTTTACAGATACGTCTTTTGTAGTCATGGAGAAAAAATTAAGGGCTGCTAAGAGTGAACAGATACTGCTCACGTGTGGTTATATGAGACTGCACATGTAGCTACTACTCCAGCTGTAATACCTGCTGAGTAAAGTGATAGTAGCATCCCAGCAATTGCATAGCGATGAGCTGGATGCAAGCGGATAAACAACTGGGGCATATTTTCCCCAGTGAGGGCTGCACAGACAGACATTCAAAAGCCCATGCCCAGGGAGCTCTGCCGAAACAGCGGTGTTGCATCCTGTTGAACATCACGTTCTGGAAGTTCACCCAGCGCTTCTGCCATGGCGAAAGGCAATGTGAGGTGATGGGACAGCAGACTGCGATAAACAAGGTGCAAAATGTTCGCTGACGCTAGGTTTCTTTGAGGAACCATTGATAACTACTCTGGGGGGGAACAGGATTTTGATTTCATTAAAATTTCTACCACTTCTCATGTTGAAACATAACCAAGAAAGAAAAAGGAAAACATGTTTCAGAACACATTCTTTTGGGTCACTCAAAATCCTTGTTCCAATTTGAAAAAGTATAATTTCTTAAAATTAAAAAATGAAGGTAGACAATTTAAATTTTTTCCTTCTAAAAATACCTGCTTGGGATATTTTGACAGAAAGAAACATATGCCACTCTAGAATCAGCCTGTAACAAAGGACCTGAGTAAACCTGAAGGTGTGGTTGTACTCTTAAAGTTGTATTTCTTAAACGCCTACAACTTCACGAGGATTCTACCTAAAATACCTACTACAGGATTCAATAAATCATGGTCAAAAAGATTTTCTCCTAGCTTTGAAATGAAAAAGGAATGAAAAGAGTCAATTTTGTATTATGAACCAATTTGTAACCTAGAAGTTTGGCTAGCTGTTAGCTGCCTCCAAAATTACTCTGTAATACTTAGGTCCTTCAAGAAAGAGAAGATTAACACCCTGCTAATCTTTTCCTGCCCTTATTTAGGGAGCTAATCTAATCTTTTACAATAAAGGTTGCAAGATTATGGTTTGTGATCAAGCACGTTATTTACAGATCAGCGTCCAGAGGGCAGTTCCAGCCCTCGCCCTGCTTGGCCAGCCGCCCCGTGCCGCCAGGCCTCTGTGCGGCGGGGCCGGTGCTTCTCTTTTGAAGAAAAAGAATAACAATTGTTAGCTAAAACTTAACACCGGATCCCTTTGCTGTTAAATATTTTATACTGTTTCTTTTGAACGACAGTGGTCTGAATGTTTCGGATGCAAAGGATTTGTATTTTGGGTTTTAACTCTTTTTTAATGGCGCGTTATCTCAGCAGAGCTGTGCAGAACTGGGTAGATCTGTAGACTAGAAAATGTGGAGAATATTTGCACAGCCTTTTCAGCACTCAGTGACAACTGAAGTAAATAACAAAAGCGGAGGAAATGCGAAAATACTCCCGTCATTATGCATGTTTTAGTTTAGGGACCAAATTTAAATCTCCACTGGTATAAAGAAAGCGCAGTCCAACTGGGAGCTAAATATCCTCTAAATAACCTTCGCTGATGCATGATGCAGGACTGAGGTGTTCTGAAAAGGGAGCCTTTTAGTTAAAAATTATTCCAGAAGGTCTTGGGAGGATGGCAGCCAGCGAGGCCAGAAGGTTTCATAGAAAGCGTAAGCAGCTGTTAAAGGCACAAGTATATGAATCTTTTTGTTTTGTTTTAGAATAAAAATGGCTGGTTGAAAAACATCCTGAAGAGTCAGCCACCCACATTCTTCCTCCAAAGAATCAAAGATTCCCAGCTCACAGGCTTTGAGATGTAATTACAGTACGAGGAGGTTTGGGAGAGCTGAAAAGTCGCCATAGCAACCTCCTGGCAAAAATCTTCGCACATCCAAAGTAAAGCAAAATTTCTTTTTATCTGAACGGCCCCAGTGAGTCTGAATGTTTTCTGTCTTCATTTTCTGCTTCTCTTCATTCCATTGTAATCCTTCATCACAGAGTTTTCTCCTGCTCTGAGTCCTAAGTGTCCTCTTCTAAAACTTCCCGGGGAAGTTTTGACTAGAAATGGATGCTGGATGCTGGTTACTGGATCAGGCTCTGCCTGTGACTTCGTGTTAAAGAGGAGATGCCCTCACGTGGCATTCCAGACCTTGTGCTATAATTTCTAGCAAAGCCGATAAACAACTTGTGTTGAACAATGAAAAACACCAAACTAATCTGACAAACAGGGAAACAGAGAGAAGAAGATGGGGGAAGCGGAGAAAGAGGAGAACTAGACCTTCTCAATGGTTGCTCTGGGGTTGCAGCAAAAAACTCCTTCCATACCATGACTCCATGATACTGGTTTAACAGATACAAAAAGTTGACAGATGCAAAAAGATGACTTCTGAAAGCACCCACCCTTGAAAAGTCCTGTTCAGTCCCATGCTTGAAGAAAGGCTCTCCATGGAAGAGTTTATGTGAATACTAGAAACTACACAGCACGGATTTGACGAGACAGTGCGGGCCTAGCAATTTCCACTAATCTGATCTGCCCATAAGAGAAAGAAAACAAAACCCGCCGGCTGAGGCTGGTGGGTGGCAGGGGGGTGCTCAGCCGATGCTGCTTGGCTGTGGAAGGTCTGCGCTGGCGCAGACGACAGGAGAGGAGCTCCTGGATACGGGGCCATTTGGCTAAGGGGTGCGGTAGTCGTCTTTAGGGGAGAAACCTGAAGTCTGGGGTCTTTATGCAGGGGTAAGCGAGAGGAGGAGACAGATTTGTCAGGAAGAAGGTGAAGATGGATGACTGGATTATTTAGGAGAGCAGAGGAGAGGGACAATTTCATCCTCTTTGGAGACTAGAGTCTGGAGGAGCGGGGTGAACAGCAGTGTTAAGCAGCCTCGGGAGGTTCAGGCTCTCTCCCGTTCCTCTTATGCCCCTAACCAGATCCAGTGAGGGAGCTGAACTGCTGGGAGCCACTGCCAAAACATTTAAGATCGCACTCCTGCAGCAGACAGGAGCAAGCCCTCCAGGGCCCTGTGCAAACCATTTCGTCCCTCCAGAGCCAACTCACAAAATTCAAGGCTTGGCCTCCAGCTAAGCTGTAGCCACGATCGTCCTTTCCTGGTGCCGCTCACTCCTCGGTCTCAACTCACAAAGCCTTTCTCGGTAGCAAGCAATATTTAATATTTTTTTAAACTTGGCAATGACTGATTAATATTTTGCAGGAGGGAAGAAAGATACTGGTTGATCTTTACATTACAGTGCTATATGCTACAAATAGACAGCTGTTGTGGGGAAATTATAACTAATGTTCTTTAGTGCAGTCACTTTTGAATCAGAAACAAGGGCAACTCTTCAGTTCAGTTGTTTCTTTCTAATTTGTGTTTTATAGCGTTCCATGTTCTGGACTTTGTTCTGGGCAAAACTTAATACAGCCCCGTGACGTACCACAGGCTGGGAGCATAATGATTTGTTTCTTAAATGTTATTGCAAAAGTCAACAAATCATTGCTGGAGTAATAAAGGAGAAGGTTGGGAGCAGAGATTTGTTGTCACAGCAAGTTTTCAAGGACCTCAGAAATGTGGTTTCAGAGCAGAAATCCCTTGCTCTTCATTGCCTGAGCCACTGAAAACATCACAACATCCCACCTGATTTTCTCTTCATATTTGTCTTCGCTCGTCTTTTGGCATCTGACGGAAGAAACAGCGTGAAGCACTTGGCAAAAATCTACCTTGATTTCTGTGCTACACAGGGAGGTGAGTTTTTGAGCAGCACCTTTTAATGGTGTTTTCAGGAGAAAGTATGAATCACCTGAAATATGTAAGAAGTCTTGTTTAGGTACCACAGGCTGGGAGCAAAATGATTTGTTCTTTAAATGTTACTGCAAAAGTCAGCGAATCATTGCTGGAGTAATTAAGGAGAAGGCTGGGAGAAGAGATTTGTTGTCACAGCCGTAAATGGAAAACTGGATGACCTTTCGTAACTTTATAAGTTTTGTAAAGTGCAGTTTTAAAAGGAAATGGAGGGAGTTGTTATTAGCTCAGGGTTTTTTATAATTTTCTAATGTTTATTTTACATGTCTGGACACAAAGGGACAATTTCTACTTTGCCAGTGGTCAGAGTGTAGTAACCCTTAGCGAGGAGCCCCAGGCGAGGGCCGCATCTGCTGTGAAGCCAGGCGACTCCACTGAATGGAGCTTGGCCAACTTAGACAGTCTGAGGATCTGGTCCATCCCTTACAGCCATTTTATATACCTCAGTAGTAGATGAAGATTTAATCCCGTGTGGTCCTAAACCAAGAATAAGCCCTTGCCTTTGATGCCTGGTGAAGTGAGCAGAGAAAGCAGAGCACCACAGAGGAGCGTGCAGGGCACCAGGAGCGAGCCCGGGGCTCTCGGGCATCGAGGCTGGCTGCCCACTCGGTTGCTCTGGTTTAACTACAGTCATCTTTGAAGCAACTTTAGTCAAACTGAAGCACAAACTAGGACAAACTCCTTCCAATTTAGAGTGGCATATTTGGATTTTGCTTTAAGAGTTCAGCGTACGCTTCATTAAACTGCTGAAAGTTTGTTTGTAGACAAAGCCCAGTGGTGAGAACAAATACTTTTTTTGACCGTGCTGTCCATGAGCAGCCTTGTGTCCTGCTTCTCCATGTGCCTCTTGCCCTGACTGCTGCCCTGTGGTCTCCTGTCCCACGAGAGCCTGGGGGTGTAACCGTGGGTCAGCACATCCAGCTTAACCTCGCTGGTAGGGCTTTCTCTTCTTGTTCTCCCCACATTTGCAGGAACTTCACCACTTCAGACATGGACTCCTTTTGTCAAAGCAGGTTGAAAGCTGCTAACAGGTTTGCAGAGTTGTGACAGATGGACAAAACATGCGCAGTGTAATTGCATAAACCTCATCTCTTTTAGAAACTAGCAGAAACCAGAGGGTTTGTATAGCTGTGGCCTTGACAGAGACTACCGATCTAGTGACTCAGCTCGGTCACGGGCAGTGAGGACTGCTGGGCTCCTGTGCTGTGAACGCCATTTCAGCAAACTGCAGGAGCAGTTTGAATTTCTCAGCCAAGTATGTGGTAAGGGGGTGCTCACCAACATCTTTCTTTCAGAACGTGCCTAAAGAATGAGGAGGTTCACGGGTGGCCCTGGACAGCACTCTTCTGACAAGGCTCTTTGCATCTTGATGGTTGCTGCTTGTCTCTTCCTCCTGGCAGGTACCGTAATTCCCCTCAGGATTAACCACAGGGATGGTGCTGCCAGTGGGCTCTGGGCATCCCCCAGCCCACGGGATGTCTGCTGGGTTCCTGATTTTTGCACACACACTATATGTGTATAAGAGCCCCCTTTCCTCTTGTTCTGCCCCACTGCAGCCGTTATTCTTGCTCTGGACCTCTCCCATCTCACTGCAACTGGTCCTGGGGCCCTTGTCTGTCCCTGAGCATACGTTGGCCTGCAGAGCTACGGGTCTGGGCACGATGCACACCCCCTCCTGGGATGCTGGTTCAGTCGGGGCCGCAGATGAGTCAGTACAAATGAGAAAATATGGCAAGGAGTGAAATGTCAGGTTTTGGTTGCATCACAGCTGTTGTCCACGTTTGGAGGTGAAAAGCCTCTTGGTTTTGTCATTATTCACTTGTTTCCTTCCTGGCTGTCGTCCTGCATTTCTGTCTGGTTTTTTCTAGTTTTATTTTGGTCACTGTAAAATAAGAGCTGTGCATTTACTCACTTCGTGGTGTTCTGGGAAAAGCACGAAGCTACTGGCAGAACCAAATTCCCCAGTAATAATTCAGGCACTGAGTCAAACACAGTAAGCTGTGCTTCATGAACACACTCAACACTCTTTCCCTCCACCGTAAATCCCGGCAAAACAATAATTAGTTCTATATTGGTTTTTGTATTTCTTTCTTTGACACCTCCTCAAGAACAAAGCAGGGCGCAGAGATCATTCGTGCTTCTCAAATGCACCCTGCAGCACTGGGGTCACTTCCAGCACACAGTGCAGTCGAGAAAAAAATGAGCTCTTTCCAAGTAAAGCCTCCATAATAAAAAGACTGAATTAATGTCTGGGTCTTGCCAAATTTACCCACTTTCTCTCAGCTTTGGCCAGAGGCTCCTAATCTGTCTGCTGAAGACACTGGAAGGCCTGACCCCTGAAAGGGCGATTTCCCAGCGTGTCTCTGCTGGGGTGCAGTGGTGGAATGGGTGCCAGTTCTGCCAGTCGTACATCCCACAGGGATTCCCATCTCTCGGAGAGACCCATGGGAACTGGCTTCTTACCCTTTTGGGCCCTGCAGCTGTGGAAAAGTACGGCTGAAGATGGCTGTTGCATTTTCTTGTGCTGTAATGAATTACTCAGTGCTTGAGCTGTAATTGAGTAGCTACACCCACCTCCCTGCATCCCCTAAAGCTCCACCGCGGATCTTCTGCAGCCCCAGCGCTGGCCATGCGTTTTCATGCGCAAGGGCTTGCTCCCACTAAGGCAGAGGCTGGCGTGTTAGTGGAGAGGTGCTAAACTCCCATCCCACCCAGGGGCCTCCACCGAATGGATGTTATACACTGCTGTTCTGAGTCCTACGTACTCCCACTCAAGGGAAAAATCATTATCTTGGATGCAAACCACCGTCTCAGCAGAGCTGCAGTGGTGGTAAGTAGACGAGGATGTGGGTGCGTGCTCCACAACACACTGAGGTGCTCAGTGGAGCTGATTTTAGAGCTGAGACAGACATGAAAGATAGCAGAGTGTTGTTATGTGTAACAGAAATGTTCTCTTTACGCTTCGAGTGCACAAGGTTACCCTAGGCCGGCAACGCACCACTTCTGATCCCCTACAGAGAACTGGACTCTGCAGATGGATCGTTTCCTACTTGCCTCCAATTTGAAGCGTGTGAAGCAGATGGGGAGAAGTGCCAGCTACTTTTGCAGTCCACGACATGTATAACCTTTATTAGAAGTGCAAATAGTCACTGGAGATTTATCGGTCAGGTTAGGCTTGGGGGATTTATACTACCTGATTTGCACGGCTGGCAATCAGGTTTGGAAAAATTTAACTTCATTTGAGGAAAACGCTGTAAAAGCAGCCCCTAGATGCACTCATAAAAGATTCAATATAATGGCAACTCTTATCTAGAAGAAATATATCCTGAATTAGTGAAGCACACGTACACACGTGAGCGTAATGGCAAGTTAAAGATGCAGGTCACCTGTACAGGAGGGACCTGGGTTACAATTTGCGTCTGATTAATTACCACCCTGACGGTGCACGTGGGGCCGCCTCAGCCCCTCCAGAAACACTCTCTTGGTGGCAGAGGGAGCTGCTGGGAAGATTGGCCCCTGCCTTCGGTGACTGCGTGCTGCTGTCCAACCCCGCTGCCTGTGCGCCCGTGCTGCTCTGCGGCTTGGTGCACGTTCACAGAGATCCATGCCTGGGGAAGGGACTTTGTCGTGGCTGGCGGTGACTGCAGTGGACTCGCTGAGTCAGAGACCGTGGCAAATCCCGAATGGAGATATGTGTCCTAGTATTGCACCGGGCTGCCTCCTGCCCAGATATACACCAGACACTTAACGTGGCGTGCAAAACCCAGATAAGCAGAGTGAAAGACCCTCCACAACTTGCTGGTGCCCCTGCCAAACTGCTCCAGGGACCGAGGTTGGCTGAGTTAGAGCCATTGCAGCTACTACTCTGCTACTCTGCCGTCAGAGCTGGGGCCACATGTGGGCAAGTTACTCACTGCCTGCGTAGGTCTGGGGTTAGTATTCCTCAGGGAGGTTGCCTCTGTCAGCAAAACTTTTTGAGTAGGTTGTAAAGATATAATGAGATAATTTAAAGTAATGAAGAAAAAAGATGCCCAAACGAATTCTCCAGAGTCTGAGAAAAGGACAGTCCTTATGATTTTTATTTTTAGCAGAAACCTTGACCTAAAAACCGCAGGTTGGGGATGTGATATGTCACCTGGGAGCCAAACCTGCAAACAGCTCTTTACCCGGAGTGTCCTGAACCAAGACCTTTGCACTGGACACCCGTCCTGATACTGAACCACGGGGACCCTAGACCTGAATTCTGTACTGATTCCTATTTGGCACGTCTTGAGGACTTCAACTTTTCCTTTGCAGAATTAAACTCATCTTCTCTTTGCTGGTAGTGTGGGTGGTCTCAGAATTAAATTTTAAAGGCAGCAGAAAGTAGAAAGAGAAGAAACTTTTAATTTTTTTAATTATCATTCAGGGAAGGGGAAGTACCTGAACAAGGTCATATTGCAGCTTTTTCTTTGGAAGTGACACTTTATTTCCCTTCTTTACCCTCTTTCCTAATGCTGTTTGCTTACAGAAACACGTTATCTGCATGGGGAAAGACTGGATTTACTGGGAAGGAATGATAAATACGTGTCTCTGGTCAACTTCAGCATCCCTCAGCTATGTCAGTTCACGGTGTGCATTGACCTAAACCGGACTGCCAACGTCAGCTCTTGGGCAGCGTTTTCCTATGACGCTAACAACACCTCCACTGACATAAATGACCTAGAGCTTGGACTCTCTGGAGAAAACAAGCAGTTGAGACTGTATCTTTTTGGCACCAGACGAGACATTGTGATGGATCAGGCCCTTTTTGTGTGGTATAGCGTGTGCTGCTTGTGGGACAGCAGGAAACAACTGCTGGAGGTCTACTGCAATGGTCATCTCGTGCACACCGAAACCATTGGCAGCGCTGAGTGCCTGAAACCCAACGGTAGCCTGGTGCTGGGTCATCTGCACAAAAGAAAGGATGGCTTTATCGTGCGGGTAAGCAACAGCTTCATCGGCAGCTTGTACTACTTCCAAATGTGGGACCGTGTGATGGGTCAGGCAGAGCTGCTGGACTGCGCCATGGGCAGTACCGTCAGCTGGAAGGAAGAGTACTGGAACTTCAGCAGCATCCTTCCCGTTGCGGACCGTCACCTGCGCTGTGGTGAGTCTCTGCAATATCTTCTCTTCTTGGGGCTTGTGTGTTGCGGGGGATCACACACAGAGAGCGGGGAACCCTCCGCTGCTCAGGACAACGGGATTGTCTAATAGCCTCTGAGTCACTGCTGCCATGATTGAGACCAGGAGTGGACAGAGCTGTAGCCATGCATACGCCGTTGCCTGCTCACCCCACACAGGCTCTTCTTGAAGCAGATACAGAGGTTGTGGAAGAGGGAAAGCTGGCAGGGGCAGGGTCTGAAATCCCCTGGAGGCTGCTGGCAGGTGGCATCTTTTAGATGAACCTTCTAGTGGTTCATCCTTCTGCTGGGGCACCAACCTGCTACTCAGCTGGCCTAGCACTGAGCGAGGTAGGTTGGACACAGAAATTTTTTTCCAATATGTGTAACAATATTTAACTAGAGCCATTACTTAGATGATAGTAATCACTTTTTCGCAAGACTCCTGTCTGTTGTGTGGCCTAGGTGGATGTTGCTTCATTGAGAAGCACTCTTAGCAGTGTTTTGGGTTATCTCATCATTCAATCCTGATGTCTGTATGTACTACACGGTATTTAAACTACACAGTATTAAAACAGAGGACCGAGATTGACTAATTGACTGATTGACTGACTAATTTATGTAAAACTAATGACATGCCACGATATTTAGGTGCTCCACAATAATAGCGAATGCATCTTTACTAATCGTCTGTAAGCTGATGGCTTACAAGTAATTGGTCATTTTTGGTGTTTGAGAATTCAAGGAGCGTCCCATCAGACAGCACGTCTGACTGCAGCACCCGCTGACTTTACTGCAGTTCCCACTCCACTTTCCCATCTCCTGCTCCAGGTTTCATGGAACCAGGGCCCAAGGCAAGGAGAAGAGCATCAGGAAATCACCGACTGCTGCTGAAACCTGTGCTCAGAGGGACTTCCCCCACCGCCCTCGTCGCACACCCCCTCGCTCTGCACCAAAGAACGCAGGCACTAATAACAATTACTGTAAATTACAACCTTCCCATCTGTCTCTTGGCTCCCTGCCCCACTGCCTTTATCCTCTTTCTGCACTGCCTGTTGCCCGAGCTATTTCCCCACTTGTGTCCCTGACTGGGGGGGACATGATCTGATGAGGAGGGAGGAGGAAGGCTCAGTTTCCCTTCCCAATTAACACCTTTGCCCTTGGGCCCCTGCGCTCTGTGGGAAACGTGTGTGCTTGGCTTGGCAAGGAGTCGTGAGAAGCTTAGTCATGTTTGCTGATGAAAAGTTTAGCACCTAAACCAAAAGCCTGTGCTCAGTATTCCTGGACTTTGAGTTTTCAAAAACAATAACCTGGATGAATCTGAGCAGCTTTTTAGTGAGACAAAGCACGTTAGAGAGAGGCTTTCAATGGTCAAAGCATTTTTTCCCTCTAAAGCAGTCCCTGAGAACCAGGTGATTTCCTCTAGTTAGGCTTCTCCAGTGCAGCCTGAATTGGACATTCGGTCTGGAAAATGTTGGCCCAAATATTCAAAGGCTATCAGCAAGGAGAAACAGCAGCGTGTCTCACGCGTGATGAACTACACCAACAGGCACCGAGGCTACTCTTGCCTGTGGTGCCACGAACCGCTGGATCCACGAACCGCTGGGTCCACATTGTGTTCCACACTGGGAGAAGGGTTGCAGGACTCTGACATTTTCTCAAGAGCAATAACTAAGATGACTGCTGTGAAGCCCCAGTTATAGAGATGTTCATAAAATGTAATCATGTTTGAGAATCTGTCATGTGTCAGATCTTGGCAAGACCTTTGCTTCCACTATAAATCTACTCCTTACTTTAATTACCTGAAATTCCTGAGGTAGCTGCTGCACAGAGACATACTGACGATACACTAGGTAGGGATACAGTGAGTGGTGTAAATACATCCTGAGATTTATGTCTTGCCTGTCAGATAGGGGAAGCTGCACATGGATTGTCCTTATGGGGTCATATATATCGAGTCTACATGAGTACGTCTGGAGCATGCGTACAAGAAATAGTTGTGCCCAAGTGTTGCTATGTAATGAAGCGTTATGGGGAAGTGCTGTTTCAATGCTAATGGCATGACTTAAATTGTTACTTAGGGTCTAGAGAACAAGTCTTATGAGGAGCGGCTGAGGGAGCTGGGGTTGTTTAGTTTGGAGAAGAGGAGGCTGAGGGGAGACCTTATTGCTCTCTACAACTGCCTGAAAGGAGGCTGTAGCGAGGTGGGGGTCGGTCTCTTCTCCCCAGTAACAAGTGATAGAACGAGAGGAAATGGCCTCAAGCTGCGCCAGGGAAAGTTTAGGTTGGATATTGGGAAAAATTTCTTTACTGAAGGAGTGGTCAGGCCCTGGCACAGGCTGCCCAGGGAAGTGGTTGAGTCCCCATCCCTGGAGGGATTTAAAAGACGGGTAGATGCAGTGCTTGAGGACATGGTTTAGTGGTGGCCTTGGCGGTGGTAGGTTAACGGTTGGACCTGATGATCCTAAGGGTCTTTTCCAACCTTAACAATTCTATGATTCTATGATTCTATGATTATACCCTACAACAATCACTAGCTGCAAGGTTTGCTTCTCGTGTTTATATATGTTGTTTATAGTGCATTGCTTAGTTCACCTTGAGAGTAGACAGTTTATGCAACTGTGCTGGGAAGTTGGGCAACCTGCTTGGTTTTGGAAATCCGACATTACTTTTGGAAAGCCAGGGCTCATTTAGGCAAAATGAGTGAAACTTCTCATACGAATGTAGCAGGGAGCAGCCTTAAGAAGGTGTGCTGACTTTTTATAAGTGATATAACTATCATAGCAATTGCACTGGCTTTGCTTGATAGCAGTAGTAAAGTTATTGTTCTGCTTTTTTCCCGGAGTTCTGGAAGATGATCCTTTACTTTTCCAGCTCAGCTGGGCCTTTGCTAAAAGTGTAGCAGTGAAAGTGTGTGTTCTCATCCTCTCACTGACTCACAGTCTTCATCTCTGCCTCCCCCTACCTCACCCACACACTGATTTCTGATTTTCTTCTTAATTTTAAATAATCTGGGAGAGGGAAGAATATACAATATCTGAAAATGACTGCTAATAATACAGAAATATATTTATTACAGTTCTCTTATTGGTTGGTCTGATTTTTGCTGCTCTTCTATTGGAAACCATACATATTTACAGGATGCCAAATAAACCATTTATTAAATTACCAAATCAAAATGCATGACTAGGACGTTAAAAATGTCAGTGGTACAGTATTTTTCTAGCTTCAGATCTCATCTGTCATCACTCCTTAGCCCTCATTTCGTGAATGGAATTACATGCATGTTAATTAAAGCAAATGAAGTTACAGGATGCAGGTGGCTAGTCCCACACCTGCCTGCTGGTAATGATCCCTGACATGTGAGAATAAACAGGGTTTTTTTTTTTTCTTCAGGTGATAATGAGAAAGAGAAGGATATAAATTAGAATCTGTGAAGTGGTAATTAGGCTTCATTTGTCAGGAGATGAAAACGGCATTGTGAGTTACATTCCTGATTAGAATGGGTTTGGGTTTTGTTTGGCCATTTCTCTATATTTTTTTTTCCCTAGCAGATTTTTCTGATTCCTCCTGGCTGACACTGGGTGATATCATACATCGCCCCTGAGGCAATGGTTTTTGAAATATTACACTGATAACAACAGAGTAGGGCCTGTAATCCCCCAGCTACATGCAGATTCCTCCTGTCTGGAGAGGATCTGCCGCACTGCAACAGCCAGGAGGACAAGTTACACCCTAGCTGTACAAACAGTTTGGTTTATGGCCTGATAAATCATCGCCTAATATCATGTCTGTATTTCTGTAAGGAATGAAAAGAGTTTTTTCCAGTGACAGGGCATGTCTGCACAGCACTGGCCCTTCCGTGTTCTCATCACGCTTTCTTTATGACAGCAGTTCTTGAAAAAAGCCTATAACAAGACAGTAGCTTTCTCTCCGCTTCAAACCTGGGACTAATTATTTGTAGCATCGCACTGGGGCTCCCAGAACCCATCTCTGCAGCTTCACGCCGCAGGAAGGCACACAGGTTTCTGCTAGAAGTTTATGCTGTGGGATTAAAGTCACCGGGGATGCTGGAATATCTGCCTCTCCGCGGCACTGGGCGTCAGGTTCTCCGGGTTTTGCTCCTTGTACTCTCACAGTAGTATGTGTTGTGAGGATGAGGAGGGCTTGGTGTGCATGGGTGCTGGAGGAAAAAACACATCCCCTTCGTTTCACGTCTTTCTGTTTTCTTTAGAGGAGATGTTTTCCTTTGCCTCTAGGGTTTTGCTTTTAATTTAGTAGATACTTCTGGCTTCTTGTTTTCTGCATATTCATGTGTACGTCAAACAGAGTTAGTGGCTATTGGTAGGAGGTCTGTGTATTGAATATCTAGGTCTGTCTTGCAGCTAGATGATCTAAGCCTGCGGATCTTTTCCAAATAAAGAATCAGCAAATACCCATTATGTCAGGTCATGTTTCTGACCTACTGCAGGCAACGGATTTGAAATGGCAACGTGGCAGCTTGCTCCTGGACTTGCTAGTGTTTTAGTGGAAGAATAAAGCAGAGTAACTTAGTCCTCTTTATTCCAACAGTTTAGTACAATCTCAGAAGCAAAAGGCCCGAGTAAAGAGGAGAGATGTCCAAATGAAAAGCTAAGATTCATCAAGCATCGGGGGAAAAGCAGGCTTGCTATTTTTACAGGTTTCTGTCCACCCTGGGAGCAGCAGGGACTGTGCTACAGAGAGCACTGCTCTGCAAAAGCAGGTTGCTGGGCAGTTTGATCTGGGGAACAGCCTCTGCATCTCTCCTGCTCCCCATCCCGCTGCCTCCAGGTGTGGAGGAGCCTCCTGGCTCCGCTCTCCGCCAGCTCTGAGCGTGATGATACTACAGCAGCTGAAACCGCTGTTCGCTAGATCACGAGATGACACCAAAACACAGACTGGCACCTCCGAGGAGCATTTGGAGGCTGAAGGGCTGAGCTGAAAACTGAAGGGTTTGAGCTTAGTCTGCAAGAGCCAGCCTTGGAGACAACTCAGAGCTGGACTTCCAACAGCTTTATTGTCCTCTTGGTCATGAAGTTGGAACTCCGAAATTGCTCCGGTTTGATTTTGTGCTGAGTGCACAGCCTGTGGTTTAATGCAAAGGGTAAAATTGCTTGTTTGTCTAGGAAGCAGAAGCTTGTGTACTGTAGTGTGCCTGTTCAGAAGGGGCTTTTGACTTCAGCTGTCCTTTCAACTTCACAAAATAATTTCAAGCTATTTAGGATAAAAATAGGAGGCTTCAAGTTATTAACAGCCCCTGTTTCTGTTATTGTCCATGGATGTATTGCCATTGATTTGAATGGGTCAGAGGTGGGCTGTTATATTTTAAGCACGGGTGATTCTCCTTACCTTGAACTACAGTAGAGAAAACAATGTTTTATGAAGCGTGGCCTTATCCTACTTATTTCCGACCACGCTCCTTATTCATAGACGTTTGGCTTTGTATTCATACGTTAAGTTTATTTCTCTTAGTCAGAGCTAGAATGTCAAGTCTCTGACAGCCATGTGAGTGAAGAAAAAACCACAAATTACCAGCATAGCAAGGAAACAGTACCTCTAGAGCAAAATGTTGTGATCCTGCTTTTCTTTCATCACCGAGGCCTGTAATGTTATACGGTGATTCGGTTCACTGCAATTTTCTGTAGTACATCTGACAAACATCACCCGTTTTGTCCCTGTCTGCCTGGTGATGTGGCAGATTGCATGTGAAATGCAAAAACTCTATCTGGTTTGACAAGGTGATTCACTTCAAGGAAAATTAGCTACAAACAAATTCTCGCAATTCTTTACTTTGAAAACAACGGGCAGGATGGCCGGCATTTATAAGGGGAATTCTTATGCCAGGTTATCATTAAACCAGAGAGCATGAATATCAATGTTCATCTCACACGCATTACTGCGTGTTAACCCGTTAGCATTCAGTGTTTGACAAATGCCTTTTCCTGAAGGCTGGCACAGGTTACACGAGCAAGAAGGGAAAAGAGAGAGGACTGCTCTTCAACACAAGCAATGAAAAAAGGTGTTGCATAAACTCTGGTCTTCCTTGTGATCTAAACTCTGCAAATCCTGTTTTCTCCCTTGTTACGCTGTAGTTACCTCTGGAGAAATAAAAAACCCAACCCATGCGCAGGTGTATTTTCCCCCTTTGCCTTCACCCTGCAGAGGTCTGTGGAACAACGGCAGCTCCGTTACGATGACCTTCGCTGAAGGACTTGTACCTCTCTCTCACCTGGACTATGCTCTTCCTTAGACTTTTGCCACTGTGGTTTCTTAGGCCTTTTAATGTTCTTTTCAGCAGGCTCGAGTGAAGCATCGTCAACAAGGGCTCCTACGCTACCCCCGTTACCGCCGACCAGTAGTACCAACGGTACCATCCCACGTAAGTGCTAAACGAGGCCGTTATAAATGCTGACATGATCATTGCTGACGCTGACTGGCACCGTACACGTGACAATTTAAGACTCAGTCACACGTTTAAGTATTGCTGCTTAGCAAGGTGGTGTATGTCAGCAGATCCTCCTGTCTCTTCCTCTGCATTCTTAGCAGGCAGTAAAAGCCAAGTTAGCGCACCCACGAGTATGAACCACAAGTTGTTTGTTAAGCTGTGATAACACGACCATGTGTTCGGGCCCTTAGGCTCTTTAATAAAATTTCTAGCAATGCAGCAGTAATCTAGACTTGGACACTTGGAGTCTGGGGTGTCCCAAGGAGCCTCGGTGACGGTGGGAATGGGGAACACAACCGCGGTTCAACGGAGGGGTGAGGAGATGGGAAGGGGTGCAGGCACCTCCTGTGCAACTACAGGACGCATCTCACTCACCTTCTCTTCTTACAGTCAGCTTCTTTAACGTTGACATGAACTTCTCCCTTTTCTACAAAACTGAGAGAGCTCCTGATTACTATGATGCAAGGAAGCTTCTTGAAAACTGGGTGAGTAGCTTTCTTTTCTCATTCTCGTGTATTTCTAGCAAGTATCAGATGATGAGGACAGCTGGTACAGAATGCAAACCGATGGGACAACACAGAAATGAGTATTCATGTAACAATATTGTGGCGTTTCAGAATCGTGTTATCCAATGCATTTTTAACAGGATAAAATTAAATTCTGAAGGAAGGGAAAAGTGTTGACATTTCGCAAAAATTTTTAGCCATTTTTGTCGGGATTTAGAATTTTGATGACAATTCTAAATTTATAAGCAGATCTAGATAAAGTATCGATAAATCAAGTTATTAAAAGTATTATTGTTTTCTTTCCAGTTTAGTATCATATTTACTGGAGAAGAATTTGTTGTGACAAACTTTAAAGTCAGGTAAGCCTCTGGCTGTGTAGTGGTGTCACCTTGACCCTCTGTCCTTGGAGCGAAATTGCAGCCAGATCCCAAATACCCATTTCACAACTGACCAGTCCCACGACAAGGGTGTAAACCAAACCCCCAGATCTGTACAACTGCGATCGTGTGGAACACCCGCATTTCGTTTACTGGCCTCATTCACCTGAAAATATATATCCCGCCTAATGCAAGGCAAGTAGCTGCTGCCAAACTGAGACCTCCTCTTTGGCCGTATCTATCGGTTCATGACGAAGATGAAAGCTTTGCTGCCTCTGCAGTGTGTGAGCAATGAGTCAGGTGGGCTGATGTACCTGGTACGCCATCCCGGCAATTCAAAAAGTACAGAAATTGGTACTTGCCGGAGATGGAAAGTAGGGCAGAGCGCTGGTACCCGCAGGGTTCACTCACGTTGGTACGGCTGAAGCCGTTTCAGCGACTGCATGTGAGTGCGAAGGAGTTTAGGGGTCACGTCCATCCGCAGAGTGAGGGTCACAGACCCCTGAGGGCTGTCTAGTTTGTGTAAGTAGGTACATGCTGGCTCTTGCGTGGCAGTGTCTAATGAAAGGATATTATAGTTCCAAAACCCCGCTCAGAAACAGTGGTTTGTCGCACAAGACGCCTCTATTTCATACCTTTTAGCCCAATCCAGCTGTATTCGTATCTGAACTGTGAGCAGCTGAGAGGGATATTTAGCAATTCATAAAAGTATCACTTGTACAGACGTGGAGTTTTATCATTTTATGCATATTTCAACTTCTTACTTTCTTCTCTGACTTCCACAGTTACTGCTTGCTTTACAAATGACAATACCGTAACACACTGCACTGTTTACGTGGGGTGAATCCGATTCAGAAAATCGTAAGAGAAGAGTGGGTCCCATTCTGGAAGAAGCGCTTTTTGTCAGAGTGCATATCTGTTACAGGACTTGGTCTTGGCGGTTTAGGTAGACACACCTATGCTGAATTCAAGATGACTTCTCTGCTGCAAGGTCTGGCTCATGGTGGTCGCAAGATATTTCTTTTTAGGTGATAGCAGAATAGGGCATGTTATATTTATATGCTTACTAGGAAATAATTATTGTATTCTCTTTTGCTTGCAGGGGTAATTATCCACAAAGCAGTGTCTATAAGAGGGCTCATGTATGTAATTTGTTATTTTCTGATTTACAAAATTTACTTTTTCTTATCTCTGCATAGAGGATATAGTAGTCGCATGGTCTAAATGCTGATACTATTGTGTTTTGTTGAAATTATTAAATATTGACCTTCAGCCTGGTAGATGTACCCCATGTTGGGGTGGAGATGTACTCCAGCTGGGCTGGAGAGCCACTGTGTCTCAATAGATATTGATGAGTTCTGTGCAGACAAAGGAATGCTGGATGTGCCCAGCACTATCTGCAAGCAGTCTACTTCGCAATAGCCTTTTGGTGAGCACACCCATTGAACAGCATCAGATATAGATCTGCTCTGCTGTCTGGATGAGGCAGCATCAATGCCCTATGAGGTGCTGTTTTATCCTCATGTACCTCCAGAAGTACTGTGAAACACAGGCTGCTCTAGAGAGTCGGGTCCCAATAACATTTAAAGCAATATTTTAATGAGCACGCTGGGTTTCTGCTGTTTGCTTTCCTTAAAATCCAGCTTGAGCCAGTTGATTCTAACCAGCTTCTAACTTCTTGTATCCTTCTATGGGAACTGAAGGTGAAGGTGAAGCAGATGTCACAAAGGTAAGACCCATGGTTATGAACTGGGTTTCCATAGTTCATACTGACTTCATTTTTAGGGTGAGGACAAATTATACCCCTCCTCAGCTGTTCTAGTTTCAGAGTAACTGTGGAACCTTTAGTTGTATAAAACAGAAAAGCACATGTGGAGTCAGAACCACAGTAACGCGTGCTTGAGCATCCAAGTTTTCCCTCCCATACCCTCTATCTCAAAATGCTTCCATGGCAAGCTGGGAGGTTTGTGCTGTACTGTAAGAGTTGGCTGTGAGCAGTATCCTTCACTGGGGCCAGAACAGTGGGTGGACTGTGCCCAGGAAGGCTGCCGGGATGAATTGTTTAGTTTGGAGAAGAGGAGGCTGAGGGGAGACCTTATTGCTCTCTACAACTGCCTGAAAGGAGGCTGTAGCGAGGTGGGGGTCGGTCTCTTCACCCCAGTAACAAGCGATAGAATGAGAGGAAATGGCCTCAAGCTGCGCCAGGGAAAGTTCAGGTTGGATATTAGGAAAAACTTCTTCACTGAGAGAGTGGTCAGGCCCTGGCACAGGCTGCCCAGGGAAGTGGTTGAGTCCCCATCCCTGGAGGTATTTAAAAGACGGGTAGATGTGGTGCTTGAGGACATGGTTTAGTGGTGGGCTTGGCGGTGGTAGGTTAACGGTTGGACCTGATGATCTTAAGGGTCTTTTCCAACCTTAACAATTCTATGATTCCATGAATCCTGCACCTCTTCTGCAGGAAATCCTAATTGCCTTCTGACAGGCCAGAAGAGGCAAAGGAGCTGGGTTCCCATCACCTTCAAGGGGTTGCAGATGGTTTACAAAGGCCCTGTTGCATGGGGAACAACTGTGTAGAGACAGGAGTGAGCTGGAAACACTTGAAACATCCCAGTCCTAAGGAAATCTCACTCATGAGCCCTCAGTTAAATTAGAGGTCCATTGAGGTGATCTACCCACAACTGAGAGCTGGCTTCTTGCTTCTTTCTGCCATGTCTGAAGCCACCCAGAGAGAGATACAGCCTTTCCAAACCTCCTAAAGTCAGCAAACATGGTTATCCAGAAGAATAGCTGTTTTGAGGAGAAAAAGCTGGAATCCAGTGGAGATACTGGAAGCAGTTAGTTAAATCTCAGTTTTCCAGGGAGCCTTGGAGTTTGCCACCTCTGTTTGGACACAGGGGTACTCAAGCACCTCATCGTTTTATGACTGGCTCACTCCAAGCTTTAAAACATGGTTGAAAAATGCTTATTTGTGACAGAGATGTTCCTTTGCCAAGATAATGTGATTGGGAAACCTTTTGAGGTATTTACCCTGAAACTATGAATAGATTCTTGCACCTGTATTCCCAGTGATTTGTACTTTAGAAAGCATTTCCAGCAATAAGGTTCTAGTGTACATAACAGTGGCATTTGGTGACATTTACCATAGGACTGCACTTATGGTGAGGAAAACACATACATAAATTATCCAATTCAATATAATTTTTTTGGTTACTCCCTAATTTTGTAGCCACTTATAATTGTGAAATGTTACTGATATGGTAGCCTTGTTTGTGTATTATATTTGTAGCTACATCTGTAAGGCCATTATAAAGGCCACATCGCTTGAGATACCAGAAGTGCTGAGTCTCAAGATCAAACAGTTGTTGAATGACACTTACGAAGAGGGACCGTTATCCTTATACGTGAAACCTGAAGATGTGGCTGTCAAACCAATAGGTAATACTTCATTAAAACCTCATTGGAAATCACATGCTTTGTAATTCTGGCTACAAGTGTTTTATCAAATTTAAATTTCGTGGAGAGGTTAGGCTAGAAAACATCCTTACAAGTAGCCAGACTGACCTCATCTGATGCACAGGCTGTAGAACATCGTGCAATGACAGCAAGATCAAAAACTTGGGTTCCAGACAAACGGAGGTAAGCTAAAACTTGAATCCTGGTGCCAAGGCAGGTCTGAGCACCTTTGCAATGAAGGGAAGGTCAGGCTGATGCAGCTGCAGAGCCAAACACCGAAACCAAACCCATTGCAGATGTTGTCTTAATGACGGTGCATATTGGATCAAGTCTCAAATTGCAAATAATCTCTTCGTTGGTTTGTTTACTATCTCTATTGCTCCTCAAAAGAGAGAAGTAAGCCAGGGATAAGAGCTAACAGACTGTACTTGGAATTCAGAAACACATTTTATACCAAAGACTGACTTACAAAAGATCAGCTGCAGACAATAAAACTACAAGCCTGGAGGAAAGACATTGATGGGATAATGAGGGGCAGTGTGAAAGCACCTTCAGATAGATTAGAGAAGCCTGCAGCATGTACTGTCATTAAATACGGTTTGTGATGCTGGGAAACTAACACTTTACCTGAGAACTGACCTTGTCAAACAAAAGAGAAGAAGGTCGTAGAAGAACAGGTGAAATATTTAAGTAAAATGTTTTCTTGCAGCCAATAAATGTGTAAAATACTCCTATCCAGTCTGCGAATTACAGCTCAGTCCCATCAGGAAAGGAGGTCCAGAGAACGGCTGGGTCTCTGGGGGTCAGGGGGGTCTTCTTTTTGACTATTAAATCTTTTTAAAGAGCTTTTATGTATTTCTTCCTCAGTACTAATGGATTGTCCAGAAAGCTTTTCACACACAACCTCCAAGGGGAATTATTCCTGGCCACTAACAAGTCCAGCTACCAAAGCAGAGGTCAGCTGCAGGAAAAACCCTCTGCAGTCTGCTCGAAGGAGCTGGTGAGCAATGAGATCATCTCATTTTGGTTCTTGCATGGGAAACAGGAGGAAGCACCAGGCTTTGTGTGATGGGAAACCAGAGGGAAGTGTGTCACGGCACACAGCGGTGCCGTGCCGAGGAAGATGCAGAGTACACAGGGGCTGCAGGGAAAGGGAGTGCTGCATCGTTTCCATCACCTGCAGCAAGTGCAAGCACAGTAGGAAGCTGACTTTCTGCTCAAGCAGGGAGGGGAAACATGCACCGTAGCATTTTGTGCCATCCACTCATGGCTCTCTGCCCTCCAATACCTCCAGATGCATTTCAAATTGCTCTGGCATTTGGGCTCTGCTCCCACTCTGCTAAATGAGTGCTAAGTCAGAACTGACTTGCAAGTCAGTTTTCAAAATTGGGCTAATTAATTACGTTCTTAGCTATTTAAATGGGAACTATGAGGAACATGAATTATAGATTTTTTTTTTCTTGTAACAATGTACACTCTTTTCATTTTTCAGTGCAATTAATATTGAACTTGAGCAAGCTTTCTGGAAGAAACCAAATATGACTGAATGTAAATTACTGGAAGAACTTCCACATAATATTTTAGACCTCCACAATATCACGATAACAGAAGGTAAGGCACCAGATACTTCACTGACACAGTGAATCAAAGTAAAAATAGTTATACTCAGATAACGCTTATGTTGTTATCTGAAGAACTGAAGTGATAAGGTTGTTTTATGTGTATCCTACTCACCAGGTCATCTTAAAGTGTTTTTAATGGAGATGAATTTTGCAGGTGCTTCAAAATTCTCCAGCTAGCACTTTGAAGACTTGTCTCAAATCCTACACTTAGACTTAGAACTAAGTAAATAACCAACGAACAATGTGACAGGTTTTGCCTGTCTATACTCTCTCTGTTACGACATCTAAGTAGCTCATCATATCTCACACAAAGAAGCACGAACCAGTGTAGGGAATTGAAAAGTTTGTGCTGTAATTCATGTAAGCTATGAGCTGACCTTTACCACCTGATTATATCTTTTTTAAGCTATGCCAAACAGTGCAAGTTGTTTGAATGGTGAACAAAAACAATACCATAGCTTATCCACCTACTCAGCAGTGGCATCAAATAATAGAGCATTGAAAGAGCTCTGCAGTTGCATGCAGTCTGTCTGACTCCCAGGCTGTAAAACTCTGCTTCTATAAAAAAATTACAGAAGGATGATGAGATGATGAATGGCAAATACAGCTATTCAAACTATACCATTCAGAATTCGCTTTTGCTGCTATACCAGTTAAGCAGCATTTGGGGAGAGGGGCGGATCTTGTGTAATTTTGAACTCACAAATGCTTGTAAATGTGACCGAAGTTAAAACTAAATATTATTTATAGATAATCTTTATAATCCAAAAGCAGGTGATAATATTCTTATGAAAAGTACATTGTTTTCCTCCTTTAAAATACAAGCTGAGATATCCAGATTTGGCTTTGAAGTTTTTGCCAGCTTCATTGACGTGTTGAGGGCTTATTGACTTATTCTTAGGGCATAATTTTGTAATAGATCAGAAGCATTATGGCCATATATAAAGAGAGGAGAAGCAGACTAACTCCTTGCTTTAACATAGAGATATGTAGCTGTATAGCTAGACGTATAGCTATGCCACATAAATCATCTGTACTTTCTTTTTTTTCAGAGAATGCACTAGATGTTGTACAGCATATTTTATACCTCTTGCCAGATGCAACGCTGCATATGGAAGAATTAGAAATCATTGCAAGTAAAATTTCTGATATCGTAAGGCTTGCAGATATGAGCATGACACTTGCAGAGACTATATTGTCTATACTAAACTATATTTTGCTGCAAGACATAGAAGATGAGAACATTAGAAAAATGACCAATGGGTAAGTAAGGTAACTTGCCCAGAAGTGGCTTCCTAAGCTCAAATGGCACCATGGAGTAATTCATTCAGTCTATTAAAATATCACCACAAGAGGTAGCAATTTCTGTACTTGGATCTTAAGCACGTTTGTGGCTCTTAGCAGTAGAGAGGTTGGTTATTGTGTTGTCACAGGTGCTTTTACCAGAAGCAGTTCTGCAGAAGTCACCATCACAGAGCTGTTCTCTGTGGACATCTCAGCCTGGAGGCAGATCAGGGAGACTGCCTGGCTGCCATCTCATCTCAGAGGTGAGCTTTGCAGCTCAGCAGTGAGGTCTGTCGGCAGGTCAGCCTGGAGACGCGTATCTGTTCCACCAGCGCGCCAGACTGGAGCGGTGATGAAGATTTTTCAAGCACAGCTATGAAATGTTAGACTTCAAAATCTACATTTAGGATCCTACATTCATTATGTGATTCTCACACATGCTCAAATCGAGGTTGCTAGATAACTTTAAAACCATCTCTCTCCTTTGAGGTCTTAAAGGTAACTCAACTACCTGTTTTGAAATGTCTGGCTTCTGTTGCTGAGCAGAGCGCTGTTCAGAAAACTACTGCCAGCCTTTACAAAGGCAAACGCAAGTACATAGAGTTACCTATTTCTGATTTGGGTAAGACAGCTTGCCCACTTCTCACTGCACAGCCTCAGGCTCCAAACAGGAAAGATTATTCTACTTTGCACTGATGGATCCAACACTAACCAACAGTGTAAGAGATGCGGTATTCATCACATTAAACAGTCTTTCAGCATCTCTCATTTTAAAGACTATGTTTATCTGCAATTTTCTGTTTCACTTAATGTAAAACAATATTTTAATAAGAAATACAAGAAATATTAAACTAAGAAATATTAAAAGCAAGAAAAATGAACTTTCCACTTAAGTTCCAGGTGGGGCATAGACTATGCAATGGCCCAGTTGTTTGTACCGGACAACTATGCATTGCCTTTTCAAACTCAGGAGTCTGCAAGGAGGAATAGCCAAAAATAGCTTGGAAAATCTGCCAGAGAGAAAGCATTGAGTAGCATCATGATCCTTTTGGCTGTGTGCTCTCTCTTCAAAGTCTACTGCACTGCAGTGTGTGGAGTGGGGGCTGTGATAGCTGCCAGCACTCAACACCTCTGCCTTCTCAAATAGGCTGTGGGGTTTTTTAAGTGAAATATCCATGACTTTGAATTCTCCTCCTGTGAAATGTAAGGTTTTGGGATGATATTCTAATAGGCCCTGGATTCCTGATCCTTAATGGAGATAGAGTTGATATGTACAAGTTGTAATAACAATGTCTTTACAATTTGTGTGGACAGGAGAATCTTAGGTATTTTAATTTTTCCATAAATCAGACCTCAAAAGAGCATGACCACTGTGATATCTGCCAAGTGCTGGCACGATATCCTCACAAGAGGTATTATGCTCCTTCTTTCAGGCCTCAGTAGAAACTTTGGATCCCAGATATTTTGAGGCAGTTGTACTCCAGACTTTGCAGCTCTAGGGCAGCTGTGGCTGAAAGGATCCCATGGGGGTCCTTGTGCGCCTCGGACCGACAATGCGTGAAGATAACACCAGCCCAAAGGACAGGAAGGTTCTCCTTTAGTCTGTCAGCGCCAGCTGTCATACACATTTTCAATAGAGTATTATCCCTTCTTGTGGACTGCTGAATAGCCTTAAGGGAGGCCAAACAAGACATGGAGCTGTCTCTGACTCTTAATATCCATGAGCATTAAACAACTCTAATTTCCTGCTTCCTTTGGAGTCCATCCTCTCCCCTCTACATAAAAAACAAACAAACAAACAAAAAACCCCACTGAGAGCAGGGCCCAGAAAGCCTGTGAAATCTCTTCCTCAGAGATGTTCAGAGCTTTACTGGACAAGATCCTGAGCAAGCTGACCTACCTTTAAAGTATGCACTGAATGACAGAGCTCCAGAGCTCCCTTGCAGACTAAATTATTCTGGGTTTGACATTTTACCTGAGGGTACAATTAGATGATTGAAAATAATCAAATTAGCAGGTTTTACAAGTTACTGCCTTCCAGATGAAATGGAGTATTTGACTGGGTGTGAATTTTGACTCAGGTCTTCTTCCCCACCTCATGTTGCCCCTGCAGGAGGGTATCTCCCACCTGCCAGGGTTTGGGCTTACTCAAACATTCTTGCCATCACCTGACCCTGTGCCAGACAAAATGCCATCTACCCCAAAATGGACCCATCCTGCTCTAGTGATTGCTCCCTGTGATCACAAATCAGAGCAGTTTTTAGCTGATTGTCTCCTGACTGCATATTACAAAGCCAGGAGAACATTCCAAGAGATGTATCTTTTTTTTTTCTTGCTGTTGCTCTTGGTAAAGTATCCTGAAGACAACTGAGGAGATTGGCTATAAGGTGACTTACACAGAAAGACATACGTCGGTCATAACCACCTCCTTGGCTTTGTTGGTGATGCGTCCAGATCCCAGCGTATTTGAAGGACTGGCCTTTGGCGTTACCTCCTACGACAGGGCGGTGGGCCTCAAGGTGAGAGCAAAGTATCACCTCAGGGACCATTGACTAAACCAGACAACCCTGCGGCTATTTTGCACCGTTGTGTGGTTGACCTGAGGAAGGCAGCTCTGAGCATGTCATCTCTCTCCTGCAGATCAATGTGCAAGAAAACCCTTTCAAAAAGGCCTTGGCCTCGGTGTTTTTGCCAAAATCACTGAAGAAATTCCTAGGGATTGAGCATGCTGACCCAGACAAGCATTCAAAGATCCAGTTTAAGTTTTTTGGCACTATTTCACTCTTTGCAGTAAGTACGACTCCTTACAAACGCTAACACGGCAGTCATCGGTTCAGCTGTTCTTAGGGTGTACAAAAGAAAAATCCCAATAGTGTCATCTGTTCTGGGCACGTTCAGCATCAGACTGATGGAGCACTAAGAAATGTGCAGGGAAAATGCACCCAGGCAGCAAAACCTTCGCTGTAGCAATGATGTTCCAAGAGGTGTCTGTAGACCTCAGACTTTTTGTTCATTTTCTGTAGATGATGTTATTCCAATTCTGCTCTTCTGTAGGAAAATAACATATCCTAACCTTCCTCTGATAGTAAGCTCTCGCTTAAGGAACATGCATAGTACATGTCAAATATCATGAAAATAACTTCAAGATTTATGTTTCCATTAAAATAATAGCAGCACTGGTATGCAGCATTTAGGACTATTCTTGTATTTGCTATGTTTTCTTAACTCGGGGGGGGGTGGGGTGAGTGTAATTAAAAGGGAGACGTTTCTTCTGGTATGATGGAGCATACAGTGTGCTGAGCAATGCTTTTCACACAGAAGCAGCATTCACAATTGTGTCTACTGTCTAATGAGCTTAATGATGTACAACTGGCTGTTTTGATGTACTGAAACGATTATACAGCTTTCTCGATCCAGCTGATGCATCTGAAACTCTGTTCTGCTTCAGCTGATGTGGAGACTGTCCCTGCATTTGCAGCTAACTACATTTTCTAATGAAGTAGCAAGTAGCTAAATTATATCAGGCATGGTGCTTAGCTGATCACCATTTCTGAGAAATGCAATTTAAAAAAATGGAAGCAGGGAAGAGCTTGGATTATTTTTTTTTTTTGCATGTGTGTATTTTTCCACTGCAGGATGACAGTTTAACGAAGGAGAGGTTGAATACTTACGTTGTGAGTGCCAGCATTGAAAACGCATCAATTCAGAACCTTAACGAGCCTGTGACTATTACTCTTCAGCACATAGACCAAAATACGGTAGGATGTGTCCATTTCATCAGAGATATGTTGAAGTAGAGCCTATTTCACTTAGCCTTACAATAAACTGGCAATAGGACAAAGAAGCTTAAAACATTTTGCTGCGTGATATATCAACCAAAACCCTGACAGACCACACAGATCTCAGTGTTTAATTCCTGCAGGTTGGTAAAGCTTGTGTCTCCACTCTAAATCCATGCTTAGCAGCAAGGGATGTTTTTATTGTTTCCTTGTTTTGACCTGGACATTTTTTTCAAGGAATAGTTTATTTGCTAAAAAATGGCAGGGGTTGGATTTGACTGAAATGATTTGTAGTCGCTCCGAATCCAGTGGATTGTTTTAGTCACAAAAAGGGATAAATTTCAAAAAAATCAAAACATTGCATAGATGTTTTCAAAAGTAATTCGCTTTGTTATGTTTCAAAATGATGTTTCAAAACTAAAATTGATCTTAAATTATTTTGAAATGGGCATGGGTCAAACTTATTGACTGAGTTCCACCTTAGCATTTTTGAGTTGCCCATGGTTATGGTCCAGCCTCCGCACGAATACATTGCAAACCCAGGGCAGAACAAAATTATTCATTAAGATGAATTTGATTATAGTTCAAGTTAATGAGAGCTTGAAAATGCTGCTTTTATGGCAATATGCTCTTTCCACTCTGTTGTAGCAAATAATATCCACCCAGAAATTTTATCTAGATATCCCCTCTCTTCCGTCATTTTCACTCCACCAGGCCATCTGGCACCTCTCAGAATTTTTTTCCTCGACCTTTTAA
The DNA here is from genome assembly GCA_020745775.1 of Theristicus caerulescens. Taxonomy (NCBI): domain Eukaryota; kingdom Metazoa; phylum Chordata; class Aves; order Pelecaniformes; family Threskiornithidae; genus Theristicus; species Theristicus caerulescens. Next base: position 21,650,868 of record CM036567.1, on the reverse strand, counting down.
AAATATCCTAATTAAATATTTAATGAGATATCATCCTAACCTACATCTTTGGCTCTCTGCCTAATTATATTTGACAGTCTACAGATCACGCAACAGCTTATCTGTTAGGGCGGCTTCCTGTAAACTCTCTGCTTTATTAAACTTTATTAGTAATAAAAGAAAATGAATCTGTGCCTTGGGAAAGTTTGCTGCAGCATTATGAGGAATAAACTAGAACGTCCCCAAGAGAAAACATTGCATTGAATACTCATTTAAATCTGTTCAGCTGTTTGCAATGTGCAGGCAAGCTTTATTTTCTCTTAGGTGTCCTCCCTGCCTGGTATCAGAGAGAGAGAGGAAACACTGAAATTCTAAAATATACATTTTCTTGTGTTGAGAGGGTGGGGTTTTTATTTTTATTGTATAAAATCTCAGGTTGTTATTCTAGGTCTTAGTCATAACTTTTGAATTTCACCAGTAACGCGGTATGACATCTCGTACCGCATGAGGCCAATGAGACTAGACACAGGAATGGAGCTAAGCTGGACAACTTGCCAGATTTTCTGCTGTCCTTAAAAGACTACATGATACAGAAAGACTGGTAAAACTGGGAAAATCACTGACTCCCAGGACTTCCCTTGGTAAAGGGGAAGGTGAAAATTGGGACCCTCTGCTGGTTTTCAGTGCCATGGATGAGATGGCCGATATCCCAGCTGGTTCCCAATGACCAGGAGTCCAACTGCCCCCGAACTGCTGGCATCTCCAGTGACCTACAGACCCTATGCAGCACCTCCATGCAAATCATCGCAGAGATCGGTGGGCTTTCTGGTCGGGCAGCAGAGAGGAAATCAAATCAAACTGCCTTAGTTATAAACCCTGATTACAGGCAAGATGCACCGTCTGCAAGTGCAGGCAGTGTACAGACGTACTGAATAAATGTCACAGCCTCCTTTTTCTCTGCTTTCAGGGTAATGCAGCAGTGCACTGCGTCTTTTGGGACTTTCAGAAGAACAGTAAGTGTTATTTACAGAGTTGCTGTGCTTGCTCTGTCACCAGCCTCGCAGAGCCTTTGGCTCCTTGACATCGCAGCTTGAAACTTTGAGGCCGTCCTCTTGAGTCTGTTGCTGCTTTCCACTGATGTTGATACCTCACTAATCAGTGTTACTACTAGGGGATACGTGTCTGGCATTGTACGATGGTGCGTCTACATGAATAAGAAGACTTAGTCTAAGAAAAAAGCAGAAATGCAATGAAACCTCAGATGACTTCTCAGTTACTTCGGGGAAGTCAGTGGGGGCTTTGCTGTGGTCAAGTCTTGAATATGGCTCAGATAGTCAACAGACACAGAAAGAGAAGTGTGTATCGGGTTAACTCAGAACACGTGGGAGAGGTTCTTCTCTGCAATTATTCCTGTTAGAACATATATATTTTTTAAATCAGAAGCTGAGCTTCTGAATATATCATATGCGCCACATAAATAGGTTCATAAATTTAATCTTACCGGGAAAGATCTGGCTCTTTCAATGCTACACTCTGCCTAAACAAATCCTCTGCCCTGTAAATATTTCTTGCCTTCTGTGTTTCCACACCCTGCAGCATAATCTAGTCCAGCGCACTTCTCTCTACCTTCTTGCTTTCTCTGTGTGCAGGCATGTAAATGACTTCAAATATTTCTTCTCACCAAAGGCTTTCATCCAAGTTTTGAGGCTCTCAGGCAACTATATAAGATGTGTTCCTGTGTGAAATCTCACTTGTGTGCTGCTAAATGACCCTGCAATCTGTACTAACTTGAGCTCAGATTCGCACATTCTGTGTGCTGCAGAACTATAAATGACTGAGCATGACTAACTCTGCTTAAAAATCCCTTTTTCTCTATTACACAGATGGACTGGGTGGTTGGAATACATCGGGGTGTGAAATGGAATATACAGATATGAATTACACAATCTGTTTTTGTAACCATCTTACCCATTTTGGAGTCCTACTGGTAAGTACTCCGTGAATCATCTCCAAAAAAGTCCCCGGCACTAAATAAAGTCATCGCTAGTTTTGGGGAGAGATGGGAGATTCATATCCATACAGTCTGTTAGATATCTGCAGTTTTGCCAAAATCAGTAATAACGAACAAAACAGTTATAATAGTTTTTATGGTATAAAGTCCTCTAAATGTCACTTGCTTCAAGGCAAATTCATTTTACAGATGTAGTTTGTACTTCTTTGCAATGTAACTTAATCAACGTTAATGTGTTATTTGCTGCATTGTGTTAAATTTATTACCTGCTAGTGGTGACTAATGACATTACGTCTTTCTGAAAGTTTTATCTATGCTCCATCAGAAAGGGAAGTTTAATATAAATATGGGATATGTCATTAACTATCGTGTCTTATTTCTCTGTAATAGAGAGAAAACTGCCTCTAAAAGCTGAATGTCAAAAAATGAGATGACTGCCTGCGAATGGGCTGCAACGAATGCAAAGTGTTAGGCAAGTTCAAAGCAAACTGAGCAGATTAAAGTTGTCTAATGCCAGTAGGATACATCCTACAGGATGGGGGAAGGCCATCCCTTTGCCTTCGGATGCCTGCCCAGCTTCCCCTAGAGGTCAGCATTACCCTGCTCCAGGAGAGGCAGGCAAGCCCTCCCTGGTAGTAAAAATCTGACTGCTACAGGCAGGAATTTCGATGCTACAGATTTCAGACAACTTGCTAAATTTCCATTCAAGCAATGAGAATTCAGTCTGATTTTAAGATCACACCTCTTCTGCACTGCCACTTTAGTAATCCCCACGGTTACAAGTACTTAACAGCACCGTCGATGGTACATCAGAGATGTGGGTTACTCGTCTTGAGGTTCGAAGTTTCTCCAAATAGAAGAGAAACTGTGGCAGGGAACAACAAAATCCTCTCAATATTACTCCTGGCAGCAGCTGTGGAGGAGCAGGGCCCAGGCTCCCAGCTGATTTTTGCAGAGGGATGCTTTCTGGACGCGGCGGAGCCTCCCACGCTCCAAGACATTTAGCAGGTTTGCGCCGTTCCCAAGCATGGCAGCTGCCTTTGAAACAAAGTAGAGTTTCTCCTACGAAGTGAGCTCCCAGTGGAATAATTTTGACAAGATCCTGGAATCCTTGTTGAATTTGTGGTTTCTGAAGTGCGGCTTTTCTAGCTTCACAACTTATTACTGGATACTTTAAATACTGTGTATTTTTACTAGTTTGGATATTCTCTAGGACTATGCAATAAGAAACATAAAAATATTAATGGAAACCCTCCAAAAGTAGCAGTAAGCAGAACAGAAATGGATTTCTTTATCAATGTGAACATGTGGAAAGCAATTTTCTTTATCTGTTATGGCAAACAACTGTGATTCTTTATCTTGTACCATAGGACTTGTCCCGGACAGAGATAGATATCACACACGATCGTATATTAACTCTGATAAGCTATGCAGGATGTGGTGCTTCTTCCCTTTTTTTGGGTATAACGCTGGTGATATATCTAGCCCTTGAGTAAGTCTGATCCTTTTTCTTATATCGCTTTTAATATTTTAGCAATAATGAATTTGCAGTAAGTATCAGAATGTTTGGTAATATTTGATTCCATGATGCATCGAAGGGAAGACTGAGAGCTGACAGTATAAATACTGCTTTATTTTGACCTGTGACTGTGGTGAAATAAGAGGGATTCAAATACTCGTGCTTCAATACAAGCACTAGTCTGAACTGTTCAGCAACTTCTATGTTCCTAAATTTCTGTCATTGCATAAATTTATATATATATTTATAATATATATTATATTTTATATATTATATATATTTATTTATATATATTTATAATATATTATAAAATATATATTAATAATATAGACTGTACATTGGATGATATCAACAGCAAAATAGGGAAACTTTTCTCTTGCTCTTGGTCTTTCTTGTGTTTTGCCCTTTTGATAGGTTTCATTTTATACCGTATGTGCCAGTAGCTCCTGGTACAATGGGGCCCTAGTCTTAGGTAACTGTGGGTGCTTTCATAATCCAATAATATTGCAATGACAATAATATTTGATGCAGTACTATAAAGATTATGTTAAGTCTGCCTCTTCTCCACCAAGTGTGAAAAACCTAGCAGGTCTCCCTGTATATAGAAGCTCTGCTTTTTCAGGCTGGGAGATGTGCTTCAAAAACACACCAGTGATTTGATATAAAACACTAAGGCAGACACAACTTACGTGACAGAAAGCCAATTTATATAGGCACATTTGTGCTACTTTGCATTAGTGAATGTACCCGGCCCAACTTGTGCAATGATAACCTTGGGGACTCTCCCCTTCTTTTAGAAAGCTGCGGAGAGACAACCCTTCAAAAATCCTTCTCAATCTTTGTGCCGCGCTGCTGATGCTCAACATGGTCTTTCTCATCAACTCCTGGCTGTCCTCGTTCCACCAGCCGGGTCTCTGTATCACCGTGGCTGTGCTCCTTCACTACTTCTTGCTTGCAGCTTTCACGTGGATGTGCCTGGAGTCTGTTCACTTTTACTTGGCTCTTGTCAAGGTTTTCAATGTTTATGTCCCAAAGTACATCCTAAAATGCTGTATTGCTGGCTGGGGTAAGTAAGTGGATTTCTTCTCCGCTTCTGTGCTTGTTAACTTGTCTAAGATAGGGGCATATTTGCAAAGGTAAGTTAGGACACTGAGCTAGTAGAAATGTGGTGCACACCCTAAGGATGGATTTCTTCCCCCAGGCAGGTTCAGCTTGAGTTTCTTCTGCCCAGGGAGACATTAGCAGAAAGTGCCCGTCGCTCCCTGCACAGACTCATATGCAAGGAGAGGTGTAAGCGGGCCTAAGAACTGCTTTCCCAACCCCTCCTGCTCTTTACAGGAATGATTTATCACGGTACCTCACGCCAGCGGGTGTGCCTGAGGATGTATGAGCTGCCCACAGCCTTCGCCCCTGCATTGGGGATGCTCAGAGGGGATTTTGGTCATCTTCTCCAGGCCTCCTGTCCTTAGCTGCTGTTCTACGCATGCTTCCCCTGCGGGGAGTGGATTTGGCTTTCATTTATAGCTGTCCTGAGGACTTCACCTTTCCTCCAAGCACTGAGCATCAGGGACTTGTTTGGGAGAAACATAACAAAAAGGACCCAAAATGCTGGCTCAGCTGTTAGAAAAGGTGTTATCAGAGGCACTGACCCAGGCAGAATTTTTTGGGTTGCCATTAGATGCTGTTTTAAAGGGTTTTTTTTAGGCTTTTGAGTAGTGTAGTGTATCGTCATCTCTATCCTTAGATTTAATGTCGCACATAATTGTTCTCAGGGGCAGCCATCCGCAATGGCGTTGTTGGCAGCAGTCACTCAACAGAAAAGCCTCAACTGAAAGAAATATGGGAAATGAGTGGAAGGGAAGACTGATAAAACACTGTCTGGAAAGTGTCTGTCTCTGTCAGATCTTAACGCAAAATGCTGTGGTCTGCTTATCTTTTGACACTCTGCTTTTTGTAATAATCAGTTGGTTTTATTTTACCAGATTGGATCCCTTCTGGAGATGTTTGAACACTCACAAACATTTTGCAAACACAGATATTTTTATGCCTACTCATTTGTAATTTACATAAATAAGGAGATTAAACACATTTAATTACACTCCTGTCAGAAGGAGCTCTGGGGGTAGAGTTTGATCCCAAGATGTACATGTCTGCTGTAGTTACTCATCAGAGATTATCTGACATCTTTCCATATTCTCCATTTTATCTTTTTTTAATCTCAATAGCTCTTTTTCTTTTGCCTTCTGTATTAGGAATACCAGCTGTTGTAATTACTGTTGTGCTCGTTATAAATAAAGACTTCTATGGCAATGGATCACATTCTGAGAGCAATCCATTCAGCAATTTGTAAGTATAATATTTTGAGCTTTTCGATGGTCACCAGAGTATCTTAAAGATAGAAGAAATAACCAGAGGGCAACAACTTCTCTCTTGCTTTTGTCTTTCCTCCCCCATCTTAACTCTCTCCTTTTAGTGGTTCTGGTTTGGTGGATCATTTTGGATGTATGGCTACTACATGGAGTAACTCTCATGTCAGTGCACTGGGCTTGAGGATAGGGAGGGCTTCTGCCAGCCAACTCCATTTTTACTTTCTGGACAATCTCTTTCTTTACATGATATTAACTCAGTCTGATGGGACATTCGTATGTGCTCCTGCATGTTCTAGATTCCTGGTAAAACCTAAAGGCAGAATAATTGCTCTAGTATTTTGCACGTTTGCTTCTGTTTTTTTAATGTCAATTCACATCACTGTCTCTTCATCATTTCAAATTCTTTTATTAAATCATCTCAACCTCCTCTCTTTTCCAGTGGGAAAACACTGCATTCTCTCATCCTTTTTTAAATGGGTTTTATAACAAAGAATGCTTCCGTTTTTTCCCCTGCTTTCCATTTAGCACAATCTGATGGCTTGTTGGTGAAGATAACCTGCAATACTTGAATTCTATCCCGTCAGAGAGGCAACGCACACCCATGACACCTCGGAGGGAAAACTGTTACCCATCTTTAGCAAAAAGGCAGCAAAACTCACTAATTGCTGTCTGAGGAAAAGCTAACCAGTGCTCATCTTTGTATTCTACTATTATTTAGACTCCTAATTAAGTCACATTTAGCTCGGTTTTCCTAAAGCAGTGTGTCTTTGTGTGTATACACTATTAAGTTGTGAAACAATTGTCACGTTTATCTGAATTTGGCAGAAATATTAAAGTCTCAAAGTTATTGAATTTCTCTAACATCTACAAAAAAGGCAAGTGGAGAGATACTACAAATGTCTTTACTGGGGGAAAGTAATGGGCATTAGGAATGCCCCTCCCTGGGTATTGGAGAACTGTTCGGGAGACTTATTTTGGATACCAGGCTTCATTAGTTTCACTGCTCACAAAACTCCGTATTAAATACATACTTCCCTTTCTTGCAGTTGCTGGATTCAAGAGAACATAGTGTTTTACATCTCCGTTGTGGCCTATGTCTTCTTAATATTTTTGACGAATACAGCCATGTTCATCACTGTTCTCCTTCAAATCCACTCCGTGAAATCAAGGGCACAAAGGAGATCCAGAGTCTGGAAACGGGGTTTTCTCCAAGACCTCAAAAGTGCTTTCAGCTTGATGTTCCTTTTGGGCTTAACTTGGGGCTTCGTCTTTTTTGCCTGGGGAGCAGTGAGGATATTCTTCTTGTACCTCTTCAGCATTTTTAACACCTTGCAAGGTAATTTCTGAATGGAGTACTGCTGTAAATACAACAGTTTAGGACAGTGGAACAGAAATAAATTTGTAACATCATGTAATTCAGGCATGGGGGAAGAGGAGTGCTCGTGTAGCTTTTGTGTGACACTGGTCAGCTATTTTAATAGGAAGGCTCGGTTGCAGTGGGATGATAGTGTTGTTTAGGTAGCATTGCTGCGATAGATATACTATTAAAGACACGAATTTGTGCCTTTGAAACATGGGTCCAAATAAATGCAGCTTTTCAGGAGCTGGCACAATCCTTTTCATCTGGGCATAAAAATGGTTGATAGAATCTCCAGTGACTTGCAGATTATTCTTGTACCAACTCTGCAGCAAGCTCTTCCCATTACCCTTTCACATGCACAAAGGAGTCGGTGCAATTCTGGGCCAACGTGATGCTGGCCCAGGGACCACCTCTCTGCCCATACAGAACGTACTGGTAACTGAGTGGCATACAAAAAGTTTAGAAAAGGGAGAGCAGGTTGGAGAATCCACCTGAAAACCTGTGAATTTCTCTTCTTACTTCTTTAGGGTTCTTTATCTTTGTGTTTCACTGCCTAATGAAGGAAGAAGTAGCGAAGCAGTGCCGAGTACACTTCTGCTGGGGAAGATTCCGTCTGAGTAATTATTCTGGTAAGCTTTAAGAGGTTTTGTTTAGCTTGACTCATAAGTCTTCGCCTGCTACTGGTGTCACATTTGTTCTACATTAAGAAATAAGGCTCCCCTCAATAGCCTTTCTGCATTGCACTGGATAATTGTTCTTTAATAGGTCTTTATCCTCTTCGATTAACTACTTATATGATATGATGATGGGGTGACGGCATGCAGTAAAAAACATAGATTTCCAAGAAAGATTTCAGCTTCATCTCTAATTCTGTTCTCCCATGCCACTCAGCATTCCTTTACATGAGCTATGTTTTTGGTGGCCTTTCAGTCTTCGTAAAGCTGAATTCAGTAACTTATGAAGGATATTGGACATACTAGTAGCTATTTTTTATGCGCGGGAGCTGGGTTTGCTCAGCTGGGGAAGGAGAAGGGAGATGTAATTGCTGTATTTGTCTCTCTGAGGGGTGGTTATAGAGAAGAGACAGGCTTCTGCACAGCAGGAAGACAAGAGGCAATGGACACAAGTCACGGCTAGGGAAATTCCCGTTAAATATAAGGAAAAACATTCTTCACAATGAGGGTAGTTACATAGGTGACAGTGGCCCAGAGAGGCAGTGGAGAGAGTTTCTCTCCTTGGAGAGTCAAAATTCATCTGGACATGTGCCTGAGCACCCTGATCCAACTCTGGGCAGGAGTTTGGAGTGAAGACCCCCAAAGGTCCCTTCCAACCTAAATTATTCTAAGATTCTGCTATCTACCAGCTCAGCAAGAAACAACATGTGCTGTGGCTTATTCTGAGCTATCACAGTGATGTTGATTTTTCACAGAAATCTGAAAGAACTGAATAACTTCAGTACCTCTGCGTGTCTATCAAAATTAGTTGACATAAAGAATGGGTATAAGCAAGGAGAAGCTAACTCAGTTTAGTCTTTTCAGGAAGCCAGCCTGAAAACCCCGTATGAACACTTATGTCCTGTACACAGTAGTCCTGTGCATCGTGTGCTGCCGAGGAATACGTAGCTTTCCGTTTGCAGTGGGGGAATTCAGCTCTAAGTAGCACATAGAGTAGTCTCCCTTGAGCACGAGCCAGCTCGATGCTGTATGATACAATAAGGGTAAGGCTGCCATTCCTCTTCTTTGCGTACCTCCCATCTTCTTCGGTATGGCCTCATCCGAATTACTATTACTAGATTGGGTCCCTAGAGGAGAAATAGAAGACTGAATTGCTGGTATCCAGCCCCACCTGCACAAGCGTGACAGAGCTTGTGTAAAAATTAACAGCGGGAATTGTGCATTGTGCTGCACAGCTGCAGGGCAGGTACACGGATGGCACAAGAAGCAAGCACAGACCTTTCTCCTCCCTGATCTCTAGCAGTTTGAGATATGACACATGTGCAGAATTTTATTCCTGTGCCTTCCACTCTCTGATTTCAGACTGGAGTGGGTCAGGTGCAACTGCTGGATCTACACCAAGGCATTTAAACCACAAATCACCATCCCAGGCTTCGTGGAGTCTAAATTCTAACGGAACAAGCTCAGCTTTCAATGTTTCAGGTCTTCTCCCCAGGACTTCTCCAGATATAAATTTTAGGATCGGTAAGAACAACAGTGTGCACTGCATAGAATAAAATGCAATAGGTTCCATATGGTGACTGTCAAATCCCAACCAATGGAAATACCCAGGAAAACTTTCACTGCTTTGTCTATGCCAGACCCAATTTGGGGGTTAATGGCCGTGTTACAGATGGCTTGTGCTGTTCTAAGGAAAGTAAAAAAGCCCTTAAGATCTTGGTAGGGCTCTTCTCCAAGAGGAAGGGAACTCTGCTCAGCCTCCACCTTCGGCACCTAAGAGCTGTTCTGCCCTGGCCCAGCTGGCTGTCGTTCTCACAGCACCCGCTTCCAGTTAGGCAACACTATAGCCTAGCTCATCTCATGCATTCCCAAAAGAGCAAAGATCTTGGGGATTACAGGGAGCTGAACAGGACCTGCTGACAGCCTGTTTAGTCCACAAGAATCCCAGCAGGAGATTTTGCCTTCCAAGACGCAGAAATTGTTGCAGACCCGTATTCTGAAAAAGGGATGCCTTTATAGGAACTCTGACCTAAGCACCAAACATTCCTGGTTGTCTTTGGAAACACACAGGTTTCTGTTATTTCTCCAAAGACATTAAATCAGTGAGTTGTGCATAAACAAGTTTCTTTCTTATTAAAATTAAACCTAATTATAATCATGGAAAATTTTCCCTAATTCTTTTCCATAGCTGAAGTTCATTACAACCCAAGTACCTCGAGAAGATGGTGAGACCAAACATCCTTGCTCAGGAAGAATACTACCCATGGATACAGGGCTGCACTGTCCACAGAAAGCAAGATTTTTTCATTGATACTGAATTTGTTTTCTTCTGATTATCTACTGATGAGTCCCTTTTGTGGCACATAGAAATAAACATTGATCTAAATAATTAATTTTAGTGTACAGCTATCGCTCTGAACACAATTATAGAGGTAAAACGTCCCATGACTCAAGTCTCTAGGCTTTAGTGGAGGGGCAGTACTGACCACGCAGGGATTTGGTCCCCCTGTGTTTCCAAGATTAGCCCTCATGTTAAACAGAGACTGGAATCAGTCTCCCCCTCATCATTAGCCCTTCTCATAGTCTGTCCTCTTTTTTTTCCTCTTTACACCCTCCTGCCATCCCTCTTCTCCCTTCTTCATCTGACACTTATCCTCAGAATCTAATCTCCATAATACCAAGTTTCAAGTCATATTTTTGAGCCTGTTAGCTGACTGTCTCAGGCATGGATGTCTGGGCTCCTCAATCAGTATCTTTCCTTACTTTTTCTGAGATGGACTTTGATCAACTTCTTATACATTAAGAAATTGGACTCAGCTTTCCAAGATGTTCCTTTCAGTTGTATATTTTCATTTTCAGATGTGCTGGCACTCCTGACTAGCATTTAGATCTCTAAAGAGATGTAGATATGTGTTTAAATGTTTGAAAATGTTTCCCAGTACTTTCAAATGGAATGTGGAAAGAAGAAAAACTGAAATTCCCACCTCTGATGGGTATCCGTGTGTCCAATAAAGGTTTCAGATCACCTGGCCTGCAAAAAACCAGGCCAACAGCAGATAAAATCCTACCTTCTTTGGAGGTGGCGATTAAGAAGTTCACCCTTTAGTAATACTTTGCTGTGAATACAGCAGGAGGTAAACTCCATTTCATAACATCACAAGAGAGATTTAACTTTCCTCTCCTACTGAAGAGGGGCTTTCTTTCAACAAATGTGTTTGAATCAGTAACTTGCCTGCTCAACCAAATCCTTATTTCTGTTTTGAATGCCTTTTTCTGTATCATTCAAGTAAAGATTTTTGATGATTGCTAATACGATAAAATACTAACCTGTACCGATGACAGAGAAGTAAAAAAAATATAATGGAGCGATGTCTTAGAGCTGGGATGTACGATAGCAAATACAAAAGGTTCTTTCATTTTGTGAATAACTCCCACACAGCAATTAGTGGAAAAAGATGAGTATTTCAATGTACAGTAGCTACAGCCAGCCTACTTGAAATGAGACAGATCACCTTCAGTTCCTTGGCTTTCTGGGAGAAATGTTAGCATTAAAAACACGCAAACAAGTTCCACCTCGTACCCACTTGTTTGTAACTTGAAATTGCTTTCAATGAGAAAGAAATTTAATATAAAGTACAGTTAGATATGTTGGACCCTTGAACTATCATTCTCTGCTTGTATTCTTTATTTTCATTAGTAAACTTTGTTCCACAATCTGCTGCCGAATACAAGTTTTCCCTGCTTTGCAATGAGAAGCAGGGCGCGCTCTGCCGTGCTGCTGCGTGCCAACGCTGTGCCTGGCCCCCGTGCCCCCCTCAGCCGCCTGCTGCACGCCCCAGCAGGCTCCTGCGAGGGTCAGCAAGGAGGCTGCCGAGGTCTTCGGAGGAACTGGAGCTTTAGCCCTCCCCTGAGTCCCTTTGACATCAGTTTGTCTCTGCTATGACATCAGTAAGTCTGGGCGGACGGATAGTCTGACCCTGTTTCCTTCTCTACCACCCTTGGACCCGCACTGTCCTCCTTTCTGCAGTAATTCTTTCTGCACGCTTTATAGGGCAGAAGGTAATAGGCTTAAATTTAGACTAGACATTAGGTAACAATTTCTAATTTTAAGGAATAAGTGGTCTGGAGTGCGCATGGAATTGCCATCATCGCAGGTCTTAAAAAGCACTCACAGTGATAAGACAAATATCTGCCAGAATTGGTCTAAGTAAAGTTGATTTTGCCTCAGGGCAAAGGATGGACTGGAAGGCCTGCTGAAAGTCCTCCCAACTCTATTTTCTATTACTCTAATTTAAAATAAAAAGGCAGCAAAAGAGGATCAATATGAGAGCCACGTGGACTGGCCTTGTCTCCTGCATACCGTAATTGTTTTATTTAATTCCTGATAAAAGATGAAACGTACCTTGATTTTTCTAGAGTTTTTGCTAAACACCCTCATAACATTATTAAATGATTAGAAGCAACAAAGATTTGGATAAAACCTGGACAAGCAGTGAGAAAAGCACTGGAATACTTCAGACTTCTCAGGCTGCGGAGAAACGGCTAGCAATGCCGTTTCTTGGGCAGATCCGCCAGCGCGTTTCCTGCTTTGGAGGTGTAACAGCGCGAAGCAGAGCAAGCTGCACAGTGCAGAGCCGTGTCAGTTCTCCATTCTTGCTATTGATTTATTTTTTTTCTATTCAAAAAGCAAAAGCTGGAAGTAAATTTTTAAAAACCTGTCAACTTGCTTATGGAAAATGCAAAGCGCTATTTGTTCTGTGAAGGCGGTTAGCTCACTTCCACTCTCCATGATATGCCTAATGGCTTTTCCAGCTAAACAGTGTATCATTTATGTTTCAAGCATGGCATTGTTTAGGTTGTCAGCCGGAATGAAGATGTGTAATTTTCTGTGGGCTGAAATAATATCTTCCGCACCAGCACCATTACATTTGCTCTTCTCCAACATATCTACGCTGACGTTCTGTCACAGAATTGCGCGTTGATGGTTTTCACAGGGAGAGGACACGCACAAAGACAAATCTAATAAAAAATTGCTATGCGCTTGTGATTCACATCCTAATAATTTTAAGTCATGGGAAGAGCTTCCGCAGCTTTGGCTTGAACGTGACCTGACGGGCAGCGGTGCGTTACCGATACAAACGCATCCTCCTCCCCGTGGCTTTGATTCTATCGGTTGGCTCTGCTTGCTCTCCGAGAAAGCAGCAATCTAAAAGCTCCTTTGATTTCTAAGTCATTCTCGTTTACTCCTCGATTGCTTATTTTTAGCCATACGTACACCAGGAAATGCGTGCTCTATTTTAAACCAGCGAAAGAAGGATTTCTGAAAGTATATTTATCTGTGAAGACAATTATTTGATGTCAGATCTCAGTGGGTTGTTAACAATAGGCTAGATGTTACAAAAGAAACAAAAAATGATAGTAAAAATCACTGCGGCAGCTGTGGTGACTCGGGCAAACCCCTCCCCACTCCCATCTTGCTATTTAGACTGGCACAAAACTCCACCACCCTTCGTACCAACTAAGTCAGCGGCTGCAGATCCGAGGTCTAGGCAGCGATCTCAAGGGTCCCCAAGACGTTTCATGCCTCCGCATGGACAAGCGGCAAAAGCTGCCTTCTAGCTCAAAGTATGGACAGCGCTTTGATAACCATGTGATAGATAAATGCTACATAGGATGACAGTTAAAGGTCAGTACAACTTGTTTAAGTTTCCTTCTGACAGTCTATGAACGTACAGTAGTGGTTAGCAACACAGGCATATACTAACAGCCAAGATGTAGAATTCTTTCTAAATTTAGCAGGCAGTTATTATTGGGACAACGAAAGAAATGTCATTATGGGAAATGATTTGAGATTAAAAATCAAAATACTGGGAAGATAATTACCTCTTGCGTAAGGTGACTGTTAAGTCTTAATGCACAATACTCTGTGCTTTTAGGTATCAGAAAGTATTTAGCATGTAATGGCACTCTAATGGTTCTAAATTAAATGTATCAGAGAGTTTCAAGGATGCCCAAAAGAATTATGCTTGCTTTGTTATTTTATTGCCTGATTGTTCCTGTAACAGAAGAAATTCAAGGATACATTCCAGGGTTTATTTTTCTCTCTTTTCTGAGAAATGAAACCAATATTTCACTGGCCATTCCCATACCGAAAGAGGCTGAGGAAACTCTTGGAAAAGGAGGCTGGAAGGGATGCAAGAATGGAGAAAGAAGATAAAAGGTAATTGGAGCCATTGGTGAATGAGAGCATTTGAGATCCCATCACAGGCAGACTGAGTCCCGCTAACTCCACTGAATAGTCTGCATTTAGACATTGTAACAAAATCAGAAGCTGTTTTCTCAGATTTTTAACCAAGACGACAGCCGTCTCGTTGCTGTATCACTGAATGCTGCTCCTGACAGCTCACCCGAACTGACTTGCCATCTCACCTTCCTAACACTGAGGGCTGGGATGGCATTATTTTTGCTCCTGGACATGCTGGTAAGTCTCGTGGTATTTGGGAGTCTAACTGGATAGCTCCTCTTCAGTTCCAAAAAACAGGGACACAGTTCCAAACATTGCTGCAGGACTTGATGCCCTGAGTGCACTGCTCCCTCTGCCCTTGGTGTAGAATCACCTCCACACAGGTGACAGGGAGATAAACCCAGTAATAAACCAATGTATTTTTCTCCTAAATGTTAGTTTTTGACAATGAATGGTTATGCTCTGCTATGGATGTGACGCAGCCAAGTAAATTGTCACTAAAGTGTCCTAAAAAGATATTTTCCTTTTGAATAGCTCAGTAGTTGTTTTGTTTCCAAGTGCTGAGGACACTGGGCAATAGTAAAAAATCAAGACACAGGACAGAGAAGATGTTCCCATTTAGCGATGAAAATATCAGACTTACAGACACTGAGACCCAGCTCTTGTGCTCATAAGGGAAGAAATCCAGCACGGGCAGTGCCTTACGCAACCTCCCTCCCCATTGCCTGACACTGGCAGCCCTGAAACGGATGCCCGGCGAGATGGGGAGGTGACGTTCTCTCTTCTTAGGGAGGGACGCAGATGTAGCGCGTGGAAATGACTCATTCCTGTTCATTAGGAGAGAGCAGAACTGGAAACAGCCCTGGATGTGTCGGTAATTTGCTCTAAACGTGGACTGCTGTCTCTGACATTGATGCTTACTCCAGGTGTGCGTTCAGGCTTTCCCATTTAAAACTTGCCTGCCTGAACACTGGAAAATGGATTGGGAACAGTCACACAAGTCATACAGCCCATCAAATGACTGTCAGATAAAAGATAAAAGCTTCACCTTGCTATTGATGTGAGTTACGATACTCTTTGTCCCCTCATCTTGCCATTATTTGTCATGCTATCGGCAATTTCAATTTAAAGAGAAGACACTGAAGCTGCAACACAGATGCAAGTCAGAAATAAGGGAATTACGCACGCCCATCCCTGAGAGACTGCTGTCTCTAGAGCAGGGACTCCTTTTCCCAACACGAAGGTGGCAAAGCCAGTTCAGAAAACACTAGGAAGAAAGAGATATTTGAGATAACATACTTCTAGTTATAACTGCAGAGCCTAGCAGAGACTCCAGGTTAGGACTTCTTGATGGAGGAACAAAAAGCCTTCCTTCACCTTTATGTCAAAAGGAGACGACTTAAAAGAAAGGCTATTGAGATTTGCTGGAAAGGAAAGATTTACATCGATACAGGCAGACGGCCAGGCTTCAAATCAGTTTTCTGCCTCCAGGGAGGAGTAAGAGGAATGTGCCTGTGGCGACCCAACGCAGAGTCCTGCTCTGTGCTGAAGAGCCTGGGCACATGGACAGCAATCAGGCTCATCTGTAGAAGAGATCTTAATCTGAGAAAAGCCTTTTATAGGAGAGGATGCCACAACAGAGTCTACCAAAATGCAGGACTAGGATAGACAAGCTGTTCGGTATCTCTCTGCCGTTAACACCCGAAGAACATAAACGTCAGTTCGCTCAGCGGAGAGACAGAGAGATACATCAGCCAGCAATAAACAGATGGCGAAATTGCTGGGAGAGACAATTAAAGCAAGGGTCGAAAATGAGTTTGAGACATAAAAGAAGAATTAAGACAACTAAATAGTTCTATGCAGAAATGATGCAAATAATGACCGAAGAAAGTGATTACAATAATGCTAAAAAAACCCAGGCTGGCTAATATAGCTGTAGTTCACTGTGCATCAGTTTTGCGTTCCTACCGCTCTAGCTACAAAGGATTTTGACGTATTTGTATAAATAAATATCAAGTCTGCATGACCAATGTATACTGAAAGAATAAAAATGCACTACGCAAAATAATTACAATTTTGGAAAATCAATTTCTTTAATGGGAGTTAAGATTTTGGCTGTTTTCTCCAGATTTTGGCTTGGTGCAGAGCAAATGGTTCTGAAAGAGATTTTTCTGAGTGGGTGACACTACGCAGCACATGGAAATGACTGAAGTCAGCAGTCACACTGCATTAAAACAGAAAATTTGCATTAAAAATACAGCTAAATGATATACTCTTGAGTATTTTACTTGTTTTTTTTTTTCAGCATGGCGTTCAAAAGGAACATTCATTTTCTATGAAAGTTTTGTGTGTTTTCTGGTATTTTAAACAATAGCCAGAATTACCCAAATTGCTTTTCTCTTCACCAGAAGACAGAGCTCTAAAATGACGCCTTGGAGTTGTTTACTGTTTGGAATAATGAAGCCATTCTCTTCCTTTTCAGCTGGATTTGCACAACTGAAAGCTATTGCAATCTGTGTTAAAAACGTGGTGTGTTTTCTCCTGCCTGGTTTCTACCCGTGACACCAATGAAGGGCACACAAACTTGATGAACAGAAACACTGAAATTTTACCATCATAAACAAATTGCGTGTTTGATGTTTGCTATCAGAGAGGTAAATTTTTCACAATGAGAAGTGTCAATCATTGGAATAATCTCCCCAGGGAAGGGGTTGACTCCGCTACGCTGAACACGTTTAAGACTCAGCTGGACGTGGTGCTGGGCCATCTCGCCTACATTGTGCTAGAAAGGCTGGACCGGATGATCCTTGAGGTCCCTTCCAACCTGGTATTCTATGATTCTGCGATTCTATGATATCTGTCCTTCAGTCATCTTGAATTTCCTTGGGTCTAGAGAATGTTATTTTGTGTGCTTTTTCAAAATAATATTTTTCATCTCCTAACGATCAACCAAGACATCATCTTATGCTCTATAAAGAGAGAACCTGTCCAACTAGCTAAAACCAGCAGTAATACAAGGACTGTAGGAAGAATTGTGAGAAATGAAGGAGCTTCCTTCTGCCAGATTCCCCCAAGGAGGCAGAAAGCTGAGAAAAACACAATCTCTCAGTAGAAAGAGAAAACCAAGTAGAATTTAATGTTGCTGTGAGCTTCGTTAGATGGATATACTGTGGTCTGTTAGAGAGAGAGCAGGAAAAATGTGTCTGTGTTTGCAGGTAATGCAGGCTTCTGAAGTGTGAAGCATCAGGCTGAGCATTCAGGTTCAGATACATGAATTTAGGTCCAGTTTGGAATAAAGAGCACATGAAGAACCCGGAGTAAACAGAATTGTAAGCCCTTGCCGCTTTCCAGGGTTGCTTTCCTCTGTGGCACGTGTTGGTGTCCTCAAGAGGTTTAAATATGGGTTGGGAGGTCTGTCACCTTTCCCTTCATGCCTGAATCATCCCCCAAACCAACTGTTGGGAGCACCTCATAGCTCACAAGTCTCCGGTCCTCTGGATTGTCTCTTACACAGAGGGATATCAGTTCAGGTCCTCTATCTTGCCATACAAAATGATCGAGTGACAGAATAAACGGAGCCTCAGATTTCACATCACAGCCCTCATCTCTTGGATGGCTCTGCAAGCTCTGGGACTGTAAGAGGATGGGATCTACGCTGCTAGCTGAACTTTGGTGCATCAACCAACCTCCAGTGCAATTCGAGGCAAGTAACAAGTTTCTTGTAGCTAAATTCGTTACAGCTAAACACCTGATGTTTCATTCAGATGCCATCCTTGAGTATTCAACACTTGGTGGAGAGCAATTAGTTCCCAGTGTTGGGTGATACCCTAGTTCTCCTATATGGGAAATCTAAACATTTTATGTAACCATCTGACATTAAGCTGTCACAATCTGCTACCGTTGCTGAACTCTATATTAAATATAATGCACAGTACTACGCCAGTGTGGGTGGACAACATAATCGGGCATCCTCAAAGGCACCTAAATCTGTGAGCAACCTACATACTGTGCCTGCGTAAAGGGATATATTACGGTTGATCGTGACAAGAACTTCTCTTCTAAAAAAAATTTCAAAAAACCTAACTGGAATTTTTAACCCATGCATCCTTTTTTTTTTGTCAGTTACTCCTTCTTCCACCTGGCCACAGCCTTGGTCTTCCATCTGATCTACCATCTGCCATCTGGTCTATCACCACCTGATACCTATGGCATAGCTGTGTTTGCAAGGATTGGGACCGGGAGAGGGAGAATTAGACTTTTTATGAGTAGTACTTAGAGAAGTTTTTTTGAGTAAATGAAACAAACTTGATTTTGTGTGTCTGTGTGCGTGTGCAGCTAAAGATAAAGGGACTTGGCTATAAGATTGCTTTTGTGATTTGAGCAGGGTACCTTCTTCACTCGAATGTCACTGCTGAAGAACAATCTGGAAATATTCCAGCTCCAGTTAACTTCTTCACTGAAAGAGTGGTCAGGCACTGGCACAGGCTGCCCAGGGAAGTGGTTGAGTCCCCATCCCTGGAGGGATTTAAAAGACGGGTAGATGTGGTGCTTGAGGACATGGTTTAGTGGTGGGCTTGGCGGTGGTAGGTTAACGGTTGGACCTGATGATCTTAAGGGTCTTTTCCAACCTTAACAATTCTATGATTCTATGATTCTATGATTCTATACTGATCTTCATTTTCAAGGCATAAAGCTCAGTCCTTTGATATCTTTTTCACTTCCACTATTTAGAAATTAGATCTTGGCTTTCTTAATTTCAGGAGATTTAACTCAACAGGTCACGTTCCTTCTACCTTAGTTTACGTAAAAGTTAATCAGGAGTTCATCACAGAGCAGAGTTTAAGATTTAACTGTTGACTAATCTAAAGATAAGAAAACCCATAGTACTAACATGTTTGACTGAGATAGCACCATGAAAAGTTATTTTTCTCCCAGAAGATTTGAATCATCAGTTGTACCATCCAAAGCCAATAAGTACATGGATTATTGCAAGCTAACAGGCTTCTGTGCAGCAACTATCTATAAACCTGTTCAAACTTCAGCATAAGCTGTGGTTTTGATGGCAATGGGACTGTTTCGGGGGACAAACCTGAGCTTTAATATAAGCGTTAGTGGGATTATGGCCATAAATTTCGATCTTGTATTGTCTTTTGGAAGGTCACTGCATTTTTGTGCTAGAAAGACTAATCAGAGCATAGACAAGCACAGGCTGTCTCTATGGCTTTTTCAGCAAATGCTATCTATATTCTGACATATTTTATCTGCTGTTAAGGTATACTGTAGAGTTTTGTGTTAAATTAGTATATTCTATGCTTACCTGTACTATAGATAAAACCATTTCGGGTTTTAATTTTATTTCCTTTTTAGAATATTTTGAAAAATAGTAACAAACATTGGCTAGGTAATATACAAACCCGAATGCTACAGTAATTACAATACAATATTTACTTGCCAAATACCTCCAAGAAAAAAAAACATCATTTCAGCTAATATCTTTAAAGAAACCCCTTTTCTCTTTTTTCCTCCTCCCTCTCCGCTCCACTAGCTGAAAAGCCAATAAAAAAATTCTCCACCTCCTACACAGTTCAGAACAAGATCTGTGTGCATTTCTCCTAGGCATGTTTTGAGACCCAGAAGGGGATGAAAGTAGTTAATGTGCAACGGGAATCTTAATTTCCAAGACAAACCTGTACCTTTCTATTGACCTTGCTGATATGCTGCAAGCTAAATATTAAACCATTTTTTTGATCAATTTAAGTCCAGCCTGGGGAGAAGAAACAGTTAAAGAAATGTCTCAAGTATACTTGCATTCAGCTAATCAGACTTTGTGTGCATCTACAAATGGTACAGAACTGAAATCAATCCTTGATAATGAAACCACAAAGGAAAAATGGACCGAAGATTCCTTTCCAGGATTAGAAATACTGTGCACAATTTATGTTACATATGCTGTGATCATTTCAGTGGGTCTCCTTGGAAATGCTATACTCATCAAAGTCTTTTTCAAGATTAAATCAATGCAGACGGTTCCCAACATCTTCATCACCAGCCTGGCATTTGGAGACCTACTGCTTTTATTAACTTGTGTGCCCGTAGATGCAACACGTTATATTGTGGATACCTGGCTCTTCGGAAGAATTGGGTGCAAGCTGCTGTCTTTTATCCAGTTGACCTCAGTTGGAGTATCAGTGTTTACCCTGACTGTTCTCAGTGCTGACAGGTGGGTCTGATGCGACTGATTTGCCAGGAGATACCGCAGGTGGGAAGGTACAAATGAATAAAAGAGCAGAAATGATAATTTTGCACAATATTAAATGGCACATTGTAATAGACTAAAAAAAAAAAACAACAACCACTCTCCCATTTAATTTTAAAATGTGTGTTAGAAAAATTGCAGCAGTTCTTTTTAATGGAGTGAAGTGAGAAAGACTCTTTTGACCTTTTATTAGCTTGAAGTACAGTACGGGGTTTTTTCTCAATTGCACAGAAAAGGGAAATTGCTTAAGGCAGGGAAAAGGCAGTATATTGGTGCTATCTAGTGGTGCACTAAAGTAGTCGGGGAAGATGAAAAAGAAAACTGTGAAAATGAGTGAGTGGAAATCCTTTGTCCTGTGCGCTCAGTGAGGCTCTAAAATCCTAGAAGGTAAAAGATTGGCATGTGGGGTAAAAAGGCAAAAGAAAACACAGAACAGACTGGGGGACAAAGGAATGACTCTCATGATTTGACGGTTACCGCAATACTATAGCAATTTTCAGCTTGAGAAGTGCTAAGTGTGACATGACACAATCTGAATATTTTTTCTTACAGTTCTTATATCTTTTCCAGAGATATTTTAGCCCAGAGGTCCTGAAATTGAACTCAGGTTACAATGACAGCACCGTTAGTAGGGGTCAGTGCTCCCATCTGACTGCTGTCAGGAGCTGCTGAACAATCCGTTTTCCACGCACTTCTTTTCTGAATGAATAAAACCAAGATGAGATTTCAGTTCAATCAGCATGAGCATGTCAAGGGGCTGAAAAACTCAAAATGAATTTTAGTATAAAGAGAGAAAAAGATTTTCATCTTGTGTGCCAGCACTTGTGGATTGCATGTGACAGCACGTAGTTCATGTGTCCAGAATTTAAGCAATGCTGCTGTCACTGTACTCCGAAAAAAAATCAGCCAACACAGGAATGGCCACACTGGGTCAGATCAAGGGTCCATGCAGGCTAATACCAGCCTCCAGCAGTGGTAGTATAAGGACAAGAAAAGACACACAGGAAGAATAAAACCCGCTATCCAACACTACACTTATACCCTAAGCCTTCAGATGTCCTTCTGAGCAGATGTGGTTTCTGTCCATTTAATAACCTCCATGGATTTCTCTTCTAGATCCTTGTTCAGCCTCTTCTTGAACTTGTTTAGCAATGACTTTCACTGCCTGTTGCATAAACAACTCCTTTTTTTTGCTTTGCACATGGCTTCATTTGATGGCCCTGGCTCTTGTGCCAGAAGAGACACTGATCCCATCCATCTCTCCAGGCTATTCCTGTTATATTCCGTCCTTAGTATGGGGCTTTTTTGAGTTAAGGTGTGCAGAGCAGCACATGGTGTTCAAGAGTTGCATGAACCAGATACATAGATAATTGCACAATAGTCCCTTTTGCTCTCCATTGTTTTCCTAATAATTCCTAACATTTTGCTTTTTTTTTTTTTGGTTTTGGCGGGGGTTTTTTAGGGTTTTTTAGGGTTTGTGTGTTTTTTCACTACTGCTGAATATTAAGCTGATGTTTTCACTGAACTATCCATCGTATCTCCAAGGTCTTGGTCCTGTACGACGTCAATTCAGAATCCACCATAGACCAGATGACCTTTAAAGGTCCCTTCCAACCCCAACTGTTCTATGATTCTATGATTTAGACACTTGCTTCTGTATTTAATTCTTCACGGTAGCTCTTACGTAAATACTCCATGCTACATTTTCACAGGGTAACTACATGGTAAACTTACTGAGAAAGCTCAGAGCATCAGTCATGTGCGCAATGGCAGACTACTATGTTCCAGTATGCTAGGAGAGCTTGAAGTCAATAAAAATGGTATTTAGTTGATAAATAGCAGTCCAGCTTGCAGTCTTCTATTTAAATTTGCCTAGAGGAGAAAAAGGCCAGATCCTCAGGTTGTGCAAAATGGTACAACGAAGTTGTCTTATCCTCTGGGTTCTTTTTCACTGCCTTTCCTTTCATGCCAGTCTTGTGCCCCTCTGGAGGGGTCTCTTCTTTCTGCATCATCGAGAGCCCCCGATACTTTGGGAGCAGGGTATATTGTTTTCTGTGCTTCACCCACCGTCGTGAGAGTTGGTCCTTTTTCCATGTCCCGTTTCCACACAGATTTTCACACATCTATAGATTTACCCAGATTTTTCCCATGTGTCTGTTGCGGATCCAGATTTAGAATCCTGCCGACTACGCCAACTTGTCACGGATGAGCGGAATGCCCCTTGCTCAAAAGAGAGAAGCGGCAATATGTTTTATTGAGGTAAAATAATAATTTGACAGAGTTCAATAAATTCGATGGAATTTAGCACAGTTTGACAGTGGTTTACTAAGGTTCAATAAGTTTGATGGCAAGGTTCACCTTATTAATTACTGCATGGAAAAACCATACAAAGGAAAATTGAATTAGCAAAACTTGAAGTTTAACAATGGCATATTTCTTTTGCATCATGATGAACAGTAATCAGGGTTCTTTGTCCATTTTCTTGAACTTGCTTCAGCAATCAGTAGAGATCACCATGCTGTAATAGCTTTCTTACCAATGTAAGATTCATTCCAGTAGGGGCAGGCAATAAATCTCGACACAATGTAGAGTCAGATGGTAGCAATTGGTGGGTTGTGACAGGAGCTGAATAGTTAAAGTCGCATCCCATAATTTTGGTAAAATTACAAATGCGGATATTTGAGTGATTATATGTCTCTACAGTGGTGTTGTCTATCAATAAAGAATTACAAAGGGTTCTCATACAAACAAGCCCATTTCCAACATATATAAGTACAGTTTCAGGGGTTTCATCAGGATGTATTTCAAAATGACAAACATTTTGTTCAATGTCAAGACAAATGTCTTGGGCCTTAATGGTATTACTTTCACAAATAAATCCCTGGTGTTCCCATACAACACATACATCAACAGTTTGCCATTGGTTCCCACTTTGCTGGGCCCATCCTCTATGTTCTAACGGACAGAGGACAATTCCGTTGTGATTTAATCCCAGGGCAATGATTGGGTATATGGTGTGTACCAAAGCATTGCGTATTAAAACAAAAGCTGTGGCTTTGCTGTCGGTGGGGTCAGAAGTGAAATCCACTGGGCACCACCAGGATGGGAATCCCCTTTCAAATTCAGTTGCATTATCCCAGATCACCTTTCGGATTTCGGTGGGTAAGGCGCCCTCTTCACCTTCTCTTACAGTCGCTGCCACAATAGACTGTACCCACAGTTGCTGCACCTGGTGCGTTCACAATTAGTTCGTGGTCCTTTTCATTCATTCTTTCCCATTGGGTTAATATATCAGATAGGAGCCATTGGCCCGCTCAGCCCAGTCTCGAATAGATTGCAATAAGTACCATGCTCTGCAAAACCCCATTCTGCTACAGCAGGGTTGCGGGGGTGTACTGGCCCCAGTGACTGATATGATTTTAATTCCTGTATTAGGGTTTTGACTGCCTCTTCATGTTCTGGGTTCCATTTCCATGGTTTTTCTTTTCATAAAAGTGAGTACAGTGGGTGAGCAATGATAGGGAAGCCAGGTACATGTTTCCTCCAGTACCCTGAAGTACCCATGAGTTGCTGTAATTCTTCCCTGGACTGGGGCATCTGCATTTGTTCTGTTTTACTTAGGGTGTCCGGTGGAATTGCTGCACTACCTGCAATCCACCAAATACCTAGATATTTTACTTCTCTACTTGGTCCCTGACGTTTTTCAGGTGGAACTTCAACGTCTGCTTTATACAGCGCCTGCCACGCTGCTGCTGCCGCTCGTCCCAGTTCTTCACGGGAGGTCCCTCCGATTAGAATATCACCTATATATTGGTACAGCTTCACATCTTGAGGGAGCGAGATTGTCTGTATCCAGCAAGTGCAGCATGAGCAATCATGGGTGAATGTTTATGTGGGAGTCTGTTAAAGGTGTACTGTATAACTTCCCGAGTAAAAGCAAATTTCTTTTTATCTTCCTCCTGTAAGGGGACCATGAAGAACATAGCTCTGAGATCTAGCACTGCCATCCATGGGTGCGCGGCTGCTTGTGGTGTGGCTGTTAAAGCTGCAATATTAGGGACTGCAGCCGTCAGCGGGGCTGTGTTGGCATTTAGGCACCGATAGCCAATTGTCAGACGCCATCTCCCATCCGGCTTTCGGACTGGCCAGACCAGTGAATTATATGGGGAGTGGGTTCGGGAAATAATGTGCCATTTTTCCAAATCTGTTATTACTTCAGAAATTGCAGTTTGTGCCACAGCGAAAATCAGGTATTGCGGTACATTAGTAGTTTTTGAATCAGGGTGCGCAGGGGCTGCGTGGAGCACACGCACTGGAGCCTCCCGATTTCTCTCAGGGTTAGGGTTGACATTTGAACCGAAGGACCACGCACTGCCGACCGGCAGGCGCCAGGTTCGACCGTTCAAAACATCGAAACCCAAAATATTTTCATTGTGATCTTTAACTGCAAAGCGAGTAGAAGACATGCGCTTCTCGCCCAGGAGCCATAAATTAACTTTTGTGGTTTGGCAAATAACCCTCGCTCCGTTTACTCCCGTGACTTTAACTCTCTGCCGTCCGGGTTGCACACCCAGCTTCTCAGCATCCTGTTGTGTTAGTATTGAAATTTGTGCTCCTGTACCTATTAGCAATTTTATCAGTTGTTCTTGAGGGCCAACTGGAATTAAAATGTAAGGGCTTCCTTCATTTAGCCATTGGTAGGCTTCCACTCGCCGGATGGACAGGCTCAATTGCCATCCTGGAGCTATTTGGTTTTTGATCTCAAGGTTTGCGATTCATCCCTAAGGGAGAGGAAAGGGTTATCGCTCTTTCTTGGAGCTGGCGATGGCGACGGAGTATTTGGAGTACGCTCTCCTTTCGCCATCATCGCGTTTCTGGAAATGCCTGAATTAGGCTCAGGATAATGTTAGTAGGCTGTCCCTTAATCGCGGCTCTGGGAATGCCTAGTGGCAATGCTTTCCTCCACAGTTCACTTCTCCATTCCCAAGACCCTGCTCGTGGGTCTTTGGGCCCGTTTTCCCTTGGTCTGGTTCCTGTTCCCTCTGGGGGTGTTTGTTTTACTCAGTCCGCATGCTGCAGAATCACAGCCATGAATCAACAGCAGCGCCAGCTCCTGGTTTATAAATATGAATGAATACTGGAGCATTAGTTTGAGTCAGATCACTGCACTCAGCTGGGATCTTAAGAACATGGAAGAAAGGAGGGGTGTACGAGCTTGATTTCATGTATTTGTAAAATAGTTAACCTGTTTCATACCTTACCAGTTTTGCGTACTAATTCCCTCATTTACCTTTCTAGGCAGCGCCATAAAAATAGGAGAGATGATTGCCCTTACTGATCCTAATGCAAACAGTAGAAGTCATCTTTACTCAGGAAGGCTTTAATGACAAGTCCTGCCAGCCAATTCATTAAAATACATGCTTAAAATTAACTTTTACATTTCCATCTTAATTACGAAGAGCTAGTATCTGGTTTCATTTCCAAGATGATTCTACCACCCTTTGTTTAGCAGGAACAGAGATGGATTTATCCTCAAGCAGTTTGCATTGCCAGCGCTCGCATTATTTCTGTATTTATTCTGACACTGATGTTGGTTGGTTTTAGGTACAGAGCCATCGTCAAGCCCTTGGAACTGCAGACTTCGGATGCGCTCCTGAAGACCTGCTGTAAAGCTGGCTGTGTTTGGATCATCTCCATGATCTTTGCTATCCCAGAGGCTGTTTTTTCAGATTTGTATTCTTTCAGCAATCCCGAGAAAAATGTAACTTTTGAGGCATGTGCCCCCTATCCTGTATCTGAGAAGATCCTGCAGGAAGCTCACTCCCTGGTTTGCTTCTTAGTGTTCTATATTGTACCCTTAGCTGTCATTTCGGTCTACTATTTTCTTATCGCCAGAACTTTATATAAAAGCACATCCAACATGCCAGCAGAAGAACATGGTCATGCCCGTAAGCAGGTAAGCTATGATCAAGCACTAAAATGTCCAATTTTCCAAAATCCATCATGCTGATTAAGTCTGAATTCTTGAGTGCCAAACCTTTACCTGATAATAAAAAGCTCCATAAACTCAGCCCATATTAGCAACCCAAATTCAGCGATGCACTTAAGCACATGCTCATGACTCATTAACTTAATTGTGAGTGTGCACACTTTCCTGAAGAGGGATGGGGTTTGTTTTGCTTTATTATAACCCTGTTAAACTCAGGAGTTACAATGTAGAAGTGTAAACACTGAGACCTCATCCATGTGAGCTGACACATTAACTATTGCACTTTTAAATCTTAGTCTAGATGAGATTGCCACGTGGTTTATAACGGAAAGGGAATGTGCTCTGCACTGGAAATACTTTGTTAAAAAAATTATGAATTAGATTGATTTTTCTGTTGGTTTCTTGGTTTTTTTTTTCCATTTTGCTTTTTTAGTCATTAATGCATTTAGACTTTTAGACCCCTTTGAAAATCAGCACCAACTACATAAACATGTGTTACTAATTGCTATTAATACCAGATATGCATTATTTTCTTGTAGATTGAATCCCGCAAGAGAGTTGCAAAAACAGTGTTGGTGCTTGTTGCTTTGTTTGCCTTTTGCTGGCTGCCTAACCACATCCTCTACCTATACCGCTCTTTTACATACCATGCTTCTGTAGATGCTTCCACCTTTCATCTGATAGCTACTATTTTTTCCCGTGCCTTGGCCTTCAGCAATTCCTGCGTCAATCCTTTTGCTCTTTATTGGCTGAGTAAAAGTTTCCGGCAACATTTTAAAAAGCAAGTCTCGTGCTGCAAGGCAAAATTTCGTACAAAGCCTCCGAGTGCTACCCACAGTAATACGCCTACCAGAGCCCTGTCAGTCACGGGCAGCACGCACGGCTCAGAAATCAGTGTTACACTGCTAACAGATTATAGTATCACAAAAGAAGAGGAAAGCGTTTAGTCCGTCTGGGATGAAGAAGGACAGAAACTGAGCCTTTGCAATCAAGTCGCTACTACTGGGATCCTGGAAAGAGGTGCCATGCCTTGCCCTGTCTGTGAAAGAGTTTTCATCAGGAGTTTCTCATGTTTTTAAATATATAATAAAGAAATCAAACTGTGTGGGAGAAGAAGCTGCAACAGCCGAACTTTGCAGCATAAGCTGAAAGGGATTGTTCATGTTCCCAAGCACGAGCACGGATCCCTAGCTGGAATTCCTGGACTGGGCAGGGCAGGAGTCAGCAGAGTTGGTGCGAGAATTGGCTGCGAGGATGGTTTTGTTCTTGGTGACTTGTTCTTTGACTTGTGACTGAGAGCTCCCTCTGTCAAGTGCTTGCATCTACAGCAAGCAAGCAAACCCACGTATCTTCATAATGCGATCAAACCGGCAGATTTTTGATTTATTTCTTTTCTTGTCCTGAATGTTAAAAATCGGTAAACACATCAGAAAGCGTGCTAAAATGAAAGAAAGCCAAGGTTTGTGGTATGGTGTAGTAAAAAAAGAAAAAGCATTATAGGCCAGATCCTTGCTCGGTCAGTGACTGACTTTGAAACTCTGCGTAAGCGCTGACTGCTGTGTAAAGAGACGCCCTTCTCAGTTCCTAGGGAAGTCAAGGGAACCAGCAGGCGATCATCTCTCGTAAAAAGCTATAATCATCTTTAACCACACTTGTAAAATTCTTTGTGATCTCTGGGTAAAACATCTCAACAGTGCAGAGTTCTTTATTGTTATAGTGATTTAACATCAAGAAATCGGGGCAGCTCTGTATTAGAGTTCTAGTTTGGATTTACAGTGCACTTTTGAAGCGCAGTGCTCAAACGTCCCCTCCTGCCTTACTTTGCTCTGTCTCCCAGAGTGGCCTTGAGTGCACAACCCGGATTTCTCTCAGACGAAACTGTGCGTCCAGTCCACGGAAGCAGACTAGAGCGAGTTTGAGGTAAAGCCCCCAAAAGTGTACGGCGTGGGGGGTCAGACTAATGATTTACCTCCACAGATCCACTCCTGCTGTGGTGCACGTGGTCATATCGAAGTGGTCTGCACGTTTTCAAGCATGCTGGGAGAGCTGGTTTTTTTCTATTGTACTCATTTTCTATTCTTCAAGTTATTCAAGTAGGATCCCTTTTCAATATTAGGATAGACTGCCTTTATGAGATAGGCCTTCTAATCTCAAATGCACTGATTTTATGCCTCTGCATGCAGAGGCAAGTCAGTGACAGCCTATCATGAGCAGCCCGTGCATCCCTACAACGCTCAGCAGCGCTGCTGGCGGGGACTGTCTTCCCATCAGGAAATACAGGGGGCAAGTCTTCCTACCCCATGTTACAAAAATGTTGAATGACACTTATTTTTATGAATTTTGTGTACCCTGAACCAAAATTTTGTTCTGTGGGAGCTGGTGATAGAAAACACAATAGATTTCCCATTGCTTAAACTAAGGGACTCCTATCTCAAAAAAGAATTTGTGCATTAAAGTCTAGAAGAGAGGTCACAACATATGAATTAAACAAAATAGAGCCATTAGTCACAGAAGTTTCAATTTTAACTAACCCTTGAAGATATAACACCCCTCCGGCTGCACAGAGCCCCTAACAACACATGGCTGGAAACCCATCCATCCGTGCACCGTTATTTGAGCTCATTGTAAGATGAGAAAATCTATTTGCAGTCTCTGTCTATTGACTGCCCTAATCAGAATAATAAAACCAAACTATAAATCCCAAGGGCATCGGAATACAATCTCTGCCACCATCTTAAACCAGTTTAATGACAGTCCATTTTAATCCCATCAGGCCCGGCCTTATTTTACTACACTCTCTATGTTACAAGCTGCGAGGCTATAAGCACTAATTTTCAAATGGATTCTCCCTTTTCTTGTACCAGTTGTACACCAGCATAGCGCCACTGAAATAAATGGAAATATAACAGCACAGAAATACAATTTATGGCAAAGCAGACTCCAGAGACCTTATTTTACTCTCTTTGTCTTAATATAACACATTCCCTGGTAGCGAGCTATGTACAAACATAACAAACATATTGCACTGATATTTTCTGCTCCTCTTTTTTCTCGATGGAGCCGCGAGGTGAGACTGAGATAAGTAAATAAGCCTACACACTTATGAGCCTGCTTTTATCTTCCTGGATCTTACTATAGGGAATTCTAAACAAAAGAAAAATCAACGAATGTTACAGTTCCTTACATTATTCTTTATTCTGGCTTATGAAAGCCTTTGGAAAACAAATCGGCCACATGGTTCTGGACTTCACAATTTGTCTCTGTCGGAGACCAAATTTCCCACTGCAAAATCCTCGGCTACGCCCCACAGTAGCCCTTAAAACCCTCAGTTTCCTAAGTCACCATTTTCCTTGCTTTGCATGCAGCTACTTTTTGCTTGTGTAACTACTCCTCGAACTGGACGGTCTATCTATTGCTAATATATCCTGTTACAAAATTGATGGTTTTGCTATATGCTGCACATGTTTTGGGTAAAGACTGGCAATATTTCAAGCCATAATTTAACTATTCTGTGTACTTTATGCTTTTATAATTCTGCACTTTCGAATCTTCATGATGTTGTATTGGAGTGATATATTGGTCAACATTTATTTTTATCTAAACAATCTCATATTATTCATTCCATCTATTCCCCCAATATTATTATCCGTAAAATGTCTCTACATTACCATATCTGGATTTAGGGGAAAAGGGTTGTTTCCTTTGCAATCTTTTCTCAGTGTTCCAAAAACCAGTTCTTTCACCCTTAAGGAATACAAGTGTAATTCTATAAGAGCATATGGGAATAATGTCTGTTCACAGAAATATTGAGTGTTATTTAGCAAAGAACTGGCATGAATAATTAGGGGGTTACTATTTATATCCACAATGAAGGAATAGGAAAAAAGGCACAAAATACTGAAAGGCAAGACTCCATCAAAGGTCTTGTACATACGGAGTCTTATTGAGTAAGTAAATACGACTTTTAGGATGTACCTTTTTTATAGTTTGTTTTGTGAATAAGACGTACACACTAACAGCTTTAATACATATAAATGTAACAATTAATGTTTGTGTTAGCAACAGGTTTAGTATCAGTACTCTAATTTGTGCTGTCACTAGGAGATGCTGGCTTAGTTTAAAAAAAAATTCCACAAAAATGAACAAAACCAAGTCAAAGCATGGGTATGGTGTAACAGACTGCATCTCCAGCAAATGGCACAGATTATTAAAGTCAGTTATGAAATTATAGCCGTTTTAAAGCTCACCTTCCTCTTTTCATAGAAAGTATTGTTTTATTTTATATAGTTAAATATGGGCTGCCCGCTGACACGTGTTTCTGCTAAGAATATTACAATTACAGAATAAGCTAAAGTTACACACAGCTACAGCACTTACACATTTCAATCAGTGGTGCTTATCATTAAAAAAAAATACAGGCTCTAATCAGCACTTAGTTATGGGCTTTGCCACAGATGGTCCCCTCAGTGCAAGGTGAACTGTTTTGTGGAATTTCCTTTGTCGGCATAGGAAAGGGTACTGAATTTGTAGCACATCTGGATTGGGTCCTGTCATTTTTTGCACAGTGAAGACTCCTCTTCACTCTCACTAGTCTGTGTAACAGCTACAGGCTCCAGCCCCATGGAGAGCCCAAAGAGGAGTAACCTCTCTACTTCATCACTAGTTCCTGCCTCCTTGATTTAACATAACAAAGCATCTGAAGAAAAGAGTGTTAACTCTTTACCTAATTAAGTATTAGCTAGGGAATTGCTGGTTCCCCTCTAACAGACAGCAAAACACCACTTCACGAAAACCAAGATTTCGTTACTTTTAGTAGGTGGTGTCTCCAGACCAACAATTGGCTCTGATGAACCAAAATTGCCTTTTATCACACAGAAGAGTCAGATACAGACACAAACCCATCATGCTAATGCCTCCTTTTAGTATTTACTTTGAGACATTTTGTCAGGATTTAAAACGCCATTTCTTGACAGCTTAGACTGATCTGAGCTGTGTAACACTGGAGCTCTTCGCATCATCCCCAGACCATGCAGCTTGCAGCAGCAATGCTCGTGCAGCCATGAATTATATCGTTTCAAGGATGTGATTGAGAGGAAAGCTGTCTTGACCCCCAAAAATGAGGAGTTTCTGGCCGAATCAGCTCCCTGAGCTGGCTCACTGTGCTGTCTTTACTAAAGAGGACGAGAACAGATGGTGGCAACACGGTAAGAAGCCGCTCCGTGGTAGGTGCCGTCACACATGCTGTTATCTGCGGAAAGCGTGAGGGAATTTGAGGTAGTTTGTCCTCATAGCTACATTCAAGCGTGCAGAGCGGAATTGCCAGGCACTAACCCTGCCTGCTCTCACTTCCATCGGATTGAGATCAAATGCGGATCTCCTACTCCCCAGGACAGTGCCCCAGCGACTCGCCGTGGGCAGATCTGCGCACTAGGGCAATCTGTACTGTGTGGGCAGAGACTTCACCACATTTGCTCAGGTTATGAAAACTCTGCCAAAATCAAATAAGCAGTTTAAGACTTAAGTTGTATCGTTCTTACAATGTTTAAGGCTATGATTATCTTACTTCCAAACATATATCCAATTCCAATTTTTATAAGTAAGCACAGTTTATGTTAAGCCTCACATGCTCCTCACCAAAATCCAATACCTATTTGAGAGCTAATACAAATGTCTCTTAAGCTGTCAGTTTATAAGTGATAACAAAACAATCTTTGGACAACTATCATAATAGCCCTGCCAAGAGAAAATTCTTGAAGCATGAAAGATGTCATTAACTAGGCTGGATGTTCTTTGTCTAACAGCCAAAGGTTACAAGAAGTCTATATTTATACCCTCTGCAATTTCATCTGACGGTCTGTTGGCCAGCCAGTTAGCTGATGTCGGTCTCTCCCTACAGAGCTTCGCAAGCTCAGGACTGTGTCTTTGATTTTATTATCATTCCAGTCTGTATGACAGTAAAGATATATTTGTTCCTGGAACACTCATTTCCAGAAAACTTCTGTACTGAATACCATTTTCATTTCTGAGTGGAAAGATTGCTTTGCCGCTGGCAACCAGCCGCTACCAGCTTCAACGGGGCTGTTCAGCTAAATTTTCAGCTAAAACATGTGCACTGTTTTAATATGTGGGGTTTATAGCTCTAGGCTAAATTTTGCAAAACAAAACCTAACCAGTGTGCTGCTTCATCCTCTAAGTAAAAATAAATACTTTTAAATACATAGTTTAGTAATCGAATTTGGTTTTGATGTAACGCTATCTGGATTACAGTGTGAAAACCACTAGATGGCACTGAATGAAGGTCTTTTAAAAGGACTGATTCGAGTAAGAAAATTTTATTTAAAATATTTAAGTATTTGCAGGTAGAGTACTACACTGATGAATAACTAATTGCAGGCTTCATTAATGCAAACCAGTTCAAAATTTTGAAGGCAAGCCTCATCCCTTGCACCGTACCAACGTACCAACCCTTTTGGACGCCCTCAGCCCCTCACATCCCTGTTCTGCAGAAAGCAGACACTGGTGCCACCCAGCTAGACCCGAGCAGCGGCTCCTTCTCCCCAGGAGGCCGAACTGGTCAAACCATTTGCACCAGCAACCTGTGCCAAGCCTGGAGCAAGAACTAATGTGATTTTTTGATATTTAGCATGCCATTTGTGTCATCTGCCTCTTTTTGTCTTTGCCTCTAGTAGGGTATGACAGACTTTCAGTCTCAGTGACGAGATGTCGGCCAGCTAGCTGCACAGCACCTCAACTGACAGCATCGACTTGACTGTTCAGTATTTTCCAAGGCACAACAGGGGAAAGTATTGCAGGCGGAAGCACTTTCAGTGCTTCATGTCCCTTAGCGGGCTTTTATTTTATCATGTAAGTAAAACTTCAACAGCCTCCATACAAGGCCCATCTGGGCACGGCTCTGGACCCACAGCAGGCCCAGAAGGATCTTCAGGCCCAGGGCCTCAGGGCCAGCCACCCTCATGCCTGCAGAAACAGAGCTGCAGGCTAGGGGAAAGGAGCGAGGCCGGCCTGGAGCAGCGAGGAGGCCAATTGCCCCTGTCCCGGCCCCGCCTGAGCCCCGCCGGCCGGCAGCGCCCGGGGAAGCTGCGCCATCGCTGCAGGCCTCGGCCCGCCCAGAGGCGGGAAAATAAGCCCCGCCCCCCGCGCGGCCCCGAGCGTCCCGCCCTCCTCCCCATTGGCTCCGCCGCCCTCCACGTGATCAGCCAGCCCACAGCTCAGTGGCTGCGGCGCGGAGGGGGGCGGGAGGAAGGGAAAAAAACCCGCGGGGGGGGGGGCGGGGGCCGCTTCCGCTCCTGCGCGCTCCCCGGCCCCGCCGCCGAGAGGGGAGGGGAGAGGCGAGTGGGCGCCTCAGGCGGCGGCGGCGGCCCCGGTGCCCAGGCCCGGTGCGGCTGCTTTCGCCCCGCCCCACCCCGTTCCCCGCCGCCGAGGCCCGCCGAAGGGGCCAGGATGAGCGGTGAGGACGGGAACGAGGAGTTCTACCGGCAGCTGCAGCTCCAGCAGCAGTACGAGGCCGAACCCGGCGGCGAGGGCGAGGCCGACCCCTTCACGTACGTGGACCCGGCCGATGGGGCCGCCTACGAGTGGGACCGGGAGAAGAAGGCCTGGTTCCCCAAGGTGGGTGCGGGGGGGGAGCCTCAGCCCTGCCGGGCGGCGGGCGGCCGGGCCCGCCCGGTGCCCCCCTCCCGCCTTCCCGGTGTGAGGAGCGGCCTGCTCGCCTGGCTGCGGCCCTCGGCGGGGGGGAGCCTCGCGGGGCGCCGCTCCCGCCGCCCGCAGCTCCGTCCCCGTGGCCTGCCGAAGTTTCCCCGAGGGCGGGTGAGAAAGGAGAACAGTTGATATTGGGTCTCGTCAGCGCGGAGCTGTCTCGCTTGTCTGCATTCAGGCAAATAGACGACTGCTGCAAAGTCTCTGTAGCACTGAAACGCTCTTCTTTTTACAGGCAAAACCGCGGCAGCTGGCGTCGTCTCCATCTGTAACCTAACCGGCTGCTTTCTGCTCTTTTGTTGTGAAGAGCTGTATGTTGGCTTTTCTCCTTGGCTGTGAATCTGTAGAATTGCTCAGGCCTGGCATGAAGTCACAGTTATATTTGTGGATCTTAACGAATCGGTGCTGCCTTCGATGTGTTTAGGTTTTTTTTATCACACAAGCTGTGATGATCTTTGTCTTCCTGTTGGCAGCGAAAACCAAGTCTGTTAAGAGGTCTAGGCGAAAATGGACTAGTATATCCCTTTTTTATTATTACCTGAAAACGATGCATGTGCAAAGACATCTTGTTCCCTCTCCTTTGATCTTGGAAATGCACTTGAAAACTAAGTGTATTTGGCTGGGAGGCATTCCACAGAATGGAAACATGCTACAGTTTTTCATCTTGGTTTTTTTTAATTAAATATTTCAAGTATAAAAAATGAACTTGCTCTAACAACATGGTTCTTCAAGGTGAGAGGGAACACAGGTTTAATGTGTTGAGCCAATCTACTGATCTGCAAGTGAAAGAGTAATTTTGTTACTGTGTAACAATGAATGAGGGCAATTACTTAATTTACAAATATTAAGACATTTTATAGCATACACTTGATAAATGTAATGTGCCAGTTCTTATTTGTGACTCTGAATTCATTCCAGTTCAGAGAATCTGAGTGAAAGTGAAGCCTGTAGTGCTTATATGTGTGTAAACCTAGTAAGGTGTCCATGCAGCAGATGGCTTACGGAGGGCTAAAAACGTGAAAGATCCAGACTCGGAAAGTGGAGCAGTGGAGAACTGAGTATCCTTGGCTCCCTGGGGAGTGCTATATCCAGTAACCACAGTAATGTTTAAAAGGGTTCTTTTTTATTATTATTTTTTTGTTTATCTCTTCTTCTCAGGAGCATTGGTCTTTCCCAAATGCCTTTCTTATCTCAAATTGCCAGAGGAGATAACATAAAGGGTTGGACAGATCATATAGGAACAGCAAAGTTTGTTAGTAAATATGATGTATAGTAGAAGTTGGTAAAGAACCATTGTGAAGCACTATGTGTTATAGTTAGGTCACCGAGCTAGATACCATAGTATCTCAGGTTACTTCATTTTGCTGATGATTATTCCGCAGTGTGTTTTATCAAAATAGGTTTCAGAAACCGCAGGAGCCAGAAGTTGTAGTTCTTTCTCTACTCCATGAGCAGTAATAAAACTCCCTATATCTCTTCTCTGACAAATGATTAAAATATTCTGACTGGTCTAAGTAATCATCATCTACAGACTAGTATTGCACTGCTACTCTATCTTGGGAATAGAATATCTGCTGAACTTCTATTAAAGCCTATTTCAAAGCAGTGCAAAAAGTTAATGATACTGTCAACATTTCTCAGAAAAAAATTTGACAGTCAAGTATTTAATAACAGTGATTGCAACTTTGAGTATTATTTAATGATTTTTCTTTCAATGGCACTATATTGATGGATACCAACTTTTTGTAGCCCTTCACGGACATAGCACAAAATCGCATGTTGATTTACTCCTTCCTTCATTACTTGCTATGAAAAAACAGGCGTTGGATGTCTTCTGTAAGTGTAGGGTATCTGTTCTTCATTTGGTTAATCTATTCCTTTCCATTCCAGTGTGACCAGTAGTTAATTAGATGCTAGCGTGTCCTGTAGTATTGTATTTCTTTTCCTATAAGCTCAGTTGCCCCAAACTGTACAACTGTGCAGGTATGGAGGTAGAACTGATCTCTTTCTGTGATGTGCTCCACCAGAACCAGATTGAAGCCCCAAGTAAGAAATTCTGTGAGTGCTTGTTTTCCTTGCAGGCATGGTATGCCATAAATTCCAATAAAAGCCTTTATACTGGTAGAAATTCCTTTATGCTTGCAAAAATGCATTTTAAAATTAAGTAGTTTTAATGGTATATACGGTAGGATGATAGCATATTATGGAAAAAAAAAAAATCTTTGTTATCAACTGGCAAAATTTGTCAGTCCATGGTAGGTAATTTGCTAAGAATAAATTTAGCTTTACATGAGAATGTGGTTCCCCCTGAAGTTGAAAAATAATACTGCTGCAGGAAGGTGGCTAGTTGTTGCAGGTTTAATCACTAATTTATCAGTAGATTCTCTAATGAAAACGAATTATATTGTTCACCAGAAAGTTTAAAAGCTTAATTTTCTGGATTTCATCAACTGTGAAACTCAGGATTTGCTAAGACTGCTAGTGTCAAATACAATGAACCTTATTAGAACATTGAGTATTCTTCACTAAAGGTGGTTGTACTCTTCCTTTCTCTTGACATTGTGTTATGTCATGTCTGCAAGAGCAGCCACTTACATTCCTGATTGAGGTGTGTTGTGAATCTTGTTTAGCGTAGGAGCTATTCATGCTAAACTTAAGTTATACGGGGCTCCACAGCATCTTGCGTTAAGCATCTTACGTTATTCCTGACGAGCCTGTTACTGTCAATTCTGCATTTTTGATTTGTCATAATAAAAGCTTAGAGTTGAAACGTAGCTTCGAATTGCTACAGAATAGGTGAGATTGCATTGTTATCACTGACACTCACTACTGTTTGTTGTGCGCTCTCTTACAATAGCTTAGTGACATTACGTTTTGTTCCCTTTTGAATACAGATGAAGCAAGTGCAGCACAGGTCAGAGTCAGGTAAATTTTTCAAATGTTAAGGTTCAGCTTTGGAAATAAATCATTTCAGAGTGTGTAACTTCAGAAAGTACTTCATAGTGCAATAATGCTAGCAGTCAGCTATGATGTATTATCTCTTTGCATATTATTGCTAGAGGCTAGTATTAAAATTTACCTGGCTGGAAATACTGGGTGTAATTTGTAGGGCTTTTTTGTTTTGTTCTCTAAAAGATAGACATTAGCCAATCTTACATTTTAGCCAAATATAGTCTCTCTCTAGAAAAGAGTGAGCTAATTATTTATCTATTAGTAGGATATGAAGTAGAGTTTATGTCCTTAAACAGTGTTTTAAGATACATTTCTGCTTAAGTGCAATATTTATTGTCTATCAACACAAATATATATAATATCTGAAAATGTTTCTGTGAAAAGGCGGATGCCTACAAATATCAAATCTGTGGATAAGCTGGCGCTTACCTTCAGTGTTACTTTCTCTCTTCAACGTGGTCAGGAGCGCTTGGTTTCTGTCCTTCAGGCAAATCCAATTTATGTTGAAAGCAGAAGGCTTTGCTTGAAAAAAGGCAGAACGCGTGAAATATTTGTTTAAAAACTTCATGTGCTGTATGGATTTAGTATGTTAGTCTAGTTCATGTAATGTCTGAACTGATTGTTTTTGTTGAGTGTACGGCTTTACAAAGGTGGTTTAAAAACAGTTTTAAAATAATGTTCTGTGTTGCCGGATTAGAAAATGGCCATCATCAATGCACTAAGATTAAAACACTTAAAAACCTGAATTCATAGTTCTTTGAAATTTTGGATTAATTTGCGTAATTTTTTTTCAGATAACAGAAGATTTCTTGGCAACATATCATGCCAACTATGGCTTCCATGCAGATGATACAGACAGTTCATCTGCTTCTGGCACAGCAACTGAAAGTAAGCAACCAGTAAGTTCTAAGACATCAGGAGCACAACCATCAGCAAATGAGAAAGGACCGCAACAAACAGATCCAAAACAAAAAGCAGAAAAACGGAAGCTTGAGCCAGGTAGGCGACAAAGGGTTTCCCTCCGTGTAGGCTGCAACCTGTATAGTCCTGAGTGGAAACTGGCAATTGTTCAGTGTTAGCATGTACAGCAAAGATATGGGTGGTTCTGAAAATTTCCAGAATGATTTTAAAATTGTGTGGTACTTCATAGGTATCCTCCTAAGCCCATATACAAAGTGGGGAAAAAAGCAAATTAAGGCGTGTTCAGAGCTTTTCCTGTGGGCAAGCAAAAATTCTTTGAAATCTGATGGAATGTGAACATTAGTGTATGCTCCCATGTTTAATATATTGGCATAACTGAATTAAAACTCTGTTTTTAGGATGGTTTCATGTTGAAGAAGACAGAAACACAAATGTTTATGTGACTGGTAAGTAATAGTGTTTATCTGCTTTGAGCTAAAGATGGTCAAGAGGCTCATATATGTCTCGCTGACTTCTAATATTACCCATTCAGTCTGCCTCTTGCAAGCTACTTAACGTAATGTTCCTGACTGCATAATGTCTTTGTGACCTTTAAATTGCAGATGTGGGAAAGTAATATGAGACATATTCTATGCTTTTATCTTTTAAATGTGATTTTCTGAGAGCTATGTCAGCCAAATCACTAATTATTTTTTCTAAGTATGCTACAGCCAAGAAAAACAATATTTTTGAACTCCTAAGGAACAGGATAATGAGAACAGGTTATAATAAGATTGCATTGACTATGCATGTCACTTAATGTTTCAATCTTTAATTTTTATTTGATTTTATAAATACATAATTAAATTATTAGATAAGGAGGAAACAGTAAGTACAAAAAAAAAGCTGGAAATAGAATGAGCAAGTAACGGGGAAGTTCAAATGAAACTATCTGTGCATTCATTATGGTATTTCTCTACCTGTTTTGGATGTCGGGGTGCTATCTTTAGGTGCATACACAAAGGTACCTTTGGTGGTTCTGAGCAGTCACAGAAATGCACACTTGAATTCTCAAAAATCTTCATCCAGGCCAAACTAGCATGAAACATTCACGTAATTTTCTCCTCCATTTTGTTTTTTTTTTTTTCTTGTCCTCAAGTCAAAGTTCAGACCTTGAAAACTCCATGCATTATCAGTTGCTTTTTTTTGTTGAATTTGTGGGTGGAGAAAATAGTCATCTGTTTATAGTTTGGGGGTATTTTTTGTCTCCAGTCCCTAGAGGTGCAGTGGAACATCAAACTTGGGCAGGATAGTTACGTTCGCATAGGCCATAGCACTAAAGCTCTAGGTCTGCGCATTAGGGAGCACAAAGACATTGCTGTATGCTACATGTATTAAAAAGTAAAAGGATTTTCAAAATATTGGTATGAAGTAATGTTTAAAAGGTAATAGCAAAAATACTGGTCCCAAGGGCAGTGGTTTCTTACTGTGTATGTAAAATTTCATCCTTAAGTTTGGTATCTTTCTTTTAAAGAACCACGGTGGGGTTTTTGTTCTAATGAGGTTTTAAAAAAGATTGAACATACTCAAGCCTTCTGTTTTAATTTATTTTGCAGGTTTACCTCCAGACATTACAAAAGATGAATTTGTACAAGTCATGTCAAAATGCGGTATCATTATGCGAGATCCTCAGACAGAAGAACACAAAATCAAACTTTACAAAGATAAGGAAGGAAATCTTAAAGGCGATGGCCTCTGTTGTTATCTTAAGGTCAGTGGTGCACTGAAATGCACTTTTCCTTCCCGTTGAAGATACTTGTGGCCATTGTTTCAGAATTGCATTCAGAAGATTCTTGAAATAACTAAAGTATAACTCAGAATTTAGGTGTCTGTTTTAAAGATTCATTCCAGAACCACCCACTTATCTGCTGTGCACCTCGTTTCCTCTTATCCACCCGCACCTTCCCCCTGATAATGTCCACGATACCTGCTGAGCATGTCTCTACATGTTCCTGTCTTGGGTGCCAGCGATTACGGGGTGAAACGGGGGACTCTTCACCTTTCACTTTGAAAATATGCCGCTGTGTGGCCGAGAATAAAGAAATAACGAGACAGGAAGGAACATACTTTAGTCCTGTATTTACAGCTTTTAGTTGAGAACTGGTTAGATTCAGAACTGTTCTTGCATTCTATATTAGCCTATAAAAGTTTAGGTTGCAGTACTATTTCCTTCGTGCGTTTCACTTGTGAATCATTTGGAAAGTTAGTGCAATCTGCTTTAATTCTGCAAGAAGCACCAGGCAGTACTAAATCAACTGCCTTGTAGTCTATACTAGTTTTGCAATTTTAGTAGTTAGGGCTGTTTAGTGTGCAAGTATAAAGACAGTCTGCACTCTTAAAGGACTTTTAGGAAAATGTTAGGAATTACTTAAGCGCCTTAATGTCTGCTGTTCTTGGAAAAGTCATACAAGCTTTATAGAAAATCAGCCCCTTGAAATTTTTTTGTTCTTGCTTTTGAGTACATCAGCTTGCATGACCATTGCAGATTAGTTTTTATGACATATTTGAATGAAATGTATGCAGTTGTTTTTGGGAGCATTAATCTGCTACAACCGTGGTGAAGAAATACTGTGTTTGATAAAGAAAGCATTGCCAACTGTGTGTCAAGAGACTTGGAAGAGATATGGCATTGTGATTTTCAGTGACAGGGAATTGATTCTTAGCACAATATTCTTATTAATTAATTATTCTTATTCTTAATTAAATGTTACTGGAATAATTTGACTGTGCCATGTGCTCTAAAGCTTGTGTTCTCTTTTATCTTCAAATAGAGAGAATCAGTTCAGCTTGCATTGAGGCTTCTGGATGAGGCAGAAATTAGAGGCTATAAATTGCATGTTGAAGTTGCAAAGTTTCAACTGAAGGGGGAGTACGATGCAAGCAAAAAGAAGAAGAAATGTAAAGACTACAAGAAGAAGTTGTCTCAACAGCAGAAGTTTGTATTTTTTATTTCAGTAAAACATTGCTTGAATTCTAAGTGCTATTAGTAAAGTGCTGCTTTCTTTCAAATGCCACGCTAAGAGTTATGCAAAAATTGAAGTCTTATCTGACAGTGAAATAGCTTAAATAATACACTCTTGGAGGGGAGGAACTCCTAAATTAAATGTTGACATAATGAACTTTTTTGTGATTGACACATTAAAATAATACATAGGGAAGCAAGGTCCTTTCAGTTACAGAAGAAAATATTAAAACTCTGGGGAGATAAAAGACCTTTTTTTCCCCCTCAGTGTGTGAGAGCATGCAAGTCCTGTCACCATATTTTAGGTACTTTTTTAAGGTAATAAGACTCTGGCTGTCCACAGATTGTTTGTACCATACTTTACTTGTTGCAGAGGCAAGAGATGCTAGCTTCCATAGGAGCAAATACTGAAATATCTCTGTGGATTCCCCCAGACCCCTCTCTCATACTTGTATGGCTGTTTTTTAATTGTACCTAGATTCTTTGCTTTTGTCACTTACAAGTTGTTTTTCTGCTTTTCGGAACCAAGATGATGTGGATTAAAGAAGAAAAAAATTTTACGTATATAGGACTGTTAATATTTTAATGAAAGCAGCATTCCACTACACATTTTAAATAGTAATATGAAAGTATTTTGCCATAGTTAAAGGGAACAAAGTCTACTTAACATCTTATCAATTAAAAATTAAACCACGACAGGCAGCTTGAAATGTATCTGCCTCAGAGATACATTGCCAGTTCTTGCTGTAAGAAGTCTCCGGTGTGGAGAGAGAGAAGTGTGAAAATAACGAACTTGCGTTTGACAGCAATTTGTGTGAATAAACTGACTTCAGTCGGTGTTCCTTTTGAGTTGAAGAGCATAATTTACTTGCTACTACCTTCACGGGAAATCCAAGTTTTCTTCAGCTGAAGTAGCAGATACAAGAAGAAACTTAAGATTCCCCCCCCCAAGATTTTGAGATTTAGAAGTGTAAGTGAATGTGTCCTTTTTTGTAATAGGATATGAAGTAGGCATTTCTACCAGAAGTAACGTTTTTCCTGAGAAGACAAAGTCGTAGAACAGACGCCCTGAGTTACATTGCTAGTTTGTGGCAGTGGCTCTGCACACTGTGGAACAAAATACATCTTGCAGCAATGCCTGTGTAAGATTCAAGGTGTTCTTGCATGTTTGTTTAAATAAAAGCAGTTAAGTTTTACCAAAGGGAATAGTAGATCTCCTTTTTCACAAAATAAGCCAGGAACAAATGATAAAGTATTGACATTTTTATTGTACTTGGCAGCAGCTGGTTCCTGTACCTGAGCTGATACTAAGAAGGAATTAAAAGTTGAAGATTATTTTTTCAATCTTTAAGAAAATTCTTTGATTGTTGAGATAATTTATAGTTCCTCTATGAGCATTTAAGTACCTTAAAACCTGAACTGCTTTGTAGGAGAAGTGGTAAAACTGGATGGTTATTGTGTTGTTTAGAAGAGTAACTTAACTCTTTGTGTCAAAATACATGTTTTAGTTGATGTATTGCAAGAAATGCCGAATTAATAATTTTTTTTCAACAAATACTTGTAGAAACTGAAGAGAGCCGCAACAATATCTTCTTACTGTTGCTTCATTTCATTAGACAGCTGGATTGGAGGCCTGAGAAGAAAGACGGCGCAACTCGAATGCGACATGAGCGCATCATTATTATCAGGAATATGTTTCACCCAAAGGACTTTGAGGTAGGAAGATGCAGTTTGCTACTGTGGATTGTGCTGTTATAGTTAACATTGTCTGAACTTTCTGCCATAAAATTTTAGCAGAGTTCTAGGCAGATGAGAACAAAATTAAACTTACTGTTTGGGCAGGTTTTTTTTTTCCCCTGTGCCAAGCATCTGTTTAAAATTCATTTGTCTATTTCCAAAAAGCAAGGCAAAGATAGATATCTTTCAAATCGGCCTTTTTCACTGTGTGTATCCTGACAACATTCCTTTTGGGGATGGAAAGAGGAGTAGACAGTAACTGTGTTGGAACAGAGAAGCCAGCACAAAAGCCTTATTAATAAGTAGCATTTATTAAATTCAAATAAGGGCTGTCTGCCAACTCCCAAGTGGCTTCGAAAATGCAGCATAACAACACTTAATTTATGAACTTTTAATAGATGCATTCCACTGGTGAATGAGCAAAAATAAAGCTAAGAAGCAAGTGCCTCTGTTTCATCTAACCTGTGCGATTGCATTGCAGGAGGATCCGTTAGTGCTAAATGAGATCAGAGAAGATCTGCGGACAGAGTGTGAAAAGTTTGGTCAAGTAAAGAAGGTTCTCATATTTGATGTAGGTATTTTTTTATAGGTTGTGTTAGCAGAATTGATGCAATGTGTAAATGTGCAAAGCATTTAGGATTCTTTAAATATGAGTGGAGCATTTATTTGGTTTTGTGTGTTTACTTCATGGAAATGTGACCCAATCTTCCACTATTTTAAAATCAGCTGGTTTGGAAATTAATTTATAAACACCTATCTACTTCAGCCTATGTGAAGGCAAACTCTAACTTTTTCCAATAACTTGGATACATGTCACAAGTTTGAAAGTTTATAAATGCATTTATTTGTAGCTAAACTAGCCGAAACGTTTGTTTTCCTGTGTTCAAAAAGTCTGTTCTGTGTACCAATAGAACAAAATGTGTAAACTTGCAAATTGAGTTTTTCAAACACGATTGTGTATGATCAGGATGGAGCTATATCCTGATGGATTTTTGTAAGACAATCTAAAAGATCGTGGAATAAATACGCTATTTAGAAAACTATTAAAGGAAAGTTGTCTCTCCTTACAGCGACACCCTGATGGCGTGGCTTCTGTGTCATTTAAAGAAGCAACAGAAGCTGATCTGTGCAAGCTAACTCTAAATGGAAGGTGGTTTGGTGGCCGTCAGCTCATTGCTGAAACGTGGGATGGTGTAACGGATTATCAGGTAGCCTTTCATGGTCCTACTTCATCAAATATTTCTTCCAAACTGGAAATCTGTTTTAATTTGAGATGCCCCGTACCCTTCCCCTGCCCACCCCTGCCCCATCTTGCTTCTTGGCAAAAACTGCTAGGATGTCTCAAAAAAAAAAAAAAAAATCATCCTTAATTATTCAGTTTAGCAAAAATTTAAAGGACCTGTTTGGTGTTAAAAATTGTGTGTTGGAGATGTCAGCTTAGAGGATTAGCCACTGGATGTACAGATCAGTAGTTCACAGTCAACCAGGGCTATTGAAGTCGTGAGATATTATTGCAAAATAGATGTTTGTATAACTTTATCTGTGTAAATACTCATTTTTAAAAGTACGACTTTGTAATGATGTGTATAAACCTATCTTTAATAGGTGGAGGAGACTGCAAGAGAAAGGGAAGAAAGGCTCAAGGTGTGGGGATCGTTTTTAGAGGATCCTGATGCAAAGGAGCAACAACCTACATCAGATTCCGATTCTGCAACAAGTAGTGTTAAACTGCCTGAAGGCAGACAACCTTCAAAAGTTAATGACACATCTAAGGATGTAAATGATGAAGCCCATAAGAGGGAGAATAATGGCGAGGGCATTAATGAAGATGGTGCTCCATCTACAGACAGCAGCCTTGCAGGCAGCGATGTTGAAGCAGATACATAACATCTTTAATGCTTTATGAAAGCATGGGTTTTAGGGTGATGTTTGAGTTTATCCCTTTCTTCAGGGTGGCTGCAGACAATGTTCATATGAATATATCCATATTAGAATGTCATCAACTGTGTGCTTTGAAGTTTTCATTAAAAGCAGTATTTAATGAGATTCTAAAAGTTTGTATTAATTGGCTGTTCAGGTAAAGTAACTCAAGTTGCCAAGAATGCAGTAAAACTCATCAGGCTTCTTTTGTTCTAACTATGCTTGTCAGTG
Organism: Theristicus caerulescens; assembly: GCA_020745775.1. Classification (NCBI taxonomy): domain Eukaryota; kingdom Metazoa; phylum Chordata; class Aves; order Pelecaniformes; family Threskiornithidae; genus Theristicus; species Theristicus caerulescens. The sequence continues at coordinate 21,605,989 of CM036567.1, read as the reverse complement.
TTTCATTATGTAAGCGTGAAATACGTTCCAACCCTTAAGTTCATGTAACCGTATGTAACTTAAGTAATGCAAAGCTACTACAAGATTTGTGGATTTTGCTGTTAATTTTCCTGTACCCCTTGGAACTCGGTATCTCATCCTTAAAAATGATTCTTGCCGTGAGTACTTTGGATCATTTTATGGAACAGATGTTGTGATACGTATAGGGTGAATGCATTGGGTATGTTGCTATGCATTAAGTAGCAAACAATAAGAGTAGTACCAAGTCACAGACTTAAAAGGAAGTGGAAAACAAGGTTGCCATAGCCAACATCAGGCAAACTGAGTGAAGATAGATGATTCAATCACAGCATTCAGTAAAGTATTCTTTTCTTCCCCTGTTTAGCTCTTCTGTTGATGCTTAGATCTTCTGTTGAGGCTGGAGTTACGTCAAGGAGACTAGAAATGCATGAGCACACATTCTAGGCCGTAATGAAATAAAACTGGTTTAAACTCTCATGGTCTGTATGCAGTAGGTATGCAAAATAGGCTTTTGATCGATGTGTTGGCTTTGGTTAGTTTTTGCTTTAATATTAGAGTAAAGGTTTTCGTTTAACTCTGTTAGATGATGAGTGTGAGTTCTCTTCAACACATTAGTTTAGCCTTACGTGCTCTTCAAAGTGGGGAAGATCTCCCATATTTCATAAAATTTAAAGGCTTTTGGCAACTTGAACTACAGTTTGTTGTGCAAAAGTTAGAATACTTGAAAATATGCTTTCGAATAATATTCTTTTATATGGAAAAAGCAAATGCTAGCCCTCTTAGAAATATTTCCAAAAACAAGATTTAGAAGACATTCTAACTTCAGATATCTTAAGTGGCAGGCTTTCAAAGATAACTTTAGGGGAGCCGTTTTGGGCATAGTCATTCTTAATTTAGAATCTCGTTATTTTGATACCTAAGGATAGAAGAGGACGGATTTAGGCACTAAACAATTAAAATATTGGTGCTAAATTCATAGCACGCTGTTCATATGAATGGTTACCAGTGCACATTTGTAAGGAGGATCTTTTGAGTTTTTTTAATTCATATTGGATTATAAGAAACCATAGATGCTAATTCTTATATTTCCATCCTGAAGTAATCGGAATACTTTGAAAATTGATATTTTCTAACTTTGTGCTTCGAGATTACCACTTATATTTTTTCCGGAAGTCTATATGGTACTCTTAAGTTTGGTTTGTTTTGGTTTTTAATATGTAATTGATACATATGGGTAGCTATGCCAGCCAGAGCATCTAAATTAACACTTGCCACTGTGGTTATAAATGATATCTTTTTGTGACAAAATATCTGGTCTTACAACAGAGGTGATATTTGAATTCAGGGTTTAAAAGTCTGGAGGCTCGTTACAAGCTGGCATGACAAATTTCCGATTCTGGGTTGCGTTATGAAGAAGAGCGGTAACTCTCGCCAGCTAAGAAAGGCCCTTTTCTCATCTTTACAAGTGGGCAAATTGTATGTTTCAGCAAAACAGGTGTTTGAACAGTTCAGGGAATCTGAAATCCTGCCTGGTGGTAGCTGCACGTAGTGGCATATTCAGATTACATCTCTGGGTTGTGTTGGTTCTGCCTTTGTTATTTTTATTGCTAATAAGCACCACAGACCTTTGAGGGCTGAAGGTTTTGGCACATGAAGAGTGTAATTTGGTGTGGTGGGTATTGCTTTCAGTGCTCCTTTTTTCCTTCCAGCTTCTAGACTCCAGGCTTTAGATCTGTTAGACTATTGTGTTTTGTTAGCTTTTTTTAAGGGAGCCTAGTCATAAAACACTACACAGTTAAATCACCTGTTTTACAGTGGAATTGCAACTGATATAGGGAAACTATTGACAAATATATAAATATTGTACAGTTCTATGAAGCCTTATCATGATATCAGATATAAAAAATAAGGTTAGTGTTAGTGTTTGATAAAAGACTTCGAAAAATAAAGAATCATTATATGTGCAGTAACCTTCCTCTCTCCAATTGATGTACAAATTTGATTGGCTTGCTTCAAAAGTCAAACGCGATGTTAGTCTTTCCACCTTTTCCTCTAGACTTCACACTGAAGTAAGCACCGACAAAGACTGAGACCAAATGCTTTCCTGGCTTTCCTATTAACTAGGATTCTTAAGAAAATAAAAGCTGTTTTTCCATGAAAATATGTTGTTCTGAAGTGCGACATTACACTCAAACTGCTATTTTCCTTTTGTCTACCTCTGTTATTCCCCAGTAAAATGTAAAAATATATTTTTATAAAGTACTCCTTGAGTTACTGAGGCATTTAATAGTCTATGGAGAGGTTAATGCAGCTGTGACTTTCTTTTCAGCAGATTTTCATTGAGACCGAATTCTTTTGATGTTTTCCTTTTTCAAATGATGCAAATTTTTATAAATTAATCTGAACATAAATCAAGATTTTTCACAAAAGTTAAAATTACTATTTTGAAGTATCATTATGAAAATCTTGTAGTATAGAGCAGGAATGTTTAATACCAAATTTTAACAAATCTGAAGCTGAACAAGCTGACTTGGTTTTCAAACTTACATTTTTTTTTCTGACTGAGCATCATCATAAATAAATTGGTAAGAAGTTAAACCCCAATGCAATTTTCATTATATTTGTTCTTTAATTAAAAGTGCTTTCTAATGACTTCTCTTGCTCATTAGAAGTGACAAAATCAAACTTTTTGCTCAGTTTCTGATTTGTCTTAGGTTCCACTCCAGTGTCGCAGTAGACTGCATGTTCCTTCGTCCCTGGGCTTTTGGTGAGAGGTTCATTTTCAGAAAAGCCGTCTCCTTCCCTCTGTATATTACGAAACCAATAACTAGCAGCAGGTTGAAACAACTTGTGGATAATCATTGTTGCTTAGTTTTGAACTAGAGAAATAGCTGTTTCTACTAATTCACACAGTGACAAAATGGATGTGAAACCACTTAAATATAACAGCAGGGAAAGAGTATTAACGAACTGGTACTTCAGCATAATTTGGCATAGATAATCACTTTCTTAACCATGCAATACAAAATCACTTGCTTAGCTTCAAGATATATTGATAGTTTGCTTTGCAATCAAACGCATTTAGTGGTTTGCTGGCAAGGTAATTGTATGGAGTTGCAAGTATTCATCCGAGATTACGTGGTTTGAGGAGCATGGCCAAGGTAGACATCTGGAAACAAAACGCCCCAAAAGAAAAGGCACATAAGTTGTAGCAGGTTCTCGAATGTTCACATACAGCTGTAAAGAGAGAATTAGTTTCATTTTGCATCAAAATGTTTATCTGTTTCTCCTGCTGACTTTTTTTAATTACTTTTTTAATTGAATTTCAGTCCCTCGTACAACTTACATTTTGTATAAGGATTGCAATTCACTTAAAATCATTAGTATGTTAAATGCAGTGCATTTTAGCTAAAACATGTCCTAGACATTATTCAGTTAAGGTTAATCTCTTTACAATTACAAATACTTAGCTTAAGTCACTTAAGAAAACTTGAAGGTATTGGATGCTTCATAGAAACCCAAACTTGCCTTTAAATTTTGCAGTAAAATCGATATCCATACCCTGAATTCTTGAACTGTATAACCTGATCAAATGCTTAAAAAAAACCCAACCAAACAAAAAACAACCCGAAAACCCCCATATCTATAGATTTTAATTGGATTTTAAATTCTTATTTTTGTTTCTGAATTTGAGGAAACATACTGCAGTATGATAAATGAATTATGTAAGTTGTGCACTTGTGTTGATTTGACTTGTGTGTACTTTAGTGCTCATACGAGGCTTGAAGTCTGTCAGGATACTCGGAAAGTTCTGTAAAATATTTATAGAATGATGAAATCTTTTGCAGCAAATTGTTTTCTGCTCATTCTGTAATATGAAAGTATATTGTTAGATTAAACTTTTCAGTAAGTTGTCTTGGAATTTTTCTGACAGGTTATTTTCTTTCAATAAGTTAAATTGATCGTTTTCATTGGTCCTTCAGAAAACCAACGTTTTAAAAAAAATCATTTGAATAATATCTAGCCCTGTGACAGCACCTGAGAATCCCTTGATTTGTCTTCAATTTTGTTTCTTAAAGGGGTTGTGTTTTATACTACCTTTTTAATAAACAAACTCGTGAACAAAACACGTCTTTTCTGATGAGTTTTGAGATAACATAATTGTCTTCCTTTTTCCTCAGTAAAAGACACCGCAGAGTTGGTGCCCAGGGACTTCCATTCGTAAAGCGTACGTGTTAACACGCCCGAGCTTCCCAGCTGGAGCGCGGTAGCCATGTCGCTAGAACTGTGAGTGCTTACGGTGGGCCGTGGTATTCGGTCCCTCTTCGTGGGTTCTGTCTCGGACGTCATTCTGGCTTGGGGCGTTAACGGACCCTGCACGAAGATACAAGGAGGAGTGAGTGCAGACTCCGTAGTTATAACTGAGATTATGTGTGCAGGGTTGGTTTGTTAAGGACAAGCAGAATTTCAATTTTTATTTTCAGAAAGGAAGATTTTTTTTTTAATTTTTGCTGTTGTTCAAAGCTTAACATTTTGAATACTTAAAAACCACTGGAAATGAGTTGTTTCAATTCACAAACTACAAAGGAATAGGGATGGTAATCCCATTTTTACCCAGTAATTCTTCAGGGTGTTCACCTAGCAGCTTTAAACTGATGCCATCTAACCACCTTATGAGTGCTTTAACTGCCAGCCTAAGAGGAAATCCTTGAATCAGGTCTTGAAAAGCTTTAGCAGAGAAATCTCTGCTATATGAAACAGTTTAGAAAAGGGGACCAAAGGACAAATGATTGAGATGTTGAGGGCGCTTGCCCTGCTGATGGGCTGGAATCCAGTCTGTCTCACAACGAAAATGTGTTTATGCAGTGAGACAATAAAAGACTAAGCACTGTCCTGGGAAATCATACAGCCTGGTAGTTAAGTTGTTCTGGGAGATGGCAGAGGGCGGATTCATCCCTGTTCAGGCAGAGGGAATTGGATCGTGCTCTCCTCCTTTCTCGGTGAGTAAGCAAACTGTTAAGCTACTGCATAGACAACATCATGTCACTGATTTGGTGACTTGAGCTCCCCAGTGTGTTTTCGCAGCTGAGACTGGCAAATTTGACCCCGATTCGGCATTTCTGGAATGGCTGCAATTTGGTAATTTTGGTAAACTTCCTACAAAAAAACCCAAGCTACCTGTTTCTTGCTACAGCCCTTACAGAACAGGAATGGTATTTTTATTTTCTGAAGATTTCTATAGTCGTTTAAACAGATCCAGCAAAGGAGAGAGAGAAATTTGGTTATCCAGCCTGTCTGGCATGGAGACAGGTGATCTTTTCCTTCTTGCAGATGTTTGTAGTTACACACTTAATGCTGAATATGCTATAACCTGGCATAAAAGTCCTTTCTGACCCTGGCCAAGTTTGATTCTTTGCCACAACTTGTTTATCATCTTACTCTAAACTCTTCCGAAGTCCAGATGCTGTCGTCTTTACTGTGTACACGTTGTCATAAAAAAAAAAAAAACCAAACTACTTACGATCCTATTTTCCTCATTCCTGAAACCTCCTAACCCGGTTGACTTGTTGGAGTGCATTTCATGCATTCTTAGCAGATAGGCTGAAGGAAACGCCTAGTTCACTCGCAGCTAGAGGCTAGAAAGCATGTAGGGAGTTCATGAACGTCGCTTGTCTCCTCCTGCAGTCACTGCAGAGCGCGCCTAGCCTGCCGGGGGAAGGATCCCAATCTGCTGGACACAGCATGACCGTCCCGCACCTGGAAGATCGGACACCGCTCGTGACAGTGAGTTAAGGTAGGAGAATTCAATGATAATTTCAAAGTACGTTCACTGACTTTCTCAAGCGTTCCCTTATTTGAAAGATATTTGATGGAAGAGAATGCCTGCTTGTTAAATTATTGCTTAATACTTGGGAAGTGGAATTTTTTTGTTTTATTTTTAAAACTGGTTTGGGCTGCATGAAATAGAGAACAGAGAGTTCCCTGTCTGATGCTACAGTGATGGGAGATTAATAGTACTAGCAAGGGTGGGGAACGTGAAAAAAATATTGTATTGTCACTTGCGGTGAGCAGACAACAACCATGTCTCTTAAGCCTGTGTTGACCATGCATCCTTGTCCGCCTGAAGGACAAATAACTTGCACAATTATGTGCACTATTTTCCTGTAATTAACCCATTCTGAGAGTAGCGTGGGGTGAGCTGAGTCCATGCCATCGTGAGTTCCACTGCTTCTAGATTTTGACAGCAGTTTGTGGCAGACACAAATCAGGAGGACTTCTGCCTTTTTTGCAGACTTCCTGCTGGAAGACGGAAGAATGGGGAGTTCAGGTAATGAAGACCCCAGTGCGCCAAATCTATGTCCTGACTCTTGGGATGTTGGATTCCTCGTGTGCATGTGATCGCTGAGAGGACTGAGATACAACCTAGCTTAATCCAGCCTTCTTATGGCTACTTGTTGGAAAGCACAAGAGGTTTTTAAGGGAAATGAGGAAAAAAAAAATAGATAAGTGACTATTCTTTCTTTTAAAAAATGTATTATTTTTTTAGCATTGTAACTGCTGTGGTCCCAATTCACCCAAGCGTAACAGCTGCTACACACCAATAAACGGTGCTAAAAGAGCTTACAATTAACATCACCAGCAAGTTAAGCATGTTAATAAAGTGGTACAAAGATGCAATGGCTGGCTTGCACTGAGTGAGGAATAGGAAAAACAGACCTCTGGGCCAGAGCTAATGCTTTTTAAATGGTATGTTGATGTGTAGTGGTGGAGCAGCGTAGGAACTGCTGGTTTGCTGCTTGCTGTCGAGGTGGCCTGATGTAGTCCTTTCTCAGGCCATATGGTTGCTGATAACTTTGCCAAGCTTTCACCGCTTGGGTTGGAATTTTCCATGGCAAGCGTTGGCCTCCAGCTGAGCAACCAGAAAGTTTCTTAACCTAAACAGTGGGTTCCTTTCCAAAACAAGACTGTGAAAAAATAGTGTCTCTTCCTGTGCTTGAAGCTCTTCCAGTTGTTTGGCTGGGTTGTACTAGTTCCTGCTCCCCTCGTGTGCCTTGGGAAGGTGCCTGTAAATCGGGAGGAAGGTTTTTCGGTTTAAGTTTCTGTGTTTGGGAAAGTTTGGTCAGTTTTAAAGTTCTGAACGATGGTCTTCTGTATCAGAGGACTGTTAGAGCATCCCCTTGCATTGCCTAACTGGTGACCAACCTGTATGTGTCCCATCCCCACCCCTGTGTTCAGGTTTGGGGCTGGGGAAAGGATGCAGGAAGGACAAAGCAATAATCCTAACACGAGGACTGAGAAACTCTTGAGTTTGAACATCATTTGGTAGTCGATGACAGGGGATTGGGGATGGCTGAGCAAGGGATCATGAAGAGGGGAGAACTGAGCAGGGAATACGGGGGAGGTAGAGGTAACAAGCAAACCTAGACATAAAGAAATGATAAACATGGACAAGAAGTTTGTAGATGAAGGCTTAAGCATAAAAAGGGGGGTGGATTATGGCTCGATGACCTTAATTCTCTTATTTCTTAATGTCTCAATACTTGGTTTTGCAGCCTGAACAGTCTTTTCATGTGTAAGAAACGCTGAGAGACCATTTGGAGGCAGCCTTTGCAGATACTTCAGAATACTCTTCGAGACACAGATGAGTGCGATGTTTATTAGGAAGCTTCTGAGGATTGGGGGGGGTTGTGATTAGAAAAAAAAATCAGATAAATGTATTGGAATAGGTTAAGCAATGCTGCGTATTGCAGGGTTAGTTGGATGGAAACATAAATCTAATGATTCATTAGGTTTTGCATCGTACAACTGGCTATCGGCCGAAGGTTTCCCTGGTCTCTGAAAAATAACAGCCTTCTTTTGGCTACCAAGGTAAATCAATTATGCTATGCAGTGTGATGAGCTGACAATGCGACTGGAAAATTGAATAGAAACAGCAGGCAGTTCTCACTGCATTCATAGCCTGAGCATTGCTAAATATGATTTTGATTACAGCAGAACGTATGAGCTCTGGTTGTAGAACTAGCTCCCCTGCGGCCAGAAACTGCACAAATGCATAAAAACGATGCTTCTCCAGGGCAAGCAGTGACGTTCCTTGTCCTACTCTTACCATATCTGGCAGCAGAGATTTTTAAGGAGAACAAAAAGGAGTCTTACAGTCTTCTGTTGACTTCCTGCAAACTATTTGAGAGTGATTCCTGCCTTAAATCCGTAACTTCTGGTTGAGCCACAGTGTATGTTTTAGCAGTCTTGCTACCAAAGTTTTAAGCAACTGGCAGACCCACCACCTTCTTAGGTAAGTTGTTTCAAACAAAAAAGGTTTTTTGTTTGCCTTTATTTTACTTGAATTTGCCATAATTTGAATTTCCAATAATCTGAGTATTTTTTTCTAACAGGTGAAGCAACTAATTATTCTCAGAAGTCTTTTCCTTGTGGGGGTGTGTGCTGAGAGTCATCAAGGTACTTCAAACTTTACCTTATCTAAAGTTGTTACTATTTTAAGCTCCAATTAGTATTTTTCTTTAATTTTTTTTTTTACTTTGTCAATATGTTTTTTGAACAATTCAAAAACCAGAATTGGCCAAAGCATTTTGATAAGTTCACCCTGAGCTTCATCCAGGGCTAATGCCACCTCTATATTATCTGAATTATTTGTCTAAGTGCTTCAGTTCTTTCAGCACACTTCCATCCTCAGGGTATGTTTGCACAGTGCTAGGTCCTAAACCCAGGGTTATAAAGATGGATGAAGGCAGGGGTGAGAAATGACAGCTGGTGGGTAGATGTGCCCATTTTATTCTTCAATAGAGCTGATATATGGCATTGACCGGTAAATCATACAAGGTTGGTATCCATCAGGCCCTCTGCATCTCCGAGCCATTCGCTGCTTTCAGGATGCAGTACCCCTTACTAAGGTTGCACATTGTACAGTTACATCAAACTTAGAGCTCACCAGCAAAAAATACTGCATTGAACGAGTTAAAGACTAATTGGATTCAATTTGTCTGACTGGGAAAAATGCGTTCCCATCACAATTCTGAAAAATGTAGTACATATTTATTAAAAGGTTTCTCCTTTTGTTTTATACTTAAAGTATTTCATATTAGAAGTATATAATACGGAAATTAGTGAAGAAAAGGTGCGCGGAAGAAGCAGAAAGCCAGATAAAGAATCTGATCTTACTTGTAACGGCTCTTCTGGCCCTACCAGTTTCAGGAGGAAGATGGGCTCACCACTGAATGTGCACTTTAAGTTGAATAGTGTTTCTTTGACCGGTCTGGGTTTTTTTGGCAGGGGCCGTTGGTTATTGAAAATGGAAGAAACAAGGAAGCACTCTCCAAAGCCGTGTAAAAGCAAAGAACCTGTGAAAACAGAATGGGGATCTCAGAGTGTTGTATTTACGTATTTCCAAGGGGATATTAACAGCGTGGTAGATGAACATTTTTCTAGAGCTCTGAGCAATGCCAAGAACCCACAAGACCTGAGCACAAAGCACAAGGGCGAGACTGTTGTCCTGAAGAATGGTGAGCTGCTTTCCATGTGTGAGCGTGGTGTTAGATGGGGGTGACTAGCTTTCACTAAGGAATTTAAGATGCAGCGTGCTCAAATTTGGAACTGTGCACAAACAGAAAGCAAGAAAATCATGCTTGCAAAGCCCTGGATTATGTAGCTGGGACTTCCTGGGTAAATCCCTGCGCTTGCTGGGGTGCTTCTCAAGCTCTCCATGGGCCTGTTGGCAGGACTGGGTCCTCATTTTCCAGCCAAGAGTCTCCATTACTGTCAGATGCATTAAGTGCGTTATGACTTAATTTGTTGTCTTAGCAAAAATATATTTGTTTAAGCTTGCAATTGTTATAAAACCTGCCTATGCTAGTGGCCTGTAAGAAAACATTTATTTGAAAGTATTGGTGGTGGTGGTGGTGTAGTCTGCTTTTAGTATGAATTTGTGGTTGATTTTTAAGATAAGCAGCACTAAAGTGAATATATATTTCTGCAAAAATGCATATGCCACCTGGTAACATTCCCTTAGAAGTACATTGGAATTTGCCGTGGAAGAAAGTAAGAATTGATGAGACTTTTTGATGTTTTCTTTCTCTCTTTAAGTAGATAGTGTGTCTCCCCATCAGTGGAATTTCTCTTCACATTGCTCCAAACCATATCTGTCATCATCTGCAACAAGCATGTCAAATTCTGGCCTGAATTTTTCTGCCGCTGCTATGGCAGGCCAATACCAACCATCAGCTCTGCGGAGTCATCCAACTCAACCTGCAGATTTATGGCCCTTCCCTTCGATGGGGACTCCCAGTCTTACCAGTTCGGTGTATCATCATGCCTTGCCTGACCTGCACGCGGTAGATGAACCGATCTCTGACAGGAAATACGGTTCTCTTCTTGGTCTTCTGCAACAGGAAAGGTGCCTAACGTCCATGCAAGAATGTAGCATGAAGCAACACTCAAGTTCTGCTTGTGTGACTGGACCAGCTAGGTTACAAGATATAAGTCAAAGTTCAGTTCCTGGGGGAGGTAAGGAAATACTTGCTATCACTTTATTCTTTGATGGCATCTTATGTGAAGAGACAAAATAATGCGGTCTGTTCCCGAGGTTCTCAAATTGGAGCCATCTTCAGCCCAGCTCATAGAAATTGTTTTCAATAGATAACCCATGATGTGTACCCTGGTACTTGGGACTGATTAGCCACATAGTATGGCTTAATCAAAAAATATGCATTGCCCACTTGCACAATATTTTACCTTCTGGCTTACATTAGGGAGGTATTTTAAGTGAATATAAACATTATTCACAGTGCTATCCGGATCCCTGCCTTATAGGTAGCAGGTGTGGTGTGTACCAGACGTTCCTGTATTATGCCCAGCAAGGGGTGGCCAGGTAAGAGCCCTGAGCAACCTGTCTTACTGTGTAGGGTGTTAATGATATCCTGAATAGAGGACGTGAAACTGCAGCCCTTACCAGAAAGGCCAGGGATTTCTCTCCCTCCCCAGTCTCTGTCTGTAGCTGGAAGGACTGGGGTAAAGGGGCTGGCGGGCCGGCCTGGCCTCGTCTCCCAGCTAATTGCTGCCTGCCATGAAGCACTGCCGCCCTGCGTGTCGAAGGCTGCGATTGCTCTCTGCAGTGGATTTCCCAGAGCTAATGCAACTCATACAGGAGAGATAATTGTTGCTTATTTATTATTAACAATTAATAGGAATCCCAATCCTATGTACTGCCAGCACACAGAAGAAAGATGGCTGGTGGCTGAAGTCTGTTTCCCGGGAGCTTATGTCCCTGCAGCATCTAGGACTGCTGGATAAAATTGCTCCCTTGTGAGTAATTTCTGCCTTTGCGAAGGTCTCTGGGATCAGGCTTCCTGGCCAGAGCCTCGGTGCCCTGTTCGGGTCCGCCTGCCTTGCTGTTCCTGGGCGTTACCCGCATAGTCAGCTTGGTACTGGTCTCCAAGAAAACGGATTGTGAAATTGTTTAGGGAGTCTGCCAGAAAAATACAGCACTTCCTACCTGGTGCTTCTAGATAAAAAGGACCAGGCATGCGAAGAAGCGATCCTGAGTCTTAGGTTTTGAAAAATAACCAGCTGTGAGATACCTACGGGTTACCCAGTTTCTAATCTGCACCAGCAGGAATTTGGCAGAACATGGGCTAAAAGTACAGCTTATACCTGCGGGCAGTCTTACCCACAGTTCCTCTTTTGAGGCTACACCAAAGCTATGTTGCTATGAGGACCCCAGCTGCAGGTGTTTTGCTAACTCTTTCCTGCCAGTGTCCAATGCCTGTTTGTGTGCATGGAAAAGGGAGAGTGTGCGTGTCTTCAGCCGGAATATGAATTTTCTGCTCATGATTTGTTGTTAGATAGATTTAGCTGAGACCGTATATATGTGTTGCACTGGCATGCAGCCTCGACTTTTTGCAGCTAGTAAATGACAGTCTAATTAATTTAAAGACACTGTCTGGACTTCTAGGATTTAATTTAAGAACAAGGTTAGGTGCCCTCTTCCCCCAAGGGGGCAATGTGAGCCTATCAAGGCTTGGAGCCCGAGGAACCGACTCTGCCAAAAAAGGAGATGTTTCATGAAACTAGTTCTGGAATCGAAAAAGGGAAGCAGTGCTAACAACAGTGGACTCTTGTTCAAAATTTGAGAAAGAAAATGAGTGGGGAAAAATTGGAAAGGAAATTAAACAGCTCGATGTTCCCCAACCATTGCCAGTGAAAGCCTTTTCTTTCAGGATGTTTACAGGGCTTTTCCGAATACTCGGGGAGCCTCATAACACCACATGTGTAATGCCGTACATGTGCTTATCAAGCAACCCAAAGAGAACCGATCAGAAATGGCTGGCCCGTGTTCACAGGGAGTCTTTGGCAAGTCCCTAGGATGTGTGCATCTAGTCTGGCTGTGGGAGTCCCTGTTTCTTGGCTCTATCTGTTAAATATACTTCTCGTTGCACTGTGTCATGTTTAAGAACAGCTGATATTTATATTTATGGAAGTGTATGTTGCTGTGCCAGACAGCACAGAGCTCTCCAGCACCTGTGCTATAGGCTGGGCTGCAAAAGCACAAGGTTTCTTTAGGAACTACTGCCTACTTTTAGCTCTGTGTTGAATCTCTGCTCATCTCCAGTATTTTATTTTTTTTAAGAGAGGAAAGCAAGCTCTTACCAAGGCTCAGGAAATCCCAGTGTAAGCCATGCCACTGCAGGTGAGTAATGAAACCAGCAGGCTTGGAACAAATTAATACTCACCTATGAAGGATAGCTGCCTTGCTTATGCACACAGACTTAAAGATGCTTCCAGACTGTATTTTAAAAGCTTGCTTTTCCCCCAGATATACACACCGCCTCCTGTAACTACATTAGCAGAGAAGAGGGAAAACATTCTATTAAAATTAGAGATATGATTTTCTAACTCCATCTACCTTAGTTTCTGTGGTTATACCATCAGCCTGCCACTTCACAACGCCTATTTTGCACTGGCTGTCCAAGTTTCAGATCCCAGAAAGACAGGACACCCCTTGCTGTGTATCGCAAGCGCCCAGCTTCAGGCCGAGGTCCCCATTGGACCTGTGTGCTAGCATTACTGCAGTTTTCACCAACAAACCCACCACGCTGCTAGGAGAGTTGTTCTAAGAAATTATTCCCAAAGCATTCAGGCTTCCATATTTCTTATTAATCTCTTGAGACTGTGTCATACCCTGATGTTGGTTCTTTGATGTGCAATATTTTGGGGATACTTTGCATGGGTCATTCTGGTTATTCTAGTAAGGGCCCTCTTGCGTCAGACCCAAAGGTGCAATTTTGTTTGCACAACATCCGAAGAGATTGCATGGACTGTGCTGTTTGTCCTGATACTGCTGTGTCTTTCAGGTATTCAGATTCATGACAGAAGACAAGATTTGTACTTTTAGCAACTGGATGTTTCTACTTTATTCTGAAAGAGAAAGTTCTTGCTGTGAACTTTTATTTGCAACTGTGAATCAAGAAGAAATGAACTGCAGCTATTCTGTGCTTTTTCTCTCAGTTGGAAGAATACGTGTACTATTTACTCTTTGGGGAATGAAAAATCATCTTTTTCTAATCAGTAAATAACTTCTAATAGCTGTGGTATTAAACCTGATGGTATGTTTGTTGTGAAGAAATATTGTCTACTTAAGACTTTTCATGTAGCCCTCTCCAAAAGGACTCTTAGCACTTTTTAATCTTCCTGTGTTTATTCATCTACCGTCTCTTGATAAGAAGCACAATTCTTATCAAAATGCAGTTAATAACTGATAACTGCAGGGATGCAGTAAGCATAAATTTGGTGCCACAGCTTCTTATCTTGATTTGATATCTCCATATTGTTTAAAATAGTCTTAGACCGTGGGCAAGAGACTTCAAGAGAACCATAGATCAGCAAGGCACATTATCACGTTTATGTTTTGGAAGTACAGTAATTTGTAACCATACTTGCAATTCACAGGGACATTCTTCAGAAACTCTATAATACGCGTATACCCAAAGGCTCTGTTTAGCCTTCTCATAATGTGTAATCGTTCTCTAGAAAACAGTGAATTAACACCAGATCTGGGAGGAAATCTGGGTCTTCACTGGATGCAATTAAAATACCACTGAGCAAAAAGCTGGAGGTGGGAATGGTCTGTGTTCCCAGGCTCTCTGCAGGTGTAAAAGGTTCTTTTTCTAAATAAACCCTGTGTGGTTGAGTTTTAAATTATTGAGCTTGAGGGGCTCTGTCACCAGAAGAAGCAAAAATGCCTCCGTTCACGGTCACTGCATCCCAGAGACTTCCGAAGGGCCGACCGGGGCGTGGTGTCTGCTCCTCCGAGCAGCAGAAGTGGCAGCCATGAGCCGTGCATCCATCCTGCACGTTGAGGTCCCCACCTCGCTTCACCACCCGCCCTTGGCAAATATGTTTGTTGAAGCTACTGTGAGTAAAACCTCATGTGACTGATGTTTAGGTTTGTGTATGTAATCCCTGCAGCAAGAGAGAGTGCTTAGCCTTTATTGCAAATCCTAAAGATCAAGATTTGGGTTTATTTTTTCCTTCTTCATTAGCTATACATTAATTTAATATAAAAGAGCACAATTAACTTTGTATGGCAGCTCTACCCAATTGCTTAAGGCAAGTTGACCTTTGAGATCCTAGAGCTTGTGATTTATAGGACAAATCCTTAGCTGGTGTAAGTGTGGCTCTGTTTACACCAGGTATCTGCGCTGCCACTGGCCTACTTCAGTTACAACACCTTGTGTAATTTTATAACTAATTGGAGTTCAGCAACTTTAAATGTTTCTGGTACTGATTTAAAAAGGAAAATTTTAAAAATCCCAGTTTGTATTGTACAAACTTGCTCTAGCATGTACATGAGCTAGACCAACCTGAGCTCACATGCAAGAGGAACCATTTTAACTAAATTAATAAAAGGTAGAGCAACATCCTGTCTTCCTATAGATAAGCACTGGAAAATCACTCATTTTTAATATTTCTACAAAATTGCCTTTCTTCTCGTTTAAGTTTAGGAATAACTCTCCAATGAGTTTGATCATCCACAAACCACTTCATTCTCTGATTTTTAAGGCTATGCAGTAATATCATCTGACCTCCTCTATGGGTCGAAGCAAAGATTTCCAAGCTGTACTCTGTACATCTGTCTTACTAGCGTGTGGTGTAATTCCAGTGAAGTTATCGCTTCAAAATACTGAAAAATTTTTATCTCCCTCTGCCATACCTCCTAAAAGAAACTGCTTAATTAATTTAGCTCTAAGGTCTGAAAAGACATATAACAGTATATCTAAATGCTCTTAAAATGTAGTGTTGCTTGGAACAGTTTGGTCCTGTGCGTGTCACAGCTGGGAATGTTCAAGGCGACTTAAAGCCTGCATTTCTGGTGACTCAACCAAGTGGGGTTGGACAGCGAGGGGGGAAAAAACATTTTTTAAATGCACGTCATTTATTGCAAGGACACAAGGCATCGCTGATTCTGCCTTGACGTGGGGACACTTTGAGCCATTGCCGCAAGGTTTGGCAACGCCGCGTCCTTGCCACCTGGGGAAAGGGTGCAAGTGCCCGGGCAGCCCAAGGGCCGGCGTCTTATCCAGGCCCCCGTCTTGCCAGCGCTGTGAGCCGTGGTGCTGGGCTCCGCACTGGGTGCGCGGGTGCTTGCTCTCTTCCCTGGCTGTAAGAAGAATGATGGCCTTGGGGTAGAGGGCTGGGGACAGAGGCTCTGCTGCTCCGGCATTTTGTCTTCCACCACCAGAGCGTGCCTGGGTCTGTAGGCATCTTTTCTTCTGCAATAAACACAGTTAACCCATCGGTGCAATTTGCCTTTAATGATTTAGTATGAATAGAGGTTTGAACATTTCACAGCAGTTCCCTACATTACGTAGGCTTTTATATATACACGTCTATAATATATATATAAAATATATATGCCTCTGCAATATTGTTTGTTGAGAGTGGAGTGTTTCTTGCTTTTCCTCCCCGGCTAGCGCTGCGTTCCCGGTGCTGCCATACTGCCGTCATGCTCCAACGCCGGTGTCTTCATTCCTATTCAGTACGTGCGCTCTCTTGCTCCGAAGGACTTGGCAGACGGCACGCTGCGTTCGGCAGCTGCCATCTGGTGCTTCCCACGGTTATTTTCGGTTCCTCCTCTGAATGCAGCAATCATGGTGGCGACGGGAGGAGAAGGGATGGGGGATGTAGCCGTTTAAACAGCTTCCGACTCCTCGAGCGCTAGCGCACCTCTACAGAGACCGCTGGGAAGGACAAACGTGGGCTGGGTGTTACATCTTCTGGTAATTTACTGGCCCTGTGGGAGACCGCTCTTTGCCTTCCTTTGGGTGCCATTTCTAAAGCTCTAGTCCAGGCATAACTTCTTTGCACAGATGGTTTTTCTCCTCTCTTTTTCTGATGGGCAGCTGAGCGCTGTGAGCTCTGTGAGCCCTGTTCGGAGATGAATGCAGAGAAAAATACCCCAGTGTTTGACATGCCTACCCTGTGAGAGTCTGGGGCTTTTCTTAATAAGCCACAGGAGCTGTTGTACGTTTTTTTGCACCGTGCGTGTCCCAGGACACAGCCATTTTCGTCTGCCCGTCTCGCGTTTGCAGGCGCCTTGCTCTGCCTTCTGGTGCGGGATGGCCCTGGTCCAGCTCCTCCTCTGATGGTCAGATAAACCTTGGGGGTGGCTGGGAGCGTAGCTGGCTGAGCTACTCCACCCCATTTTAGTCACTCATTAGCAGCGTTAAAAATAGTCCCGGGCTGCAATGACAAACAAGAGAGATTCTTTTGCTATTAAAGAAAAAACTAAAGGTTAAAAAAAAAAAAAAGGGCAGGAATGGTATGTGTAACTTAGCCACAGTTTATACGGCCTCTTCTGGGCGTTCACGGCCTCTCTTCCCCATCAGCCTGGCTTTTTACTTGAAGCCAGCCTAGTTCTGAAGTGTCTCAGAAACGCGATGGAGATGTGACAGTGTGTTTGCGTTTATGGTATTCCTCGTTTTGGATGAGCAGCTGAAAGAAACACCAATTCTCCTGTGTGCCCTCGGGCCGGAGGTGGCAGCGCTTTGCTGGGGAGCTGGGCTGTATCGGGGTCACCCAGGGGACCGCCAGCTCCCGGTGATGCTAACAGCGATGTCACCCGGGAAAACGGTCGTAGCTGGTGGCCCTCACCCTGGAGCTGATACCCCTCAGCCCTTTCAGAGAAGGGAACCCAAGCTGCTTTCATTTTTGTTCAGGTGTCAGTTAATTTGCCCCATCCCAGGTGAGAAAAGGGCCCCTATGTACCCACGTGGCACGTAGCCTTTGGGAAACACTTGCTCGTCACTGGAATTTTTGACTCTTGTGGTTTTGAAGCCTCGTTTCTGGCAGGCTCTGCCAAGCCGGCCAGTCCTGCTCCTGGTGCGGGGCTCGGAGGCACACGGCCGGGCTGGGATCTGCCTGGAGCCCCTCAGCACTGCTCGGCGTGCGGTTGTCTGAACTAAAGCTGTCGGCTGTGCCCTGCGCCATGCTGCGAAGGTCGGGAAACAGGAGTGATGCTTGCAAGTGTCCAAAAGATTTTTTTTTTCTTCTTTTCTTCTTCTTTTCTTCTTCTTTTCTTCTTCTTTTCTTCTTCTTTTCTTCTTCTTTTCTTCTTCTTTTCCCCTTCTCCCCTTTTTTCTCTTTTTTCTCTTTTCCTTATTTTTTCTCCCCCCCATTTTTTCTCCCCCCCATTTTTTCTCCCCCCCATTTTTTCTCCCCCCCCATTTTTTCTCCCCCCCCATTTTTTCTCCCCCCCCATTTTTTCTTCCCCCCCATTTTTTCTTTTTCTTCTATTTTTTCTTCTATTTTTCTATTTTTTTCTATTTTTCTATTTTTTATATTTTTCTTTTCCCCCCTTTTTTTCTTTTCTTTTTTTTTAAGAAAAACAATATCAAAAGTGCTTCATGTGGGAAAGTGCTCAAAGCATTAAAGAAAGCAAGCAGTTTGGGGGAAGAGAAGAGTGAATTCGTGACATCCTTCCTCCCAGCACAGAGAGCAGAAGCACAGGTAGAAAAGAGCTTGCAGTCTGACCAGCGAGGCTTTCACCTTCACTCCTGAATGTGACAGCTCTTCGTTCCTGGGGGGGTGACTCCCAGATCCCCCCGGGGAAGTGGCAGCCAAACCGAGCCAAGCCCTTTCGATCCCTTTCTGAAGGGCTGGCTCTGCTTGCTTCATTTCCAAGCAGCCTGGAGAGCCTCGCAGGCTGCCAGCCCTGCGGCTGGGCACCAGGAGCCCGGCGGGCCGGTGCTGCCGCCTGCAGCCGCCCCAGCCGGAGCCGTGATAAGGATGGGTGCCGGAGCTGTGATAAGGATGGGTACCGGAACTGCGATAAGGATGGGTACCGGAGCCACGATAAGGATGGGTGCCGGAACTGCGATAAGGATGGGTACCAGAGCCAAACCTGCGCGCCCCATCAGTGCCTCTGCTCAGAGAGCACAGTGCTCTGCCAGCCTTTGCCAAAGCTGGTGTCAGTAAAAATGCCCCTTACCTTTTTCTTTTTTTGTGTGCGTTTGGGTTTTTTTATGACTAAGTGACGATGTGGCCTTGGTACAAATGAAGGCAAACCCGAAATAACTGGAAGAGGCAATTTCCTGGGAAGGGTAAAAGCGTTGTTGCTCTGCAATCTATGAACCAGCCCTGTTTTCCTCTACTGCCTGGTCTAAAACACTGCATGTTTTGGGTTCATAGCTGCTGATCCATTGAGACCTTGCTACTCCCCTCCGAGTTATCACATATCGTTGGCTTGGAGGATTTCAGCAGAAAGCTGGTGCAAAGCGGTGGTTTTGGTGCCTTGGTTGCTGGGAAGAGGACGCTCTCCTCGTTTCAGTATCACACACCGCGTCAGAGGGCTGCGTGTTACCGCACTGGCGATATTGCTGTGCAAGCAACTCGGCTGTGGTCACATCATCCAGGTCGCAGTTTCTTTGCTGAGGGGGTGCAAAGGCGGCTGGGGGGTGGGAAGTCAGCGGCTGGGCTGTGGCGTGGGGATGCAGGGCTCTCTGGGCCACCTCGGAGGATGATTTTGGGTGGCTGGAGCCATAACGGAGCTGGCTGAGCCAAACTGGCTGCGAGCCAGCTCAAATGTGGTATTACCCACAGCACGGTCCAGCAAGAGGCCGCTGTGAAGCCGGCTGAGCTCGCCAGCACCCACGGTGCTGGTTCACGCTGCCTCCGCAGCCTGGTTTCTCGGTGGGGGTTAAGGTGGGTGCAGCGCTTCCCGTGAGCAAGGCTGGCCCCGCAAAGCTGGCTGCTTCCCCGACCTCCATCCTCGCCTCTGTGCCCGCATCTCCTCCCATCGCCCTGGCCTGGGCTTTGCAGGCTCTGGGTTTGCGCTTGAGCAGAGCAATTTGTGTTTTCCCCATCTCTTTCTCCACCTGGCAGATGCTAGGTACAGCACAGGGCTATATAAATAATCAAGCAATATTTCATACTGAAATACAACAGTATTTCATTTCCTGCTTGCGACCTTTCCACCTGAGATAGGGATAAAGTAACAGCTCTCTCCCACAATTAAAATAAGAAGTTTCTACGCTAAGCATTTATGACTCACTCATTAGCTCCCAATACTTTACATTTACCAAAGAGAAGTGTAAATCTCTGCCAAACGAAAAAAACAAATCGAGCGGATGGAAGGAAACTGAATGTACTGAACACCCAAAGGGCATCTCTGGTAACTGAGCACAGCCTAAAATAATCCTGTACTGGGTGCCTGTCGCACGCTGTCTCCCCGTGCCTGGACGGCTGCGAGTGACTCCATCGACAGCGGAGAAGCACCCCCGCACGCACGGGCTTCATCTGTTACCCCGTGTTCGTAGGCTCGGAGGTGACCCAGGTCTTGCAGATACCACTGAGTGATGGTGGTCGAGGGACAAGGCTTTGATTTGGCCTTGCAGAAGATCAATCCTTTCTTGGTCTTTAAAGATTAGTTCCCATGAAAGCCTTGAAAGTCTGTTTGTCTCAAAGCTTCGTGGACCCCATCCCGCTACTGGCCCCACAGAGCAGCCCCCACGTCTGGCTGGGTCTGGTTGTGGTCCTGGAAACCAGGACCTCTGGATTTGTATAGGCTGTAGGGTGGCATGGACTAATGCAGAAAAGCCAGGTTGTCAGGAGGGTGGGGAGGAATGATATTGCTTCTTGGGAAGTACCCAAATATCATCAAGTCTCAAGTGTGTGCCGGATAAATGATATTTAACAAAAGTCGCCATGTGCAGCTCACCGGCGTGAGGAACGTGGTGTGCAATCTGGGTACTGTGCTCAAATCACTCCAGAGAAAAACACCAGGGCTAATTAAAAATAATGGGCAATTAGGAAAGTCCTCCAGCTGGACTTTTTGATGCATAAAGGAGGGGGTTTTTTAAGGTAGAATAAGTAGATTTTAAGGAAAATGTCCTGGCTTTAGTCAAGCTGTCACATAACTAAGACATTTGAGACGTGTGATACTATCACAGTTCCACCTACCACACATTGTTTGTTGGTGCTGGATTTGCGCCATGTTTTAAGAAAAGATTAGCATCAAAAATACTCTTTTTCCCCTGCCTAAGGTTGCACCAATGACTGCTGATGGTGCAAAGAGCAGCCAGGCATTATTTTGCTCGTGAATCATAAAGGTACTTTGCTGCAACAACAGCATCAAGGACTGCGCCGCGTTGCGGGTTCGCAGCTCCCGAGGCCGCTGTGTAGCACGAAGGTGAGTGATTTACCCCCAGTAAAAGGGCTGGGGCAGGAGGGGCAGGGGGGGGTTCCACTCTGCTCCATGCAGGATCTAAGCACCCTCTCGTTGACCTCTACATTTGCCGATAGAGCGTGAAACGATTGCCCAACGCCTGCCCTGGGCGATTTGGACTGTTTTTCTGGGTTTGTCCAAACATGTCGGACCAGGATCACGGTCGCTCTGTTTGTCCTGTTTCTTGCAAAAAAATATTATGGAGGATTCTGTTTATTAGATGGATTTAAGGCATAAAATCCATATGCATTATCTATAAGATCGCACATTGAACAAAGCTGGTCAGCGTGTGACTAATGCCTGCCCACACCCAGGGAGGGCTGGAGGATGAGCTGGGTCTGATGAGGCAGCTTCAAGTCTGCTGTTCAAATCACGCCGTTACGGACCTCTTGTCTTGCAGGAACACCCGCGGGACGGTGCGAAGATGGGGAAGATCAGGAGGCAAAGCCACGCGGGAGCTCACAGCTATGGGCAGGCAGCGAGTGGAGAGATGCACCCCACATCGTCATCCCGCAAGGCATCCCTGCGCAGCATCCCCCCAGTCCGGCCGCAAGCAGTGACCCCCCTCCCTGCCCAGAAACCCGCTGTCTGCCCACAGGCTGTAGTGGTATCCCCAAAAGTAGGTTGGGTTTAATTATTTTTTCTTGCTTACAGAGGAAAGCAGCCTGGAAATACCGGTGAGATATGGTTTGGGAAGCAGCTCTGGCATCCTCCCGCAGGGTGCTGGCGCTGCCTGGTGCAGGCTGCCAGGCTGGTCTTATTCTAGGCAGATTTCCCACCCCGAGAGGCTGTAGGGCACAAACCAACTGTGTAACAGTGACTAATGAGGATTGCTGCCCGTCTCCACGCAGAAACGCTTGAGAAGGGAGGGGTTTCAAGGAAATAAGAGCCTTCTCTATCGCTCCTCCATGCCTGGGAAAAATGTTTGCTGTGGTTTTGCAAACTGGGGAGCACGGGAACCTAGAGCCAGGTTTATTCCCCGCGCATATCCATCCCCCTCATCTCTCATATACACAGCTGCAGCATGCACAGAACATTTGCTTTAATGCAGACTGAAAACCCAAGGATCTTCTGGCCTGATTCTGGCTTTTATGCTTAGGAAGGCAGATACAGCCGTCCTCGCATGCAGCGCTGCATCGGAGTTTCAGCCGTGGCAGCCCTGCCCGCGCCTCCGACTTTGTTTATGTCAATAAGAGCAAGAATGTTGCACATCTCTGCAGGCACAACCAAAGGAAAAAAATTAGTGCATCTAGTCAATCTGGCTCAGTTTGAGCGGTTCTGGGATTGCGTTCTGAATCCTTTTTAGCAATCTTGAAAGGAGGGAGAGAAATCTGTAATTAAATCAATACATATGTAAACGAGCATCTGCCGCAGAACCAGTTTAACTTCTTTGTGTTAAACATATATTTCTGTTGACGCGTTATTTGTGACATATTCTTTGTATATAAGGGTGTTATTAAATTGGATTTTGGCTTGATTTAAGCAATTAGATGAGTCAAATCATTCTATGCATTGGAAGGATTTTTTAAACTGTTATGTTGGCTCTCGATGCGTGCTCTTGAGACTGCCTCTCAGCTGACAGCTACTTTTATGATTTACGATTATTCAGAAGTAGGTTTGGGTAAATTGTGCAGCTGATAAACTGTCAGTGTTTGGGTTTTCACTGACCAAGTGTGGTTGGATGTGAAACTAAGAGCCCTTCTTGCAAGGCTGCATTGGGATTTGGTTTGTTTCTGTACTTCTCTAAGAGCCCTTCTGAAACCTCAGCCAAAGCAACGGCTTCAGTAACTTCATAATTCTTTGGTGGCTCGAAACTCAAGTAGCTCTATTTCAGTCATGTGGCGTATAGTAAAAATACCGAGAGCCTGAAGTCTTTATGGCATGAAAGAAGATATTGTTATTTTCTATGGAGGAAATGAGTTTGATCTTGCATTTCCTGAGCTCTCAGTGCTGCCATTTACTCCCTGGATAAACATGATCCATTATTCTTTGTTTCTTTTCAGGGCCTGGTTCAGAGCTTAGCCCTCCCTAAATCTCTCTTAAATATATATATATATAAGTTCCTAGCTGCTCTCTTTGAAAAAAACCATCATATTGGTGATTTTGCTGTCTGTGATCACTCATTCTGCAGGGACACCCCACCGTGTGCAGGGCTTGTGCATTGGACCTGGTGCTGCCGGCGCGTGGGCGGCAGGGTCAGAGGATGAGCATCTCTTCTTCCTGAGGTGTACACTTGTTTCTCCCTAAATTGGGAAATCCAGCTGTGTCAGTGTGGCTCAGTCAGGAAGGACGCTTGGTCTGGCCTCGTTAGATGGATATTTGTGACTGCAGCAGGTTTTCACCACGTGTGCACAGTCCCCTGTGTCTTTGGATTATGCAAACGCTGCGCGCGTCTCTTCCCTTTTGCAGGGTGTTTCTCTTATCTCCTGCCTTGCGTTGCTTCCACCGCTGCAGCAGAAGGAGAGTGGGAGCAGTCCAAACAGCAAGGGCCACCTCTGGCTGCTTTTGCATATCACAGCACTTCAAGATTGTTGGTGCTATTCGCGGTACTTTGCGTGCCCGAGGATATGCAATGTGTTTGCACCTATGCAATTAAGTTTGCCACACATTTGTGGATGGATTCACGGCGCTGCCGGTGATTGCGATGGATATGTGGTGCCACTCCTGGGTGATGCATATCACGTCATGATGCTTGGATGGTAATTCCAGGAGGCTCCATCGGGACAAAGATAATCTGCTGTGTAGATGCCCAGAATGAAAAGATTCTCACTGATCCCAAAGGCTTTAACATTTATCACATTCTGCTGCTGCTGCAGTCTCTGAACATTATGTTTGCTGTACAGACAGCAAAAGACACAAGAATAAGAAATGGATTGAAACAAGATATTTGGAAAAGCCACCTGCAACGCCCAGTGGAAGAGGGATAACGCAAAGCTCATGCATGCTCCAGATGCAGTGCTTTGCATGTGCCTTAGTCCTCAAAAGGAGGCAGCAACAGACTGCATGCAAGCCAGCCCTTCTTCCAACGGTCCCGGCTCCACAGCTACCGCTGCTTCCCGGGGAGCCTCGCTGTGTCCCAGAGCTGCCGTCAAATGATGCAGTGTGGGAAGCAAGCTTCCCACCAGGTTTAGCTTGAAGAAGTGTGTGAAATGAGTGAATTCCCACTGCTAAGGAAATGAAAACTGTAGAGCAGCTCGGCAAGGATCAGACAGACCGGGGAAACAAGGGAGCGTGTAACCAACCCACGGTGCTCCCAGCTCGGGGATGCCGCGGGGGACAGCAGTACGCTGCCTCTCCAAATGCAGCTCCCTGGATGCAACCCCCGGTTTGGGAAGTTACAAACAAACTTCGATTGGCACAAGGTGGGTCCTTAATTTCCTTGATTATCAGCTACTCTTGGAGGTGAGCACTGGATCTTTGATCTTAATGTAGGATGGCTTTTATGCCTGGTGTCTCCTCAGCTCCAGCTGGGCTGGGTTACAATCCCTTGTAATCATCAAGCCTTGTGATGACATGTGCCGAGCGTCACGCAACCTCATCCCGCATCCTCCAACGCCACGTGTGAACCAAAACTGCCCGTCAGTGTGCTGCCAATCCAGGTGGGACTTTCTGCCCTGCCACCACCAGACCTTGTAGGGACACAGCAATTCAGGAGTCACTTCTGCTGAGCGCTTCCTTTGCCTTAACCAGTCCCAGAGCTGCTGAGCGTGGGGGCTTGGTGTTCATCGAGGCTGTGCGCTGGGCTGATGTATGAAAAGCTCGAGGGCTCTTCATTAATTTTGCATGTTAATATCCCCAGGACAGCTATGTAATTTCAGGAGCGTTTCATTTCCCATGCAGAGCTCTGGCCTTTTTCCTACCTGAGGCATAATTTTATGAATGACACGCTGGTGCCTTGCCACCCAGCAGGAGCCACCACGTTGCAATGGGTTGTAGTAGTGGCGGTTGGGGAAGAAATTTCCTCCTTCTTCTGGGAAGGAGAAGGTTGCCCCATCCCATGAACACCAGTGATCTGCAGGCTGTGAGGAGGACACGGGAGCAGAGGCTGCAGATGCTCCACGATCCTGCAGGCCATGTTGCTGCTCCCATGCCACGCCAGGAGGGGTGGGCACGTCCTCACCTGTGCAGAGGGGTTGTAAATTGTGCTTCCTCTTGAGTCCTTATACGCAGCTGGAGAGGGATCTCTCAGGGGTTTCGGAAATCTGCTCAGAGGAAGGAATTGGTCACTGCAGAGCTCTTTGGTCTTATTCCTCTTCTGACCTGGAAAAGTGGCCCTGCATCAAGGTGGGCACCATGTCCAGAGCTGTCATGGCTCCACGATGTGTGCACCCAGTGGGTTTTCAGCTTGCACGCCTCAGTGTACACAGAGCCTTGGCCTTGACCGTCCCTTATGGGTAGAGATGGTTTCAGCTCCAGATCCATGGCTGAGACAGCTCACATGTCAGTGTGTCCAGGTGGGCTCCCACACTCCGTTCTTCAGAGTACTGCAACTTGCTTCTTACCTCGACTTTGCTTCAGTGGGGTTTTTAATAAAAGCAGCTAGTTATTTTAGGAGGTTTGTAGAAGAAGGAACATCACATAGGCATTGTGGTGGTGGCTGTGGTTACCCGCCTTCTCCTCTGCTGGATGCCATGTGTGATAGCACCCTTGGCTATGACCAAAGAGAACCTGGTCTGGATTTTGGTGGGGACAGTGTTTGGCAGCTCCTGAAATGGGCTAAAAGGACATAGTTGGGTCTAAGAGATGCCCATTGTCTACTGTTAATCAGATATGGCCTTTCCATATGGTTCTTTGCAGGCACTGTGAACCTCCAGCTCCATCCTCCTGGGAGATGCCTGTCCACCTTTGCCATGCAGGGAGGAGAACTTGCTTTACATCTTCTCCCTGTGAGCTCAGGTATGTGAGGGAAGGTGATATGAGAGCTCTGGGTTTGTACCGAAATGCTTGCAGGGTTATTTGAAGACCAGGGCTCATTCTTGGAGACCTGAATCACGTGCCTCTACCCTCTAGGACAATCTCAGTGGGTTTTCTGGCAATAGCAGACCAAGAGGTCATTTCTACCACTAAATTCTTCTGAGGCTGTTTTCAGCAGCAGCCGGTGCTCGGAAAATGAACCCGGTAAACATTAGAAGAAGATTGTGTAATTGCCTGGTTTTGTGGTTCGTTATAGTTTTGCATGGGTGGGCACAGTGGTATGAATCTACTTTCAGTTCCATTGATGTTCTTGCCTTACAAAACTAAAGAAAAAAACTGAGTCCCCTTTTCAAAGATCCTGACGACCTCCCCGGAGGCTGCACGCTCTATTATATCACGCACTGCAAGAGGGAATTGGGGGAAATTCGCCTTCCTGCACCAAATCCAGGCTGTCGCTTAGAAACTGTCTCTATCACGTGACATTGCCACCGACCTTCACGGTCCAGGGGGCCGGTTAGTCGAGACGGGGGGTGTGTGTGTGGCAGTACTGAGACTCAGTATTGCACTATGTAATCATTAGCTGTAGGGATCCAGCTCAGTTCTTTGAGAATTAGGGTGAATTCAGTGGTCAGGAAGCCAGGAAGGGCAGTGATGCTCCTCAGGAACTGCATTCCAGAGTGGGAAGTGAATGGGGCTGTGGGAGGGCTGGGACCTTGTGGTGGGTTGACGTTGGCTGGCTGCCAGACACCCACCCAGCCGCTCTCTTACTCCCCCTCCTCAACAAGACAGGGGGAGAAGATAAGATGAAAAAGCTCAGG
Organism: Theristicus caerulescens; assembly: GCA_020745775.1. Lineage (NCBI taxonomy): Eukaryota > Metazoa > Chordata > Aves > Pelecaniformes > Threskiornithidae > Theristicus > Theristicus caerulescens. The sequence goes on along the minus strand of CM036567.1, from coordinate 21,579,502 downwards.
GGTCGAGATAAGGACAGGCAGATCACTCACCAGTTACCACCACAGGCAAAACAGACTCAACTTGGGGAAAAAAGGGATCTGCTAATCCTGCAGCCTCACCTCGAGATACAATCCGCTTTGAAATAATGCTCTGAAGATTAGAGCTGGCATAGTGATTTTTTTCTATAGCCACCGAATATATTTGGCTGTTTCCATCTCTGGATCTTTACTCTTCCCAGCAACAGAGATGCCTCATTTCACCAGTGGTGAAATTGAGATCAATTGATTTATCTAAGGTATCATAAGCAACCGGACACAGGCAGCAGGAGAAAGGCAGTGTCCTGCCTTCCCCATCTCTCCACCTCTATGCCCAGGTGGTGAAGGCCAACAGGATCCACATCCCGGCCGGCTCCTGGCCTGCGGCGGGGTGTGGGGAGGCTGATGCTGGGGGAACCGGCTTGGATGTGCTCTGGGTTTGCTCTCCTTCCTCTCAAACCACTTAGCCCTGTTTCCAGTATGTTTCCCCCAACTTACTGTTACCAGGCTGACAACACTCAATACTTACGTGGGTAGACTTTCTTGTGGCTCAGCAAAATGGTGATAATTTCTTGACAGCCACACATTCTTCTTCCCCTCCCTGAATACTGCGGGGGGAAACAGGCCTTTTTCTGTCCTTATGGTTAGTGCCATTTCGGTGTTTTCCTTCTACAGGGTGTTTGGGGTTTTTCTTTCACTGTGTTTTGGAGCAAGTGGCCATTTCAGCGTGCAAGCCTCCCCGATTGCATCACGTCTGTGTGATAGTTCCCTCCAGGTGTGCAGGGGTTTTCTAGGCCAAAGGTTTTCCACTTTAAAATGAATGTTGCTTTTCTGCTAAAAGGGAACTACAGCTTCTGGGTTGTGGTGACTCATTGAGGCAGGAGAGGAGAAGTGTTTCCCCCAGCCTGGGCTTATGAGGAGCTGCTCTGGAAGGAAAAAGGTGTACCCTGAGCGGTGTTTGGGTGTCCCCAGGCCAACTTTCATCAGCTGACGAGGTGGGGATGTGCTGCCTGGGACTCTGGCTGAGCCTGGCCATCAGCAGGAGAGCTGAAATCCCATGACTCTGCAATGTGATGTCGAGATCTGTCCCCTGAACCCATAACCAGCACCCACCCGTGAGGCATGTAGCTCTGGGCCTGATTAATTATGCATGAGATGATACGTTTGGAGGAGTCTTTTCCAGATGAAGCTTGTTCTTCTGCTGTGACTTGGGGGACCTGCATGTGGATAATCATCTAAATTTTAGTTTTTTAGCCCCATCCCCTCCCAAATCAGAGTGCTTGAACACGCCACCTTTTTCTGTAGCTCTACAGGAACTTTGTCCACACCTTATGGGAAACCTCTGGGAAGGATGAAGATAGCTGACACAGCGTGCTTCCCGGTGGGTTTTCCAGCCGCCAGCCCATCACAGCCCGAGCGTGGGGGCCAGGAGCCGGAGCAGAGCTCCCACATCACGAAGCAGCCATGCGAGAGAGGCCGGGGCCAGATGTGGGGCTCCCAGCACGGCAGCCGCTCTGCGGGAGCTGTCTGGGTGTGCGCCTGGCCCCTGTGGTAAATGTGAGATGAGCTGAGGTCTCTCAGCCCTCTGCAAACAGGCTGCAGGCTGCAAGCTCCGAGAAACGCCATGCATCTGCTGGTAAGAGTGACTTGTACTAGAAACTGCAGTAGATTTGCTCCCAGCATCAGCGGGACGCAGGGGCCGGGGCTGCAGCATCTTCTGCCGTTGCGTTCCTGGAAGGATGGGAGATGCCCTGCTTGCGTGTCAGGGCTGTAATTCACCCGGGCCGGAGCCACTTCTTGGAAATGCCTCTCCTCTGGGCTGAAAAGGGCAGAGGGGAATGCTGAAGCTGGCCTATCCAATGCCATACCATCACCAGGCGCTATGTGTGGCCACATCCATTGACCTCATTACTCATTTTCAAGTGTGCAGCACCCTTTGCAGAAAGGATGCTTAGCCCAGGCAGCTCAGCAGGGTGTTTGGAGACCTGTATCTCTCTGGGCAGTGACCAAAAAAAATTCAAAGCAGGTCTTCCTGGTGACAAGTGTGTCTGGTTGTGATGGAAATGGTGTGCCAGTGGGCAAGAGAGCTCAAGCTGCAACATGGCCTTTCGCCACTGTGTACCTGGGTTGAAAAGGAAATATCTCCCTTGGGAAAATAAAGTATTGGTAGCACAGCTTGTCTACACAGAGACCATGGTTTAGCTTTCTCACTGTTTAGAAAGAGAAACCTCTTAAAGACCCTCATGTGGATGCTTCTGGTAGCACCATCCCGCTGCAGCACTGCCATGGAAGTCTCCATCCTCCATCTGGTGCATCCCCAGAGCACTGCAGGGAGAGGCAGTCCCCGGCCTCTGAGATGCAAGCTTGACATTTGTCATCGCGCTGCCACCATTTTCCTCTGCAGAAGCCCTGCCAAGCCACTGGGACCACTGGTGTGGAGGCGGGAGACTGGGGCTGAGGCCACGGTGGTCCCAGCAGCACGGTGCGCTGGCCCACCAGCACCTCTGGCTGTAGAAGTCCTGCCCATGCTGTGTGTGCTGGGACTCTGCTGTGGAGGAAAGCAAAAGAGAAAATGAATTCCTGGTGTGTTTAAACCCTCCCACTTATCACACAGAGCTGCCTCCGCACTGCTTCGGCATGAACTTAGTAAGGTGCAAGCTGGGGCTGGGGTGCCGGTGACACCCTTGTCCTTATGGCTGGGTGTCTCCCCTGATTTCTGCAGCCAAAGCTCCTTTGCTTTGCAGCGCTGGAAAGAGGGAGCAGCCCCAGTGGCCAGGATTTAGTCCAGGAGGTACCTTCCCACGCCGGCAGGATGGTTTCCATAGCACCAGGGATGTCTGTCCTCTATTTCCACTTCTGCATGTGTTGTTTCCTTTTAATTTTACTAGCGAGGCGACGCTGAGCTCATCTTGCTGCTCAGGTTTCTGTGCACAGGCGGCAGTTCCTACAAAAGGGGTGCCGTCCACCCCTGCCCGGGGGTTGTCCATGCCACTGTGGCGGTCGGTGAAAGCAGCCAAGTGGGGTCAGAGCTCAGCCCGGCCCCAGGCTTTGCACCGCCGCTGGTCACGGCGTTGGGGCTGCCAGGCTGGCTTGGGGCTGTCACTTGCTCTTCCCCACCGTGGCTGCCAGCGCTTCGGCTGAGCACTCGCTAAGCCAGACCTGGGCTCTGTGCTGGCCCTGCTCCCACGGACTGTGGGGAAAGCGGAGGTGGCCGGACCTCCAGGAGCCACACGCCAGCCACGGGGGCTGCTTCCTCAGCCGTGCAAAGGGAAACCTGCAGCTGAAATCTGTTCAGACAGAGAAATTCCTGAAACATCAGTGCTTTATGGAAGTTGGACTTGCTCTCTTCTTTAAGCAGCTCTTGTCCCTGGCCTAAGCACTAAGAACATTATTAAGTCGGCAGCAGCTTTTGCAGCTTTAGCTTGCTCTTCTCCCCACGAAGCCCTTTGCTCTGCAGCCTGAGGACTACCCCGAGCTGTGCCCATGTCCCCGGGGCGCAGGGCGGGCGAAGCTGCATGCGTGCTTGGCTGCAGGGCTCCTCCGGCATCGCCTGCAGCATCACGTCCCAGCACGGAGGCCCTTCATTTTTAGCAACAACTTTCCAGGTGGCTGTGTGCGGCAGGGATGGAGGGATGGACGGGGCAGGGAAGGGAGCCAGAGAAGTCAGTAGATGGCAGAGTTGGTTTAGCATCTGCTCTCTGCCATGTCTCTTGCAGGCTGACAGGGATTTTGTGATGGATTTGTTATTAAGATGATGCCCCAAAGCTCAGGCCGTTGCAGCCTGGCCTAGGAGCAAGCTGGGGCTGGGGCTGCTGCAAACCAGCTGGTCGGGGCAAGCATTCACACCATCGCGCTGCAGCAGCAGCAGGGCTGGCACCGTGCAGGGAGAGGGCTCCTCGCGACGCCTACGTGCCTGGCTCAGAGCATCACGGCTTACGGCGCCGAGACGAAAGGGCTGTGGGTTACCATTGCAGTATCTATTGCATGCCATTGAAGGTGACGCTGCTCTGCCTTTGCATCGCTTTGCGAGAGATTCAGGATTGGGTTTGCTGCCTCCAACCGTGTGTGCATCGGCTTGGTTGGGCTCTCAGACTGAGCGTTACTAGAGAGCATGGCTGCATGTGGATTTCCACCCGAGCACAGATCCCTTCTGCTCCCAGGTGCTGCCTTCTCCATGGGGATGGTTAGTCCTGGGCAGGGGCTGAGGATTTTCTCCCTCAGTGCTCCTTGTCTGCCCCTCGCCCCTTCGGCTGCTCACCCTTGCTGGCTGATCTCCTGCCATCACCAGCAGCGTCACTCTCTCTTGCTCCCCTTGGGGCTGTGCGTGATCCCAAGGGGATCCCAGTGATCCTGAGGGATGAGCACAGCCTCCCCGGGGATTCAAAGGTCAACAGAGGGAGAGGGGAGAAACGACAGTGAAGGCTGAAAGGGGATGCAGTGAAGAGCCACGGAGGGGATTCTCATAGTGAAGAAAGCCCTATGATGAGAGCCTTACGGAGGTCGATGTGTGTAAGGTTTTGAAAAAGATGAGTAATTTGCATTAATATTGCCTTGGCAGAGGGATTGTGGTTTAATGCAGGAGAGAAAGGCAGAAGATTAAATTAGTGGCTGCCAAATCAATCCTGGGAGATTGCCCATCTCTTGATAATTTCCAATCAGGCTCCAGATGATTTGCTGCAAGACATGTCGGTGCCATGCAGCCCTGGTGGGACAACCAGGCATGGCCAGCCCCGGGCTCAGCCAGCGTGAGGGCTCACTGGAACCTCCAGCTACGGAGGGAAAGGCTGTGCAGGACAGCAGCTGATCCGGGCTGCATCTCACCCACCTCCCATGGCAGAATCCACCCAAAATCCTTGGGATCCCATCCATCCCAGCACTGCATGTGGCATCACCTCCTGAACTTTGGCCAAGAGCTGTGAAATCGTCCTTAGGGCACAAAGCAAACCCTGACCTATGGGCATGTCCCACCCGCATGGCCGGGGACCCTCACGGGGAGGTGGGAGCCGAGGGCCGGGTGGCTCTGCCGCGGCAAGGCTGGGTTTGGCCCTGTGGAGCCCAGCAAGTGCTTGGAGCCGGCTGCAGCAGCGGCTGCCGGGGGCTCAGCCCCACAGGGTGGGGAGGAATGGCAGCATCCCCCCTCTCCTCCCAAGGCTTTTGTTTTGTTTGCAAGTCCCACACGGACGCAGAAGATGTGGTCCCGGCTGCCTTTCGGTCCCGTCCCGACGGGGTGGGTGGGGGAGGAAGGGGCGATGCAAAGGAGATGCTGGGACCCTCCCCACCCACCCCATCGTGCCCTGCCGTGGGAGGCAGCCGCTGGTGTTGGCAGCCCCGCAGCCTCTTGCAGGTTTTGCTTTTCCCCGCTCCTACCCTCTCCTTTCGCAACATGAAAGGGCAGAGCCTTGCCGGGGCGTTTCACTGCAGCTTTGATGGTCACAGGCCCCCGCACCCTGTGCTGGGGAGAGCTGCTTTCGGCACTCGGCCGAGTGCGGGGGGATGCATGGGATGCTCCCGCTCCCTTCCGCTGTGACTCAGGCAGCAGGGGCTTGTTTGGCAGGGCTGGGGCCACGGGGCTCCCCGCACCAGGCTCTATTTTTAGGAAGCCGGGAGAAGTAGATGCAGCTGTCACAGCAAGAAGTTTCTAGTGCAATTTGTGGTTTCACAGCTTCGGTAAGGCTCAGCATCAGCAGTTTAGAGGCCAGGTGCTCTCCATGGCTCAGCACAGCAAGGCTGGCATCGCCACCCAGATGTGCAACCCAGATGTGGCGCGAGAGCCATGCGCCCGTCGGGGCCCTCCATCCTCTGTGGGGTCACTGGGGCTTGGTTCTCTGCCTTTCCCTGCTCTCCATCCACCTCAGTCCCCTTAGGAAAGGCCAGCTCGGGGTGGTACAGCAGGGCAGGGAGGTGAGGAGGGATGGAGGGAAGGGGACACAGGGGACGATGGCCCTCGGAGCAGGGCAGCTCAGAGGGACAGCAGCACCCCAGTGCTGCTCTTTCCCATTGCAGCTCTTTCCCATTGCTCTTTGCTGCTCTGGGGGGTGGCAGAGAAGGGGCAGTTGTCCCCTCACATCTCTGGGGAAAATGCAATGGAGATGGTGCTCTACACCCAGGTCTGATCTACCTGCTGGGCAGTGGCAGTCTGGGACAGCTCGTGTTCACATCTGCTGGAGCTTGGAACTTCTGCTGACCTCTGCATGGGTGTCTACATGGCTGAGGGCCATGGTGAGCAATGGGGCTGCAGCCTGCCATTACCGCCATAGTGGCTACAACCACCATCTTCTGCTCATTTCTTCCACAGAGAGATGTGACCGTCACAAGTATTGACACCTTCGTCTATCCCTGAGGCTGCTTCTTGCTGCGCTGGACTCCAAGAGCTTTCTCTCATTCATACCAAGGTAAAAAATGAACAGAAACTGCAACGCGACCTTTCCTTCTCCGGATGCTGGTGAAGTTTTCTGTGGTGTTCTGGCTATGTCGGTTCCCTCTTCCTCTCTGGTGACAGGGTTGTCCTGGAGACATGAGAGCTCAGATGATGCAGGAGAAGGAAAAATCTAAACAAGTGACAAAGCAAATGGTGGAAAAGCTCAAATTTCCCTTCTGCCCATGGCCCTGTGCTGAAGGGACTCATTTAGGTTTCTCTCATAGGTTCCCTTCTGTGTCCCTCCCACGGCATCGCAGGCAAACTCCTTTTGTGACTCAGAATAAAATCTTCTTTTTGAATGTATTGTCCTTAGTACTGCACAGCACCCAGCTATTGTTAATTGTCAAGAGCATGTGGGGTAAGGCGCACATTTTAAAAAGCTAGTCATGAAACCGCAGCGGGCACCCAAAAAAAAAAATCACTCTCTTCTCATCAGCTTTCACCTTGCTGTCTTCAGAAATGCTCCCAGCCTTTGACAGATCACCGGGGCAGGCAACCGGATATTTTCTCGGTAAACAAAACTCTGAGTGCTGAGTACAAGTGGAGACAATTTGCTGATCAGCGGAAATACCGCAACTAGGTCAATAGGAATGCAAGCGATGGATCACATTTTCCCATTGTCTCACCCGCGGGTTGTCTGGCTGGAGGAACTGTGCCAGTTTGGGTTTGCAAGCGGATGGTTATGGTTATGGTTATGTTCAGAGGGTTTGGGAGGTGAAGGACAACCCTGTTGGTTTCTTCGTGGTGGGCTCATCGCCAGGTGAAGGTGTGACTTCACCTTCCCTGGGGTTATCCCATGCAGGCAGACTCTTTCCTCAGGTGTTGGGTCCTCTCTCAGTTGCCCATCGTCCCTCTGGACCATGCCCCTCTTTCCCCAAGGCTGTGTCCCCTCTCTGCTATGCTCCCACATGTTCCTACAGCAACCAAGCGGTCAAGGAAATGCAGCCATGATGCTACCCAGCCCTGGCATGGGATAATGGGGGTTTTGAGGATTTTGAGTCTTTCTCCCCATCCCTACCATCCATGTGAAGCAGTGGGGCAGCAACAGAGCATGTCCCCAGGGGCCACTGACACGGCACAGCTTGCAGTAGGTCTGTCCTCCCAGGCTGCCTGGCTCTGAACGGTAACGGTGATCGGACGGCCCAGTGGGGCTCTACCTTCCCCAGAGCTTGGTTGGCACCTCCTGGTAGAACTGGTGCTACTGGCATTGACTCCTGGTTTAAGCTGGAGCAGCCGCAGGACCTGGTGGTGCGAGGTGGCTCCCGAGGGCTTGCTCCCTGCCAGCCGGGGTGGCGAGGGGCTGGATTGCTGACGCGGAGCAACCGTTTCCTGAAGAGGAGCTGCCAGCCTGCCCTCCCCGCTGACGAACCTCTGCCAGGATCCCTGCTGTCATATTTTCCACCCAGTCTCTCCCGTCAGGGTGCCGGTGACGGGTGACTCTCAGTTTCCTGGTTTGCAGCACAAGCCGGCCAACCGTCCGGTGATGTTTTGCGCTGGTACCCAAAACCAGAGCCTTTCCCCATCCTCCTCACTCAACCCGGCAGCCCCTCCAAGGCTGCTGCCGGCTCCAGCCTCCCCAGCAAGGTGCATGCAATGGGGATGCGCTGGGGGTTTCCAGCGTTACCTGCAGGTTCTTCTCATGTCAGTGAAACAGTGATGGGGGCTATCCAGAAACGGCTTTGAAAAGGTTTTGTCTGCCCGGGACAGCCAGGGTTTAGGAATAGCTGTGCAAAACCTTGCTTCCTGCTCTCTGCAATGCTCATTGCTGTGGTTTCACACGTTATCGGCTGCCTCTCAGTCCCGACACTCAGGATTCGGGGAAAGTATTAAGTGATGACTTCTCATGTCGTTTTGTTTCTCATGTAGAGACTTCCCCCAAATGTGAGTGTTAAATTCAGAGAAAACTCTGAAGAGCCCTGGAAAATGCCGGTGAGTGCCATGGGGCTGAGGCACGGGGCGAGGACTTTGGGGAGTGGGCACTGCTCCCCACCGTGGCCTCGTGGCCCTCAGTTGTGTGGGGTGGCCTTGGGGGTGTCCACCACGAAATGGCTTTTTGCCTGTGGCAAGCTTGCCGTGGCAGGGACGGTGCGTAGGAGCTTGGTGTCAGACCAAATCCCTGTGAGGAGGCCAGGGCTGGCCTTTCCAAAGATAATGTCAAGTTTAAGATAAAAAAAGAATTAAACCAGTGGCTTGGCAGTCCCCCCAGGTTGTGTGTGGGCTTGGTCCCACACACAGCAGGGCTGCAAGCCCAAGGGACTGGGTCCAAAGCCCTGCTGATGCCAAGGGGACCCCCTTTTGCCACCCAACTCGGTGCATCCCCAGCACTGTTTGGGCCACCCCATTCCCGCCAGGAGGATGCTCCTGGGGATCTGGGAAGCCCCAGTGAGCTGGAGAGCAAGGCATCCCTTGGATGGCAAGGGTGCTGGGCAGCCCTCGAGGCAAGGGCACCCAGGGGCAGGGACACCAGGGGCTACTCACTCCTCTAGAAGGCAAAAGTGACACTGGGGGGCTGGCCCTGGAGCTGGCAGCCCCATCCCAAAGCTCCCCTCGTCGCAGAGGGGAGAATCCTGGCATGGTGAGGGGTTACACAGCTCCAAAGCACCAGCCAGAGCCTCAACCCCGGGCTGTCCTCTGCTCAGCCACTGAATTGCTGCCCACGAAGACCCTGGTGCCATCCCACAGTTGTGATTTGGATGCTATATTTAGGAACACGGTGACTTGCCAAGGTCAAACGCTGTCTTGGTTGCAGAGATGTTTGTGCTTTGTTACCAGCTTTTGCATTTGCAGCTCACAGTGCTCTAACCACACAGGACAGGATGCGAGAGAGTGGGTAGATAGCAAAAGCGAACGCTGGACTCCATCCTGCACCGCTCTGAGCAGCCCCGACAAGGCGCTGTGTACCCTCCTCATCTGGGGCTGCTGGAGATCAGTGCCCTGCTCAGCACCCCACTGCTTCTAGCAGGATCCGACCCTTGTTGCATGCACATCTGATAAGAGCATTGCCTTTAGCATGCTACTTTCAAAACAACTTTATATGATGGCTTGATGACTGCCTTCAAACCAGCGCCCCAGCCCTCCTCGCAGTACAGCCTCGCAGCCCTCCTCCTCTGCGCCCCAACAGAAACCCAGATTTATCCTCTTTACATGGAGAAAAGGAGGTCTGTCCCCTGTTGTAAGCCGTGAGGACCTCTCTGCGTTTACCCTGAATTATTGTATCGGTGGTGCATGGCCGCACAAGTGTTGGATGCCTGAAGAGCTCTGAGTGAGGGCAGGGAAGGCTCAGGGGCCTCAGCAGAACCCGCTGCTGGCTCAAGAGGCGTGGGGACACGGAGGGGACACGGGTTGTCCAAAGTTGCATGGAGGGGATGCTGGGAGGTCAGCAGCTGGCAGGAGTTCTCAGCATCCCCACAGCCTTTTTCATGCTCAGATATATAGATAACATGGCGAAGTGGGGACAGGGTCTGAGCACGCTTGTTCCCTTGGGTGCAGGGTGAGCACCTCACTGGGGTACCAACAAAGCTGCTTAAAACTTGTCTCTCCAAACTGATGGCCAAGCATCAAGACCCGAAATCCTGCTGTCTGTTGAGGTGCATGAAAGCTGTGCCCACACTGGGATCCCAGTGCCCGTAGAGATGGTCCTAAGGATCATCCAGCCTGCCCGGGCAGAGACTTCACCCATGGGGAGCACAAGGGAAGGCCAGAAACCAGCACAACCCACCTGCCTCAGCCAAGCATCTTAACTGCAAAATCATCCTTCTCATGAAGGAAACAGAGGGCAAAAAGCCTTTCTTCTCCTTTTGAGGAACAACCGACTTTCTGAGTGCTTCCTGGGCCCTGGAAGCTGCAGTTCAGCAGCTCTGCCCATGGAGCAGAGCTCCATATTCATGGTCTTCATTTCTTTGAAGATGACTTGCCATGAAACTTTCATCCACAGCAGGAAAAAAACACTGGGGCATAGTCTGGAGTGTTTCGAGGGTAAATATGAATATATGGAATAAGAACCTCTCTCTGCTTCTGGTAGAACGATAGGAAAAAGCATGGAAGTGCAACAGAGAAGAAAGTCTAAGCAACCTTTTTTTGTTGTGGGACACAGTAGTGAACAAACCTACCCACTACGAAGAGTTTTTTCCAGGAAGTGTAGGTTGCTGCAACCTGTATCCCTTGAGCAACGGGTGCTCACACAACAGTTCTCATGCTACTTGCAAGCAGCGCATTTGAAGGAGCCCCAGCAACGTGCACGGAGGATGAACGAACCCTACAGCCCTGCGACACCCCGACCCATCAGCAGCACCTCACCCAGCACCATGAAAATGTTCATGGGCTTCCTCGCTATATTTATTGTAGCACAGACTATTGGGACCGTACTCTTCTGTTTGTATCTTCACATGAAGATGGATAAGGTAAGTGTAAAAATACGGTTGTCTCTGCTGGATTGCTAACGTGATTTGCCTTCAGCCCGGCGAGATGTGCTCACCAAAAGGATGAACATGGTAGAAGATGATGCTGGCCACTGGAGTGGCATTTATTACGCCTGTGTTCTCCTTTCTGCTTTAATTTACCACTAAAATGTACGCTGCGGAAGAGATCTGTTTCCTTCATTAACAAAGTGAGAATGGATCAGTCAAGAAGAGCCGTTAATAGCAAACCTGGCAGCCGATGGCCAGTCCGGGGAGAGGAGCGTGTGGCTTAAACACACAAGTGGCCATCTGAGGCTCGCTGGTGGTTTTTTTGGTGCCATAGCACGTGGCAGCACTGCGACACTAATCGCGAGGATGAGGGGTCCAGAAATGAAATTTGTTTTAGTGTTTGCATGTATGAATTTTACCAACATTTCACTTCAGATACTGTCTTTCTGTTTAGGGAAGAAAAGAGTGGATCGCCGTACTTTGTCTTTTTTTGAAGAGACACAGTATCGGTGATCCTGTCCCGTACTTGGGACAGCGTTTACCAAAAAATTAAAAACCGAAAAGCTGTTTTTGAGGTTGCCATGACTGCAGCCGCACTGCACGATGCTTAAAGTCACCGATCTAAAGCTACTTTCCTCCAAACCAGAAAAGATTACCAGCTAAAGAAATGAAACGTGTCTAAAACACAGAAGGAGTTCTCCTTACCAGATACAATGATAAGATCATCATTACTGATTTTTAAATGTGTTGTCTCGACAAAAAATTGACACTTAAGCGGTTGACTTCTGATCTTCAAGGGTGGAGAGCAATCTTGAGCCAGAGGGGCTTAAAAGTCGGGGGGATGGAAGGGGACTTTGCTGCACGGAGGCTGCAGCCTGGGGTGAAGGGGTGATAGAGGGTCCCCGGCGGAGCGAAATGTGCCTGCGCGGGGCCGTGGCAGAGGATCAGAGGCAGCCGAAATGCAGTCACGGGTGGCAGGAGGATTTCAGCTGCCTTCAGAGCTCGTGGCAGAGCTTCAAACCTGACCCTCCGCATCCCAGCGCTGCCTGCACTGAGCGCTCTGCCAGGCTGTGTGTCCTCATGTCTGTCTGCACTTCTCTTTACCGTTTAGCTGAATGTTAGGTTTTTACAAAAAACAGGTGCAATTTCAAAAACCAGTTTATATATATATTTGTATGTATGTATATATTTTTATTCTTTTTTTTTGGCTTTCTGATTTTTTTAATCTGATTTTTTAAATCTGAATATCTTGGCAGAATTCAGCCCCAACCCACAAGTCATTTTGGTCTCCTGGCAGCTCTTTTAGTCAATAAGCTAGCCAAAAAAAATGAAAAGCCACCCCGCATGGGCAAGGCAGTGCGGGGCTGAGCGGGCATCCCAGCTGCCCGCTGGGGCCACTGGGACAGCAGCGAGCCCCGAGCCACTCGCTGAGATTTCTGTGCTGCTGTCTGTAAATGCAGGTGGGTGGGTATTTGCCACCTGCCTTTTGGAGTGGGAGATTTAAATTCATTATCAAGGTGATAGAAAAGAGGAAGGGCTCCTGAGCAATCCTTTCATCCAGCATCGCCAACCAGGGTCAGCCTCGTGGGTGCCATTCCCGGCGGATTTGGGTGCAGATGCTGTGCCAGGCGGTTGGTGGGAGCGGTTGGTACCCGCAGTCTGTCTGCCTGTCTTATCCCGACGCTGAACAACCAACACTGAGCTTCCCAGGCTGCGATGTATCGCTAGCAGGAATACAGCCTGGCTCCGCTGCTGGCCGCTGCAGCTTTCGCAGCAGCATCTCACTCACCCTCTCTTCTCTCTCCCGCTGGCAGATGGAAGAGGTGTTGAGCTTAAATGAAGATTACATCTTCCTGAGGAAAGTACAGAAATGTCAGACGGCAGAAGGTCAGAAGTCGACATTATTGGACTGTGAAAAGATTTTAAAGGGCTTCCAGGACCTCCAGTGCAAGGTACACTGCTGTTAGGCGGATAAAGACTCCGCTGAAGGTGTGGGGGGCTCCCAGGCACACACACAGCTTCACCCCAAGCTTTTTTTTAAAACCATGGGTGCCCTTTACCTTGGGGCTGCATAGCACATGCCCTTTTTTACAGTATATTCTTTTCACACTATATTTTTACACTATATTGCTACCATTGAAAAATCTCAGCCATTTTTTTCTCAAAACGATCTTGGTCAGAGCACGTCCAGCTGCAGCATGCCAAGGGATGCTCGGGGCTTGCGGTGGGAGGGATGGAGCTGCAGCCACCCTGGCTCTGCGCTCAGATCCCAGTCTGCAAAACATCGATTTTTCTGCTGTCTGGCACCTTGCTCCGATCCTGTGCCGCGGGGCTGTGAGGACGCTTGCGGCCACCTGCCGCTGGGAGCACTTTTACACCCACTTTACCCAGGTGTTGATGACGGTGCAAGGCTTGGGCCAGGCAGCACGGCTCCCGGCAGCCGGCGAGGAAGAGGAAGATGCTGTGCAAACGCCACCCCATGGGCGCAGGGATGGCACCTCCAGCCGGGGCAGCGGCTCCTCGTGTTTGGGTGCGAAAGAGCCACCCTGCACTGTCACGTCCCCCCGGAGCGGCTGAGGGCTGCCCCGCCAGCGACGAGGTGCTCTCAGCCGGCTCAGCCCTTGAATTTGCTGTTTAGGAGGGGCTGTGCCGGCCAGAGCAGGCAGGAGAGGGACATTTCTTCCTCGTTGTCAGTGCTCGATGACATCAAATGCCTCAGCTAAACCTTCAGGTTTGCATCAGTACCCAAGTGGCAACAGAAGGTTGTGTCTGAGATGGGCCCTGCTCAGCAGTCCTGAAAACCCCCTCTTGTAGGGGCAGGGACGTGCCCGGCGTGCTGGGCAGCACCTACAGCATGGCTCTCCCACATGGTTTTTAAAAAAGGAGATTTTTTTTTTTCATTTCTTTCTTTTTTTTCAAATAAACTTTCCCCATCACATCATTTTAATTGCATAAAACCTAAGATCATAGCCCCTCCTAACCCCCTGCTGCAAACAGCCGGTCAGCCCATGGCTGTATGTGATGCTGGGGAAGGTGCTGGAAGGGCTCTGCGGTTTCGGGTGCCCTCCGCTGAGAGCTGGCAGGGCTGTCGGGGCCAAACAGCACCAACCCACACAATGGCCAGAGTGTCCTTTACATAGAGGCTTTCAAAATCATTGATTTGTACATCTTAAAAATAATACACATATTTTTGCTGTTGTTTCAGGACGGGGGAGCCAGTAAAGGGCAGCCCAAGTTTGAAATGCAGAGAGGTGAGTATTCTGGTGCCACCAGCGCACCCGTCGCTGGCTGGGGGCAGGAGTAGCTTGGCTGGGGAAGGGGATTCCTTCACCCTGCAAGAGCCTGCCGGTGCCCCGGGGCACGGCACGGGGCAGGGGCCAGGGTCGGGGTTTGGAGCATCCCCATGGGGGTAGGACTGTGCCTGGCACGGGGCTGGCAGAGGGGGGCACTGGCCATGGCTCTCTCACCAGGGCAGGTGGCTCTGGGTGCTACGTTGCCTGAAGTTGATGCAAATGAACCCAAAATTAAATCCGTGGCCTTTTCACATTGCAGGCCATGAGCACCATGAGCATCCCCATCTGATGCACAAGGACGAGATGTCCGTGGCAGGTAAGGGGCGGGCGCATTCGGGTCCTGTTCCCGCTGTGGGCGAGGTGGCACGGTCTCCTCGGCAGGCTTTATCCCTCAGGGGCTCCGCCTCGAAGGCAACTGAGTGTCGTTGCTGAGCAGAGGCCAGATCCTGCCTAACTCAAAGCTGGGGACTTTGGAGCCTGCCTCTGAACTGGATTTGGCCCGTAGAGAAATACCAAGGGTGGGAGGTGCCGCGGTCCCTGCAGAGGAGCTGTGCTGCCCGGGGGGGACAGCGGGTGCCAAGGCGTTGATAACAGCGGCCTTTCCGAATTGCAGCAGAGAAGAGGCGGCCGATCGCAGCCCACCTGGCAGGTCAGAAGAACAGCAAGGCAGTCTCAGGTAAGACAGACCTGCTCGACACTGCCTTGGCCAGGGAGCCAGCGGGGCATGGCAGCGTGCATCCCCCGGCCAGACCCTGCAGTCCTGCTGTGTAAGGGCAGGGACCGGGACAATCCAACTCCAGCCTGAGAGCGTGTCCCCAGAGCACAGCGAACCTCCCCATGGTCATGTCACCACGTGCCACACGGAGTTCGCGCATCCCATGCTGGCTGTCCTCAGTAGCCTTCCTAGAAATACACCCCAATGGCTTAATCTTTATAGTGCTTTTTATGAGGGGAAAACTGTTTGTATTTAAGGAAACCAACCTCTCGCTTCTCTTTTGGACTCAAAACACAACGCTTTTGCTCTCCTGGCAATGCCTTGCCGGAGTGGCTGCTGCAGGAGGGCTCTGCTGGCATATTGTATCTGCTGATCTAATGATCTTCTCAGCCGTAGTGGTCCCGGTAGCGATACGGGCTGGCTGGTGACTTCACACTTGCAACATAGATAGCTCCAAACTGATTTAGGCAAGCTGCATTTATTCACAGCCATGGCCACGTTAGGTTTGAGACACGCAAGTGAGTCCATTTGCATTTGTGCATCCCTCTGCGCAGACTGCGGTTGCTCTCGCAGCTCCGTCCCCCAGCGTAGTCTTAGCTAAGGGACATCCTGCAAGAGCAAGGATTACCGAAGCAAGTAAGAGCTTGCAAGGTCAGTCCCGCAACCTGGCAAGGATTTCGCAACCTGAGCACGTTTGATTTAATTCAGGAGTAACTGCCAGTAATCGGTAACTGCTCTTTCCGTCTCTGACGCAGCATTTCACCCAGAACTCAGTCTACCTGTGGAAAGCTTAGTGTTAGATAAGATCAAAGAAGCAAGAAGCTCACTGCATTTTAAAATTCCCTGCTTAAGCATTTGTTGAGCTTATAAAGCAGGTTGAAATCGCCCAGAGAGCAACAGCTGCCTGGAGCTCGGCTCTGCAGTCGGGCACAGAGGAAACGTCCCCATGGGATGCGTGGGCATGGACCACGGGCTGCGTGGCTCCCCCAGGACCAGCCGTGCCACCCCTCTGTGGGGACTGGGACTCTGGGCTGGGACAGTCGAACCCATTATTCCCCATGGAGCTGGGTTGCTCACCCCTGATGCTCTCGCAAGTGTCTCTGTAGGCTGGGGAAGGAGGAGGTCCAAAATCCCTCCCGGAGGTTGTAGCTGAGCTCAGCCCCTATGGCCATGGTTTCCTGGTCTCTGCATTGACTTATCTGCAGTGACTTCAGCGGGAGTGCGTGTTCATGAGCTGCTCGGATGACACGGATAGTGCCCCAACAGCCATGCCAGTAGCAGCTCTACGTGGGCAGTGGTCCTGGTGGTGGGCGGCAGCACTTGCCATGCAAAACCCTTCCAGCTCTGCACCCTGCCAGGGACCAAAACTCTGGGACAATTGTTTTTGTGCTTCCTTGGTGAAGTCTCACCTTCTCCAGTGGCCAAGTGGAAGAGGGACTTTGGAGGAAAGGCAGCACCCAGTTTGGAAAAACTATGTGCCCTGGGATGGATGCCTCTGAAGACAGAAGCTGCAGAGTGTTTTGGCAGCGCTCTGAGGGCTCGGAGGCTGCGCCACCGAAAGCCATGGAGACAGCAGCCCTACAGGGGCAGACACGGGGGGGTTTGGCCCGTGGTGGCAACGGTGTGCAATCCTCCACCCTAAGCATTTCCACTGGATGGATGAAGGGAGCAAACTGCTCCTCTGCTTGCATAATCGGTTCAAGGGTGTCAAGGCCAGTGACCAGAAACACAGGTTAAACATGTCCTGGCCTTGGGGAAGGGGACCCTGCTCCCCTGGGCTGGGGATGGTGTCCTGGGGTGGGCAGGACTCATCCCTGCACCCCGCAGCAGACAGAGGCTGTGATGCCAAATGTCTGTGGGGCATCCCCCCAAAATCAGCCTGCCAAACTGAATGTCTCCTTCTCCCAGCTCATCTGCCGTGCTTTCCCCCTACAGTGCTAGAGTGGAAGATGACGATGTATGGCCCCATGAACAACAACTCGATATCCTACCAGGACGGGAAACTGAAGGTGAAGGAAGCAGGGCTCTACTACATCTACTCCCAAGTCAGCTTCTGCACCAAGGCAGCGACTTCGGCACCCTTCACCCTCTATATTTATTTGTATCTGCCCATGGAAGAGGACCGGCTCTTGCTGAAGGGACTAGACACACATAGCACCTCCACGTCTCTCTGCGACCTCCAGTCCATCCGGGAGGGAGGTGTCTTCAAGCTCCGGGAAGGCGACATGGTCTTCGTCAACGTGACAGACTCAACGCGAGTGAACTACAGCCACGGCAGCACCTACTTCGGCATCTTCAAGCTGTAGTGAGGAGGGAGCCGCCCCGAGCTGGGGGTCCAGCCCGACTTTGTTGAGCAAAGTGGCTTTCCCTGTTTCCCGTATTTATGTTCCTCTGTCTCTTTGGTTTTCTTGTTTCTTAATTTGTATATTTTGTTATTTATTAATGAGGGCCAGGGGGCCCTGAGAACACAAATGGAACAAAGTTTGAAGCTGTTGTTGTATGCACTTTGATTTTTTCTTTCGCTGGTGTTGTGTGTCTGAGTCCACCATGCCCCGCGCGCCTGGCAGAGTGGATGTCCCCGTTATGTCACAAGAGCTTTATTTAGCAAACTCTGCCATCATCGTTTCTTTCCTAACAACGTAGGATGGCTCAGGGCGCTCCAGCCAAGCTAGGTTCATACATATCTCCCGTACCAATCTGCTTACAAAACATCAACGGAAAAACATTAAAAGGCTTAGGAACGTCTCCTCTAAAGGAATCAATCAGCCAAGTGCTGTCCTTACGTGCTAGCTGCTGGTGATGCATCGTTGCCACCCTAACTGTCTGCTTTATTGTGAGAACCCCCTTTTTTCCACCCATGCCTATCTATGAAACTCAACCAGCCTTCTTGCTTAGGGTGACACTGCCTTGGCTGGGTTCACGCTCGGTGACAATCACCCCGCATCAGAGGCGCGATCGGTGGCCAAGGGAGGACTGCTGATTTCAAGCCGGAGTGCAGGTAAGGCACCAGCAGTGCTCTGCTCTTGGTGACCCGAATCTGCTCGCCAGACTGTCCTCCTCCCATCTCTGCAGGTAAAGGACCCTCTGCCTGTGGACCAGTTCACTCCCCTGTAGAAGGGGTGTTGGCCACCACCATCCAGTCTGGACCTGCCTCCTCTCCTGAGACCCCTCCTACCCGAGGAGGAGGACCAGGAAAGCACGGGGGTGGTAGGACCAACTGCTTCTTCCCAAGCCCTCCAAGATGCATGTGCAGAGCATCTTCTGGCTGTCCTCCATGAGGACGTTCCCACAGCAGCACTTTTCCTGGAGCTCCAGGAAAGCAGGCCTGGGCAGATGGGCAGGAGCCCTCTCGGGCAGGGGGTACCTGGGTGACACTGCACACTGGGGTTTCCCCAACCCTCTTCTCCAGCTTGGCCCGCGGGGAAGGTGAGCTGAGCAACAGCAGGGCACAAGGATGTTGATGCAGCGTTCTTTAAAAACATCTAAAGATGCCAAAGGTGGCAAGCGTGGAGCCTTTGGTTATGCAGGTCACACTTGTCGGAGTGCAAAAGTCTGGAAATACTCCTTGAAGCCAACAGGTCTGCAAGGGGAAGAGCTTTCAGATTTGGGCAGTCCTTAGGGTTTGCTTGGCTGGAGCCTGCAGGTCTGGTCCTCACACGGTGCCTGAGTGCCACCGCTGCCAGGGCGGATGCAGAAGTCTTTGCACAGCTCATTGCAGTGCTGGGGGCCCGGCCCGGCCCCCTCCCAAAGTCAGCAGAGGAGAGCTCTGAGCCAGTCTGGTTTTACTATAATTTAATATGTATTTGTTGGCTGTTCTCCAAAACCGCCTAACTTTGTCAGGGAATGGACCACTCTTGTCTGACACCGTGTATAAAAATTTTTTATTTGACTAAAACCATCTTATAGTCGTCAACAGAGAGGGGCTGTGTGCCAAGGGGCTCTGCGCGGCCATAGCCGTGTTTTGCAGTGTATTTCAACGTTCATGGTTCCCCTTTCCCGAGTGTGGGGTTTCATCCACCGTCACCTACAACTAATGCAATTTATGAATTAAGAGACAGGGTGCTTTCTATGCACCCTTAGCCCCAGGCTGGGATTTCCCAGGATCCTGCTTGGGGTCTGGGGACCCAGAGGGCGGGGGGGGTGGCACTGGGGGGCACAGTGGGGATAGCCAGTCCCAAAAGCCTCTGGGGGCAGCCATCCCCCCCCACTCCTTGGGGCACGTTGGGGTGCCAGGGCCGGGCAGCGCCGGGGGCATTTTGGCTGGAAGAGGGAGCAGGGATCCCCCTGCCCTGGGAAGGCAGCGAGGCACCGGCACAGCTGTGGAGCAGAGGGGTGGGAGCTAATTTAAGGGGATTTAGGACACCTGGCTGGGAGAGGTTTATTCCTGCCTGCCCTGAGGGCATGGAGCCTGCAGGGATGTCTCTGCTTTGGAGCTGAGGGATGGATGCTGCACAAGGTAGGATCCTGTGGCCACCGCGCGTGGGGCGGCAGGGGCTGGGTGGCCACCTTCTGTGGTGGCGTGGGTCTGACCACATCCCTGCTGCTGCTGAAATCCAGCCAGCCCCTGCGGGCTCGGCTCATTGCGGCCAGAGAGCCCCAAACCTCTGCGTGGAAGGGGAGGTGCCCGGCAGCGGTGGGAGCCACAGGAGAAACCAAAGACCGTGCCAACTGGCATGGTCTGAGAAGGGGGAAAAGGCGGCTGGGATGGAGTGGGTGCGGAGAGGGAGGGAGAGCTCAGGGGAGCATGTGCGTGGTTGCTCTCGGGTGCCCAAAACCTTGGGGAGCAGAAATGCTGTTAGTCGTGGACAAGGGAAAACCGTGATCAGTGCATGGCACTGAACCCCCCCACAGCTCCCCGGCTTTGGTGGCCGGGAGAACCTGCCAGAGGGTTGGGGCAAGGCTGCGATCCCCAGCCCAAATCACTGAGGGGGGATCTGGGAGCTGCAAATCACATGGAGAAATAGCTTTTCATGGATGGTTGGGGAAACAATTAAAAAGGGGAGAAGAAAACAAACAACAACCAAAAAGGCATAAACCAGCTCAATAAATTCTGCAGCAAGAGCAGCAGATGCCAACTGCCGCCTCCCCTGCCCGTGCTGCTGCCTTTCCCGGGGCTTTTGTTTCTTGCCTCTGTTTCTTCGCTTGCCAAAAATAGCCCGTGGGATTCAGACGTGAGGTAGCGTGTGGGAGGGGAGGAGATGCGATTGCTACCATCCAGCTGTGGCCTTCTCCTGAGCGGCTTTGTTCTCCTCCCTGGCCCCTGCCCGGTGCCACGGCGGGCGCAGGTTTCCTCTCCCCGTGGAAAGTTTGAAGGTCATCAATACATTGATTTTTTTTTCCCTTGACGTGGGGCCTCTCTGTCAGTCCTTGGGCTGTGGATTTTATGGTGTCTGAACTGATTTTTTTGTTGTTGTTTTCTTCTTTCTGAGTAAAGGAGGGAGCAGGGGATGTGAGGGTGATGAGCACATGGGGCACATCAGCAGGACCGGCACAGGGAGGGTCATGGATGAGCAGCAGAAGGAGCAAGCAGTGGCACGGTTATCTGCTGGGAAAGGTGCCTGCATGGCTCAGGACACATTGAACTCACTGGGAAATATATATATATATATATATAAAATAATAATAAATATATAATAATATATATATATACTTAGTTTTGTACAAGAAATGAGATTTTTTTTGTTGTTTCCCTCAAAAAAAGGTTGTGATGCTGGTTTCCAAGCAGGGTCTCCCTAGCTTGTGCCACTGAGCTCAGGGCTGCCAGACAGCAGGAGCTGGAGGACAGCCAGCCACGGGCTGCGTGGCTGTGCACGGTGGCTGCTCGGGTGACAAGCCTGTCCTAGCATCTCTGTGCACTACTTTGGGGTCTTTTTTGTTTGTTTTTACCCCCCTCCCCAGTGAGGCACTATGTGCCTGGGTGCCAGCCTTGCCTCGGCATCCCTTGCTCAGCGCCAGCTCCCCCCAGCCCTTTCCCCTGCTCGGGGCAGGGTCTCTGTCCCTTTCTAGGAGCTGCCTCCATCTCTTCTAGGAGGCCAAACCAGCTGATGCCTGGGGGCAAGGGAGACTTCTCCCCCTTTCGGTTTGGGCTCGGGGATGCTCGTGCCATGGAGCGGTCAGCAGGAGCAGCCCCCAGAGAACGGGCACCTCCAGGGCATCCCCAGCTGCAGCGGTGATTTGGGCTGCGCAGGTTAAGCTGGGGTTTTTTTGTGGTTTTTCACATTGATGGTCATTTGGAGCAAAACGCTGTTGCTTGGAGGATGCTAGTGCTGCTTGTGTTGGAGCTGGATCGTGCAAAGGGGCTGTCTGGGAGCCAAGGGGCCAAAGGGGCCCCGTCTTCAGTGGCAGAGCGGGATGGAGGGCCTCTGGTTAAGGCCTGGATCTGGCCTCCTGGGGACGCAGGAGCGGAGCTGCTCCCTCCAAAATGAGCCTGGGCGAAGCCTCCTCCTTGCTCTTCTGCCCAGTGCCGGCTCTGGATGCAGCTCTGCAATAATTCCCCAAAACACCCCTTGTGCCCGAGGCCGGTGTTTCTTTTTTGCTTGCTCTGGTTCCCCCTCTGACCGATGTGTTTGGAGAGGCAGAGCAGGGTCCGGCCCTCCTGCCCTCGATCCTCCCGCTTCGGCTGCGGGCTGAGAGCGTGGCATGTCTCTACCAAAGAGTTAAAAATACCAGCATGCAGGAGAGGTCTTGTCCAAGCGGTAGACCAAAGGAAATCCTGTCACCACACCTAATCTCCAGGAAAAAAAACATGCACTAACTAAAAAAAAAAAATAAAAATAAAATCTAAAACAGGCAGGAAGTCACTTATCTACAGCAAGCCGCCGGTGCAGCGGAGAGCAGCTAGTTCTCCATAAAGCATCCTTGTTAGCAGCGTGCAAGCGGGGCTTGAGGGATGGAAATGCATCTCCTTCCCCTGGGCCCAGGTGCCCTCCCTGCTGCAGGTCCGGGTGATGGTGGGAGCAACAGCCCAAGTGCCAGCACCACCATCCGTACCGGTATCGCCACCAGCACCCAGTAAATCGGAGGGTGGATGATGCGGCCACGGGCGTATTGAGCAGATCAGGGATGCCCAGAGCAAGCGCTGGCTTTGCTTTCGCGGCGGAAACAAAGGAAGCAGCACCGAGAGCTAAGAAGCGATTTTTATCCTTCTTTATTTGTTGAAAATGTCAATTAAAAAACTGTTCAAAATAAAAACATGTTAGAAAAGTTGAACTTGCATAAGTAGTTACGGTAAATAAACCTACATGACAAAGATAAACTGGAAGGCAGCTGACACAACATCCATCTAAAGACAGACTCGCTGGAACCTATTTACAAAGCACTGTAAACAAAGTAAATATGAAACATTGCTGTCCATCCGGCATGGCTTCTTTTCCTTTTTATTTTATTTTCTTGTCTTTTTTGGCTTCTAGCTCTTGACAAACGCTTGATCCACAATGTCCCAGTGTGCCCTCCATCACATTACATCTTACACACATGCATATGTACACAGCACAGGTTTCAGCTAAACCGGGGGGCAGCAGGGAAACATTTCTACCCTCTCCTAGGAGCGTCAACGGCCCTTGGTTTGCTTCCTCGCCCTGGCTGCGCATGGTGAGCCCAGTCCCCGGCCTGCCTTTGGGCAGGCAGCCGGACCAGGCGATGCCGGGGCGTCGGGCAGCATCCCAGCACAACAGCGTGAGCCGCTCGGCGTGCAGCCAAGGTTGGTATCCTGGAAAACATTTAACCAGCACAGTGGGGCTTGAGTGCTGACCAAACCGCTCAGCTGCGCGCCTGGGTGGGGATGCGGCGAGCTGCCATCCAGCAGGGATGCTCCGGAGATGGCAAATGTAGCCAGAGCAAAAAAAGACCTCTGTTTTGTCCTAGAAACAGCTTAGATTTCAAGAGGGTTTCTTTTTACACTCCTTGTGCTGGTTTTGAGTCTCCCCAAACACCATTTGCTATGCTCTGGCTAAATTTTAGTTGCAAAGAGGGAGTCGTAGTTATTGCCTCTGTTATGACCTTCACGACCAACGTAACGGTATGTAATGAGCTGTGGTGTGTCTGCACACCCTGGGACCATGCTGCCCTGTGATACGTGTAAGACTTATCATTAACAGAAGGTTACTTTTATACTGCTGCTAAGGAAGGAAGGAAAACATCAGTTCTAACCTAGGGTATAACACCAAATAAGATGAAGATAGCCGATACATATGCATGTTGCCTGTGTGCTGTGTTCGAGGAGCTGTGCAGGGATCTGGAAGGGTGTTGCACATCCTTGCCCTAGGAGTGTTCCAGCTCTTGTCAAAGCATAAACAGCTTTCCTATCCCAAGAGAAAGTTCCTTTTTCCTAGCAGAAAGCCCCTTTGGGGCGATGGGGGAGAAGTGGTCATTGGCTACGTTCCCAGCCTTCGGGAAGGCGCGATGGAGAGCCTAACGTGGGCAGAAGGGAGCAGGGAACCAGCACGTCTGGGGGTTGGTTTTGTTGTCAAGCAGCGTTTACATTTCATACAGAGAAAAGCATGTCCTGCGAGGGGAAGCACGGCAAAACTATAAACTCATACGATACCTGGACACTCAATGTGAAAACAAAGCGGGGGTAGGAGTTATAAGGTCATGCATAAGAAAAGGGATGGGGGGCAGAACAGCAGTTACCTGTTGTGCTAATCACGAGCTGTTAGGAGGCAGTACTGTGCAACATACCTTCCCATGCGCTCTGACAGGTGCTCCAGATCTGACTTCCCCAAGGAGTTCGAATGTCTTCATGGTAATTGCACATTTTAATCAGTATCAAGGCCACACGGGAACCACAGTATTGCTGGGCTCTAGTTCGCTACAGTCAACTAACGGGGAAAAAGAAGGTGGATGGGAAAAGCTTCCCCAGTTGTGATTATCTGAAAAGAGGAGCATGGTGCTTTTTGGTTTCTGCTCAATGCCACCTCAATAATGTTTTCATTCAATAAATAGGTACCGGTGCTTTTGAAAAGAATGAAAGCATTAAAAAGTGCTTAAGCTTCCTCTAGGAAACTGCTGCCAAACCCTTCGTGAGCAGCAATCATTAGCAGAGTTTGTATTTGCTCCCAGTAGCAGGTACGATGAGGTATTAGTTGCTGCAGATGAATTGTGAATCATGGACCGCTTGCTTACTGGTTTAGTTGTGAGTGATTGTTTCTGGTTTATTTCCTTACTGGATGGAAGAATAACTATTTTTTTTCTCTATGACCTTTTTTTTTTTTGGTAACAAAATTCCCCAAACCAACAAAATAAGGAGCAAGAAGAGGCAAAGGATCCAGTTCCGCTTCCCAAAAAACACCTGAGGTCACACACCACTGCCAGCAGCTTCTCCCCGAATTCAGGCGATCAGGGACGACTTGCGCCCCGTGTCCTCCCTGCCACACTCGTCTGTCTGCTTCAGCAGCCTTCTAACCAGCTTCTCCAAGTCCTTCCTGGATTTAAGCTCTTCCTCCAAACACTGTTTCATCCTTTTGTTCTCCTGCAAGGGGAAAAATAAGGGAATAAAGATGCAGTTAGTGCCCATGCTCTTTATGCAATGAGGTACTGGGGGCCTGGGGCTGGAGGGATGAGGACGTATTTCCTCTGAGTCTACTGGTACCCACCAGACCCCTATAAAATGAACAGTCAAGTTCTGAAAGAGGTTTCAGAGTAGGGGGAAAGTTTCATGTTACGACAAAGACCAACTACTCCATCCCTCCTGCTGGCTCTGGTGCTCAAGGGACTGTGTGGTGGGCTGATTCAGGGAGCTAAACCAGAAGAAAAAAGTAATGCTGATTCAGAGAGCTGCAGGAGTGCACTGCATCGGCAAGACTTCTCCTGGGCACCGACCAGTCGAAGACAACGACCCAGCACAAACAAAACCACTCAAATTACCTGCTTCAGTTCTTTGACTTCATCTTTCAGTGCATAAACCGTGTCAACAAGGCTCCTGCAAAAAGAAATGCAAAAAAAAAAAAGTAAAAAGGGCTGGAGTGCAGCAAAACAGCAACACCACGGGAGCTTTTGCGAGCGAGGTGCTGATGGGGAAGGTGCTTCCAGCTTCTATTTTGCAAGCATTAGGTTGCAGCTATTGCTGCTGCCCATGAGAGGACTCTGGAAACACAGCCCAGGAGCATTTATAGGCCACCAGTCTAAAATTCAGGGCTCTTTTCTCAAGACTCAAGAAAAATACCTTGTTCTGCTCTCTTTAAGTTATCAACAAAGGTCTGTGGCTTTGACTTCCTTGTTTATGCTATTGCAATAAATAACAATGATTTTAAAACTGGAAATGGCCGAGCATCTATTGTAAAACAGCCTTGATTCCTTGAGGTTATGCTGCAAAAAAACCAAGCATGAAAGGAATGCACTGTCTGGGTTAGAAAAGGAGAGGATCAACGCAGTCATCCAGATGCTGAAGCT
Source organism: Theristicus caerulescens (assembly GCA_020745775.1). Lineage (NCBI taxonomy): Eukaryota > Metazoa > Chordata > Aves > Pelecaniformes > Threskiornithidae > Theristicus > Theristicus caerulescens. The sequence continues at coordinate 21,554,266 of CM036567.1, read as the reverse complement.
GCGTAACAGGCTGGGAGCACCCACAGGCAGCATCACCTGGCTGTCAGGCAGGCTCCCAAGGGGCAGCAGCAGCCCAGTATGTCAGTAGTTAAAAAAAAAAACACCACTCGTTTGGGTCTGTCCTCCCTGACCCCATTAGCTACATCCGGATAAGCTCTGGGACTCGATAAACTGGCTCTTGGGACCTGGTACACAGCGTCCCAGAGGGCTACAGCCACGTCAGAGCAGCTGGGAAGGCAGCTCTGTTCTTAAAAAGGGACAAAATAGCAGCTGAAATAGCCCAGTGGTTCTCACCAGGACTAAGGCAGCAGTTGGTGACACCAGCCCCGCTGCTCTGCAGAGATGCAGAAGGAGAGGGCATTAGTTTTTAATGTCCTTCCAAAAAGCAACAAGGGAATCTGCAAGTGGAGAGCAGGCGCACTTACTTTTCCTCTGTGACGGTCTGCCCGTTGCTTCGTGTTTCCTCTATGATGATTTTCTCTTCCTCAGGAAGAAGGACTTGGGGGATGGAGTCTTTACGGGAGCCTGTGTACAAGAATTACTCATCAGGAAGGAAAAGGGAGACTTTCTCTGATGCCCACACCGCTCTGGAGACAGCAGCCCTCATTCTCCCCGCTCCTCTGCAAGCCCAGGGACGCGGGGGCTCGAGCAGCCACCAGCTATCTGCCACGGTTAAATACGGGCTTATACGTACCGCTCCCCTGGAGCTAAAGCAGCAAGTGGAAAGTTTTCAAGAGTGCTCATTGCATCTAAAGCTACATCATGACTTCTAAATGAAATAATTCGATCAGGGTCAAGAGCTCTCAGAAGAAACATGGCCTCCCTTTTTTAAATGTACCATTATTTGATAGTTCAGTGATTTAATTTGACATCTCACCAGCAATGATAAATAGTTATATTTCCAGAGTTGAAGATGTTAGATAGGTTCTTATGAAGCAGCTTGTTCTTAAACACGCAGCTGATTGAGAGATAATATTCATGCTTCCTTTCTAAAGCTATATGCAACCTGAGATTACCATCAGGTTTTCAGTGCTGACAGCCACAGCCACTGACTAGGTTTGCTTAATTCCTAACAAGTGCTGGTGAAATAGCTGTGTCTCATCTGCCCTCCTACCTGCTTCATTCTCTGTGTTTAAAAGAAAAACAATGGCAACTAAACCACTAGGTAGATGAAGCTCCCTTATCTTGAAGATTGAACACCACACAGTTTCCTAGCATGAGTCTCGTTGCTGTATGATGCAACCATCTGTTTTTTCCCAGAGGGGTTTATCAGTGTTGCAGGCAGAGTGAGAACTAAATAATTTGGTAGTGTGCCCACCTGAGCTGAGAGCTTGCTGGAAGCCTGCCCCCGTACAGTACGCCTCGATCACCTTCAGGATCTGAGCATCTTCTTCCAGCGCAGCCGTACCTGTAAAATATTGCAGACAACAGCTATCACAAAAAGCAAAGTGCTCTCTCCCAGCCTTTGCTCCCAAGTCCCTTAAGAGAAGAGTGTGTTGTTTCCTTGACTGACACTGTCTCTGGGACTTCACCTAATCCCTTTCTGAGGTCCTTTGTATTTTCTGGCCTTTGCAACACCCTGTGGCACTGAGAACCATGGTTAAATGGTATGAAAATGCACTTCCAGCTGCTCATCTTGGCAAAACTCGAGAGGTGATGCCTAACTTTGGGGGCAGGGAGCACCGGGAAATGGGCAGGCAGAGCAGCCCTGCTAGGAGGGGTCTGGTATGGCAGCATCAGAGCAGGACCTGGAAATGTGAAGTCTTCATTTCCAGCCCTAGCTCAGCGCTGTCTTCTCGAGGGAGACAACTCACCTTCAGGCTGTACACCACAGCAGCTCACCACCGGGTGACTACGGCCTTTCGTGTAAAACCCCCGAGGAGCAGCCCGAGTGGACTTCAGGGAGCTGTCAGGACATCCCTCTTACGGGTGAACACCTCTGCAGGGACAGGGTCTTTCTTTATTCCCTGGTTCCCCATGGAAACTGTTCCATAACCTGCTGGCATGGCCAGGTGAGGGTTTGTCCCAGCTCTCAGATATATTTTGATGAGTGTTGATGTGCAGTTTTACTGCAGCTTTTAACTACTTTGAAGTAGTTCCTTGGCTTCGTAGCTGGAAAAAGACCACCCACAACCACATGATCTGGTGCTAGCAATCACGCGGAGGGCGGCAGCGTGCCTGGTAGTTGTAACTGGGAAGGGATCTGTCGGAGGCTGAGGACCGGTGCGCTTCCAGAAGCCTCCCGCGCTCCGCAGCACGTAGGCTTGCTCACAACGTGAGCAGCCTGTCGCATCCTGCAGCGTAAGAAGGGCGGTTCTCAAAGTCCCGTGGAGATCACCGAGTACACAGAAACCTCCAAAAAGAAGTGAAAAATACACCACTTACTTTTCCGAATAACAAACTCTTCGTCAGATGGTTTTCTCTCAGTTTTCCTTTTTGGAAGAAACTTCTTCATTGTTTTGGGACTTTTGCTGGAATCCTGTAGAGAAACAGACTCTTGTGTTTAACCAGAACCAAAGGCAGCTCAAAGAGCGGAGCAGCGCAGCTGAATGCAGCTATCCATGTTACGCACAACACGTTAGAGAACTACAAAGCAGACAATGACAAACTTGGGGAAAATGATGCTTTTTGCTTTTCCCATGCGCCAGTTGTGGCCCACTGCTCCCTGGAACAGCAGTGGGAATTGCACCTGCAGGTCTGGGACAGGACAAGCTCCTTTAGCGAATTCAACCCTCGGCTAAGATCCTTTAGCCAAAGAATTCAAATACATTCACAGCACTTTTAGTCTGCTTACCAACTCTCTGGTCTGTGTTAGAAAACCCTATAATGTTGTTTATTTCCTTGACTCAATTTGATTTCTAATAGAAAACAGTTGGCAAATGATATATTGTTTCCAAATGATTTGTTTGAGAGTATAAATTCCCCCCCCACATACACAGAGAACAAACAAATACACACAAAGTTAGTGTTTGCTATGACTCCACAAGTAAGAAACACAAGCTTTTATCTCCTTCACAGAGTTACAAGTCTTGCCGATTTGGAGAGAATTAGTGTATTAGTAGGTTACATGCAATATGGATTTTAAGCAGAAGAGGCATGCCAGGAAGTTTAAGTACCATAATACTGAATCCTTCTTGAGAGTTATCTCAAAATATAGTCGCCACTGACTCTCAGGATAACTTACCGATACAGGCAGGCAAAGTTAGGGTCATGCAAGCACGAAAGCGTGAACAGGAACAAGCATTCTTTGCCACGATAAGCCAAAGAGATGTATCTACCCTTACCTTTAAGATATAAGACATCCTCTACAATGAATATGCAAAGAAAGAGAAGATGAGTGTGAGAGACTGATGATTTTATTGACCAAGTCCATTAAATCCACAATTCTAAAACACATTTAAATGTTAGTCTTGCAATTAATGTGGCACACCCTCCGTACTGGTTTTAGAGCACTATCAACATGCAAAGGAGCACGGTGTCATGCAAAACCGAAAAAATTACATGTGAAACGCATGGTAAGTGGGCATTAATACACTCTAAACACATCAAAATAGAGAACATGCCTTCTCGGTTAGTAGTAGGTTTCTGTAGATGCTGGTTGTCTAAAACAGCGCTTAAAAATGCAGGACCCATTGGTGCTAGCCAATGCTGCAGCCGCCCGTGCGTCTGGCTCCATCCGAGCCCCGGGGAGCAGTTTGGGGTCTGGCCCCGTGCTCAACACCAGTCCTGCGGTCTTCAACCCAACCCAGCCAGGATGACGGGATGCTCTGGCCACCCTGGCGACAATCCCCCAGGACTGCACCTTCTCAAAGGGGACCTGCCATCCTCACTGGAGGCCTGACAGCATCAGGCATCAGCGCAGCAGCATCTCCCTGCTCCGCTGGCAGGACGGGGAGCTCCCTGCACACCCCATGGAGGGTTCCACCCATGGGATGCTCGGCACAGGGAGCTGCACGGCTCTCCTGCGGGTCTGGCCAGCAAAGTCCTGAATCCCGATGTTACAAACCCTTCACCTAATGCAAAGCAGGCCACTTAAAAAAAAAATTAAAAAGAAGTAGAAGAAATCATCTGTAAATCTTTTTCACTTTGCTAACCTGAATCCGGACACACGGCTTTACCCACAGCACCTGCTCTGTCATTTCAAATGATTACTGGAAACAGAACAGGAAAAATGACCCAATTTCAATGGAAATAACAAGAGTGCTGTGCGCTACGCAAGCAGGTTCTGGGGTTTCCTGAGCACAGCTAGGTACAAGGAAATGCACAAGACTGTGCCATCCCGTCCTACACTACTATAAGCCAATTAAAGTAACACTGGATGTCTGAAATTCTCTAATCTTTTAATCAAACTCCCCCACTCCCCTCCCTGCAAATAACCTTTGAAATTTGTATTCCTTCATTATATCTTCATTATAGGAAGGTGACTTGCACCAAGCTGGTAGCATAGTTTATTTTGTGCCCTACTTTAATATTAAAAAAAAAAAAAAATACAATGAAATATGAGTTCTGCTTAGCGATGGAGCACCCCGGAGGGAGGGACGAGGCAGATGCAGATCTGCTTGGGCCAACAATTGAACTGATTTCACGTTTGTCATCGCAGGCTCCTGTCCACGAGTCCCTTCCCTGAGAGGGGAGCTGCCCCCCGGGCTCAGGCTGGACTGACTGGGTACCAGACTGTGCCTGCCCAGCTCTGCTGGACCCGTTGGTCTTTGGGTTTCTACCAATGCAGCCAGCACAGCCCATTCCCGTGCAAACCACGTTTTTGGTCCTTTGACACCTTGCATGCTACCATCCTGCCTGCAGCAGCATCCCGCCCGCAGCAGCATCCCGCCCCTCGGGGCTCCCCGCCTGCTCGGCCTCTGTGGCAAAACCCTCTGGCCTGGTTTCGATGCAGAGAGTTTAACTCCTGCTATGCGCGGCAGGGGACAACTGAGAAACTGCAAAGGACCATGGTATTAATGATATCACTCAATCTGTGGTTTCGGCCTACCTTATAAACAAATATCAGCCTTGCACTGTCATGCAGAAAAATTTCTCCTCTAATTCAGGCCTCTTCCTATATTTTAATTCACCGCACAAGCAAGATATGATTTAATCTACGTTAGGGATTTGAATCATGCGAAGATTAAGGGTCATTTCCAGTCTGCTGGGTTGGTTTTTGAACAACTTAATTCCCAAACTGAAATGCGTTGTTTTACAAATTTTAAGAAATAAATGTAACAAAATGCCATGAGGCTACCTAAAATCTCTACCTGGAGTAGCGGACCCACAGCCCCGCCGGCTGCCGGGCTCTCCATCCCCGAGTGCTGGGGAGCTGGGGGGGTGCGAGCCCCCTCCTCTTCCCTGTCCCCGCTGGGAGCCCGGGCAGTGATGCTCCCAGGGCTGCTGTACCAAGAAGGGCAGCTGACTCAGAACTGGAGTGCTCATTCAGTAAGAGGAACGTTACCCAAGTTACTGGTGAGTAATCCCAAAAGTTTAATGTGAGGTAGGGAAGGAGAGCACTGCAGTTGCAGCGGGGGGTGAGAATCGGAGCTGGGTTGTATTTTGGGTTTCCCCACGCCGCCTCCTACCTCCCAGGCTTGGGGTTTCTGCGGGGGAAGCGATCCCTCGGGCTGCTGCCTCCCAGCAGAGTACCCCCACTCAGGTGGGCGGCGAAGGAGGGTCGAGCCCCACGGCTGCTGCAGGGAGCCCTGCTCCACCACCAAAACACAGGGTGGAAGACACAAGAAATATCAACAGGACTTTTTCTTCTTCCTCTCGGTGCAGCATTGCTGCTCGATCCTGCAGCACCGGTCTGGGCAACGCTGAGCTGCTGCTACGGCTCCTCTCGATGCAGCACATCCCGGCAGGGAGCCCAGCTCCCACCCATGGCTCAGACCAAGGCAGGAGGAGGAGGGGAGGCAGCTCCACCACGGCACCAATGGGACACGCAAGGCTGCAGGACACCCTGCTGCGGGACCGGTGACATTCAGCAGCCGAGGGTGCTGGCTACAGCAGCCGACAGCAAACATCAGGAATGGAGCTGAGCCTGCAAACACATGTGCTCGTGCTTCATTTGCAGCACAAAGCCAGCCACGGCAACAAGCAACCATCGCAGGACTGGGGCAGAGTCATTTCTCTCAACATCCCCATTAACCTAAGCTTCTGTGCCCTCGCTATGAGACAAAAAACCCGGACACAAGCACTAGGGATTGCCATGAAACCTCTGCAGGCACGCGGGATGATTACCTCTTTGTAACTCAGCGCTGCCGATGGTCTGAGTGGAGGAGCAGGACGGAGGCAGCTCAAGCTCCAGGGCTTGAGGATTTTGGGGGGTTCCAGAGGCCCACGGATCTGTCCGGCTGAACTAAATGTCTGAGAAAAGAGATGAGAAGCAAATGAAGACTGTTAGCCACCAAACAATGTAGAGAAGCAGAGAGGGACGGACAAGAGTTCACTGTGAACTCCTTTGAGACATCTAGGTTGCTACAAAAATAGGGCAGGATACATGTAAAATGGTACAAGCACGACATGGTTAGAAGCAAAACTGCACGATGTGTCTTACAGCTGTAGGCATTAACTCAGCATCAAGGTGCCTTGCCGAAACAGAGAGATCGGGCAGCGCTGAGGAACCCTAGGCAGCAGCGAGGCTGGGGAGGCGAGATGCTTACCGAATGAGCGCTCCAGGACTGCGTTTTGGATACGGTGTTGCACGTCCCTTTGGTCAGCCTTTGCAAGTGGTCAAGCCATTCGTGCAAGTCCTGGCTGGTGCTGCAGGACACGGTGATCCGCTCCGTCATGTTCCCTGTGGCAGAGGGTTAAATAACCATTTTTAGCAAGTGGTAGAGACCCAGGAGGAAACACAGGGTGAGCTCAGCTCGGCACAGCAGCAAATGGCTCCTCAGCTTGCAAAGTCCAGTGGCAAAAGGCCAATGTCAAGATGTGACTGCCCATCGTGCTCCAGGCACCCAGTGCCAGCCAGCATGGGAGCAGCACAGAAAAGCTAAGGGAACTGGCGAGACGAATGTGTGAGGAATTATTTAAGGTTAAAAGTAAGCAAACGCAACATTTCCATGATTAACAGGACCCTGACACCAAATACCACCAGCACAAATAGCTGCACTGCAGCCAAGTCACTGAGCACAACAACCACGTATAACTACAAGTAATGAGATAAATTGTAGGGGAAAATTGGGAGGAACATTAGGAAAGCTACCTGATGACCAGAGCCGTTAATCTGTCAATAAACAAGGTGCTCACAGCTGCACGGGATGGACCTTGGATGCTGACAGGGCACGCATGGCACAGAGCAGTGCTACTGGGGCCCCAACCAGCCCTGGCAGGAGATTTGTCCCATACAAAACACTACGATCTCCAAAAGCATCCCAGAGACAGAGCTCAAGGGCACTGGGAGAAGGTTGCCTCAACCAGGAGGGAGATGCTCAGGAACTCAGTGCATGGTAAAAAAGCAAAAAGAAGAGCGTGGCACAGTGGGTGGGGGGAGGAAGAGGACCAGTACCTCCAGTGGCAGCTGCTGTTTGGACTGGGAGGATGTCCCCAGGCAGGGGCCACACTGACCTGCGATTTCAAACATGTGCTCGTTCCCTTCGGCATCTTCCAGCTTTGTCAGCGTCATTCCCGTCAAAGGCAGCTTTCCCTAGGAGAATTGAGGAGGAGTCAGTGTCTGCATCTGCTTCCCAGCGGGTGCTGTTCTGCTGGTTTCTGCTGATTCCTTTCTCTTTGGGAAACGCCATTAAAAACTAATTCGTGAAGGCTTTAGACTGCCGGAAGAGTCTCTTTTAAGGTATGGATCTAGATTTCCCTGCACAACTAGGTCAAACCCCCCGAGAAGAGGCTCCCATGACAACTGAGTCATCCCCGGCTCATCTGCCGCCCTTTCCCTTCACTAGGTGCAAACCCTTTTTACAACCGAGTCAGGAGGATGAATGTCCCCTGGTTTTTCTGAAAGCCTTCCCCGTCCCTGTTTTGCATGCTGAACTGCCTGTTCACCTTACTCACGCTGGTGGGTAAAATCTACAAACCCAGCCAAACCCTTCCCAAATCTTTCCTGTCTTCCTCATCACCCTTGTGTAGGACAAATGACACATCAACAGGAGAGCATCCTTTTCCTGGAGGGTACTGATGGTTTCAGGTAACTGGAGAAAAACCAAGCTTCCAACAGCCTGACTGCAGCCATCCAAATGGTAAAACACAAGAAATGCAGTGTTTTGGGGTGCCTCATGGAGCGGAAATTTTGGGCTCTTTACACTGGGCTTTATAGTAGTGAAGTATTTTCCAGAGATGGTCCAACCCTGAGAGCCAGCTGGCTTGGTCCTGTGGGGCAAAACCCTACAGCTAGGCCAGGACACCTTACACACACACACACACACACACACACACAAAATTCTCGAGAACAGCATGTAGGACAACATGCTGCAAGCCAGCATTTGGTTTTTTTCCTAATTTCACAGCATTCACACTTACCAAATGCTGTTTAACCGGTTGGCAGGACAAAAGCACTAAGTGTCCTGGCAGGCATGGTAAAACCAAGCCCTGGTTCCCAGCCTGGGGCATTTGCATCACAACGGAGAGGTTTAAGGAAACAGCGGATTTGAATTTGGTAAGAGCTATCTGATTTCCTTTTTCACATCTAACGCCTTGCAACTTGAAATTAAGCATGCCTACCTGATAGATGAACCCACTCATCCGTGGGCTTGCAGACAGCATCAGCAAAACGTTTGAAAACAACAAGAAATATCGCTCTTCTTTCTCCTGCGGGGATAAGAATTTAGGTTAGTCCAGTTTGCAATGCATCACAAGCACTTTCCTCCAGCAAACTGAACCTGTTGCAGCTGGAATCACAGCCTGCAAGAGATCACCCCCAAACCAATTATTCTGGCTTTTTTTCTTTACCACATCTCATTTCTGTACTAGTTTTTCCTGCATACGTTTTTGTCTGCATCCTGCTAATCCTCTTCCAATTGTTTCAGAGTGCCTCAGAAGACCAAGACCAACGTCCCCCAGCATTTCCCATCCCAAACAAGACTCTGGGACTAGGCTCTACAGGGCTTTGTTTTACGGGTTTTCCCTTCCAGGGAAAAGTTGCTACAGCAAGCAAGCAATTCAGTGATAACAGGCACTTTCCCACGCTAAATACGCAGTATGCATGGCTTTAACACCACTGGTGAAGGTCTGTGGCAAGCACTGGTGCAATGCTTTGGGACCAGTAGCACAGGAATCCTTCCAGTTATTTCCAAAGCGCAGTCAGCTCTGGAGTGGGACGTCACGGCAGCCGCTGCGCTGCGCACAGGACGTGGCAAAATGGTTATGCTAATGCACACTTTCAAGTCACTCTCATTTCTCAGAGTAAGTCACAGGGGAGAAGGAGGGAAATTAATGTGCTATACGATACGGAGATGCTTCTTTTGCTTGAAAAGTGTGTCACCAAAAGCCTGGAGCTAAGCCCGTGGGGCATGGATGCAGTGCCTGACTCCAAAGATGTGCACATTGCGCAGCTCTTGTCCAGGTAAAATTATTTATCAGCATTATTTGTCAGCACTTTGCTGGCCTGGGGTGAGAGTAGCTGCCGCCTTGCATCACTGATCCCGTGAGCAAGGGGGTATTTGGACACAACGTCTTTAGCCAGGAGAAGGACCACTGCACTCACCTCACTTCCCCCACACTGCACCATAACCTGGGACATGTAGATGATGTTTCCCATCGTTTTTATGTCCTCTCCTTCCCAGCGCTGGATGGATTCAGAAAGGATCTGCAGTTCGAGTTGTTTCCTCTTCCTCAGCTCTTGGCATTGCGACTGGGAATCACAGCGGGGAGCTTCATTAGCCGAAGGGCAGGCGCAAACCCAAACCATCCCAACGAAGATGGTTTCACCAGCAATGCTCCCACAGCCACGTGGGCTCAGGACTGGTCAAGTCAAAGGATCAGGAAAGCCTGCTTTGGCTCTATTACATAAAGGTTGTTAAAAAAAAATCACACCCTAGCAATTTATGAAGTAATGAATACGTTAAAATGTCAAAGAAATTGAGAACTGCACTGAGCAAACTTTTCTTTCCAAACCAGTCCTACCTCTGAGAGTACAGGGTCACATTTTCCAAACCAAGACAGCCGCAGAGTTAAATGTCTCTAATTTTGCTGCTGCTTAGAGAGATTTTGCCCGTTTTGCCCAAACAGCAGAGTTATACTTGCAGCAATGCAAAGCCCCCACGAATCAGATGGGTGGATATTTTCTGACCAAAATTTGCAACCCCAAAAGCAGGACTTGGTGCAATATTTCAGCGGTGCAGTAGAGTAGCACAAAAAGCAGCTTTTGAAGGTGCTGTAATTGAAAAGACTGCACCAATGCTCAGCAGCTGGGGACTGGTAGAGCTCCACGGAGCGGCGAGTCCTTTAGCAGCTTTCAGCAAGCAGAGGACAGTGCTGACTGAGCAACGACAGCCCTGCAAATCCAAGCAAAACTTGCTTTAACTGACCCCTCTGCCAACAGGGAAAATTGCTGCAAAGCCAAACCTGGGCTCAGTTTTCACCAGCTGTTTGGTTTTTTCCAAACCCCTGTTTCTGACAGAGATTTTCCTCCTTTCCAGCTCAGTTTCATACAAACTCTTTGACTATCCAGATCTTCAAAGAGAGAGGCTGCATTTGGTCTAGCCTGAAAACACACAATTTTGAACCAGACTGTGGGGGCTTCCTTTGGTTTTACAGCTGATGTGTGCTTTGAGGCTCCCTGGGTGTCTGAATCCAAAGTCCCCGGGATACAAATCCATATAAAACCCACAGCAATCCATGGCAGTCTGTGCAGATGCGATGCGGCTCCGTGGTCCCTGCCCTGCCGTCGCTCGGGAGCATCCCTGGTCCCACTACGGGACCACGTGTCCGTCACAAGGGTTGTCTCTGCCCATCAAACCTCAAATCTGCACTGAACCTTTGTAGTCATAAAGTAATTACATTACATTGCTCAGTGCCCAAGTACACATTTCAAGTAAAACCATCCATCACTTATGAGCATTCCTAAAGATTAATGATGCCTTGTAATTTAACTGAATTATTCCCCTATTATCTACTAGAATAAATGGAAAGGGAGCTGAGTTTCTAAGTAAATGTAACATGATCGCCCTTTCCTGTTTTCTATGAACTTTCTCCTCCCCATCTTTTATCTGCACTGCTAAGCACCGAAAACTTGCATCTGCTGTGCTAAGGAAGGAAGTTGGACCACATCTGGAGTGGTTATAGTGAAAGGTATTCAGTGGCTACAAAGCGAGAAAGACTATAGCTTTTTTAATAACCGAAAAAAGCTTTGCTGGGTAAAACCTTTGCGCACGTGGATGGCTTTTCCCCCTCTTTTTCATCTCATTGCCATAGGACTTTGAGGAGTGTACCTAACACAGCTCACAGAATAGGTTTGCTATCTTTGACTCATCCCTTCGCTGCCGCTTGCTCTGTTCCCCGCCGATGGCCACGGCACCCGGTGCCGCAAATTACCTGCAATACGGTCAAAGCCTCCCGACTGGGAAGCAAACCTCAACAAAACCAAGAGTCGCTCAACGGGCTCAGAGGGGTTGAGTCAGACACCCGTGTTAACCTTTCACAGCTCATCTGAACGAGCAAGGGGTGGTCTAGTTTCAGGTGGCAAATGATTAGGGCATGGAGGCAAAAGGAGATGAAAGGGACCCCGCCGCCACCACTACCCACACGTGGCTTTCTGCAGCGGAGGAGAAAGTCGGAGATCCTCCGTTTCTGCTGCTGGGACCATGGAGCCGTGTAACTGCTGAAACATGCAGCCAGAGGGGCAACTCTAGGCTTGAAACTTGAAATTAAGATTCTTTATAAGCCATCTTTTCCATTCCAAAAGACCTTTTTTTCTAATGAGGAGACAAATGTCAGGCTTGACTCATTCTTTGTGAAATGCAGCTCTGAAATGGAGTGCTCTATTTTAAGAATTGCCACCTACCACAAGGGACTTGAAGGATGTGACGGCTTTCAAAACCTCTTCGTGATCTGCATGCGCCTCCTAGTGAAGGGAGAGAAAAATCCCTCAGCCAGCAGCAGCAGCACCCCCCACTGCCCCGGCGCACCCAGGGCTGCAGAGCTCGCAGGGTGCTGGGGCTCAGGCAGCGTGGGCTGCAGGAGGGGGCCCAAATCCCCCAGGTATCTTCCTCACCACCCTGTGCAATGTGACATGGTTTAAAGCAGCTATGCAATTCATTGATACCAATTTAATGAGTGTAAAGTGGCCAGAGCAAGAGCAGATATGATTTTACTTCAAAAAAACTTGGCTTGCAAAGAAAATCAATCAAAACAGGCAGAGGTGCAGGGGGGATTTCTGGTTTCACCTTTGGGAAGGAAGCTTCCATTGGCATGCAAGGTATTCCAGCCATTGCCCCATCAACGGTGCAGTTTCCATGAGCATCAATGGGAGCTTCACCTCCAGGTTTAAGGGAGGGCACGTCTGAGTGGAGAGCTCTTGGGCCCGGGAGGGGAAAACGGGATGCTGCGCCTTATCTCTGACTGCAGCTGCCTTCTGGTCCTCTCCCAGCACCTCCTCCTGGGCATCTAGAGCCTTCCATCATAAGCTCATCACCATCCAGACCTCAGGCCAAGCAAATCCTAAGGTGTCTAGGTTGTGATGGAGCTGTCCTTGCGGCTGTCAGAGGCTGCGTGGGATCGCTCACCTCTGAATCCGGCCGAGGGCTGCCCTGAACATACCTGCCCCGTCTCCAGCTGCGCAGCAGTGCAGGGTATGCTGTGGTATACATCCACACTGCATACATCTATATTGCATACATCCATACTCTTCCCACGGCATCGCAGCTTAAACCTCAACCCTACTGATTCATGCAACAAACCCCCCACACTCGGCTTAGAAACTAAGAGAAATAGCTGACGCGTGTGTCCCCGAATCCACTGCCGACCCCATACAGCATCCTGCAAAGAGCATGCTGCCTCTGTACGGGCATGGTGGCTGCAGCCAAGCTCAGCTCAGCCCCTGCAGCTCAGCTAAGCCAGGTGAGAGCAGGACAGGTCAGGTCTGTAGTGTGCCTACAGTGTAGGCTCTTATGCCCTCTCCTCTGCAGAAAACCCCCTGGGCTCAAGCACAGAGGTTTTAATCCTCTGGCTGGGATGTGGATTTGAATGATCATGGCTAAGCCTGCTGAGTAATTAACTGGTAATTAATACTGGAAGAGGGAAAAAGCAAACCCGGTTAAAAATAGACTGTTACTTCTGTTTTCTTCACCTCCTTGCACCACCCCTGAGGTTTGCATCCCTGCGGCTGGAGTGCACCAGCAGGCGAGTAGCAGAGCTTCAACAGAAGAGATCTTTACAGTCCCCGGGGGGAGGAATGTCCTAAAGCAGATCTGCCACCCGCCGAGGAAGCCTCTGTCCCCCCTCGCTGCTCTCCCTGCTCCCAGGCACTCGCTCCTCCGCCCCCGTGTCTGCGCCGGCTGCCAGATCGATGTCTGCCTGTGCAGCTCTGCCTCCACCCAGGAGCACAAGCCTCAGGCGAGGGGTGGGGATGTGTCTGTGAGCTGCAGGAGCGAGCAGCCGGGGATAGGAATCTCATAAAATGATAATAAAAACACTGATTTATTACCCACTGTGCAAATAAATACCAGCTGTAGCCTGGCTCTGAACTCTGCTTTTCCTTGTGCTGGAAATGGCCCATCTTTGAGGAAGGGCTGGGGTGAAGAGCAGGCAATGCCTTCCCACAACATCCCCCAGACTCCACTGCTTTCCCACTTTTAATCTGAAAGGTAGATAATGTCCCACGGAGGTGAAACACCTCCTTGGAGAGGTGGTAAGGACTTTTAGCAATGTGGTGCTCAAATACGAATGGGCAGAGGTACCTCTTGCATCTCGGGGGCAGCTCTTGCAGCACCAAGGGGCACAGCCTGCCCAGCAGTCCCGCATCCCACCTACCTCCATGTGCCGCTCCAGCTCCTGCAGCAGGGTCACATATTTATCCAGCCTCAGGAAGGGTTTGCTGAGGCTGGTGGTTAAGATGAGAATGCCTGGGTTGGCCGCACCCTGGCTCTCCATGAACTTCTCCAGCTCATCACTATAAATAGAGACAACAACAACAAGAAGGAGGGCTCGCCACTGCTGAGGGCTGTATTTTGCTGCCTCCCACGCTCTCCTGATGCCCGGGGCTCTGCTCTGAGCTGCACCTTTTTAAAGGCAGCCCAGCCTCCCCTCCAAGCACCCCTTGCTGCAAACCTGGCAGGGCAGGCAGGGAGCTGCGAGCTTCCAGCCAAGCAAGACCCCGCTCCCTGGGGACGCAGGGGAGGATGCTGCGTGGTGGCGGGTGTTGGTGTGCACAGCCTCTGGGGTACATCAGTGCCAGCAGCTGGTCCCCCGGCACAGCGAGGTGGCACGGGGCCAGGCATCTGGTGGACAGCGGGGGCTGCAGAGGCTGATGCTGCGCCGGAGGATGCTGCAGCAACGCGCCGGCAGCCTGCTGGGAGCCGTGACGCTGTTGTGAGCTCATACATTGCTCTGGAAAACACGGCTTGTGTGTGTCAGCACATCTGCCAAAGCTGATTCTTTGATTGGTTTAAGAAAAGGGGTCAGAGTGAGGAACCACATGAATGAGTCATTTACAGGAGCCAGGCTTTTTGTTAGGCTGAATTAAAGCTGGATTTCAGCAGGTAAGTAAATACATTGAGTTCCCATTACAGAATGGGAAGACTTAAACAGTATGGCCATGGTCCTGGCTTTCCCATCACTGCAGGGAGGACAGCTAAACTGCATTAGGGACGACACAGTTGTAGCCTTTTGGCTTGGCATGCTCTTTAGCATGACATTATATAAATTCAAGTGTCTACTCAAGTGGGACATGTTGAAGGAAGATGTTATTACTGCCATCTACCAATGACCCTGCAAAGCAACCACTTGGTTGAACAGCAGCTCAATTATTAAATCAGGTAATTCTGGGTGACTTGACGACCACCCTCCTTTTGCAGCGATGTGCCCCACACCATAGTGCCACAGGGGAACACACTCCCATCTGCCGGTGTGTGAGCACTTCAACAGTGGGTCTGAAACAGCATCGGGGTCCTTTAGCAAGTAACAATCACAGGAGATGCTACTGCAAGGGCTGAGGTTGCCTCTGTTTTACCCAAGGTAAGAGTCCTGTATGTGCAGACAGGACCTCTGAGACCAGCTCTGACGTTGAGTTGTGTCCATGCTGGAGCTAAGAGGCTATGTCGAAGAGCCCAAAGCCCCCTCAGTTTTCCCAGCAGCAGGATCCCACGTTATCCCCCTTGCCCTATTGTCAAAATACAGGTCAAAAGCCATGCCAGGCCAAGTAATAATAATAAAAGTAACTTTTTAAAGGAGGGATTTCAGTCTGAATCTCCTCCATCACTCACCTGTGTTGCGTGAGGACGTTGACTGCGGACGGGTGGTTAGCACAGTACGTCAGGTACAGGGACCTGAACTGGGGCATCAGGTTCATGAAACAGCCTCCCACACGCTGCTGGTTCTCGGGAAGCCTACGGATGCCAACACACCAGCCACAACGTTAAGCCTCTTGATCTGCACCCTGCAGCTACAGCACTCCCAGGTATCTGCCCAGGAACCACCCGCTGCATGGGGACGCTCCCAGGTCACTGCACAACTGCAGCACCGAGCGAAATACCCACGCCTGCCACTTGGGAAGGAGGAAGGAGGTCCTCAGGTGGGACTGGGTTTCTGGGGCGCAGACAGTGAGTATCACAACTCGTTATCGGCCCAGGACAAGGTGTGACCCAGCCTGTCCTGTCCCACCAGCAGAGCTGCAGCTGGGATGCCATAGCCTGCTGCGGCTGATGAGGATGTGCTGGAAAGCACTGGGTGCAGTGGAGGGGTGGTCCCACTGTCTGGGCTGCCCATGAATATGAGAGGGGAGATGGAGAGAGAAAAGGAAGCCACAGCCTGAATACGTTTCCAATATTCAGTCTTTTCCCCATCTCTTTTCAGCTCTTCCAAAGGCGAGGCTGGGCTAAGGCTGAACATGCGTGCCAGCCTCCCCAAGGGAAATTATTACCTCTAATAATTTGCTGTTTTCTCTCTGGAAATCCCCATCTTCATGCCTGCCAGATCTCCCACCCTGCATGTGTCTGCATCTTTGGTCTAGTGACACTTTCATGTCAGGTCTAGTGACACTCTCATTCAGCAGACGCCTTAACAGTAGAAATGTCAGAGTTTCTTCTACCTTCCCTCCTGCCAAAGCACTACCTGCTGCCTTTCTACAATCCTGTTATTTTCTTCTATATTTAACAAGTCTAAGACAGCAGCCAGGAGGAACATTAATGAACGCAGCTTTCTATTATTTTTAGCTGCAGTTTAATAGCTTAACACCCTCAGCGCTACGGCACGAGCTTACTTCGCAACTTCTTCCAAGGCTTGGTTCAGTGTTTGCTGAAATGCAGAGATTTCTTCCACATTTCCCAGCAATGACGCGATGTCCACGGCGCTGAGCCTAGAAGAGTCAAATCGCCGATTAGCATCAAAGAGATGTTGCTCTCAGGAGTACCCCCACAGCATCTGTAAGCAGGCCTTCCAAAAAGACCCAAGCATTTCTCTGTCCCCAGATACACCACCAGACACGGGTAAACACAAAATCCATGATCTGTGAGCTACATACCACAGCCTCCCGGAGAAGATGTCTGCTCTCAAAGATTATCTTAATTGGATTTTAATCACTTAATCACACTAATCTTCTCAGATGTTTAGCTGTCTAATAGACACAGACAGATGGGGATTTCAGCCAGGGTGGGGAGGGAGGTGTGTGCACGGACACAGCGACAGCTTTGTCTTCAGGGATTCATGCTGTGGGTTTCCCTACGGGAGGAGGGTCCTACAGAGCAGCCCCTCGGGTAGGGGCTGCTTTGTTCCTTGAGTGAGGTTGGATTTTTCCTAGCCAAAACTAACGTGCCTCCTTCTGTCATCCTCAGAGCAATCCTCAGAGTCACTCTTGTACCACCCTCATTTAAGCCATTTGCTTAATGCCAAGGCTGAGAGCATGAGAAATTTTCACAGCTGAATATATCCCACGTGAAGATACGGGGAAGGAAGCAGAGATTTAAATACAAAGGCCTTAAGACACCACTCTCCCCTCTCTCTGGCCTGGACGATGTCTAAACATCTGCCCTCCGCCCGTGATGCCCTGGGGCTGCCTGGTCCTCCTGCAGCATGCTCAGCCAGAGGGACCCTGGCCCCAAACGCAGCCGCATGGATGGCGTGGCCAAGCCGGCACCGTTCGGAAGAGACGACTGTAAGGCTGAAGCAACAAGCAGGAGGTGAAGTTAACTGCACTGGGTCTTCTATGCATGGTGAAACTATCGATAGGAACCTGCTGAGAGGCACCAGCGTGCTGCCTGTCACTGCCTGGGTAAGGACAGGACGGCCTGTACTGCCTCTGGCACCACCCTCGCCAGCACGGATGGAAAACACATCGGCTTATTTCCGCAGGTAAGCCCTGACAATGTCCCCCAGTCTCCCCAGAGTTGCTCAGGCCGTAAGGGATGGCAGCGTGCTCTTCCCAAGCATGGAGGTACTTAAAGCCGCAGACGGGGAGACAGGGGAGTCACTTCTTGCTCAGCAGCAGTTTGGATTTAGCAAGAGGCAATCTAACCGCAGAGAATACGTGTCGTCGCACGTGAAATGAAGAGATGACTAGGAGATGCCGCTTGGGGCTGAGAAGTCACAACGAGGCAAATTACAAGGGGAGAAGCCATGCAAGGCACACCGCCAGGAAACATGCATGTCGGGAGAGCCACACACGAGCTTGCAGATGGGTTGTAACAGCCAGCCCAGATGGAAATGCCCATCTCTAACACAGCCGAATGCCTGCGTGACCACTGAGGAATAGGAAAGAGCAGAAACCTGTACAACGTGAGGTTTTTTTCTGGTTCACAGGGAAGCTTTACAAGAAGCTTTACAAGAAGAGCAGTAACAGTCCCTGAACATTCAAAAGCAAGAAAGTAATGAACTATGGTCGATTTTACAGGGTTCTCTCCACCTCGGATGCCCTTATATCTTACTTATCATAAGACTGGAGGGGTCTTAAGTAAGTTCCCAGAAGTGACTGTAGTTCCTTCGCATAATCTCGTTCTGTTTCCAGAATATTTTGCAACACCTAGGGTAAGAGACAGAGCACTGAGTAGATCTTAGTACTAGCGACTAGTCAAAGGAACATGACATCAACTTCCAAGTGTGGAAAAGCGTGGAAGTGTATTTTAAGTCCATAAATTACATTTGTTAATGCAGAACCCAGAACATTCAGGAAAGCCCTGAGGGGTCCAATTTCAGGATTTTACTTTGCAAACTGGGGGAGGTCTGGAAAGCAGGTGCTAAGGGCTGCTCCTTCTTCTCTGGCAAAGCATGAAGACCACATCAGTTCAGACCTGAGTTTAGTATTTGACCCCCGAGAGGCTCATGCCTAATCCTGCATGCATAACTGGCTGCCAAGGTATGCAAACAAATGATTTGTGCATGCATCCTGGGAGCACCGTTTGCACGAAGGCAGGCAACGATTTAAATGCAACAGTGGCCGGACCAAGGACGGCTCCTGCAGCAGCTCAAGCCAGGGCACAGCTCACTTGCCACTTCAAGGACGTGCTGACATGGATTTGGTCCTGCTAATCCATCTCAGCAGCCAGTTGGTCTCCGGCAGCAGGGTAGGTAAACCCACTGCCTGCACACTCCCATTAGCACTCAAGTTTCTCAGTGTGGATGAGCTTTGGAGACAGTGGAGGTGGTTCCCAACTCTCTGGACATATTGTTTCTGCTTTGCTTTGCTTGAAATATATTTAGACATGCTGATGAGCACGTTTCATCTCCGGCACCGAGAGCCAGGGACGTTCGCATGCAGACATTTTAACTCTCTTACACCGCAGGGCTCACTCGAGCCTGGACACAGCAGGAAGGTACCTGCCCCCCTTTGCCAGACATCATTGCTCCAGCAGCAGGATGGTGGAGGTGGTGATGCTTCTCCACCCCTTCTGCAGCCACAGTTCACAGCCTGGCACGCTGACCTGCTCCAAAGCCAAGCCCAGCGAACAAGCCAGGCTGTGAGCTGCGGTGGCTGCCCCTTCTCCGAGGGCTGCAGCTGCTGGCAGAGGCACAGGGCAGGCAGCTTGGGGTGTAACACCTCCAGCCAAAACCAAGAAAGGGATCATGGATCAGAGCCCTAATTTGGCTTGCTTCACACCGTGACATTATCTCCCCATCCCCGGGAGACAGCTGGCATTCAATGGCAAGGACTGGACCAGAGACATCGTGCCTTATTCCCCAACACTGATCTCAAAGCTGCCACCTCTGCTATGTTATCTCAGTCGCCTACTTTGAGTCTCTCCTTTTGACATCTTGCAGCAACTTCCATTTGTGGTTTATTGTCTTGACATCCCTGAATCAAGGAAATGGCAACAGCAGCATTTAAATACAGAGTCATATCCCCAGTTGTTACAAATTGCTTCCATGATTTCTAAGGGAAGGAGCCAGTTCAGAAGATTAATAATATGCTACTTATTAAAATGTATGATCAGCACTTTAAAACTTACCACAGGGTAGTAATTCTTTGTCAGCTGAGTGCTTTCAAGTCCTTTTAATGCTTTGGGAGAGAGTGGTTTATCTGTACAAAAAAAAATACATCAATAAATTACAGTGCACAGCTCTCATTATTCCAACAGGAAAAGTCACTGCCGCATCATGTCCAGCAAACATAACTTCATCCCTGTGAACACAAAACTACAATTGCAGAGTTTGTTTGCATGCTTCAGAAAAACCAGGAGCAAACTGAAGGCGTGCACGAGACCGAAGGCAGCTGAGCGAGTCGCACGAGAAGCACCGCGCAGCCTCTGCCAACTAACTTACAGGTTTGCTCTGAAATCCCTGGCAGCAGCCCAGTGTCTGGCACCGTTTGCAGCTACAGTGTGGCTTCACTCGGCCCACAAAATTTGGGTTTTAAAACTGGGTGTCTATCAGAAATGCTGGATACAGCCATTTGTTCCAGGTGATTCACAAGGCACTTGAAGCCAACACCAATCAATACGCTGAACCCCGAGCCCCGCAGTCATTTGTGATGCAAAATCCTTCTCTGAACAAAGGTAGATTTGAATAAAAAGCTCACACAAACCTGGAAGTCAATCTCATCTTCTGCGTTTGCTAAATCCCTGCGGATGCCTCCAGCGCGGTGTGCACATGCACACACACACGTGCAAGTCTCCACTCCATTTTTCCTTCCCTAGAGAAGCCCATTCCCTGCCAGCAGCACGGCTTTGCCAGCTCTCCCAGCACCACAGCGGCACCATTACCCCTCCGGACTGGGACGGCAGCACAAGGCTGCACCGCCAGCCCTGGCCACGCTGCACACCTCGTACCGAAACACCTCTGCGCTGTGCGGAGCAGCCAGTCTCTCCTTTCTCCCTGCAATCACTCACAGAAGGCAATTACTTTCACACTGATAGCAGGGGAAAAGCTTGAAATTGATAAATCTAGCCCCTGGAAACCGCAGCTTGATGTATTGTCTAATTATTGCCCTTGTAGAGTTTCCTGTCACTTCCAGCTGGGAGCTCTGTGCCTCACCTAAAGGCTCAGAGGAGCTTTGCTCCACGCAGCTAATTATTTCCGCCCAAAAGGGCACGCTTAGGACACGGTGGAAGTACAGACACTGCTAAAAACCAACTAACTCCATTTAGAGTGACAAGTCTCACACGTTGGAGGCAAGGAAAGCAGCTCCCGCTGGCTTGCAGCGAGGGCTCCCGCTGGGCTGCAGCCCCCAGGTCCTGGGGCAGGAGAAGGTTAGCTGATGGTCCCACATCCATCATTTGCAATACAGCCATGTGTCCTGAGCAAGCAGAGATGAGGGAAATGAACCCTCCTCCCAGGTGAAATGGGTGCTGGAGAGAGGATCTGGAGGGAAAAGCTCTGCGGATAAAAAAATTGGACGGGCTCCTACATCAGGATCAATGAGAGACGCGTCCTTCACTTCAATGAGGTGCCACTATTTCATGCAGCTCCCATCCTGATTTTCCCCATGGGACTGAAGTTTGCTCTCCTTTTTTAAAAAACATTTCTCTTCTCCACTCACTGACTTAATTAGCGATTCCTGGGTTGTGCCAGACAAGCCTTCAATCTCTGCTGCAACGTCCTGCTCCAGCTCAGACATCATTTCCCAGAGGGAAATAGTGGGAGATGAGATATCCCAACAATGATTTTTTCATTTAGAATTAAATAAAAACTGGCCTAATTCTGAATGCTCACTCATTAGCTTCATTCTTTCCTCCTTTGCTTTTTTTGCTTGCAATTATGGGAGCAAGGATGGCTAACAGGGGCCGTACGCTTTGCAGCCACTTTGCTGATGTCTCACAGTGGTTGAGGCCAGGGCTGATCCTGAGCCATAAAACCAGCACTGAGCACACAACAGGTCTCTGTCTAGGGTAAGCCCTCAAGGCACTTTAAGGAATTAAAGTTGGATTTTATAAAAAAACAAGTTTACTGTCACACAATGGCCTCGGGAGTACGGCGGGGTGAGCTCCTTGAACGGATATGTAACGCTACAGGGCAGTTAGCCAGGGGCATGCTTCATGTCTTCACCACCCCACATCTGGTTAACATCACATCACAAAAAATGTTAAGGACACTCAAGACAAAGCTCGATAAAGGCAGATGTCATCAGACGGATCGGCCCCTCCCTTTCTCAATATTGCAGCAGAAGATGCATCTTGGGATGGGGAAAAATGTGCTATGTGACATCAGCCGTCGCTATGGACAAAACCAGGGGACCGTTCCCTGTGGCCATATAGCTTTTGTTGGTTTCCTCACTGCGACCGTGAGCATCCATTCCACCGCTGCCAGAAATGGCAGGACGAAACGCAAATACATTGCCTGACCGAGGTTTCTAACAAAAAGCTAATTCTGTGCTCAGACACTGGAACGACCTGGCAGCTCCCCAGGCCAAAGGGGACCCACGCAGCCATCTCTGGTCTTGCCCTCTGACCACGTCCCCGCTCCCGCGCTGCTGCGGCCTGGGGGAGCAACGGAAAAGCACGATGCGCTGGGGAAGAGGGCGAAGCAGCTCTCAAACAACTCATGCGAAAGACTAGGCTTTACCCTTCTGGCCTCATTCATCCTTCCATTAGCCCTGCTGCTTTAAGGACGCCAACGGTCTTTAATAAATAGCAGCAATTTCCCAAAGGCACAAGGATCTACACTGCATTATACCGCTATCATTCAATCAGCCCTTGAAAGCAATTTGCTTACCGGTGGATTTGATTTCTCTGACGTAGTTGCTTGGGAACCAGCCTGTTTTTCCATTCAAGGTCCCTTCCCACCAGCCCCCTTCTTCAACCCGGGTGACATAAATAATGTCTCCTTTGTTAACGGAGAGTTCATCCTCATTGGTCTGCTTAAAATTGAACCTGGCCTTTACCACCAGCTGATGACTGCCATTCTCGGTCATCTCCTAAGGAAAGAAACATGGAAAAACATCAGTAAATACTCCAAAAAAGCAGAAGCCGCTAGGACAAGCTATTGTTCTTCTTTGTTGTGACAGCTGTTTTTTCAGTACTGCTCCTTATAACAGCAATAATGTCTTGCTTTTGTGTAAGCACTCCTGCCAGAAGACCACAAGGTCCCTCCCAAGCATTAATTTAGTTTCACAGTGCAATGGAGGACAGATAAGAATCGCTCTTCTCATTTCACAGAGAAGATCTGGAGAAGCCACAAGACTCTCTCCAGCCAGGGCAGCAAAGCCGTGATGGAGATCCAGGGAGAACAAGCCCCTCTGGCGTGCCCGACCCAGAGGTACCACTTGCACCCCTCTACCCCCGCAGCCATCAAACCCTTGATGAGATGTTAAATAAAGGATACCACAGGCTTGGACTGCCTCCTTAACACCCTTGCCGACTGTGAAGCTGTGCCGTTGGAGTCAGTGTGGGGACCTCCAGCCGCAGAGCTAAGAGACGATAGATGCGAACATGGCCCTTTTGACGGCTGATCTG
Organism: Theristicus caerulescens; assembly: GCA_020745775.1. NCBI lineage: Eukaryota > Metazoa > Chordata > Aves > Pelecaniformes > Threskiornithidae > Theristicus > Theristicus caerulescens. The sequence continues at coordinate 21,531,290 of CM036567.1, read as the reverse complement.
GTGAAGCAAAAACAACATCTGAGTTTTACCCAATTGTCCACCACCTCTCTGCATCACAGCAAAGCAAAGAGTAAAGCCCATAAAGAAAACAGGGTACAACAGCTGAAAGAGCATCTATCAGAGCAAGATAGCAAGTGCATTGCATCTCCGGTGTGAGCACTCCCAGTCAACAGTGAGCATGGTTTTGCTGGGCTGGGTTAACTCCTCCATGATGGAAGAAGTTGAACTGCATCCCGAGGCACTCCTAGGTTAGGCCAGCTCAGCAGCCACACATCCGATCGCAGTATTCAAGTTGTGCCAGGGGGGATGTAGATTAGCTACTAGGAAAAATTTCTTCACGGAGAGAGCGGTTAGGCATTGGAACAGACTGCCCAGGGAAGTGGCGCAATCACAGTCCCTAGAAGTATTCAAAAAACGTGCGGATGTGGTGTTTAGAGGTGGACCAGGCAGTTAACAGGTTGGGCTTGATGATCTCGGAGGTCCTTTCCAACCTTAATGATTCTATGATTCTATTTTTTTTAAATCCTCCTTAAAACTGTAGAAAAATAGAATAATACTCAGCCCCATGCTGCCCAACTGGGAATGTTTCTGGGATCCAAGTAAGCACTGTTGAAGGTGTTTCAAAGTTTAGTTCGCAAGTGAGCGCTCTTAGGTCACCTCTGCAGCTGCAGCGTGGGCTTTCCCGCTGAGTGGGGAAGAATGCTGAACAGCTGGTCAACACAATCGCTCCTCTATTTAGATAAGTCCTTCTGGGTTCATTATACAGCCGAAAGAGGCTAGGCACAATTTTGATTACTGTTCGTGGACTGCTGCCATTAGCCATGTGAGAGAGGGATTCAGACCACGCTGAGGAAGGACCGCAGTGTCACCCCCAGGAGATGGACAGCCCACGGAAAGGCTCAGATCACCCCAGCAGCTCTTGGAGTTGCCTCCTTCACATGCTCGAAGCTCCTCGCTTTGCAAGCTAGTCTCTGGGCTTGTTCCTGCCACCACCTGCCTGATGCTGGAAATAATGCTGCTGCTCTGACACGTATCTGTTTTTCATGATTAGTGATTTGTTTCTGTATTAATAGCGAAAAACTTGCCAGAGGGTAAAAAGTTTCCTGGTCACAACTGCCCTGTGCTGAGACTGAGTCAGTGGCCTTGTCACTAACAGCAGTCCCAGCTCCTGCAGGACCTGGCAGTGCTCAGCCCCAGAATCCTGCTTGGATGCTGCAGAGCAGTAAAAGCATAGGATTCAAGCCACCCAGTAATTCCCAGTACTTCTCTGCTACTGTACTTCATACCACACTGTGGGACAACACTCAGATCACCTCCTTTCTATGTGCCATGGTGCTCAAATGAGGCAAGAGCAGATATTATCATTTTAGTAAACTGTGAAGTACTTGTAAGATTTGTCTTGTAGCTTCTTTTTAGATTTAAGAACATTTCTATATTCCAGAGCTGTTATTTTCCACCTGAAGTGTGGACCTAGCATGCCCACAGACCTCAAAAGGAGGACAGAGAAGAGCGCTCTGCAGGTCTCACTGAGTGTGTAAGTCCTCTGGATAAGGTTTGGAGTTGTTCTTTGAAAACGCTGCGAGAGGGTGATCAAGCCTCCAAGCATGCACAGGAATCAGAAAACACAACCTCTAAGGCTGCTGTTCCCCCATTCTCCTCCAGTCTGAATGTCAACATGGAAAAATCATTCCGAAGGGGAAGTCTGGTGGGAGTTACAGGAACTCAGCTGGGCTTTTATTCTCCCCAGAGGATTCTTGTTTCAATAGAAAAACACCTCATCCTTAGATTGGACCTGGAGCAACACAAACTGTGAGCTCTTGGAGAATGGACTTGCTTTGTCTTTCTCCAACGCCTTGCACAACGGGGACCAGGTCTGTGACTACAACTTCCAGGCGCCGCTGCCTTACAAACCCCCAACCATACCATACCCACGCACCGCTCCGCCCGGTCCACGCTCCAGCGATGGACAACGTCCACGTTAAATCTCATGTGCTGTCAGTGAGTCAGTTTTCTCTCTTGCCCTGCTCATTACACAACTGCCTGACGACCGCACGGTGAATTCCCAGCTCCCTGGGCTGCAGAAACAGCAAAACCCCTCTGCGTGGAAAACCCACTTTGCAAACACAGAATGGGTTTTTTTCTCTGAAGCATCCTGATATTTGAGCAGGAGTGGTTTCGGCTGCTCCCGGCAACTCACAGGCCAGGAGAGGTGGCCAGCTGCCAGCGTGAGATGTTCTTCCCCTGATTCCTTCTAAAAGGGAGGGCGTAAACCGCGAGTCCAGACTTCTCCGCTTATTCAAGCCATCAGCAACAGTCCCACGGAAATGACTCGGTTACTGTAGATTTTATGTTTCTCCCTGCCCCTCCTAATCTTCCAAAGCTTTTATAAATATCCGCAGCAACCTAGAAACAAATGTAAAACTGACTTTGACAGTTTGGCAGGGAAATGTATCATTTATATTGCATCATGACAGCGTCCTATTTTATGCCTGGTCCAGCAGAGAACACTGCTGCCATATGTTGCTTAAACTATGGTTAAAATAGCTGGGTTTTCTGCTCACATTCCTACGCTATTTTTGGCAGATGAGCCTCGCCTGATCCAGCACAGCTGGTTTTCCTCCCCTGCCCTCTCTTGCAGATAAAAGCATCAAGCTCTGTTTTGCTGTTATTTGATGGACAGCTGCTGAACTCTGAGTTTATCCGCTACAAACGATGCCTCTAGTTATTTGCATAACAAGATCCATGAAGACGCAAAGATTTGGACTTCAAATGGATGCTCAGAAACACGTTCCCACGGCGTCTCCTTAGCTGTCACCTACTTCCCTCCGCCAAGGGTGTCGGGATGCAGCAGCTCTGCAGGTGTCAGGATGCGCAGGCATACGGAGCCCCGGCCACAGCAGGAATTGCAGTAGCCGGTACCAGGCTTGTCCTAATGCTCCATTCAGCCCTTGGCCTCTGGCGAGACGGACAAACCGGACCATCTGCAGTGGCGGTTTGTAGGACACAGGCTCTTGCTTCTCAGGAACTTGGCCAAGCCACCAAAAAGCAAACGTTTTAGACATGTATTTATTTTACCCTGTACTTTTCCCAAGGGTGCTCTCTGTCTGAGCAGCTAATTATATCGCAGGCATTGCACTTTTTAATATTTAAACAGAGAAAGCATATGTTCAAACAGATGTTTGCCGTGAAACCAAGAGGATTCCAGCTTCCCTATAGCCCTGTCGGTAACGTGTGATAGAAACTATTCCACAGCAAAGCCCCATCCCGAGCCTCGCCCGGTGACTGCACGGACTGAGCTGGGACATGGGTGGCCGCAAGAACCAAGCTGGGGCTGTAAATAAGGGGACTGCTGTGACAACGGCACTGCAGCCTCGCCGCCCCACCGGCACGCACCCCATCACACCCCTCCGGTCCAGCAACGGGCAAGCGCAGGGGCAGGGAAGTTTCTCACTTGTTTTGCCTTCAGAATAACGAAGCTAATGTCAATCATAACGACAGCATTCGCAAAGGCTGCTCCCGGTCTAGGTAACCTGCATTTTATATCCCCCGTCATATTGAACTGCAAGAGCTTTCTACGTGGGGTCACCGGGTGCTGTCATTTAATGGAGCGGTAAGAGGCTGTAAGATTTGCTGATCCTGAATTACCATCACTGACTTCTAGGCAGCGAGCTGGCGGCAGAGCTGAGCGCTGCCTGCAGAGAGGCAGTCCAAGAACCTGAATTTCTTCAGAGCAGCATTATACACACATATGTGTGTACACATATATATTATTGTACATTATATATTATTATTATTATATATATGTTGCTGTTTATATAATATATCCATTATAATAAAATATACAGGTTTATATAATGTATAAATATAGTAGATATTTTATATATATATGTTTTTATAAAGCCTTGCATCAGAACAGAACAGAGAAGAGGAAATAGGGAGGAGAGGGTCCAGTCCCAGCAATGAGGTTGTTCCATTGAACACCCGAGCAGCCTCTGTACTAGCAGAAGAGAACCCAAAAGCAAAAACTCAGTTGAAAGAGAAATGAAACAACTGAGAAAAAAGCTGCAAATCAAATCTAGGCAACGCAGTAAGTCAACAGAAAAACCTTCCCATGAAAGGAAAATCGTGGGTTTGGGTTTTGAATTTTTCTCCTTTTAATCACCTAAAATGTAATCTGCAACAGGGAAATTAAACTCTCCTCCTGGTGCTGGACTTTGGTGGGTGTGCAGGACTCTATGCAAATCCACTCACATGATAGGGGACCACAAATGCTTTCCACCCTGCAAACTCCTTCCAGCTCAGCACGACCTGCACCTCAGCAAAGGGACCCTGGTCTCTCCTCCTCCCCGGAGCACCACACTGTCATCGTCCCCCCGTTGAACTTCTCCTTTCACAGCCTATGTGACTAAATACCAGTTTAAAGAAACCCGTAGGGAACGGCTACATATTTGGGAGGGAAACAAGAGGAGCTGATTTGCTCTGATTCAGCAGCCCGCTCCTGCACCCAGGGAGGCAGGACAAACCATCAGCTTGATTCCCAAATCCGGGAGCCTACTCCATGGACCCAGGGAGAGGAGAGAAACATCAATACAATTGACTGAGCATCTGGCAACAACATTTGTTTTGACATTCAGTACAGATATTATGCAGATGGATCTGTTTTTCTCTTCGGCTTTAAAACACACTCTTTAAAATCCGACATTTGCATTTTGGGAGGTGCGTGCTCATTTACATCGAGGCTCCTTTACAGTGACCTAATTTGAGGTCCCTTAGCACTGTCAAAACCGAGCAGAGGTGCCTTAGTGTAAAGCGATAATCAAGCTCTGCGAAGTGCGTACAGCAACTCTGAAATGCCACATCGAAACCCGGGGTTGGCAGAAGCATGAAATGTCGATTCCACCGTCCAGCATCGGGCATCGGTGCTGGCAGCACAATTTGCCAAACCTCCAGAAATCATCATAAACTAGCAACTACCAAAAAAAAAAAAACCATCCCAGCATACATATGAGACAGAATTTGAAAAGACAAGAGAAAAAAAACCTTTTTTCTTACCTTCAGTAGCTTTATTTACAGCTGTTAATGTACTCAGGACCTTGGAGAACTGTTCTCCCGTGTACAAATCATGTGGATCAAACACCTGCGAAAGAGGAACTTGGTCAGTTGAGCCCGAAACATCTCACTCCGGCCATCTGAGCAGCCCACGTAGAGAGTGACAGTGAGGATTAAGTAGCCCATACGCCTCTGCAGGGGTAGGGTGTTTATTCAGGGCTGACAAATCCCATTTCCTTTAGAGTGAGTGAATTCCTGGGGTGCCGGAGGCGTGGGAAGGGCAGGGGGACCCACCAGCCTTTGGAGCGTAACACTGGGGACAGGGAAGGAAGAAATCAGCGCTGTCTGCAGAGAAGGGACTCCTCAGAAAACCGCGGAGAAGGTTACTGCTTGCCTTGAGGGAAGGAAAGATTTTGCTGCTATTTTTGTTATCGAAAGCTGAAGAGATTGAGGCTGTACATATATATGTACACACACACACATATTTTCCACAGCAGAAGAAACAAACACACAGAATTTTCTGCTATTGCAATATGGCATATATAATACATTTACTTTTTTTTACATGAAGCCAAAACCAGTTATTTTATCTGCAAAAATTACACTCTAAAGAATTTTGTGTTGCTAAACCTCAACAGCAAAACAGATATACATAGTTAGCAAGGACTTATTTTCTATGACTGGTAACCTGTACCTTGTACACCCAGCCCGTCAGAAATCACCACCAGCAGAACGAGGGTCAATCTGAGTTTCCAAAACACTGCAATCCCCTCTAACACCTGAGAAATGCTCTCAAGTTCATACAGACCGTACAAATCCTACCGTTAATGAAGCAAAGAGAAGCGATGCAAAAAAACCCCATTATTGGTACCACCAAGGCACCATCTGCTAATCCCCAAATACACGTTTTCTTGCAGATGGAGACCACAGATCCGCAAATCCAATGAACAGGAAAGATGATTTTAAAGCTCTCCTGGCAGACACCACCTACTTACAAACACTTCCAATGCACTAAAGAGTGTATCCTGCTAAATAAGTACACGAGCCTTAATTACCTTTAGGGTAGTACTGCCCTTTAAAATGGCCCTTTCTTGCTTTCCACATATAGCTCCTTGAATACGCTTGGCATATTTCAGATAGGAAGGAGACCGGCCTCTTCCGCAGCCCTGGGTGCTCGCGGCATCTCTTCCTTTCGACAGACACATCAATACAGCAACAAAATCCAGCACGGGCAGTACAAAGGCTGCTTTTTGTTGAGAATATATTTAAAAACTGACTCAGCCACTCAATACTGGGAGAAAGGCTTTAATCCACGCTCAGAGGAGGAACAGCCTGCCGTCATTACAAATATTAAAATCAGTAGCTCCGATCACATCTACCACTCTGCACATTTTGGGGACATCCCCACCTACCTTGGGCTGTTTCCAAGCTGATCTATCGCCTGCACTCGCTTGGGTCTGCTCCTTTGGACCACGCGGACCCCATCCCCTCTGCCAGCTGGTGCGTGAACTAGTTTTCCTGCCTTGCAATTGCAGCCGGTGCTATCTGAGCATCGCCTCCAGCCCTGAGCGGCGACGTTAGCGTCTCCGTGGAAAGGGAGACGGTAACAGAGAGCCCGGGCGCGCGCTGACCCTGTTGGCAGCCGCTGGAGGATGCAACGTTACAGCAACGCGCCTTCACCCTCCTGCCAAGCAGAAGAGGAAAGCAAACAGCGAGGCTGGGATGTTTGCGTGCATCTCTCTGGTCTATCATTTTCTCAGTCATACCCTTTTTCTTCCACTTCAGTAGGTCCAGAAAAACAAGTCCTGCCTTGAATGAATGGCATTTGTTTTTTTTTTTAAAGGACCAAAGTAGTAAAATACATCCCTGATCCTTCAACGCGCAGAATAATGCTGTAAGCTCAGAGTCATCAGACTGACAAAGTCCAGAGGAAAATGGTGGCGGGAGGGATACGCAAAAAATTCTAGCACAAAAGCAAGCAATAACTTTTAGGACTTTTCTTCGTGGAGAAATTGTTTGGAATAGCTACTGTGGAACAACGGCTATGTGGCAAACTCTTCTGGATCAGCTACTGTAATGTAAACATACTCTGCAGCTTGTTCCAGAATGAATTCATCATACAGCAAAATCCTCATTTGTGAGCTAAAAATTACTTTTTCCAGCACAATCCATCCATAATTCCATTCCTAACTAAAAGACAAGCTGCAAGGCTAAAAGAAAAACAGAGGGGGGAAAGGCTTTTTCGCTCTTAGCTCATAGAAGATCAGGTGGACGTAAGTAAAACCTTGCTTAAATCTCTGGCTGTCATCTGAGGATCTCCATTAAAATGCTTTTCTGACTTTCAGAGTCACAGACTGCAGCTCCCCTTGGTGAAACGCTCCGGCTGCTCCGACCGGGAGAGAGAAAGCCCGCACTGCTGCACCGCCAGTCCTCCTCTGAAAGACGGCGAGAAGGTGAGGAGGAGCCGGTGCTCGCAGGGCAGCGACCAGAAGAGCACCCAGCTTTTCGGGAAGGATGAAAAATCAAACCCAGGTGCACCTAGCAAGTCACCAGCACCCAAAATCCCAGTACCGGCATGGGAGGTGCAGAAAAGTTAGGGAAGCCGGGTTGTGTTTCGAGCCCGAGCTGTTTTATCTGCACAAACTATTTCCACAGTTAGACAAAACCCCGGCAAACCTCAAGCTGGGTGCAAAGCCCAAAGCTCGGCGCGACCGCCACCCCTCATCCAAACCCGAGGACGAGGGCTGGAGCCAGACGCTTGAGCCGGCGATGCCGGCGTTCCCTGACCGCGGCTGCTCCCTCCAGCCGTGCCCCTGCCTTCAGCGGCAGCCAGGCACCGCCGGCTCTGCCAGAACCGGCGAGACGGAGCCAGGCAGGCGGCCGGGGAGCGCCTTGCCCAGCCGCAGAGCCGGCCCCGGGGCGGGAGGGAGAACCGGTCCGCTCAGCTCCGGTGCCGCCGCGCTTTGACATCCCCCAGCGGAGGAGGGAGAACCGGTCCGCTCCGCTCCGGTGCCGCCGCGCTTTGAGACCCCCAGCCAGCCCCCACCGCAGGTTTGCCTGCGGGGCAGCAACGAGCCGCGCTCCGCCCCTGCCCACCTCGGCGGGGACACCCGCGGGAGCCGCCCGGTGCCGGTGACACCCGCGGGAGCCGCCCGGCGACACCCCCGAGGACCGGCTGGGGACCACCCGGTGACACCGGCGGGCTGCCGGGGGATGGGGACGCCGGCGAGGCGAGGCCGGGCCCGGCGGCGGTGGGTACTCACGGCGGCGGGCGGGCGGGCGCGCAGCCCCGGGGCATGGCGGCGGCGGGCGGTGCTGCGGGCCGCGGGGCGGCCGCTGCGGCTCTGACCCGGAGCCGGATCGCGGCCGGGGAAGGGAAGGGAAGGGAAGAAGGGGAGGAAGGGGAAGGGGAAGTGACAGGCGGCGCCGCCGCCCCGCTCCGCCCCGCCGGCGGCTGCGGGACGCGGGCGGGAGGTGCGGCCGCAGCTCCCTCCGCCGGCCGCGGGCGGGCGGGAGGGAGGGAGGGAGGGAGGGAGAGCGAAGGGGAAAGGGAGGTGGGAAAGGGAAGAAGAGAAAGGCCAAGGGAAGGGAAAGGGAAAAAGTAAATCAGGAAAGAGGGGGAAGGGGAAAGGGAAGGGGAAAGGGAAGGGGAAAGGGAAGGGGAAAGGGAAGGGGAAAGGGAAGGGGAAAGGGAAAGGCAAGGAAAAGAGGCCAAGAAAAGGAAAAGAGGCAAAGAAAAGGAAAAGAGGCAAAGAAAACAGGCGAGGAAAAGGAAAAGAGGCCAAGAAAAGGAAAAGAGGCAAAGCAAAGAGGCAAGGAAAAGGAAGAGAGGCAAAGAAAAGGAAAAGAGGCAAAGAAAACAGGCAAGGAAAAGGAAAAGAGGCCAAGAAAAGGAAAAGAAGCAAAGAAAAGAGGCCAAGAAAAGGAAAAGAGGCCAAGAAAAGAGGCAAGGAAAAGAGGCAAAGAAAAGGAAGAGAGGCCAGGAAAAGGAAGAGAGGCCAAGAAAAGAGGCCAGGAAAAGGAAAAGAGGCCAAGAAAAGAGGCCAAGAAAAGAGGCAAGGAAAAGAGGCAAGGAAAAGAGGCAAGGAAAAGGAACAGGAAAAATGAGGGGGGAAGGATAGGAAAAGAAAGAAAGGAAAATCCAGGCTATTGAAATGGTAACTACAGCGTTTTTGCACCACTGACAAGAGAAACGCTGCAGAAGGGCCTGCAGATGAGGCACAGCTCAGTCAGGCAGTGAACTCTCAGAGACAGCATGTCCTCGCCGTGGCGAGCACGGCGTCTCTGCTGCGTGTGGCCATCTGTTTGGGGAACGCGCTCCTGCGGGGAGCGTGAAAATCCCCGGACACTTCAGTGCAACAGCAGGCTGCGGCGCGGAAAGGGAACGAAGCACTGTGCTGACATCCCGGGTGAAGCCCGGCTGTAGGTCCCAACCCCCTGCAGGGACGCAGGGGTGTCGGAGACGCCCCACACACCTGCGGGCAGGAGGTCTCTGGGACACTGGGTCACTCTGAATTGAGACATACCCATTCCCTAGGGCTTGCATGGATCGGGGCTGGGCTGGAGCTTTCGCTTGTGACATTACCCAGCGAGGAAACCAGGAGGGCAGCTAAAGCAGAGCAGGCTTTGGGAGCATACGGATGGGGAGCCAAGGGGCTGATGATTTTTCATCTGCCTTCGCAAGACCTGCGTCCAAGTACAAACAGATTGGTGAAGGTTGCACCTCCAAGTGCAGAAACAGCTTCGGTTCTGCCCACAATGGCAACGACACGCTGCATGCTCTATGGTCCTCTGGACAGTCAGGTTTAATCCATCTATTGATTTATCTTGCAGATACAGTTCTTAGTTCACAAAATTCAGCCCCTTGCCAGAAGTTTTGTGGTCATATTAGCAATAAAATGTTGCTGCTGAATGAAGGTCTTTTGCTTCTTCAGCAGTAAATGATGCTCAGCTATTGAGCTGCTGTTATTATATGTACAGCGGTGTCAACAGCAAAAGTAAAGACTAACAGTTCCCGTTTGTGCCCTCAAGAAGAGGCTAGGCCAGGACCTTTCTACCTGATTTTTCTTTCCGCATGATCTTTTCCCTGTGTCTTCTAAACCAGACTCCACTTGCCCACCAGGCCTGGGCCTCTTGCCTTCCACTTTCCACCTCAACCCGCTTGCATCCAGCTGTCATTGCCTTAGCAGTACGCGCTCACTGGACCAGATCTTGGGTCATGCACACAGCTCAGAGGTTGAAGCCACAGTGTAAATGAAGCACAACCAGCTCACCTGCACTGTTCCTCAGTCCAAACCACCAAAGAATCCCCTAAGGACAGTTAAGCTCCAAAGAGGTGCCCACGTCCTCTGCCCCATCCTCTGTCTCAGCAGAGCTGGGCTGACAGACATTCTTATGACTTGGATCAAATTCTAGCACTGAAAAGCAGTCAGGAAATTTTAGACACAGTCTCATTGTTTCACCTAATTACAGCAGTCGTCTAGTTAGAAGAAGGTGTTGATGCCCCTGCTTGCCTTCTTTTTTAAGACTAACACATTCGAAGCAGCAAATCTTTGCAGGCCTCACTCCTGGGCTGAAGCTAAGGAAGAGTTTGGTTTTTCATACCCTGCGATGAGATGGACTCTCTCAGCTCACACCACCAGCCTGTAGAGCTGCTGCAACTTAACGGAGCCGCCTCAAAGCAGGAAGGTCACAGAGTGTCCTTCTCCTTCCCTTCCACTACGTCCAAATCTTTCACTGTTCCTGTAAAATGGGAGAAGGTGCTGTTTGCCTTGCTGTGTCTTTCTTCCACTTCCTAAGATTGAGTTACCAGGACAACAAAGAAGAAGGGTAGGAGGGAAGTGCATATGTGTAGCTCTGCAGGAGTAACCTCTTTGCATGCCCTCCCACTGGAAGAGATTGGCAAGCAGTATCCGTTCAGTGGAAGGTGGGACTTGGGTTTCAACTGAATGCTGTTGGAAACCCTACCTTCCACACCGATCACCTTCCCTGCACGCTAGCAATGCTCAAGTGATGTATTCAGCTCCAAATGGCAGCTAGACAAACGTCTACGATGAAACAAAAACATTTAAGGCATAGTATGAGGGTAGCCACTGCTTTGGCAAAGTACAATGAAGCCATGGGGTGCTAGGATGGGATGCTAATGTCCTGCATGAAGTTTCTCATGCTTGAGATTTCCCAGGATGAGGCCTTTCGTATGAGTCAGCATCCAGAGTAGAAGTTCTGAGCTCTGAATTTCCTCAGAACATCCTCTTTTGCTCACATCTGCAACGGGAACAAATCTCTGACCTTAACATGCACTTGTCAGTCTCAAAACAGGAGAAGTGGCTCAGATCCAGTCCCAGGCTACTTCTTCATATCTTATCTAAGGAACAAGAGTTCTCTGTGGCACTTGGGGAAGGGCAGAATTTGACAGAACTGCTAGGGTTTTATTTTCAAATCCAAAGTCTGGGTAAGCAGCAGGATGGCAGTCAGGGAATTCAAACCTATTAAGCCAACAGCTTTCCTGATGTTACTCCTTTCTCAAGCTAAGTTACTGGAGCAGAACAGATTTTCCATCCTATGCTCATCTTCCTTAGACATAACACCAGATCACTGCAACTTCCTTGCTGACAGATCTTGGAACCAGAAGGTTCCCTGCCTGTTCTGATGCTCCAAATGTGCTTTCAGAGTAAATGTGCTGCAGAGAAACCCCCTCTGAAGGGCAGCGGCCTTTCCCAAGGCAAACTAAGCATCAGACATGAGGGGAGACCACCTATCGGTATGCTGCTTGGAGTCTCTTTGCCAAGAGGGTCCACACAGGGCAGCATTTAGAAGGAACAGAACAGATGGCAGAGGGTTTTCACGTCTCCTCTGGCTTTGCCTTCAGAGCACTCAGAAAAGCTGGCAATACGGGAGAAGAGCCAGAGGGAAGCATAAGCACTCTGACTTGTGCCATGTCTTGCCCACCATCTCAGCTGTCCTACCTCGAGCGTTCCTCTGCCTGAGGCTACAGGGAGGAGCCAGGAAGAAGCAAAATTCCTGTCTTCGCTTGGCGTTCTAATATGACTTAATATTTTTGGAAAAAAATAGAAGAAATTATTTTCATTTCGCTGCAAAATTTAAACTCGAGCATGAGAAATTTGAGCTTTTATTCAGCTTTTGAGGTCTCCTTTCACAGCAACCAAGACAGGGGCAACCACGTGAGCACTAGGGAAGTTACTGAAGGGTCAGAATATTTAAAAGATTAAGGGAGTTATAAATCAGAAGAAAAAAGAAGTCAGAAACCTTTTCTTAAATTAAAACCAGGGAAGAAAAGGCACAGAGAGGGTCAGAACACCACCCAGAGCCGGACACACAATGTTGCTAGTTCCTAGTATCTGAAAATTGTGGAGTCTGACTGCAATATTGCGGAATTGGCTTTCAAAACTGTGAGATGTTAAAGCATGACAGTTGCAGACTGTTCCCTTGTCCTGTCTTTTATCTGTTTAAGACTCCTATTTTTTAATATTTTCCACCACAACCATTATGATTAGTTTTCAAATAGAAAAATAAACTCTCTGAAAAATGGAGGACATCACATGGCCGGTACCAGAAGACTGGCAACAACTGATTTCTGATGTGATAGGCCTCCAGTGATTCTATATATATCTGCTCTTGAAACTGGGCTGCTGCAGCAGGCTCTGAGAAATGCATTACTGGGAAACAACAGGCTTGTGAAACAGTTCTGGAATGAGCAAATTTTCATGCTGGTTAGCTAAAAAGCTCTGAAAAGAAAGGCTCTTTGCTTGTTTAGACCTTCAAAGGAAAAGCGCAGGAATAGAGCTACCATGGGTTGGACTCTGCTCACTGTGGTGCAGGAATATTCTGTGTAATGCCCAAGGATGCTGTCCCTGCTTCCGACAGAATTTGTCTTCAGAATACATTGTTTTCCACAATATTGAGCATATTTCAAATGAGACAGTGATGGCTTTTAGTTACAGGTTTCTTTTTTACTGTAGGAATTTAAGTGTGATACAAAGGTCTTTACGTTTTAAATCCATATGCACTTAGTAAAAAATCTGATGGCAAAATTAGCTGAACTCTTAAGTGATTCATTTAGACTCTGATCTTGCAAGTATGAGCTATGCTTAAGCATAAGACTCAGCATATAAATAGGATCAGGAATAGCCACTGAAATGGTGTCTTTTGTCTTCATTAGGATTATTTTTATGTGTAAGGATCAATTCAATATTATGTGTTTGGCAGAATCTCACGCAACAGTTGCAAGGGGATGAAAAATACTGCAATATTAAGAATATTTCACCTTCATATTAAAGCAAGGCTAAAACCTGCAATCCCTTCTCTCTAATAATGAAAAAAAATGTAAACAGGTCCACACTGCTTAACTCTGTTTAGACAGACCTCCTGTTATTGCTGCATGTATTTCTACCTGACCATTTCGGTTTGTCTCAAAAGACGAGAAGGAATCTGTTAAGCTCACAGTCAATACACTCAGTTTCCAAATTCTCCAGACAGAATATTAAATTACCCATGCTCTAATTTATGTTATTAATACAAAAGATGAGGAATGACTACCGATTTCGTCCCTCTGGTATCTGGCTTCCTTGCAGAAGGCTGATTAAACGAGCATGTAATGGCAATAAAAGAAAGGATCCACGTTGACTTACCTCCACTTTAAGGAGTGCACAGCCTTTCAAGAACTCTTGAATATTACTGATGCAATCAGCTTCATTTTTAGGCTCCAGGCAATACTAAAGAAAGAAAATCCACTGAGATCATTGCATTACCTTCCACATAGCCTCTATTGAGAAGGCCTGCATGAATATTGACATGTGCGTTTTATACTGAATTAGGGAAGCTTCTTAAGGGGGCGGATGGGGGTGGCAGGCAAGCTGTCGAAGCAGGAAGAAAGAGCCACTGGAGGAAGTGATGCATACATCGAAATGGTCGGCATCTTGTTTTGAATGTCAACATATGACAGTGCCCTAAGTGACAGTGGGAAATTGATGACCTTTAAGAACGCACTGCCCCCAACCATCACATACAAGCAAAAGATAAGGAGCTAGCAAAAGTGATTTTTGCATAATAAATAAAGGCTCCTGTTTTACAGGGTGGAGAACCTGTTTTTTTTTTTTAATCGAACAGCTTCTCTTCTGTGTTGCCATTTCCTATCTCTCATTGGACTCCTTCCCTTTTTTTCTCCTGCAGTTACTTATCACACATTTGGGCTGTCTGAATATATGCCTCGTAAAACTGTAACAGGAGGTACTCACGTGGCTTAAATGGCTTCAGTACCAATGGATTCGCTGGCCTTGGGACAGTTCAAAATGGCATGGCTGCAAGGGTGATTATTTATTCCTAACCTAATCTGCTTCTCTAGTGTATTTCCTGACTAACAAAATATTTTACAGTAGGAGTTCTGAAAGAGTGAATGTATTTAGAGTTGTAATTAATGATATTTACGTAAATACAGATAAACTGCATATCCTTCTATTCAAAACCAAGCTATTTTGATCCCTGGTAGGCCCAGTATTTCCTGCCACTGAACGAACACGCGTAACTCGGCCAACTGCAACCTTTTGGGGTTTGTGCTGGATGTAGAGACAAAATCAAACTAAAGCTACAATTTGCGCTCAATTAGATACAACTAGTAACTGAAATGTAAAACATTCCTCTCTCTGATACTCCTTGCTCACCTTATTTACCAAAGGAAAACACACCTCAAGATGACCAGGGCAGTATTTTACTGAGCAGTGCTCTTTCAGGCTAGCAAAATACGTCTTAGAGAGTTACCTTTTCTGCAGATCCCGGAAGAAGTCGATTAATGAGTTTACAAAGCACAGTTCCATCTTTCAGAGAAGTTTTCAGGAACTCCTCCGGATCATCTACTATTTTCTTAGGGGAATTTAAAACTCCTAATGAAATAAGCCACGTTACAATTTGTTCTTCTGGATTCATCGCGGAGAGTTCTGCCGCCAGCGCAGTTCTCCTGTGCAGCAGCTTGCTGGAACCCACATCCGTGATTACATCTTCCTGCCTCTGCTGCTGCTTGCAGAGCTCAAGTGTGAAACTACTTTTTTTTTTTTCTCTCAGCACAGAAATTCACCAAATCTTAAGAACCAGAAGTACTGCTACTCTAAGGTAAGAAACTTTAAAAATAAAATAGCTTCTAGCGCTCTGTTACTTTAAAGAAAGACAGTGAAAGCAGATCTTTAACTACGCATTTTTGACATTATTGATAATAGACGTATTTTATGTGGGTACTTTTTCCACTGAAAAGATCTTACCTAGCAGCTTCCTCCTTGTGGCAGCTGGCACGCTGGCATCTGGTAAACTTGGTCTTAACTGGTGGCTATTGCCCAAAGAAGTAAATGTAAATTTGTCTGTAGTACGGTAAATAATGAGGTATTTGCAGCATTAAAACTCAATTTCACACTAAAGATTATTGGGCAGAAACATCACACTAGCTTTAAATAAACATTTAACTTTTGGGGGGAAACATCACACTAACTTTAAATAAACATTTAACTTCATGTGGCAAACCTAGTTACTAGAATTGCCTTTTATAGTAGTTTTCTGTTTTTAAGATCTGATTTTCGCAAATAAATTCTGATCGTGCATTTTATGTAGAAAAAATTTGGGTTTTTCCAACTATTTTATAAAAGAAGTGCACATATAATCCAAAATGCCTTTTTTGGAAGATTATAATCTCTCCAAACAAACATCTGGGTAACTTTCAGAAGTTCATAAATTCAAGTTATCCAAAGCTAAGAATGAAACTTTCCAACTATTTTACTTGTCCTATTAAAATGTCCTTTTCCACCAGCTCTGCAGGATCCATTGGATGGAGCAGTATCAGTTTTTCACCCTGCTCTGGGACAGCCATCACTATTGATCCTATCAATTTAGAAAAGTCCAGTCATCTTGCCATTTTCTTCTCCTTTTTAACTGTCCTTTCACCAGAACAGATGGAAAATGAAGCAATTCTCCGTTTGTGATGCCAAAGAGGTTGGAGCATCATGGATTGAAGCAATACGACAGGAACAAATTATCCTAGAGACCAGAATTTCCCGGTGACAATATTCTGAGCCAATTCCTAACCCTGTTACTTGAAGCAACCGTTTTCAAGCCATCAGCACTCCCAGACTCCTTAGGCTGGTAATTTAAAGGGGAGGGAGAAATAGAACAGCAAAAGGGTAAATTATATACAATAAATATGCATGGGTTTGTGTCTCCACTTTCCAGGTCTTATGACTGGTACTGGGGCCTACGTAAGGATCATTTTACCAGCCACCAGTAAGAAATCAGAATTGCCCTTTTAGGGTTAGACAGACTTTTGACCTGTATGAGGACGTGGGGATGAGTTCCAGCTCTCTGCTGTGTGGAAATACTAGTAACACATAGCTGCAGGCAGTGTGAACGATAAAGCCGGCTGAAGCTAAATCACAAAACTCATTGCCATCTGGTGAAGTACATCTACAACTATCCATATGTGTGCAAAACATTTCAAATTTATGACTAATTACAAGAACTTTAAGGTTTTTTTTTTCTTTTTCCATTTCTCATGAGCCCTACTATTTTGTAGAATTGAGTACTTGCAGTCTCTGCTTTTCGTAGCTTGCTTTTTCTTTTTCCAAATCTGTAGTAGGCAAGACCACTGGTAATGCTCATTCATCTACTGGGGACAATCATTTGTGTATGAAGACATCCACTTCTGTCATCTCATCAGAACATACCAGTTTCTGATGTAAAGAGCAAGAGAAATATTTCAACACAAGGAAAATAACACACCTGCTTCATTAAACTCAGTGTTACAATCCTGAACACAGAAGAGTACTTCACCCACTCCCTCTAAAGCAAACCTTTTTTGTGTAGATAGGCAGGTTTAGTTTCATGGCTAGTTCACATGCAGCTGTTGCAGCTAAGCAGATGTTAACGGTTGCAGCTACAATTAAGTGAAAATACTTCCCACATCTTGAACACTTGCCAACTGCTTGAAAGATCTGGAGACACATGCATATTCAGAAAGCCCAAAAATTTAAGGCATTTCTGATTGGCCACCTCAGGGCCAACCTTTTATCTTTCAGAAAGGACGCATCTAAAAACGTTCCAGCTTGTTCACCTACCCCTACACTAAAATTAGTTCTGTGGCAAACCCAGGGTATGAAGCCATAGTCACCAAGCAAGGAACAGCTTCTGGTCTGGTCTTTGGAGAAGACTTCAACTTTCAACAAATCAAATGAATTGTCAATCATCTCTATGAATTGTCAATCACCTCTATGAATTGTCAATCACCTCTTGCAGAGCCAACCTCCACCCCCACGTTACAAATACACTTTTATTTGCAGCCTGATTTACACCAGTGATGACTATATAGCACAGTATTATTTAAAAAATAAAACAAGGGAGGGGGAGGTAGTTTATACCCAATTATCAGAGGGACTCTGATGGCATATACATCAGTAACAGCATGGAGGAAGTTAAGCACAGATGTTCAGAAAACATTCTAGAGTGGTTCTCCTCAAAGTCACTCACTTTTATGTAACTCGCTCATTTTTTTTCAAGCATAGAGGGAAAACGCCCAATACAAAGACAACACTGGAGTATTTTCCTGCTGCAGAATCTACTGATGCCTAACATTTAAACTAGTGACTTTCAATGACGATGTCTGAGTCAGCGCATGAGCTCATTTACGTTGGTGGTATATTCTCATTGTTTAGCATTTTAGGCAGGTATCAATCTTTTTTCGTATGATAGCTCATATGTTGGCATTATGTTTTAGTTAGGATGATCTGTTTTAGCCTCAACAGCAGTACCCAGACCATAAAGCTACTGCTGAAAATGGAGTCTCTTGATGTTACAGTGCATTATTCTTTCTGGCTTAAGATACACTCTCTGAGACCGCTTTGTAACAACAAACCTCCATCAATATGGAACACTAGTAATCTTTTCTACCATGCAAGTGTTGCTGAGTCGCAGGTATTTTATTTGAATTAAAAAAAAACCCAAAAAACCAAAACCAAAACCCATAATGCTTTTTTTAACAGTAAATTTATTAGCCCTGGGAAATACTGCAATTCTACCCATCCGCTACATACAGGCAGACTTACTCCTAGAATCTGCAGTCCAAAACTGAAGTTTAAAGCGATATTCTTATCCCAAAACCCAAAGGTAGTTTTAAATCCCTGGACAAGGTATGCATGCTTTTTCTTCTTTAGCTACTCATTATAAACTGAGTGTTAGTTTAAATGAGATCAGTTTATGTCTACCACAGAAGCCAATATAAACCTCACTAGCCATGGTTAAGTACTTCAATCAATCTGAAGTTAAGTTTTCTACATGAAATACTGGTGCCTGAGGATTCCTCTCTCATACATTGGCACGTCATCATATACGCAAGATAAAAATGCATGAAAACCAAGGCAAAGTTTTGAAGAAAGCATCTTGTTGCAAGAGATGCAGTGCTGTCTGGAGTTTTGCAAGAAGCTAGTACATACCAAATCACCAATTACTCTGGGGATTTATCACTAATATTGCCTCAGTACATCAACACTTCCTTCCTCTCATCCAGAAGGCCTGGACAATTATAAAACTGTTAATGTAAGAATACAGCAAAACTTTTCATGGTTTCTTGGTAAAGAAGAATTTGTGACAATTTAGTCCTCTGTATTTTAGAGGATTAAAACTCACTTTTATGTAACTTGCTCTTTGTTCCAGCATAAATGGAGAGCACCCTATGTAAAGGGCAACCCCGGAGTATTCTTCTGCTGCAGAACCGACTGATGCATGTATGCTGACTAAAGAAAAGGCTCACTCTTGACTCTTGGAAGATGTTAGCTACAGCAGACAGCAACGGACTTCCACCTGAGAATTTTTTTTATATCCAAGAGATTAGTAGTGCTACTTTCAAAGGCAATTCCTGAATAATACAACCCTCTAAAACAAATACTGGGTAACAGCGCACTCAAAAGCCAAGCTTTATCAGTTGCATCTTGTTATTCTTCGATTTTCCAACGCATATCCACTGCTGCACTGCCACCTTCTAGTCACCATAACTGAAAAAAGGAAATGCAGGTTAGTACACTCTCAGAAACCAAGAGACAGACAAAAAAGCTAAATCATCTTTGAGTTGGTTGTTTTTATATGCACAATGTATACATTTGGATTATATTCAATTTGTCCCACCAGTATGGAAATGCATCAACAGCTAACTACAATAATCAAAATGATCTGAGCACTACTCATATTAGTGCACCCTTCTTGCACAGCACTGTCTCCAGAGCAAGTACTAAGTAAAGCCTCTGTAATTCCTGTGCATATCCCCCTCCGGACTCTTGCCTACCACAGAATCCCACTAGCTCCTGACCATCTTGGCATGATACTCACAAGTCCTGTAATAAACTGGTATACACACTGGTATTAATTTGTAAGTAATGATGTGCTATAAATTAAATAAAACTTGTGATCAAGAAAAGGTGAACAGCTTACCGAATGAGTACAATTACATTCTTATTTTTTACAGAGTTAGTATTACCTTTCCTGCCATGTAGTCAGTTAAGTTCTATCTGCTCCCTAAACTAACGTTGTCACCATGCCTGTTAAGAATTTGAAAATGTTTATAAGCTGCGGAATAGGCCGAGAAAGTGTGCTTTTAATATCTTTATTAATTGCAACATGGCCCACTACCACCAGTAAGTGACAGAACACATCTAGTGAATTGAGAAAAGCGCACTTTATTTTTCCCAGAGAAGCTTTTTCACTTGCCAAGAGCTAATTAACCTTCAGCTTCCCAGCTAATACAGACAATTGAAGCTAACATGGCACATACACACAAAAAAGCTGAAAACATTCTGACACAACCTATGTGATGATTTGGCAAAACCTTTTAAAGTCGCCTAGGATGCTGCATATTAAAGATAGCATTCCATCTCTCTTTTAGAGGATTCATGATCTGGATCAGCCTCAAACTGTAAATTTAAAATCTGACTCCTGATAATTTTTTGCAGGTTGGTAGGGGAGCAAGGGAGAGGAGCTTACTTTTAGACGTATCTCCCTAATCCACTTTGGTGCCATACTACTGACATCAGTGATTTTTGAGTGAAAAAAAGTTAGGTTTTTTAATCTTTAAAAGACACCTACATTCAAATGGTGTCCTTTCCAGTAGGATTTGTGATTTAAATATTTCAACAGTCACACTTAAGAGAAACGCAAAGATATGTAACACTTTTTTTGTTGGTTGAAATTTTATCAAGTGATAGAAAAATAAAAAGTTGGTCAGGTAGCAGCTTTTATTTTATTTAACTAGATGCCTCCTTTGACTCAGAATAGAAAATACCCATGATGCTTCTGTATTTGATCTGAAATACAATCCAGCACCCTGAAATAAAAGCATATTTTTCCTTCTTTATCAAGGTAACAGAAGCAATTTATCAGGAGTATTTACAAAATATTACTGGCATATTCTGACAAAAGCACTGCACAGATATTTAGTTGCTGTTGCTGAGACTCTAAAAGGAATAAACCGTAAGCCAACTGAGATTACAAACATCACACAGCATGCAACTGAACCTATCCTTCACACAAAATGGAACTTCCCTGAAACCAGTGACCATGTGTCAGATGAACTGTACCATCTACAGCTGCTTCTTTTCACCATTTCAAAGCTGGTTCTCAAAAGCAGTATTTTAAACTAACAACAAAATATGTTCTTACATTTACAGAGTACTTTGAAAATAATTAAAAATTACATTAAAAGTACACACACTTCTTACGTAAGTACTTCCCTTAGAAAGGGATCTGCCCTTATCCTTCGCTCTATACTAGCTTTTAACAGATCCTTTTTTTTTTTGTAACAATTCTAAAGTAGAAAAGTTTTCTAAAAAGCTGTATTAGCATGACAGCCACTACCACTTCCCCCCCCCAGTGAGTTATCAGAGAAGCAGAAGAGACAGTCACTCTTCCACATAAAGTCTGAAGGCAGTTGCGCCTACATCTACTTGAAAAATAATTTTAGCAGGGTAGGCTTCAAAGTCATGAAACACGTCTGACCTACGAAGTTTAAAACCATTCTGAAGATGCCTAGAAGTCTGCAATTTAATCCAAGGACCTCTGCAGAGATTAGTTCCTAATCAAAGACTATACTCTGTATAATCATTAAATTGCATATTCTACACATTTAACAAGACTGATTAAATATCTGTACTGGTATTTATTATTCCAATTCAGATTTTTATGGTCTGGTCTCATGAAGATTCCTAGGCTAAGCACTCTCTGCAGCATGATTTGAAGTGCATTTGTAATCATATTTGATGTTCAGCCATACCCAAATTGGACCAATTTCTGCACATGAGAAGTCTCTCACTGTCACTGCTAACTTGGTAGGCTTAAAAAGCCTACTTAAATCTCCTCCTCCAAAATTCAAACAGAAGCTGAAAATAGTATTTAGCCACCAAGGATGTCCATCCAAATCTATAAACACAGAACCACCAGAAATCTTCCTTCTAGCTATTACACTAATAGAATATTTACCTTATGTACTGGTACAGGCACCACTCATCTCTGCCATCAACACAGATGAAGCAGCATTACTTCAGTGATATCTTCTAGAAGTTATCACCCTGCAATCAAGAGAAGATACAGCAAATTGAGAGAAGTACATTTTACAGCACGAGCCAACTTATAGTGCTTCCCCCCATTTCAAAAAAGTCACAAGCTTGGGTTTGCAGATTATTCTGTTGCAAGTTTTACTACTTCTCTTTTAAGTGGCGGAGGATTCACTGGCTTGGAATGGACTGGAATGGCTTAGTGATAGGTTGCATGGCTTATGGATTCTCATTCCTTTTCAATGGTGCACTGCCACGTTAAATCCATAAGTTGAACGACAAAATTTACTGAGGACTAAACAGTAGTACAAAGCTTTTGGGTTTGTGCCTTTTTTTTTTTTTTAGTTGGAGGTCTTCACATCTACTATATTCAAGAGCATCTTTTGAACTTCATGGCTTTACCTGAGTCATAACAACTTGCCACAGGTTCTGCCACATGTACTAGATATCCCTGTAACGCAGTGTCAAACTGAACAGTCAGGCATCCAACTAAACGTCAAGTTTGCAATGGCTTGCTTCAAACTCCCAATAGCCGAGCTGATATTTGTCAATCTAAACCAATTCCTGATTTCACAAGGCTTTAATTTTGTTTAATATAGTATATGCAGCCTCTTTAAGCATCTTCACTGAAAGATACTGGGCACAAAATACCCCCTCCCAACCCTACTTGGCAATATTCTGTCTACAGTGAGCTGCATTATGTCTTTAGTTTCAAAACTGGTGCCATAAATGCTTTATCCGAGAAGAAAAGTTGAATTTGGAGAACTTCTAATGCATTGAAGTATTTCTTTTCCTGTTTTTTTTTTTTTTTTTTTTAAATCTAGACAGCACTTCCATTGCCATAACGTGCAGCTTGTCTTACTGTACTAGAGGCAGACAACTTGGTTCAATTTTGACTTAGACTGAAAAACTAGTTTGCTTTTGCTTACCATCTTTGCTGTTTCACAGGCATTTGATGCTTTAAATCAGCTGTGGAATGCTGAAAGATTCACTTGTTTTTATGAAGCCATAAGCCTTTGAGAAGTTGGAGAGAAAGACTTCTTTGCTTATCTTATTTTCTCCTTTGGAATCAAAGCTGTTCCTTTAAAAGTGAAACACTACAGAGTTGCAAAAATTTGAAACAGTATGAGTAAGCATCGTTTTGCAGCTTCTTTGATGGAATTGGTCATTTTTTTTTTTATTTTTACAGTATTCTGTAGCTGACTTACATGTACATGACTTATTTGGAGGGGAGATCTTTCAAAACTCCCCACGAAACAGTAGGAAGGCAGAAAATAGTATTATCCACTTGCTTTTTCGGGTTAAGTGAATGATATCCTCTATTTTTCTTTACACAAGGATCTGAAGGCATTTTGTACTGGCAACACTGTGACTTCAAATTTTAGGCAAAACTGAACTTTGTGCGGAATATCCCCACCACCCTCCAAATCACAAGCAACACTTTAAGAATGAGATGCTGAACATGTAGAACAATCCATCTCCATGTTAGATGGTTGGATGTTGTGTGGAAGATCTTAAGAACTGCTTGTTCCATTCATGAGGAAAATCAGATGGTAAGTGTGGCATTTCAGGGAAACTTTACTTTGAAAATTACAACACTAGTACACAGCTCAAGTTTTATACATTTAACATCTGCTTTTTGAAAGAAATGTTAACAATTCTGAAATGAAATTAAACATTGTTTTAACTTTTCCTCACAAAAGCATAAAAGTCATGGAGGGGAAAACTTAACAGGCAACAATAAAAAAAGGTAAAAACAACTTTTCCTTTTAGTAGTCCTCTGGTAGTAAAGATAGAACAACTTCCACTTTTTGATTTTTTTTTTTTTTTGAGAAGTAATCTGTCTTGGTCCAAAAGTTTAAGAGTGTTTTTAGTATCTGCTTCTGCCTCCACCTCTATCGGATCTGCTTCCACCACGGCCACCACCTCTGGGTGCTCCGCGGCTCGAACTACTGTAAGAATCACGAGGAGGTGGATAGCCCCTTTCCATGGATGGGGGAAGACCCCTGTCTTGTCTTCCAACACGATCACGGCCACTTGAGTAGACATCACTTCTGCTGCTTGAGTAACTTTCTCGGCTTCCATATCCATCTCGTGTGCTGCCGTAATCATCATATCGACTGCTTCCACCATAAGATGGCGGGGGCCCTCGTGCAGGTGGAGCACTACGTGAGTTACCTGCAGGGTCAATGGTCAGGTAATATGGCAACACCATAAGTTATATATAACAATTTCAACCTGAATTTACAGAATTGCTGTATTAAATGTTTACTGCTACTCTTTTGTATGTATTGAGATGTTCTTAATATAATCTGCCACGTTAATGGTATTTAAAGTAGGGATTGCATATCAGGCAGTGAGTGGATTTAAAGACTCTGAAGGAATGAAGTCGGTGTTTATTCAGGCAGGCTCTTTACTGGGTATTCCAGAACAGCTTGTTATTTTAGAGAAGAAACTCAGCCATATTTTCCAGAGATAGTTGCAATTCTGAACTGTAGACTTTGCTTCTTTAGCTTATAGCTTATTTAACAAGATGATCAAATGATAACCAACAACTGCACTTTCACTGTAAGGGGCGGGGGGGAAGTGCGCTGCTTCCCCCTAAAACACGAGCAACCTAGTAAAAGTCAGGTTTTACAACACCTGTACAAATTACTGCATGATCCTAAAAAAGGATTCTTACCATAACTCTCATATGAATCTCTGTAGGAGCCTCCGCTTGGATGATCCGAGTAGTCTCTGTCGCGTCCACCACCGTATCCATCACGATCGCTATAGGAGGAAAGACTACTAAGACTTAGTACAAATCAGTGGGATCACAGCAAGAACAAAGTGACAGGGAGAAAAATCCAACAGTAGGTACCTATATCCCCTAGAGGGGTATTCGTCACGTGAACTGGAATGACCATAATCACGATACGCGTAGTCTCGTGGAGGTGGCGCATAGTCCCGTGTATCCCTGGAACTGGGATAATCTCTGCTTGAATAACTACAAAGACCAAGAATTGAGATGTTAGCTATATGTCACACCTCAAAAGATCAGGGATCAAAACCCTTCTCTGAATGGGGGGGGAAGCCAAACTAAATTAGTAAAATAATTTACCCATCTTTAGTGCTATAGCCATCATCTCTTGGAGACATGTAGACATCTCTTCGTGATGGCATTGGTTCTCTGCGTGGAGGACCACCGTAACTGTCTCTTCCACGTGACACAGGAGCTTAAGAGAAACAGTCCGTATTTTTTAACTTAATTAGCATTTAGCTACACAGAAGACTCCTCAAGGCAAGTATTAGCAGACTTTATAGCTATTTAAACATATCTCTGTAGCCTACATTTATAATACTTTACATTTCTGCTTATACAGTTTTAAAGCAGCACTAGAAGGAACATACTCATCAAATCACACCACATTGTTCCAAACAGCTACAAAATGATATTGGTATGAAGAGAACTAATAGATTAGGAAAACAATACAGCAGATTTAAGTTAGAATCAATGATTTGCAACAGTTACTAAGGTGCTAGAGCTGACTAAGCAACAAAGTACTCAGGAAGTCCTTACCTCTTCCTCCCATACTACTGCTACGCACTGGTCCTGAAGGCGCAGACCTTTTAGGTGGAGGGCCTCCACTTCGTGGAGGTGGACCTCTCTTCATGGGAAGTGGCCCTCGAGAAGACCCTAGAAGGATAAGCCGTGAAACAACTTGTTATTTCTGTGATATTCACCTGTATGCCCCTAACACCTGAACTACAATAACCTAAGCACTGTTATTACCACTATGTGATCAACAGTAAACCTCTACAATTAGACCTCAAAGCCTTCTCTTGTGTTTTGGCCACTACTAGATGCTACTGGCAGAACTGAGAGCTCACCAAGTTCACTTTTCCATAGCCTAAATTCCTGTCAAGAACTGTCTTTTAGAGCTTATCCAAAAGCCACAGGGTGTGACACAAGGGAGAAAGACAGCTGATGTCTGTTATCAGTCACAGCTTAAATGCTCAACAAGTTACTGTTCTCAGAAGACAAGAGCCACCTGGGAAGATGTACTAGAGAAGATGCTACAGAGAGGGAACAGAGGCACCACAGAGTCTGTAGAACCTACTACACAGACTCTTCAAGACAGGAGTTTTTACTATCTCCAGGGTTTTTTCCCCTGCATTACGGCTTTTACTGTTTTACCTCAGGTGCTGCTTGCTTTTTCTTTTAAGCGACAGTTTTGTTTTGATACTGAAAAGTCTCTGAATAAATAGCTGTATCTTAAATTAAAGAATATCCAGTATCAAGTAATGTACTATCCTTCCACTTCAGAAAGATTCAACTCGACACACTACTATTTTATAACAACAAACAAGGCTTAGCTTCCCTAACTCCCACTATCATCTGGAAGGATCAGTCCTAGAATTTACTAAGTTTAGACCTCTTGCTAGTAAGAATGAAAGGCAGTTCCCTTTCCCTGGTGGAAGAGAATCGCTTTTTCAACTTGAATACCAGAAAGCTTCCTTTCTCACGTGCAGGGCAGGAGTTTTGCTTTTCTTTCATAGCCAAAAGTCAAGTGGAGTGTTAGTTGTAGAAGGGAATCTTCATATTTGAAAGCCTTTTCTTAAGGTGTACTTGCCTAATCAAAAATTTGACTAAACTGCTGAGATCATATTTCATCATTTTAATAAAGAACAAGGAGTGCACTATTCGGCTGTTTGACTTTTTTTTTCCAGTAGGATTATTGTCATCTTCCAATGGGATTGTCTTGTATGTTGTCCAAGTATATAATGAGAGAGGTAAATACATACCCAAGTGACTCCCTCTTGAAGGTGGTCCTCTCGCGCCACTTCCGCCTCTTCCACCTCTAAGGCCCCTGGGAGGACCTCTGCTTCGTGGAGGGGGTGGCGGCCCACGCCTACCCCCACTTTCAAAGGATGGCTTGGTTGCTTGTTCCACTTTAATTGCTTTCCCATCTAATGACTAAAGAAGAAGCTGCTTTACTTACTGCTCAGTCATGTTTGTATTTCTTAAATTAAGCCCCTCTTGCTTCACTATTATAGGGCTTCCATTTTATAAAGTTAGAGCAACGCTAGAACCGATTTCAGTCTTCAGTATTAGTCCCCATGTACTCAGCGGCATGTTGGGCCTAATTTCTACAGTACTTCATTCTTGGTAGTATTGATGAAAAAAAAAATACAGAGCAGCATCAGAAAGGACTTTCAGTGAAAACACAAGTGTCCAATGATTACGGCAGCCCCATGTCATTTATTCTGTAAATGAAACACGATTTATGATCTCCAATTTACTTTCAATTGCCACGGACTTTTGTACCAAACTAGGACTGCACCAGTAGTTACAGGATTAAGCTGAAGATATCTTAGCTTCAGTTGGGGTTTCTGGCAATGGGGAGGCCGTTTAGTACATTTTCTTGATGTCCTCATAAAACGGTGATCACTGAAGTATTTAGAAGTAATTTCAGCATCTACAAAGCAGACTGAGTATGATAATTCACCCCTCTTTTCTACTGTTTCGAGCAGGGTTTTCAAAAAAGGTGACTGTCAGAATTTACTCTATTACTTGCTTTTCCAGAGTGGAGGTGGTTTGGGGTTTTTGTTGTTGTTTGTTTAGGGGTTTTGTTATGTGTGGGATTTTTTGTGGAAAAAAGTGGAAGCTTTTTCTGCAATAACAGGAACTCTGCAGCCAACTATTATACCTCAAACATGAGCAAGTGGTAAGACATATTGAGTAACTCAACCTAATTAATCAGATTTCCGTATAATCTTTCGGACACCACACATTTGGTAATTATAGCAGAGCCAAGATCACAAGCTCTACTGAAGTTAGGTTACTGTGCATCTATCCTGGGAAACATGGTTTATTTGCCTTTCTTAGCAGTTAGGTATTAACTTTGCTATGGCAACTAATGAATTATATATGCAGGAAGTTTTGTTTTTTGCACTGCTTTGCTGCAATAACTGAGCAAGAACATGACTGCTAGTAATGGCTTACTCTGAACTGCTGACAGTTGTTTACCAAGGTACTGAATCTTTTTTGTTCTCCACTGAAATCTAGCCCTCTCTGAAATCATCCACTTTAGTAGCTCATGTATTCTGCCACCATATGCAGTTGCAGCTACTGTTTGAAAAACCTATGTGTATATCCACAGGTCCAACTTGATCCATTGTGAGGAAAAAAATACTAGCAAAATCATACTGGTCTTGGCTTCAACTTAATAAAAGTATTTTACTTATGGAATGTTCCTCAAAAAGCCTTTTGGCATGACAAGCTGAAACATTCCAGGAGCGAGCATTGTACCTCTAATCATTGGAACTTCTCAGTTTGTATCATATTATTTTGCCATCACCATTCATCTGTAAGTTATCCTTCTCAAAACAGGAATAGCGGGCTTGAAGCCTTAAGCTTTGCCATTGTGACCACTGCTGTCCTCAATTTCACGGCAGATTCCTGACAGCTTATTTCAAGTTTGGAAACCAAGCACCATCCCCTTCTGCTAGCATCGGTTCTGAAAACCTGGATGCTAGGTCCAATTCTTTCCTTTTTTATGTAGGAGGTACAGTTTTCATTTCTCCTCCTATTTCCTTCTGCCTTGCACTTATGCATCTTACCTAGGCAAAAGATCAATTTCTTTTGAAACTGCTTTATGCAAGCAGTCTTAAGAAGCTATGCCCAAGTTCCAAAAAGACCTTTCATTAGGTCCAAGAAGATTTTTTTTTTCCCTGTTAACCAGGAGAAGGTATTTGTCAAAGTTTGTCCTGTTTTAAAGCAGAGGGGACAACTTCATTTTATAGGTTCTTAGGTCAAAGAAGAAAAGTCTCATCTCACTGAACAGATAAAATTCAGACAAGCCATCTCAGAATAAGGAATTTTTTTCCAATGAGCCCAAAGCACCAGCTGTCAACACAAACACTCATTAGCTGGTGTTTATAACCTTGATTCAGAGTGTTACAGTAGCAATTTTAGAATGATATGGGCACCATAAAGTGCAGTCACCTTGGTGCTAAAAAGCAGAAAAGTCATTTAAGATATGAGTCATTTAAGGATAATAATAGATTGGCAATCATAAAAAACTCCTAGAAGTGGAATGAACAATCTATACAGCTTTGTAAGGTGAGCCAGGGAACCTTAACCGAACAGAATTAGTGAAGTCCTGCAAACTGTTCCATGTTCCAACAGAAAATATTAATGAAATTTGAAGTTTTGGGAGTGGGACAGAAATTGAGCATTCCAAAGAAACTTTTGCAGAAACTTGCATGAAGCTGCAACCTAACACCACGTAGGGCTTTCCCCTCCAATGGATCATTTTACTGTTGATGCTGCAGTGACTCCACCATTTCTGCATGTTCCTTGATGGCACATCAAGTGGGCTTCCCTTCACAAAATATATTCAAGAACTGAAGATCATTTCTTATTAGGCTGAGCTTCTATGTATTGTATCGCTGCTTCACCAAAAGAACTGGAAACAGTCTCTGTTGATTAGAGGAAGACAACATTCTGCAGCACTGAGTACAGTTCAGACTGTTGTTTGGATTGTAGTATTTGCTTCCAACCTCTTAACACAGTCCAGCTGGCTTGGTCTACACTGGAATTAAATTCGTCTCTGGCTTGTCCTGGGTGTTTCCTCTAAGGTCATATTCTCTCTTTAATTATCCATTTTGTCCTCAGGACTTAAAATCAAAAGATCGTGAGAACAGCCTACTGCACAGAATGTCCACTGCAGACCTGGAGTATTCACACTTGCGTCCAGATAAGCACACGCGTTTCAAGACATCGATATGTAGACTTGATTACCACGCAATTAAGGTTCTTCTTAAAGAAAGTTAATAATTCGCTGTGATAAAGTACTTTTAGCATTTCTTCTGTGCTGCTCAGACACACTAACATTGATCCAATTCTGCAGAGAAAGTAATTTAAATGAAAAATCTCCACCCCCGCTCCAAAACCATTATCTTCTGACCTCTTTCTGCAGGACTGAAATTAATCTTCAACAAGCAAGCTCAGACTAGTCTATGCTTGTCCCATTTTACAATAAATATAATTAACCCCTTTCATTCCCCCCACCCAGAAAGGAGCAAAACATTGGACATATGTTTTTCATGAACATTTGCAAAACAAAAAAATCAAATCCAAATTTACTCTTGCAGAATCTATCCAAGTCAGCCTCTTCTACTGGCTGCAACTTTGAATTCCTTTGGAATGACAGAATGAGCAACATGGAACTCTTCCCCCTGGCCAGACAGGTCACCTAACTCCTTACAGACTGCTTGAACTATTGCCTGCACAGTGCTTCTGCTGCTTCTTCTGAAGTGCCTGAAATTCTCATGAGCGCTCCAATCCATTGTTTCCAAGTGGACAGAAAAACTCCCAAGTTCTGATTTATTACAGTGATCTCTTCCCACAGCATGCCTCACACATCGCTCCTCCTCAGATCCAGAATGCAGTCTTTTTGAGGTACAAGCAGTGCTTATTGTCCAGAAGGCTTTCTGAAGATGAGGACGACAGACTACCTCATTAACATCTTCCACAGTTTTCATATCCATGTTTGAACCAAGCTAGACCAGTACAGAACTGGAACTATACACAGCAGCACCTAAAGGTTTATGTTAAAAAGGTCATTCTTGGCCAAATCCAGAGTGAGGATGTTCTTGTCATACGCTATTTGCTGCTCATATTTCAAAGCAGATGAAGGCACTTTTAGATTTGGAGTGTTGAAGACAGAAACCATGAGAATGATGATCGACAAGGCAGTAGTTTCTAGCATTTCTTGACAGTGATGCAGACGGTGCGTTCCAGAACATGTAGACATTACCTCAGCCGCAAACAGTCTCCCAGTTAGCTACTTTACTAAGCATTACTTTCCTGAATGTTTCCAATGTGACCAAACACATGCCACAATATTCAAGATTCAGAACAGTTGGTGATTATTTTCAGAGGGATTTTCACTTGAAAGCTGCACTCCACAAACACTTAGGATTAGTGACTGAACTCCTTTCAGTCTGACAATTAGTTGTTGGTGCTTGAAGCTACCTTACGCGAGTGTTCAGTGTAATGACTACTTCAGAGGAAATCAGTGTTTAAGAACTGCAGTAAACAAGTCTTCAGAACTGTAGCCAACTACACAATGAAGAAATAAATTCAATAAAAGGAGCACCTTTAAGGATGTTTAGGCTGGTACAGAAAGCACATTACCTGACTTGTCACTCTCTGCCTTGAGAAAAACTACTAACTTGTTTAAAAAGGAAGCAAGTCTCCAAAGAAAGTAACACTAATTGTCATGAGCTTGTCCTCAAGCACCCAAAAACTACGTATACACAGCAGAAAGCCTGCTGTAACACAAAGCAAGGAAGTTTTACTATTTGTGTTCACCGTGAACACTACAGCAAGCTCATTTTCTTATTCCCAAAGCGCAAGTATTCATTATGCTTTACTTACTGACTGCAATGACCGACGTTTTTCTTTCACTTCAATGTCTTATGCTAACAAGACAAACAGCTATCAAAAACCCAAGTGTTAATTAATCAGAAGCAGTAGAGGCTTCTTCACCTTACATGAATGGCATCTCAGACACACTGCTTAGAAAAAGGCCGGTGCAGCGTGACCTTAACACGACCGTTCAGATTATGCATGGAAGACTACAGCTTGAAATTCAAGTTAACTGAGAAGACAAAGACAGCTTTCACTGCCTAAAGAGACAGCACCTCTATGAAGATAAGCAGCTGTTGACCCTTAAGTTGCAATCTTGCATCTAGCTCTTCAAACACATGCCAGAACAGACACAGATCACAATAGCCTACAATCCTTCGACAGACTATCCTGGTATTTATCTCAGGACTTTTGCTCCAAACCCCTAGGTTTTTCTTTTTAAAGACATTACATATGCATTAAATTTTTATTTCCTCATAAAGTCACAACATTGCATTGTAGAGTGTAAACAAGCAAATTCAATTGCTGGCTAACTACAAAGCTATTTCACATTAACTGGTAAGACACTCCTCATACATGCCAAGTAGATTGATGATGCAGCTCACAAACGTAGGACGTTATCTACTGATTACCAGATAGTGCATCAATGCTCCAGCACAGTAGGGAAGTCATATTAAACCCATGTTAAGGGAACCATTAATAATTTTCAGGTAAGTCACTTCCCTGAAGTGTAATTTACACAGTACTGCATTCAAATATGATAAAACAAAAACATTGTAGGAGACATGCAAGAATGAAGAGCTGGCTACTAAAAAGCCCTCCATCACCAATTAAAAAAAAAATAAAAAAGGAGAGTGTAACTAACTGACAGCCAGACTTCACTTTCTACTGTCAAATCCATAATCAGGAGAAAGTGATTCCAGCTTCATGGAGACAGAGACATTTTGCCAAATTTAAAGTTATGACTTGTCTCCAGGATCTTCTAACCCATTGTCTTTCAAATTTTTATGACTTGTTAATTTACCCCAAAGATCCATACTGCTAGACAGTAGCAACACCAACATATAACTGGTCTTAATTCCTACCTTTCCATTCATATCTCTGGCAGCATCTTTTGCATCTGCTGGACTCTCAAATGTGACAAACGCAAATCCTCTGGACTTGTTGGTTTCACGATCTTTCATCAAAAGGACTGCAGAAATAAAGCCATGTTACCCTTTCCTGTAATTAGGCAGCAACCCTTAATCTTTATTTAACCTTTTAAGCTCAGAACTTCTTAGAGGACATGAAAGCACCATCATTTCAGATGATCAACGCCAACGAAGTCATCACAGCTATGTTGTTGCTGGTTTTTTTTTTAGTATCGTAAAATAGAAAGGTTTTTCTTTTTACCTTCCACAATGCGTCCATATTTGCCGAATACAGCCTCAAGGGCTTTTTCATTAGTCTCTGTGTTCAGGCCCCCAATGAACAGTTTCCCAGGACGATCTGCTTCAACCATTTTGATTCCGCAAATGACCTATTAAAAGCATAAAGTTGTTATTAAGAAAACATCAGACTGCAACAGAAACTTCCATCCCACCTCATGGAATACAAATGACTTTGTTCCTCAATAGTACAAGCAAGTTGTCTTGAGCAAGATGTCAATTAAGACAGATGAGGTATAAAGAACGTAAAAAATTAAAATTTTTAGACTGAAGCAACTAGAAGTAGTACTGCCTTCAGTTACTTCTTCACATGATATAGTGTATTACAAATAGGTAAGTTAACCTTAAAAAGTAGAACAAAGCACTGATGAGAACTCTCTTAAGATCAAGTAGTTTTGGGGAATGTGAAAAGTCTTTCAGAGTTACTGTCTTTTTGCCCTCGACGGTAATCCTAGCACTCCCTCCCGCCAAATCCTGCCATAGATGTTACAAGAAACTTACTTAATACGTCGAAGTAATATCAAAATATTAACTTTAAAGTCAGCTTGGGCCGATATTCCAAATCAAGCTCATTCTTTAAATTATTTGAAGTACATCGAGACTACGCCGAAGTCCTGGCCTACACAACGTGTCAGCCCGAACGGATACCAGACCGTCACTGCAGTTCTACACAGCAAGGCCACGACCGAAGCGCCGAAGACAAAGCAAAACCTCAGAGTGCCTGGCAAAACGCCTGGCGCCTGTGGACAACGTTACCCGCATGCCTCCAGCCCAATGGCGGGAAAGCCCGCAGCAGCGTGCAAGCTCCCCTCCGCACGCCGCGGAGCAGGGACAAAGCAGCCCGGCGGGACGCGGGGGGCCGGGAGGCCGCATCCGCCCCCCTCTTTACTCCGCGGCCGAGGAACGGGGGGAGCCGGGGGGGGGGGCGCGTCAGACCCTCCGCGGTCTCCAGGCACCTCCACAAAATGGCGGCCACCTTCGGCAGGGACTCTTCTCCCTCCCGGCGCCGAACGACCGCCTCGGCGCTAAGCCGACCGCGCACCTCAAGCCCCGTTTGAACTATCCGCCCCGTCCCGCAGGCGCGGCCGCCGCCCTCCCTTCGCCCTCCCCGGGGACGCGGAGACCCACGCGGCGGGAGCAGAACCCCCCCGCACCTAAAATGGCGGCCACCGCGCCTCACGCGGCTGGGACCCCCCGCCTCGCCCCGCCACGGCCGCGCCGCTCCCTCCCCCCCGCACAGGGCCCGGCGCACAGGGAGCCAGGCCTGGCTCCGCCACGCCTCGCCTCGGGCCCGCGGCGGCGGCCCTGCGGAACACAGCTCCCTCACCCACGGGCCGGGCCCTTCGCCGCGCCGCCACCTTCCGCGGCCCGCTTCCGCCCCGCAGGGCCCCGCCGTCCCCCTCCCCAGAGCCCCCGGGCCTGCCCAGCTGGCCCGGCAACACTCACCTCCGCTCCCGCCGAGCCGCAACTGCGCAATGAGAGCGAACAAAGGCGCTGCAGGCCTTTATACCGCTGACGTCACCGGCCGGCCGGGGCCCCGGATGCAGGCGGCGGCGGGCCGCCGGGGGGAGGCCGCAGCCCGCCGCGGCGCCGGGGTCTCCCTGAGGCGGGCGCGGAGCCCTCCCGGTGCCGCGGAGCTTCGGCGCGGCCCATCGCGGGGCCTGGAGCCACCCCCGTCCTGCCTGGAGACCGGGCGTGAGGCGCGGTAAAGGAGCGGGACTTGTCCCTCCCGGCTGGGAAAGGCGGGCTGCGGCGGGCGGCGCGTCCCTCTTTGTCTGCCGCCTTCCCCCCGGCTCCCGAGCGGGGCCCCCCGAGGAGCGGCTCCTTCGCTCGTGTGGAAGCGACATCACTGGCAGTGGGGTCGCTCTGGGGACCTGTCTGTGCGGGAGCTTTGCCCCGTTCGGCTAAAACAGTCTCAAGGCGGGTTTAGTTAATTTAATTAATATATGTGCATGTCAATACCCCTTCCTTGGAGACTTAATTTAAGTGTAGTTTGAAATATGTTGCTGATAACGCAAAGTTTTGCACTGGTTCAGCTAACTCAATTTTTTAACTATATCTGAGGTTCAGTTGCAGGTATTGGCTTTTGCTGGCTACACCTCATAGCTGAAAAGTTAGGAGGAAGCCTGTGCATACAAAATTGGCTAAGTTTTCATAATTTGAACTTGGAGATTATCTAAAATGGTATTAATCAGTCAACAAGGCCTATTTTCTTAGAGTCACCTAGTCTAATTACTACTCAGCCTTTTAATTCAAAAACAGAAATGGATTTTTCTGTTAACCTTCTTAGAACTAAGGGATAAAGACAAAAGGGAAGTTGCCTGATTATGTATTCTGTGTGGTTTTTAAACAGGGTAGCTGTTTTGCAAGTCCATCTGTCTCCATTTGTTACCTTTTATAAAAATCCCAGATGCACAGTGAACATGGTCACTGAAAAGTGGTAGCCAGGACTTGTAAGTAACACCCATTCCTAGTCCTTGAAGAAGGACCCTTAAAGCTGATTTCTACAAGATGCAAAAGCTAACGAATTGCAGATTCCTTGAACGTCTTAGTATTTCGTATAGCTCCTGACTCATCCTTGTGCAGTGAGGGAAGAGTGCCAAGATGTATCACAGGTAAATTACTTAATACACCTGTTTCCCATGCCGAAATCTCACTAGGATTAACCAGGACTTAAAACAGAACCTCAAGTGAATCCCCTGATCCCAGGTTTGAGTAACGGGATGCCAGCGGCCACTCCCTGTGCAATTCCTGGGGATCTGCGGTGCTGAGGGATGCCTGTCGGGTCTGAGGAGCTGGTCGCCAGAGCCACTCCGTGTTCCTGTGCCGCACCGGCATCAGCTGCGGCAGGTCACCAGGTGGTTTTTCCTAGGGCTTTTCAAAGGGTGCCCATGCTGTACGGCAGGCAGTGGTGCCTGGTACCTATTCAGGCTCTTCCTTGTACACACCAAGGTCCCTTTCCTTACAGATACCGTAGCATGTCTTCATTGACAAGTCCCTAGGGCTGACAGGGCTCCATGATAAACCTGCTGCGAGCTAAAAGGAAAAAAAATGCCGCTTTTCCCATCTGTATCTGCTGCCCTCCCAACTCCCTCCCACACTGGTATCTGTGCCAGCTGCATGGAGGGCGAGGAGGCGATAGGTGGGGTTGATGCAATCAGAAATGGTGGTGTAGTTTCCTAGACCGTGTTGGCTTGTCAGAGTCACAGGAGACAATATAGTCCACGGGCATATTGCCTTATCCACTTTCTTAACGCATGGGATGGACATCGCTCAACTCCTCTGTGACCTGTGTTCTCCCTTGTGGTATTCTACAGACCTTTATTTCTGAGAGGTGCCACAGAGTCTATAGACTCTACCGCTACAGTCGCGCAGCTGCATAATTGTCGCATCCTTGTAAGAGAACATCAGACTCTTATCTTCAGTTTTTCAGTCTCCTCTGTTCAGATACCGATATTCAACTGCTCTTTGTGTTAGGGAAAGCAGAAGGCAACGTTGCTTCAGGCTGCCTCACAGATCTGTTGAGAATACAAAAGAAGGTAGCTCTGAAACACTTCTCTAGGCTGTAGTATGTACTTAAAGATGATCACCTTTCCAGCATAGATGCTAAGAGCTTCTGGATGCTGTTACTGTGCATGGGAAAAGGGAACGATGACCTTCAGTAACGAAGTGGGAGGGCACTGCACATGATAACAATGCATTTGCCGAAGAATGGCATAGCTAGATACTCATCCGATTATCATATGAAGAAAAGGTTCAAATTCTAGTTTCAATAGAGAAGAATTTAAACCTCAGAGTCTCCCTGGAATGGATAGTGAAAACTAAAGCGAATTGTTAGTCCTGTAAGAAACATGCTAAAAATAGTCTCTGTCTATGTCTGAAGTCTCTCTGTGCTTCTATGACCTACAGTAGCGTATTTGCTGACTGCCTCCCAGGTAATTGGAAAGATAAGCAAATGCAAACTGAAGTCTCTTTTTCCTCCTCAGATTAAGAGAGTAAAATATTTCATTGGCAACTCCTGGCTTCATTTTATTAACATTCTGTTAACACGTACTGTACATGTGGCTAGATGGGATTAGCATGAACGTAATTACATTTGAAACAGCATTTGCATATAACTGCTGTAATTGCATTAGGACCAAGTTCTTCATCTTTTGTCCTAAAAGATATCTTCATCAGGCTTCTCATCAAAACCTTAGTTCCATCTGCGTTGCAAACTGGAACAGCATTTCACTATATTCCACTACATAGTTTATGTATGGTCTTGCTCCAAGTTCAGTGAGACAGACCTTATTCCTAGAGGATTAGAGTTTGAATTTCTGTAGAAAAATTACAGAAACCTTCAGGGAACAAACTGCAGTCTGAATGGAAACTAACCCCTCTTATTCTTCATTCAGTAAGAAGTGGAAGGCTGAAGAGCCATGACAGTTTCTTTTGCAAATGATCCCTCAACTTTGAATTTTCTGATAGGAAATCAAGATAGTAAAAAGAGGTCCTAGTATTGGCCCCTACAGAATAGGAAACAGGCTTAGATGGGATAACTGGGGAAAGAGAGGCCAGGAAAACTCCACCAACCTTTACACAGAAGACAGTTGCTATCTAACTAGCACAGATATACTTGCCCTTGCATTATTACAGCTTAGAAAATTCTCCTTATGTTTTTAAAAGTAGAAGAAATGCAATTAAGCATGTTACTTACGGACCCACATACATAAAAAGAAACTGATCCCTTTGTGCTTTTTCACCGATAACCATAAAAATGGTTATCTAGATGGGAGAGGTGGACGACATTCCATGAGGGTAATATTTTATGATTTTTTTTGGTAGCTTTCACCTAAAATGGCACTCTCTTGAGTGAATCCTATGATGTTTAACAATGTAGTTGAATTGACACTACAAACCTGTTCATACAAAGGGCAGTACTTTGGATCTCCCTTGTACCACACTGCGTATTTTCATCAAACATACTGGCCTCTTACCAAGTTCATCGTACTTTGGGTTTAAACTGGATAAAGGGTTCAGGAGAACTGGGGGATGAGGATTAATGAATACATGAATAATCTGATCACATAAGACTCATTCAGAATGAATAAAAAAGGGATTTAATTCCCTCTAGATATATAGTAAAAAACTAGCAACTGAAAAGATCAGTTTAATACTTCCATGACAAGGAGCAATTTTCCGGGCAGCTGTCAGTCGATAGGTATTTATAGAAATTCAGCATTTTTCCTCCATAAAACTCAGACTGGAGTGGATGAGAGCAGCACAAAACAATTGTTTCTGGCACTGACTTTGTCAACCATTTCTAAACTGGGACTCCATAACGTGCTTCTCCCAAATCACCTCTTTGGGATCTAATTGTGGCCCCTTGCAGTTTAGCGATACAAGGTGGATCACAGGTCCCTAAGACATAGCTGGAGCTGCCTGAAGTGACAATTCAAATTTTCCAGGTTCAGCTGAAAAGACACAAGACAAGCAATTATCACGCACCCTTTATTCTTTCTCCTTTTGCCTGGTGCTGTCCTATGGTAAGGGCAACTCAATACTGATTGATGAGTTGGGTAAAATTGTTGGATGTGGAGGTTTTGCAGGGGTGATGTAAATGTAATGTCACAGGTTGGAAACGAGAGTGGCAACAGCTTGCCTAAACGGGAAATACAGAGAGGAAGATGGAGGTGTTGTCTACCCGGTATTGACAGCAATGCCTTTAGCATGATGTCTTAGGCAGAAGTGAGTATCTGTCTTGCTGTGGTAGCGCGGAGCTTGGCTTGCAGCCATCACTTGTACTTAGCCTGCTTCTCAGACAGGTTTTGCAGCTGTCCCCGAGCGCTGCTCCTGCCATTGCCACCCGAACGAGCGAGCCTGGAGCTTGGCATCACGTTCATGGCACTGCTGTGGCTGTGTTGTAGGAGCAAGGAGCCAGGAGACACCATGAGCTGCTGCGCATCCCACTGTTGGCTGCAAACATCACAAGCTGCTGAACCAGACATGAAAAAATCATCGAGTATAATTCTTAAAAGTCACAGGGTTGCAGATAAAGGTTGCAATACAAAATCTTGGATTTCCACCCCTAATTTCTCAGCTGGTAAAATCCAATTTAAGTCTTTCTCTGCTATGCTGGGAGCTAAAACCTGAGAAGAGGTTCTGGTACGAGTCACCACAGCGGACTTTGGGAAATAGGGCTGAGCTGAGTGTGTGTCATGGTTTAACCTCAGCCGGTAACTAAGCACCACGCAGCTGCTCACTCGCTCCCCCCCGGGTGGGATGGGGGAGAGAATCGGAAGAGTAAAAGTGAGAAAACTCATGGGTTGAGATAAAGACAGTTTAATAGGGAAAGCAAAAGCCGCATGCACAAGCAAAGCAAAGCAAGGAATTCATTCACTACTTCCCATCGGCAGGCAGGTGCTCAGCCATCCCCAGGAAAGCAGGGCTCCATCCGCGTAACGGTTACTTGGGAGGCCAAACGCCATCACGCCGAATGTCCCTTCTTCTTCCTCCAGTTTATATACTGAGCATGACGCCATACGGTATGGAATAGCCCTTGGGCCAGTCTGGGTCAGCACCCCTGTTTCTGCTCCCTCCCAGCTCCTTGGGCACCTGGCAGAGCAGGGGAAGCTGAAAAGTCCTTGACCAGTGCAAACCCTACTCAGCAAACCCCAAAACATCAGCGTGTTATTAACATTATTCTCATCCTAAATCCAAACCACAGCACTATACTAGCTACTAAGAAGGAAATTAACTCTATCCCAGCTGAAACCAGGACAGCGTGGAAGCCAAGAAGAAGGGAAGCCACCTCCCCTCGAGAGGGAGGCGACAGCCCGCCCAAACGCCCCGCAGCCGACGGCCGCCGCCGCGCTTCGGGCTGCCCTGCCTCAAGATGGCGCCCAGGGCCTCACCTCCGCCCCGCGCAGGCGCCGCGGCCCCAACGCGGTTGTGACGCTACCGCCCTCCGCCCCGGCTGAGGCCGCCTCCGCAAGGCGCTGGCCGGGAGAGTCGGGGCTGCCGCCTCGGCTCATGCTGCCTTCGCGCCTTCAGGCTGGAAGATGAGGCTGCTGGCGGCCGGTCTCTTGCTGGTGGCACCTCTCTGTGCCGCCTTCTACCTGCCCGGCTTGGCGCCCGTCAGCTTCTGTGAGGAGGGCGAGGAGAGCGAGGGCTGCAAGGTGAGAGCCCTCACGGGAGGGCCCGACACGGGCCGTCCCCCCCCTCGCCGCGGAAACCCCGAGCGGGGCAAAGCCCGAGGGGGGGACCGCCGAGTATCCCCCGACCCCTGCGTGCGGGCCCCGGGCGGTCTCCCTCAGGCGGCAACCTTTGCTCCGGGAAGCCGACCCCCCCCAGCTCCCTTTCCCTTGGTGCACCCGGTGTTTTTTTTTTTTTTTTAACCGTGAAAACCTCCCCTTTTCCCGCTGAACTTTTCAGTCGGTGCCGGCAGGGTGCTCCGCCGGTCCTTCCGTCCTTCTTGCAGCCTCCTGCGGCGGCGGCGCTGCCGGGGGAGGGCGGCTCTGGCGCGGCCCAGCGCCGCGGCCTGTCAAAAGTCTGTGGTAACTCCGCCGTGGGACAGCGAGCTCCGAAACTTGTATCAGCCCTTGCCCGCTAGCCATGCCTTTCGTGTCGGCCGCACGTTTGATCTTTGCAAGTCTATATTTTCATACTTTTTCTCCCCCTTTCCTTCCCTGTTCCAGTCACTAATCGAGCTCTTCGTGAACAGGCTGGACTCGGTGGAATCGGTTCTGCCATACGAGTATGATGCGTAAGTACATTGCAACAGGCTTCCAGAAGCGTTGGGAAAGCCTGTTTTCTGTTCTCAGGGCAGTGATGCAACTCCTGATACAGTGCGCGTGTTTCTTGTAAGGGGTGTTTTGGGTGTAGGGATGGAAGAGTAAATGCAGCGCTCAGCGGCAGGAATGGAATAACAAGAGGGCAGAAAGGATGACAGCCACACCTGTGCCTCCTGACCATCCTCTTATTGTTAAAGACAAGGCTGCTGGGTTTCTAATGGGTGTGTTTTTGTGAGCTGAGTACTAGATTTAGTGTTGACTGTTTGATATGTTTGAAAGTTCTCCTATTAGTCAAATCTAGGAAGACAGGA
This sequence comes from Theristicus caerulescens, assembly GCA_020745775.1. Taxonomy (NCBI): domain Eukaryota; kingdom Metazoa; phylum Chordata; class Aves; order Pelecaniformes; family Threskiornithidae; genus Theristicus; species Theristicus caerulescens. The sequence goes on along the minus strand of CM036567.1, from coordinate 21,490,724 downwards.
GCTTTGTGCTCCTTGTTTCTGGCAACTAAAAGAAATGCGAAGAAGAGTCATTGTTATTTTTCCTTTTTCCACCAAAGATCTGTATCTGATTCTTGGTTTTTTTTTTTTTATTTTGATTCTTGTCTGTGAAAACTATTACCTGCTTTTGCAGATATTTATAGGCCTACTAAGCGATGATACACAATATGATTTGCAGTCTTGCTGTTGGGCATACAGAAAAGAGAAACTTGCAGGTGGTGTAGGTGTTATCCTGTGCAGTGCAACAGTAGCAGCAAGACCAGAGACTAGCTCCAAAAGTCCACAGGGTCTTTATTTGCATTAAACTTTATGGAAGCCAGTGAATTTAGGACCGCTTATTGAGGAAAAGTACTTATTCACCAAAGATAAGTAGGTTGGTGGTTTTTTTTTCCCCATAACCTACTGCTACCCCTGTTTAAATAACAAAGATCCAGAATGGTTACATTCTTCTATATTCAGCTGTTTCAGCCTGCATGTAGTTGAAAAGAATCGGTGAAGGGCATTTGGCAGTGTGGCATGTTAATATTAAAAGCACTTCCCTTCTTTGGAATATGTTTCACATTAAATACTATTTGTAAAGACTCCTTCAAGAAAGGGGTGTAGTTATTTTTCTGAAACTTTTTTGCAAGAGAAATGGACAGTCTGTAGCATAGTCTTTTTTTCTTAATATGAAACATTCTATTGTTTGTTTAAATTGCCTTTTGAAAAAGATGCTTGGAGTAAGCATCATGCATTTTGTTAAAGATACTTCACCTGTGATATAGCTAGGTTGAAACTGATATAAAAATAGAAATATTTCTATATAATACATGTCAACTTTCTTTGCAGAGGCACTGAAATTTTTACTAACGGCGGCTGCCCTGCCAAAAGAAGCGTGAAAACTGCTGTGTTAAGGACATAACTTAAGAAATTGTTTTAGGCTGATATTTACAGTTACATGTCAATTAAAAATTAAAAGTAATCTTTTCCACTTTTTTTCCAGTTTTGACTTCTGTCAAGATACGGAAGAGAAAAGACCATCAGAAAATCTTGGACAAGTGCTGTTTGGGGAGAGAATAGCATCATCTCCATATAAGGTTATTTTATCCCTTGAAGTTGATCCTGTTTAAATTTGATAGCTGTCATTCTGATGGCTGTAATCCATAGATATAGCTGAAGACTTGATGGTTGCGTGATTATTTTTTTTAATACAAGCTTTATACTGTTTATGTAATGAAAACAAAACCCCTCCCACCCTCCACCCCAAAGGCATCTTAGGGTGGCTAATTAAAGTTAGGAAGCTGAGCCAGTAATCACTCTTCTTTCCTGTTCCTCTGTGGTAGAGAAATCCAGAAACTATATCTTAAGCAGTTCTTTAACAGCTGGGTGTATAGTGTGTTAGGGGATCTGAAATCATTATTTTTGTAAATGTAGTAGTGGAAGCTGTAAACTGGTGGTTCGGGAGCTGTTTTGTATACTTGGTTGTGCTATTGGGCAACTTCCAGAGTGGGAAGGGGAAGCCAAGTTGGGGCTCACTTCCAGCTTTTCCCTGCCTGTACACACTTAACATCTGTCGTCTAAACCCAAATTTTTCATTGTTGATGCATGCCACTTGAAATCTGCTGTAAAATAAATGTATGGAAGTATTTTGTAGATTAGGTATGTAGTATTTTTTTGTCTCATGCTCTGCGTTAGCAGTGATCAAATGTGGCCTCTCTAAAATGCTGTCCACTCAACTTGGGAAAATTATTGTCAGTAAAGGAGATATGGTCAAACACCGGCTCTTAGTGCCTGAAAGCTGTATACTGTTCAAGTGCAGCTTCCAGACTGGGATTTGCTGGTGAAACTGAAAACTGGGCTGTGTTTGTGCGTGAGGGTTGCTAGATAATCCAAATCCCTGTGAGAAAAAGAGGCAGCAGAGTTTCTGAGTCTACTGCTGCTCAGTCATTAGGGACCTAGTCACATCTTTTCATAGGACTGTTAAGAGGTGGTGCCTCCTCCCTTGTGTAAACTGCTCCTAGAAGTCTCTTTTTCTTGGACTTTCTGAGCTAATGTAATTTTAAGTGTTACGACTGCTGGCCACAAGATGCTTTTAAATACGTAGCACGTTGGGTCATTTGGGCTGGATACCCATTGAATAGATTAAGTGTTATAACAATTACTTGTTTGAAATGGCTGCACACTACAGTAATTAGAAAATGCTGTTATTGGTTAGCACTTAGGCCTTGATAATGTTAGAATATTCAGTCATGTTTTAAGTATGTTAGCTCACTAACAGGTAAATCCTAACTGGATAGGACAGAATAGAAGTTCGATATACAGATGTGAGCACATTTGTGTTAGGTGGTGTCTGCACTTGACGCATAGATGCCGTGCAACTTGTTGCATTTTCAGCAGCCTGGTCTAATGACTTGGTCGTCATGGGGAAATGCAGCTAAGATTAACATAAAACATTCGGAAAGGGTGTAGTTAAAAGTCTGGTTTAGTAGATGATGAAATTACCAAAATAAAACAAACTGGTAAAAGAAAAAAGCAATACCTTTTCTACTAATTTTCAAATTCCAGTCCTCAGGGTTTATCTCAAGGTAATTTCCTGGGCTATTGAAGAGATTTTTAGCAATGTGAAAGGGGATGCTGGTGCTGGATATACATAAATCTTGACATTTAAGTTAAAGCTGTTGTACAGGAAATTCTGGCTTTAGAAACTTTTATAGCAAGGAAGTGAAGTATCTCAAAAAAGTCAGCTTTACATGAAAAAAAGACTCTAAAAGATTTTTGAGGCAAAACTGAAATTACCTTTTTTGTGTGCTTTTTTTAACAGTTCACTTTTAAAAAGCAAGAAACATGCAAGAAGGTTTGTACAAGATCATATGACCCAGGAAACAATGCTGATAAAAGCAAACTGGCTTTTTTGAAGAAAGGAATGCAGCTGAATTATCAGCATCACTGGTAAGCTGTGTGCTTGAGGTTCAGGGGGTGTTTTTGCTGCTTTTTTTACATCGTAATCTATGTTCTAAGTGGTTGCTTTCTTCCTTCTATGTGATAGTTGTCCTCTACTGTGCGTCTTGTGGGCACTACTGAAAACAATGTACGTTACATGAATGTTAAATGTCAATGTGAAATAAGGTGCATCCCTTTCTGAGGACATGTTCTTTGATGATTTCTGTCTAGGATTATCGATAACATGCCTGTAACGTGGTGCTATGATGTGGAAGATGGACAAAAATACTGTAACCCAGGATTTCCAATAGGATGTTTTGTTACTCCAGATGGTAGAGTTAAAGATGCTTGTGTTATAAATGTAAGTGGTGGAACTTTTTTTGTTAGTATAGCAGATGTAATTTCATTTACCGTTTTATTTTTAAGCTTTCTTTTCTTGAGAAAGAACAGATACCCTTGTAAACATGGCTAATATTCAGAACGTGGGCATTGACAAAGCTGAATGCTGCTTCTGTATGCAGTGTCTCACTGATACAATTGTCCAAAAAAAAGTTCATGTAGATCTTTTGACGAATATAGATAAAGCTATAAAACAACCGTATTAGTGTCTAAAAGCCTTAGAAAATTGATTTCTTGTTCTGAAATTTCATGTGTATCCATCCTTGTACCTATTCATTGTTTGTCCATGCAACTAAGAGTTGTATTTGTGTGCAAGACCTTCTTTTACTGATTTCAGATAGAAGCTTTCTAGCGAAGACCTAGAAATGAGCACTGTGTTCTAGTTGCAAAAGTTATGTCTAGCACAGTTTACAAGTTAAATGTGTCAGGATTTTCCCAGATGGCTGGAAGATAACAAACACAGCTGTGACAGGGAAAGAATTATATTGACAACAATTTGAAATGTGTCAGTCATCCTGGGAGTTCCATGGTGAACTAGTACAGTTACAGATAATAGTGATACAGTTTTCTCTCTCCTGGGGCGAGGGACCACACTCCTCTCGGTGAGGAGAGAGCTCTCTGCTGTGGCTCTGCTCTGCCACATGACTTACTGCATGTGTTCAGTGCTGTCAATTTATTTGTATTAGAAGGTCTGATGCTTCTTGGAAGTGATGCATTTATCGTGCATGTTCAGTTCACTCGGTCTACAGTCACCTTACAGTAAACCTTCTGTTACTCCTCAGGCTCCCTAGGCTATTGAAAATGGTCTGTGAATTGAATAACCTGTTCTAGTTAGGTGTTCAACTCTATTACTTTGTATGTGAGGTTTTTATGTTACATTGATACTGGTGTATGTTGTGTTGGAAGCTATCTGGTACACTGAAAACGGTTGTAGCAAAGTGTCCTGGTTTCGGCTGGGATAGAGTTAATTTTCTCCCTAGTAGCTGGCACAGTGCTGTGTTTTGGATTTAGTATGAGAATAATGTTGATAACACACTGATGTTTTAGTTGTTGCTAAGTAGTGCTTACAACTAGTCAAGAACTTCTCAGCTTCTCATGGGAGGGGGCACAGCCAGGACAGCTGACCCAAGCTGGCCAAAGGGCTACTCCATACCAGTATATAAACTGGGGGGGAGTTGGTGGGGGCGCAGCTATCGCTGCTTGGGGACCGGCTGGGCATCGTCGGCAGGTGGTGAGCAGTTGCATCTCTTCTTTTTCCTGGGCTTTTGTTCTCTTCTTCTTGTTGTTGTTTTCCTTTTCACTATTTTTTTTTTTATTTTATTTCAATTATTAAACTGTTGTTTAATACTCACTCAACCTGTGAGTTTTCTCACTTTTACCCTTCCGATTCTCTCCCCTGTCCCACCAGGAGGGGGAGCGAGCAGCTCTGTGGTGCTTAGTTGCTGGCTGGGGTTAATGACACAAAGTCAGCAACTTGGATGAAAAATTTGGGGTTTTGTTTTGGTTTTGTTTTTTTTTTTTTAGAGGAGGGCCTTCATACATAGGCAGCAATGGCTGAATTTTCTAGTGAGTGCTTAAGGAGCTTGTACTGTGTATCCATGAAGTGCTGTGTAAATTGTGTGCGCTAGCTGTGGTGTGGATGCTCTGCCAGTGGAGCTATTATACCCAGTGTCAATTTTAGTCTTCAGATTCGAATTGCGATGAGAATGTTGCATGGCATAGTGCTAGAGGGATGACTGTTACGTGGGCAAATAAGAATGTAGCACCATGGATATGACTGTAATCTCTGGGCTGAGTTGGGGAATGTCATCCTCTTTTAGAAGTATACCCAAATACCTCTTCTAGCAGACATAATTATCTCTTTAAAAATGGGGGCAGGAGAGGGGTTGTTATCATGCAATGGCACAGCTACAGTTCATCCTTGCACTTATGCAGCTGGAAATGGAGGAAACGGGTGCCTAAAGATGGGGTTATAGTATGACACAGGTATGATTCTAGTCTTTTCCCAGTGGGAATCTTGATCATGGTGAAAGAGGAGGAATCCAGATAAATGTAATGCAAGACACCTTCATACTTTGTTGGGAGGGGGCAGGGGATGGAAGTTGTATGGCAATTGGAAAATGGCTAATATACACAATAAATAAAGGAACTTTTTTACTTGGAAACTCAACTAGCAGTCTGTCATCCTGGTCCCCTAATTCAAATTAAAGTTTTTTTAAACAATGACAGTGTTGAGGAGGAAAGAAAATCCAAGCCAACTTAATTGACTCTGCTGTCATCTGAACTTTATATAGTTCTTAATAATTCCAAATTCTGAAAGGATAGGGATGACAAAGCAGAATAGCTACTGAAGGTGAAAGGTACTTTTTTGAAGCAGAACCTGGTTTGTAAGCTTCAGTAGCTGGAGTGTCTACCAGGAAGATGGCGGTGGGGGGGAGAAATGGTGAATCTGAATTACTTGTACTTTGAATAAATACATCTTTGATCTTGTTTTGGCAGCTTTTTGTGGTAAATACAAAACCAGTGTCAAATACATTTAAATTTGACTGGTAACGCAGACATGATACTTCATTATGTGGGTTTGTACATATATAATACAATATAATATATAGAAAAAATATATAAATATTTTATACAGGTATATTAAAAAAAAAGTGAATGTTGAAGTATTTCCCTGTCTTTCTTGCTCCTTCATTGGACAGTAGTCTCATTTTAAAGTTCTTGACTGCTTGCGCCCTCTCCTGTTGGAGAAGTTTCTCAATCTCTTGGTGATATTTTGTAGTCGGAGTTTAACAAGAAGAATACTTTCTACCTCTTCAACCACGTTGACATAACAATCATGTACCATAGTGGGAAGGATGAAAACTGGCCTGGTGCAAGACTGGTGATGGCGAGACTGAGACCACAAAGGTAATTGTGCATTAAAGGAGCAAGTTGTAGTACTAGGGAGTACTAACAGTAGTTGCAAACTTAGAAATTATACTTGGTGTCATTAAGTTCTGAGGAACTGGTTATTCTGAATTCTGATAAAGCTTTCAGTATACTCCTTCATGGCTGGAACTGTATTTACAAATAGTAGTTCCACGACTGTAAATGTTATTTAACTTTGCTTTTAACATGTTCCCTAAAGTCCCACCTAATGGAAAAACTGCTTATGCAGACTCTTAAAACCTGATACAAACAATAGAAGCTTTCTCATATTTTTATTGATTTGCATCTGGGTGTGCGTTACTTTCTTTTAAAGGACATGTTTTCAGATACACTGAGAAACATCCTTTAACTGAGTGACAGTTTCCCATGCCATCTCTCTTACCGTTGCTGCATTGCCTCCCAAATGTACTTTGTAGGAATGTACAGTACTTGTACAGGTGTACTTTTTCCTGTGTTAGTTTGGATACTGAGGTATAGGTGAAATATCAAGTTAATACTGGTATTCAGAACAGCAGAAAACGACGACTAATTTTCTAAGAAAACTAACTTATTTTCTTAAACAGTAGCTTCTTGGTTTCTGTGTTTCTGTGTTGACTAGAGAGGAGATGCAACAATTCAGAGGTCAGAAACAGACCGAAGTGATTACTTTGGCCTCTTGTCAGTCTGTTCATGCACAGTTCCTACTTACCTATATTTGAAAATTGCAGTCCGTTTATAAAATTTCGAAGTAGATGGCTTTTTTTAGCTAAAATCTTCCTTCTTTTCTACAGAGATTAAGTACATGCTTAAATTACACTACCACAGTTTCTCAAGTCATACAGACATGTATGGTACAACATGACTTGGGTATACTTGGTTTTTCCCTTACAATGGTATACTGTGTTTTTAGTGAATTATACGTGCTATGCAAGTTTATTCCTTCCATTTACATCTACTCTGAGATGGTGGCAAGAAGATTCTACCAACCTTCTCCATTTCTGATTAATGCTTTATCAGTTGCAACCTGAATGGTTGAAAAATGAGAATTTGTCTTTTCACCAGTAATGCAGACCACAAGGGGGCACAGTTAGGTTGCATATAACCTTAATTTTGTCATTCTCTGACCTGGTGTTTTGCTTGGTGCTTTGCTTCAACCTTGAAGCTCTCCTGATGGGGAGTGTTTGTGGTTGGAGCCCCCTAGGCCTTTCACAGAAGTTTTTATTATCTTGTGGCTGGACTTAGTCGTTGACATATAGTAATGCATATAAGGTAGAATTGTTTATCTAAATTGGGTAAATACAACTTTCCCAAGAGGATGTGAGAGGGAAGCTATTTTCCAGTGTTAGAGGAGATTCACAGGAATGAATTCAAGCAAACCTTAAGGTTTCTTTGACTTTGTGCTTCTATAGCTGCAGTATTTCTAAGGTACTGCAGAGAGAGGTTTGCATAGTTGAACTTTAGAATACAGACTGTTGTTCTGAGTTCTATATTTTTAAGAGTACACAAAACTGACGAGAGGTGAAACTAGACCACTTGTATAGGAGTGGAAAATTGAAAGGTTCCCACAGTTATTTCTTTTGCCCCAGTGTAAAAAAATGATAGTAATTTAAAAAAAAAAGACACTTCCAAATCCACCCAAATAAAATAAAATAAACACCCTTCTCCCCATGAAACTTGAGGGAAGGTGAGAACCTGTGGGAGATAGGTAAGAAATTCTCTGTCTTCCTTACTGACGAGCACACACTGAGGTTAAGTCCCTCAGAAATAACAAAGTCTTGTTGAAATGCGGAAGGGAGGTGTGATGGCAAAGAAGGGGTATTTTGTGTTAAAACTTAGCATCTTACCTAGTAAAGATCTCCAGGCTCTGCAGCCCAGTTAACCAAGCAACATTTTAGCTTAGGACTAGGACTTCATTCTGATCATGGCAGAAAGGTGGGTAGGGTGAAACCGCGTGTCGTGACCTTTCAGAGGTCTGTGGGTTTTGTCTTCCACGTGCTTAGCAAACAACATTACTTATAGTGTTTGCAAACGCGTAGAAGTGTGAACAGATACCGACTGAATGTACAATAGCCATCCAAGATCCAAATCCCTAGGATGCTTTCTGTGGAGTTCTTAGCTCTCACCACAAGTGCTTGTGAGAACTAGTGTTTGGTTCTGGTGTGGCTTTAACGCTGTTACAGAAACTATGAATAATGATATCTAATTATATACATGATTTTATTTTTCTCATGTTATCTCTAGCAACAAACATAAGTATTAACAAAAATATATTTTAAGATCTTTGACCTTTGTTAGTAGAAGAACAGAAAAGCAGGTTCTCAAAGAAGTTGAATAACTGGTACAAAATGATATACAGAGCTTTCCTTGTGGTGGTGTTTTTTTTTTTTTTTTAATGAAAACTTGTTTTAATTACCTTAGAAAAGAATTTGTTGAAATTCATCCTGTAGAGCATATGCAATTTTATTTAACTTTTTTTCCCCTTAGCTACAAACATACAGATGAGAACAACCTAAGTTGTGAAGGTCCACCTATGGAGATTCCTGGAGAATTCACCAATAAACTGAATTTGATCTACACTTACTCTGTGACATTTGAAGTAAGTATTGAATCTGTTACATGAATATGTAATTCCCCAAAAGAATGAAATCAAAACAACTGGGTAATTTGCTAATAGCCATAACTGGATTAAAGCAGTGTAAATTCCATAAGGATGGTCTTGTGAAGCAGTTTTCCCAAAACCTATTACTTTTCCGTTGCTGTAGTTTAAGTGACACTTGGAATGTATAAATAAAGACTTGTTTTTGCCTGGTTTTATTACTAATAGAAAGGTAGTAGACTGAATAACTGCAACAGTTGTCTTCCTTGAGGTATGCTCTATGTTTTCAGAGTTCAGTCAGGGTACTGAGAGTCTCATATTGAAGAAGTGTTTATATTATCTTTGGAGATGCTTTTGTGTTAGATGTTGATTTTAGCATATTGTAAAGCTGTTTTTTCTAGTGAAGTTGCAGGTTTTGTCTCATTTTGTATTGCTTTTATTTGCTTGCTTTTTTTTTTTGAGTAGGTGGCCATTTATCTTTTAGGGTTAAGACTGGAATGTTTATTAATACTCTAATGCTTTGTTCAGCCTGTTATGACTTAGGAGGAAATTAGGCTTTCTTGCCACTGGGTCTTTACCCCACTATGGAAAGTGAGCCTCCTGTGGGGGTGAGAATAATTTGGTTCAAGCTACTTCAAACCTTGGTACCTTGGTTCCAGTCTGTCCCGAAAGCATGGTTGTTTTTCTGATGTGAGACATCAATCTTACAGGATTTGGCTTGAGACCACCAGCTTATTTTGTAGAGGCAGTCAAGCAGCCATCATATGGTAACAGCTTTCATTCTACCAAATTGAATTTGATTTGAACCAATGACCTTGAGGTGCCAGGCTCTATATCCTGTTACTTTTCCCTTGAGACACCCAATCCTCCTTAGACTCTCTAATTTTACTACATGAACGAGCCTCCTGTCTATTAACATTTGTGTTTAAATCTTGACAATAAATTGCAATTTAGAATTGCAATGTGAACTTTGGTTATTCACGCAACGTGTTAACACATTTGGGCTACCTGCTCCCTTTTTCTTGGCGTCGAGTGGGTGAGGCTTAGCTGCTGTGGGTTCAGGTGCTTCCTGCAGACAGTGCTCGGCACATCTCAATTGCCAGGAACTTCGAAACTGCTTCTTTTCCCTGTTACCCATTAGCCTTGATTTGAAATAATACCTGATATGTTTTACTTTTTACTAGTAGTTTCAAAATAACTTAAAAGAGGAGTATTTATCAGTGAAAAGTAGGAGGACATTGGTTTCAGTAAACCTGAATACGTAAACCAGTAAAATGCGTAACTGTTTATGGTCCTTTCTATTATGGCAGCTGACGTCTGATGAGAAAGCTATGGTGTCTGCTTTAATTCATTGAAATTTAGCTCTGTATACTGAAAAGCATACACGATCGTGCCTGTAATGTTTAATAGACAAGTGTACAAAAATGTAAGCATGTGAGCAGTTTGGTACTCAAGTAACAAATTTAGAACCATGCTTCTGAAACTCTGTCCCAACTAGCTGTGAACTACTGATCAACTACTGATTGAGCTGATAAGGATCAACTTATGGCAATTTCAGCCACCTTGTTGTGTTGGTGCAGTTCTTCATTGTTACATCTTCTTGATCCAGAACGTGAATCGGAACTTAAAAATTCTAGGCTGGAGACATAGTCTAAATTCTGATAATTAACTGTACAAACTTACCACCTGGTGAATAAACGAAGAAGTTCTGCTGAACTTCATGCTGGTCAGGAGATAGAATTTGGTAGCAGGACAGGAGGCGTACATCCCGTTGAGACAAGCTGTGGAGGACAAGGCTTAGGGGTCAAAAAGAATCATCACTTGTACAGCTGTCACATGAAGCGTTTAGAGGAGGAGGTAGAAGAGAATGGAAGTGTCTTTCGAAGGTGAAAGTTGCTGAATGATTTCTTTTTAAATCCTTCACAGGGATATCTGGAAATGAAAGTTGTCTACCAGGAATCAGACTGGAAAATCAGACACCATTATGGCAGAGAGTGAGGAAGCCTGTGCTAAATACATTAAAGATTATGAGAGAGAAAAATTCCAGGGAAAACTAGAAACATACTCATAGAGTATGTTTAACAAAGTTGAAGTTTCAAGATCAGTGTGCTATGCTGGGAGTATCTTGTAGTGATGGCATGATTGTTTTTCAGTGTGCATTTGGGAGCTGCAGGCAGCTACGTACTGAATCATGCAAAGATGAGGCTTAGTGAAGCCTCAGTTGAAGGTAGAAGACATGGATAGGAGATTTCAATAAACAAGATATTCTTTGAGAAGCTCAAGAGATAAAAAGAATTAATGGAAGAGGGAGGTCTAACATCCAGGGTTGATACCAAGCTTAGATATTAATGCTGAATGGAAGGTTTATGGAAGAGATTTGATGTGCTTATTCCTTCTCGGAGATTGCAACAAACTTGTACTTCTTTCTATTAATTGCTATTTAATTTCTTTATAGGAAAAGAATAATATTAAGTGGGCTTCCAGATGGGACTACATTTTGGAGTCCATGCCACATACAAACATCCAGTGGTTTAGGTAAGATTTGCATTTATTCAGTGAATAACCTTGCAGGGGAGTACAAAGATTTCTTATTTGTGCTTCTACGGATATATAACTTCTGCTGTGGTAGAACAAAGTCTGTTGTTCTTCAGGCAAGAAAATGTTCTTGGTTTCATATGTGAAGTAACTTTTATCAGTCTTCCATCTCTGGGAGCAACTGTAGTATTGCATTTCACCAAAGGAATGCACCATTAGTGTCCAAAAGGAAAGCAGCCTCCATCGTTTTACTTTATAGTCTCCATTCTGTAGAACTTTTGAGACGTTGCTGCTCTGCAGTGTTCTTATTGTTGCTGTCTGACTTTCTCCAGCTGCCAAATGAGAGGTACATATGTGTACTGCATGTTTTGTACTCACAGCTGCTTACAGTAAAAAGAAGGGCTTATTTTTTTAAACGAGTAAAAAATGTATATGAAAAGCTCTTATTTACTTCCCTCTGTACCATGCAAATGATATAAAGTAAATATATAATTTATGTTGAAATGTTAATTTTTTGCAATATAAAGTGTTTGAAGAGGCTAATCTGATTAAATATGTCTCTACAAAATATTAAATGGCATGATGTAGATTTCATTGGTTGATAGATATAAAATGTACTTGACAGTGTCTGCTTTAAGAGCTGTAGCTGTTTCACTAGGGAAATTACTTCTGAGCTGTATAAGGAGGAAAATAAAAGCAGTATGTTACTGTCTTGAGAATTAACAATATATCATAAAATACTATACTTCTCACTTCTGTCTCCTAAGAAATCATAAAAGTACACAACTTAAAACAGTTTTATCTTCTCTGGGTGTGAAAATACTAAAAGATCTGAATGACTTAAGTAAAGTCTGAATATCTAAGGCTATTCCTCAGACTTGAGCTGTACATGTGGTATGAATTGGAGTGCATGTCCTGAAACCTGAATAAGTGGATTGAAAGTTTGACTTTTTCTTTATCTACAGTATAATGAATTCCCTCGTAATTGTTCTCTTCTTATCCGGCATGGTGGCTATGATCATTCTGAGGACTCTTCATAAAGACATTGCAAGATACAACCAGATTGACTCTTCTGTAAGTAAGATTTACATCTTTTACATGAGCGTGTTTTTCTGGTGATAGTGATGTCTATCAATTAGTTTTGAATACAATCTAGAGAGATGTAAAACTACCAAGAATTTGATACGTGCTAATATATCTGGGGGTTAAAAATAGCTTTATTGCTATTTTGTCTTTCCTAACAGCAGGAATACATGGGCAGATGTGACAGTCTTACTTTCCTAGCGTCATTTCATGAACTTGTAATATGCAAGGACAGACTTCAGGTTTTAGAAGTATGTGGAGTAATTCACGGAAACTTTTTGGTAGAGAACAAACTCGTATTTGAGAAGTCCCTTTGTTCCAAGGTCTCAACCAAGGAAAGCCTCTTTTTTTAATAAATACTTTCACAGTATACCAACAGCCACAAGACACTGCAGACATGGAAAAGCGTTCTGGCATTGGTTCACCATCAAGATGTGGCAGTTTCTCCTGAGTCCTATGGTTGCATTATGGACTCAGCCTGGACGTGTAGCTGGTGGTATGACACTGACCTAAGCAGCCCGTGTGTTATGTATGGAATCTCCATCCTTGGAGATATTTAAAAGCCATCTGGACGTGGTTCTGGGTAACCTGCTTTAGGTGGCCCTGCTTGAGCAGGGGAATTGGACAAGATGACCTCCAGAGGTCCCTTGCAGCATCAACCGTTGAGTGATTCTGTGACTTTGGCAACCTGGGATTATATGTAAGATTCCATGTCGATGCAGCCCTGTTCTAATGTTATATGGCCTTAGCAAAGGACCTGCACTGTATCTGGTGCAGAGGCATTTGTAGTTTGTAGCACAGAAGCAAAGAGTTGCTACCCACTTTGGCATATTTTCTGTCTAAAAACGCGTTTTAGAGTCTGAACAACCAAACTGGTGAAGAGAATAGTTATTTTTATTGATAACTTTTTTCCCCTCTTCAGGAGATCAGGCTTAAAACTACTGCAGCCAGGTATTGTCTCCATTGTAAGAAAGCTGCATTAGGAAGCTCAGTTGCTGTAATTTTTCCAATTCCATGGTGGTGTTTCTTTGTAGTAGTTTGTAGTATAGCTTGTCCAGAAAGCAAGCGTGCTAGCACATGACTTGTGAAGTTTGGAAAGTTTGTGGTCTAAATTTCATGAGAAGTATGATGCTATGCAACTTCATAAAGCAACGTCTTTTTAAAAAAAGCTATATCAGGTGATTATTGCAAAAAGGATCAAAAATTAAACCAACGGCTAATAATAGAGTGAAATTAGTGTGAGGATCAGTAGTTGTCTTGCTATATGTTATGGGAGAGATTCTGATTAATGTAGACTAATACAAACTGATGTTGCCTTTTGCCTGTGGCTGAAGTGTGAATCACGTACTTTGTCTTCAGCTAGGAGATATAATATTGCCACACAACTTCTGGTTTCTAGCTGTGCAACACAGCTTCTGGTTTCTAACTGTGTTAGAACTACTTGGTGTGTGTCTAAATGTGTTTGGGTTTTTTTTTTAAATACAATTCTGGTGATTGCTGTGTCAAACTGAGCCTGGTTTGTCTGACTTAACGTAGTGAATGAAGCTTGTTGCCATCCTACTGAACCTGTTGTGAGTTCTTTTGAAATATGTACTCCTTAGAATGGGAAAGGGGCAGGTCCCTATAGTGGCTTGCTGCATTGGTGGAAGAGAATATAACTGACTGTCAGTTAGAGACTTGACCAGTTGACTGTGAGTGAAAGGCTGAGTAAAAATTACTCTTTGTCACTGGTAAAAGTGGTATATGCAAGCCAAAGATGAGAAATAATGTCAGATACTACAAAGGTTTGAATTTTCACTGTTGTTGCTGTCTATCTGAATAAAGAAATACTTTAAAATGCACAAAAATGTTTCATATTGAAACTAAAACATCTGAAAGTACTTTTATTCTTCTTTGGTTTTGATATTTAATATCTTTTGTTAATGCAAATCCAGACAGTAATTAAAGTGGAAGAATTTTTCCACATCTTTTAACTGATCGTTTTTGTGAAGCTCCTGTTTGATCTCTCAATTAAATTATGTTCAATATCTTATACTGTGTTGTCTTTATTAGTTGGTCATTCTTAATGTGATAAAGAGCAAGACTTGTAGAAGCTTGATTTAGTTTTTATGGATAACAGCAGGGATAGGTGTGACTTTCAAAAAACCACACTTTTTATTTTCTTGCCAGTTGTAAGAGACTTAAGATCTGTTGCAGTTCAAGGGGCTGATTTTAGAAGGTGTGAAATAATCGTGCAAAAGAGGACCTGGGCTGAGGAAGCTGCAATGAAGCAAATTAGTATCTCACACTTAGGGAACGCTGGTGATTTTACTTGTTAAGAGAGAGATGCACAAGCCAGTGATTGTGGTATTAGCTGAACGTTAAATGCACATACTAATGCCAACTGGCTTTCAGTGTGATGTAGATTTAGTGAGACATACATTAATGAAGTGTTTAGAAATCATTAGGTTACTTTTAGGGTCTTATGACTAAGAAAAGATTCCTGAACTGAACTTAAGAGAATTCATGTCAATATCTTTTCAGCAGTGAGAAGCAGAACTCTTGTCCTCTTTTTTTAAATCTCTTTGATTGTGCCTGCTTGAGTGTAGGGGACTTAAATCTTTATTAGAATATTTTGAGAACTAGGCTAAATTAATGGATAAGGTGAGGATTACTGCACTTCTTAAAAATTTACAGTAACTTTTAGTATATTGGCCAAGATTTGAGAGTATCTTTTTAGATTTTCCTCAAATATTTTTTTGTAACTATAAAGCGTAGCTTCCTACTTGGATTAGTTGTACAATTCTTATCCTCATCTTTGAACAGTAAAGGCTAGCAATATAAGATACAGCTGAATTCTCTAAACAAAAGTCTGGAAAACGCTGACTCATAGCTAATTGGCCTGTAATGGAAGAGTTTTATTAAAACTTGAGCTTTGAGATGAACAACCTGTCCCATAGGCCTATACAGGATGAATCAGGGGTCTCAATCTGCCAAGCTTGGTTTCTCTTTATTTTTCTTAAACCAAGATATTTACCATGTAGCTATATGTTTTAAAGTTTGTATTAAAATCAGAGGATGTCTTCTGAGTGCATTTGCCAGCTTAGGTGTTGATAAGAAATCTAATACCGGCCATTCCAAATTTGTACAGCATTTTCCTTCTTCTGTCAGGAACTAAAGTACTAAGCATTTATTTCTGCTTAGCATTCACCATTTTGAAAACAGATAAAGATTTGCTTTGGATGGTAACCTTTTAAATTCTTTCTTTTCTTACTTACCTACCTGGGAAAAGTCTGTCTCTGTCTTACCCTAACAACTTCCTCATCATCATCACAATTAGTTCAAGTTCAGACTTCTAGGAGAGTGTGGTCTTTATGCTACTTTAACCAAACAAACCTTTCTTTACTGGACGAGCACTGATGTGTTGGAATCATACCGAGATACCTAGTATCATTTTCTTTGCAGGCATAGTTTTCGTGGTGTGGGGTTTTTTTTGGTTTTGTTTGTTTTTTTTTTTACTAATCGAAGTGTTAATCTTGTGTTTAATAGTTTTTGATTTTTGTATTAGTCTATCAGACTTCCAAGAGTAATTTCTAGCCAACAAATGCAAGCAGAGGTATCAGTTTGGGGAAGGCAAAGATAATCTTCCATTAAAAAAAAAAAAAAAAATTACATAATCTGTTGCAAGTTAAGATGCTCTATGTCATTCGCCAGTTTGATCTATATTCTTTCTTACCCTGTTTTTTTTGTGTGCTGTAACTCTAGTGGTAAGCAGTCCATTGAACTCAGTACTCCTAAGTTGAATGAAACCTGTAGCTTTTAACTTTGTGAGGAAGAGAGTGGTCTTCTTGAGGGGTTGGTTGTTTGTGGCCGTGTATGTTTGGCTTGTTTTGTGAGGGGAGGTGTTGGTTTTGAGTGACTTCATTGAAAAGTTTTATTCTTCAGCAGTGGCTCCTTAGAGGCACTGGACCGAGGATCCCCTGCCCCGTGCCATCCATCCATTCACCTCTGGCAGCGGGACAAAGAGTGTTGGTACTTGCTCCTAGTGATTCTAGGGAGCAGGCTTTCTTCTGGAGTACAGGGACCATTTCATTCTTTTCCAATATTGTCATTGAGACCAATGTGCTTTGTAATGGAAGCAAAAAAAGATAAATGCTTGAACTAGATTGAAATGCTAAATGAAATGCTTTGGTTTAGTTTTAAATTTAGAATGATGTTATATGGTTCGGCTAATTACATTTTGTTTTTTCTTGCTTTAAGAGATGAGGGTTTTCTTGATAAATCTTGCCTTTTCCTTTCACTGAACCATTAGGGGGTTATAAAATCAATGAGTAATGAATCACGTGCAATTAGTCTGTCTTTGGATCTAAACTGGAAGTTAATCAAACTTTAAATATGTATTTTGCATCTTGTTTGTGTTAATTCACTACTGCATTATGTATCTTTGCTAAAGACATTGTTGATTTTTATACAGGAAGATGCCCAAGAGGAATTTGGCTGGAAGCTGGTTCATGGAGATGTGTTTAGACCTCCAAGGAAGGGAATGTTACTGTCTGTCTTTTTGGGCCAAGGAACGCAAATTTTCATTATGACATTTATTACTTTATGTAAGTAACTTTATTAAGGTGCAGTATTATTAAACAAATTATAGAAGCCTGCTTTTGGAAATGAAGTCCTTCCTTTCATAAAATAAAGTATTAATACTGTTTCATAACAATAATCCAGATAGCTTCAGTAATACTGTCATTCAAAATGTTGTGGTATCTGGGCTAATTCAGATTCTTCATAATTGCAGAAATGAAGCTTCCTTGTTATAAGTTTCTTTTTAAAAAACAAAAACAGTTTGTCATGGTGTAAATTATCCAAGGATCCAGTAATGCAAGTTCAAAGACACGTAATCAAAGCTTTAATGTTCTTGGAACACTTTCTATCTAATACATTTGACACAACAGCCTGCAGCCATGCAGAAATAAGAGCAAGAATGCATGCCAATGAAATAATCCTGACACGACATTGAGATAATATGAGAGCCTACCATAAATAGCTATATACACGTGGTGATGTAACCTGTCACAAGTTGGTGTTTTATTATATGTTATCTATAAAGTATATGACCATTCCTTTTCTTACTGTACAATAGAATTGGGAAGTATACTGATATTTACTACAAAAGAAGAAGTTCTCAAATCCTGCTTTCCAGGTTTTATTCAGATGTTTTGGTCTCTCATAGAGCAGCTGCTTTTTTTCCCCTATTCATTATAGAAACTTTCTGTTTAAAAGATGAGGTGGAAATAATGCTTTATTATGAATGAAACAGTGGCATTAGGGGTATGGTCACGTGATGGGGATATATGAGAGCTTATGTACATAGTCTTGATTTAAATATCTGGTAGTGAAAGGGATAAACCTGTACAGTGATAAGTGTTACAGGGAAATTCTGACATGTGTCCACAGACGACTAAATCTTTTTGTCTCTTTAGTCCTAGCTTGCCTTGGTTTTCTTTCTCCTGCCAACCGTGGTGCTTTGATGACCTGTGCAGTTGTATTGTGGGTCTTACTGGGAACTCCAGCTGGTTACGTGTCTGCTAGAATGTACAAGAGTAAGTACACCCATTTGTTTAATGCGACACGGCAGGTTAAATTCAGAATTGCTGGGCTTAATATAAACCTCAGACTGGAGCTGGTGTCTCAGACAGCAAATCTACTTCTTGCTGTCGTACTGCAAAACAGTTGGAAAAAGTTCTGAACTTGACGTTGTTTTTACTTTTTCCCTCAGCGTTTAGAGGCGAGAAGTGGAAGACAAACGTTTTGCTTACAGCTCTGCTTTGCCCTGGGTTAGTATTGTTTCCCTTCATTCTTTCCTTTATTCTTAAGTATAAATGTATCTAAGCTGGGAAGGCGGGGGGGGGAGTGAATTGTGAGGGTATTTGTGTGTGGGATTATTTTCTTTATTGTTCTCCAAGTTACTGTTCCTTTTGTATATTACTTATCTGTGAATATGAAGAAAAGTGAATTCTGAGAGCTGGAGCCTAGTACTCTACAACACAGCTTCTTAGCATCTTGTTTTGTAATCAGCTGTGGGGATAGGGGGAATGATGTGACTCTCTTGCAAAGTAGCGTCACAGCCTTTGAGAATCACTGCACCAGAATATTACACATAGTGATGGGGTAATTCCAGTTTGGTGCCACTTAATTCAGTATATTCCAGGTAATCCTGCCTTAATAGGCATGGCCACTTTGTTAGGAAGTACATGGTTTTGTGGTAAGTTTGGAGTGTCTGTAGTCCCTTGTGTAAATAGGGAGAGACAGCCCATTAGGCAGAACATCTATTACCTTAGTTATAGTACCAGTGTTTTCTGGTAACTGTGTTATTGAAAAGGACATAAGAAATTAAATTATGATTTTTTTTTTTTTTTAAGTAAATAGCTATAAACTGCTATACTAAACAGTAGAAGAAGTTTAGTATGCTTCTGGGTGAGAATAACGCAGAGATTCTCTTAAACTGGTTATAATCTTTTTATATAAGTGTAGGTAGTGTCCAGTTTTGGATATGGCTGTAGTGTGTGCCATACTATGGCCAATACCGTTGTGCTTGGGAAGGGTGGTAGCTCTCCTACCTGTTGTTTTCTCATAGCTCTCAAGGCCTTTCGAGAGAATTAGGCCAGTGAAGAAAGGGAACAGAAACTAATTTCTTCAAGTCTTCCATATTTCTTGGTTGCAACTTTGGGTATATGAAGCTACCCTTTGACAAACGTCCTTGGCAAAATTTGAGGAAAAGGTTATAAATAATTTCTTAAGGTATCTCTTCCCCAAAAAAGCCCAGAATGAATAAAACATGACGTGGTTTTGAGTATAGTCGAATTTCATCAAATGAAATATAATGCATTCAATCACAACTGAGTGTAGTATTTCTATAAGGAAATCTTATTTCTAAACAAAATGTGCTTCAGTCTCCCTGCTGTCATTTAGATATTATCTTGAGGGAGAAGAAAATATTTATCAGTGGAAGAAATATCGTGCTGATCATTTAAACTCCCAAATAAATTAAGTTTCACAGAGGAAGTAAAATGATTGGGGATGGTAGAATAGGAACAGATGTCTTGATTATGCCATGCTAGTTCAGTGAATTTCCATAATATCATAAACAGCCTAAGGCCGTTATAGTCTCAGTAGACTGATGGGAGTTCATATTTGCAGTATTTTTTTCTAACTTTGCAGGGGGTAAGTGGGGTCTGTGTTACAAGCTTGGGCAGATGATAAAGATTAGTGAGACTTCTAAGATGGATTTTATTTTTATTTTTTGTTCAACAAGATGCTTACACCAGAGGTCGCTTGGGTGTGCTTATTTAACAAGTCTATTCCTCCAAACAGTTTTGGCAAGTGTAAGGCCTCTCCTAGGAAAAAGGAGCCTGTCTATTGCTCTAATCCACCTCCCACTTCCTTTTTTAATTAAATACAGTGGAGGATGCATGTCCACTTCGGGGTGGTGTAAATTCTGCCTCAAGGACACTTTTTAAACAAAACCCAGGTAATGGTGCACTTTGCAGGGGCCCTTCCTGCGGCTGAATTTTCTGTGATGCGTCTCTGAATCCATGAATAACGGCAATTCAATCAGTCTTTTATATGGAGTTGCCTAGTACATTTTGCTTTGCTTTCCGAATGGGATGGGTTTGAAGTCTTCATCATACATCTTGGAGTTGTTTTCTAGTGTTTTCCCAGGATGTTTAGAAAATGAGGCAGATGCAGTTAACTGGGGAGGGAAGAACAGGTCTGGAGATATGTCATGACTGATGCAGTTGTTATTTAGATTCTCTAAAGGTGTGAGCTATTTAACTGTGTAACTCCATGAGGTCTTAATACAAAGATTCTTGTTGTAGGGAAGAGCCCTCTTTAATCCATCCTTCTACTACCATGTTGCTGTGACACGTGCTATATACGTTTGTTGCGAGAGTGACGTGTGGTTTCCTATAGATGAGGTTTTGCTATCACTGTGTTTTTTTCAGAGGAATTTACTGATTATAAAGGACCTAAATAAAGGAATTAAATGGCTGGCAATAATAGGAAAGGTGATTCAGATAAGAGGGTTTTTTTATTTATTTTATCTCTTAGCATTCTTTGTATAGATTTTTACAATGGAATGTTTCTATTACTCTTTGGTTTTACGTGCAGACACTTTATTTAGATAGTGGCTTTACCATAGATACTTGCATTAGAAGCATTGGATGTTGCAACCATTTTTACATTAACTGCACTATTGCTGAAAGTAACTAGGACTGTTGGGGAATGAAAGATTGCAAGAAGCTGCATTTTTCTGATGCAGATTTTTAACTGGTTTATGGTTTTGTTTTTTTTTTTAAATACTAATTGATACTTATTCTTTCCTGAATATTTTAATATATTTTCTGATCTCTTTTCAGGATTGTCTTTGCTGATTTCTTCATTATGAATCTCATTCTGTGGGTGAAAGGATCCTCAGCTGCCATCCCTTTTGGCACTTTGGTTGCTATCCTAGCTATGTGGTTTGGAATTTCGGTCCCACTAACCTTTGTTGGTGCATATTTTGGCTTCAAAGAGAAGGTAGGGCTCTTTGAATACAGTTTTGAAATACACCTGTCCTCTGTAGTTGAGCCATTGAATCCCTACGCATACAAGAACTGGTTGGATTGAAACATCTATGGCCCTATGCTTGTAAAATGATGTCTCACTTTGTCATGATTTTGAAACGGAGCATAAGCTTGTAATGTCACACTAAACTTTTTTTTCTGTCTATTCACTAGAATCAGAATTTAATAGTGCTCTTGGAGGTCTTGCTTGCCTTTTGTACTTCAGTAATACCTCAGCAGTTTCATTTTTGAAGTAGTACTTCAATTTGTACTTCACTAGTTTGAGATAATGCCAGACAACTAAGAAAAAGTTTGCTTTTTTTATTAAGGACTGAACAGATTTCTTTCCTTCATGTTCTGACTTGCTTACTGGCCAACAGTTGGACTGTCTAAAGCATATTTGTTTTTTCCTAATGATGGATATCAAGTTTGTAGTTTTTTGGTTTGGTAACTTGTGATGGCTTATGGATGAAAATAAAGTTATGCTTATCAAATCTTTAGATGCTAATATTAGGGAAAAGTAATCTTATTTATGATGTAACAACTTATCTTTTAATTATATTAATTTCTTTCGAAGCCTATTGAACATCCAGTTCGTACAAACCAGATTCCTCGCCAAATTCCGGAACAGTCCTTTTTCACAAAGCCATTGCCTGGTATCATAATGGGTGGTATCTTGCCCTTTGGCTGTATTTTTATTCAACTTTTTTTCATTCTGAATAGCATTTGGTGAGTATCACTTTTTTTGTTGTTGTTCTGGTTATGCTGCTTTGGTAATAAACACACAGTGAGTTTGAGCATCCCAAACCAATTAATATAAGGAATAAACCAATTTTTAAAATTTTTGATCTTCTTGCAGACTTTTGTGGAATTTCCAGAATCTGCATATTTATTCTTATCCTTAGAACTTATAAAACGAGTTGTTCTTATTGACAACTGCAAAGTATGAAATTATTATATATATAGTCCTGTTGCCCTCTTTTAACTTTCTGGCTTTCAACAGCACAAACATGGTTTCATGCTGCTGTAGTTAGGTGGAGCCTAACCCATTGTGGAACCGTATTATGGTTTATGAAACTGGTATGATCTAGCAGTTTCAGCTGTTAAATCAGAATCAGGTCAAGATCTTGGGATTCAGTGTTCTGCAAAACAAAGACTCCACCCCCCTGTGAAACATGCACACCACTCCTAAATCTTGTCAAAACCTAGTCAAGGAGGTGCATGGAAAATTAAATCAGTGCAGTCTTTCATAACTTTCACAGTGTAAATATAAAATGTTTAATATATTGTTGTTCAATGGAAAATATTAACCTGAAACAGCTAGGTTTTTAATATGTCCTCAGTTTATGTTGAGATTTCTTACAGATAGTTTTTTCTAAATCAGTTCTTAAATGCAAATATATTAGATATGTTGGTCCTCAACGGTAGAAACTGTGTAATATAGCTATGCTGGAAAATATAATCAGCTGACAAACAGGTGTATTCTGGACTTTTGCAGTTGAAATTACCAAATTCCTGAGTTGTTTCTCATTACTTATCCTACAGAAGGGAAGCATGGAGGGAATGTGCAACTAATACTCCCTCTGTCAAATCTTATACTGCAGTGATTGTCACCATCACTCAATAAAGTTGATTTGGTTACTTCCCTTGTATGAAAGCCACCAGATAAAACGTAAACAAGCATATTTCCCTTGCATTTATTTTTGTGAGTGCTTTTGTGTTTGGTTCGCCCTTGGTTTGGAGTCAGACTTGGTATGGGGATAAAGTGGGAGTTGAGGACCATGTGATTGATGTAGTGAGGAGATGCAGAGACACCTGGAAAACTTAGCTGCAGTAGGAGGAAGGAAGTGGGTGTTGTAACTAGGGAAGAGTACCAGTGATGCAGGAGTCTGGGAAGCTAGAGGTCCTCTTAACAAAGAGACATGGAGTGATAAACATATCTGGTGAAAATTGTCCATAACTGTTCTCTGTGAAGGTTTATAGATGCTAATTTCAGGGGAAGTATGATGGAAGATTTGGAGCATTGCTCTGTAAAGCAGTGGTTTTATTACTGCTAGCTTAAATGAATGTATATTTACAAGTATTTTCAGGTAAAGAAACTTTATGATCAGCCAAGAGTGGTATAGAGAAAGTTACCCCAGTGGTGTGGGGTTTTTGGGTTTGGGTTTTTTGTTTTGGTTTTTTTTATTAGCTTAGCATCTGGAAATATAGCACTGTAAATTAACTCAGAACTTTAACCAAAAATGACTCTTGGTTTTATTTTTTTTATTTTAGGTCTCATCAGATGTACTACATGTTTGGATTCCTGTTCCTAGTTTTTATAATTCTTCTAATTACATGTTCTGAGGCTACAGTTTTGCTGTGCTACTTCCATCTGTGTGCAGAGGTAAAAAGTACAGTTTTGACGTAGATACCACTTGTAGCTGGAAGATGTTAGAAATAGAGTTGAGGTATTCACATACACTGTGATGTGCTGGACACCGTGAATGGATTGTATTTCACGCCTTGACATGTCTGTCTTAGCCACTCTTCTGAAATGTGCCTTTTGCTTCAAAATCCACCGTTTGCGTTGATAAACAGCCTTGATCTTAGAATAATTTCATGTTCATAGTGCAAGCAATACAGCTGACTGAGAAAGAAAAAAGTAACTATACACTATGTTGGAATTTTTCTTTTTTTGAGATACCTTCTGAAGAATTAAATGTATCTCATCAGACAACGTTACTTTTTAACCAGCTTGTTTATATTCTGATTTCTATGTGATGTCTCTTACTGAACGGTTTATTGTTTCTTTCAGGATTATCATTGGTGGTGGCGATCATTTTTGACGAGCAGCTTTACAGCAGTTTATCTCTTTATCTATGCAGTTCACTACTTCTTCTCTAAACTCCAGATAACAGGAACTGCTAGCACCATTTTATACTTTGGTTACACAATGATCATGGTCTTGATTTTTTTCCTTTTCACAGGTGAGTACGGTGTTCAAACTAAAATGAATGCAGGGATTTCCGTTTTTTGAAATGACAAACATTAGGTGAAATTTAGACTATCCGAAACATTAAATACAATTTATGACTCTTTAGGCAGTGTTACTTTTATGGTTTGCGACACCACATATCACAGTAAGATATTCTTTAATATTGCATGTTATATTAGCAGTGAGTTCAAACCATTATATTTTCAAAATGCTGTTCTTCTTCACTTTGATATCAGGGTTGTTTACCTTGATTCTGGATTTCATAATTGGTTCTAAAAGCTCTGTAGTTAGAGATATTGTGCTCTGCATATGGAGAATAAAAGATGTTTTCAGCTTTCACTGTTAGCAAGTGAAGCAGGTTGGTGCAGGGGAAAAAAAAGAATGTTGACAATAAAGAGTTCTAGTACTGTTAGAGGTGGTCTTACCTGCTCATTGAGCACTCCTTCTTAATGGCAGGAATGTACCTTAACTGGAGGAACCTATTAGAAATATCTCCATTTTTTAGTAGTCCAACTTTTCTGATGTTACTCATGCACTACAGAATTACTCTAATGTTCATAATCGCTTAGCTCAAACTATAATTTCGAGATTGATTTGATGTGAAATCTGTGCCAGATTTACCATGTGTTAGATAAAATTAGAAGCTCTTTGAAGGGTACTGGCCCTTAAAAATAGCCAGGAGCGTTTTGTGTTGGTGTTCATCATACTACTGCTGTGGTAGATGTGGTTTTAACACATGAAGTCAGATCTTTTGTGTATCACTGTGCTTAGCGTCATGAAGTACTGCAGTGGTGAAACTAGAGAAAATGCTAGTTCATATATAATGGGTTGTTCATAATCCAACCTTTACATTCATTCCTAAGATTTGTAGTAGAGGATCTCTTTGTGGATGTTTCGGATTGTTGCTTCTTAACATCTTCTACCTGATTATTGAAACCTGCCATAATTACTTTGTGTTGGCTTTATGAAATGCGTTGTTTAACTCCCTTGATGCAGTTAAAAAAGAGTAGCTAAAACAAGTAACGAAAGTAAGTCTTAGCGTCAGACTTCAAGTTTGTCAGTTCAGCAGCGAGAAGGACCTCTTTCATCTTTATTGCCTCTACTACTGGTCGAGTATGAGGCAAAAAAAGCACTGTTCATAATAAAACACTGAAGAAAATTACTGTATGGGTTTGAACAAAGCAAGTACTCTGTAGATTAACTGGCACTTATTGCTAGGTTTTTATTGTTGTTCGTTATTTAGACCTGTGTCTCTTCAAAAGAAAGGAAAAGAAAGTTTTAAAAAGAAGTGGGGGAAATAAGGGAGAATTTAATTCTTTTAATTTTTAATTATTAGAAGACAAACATAGAAGTTGGCATATTGCCAGTTAAACCCCTGCTTAAATCTTGGCAAAACAGACAAGCTCCAGATGTCCTCTATAATATATATATTAAAAAAAAAAAACAAACAACCAACAAACAAACTATAGTGTAAAATGTTTTAATTACTTTTAAACTAAAGCAATATGTTAATGTGTGCCTGGGTTTTAGCATAGGTTAGTTGCTATTCTGCCAATTTCAATTTCACTTACAAGATGCAAATTGGTAGAATTAAAAATAGCCCTTTCATATATAAAATGATAATTGAAATTGTCATGGCAGCTGCTGAAATGGTATTAAAAGCTTCAGATGTGCTGATCCTGGAGTTCTTGATGTGGAGGCCAGCGAGGCCCCAAAAGTACAATAATAAACTGGGCTGCTGTTACTTTTGCAGTGTCTTTTTCTTTAACAGAAACACGATAGTGGTGGCTATACTGTATTTGTAGTTCATGAAGAAAGCTGCTAGCTACATGGTCACTTCTTTTTTTTAAAGTTGAATAGAATAGCTAGTCACTAGGGAGGCAGAAGGTATATGGAGCGTCTAATAAATCCTTGCTAATGTAAAACGCTGTGATAGATTTCTTTCCCACATTTAGTTTGATAATTGATTTTTGGGGGCTGAAACGTAAGCTATTATAGATAGATGACTCAAGCAAAGTTAGGTGTAAAATATTCCTTAACAGCACTTGCTTTGGAAAATAAGGGTTCAGTCCTTCACAAGTTTATGGAGGTGAGGGAGTTTCCTAATGTAGCTTTACACGTTGTGCACAATAATAGTGTTCTTCCTGTATGTATGTTCCCAAAATGGGGCCTTGAGCTGTTCCACTTAAGTTAGTACCACGGTATTTTGGTTTTCTCTATTCTTGCATATTAGGTCTCAGCAACTGTGACAGAAATGTAAAGGGCAGCATTAATACCTCCTACGTGGTGGTGTGTTGTGTCACTGTGGACGTTACAAAGGGGATCGTAATGAATAAGTAAATGGGAACTGAATGCTTGTATGGCAACGACGACAATAACATAATCTGACTGGTGAAATCTAACAATTAATGTGCACACCCAAACAAGGCAATTTTATTTTAAAGTACAAAGTGTGGCTAATCTTTCAAGAAATAATAAGTGTGGTTGAAAGGGGATAGCTAGATGATTACATGCATTTTATGCTAGGAGACAAAAAAATGCTGAACATAGTCAAAGCATGTTGCTTTACAGTGACCTCTATTTTTGAACATCATTTTCACTTGTGAGTTAATGCCATTTTCAAAATTGAGTTTTGATCTTCTGGGTAGATTGTGTTTAGAATCCGAGATTCTGAAGCACCCACCACTGTGCGGTGATTGAAACCAGTATGATACAGAGAGCTTTTAAGGTACATAAGAAGTATCAGCCAAGTGCAGAGTGCTTTTCTATTTGCTTTCTTACAATCTGTTCGTGCTTTGAATTCTTTTTTCCTCATTAAACAATAAAGCTCGAAGAAATGAATAGAGCAGAGCAGTCTGCTTAATTTATTTTGGCATTATTCTGTGTAATAATCCTTGTTTTTTAATTTTGAATTTAAACTAGTTTACTAATAACTTCCCCTTACCCAGTTAGATGCTAACTTGTGATCTTCTTTCTGCGTACAAGAAAACTGTTGCTGAGTGGTAGCGTGTATTGAACAGTATAGAAACTGGAGGACAAAAAGATAAAAAAAAAACAACTGAGGTGTCAGTGTCTCCCTCCTAAGTATAAATAGATGCATTGGACATATTTTGCTTCTTGGCTAGAGAAATGACTTGAGACATCTTCACAACTGGGTTCTTGAATTTTAAATAGCTCCCGCAAAAATGATGTTTTAGCTGTACCTCCCTAGGATGATCGGTGATGTACAGTGGGCTGCAGCGCACTAGGATGGCAGCAGTTCCCTAGACTAGTAGGTGTGGTTTAGAAAGGCAGAATCTTAAAATATGAAGGTCACCCATGTGAGGAAAAATAAAGGTCTACCCTGCAAAAGTAAGTTCTTAAACATATGTTGTTCAATGCTTTTTCATTTCATTTAAGCTGGTGAGTGTTTAGGATTGTCTAAAGTAAACATTAGCAAGGAAACGAGTTTGTAATATTAGATTAAAACAAACAGATTTTACAGGTTCATTGGAGGAATTGGTGTCAGGCTTGGTATCTTTGTGCTCTGTCGTTTGGTAGAGATAGCGTATGAAAGCTGTAAAAACCTTACAATGGAAAGGAGTTTAGACCAATCAGAAAATAATTTGAGAGGTCTCAACTCTTTCAACTAGTGGGGTTTTTTTGTTTATTTGTTTGGTTTTTTTGTTTGGGTTTTGCTTGTTTTTTGAAGTACTAGAGTTTTTTTTAACGGCTTTAAAAAAAAAAAACCACCTTTGGGTATCCATTTTCTGTCATGTTGTGTTCATTGATGTCTGTCAGCAAAGCAGTAAGCTGAAGAGGTGTGCTCCTTGTTGATAGCGATTCAAAACTTTGTTTTCAGTTTGAGTATGTTTTGAAAGAAACAAATATAAGCCAGATCCTTGGGTGGTCTTATCTAAAGCTTACCTAAATAGTCCTGCTATTCTAATGAGAGGCACATTTTAAGTAAGGGATGATTCTAATTTTGGTGCAAGATGTGCTTAGAAAAATGCTCATGATTGAAGAGCTGAGTATGCTTTTCAAAAAAGTACATTTCAAGCCATGCTACTTGAGATGGCAAAGTTGTATTTTAACTAGTGCAACTAATAATGGCAATTTTACTGGGTAGAGCTACGGTTGTAGGAAACTGAGCCTGCACTTACCTGTATTTTACGATTGGCCTTAGTCAAAATAGTTAAAAGGGGAATCTGAGAACCTGTTATGCTGGTCAGCACTGGCCTAAAGATCCAGTATGTTGATGCTTTTCTGTATGAAGTGCTGAAATTTGGAACAAGTGGCAAACTTGTGAAATGGGCTAAAATGTAGAAAACATACTCTGGCTAGAATTTTCAAACAAGCCAAACTAGTTCAGAGTTGGTCGTCTTCCCCAGTCGTTACTCATTTGCAGTTCCCTTTCTGATTGGGATGTTTACTCCTGTACAGAAAGTTGGAAAATTTTTGACTGAATTACCTTTTGTGAATCTTAGTGTTTCATGGAATCACAAGCACCTCCAGGTCTGAGGTGGAAAAAACACTGAATTTCAGTGGAACCAGGCACTGTACTGCTTACATTCTTCAAAAAAAAAAAGTTAAGCTTTTTGCTGCAGTACTATAAGCAATCCTGTAGGTAAAGCAGCTGTACAACTTAAAGCAGCTTATGAATAATGTTTCCTTAACTTGCATTAATTTCTGTCTGTTAATACTGACTTTGTAATATCAACACAGCTCTGTGCTGACCTGAGCTTTTGGAAGTTCCTAGTCTGAGTGTTTGGCCCATGTCACTTTTTTAAAAAAAGAGAGAGCACGCACTAAAAATGTCTAGTTGATTTGCCGTGATCAATTCTCACTTCTAAATCTGCAGTTGGATTCTTGAGGTAGATTTTCAACCTAGTTGTGATTCTGTCAGCACCTTTAAACCATTCTGATCTTTAAGCGTCAAGTATACTGTTTAGGAGAGGTACTTTTGGGGCCCTCAATTTGATGGGTTTTTTGAAGTTTCTGGTCCATAGAGCTGTCCACATGTGGAATTTGTAGGGTGCATTTGTTCATGGGAGGGAAGAAGATATTGCAATACCTGTAAGCCCTAATTATCGATGTGGAGGCAAGAACAGAAGGAAACTCTGCTGACCAGGGAAGGTACTGAGTACATCAGGCTGTACCTTGGTGCCGTCTAGCCTTTCTCTCCTGAGCTTGTAAGTTCATGGTTCAAATCTGGTCTCTGACAAACACTACCATTTACTGCTTGTGTTAGGAAACATAGTCTTACTCTAGTTCTACTACATTGGCAAAACTTCTGATAAAGTCTAAAAAAGGAGCAGGGGGTACTTGGTCTCTGATTTGCTAAACAGACTTTTTTTAGGAGGGAAGTTGAAAATCAATGTTACTAAAACCTGTGAAAATCTGTTTATAGATGAAATGCTTGTTCACAGTATGAAGTCTTCAGATTCTGCTATGAATGAGGCCATGTTTTATAGAAAGCTGGTCTATCAGAAAGATTCAGAGTGACAAGGATTGGAGGAAAATACTGTGGATTTAGAGTGCATTCCCTTATTAAGTTATGGCATGCTCAGAAAACTGTGTGGAAAATCTCATTGTTGTGTTAAAGTTATACATTTTTGTTATGATATCACACTTTTGTTCTAGAACAGCAGATAGATTTTTAAGATACCTCATCTGTTAAACATTTGGAAGAAACATTGCTTTCAAAGCCATAAAAGGCTCAAAGTGGGCTATATTATAAAAACAACTAGAAAGCAGATGCTGAGAACCATTATTAGGAAAAAGCCACGAGAGTAAGGCTTAGAGTAACAATGCTGATATTGGAGTATTGGACACAGTAGGAAGGAGTGAGAATTGACCATAAACTGTGAAGACTTAGCGATGTCAAGCCTACAAAGGAATTAAATTCCTTCTGTGGTTGGTGTCTGATCTCCTATCGACAGCAGTAAATCTGCCGTCTCCTACTGTTTCAGAGGATGATAACTGCAAACTTGGAGGGAAAGGGTAATCTGTGGCATATAATAGTAGGCTGTCAAAAAGCCTTTAACTGCAAATATACATGGTAGCACAAAGAATACAAGAATTGGCATATAGATAATAAGCATTCAAAGACAGGTTCCTCACTTACCAAATGTGTAGATGTCGTCTGAAAGACAGAAATGTAATGAATGTAGAAAAGACAAGTGCTTAATAAGGAACCTCCTCGTTAGTAAACCAGTCACAATGAAATAGTGGAAGAAGTTGGAGCTGATGTTAAACAAGGGCTGTACAAACAGAAAAGGATGAATGTAAAACTGGAGGAGCTGAGTGCATGATCTTGCAAGTGCCTGTAGTGTAGCTGGTAAGGGCTGTCACAGGGCTGGCGTGTAGCTGTGTCTTTGAGAATGAATTCAGCTGAAACTGAGACCTTCCCTTTTTTTAGCTGGTAAGGCTTAACATCTATGTGGCAGTTTACCCCTAGGTAAAAGCATGAGGAACAATGCTTCCCTTAGAGGCTTAAGACTTAATTAATTGTATGATACTCAATGTCTCCTTGCATACTAAATTCTTAAAGTGATTTAAAAATAAATGTGATGGACAATGTCTTCACAGTTGCCCCATAATAGTGACTGTGGGGTGCAAATTAGACTTGTTCTTCAGCTTAAAAACAGAAAATTGGTATAGACTAATCTCATTCAGTGTCATCTCCTCTCTCCATCATCTTACTCTGCACTGTGCTCACTCGAGCCACAGGACTTGACATGTGGCCCAGTGTCCCTCCAGGAGGTAGTTGTGGGGTTTTCTCCTACTCTTGGGTTGGATGACTAAAGAGCTAGATTGGTAAGAAATCAAGGAAGGCTACACCAAACCAAACCAAGCCACAGGTCTGCTACTCAAGCACCCTAACAGCAGGGCAAGCATGTACTGGTACTTTCTTCCAGCCTCCCATGAGCTGTGGCCCAGGGGCTTTTTTAGCACTTGAAGCGGTGTCTCTCTAATTAATAGCCTTTGGATTTCTTTGTTCGTGAATTTGTTCAGTTGCCGCAACTAGTGTATGTTAATTATCTACAGTGACCTGTGACAAGAAAATCTGCAGCTTGAATACACTGGACACAAAATTATGTGGTTTGGTTTGTGTCACTGCTAGTTTCATTTGATGCTTATTCCCAACTGCTATAGCACTCAGAGCAGTGATTTAGCAGAAGGAAGTAACGGGATATACAGTTAGAAGTTCCCTGTTCTTGAGTATAATTAGAGCACGATGAACAGAAAACCAGGCCAGGTGATTTTTCCCAGGGCCTTGTTTTGTGTCATAATTCATAGGTGGCTATGGACTATTGTAGAGCTAAAAAACGCAGGTAGATGTTGACTTCGTGTGCGTATAAAAGTCAGTTTCTTAAATCTGTGTGCCTGCTAGTGGTGATAGTAGCATCACCTTTGGTGGCTTGAATGTACATCAAGCAGCCTGGTCCTAAAAGTCATCTTTGACCTAAATCAATATCTTAGCCTAGAGATGAATGTGCGTTGTTAAATTTAACAAGTGCTGTTATTCTGGATAGTTAGCTGGATTACGATGTTATATACTGTCCTGCTGGGAAGTGCTTGTTAGATTTTTCTTGCAGAGCAAACTGGAAGATAAACTAACCATTTTCACTTTCTCATTTTAGGGACTATTGGATTTTTTGCCTGCTTCTGGTTTGTAAGTAAGATTTACAGTGTTGTGAAAGTGGACTGAAAAGCTTCAAAGTGTCTTTTGAACATATCTCCTGTGCTGTTTGATAATTTTTACCATGTATTGAAAAACATCCTGTGTAATTATTCTAATTTGTAAAAGCTGAAGAGCAGACTACAGCATAAAATACAGATTTTTATGGAAGGAAATGGCACCATTGGAAAAATGTTTACATCAGCATACTCATTGAATATGTTAATAATAATAATTCTAAAAATTATATCCCATATTTGATTTAGGACAAATAAAAATTCTGTGAACTAGTTTATTTGAAAAATGAGTGCATTATGCAGTTCTCCAGCTGAAATTCCTTGTGGTTTTTATTTTTTTTTTTTGTTACCTCTTTTGGTTACCATTTATATACCATGAAAGCATAGGACTGTCAAGTAAATCTGTGTAAAATGTGAATTTTTTTAACTTAACTATGATTGTACATATTACCCTGCACCTTCTTTACGACTAGATATCTTCTTACAAATGTACATGCATTTAGTGTAATGTAGACTTTATTAAAAATATCGACACTGGTTTTTGTTCAAATAAAACTGCACAACTCCAGCTGACTTGTTTCCTTTCTTGTTAATTAGGCCTTTGCTACTTGGACTCAGATCACATTAGTTTGACCAGTTGATAGCTCTCGAGTTTTATATTGTTTATAAGCAGTTTGGCTCTGACTTCGACTGCAAATTGTCTTTGCAAGTGGAAGGACTGGTAGGTCACTTGAATCCATGGCTGTAGGATGGACAGAGGCTTCTGAGGCTGCTCCTGCCGTTACCTGTGCCTCAGCTGTGCCCCTACTCTTAACTTCACCCAAAATCATTTTTGCTGGGCAAACCATTACTTTCTGTCAAAGCTGGGGATGAATAAGGGGATCTTCACTCAGATTAATGGGTGAAATACTCAAAGCTTATTAACTGGCATATGGAAACATTCATCGCTGGAAGCTGCTTTTCAGTCTTTAAGCCTGGAATTTAACAAGACCCAAAATTACTTCTTATCTTTTCGTAGTCATACAAATACCAGGTAATTGTAGTTAATGTTTAATACCCTTTCCAAAATGTAATCTTTGGTATGAGGATTTCAAGTCTCACCTCTACGTGTAGTGGTTCCTTCCAGGTTACTGCAGGACAGATCACCTGGCTAAGCTGGGGCGAGTACCAGGCTACATCTTTTGAACAGCACCTGTGGCACAAAAATGAGGCTTCGGACAACTTCATAAAAAGAGCCAAGCATTAGCGTACCAGGAGGAGCTGGCTACAATAGAGATTGTTTCAAGTGAGGTTCAGGTATGCTCCTCATGGCAACTCGGCATCCCAAATGTTTTCCCCTCCTACCACCAAAATGTCCATTTCCTTTCTGTTCCCTCCCAGAGGTGGAAAAGTACAGAGTTGCCGTTAGAGAAATGGGCTTGCGGTTATCTGCTGGTTCGAGAGCACCATTCACTCTACTAAAGATTTCATGCTCATATTGAAATTGGTGCTGCTCTGTTTAAAAAGGTCCTTCCTATTAAATCTTATATTTAAAGTTTTTGGGGGGGGGCTTATTGGATACTTTAAAAAAAACAACCAAAAAAAAAAAAGAATTGTTGGCTGAAGCTGCTTTTGAATTTTACATGTTCAAAGGGAAATTAATTCATGAGAGAATTTGGAGCTACAACTGGTGTAAAATCCCAGCAGGAAAATTTGCCAGATTAATAAATATGCATTTCACAAGAAGCAAAGTAAAATGCGTTGTAAAATTGTATTTACAGTGCTTTCTCTGCCTTTACTGACTGCTGGTGAGCTGAAAAGTAGAAACTGAGTTAAGCAAATTTCTGAAGCTTGCCTGTAGTCTAGCGCCAAAGCCGTAAAAGTCAAATCAGTCGTTCTCATGCAGTTATCATCAGAGAACTTGGTTTGTTTTTTGTAATAGGCCCCATTAATGCAAATCTGGCATAATTCATAATGCAAGAGTCTTTGTGCTGGAGACAAAATGTTGCAGAGCAATAGAGTGTATCTGAAACAATCGGAAAAAGGCTTGAGTTGTGGTCTCATTTCTTCAAAATAGATGGATGCTGTCATGGCAAAGGCAATTATTCTGCTGTAATGGTCTGTCACGGGCTGTACGTTTGTGTATAATTAAAGTGAATTTTAAGGATGCTCTTTATTTACATGCTGCAGGGATGAGCTGGGGCAGGCAGGATCCTGACTGACTAATACCCGAGTGGTGGCCTCTTTTCAAATAGTTTGTCCGTTGTTGTTTTCCCATCCGTGGACACCTGTGAGATTTGCTGCTGCTGCTGCACTCCCCCTGCCTAAGAGAGCGCTACCCATCTTGCCTCTTGAAGTCCTCTACATCTAAATATTTTTGCTGGCCCCAGATCCGAGGTTTGTGCTGTTTGCAGAGAATCTGGACATAAGCCCTCAGAATTTTCTGCCATCTTTTTTTGACCAAGGAAAAGCCGCAAGCTGTCTTTTGGCTTTACGCTTCTAGAGAAAGCCCCCAGGCTGTAAGTTAAATACAAATCGTTAGGAGCAGGTATCAATTTAAAGGTGGTGTAAGCCCTAGTTGGAAAGTAGTAGACAAACTTCTTGGTTTTAATTTTACTGGGCACAGAATGGGCTGTCGTCATGTGGTTTTCCAGTGCCTCTCGGCACTTTTTAAGCTATGGGTGAAGATCTTGTCCACTCTGTGTTGAATCAGCCATGGGTTTTGAAGGTGAAATGGTCAGTATGGGGACACGGATGTTTTAAGTACTTAAATTACCAGTAACTGGTGTCTGATCTCTAACCCGTCTTATATTAACTGATGAATAATAGCTGTCACATGGAAATAACCCTTATTCATTAGAACATTGGGCTTAGTAAAACATTCCCTATTCTGTTGCAGACACTCAAGCCTTCCTGCCTTCTTTAAAAAAGAAAAAAATAGGTTGTTTAGCTTTTCTGAAGAGTGTGTATAGGCATCTGCATTGCATTTTTGCGATGCTCCCAGTAATGGACTCGCAGCAGATGAAATGAAGCATCTCCCATGTAAGACTCTTCTAATAACCACCCAAATCCAGCAGACTTTGTAGAACGTCACGTTTGTCATATTTTAAGTCAAACTTGACAAGTTATAACAGAACCTCAAAGGAAGCAGGGATTTCCATGCTGTTTTACATTTCATTCCACTTGCCTGAACAGCGTTGAACAGATACAGCCTCATCTGCATTCCTGAAGGTAAATGCCAGAACAAGGCCGTGCTGACGTACGGCGAGGGTGGGAGTCGAGTGCAGTATGTATATAGCATTCACGCCTGCACCTATGTAAGCCTCCTTGAGGACTACAGACGGTGCTGCTCTATGTATGCATGCTGTACGTGGCGTATTCCTGATCAGTTGTGATGGAAGGGTGTTTGGTGAAGAGCAACAAACCTGTCTCCAGTGGCTTGCTTCATGTTCCTTACACCAGTTGTGCTTTTGTGTTTGATAACACAGTCCAAATTCACCTTTAAAATTTGTCTCAGAATTAAGTCTGCTATGCCAGTACCTTGAAGATTTACAGAGATCTATTGCAAAGGAGTGGGGGAGAGGAAATTTAAACCAAACTTCGCCTGCAGTTAAATGCTAGTGTAGACATGGGATCTCTTCTGGAACCCATGGATGACATCTTTACCAACAATCACCACATGAAGATCCAGCTGTGAAAATCACACATAAAAGAAGGAATATTATAGTATTGTAATATTATATTATAGTATTGTAATATTATAGTATAGTATTGTAATATTATAGTATAGTATTGTAATATTATAGTATAGTATTGTAATATTATAGTATATTTTGCATTGTAAGAATTGGGAAGGAGGCAAATGGCTGCTGAAGTGGATGGAGAAAGGCTAGGTCATGCTGAAACTGTAAGGAAAGGATGGTTCTTAGACCTGTGATTCCCTGATGGAGATCTGTCCTCTGTGATCTTACACCAGATGTTCAGATGTCCAGTTCCCTTCCCATGGAAGGGAAATAAATAGGGAAGTTCAGCCCAGGTGTCACTGTTTCCCTGACCACTCTTACACTACTTTGCATTTTCACTTGCAAGCAGGAATGAAATGGGCTGCTGGTGTTTCCAGGCTTAAGAATAGGAAGATGAAGCTGCTGTGCTCTTCACCCGCAACTGTGACTTGTTTAATTCAACTAAACTTCAATCTGAGTCTTAAAAACGGTGTCTGCTAAACTCACGTCATGGAGCGGAGTTATTTCAATATTCTTATTTTTATTAAATATGAACTGTGCTCACCATTCAGTACTTTTAGAACAGGCATCAGGGCGGTGCAGGTGGCTTTGGGTTATGTAGCCTTCACTTTCCTTTTCTCTTTCACATCTGGGGACACCATTTTGCCCTGAGCAGAACTCTTCCTGCCAGAGAAGTGTGAAAAAGAGGGTCTGACCCCATTTCTCAGAGCTCTCCAGCGCACTCCTGCAGCGGCTGGGCCCAGGAGGGCGTCCCGGAGGCCACAGCCCCTGCAGCAAGCGCCCGAGGGCCCACGTGCGTGAGAAGAGATCGAACTGTTTTAGCCTCTTCATTAAGGCCAGAGTCACGACTTGACCGCAGGGCGATTTGCTTGTGGAGAACAGACTTTATACGGCAGAGGGCGGTTGGGAAAGGGCTTAACAGCAGCCTAGGCTTTCCCCTAGGATAATAACCAGCGACGCAGCTCTCCTGGAGACGCGGTGGATGCTTCTTAGCACGGTTTCTTTACACCCGGGTGGGATGTCTTTGACTTTACTGGGATAAAAGCAGGATGGATGTCTTTCATGTTCTGTTGAGATGCTGCGAGCCTGTACCCAAAACTTCAGGTCAGGGTCACCGTCTATTTTGGTACTCAAAGTAACTA
Source organism: Theristicus caerulescens (assembly GCA_020745775.1). Lineage (NCBI taxonomy): Eukaryota > Metazoa > Chordata > Aves > Pelecaniformes > Threskiornithidae > Theristicus > Theristicus caerulescens. Next base: position 21,454,161 of record CM036567.1, on the reverse strand, counting down.
CAGTTAGGGAGTTCACAGGATGGTACTTTATCTCCTAATCTTGATGCCTCTTAGTTACAGGCTACACACACTAATTAGCTTTGCTCCTACAAACCGGGAAGCTCTTAGACTTTCTGTGAAGTTATTAGTGCAGGATTTTTATAGATAACATTAGCGTCTGCGGAGTTTACCCAAGGTAATTTATGTTCTGTTTGCAACTCAAGGAAAACTCTTAGATGTTTGACATCATAAAACAGTAAAACCGGGAGATTTATTGCAGGGGCAGAGAGAACAGGGCCCTTGAGCTGCTTTGTTTATCATAAAAAGTTGGGTTAATCAGACGTGCACATGTGCCTCCCATATTTTCTGGTTTCGTTTCCCTCCTGTGCTGCTCCTTGACAGCTCTGCAGTAGATGAAAAGGCATGGGAGCCCTGGCAAAAGTCCTTTGGACTCTACAGGAGGAGGATTATATTTGTACATCCAGAGGATGTTTATCTCCCCCTTGAGCTACCATTAATAGAGAAGAGACAGATGCAACCAAGCGCTCAGCGAGGCTGTAACTTCTCCCGGAGAAGGGCAGTATAGGAAATCCCAGTCGTGCGGTTGGTGGGTGGATCAAGAGCCGATGCTCCCGCGCTGCGCCGGAGCCACCGGTGCGATGTCAGCACCTCAAAACGCTCATCCCAAAGGATGATGGCTGCGGGCAAAAAGAGTAAAGATTTCAGGTACTGTGGCCGGACCCTGCGCTGCCCGGTGCCGCATCCTCGGCAGCCCGGCCAGCGGAGCGGGGCTGGGGAGGGCAGCCTGCAGCCGGGTGTCCTGGCTGTCTTAGTTGGCTGAATGAGACACAACCTCTGCCTGGAGAGCTTTTCCCACCCCTGTGGCTGCAACAGCCCTGCCTCTTCCTTACGGGGGTTTCTGCAATACCGATGTGAGTAACATCTGGGGGTTTGCAGGGAAATGTCACCTTAGAGGTGACACCGCATAGAGCAAGCGGTTTCCCCAAACTGTGCAGAAGCTGTGGCTGCGTTTGGCTCAGCTCATCCGGCAGATGCTGCTCGTGCCTTTACATTCGCAGGTCCTTGCTTTGTACGGCCTGGTCACACGCTTGGGGTTAATCCTAATCCAGATTAAGAGACAATCCATCAGACTGGCAGGGGCCAATATGTAATTTCCCCTGCAGGTTAGCATGGGGTACTTCTTCCAACAATTTTCTACTGATGCCAGCACTGGGCATCTTGGGATGATCCCCATCCTGCCTGCTATAGCTACTCAGATCTTGGTCTTTCTTGGCTAGTCTTCCGTTTGCCTTGGACACGTGGGGTGCACCGAGTAGATGTTTGCTGATGCTCCCGAGCAGCAGCAGGAGAGACCGTCCAGGTTCCTCACTGGTGTTGGTCTGTGAGCAGGAGAAGTGTTGTTAGCATCAGGTGGGTCCTGTGTCATTCAAGCAGGGCGAAATGGCTGCATGTGGCCAGGCATCCCTCCGGGAGGGGTGCGGATGGGGAGGCAGCGGGGAGCTCCCAGCCAGGCTGGGGAAGGAGGGTCACACAGGCGGCTGTGAGTCCTCGGGCTCTGCACGTGCTCAGCTGGCTTCCAGCTTTCTCGGTCTCTCCTCTCCCAACACCTCCTTTGGAGGTTGCATCAGCAGGGAAGCTTTGGTTAAGAGGGAGAGAAAAAAAAAGGCAGATCCTTCAGCTGAAAAAACTGCCCATCATCCTGCATGCATTGCAGGAAGGGCAAGCTCATAGAAGAAGAAGTCCCACGGGAATTAGGGAAGCCGGAGCGGAGGTAGAGGAGAAGCAGGTAAAATGGTCTAGCGCATGTCTCCGGGAGCTGCGTGGACAGCTTTGTGCAGGGCAGACTACAGGAGCTCCGGCATCAAAGAGGGAAAAGTGGTGAACTGGGTGAACTGGTATTAATTGTGCAGCTGAGGGTGGTTAAGCAGCAAAGCCCATAAGACCCCGTGACTTTCTGAAGTTATTAGGGCTTTCAGGTGTGGTGAGGAGCGGAGCTGGAGAGGGATGTGAGTGCTGGGCTGCTGGCTGGAGCTTCTGTTGGTCCCATTCCCCGAGCAGCAGGACAAGATGTGAGTTAAACCAGCCATAGTTGTTGAACTTCCTCTCTCATGGTGGGGAGAAGGGGTGTTTGTGGCAGTAACTGTGGGGACATTGCCTTGAGGTGGGGGTTTCCTGGGCAGAAGTGGGCTGTGTGGTCAGCTGGGAGGTGGGACCTGGTTTCTGAGGCTCCCTCGGAGCAGGGAGTGTCTCTGGGCAGGAGGGTGGCTGTGCTATGGTGTGTCCTGGCAGGGTGTCCCCAGGCTGCAATGCCGCTGTCACAGCAAGCTTGGGGACCCCCAGATGAGGTCCCTCCCCAGGAGCTGGCAGGCACGTGCTTTCTGGAAAAGACCAAATGGCTTCATGGTGAAGCATCCAAATTGGGAAATTTAAAGCAGGGAATGAGACCCTGCAGGCTTCCCCTGTCAGCCAGGGTGTTCCTGTGCCTCGGGTATAAAACCAGGAGGACGGCACTTGTCCCATGGTGGCAATGGGAGAAGGTGCTTGGCCCTCAGAGATGGCAGGACAGGCATGTCACTGCCGTGCATGGCTAGATGTTGCACGTGGCAGCAGCCTTTGGTTGCACAGGAGAGGTTCTCAGGGCGTGTGTCATGCTTAGCTCATGTCCTGTCATGCTGTGGTCTGTGTTGTGGCTGGCGGAGATACATCTGTAACGTGTTTAGGGCTTGCGCTTTGTGAAACGGCTGCCTGGGGTGCTGTGGGCATGGGGAACACCTGCAGACCTTTTAGGACAACGTTGCGTTGGGTGGTGTAGGGAGGAGGACGCCTTTTACCTCCCAAACTTCGGACTCAACCCCAAACCAGCCTGCAAGAAGATCCCTTTGAGGCCCCTGAACAGGTCCAATGCCCACGGATCAAACCCAGCTGGTGGCTGTTGCTCCAGCTCCCTCTTTGCACGGCAGATGCTGCAGCGTGTGCTTTGCAGGAGCAGCCGGGCTTTCCTGGCCCGATGCAGGTATCCCTCGGGAAGCGCGGGATGCCTTCCTGTGCACCGTGTTGCTAATAACTGTAACCCACCATTCCTGCGTACTACGTGTAATTCTCTTCATACTGACTAGAGGTGTCCAGGCTTCAAAAATGTGCTCGCTGTGTGGAAATCGCACACCGGCGGCAATCTAGCTGGCTCCTCGGGACCTCGCCATGGGGAGCACGGGACCGGGCCTCCTCATTTCCCCTTTATTTCCCCCTTCTCCCAGCTCTGAACGACTCCCAAATTTCCTCTCACTGTGCCGGGACAGACCTCTTGGCCGAAAGAGTCTAATTGCTGGAGCAAGGATGAAATAGCCGTTAGAGTGTTTGTTACTAATTAATTATTGCTTGTCACCGCTCAGAAGCGGAAGGGTTCAATTGCGATGTAACAGGCTTACCAGCGCTCGATAACTCCTGTTTACAGCTACAGGGGCCTGAAGGCTGATGGTTACTTACTGCTTGTAGCGCCGGTCTTCTGGGGCCGTGGGGAGGGCTGAGCCCCCGTCCGTGTCACACCTTTTTTTGGCAAAGTCTTGTGGTTTCTTGCTCATCCTAAATGTTTTTAGTTGGTTTAAAATGGCTGGTGTCTGCTTTACCAGTCAAACATTGCACTCTAGGAAATATCAAAGAACTAATTAACCTGCCAGGCTGCTTAACAACGTTACAAAAAGATTTCTTGTAACTAAATACAGAACATATCTGCCACCTACTTTGCTCATTTTTAATTCAGAAAAGGTGGAAAGCTGGTGGGGAGAAGTGGAGAAATCTGCGCATCCAACTGGAGGACTGATGGTTGACAATGAAGCGGCGGTGATTTATGGCTGGGTAATTTTCCAGCTGCCATAGTTTGTGTTAGCGCAAATAAGAATTGATGGCAGTTTGAGTTAATAGCCGATGCAGTGAGGAGCTGGCACATGGTAGCTTTGATCTCTGCCACGGGAGCAGCTACTTCTCAAACCACCCAGGCTCGTCTGCCGAAACCCGGAGGAGCGGGTGGGCTCCAGCTGCGTGGAGCAGTGGGTGCCTGGGAGAAAGGGGGGAAGGTGCGAATGGATTGGGGCAAGACCTGGGAAGGGCTGTGAGCGGGGCAGCGCCGCGGGAGCAGAGCCCAGCGCACGCCCAGGATGGCTGGGAGGAAATGTGGGGTTCTCTCTTTGCTCCCCTTTTCCAACACCTTGCTGCTCTGCTGACAGGGCACCCCAAACCCTGTCTGCGCTGTGCCCTTAAGCATCTCGCGCTGCTCCTCCAAGCACTGATAAAACACCCGAGGACAGTATTTAGGTACCAAGGCATGACAGGCCGTGCCACCAAGCATCACGAGGATGCTGAGACTACTGGACAAGGAGCCAGAGTGTTCAAGCATGATTAAAAAACCAGAAGGTTTGCCTCCCTCTCCCTTGCTAATGCCCCGGGGATATTTGGGATGCCTCTACCCAGCCCTGTCTCCGCCTTGCCCCATTCCGTGGGGATGCAGCAGCTGGGGCAGGAGCATCGTGCCTGTGGAGCTGGAGCAGGGCCAGTCCCAAGGTGACGGGAGCAGGACTGGGGCGGGACCGATGCTGGCATCGCGGTGGTGCCCGCCCTGCCTGCACAGGGCTCGCCTGGGCTCGGGGAAGCGCCAGCGGCCACCGGAGCAGCGGAGAGGTGTTTAGTGGAGGAGAAACGAAGTGCACGGAGAGAGCGGTCACCAACACGAAGGCCCTCGGGGCTGCCCTGTGAGCATCCCACGGTGGCAGCCCAGCCCCGGGCTTATGCGAACACATCGCTGTGTGGTCCCCAGCCCAGGCGTTACCCTCTCTATAAGGCATTTTTAATTTTTCACTGAATTACTTTCTCAGCTCCAGCAGCGATAGAAAGAGGTTTTTATTCCAGTGTGGTTTATTTTCAATAATTAAGGGGGATAATAAGACAATTGCTGGCAAAGTACATTGCTTATAGCATAAATAGTCTTTGTTTTAAGGTTTTCCCTAGTGTCAAAGTTCTTCAGTGGCTCTCGTTAGGAAATATAACACACGCCAGTCTTTGACAAGCAGCAGCGCGAGGAGCGTAGCCTAGCAGGAAGAGTCTAAAATATTTAAATATAAATTATTTACCTCAAAAGTTGACTCTCTGAATGTTCCTTGCCACGGTACCTGACTAATTACCACGTTATCAAAGGAGTGTGCAAACCTGTAAGCCTCGGCATTTGGAGTGGTTTGACGGATAAGCCTTCCTGACGGAAAGAGATGTAACTTCGCTATTATCAGTCTGGTTCACTTTTGAATTTTGAATTACTATTTTTTTTTTTAAAGTAATAGTCTGTTTCATGTAAACCGCTCAGAGATTAGGAGTTGATTTCAAAGATCATCCTCCATAAAGTCTCTTGATCATATTTTATGGTTCCTGTGACTCATGGGTGTAATCTTGTATCCCTGGGATATTCATGACATGTTTGCCTAATTCCCCACGGTAGCTAATCTCACTTCTGTACCTTTAAAAAATATTAAAATATCTTTAAAGCAGGACTGGTAAAAAGGCAACTTTTACAGCCAATCTTCAGCTCCAATTGCTCCTGCTGGGGAAGTCATAATGATGAATTTGTGACATAATTTCTGCGGCAACATGCTGGGATTTCATAAATGGGGATGGTGATTATAGAGCAGGATCAGGTGAAGCTGGATTGTGATGGAAAAAGCCCCGATTCAAATGCAAATTGTTCAATAATGGCATAGGGGATACCAGAAATTACTGGCAATTTATTTTATTTGGGTTAAGCTCCTCATTCAGTCTTCTCCTGTTGGAAAGTCACTCTTTTAAGGACGCGAGCAAAAGAAATGGCTGGAAAACATATCTTTCTCCTCTCAAGAGAACAAAATTGTCCTAATTTAATAATAATTAATCAATTAGTGTAATTAATAACACTGTTCTGGTATGTCTATGATTCCTCCCGTTCACGACTCTCCAAGTGCTTCACAAACCCTGACTGATTCCACCTTACCACTCCCTACAGCAGGACCACATCATTTACCCCATTTTCTGGAGATGGGGAGGCGTGTGAGCCAGGAAAATAATTTTAACCAGGTTAAATGATTTGCCCAAGGTCAGATGAGGAGCCAAAATCAGGACAGATCTGCATTTCAAAGATCGGCCTCTACCCAGCTGGGGTTTGGCTACGGGACGGTGCGTGCAGCTATTGCATGGCCACGCCAGTCGTGGCCACCCAGTTGCAGCCTCAGAATAAATCTGGGGGTTTTCTGGTGTCCAGCACATGGAGCTGCGAATAGGAACAAGCCCTGTGGGCACGCATCGGTGGTGAAACCAGCAAAATTGGCTTTTCATTAGCTATTCTCACTGAAATTGGAAGCAAGTTGGTTTGGTTTTGGGGTTTTTCTCTTCTTTTTCTTTTCTTTCCCCCCCCCCCCCTCCAAATCACTTGGAATTTAAACTGTTTAGCTGAGGATTAAACTAATTGCTTCTGTAGAATGCTGTTCCCACACCATCTAGTGTACATCTGTTAACTGGGGAGGGATAACTGAACCAGTTGCCAGATGGTCTCTTGGATTTGAGTGGCCGGGAGCCAAGGAGCTGCCAGTTGGCGGTTTGTGGGGTTCTAGCAAAACAGTCACGCTATGTGCACATTCCCCTCGGTTACTCCTCTTTGCCTTAATGAAGATACTGCCTAATGCAATAAAGCAGCCATTAGCCCCCTCCCCACGCTCCCCCCTCCCCAGAAGGGGCGAGTTTATAAGGCTGATTTGTCTGACTGAAGCAGGCTTTTCCAGGAGCTCGGGTTCTCCGCACGCTATGTGTGCAAAGGCACTTTCTCAAGCACATGAGTTATTCAGTCCCGTCCCCGCCGGCTGCCTCTTTCTACGCTGTAGTGGAAAGATGCTGTTGCACCAAAACTGCTGTTTGAAAGTGGTTTTTACCTTTATATCTAGCAACTCAAAACTTCATTGCTTAGCCTTGAGTATTGAATGACGTCTCCGTAATGCGTATCAGCTCACACCGCGCTGTACCGTTTTAAAAACTCCAACCTGAGGGCTAGATGCGGTGCTTTGTATTTAAAAAGCATGCGATATTTACCCGTGCTTGGAGGAGGACACGGCCCTACTCTGCTGGGAAGGAGTCTTATGTCAGACTCCAAGGAGTTTGTCCATAGTGGGGTGACACAGGTGCCCTCGACCAAAACTCAGAGCATCTTTCCTGGGACAGGGCCAGCGCTTGGGGTCCTCAGAGGTGACAACTAGGTGGTGTGTTTTGTGTGGGACTGCTGATGGGGGCCAGCCATGGCATCCAGAACCCACCCTGGGCATGGACCTTGCTCTGCTTCTGACCAGGCAGTGCTAGAGAGGGATGGGAATTGCATCTGGTGGGTGGTGGAGTCGCTCCCGGGTGTGGGACAGCCACAGCCTGGGGTGGTTTGGAGTGGGAAGGGGCACCCCGTGCCGCAGGGACAGTGCGGAGGAGGCAGAGAGCAGTACCCGAGCTGATCATAGAATCAGAGAACTGTTAAGGTTGGAAAAGACCCTTAGGATCATCAGGTCCAACCGTTAACCTACCGCTGCCAAGTCCACCACTAAACCATGTCCTCAAGCACCGCATCTACCCGGCTTTTAAATCCCTCCAGGGATGGGGACTCAACCACTGCCCTGGGCAGCCTGTGCCAGGGCCTGACCACTCTTTCAGTGAAGAAGTTTTTCCCAATATCCAGCCTAAACTTTCCCTGGCGCAGCTTGAGGCCATTTCCTCTCGTCCCATTGCTTGTTACTGGGGTGAAGAGACCGACCCCCACCTCTCTACAACCTCCTTTCAGGTAGTTGTAGAGAGCAATAAGGTCTCCCCTCAGCCTCCTCTTCTCCAAACTAAACAACCCAAGCTCCCCCAGCCGCTCCTCATAAGACTGATGGCCAAGCTTAGACTGTATTCCCACTTTGACTTTGGGCTGGTGAGGTTTCCTTGTCAGGGTGGACGCCTTTGATAGCCATGAAAATCCAAAGCTGCCTGCTGGGGTAGGAAAGGACAGAGCTGGGAGCAAATCCAGTTTTACAGCAATGTTTTCTTTTTGGCAGAGTGTGTATTTACTGAGAAATATTAGGCTTATGTGACTTAGACTGAATGCTGCAGTGTAAATACTCAGCTGGATCCCCTGCAGTGTAAGTACTGCCTAAGCCATGATGCTGTTACTCTCCTACCTGGGCTGGAGCTGGCATGCAGAAACGTGCATGTGTCTGTCCGGGTGAAGCACTGCTCAGTAAAAATGACTAATAAAAGCAATGGATGCCCTTGGAGGTGATGGTACAACCAAATCCAACTGCTCTTGACAACCAGGGCCTCATCTGAAGCCTGCTGTAGTCTGTGGGACGATTCCCACTGAAGCGGGTGGATTTTGCAGGTGGAAACGTCCTACCCCGGGGGTTTATCTGCACACCTCGGCACGGGCTCCGGTACCCGCAGTTGTCACGATGGGTTGGGGAGTGGAAAGCACCCACCTGGAGATGAGTTGGTGAAAATGGGGCTTTCTCCTAATTGAGGAGGTCTGGGGTGGTGCAGTGTGGGACTTCTTTGTCCCCTCTTACACCAACAAACCCTTTCCTGCCCTGGCTCGGTGAGCCCGCTGGCTTGAATGCTGCAGCTCCTGCAGAGCTCTCCTCGGAGGCAGGCCCCAGCAACAGCACGAGGAAAACTCGGAGGAGGAGGGAATTTATGGCGTCACCATTAAAAACCACTTTGCAAATTTGGTGTTTGGTTTACTGCCAGAAAGGTGGTGGACATGGACAAGTTCCAACCAAACCCGTTTGTCAGGGGTAAGTCAAGTCAGCACCGGTTTCTCCTCTGCTCCATAAGTGAGATGGAGCGACAGCACCTCCAGACCCATCCGTGCCAGGGCCGGCCGTGGGGCTGCACTCCCGTCCCACCCCGGCTGGGTAGCTCCCGTGACCTGAACCAGCAGCAGACCCTTGCTCTCTCCCGACGTTGTGAGAGGAAGCTCAGCTTGATGAGGACGTTGGAGCCTTAGCCTTCGGGGATGATTCGCCACCTTGCAGCAGCCCGTGCCCGTGGGCTCTTTGGGATTTCCCTCGCGGCTGTGCGTGGCCGATTCCCTCCCACGCTTGTGGCAGGTGACAGGGGCTTTCTCTGATGGCAGAGCAGCACGGAGGGAAGGGGTGGCAGCATCTTTGGGTCGACATCACCTGGAGGGTGACCGAGCCTGCTTCCATTTGTTTCTGGAAATTTTTTTCTTAGTTGTTAGAGTTAAAAACCACTTCTCAGTCAATGACTGCCAACTTACTGACTTTGTCTGCTGTACAACACAAAGCCAATAACACAAAGGCTAACGAATCTTGCCCTCTGCTGTATCCCATGACTTCTCTGCCCAGGATAGACTGAACCATTTGGCTCCATTAACGATGGCGTTAAATGGACTGCTTAGCGATTGCTATCGCTTTGAAAGGTGAATTTATTTTTTCGTAAAAGGAAGGGTTTGGTAAGGGGCAGAAGTGGTGTGTACCCCCAGTGCTGGTCTTGCACAGCTTGCAGATCTTCCTGGGGTGGGTTGTGCTGGTGAGTGAGCCGCCTGATCTTGCAAAGCAGCAGCTGTTTCTGGATGCGATGTGTGCCGATAGGGAGATCCAAGATCCTGTCTGTGGGGAGCTGGGAGCTACCCTGGGCATGGGGAGGTCAAAAAGCCCTTTGCTCTGTGCTTGGTCAAGTCAGGCCCAACCTTTGGTGGGGCAGTGCCCACGTGGAGGCTCTCTCGGGACGCGGCGTCACTTTGTGAACGTTTGCGTGGCTCCTGATGCAAGCAGAGCTGGGATCTGAGAGGCACCCGGCGTGGGCATGGGAAACAGCCCCGGCCCCGTGGAGCTTTCTCCCGGCTTGCCGTGGTGCCCTGCGGCACGCTCCGGTGAGCCCCTGACCGTGCCTCTCGGGCAGCACGCGAGCGTGGGGCAGGCAGCAGCTTCCCCGGCAGGGGCTGCGTGGGGATGAGAATAGCACACAGCTATATACGGAGATGTCTGTGCCGCCCTTCAAACCCCCGTCCTTTTGTTCCTCCTCTGGAAGAACGGGACGTTCCGTGCCAAACTGCTGTTCTCTGGGGGAATGATACCCTGTCCTGGGGATCTGGTGCCAGGAGCAGGCAGCTGCCTGTGCTGTTGCCCTGCCAGGCAGAGCCCCAGGAGATGTTAGGGACCTATGCCTTTTCATTTTGCTCCAGCTTTAATGCGAAAATTCTTCTGGAAAAATATGCCTGAACACTTGGGGTTCATCTGGGCAGGAGCAGGGGAGGGAGGAGAGGAGGCTCTGGTGGATATTCGTTCTCATCTGATGGATGTTCCTGCTCCCTTTGAGCTCCTTCATCTGCCCCAGCCCCGGGAGCGCCACGGAGCTGGCTTATGGATGCAACCACCACTGTTGTCTGCGTGTTGCAGGCTTCCCTCCCCAGCAGCCCTGCGTGGTGCTGGATCTGTCCCTGGACCTTTTGGCAGCTCATGGCTTCTGTGAGCAATGATGCATCTTGATGGTGAGGAAATAAAGCAAAAAAAAGAGGCATTTCTGTTCCTGGCAGTGGCCATTGGGAGGCTGGGGATACCTTGACACCCTCTTTCTTTGCAAAGCCTATGTTTCCAGGGGTGTTTTGCTGTGCAGGGAGGTCCCACAGAATGAGTAAGTAGCAGTGGGGACTGGATGCAGTGGAGTTGCTGGAGCTGGGACCATTTCAGCTGGACCTTTCAGACTTCCCAGCGAGGAAGGGTGTTGGGTGGGTGCGTGATGGCGTGGGGGGCAGATGATTTGAGTTGCTTTTCTTCTCCACTGGCTGCAAGCCGCCGGTGGTGGGTTGGGGCTGGCCTGCAGCAAGAGCTGCCAGATCGCATCCATCGCTGCGGCTCTCCTGGGACCACGCTGCGTCAGCCCGGCTCGCAGCCCTCCTGCCGAGCTCCGCGTCGCCCGTTTGTCTTGCGCCTGCTCGGCTTCCTCTGCTCCTGCCCGCTGCTCACGCACGTGCAACACCAAGGGAGGACAAAATGTGCGTTTGGCACTGGAGGAAGGAGGAGATGAATGGAGATTTGGGCTCAGAAGGGAGTTTTGTCTGCTGTCTACATACAGGGATGTGGGTGAGGCCTTGTCTGAAATCCCTTGGGAATTTCAAGTAGAAAATAGAATGCTTTTTTGGGAGTGGAGAAAGCAAAGCAAAACATCCTGAACAGGACCCATCAAGAGTGCAGTGCTGCTGCTTGGATGCTCAAAGGGCAGGGCCCAGAGGCTGCCCTTGGAGCAATATTAGATCTATCGCCAAGTCAAGATACATGGATGTACAAACTCCATCATTGCAGTCATGCCCTGCCCGTCCCTGAGAAGGGAGCTGGTGCATCTCTGTCCTTGGAAGGCACTTCTGAGAAACAGGGGCTGAAATGTAAAGCAAGCTTTTATGGCTGTTTTTAAGGATGAATCAAAGAGAGAAAGGCAAACTGAGATGCTGAGAAGGTGCACATATGGAAGAAGCTCCTTTATTGAAATTACAGGCACGCAAATCCAGAAAAGCCTCGTGGGTTGGGTCTAAGAAGCTTACCAAAATCAGCACCTAATCAGCATGATCCCTCCTTGCCCGGGCTACGGGGAAACTGACCTTCAGAAACCCGGGTCCGGGATGAGCGCGGCAATCCCTGAGGCTGTGCGGTGGGACGCGAGGGGCCCCGCTCCGCGGGGCTGTGCCACAGGACAGAAGAGTGAAGGAAAAGGTCAAGGGCAGAGGACAAACCCCAAGTCCTTAGAGTTCCAATTTCCCAAGACAATGCTGAACTGCGATGCTTAGAGAGGCTCCTTTGGAAATGACTGACGGTGAAATGTTAGCTTTGGTTTCTGTACCCATCTGTTGCATTTTTAGGAGGGTTGCTTTTTCACCTGGTCCAGAAGATCAGCTTTATCGCAGCATTTGTGCAGAGAGGATCCTTGGAGGCTGCAAAAGCCATGGGCAGCTTGGAAACACCAGCCTGGCTTTAGGATGGTGCGTGGCTTTACAGGGAGCCATCCCGCTGCGCAGAGCTGCGTCAGTCCTTCGCGCATCCAAGTCATTAACGTGCAAGGAAATTTGGGAGATCATCATACAAAACTCCGTGTCTTCCACATAATGGCCTCGATTTCTCCGAGCTCATTTGGAACGTGTTTGGGGGTCGGATGAGAAATGAAACGGGATGAGAGTTAGCCTGAGGGAAGCTCTCATTTACGTGCATTTCTCTCTTTCCAAAAAGAGGTCTTCAGCGTATGCATGTGTAGCAGAGAGTGATCTGGGCAAAGAACGCGCCATCAAAGCAATTCCAGTTCTGTCTTGGGGATGTGCCTTGCGTTTCGCATAAACTGAACTTGGTCCAATATGCTCTGCATGTTAGATTACGGCTTCGTGAGCACGTTCAAATGTGAGACTAGTATTAGTAGGCACTCGCACTTCAATTTATGCTAAAAGCCAACAGATGGGGAAAGTAAATGCCAGGAAACCAGGCCCTGATCAGGTGGCTTGGGCTGTGCTCATACTGTATTTAGACAATAGGCTGTATTGCATATTTGTAGGCTGATCTTGTGAAAATGAAGCCCTGCTGGTGCTAACCCACAGAGGCTTTGCACACTGGGAAAATGGCCAAATTCCTCTGGAAAATGGTGAACCTCCAGCTGGGGGAATTAATGAAAATTCACTTTTGCCAAAAAGTAGAATTTCATCTTTTTGCATGACAAAGATTGGCTCTCGTTGATGGAGATTCCCTCTCTCCTGCCACCCCACCTCGCACACACGCAGGAGGAAGCACGTGGCAGTCAAATACCCAAAACTGCTGCAGGGAGCATGAGTCATTTGTTCCCTGCATCTGCTAGAGCTAAGGCAAGAAGTCAGGGCTTTGGGCTGCAGTAGGCATGGGTAGGCTTCACGCTCATAAACCCTTCCTAGATGTAAGGAGTCGCCAGGGATGGGATTGCCCAGGGCATCTCTGGCACTGGAGGGTTTGAGAACAGCATGGTAAGTATGTTTGCAGAGATGCGGGCTTATACAATCTGTCTGATGTGGGAGAAGGAACTAGGGCATCTCTTCTAGCTCCATTTCCTATGATTTCTGGCACCTGCTCCTCAAGCGTAGCTATTGGGCAACTTGGGCTCAGTTGCTGGAGGAGATGGCCAGCTGCACAGCTCTCCTGCTCCCAGTACTGGCCCTGTCCTGGAGTTCCCTTGCTTTCTGGAAAGCTTTGTAGTGGTTTGGCTGTTCATCGGTTGAATCTGGCTTCGCTGGGGTGCTTCCCTAACTCTTTCTCTCCATACCAAGTGAGAGTAGGCTTTTGTTCTTTGTACCAAGTGTGTAAGTGAGCTCCCCAAAATCCCCTGCTCCATCCTATCCCCTTGCCCAGGCTGACTTCAAGGAGATGAAATTCACAAGGACCTTGCATGAGGCAAGGTCTCCAGAGGGCAAGGTGTCCTCAATCCTCCATGGGTTGAGACTTTCAGAGAATTTTGACCTAAATAACTTTCCCAGACCAGTTTTCTCAAGTTTTCTTCTCTGATTTCCAACACCTGGTTTCTGAGGTGGGTGCGCAGTTCCCCTCCATTAGCTCAGCTCTCCTTCCCCAGCACGGACTGTAGGATCTCTGCTGGTAGCACAGGCGAGGTAACCGAGCACCTCAGATGGACACCAATCCAGGCAGTATTTTAGTGTTTAAAGCGCAGTAAAGAGCATTTCAAGGATTTTGCTCATCTAGCAGAGCTGCCTGCCTGTTTCTGAGCAGAAACCTGATCCAAGTGCTCTTGTTAAAGCCTCATGCTATTTTCTTCAATAGCTCAGTGGTTAAGTTCCTTGACAGTATCTCTTAGCCAAACTGCCTGATAATCACAACTGGAGTAAGCGAGAAGGCCAGTTTATCTTCAAATGCAATAATTATATGTGGAAGAAGAAGAACTCAGCATGTTGCTGTGCTGTATCTTGCTGCCCTGCCTAAGGAGAACGGGCAGCAGAATGACCTGGAGGATGGGGTGCTGCTGTATTGGGGAGGAGGGCTGGTTTTTCCTCTTGAAATCCAGCCTTTGACCTTGCCACTGGATTTTAGCTTATGATGGCAAAAAGGGGGAAATTCAGGATCTTTCCTAATTTCTAATATTAAGTGGAACAAAATGATCTGGGATCACTGATCACACATCTGTCTTGGAGGACCTACAATGGGTTGCATTTAGGGAAATCTGCCTAACTTTAAAAGAAAAACAATATCTAGGCCTAAACTTTTAACCTCCTTGAACAATATTGCTGTGCTCCCTGAAAAATAACCTGCAGAAGGATTTCTTTCCTTTGGGGAAAGACACATTGCAGTGCTGTTGTAGCCAGGGGTAAATGAATCCATTGCTTCTAGTGCAGGTATGTAGCCATCACCCACTCCTTAGAATCATAGAATTGAATCATAGAATTGTTAAGGTTGGAAAAGACCCTTAGGATCATCAGGTCCGACCGTTAACCTACCACCGCCAAGTCCGCCACTAAACCATGTCCTCAAGCACTGCATCTCCCCGTCTTTTAAATCCCTCCAGGGATGGGGACTCAACCACTTCCCTGGGCAGCCTGTGCCAGGGCCTGACCACTCTTTCAGTGAAGAAGTTTTTCCTAATATCCAACCTAAACTTTCCCTGGCGCAGCTTGAGGCCATTTCCTCTCATTCTATCCTTGCATGGCTCCAGCAGGTGAGTTTGCCCAGCTACATGTTTTTTGCTCACTGTAATGTAGGTTTGCCTGCTCATCTTAAAAACCAAAGGCTGGGGACTTCTAGCAAGTGATGGAAAGGATTTTTTGGAGCCAGTGCCATCAGCACGCACAGAAACGGAGGGTGGGTGCAACACTTTTGAGGTGTCAGGGTGGCCAGGTGGGATCTCCCCTCGTTGTCTCCCTCTGCGTGGGAGAAGCTTCCCTGTTACTGGCTGGGTGGCCTGAGTGGATGTACAGCACCTCGCCCTGGGGCTCCCTTGCAGGTCCCCGGCCACCGAGGGCTTCGCTGGGGTCACGGTGTGAGCCCAGCCGCAGCCCTGGCTCCTGCTGCCCACTCCCCGGGGCCCAGCACCCTGCTTACAGCTGCAGCGCCGGCCTTGGGAACCGCCTCGCTTGCATTTAACAAATATGGGCTGTAGGGAGAAATGAGAACATCTTTAACCACCCCGGGGAGATTTGGGTCGTGCTTATGACTTGAATGTTTACTTGATGAAGAGTGAATTGATGCAGTCCCCCCCTGCCCCCTCGCAGCCCTTGGGAACCACTTGTGAAATGAATAGCAATTGTTCTCTGCTCAATTAGTCATATAGAAGTGAATGCCTCGCGGTGGCCGTCCCCAGAATGGTGCGTAATTGATGCATTTCACCGATGGTTACACCAGAAGGATCTCACTTTCTTTGCATGGCAAAGGATGGGGAAAAGATACAATGACGGCCGAGTTGTCCTCGGCCTCTCGAGAGGAAGCGTGCGGTTGCTGTATGGGATGCCATTGAGCCGAGCGCGGTGCTCTCGAAACATGTTGAGCTTATTAGAAGTGCATGTTGACTCTGGGACTTCAGTCTGACTGCGTGGCAAAACAGTTAGGCCAACGAATATGTGATAATGTTTTTTATAAATGTGATAATTAGATAAAAGAAGGGGGAGTTGGAGTTTAGACTCGAAGACACTAATTAAATTCACATTGACAAATCAACATATTGGTCTCATATGGATTAAAGCAGCCCTGAAATGCTTCTTTTGTTTAGATTACACTAATTAAATTCACACATTTTGCCAATCCACAACAGTTACCTTGAAACACAGAAGGCTGAAACTAAAGCTTCGAAATGCACGTTGGTGAACGTGCCGAAGTCGGAGTGGTTTTGCAGAGCAAATAGCTGGGAATTTTAAGAAACTTTGGGGCTAATGTTTTTGAAATTTTTATACCCTCACAACCAAATGCTGTCAGAATGATGCATGCTTTTACTTAAACGCTGAGTGCTTAACTGCAGTTTTAAATTATGCTCAGTGATGAGGTAATAAAGTATTTCAGTAAATATGTCTCGGAGGGGAACTTGGGAAGGAAAAAACACATCTATTCCCAGTAGCCAGTCTGTTCAGGTCAGTATTTAAAAACCCTAGGTCACACGTCAGAGAATTATGGCCTGCTGCTGGCAATATTTTTGGAAGTTAGGACTTCATAAATACATCAACTACTCGATGCAGGGCTGCCCCACAGCAGCTGCCGCCGAGCAAAAGCCAGGGGACAGGAGTTTAAAAAATAAAACCAAACAGCTAATATTTGTGTTCAGTAGTGAGTTTCTATTGGGTTAAATCTTAAAAAAACTGAGCTCGTTGATGTGGGCATTGCCTAGAAATGGGAGAGGCGGCGTCAAACTGGGAGCAGGCTGTGTTGAGCTGCTGGCTACCCTGGCCCTGCAGGGCAGGTAGGTGCCTTGGGAAGATGCTTTTAGGGCTGCAGGCTGCCTTTCCAGCCTCCCCCGGCTGGAGGGGACCCCAGCAGCGTTTCAGAGTTGTGTTTTGCACCGTACAGTCCAGAAAAACCCCATCTTTCATCTTTAAGGAGAAAAATCCTAGCACAAGTGTTACTGCCTCGTCTCCAAAGCCTTAGGTGTGGGAGCCCTGCAATAATCCTGAGTCATCAGCATCTAGTCATTAGTGAATATTCTATTTTCTGTCAGTAAACACAATTTAAGCACTTAGCAGTTAAGCTTCTTAAGATTCATAGCTGATGAGGGAGCAATTAGGACAGGATTTTAATGAATACACACAAACTGGGGGGTTCCCGCCTGGGGAAAGGAGAGGTTCGAGCTCGGTCTAGAAAAGTGTTCAGGCACACGGCAGTAAAACACACTTAAAAGGGAACTCTACTTTGGGGCTAATTATACTAATCTTTGCCATGTTATCTGTTTAAAATCTGGCTGTCAAACAGGCAGCTGCCCCTGTAGCCATCCGAGTTGGGGGGTTTCCACTGCTACTGGTGCCACACTATCGCAATAATTTACTATACTTCCTTAGAGGAAACACTTTTTGTCCGTGTTCCTCCCAGAAGGTTTGATAGTTACAGGGTTTGATCACTAGTACAGGGAGAAATCTGGGGCTTTATTTCAATACAGGCTGCACTTTAAGTGTTTCCAGCCGCAGGTGGAAGGTGAGTCTGTGGGAAAGCAAAGGCAAAGGGCTCTGCAAGGAGCAGGGGGGCCGCGAAGGGTGGCAGCGCTTTTCACGAGTGGTTTTTCATCTCTACTGTGGTGTTTTGGTTTTTTTCTTTAAATCAAAGCATTGTGATACTGGTGGATGGAGGATGCTATATAAATGCAAATTTCATTCACTTCTGTCTACTGTCAGCTGGGGCGCAGGTGAATCGCGGTTCCCGGGCTTGGGAGCGATGTGGGCGCGTGGGGATGAATGAACGTCGTGGGGAATAAAAGCAGCATCTCTGGGGCTCTGCTCTCCCTGCTCTGGTTTAAACAGCTGTGGGGATGGCTGGGCGAGGGCTCGTGCCCGGGGACGGCACCGTGCCCCTGGAGCCCTCCCAGCCCCAGCGTGGCTCGTATCTACAGGACTACCCGTGGGAGGGAAAGGGGATGGTGCAGTGGCTTTCCCTGTAGTGACCTTGAAGGCCCGCTGGAGTCCAACACATAACAGCTACAAATCCTTGTCATCTTCAGACTCCTTTACAGATGTTAATGGATTAATCCTGCCTAATTTGAGCTGTTTGTCGGTGACTTGCACTTGATCATCATCAGCCACGTTGAGGAGAGGTTGGTTGCTGCTGCATAGGTAAGGTGAGGGCCAGCAGCAGCGAGGGCTGGTTGCTGAAAATTGTCTGATAGCAGCCATTGGTTTGGGAGAAAATATTGATTTATTGCAATATAGGGCTTCTGTTGCCCATCTTTGCCCAAGGTGGGGTTTCTGTGTTGCTTCTGCCCTGCAGTTGGGACACTCGTGCGTGACACTGGTGCAGAGGCTCCGGCTTGCAGGGTGCCTGGCAGGGAGGTGGCACTGGGTCCCTGACTTGGACCCAGCAGGGCACAGTCCCCGCGCGTGGCTCTGGCTTCTCTGGGGTGGGTGAAAGTTTCTGTTTGAGCACTGAAAGCTCCTTAAAGCCTCCGGCTTTGTCT
This sequence comes from Theristicus caerulescens, assembly GCA_020745775.1. Lineage (NCBI taxonomy): Eukaryota > Metazoa > Chordata > Aves > Pelecaniformes > Threskiornithidae > Theristicus > Theristicus caerulescens. The sequence continues at coordinate 21,436,026 of CM036567.1, read as the reverse complement.
CTGCGCACGGCGGGGGTGGCTGCTGCTGAAGCTGCAGTTCTTGCTTAGCTCTGCTGGTGACAGTGTCGCCTGAGTAAAAACCCACTGCGGCTCTCGAGGGTGGCGAAATGTTCAGTGCCTCTGTCCCAGCCCCGCTGGGATGCGGGGAGCCAGCTGCTGGCTGCGTCCCTGGGATACGAGTGGCTGTGGATGGATGGATGGCAAGGGCGGGTGCCTGGCTGCGGGGGTAGGAGAGGAGGTTGCGTTGGGATGGGAGGAGGCAGGTGAGGAGGAGGGATGAAGTGCAGGAGGCTCAGCTAAGTTTTAGCTCAACATCCAGGCACTAGATTTGCTCATGCTAGCCAAAGTTCAGACTGATACTGCTGCGATTGGTTTAAAAAATGCCCATTGCCCTGGAGGGTGCTCAGGTCCTTAGCCCGTACCCAGTGAGGTCCCCTGGGAGCTGGGTTGGTTCAGAGCTCTGACTGCAGGGATTTCTGCGGGGCTGCACCAAACAATCACCCAGAGATGGTCGTATGGCCACGTGGAAATTGGAGGTGGCAACTGGCCAAGGCAGCTGCAGATCTGGAGCCATCCAAACTCTGGACAGCACAAATGCTTTTTTGGTTTTTCTGTTAGATCACAGCAGGTACAGAGCCCTGTACAAAACAAGGTACTTGGATCAGTCCACACCTTTCCCGTGCCTTGCCATGCCCACGTACCTCAGCTCTGTAATTACATTTTGCAGCGGATCTATCAACTGCTGTGTCCCCAGCCCATAGCTGGTCTATAGGGGACAGCTTGCTACTGGAAATGCGCTGTGCTTTTAGACCAGTGTTGACCAGTGCCCTTGAGAGGAGAAATGCTCAGCTTGTGTATAAGGTGCATCAGAAAATTGCGCAATGAATGAAACCAAGTGGAAACTTTGACGGGCAGGGATTAACCAACGAACTAAATAATTGCACACTGTCTCCCTTCATGTGAGCAGAATGAGTGTGTAATTCGGGTGATGAGCAGAAACCGAGGGCCCACCATACCTGCTGGTGGGCTGCAAGAGCAGAGGAGTCCTCGGGACTTGGTCTGACCCTGGTGTAACTCAGATCGTTGATGTCACCCAGTGCTTCCAGTCCTTTGGAAAATCAGCTACTCTTAATTGTAACCTGCTCCATCCCATTGCAGGTGCCCCCTCCTGCTGATTGCCCCCTCATTTTAAAAATAAAGAGCATCCATTGTGTGATGTGAGGATGATGGGTGCTGTTGCACCTCCAGCCTCCGCTGCTCTTGGTGAACAGCTCGCACCTTGTGGGCACCCTGCAGCCGTGACGTCCCCAGGCTGCGCGGGTGCCGGGGATGCCACTTACTGCACAAGTACCTGCTGGAGGAGAGGGGCTGGGCATGCTTGCATGCAAAACTCATTTTTCCTGGGGCTTTTCAGCTTCAATATGGCTCTAAAAATAAGTTTTCCCACCCTAAAGGAGCCTGGCAGGTATCTCGGATGTCTTTTGTGGGGCATAGCAACTCTTTTTTTTGGGATTCTTGCAGGCTTCCAATCCCAAAGCTGTCCTTTCTTTTTCAGAACAAGCTATTCTCTGAGAGAGAGAGAGAAAAAAAAAAGAGACCAACAGAATAATTTGCTTAAGACTCAGATTCACAGCAGCAAGTAAGATATAATTGCACCCTTTGATCTTCAAAGATCTCATCCAGTGTCTGCTGAAGTCAGTGAAAGCCACTCTGTTTGACTTCAATGAACATTTTATAATATACAACTCAGAAATATCCTTCCATTTTATCTATACATGTCTGATGCCTCTCTGGTGAAAATAAACTTCAGTGTGTAAGTTTGGGCGTTTTAACATAATTTTATGTGGCATGAAAGTGTTTCATATTCAAACATGAAAGGAATAGAATTTGTTTGCCCAAAAAAACACAACTGCTATTAAAGAGGCGTGTGGCATCAAGCCCAGATCACCTAATAGGAGTTCATGCAACACTTGTAGCTGCACCAGCGTTGCCGAAACAAGTGCTCGGTTGCTAATGAGCTGCCAGCAAAGCAGCGCTGCTGCCATCTGAGATCCTTTCTGGTCCTTGGCATCTGCCTGTAAAAGAGATGTGCGATATATAAGCCCAGAAAATTATCTTCATTATGCCAGATTAATTCTGCACACAGTCCAGTGTTTTAGCCTACTGTAAAACTGGAACTATCTCTATGTAAATGCACTAAATAATTATCTGAGATTTGCCTCTATGTGGGGGTTTGGCGTTTTCCATCCTCTTCTCCATCCCCATGTACATCCTCAGCAGTAAATGTTGCAGACTAGTCCGGAGGGGAAGGTTTTAGCAGCATGAGGAATTTGTAATAGAAATCAAATATTAGTACAAGCAAGATGATATCTTGCCCAAATGAGACTTGATTACATTATTAATCTTGATAGTTATACATGATTTTGTGTGCGTGTGATTTGAATACTGGATTAAAAAGCCAGGAGATGAGTCACTGAGATGATTTGGTTTCTTGGGGAATCCAGTCAAAAAGGTGGATTTACCACTGAGCAAAATTTCCGTGGGCTCTGGGATAGGTTTGCAGGATTTCATCCTGCTGATGGAGGCCTCTCCCTGCAGAAATCCCAGACCAGAGCTACCCATCATACAGGCCACACGCAGCAAAGCAGTTCAGGACGTGCTCGAGCACCCCGGCCGCCGAGGGGAACTGAGCCCTCTGCTGCAATTAAGCACATGCTCGTGCTTTTGACAAACAGGAATGGTTTTAATGACACACTAATGATTGCCAGCGTTGTGGCCTCAGTACATTTTCTTCAAATGTGTCATCACCTAATAGGACGTACCCTTCTGTGCGCAGCCATCGTAGAATCATAGAATTGTTAAGGTTGGAAAAGACCCTTAGGATCATCAGGTCCAACCGTTAACCTACCACCGCCAAGTCCGCCACTAAACCATGTCCTCAAGCACTGCATCTACCCGTCTTTTAAATCCCTCCAGGGATGGGGACTCAACCACTTCCCTGGGCAGCCTGTGCCAGGGCCTGACCACTCTTTCAGTGAAGAATGCTGCGGTACCTTTTCTTTTCTTTCCCGTCTAGCTTCTGTCTCATCCTCTTTTTCTCTACCATTATTGCTTTGTACACCTTTGTACACCCCTCTCCATCTCATAGCTTTTTTTGGTCAGGGGAGCACCAGGCTGCGGCCCCGCTCCCGGGGCGATGTCACCCCGTGGGCTGGGAGCTGTGGGAACGTGCTCTCTGCAAGCTCAGCCCGAGCCCTGCCAGCAGTGAAACCTGGAGCATCTCCAGCAGCAGAGAGGGCTGCAAATATGTGTGTATTAAGCATCTGGCAGACTAAATCCCAGACGTTTGAAAGACGAAATATCTCACGCTTGGGGTGTTTGACATCTGATATCTTACTTTTTTAAGAAATCCTTTTTATTCCCTATTTTTTTATATGGACTAGTTGTAATGGCGGGGGGGAGGTCTCAGTGTTTGGTCCTTTTATTTACTTTGCAGTGGGATTGCTCTAGTTCTCCCACCTGCTTTTTGAAGGCTGCTCATAGGGTGTGTAGTTCAGCAAAGCAGAACATTGCAACAAAAGATAACTTCCATAAAAATCACTGAAACCTCACGTTGCAGGCTGAGTTTTTTTTATTACAGCAGGATAGTTACTACTTCTTGAGTACCCTAGAGTCCATTAGGGAATCTGGTGTGAATGGAGAAAAAGCCCCTAGAGAGTATTTGAAAAGGTAAGCACATGCCTGTGTTGACTGCATGAATAAAGTATGATAGAGCATAATCTGCTATTAGAATAGGAATTGCCAGCATTTCTAAAAAGACTGAGGTTTTGGACCATGCAGATGGACTAGGGAGTCTTAATCATTATCATCATCTTTGCATTTTGATCTTTAGGTATCTGCTAACTGTTAATTTTGTTGTAGAAATAGTATAAATGTAACCGTGTTCCTATATGGGATGCGATGCAGCAATGCTTCTGAGGCCTGAGCATTTCCATGGGACCAAACTTAAAAAGGTGACTGCAAGCAATTATTTTAATTTGTTTTAAATCCCTGGGAGTTAGTCCGCTCTTTCCCCACTCCTTAAAACCCAAGCCCATCTTGGCGCATCCCACAGGGACGCTGGCCCTCTGACGGCTTGGTGACAGGCGCTGCACGTGTGATTTCCCCACCAGAAAGATGCAGGCAGGAGAGGGGATGTAGAAAAGTTCAGAAGATAAAGAAAGATGGTGAGAAACCACGAGCACAAGTGCTACAGGTAGCCGTGGGGAAGGTACAGCTGAGCGGCTTGGATTTGGTGTTTAGGGATGGTTTTGTGATTGGTATTTTGGTCTTGCTGGTTTTGGAGGAATTATTCTGGATGAGAGATTGTTATCACGTGCAAGGTGGGGTCAGAGCAAGGCGAGATGAGAGAAGAGGGTGGAGCAGCAGGCGCAGAGGGGAAAGTGCTCTCCACGGTGTCGGAGATGAACGTGGCAGGGAGGGGAGCCTGTGCGGATGGGGTAGCTTGCAAAGTTTAGGTGGCAGCACTGGGTGACTTCTGTGAAGCTTACTGTTGTCACCACGCACGTGAGACTTCCTTATGTTAGGAGAAACCTTAGGAGCCAGATACAGCCCTGATGAGAGATGGACACCGCCATGGAGGCCGTGCCTGTTGGTGTCTCTGGTGTTGCACATTAGGATCAGTTCACAGAAACCTAATCCAGCGCCTCAACCGAAGAGCGTAAATGCCACCATCATCCTAGGAATATTTTTGAGGTCCTGCCATTAAAGATTACCTTACGTACAGCTGGGATCAACTGGATGTAGCTCAATTTTAATGGTGCAACAGTGACAACCAGTGGCCAGCTGGGCTGATCCGGGACAAGTGCCATCCCTCCAAACCAGGGCTGGGCATCCTTGGGCCCCTGCTCCCAGAGGGGGCTGTGGTCAGGCCGGCACAGCTCTGTCGGAGCCGTGTGAGATACCCCACTGGAGAGGCTCCTGAGAGCAGCAGGCTTTGATGTTTCCTTCTGCAGGGTCATGATCCCACATGGCTAATGGGTGAAGCGTCAGCATAGCAGTTTGGGGCTGAATTCCTGGTACCGGCTACTTAACTGCTGTAAGACAGTTAGAGGACAACGTTTGGTGTACATGGTCATAGAGGGCAGAGCATGCCCTCTGCGCTTCAGGAAGAAGGGCTCAGGCTAAGCCTCTGACCATGCCAATTTACATTTGGAGATGTGCTTACCTCCAAATCCTTTATTTCCTTATCGCATCCTTGTGTGCTGTGAATGGACATGACCTTATGGTATGTGGTTAAACATCTCATATAAGACTTCGCTTTGCGTACCCGGGAGGGAGGGGAGCAGCAAATGCCTTTTCCCCAAAGGTCTGTTTGTAAGCCAGCAGCTCCATCAGCCCCCCATGAGATTTGGATCCTGCAGAATTACAGGATGTGTTGGTCCGGGTGGCCTCTCTCAGGGCATCTGCCTTTTGGGGAGGTGCAGGTCCTCGGGGCCAAGAGCAGTCTGCACTGGGAGGCGTAATCAAATGTCCAACGTGTGACCAACTCTGCTGGCAAAGCTCCTCCAGAGGCTGTCGCGATATCTTGGCTCTGTGTGCCTGCTTTGTGCTGGCCTCCCCAGGGTCCGTGAGCACCGGGTCATCCCAAGTGATGTACCCACCAGAGCCTTCACACTGGGACATCGCAGGGCAAAGCCACTGTCTCCAAAAGCTCAGTTTTGACTCCAACTTGAATAGCATCAGCCCCTTTTCTGTTGCTGCAAGCAAGATGGTCTTGGGCAGGGGCAAAGCAGCAGGTATCCTGCCCGCACTGTGGCTTGGAGCAGCTTTCTGCAGCCTCAATTCGCTCTTTGTTTGTTTTTCCCTCCCCTTAAGCTCAAAGAAGTCATTTAGACCCCAAAGTGCTTGTCTTGCTCTTTGTGTGCAGAGGACCCTGCCATGGGTCAAATGCTTTTATCCCAAGAAAAGCAGATATCCCACCGCCTGCCTCCACCTGGGCGCTGCTGCATCCCGCTTGCAGCATCCCCGAGGACTCAGCGCTGTGTCTAGCGCACCATCTTACTGCAGCCTTTCCCTTCCCGAGAGAAGTTTGGGGCTGCGCGGGAGCTGGCGGGGCTCGAGGTCCTCACGCTCCACGTTTGCCATCTGTTTTGGGCAGGCCTTGGTGCCTTTCCCAGGGAGGTGGCCACATCCCTCCCCGGGGCCACCGCAGGGCGGGTGCATGGGGGAGGGCAGCCTTTGCTTTTCCCCTGCACGTTTAGCAGTTCAAAGGCTGCTGATCTCCTGGTTGCTGCTCACAAATCGGTAGATGATACAGATGTGCGTATCTGGTTATATTGCAAAGGAAACCGCGGTTTCATAAGCAAGGGTTTGAACAGCTCAAGGTATCTAGCAGAGTCACGGGACTGCCAGTAAGTTGCCATTTGCAAGATCTGGATCGATTTTTGAGAATTTGGGACCAAGGTAAGCCCCTTGTGAGCTGGCACACGCAGCCCAAGGGTATTGACCCCTCTTGTGTGGTGCCTGGTGCTGGACCAAGCCACCCCGCGGGCACCTGTGATGCCCCTGAGACACCAGGAACCGCTTTGGGCCCTCGGTGGGCAAATTTTGCTGAAATCCAAAAAACTCCGGGGAAAACCCTTTGGTCTTTCTTGGCCCAATGCAAACATCTTGCGTGTCCCAGTTTGGGGTTTCTTGGGTGAATTGCAGCTCCCAGTGAAGTGGTGCCGACTTCCAACTGCAGCGCTGGTCAACTTAAGTAAGACTAACTTGTTTAATTAGAGTTTGTAGTTCATAAGATCTTAAATTCTTGCCCCATTAGCCGTTTTGACCTCTGGGGCCATTTGAAACAATTCTGTTGTGTGTGTTTTGGGGTTTTTTTTAAACTTAATTGATTTAAAAGTTTAAGAGTTTGGGGTATAAGAGCACCCAAGCATGAAGCTGAGCTGCTCCTCGGCAGAGCCTGGCCGACATCGCGCTGCGCCCGCGGGGCCGGAGAGCCGAGACGGAGCCGATGACCCGGCAGCGCATCGCGGTCCCCTCCTCCGGGGAGCCCTGGGTTAGGATCCGCTCTCCTCCTGCGCCTTGTTTCCCTGACCAGATTGGGCTAAAAGTAAAAAGTAAAACAGGAGGTGAAACCCTTTACTTCTGTTTGTTAATCTTTCTTCTTCTATCTTTCTTTCTCCTTTCTTTTTTTCCCCTTTCTTTCTTTCTTTCTTTTTTTTTTTTTTTATTAGCAGGGCTCCTTTTTTCTCTCTCTTTTGCCTCAATAGAAAGAAAAAAAGTTTTGTCAGCACTCCTGTTTCTTTTGTTGTTTTCTTTTTCTCAGAAGTCTTTTCTGCTTTTATCCTAATCCCAGGCATGCATGAGGGAACAGTTGTGCTCTGTTGTTTGTCTGTTCTGCTAGTTTTGAACCAGTAGGGCTCCCGCTTTGTTCTCTTTATTTTCTGAACACAGAAAGGTAAAAGAGTAGGAATAGCGATTGAAACTCTTAAGAAGAGAAACCTTCGATATTTATTTAGATTTAATTCATTTTTTGCCATGTTGGTAATAATTAAGGGATGATGACAAATAAAAAAGTGGGGAGAAAAAAAAAAAAGAGAAAAGGAAAGAAACCTCTTTTCACCCCTCCGAGATCAGAGTTTTGCTACCCAGAACATTTTAAACCTGTACCCCTTGAGACGCTGCATTTTTAACTGTGTTGTCCAATTTATTCACTCTCTGGAACCAGACAACGATTTGACATATGCCGGGGCTGCTTTTTTTTTTCCCCTGCACGCAGAATTGCTCCTTTGTAGAGATGGTTACATGATTGAAGCACGTATCTGAAAAGTAGCGTTTGGCTGGTTTACCTGATGCGACGGCAGGCTGATTTTCAAGTCAGATCTGGGTTTTAAGCCTTATATTTATGGCTTTAAATCCACTCTGGTGCTTCTCAGCTTTTTGGGGTGCGTGTTGCAGAACTGCCGGTAAAGCTTGTGCAGGTTTTATGATTTTTTTTTAGGTATTTCTTTGATAGTTGGGCATACCGCCTGATAAATTGCCTGAAACATTTTAACAAATTAAACTAAAACTAAGCACGGATCCATCTGTTTCTGTTTCATCCCTGCAAAACAAACCTTTTATGATTTTGGTATCCAACATGTGCTTGTTCTCTGTTGCCATGGAGATGCTGTAGGCCCGAATTTTTTTTTCACAGGCTCTTACGATGAAGTTTTTTTTGAAAACTGTTTTGATTAATTTTTCCTCCACTTCAACTTCTCTCTCACTTAAACTGTTTTCCCCTTTTGTTTCCCACTTGATTTATGGCAGGTCGCTGTCATTTAAATAGATGCGCGTTTTGAAATTCCTTCTTTCTGTTCGAATGCAAAGGGAAAAAAAAAAAAAAAGAAAAAAAAAATAACCCATGCAAGTCATGCTCAAAGACTTGGTTATTGTTGCTTGTTGGATTTCTGCTCTCTGTGGTTGTCGGGCCTAATTCAAAGTAATTCAGGCTACTCAGTGGGGGCAGTGCATAGCTCCACAGGAAATTATGATAGCAAAAGTCTTCCTGTAGAGCTCTACACTTGGCACTACAAAGTGCCTCAGGCTGCAGTTACCTGAATAGGGTTGAATTAGACCAGACAACCGCATCATCCCACTTCTTAATCTATTAGAGCGATATACAAGTGGCAATTGTTGATTGCAAAAATGGGATTAAGAGGCTCTTCAAGTGAATTGATTTTCTTGTGAGAACAAAAAGAGGAAAGAGAAGGCTCGTTTGAATCACACAGCCAGAAAGTTTCGTGAATGGGTTCCACTCCAAATGTTAGAATTAAAGCAATCAGTGTGTGCCCATGGAGCACGCAGGTGAGAGGAATAAACTGCTGAAAAATAGAAAATGATGTCTAAAACTTAAAGTTTGCGGTGCTTTCACCAAATCGCGGCTCTCCCCCCCCCACCCCTCCCTCCCTTCCTGCTCCCGGCAGCAACAACAAATCCTTGTTTCAGCTGAAGACTTTGTTGCTCTTCGTCAGCCTCTGCTTATTATTCTTTAATCTTTATTTTTACCGACGCGTTTCATTTATTTATTTTGCTTTAACTCAGGGAAGAAAAGGGGAGAAACGCCGCTTTGACTCCTCCCGTTTCCCCCAAACCTTTCCATTTATTCCTTCCCCCACCAAGATCAAAGCAGTGCCGTGTCTCTCCCAAGGGACCTCCAAAGCACGGTGCCTGTGCTGCTCCCGGGGCGACTCCTCAGGGCTTTCACCCAGCCCCGTCAGTGCTTGCTTTTCCCCTTGGAGCTACTATTTTCACTGCAACCACAAGTTTTGTGTGGTCAAGTTTCATAAATCTCCCGTTAACGTTGGTGTATCATCCATTGGGAAGAGCAGAGCCTGGTGTTCAAGCCTCGCTGGGATGGGTCTTGCTATTTATTTTTGGATGGCTCTTGGTGATGCTGGAAATCATTCTGCCTCGGCTGAGAGACAAGGTGCTGCGCATACAAGTGCTGGATACTGAGCTGCACGGGGAAGGCAGTGGCGAAGGCATGTCCCACGCCGGGCGTACCGGAGGATGGCACTCGGGCAGGGCAAGCTGTCAGCAGTGGGGAGAATAGAAATGACACCCAGCGGGGAGAAGGAGCTGCTGGAGCAGATGGAGGGAACCGGGCGCTAGCACCAGCGTTGGGACTGGCCGGGAGGAGATAGTGGGGAAGGTCCCCTCTCAGGCACAGGGATGAGAAACCTCCCCTCCACCATAAAAGCACAAGAACTCACCCTGGGAGCCGGTGCTGGGGCAGGGATGCAGGGGCTGAGCCACTTTCAAGTGGCTTCAAAGATTTTGGGGAGGGGAAGAAGCAGCTGAACTAGACCTTGCTCCACGGGTTAGAGAGCATGTGTCCGTCCTGGTAACGTCATCGCCAGTGTGGCGGCTGGGGGCTTGTCATGGGGTTTGTTTGCCCTTTTTAAAATTTGTCGTTGTAAGCTTGTTTTCTCACCTGGCCCCTGTTTGGCAAGAGGCTTGATGAGAAGCATCTTGGAGCAGAAAGGGCTGATGGAGTCGCTGCTGTGAACCAGGAGGGCCCAGGCTGGTGGAGGGCACAGCCTCCAGTGAGGCTGTCACCCCGCCGCTTCGGGAAGGGGCAGAAGCAGATTTGGAGCAAAAGCATCATCTGGATGCTTTATTTGATGATTCTTTGTTTCAGAAGGTAGTTATATTCTTGCAAAACCTTTTCTTTTGAGTAGGTGGTGGTAGGAGAGGGCTGGGTTTCTATGGCACCAGGGACCCCTCGTACAGCCAAAGCACCCTACGTGCATGTCTGCAAGTGCCGCGAATCCAAATGAAACAATAAGACAAAATGTGCCTCCCATCGAAGGCTGCATTTGTACTTGCCCGAAGCCTTCACCTTGAGCCGCTGCCTTCAGTCTCTTCCCAGCACATTCCAGCCCTTCCTGCCTCTTGCTCAGCTCTAACAGTTTTACAGGGTGTAATTTCCAAAGACCCAGTTGCGCCGGTTTCCCCTTTTCATCTCTTCTCCCCCATGGAAGGAATTTTCCCAAAATCTGAGTCGCGGGATGCCAGGAGCACCCACCAGGTGCCAGCATCCACGGGCAGCAAGCGGGTGCGAATTCCCCCTTTGCAACACCACCGCTTTCTCTAACTGTGACCCATTAATTGCTCCGTATTTAATTACCCAAGATTGCATCAGGTCCGCATAGCGTATTTGTGTGCGCGCTATCAATTATGTCATAATAAATGAATTTCCTTTTCAGGATTCCCCGCAGCCGATGGCCGGGCTTCTGTTCCTCCTTGACTGTTCTGACTTTGAACAGGTTTATTCAGCTGTTGTCTGCTAAGCCCTACAGAAAAGAACAATAGCTTCTGATCTGCCTTTTATGGGTTATTGGGAACTGGTGGTCCGCACTACAGCTTTGGTCAGTGATTAACCAGAGTGAAAACAAACTACACAAGGCTAAGTTGATGTTGGAGGAGGAATGAACCCACTTCATTAAGGCTTTAAGAGGAAACCTTTTCTTCTTCAATGCTTGTTCACAACTTTTCAGGTCTCTATTTAATCACGTAATTCTCTCTAAGTAGGAAGAGAAGCTTGCCTCACAGCGAGAGGTCTTTTGCCACATGACAACTTAGAAAGATAAATTATATATAAATATCTTCATGGTTTTGTGGAGAGGAAACCAAAATCAGTTTTACTGCGTGCAGCTAATTTACTGGTTTCTTAGGTGCCGTGGGCTTCCCAACGTCCTATTGCAGAGGGGAAATCTTTGCTACTATTGCCTTAACTTTTGGCGTGTGTGCGTGTAGGGTGAGCAAATCATATCTGGCCAGCGCCAGACACAGGCAGGCGACAGGGGCTGAGGGCAGACGAAGAGGCAGCAATAACAGCAACCCTCCTTTACAACGCCACTGAGCCAAAATGGAAGCACCCCTTAGGATGGGGTTTTTATTCCATCGCCTGGAGAAATCGCACCCTCCTGCATCCTGGGGATCTCTCTACTGTTGGCACCCCAGGGAGCTAAAACAAAAGGCAGGAGATTTGGGGTGGATTAATTTGGTGCTGGTGAATGTGGCGAGCATCTCCGGCCCGTGAGGTCCAGCCCTCGTACTGTGCTGAGTGATCGCACAAAGCGCATCACGTCGGGGCGGCCCACGTGCTTTTGTTTAGCGTAATTTATTCTTATTATTTTTTTTAGCATGGCAGTTAATTATGGTTTGGGGAGCATATGACTTCGACCCAAAGCACAGCAGTAATAAATCAACTCGCCGACTCCTCTGGGGGTATCCGGCAGCAGCAAAGCCTGTTGTTCCCGCAGTCTCTGCACTTCCCATGGTGCAGGCGGCAGCCCCTCCTGGCTATCGGCGTGTGGACAGGGAGGGATAACGCAGATACCCTGCGAAATGCCAGGGAACTGCTTGCTGGGCATCTTCGGCATCTCTGCTGAGCCCCAGGTGGACAGCAGAGGTCTTCGTTGGGCAGATGCCCAAAACGCAAAGGGGTGCGTGTGAATCTGGTGTTTGTGGGATGGGCATGGCTGGTGCAGGCTCCTGCTCACGTGCTGGGATAAACGGGGGTTGGCTTTGGGGCCAGGGTGGAGAGGGTTGTTGCTGGGTGGATGCAGGTCACCTGCTTTTCTCATTTTCCCCTCTGAGGGCTGCAGCAGGGACACGCAGGAGACCCCGCTGCGTAGAGGTGACTGTACTGCAGGGCATCTTCTGCTGGCAGGGCTGTCTTCTGCCCCGCCGGGTACAGCAGCCCACTTTCACCGCGGTTCATTCAACACCCTGACCCTCCCCGCTCAACACCCCAAATTCAGCACAAAACCTGGATTCGAGCAGTCAAAATCCCCAGCCGCAGTTGTGGGGAGACCCAGGGTGGCTTCCCAAGAGCAGGGCACGCACAGCACCGGGTGAGTCCCCACGTGCACCCCAACACCTGCAGTTTTTCCAGGGTTGCTCCCCTCTCCTGCTGACCCCAAGCCATAGCTCTATTCCTAACCATCCTTCCCAGCTACCAGGGGTGGATGCAGCATTCCCTTCTCTACCTGCCCCAAGTGATGTACATCGCTCCTCTGCACCCATCTGTTAAACTTTGTGGGGAAAGCATGGACCTCGATGAAAGGACATTTGAGGAGAAGCAATTTCTAGTCACAGTGAGGCAGGAGGGGAGCAAGAAAGAGGGTCTTGCCCGGGGCACCCTCCACACTGCAGAAGCCACGGGTAAGGCTTGGCTCTGCTCCTGGTGCAGCGTCGCACCAAGGAGGGATGGACCCACCTGGGGTGGGAGCAGAAAACCCATTCCTCTTGGGGGAATGGTGGCTGTAGCTAAACAGGGTGGGAGATAGAGGGGGAAAGAGGGTAAAACATCTGCAGAGGAGATCTCCCACTTCTCATAAAGGCAAGAAAAGCAACAGTTGATGGTTTCCTTCTTAAACAGAACAGAGAGGGCACAATTTTCCCTCCAGTGATGTACTGCGAGGCACGATTTTGCATAAAACTATCATTTTGTTTTCTCCAGGTGTTTTGTAAATTGATTAATTTGGGGTACAAAAATGTCTGAATACTTCATTAGCCGAATTCTTTGAACTCGAACTGAGGAGCTTGTTGAAATAATTTAATGAAGTGCTTTGGTAGGAGCGGAGGGCAGAGGGGGAGGAAAGCTGGGACGGGAGCAGTGTGGGTTTGCAGCAGGTGAGGATCTGGCCCAGTGCAGGGTTTGGCTATTAAATGACAGTACTAAGCTGTCTCAATTAATAATTAAAATGTGTGTTTAAATAATGCATCAAAGGAAATTGCTTAAATTGCAAACTTGAGATTTTTGGGGTAAGTTCATGTTCAGACTCAGGCTTCAAATGTGGGAGGGATTCAGATATCTAATGTACCAACATGAAACAGGGATTTCAAAAGCTTTAGCTTTTGTGTTAAAATGATGAAAAGAGAGTGGTAGGAAAAGAGACTGCCAAGCTCCTCAGAGTGTTTGTGAACAAAATAGCACCTTTTTGGGGAAACAAAGGCAACCCTTCAGAGTCTATCAAACAGTTTATGCCCTGACTGCTGCAAAAATTGGGCAGCAAAAAGTATGAGAGATCCTTTAGATGATTCCTCCGGAGGGAAGGCTAAGCTACAGACTGAACAGAGAGAAAAGAAAGGCAGATGTGCCTTGGAAAAAAGGATTATCAGACTAGTGTCCATTTAGGAGCTGCAGCTGAATGAGGAGAAGAAGCTGAAGCAGGGTGAGACTTCCCACGATGTTTTATATCTGGTGCAGCGCTCTCCTTGGAGACAGCGCAGGGTCTCACGGCATCAGCCCGGGATGTGCCACGTACCTGGAGCTGCGGGGAGACTTGTGCATCCTTCCTGCAACCGTGGTAGCTGGCACCGCTCAGTGCATGGCTGCGATCGGCAGCCCTTGGCTTTTCCCATCCTCTGACTCCCTCCTGCTCGGCCCCGTGTAAGACGTGTGGGAATGGGCTGTTCCAGCCCGTCCTGTGCCCCCGCCTGCTGGGTTCGGCCGCTGGAGAAATGCGACTTTGCACTTGGAAACGTGGCATGCACAGGGCAGCGCAGAAGGACAGGGAGCATGGGGAAAGAGCCCCTTCCAACGTGGTGTTGCTCCAGCATGATGACATCTATTTATCTTAGTTGCATCTCTCTTGCCAGCTGGTACCATGTCACCAGCACTGGCCCATCCCCATCCCCATGCAAGGCTTCTCACAGGTGGAGAAGGGCCTGTTTGCATGTGGGGTTCCTTTTCAGCAAAAAGGCTGGAGACCAGGAGAAGCCGCCATTCGCTTAATCGCTGTCTGTGCCCTGGTGCAGGGGAGCTATCCTGCTCCCAAGCAGAAAATCCGTCTGTCTGGGCTGAGTGACAGCTTGTCAAAGCCTTGCCGGTGCTCTCAGACACGCAGCCAAATAACTGCATATCTTTCTTTTTCAGCACAGTGTACGCTTTGAGGCCGAGGGAGGCTGAGCCTCCGTCCTGAGCATCGCTCCTGTGCCACCATCCCGGGGAAGGGATGCTGCTGGCGGGATGCGATGGACACAGCCACGCTCCTGGCTCAAAGTCCTGGGGTGGGAAGGATAAACTGCACCGTGGGAGGCCAATGCCACTGCCTTTCTGGACCTTGCAGAACAGTGAGGATTATATCATCCCATAGCAAATGGGCTGGTTTGGATCTCCTTAACAAGATCTGCTCTAAGGGCCCTCAACCAAAATAGCAATGAATCCACATGCTCCTGGGCTTTGTCCTGCTGGCATCAGGCTATGTCTAGGGTGAGTCTGGGGATCCAAAATTGTCTGGCATTGGCCATTTTGTGCTCCCAGCAAGCTTGGGCTTTCCCGGCATCTCGTCCCAGCACTGGGGACGGCACAGCCTGGTTTCACCCGTCCTGCCTGAGGCTGGTTGGGCTCCTTCCCCTTTGGGTGCTTGCAGGGAGGCAAACCTGCCTCCTGCTGCCAAACCCCAAATCTTCCTCTCCCCACGTCCCCTGGGGATGGGGCCGGGTGGCAGTGGCGCATCCTGGCTGGTTGTCACCATTGTTTCTCTCCCGCGGCCACGGGGTTTGGCCACGTTGACGTTTGTTTGGTTCGACTCCAAACGTAAACCTCTCCCAGGCTGAATAGAGGGGATTCCTTGGTGCAAAAGGCCGGCTTTCCCTTCACACATGAGGGGTTTGCTCCATTATGCTTTGACGTCCTGCAAAGAGGCTGCCTCAGCATCAATGGCATCTAACACGGTGACACATGTAGGGCCCGAGGGCTCCGGGAGCAGGTTTAAATAGGACCATTGAATCTGTCCTCCCATGTGCACGTGACTGGCGGTGGCAGGAGCCCAGCGATCGATTGAGCTGTCAATGCGTGCGGATGGACCAAATTTTGAACTTTCTGCCCTTTGCAAAATGACTGGTCTCGGCGCATCGGGTCTGATTCAGACCTTGGAACAATATTTGGCTGTGCAAGGAGTGACCGGGGGGTACAGGACCTGTCCAGTGTGTGTAATTACTGCACCGTGGCTTTCTCAAACCTGTTGAAAGGAAACAATTTAAACTGCAAATTTTTTCCCTCCCGCTGCACAAAGGAAAAAGTCTCTGTTCAGGGTTATTATTAGACGCCGGGGCTTTGGAGATGTTGTATCTAATGGAGAGAGAAGTAGGTAGTGTTTAACCAACAGAGGAAATAGTGTTTAACCATAAGCATGTCTCCCTAATTTCTGCTTACAGTCCTAATGATGAGCGGGTCTGAGCATCAAAGGCAATTTTGCCGATGCCGACACCACAGGAACTTCATCCCTTTTACCAGGGGATGAGAAAAGGCCCTAATTTCCAAGGACAGTTTTCCCCCAGATTGCTGTTGCTGGTCCAGACTTCTCCAGCCGGAGGTGGCCTCGGAGGCTGTGGGCCAGCACTGGAGCATGAGGGCTGTGCCCAGGTATCTCTCCCGCTGGCTCACGCCTGCTGCCAAGCTCTCCAGCAGCTGCCCAGTGCCACCATAGCCTTTTTGGACAGCAAGCATCTGAGCAGGCCTGGCTGGTCCAAGGCACCTCCTCCAGATGGGAACATGAGTTTGTGTATGACACAGCAACGGTGCTGATGCTTTTTCTCCTGTATGCCGGTGTTTGCCCATCTGTGAGATGCCCATCAGCATTTTCTGGGGCACACAGATGTGATGTTTGGAAATCAGGACGCATCTGCTCAAGCTGTGAAATGATGCCCATGCAGGGGCAGGCTCTATGGGGGATGCAGTTATGACCCAGATTTATTAAGCTCATCAGGTGTCTATTGATTTTGGCTGCTCTTGGTGGCCCCAGGACCTCACTTTTCACCTGGGAACAGCTGGATGGAGGATCCCGAAGAAGGGGGGTGTTTTGCATCAAGCAGCTCTTCGTGTCTCTCCAGAAGCGTGTGCTGTGAGCATGGTGGAGCTGCCGGTCCGGGACCTCGTGATTCTCTCTGGGATGGAGAACAAGAAAGAGTGTACGGCAGCTTTGAACCATCCTGGGTCAATGAGGTATCATGCAATCTCTATTTCCTTGTGAGTAGAGCACTTTTTACTCAAAATCTGCCTTTGCAGAACTTCTTTAGCCGATGTATGCAGTGGAGCGTGTTTGTGTGGACGATGCTTGTCTGAGAGATGATTGGCGATGTCGGGCTTTCCTCACCCTTGTGGGAAGCCTTGAATCTTGCTAGGATGCTGCTGAGGTGAGGCCTGGAGGGTGATGCCAGGGTCTGTGGGACCCGCATAGTCCCTGACCATGGGGACAGTGTGCCAGGGAGCCTCAGGAGAGATGAGCAGGGCAGCCTTGGCAGTGCAACCCCTCCACGTGCAACCAGTTGCAACCCCTGCAGCAAAGTGCGTGCTCCCACAGCAGCTCCCTGCTCAGCAGGCGATGGCCTTGGGCTGATCCTGGCTCCCTGCATGGCCAAGGAGAGCTGGCCCAGGGTGTCAGCACCCTGAGGATGGCCCTGCCCGTGTGGCAGATCCCCATCAAAAACCACTGCCTGAGCAGGGATTCATGGCTCCATTAGCGGGGATGCGGCGGGGAGACCCTGCCCAGAGCTGGATTAACTTCAAACCCAAAAAAGGGGGGGGGGGGGGGCGGGAATTGCTTCTCTGGCCATGCAAGGCGAGTTTCTGGCTCTGGTGACTCAGGATTAGTGCTCCACAAAGGGAGCGTAGGAGCATTATAGTGAAATGTAGACTCTCCATAGGAGGCACCCATACATCCCGGCGGTGCAGGGAGGGGAGGCGGGGAAGGCATCTGTGGCCTGGCCAAGTTTGCCGAGGGATCCAGATCACCCTCGCCGCTGCCCGGACGCAGGTGTCAAACCTGAACAGAGCGGGTGGAAAGCGCGGCGTGGGTACCTGCAGGTAACATCCCTCCCGGCTGCATCCCGGGGGGATGCCCGGCTCCGGTACCCCACAACAGGGATGAAAGGACTGAAAAGAGAGGACGTGCGGGAGGTGGGAAGAGAAAACTGTATTTGCGTGCGTGTCGGTGTATAGGGGTAATGCCTACTGGGAACTGTAGTTAGCGGATGCACGGTCAAGTGTGAAACAAGAAACGAGGTTAATGCTGCATAGAAGCTGGCACCGTTTTCTCTGCGCCCGCGTGCGATGTGCACGTGCAGCGTGACGTAGGCTGGTCCCGCGTCCCGTGGGCACAGCGCCTGCAGGAACCCACCTGCGCCCTCCATGCCGGCTGGGGAAGAGTTTGTCGCGGGAGCATGTTTTTCCCCTTGTTCTCAGCATTTCATTTCACTGTGAGAGCACTTTTCTTAAAAAGCAAATGGGGAACTTCTCCTGCTGGGTTGAATGCTGTTGCTCCTCTGCCACTGCTCCTTGCAGGTTAAGTTTCCATCAGCCTCTGGCATCAACAGGCAAAACGTGGTGTTCCCTAAGGAGATGCTCGGTGTTAGTAGTGCCTTGCTCTGGGAGCTGGCGCCTAAATAAAATCTCTGGCTTTTTGGAGGATGCTTAAGGGGATGAGGGCTTTGGGGAGACAGGGACATGCAGGGTGCACAGCCTTGCAGCTGGGATGGGAGGAAAATGCCTGTGAGCGCTGGTGATGCCTCCTCGGGAGCCTCTGTGCACCCACTGCTTCCTCCCAGGGCTCTGGGGACACTGGGAAGCAGTGGTGGAGCTCTGGGGACTTAGTTAATTGGGTTTAACTCACTTCATCTAACGTTGGAAAAATGGCACGCACAAGCACGTATGTAATTATCTATATAATTATACATGTATATGTATATAAAGTCTGAAGACTTTTTGTGAATAGGGATCTTGGAGGGTAAATACAGGACTGAAACCCAAGAATCTTAATTTTGCCTCAAATTTTGGCTATACTGTTTCTATAGAGACCAAAAGGAAGCTTTGGCTCCCCCACTCAGCTATTAAAGTTTAGTGCATTGAAAACTGTCTTCATGCTGTGATACCCTTTCACGGAGTAGAATAGGGTCTGAGCTAATCCATGAAAGTTGTCATGCTATGAACTAGTAGTCAAGCTTTTTCCTTTCAATTGAGTCTAAAACTATACTGTACTTCACACTTGATTGGCCCTTCAGATGGCAGGACTCAATATCCCTGCTGGAAATAAGCTCGTCTTCACACAGTGATGTTGAACGTGGAAAGATCTTGTTTCTGTGGCATAATTACTAGCGCCGCAATATGAAAGTCGTCAGGATGAGAATTTTTTTTTTTTTTGTCTAATTAATATATATCAAACTTTGCTTTCTTCTTCTTAAAGCACGCTCGGCGAGGTTTGGGTGCGATGCTAGCAGCACGCGGTCCGCCGAGAACCTGGACCTGAGCAAAGGCTCCCACTCGCTCGGGAGCTTTTCTCTCCTCAATGTTGCACGCACAAACGTAGCAAGGCAAAGTTATCATCTGCACACCAGCCTCAGCCTTCCCCCATTGAGTGTACTGTAGCAAAGGTAATGAATGGGTCTTTTTTTTTTTTCTTTCTTCCTTTTTTTTATTTTTTTCCTCCCATCTATCAAGATAACTGTATAAAGCAGGATTTTGCACTGGGGCAATTTTTCTAATGGAAATCAGCCCCTTCCTTTGACCTTAGCCGCTACTTGTGCGTGTTCACAGGGGCTAAATCGATAGTGGGGACAGTGGACCGTCACTATAGGTGGAGCAGCCCTGAGACTCTCGATTAAGACTTCACCAGTGAAAAGTTACTGTATTTTTATGATTAAATTTTTAAATGGGGAAAAATGCCTTGAACTGTATAGACCAAAAGGGGGCACCAAGGTATTAAAAAAAAAAAAAAAGTGATGCTGGTTTTGGTAGTTTACCTATATAAACTGTGGTGGTTTCTACTGTAGCTTTCTTGCTTAGCGTAGTTACTAAACAACAACAAAAAATCTCCTCGAAGTTTATGTGAATTTCCAGTATTTTCACTGCGTCGATGTGACACTTTGATTCAACTGGGGAGGCTGCTTTGGGGGTTTCTTCTGGTCTTTTTTCTGTTAATCTTCATCAGTTAATTTTTTAAGATGTGGAGAATTTTTTTAAATGTAGAGTTGGGTTGTGTGGGCTTTCTTAATTCAGGAGTGATGCTTTAGAGAATAAGCACCAGATTAATTTAATGATATAAATCTCCAAAGTGCTATCTGCCGTTTCTGGAGTGTTCGGTATTGCCTCTGCCACCACTTTTAAACACAAGTTTGCTCTTTCCTTTTGGCTGCCTTTACCCCCTTACCGGGGGTAAGAGGATTTCTCCTCAGCTGGCTGTGGGATGAGACGGAGGGCACAGGTAGGGACAGCGTTAGCCCCCTCTCTCCCTTTGGGAAAGCAGCTTTAATTACAAACAGCCGCATTTTATGGGTCGTTCAGCCCAACGTCGTGGTCAGGACAAGGCACAGACATTCGAAGAAATTCTGCCCTGTAACTAACACGACATCGAAGTTTTTATTCTCCCACTGCTGCCAGAAAGGGATGAAAGAGTAGAACAAACATATATTTCATCCATTTTCCATCCCCGTCCTATAGATAGATTTGGTTAAAAGCCTTCTCGGGGTGAATGGCTGCGACGTAGGAAGGGCGCCGAGCAATTGTCTTCTCGAGACTGGGGGATTTTTCCTTCTCTCGACTACGCAGGGTTTTATGGTGCACGGGGCGCGTTTATAATCTCCATTTTTTACAAGCATCTAGCGTGTAAAACGCCAGTCAGATGATTATAGCTATTTTGTAATCGCTGGTTTTTATTTGTGCCTTTGTAGCTCTGCTCGTACGAAGTCCTTTCGTAAAATTGTCAGATTCAATTATTTTTCACACCAAATTGGAACGAGTTTGTTTTCCTTATTTTATGAAACCACCTTTATTGGTTTTTAAATTATAATTTAGAAATGAAAGATGGGCTGTTTTCAAGCACTGAATATAATGTTTTATAGTTTAATTTGTACTGAGACCTAAGCCTTATTTTTAGTTTTGTTATGTTGCCTAATTTATTGGATCGTATATTATATAATGCAAGGCAACTGAATAGCTGAGGTTACATGCATAGTTTTGATACATGTGGCTAATTAGTTTGTATTTTCTATGGATCTCAATTTGAAAAAAAAAAATCTACATATCTATTTTAGATTTCAGCAATAATGTTAAATGCAGCAGGTACCTAAATACAAAATTGTGAAATTTACTTTTTAATTACAAATAACTTGATTGTTAAAAAAAGTTACTATCCCTTTAGTATCTCACAAAAGGATACAGTCGTCTTATCTGCCCACCATTTATTACCAACACCTTCGAAAGTGCGGGGCACGAACCTGGTTTGTTCTGTGGCTTACGAAAGGGCGTTTTGATCCCATGAGCTGCCTCACGAGAAATGAAAAGTTGTTGCTGTTTTGGCTGCAAGTGCTTTATGAGAAAGTGTGGAAAGAAGAAGAGAGACTTGAAATACCATCAACTAGCCTGAGTAATTTAGTTGAAAAAGTCATTTGTTGAATATCTAATTTTCCTCTTCCAGTTTTGTTGCAGTTTTAAACTACTCCATGCTTTGAATCTATTATTACTACATTATTCTAATTTAGCTTTTCCAGCTAACTTGTTCAAAATAGTTTCTGGATTAAACAGTTTCCTTCTGTTTCTGCAGTTTACTTTGAAAAATGATCACTAAACAGCATTAGACTTCAGCTATTCTTTTGATGCAATTCATAATAATAATAAAAAAGAGTCCTCCTATTGAAAGCACTAAAATATTGTGCCTTTACCTTCCGCTGCGCTGTTTGACTGATCGTAAATCTACCCTGTACAGCTCCGATCGAGTTTTAAAGGTCTGTCATAATTTATTAAACCAGTTAACAAAAACGTGTAGGTAAAGAAAACTCATTCAAATGTGAACATGAACCACTTCAATCACGAGCTGCAGAAAGCTGATTTATCAGGTTAAATTCCCTTTCTGCGATGAACAGCGTTTTGCTCTGGAATAGACTTGCAATCTGAAAATATATTTTCTTTTCTTTTTTTTTTTTCTGGGAAGCAGAGGAAAAAATAGGAAACACAGTCTTAGTTTTGCCTACGCATCATGCTATAATTGCAAAATAAGGTTTTCTTTCTTCCTTCCAGAGGCGAGGAGGTAAACATTACCTCTTTTGCTCCCATGCAACTCAGATTAATCGAAAGTGCAGATGTATAAAACGTGCAGGCAGAATTTGAAATCCGATTTCCCCCCTTGATTTACAAGTATAACTTATGGAAAAAAAGGTTTGAAAATTGGCTACTACAAATGCCTCGGATTTTATTTTTTCCTTATCCCACGTGTGTGTGCTTTATAAGGGATGGGAGGACCTGTGCTCCTGCTTTGGGTGCTGCGCTGCCGAGCGAGTTGTTGCCCGAATTTCCATTGCTTGTAGCACAGAGGAGGGGAAAAATCTGCCTTCGTGGTACTTTACTGGCGTTGCCATTTCACGGAGCCCAGCTTCCCTGCAGATGGATATATCAGCAGATGAATTTACTGCTGATTTCCAGTGTGCTCTGCGTGAACAGGAGCAGTTTTTTGTTTTGTTAAAAAGCAAACCAAGAAGCAAAAAGCCAAGCAAACCATTTCCAACTCCCCGTTCGGCTAAATGCTGAGGGTACAAGTTCTCCGCGCTCGTGGACGTGTGTTGGGAGGCTGTGAACCCTGTAAGAGCTGGCAAAACACATCGTTAGAGTAGTAATCCGGCTGTATTTTAATTTTCAGGGTACAGCAGAGCACTTTTCTGCCGTGTCTCTCTCTGTCTCCCTCCCTAACGTTAGCGCAGAAAGGAAACTTAATCTCTCCAATGACCCTGCTTCTGTTCTTCAGCTCATAAAAGCCAAAAAAAGTCAAGCCAGGGACTCCTAAATGTTGGCAGATCCTGTAAATTACCCCGTAGCACCGACAGGACGACACCTTCCGGGGAGCAATTTTTGCCTGGACCCTGAGTTTTCTTCCCTTTTGTGAGTTTAAGCAACACGCTTGGTGCCGGTTCAATGTATCCGTATGTACAGTATTTGATCTACAACAAATTGTTTTATTATGCACAATGACTGGAGATAATTATGATGGAATACAAATTTTTAAATGAATTTGAGGGCGTTGGATGCCTCATTACCCACGTAGAGAGGAAAGCTTCTGTATTTCTGGCTGCAGAAGCAGAGACACAATTTAATCAACGCATTTAGAAATAAAATCCTAATGTCTCGTTCCAAAGTGGGCAAATTAAATGCACAACAGAGGAACAGTTTTAATGTCACCGTGTATAATTAGAGACTCAAATGTAGGCAGATATCGTTATATTGTTTTGTTTACCACTGATTAACCTAATATTGAGAGGGAATAAGGGAAGAAATGGGTTCTGGTGAGGCAGTTAGGACAGGAGCCTCAAGTACGAGCTGGATTTGGTGGTTTTATAAAAATGTGCAAAGAAAAAAAAATGCCATTCCTTTCTGCTCCTTGCTTTGACACTGCCTAAATTAAATGCAGAGTTGCGTTGGCTTTGCACGTTGTTTTTTGCTCTTTTGACATTTAATACTGTTGTATCAGGGCTGCTCATCTTAGCTGAGATACTGAGGGGAAAATACCCAATTCAGACCAAATGTGAGAGGGACTTGCTGAAGCCAATATCTGCTCAAGCTGCTGAGCGTGGGCTGTAAAAGGCAGATTGCCCCCAGGACGGGGCTGGGGAGAGGACGGGGAGCGTTGCTGCCAGCACAGCACTGGGACCCGAGCAGGTCTCCGGCACCGCTCTCCGCAGCCTGCAACGGCTCTTCTTTCGGTAATTGGTCCTTCCTAATGCAGCTGGATCAAATGCGCTTTCTCCATAAAACTCTCGTTAATCTGGTGTAGAAAGTATATTTTAAAAGTTGATTGTAAACAACGCGGTTCTCCGGGCTTTTTACTATCACTGCCGTTGCAACACTAGCACATTCAATAAATGTCATGTTATTGTATGTCTGAAGTTCAAAAAAAAAAAAAAAAGGGGTGGGGTGGGGTTTAGTTGCAATCTGTAATTAAATCCAGCGGGAAGTATTTCCTGAATGGCAGAGACCTTTCACACTCTGTTACCTAATTCTTTACAGGTGATTTTTCCCGCCCCCCCCCCTTTTTTTTTGGCACTGGGAAGTGGTAGTCATAGCAAAATTGGTTGGATTTCAGAGCAAGAAAATGCTCTCTGCCGTCTGATAGTGAAATTGATAAAAGTGATGGCTAGTCCTTAGAGCGAGAAAAAGTAATTTCACGTTTATTTTTTCCTCCCCAAGAAGTAAAATGTGATTGAAGGGACTGGAAGATAATTATTTTTATTTAAAAAAAAACCCTCTTTAGGTTGAAAAAGAGCTCAATGCAAGGCTACGTTTTCCCCTTTTGTGTCAGAAATGACGGAGGGCAGCGCGGGGAAGGGGCTGCTCCCCCTGCCTCCATTTCCCGACCCTTGGGTGCCTCCAGCCCCTCGGGGCCCGGGAGGCTCTGCCCCGGCCGGGGGCTCTTGCCCTGCGCCGGCAGCCGTGTAAACCCTTGCGCCGGCACAATAGGGAGCAACCCGCGCACAAGATGGCCTTTTCTCTCCCAAGGAAGAGTCTGCCTCTCCCCTCCAACCTGCTTTGCTGGAAAAAGGGCTTTCCCAGGCGAAATAACTTACTTACATTGGGAGGAGCCTTTTGTGGCCGGGCTCTCGTATTGTTCTTTGAAAAAGTGGCCCTTTTTCCCCCGCTCCCCGAAGAATAAAGCGATGCAAAGAAATACAAATGGCACAGCAATGACTCGGGCTGTTACATGCAGGACTGATTTGATATATGAGATCAGTTCCTATAGTATAAATCTGCTCTGGTTTCCTTCCGAGCTTTGTGCTGAGATTCTCGCCCGGTGTTTTGATAATACCTTCTGAAAAGCGAGCGACTCGAGAGTCAGTTAAAACCATATTTCTTCCAGGCAAATAAATGTATAAATGCTCCCCAAACGCGCTTGTAAGCAGAAATGTCAGCTAGTGTTCTCCAGATATTTTGATGCCGATGAAATAACATTTTGCATTGACAAAGATGGAAATTTAAAGTAATGACTTAGTGCGGCAGCCTTCAAAACAGTAGAAAAAATACAGCAAAATTTCCTTACTGTTGATAAAAAAGGTTGCTTTAATTTTAAAACAGCTAAATAAAAAAAGCGGTTGCACTCACTTTAGCGATGTTCCCGGCTTCTTGGCAGCGTCCCTTGTGCCAGAGTTTCACCACCAGACCTTTGAGATGTTGGTTGCCCCAAATGTTGCTCCTCTGGTTTCGCATTGGCCACCCAAAACCCCTCGTGTGGGGGTTACTGCAACTCCCTGGCTCAGGTGCCTCGAAGTAAACTTGGGAGTAAAACTGCCTCTTTGAAGTTAACAGCTCCTGGGGAAACCAAGTCATGTGCATTTTTTCATAACAAGTGGTGCCGAAATTCCCTCTTGCCTCAACACCAGTGTTACTACTCGCTCCGTGGCTATGTCTGTGGATGGTGCTGCTAACCCAGGACTAGGGGTTTGCAGGTGGGGGAGAGCTGGTGTTCCTCACTTCCCACATGGAAACCAGGAAAGCTGCCAGGCTGGTATTGCCATAGCTGACCTGGTGAGTAGGTTTGCCCCTTGGGATGCTGGTGAGTCCCAGAGCTTTCTAAGATTGTGGGAGCAATAGGATGTTGGTGCCTAGCAAGGGAACTGCTTTATATTGACCAGTCCGTGAGCAACGGGATGGCTCGTTCATACCAATCACGGCATTCATGTGTGCGCAGGAGGTCCTGGGTAGGGCTGTCACACGGTGGGACAGGGACAGACGCCTCCTCCCCTGCTCTTGCAGCTATGCAATGGTTATAGCGGTGTGCAGGAGTGAAACTCATAATGTGCGTCACGTCCAGGGGTTATTCTGTGTACACATCACCGTCTGCTCCACCATGGCCATGTGCTTTCCGGAGGGTTGTGAGTACATCAAAGCTGCTGGTGTTTTGTGCTGTGAGTGGCCCGCGCCCTGCAGGAGGCTTTGCCTGCACCTTGCGTTGAAGATCAGTTGATAACAAATGCTATCACTGCCATATTCATGAAAAAAAATGACAGTCACAATGCTCTAATGAAGGTGATTTGCCTAAACTTAACCATGGTTTGGGTACGTGGTACTTCCTTCTGGTCACTCAGAAAGCAGCAGCTTCCCACCCCTTTCCTCGGGGGCTACAAGCCAGAGTGCCCCTTCTCTGGGGAGCAGCTGATCTTTGTTGGAACGGCAGAGCCCGAACAGCCCGACGAACGAACGCAGGATCGGAAAAGACAATCAAGGGGGTTGGGTACTTTGCTATTATCTGTTCTCAGCACAAAGTGGAAGTACCTCGTCTATGCCAAACCTCGCTCATTTACACTTTGCTTATCTGCAAATTCCATAATATATATACACAAAACAGTGGTTTCTCCACATTTATTAGCACTGATTAATAGCAGAACACTGCAGCGAGCCCTCCTATCACTCCAACTTCATTACTTTTACAAAGTAGACTACAGCCCACTTACCCAAAGATGCTTTGCTCGGAAGAATTATCGATGATTAAAACCAAGCTACACTTGTCAAAATAAATTACCCGAGCACATTTTGAGAGGCAGCAGCCCTCCTCTTCACGGCGGTTGCCTGCCTTGCTAATTTGCACCGCGCGGAGGCTTGCGGTGGGACGGCGGCACTGGTGGAGGCCGCGCGATGCCACGCGGCGGCTCCCAGGGCCAGAGGAGTTTGTGGAAGTGATTTGGATTCTCTTGTGTTTCCTCATACGTTACCGATATTACATCAGCTGCGGGTGTGATCAAACTTCGTTGATAGAGGAGGGTAATTCGTTCATTGGTTTGCAGAGCTCGCGTCCCCTCGGATTGCCTCCAACCTGCGTGGTGTCTCCGGCTGCTGGATTTTGCATGCGGATGCGGGAGTCAGCTGGGAGCCGGATGGAGATGCCGGGAGCTCCCCGTTGGCTGTAAGATGATGTGGCACAGAAGTGCGTTTATTTTCATCAATGGTGTGGAATGAATTATACTCATGCAATTTGCTCCAGATCTTCCTCTTTCAGACGGTAATACGTAAACAAATGGTGTAGAGTGCCAAAATGTCCTACTTTTCCTCCCAGGGGAGACCCTGGTGGTAGTAGGAGAGAAGATGTAATATGGCAAATGCCTTCTGCTCTCTTGTTCAATGGGGCAAGGAGAAACCCTCCTGCACTGCTGCTGCGCAAGCATCCATCTATAGGAGACAATACTGAGGCTTCTAATGAAAACTTTTTAATGCTAGGGCAGGAAGGAGATCAGAGTGATGGTGAGCTGCTCATCTGCCCATTACAGTGCTGGGGCCACTGCTTGTGCAAGGACCTGTGGGGACAAGAGCCCCTTCCAGCCTGCTGGGCTCTCTCTGGGCAGCAAAGGGGCTGCGGGTGAGCTCTGTCGTACGTGATCCGGCTGCTTCACGTGCTCAGCGGGGCACTGTTGGTGGTGCTCATTGCTGCTGCTGCTGGGGGTTCCTGGAGGGGCTGGGGAGGATGCTGGTGGTAGCCAGAGCGGCCCTGCAAAGGGCTTGCTAGAGCAAAACAGTGCTGTGTCTTCGTTCCTGCTATGCACTGTGACGGAGTGTGTAGTTACTGTAAGGGGTTTCTCTTGGTAAGCGGATAAGGCAGGGAAATATTTGGCCCCAAAGGCAGCGCTGGGAGCAGCGGGCTCTAATGTGGGGCTTGGTGCCATGCTGTGGATGCCACTTGTGTCTGGGCACAGTATGAGCAGACACCAAGGAGGACTCACGCCCTATGGAGAAGCAGAAAGCAGCTGGAGGCAGCTAGTGAGGGGGCGATGGAGGGACATGGGGACACCGCCTGGAGAGCTGTGTCTGGGGACATCCCTCAGTTCCTCTTGTGGGTGTAACCAGCTCGCTCACTTCGCTTGGCACAGGGTAGTCCCCCCATACCTGAGAACATGCCACCTTTCATCTACAACATGGCTCATCAGAGGTGGTTTTTGGGTGAGCGCTCATTTTGATTCCCAGATGCAGTGGTGGCGATATGGAGATGGGTGTGAAAAGGACTTGTTTTTCAACTGCCAGTGTCAGGGTGTTTGCAGCAGTATTTGAGGACAACATTATAGGCAAAGCAGAACTTTCCAGACCAAGCTGCCTTTTTGGACTAATGCGAGGGAAGATGCATTAACACCCACAGGTATTAATTACTCTTTCAGTGGCTTTTCTTGGGCGCAGGCTGAAAGCACAGAGCACCTCATAACCCAAACTGGGCAGGCAGGAAAGAGGGGGCAAATCTGAAATATCTTCTGACACTTAAGGCTTCAAAGCAGTGGTGGAGGAGGAAGAAGATAAAAATCACTACCGCTTTAACCGAAGGAATCAGAAAGGGTGTAGGCAGAGAGATTTTTTGGTATTTCTTCTTTGTGCATGGAGCTGGTAAAACGCTGTGAAAGGCTGCCACGGGATAGCAGCAGGCTCGATAAAGGCAGCTTGGCTTTCTGCTGTGGATTAGATCCTCGCCCAAAATGCTGTTCCTCATTATCAGGCTCGCAGTAGGTGAGGGTCTGTTTTCCAACCGCCCTAGAAACTTGCCGTCGGGGTGGATGGCATTTCCGTGAGAAAGGCATCTGTCGCAGGCAGCGAATCCCCAGCCGTGGGCTCTTGGGGGACCCCGCGATGGGAAATCACCGGGGTTCACATCTTGACTTGGTTACGGCGACTCTCGGGGTCTGACTTCCCTCGCTGGCATGGTGGTGTGAATGCTTGGAGGGAGGAGAGTGGGACGAGGAGCCTCTCGTCTCCCGGCAGAGAGTCTCCTCCAGAGGGGCGTCCCGGGTGGACAGGATTCGGCAGCCTCCGCGTTGCTGCAAGGCGATGCAAAGCCCAAGGAATTCAAACTGCCCATCTTGGCGTAGGGAACCTAAAGCGATGGGTGTACCAGTTATAAACAGAAAGAAAGAGCAGATTGCAAGTGTTTAGAGGAACCATATTTTCTCAAGCAAAATTAAGCCCTTTTTTTAAAAAGAAAAATAGAAGAGCAAAACCAATGGCATGGGGAATGGAGTAGAGGTAATGCAATAGCTTAATTGAAAAATTAACTCGAATTGGTGGAGATAGAACTGCCGCTCTCTGGACTGAAAGCTGGCTGGAGGAATGTAAACAAAAGACAACGAGAAACAGGGTTTGGTTGGGGGGAGGCTCTGCGTTGCTACAGCCCCGCCGATGGCACATCCCCTCCGAGCGGCACCCCGACGGTGGTACAGGATGGAGAGCAGGGGGTACCCCATCAGCAATTGCATAATATATGAAAAAGATTGAGGAAGTCTAGAAATCGGCACCAAAAAATCACATTCTTGGGAAAATCCTGGCTAATGCATTCAAGAAAACCAGTCCTTCATGTGTGCGCTCTGCAGGAGGAAGGCAGGAGAGGAGGCGGGAGCCTTTGGGAGCGGTAGACAGGACTCAGAAGCGTAAGGCAATGTTGAGTACAGGTGCGAGGGGCATGGGGAGCCCTCCCGAAATACCCACCCTCCGAGCCAGCCAGGCAGCCGCACCAGGACCCTTCCTCCCGGTGAGGCGGGATTTCACTGAAATGCCAGTAGTGCCCACGGACCACCAGATCAAACAGACCCCTTTTTTTTCCTCCCTCCCAAACCTCAGTTATCTATTGGAACCAGATGCATTTTTTTCCGCAGGAATTTCCAAGCGGGGAAGGCCACGCTACCTTGTTGCAATCAGAGAGGTGACGATCTCCCTCTGAATTTTTGCTTTTTCAGACATATGGAAATGCAACCTTTTTCCTTGGGATGAGAAAGGTTTGCCAGGAATCCTGTTAGAAGTGCTCAGCAGACACTTGTTGTTGAGTAGCGCTGGGCTTGTTCCGAGGGGCTGCAGCACGGCGCCTTGCAAACTTCACCCACCGCACTTAACGAGACGTTGCAGATTGGTACGCCGGATTAATTCCATGTTCTCCTTTGTGTACCTTACTAGCATTTATTTTTTTTTAATCGTGTTGAATGCGTGAGTTTGTTTTCCTTTTTTTTTTTTTTTAATAACGTTTATTTCATTTAGAGCCGTTTTGAAGTGATAGACACCTTTCTAGGTAGCGGCTTCTTACAACGTATAAGCCCGTTTATCAAAGGCAGGATTTGCTGCTGTTGTTTTTCTATTAGGGAGGAATTACACTAAGCCTGTAGCAGACATTTTGTGTTACCATGGCAGCCCATATTTCCTACAGGGTTGTGACCTCTAATGACTACAGTGGAAAGCTAGGAAAAATGGGGACTCTTTGAAGATTAGTAAATAAATGCATACTTATGCAAACTATCCGAGAGATGGTTAAAGTATAGAGAGGGAATGGCACGATTCCGAACGCTGAGTAAATGGCTCTATGTAAATACCTGTGTGTTTTTTAAAAATCACCTTTCATTTCACCGTGCTTTTAAAAGGCTGTTTTGTTTCCGTCAAAGTGGTACACCGAACACGTTTTCTGCATAGGGCCCGTATTATTTTTCATGTAATGAAACAGAAATACAGAGTTCAGAATTTCAGCAAAAAGATGTTTCTTACCACCTAAATCATTCTTTTTTTATAGCCTTTTCAAATATTATTGCCGTCATGATTGAATTTTCAGTGTTCTTTTAGTTCATCATTGCTAGATAAAATAAGGCAGCAGAATGTACTGAACTTTTAAACAGACATCTCAGTGGGAGCTGTCTTTATTCTTTTAAAATAGCGTAGTAAAAAAAAAAAAGTCTGTTTTTAGAAAGAACAGATTGATTTTTACGTATGGAATTTAGTAAAAAGGAAAAACTGCACCTATCGAGTAGTACACAGTACTTGTTTTGGACCATTAAAATACCTACAAAGGTGTTTTATAGGGTTGGTTTGTGAATTTTAAATGATCCTGCATTGTACTCTGCAGTGATCTCCTAAATCGTATAAAGCCTCAGTAGACATGCTGGTACTCCGTGCATCTTCAGTTAATGACCCTTTTCATGTAAGCACAGCTGTTGCAATGTAAAAAAATAAATTAGCAAAATGTGCCTCTTCTCCCTGCATCTTCCCTTCACTTTTCTGTGGATTTCAGCATTTTTCCCCTTCAGTCAGTAACTTTCCAGACTCCTACAGCCCAGATATGTGGTACGAAACTCTCCCATCGATGCTGTCAGCAGAAAAGGAGCAGATCAAGGTCTTCCAAAACAAAACCAACATCAGCCGGATCCTGAGTATCTTCCTCTCGTGCCAGAAATACTGGGGTCAAGACAATGCTACTGCTCCTTATGACAGATGTTGTTTTAAGCCTTTTCTCTTCCTTTAGAGAATAAAACGAGAGCCTTTGCAGGTAGCCCCACAGCACTGGCTTTCGGGGAGAGCACTGGAGTCCCTTGGGTTGAAGCTACATCTAATGAAGGTTGCAAAGGTGCCAGATGCGGGTCCCCCCACCGCAGGGTGGGATGCGTCGGGGATAACTCACCCCAGTGCTGAATCTACCCACCATGGGAAGTCCTCTTTCTGTGGATATCGCGGGGCCTTGCGGAGACCAGGATGGGCTGGGGAGCAGTTTTGTTGTGCCCTGAAAGGCACAAACCCAATATCCACAGGGATATTCCCTGCTCCCCGCAGACGCGACTCCCTGCCACGTTGGGTGCCCATGTAGGATGGGAAAGCCTGGGTGGTTTTGATACCCACCTTTGCATCAGCATCTAACATTGTACTGAAAATCAATGAGGTTTTGGGATGGCTGCTAGGTAGGGGCATGTGCAATGCTCTTGTGCTGGCTGCTCATAGCTGTTACTATGTCCTAAAGGTCCTTCTCCTGGGAAGCACTCGGATCAGTCGCTGTTATTTCTAGCTTAAGCAGCAGTACGAGGTGCACTGCCAATCCCTGAGGCAGCATAGCTCAGGGGATCACAGAAACCATGCTGCAAGGTGCATGGTGTGGGGAATGGCTGTGTGGGTGCATGGGAAAATGATGGAGACTGGAGGCAGATGGAGAAAAAGCATCAGTTTTGGTGTTGGCTTTGGTTTCTTTGCATATGATTTTGCTTCGTGATAACTGCACTGGCGATACAAACTTACAGGCTCTTTCTAGAGATGTGGGACGCCTGATGTAACCGATCCTACTTTTCTCGCGCAGCTTCACAACGTGCTTAGGAGCCAGGCTATTTTATGTTCTTCTCGTCTTGGTAGCTTTGAGTTCTCTGTTGACAGCGATCTGAAAAGGGCCTCCTGGGGAAATGCCCTCTCCTCGGGCTCTCCTCCCCTCTGGTGTCAGTAATGAACCCCTCCCTGGAGCAGGGATGGGGACATGCGGTCCCGCTTCCCAGACTCCTGCCCTCCTCGCCCAGGGACAGTCCTGCTCCTTAAAGCTTTTCATAGCAACTGGAGCTCTTCCAACACAAAGGTTTGCTTGCTAACCAGCCTCAACTGAGGTGCGGGGTATGCACAGATCTGCCTTTTACCTGATCCCAGACTCTCTGGAAATCCTGCCGTTGGCTTCCTGGGCTCCCACAGGACCTGCTCTACTTTTTAAAGCTCAAAAAAAGCCCTGAGAGAGAGGGGGCGAGTGCGTGGCCTCCATCTGCGTGTTGTGGGTCGCCTGTCTCAACTGTGAAGCAACCCTATCCCCCCACCCATGCTTGAACGCATAGTTTCCAGCCCAAACTATTTAACAAATCTGACCCAGACTAGCTAATAGTTTCAGGGTGACCAAAACCGCGTATCTGATGAATTTACGATTCAGCTGAAAATTCTTGCTTTACTGAAGTCCAAACATAAAGGGGAAGCTGGTGGTTAAGGCAGCAGGGAGGAAGAAAGGAAAAGAAAGCTGGTGAGGAATGCTGGGGAGGCTGAAACGGGATCCTGGCATGAGCTGCGGGGCTTGCAGAGTTTTTGGAAAGGGGGTCTCCCTGATGGAGGACCTGACCTTCAGTTTGCACATGCTGATGGGGGGCCCCCAGGTCCTGGCTAAGGGGAGACCCCTCCACCCCTTCCAGTGGTCTCGTGAAACAGCTCTGCACTTCCTTTCATTAATATTTTTCTTTCTTTTTTGTTTTGGAGGGGATTTTTCACTAGTCCTTGAAAGCAAAATTTTTTCGTCCCTGCTGATGTGAGGTCGGAGGGACGCTCTGAGTTCAATGCAATGGAGAGCGTGTGCTTCTGAGAAGGAAAGTGGAACGATTTTACATCTGGTGGGGTGGAGCAGCACTAAATCATTACTGGTTTTGTAGTGTGGCAGCTGAGCAGACCGGTCTGTGATTTCTCAGTCCTGCTCCCAAGCCACTGTCACTCAGAGCCGCTGCCATGCCCAGGCACCCTCGTGGGTTCTCTGCAGCTCCCACCTTCAGCAGAGCTCCCTGGCTTGCCTGCTGGGCAGCCGTGGATCGGAAACGTGGTGGGACCGGCAGAAGAGCAAAGCGAGGACCTTTGGGAAATGCAATGACTTCTGCATGTCTTGCTCCTAGTTTCTGCTAGCTGAGAGCCTTCAGACTGAAGGTAAACCAGGTGGGTCCTGGCACAGCCCCGAGCGGAGCATCTGCTGCTGTAAGCAAGTCCAAAAGACACCAAGGCTGGGAGAGCCTTTGGGAGCCTAAATTTCTGCCTCTCCCAGGGCAAGGTGGGTTGCTGCTGGCCTCCTCCAAGACAGCACGTTGGTGTCACTCGCCTTTAAGCCAAACCCAGAAGAAAAGCCCTGTATCAGACCGGAGTGGCGTTGCCTGTGCTGTATTTCTCCTATTGAAACTGGTTGTCAGTGTCAGTTCCAAACAGGATTAGAAGTTCAAGTGAGGAATAATTGGGCTGGTGTTTTGCAAGGCTTAAATATAAAGGAAAACAGGAGAACGATAGCTCCAAACAAGGCTATCCTCAAAGAAAATATTGCTCATGGGTTTTCCATGCACGGCTCTGTGGCGGCAAAGATGAACCCTTGGCTGCTGCTGGTGTGTCCGATCACGATCGGAGAAGCTATGGAAGTCAGACAGCAAACGAACTATGTTCCTCAGCCCGAATTGAAAGGGCTTTTTCTTTTTTTTTTTTTTTAAGACTGAATGTAAATGTAGTATCCTTTATTGCCCAGAGTACAGAGGAGACCACAGTGCAGCTGTGACAAAGCTTTCTGCTTTCCGAAGTACTGCAGTGATTAAGGAGAGCAAGTCTCTGAACGCCGATGGGAGTTAGGTGCTTCAGTGCCATTTGAGCCTTTGAAAAGCTCTCTCTGATTTAGCCAAATAAACTCCTGTGCCAATTATCTCGCAGAAGTTTAAAAAGCCTGTCTGAGCCACAGAAAACTCAACATATCCAGGGACCTGCGCTGCTGTGAGGACAAATCTATAAATCTCTTTAAAACAAACAAAGGAACTGGAGTAAGAATGAGCTTGGAAGCAATATATATATAAAATTCTACCATGCATATAAAATATATGTATAAAATGTATACAAATTGTACCCAGCTTTCATTCCAATTACCTTCACCTAGATCTCATTGGAAAGCAGGGAGCAGGTCTGGCTGGTGAGTCCCCGCTCACGTCCCTCATACTGCAGTCCCCTCACAGTTTTGCATCTAACATTTTGTTAAGGAAGTTCACATTTAGGGAAGGACTATGGCTTGCAACTGGAGCTGGCTTGTATCTGGACAACTGAACGTGCCAGAGGAGACCTGTCTTTGTGGAGGATGGAGAGATGCCCCCAAGCGATGTG
The DNA here is from genome assembly GCA_020745775.1 of Theristicus caerulescens. Classification (NCBI taxonomy): domain Eukaryota; kingdom Metazoa; phylum Chordata; class Aves; order Pelecaniformes; family Threskiornithidae; genus Theristicus; species Theristicus caerulescens. Next base: position 21,401,873 of record CM036567.1, on the reverse strand, counting down.
AAAGGTCTTCCTTGTGTTTGCCATGCTGTTGCCAACAAAGTGCTTCAGCAGGCTGCCGGCGTCACCATGCTGTCTTGTGCTTCCAGAGGTGAGAAGCATTTAAAAACCTCAAATGAGAATGCAATAATTCTGAGACAAATGTCCCCAGCATTTTGATCCAACCATCCTCACAGCCGCGGTCGCCCCGTGCACCCCTTTCCCACCCAGGCTGGCTCCAATGCCGCATCCCCCGCCGGCCAGTGCTGCTGCTGGGGGTGACTCGTCTGCTTTTCCGTTTTTTTGAGACTTATTGGTTTGTCAGGTCTCCCCAGCTGAAAATCAAATATGTATGTCCAGTGTGCTTTTATCTAGTTAACTAAACACAAATAATGCGTTCTGCCTCTTCACTTTGAAAGCTTTCAACCCTTTCTCTTTTATCTCTGCCTGCATTGTTCTTTAGCAACCTGACAGTTGAGTATTAAATGGTTTCTCTTTTTTCTTTATCCTCTGCCCATAATTTTCAGTGATTTTTCACTGGGCATCACTTGCCAAAGTGCCTTTGTGTATTCAGAGCTAGGCAATGTTGGACATTGATCTGATCTAGACTTCTAAAACAATGCGGGTACTTGCAGAAGGTGTTTCTTCTTCTCTGGGGCAATTAATTTGATCTGGTGATTTGAGATTTGTCTCCAAGCCTGCTGGAGAGGAGGTTTGGAGAAATGTCATCAAGTTGAAGCTACGCATGCTTACCCCCAGCCTGTTTTTCGGCATATTGTACTTTCTGCTCCTCTGGCACTAAACCCCCGTTGGGAGTCCGTGCTGCCTGATGAGTGGGGACAATCTCTTTGAGATTTAAATTGCTTTAACCTGGCTTATTAGCTGCCATGGGGAGTGGCTTTGCCTGCCAGTACCTGTGATGGGACTGTCCCCATTCACGAAGTCACCTTGGGTACAGCGATGCTCTGCCCTACGCTCCCATACTCCCAGCAAAACACTGTGGAGGGCATTTCTGGAGCTCCACTTTTGGCTGAAAATGCTGATATTTCTCCTAGACCTATGTGCCTGGTCACACTGCATTGCTCTTTGCTTATTTGCACAAATTAGGATAAAGCCAAGCTTTCTGCCTGAAACACTTGTGGATTTTGCAAAGTATTTTTATTTCTTTATTTTGGATATTTTAGTGATCTTATTTCTTTTTGTACATCTGTGTCACTGGTCTCCGTGACTTTTTCTGCTGTGTTGGGCCCATTCATTTGAACAGTCATTTCTTGCTATTCATTCTCAATGAATAATTGTGCTTTGGTTATTGGTTTGCTGGTAAAACTATAATTTTGATGACTGCAGTAGCCTTTTCCACGTTAGGGTCTTGAATTTCAACTGAATTAGAAGCAATAGTCAAAAGAAACAACTTTGCGAAATTACGCTTTTTTCAGCCATCTCCTAGTAGTTGCTAACACGACTACTGTGTAGCTGCATGGCGAATGTGGACAGAAATATTTGTAGCAACGATGCGAGCTGGAATGATGTTATGGAATTCCTGCTATGCTGAGACACTAAAATATGGTTTAAATTAAAACTGAGGCTAAGCGTATTATTTACTTGATGAGGTTTGTTCCACTCCTTCTCTTGGGATACCTAAAAGCAGGCTGCTATTTCTTCTTCTTTTTTTTTAATTCCTCCGAGATGACTGATGTCCTCTAAATCAAAACTATGCTCAATATTTGAAATTCACCTTCATTTGATTGCATTTGGTCATGTAAATCACACAGTGGTGTTGCTTCTGTTCCTTGAATGGCCATTGGTTGTTTCTTATAAATGAGAAAGGGCGAGAAGAACCAATGGGGAGGTTCAGCCTCCCACGGAGATGCGGTACAGAGAGAAGAACAGGGTCCTTAGCAAACATTGCCTTTCCCCCCTTGTTGGGGCAGTGCAGCCTTCCTAGAGGCATCACGCGTGCCAGAAAGGACTGGCGGTTTGAGAGTTCCTAACCTGAAGGTGGGATCTGGATTTAATTTTCTCTCCTTACAAATGTATGCAGTAATTGGGCGTCTGTAAGTGCCTTGGGTAGTAAAAAGTACCGTTACATCTCTGTCTGGCTTCTTTAGGAGGGTTTTTAAGGCTGGGACTGGATCTTCTGATGTTCCAGTCTGGTACCTGGCACAGCAGAGATGTAGGCTTTACCCAGGAGACTTCATCAGCTTTGGCTGCAATAAAAGCCACTGTCTTAAAAGGGATGTGGTCCTTAGGGACAGAGTCAACATTACAAATAATTTTGCATGGCCCCTCCAGAAGCTGATTCACTGCTCAGTTGCCCTCCCTTGCAGATGAACAACTTTTTTCCAGTTTACAACTGCATTGACCTCCAGGGCTGAGCTGTTTGTGCAGGACTTCCCAGACAGAGATGGGTGGACGTGCAGGGTGGACCACAGGTGCAAGCAGTCAAGGCAGCCATGTGCTTTGCTGTGCACTGATTTTGTGCAGTAGGTTCAGCTCCTCCTGGGTGTTAGATCCAAGAATCTTGCTGGGTTCACTCTGATGCACTACATCTGCAGCAACCATCTCCGGGACTTCCTAATGTCTACTGCCCTTGTGTTGTGTCTTGACAAAAATTTGAAGTGTATAAATAGGTCATGTTGGCAAATTTGGATGCACCGTGCCCTCGCTCTGCCTAATGGGGAAGTAACTCTTTGTTCTGGCTCTTGCAAAGGTTGTGCGTATGGAAACACTGTCGGTATGAAAGGATTTTATGGGCAGGGGTGAACCAGCCTTATGTTATATTTCACCTTTTTTCAGCCCAGAAATGGTGCCCGTTTCTGCCTGCGTGAAGCCTTTGTGCCGCGATGTTTGTGAACTCGCTGTGCTGAACATCTCCCTGGTGCACTATTAGGCTTTGTTTTGGATGGTACTGCGTGTCCTCCTTCACTTTCTGAGCTCAGACCAAGCAAAGAAAAAAATATGGCTTTCTTCTGCTTGTTAGTAGAGAAAAAAGTTCAACAGGTTTGACGTGAAACCACTGGACTATTGAAAAACAAAGCAGGGGATTTTGATCTTGCTAAATTGTATGGCTTGTAAAGAGAAGTTATCACTGTCCTTCCTGTAGCTGTAGGACAGAGAGCAGTGAATCCAAGTTGTAAAGAAGTTATGATTAACCTGGGATACAAGCTGGATGGGATACGTACGGACTTGTCGTTCCTGGCCAACCCCGAGCACTGTCAGAGACTCCAGAACAAACCCACTGGAAAGCCCTGACTGAGATTTCAGCACATGCCCTGCCATAGCAAACTGCAGGCTCTGCACTCTGTTTATTTGAGAGCTAGAAAAGATCACGTGAGAGTGTCCAAAACGCCTGGCCGATGTATTTCTGGGCAGGGGAAGGGCCGGGGTTTGAGGCTGAGCTCTGCTGTGGGCAGCAGAGTTGGGGTTCCCCAAACCCAACCACCGCCCCAAGCAAGGCAGCGGCCCCCAGCCCCACGGTGCTCCGTTCCCAGGATATATTTCTTCCACCTTTCAGTGATGTTTCTAAGCCTCTGATTGCTAATTATCAGTTAATAATGAAGCTTTCAGAATTAGGTCAGCATAGTGTTTCTTTTTTATTTCATTCCTTTCTTTTCACACACGGGCGTGCACAGCGGGGCTCGCTCCTGCCTGCGCTGCTTGTAGCAAAGGTGACAAACCCACACCTTCAGCAACGTGGAAGTGTTTGCTGTGGAGGGCAGATCTGTACCAAGGGACAACAGGCCTGATTGCACGTAACTTATTCTGGAACAAATTCAGAATTATCATTACTGAGACCAGGGAGAAGAAAAATAAATAGAAATTTTTCCCTGCTAAACTAAAACTTGTTTCCAGACTTTATAATTTTGCAAGGAGATACATTTGTCATTCTACCTGGAAGCCAAAGAAGAAGTTAGTGCGTGCGCATCATCAAACCCAAAGCTGCAGAAAAAGGCATTGCCGAGATCAAGAAAAATGAATATCAAAGAAACATAAAGGTTATGCCCAAGGGTCCAGTTCTAGGTCAGAATATTTGTTCTTTGGGTGCAGGGCACAGTTGCTCTTCTCCCCTCTGCCCACACCTCCCCAGTGCATAGCCTGTGCTGGGTCCCCCTGCAGAGCAATCCCTGCTCCTGCCTGGGCAGCCCGGGCAGGACATCCAGCACAGAGCTGCAGCGCAGGCAGCGGGGGAATGTTTTGCCCAAAATACGAACGAAAAGAGGCAAGATTTAGAACAAAGGCGCTTTGTTCGCAGGTTGCCAACAACGTTGTATCAACGAGTTCCAGGATGCAAGCTGGTTGTGGGAAGCAGGAAGACATGGATGTTTGTTTTCCGGAGCACTTTATTTTCCATAACCTTGTACCAATCTCTGTCTTCAGTGGCTGGGACTTTCAAGTCCATAAAGGTACTATGTTATCCTGCTCTCCTTGACTTTCCGTGTGGAAGAAAAAGCATCCGTCTCCAGACTGATGGAGGCTGATTCACATCATTGAGCACGTAGGAGTCATGGGTTGACCTGACAACTCCAGCTAATAACCATCCTGATTAGATGCCCTTCGTGTTCTCCCAAGAGCTTGTCAACCAGAGTTTGGACGATGAATCACAGACAGGGCTAAATCAACAGAGTTCCCCCAACAGCCCTGTCCCACCGTGGGCTCCAGAGCAGAGGAGCTGAATCTGAGACATCTTCATCTCTTCCTCAATCTGTGGTCGGGCAGAGGCTGAGCTTTGCAGGAGATGTCTAAGGCTGGAGGTCATTGCTATCAGGAGTTTCTACCAACCCCAGCAACAGCTTCCTTTCTCACCAGAGTCCCAGTTCTCTTTGTCCTTCACTGTGCTGGGGACAGGTCTTGGTGGGTCACCTGGAATTATTTGCAAGGAGAAATCTATGGAACTTTCTTCTGGACAGCATGATCTCTGTCTCCTGTCTCTACTAGATCTGAATGTGTCTTATGGAAATCACAAAAGGGAGCATCAGAGAGCCTTAAATCTATTTTTGCATTTGTATGCAGTAGTAGAAGCAATGGTGTGTCGTGGGGATGCCCTTGACCTGCCTGAGTCACCCATCTAGTTTAGGACAGGGATAGTTAGGAAGGGACTCTCCAGGGAACCGTGAGGGACAAACATCTTTCTGTTCCCTCTGGAAAGCTGTAAGGCAGCTTTTTTTCCATCTACCAAACTTCAGGAACAGAAGAACTGTGGGGTGAAAGCAGCAGCAAGACATCAAGGCCATGGAAAACAGAATGGAAATCAGGCGGCCCCTGAGCTGCTGGTGTAGGATGTGTGCGTGGGTGGGCCCAGGGCTGAGGACCAGTGGTCTCCGGTGGCAGACTGAGATAACACCAGCAGTCACCATCGCTCCCAGAAGTCGTGAGAACTCCACAGAGGTTGTACCTTCTCTAAATTTCTTTACACCTTGGCCAAGGGTCTGAGCCTCCCTCCATTGGGTATTTATGAGATGCTCCCTGCCCTGCCAGGTAGTCTGGCTGAGTTCAAAGGCGCTGCTGCAGTTGCCTGGGTAAGGATTATTCTCAGGAGTAAATCTCCGCAGGATCAGGCCCTAGGTGTGCATGATAACATATTTACACTTTGATTTATTTCTTTTTTAAATGCCTGCAGTTTAAGCCTGTGGGTGCATTTACTCAACAAATCCTGCTTGCTAATATTTTCTTGGCAAAAGATGCCTTGGAAGGAAAAAACGCAGCCCCCAAAAAGTACTGAAATGGACGGCTGCCACAATAAAAAGGATCACCTGGCAGGCAACGTCTTCACCGAGAGCTGTCCTGAGAGCCCTTCTCTGTCCTAGCATGAGATGAAAGTCCCCGTGGATAGATGGGCTCTGGCTGTGCCTGTGAACAGGAAAAAAGCCTGGGTCTGCTGGATCAAAAGCAACTTGAATCTCTGAGCAGCAGACAGCATCTAAAACCATCCTCACTCGTCCTCCAGTGCTGGCCCTGTGTCACATGCAGCTCTGTGCAACTTATTCCCCCTTCCCTTGCTGTCCATCCAGGGATGAAGCTCCTTGCAGGACTGTGTCATGTTTGCTGTCCCTCTGCTCCTGCCCAGCAGGGACCTTCTGCCCCGGGCGCCCTCCACTCCAGTGGCACTTAATCCTATAACTGGGATTTAGGGAGGCTGCTTTTCATGCGTGGGCAGACATGTACAGGGATCCTAGGGGTGAGTGGGACCGGCACGGCACCCCCAGCCTCCCAGCATGGCATGGAATGGTATGGTATGGTATGGTATGGCATGGCATGGCATGGTACGGCACAGCGGAGCGTAGCACCGCAGCGCACGGCTCGACACGGTCCCGGGTGGGTCTGCGAGACCCGGCCCGGCCCGGGGAAGGTCCCCGTCGTGAGAGGCTCCGCTTCCCCCCGCTCCGGCCCTGCCCGCTGAAGCTCCCGGCCCCGCCGGGTTCCCGGCGCTGCCGCCGGGCCGGGGCCGGGGCCGCCCCGTCGGGTCCGGCTCTCCCGGCCGCGGGCTCCGGCCGCTTTTCCCTTCCTCCAAACACCGTTTTCGGGGGCTCGCACCCCCGACCTGCGGCCCCCCGCCGCTACTTTTGCCCCGGGAGGGCAATTAGGGAAATAAACGATTTGCAGCGATTAGCTGCCTCGCCGCTTTGCATATTAATATAGCGGGGGCGCCTTCTAATGCCGCGGCCGCGGGCTCCTGCCGGGGCTGAGAGCCGGGGGGCGGCGGGGAGGGGGCTTAACGAACCCCGGGGGCCGGGTGGGGATGCCCTGTGCCATGAGGGGGTTTGTGCAGGTGTGTCGGCTCCTCCAGCGTGCCCCGAGGGGGCTGGGTGGTCCATGCAGATGCCGCAGACCTCCTGAAGTTGCACCTCCCGATTTTGCAGGGGATGTAGCTATTTCTGCAGTCAAAGGAGAGAGGGAGAGGTGTATGGAAAGTGCTTTGCAAAGGCCACTGGGATCTAATTTAGGAACATAAGTGCTCCCCAGATCACTGAGGCTCTGTGCTTTAGCTGTGCAGGGAGCCCAGCACCCATGCAAAGTGTCACAGCCAGGAGGGATATTCCAGTACGTGTCGACAGATCTGGACAGTTCTGGGTCTGTGTCCAACGTCCCTTTCCTGAACGTCTTTCCAAGTTTATTTCAGAAATGCAGCCAGGATGGCCCAGCTCTCTCCACAGGTACTGGGAATGACGCCTGCATCCTGGGACAGCTCAGGTTGGGCAGAGTTAGTGTTGCTGGATCGCTGTTAAAACCTTTAGCCTCACGTCCGGGATTTTGCAATAACCAAGGGGACAGTGGTAAGCAGAGGTGCCACAAGTTGTTACTATTATTAATAATAATAGATCAAAGAATAATAGAAATAATAGTGAAAATGATAAATAATAGATTGAATTTCTTATATCAAAGAAATAATTGAATATATATTATAATAATTGACTATATTGAATTTCTTATACCTTGTATATTCCAAGTCAGCTTTCAGAAACCCTCGACTGCACTGGCAGCACCCCGGGCAGCCAGGCTGGGGACAGCTGGGGCAGTGGCATTTGGGACAGCAAACTTGAGCGTTCACAGGCTCAGGAGAGGAGGCAAAGCGCCTGCAGCGCTTGTGTTTCTGAGTACTTCCCTCCCGATGATCCAATAAAATATGGCATATCTTCTCTGTTTAAAGCTGCATTGCGTTCAGTGAGAGAACAACTTTTTTTTTTTAAAGGGAAGCCGTGTTTTCTGCAGCCGTTTGTATGTTGGGATGTGTCGCGTCAGCTGAGAACAAATGCGCTGGATTAGGGCTTGTGATGTGGCTGGTGTGACCGATGTAACCGCATGTGCTGGCTGGGGACCGAGAAGGGGGCAAAAGAGCACTCCGAAAGCTTAAGGAAGTCAAAAATCATTTTTGAAGGGACACAAAAATAAAGCTGGCATGTATCTGGCTGTCTGGTTTTAATATACTTCCCAAGATGAGACTGTGGTTTGTAATTTTGGGTTGCTTTTTTTCTGCTCAGCACATTTTATGGAGTATTAAAAAAGGAGTTAGAAAGCTATCTGTTTCATCAATAGTTATCCCTTTTGTCTGTGCGTTAGTTTGCCGAGAGTTTATTCTTTGCTTTTCATGGAAAAAAAAAGTTCCAAAATCAAACGTTGTTGGTTATTTTGGGCACTGATTATTTTCCAGACAATTCACCTGTAGATTACCTGGAATGCTTAAAGAAATCTAAGTATTTTGGGGGTTAAAAAAAAATGATACTTGACAGTTCCTAAACACTTTTCTCATAAGAATGTATTTTCTGTGGAAAATATCATTGATTAAAAAACCTTTAATATCCACCTGGAATTTTTTTTTTAATGATTCACCTCTTTTTGCAGTATATACATGCAGCTGTATTCTGGCACATCAAGCGTTTTGGATGCAGTTGGTTTATTGAACATATGCAAGAAAAAGGTGAAGGAATTTCTAAAGCTGGTACCTACGTCAGTATTTTGGCATCTAAACAAGCGGCCTCGCTGTTTGGATGAGCGCACATTTTCTCGTCGTGTTTTGTCTTCTGTTCGTAGGCAGCTCCCGTTATTGATGGGAGGCAACACGGGCAGCGCCCTGACAGTCCGGCTCTTTATTTGGATCTGTAACTCCAGGCAGCACAGCTTTGGCCGTGAATGCTTGGCCGCGACCCATGTTATGCAGTCAGCAGGAATCTTAAATTATGATGATGGGTATTTATTGTTTGTGTTACGATATTTTCTAGGGATCCAGCTGAGTGCTGTGCCTGCTTCTTTCAGGCGTGGCTTCTACGTGTGGGGAGAAATGGGTTTGCCCTCCTGCATCCTTTGGCCAGATGAGGGGCAGGAGGGGAAGGGGAGTCGGCAGAACCAGTCCTGCACCAGCCGTCCCATGGCACGCTGCCCCAAGAGACATGTAGATTTTAGGAAACGAGTCAAACATTACCCTTTAAAAGGAGGTGCCTGGGCAGGGAGTTTGGAGAGTTCATTATGGCCACAGGGAGAGGAGTTTCGGAGGTCGGCAGGGGTTAGCAACAGCCCCTGCCTCCTGGGCAGGGGTCCCTGCAGGGTCCCCCAGGCTGGGGCTGTGGGGTGAGACCTGTCTTGCTCCGTGCTGCTGTCTGATAAGCTCTGTCCCAGCTGGTTGCTTTCACAAGAGTTATTTTCAACCAAGCAAGAGTATTAGGCAGCCAGATTAGGGTCTAAGGTTTGGCTATTGCATCTAGAGCAATTAGAGCAATTTAGTTTTGCAGATGTTATGGGAGAACAGCCCGTTGGCTTCATTCGGAGCTGCGCTTGTGTAAGGAATCCCAGGCTTTTGTGGGTAAGATTCAGCTTATCGCTTCTCTTCCCCCTACTTAGACATGTCTTCGAGTCCTGTGTCTGCAAAGCATTCGCGGCTCTGATCTCTTGCTGTTGTCCTTCTCTGGCCAGCACTGATGCTGGCTGTGGAGTTTCCGAGGTTTGGGCAAAAATAGGAGAGTCTTGAATTGGAGTTACGCTCTTCTGCCCGGTCTCTGGAGGGGAAGTGTCGTCCACCAGCCATTTGCACAATAACGATAAATAATACAAACCCTGGAAGAGCATCTCCTGGCATTTCTTCTTCTGACCTCCCTTCCAGTCGCAAGTCCTGCTTCTGAAGAGCCAATGGCCTTAAATTCTGGTGTAAGCAGGTGCTTTTCTGTTGAACTGGCAGCCCTCCTAAGAGCTACCTTGGCTGGGATTCAAGGTGCAACCCCTAGTTTTGGAAGAGTTGCCCTAAAAGTCCAGGTTATTTCTAATAGCCAGGCAGCTGTGGACCAGTTAGGATGACAGTTCTCCTCTAGAAAAGTCCCATGTTCATGCTTTTATGTGCAGCGCTGTTGTAGAAATGCCCAAGGCTGTCAAGAAGAAGGAGCAGGAGGAGTGATGGGGCACAGGCTAAGCCCATGTGCAGTCATTAAGTCTTAACTAGACAGCGTCAGGGGCAGAGCGTGGTCCAGGCTTGGTCCTGCGTGCCATCCCTTGGGTCCTGCGTGCCATCCCTTGGGTCCTGCATGCCATCCCTGGTTGCTGCTGCATGGTTGCGCCAGGGTTTTTGGTACGTGTAAGTGAACCCATAACCATGGAAAATGCTTCTCCTTAAAATTAATCTCAGCTTAGAGGCGGGGTCTCCCTGAACACACCTTGTGCTTTGAATAAAGCCTGATTTTCCCCCTGTTCTGGGGTATTTATACCTTTCAAACTGATGTTGTTTCAACCACCTTCTGAAACGCAGCTTTGGCTTTCGAAAGCAGAGTGCTGGGGAGGCTGTTTTGGTTTCCCCAACACGTGGGGCTCTCTGCCTGCCTCTGCTTTGTCTGCCCCTCTGCCGCCCTCCCCGAGCCCGACCCAGCCATGTGGCGGGGATTCATGCCTTGGTTGGAGTTCTCTCATTTAATTTTCATGCATCATTTATAGCTTGCTGTGGTGATTTCGTAAAGTGAATGTATGTAGTTAACGCAGGGGGCCGGCTGGGAGCCGGTAATGCAGCTGTGACAGAATGGTTGCTCCCTGCCTTTGTCATTATTTTCTGTATTTGGAGTGTGTTGGTAAGAAACTGCTTCTGGACCAAACAGTCAGACTTATTTTTCCCCATGAAACTTGATTGCTTTCCTGAGAAAAAAAATAAAGACTCACTTTCCCTTTCCTGGAAATCTGGAAAATTTCCCATGCGCGTCATCTGCCCTTCAGACGGATGTCGGAATGGGGTGAAAGCGAGCAGGGAGACCCGGAGGTGACTGATTTAAGAGGAGTGCAGGGCTCTGCTCCTGTGAAATGATGGTAACACCTGAAACCAAGCTGAAAAACAACATCCAGCTGCCAGCAGGAGTTTACACAGCAAACCTGCCTTCTGGGGTGGGCAGCTGCGCTCATGGTCCTTGTGTTGTCCCCTCCTTGGGGCACGTTGTGTGGCCTTCGGTGGGCAAAGGTAGGCTTGGAGGGGAGCTGGTGGGGAGATTTGGAGGTGCAGTTGAGAGCAGGTGTCCTCCCTTCCCTGCCCTTTCCCTTTTCTTGGGCCAGCCCATTCATTTTACTAATTTATTTGATATATTTAATAGATTTGCTTAGGCTGAGTAAGAGCATGCAGTGTTTGCATTTCTGCTCTGGTTGCTTGCATTAAGTTGTTTGCTGGGCTGATGTGTATTGTGTCAGGCTAGAAATGACTAATGAGGAGAGGAGAGCCAGCCCATCCTTATTGATTTCCATCTGGTTTGACTGGCAGCGGTTGGAAATGGCACAGGAATTGTGTCCAGTTTGAAATGCCACATGTTCATGCATTTGTGCCACCACTGGGAAGGTGATGGAGCAGCTGCACAGATGGCCTTGAGCAGGGGTGGCCAACCAGCCACCACGGACCCCAAAACAAGGGCTATATATGAGTGGACACCTTTGATTTGTTGTTTTTATTGGGCCAATTCAGTGCAGCTCCCACCCCTGGGGTCCGTGGAGGCTGGGCACCTCTTACAAGGAGGATCTTCATGCTTGCTGGGCTGGAGCTCCAGCGAGGATATGCAGGGTGTAGTGTGGCGGAGGATGGAGAGAATGAGTCCCTGTGAGCCAGGATGGAAACTGGAAGCGATATTTAGCACATGGTTTGCACCCAGGACAACGCCTGACCGGGAGGTTTAAACGCAGACATGCAGTGAGGGCTCTGAAGGCAATCCAGGGGCTGTGCTTCTGCCACGAGTCTTGGGAATGGGAATCCTTTTAAAAGGCAAGAGGTTAGCAAGTACATCCAGTCTCTCTGCTGGATGACATGCAGTAAAAGCTGGACTGGGATACAGAACATAAAGCACTGATAAGGAGACATGTTATGACCTTGTCTGCTGTTAGCAGCTTACGCAGCCTGCCAAGGAAAAACCAGCCTGCATTACAGGGGCCATATGGTATTTTACTAACTCGGTGTATAAATCCCTAATACAATTAGAAGATCCAACTTCCATGCTGAATTAGAGCCTCTGTGCTGCTTCATCTGGAGGAATTTCTGGATCGCTCAAGATTGTTGATATCAGGAAGGAAAAAAACGTATATGGATGGAAAAGGGGCAGGGGTCCATCAGTCTCCTGGGTGGAGCAGCCCTTGTGCTGGCCTCTGCTGCGAGAAATCCTCTTTTTGGCTTGCACAGCCCCTTGGGGGCTGCCTGGAGCCGGCCCTTGGGCGCTGGCTGTCCAACCTCGCAGTAGCAGATGTCTGTTTTATTGGAGAGAGTTTGTGCAGGATTCCTGAGCAAGGTCAGGACTTCTATAGGAGGCCAACAGAAGCTATTGCTACCAGGGCTTCGAGTAGGGTCAGGAGAAAAGAAGGAACATTGTACTCTCGGCTTCCTCTTCCCTGTTGGATTTTGTCTGGATCAGACGTGTGAGTGCAGGAGGGAAAGGGGTGCCCGTTGAGTATGGGGATGGGTCTGAGCATGCCAGAACTGAAGGTGCTCAGGCCCAGAGCGTGGGCTGCGGGTGGTGGTGGGCATTGAAAGGAGGTACCAGGGAAAGTGTTGAGTAGATTTGGGGGTGTCTGGCTAAAGGCAGACGTGTGCAATGCAGTCAGTGGAAGTGCAGCATGTCCAGGACCGGTGCTTCAAATGGTGTAATTGGCCACCAGCTGGGAAAGGGGAAGAGAAAGTCAAAGTATGGAAACAAACAGGCTTGATCAGAGATTTTTCTCCAAATCTGACTTTCACTGGTAGAGAAATGCCATTGCAGAGCCAGAGACTTGTTTTGTTTGCAACCTTTTTGGGTCCCCATATCTCTGTTATTCCTCCCCAGGCTGTCCTCTCCATGTGCATTAGCTAACGAAGGGCAGCTGGGTGGTGGAGCTCCCTGGCACAGGGCTCTTGTATGCTGCCTTGGAGAGGCGCCTCCATGTCCATCAGCAACTCAGTCCATCAACACCTCTGGATTTCTCTTTGGGCTGTAGTTTAAAATGCCAATTTCTGCTGATATCTGCAATCATGACTTGTGTTACCCTTCCAGAGAAGGGAAACTTGAAATATTTGGAGTCCCATAGCCGTCATCCTGCAACCTGTTGTGCGGGGAGCCTTGGGGAGATGCTGGCGGAGATCTTTGCTGCAGTAAGCTTGAACTTCAGACCTTGTGGGTGGGTTTGAGAAGCAGGGCATGGCTAGAGCCAGTTCCCAGCAACTGAACTACTTGAAGATTACTCCCTTAAATAAATTAAAAACGGGTGAAAATTTGTCAATTTAGACCTTTTTTTGGAGAGGCTTGAACCATTGAACACCAGAACCTGCTGCTTTGTAAACCCCTGAGGAGTTCAGCAAACATGACTGTGAAAATGTGGGGGCTCACAGCTCTCTCGCATGGGAAAGACATGAAGCCACGGTGCTTTCTGCTGTGCTGAGCATTGCAGCTGAAGGAGGGAGTGTTGGGCTCCGGGTCCTTTGCTCAGTTCCCTGGGACCCTTGGTGGGCTGTCTTGTTTTCTGGACCGTAGCAGTCTCTATCTGCTAGGATCATCCCTCTGAGGATAGACCCTTCCTTAGCCTTATGCACCTTTTTTCTTGTCTGCCTTGGCCTGGAGAAGTTTACCATGGTGTTATTCATGTCTTCCCCAGTGGTTACTGGAAAGGCCTCCAGGAACATACAAATTTCCCTCTTTATTCCATTATATGAACCTCTCCAAGAGATGCCACTTTATTTGCAGATGAGAAGGGAGATGACCAGCTTTTATTAATAAGCCCTGTTAAATACTATGGAGGGACATGACTGTGCTTAATGATACCAGTATTGAGGGACAGCCTTGAAGCGGGCTGAGACGTGCTCTCATCTTCCTTATGCTATTGCAAGTCGTTTCTCCCAGCCTTGATTTCTTCCTTTCGTAGAGCTGGCTGGGGAGTTTGTCCTGCCCTGCTTTGTGCTTCTCATGGAAAGATATTCTTGCTCTTATTTTCTTTGCTGTAAAGAAAAGGCATTCAGTGAAACAGCCTCCCTTTTATCTGGGTTGGAGGGAACATGGCTTTTGTCTGAATGGTTATAGCTGTTTCATCTGATCAGATGTCTCATATAACTACCTAAAGCCTGGTTTTTGGCTGCACCATATCTCTTCCTCATGCATACCTATTTCCAAGAGAATCACTCTGTGCTGGAGCATGTAATTGCAAAGTGCGTCCCTGGCTCTGCCCACCCGCTGGAGGAGACCATGAGATGGGATTGATTTACCTGGGGGCTTGTCAGGTAGCGGTTACCGTCAATTTAGAGCCCAAAGGAGGGATGCTATGGGGCGATGCATCTGAATAAGAAATAAACTTTTAGTAAGAGCCAGATCCTGCAGGCGGTACAGCCCAGACCTCAGCCCAGCAAGTCCTGTGTCCCCATGTCCCCATGTCTCTATGCCAGCGGTGATGGGCTCATCTCATTGGGATGGGAGCCACTGTCTCCAGAGGCATTTCACATCTTCTGGGCACCTGCGGCAGCCCCGTGTCGGGATGGGGTGAGGGCAATGCCAGACCACTTTCCCCAGCTCCCCGCAGCTCTGTGTGCAGCAGCCCCCGGGCGCAAGTGCTGGATTAGGGGCAGTGACTTCTCTCGTGCCATGACCATCTGGCAGCGGGTTTCTGTGCACAACTTGCATTTGTTTTAATGGCTGGAACCGCAGTAATACATTGGTTACCTGAAGTTTTCATTGAGATGAGACTTTCAGAAGCCTCATTTGTTGGTCCCTCCTGTAGTAATTACTGCTTGCTCAGAGCTTGGCTTCTCTGAGCCCGTAGTCAGGCTGTCTTGCCTGTTTATTTTTAAAAAACGGAGAAGTTCTTAGATGCTGTTACAACCCCAGAGCATTTTTAACATGAGTACAAGTATGTATACATACCATCAGGGATGAAATTATTGAAAACTCCTTCAATGAAATGGCAATAAATACAGTGGCAATAAATTCAGAGGAAATGGACATTATCTGCTGATTGACCTTCTTGGTACGTTAAACAGCTTTTGCTTTTGCCTTGAGGCATCTGGCTGCCTGACATAGCCAATTATCCTATGATAACATCAACTTCATTGGGTCTTATTGCTTCATTATGAAACTGCTTTAGCTGATAATGCATTGCGATTAGCGGGCAAACATTCTTGGGAAGGGAGATTACTCCTCGCCCACCGTTCGGCCTCGGAGCAGTGCAGTTTGTCTGTCTGCGGTGCAGAAGGCAGCGAGGTGGGGAAGGTCCTTTCCAGCTCCCGGGAGCAGCTCATGCGGCTCCGATGGTGGTGATGCTGCTTCCCCCTCTCAGCTTTCCATCGCCTCCCTTGACGTT
Source organism: Theristicus caerulescens (assembly GCA_020745775.1). NCBI lineage: Eukaryota > Metazoa > Chordata > Aves > Pelecaniformes > Threskiornithidae > Theristicus > Theristicus caerulescens. The sequence goes on along the minus strand of CM036567.1, from coordinate 21,386,648 downwards.
TGGATCTTTTCCTTGCTCAAGTGAAATAATTTGTAAATATTTTTATTTAGGGCAGGAAAAATGCCAGCATGTAGCTGCCATTGGGGGAATAAAAATACCAGCGCTTAGCCCTTGCTTGTCTGGAGCACCAAATCTTTTTCTCTCATAATCAGAGCTGTGCATAATGCTTTGTGCCATGATCCAACCTGGAAATTTCCTCCCTTTCCGTCCACATCACTGAAAGGAAAGAGAGCCTCTCTGCAAAAGCTCTTTATCCTTCCACCCATCTTCTCCTCCTGGCCCATGGTGGAGGAGAGCTTATGGCTGTGGCAGTGATTGGCGCTGGTGCAGAAGGGAACAGTACACACCAGAAGCCTGTTTCCTTCGCATGTTCCTAAGGTGGTGCCAATGCTTGGAGTTTTGCTGTGAGCCTGCTGGAATTCTGCTCAGTGCCCCGTTCCTGCAGTCCTGTGGGCATGAGAGACTCCCCACTTCCATTGGAAAAGGGAGAGTAGCCCTTGGGGAGGGTGAAAAAGCTTGAAAATACTGATCATCTTTTGCAAATCATTTTCATTTTCTCTTTGTAGTGGCCAGCCAAGTGGAGGGCTCTGGTGGAGGTGCAGCTTCTCTCGAGGAGCAGTGGGGAGCCCATCCTCCCTCTGCTACCCGCTGCAAGCGTGCCAGGGCGTTACGGGGTTCAGTGTCCATGTGGATAAGTTATGGGGTCCAAAGCGTGCATGTGTGGTGCCTGTGGGAGTCACCAGGGAGATTTCGGGGACCCAACCAACCTTACACAGTGAATATAACGCCAAGTGCTGTGTTTGCTGGGGCACCCTCCCTGTGCACAAGCCCCTGGGACTTGCCCTGTATGTGGAGTCCTGCTCAGGCTGGGGGTCTGCCTGTCCCCCAGCCCTGTATGCTCCCCACCTCCTGCAGGCAGGGCAGGGCAGGGCAGAAGCCATTTTGCAGTTGGGGCTTTGTCGGTGGCAGGAGGACAGCTAGGGTGCAGATGGGAGCAGCTGAGGAGGGAAGATCAGAGGCTTAAGGCAGCCAGGGGAAATCAGCCGGGCCTGGCACAGCTGAAGAGGGAAGATGAGAGTCCTGGAGCAGCTGGGGGGGAGATTGGATTAGTAGTTGGGAGATCAGAAGCCTGGACTGGCCAGGGAGGGTGGATCAGACAGGCGAGGAGTGAGGAGATCAGAAACACCGCTAGCCCATGAAGGTGTTCAGGTGGGTCGGGACAGCTGATGGGGGGAGACCAGATGGGGCGAGCGGTTTGTCGGTGCTGTCTGCATCTGCTGAGCATTGACACACATTAGCGCATCAGGGTTGCATCCCCCCATGATGACACTGTGTCCCCAGCACGGCGGCAGGAGCTCCCACCCTGCTGAATCCGTGCGATGCAAAATGCAGCACAGGCGATACCGCAGCGGCTCTTCCCAGGGATGCCATCTGGGTGAGTGGCTGTTTGCAGCAGGGAGGCACCACAGCAATTATGCTGTATTTCAGTCGAGAGTTGCCAAGAGCTGCTAAAATGCTGCAATCCCTGCTAAGACCCTGACTGCATCATTGCAAAACCCTCCCTCCCACCTGCAGGTGCCATCCTCTGAAGGCTGTGTTTGGCTAAATAGAGCCTCGACATCCCGCTCCTGCCCATCCGAGCGTGGAAATGCAGCACAGCAATCGTATGAGAGAAGGAGCTGTTTAAGACAGATAACTGATAAAGCAGCGGCTGTGCTGTTTCAGCTCATGCATGGCTGCGGAGGTGGCACACCAGCATCACCGTGCAGCTCCACCACTCCTGCAGCCCACCCCTGGACTCATCTCTGCACCTCTTCTTGGAGCACCAGCTCCAGACAAACGCCCCCGTTATCTGTGCTGGCAGCCGTCCCCCTCCTGCTGCGATCTCGGGGAGCCCCAGCCTGTGCAGAGCAGCCCCTTGGGAGCGTGGGTTGGGGCACCAGGAGGTGGGATGTGGCTGGCGGAGGGGACAGCTCCTGGGGGAGGTGGGCTCCTGCCCCTGGTCCTGGCAGCTGGGCAGCACTTAGGAGGTTTGTGCTTCTCTGCTTGGTTTTCCCAAAGGAGAAATAGGAGTGGAGATGGAAGGGAAAGCTTTCTAGAGAAGAGAGCACCAATCACTTCTCCAGCGTGTGCTGTCCTGACAGTAATTGCCTATTAATATTCCCTTTCTCATGCCTCTTCCCCTCCTTCCCTCAAGCAATGTGGCTTCGCTTCCCAGTGCTGCTTGCTGTGGTGGCAATGCCTGAACACGATGCAGAGGTGTTGGGTCACCTTCCAGAGCTGCAGGGATACCCGGTGGGGGGACGACTGGGCGTCGCTCAGTGGTGCCCCTAAACCCGCTGACCCTGCTTTTGGGGTTGGTTGCCGGTGCCTTGATTAAAGGGATGGAGCTGTGGCTGCCTGGTGCTCCCACCTTCGGAGGTGTCATCTTGGACCTTTGCCACGTGGACTTTTGCCACCGCAGTTGGTGGGGACAGTCTGTGCTGGGCTCCTGCCAGCCCAGCTTTTGGTGTCCTCCAAGTGCTGGGAAGAGCCGTGGGTGGCTGGATGGAGGCAGTTTTACAGAGCACAGCTAATTGTTTTGTTGTGCCTTTCAGGCCCTGAAGGTGGGCTCAGGCTCTGAGGATGTGGGGTCCGAAGGGAAGGGAGTGGAGCGGGACCCGTCAGAGCAGTCTTGGGTTTGGTTTTGCAGTCACAGGCAAGACGTGGACGAAGCCGGTATGGCATTTCCTGGTGTCTTCCTGTCTCCTCACCCGCTTTCTTCTGTTTCCAGCTTGGGTTTGTTATTTTCTGATGTTTCACTGACACAGATGTGCCCAGCGGTGATGGAGGGGACCACAGCACGAGCCGAGCATCCCTGCGCTGGCACCAGCTCCGCTGCTGCAAGGTGCCTTGGAGCCAGCCGGGGCTCGGTCCCTCTGGACCTGCCTCAGCCCGGCTCAGCCCAGCCACTCAGGGTGGCCTCCTTTGCAGCCCTGGTCACAGCATCTCTGCCCCACGGGAGGTGTAAAAGGAGATGTATTGGCACATGGCAAAATACTGAGGTGATGGACGTTGCAGTTCAGATGATGTTCTTGTTGCTCAGTCAAAATGGTTCGATAGCAGGGATGGGAAGATAATTATTTATGCACAGCTGATTTCAGAGACATACGCAGAGGGAAGGAAGGCATTTCGCCTGGGTGAGGATGGCAGGGGTTTTGCCATATTGGTTCCACCTGAAAAGCTAAACTTAAAACAGCGCATGGGGAAGCTGTTGCCAGCACCACACCTGGCATCTCACGTACCCACCATCCTGAGAGCCTCGCCTTCGGGGTGCTGAGTGTCTCCCTGCGCTGGTGGCACGCAGAGCTCCGGTCCGCACGCACGGGTTCCTAAAGCCACAGCAGATCCTGCCCCGTGGAAGCTGCGACTGCAAACTGCTGGCGCTTGGGATGTGCCTGGAAGGTGGCTTAAATGGAAAGCTAAGACAACCTCGTGCAAAAAAGTAACAGCTGAGAAGGCAGAAACCTGTAAAACCTTTGAGCTGTGTTATTTGCTAAGCTGATAAAAGGTAGAGTGCATAAATTTATGAACAGGGGAAATCCCTGCTGTATTCACATGGGCTGCTCATGGTTTCGTAGTTAAGTAAATATAGTTCAGAATAAGAACAGTTTAAAGGGAATTTGAGAACATAATGAAGCTCAGAGAATTAACTGAATAGCTTTCATTTGAGATTACAAAACCACAGTGTAATATAATGTTTAAATACCAATGTGGCTTCAATATAACATAAAATAACCAAACAGAGATAAAACCACTGTTCTGTCCTGGCATTGGCTGGTAATCTTATTACTGAATTAATATAGCCACGTACATTAGATCACCATTTTTCCCCTAACTTGACAGACTAGGTGAAGGAATACAAAAATGTCAGAAAAGGAGCACACGTTGGTTTTGAAGCTGTGAAGCCTGATGCAAAGCGAAGCTTGGTGACCCAGGCTACGCCATGCTGCCAAAATGCTACCGCCCTGGCGTTGGATGGGGCAGGAGAGGGGCCTCGATTTTGGGGCAGCTGGAAGAGGCTGGGAGGATGCTTCATGCTCCTGGTGTCGGCCTTCACGTAGCATGGGGAAGACACTGTGTTTCTGGGTAGGGAACGTGAGTTTAAACTATTGAATTTGTTGTAGGAGGGAAGGGAGGTGAGAGGGGTGGTGGTGTGTAGTAGCTGCTGGTTTTCAGGGGGAAATCCCAGGTTTTTCAGTGGTGCATGTGGCTTTGGGGCTGAGGGAGGACATCCCTTGAGCCATTGGTGCAGAGACTGCCTGTTGGGGCACAGCATGTCCCATGATGGATGTTGTCTGTGAAGGATTTACTGGGGGTTTGTGGCTTTGCTCTATCTGTTATTATTGGGAGACTGAAAAATCCCCCTTGTTTGGCTTTCCTGAGCGATGCACTGCTCTAACACGGCTGTCCTTGCTGTGGCATCCCGGGGGGACGGGGAGGCACATGCAGGAGGAGCAAATGCTCCCCAGCTGCATCCATCCACAGCGTCTCTGAGGGCAGCAGAGTCCCAGCATGAGGAAGTAATGAGCAGCGAGCATCAGGAGGTTAGGCAGAAATAAGTTGTAAAAGAGTAACAGTAGTAAAAATTAACTCTGCTCTTTCAGTGGGGTTTTTCTCCAAAGGGTCACCACTTTGGTGAGCGTGGTGAGGCACTGGAATAGGTTGCCCAGAGAAGTTGTGGATGCCCCATCCCTGGAAGTGTTCAAAGCCAGATTGGATGGGGCTTCGAGCAACCTGGTCTAGTGGAAGGTGTCTCTGCCCATGGCAGGGGGGTTGGAACCAGGTGATCTTTAAGGTCCCCTCCAACCCAAACCATTCCATGATTCTGTGATTCTATGACTTATGTCTGTGATTTGGGGTAAGAACCATGCGTTGTGGTCAAACCAGGAGCTGCTGGGGCTACAACTGGCAGCAGGGACCAGCACCAGGGATGCTCGTTCATGGCATCTGCAGATGTGGTGTCATCAGGATACTGGCATGGCTCCTTTGGGGCCATTTTTTCATGTTGTGCAGGAATGGTGGCTAGTATTTTCAGTGCTTTGGCACCCTTGAGGTCTCCCACCGGGACACACATCTGCTGGCTGCCTCGGTGGGGTCTCAGCTGCGAAGGGCAGTGGAGGCCATCGCCAGTGTGGAGCCCCTGCTCACGCACCCAGGTGTGTTACAGATCTCACAGCGTTATTTGCAAAAGATGCCAAGATGGCTTGGCCAAGGGAAAACAAATGCCTTCACATCCATGTTCATAGCCAAAATGATTTGCACAGCCTTGAATTATAGAAATGTTTCTCCAAATGTTTTGAACTCTGGAATAATGCTGCTCACCAAACCTAATACCTAAAAGGCCTCTTTTATGTGACTATTACTTTGGTGACCAAAGTGCTAGGGTTTTACAGGAACTGCTTATCCTTTGATAAAACAAAATCAGGGAATTTATGCTGACAGCTTCAGATGCTGCGGAAACCTGAGCAACCTTTCGCCAGCATATGTTGCTTGCTGGATCCTTCCTTAAGAACAAACCGCAGAAGCATCTTCAGTAATTTAATGAGCAATAAAGACGACTATAAAAAACAAGGATAATTAAATGCAATGATAGATTTTAGCACCCTAAATGGTTACCAGAAGTGCTTAATCAAAACTAAGGTTTGTGCTTGGCAGAATGAATAGCTCTTTGTTGCCTCATAATAGAAACATTTAAAAATAAAATGCAAAGAAAGATTTGGGATAGCATTGGAATGACAGAATCATTAAAAGTCATCAGAGCCTGCCTCCCAATGCCCCTCTGATGCTTGAGTAAAACAAATAAGGCAGAGTAAAATTAAGGAGCTGTTTTGTATATTGCTTTGATCTTTGTTTCACCTTTTGAAAATATTTATGAAGGGTACTTTAATACAATTTGGCTTGTAATTTTTCAATTTGGAAGAGGAGCAAAGAGATTGACAGTGTTAAAGGTTAGTCAGTGATGTGATTTTTTTTTTCCCTTCAGCTTACTGTTCTGGGAGGTAAATCCTAGAGCATAAAACATTGGCTACCTAGGCAGAAGGAAGGGCAATGTGCGTGCACGTGCTGTCAGGATGGAGTGTACATGTACTCCAGCCCCACCGCCGCTCTCATTTCAACAGCACAAATAGGAAACTAAGGAAGGCACCGGCATTGCCACAGATTCTTTCTTAACACAATAGTCTTTAGGAAAATCTGTGGATTAATTACACATTTTCATGCAATAACATGATGCTAATTGTTTACACTAAGGCACATTTGCTTATGTAAATTATCTTAATTGGAAAATTCTTTAGTGTATAATTGTGATAGAGAATGAAAGAAATGAGGAAATATGGAGGACGTCAAGGCAACCCTGTGCAGACGATACTCTGATGTGATTCAGGGTGACCCAATCAGTTAACTCAGGCACTAATTACTAATTTCTCAGATAGGTACAAACGTCCTTGAAACACATGGGCTGTAATTCTAACAGTAAAGGGCCTGATCCTGCCCTCTTTCCCTCCCGAGCCCTCCCCATGACCCAGGAGGGAAGGGGCGAGGAGGGCTGCAGACGGAGCCTGACCCTGGGTCTCTGCTGGTGGGACCGCAGCAGCTCAGCTCGGTGGTACCCGAGTGAGCACAGCATTTTTCATGAAAACATCTTGTTTGCGAAGAAATCAAATCTTTGCGCTGGGTTTGGGTTACTGGGCTGCACGCCGCTGGCCAGAGTCGCTTGCCTGTTGTTGGTTGCTGGAAAATTGCAATGCTCAGTGAAAAACTGTGATCTCGGAGAAGTCTTTGAGCAAATAACCAGGGCAGAGCTTAGGTACGTAAAGAAGGAGCGTGAACAGCCTGGCCTGCAGGTACCAATGCACTCAGCCCTGTAGTTGGTATGAGGTGTGAATTGGGTGGTGTTCCTCAATCAAATACTATCGCTTTCTCATCTTGATGGTTTTGGTGAGAAAAAAAAAAAACAGCAAAAAGGAAACCACAGCCAACTTCTGCGTATGCCACAGGTGAGGTGTTTGGACTCAGTTCTCCTGATTGCCCCTTTACAACTCACTTTGTACCCGGGCTAATGACCGCAGAGGTACTTTCCCAAGGCTGTAGGTTGTCCTGGTTGCTTCAGGATAAGCTGGGGTATGGTCAGGAGCCTTCTTGGAGTAAGCTGGTGTAGTGCTGCTGAAGATATCAGCGGGGCCTGTTAAATTAAGAAAGACCTAGGGAAACGTATGGAAAAATGCAGAGCAGCCTGTTTTGGCTCAGAAAGGGCAGGTGTCAGCAGGGGAGGTAGTTTCTCTGCAGGGAATGTCCCTATGCAGCCACCGGCATGGGAGGCCAGGGTGGGCCCTCTCACCGCGCCAGGGCACGACCACCTCGCCCCATGGATGAGGCTGTTTGTCCTCTTTGCCATGCTGCAGACTTGTCCTGGCTCTTACCCTTAGGATGTTGCCCCACAGCACGCTCTCACCAACATGAGTAGGGTTCCTAAATCTTGTCCCTACCACCCCAACGGGGCAGGATCCCTCACTGTGGGACCCCTCTCCTTCCCCAGGGACGTGACCCTGCAGGAGGTGCATCTCTCCATCCTGGTGCAAGGTGCAGAAGAGCTTGGCAGCCTCATCACGGTGGCTGCTTTCACCCACTGGGTGCACAGCATCACCAGGCTGGGGAGAGGCTTGGAGAGGTGGGGAGAGGCTTGGTGAGGTGGGGAGAGGCTTGGAGAGGTGGGGAGCGTCGTGGCCCCATAAAGGGCTCTCCCATTACAGCCGTGGCTGCTGTGGGTGTATGCATTGGTGCTACGGAGGGTGCAGCACGGTGCTGGCATGAGGGAGATATGCATTGCTGCGGCGGTGCAGCAGGGCGCAGGCAGAGCGTGCCGTGGGGACGCGTCCACCCGCTTTGTTAGAGGTGCAGGGTGGAACCAATGCGGAGAACTTCAAAGCTCCCCCGTGTCGGCCAGCCCGGAGCCGCCTTGCTGCAGCCTTTTTCACCAGCGATTAGACACGTAGGTAGGTAGATGTGCTGGGCCGTGCCCCCCTCGCCCCCCGCCAGCCCCTTTGTGATCCCTGCCACAGCCCTGACCAGGAGCAGCCCAGCCTTTTTGCCCGTATTATTCTCACCATCTCCCTGACAGGCGTAGTAATATACAGAGCTTTCTCAAGCTGGGACTGTCTGAATGAGCAGAGATCTAAAAAAAACATATTAAGAGTGAGATTTCAAGTGTCTCACGGGGGCTCGGTGCTACAAACTGCTTCGTCAGGAGGGTGCGGGGATGGGGGAGCCAAATTACAGCCTGCGAGAGGGGAGGCTGCCCGGGCTGCCCGCAGGAGCGGGCAGCGCTGAGCTGCATCGCTGCGCACGTGTTGTCATCACTTAATACACGTTATCCAGGAGAGCGGAGTGTGTTTGTGGTCGGAGGGGACTCTCCTACTGCTGCACTGAAAATGTTTTTACTTTGATTCAGCAGCTCCTCTAATGGGAGGATGAGCATCACTCTTTAAGGGCTGAGATCGAGGTAAGTCTTTCTCAGCATAAAAAAAAAACAAGCAATGTCTTCATAGTCTGCTGCAATGATAGTTCAATGTATCATATGCCTAGAAGAGTTGTGTCCTGGATCGCTATCACTGATCAGAATCTAGCCTTATTTAAAGAGGGAAAAAAAAGCAAATATCCTTATTTTTTTTATTAGACTTATTCTTTTCTTAATTTTGCTTATTGGGATTCACATCATATTTTCTTAAGAGAATCTACTCTTGATGCTATGTAGATTGACAATCTGGGGCATCATAAAGAAAATGTATCTGAAATATTTGCTCAGTTGAGTCAGAGGTGCTAGGCTGTCCCAAAGTCTTAATGCAGGCAGGCTGCAACTAAAGGAGTGTTTGCAGCTCCAACACGTATTAATTTTGAAGGGTGTTTCTTTGCGCATTAAACCTTTCTCATGCTACATGCTGTTTGCACTCTTTTGTCTTACAAACCTTTTAAAATTTATCCCAGGATGCTTCAAGTTGAGGCTTTTGCTTTTTTGGGGGTGGTTTTTTTTGTTGCTGCCTCTTTTCTGTCTAAACGCGGTAAACTAAGAGCCGACGAAGGGCTGGGTGAGAATTTCAGCCTCCCTGCAGGATAGTTTCAGAAAAGATGATATGGAAAGAGGAAAAACAAAAGCACATGTTGCCAAATATACGCATATTTTACATCGGTGTTTTGTGTCATAAAAATGGCTGCTTTGTGTGTATTTTCAAGACGTAGAGGGAATATGCTAAATGAAATATTCAAACACTGGCAACTCCTGCACACTTTTTGTTTTGGTATCATAAAGCACTTGTTCTGTAACTGGGTATGACGTTTATTAAAGAGTACTGGGTTTACCAGTTCTCATAAACAATTTCCATGGTTACCAAGGTGGTGTGGCTGGAGAAATCAAAGTACTTATCAAGACATTAAAAGGTAGGTTTCTTTTAAATGAAAGCAGAGGTGTACTGGGTAACTTCTGTTTAAGTATGTTGTTTTAAGAAGCTTAGGACTTGATCTGGTGCTGGTGCAAGCAGGTCCAATGGCCCTGCAGCCAGGGATGCCCATGGTATCGCACCCCCTTATAGCAGTGGGGGGAACCTGTCCCTTGGCTCGAACTCTGTGGCTGTTCACAACCCAGGTCTCACGCACGTCCCTCTGAGGATGTGAACATTTGTGCAAACCCTCGTGAATGGTTGTAAGTGCCCAGCAGAGGCCACTGGAGTCAGCTGGAGCTGCTGATTTTGTGGAGCTTTTGTGGATCCAACCCCTAGGCCAACGCAAATATTTCTGGTTTGCACCGTCACAAATCCTGAGTGTGTTTTCTGTGTCTGTCACCAGCAATGGCAAATGTCACAAATGTATTAAACAAAAGAGAGAAACCTGGTTTCTTATGATGATACTTGAGAAATGAGTTATGATGTTGCCAGTCTTTGAGGTTTGCTGGGGGCCACCATAAAGTTCTGGGCCATATGTAAGACTCTGCTTTCAGGGTCAAAAACATGATTTGGAGAATCAAAAAGCCAGAAACTTTTAAAAGCGCTAAATACATTCTTCAGAAAGAGCTGTGTGATTTCGAAGCTTAACTTATGATTCAGGAGAGGTGAACTCACGTTCCCAAGACACAAACCCCCCCAGCATCCCTGGGTCTCTGATGCACATCGGGCAGTGGCTGCTGCAGACGGGCAAAGACGGGCTCTGCTTCCCCGGGCTGTCCTCTTAGAGGGAAAATCTCAGCCTCCAGCGTGGCAGCTCTTGTCTGAGAGGACCTGGAGGAGCTGACACGGAAAGACTGTCTGCTCTATAAATAGTGCTATTAAATCTGACTTTTAAAAGCATTGAAAAGTCCTGTGAGACGAGACACGCAGCCAGGAAGCACTTATGGCTGGGGTGTATCTGCCTACCAAGGTGAAATGCTGAAGCATCTGCTGCTCAGCTGCTCTGAGGCTACTGCAAAGCCCAGAGAAATTGCAAAAACCCCGATGCCTGTAACGGGACTTCTGTCTTTCTGCTGCCAGGGTGGTGGGACAGCATGGGGATGGCTGGCAGGCACCCGCTCCACATCTGGGCCGTACCTTCAGCATTCACGTTCTGGCCTCTCAGAAGCTGGCGTATCCATCAGCAACACGTTGTTTTAATATATACTGAAACAGGTTTTGTATGCTTTACATACAAAACGCTATATCAAGAACATATTAATGTTCTTGGGCCAAGATTATTTGGGCAGAAAGATGCCAATGAAGTGTGACCAAATCCATGTGAAAATGAAGTGTTTGCTTGAAGGAAATAAAGCAAATTTAAAATATTCAAGTTCACTGATTAGAAACATTATTACATCTCTCTGGTGGTGAAATAGCGATTTCTGGTCCTTTCTTCACAGGCCCCGCATTACCTTGAGGGGATTGAGAGGATTCGTGGACTAGAAGGTAACAGGGAATGCAGAGAACTTCAGCTGCAATAAAGGTACCTGTGTACGATTGAGTTATTTGGTTAAATAAATATAAAAACATCAATAGCGCATATACATCACATCTCAACCAGAGGCAGCAGTGTTTGGAGGTGGCGGTTCGCTTTCCAGCTTCTTTACACCTTGCTTTTCTCAGACTTGTGTTTTGAGCACTTAGAGCTGCAGGACCAAGTCCTCTGCTTCTTTTCCAGCAAACACCCCTGCATGGGGTAGGAAAAAAGATATTAGAGAGAGAGGTGGCCTCATTAATCGTCATACCTTCCCCTCACAAACAGGGAAACTCTGGGAGTTTCTTCTAAGGGAAGATGCTAATAGACTAGGAATGATTGCTAGTATACCACTTTCTGAGGGTAAACAGTTTCTTGATATTCACCTGGAATTTTCCTTTATCTCACTCTTTTGCATTGCTTTTCTCTTCCCCCGGGGAGCAAACACGGGTTTGGGTGTTTATCTTCTCTGAGCAGAACTCGTGAGGGGTTGTCACGGGCTGCTTTGCTGCAAAGGGCCCGCAGGGGATGAGCGTGGGGATCGTGGGTGCTAAAGCGATCCTGTCCCCATCAGCTGAGCTTTGCGGGAGCACCGGCCAGAGGTGCTGAGCCTGTGGGTTTGGGTGTCCGTGTGGGCAGACGGGGCTGGAGCGGGAAGAGCTGCGTTCTCGGCGGGCATTGAGGTGGAGGGAGAGCTCGGGGCCGCCTCCAAGCCTCTTCACCAGCCCATGCCACTGTGGCTCTGCAGAGTGGCATTTCTGGCAACAATGCCTCCCAGGGTGACATCTCAGCAGAGCTGTCCCAAGGCCAGCACGGTGGGGAGCATCGCTGCTGATACCCCGCTGCTCGCGGGGAAGCAGGCACGTCTTGCCGACACAGCCCGCGGTGGCTTTGATTGCCGCTGCACCATCTTTGGTCCAGCTCAGGAGCAGGGAGGGATGAACCAGGGCTGGTCCCAGCCCCATTGCTGGCTCCCGCCTGGGAGGTGGTTGTTTCTGTGCTTGCAGGGCCTCATAAACAGAGGGGGCAAAGCTATTTCTTTCCTTTCTGTTCCTGTTCTGCTTCCTGAGGCCCATTTCTCCGGCAGTCGGCTCTTCCTGACCCCCTCTTTCCCTGCTCTCTGGCAACTGCGTGGCTTTACGATGGCAAGAACAAAAAAGGTCCCTAGATAACTATTTGGTATAAGCAAACCATGCGGCTTTAATGGAATTACCTCAGCCCTGCTAGTAAATAATTTATAGGAGGCAGTAAATAAAATATGTTTCTGTGTTCTTAAAAAAAAGAGTTGTCAGCCGGCAAACGCCCGCCGGGGAGGAGTTAACCCAGAACTTGCCCCACCACAGAGATCCTGACCAGGAATGGGACCCGGTGGGGAAAGCATCCAAGCCCAGAAAGGCTGTGGGGAAGGGATTTCAGAAAAGCTGTGCTGCTGGACAGGGGCCCTCAGGGTGCCTGCTGGCCGCTGGCTGTGCACATCCGTCTGTCTGTCTGTCCAGTCAGGCATTTCTGAGGTTGCCTCCCGGTAGCCTTGACCGTGAAACCCGAGTCCGCACTGCCTGACCCGAATTTCCGAGGCACCCGCTGCAGCCCCGCAGTGTCACCGAGCCCCGATTGAAAGCTGACCTCTGTCGCTAATGGCATTAACGGGAGCTGCGGGGCCAGGGCAGGCGGTAGCCTGGGGGTGCCGGGAGGGCCTGGGGAGGGATGCTCGGAGGGATGCTCGGAGGGGGATGTGGGATGCCTGGGGGCGAGGACGAAGGGTACCCAGAGGGGGATGGATGAAGGGGTGCCGGAGAGGGGTGCAGGGCTGGCTGCCATGTCCCTCCCCAGGCTTGCGTTCCCTCTTTGCAAGAACAGAGAGCACTCGGTGGCAGGGCCCCCCCCAGCCCCTGGGGATGCTCTGCCCGGTGGCACCACAGCCGGGGCTCGACCCGGTCCAGGCCGGCCCAGGGGGGGCTGCAGCCGGTCCCCCGCTGGCGTGGGGGGAGTTCGGGCCGGGGAAGGTGGCAGCGGAGATTTACGATGCGGGAGGACAGAGCGTGAAAGCAGTATATCATCATCAGGTTGGGCTGAAAGAAAGAAAACATATCTTCAACAAAAAGCGGGGCTTCGCAATTCAGCTGCGTTGTTAGGACAACGCAAACTATCCTTGAAATGATTAGTTCCACTTCAAAGGCATTTACATTCAACAGGGGCAGACGCAGCCTCTTTTTATGTCGCCAGAGGAGGAGGAAAAAAAATAATAATAATAAAAAAAAAGGCGAGGAGGAGGTGGGGAGGTTTTGTGCTAAGGAGAGTCATATGTTTGCTTCTTCTATTTATTTTTCCTCATTCAGGAGACACTTGTGTAAGATAAACAGAGTGCTCGCAGCCGCGGGGCTCTGGGGCCACTGGCCGGGGAGGTGGGCGAGGGGTGGCCGGGCAGGCGGCTCCGGGGGCTGCGCTCGGACTCCCCCGCCCCTTCCAAATGGGAAGCAAAAAGACAACAGTAAAAAAAAAAAGAGAAAAAAAAGGAAAAAAAAATCCCTGACCTCAAGAGCTGTCTTTCCTGGGACATCTGTTATTAACTTGAGGAAGCGTGACATACGTTTGGTAGGATCACAAAGACTCAGGGTATCCTGACTGAGTTTGGGAAAGATTTGAAGGCTGAGGTGTCCCCACGCTGCTCGGGAATTGGCTCCCATGGGATGGCCTGGGCTGGGAAGAAGTTTTGGCATCTGAAATCACACACCTAAAGCGCTTCCCAGAGGCCTCTGCATGGGGAAAACCCATTTGGTGTGTTCCAGGTTATCCTGAGCTGTACAGAATCAGACACGAAGGAGAACAAAGATGCTGGAATTAGCCCAGAAACAACATTTTCCATACTCCTATCACGTCCTAAAACCCAACCCACCTCTCCTGACCCTAATCAATTCTTACATCCAAACTAACCTAGTCTTCTCTCCTATTTCAAAGCGCATCACTTATTTTAGCTCCCAAATTACCTAATGGTAGTGTTCCCACCTTGCTTAGTGTTGGAAGTCAAAAGGCAAGAATAAAAAAAATTAAAATGCAAACTATGGAGCCTATGTGGAGAGTTATCTGTTCCCCATCACCTGAAACGTGTTGCACCAGCACATGTGCATGCGTGTGGATGAGTGGGGGGCTTTGCTGTCTCCCTCTTTTCCTATTGCCGGTTTCTGCCTGACGTTTTGCAGCTCATCCTTGGGTTAGACCTCAAAATTCTGTAGGAGAAGAAAACTGAAATTGTAAAGGATCGTGGGGAACAGTTTTCTAAAATACTTTGTCTCCCACAGCTATCTCAACGCATATGAACTGAATTATTCTCAATACTGGTCCTGATCAAAAATCTTTCTTTCAAGTCGCTTTTGTGGGGAGGTTAACACTTTGCACATTTGAAACCTAACAACTATATCTGGGGGTTTTTTGAAAACATTTTTAAAGGTGTTGTGAACATTTTAATGCCTGCACCCACAAACTGTCTGCTTTAGCCCTGTTGGAAAGCCAGAGATGACGATGGCCCCAACTTTATGAAATAAATAGCAGTGTGCAAGTTAGCGTTTGGAAATGAAATCCTTGTTCCAGCTAAGCTGTAGCTGAAGTCAAGGTTTAACTGTTCAGTGATCCTTGTTTTAGGTTATGAACATGCGTGTGAGTCATTCCTGATCAATCCAAGAAGTTCCCTTCTCTTTTTTTTTCCCCCTTTCCCCTTTCCTTCTCTTTTTTCATCAACCTTTTTCTCACTGGCATGGGAAGGCTTGAACAAGGAGAGCTGGAGAAGTCAGCACTCACTTTCAGTTATTTTCATCCAGGTTTTGGTCATCTCAGGTATTTTGTTTGCTCTGGAGAGCTGTGGCCCAAGGAGGACCAGTCCGGTGCTGGGTCTGGTTTGGATGATGTGGGTTGAGAAATTGTGTGCTGCAGCAACCAGCATATAGAGACTAGAAATGGGCCTTTCTGAGAAATCAGCTCTCGTGGTGCTGTTGGTAACCAGGAGAGATGTGGCTGAAAGCGCGGCAGTGACGTTAGAAAGAAAAGCGGTGACTTTTTTATTTTAGTGGGAGGATGGCAGAGAGTTGGTGTTCTGGAAAATGAAAGAAATGAAACTAGAAAAATCCTAATTAAAAAAAGAAAGTCTTGAAATTAGTTTGGAATCAGGGAGGCAGATGGGCCGGTGAGAGAGAGGGAAGCGGGGCGAGCGCTGGCTGCTGTGCTCGTGAAGGGTACCAGAGCTCAAAGGCGAGGCTGAGAGTGCTGCCAGCCTGAGACACTTTAGCCAGTGGTGTTATTTTTCATTCCTAAAGATAAAGAAATGTTTTCAGTCAGAAAAAATGCATTTTTATTGAATTCCCTGCAAGTTCATACTTTAAAAATGTGTTTTCCATTTCTGACTTTCTTGTTTTATGAAACACTGGAAACACGAGAGCTTTTCAAATATCCTCGAGAACGATGGGAGTTTATTTGTTCTGTCATTTACTCCGTCATTTATAGGGGCGTTATCGGGAAACTAAAGCTGATGTGTGTTTTAGCTCTACAGCACCTTCTGATGTGGACCTTTCCCTTCTTCTGAGTTTTATTGTTATTCTGTCACCCTGTTCCTAAAATATTGGCGAGGCTGCTGGGGCCGCTTGGCTGCAGGAGGGAGGGGAGCGTCTCCCCCTGGGACTCCCTGGTTTAGTGAGGTGCTTGTAAAGGAGAAACACGCCAAGCAGAAGGGATTTTTAGGCTCCTTTGGGAGGCTGGGGGATCAGGGGGGTGAGGCTGAGTGATCCAGCACCATCTTGTGCTCCCTGGGCTCAAGAGTGGGAATTTTGGCTTGTTTGTCCTGGCTGATCCATGCCTGTCCAGAAGCTGGTATTAACTAGGACCAGCTCTTGGCTTTGCAGGCAGGTGCTGGCGGCTGTGGCATCACCCAAGGCACATTTTTGGGACCAGGAATGAGAAATATGAGTGTTGGTGAGAAACACTCCCAGTTACTCCAGGTCCCTTTGCAGATCTGTCGATTGCAGCCTCACCGGTAGCGATGTAAAACTTGGGTGAGCGGGAAAATCCTCTTGGATTTGGGCGTTCAACCCAAAGGCCTGATGCTCTGCTCTGGTGTCCTTGCATGGGGCAAGCAAAGAGCGAGAGGACCAGCACGGGGCGAGGAGAGGGGGAGCGGGCCAGGTGAGGAACGCCCTTCCCCATGTGGTCTCTTCCCCCCTTGTTATCCCCTTGTCTTTCCCTTTCTCTGATTTTTGTGTGCGTGCGTGTCTCCCTCCCCTCCTTCTTGTCTGCACGGCTCCTCTCCCATTCTTGTCTCGCTCCACCCTCCGTCTCTCTTGTCTGGCTGCCCCACGCCCCTTTTGTCCTGCTCGGCTGCTCGGCATCGTTTTTGTGTGCTAATAGCAGCCGACTGCCACCGACTCAAAGGATCCCAACACCGCTGCCATCGCCCCCCAGCTTTTAATTCAGCTGCTGAAGACCAAGGAGGCTCCGCTGTCCCAGCCCCTTCGCCGTGCGGCGGGGCCGATGCCACGTTTGTGTGTTCCCTCTCGCTGGGTACAGCATCTTGGCCGTGACTGCCGTGGCCTGGAGGGGACAGTCCCAGCGGCCAGTGCCCCCCAGTTAGTTTGGAAAGCCCACGGAGGGGTTGGTGGCAAGGCAAAATGGAGTTGCAAGGAGATTTTTCAGGCTGCTTTGTGCCACACCGTGGCTTCCCAGAGGTGCTGGCACCCATGTGGCAGGAGCCAGGGTAGAGGACTTGCACCTCTATGGGGATGTAGGTTGCCCTCGCTCCCAGGACCCTCCAGCCCTTGTGGCTCTATCCCCATCTGAAGCGTTTCTTATTTTGTGTTACGTTCAACTTAAAACATTCAGGGAAATAGTTTCCTGTGGGAGCTTTTCCTTAGAGTATTCGGAATTTGCTGTTTATTGTATGACAGGAGCTGGTGGCCCAGAGCAGGCTCCAGGAATTGGCCTTTCCTGCCTCCGAGCGCATCCCCATGAGGTGCGCGGGGGGCTCGGGTGCTGGTGGGGCAGCAGGTGACAACGTGCATCGGTGGCTCATTCCCACCCCACACTTTGCCCCTCGCATCCCCGATGCTGGCATTCCTCCCTGAATCCCACAAACTGCAATTCTGGCAGGAGGCATCGTCGCCCCTTTTCCCCCACGGTGACAGCATGCCACATGCTTTATTGCTCCTCTCCCTCCTGGGAAGCCTCTGATTGCTCTCAGGAGCCACCACGCTCGGCCGAGCGCACCCCGCAGCTATCCCGGTGCGCGGGTGGGTTCCCCCTCTTGGGGTGGAGACGGGGGAAGGAGGGCTTTGGTTTGCACGGCAGCATTTTTGTGGCTGGACAATGTTTGTTGCAACCTGGTGTCGCATTTGTTTTTCTAAAAGCCACGCTCCCTGCCCTGGTTTTGTCCTGGGGAGCTCCAGGCTGTGGCCATGTGTCTGTACCAAGCTTGGCAGAAACCTGCCTTGTCCTCCAAGCCCCGGGACTGCCGGGATGCTGTGCAGGGATGCACATGTCAACCAGGCGATGCTGAGACCTTTAGTACTGGCTGCGAGGGAGGCAGCAAGGGGTGATGTAACCTGCCTCCGGTAAATGCAAAAGACTTGTGGAAAATGCTAAGGAGGCTGAAAAAAGCAGCCAGTGATCAGAATAGTTCTTTCTAAAGGAATAAACCAGTGCCTCTTCTAAAAGAAAAACCCAGAAGGTCAAGTGGTATTTCTCTGTGGCCACATATTTCCTCTGAAACTGTGTAGGGTCGTTCCTAAGTGGCCTGTGCACTGCAACTGCACCTAGATTTAAAGGGGGCAAGAATGACAGTGAACGAATGCATTTTGCCTAATTACTTATCCTTTTCAAGACTTGTTTGAAATATTTTTCCCTGACACTGTGTTTTCTTTCCTCTGAAGAGAACAAAAAAATAAAAAAAAAGCAGAGATAGAGGGAATAAATGCTAATGAGAAGTTAAATGAGGTATTTATATTACATGCTGGTGGGTCTCATTTATACACCTGGAGTAAAAATACCTGGAGTAAAAATAAAAGTAAATATATATGTATATAAATGTATGTGTACATATATAGACTGAGATATAGGTTGCTTGAGAGCTTGTATATGCGTGGACGTGCGTTTGCATGTACAGGTAGGTGGAGAGAGAGAGACAGAAATCCACCCGTGCGCCGCTGTAGCTTTGATTTGCAGATGGGTCGGCTGGAGTGAGCAAGTCCCTCTGTCCCTGCTACACCCCACGGGTTGCTCTTTATTTAAAAAATAAACAAGCCCCCTTAAACCCCGCTATAGGCTGAGATGAAACAAGGCAGATGCTAATGAACACCAAGAGGTTTGCAGCCCCCCGAGGAGGAGCTGTGTGCGGGTTTCCGCGGCACGCTGACCTTTTGTGCGAGTGCTTCACCCTGCCACAAAGTCAGCCTGCGTGACCTTCTGGAGCGTGCAGGAGTTGCAATGTCCTGGAGAGAAACGCTGTCCCTGCCGAATCCACCGCAGCATCCCGATGCCAGCCAGAGACAGCAGCGGCAGCGCTCGCTTTTCTGGAGATCACACACCATCGCTGCTGTCGGATAAGAATATAAAAGCCTGGTTTTATTAATCTAGTACAGCCTTCTACGTATTAAAAAATAGTTGTGCCATTAATAATGAATTTGTCACATTTCTCTGTCAGTTCCAATTTGTGTTACTTGCCAGATGGCAGCAGGCTTTGTCAGCCGGCGCGGTGTGAGCTGGCAGAGCTCTTACCTGGCATCTCGGCATCTCCCCTCTGCCCTGTGAACTGGAAACCTGGGTGCTGCTTGCCAGGGGCTCCATCCTTACCGCCTTCCAGAAAAGCATCCCGGTTCCTAATGCCACAAGGAAGAGGAGGCTGGCTCCGCAGGCAAATGTGATCTGAAAAGTGTTTTCTACTCCTTGGGATGCTAAAAAGAGTCAGAATGGCAAATACACAGGTTTTTAAATGAAAAGACCTAGTAAAGATCTTTTCCCTCTGAGCAGTTAAGTGGGTAACTGGTAAGGCAGTTACTTAAACGTTCCCAAATAAATCTGCTTTTCCTCCACTGAGACCAGCTTTGAATTTGAAGCGATGGAGTGCAGGGAATTGCACCACGTACCTGTTGCGGCCATCAGCATCTCCTGGCCGCAGCCGTTCTGGCGGTGGGAATGGTGAGCTCCAGCCTACGACTGCAACCTCCCGTCACATCGCCCTTCTTGGAGCAGGGCTGATGGACCTGAAGTGTTGTGGGACACTGCCCAGACAGGGTCCCGGGGAGCCCAGGGCGGGTGTGTGGCTGCTGTTTGCCTCCATCTGTTTCAGTATTTGCTCTAGGAAATGGCACGTACCTCTGACTTTGCCACCTCCTCCAGTTTATTTTAAAAAATGAACAGTCTGGAGGTCTTTAGGCCACGGGTTGTCTCTTGCCATGGGTTATTTTTGTCTGGTTCAGAAGGAGATGAAGCTCTTGCTTCTCAGCTGCTTGTCTGTCTCTGTCCCCCTGCTTTGCTAACTCTGAACCTACAAATTGGAGGCATCGGGCTTCATTAGCTGTGCTGATCCCAGGACTAATTGGTATTGCCCTTGAAATTACAAGTCAGGCCTTGCAACATTGTGGGAATAGCTTAAAAAGCTTGAAACAGAGAAAAAAAAAAAAGAAGGAAAAAAAAAATTGGACTGGGTTTTTTCTCCGGATCCTTTGAACCTACAGGGATGCAATGCAAGGTACCATTAAACAGACATTATAGACTCCAGTTCAGTACAAGATGGGGAAAACACTTGAAAGCAACAGTGTAAATATATACGGCGGGCGTTTAGCACGATGTAGCAGACAAGGGTTTTGAAGGAAACTTCTGTTATTGGGAGTGTGTTGGGTTTTTTTTTTCCTCAACTGTCATTGTTTGCTTTCTTTTCAAAGTCCCTAATCAAAACATTTGCTTATCCAAAGAACAGGCTCATGAATGCCTCGATGGGGAGCGCGGCAGCGGGCGATGCTGGCAGGGTCTCGTGCCCCTCGGCACCTTGTCTTCATCACTGGCAGGTGGGTGCTGCTGGGGTGGGCACCTCCCCGACCGTCCCCGTGCCCTGGCAGGGAGCCCCGCGGTGAACCCTGATGGGTTACAGCCTCATCTGGGCAGCTTCAGCCCTTCTCTGCTGCTCTTGGCAGCTCTGCTTGGTGGAGGGGCTATGGCTAATACCTGGCAAGGGGACACTGGGGGGTGGCCCAGGGGCTGCATGGGTGCAGGGAAACCTTTCCTTTCCCTGAGCCTCCCCGGGGCTGGCAGCACCCAGCACGCTCGTGACGTGATCATAGAATCATAGAATCATAGAATTGTTAAGGTTTGAAAAGACCCTTAAGATCATCAGGTCCAACCATTAACCTACCACTGCCAAATCCGCCACTAAACTAAGCAGTGATGCTGTTGTCCCCCACGCTGGCAGGGTGGGGATGGGAGACCTCCCCTCCGGGAAGAAGGGGAGGGATGAAGTCCTCAGAGCAGTCGTTACTGCAGCTTTCAAAGCACTAAATTCTTGTTGTAACGCTGTTCTGTATATGAGGTTTCTTTTACCATCTTAGCGGTGAGCTGTTTGAGCTTTGCTGTTATTGCCCGTGCCCTGTGCTTTTAAATTATTGCTCATGCCACAGTGTTTATAGCTTTTGCTCTCACACTGCGCTGTTGTAAAGTCTTGTCTTATTTAAGATCCCAAAGTCTACCTGACGGCAAGCGCGGGTGCCGAGGCATCGGCTGTGCCGCTGAGCATCCGCCTCACGAATTCAGCCCCCAGCGGGCACAACGGGCAGAGGCAAAATTTCCCCTTGCTTTGAGAGGAAAGCTACTGAAAATGGAAGAGGAGACCAGTGAGCTGTAATTATAAAGTGGTTTTTTCGTGTACATGTGCCTGTGTGTTGAAGCTGGGTGCCAGCCAGATTGCTCTCGGGAAGTTCAGCACAAGACAGGCCAATTTAGAGTTACTTGAACCTGGCAACATCAAAGAGCTGTGGGACTGAATATGAGCATTTGGTAGGAAAATATTATTCTGAATTGCTCACCTGAGACCGAGATGGAAACGCGGTAGAGGTATCTCCAGGCTGTACCGCGCACCACGCACACCCGATGTCTTTGCCTAACCCTTGTTAATGGTGCGGGAGTTATGGCCACACTGGAGGCGATCCTGGCAGCGATGCTGTGCACCTCGGGGCTCAAAGGATATAAAGAAGAAAAATGTGGAGAATGATTTTTATTAGATCAACTGTTAAGTGAGACCTGGGTGCTTCTAGCGAGGCATCTGTGGCAAACTTCTTTGCAAAGATCTAGACGATACCAAAAGATTTTTCTTGAATGATGGTTTCAAAGTTATCCTTGTAGGAAAAACATCTGTAAAATGTGCGTGTGTTCGTTCACAAAAAAGCTCAAACCCTAGCTATAATTTGCTGGAGAAATATAAATGTAATGGTTGGTCTTTCTTTTTAACTGAATTGAATATTAGCACACTAAGCTGACTTTTCCATCTGTGTCCTGCAAAAGATCATACAGGAACCTTCTCTGACTGCGATGTGAGTGAGTCTAATGAATGTGTGTGTTCAGTCTAATAAGTGAATGACATTTTATTTTTAAAAATACGTGTTTTTCAAAAGCTTGTACTGAAGCACTCAGAAATTCTTATTAATCTATCAGTTAGCTTTCTAATTGGTGTATGATTGCTATTTTATAGGAAATGCCAGTTGAATATTACGTTTTTTTTCCCAAAGAATGACTCCTGGGCACCCATAGAAGTTTAATGAGAATGTATGGGACTAAATAGGGGCAGAATTTGGCCCCCGAACACCAATTTTCTGAAAGAAGAGGCAAAGAAGGTTCTGAGAAGCAATGCAAGATGCTGCTTTAAAATTCAGTTATTGTCCTAGTGATTGACTGCACTAACTGTATCCTGCCAGTAACGGCTGGCTTTTAAAATATATATTTGTGATTAGTTTAATTCATGGAGCCTTTTTCCTCTGAATTGATTTGATGAAATGAAGCAGGCAAATAATAAATTTTTCACTGGAATGAATCTGCTTAATCAATTTAGACAATCAATTTGTTCTTTGCTTAATAACATTTGCAAAAAGAAAACAAAGTCTTTCATTAACAAGGATGGCCAGACATTCATAATGAGAGGTGGCATCTAACATCAGGTTATGTCTTCTGTACGAGCAGAAAACAGGATTCAACATCTGGTGCAAGTACCTGGCTCTAAAATGCCTCTCCTGCTACTCAGCGTGGGGTTCAACGTTGGTTTTTTCCCCTGGCACAAGCCCCATTTACATCCCTGGGTGTTTTGCCAGGGCAGGAGTTAACGACAGGTCCACGGGTCCAGATCTGAACCTGCCCAAAAAACGGCGGAGGTTTCCCGTCTGCTTTCGATGGGAGCTTAGGAAATAACACAGAGACCAAACCCGGCGTCGAGCCCCTGCATTCAATAAAGTTCTCTCATTTGCTTTTTAGAGAAGGAGTTTAATAGGGAGTAGTATTAAATAACTGCTTCTTACAATGGGCTGCAAAGTAACAGCTCGTCTGAGAAGCCTGGGAGTTCAAAGCATCTCTGTACAGGGAAAACAAACACTGCTAGCCAGAGAGCGATTACGCTTGTACCGCAGTGCAGAGGACTGTTTGGTCTAGTAATTTTAAAGACATTATCTCCTAATGTTTTATTTGCACTGTGTTCTGGATTTTATGTTGATTTTAATTATACCTCTTAGGAATAATATCTGGTAAACTAATTTTGGTGAATGGCAATGAAAAAGCATTATCCACCTACGGTAATTACACATATTTCTTAGTCCCTAGATAAAATAGTTTTACTTAAACCCCGCTACAGAATTTATAAACTCCTTTTTACAGAGTCTGCCAGTGGAGTTTCAGATAATAGAAATCTCAAATACTAATCTCAGCATCCCAGATGGCCGCCTCCAGGAGCAGCATAAACTGTTTCCCCCAACAAATTTCCTTTTGCAGCCTTCTCAGAAAAACACAGCCAGCCAAAGCAAAGACATTCAATATTTTCCCTCATGGTTCCTATTCATTTAATAACTTAGGGGTTAATCCTTCTGCCTTTGAAATCAGAGGCTGGGTTTTTTTGCCACTGAGTTTTGCTGCTGAGTTTTGCCCATCCGATCGCTCTCCCAGGACGCGGTGTAAATGCCCGGCTGCCCGGCGATGGGCATTTTGTGGTGCTGCTCAACGTACGGGAGAATCTTAATCAACCCTTCTTCCTTCCAGCATAACACTCCACTGATACTTCATCCTCTCTCTATTGAACCAAATGTCCTGTTTAATAAACGGAATGCTCCAAAACATTATTTCTAACAGGTTGTTGTAAAATATTTTAATGCAATAGCATCTTCTGGCCCATATCTTCATAGCATTTGGAACTAGAAGCCCAGGATGAGCAATTGTTTTCACCTGTGGGTGATGTCTAATGACTGATAACCTCCTCCTGGGACACCCTCCATCTCTCTCCACCACTGTCATCTGCTTCAAACCTCTCCTCAAAGCATGTCCTTCCCCCAGCACTTTGCAGGTGGATGCATGTGGATGTGCTGGGCTAAAATAAATAATAAAATGGAAGTCAGCCCTGGTGCCTGCCAGATGGGTCCTGGGACAACCTTTCCCGCTCCTGGATGACTGCTGTGCCTCCTGCCTTCCCCGTTGCCTCTCAGCTCTCACTTGCTCCCAAAAGCACCATGGGGGTCTCTGGGGCGAGAGGTAAGGAGTTTGGGACAATAACCCAGCTGTATGATGTTTTCTGCAGAAGGGCTGCTTGGTGGCAGAATTTCCTTTTATCTGATTTTTTTTTTTTTTCCTTTCTTCCCCCTGAAATCCTTAAGGAAAGCTAGGTCAGGAAGCCTGAGTTAACGTTAAGCGTCCAGCAGACTCATTTAGGGATGTTATAAAAATGATATAAAAGATGCATAGCAAAAATTAGGGGGAGCCAAAGGCGGCAGCAGCCCATAGAGGGAAACGAGGGGTCTTCTGCTAGCGTGGATGTCCTGACCGGCGTGGCTGGGCGAGCGGCTGTGTCAGGCCCAGCTTGGGGGAAATCCCGCTGGCTCTTTAGCTGGACCCAGACCTCCTTTAAGCCCCTCTGAGAGCCTCTGCTAAGGGTTAGGGTCATGCATTGCCCATCCTGTTGGTGGTCACCTCTACTGAGGTTTTTTTCCCTTAGCATTAATTAATAGTAAAGACAAAATTCTATTAGTGTCTTTAAATTGTTTCATGCAAATTCACTTTACAGCCAGATTTTACCCCGTTCTTGAAAACTGTGGCAAATACCTGCAAGCCAGTCTTTTATGTGGGCACGAGCTGCTCAAATCTGCTGTTCTATTTGGCATTCCTGCTGTATTTTGAAAAAGCGAAATGCGGGAACACAATACATCAGAACCAGCTTCCCTATTTAACGCTGTATAGGCCCCATTTATGTTTTAGGCTAAACTTGGACTATTATACGGTAGCAACGCCTGCCCTTTCGCAAGACTGGGCTTTTGTAGTCTGCGAGATCAAGCAATGAAAAAGCACCGCTCCTAATTCTCGCCTGTGAAAAGTCCCCGTCAGCTCACATTGTACCTTCTCCAGCAGAGATAATGCTGTGAAATGATCCAACTTGAACTTTTTCCCCTGTCTTTAAGCTTTAAGCTGGTGTTTAAGGAAGCTCATCTTTACCCTAACAGTGGCAATGCTGGCGATGGAAACTCGCTTTCTTTGCTCTTTCTGATGGTGTCAGGGCTGGGCACGTGTGGGGGTTTTGGGGAAGGGGGGAGGTTTTTCTGTGCCTGTTTCTGGGACATCCAAAGAGCTTCTCTAAAGCCTGATTTTGACCTTACTGAACCCAGCAAAAGGCTGCTCTTGATTAAAATGGGAGAAAGATCCGGTCCATTGCTGAGCATTTTATATAGTGATTTCTACTAGATGGGAAGCTGGAAAGATGTAAGATTTATGTACTGGTCACCAGTGATCTGCAGTACCTGATAGTCTGCAATAAAATACTGGACTGAGTACAGTGACTCCCTGCACGATGGATGCTTCATCGGGTCAGTCAAGGATTTCCAGTAAAGAAAAGTATGGTTGTTGGTTTGTTGGGTGGTTGTTTTTTTCCCTATCCATTCAGTCATTTTTTTTTTTCTTGAGCTGCTTCCCTAGTCTTTGGGTGCTTGGTTTTTGGGTGCTGTGGTGGGGTTTTTTTTTATAATGGTTTAACTATCATATGGAAAAATACATATCAGATAAAGAAACAACAAGAAATCCCTAACTGCTACCAACAGATGTCTTACAAATGAGTCAAATGCATTTAAAAAAGAAAAAATCTCTTCAGTAATTCACTTTGCAACATTTGATTATTAACGTATCTAGAAATAAATGTAAAAAATAGTTATTAAACAGAATCTAGCAGAGAGCGTGTTCCACTACTAAATTAAGTGTTGTTAGAGGAGCAGAATGCAGCAAACCTGCAGCCTATAAATATCAAACTGGTTAAAAAGTGTAAGCCAAGAAATATTTTGTTCCAGTAAGTGACTGTGACAGCAATAAATAAGGAATTTTAAGTGTGCTCTGTGCTCTAAAGAGACGATATATGCTTTAATTTTAAAGATAATCTATGCTGCTGGGAAGAATTGCTGTTAGCTGTTACACTGCTTCATTTTTGACTGAAAAAGTTATTTGTAATAATCCATTTCTTGTGTAGTATCTTGAAATTATTGTTTAAACTCAAAGCTGAATACAGAGCAGGTTTGTTCACGGACAGAAATTAATTTAATTTTATTTGCTGGTTTCTTGTGAAATGTGAGGAACGTGTGTCTGTCCCAGGGACCTGGGACTTGTTCTAGGGCTTAGGCTCAGCTTTAGGGGAAGTTTAGCGTGTGTGTGAGCAGAAGAAATGTGCAAATCAAAAGAAAAAATGCCAGCTCTCTCCTGCCTGATCTGTATTAACTGTCCTCCCTGGAAACCCCGCACCTGCCTACTTTCCTGCCATCCTCCAGGAATCTTTCAAAAGGTCTGTGTGTTTAAGCAGCAATTTGGTGTAACATGGGGAAGGGGCTATTTAAGAGCAATTAAGTGAACACTTTTGGCTTTGTCAGACACTGTAACGTTTCTCAAAAGACACTAGAAAAGAGATTGAGCCCTTTGTATGTTAAATACATGTACAGTTAGTTGTTCTTGGTGGCTTTGTGTTAGCCAGTCGCCTCTGCGAATAAACACCAGAGCTGCGGACTTGTCATTTTGTGGGAGAAATGTAAATTCTAACATTGATAGTTTGCATCTCGGTACTTTGTGGCTGCAACGTTAATCATCTGTTATAGTATTTTATTGTTTTGTTGTGGTTTTTTTTTTGTGGTGGGTTTTTTGTTTGTTTAAGCACCCAGAAATCAAATATTAACCTGATTAAGAATTCAGCGTTACATGTAAGGCGGAGAAGAGCTGCAGGTGGTGACAGACAACTGGATTGTGTTTGATCTGGCAGTTTTCATCTATGCCACCATTTTATTCCTGCTGTGGGACTGCAGCAAAATGGTGGTTTGCTTGTTCTGTACTTCGGCGATGAATAGGGTGTGTGAAATCCCAGCTCCTGCGTGCCAGGGACTGCGCTCGCTCCGGAAAAGAGCACGCTGAAAGATGTACCCTTGCTAGTGTGAGATGTACAATAGGATCTCCTACCGGGGAGCTCCCGGTATTGGAGCAGGGAAAGAGCTATATTAATTCTTCTCATGGGATGAGGATTTAGGAATTTCATCGTCCAGTGAGGTTTTCTTTTTTTCCCCCGGCTCTCGTGTTTTCTTTGGGTAGGGGAGGGAGATAATCTCCTCGGAGCGTATGTACAGGGATGCCTTGTGATGCCTCTAAGACAGCCAAGTGCCAGGGACAGCTCCACATCTTCACGCAGCCCCAGTCCTTCCTCCTGGGATGAGTTTTTTGAGGGTTTTGCTTGGGAGAGGCTGGGTGCAGAGCCTGGCTCACCCAGGGGGTACCACTGGGATGGCCCTGGTCCTGGCAGGCTGTGAGAGCAGGGACCCCCTGGAGCTGACCAGGACCCCAGTTTGGGAAACCCTTTCCAAGCAGAGACTGCTGCAGTTCCTCTGCTGATCCAGCAGTGTGTCAGCCCTTCCCTGGCCATTCCTGACGTCCCCTGAGAAGGTGGCAGCAAGGTTTTGTGTTTCCCTAACCGAAGAGCTGTGCTCAGTGCTGGTTTCTTTGGCTGACCACAGCAAGCTCCATCTGCCAGAGATCTCCCAGGGCTATCTCAAAATCATCAACTGGGGTGCTCTCGAATGACCTCCAGGATGGAAGCAGGGTGCTCAGTTCCCCATCAGGGTCCTGTCATCTGAGGAGATGATGTTTGGCCAATGCCTGAACCAGCAGTTGGCCTCTGGAGACTGTGGGAAACATCTACATTACTTCTAAGAGAAATTACATGTGACTTGGCTTCTCCACCCTCTCTTGAGCTGTGACCGGCTGAGGCTGAAGGAGCTTATTTCTGCCCTGGGGTGGGACAAGAGGTGCTGCACCAGGCCCTGCCTCAGCCAGCCTCCAACATGGAGGCAATCTATTGAGAGCAGGCAGCACCTGAGTAGGGTTGCCTTGGGTGGACACTGGAAACCAACAGTGGATGCTGGCTTTGAGCTACTGGGAATCAAGAAAGGCAAGACATGTGGAAGTGGCATCAGTAGAGCTCAAAACGAAGACCAGATATGTTGGTGAACTCCTGTTAGACAATCTCTGTGTTGTGCCCTGTGGGAGAGGAGCGCCGGACATGTGGATTTTTTTCTTTCCACTTTAACTGAGGAACCTGGACAACCCCACTGTTTCAGCTGGTTATGTCCCAACCCTGCTACCAAAGCCGAGAGTTGGCTAGGAGGAGTTCACGTTGCTTTGGGCTTGTTGAGGAGCTGGTCTGGGCTGTGGGGTCGCACAGCCTGAAGGACCTGGCTATTCCTGTAGTCCAAAGCTCAAGCTGGTCCTCGTGTTTGCCCTTCTTTGCCAGAAAAGAAACCTTTCTCGTGAATGGTTGACTGCATGTGGTAGCCCTCCATAGAGAGGGAGGACCAGCTACGGGGTCCCACAGCCATCACTAGACGAAAAAGGACCTTCTAGTCCAACTGAAGTAGCTCTTGAGGGAATTCTGATTCTTGCTATGGCCCAAGACAAATAAAACTCTATGGGCCAATAGTGCTCAGATCCCACCGTGTCCTGCCCAAACACTTCTGTAGGAGTCACTGGGGATGTGTTGGGTGTGTTCATCTATACAGCAAGCTGGATGGATTGGGGCAGGGATTTGCTGGCTTCCAAGCTTAGAAAGCACCTTGCACAACTCTGGGCTGACTGACATAATAGTAATCCATTGGGATTGCTTGTTCGCTAGTAACTTAAAAAGGGATTTTTGTGCTGGGATGAGCTTCAGAAGAGAAGCTATTTCAGCAAGGAATTTTTTTTGGCCTCAAGTTTTCTGCATGCTTCAGCCTCACAGTTGTGCTTAAAACTGTTGTGTATCGATAAGAGTTTCCTTCCACCCATAATCTCCTCTCTCCTTCTGTTCCCTGCTGTAAACAAGCCATTAAAAATGTGTTTATGACATCACAGTTGGTGACCATGGAAATGACTTTGATGTTAGAAAGACAAATATAGCATCGTGATTTCACGGCAGGATCAAGGCAGGAGAAGACCCTTGTTCAAATGATGGGTAATTAACAAAGGTGGTGGAGGGGAAGCTTGAAAAAAATGGGAAGAGCCAATTGACTGAATATGAGATATTTTAAAGTTTTCCCCAGTGTAAAAAAGAAAATAAATTAAAAAAAAAAAAAAAAACAAAACCTGAACTCTTTCAAATGAAAAATTGCAGTGCTGTGGCTGTACTATTTTAAATAAAAGCCTATAGGGTAAACAGAGAACTGGGGGGAAAGCTTTGGAATAAGAATTATACATATGCAAAAAATCCAGTAGGCATCTTTCAAGCTAGAGTGGTCTGTGCTTAAATCAGGCTTGGAGCATCAGGGCCAAGCTAGGCCACGGGGCCAACCTTCCTTCAGTTTACACCAGTAACAAAGTCCTGCGAGTTTTGAGTGCAGAGGCGGATAGAGCGGGGATCTTTGACTTGTAAAATCCCCATCCCTTGCTGCGTTATCCTCAGGGTCATACCTGCCTGCAGCCAGACTCCTCGAAGGAGTCAGAGGAGCCAAGTCTGGCAGCGAAACAAAAGTCTTTGGCTCCTGATTTTGCTGCGACTCCAACTCCTCCTCAATCCATTAGGCCAACGTTCATGGCGTAGCTGCAGCCATCATTTACACAGACTGCTGAAAATAAGCACTTGTTTTCACGTACATTTTTATTAAATTGTTAGCATTACATGCTTCAGAGGCAGCGGAACCAAGCCTGCTAGGAAAGTATTATCAGAATCCTTTCTGGGCTCACTTTTTGAGCAGTTGTTCCAACATATGTAATTATGAATAAAATAGCCTCTGAAAAGACCGCCTTGGATTCAGAGAGAGATGAGAACAATAGGGTAGAGATTAAAAAAGATGGTTCTTCTCAGCTAATTGTTTTTAATAAAATGGTAAAAGTGAAGAAAACACCAGGAAACTATAATTAGGATGATAATGCTTTGTTCTGCAGAAATATGTGCCCTGTTGCCTCTCCTATTACAGAGCAACAAAGGGAACGAAGTGGAAGGGAAAAGTGGGGATGAATGGGGGTTGTTAAATACCGGACTGGAAAGGTCAATAATCTTGTCTTGAAGGTAAAGCTGGTATAAAAAAACCCTGCAGCAAGGCTGCCCCGAGTGCTGCCCAGCCCGCTCAAAGGGTTGCCCAAGCATTGGAGCTGGTGGGTCTCACTGGCTGCCCCGTGGCCTGTGGCCTGGCTGAGAGCACGGCTTACGAATGCTGCCAGGGATTTCCAGGTGCTGTTGCTGAAGTTCACGCTTCCTCCTGTGAAAGGAAACCCCTGAGGTTTGGGGGATTTGTATGTTCTTCACGTCCTGCTCCTCCCGCAGCTGAAGGCTCAGCCCAGCCGGTTGAGAGGAGGACACAGCCCCTCTGCCGCGTGTCCCGGTGCTGCCGCCTCTCTCGGCTCTGCCTGACTGTATGTGCCCTCTCCACCCCCCAAAACATTCCTGATCCCGTTACCATAGAGCTGCCACGACTGTTTATAGCAAATAGCACATGCACCCAAATTAGCCCCTTTCTTGGCTTTGAGTGATGTGCGGGCAGACTTGGCTGGCTGAAGGCTTGTCCGGTGACACCGTGTGACAGTCCTGGGCTACTGTCAGTCTCTCCACGAGCCCTTAGGGATTCAGCATGTTGTTTGTGAGTGGGTTTGGTGGGGATTCACTCTGCAAGCCACCGGGAAATGGTTTTGCTTATGAACTAGGTGACGGTGTTTTGTCTTTCCTCTAATTGTGGAGACTTCAGGCTGGGCAGTGCAGGGCCGTTGTGGTGCGTGTTCGTGCCCCTGCTCTTGTGGCTGCTCTTGACCTCCTGTGAACTTGCTTGTGAATGAAAACTGACCCGTGTGCAGCTATCAGAAAGGTTTTTTCAGACTAGTATTTTATTCTTTTACCCCTGTGCGCTGCACTTTGGGGTATGAAACCTGCAGTTTGGGGATAGGAAAGGATGACCTTGCCATTTTAACATGGACTGGGAGCACATGGGTCCTGGCGGTGCCACAGCCTTTCCCTGGGCTGCTGCCTCGCTGGTGACACATTTCTCTTTCCTCTGCTCTGGGATGGGTAGCAAACTGCTACAGATACTAGTGATTCAGATAGCCCACGCGTGTGTTTGCAGTCTTCACCTGTTGGATGAAAGCTGGGGCTGCAGTCTTTAATCGGGCTTCCCAGGGGAGGCTTGTATGCCCCCAATTAACCCCTTGCATAATTACCCATGGAAATAAGCAACCTGGCCCTGGGATGGGGTGAAAGGCGCTGCTGGCCAGTAGCTGCCCTTTGCTTTAGATCGACAGGTTGTGTCTCCCCTTGGGGACAGCCACCGCGGTCAGGGTGGCACAGGAGCAGGGATGCCTCTGCCGCGGGGGAATAAGGGCAGGGGGTCCCCAGGGGGGTTTATATGCAAGTATAGAGAAATTTAGTTCTCCTTGGGCCAGAGGACTCTCTGATACCTGGACAGCATAAAATTCATAAGGGAGAAAATCCCGAGTTACTGAAGGGGAAAGGAAAGCTTTAGAGATATCTGGGGTTTCTTTTTGTCACGCTTCTGCCCAGTGCCTAATTACTGCTTTGGAGAAGGGAAGCATTTCTCGTCCAACAGCTCCCTCGTTTCATCTCCTCTAGCGAGGCAAGAAAGACCAAATTTTACATCTATGAAATCAGGAAAGTAAATCAGAAAATGGTATCTTCCCCAAAAGAAGAAAGAATGAGTCCTTTCAGTCTCATACCAAGAAGCAGGAAAGATCATAAAGTCGAAACATTTTAAAATACTCCTGGGCTGCATCTAGCAGCTGGCACAGAGCAGCAGGGAAGTGCGAAGTGTAGTTATTGCTTATTTTAGGTACTTTATTTTGTTTGTTTTGTGTTTTTTTTTTTTTTTCTTCCAGACTCTGGACAGAAAATGGTGCAAGTTTGCCTTGTGAGAAAGGAAGAAAATTTATATTGACAGGTTGCTGAGGCACACCTGAGAAGCCAAGCTGATCGGGGAGAGCTAAAGTCTCTTCCCTTGCTGGCAGACTTTCTCGACTGAGTCGTGTAAGAGTATGAAACCCCTCGGTCCTCTGCCAGCAAAGTGCTGGTGATTTCAGATATATTGTTTGAACACATCCGTCGGAGGACGGGCAGAGACCACCAACGCTCTCGCCCCAAACAGCCTTTTTCAAAGGGAAAAATGTTGGTGGATTCTCACCACGGTGATTATAGGGGATTATTCTAGGATTCTCAGAAGTATCTGAAAACCAATCTTTCTAAGTTATTTCTGAATAGCTATTGAATGGATAATTTCCATATGCATTATCAAAATGATGTGCTGGCGGTGAAATTTAGCTGTATTGTATTTGATCAGTAATTGGTGAAATGTTTTCCTAGGGTTAAAAGTAGTGTCGGCAACAGCTCTGTGTAGGGATTTACAAGGTGTTTAGATACATTTTTATGTATTCAGTTGCTTTATGCTATCCAAATGCTTTGATGGTGTGGAGAAAGCTAACGGGATTTATCTGAGTATTTAAAGACAAACTGAAAAGACTTTTACCTTCTGAGACCCAAGTTCAGAGTTGTATTGCTTCTGGTAGCTGTTGATGACACAACTAACATTTAAAACAATGTACAATGTTAAAGTCTTGATCATTAATGACTTTTAGGTCTGGAGAATAGAGCAGGCTCAAAAGAAATCAATGCAAATGCAGCAGAGCAATTAATAAAGAAAACATCAATGATAAAAGAGTGAAAACTTTCCTTAGCTTAGATTGTTTCTTTCAATCCATGGCAGTAATGATTAAGATTATGTTGTATCTTTGATTTTATCTTGGACCATGTGAAATAAGAAATTGGCAAAATGTCCCCTACTTTTTCAACTGAAACAAAGAGAAGAGATTAAGACTGGGAGAGAGTAAAAAAAGAAATCTGGAAGGAAGGAAAAAAAAAACCCACCCTAATTTCCAGTTAAAGGTGAACTGAAAAGGAAAGCTGCCATTTAACCCTGGTTTTCCATTTCAGTAATGTGACAAGCACACGGTGCATACGAGTGCATCGAAGCAGGGACAGGCAGGAGATAGCAGCGCATCATCCTGAGCTTTAAAAATGTTTGTGTGTTGTAGTAGGTAGCTGGGGTAGAAAGTAATTTTCTGGAATTATCTCTCTCCCATGAGGTGCTGGCAAAGGGACAGAGCTGAGCTGCTTCAGGACTGAGGAGAGCAATAACTAAAAAATCAGCACCTCCATCACAGCACAAAGACACCTACATGTTCTCAGTAGAAGCGAAACGTCTTTCCTTTAGCCCCTGCATGGCTGGTGTATGTTGGTACGCTGCTCTTTGTGCCTGCGTTTTGGATCCAAAGCTGCTGGTTCATGCTGGTGTCTAAAGCCATAACGTGTCGCTGTGTGGACAGAAGGTCGAAGTGGCCGGGAACGTCAGGGCACCCCACGGTCCCCACCTGGGGCATCTCTACAGCTCTAGAAATGTTGAAGGAAAGAGCTGGTTCTTAGACTGATATTTAAATATTCCAAACTGTCACTACGTGCTGACAAAAAAAAAAAAAAAACCCTCTGATTGTTAAATCTGAACACATTCTAGACAAATATTTAAGTGATGTTTGAT
This sequence comes from Theristicus caerulescens, assembly GCA_020745775.1. NCBI lineage: Eukaryota > Metazoa > Chordata > Aves > Pelecaniformes > Threskiornithidae > Theristicus > Theristicus caerulescens. The sequence goes on along the minus strand of CM036567.1, from coordinate 21,353,379 downwards.
TTTAGGGCAGTCTACCTGTCCTGGTGTCCCATGGCCCTCTGCAAGGTGGCTGAGCCCTCCTCAGATGCTATCGTGCTGCTGCTCTCAGCATCCTCCAGAGAAGAGGCGAGTCCTTTTGCAGCTGGAGGGGATGATGCACGAAGAGATTAAGTGACTTGCCTGAGACCAGAAAGTCTGTAGCTGAGGAAGAAATTGGAGCCTGGTTGCTCAATTCTTGGTCTGGCAAGCTGGGTCTGGGACTGTCCTTCCTCTTTAAGCAATGAGACAATTTAGTCTATTTAAAAATAACCAAATAAAAAGGAAGAAAAATAGTATTTTAATATTCCTTGATATAATATATAGCACCTGGAGCCAATGTAAGCAATGAAGTCAGATATTACAGATAAATGAAAGCTTACCTAGTTTACCACCAGGCTAGATAATATAAACCCAAACTTTGCATTAACTAGATCGTGATTTACAAAATGTTTCAGACTGATATCAGCACTTCATTATTGCATATTTAAGTTGGACTCCCGTAGATTCAGAACACTCTATCTGCAGAGTATTTGTCCTCTTATTTTAAGGTGTATTTCGTGATGACATTTCCTGAAACAAACCCCACCGGTGGCATCTTGAGTGCCTCTCTCTCGTACTGCTCTGCTTTCTTTCACCCAGCAGCTGGTGATCCTCGTAGAGAGCCCCACGCCAGGGCTGCGAAGATCTGGCCCCAGCAGAAAAAAAAAGTTGGAGCAGAGCAGAAAAAAAAAAATGCAACCCATCCATCTTGGATGCCTTCAGACACGTATAGCTGAGGGGAGCTGCCAAGGGGAACCCATTTCCATACGCTCTCCTTGTCAGAAGAGCAAGCAGGCTGAAAAAGTTGGATGTGCACAGTAAGTGGAAGCTGACCCGGGCAGCCTTGATTTACATAGCGCACACTTGGGACCTGCTCATTACCACAACATCCCCCTAATCATCACCTCCGCATGATGGGCACATGGATGTGAATATGCCCCGGGATCCCCAGCGCTTCATTTTCGTAGCAGCACCCAGCCTTTTGCAGTTATTGTGATATGACAGATGCACATATCATTGAAAGCAGGTCTTGCATGGCATTACACAATGTAAATCAATAATGTGAAAATACAGCCGTTAACACAATGTACAGTTTTGCCTATTACTACAATGCCCTGCTTGTTCCAAAGGAAAAGCAATTTTATGCTCCGCTGAAGCATGGTTTGCTTAGCCTTCAACTAGCGGCAAATGCCAGATACTGCAAAATGTTACTGTTATGCAAGCAGTGTCCTGGATTTATTTACACGTATCCATGCAAAGACTAATTTCAACAAGGACTAGGACTGGAGTCCCTCTGAATACGGGGCTGAACTGCTCTGACCTTGCATTTCCAGCTCTGCTGCCTCTTCTCGGCACCCCGGTCCTGATGCAGCAAAGCTGCGTGGCCCCATGCAGGTCAGCACAGCTGCTCTTGTTTTGAGCTGCGATTAAATTCTCCCAGGTTTTAGAGTAACCTAGCACCCAGTGGCACCTCTCAATCAAAAAATCACACCAGGATGACTGCCTGCTCTATACATGCCCCATGTATACAAGTCCTAGGTGCCTGGCTCACACACGGCTCCTGTTGCTTTCCCCTTATCTCCGCTGATCTCCATCATACTCCTTTCCTTGGATATGAGGCTTGATTGCCTCCCTGCATGGCAAGAAACTCAGCACTTATTGGGCACTTCTTATTCTTGTTGGCCGAGATGTATGGAAACCGTACCATGAAGCCTCTGAACCCATAGTTATCGATAGGGGCCTCATCGGCTGCTCCTGCCATTTTCAAGCCTGGTAGAAGTTAATTTGTTTTAGCTGAAGACACAAAAGGAAGAGCTGTAATGACAAAATGAGAGATTTGCTGGGATCGCTTGGGTAGCAGGGAAGAGGAGCGATGCTGCTGTGTAAAGGTAACCCCTCCTGACCCCTTCTGAAGGCAGAAGTTGCTCAGTGTTCACTTCTGAGCAAGGAAGCCTTGATGTCTTTAACCTGGGGTAGAAACTGGGTAGAAACAAAGATACCAGAAAAACATGTTGAGGTGGAAAAGCCGACATTCCCGAGCTTACCAGCTCAGCATAAGGGGGCACAAAAGGGCACAACCACTTATTCTCTGTCTATGCAGCCATCCTCAAGTATGAGAACTGGCCCGTGCTCAGCTCGGGCTGGGGCATTGATTTTTCCCGTCGTGCTCGAGCGTGGCCGGGGTGATCGCAGGAGCAGGCGAGCAGGGACGTGGCTGCAGCTCAGAACTCACCTTCCACATTTTCTGGCAGAATTGGTTTTCACTGTGAAAAAGGCAGATTTGTCAGAGACAGGCTGTTTAGCAGAAACAGATTAACTACCCTGAGAGTGTGGACAGGAAAATGTGGAAAAGGAAAATGGGTGGGAATCCCCATGGGCTCGTGTTTTACCAGCTCTCTATGCTCCAGGTCTCCTGTGTGGAGGTAGTTGGGTAGCCCCAAGAGAAATTTTTTTATTCATGTTCATTTGGGGGGGCAATTTCTGGATCTTGACTTGTCCTTGAGTTGGATGGAAAGTGCATTTCAAAATGTTAAATTATTGCACAGAATAGAAATTCTGGCATTGCTCAGTTCCGTCTTCTGCGTATAAGACGAAGCCTCTTTGAAACGTCCATGCAAAATATCTCTGTTTTGTTAAAATACACCCTCTTTTTTTTCCTCTGGAAACATTTGCCATGTTTGGCCCGAATTCAGGAGTGGAGTGGAGAGGGAAACCTGCTTCCTTCGAGGCTGAAGCTGTCCCTCCTCGCCTGGGGGCTCTCACTTGTTGAGAAGTAGGGAACCGATCCCATCAGCTTTAATATTTCCATTATACAACCTAGATTAATTTTTATTTTTCTCTTTTGACTCCTTTGTTGTGTTTATTTCAAGGGATTTCTGTCAACTCCCTTCTATACTTCAATGTGCCTGAAAAATTTCTGTCAGGAGTGATTGTGTATGACTTGAAGAAAGTGCAATTTTTAAGACTTGAATTCACTTTAAAATCCCCACTGCTTTCTATTCTTTTTTTTCCCTCCAAATTAGCGCATCTCCGCACTGAAGCTTCCCCATCTGACAACACTGCGTATGTTATTACTGCCACAAGACCTTTCCACCACCAGGTTTCTCTCTCCCATTTCTTGCTATGAATATGAGATTTGCAGGGAATTGCTGTGTGCTGAATATTTGCATCACGGCCCGGGATGCTTTGAACAGGACTTCAGGGAGCTGAAAGACTGGAGGGCAATCCAAAATACTCCAGAGAAAATTCCCCAAAGTCATAGACAAATATTTCCAAATGTGAATATTTCCACCCTGGCAATTCTCTTTAAATATATGATTGCGATAGACAGTTAGACAGACAGACACTTACGTACGGCTGACATTAGCATGTAGCTTCTGCTGTCACCCGCAGACGGGCTGCGTGGCTGGAATGATGATGTTTCTGTCCTGACTTTGGGGAGTTTCACATATTAGACAGTACGAAAAGAATTTTTAATTGGACTCATTTTACTTTTTTTTTTATCAGAAATGAGACAATGCGCGTGAACCCCTGTGGTTACTGTAGTCTCAATCAGCTGCCAAATAATATTATAGAAGTTGTGATTGGATTAATGAAAAGCTTGTAACAAAATTATAGTTGTGAGGAAATTATCCTATTGGGGGCTTTAATTTAAACTAGTGGGACAAAATTAGTCCTAAATTAAAGAAAACAACTAATTGTCTAGATATCGCTTGGTTGATAAATGCACCAGTAGGATCCCACTCCCAGGGTGTCACTCTGCTGTTTATAGGGGTTTTGAGGGGAAAATGCTCTTGGAAGCCTTGTTCCCCTCCCTTTTTGCCATTTCCATGGGTATCCTGGGCTCCTGCGGGCTGTGAGCTCCTCCTTGGCCCCACTTCTGAAGGCACCAAGCCCTGGAGGTCATAGAATCATAGAATGGTTTGGGTTGGAAGGGACCTTAAAGACCATCTGGTTCCAGCCCCCCTGCCATGGGCAGGGACACCTTCCACTAGACCAGGTTGCTCAAAGTCCCATCCAACCTGGCTTTGAACACTTCCAGGGATGGGGCATCCACAACTTCTCTGGGCAACCTGTTCCAGTGCCTCACCACCCTCTTAATGAAGAATTTCTTCCTTATATCTAATCTAAATCTACCCTCTTTCATTTTAAAGCCATTACCCCTTGTCTTATCACTACATGCCCTTGCAAAAAGTCCCTCTCCAGCTTTCTTGTAGGTCCCCTTCAGGCACTGGAAGGCTGCTAGAAGGTCTCCCTGGAGCCTTCTCTTCTCCAGGTTGAACAACCCCAACTCTCTCAGCCTGTCCTCATAGGAGAGGTGCTCCAGCCCTCTGATAACCTTCATGGCCCTCCTCTGGACTCACTCCAAGAGGTCCATGTCCTTCTTATGTTGGGGGCCCCAGAGCTGAACGCAATACTCCAAGTGGGGTCTCAGAAGAGCGGAGTAGAGGGGGAGAATCCCCTCTCTTGACCTGCTGGCCACACTTCTTTTGATGCAGCCAAGGATATGGTTGGCTCTCTGGGCTGCAAGTGCATGTTGCCGGGTCATATTGAGCTTCTCATCGACCAACACCCCCAAGTCTTTCTCCTCAGGGCTGCTCTCAATCCATTCTCTGCCTGGCCTGTATTTGTGCTTGGGATTGCCCTGACCCATGTGTGGGACCTTGCACTTCACACTGTTGAACTTCATGAGGTTCGCATGGGCCCACTTCTCAAGCCTGTCAAGGTCCCTCTGGATGGCATCCCTACCCTCCAGTGTTGACCAGTCTGGAACGAAGGGGTGGTTTGGGCCAGCCCAGGGGTGCTTCCATAGGGATCCTGACCCCTCGGCTGGGATGATCCAGCACCCACATGAGCTTCCACCACTGGGACATTTAGACAAGGCGAGGACTCATCCCTGCCATCCCTCTTATCCCATCCAGTGCTTCTCCTTAGTGTTCCCCATTTCAGGGCAGAAAAGGGTATTCAAAGCCCTGTGGGTCCCCAGGGTGTGGGAGAGGACAGTTGGTGACACCGTTCTACAGAAAGAGCTTTTTTTCTTCTGCTGGAATTAAAAAACAGCCACAGATCTGTAAATGCAGAGCCAAGGCCGTGCCTCGTGCTGGGGAAGGGATATATTTTTGGGTGATGGGGTTTTGTCTGTATTTCAATCAGTAGCAAAGCTCATACCTGGCAAACCCTGAGTTTGCCTTTTAATAACCATGGAGGTGCTGAGGCAGCGGAGCCTGTGGGACACCACGCAGGAGAACCTGGGATGGTTTTCATCACGCTTTGTCCTGCTGATCTGGACCTGGTAAGAAGGTTTTGTGGGCCATGGCATTAACCTGCTGTATGCAGCTCCCATGCTGCAAGGGTACTGGGAAGTGATAAGTGGGATGTGGCAGGTATTTTGGGCACCGTCCTATCTGAAAAATCCCGAAAAGGAGGGGAGTCCCATCAGGGCTGACAGGGGACCCCCCTTCTCTGATGCAGATGACCTGCAAAGATAAGCCAGTTTGAGACAGGACTCCTGGTGCCAGTAAAGGGTGTTGGTAAGCAAATGTTAATCCCCTTGTATTTAGGGGCTGGTTAGGCTGAGTTTTCCCTCTGCTTCTGAGGCCCCATTAGACCCCAGCATTTTGCTGGTGGGTTAGGCTGCATTGCTGGATCGGTTGTCTAAGGAAAAAGCTCCGTTTCTTTCAGAATTTTTTCCTCTCCTTTAGGAAAACATTTCTGTTGCTTGTCTCTGTCATTGGCCCTCAAGTGGTAAATCCCAGGCAAATAAATCTGTATTTAAAGCGATAAATTCAGTGCCTTTCCTCTGAGGCTTTATTTTCTCATTTAGTGACCTCTTGTTCCCCATGTCTTTGACACTTCTCCCATGTGCATTAAGCAAATATGCAATCATCCTTTCATTCTCTATCTTTGCTTTCATTATGATTTTTTACACTTCATTACATTTCCCTCTATAATTGCAACTCTTTGTTGTCCCAAAGTTTTATGGCTCTTTCCTCTCTTCTCTCACTTCTTGTGTTTCTTTGTTATTCACGTTAGCTTTTCTTGACACTGTGTTCCTAGTACATTTTCTAGATGTCAAGCAAACTCTTAGGCCTAAACTCATTTATCTTTGAACACTTTCCATTTCCACTTCAGTGCTCTACCCCAATGAATTCCATCCAGAACTTCCTTTTCTTCTAAAATTGGCTGTGCTGCTTTTATTCAGCGTTCTTCCCTTTTTAGGCCTAATTATAAATCCGATTGTTCGGTCCTGAATGCTTCCACGAGCTCCATTCATTTCCAAGCGCGGTTCTGCCATAACTGCCGGGGGAAGTTGCGTGACTGCCCTTTCAAAATCCTAATATGATCTAGATGAGAAAGAGTGATGTTATTTCTAACTTAAATTAAACCCTAGCGCAAGATCAGGCTGTTAAGTCCCTCCGCTCTGCTCTCCTGTCGCCGCATTTACCCACCCTAGAAAGTTCAGAGGAGAGCGAGGATGCTCTGCGGTGGGTTCATGGGTTTCTGGGGCTTTCCCAGCCCCTCGCAGCAAGCGGCGGAGCTGCCGGGAGAGCCGGTGGGCACCGCCGTGCCTCCCGCCGGCATCAAGTGCAAGGGTCTGTTGAAATCCCACTGTTCCAGCAAAAGCAGTTCAAAGTGGCAAATGGCTGATTTCCACAAACACAGACCACCGCTTTCCTTAGGAATTTTTACCGGCTGCTTGAATAACTGCATATTAATTTGTAAGCAGAAAGCATCACCCTTACTGACTTCATTTTGAGCATCTTTGGGATAAGTGGCCAAGGGGAAACACTTTGGGTTTCGCCGCAGCTCTCCACCTGGGGATTGCTGAACTGTTTTGGCTGAATTTCGGCTCTGCAGCTGGTCAGGGGCTGGCACCAGGTAGCCAGGGCTGTGTGGGGAAAACCCACCTGTGGTTTGTGAAGCTCACCCTGCTCCCGGGCTCTACGTGGAGCTCAGCGGTTCAATCTCAAGGCAAACTATCCACAACCAAATGCCTAACTCCAATCCGGAGTCTTACAGAGTCAGACTTCAGGAGCAGCTAAATGACGTGATGGATTTGATGTATCTCCAGATATGTCTGGCAGCGTTTGCCTTTAGGCATGTTCAGGTGTTTAGGCTGCTTAGGTAGCTTCGTCTGGGTTGAATGTTCTCAGGAGGGGAGCACACAGGGCTGGGAGCACAGTCTGAAATAGAGAACAAATAGGAATGTGATGCTCTTCCTGTGGAAATGTTGGCAGGATTTGCTAAGCTTTCAAATGGACAAGGCAGCACTCTTCTTTCTCCTCCAAAATTGCCCTTGGAGGGAGGTGATGACAAAGAGAATTGCTCTTGTCCGCTTACTTACTGATTTAACCTGATTTCTTCCTGTACTTCAAGCATCTAGAAAAAAACATGAGTAATGTGATCACAAAGTTCATCCTTTGCTCTGAGTCGAAGAGGAGAATGTCAGTGACTCTGCAGACCTGGGGCACTCTGTCATCCCCAGCTAGCGTGGGGGCTGCTCTGCTCTCTAGGCATCGCTTTCTCTCGAAAGCCCGAGAAAAAGCAACCGCTGCTTCTTGGCCTGTCTTCTTGTGACCTTTCAGACTGGTGCTCAAGCAGTGTCAGCGAGCCCAGATGATGTACGGTGATGGTCCTGTAGGAATATGAGCAATAGCAGTGCACCCTGAAGTGTATATATAGGTATGGTTGTGTACAGCGCACCAAGCACATCATTGAGCATCGGTGAGTTTGAGTCCTATCCATGGTGCAGGATCACTGGTGTGGCTGCAGGCAGATGAACCGGTTGGGCTCTACTTCCCACCTGTAAAGCAGCGTGGATATTACTGCCTGTGTGGTATGTATGGTGATACTGCTGTATGATGCCTAACTCTGCTGAAGGCTTTAACATGTCTCACGAGTTGCTGTGTGTTCAGCTCAGTGATCCAAGGAGGACTTGCCCTTGTCCAGCTTTGCCAGTGCAGAGCAGAAGTGTCCTGGGTGGAGAGGGGACAGACACCATCAAGATGCACAAGTGCTTGCATCAGCGGTTGCCACACGTCGCTGTGGGTTGGTGCCACGTAGCACACAGTGATGGAGGGCTGAGGAATAAAGCTCCTTTGGCCTCAGAGGAACACCATCACCTACCTCATGGTTCATTGTGTTGGGCTTCTGCTCTTTGCTGAGACAGTGGAAGAGGGATTCAGACTCCCCAGGTGCCAAACAAAGTCTTACAAATTATCTGACCTTAGAGGCTGAGCCCTTTTGAAATCTACATTGATTTGTTAAAGGCTTTGGTGTTTTTCTGAGAACTTCCTTAAGTGAAGCTGCTTGCAATGGTGGCCTTCACCATGAACTGGCTGGTTGTGATGTGGTAACTGTCCCCAGGGGCTGCAGGGACATGGCTAGGGTATTCAGCTTCTGTCTGAAATTTTTATCCTAGTTTGCAGAACCATTCGTTTTTTGGAAGCTCTAGCACATCTGTGTGTGTGGTCAGGGTATTTTCTCTCCTCTTGAAATATCTGACAGAGGGAGATAGAGAGACCTCTTGCAGCAACTTCTCTGTATCAGACCAGTCACAGGAGATGACCTGAAAAAATCAGCTATCGTATACCATATCATGCAAATAAATACATCTTACAATTTTTCTAAGCTACAGTCGGCTGTATATCCTGGATGGATATGACTGGGTTATTATAGTCTGTCATTTCAGCATGAATTCAGACACTATTTTAAGTGAGTATTATTTAATAGGCTGGAAGAAGCCTTTGGAGCTGTTATTATCTCTCATGTAAATGCATTTTAAAGCAATTTGAACAGGCATATCATCTTCCTGATGGACTGCATTGCTCCTATGGAAAGGCTGAGGGTTTTGTACTGTGCTATGCCGGAGCTACCTGCCCTCCAGGATGGCAAATGCGAGGGGTGTGGACCCCCAGGATGGCACACGGAGGGATGTCAGGCTGCCGTGAGGACTGGCCAAGCTGCCTGGGCTGTGGCCATGTGCATAAGGATGCAAAGCAAAGAGCTTTGCTTGGGAGAACCAGGGTAAATAAGTTTAACACAAACTTTAGAGATGATTTCAGCAAATCTGCATGGACTGACCATATCAATCGCTTCACTGTAGCAAGACGCGGCCGTGCTGCCTGCGGGTTGCAGGTGCGTTGGAAACCAGGAGTCTGCTGGGGGGGGGAAGTTTCGAGGTCCAAAGAGCAATCTCTGGGAAGCTGCGGGCTTTGGAGGGCCAGGAGCCGTGGGGAGGGACTGCACAGCTTCACTGTTTATTAACAAACAGCGGAGAGCCACGGGGAGTGAGTGGGGAGGAGGGATAAAATCCCAGCAGCACAAAAAGCTGCTTGACAGGGATGCTGCTGTAAGAGACGTCTGTGGCGGGGGAAAACAGCATCTTCCGATTACGGTCTCGAAATTCCCATAAAAGTAGGTTATATTTGTACTCGTTCTTCATCCCTGCCCCAGGCCAGGAGAGCTGCCTCTGGCTGCACGGTGCCCAGCGCCGGCCGCAGCCGGCGGGCCGCCCTCGGAAGCAGGCAGCAATCCTCAGCTGCCTCATGATATTATTATTTTTTTTTTATTCGCCTCAATAAAAATCTGTGATTCATTAAGTGCTTGTCATGTTTTGATACATGGATCAGGAACTGATCAATAGCCAGCCAAATTTAATAAAAAGGAGCTCTATTCTTGGGAAATGAGCTTGTTACCATGCCAACTATCGATCTTTCCTGACAGGCTGCTGTAAGTCGCGAAATGGGGTCCTGATGGGTAGGTCGGTCTCCCTGCCTGCCTGCCAGGAACGATGCCGATTGCAGCCTCTGTATTTAAAAGACTTTGGAGACAACCCTGTTTTTTAATACTGCCTCTATGTTATTCTTTGGCAAAGGTTCTAGATTGCCTGGAGCTAGCGGAAATCATCCAAAGACTTTATTTTTCTTACTGGCTCTAAGGTGGTGGAAATATAAGACAGAAGGGAGCAGAGCTCTGGTTCTGCACCGGAGCCTCCTGGGGCGAGGAGGGATGGAGCCCGATGCCAGCCCGCGTGGCCGCCTTGCTGATGCATGATGTGCCAGCCGTCGCCTGCTCCCTGCCCGCCACCAATGCCGCAGCGTTTTTCCTTGTGATGTTAATAACTTAACGGGAGCCAGATGGTGTTACGCAGCACCAAACCAATCCCCCGTCAGGTGGATTTCTCCAGCTGACCATGGTAAGCAGGACAGATTTGCATCCTGAGGAAGAGAGATGCTCTGCAGAGTCCCGCAGGTCCCAGGGTCACTCTGCTGAGCTTCCCACGTTGATCCTAAGTCCCTAAATTTGAAGCGTTGGCATTGCAGCCATTCTCTGGCATGGGTAACGCTGAAAGATTTGGGAGCAAAAGCTGAATATGGACAAGGAGGAAGGGGTTTGTCAAATGCAAGTAACCCATCCCCAGCGTTTTGATTTGCCTGATCTCTTTACAACGTTCCTAGATTTTTATTTGCACTTTTTTCTCCTTTTATTTCTCAGAAGGAGGGTGGGCAGGGCTGTCTGCTGCCAGGGCAGGCTGTGCAGGGAGCCGGGCCGTGTCCTCACCTCTGCCAGGGGCTGCGTGGCAGCCTGGCCCAAAGAAGAAGTGTTTTCCAAGTACAAAACACACCATGAGTTTTGGCCCCATCGTTCTCCTTCAGGGCTTGGTCCAAAACACACCAGGATCAGTAGAGACTGATTTCAGCAGGCTCTGGCCCTCTCCCAGTCCAAACCATTCAAACACGGTGGCCCACGTCCTTCTCCAGGACAGCCGCTTAGCTCAGTGTTTGAGGGTTTAAGAATGAATGGTGAATTGTAATTGGGGCAGCAAAAGCTTTATAGGCTTAGAAAATCCAATTCTGGGCTCAGTACAATCCCTGAGACTTCCCTAGAATAGTTTATCCAGCCAAAAGTGAGACAAAGGTAGAATTTGATGTGGAAGATCTCACCAAAGTCACTTGGGGAGGGGGAGTGCGATATAATTCCTTCATGGCTTTTCCAGATTGCGTACTGTAAAGTTTATTATGAATTGCCATCGACATTAGCCCTGCTTTGGGTGGGGGGTTGGACTCAAGACCTCCAGAGATCCCTTCCAACCAACGTTTTTCCATGATTTCATCTCAGAGATGCGATGTGAGGTCTAACATGGAAATGAAAATGCAACTGGTATTCTTGGGTGTTCAGACTTGGAGGGCAATAAGAGCTGACATCAAAACCTGAATATTTCTCAGAACTATTTGTGTATATCAGATGCCAGAACAGTCCTAGTCCCTTGGCTGTGCAAAAGGAGGTTATTGAACAGTGCTGTTTGCTGCAGTTATCAGAAAGGTTGCCAGCAGCAAGCGCCTGCCCTGTGTCTGCTCTCAGCATTCCTCCTCCTCAGGCTTAGCTCATCCCAAATTCCCCGTTTCAAGTTTCCTTCTTTCAAAGATTTTTCTGTAGTAAAAATCAGCAGACCTCTCTGTAGAGTTTGTTAACATGAGTCGTTTAATGGAAAGATCCTTCAATATACAACAAAGGTGAAATTCTTCGGGGAGGTTTAATAACCCTCAACCTCTCTCTGTCGCTGCAGTATTTTAGGCTGGCGTGGCACAGCAGCCAGCGCTGAGCAGAGATGGGGTGGAGCAGCTCTTTGAATTAAGCATACGCATGCCACATTGAGCCTAAAATAAAACTCTTCTTAAAATCCAGTTGGTTTTGGGAATGGACTGCCGGATCAGATCCCCACTGCCTGTGCAGAGCCCGGCAAGGTTTTAACGCAATACCGACTGCGTATTCTGTTTTCTGTTGCAGATTGCCTTGAAGACAAATGAGACCAGTCGGGTGCCAACAGCAGTGCGATGCCGACGAGAGAGGGGGGCCCCTCCGAAAGCCGCAGGAGGAGGAAGGCCAGCAGCGCTGCTTGCAAGAGCAGAGATGTGGCTCCCGCTGCCGCTCCCGGGCGAGCAGCCCCTGCCCCGCTCCGCCAGCCCAGCTTTCGCCTCTCCACCAGCAGACATCGAAATGGCCCAGCAGGTTCAGCGGGAACGCCAACAGCGGGATAACCAACTTGGAAAATACCTCTTGCTTAGGGGAGAAAGTTGCCAAAAGAAAAGCCCAGCTCGCCAGCGTTAGCTCTGCAGGCAGCTGCCTTCCCTGCCTGCCGGGAGCGAGGGGCTCTGCGTCAGCACGAACCCGAGCGAGGGGAGAGACACCAGGCTCGGGTGCCAGAGGGTTTGTGTTTTCCCGCACTCAAGGAGCCTGCTCTGCAGTTTTTAAGATGGATCAGCAGCCTTACATCGCATCGTGATTTGGCTGCAAGTTGAGCCGAATGTGTATTATCTCCCCAGGCTCATGGTATGCCTCTCCTTCCCGCCTAATATACGAATGTACAGCGAGAGTTTTACAGACAAGATAATGTGTCTTGGCTGCGTGAAATAGTGATGTTCTTCCTATAGGAGGAAAATTTAATTTTGCTCTGAATTCCACTATAACCAGACAGCTCTCCGTTTATATCCTGGATAATAAATCAAAGCAACATGAAGTCTCGTGCACAGAACTAAAGTGGTTTCTTAAAGCAAATTTGGCAGGAAATAAGTCATCATCTTAAAAAGCCAGTTCGCTCTTCATATACAGTATGCCACCGACTCTGCTAAGAACTGCAAACAGGCACGAAAAGTCATTTGGTGAAAAATAGAGAGAAATCTGTGAGCTCTGGCGATGCTCGGTGAGATAGGCCATATGATTCCGTTATCAAAATAACGCATAACTTTGGCAGAGGAATCACCCCACGAGTCCTCTTCGACTCCCGGGTTTGCAGTGCCCGGGTACTCAAATATCACAAGGGCCATTAGTTTGGCTTCGTATAAAAATAAGGTCATGCTGGTATCGCATCTTCCCTCTGTGCTTTTCCTCTTTCTTCTTGCCTCCTCAGCTAATGTTGTTATTTTTCTTAGGTTTTTTTTTCCAGCCTTCCTTTCTAGTTTCTATTTCTATCGTGCAAACATGCCATGGCAAAGCGATGTAAGCAATGCATAATATATTTGCAGTAATGTATGATTCATTTACTAGCTTTCATAATTAATGTGGCTGTGTTTTACATACACAGTACTTCCTCCATGCATTTTATGATGTGAACACTCTTCAAAATCTAATAAAATGTAACCCATTAAAAACAATAGTACTATTCCTGTGATGAGATTTGTGCGCAGTTTTGCAGCAGCTCCAGCAAGGACTCGGTGCCGACTTTATATTCCAAACGCCGGTTTTATGCTGCTATTTTAGGCAGCTCCTAATTCTCAAGGTGGAAATTATTACAATGATATATATTATTATAGTGATACCACAGTTGGTCTGGGTATCACCTGCTTTCATACCCTGAAAACTTTCCAACCCAAATAATTTTTCTGTCTGCTGTCTGGAGTTCACTAACAAATCCGAAATTATGCTGAATTTATGAAGAAACGTATAAGCACTGTATAGTGGCAGCTGTGAAATATCAGCTAAATAATGCCAACATCTGCACCTCCAAAAAACTCGTCCTTGCCTGGGGTTTGGTGGGGCTGAGAGCTCACACAACCTCATGATCTGGGCCCCAAGACCCCGGTCCCAAAGGTATTTATGCATTTAATTGCCATCAATATCAGCAAGAGTTAGGAACTGCCGAAGAGCTCAGGCCATGCACTTTATTTACACATTATTCTCTTCCTATTGAGACTTTGAGGACCCCAAATTATTTTGCACCCCATGGAGAAGAAAGCCGACATCGCCATTTGTGTGTTGTTCCTTGACATGCTGTTCCAGGCGGATGGATTTGAGAGCTTGTAGTTTCCTATCTTCATCCTCAAAATGGGGGTAAAATCATTTCCAACAACAAAATCCACACTTACAAACGAACCAATCTAACATGAATATGTTGAAAATTAAAAATGGATATGAAAAATGGATGTAATTTCTAGCGTAAGGCTAGAAATCCTGTTTCCATCTCTCCAGATACCAGGCTGAAATTTCGCCTGCTGTCCTCCAGCTGAATCCTCATTAAAGCCGACGGGTGCAAACCATCCCAGCTGGGCGGCGGTGCGGGGCTGGGGGATTTACCTCTGCCGAGGCTCAGAGCCCAGGCTCCGGCAGCCACATCAGCCCCGTGCTGCTCCTGCATTAGCACTTCGCCCTGCACAGCACCTCGGTGCTGCCTTAGCTGGCAGCAGGTGAGGAGCATCACTGGCTTTAATAAGTTAAGCCTGGGCTTCCATCTTATAGGGTGAGTTTTGCAGTGTAGGGGGATGTGTCATAGGGAAATGCGGGGTTTTCTGAATGCTGCTGGTTGGGACAGCGAGGGGATGGCTGCACCTTCAGCATGACTCCAACCCACTGGTTTTGCTGGACTGGCATCAGGCTTTCCCTGAAGTATTTGAAATGCACATCTTTTCAAAGGTATTTAAGCACTGCTTTTGGACTTTGTTGTGTCCCTCCTGGTGAATATTTCCCTGCTGGGGCAGCTGCCTGTGCTGCTTTGCTGTTTCTCAGTGAGCGGGGTCGGTGCAAGCCTACAGGTAACTCATGTAGGGGCTGATGGGGAGCCCCTGCCAGCCGCGCTCGGCAGGGAGAGCTGCCACGGCTGGGAGCCGCTTCCCTTCCCCAGCGTGGCACTAGGGGAAAGGTGGAAAAACCTTCCACGTGGAAAAATGAGCTGAAGACCTTTAAGGCCCAAATCCCACCATTTAGAGAGATCAATACCGCGTTACTGTTGGGAAGTGAAATCCTGTGCCGCTGCAGCAGCTCGGAGCTGATGTTCTGTGTCCCTGTCTGGGGTGAACCCGCCGGCCCCTGGCGTGGGCTCCTGGGCTGGGGGCACAGGGAGCCCCCGTGCGCTCAGCCTCGTGCTTGGCCACGGTCATGGCAGCGGCAAGGGGTGCCTGGCACAGTGCCCTCCTGGCATCTCGGGAGGAGCCTGATAAAACTGGTTGTTTCCAATGTTTTCTAGTTCTGATTGGAGAGCTGGATTTTTTTTCTCCCTGCATTTGAGGAGGCCTATTTTAGCATTGAGTTGTGTGTACTGCTTGGATCTTTGGGGCTGGAGGTTTTCCTGTATTTTTTTCCCAGATTTTGGATTAGTTTTGTGTGTTTATTCTTATTTCTACCTTTGCTTTTTTTTTTTTGAGAATTGCTAAATTCATTATTTAGAGGAGAAAACTTGTGTAACTGTATCTCTGTGCCCCGTAAAAGTTTAAGAAATGCAAAGAAGTGGAGGGGGAAGGGATGAAGCAGCAGTGCTGTTCTGAAACCCCAATATTTGAAAACTGTGTTTTAAGTGAGTCTCTTCAATACTGGAGACCTGGTGGTGACTTCTGCCTTTGGCAGGTGTGTGCAGGTGATGCTGAGCCTTTCCTGGCACCTACAGCTGTACCTATTTTGCTGCAATCCCAGCAGGTGCTTTTGCCACAGGGTCCCTTCTTCTGCCAACAAAGCTACGGGGGGGGCTGCTCCCCTGGGCAGGCAAAGCCGTTGTGTCGTACCTATGCAGGGCCCTTGGAAGTGGCGATATTTCTGACTCGGGGCTGTGACAACAAGGGCTGCCAAGTGGCCTGGCTCCAGCCTGGGCTGCGCTGTGCCTGACGCCGGCACAGGAGTGGGGCTTGGCCTCGGCGTGGGGTGCTGCCCCTCAGCCCCAGCCTGCAAAGTGCCACATCAGAGCTCTGCTCTCCGGTGTCAGGGCCTCTGGTGTCCTCAAGGGGTGAGAACCCCCCTGGGACACGTGTCCACCCAGGTGGCCTCCTGTCCCCAAAGACTGACCTCCAGCTGGGAGGTCTCTGCCCCTCCAGCCACCTCCCCTCAGCACAGTCCCTACCCTGGCCCCCAGATGACACCGGCTCCAAGTCTGCCTCCTGTCAGCTGGGGTGAAGGGGCAGAAAGTCCCCTTTGGGGAAGGTTTGGGGCGGGAGGAAGAGCTCAGCCCGGCTCAGCGGGAGCCTCCTGGGAATGCCACAGCAGCTCCGGCACGCGTGGGGGGCTCCAGATCAGCCCCTTGCCTGGCCTGACGCTGCGGCCAGGAGGGCTGAGACCCCTGCTCAAAGCATCGCTTTGGAGGAGGGTCAAAGGGACAAGCTTTTTGGGGGAAGGGGGGAAATGCAGGACAAATGCAGGACCTGGAAGACCTTTACTCCGCCTGATGTGGAGGAAAACTCCCAGGGGCGGTCAAAGGAAACAGCTAATTACTGCTCGCATGGGGGGGGGGAACAGCAGGACTGGGGTGAGGTGGGAAGCTGCAGACCCCTTTGTGGGGCGGGGGGGGAGCGGAGAGGGGCAGGGGGCTGGGGCGCTGCCGGCAGCACCCCCCTGCCCGCACCCCACCTCCCGTGCCGGGGGTCCTGGGCTGGGGGCTGCCCCGGGGCTGGGGGTTCCCCGGTCGTGCTGCGGGGGGATGCGCGCAGGGGCTTTCCGCGGGCGCGGAGCGGCAGCGCGGATCCCTGAGCCCTTCTTCCTGCAGGGCACGGGGTGGCTCCCGGCATCCGAAGTGCCAGGGGTTTAAAGGATATTATATATATATATATATTTAATATAATTTTTTTCCCTGCACCAGTAAGCTCCGGCTTCACTTACACCTTTAGTTCTCATCGTTTCAGGGCGGGCTACGATACAGCAGCCGCCGCCGCCTGTGCGTTAAACGGGAAATAAAATAGAAATAAATGTCCACATCTATCCCCTTTTTAAGGCAAACGGCAAAATCATTTCGCGTCTCCCGGGCCGGCCAGATCCGCCCAAGGACCGTGGGGAGACCCCAACCTCTGGGCAAAACTTGCAGCCCCCTCCTGCAAACGAGGGGTGCGAAATCTTGTGAGATAAAATGCTGGAGCAAAGGGGAGGGGGGGGGAAATCTCTGTAAATAGGTTGAGCATCGGGAGCCTTTGTGCCCAGGTCGCCTTGGAAGGCGGAGGGGCGTCGGGGATGCCCGTCCCTGCCGGCTCCCTTTTCTGTGGTCTCTGACACTGTCACATCGAAGGACCCGCCGGGGAGGTCTGTGCGCAGCCCTGGCCCCGAAATTCGCGCCTGGGAGAAGAGACAAACCCAGGCGATATTAATATATTACTGAACGGCGAAATATTGGATGTGTCTGTACGTGCGCGTTGCCAGAGGTTTGCACAGTTTGTCTGAAAACACCCGGAGTTGGAGGCGGAGGAAAAGGAGGGTTTTTTTAATAAAAACCATTTGCCACTTGTCTTCAATTACGGTCCAGAAATTTAGCAAAAAGAAAAAATGTCTATTTTTTTTTTTCCCTCACTTGCCGTCGGGATCAAGGGGTAAACGCGGCGCCCCTGCAACGATTTCGGGGCTTCGCGTTAACAGGAGAGAGAAACCACAGCGGTATTGTCGCGATCCGTGTCGGCGTGGCCGGCTGCGGGGGGGCCCCGCCGGTGGCTGCGGCCCCGCCGCACACCTCGCCGTGCTCCGCCGCTTCCCCCCCGCCTTGGAAAGGGCTTCTCCGCCCGGAGCCGGACCCCCGACGGGCCGCGGGACCCCCGCGGGGCTCGGGAGCGGCGGGACGGGGGGGCCCGGGGGCTTCGCGCTGCAGCGGAGAGGGGGGGTCCGCTGCAAAGTGGGGTGCCCGCATTTTATTTTTTTCCCCAGTGGCATCGGGGGAACCCCAAACCACCGGGGCTTCTCCCTCCCCGGGGCTGGGCAGCCACGGAGCCTCCCGTCTGCGCATCCCGGGCAGGTGATGGGCACCTCGGCATCTCACCCCCCCTCCGCCCCGATATCCCCCTGCATCTTAGTGTCCATGACAAATAGAGGCAGGAAAGGAGGAGGAGGGAGAGAAAGACAGGCAGACAATAGCCAGGCAAATTGTGAGCAACTCCGGCGTTTGGGGAAGCCGGTACTGTAACTGCGCTCTCATCAGTCACCGCTCCTGAAGTGATAGTAAAAATGCATCTAAACATGCTGCGGTGTGATATATAAAAGCACAGCGGGATGAGCTGCTTTCCAAAAAGGGACTTGGTGATTGGATATGCCTTGGCATGATTGACAAGAGCTTAGTTTGGTAAAGAGAAGACACGCAAGCTTTCACAGCGGGATTTCTTTTCTAAAATATATCACACTAGCCTTTGAAAAGCGCCGCACACTATAAGGGAAATAAGGTTGCTTTATAGTGCGCTGACATTTCTTTAAAACACAACTAAGATCAAAAAAAGAAATAAAATGTGTT
Source organism: Theristicus caerulescens (assembly GCA_020745775.1). Lineage (NCBI taxonomy): Eukaryota > Metazoa > Chordata > Aves > Pelecaniformes > Threskiornithidae > Theristicus > Theristicus caerulescens. The sequence goes on along the minus strand of CM036567.1, from coordinate 21,335,144 downwards.
CCAAACACAATGTTTTAATTAGTTTATTCTGTGCGTTTGCTTTTATCTGGTGTATATATCACGGATCCCCACCCTTTAATTAAAACAACTGGCTGCCTATACAACAGCAGAGACAAATGCTTAACTTTCTCCTTTGTAGCTACAAGCAAACGCAATTTACTCCAGCTCTCGGAATAGTTTTTAAAATAAACGTGGACGCCTTGAAAGCTATCGGGGAATGGGCGAAGGTAGCGGGAAATGGCTCTTTCCCGGCTTTGAAAACTTGAGAGGACGTGAAGTCCCGCACCCTGCCCGCACCCTGCCCGCACCCTGCCCGCCGCGGGCTCGCAGCCCCGCCGCGGGAATTTAAACGCAACGAGGGCACATCGCTGCCTTCAGCTGGGAGCTGCAATTGAAGGGCTGCGATGGGGCTTTCCGTTTGCTTGGTTGCTTTTTGGGGTTGTTTTGGTTTCTCTCTCTTTTTGTCCTTTTTTTTCCCCTCTTCTTTTTTTCTTCTTTTTTCTTTTTTCTTTTTTTCTTTTTTCTCTTTTCTCTTTTCTCTTTTTCTCTTTTCTTTTTTTTTTTTTCTTTTTTCTTTTTTCTATTTTTCTTTTTCCTTTTTTCCTTTTTTCCTTTTTCCTTTTTCCTTTTTTCTTTTTTCTTTTTTCTTTTTCATTTTTCTTTTTTCTTTTTTCTTTTTTCTTTTTTCTTTTTTCTTTTTTTCTTTTTTCTTTTTTCTTTTTTTCTTTTTTCTTTTTTCTTTTTTCTTTTTTCTTTTTTCTTTTTTCTTTTTTCTTCTTTTTTCTTTTTTCTTTTTTCTTTTTTCTTTTTTCTTTTTTCTTTTTTCTTTTTTCTTTTTTCTTTTTTTCTTTCTTTTTTCTTTTTTTCTTTTTTCTTTTTTTCTTTTTTTTCCTTTTTCCCTTTTTCCCTTTTTCCTTTTTCCTTTTTCTTTTCCCTCTTCTTTCTTTTCCCTCTTCTCTCTTTTCCCTCTTCTCTCTTTTTTATTTTTTGGTGCGGTCCCCATCGAAGCCCCCTCAAGCCCTCCCCCCCCCCGGGGTTGATCACTTGAGGCACCTTTTCCACCGCGATCTCCCCCGCCTCTGCCCGGCGAGGTTCTCGTTACGGAGCTGATCCTCCGGGGAAGGCAATAAAAGTCCCTTGAAAGGCATCGCCTCCTCCACCCGCTGGCAAGCCCACCGTTTGCAGGGGGGGGTTCATTGTGCCGGGGGGGGGTCCCATCGCTGCCCCCCCGCGCCCGGGGTGCGCTCCCTGCGCGCCCGCGTCCCGCAGCGCGGGGCCTGCGGAGGAAAGGCGCTGCCTCGGGGTATTCGATACGAAAAACGGGGGAGGAGAGGTCAGAGCGGCGGGGGGTCTCTACCGGCCCGAAATCTGGGGATTTGGGCAGCGGGAGAGGAGCTGGCTCTCCCCGGAGCCCCGCGGTCGCAGGCAGAGGGTGAAGCGCCCTGGTGCAAACCTGGCCCCGGGCGAGGGGGGGGGCGTTTGGGCAAACCCCCCGCCCCGCTGCTGTTATTCACCCCGCTTTGGCCCCGAGGCTTTGAGGGGGGTTTTACCGGCGAAAGCGGCTCCCGTTGCGGGGCTGTTTAACCCACGGAAGCGTGGGAGGGCTGAGCCCGGCTCCTCCCGGAGCCGCGGCCGCCCAGCCTGCGCCGGCCCCCGGCCCGCCGGGGCGGCCGGACCCCGTCGGGGCTGGAGGGGCCCCTGGAGCGCTTCGTTCCCCTCGTTGGCGAAGGGAGCGGGGCAGGCGGCCAAAGGAGCGGGAGCGGGAGCGGGTCCTGCGGCGGCACCGCTTTTCCCGCGGAGAGAAAAATAAAACAAGGGGAAAAGGGAATGGGTAGATCACCCCAAGGGGACCGGCTGGAATGGGTCCCCGGGCCGGAGGGGCGAAGGGGGGCTCGGTTCGATCCCCGGCACCTTGGGGAAAGCCCCCGGTGGCTGAGGAGAGAGTCGCTGGGCGATGCGGCCGGAGGGAGGATGGCGAAAGGCGAGCGGTGGAAACGGCGCAGCCCTAGTGTTGGTGGTTTGGGTTTTTTCTAAGACCTTAAATCGCTCAACACCTTGTTGCAACACGTCCTAGGGGCTGGCGAAATCGTGCCCCCGTGTTTAGGGGATGGCGGGCGGCGGGAGACACCCTCGGTGCCCGCCGCCGTTGTGCCCGTCGGTGCGGCGGGACGGCGCTGCCGGAGCCGGTGCTGGGCGCACGGCCCGGGGCCGGAGCCCACCTGCGGCCCCTCCGAGGGCCCTCCGCTCCACCGGGCCACCCCGCAGTCCGCCACCGGGGCGGCACTAGACGGCTCCGCTCCGGGGCCGCGGGGAGACCCCCGAGCCCCGGCACACCCCGGGGCTCGCAGTGTCGCCGGTGTCCCCGCAGCCGCCCCGGGGACCTGCTGCAGGCTGGGGGGGTCCCCAGGAGGGGCTTGGGGCCGCCCCCCGGAGCCTGGCAGCTCCCTCCGCTTGGCCCCCGGCAGCTAGGGACCGCTGTCTCCGGCCCCTGGGGGCGCCGGTTCAAACGGGGCGATTTGAACCCGGGGAACGGGTTTGTTACCGGGGTTGACACCTGCTGGGAGGCCCCGGGGCGGCTCGGCGGGGAGGGGCGGGCGAGCCCGCCAGCAGCGGCGGGGTCCCGGGCCCGGGGACGGGCTGGACCGGGGTTGATTTGGGGACGGAGCCCCACGTCCCCCGGCTGCTCCGTCCTCAGCGGTGCGCCCGAGGCTGCGGGGCAGGGTGCGGGGGGTCCCCGCCGTGCCCGGGCAGGGGAGCAGGGCAGCTCCCGGGGGCTGCCCGGGGCCGCCGGGGCCCCGCCGCCGTCGAGGCCGGGCCGGGCCGCTCCGCAGCGCCGCCTCGTGCCCGGCCCCGCCGCCGCCGCCGCCGGGCCCCCCCGGCTCCCGCAGCCCCGCTCCCAGCCCCGCTCGTCGGGGCCGGCAGGTTTCGGGGGGGGGGAGGTGAAGAAGCGGGGCGGGGGCTCCTCCGGGGACCCGTGCGCTCCCCTCCCGTTATCCCCGTCGATTCCTCAGAGCATCGCCGCGCTCACTGCAGATCAAACCCCAGCCTCAGCACGGCCGGGGGCCTCCCGGCCCACCGTGGCTCGCCGTCGGGTGGGGGGGCTCTACCCACCCGTGCCGGTCCCCGGGGAAAGGCCCGGGGCAGGAGCGGGGCCGGGTACCCCGGGTGCGGGCTCGGACGCAGCCAGGGCGCGGGGGCAGCGGCCCCGGGGCGCCGGGGAAAGGGCGGCTCTGCCCCGGCAGCCGATGCCGGGCTGGCGGCTCCCGAGGCCGGGATGCCTCCCCGGAGCCCGGGGCTTGCGGTTGCCCCTCAGGGCTCAGTCACGCAGAAAGGCTGACTAAAGTCTGTGTCCCCCGCAAGAGCGGGACAATAGAGCCACCCTCCGGGTCACAGGTCACCTCCTCGCTGATTGAGATATTCGCCGCTTCCCCCCCACCCCCTCCGCTCCTCGGAGGCGCGGGGGGATTTCAAGGGGGCGAGGATGCTCTCGGCCGGGCCGGGGTACCGAAGGCCCGGCTTCCTCATCCTCCTGCTCCCGGCTCTGCACCGTGCCTCGTACCCATGGCTTTGCAGGGGACTTTTTCCCCCTTCCAGGGGGTGGCCTTCCCCGCGGTCACTCCGGTGCGTGGCCATTTAGGTGCGTGGGCATCCCAGGGCGCGGGGGGCGGCCCCGGCGCCCCGCAGGGCTGCGACCCCCGCCGTCCGCTGCCCCCGGGTTTGCCTCGGCCCCCTTTGGGGCGAGCCGACCCATTTCTTCTGCAGCACCTTTAACTCGTCCTCGTGGTTTTTCCCACTCGCTTCCGAGCCCCACGCGTGTTTTCCACGCAGCTGAACGGCGATTTCCATTTTTTTGGGGGGGACTTCTCCCCATCACCACCAAACGCGGCGAACCCCGGCCCGGGGGCGAGGATGCCGGCGCCGTCCCGGCTCCCCGGGCTGCAGGGACGGAGCCCGCCGGCACCTACATTTCCTCGCCACTCAGGTCTTTCTGCTTGCCTCCGCCTGGCCTTTGATATTCCTCGCCCCCTCCCCTTGCCGAAGTTCAGACCTGTTTACTCCAGCCCGTATCTCTGAAGTTCAAATGTACATGCGATCCCCCCCCCTCCGCTGAGTGACAGCTACAATGGAAATGTCTCGTTCGCTCCTGGTTTGCATTTAATTACACTGGAGATGCAATATGTTTATGGCAGGAGAAAAACTACTTGTCTTTACGCTTGTTAAGGATATTAATTTATCCGCGATACAGCGCGGTTTAAAAGCTATTTAGGGCGTATGAAATATTCCCCTCGCCGGCCGGCTCGCAGGTCGGCGCGGGGGGATTTTTGTTGCTGTTGCCCCGGGTTTGTTTTGCCTTTTCCTCTCACCCTCGGTGGAAGGGACGAGGGAAACGCGCGGAGCCGCCGGCCCCCCGCCCCCGGGGCCGTTACCGAAGCTTCACCTGCCCCTGCCCCGCCGTAACGAGTGGGCACCCACCGGGGATCATTTTTTCCTCCCGTCGGTGCAGGGCCCAGACCTTGGGGTCTCCCCCCTGGCAAGGCTCCCCCGCACCGTGCCGGGGTGCAGCGTAAAGCCCCGGGGGTCCCGGGGCCAGGGCGGGGGGCAGCACCGGGGGGAGCCCGGCGGGGAGGTCCGGGTCCGCCGCCGTGCGGGGCACCGGGAGCGGGGGGGGGCCCGCACCGCTGTCCAGGGGGTTTGCATTTTTGCGGCTGTTAAATTCCTAAATCATCCCAACGGCAAAAAAAAAGGGGGGGGAATAGGTGGTGGAGGAGAATTACAGGAATATCTGTTCTTGACGTAGAGCAGGGGGTCTTTCTCCGCCTTCCCCTCGCGTTGGGAGCACGACGGGAGAAGGGGAGCCTGCGAGACTACTTTTCCGGTTGCTGTTGTTTGCACGTTTGCAATTGAGATAGATTTAAAAAAGGAGAGAGATGCGATGTTCCCCCGCCTCTGGAAAATAAATTGGGATCGGCCAGAAATACCGCTGAATAAAAATGGAATTTACTGAAGTGGTAAAATACGTACAAAATATATTATACATTTTTTTTAAATTACGAAAGCACGGGGAGGAAAAAATCATAGGCCATACCGACAATGCCCTTACAAAAATAAACGCGTTTTATGCCATTTTTGGTCCCCGAGCCGGCAAATTCCAGCCAGGAATGGATCGGGTGTAAACAGCGCCCGTACGCCCGTGCGGATGTTGCTGGGCGCACACACCCAGGCGAAGTTGGCCGAGTAGAAATGGGAAACGTATTTAAAAAAAAAGATTTATAGGTTAATTGCTGTAGCCCGATGCACAAGTACACGGCGGCACGGCAGGGCTGCGGGCGCCGCTTTGCAAAGCCCCCAAACCCTCCCCGAAACGGCGAGTCCTCGTCCAAAGCTACGATCGCTTCTTTTTACCCCCCCTCACCCCCCACCCGGGATGCTTTTCCCGGAGCCCCGCGGTGCCGGCGCGCAGGGATTTTTTTCTAGGCGAAAAAAAAAAAAAACCAAATTATTTTTTAATTTTTTTTTTTTATAGCTTCTCCCGCCGTGGAGCCGCGCTCGCTCCTTCTCTCGGAGGGTTTCTCGCCCCCCCCTGCGCCCGGCCGGGGCAGCCGCAGCCCCGCCCGGGGTGGGCACCGGGGTGGGCACCTGGGCGGGCGGCCCCGCTCCCCTGCCCGCTCCCCGCCGCCGGCCCGGCCCCGGCGCATCCCATTAGGGGCGGACAATGCGCCGGGCTGCACGGGAGGCCCCGCACAAGCGGGGTCAGCCGCCCTCGGTCGCTCCAGGTCGGCGACTTCAGAGGCGCTGCCCTCCCCGCCGCTCAGCTGACGGGCTAATTGAATTATGCCTTTTTTTTTTTCTTTTTTTTCTTTTTTTTTTTTTTTGGGGGGGGGGTGTTGTTGCCGAGAAAACCCAACACGTGCGGGAGGTAATTAATTACCCCGCCGCGGCCCGCCGGAGGCAGGCAGGTAGCAGCGAAGGGGGGGAGCGCGGCCCCGCCGCCCCGGGGGCCGCAGGTCGGTGCCGGGGTGTCCCCGGCCCTGCCCCGGCTCCCCCACGCCGGAGCTCCCGGCCGTGCCGCGGAGAGGGCCCCAAGCCTGCCGGTTCCCCCCCCGCGCAAGATCCGCGGGCGCGCAGCGAGGGCGGCCCCGGCCCCCCCGGGCGGGTCCCCCCCGCTCCCGCCTCTTGTGCTGCGATCGTGCGCTAACGGCAGCGAGGGACTCACCTTCCCACTTTGGGACCGTTCTTGGCGGCCGTGGCCTGGGAAATTTGAGTGTTTGACGGGCACCGGTGTTACCTCTCGGGGAGATTTTATATCGGTGGCTTTTTTTTTTCCTTTGCTTTTTTTTTTTCCCTTTGCTTTTTTTTTCCCCTTTGCTTTTTTTTTTCCCCTTTGCTTTTTTTTTTTCTTTGCTTTTTTTTTTCTTTTTTTTTTTTCCCCCCTCCCCTCCCTGCAAACCCTAAAATAAAGAATGCGAAGTCTTTCCCGGGGCTGATTGGGGGGAACGATGTGAAAGGGCCGCGGCTATAAAGCGCTGCTTGAAGCGGGCTCTCAATGCGTCTCTGAACTTGATCAGATTTTACGTTTCCTGCAGAGAGCCGGCGGCGAGGCTGAGACCTGCCCAATAGCCAGACTTGGGGGCTCAGCAAATCTCAGGATATTACAATTACAGCCATCTTTCTTTCTGCCTTTTATTTCCACTCTTGCTCCCCATAGTTCTTTGCAAATGCTTTCCAGAACAGAAAATGAGTGGATTTATAGCGCTGTCTGCAACTGATAATTATTCCAAGGCAGAACGTTGCCTTTGCAAAATAAAATTAAAAAGAAAAGAAAAAGAAAAAGGGAAAGAAAGAGAGAGACGGGGAGGGGGGGGAAAAAAAAGATAAACGAGTGTAGGGAGAGCACGGCGCGGGAGCCGCCGTGCCGGGCGCTGCTCGGCCGCGCTCCGCGGGCCGGCGGGGCGGGAGGACGCGGAGCCCGGCCGCCGGCGGAGCGGGGGGCGAGGGGGGAACGGGGCGGCCGGGCTCGGGCCGGCAAAGTTAGGCCCGGCCTGGGCAAGCCGCGCCCCGCGCCTCCCGTGGGGCTGGAGCGGGTCCCCCCGCGCGGCTCGGGGCGGTTGGGGCCATCAAGATAAAAAGAAAATTAAAATGAAACAGAAAAGCCACCCCCAAGGCGCCGGTTGGAGTTTTAAGGGGTTTATTTGATTTTTGAAGCGGCGCGGCGGCTTTACGGCTGCGTCCGGCGCGGCGCGGGGGGGGCGGCGGGACACGCGTGGGGGGCTGGCGGTGGCAGCGGGGGCACGGCCACGCAGCGGGACACGGCGACACGCACCCTGCCCGCACGGCGGTGCCCGCCTGCCCCTCGGCACGGCCCCGGGCCGCCCGGCCGCCCCCCGGGGCCGCCCCCCGGGGCTCCCCCCGCCGCCCCCCGGCCCGTCCCGTCCGTGTCCCCCCCCCCCACGTTTTACCTGCGAGGCTCCCGCGTCCAATCAGCGTCCCCGGCGGCGCGGGGCGCGTGCCAATCAAGCGCGCCGCCGCCAATGGGACGGCGGGCGGCGGGTCAGGTGACTCGGCCGGCGCGCGGCTCCCCATTGGCGCGGCGCGGCCTGGCCCCGCCGTTGGTTTATGTGCGAGGCGCGGGCGGGCGCCCCGGCAGTGCCCCGACGGCGCCGAGCGGGAGCGGGGCCGCGCTGCCCCTCGCCTCGCCCTGCCCTGCTCGGCCCGGCCCGGCGCGGGGGGCGGGCGCCTCCGGGGGAGGGAGGGGGGGCGCGTGGCTTTTTTGGGGCTGTTCGGTTTTTTTTGTTTTTTTGGGGGGGGGGGTTGTTTGGGTTTGTGTCGGACGGGGGGTGCTCGCCTCGCTGCCCGCCCGCGGCCGGGGGCCGCGCCTGCCCGCAGCGGGGGGTGCGTTTTGGGGTGGTTTTATACTTTTGGGGGGGGGGCAGGCGGGAGGAGGAGGAGGAGGAGGAGGGAAGGGGGGAGGCAGGCTGCCGCCGCGCCGACGGCCCCGCGCCCATGACGATGCTGCTGGACGGAGGGCCGCAGTTCCCGGCGCTGGGGGTGGGCGGCTTCCCGGCGCCCCGCCACCACGAGATGCCGGGCCGCGATGCCGCCGCCGCCGGCATGGGGCTGGGCCCCTTCGGGGACTCCTCGCACGCCGCCGCCGCCTTCAAGCTGAACGCGGCCCCGCACGACCTCGCCGCCGGGCAGAGCTCGGCGTTCACGCCGCAGGCGCCGGGCTACGCCAGCGCCCTGGGCCACCACCACCATCACCACCACCACGCCGGCCAGGTGCCCTCCTACGGCGGGGCCGCCGCCTTCAACTCCACCCGCGACTTTCTCTTTCGCAACCGCGGCTCCGGTATCGCGGACGCCGCCTCCGGTACGGCGCAACACGGGCTTTTCGGCGGTTCCCCCGGCGGCTTGCACGGCCCCGGCGGCATCCCGGACACCCCGGGCTACCTGCTCTTCCCGGGGCTCCACGAGCAGAGCCCCAGCCACACGTCCCCCAACGGGCATGTGGACAACGGGCAGATGCACCTGGGGCTGCGCGGGGACCTCTTCGGGCGACCGGATCCCTACCGGGCCGTCTCCAGCCCCCGCACGGACCCTTACGCCGGCGCCCAGTTCCACAACTACAACCACATGAACATGAATATGGGCATGAACGTGGCGGCCCACCACCACCACCATCACCACCACGGCCCCGGGGCTTTCTTTCGGTACATGCGCCAGCCCATCAAGCAAGAATTGTCCTGCAAATGGCTCGACGAGAGCCAGCTCAGCCGGCCCAAGAAGAGCTGCGACAGGACTTTCAGCACCATGCACGAACTGGTGACCCATGTCACCATGGAGCACGTCGGGGGGCCGGAGCAGAACAACCACATCTGCTACTGGGACGAGTGTCCGCGGGAAGGCAAGTCCTTCAAGGCGAAATACAAACTGGTGAACCACATTCGGGTGCACACGGGGGAGAAGCCCTTCCCCTGCCCCTTCCCGGGCTGCGGCAAGATCTTTGCCCGCTCTGAGAACCTCAAGATTCACAAGCGGACGCACACAGGTAAGGCCCGGGGGCCCCCCCGGGGGGGCACCCCCCTTCCGCGGGGCTCCGCGGGGCTCCGTGGCCGGGTGCGCGGCGCTGCCGCCGCTCTCGGCCCCCTGCGCGCCTCTGCGGAGGGAACCATAGAAATGCTAATGAAACCTCATTTTCGGTGACTTCCGCTCCTTTTTATTTTATTTTTAGGCCTGATTGGCGTCTCTCCTAATTAAATCAGCGATACTTTTGTCAAAGTATTTTTATTTGCAGCCCCGGCTCCCCTCCAGCCCTCCGCCCGGGTGGAGGGAAGAGGGGGGGGAAGGCAGGCAGCAAACGCATTTTGGCTTCTCTCCTTGAGTGCGTCTTGTAAAACTGTCCGAGCCGCTGAATTTATCTCGGGTCTTCTCCCTCCCCGGGCTCGCCCAGCCGCCGTCCCCGCCGGAGCCCTGCGCGGGTCTGGTGGGGGGGAAATTAAAAGTAACAAAGGCTGACCTGAATTTATCCGGCACGTAACAAACCCTGCTGTCCACCTTCCCCTCCTTCATTTTTTTGGGGTGCTTGCGCATCCCCAAGGTGGGGTGAGCGGGGCAGAGGTTGTCCTGGGCGGAGGCAGGCGGGGACGGAGAGGGGAACGGCCCTCCTTCACCCTCTCTGAATTTCACAGGTGAGAAGCCCTTCAAGTGCGAGTTTGAGGGCTGCGACAGGCGCTTCGCCAACAGCAGCGACAGGAAGAAACACATGCACGTCCACACCTCGGACAAGCCCTACATCTGCAAGGTGTGCGACAAATCCTACACCCACCCCAGCTCACTTAGGAAACACATGAAGGTAATCACCCCTGCGCCCCAGCCCTTTCCTCCCTGAGCGGGGATGCTCAGTCGCTGGCGTGCTCGGGGCTCGTTTTCCCGGGGCAGGGCAGAGCCGAGCAGTGCCCACCGCAGCGCTCCGCGCTCCCGGCATGGCCCGAGCGGTCCCCGGTGCCTAGGCCGTGGCTGGAGCACAGCTCGGGGAAATGGCGCAGTTTCTTTTTGTGCTCCCACCGGTGCAAGCGCTGCCCGGTTTCCAGAGCGTGGCTCGGTGCTGGAGGGCTGTGTCAATGCAACCTGGCCTGTGGCTGCAGCCCCTCACGCCGGGACGCTGCAGCCCCCCATGCTGGGATGCTGCAGCGAAGTGGCCGGGAGCCGAGGCAGGCGTTTGCCACTGGTGCTCGGGGTGGCCGGCGAGGCATGAACCGCCTGCTTGCCGGGCCGTGGCCAAGCGCTGGACCCCAGTGTCCCTCCTGCATGGGGGAGCATCTCAACCCGGCTCAGCGGGGTGGCGGGGACCCCGAGCTCGCTCCCATCTCTGCCTCTTGGTTTTAGGTGCACGAATCCCAGGGGTCGGACTCTTCCCCTGCAGCCAGTTCGGGGTACGAGTCCTCCACCCCCCCTGCGGTGGGCTCCGCCGGCAGTAAGGACTCCACTAAAACGCCGCCGGCCGCCCTTCCGAGTAACCCCGGCCACAACCCTGGACTGCCCCCCAATTTTAATGAGTGGTATGTGTGAAGGCAGCTGCTGCCCAGCCAGAGACTGGACCAAATGCGTTGGGAACAAGGAAAAAAAAAAAAAAAAAAAAGGACAAATCAAGCCAACTGCCGCTCGCTCCCACGGAAATGGAGTTTCCACACCGACGACCGCATAGGGCTACACCTAGTTAACTGCCAGGATCCGGAGGGGGGGGTCTTTTATTATTATATTATAATTATTACTATTTTTTGCAAGCCCAGACGCTGGACTAGCCATGTCCTTTTCTCAGGATTGGATTTCTTTTTTTTTTTTGTTGTCATTTTTTGCAGTCGCAGTCGTTTCTTTGATATTTTTTTCCCTCCCTGCCCCAGTCCCTCTTCCTCCGATTCCCCACTTTTTTTTTTATTTTTAATTTGTTTTGTTTTTCCTTCTTTCGGTGGGATGTTGACATGAGGATGAAAATTCTCCTTCGCCTTAGTGGTGATTGTTTAAACTTACAGTCTTAAACCGTGCCAAAGTCCTGTTATGTCTTGAACTTTCCTCTCTAGCTCTCCTGCTGCTCCTTTCTCTGCTCTCCTCCTCTTTCTCCTTCTCTCTCTCCAAGCATTACACTTGTGAATGTATTCTCGTCTGATGGGGTCGGTCAGTATTTTTCAGGATGAGGATGTGGTGTTTATTCTACCCAGATTGTGACGTTTAGTATAACAGTTGCCTTTTTGTAATAACTTTTTTTGTAAATACATATCCATGATGCCATATTTATCGTTCGTAATTTAATTATTGATACAAAGTGCCGGGAACTGAAGAATATTTATGGGGGAGAAAAAATTGTTTTCTAACAAAAAAAAAACCAAACAGCAAAAAAAAAAAAATTCCAACTCTGTACAGCTTTTGGTTATAACTGCTTTAGCATTAAAAGTTTATTGTTTTGGAAAGAGCCGTTTTTGACCTCCTCCGGGGACGGGGGCAGCCGCGGGCGCCGCGGCGGGCCCGGCTCGGCGCTGCCGCCGGGGCCGGGCCGTTGTTTTCGGGCTGGCGATGCCGGGTGAAGCCTCCTCCTCGCCGCCGCTTTCTCTCCTGTCCCTTTGTCCCCGCCCAACGCCTTCGCCTCCCCGCCACCTTCCCGAGCGGACGGAGCCCGGGGCGCGGAGCCGCCGAGGGAGAGGAGCCCCGGGGCCGCCTCGACGGGGGGGCCCCGACGGTGAGTAGCGGGCCGGGGCAGCGCCCGGCGCCCCTCGCAGGCACCGGGGGCTGCGGGGGCCGGCGAGCCCTGCAGGACCGGCCCCGCCGGCACCGGGCTGCTTGCGGGGGGGCCCCGGGGCGGCTTCGCGGCGCGCCGGGTTTTCTCCGTTATCGTCTGTTTTTTGTTTTTTTTCTTCATTTCTGACTAGGATGCGGAAAAGCCTCCCCGGCCTCAGAAGAGAAAAGGGGTCGAGCAGAGAAATCTCACCCGAGAAACTTCTCCTCCGGCGCCGCCCAGGAGCCCCAAGCAGCCAGAGCGACGGTGGAAACCGCTCCCCCCGGCAAAGCTCCGTGCCCCCGGCGGCCGGGAGATGCCCGTGGCCCCGGCGGGGATGCAGACGGCCTCCCGCCCCGGCGGAGCGCGGCCGGGGCTCCCCTCCAGCGCGGCCAGCCCGGGCGTACGGAGCGCAGGGACCTTGCCGGGGCTAACGCCAGCTCCGGGGGGAGGCAGGGACCCGCACCACGGGCTCCGCACCTCCGCTGACCGGGACAGACCCCAGACAGGCCCGTCTTGAACTTGACTTGGGGCAGTGCGGGAGGACGGGGCGGTCCGGCCCCTCCAGCCTGCCGCGGGGTCCGCTCGGGCGAGCAACCCGCGAAACCTTGCGTGCCTTAAAAATTAACTTTAAACAAATCTATCCTCTTCTCCCTCCAAAAAAATGAAAAAAAAAAAAAAGGTTTCTCGGGCAGGAACAGCCGGGCGGAAGGTGGATCGCAGCCTCTGGGGCGGCACATCTGAAAAATAAAATCCCCCAAGCCCGGTGCAGGCGGGTTTCTCGCTCCTCACTGGCCCCTAAAATAGTTCCCCTTAAGGTTCCCGGCCAGACACGGATCTCCGCTTCTTTTATGCTGTGAAGTCTTTCTCTCGCTGTGCGCAGAGCCGAGCCCGGGGGCTGGACGCCGAGCGCTGCCGGCCCGGGCCCTCCCGGGGGGCGAGCGGGGCCGCCCCGCACCGCGGCGGGCGAGGAGGAGCGGAGCCGCCGGGGGCCGTCGGGTTTTCCTCGGACACCCACCTGGGCCGTGTCTGCATCGCTCCGGACCGCGCCAGGCTTGGAAATGTGCCGGTAGGCTCGGTTTCGTTACTGCTTTGCTTGGAACCGGGGGTGCGGAGGGCTCCGCGGGTGCGCAGGGCTCCGCGGGTGCGCAGGGCTGGGAGCCCCCAGGGCGGGAGTCGTGGGGTGGCTGCTGCTGTCGGTCCCCAAAACGCCGTCCCAGAGCGGGGGGGCTCTGCTGTGGCCGGGGGTGTCCGGCTCCCTGTCGGGGTGCGGCCGGGAGGATGCAGCACCTCCGGTCCCCGCTGGGTGCGGGGGCCCTTCCCGGCCCCGCAGCGGCTCCGGGTGGTCCCCGGGGCCCTCGGACGCTGCTGGCCCACCTGCCCTCCTGCCTGCCCTGCAGTCGCTTCCTTGGGCTGGCAGCACAGCCCCAGCCACCTTTATAGCAAGGACTTAAAACCGGCATCCTGGATCATTTGCCTTGCCCTGGGTAGCCAGCCGGTCGCCCACCCTGGGGCCTCCCCATCCAGCCAGGGCTAGCACCCAGTATGGGGAAGGGGGGGCAAACTGTTGGCTGCACCCCACCGCGGTCAGTGCCCCCCCTCGGCCACTCTGCAGCCCCCCCCGCCCCAAAATGGGGCATGGATGGGGCAGGGGCAGCTGGGGGGTGTGCGTGTGGTTTGGGATGGAGGAATGGGTTTGGGATGGGTGCAAAAAGGGCTGGGGACCTGTTTGGCTGTGAAACGCTGGCAGAGCACGGGGTTCAGCACCAAGGTGGTGAGGTGGGGCAGGAGGGCCATGTCCCCCGAGCACCGCACGCTGTGCTGGCGGGTGCTGCCGTCCCCGCCGTGCCGCTGCCCCACCGGCTGCTGCGGGCCCCGACACCTCGGGGGTGAAGCCCAGGCAAGAGCTGCCTCACCCTGCTGCCCCGTCCTCAGCTCTCATGGACAAATCAGAAGGGTTTTTTCTGTAAAAAGAAGCAAAACCGCTCTGTTCCTCGCCCTTGCCCGTTGCAGGGAGATGCGGAGAGTCCTAGAGCAGGAAAGACCTCGCCTTTTTCCCAGATTTCTTAGGCTGGTTTTGCGAGTTGGGGTGAGACAGCTGATGATTTTCAATGCCAGGGCCTGGCAGCAGGGACTTGCGGGCATTGCCCGTGCTCACAGCGCGGGCGAAGGCGTTGCAGAGCCGGCCGGGGCAGGACAGCGCTGGCAGAGCAGGTGCCATGTTAGCTCGGCTTTTAGTGCGTCATTAATAATGGATCTTGTGTCGCACCCCAGAAGAGTCCCAGGACTGTTCAGAAAAAGGGGCCGTGTTCTGCTGTCCTCTCCCAGACTGGCAGCTCCCTTGAAGTTGCTATGCTTGCTTGTATGAGCGGGATTAGGTGGATTTGTCCCCAGATAAACAGGCCTCGGGATGGTTTTCTAAAAGGGGTAATGTTGATTCATTGTGCTATAAAGAATCTAAGCAGAGGCAGGCGATGAGCTGGAGCCATTCCTTCTCTACCACGCTTTATGAGCCATGAATATTTTGATTCCTTTCGTGTCATTGTTTTTGCATATCTGTCTCTGGGTCTGGTGTAATCCTCTGAAAATAATATATTTTTTTTTAAAACCTTTGTGCATGCCATTAGCAGCTAGTGGTTGCACACAGTGTGAAGGCAGAGTCCTGAAGGCATTTGATCAGGTTGTGTTCAAGTGTCTCGGCGCTACGGCACCAGGAATTAAGTTCCTATCTGTCGGCTGTAAAGCTCCGAAGCAGTGGATAGGGTGTAGTATTGCGTGTTTGCTTTTTTTTTTTTTAAAATATGATGTTCCCAGATTAAAAGCACCACACACTAACACAGCTCTTTTAGCTGAGCCTAACTTTCATGACTGTTTGATGAACCGTCCCTGTTATTTATGCTGTTAGTATGATCAAACTATATGGAAAATATATCTGCAGAGGTGCACTCTTGTTTTGGAGAGGTAAAACTCTAGAGGAAGCCTTAAATTCTTTGCAGAAATCTAATTTTATTGTGGAGTGTGCAGAAGGAAATAATTTGTATATAATGACTAATCTACATCCCCTGAACTGAGACATTTGGTTAACCTTGCTATGCCGTTTGTGTGGGTTAAAAATATCATCTACGTCTTGCAAGTGCCTACTCACCTGGACGTAACCGCAGGCAGTAAAAATGCTTGCGTAGGAGCTTGCACTGGGGAGTGAGAATGGCAAAGCAAGGACCTGCCCCGCAGACTCGGTAGGAGACGGTTTAGGATGGGCATTGCAGCCATCTGGTCTGTGCTAGCAGGGGAAAAGCCCTCTGCAATAACCGGGGGAGGCAGTTGTCTAAGGAGGCGCAGATATATTTTAATATTTAGCAGTGGAAAAGCCCTCTGCAATAACTGAGGAAGCAGTTGTCTAAGGAGGCACAGCTATATTTTAATATTAAGGTGCTAATTTTTATTCTCAGTAAAGAAGGTTGTGTGCTGCTTAGGTTTTTCTTTTAGCTAATGGGTCAGTAATGTTTCTCCATTTCAAATGTTTGTGTGAAAAGAAACTTTAATAAAAAGGGCTGGGGGAAAAAAAAAAGAGTTTAGCTGAATGATGCAACTTGTTCAAATAGTGGCAGCTTTGAATTTGCCAAAGCTCGACTTTGAAATGGTTGAATGGGCCATACGTGAAGCTCCTTCCCGGGGAGACCCAGCCGGCAGGTTGGGGATTCATTCCTGCGCACGCCGGGCAAGGTGGCCTGACCTGGGACAGCGGGAAACTCGGAGGGGGGAAGTCACCGGCGGTCCTGCCGGCTGGGAAGAGGCTGGGGAAGCTGGAGAGGCTTAGTGGCCAAGGAGCATGAAGGGTATGGGCAGAACAGGGCTGTTCCCGTGGTTTTGTCCTTTTTCAGAGCGTCGTATAACCCCGGTTTGGGCCCGTGGTAGCCCTGCAGATACAAAATGGCTCTCAGGCGGGGTTTTTGGGCACTTGGCGCGGCGGAGCGAGGGGCTGGGCGGAGATCCCAAAGCTTTTGAGGAGGCTGGGCCCTACCTGGCTGCCAGCATCTCCGGTGTTCGGGCAGAAACTGGTCTGTGGGCAGGAAAAAAGTGGAAGAGGGTTTGGTATGGGGGGAAAAAATGAGTGTTTTGCTCTGCAGCCTGTGCCGAGGGCTGTGCCGGGCAGGTGCGGGGCTGTCACCGCTCCCCGGGCTTCCGAGGGAGCCGAGTGGGGTTTTGGAGCAGAAATGAGAGCTGGGCTTTATTCACAGGCCGGGACGTGACCTTTAGCTGGCAGGGTCACAGCAGGGTAGAAAACGTCAGGATTTTGGTTTCTGCTAGCCATGGGCTTGCTGCATTCGTATGCCACAGAGAATCACCGCTTTGGAAAACATAGCTGCAGCCAGAAAGGCTCGAGAGGCAGTGAATCAGCATACAGCATTTGCTTTAAATAAAGCTGCCTATGTATTTATCTCTGCTTTAAAGTTCTCCCAGTTTCACTAAGACATTATTCGAGTGCAAAATCTTGTTTGGTTGGTTGGTTTTTTAAAGTATTTTTGCTGCTTTCCGTAGTTTACATAGCATAATTCTTTTGGGCAAGAAGGTGATGTTGTTCTTTTTGTTTGTTTTTTTCCCTATTTTAATTTGCTTTGTGTTTGTTTTTTTTACCTGTGTTAGTAGAATGCAGTTGAGTTTAGGGTTTCCACCACTTCACTGCATTCTTACAGAAAATAAACATTTTTTTTGTTTGCATTTAGCATGCTATTAAATCCATGGACTTGAGCTTCTCAGTAATTATTGATAACCTCAGGAAAAAAGTAAAACTTGTGTTGAGCTCGGTGAGAAAAACTCAGTCTTAACTACAGGAAAAATCTGAATTGGGACCCAAATACTGTCTTTAATTAAGAGAAAAATCTCTGTGCAGCAGATTATGGGACTAAAGTTCCTCCGATGCATGTGGAGTTTGCAAGGACTGGACTCCGGTTGCTCTCTGCTGCAAGGGCTCCTGGTGCTGAGGAAGGCAGATGTTCCCCACAAAACTCATTTTCCCGTAATATTTATTTTTACTAGAAAGAAGATGCTGGAGGAACTTGCTGAAACTGTCAATCATAAATATTTAAAAATCATGTTCCAAGCACCCCTGAAATGGACTGGCTTAATCTGACAAGATTCAGAAAGAAAAAGAAAGTGGATATTTTTTCTTTTCTCCTTTTTTTTCCCCCCCAGTGCTGTGAGCCTCACTGGCCAGATTTTATTTTGCTTTTTTTTTTGGTGACAGCTCTAAGGCCAAAGGGGCATATACCTGTGTTTTAAAGTGCAGCTCAAGTTTTCATGTAGTTGCCTGATTCTGGAGCTTGACTTATATTTTTAAAATGAGGCTGTTGATAATATTATAAGAATTGGCAACACTGCAGCACTAAAATATATGTTCAATTTTTAATCTTGGCCTGCAGAAGTCTTTTAAAATAATGCAGTAAGAGGAGTGATTTACTTTAATGATCTTGCACCGCTCATTTAGTTTTTAAATTGAGATACCAGTGTGACGTTGCAACCTGCTACTTTTTTTTCTGTTTCCTTTTCGTTCTTTGCTGATGCGGGAGGAGAAGGCAGGCAAAGGACCAGAGGAGTTGAAACTGCGCCTTGAAGATACTCCCTGTACCTTTGCGAGGACACTGGGCTGGGATTAAAATAAAAACTCTCTGTTGGTGCTCACTTTATGTTGCTGAGGACTTGATTTCAGAGGAGTTCCCTGAGCCTTTCAAAAATCTCAGGTTGGAGATGGTTTAAAAAAATAAAAGGGAAAAAAAAAATTAAAAAAAAAGACCTGCATAGCCATTAGTTCCTTTTTGAAATTATAAGCCGACACGGGACGTTTTAAGAATTATGATTTGATAAAGAGCCGACTGGGTCCCTAGCTGTACGGCTGAGCTCCGCAAGCCTTCCCTTGCAGCCGTCGGTCCTCTGCACGCTTAATACACCAGAACGGACCGTGTAAGCTATAGCATGGTGTCTGCGTGCTCACGTCTGGGGCTGTTAAGTGTTACAGTCCCAATTTCAGGCTGTGGCCACTTGATCAGCTTTTTAGAAACCTATAACACAAACTCAAGCAGCTGCAGTATTAAAGCGAAATTCTTTGTTTAATTTTTTTAATTAAACTTGGTTTAATTTAATTTTCATCCAGGCTAGGGGAAAAAAAAAGTGTTCTAGAGAGAACAATAGTTTATATCAGCATCTTAGTTTTATCATACTTATGTTTCTAGATTTCATTGTTTTGCCGTAGGTTAAGAAATAGTTTCCTTCCAGACTGACAATAAATCGCAGTGAAAGAATTAAGCCAGCATAAATGCCCCCTACAAAGTTTAAAATCACATATGCATCAGTGAAACATTAATGTCCTGAAAATATGTTTTCTGCTTTTCGGTAATTTTCTGTTCTTAATCTCGGACAGCCTTTTACATAAAAGCTAGTCGTCAGTGCCGCAGCGCGAGTAAATCGTGCCCGGCAGAGAAGCTGACGCAAGGAAGGGGCATCGGAGAAATACTGCATTTCATAAACACAATCACTAGAGCATTAGGAGAGCAAACATGTGGTTTTATGAACATAGTTATAAATATTTAAACATGCAAAATGAAAATGTTACTAAATGTCTGGTTTTCATTATCTTTCGATGAACATTTTCATTCTTGGAAGCGTTGCTAGCTGTCTGCAGAAAATGATCACCACCCCCTCCCCAGAATGAATGATGTGTAATGCGAAAACGTGTTAAAATGCACAGTTGTTTGTAATATCTTCTACCAAAGTGGAAGACATTCTACCAAATTTGGTATTCTACTGAATCGCGAAGTATTCTTGCCCAACAAACAGGGAACCATCCTGCTTCTGTCAGCAACTCGCTTGCTAGATGTTATGAAAAATCTAAGGACGGTTTGGAAAATATAAGATGTCACTCAGCGAGCTTGGAGTCGCGTCCTGCCATCCTTTCTCCGGCAAAATTCCTACAGAAGTCAACGAAAGATGCGGCTGCTGATTTTATCATTATTAACGTATTATTTTGAAGTGTCAACAAGTGTTGAAGCGCTCTGCGTGCCTCCGTGGAAGGGCTGGGAGGCTGCAGTAGGAAGTTTGGGGTGGGAAGCCTGGGGTCTGCCCCTTGGCCGGGCTCTCGTGGTGGGTGTGAGGCTGCGCCTTTAAATAGGAGGGTAGCGGGCAGCGGCGGATACGGGTTGTGCAATTTAGCTTGCGTGAGTGGAGGCCTGTGAGAAAGCAGAGGCCACGCTGTGCATCACTGTTCATAATAAGGCAGGTGTCTGATTCCTCGGATCCAGCGTAGTCAGCCGTCTCTCTTGGCTTCGGTTCTCCCCCATCAGTGCATCCCCACGACGCTCTGACTGTGCCGCGTATGTCAGGAAAGAAGATGCCAAATGAGGTTTTTTTTTTTTTAATGCACCAGGAAACCCATTTTATATTAGTTGCATATTTAATCTTGACTGTCGTGAGTTTCTGCCGCGCTCGGTAGAGGCACGGCATCCCATGCGCTGGCACGTAGGCACGCACGCGCGCGCTGTTTACTATTCCTCCCGCAGTTGCTCCCACCAATAAATCTGCGCTCGCTGTAGCCAGGATGGAAATCTTTAAGACAAAGGACTTGAATGGGCAGTTTTTTATTGCTGTGATAGAGTCGAAGGCCCCAAGCTGGGGGCTAGTGCATGCATGAATGCTGGCCCCCTTGGCTTGGTACAGTCGCCTACTAGCACTATACCAGTGCTCGAGCCTGTAAAAGGGAGAGGGCCCCAAGGCTGGTATTTCCCCATTTTGATTCTTGCTCCTGTGACTGCAAGTCCCAAAGAAATGATGGCTGAGAAGTAAACTTGGAGAAGAGCGTGGAGGGGCAGGCTGTCGGGTAAAGCATGGGATGCCTGGGAGGGCAGCACAAAAACGTGGGAATGGGGAAAGGGGGAACAAAAGAGATGTGGGTTGGCGAAGGAGGAATAGGGGAGTGAAAGGAGGCCAGGCTGGTGCAGCAGCGAGGAGCCGCTCCTTGTCCCTGTGTGTGAATACACCCAGCTGAGCCTTTTGCATTTGCAGGCTGTTCAGGCAGAGCCCCCACAAAAGTGTGCGAGTCTCCGGGGACGTGCAGAGGATTTGCCCTGTGGGAAGCAGTGCGCGGTGCTCGGGGTGAGCTACGCTCCACGCTACGCAAGTTTCGGCTCCCACGGTAAAGCTGTGCGGGACGGGTGCGGCGTGCGAGCATCGCCGGCGCTGGTCCCGTGCCGGGGCTGTGGGACGTGGCTGGTGACGGAGCCCGTTGGCAATCCAGACCTGAGCTGCGAGGGGGAAGGAGCGGGCTGGCTTCCCGCAGGCAGCTTCGTGCCCACCGGGCTCGGGACCAGTGGGACCCTCGGGGGGCTGTTGTTGCCCTCCGGCTCCCCCACACTCCCTGCGTTCTTGGAGGCCACCGCCCGGGTTCTGCCACAGCGGAGGGACCGGAGCTGGTTTCTCAGCAGCAGACGCGGTGGTGCTGCTCTCTATCCGCTTACGTCAATGCAGACCTTTCCACGGACTCAAGTCTGGGTTGGATCAAGCCTTGCATGATTGTGGCCCTTGTGCATTTCAAAACTGTGTTAATCTATATCTGGATCCCAATGGGGGCACTCGGGATGAGCCCAGCTCAAACAATCCTTGGCAGGAGGGACAGACTGGAGTTGGCAAGGATTTTTGTCCCATTATTGGTTACTCGGAGGAAGGAATGCACGCACCATTTTAATATATGACAACTTGAGGTCTGTCATCTTCAGCGTATTAGAAAAGCCTCATTTTTAACAAATCCCAGAGTGTTTACTAGGCATCGCGCTGCAGCTGGATTGCGGCTGCACGCTGGGCAGAGGCATGGGGCCTTCTCTCCGTCTCGTTAGGCACTGAGCGACTTCTCCCGCTGCCGGCTCGGCCCTGTGGGTGCCGCGGGAGACCCCCAGGCTGCTCACCTCTCGCTCCCACCCTGCCGCTGTCGGCAGGGGAGGTGGAAATCTCAGGGCAGAAAAAAGCTGTAGCAGTGCAGCCCGTATAGAGCAAACCGCACCGAAAGCTTCTCCTGAGGAGTTAAATCTGCCTGCGTGTTCTCAGCCAGTTTAGCCAGGGGGTTATTTACCAAGCTCAGAGCAGACTTGCCTCTCTGCAGTAAAATCTTCAAAATATGTCCCAAAGACCCTGGGAGAGATTTTACACTCTCTTGGTCAGTTTTCTGTTTCCTCGAGTGAAAAATCCAGATGGGTGCCTCTGTTGAAAATTGGCTTGTATAAAGTCACCCTTCCTGCTTTCTCGCTCAGGCTTTCTAAAGTATGAAAATTCAACCTCCTAAAGATTTTTCAACACGACTATTTAGGCTTATTGTATCAAGACCAAGAAATTCTGCCTGGGTAACCTAGAAATGGTTAGGAAGGATGGAGGAAATGTGTTTGGTTTTTGTTTTTTTTTTGCTTTGTTTTGGAGGGGGGAAGAGTTTTGAAAACAACTTTATTTTTACCAAGCATTACTTGTATTTTTATCAATCAACAAACCACCTGAGTACTTAGCAAACTGCTCCCTTCAAGAACATCCCCATAAAGAGAAAGCTGAAATCATCAGCACAAGGAAAAGGTGTCAGCCTTAGACAGACGACTGTGTTTCTGGGTAATCTAATGCCATTTTAATATCTTGCTTTTAATGCAGCTCAGAGAAGGCTTTGATGGACAAGGCACTGATGCTCACGAGCCTGAGTTCAGTTGTTAGGGGTATGTCAGAAATTATTTTTCACAGACAACTGTAGTTGGAGCGTCAGCTCCCATTACGTATATTAGGGCCTCTGAGGCTCCGCGCTAGCACACCGTATTTTGTAGCCTTTGGTTTGCTTCTGTGGTGACAAAACCAGGTGGTCTTTGGTTAACTTCTGACCATTGACATATTAAATGAAGATGCGCATTTGAGCAACATCAGTGATTTCAATTGACTCATCAATTGCCATTGCGTAGCGGTCCTCATGTTTCACTTTGGTAACAAGCTGATCTGCCACATCTGATGCCAGCAATTCAGTCCTTCAAACAAATGACATGTTTGATAAAGAAATCTTTTTAAATTCATTATGCACTTTGGCTTTTGTCTTTCCTTTTAATACAGCATCAGTTGCAGCCGGGATACATTCCTTGATCGTTTCTGAGTCTGCAATTATTTTTATGCCTGCCCAGTGTCCCGGAGATGTGAAACGAAGCTGCCATGCTATGCTGCTGAGCCCTGAAACTCTGCACAGACATTCAATTTAATCTCTTGGAACAGACTGCATTAAAGTAGTTTCATCAGCGCACACTTGCGATAAAAAGACGACATGAAGAAAGACAGTGAACTAAAAGGCCCTGCTTTTTTTCTGGGAAGACAATAGGATATCTGTCCCTTCATTTGTTTCATGGATTCCTCGCACGGCCATTTAAATTCAGCAGAAGGCTCCAAATGTCTAAACTTTATCCTGAGCATTTTTTCAGTGCTGGAAAGGAATACAGTTAAGTGTCCCAGGGGGAGTTTTATAGAAAATGCTATGTGCAATGTTAATGAGTTGGGCTGGGGTCATACGTTTTTCCGTATAGAGCCAGTACAGAAACAGATACAAGACTCGAGGAGAAACGATCTGCAGGGATCCACTGCTCTGTGGCTCGGGGTGATCCTGTGCTTCGGTAGCCCTTCCGAAGACTGGCAGAAGGATCACGGGGGCTTTAACCCAAAGTGCCCCCATGTGCCTCCGTCCCGCTCTGTGCCGGGCCTCCGTGAATAGCTGGCGCTGGAAGAAACGACAAACTTCTTGGGTGCCACAGGAGATTGCATCAGCGTTACTGATCCTCACTCGGCTCCTCACTGAAACTGCAGCGAGCAGCTATATGGGTCAGGCTGCTAAGTCTGCAGACACGGGGTGTCAGGAAGCCTTTTTGTCAATTTGGTGCCGTTTAGTATGTGTGTCCTCAAGTTCAAAGCAATCCTGGCCTCAGACTTGTGATATTTTCTGCCCTTTCCCCTTTCTGTTGACTCAGACCTCTTCCCTTTGAGGTCAACATCAAAATAAAGATGTATGTTTCCTCAGCCTGACCATGGCTCTGACTCTTTAGATCAGCAATCCTATAGTCCATATGTCTTCCCATCTGTCAACTGGCATTTGAAGCCAGCTTGCTCCTCTATTCTTTCAGACAAGTGTGAGAATCAGGAGTTTCTTTAATGACGGTTTCAGGCCTTAAAGCGTTTGCTAAGATACTACCTATTAAGATCCCTTGATGGCACCTTGAATAGAGATCAAAAGCAACCGAGTTCACTCCACAAATCTAATTCCATCAGTCGGTTTAGGGCATTGAGAGAGGGGTGGGGAGGGCTCGGGAGGGCACGGCGCTCCCGCAGTTAGGAGACAGGCCTGGGAAGTCCGAGCCCTGGCTTCGGGGAGTGACGTAAAAGAGCAAAGACGAGCTCAATCCCTCCAGTGGTGGCTGTGCTCAAACTGCCAGGGCTCCTTGTGTTTGAAAAGCACATCAGTACAATGTGAGTTGGTGGCTTTGCTTGTACCGTGCCATGGTGACAGCCTTTGGGAGCTGAGCTGTGCCTGGGTCAAATGAGTGCTTTTTGGTGCCGCGTTAGTACCTGTGTCTCTGCTCCTTTGGCTGGGAGATTATTCAAAAGCTTTTTGCAATGCAAGATTGTAAACAAAAATCTTAGAGTACAAAATACTCTTCTCGTTAGTAATTATTGCCAGGCAATAATTTGTCTCTTGTACTTTGGAGAGCTGCTAATAATGGGAATCTGTGTCCCGCCTCACCACTGGGACTGCATGAAAGGCGGTGTGGGGAGACGCTGCCTGCGCGGCGTTATCACAGCAAAGCGGCCACTCTTTCTGAGGGCACAATTCGTCTTTCAAACATTCCTGGTTTTAATGCCTGTCAGGGGGTGCTGCCAAGCCCTTGGAATATTTGGGGAGGTGTTAGCTCTGGGGGTGCGTTTCCCCAGGTGACACAGAAGAGTTAGTGGGGAGTCGTGGCCGTTAATTCAAGCCCAAAGCCTGAAATTCAAGGCCCGTTGAGTTCCTGTGTACTGAAAGGTGGCTGTGGGAGCTGGAAGGTGCAGGGTGCCCGCCGTGGGAAGGGTGGTGGAGGGCATTCCCCAGGGAGCCTCGACAGCCAGGGCTAACAAACATCACTTTTTATGGGACCCAAATGTCTGAGAAGAGCTGAAAAGCCCCAGGACATGGCTGAGTGCCGGGGGATGGTGTCACACCACTGACTGTCTAGTAAAACTTGACTCAGTGGAGTCAAGGACACCATATGGCCTTCGATTTGTGTTGAAGCCTGTTGAAGTGTGAGTGTGAACCTGAGATCCAGATGCAGACTTTCTTTGGCCTCAGTGTCTTTAACTTCAGCCATAATGTCACTTCTGCTCCCTGAGGGCAAGCAGCCGCTCTGGCTGCCTGCTCTGGAGCCTCGCTGCTTTTGAATCAGGTGGTTAGTCACAATGTGGGGCATGCAGATTGTTTGCTTGTAAGAGGGGAAACAGAAATTACTTGGATGCGATTCTACGTCTTCACCAAGAAGATGCACCAGCTCCTGGACACTGCAGTAAGCAAAACATCAAGAGTCAGTTTTTGTTCCCACACCAAGCCTCTTTCAGCCAGCCCTTGCCCAAAAGCAATCTCTGTCTGAGATTGTCATTGGGCTTATTTAAATCAATTTGGTTTTCTGCTCTTTTTCTGTGCCTATACTCTTGGTCACCCGCCATTTTTCTTTTACAGCCTCCACTCGGTCTTTGCTGTCCCTCTTTTACACGATGATACTCAGCCAAGTTTGTCTTCATCACAGTCATTTTTAGTGTGAATCCATATCTGCCTTTTTAGGGGGTGGTGGCGATGGTGACGTATACTTGTGGTTGCAGCAGAAGCCGCTATTGAGTTGGACAAAATAGGATGAATGCTGTATAAAAGCCTTCAGAGAGCTGTGAAATCTCCATCCTCTCTTCCTTGTTCTCCTGGGAACACTTGCACAAAGAGTATTTTTAATGTGAAGCAAAAAGGATTCTGACGAATACTCATTAACATTTTGTTTCTGCAAAGATACATACATGATTATCACAAGGCTGCATGTATTCAGTAAAGCTCTTAGATGTATGCTTAGTTTTATGTATATGCTTAAGTCTTTCTGCTGGCCCCTGCTTTGCTGAGTAGACGTATTAACCAAGACAAAACCAGGTATTTGATGGAGCTTATTTGTACTGCTCAGGTATGATGTGGTGTGCTGTGATATAGGTCTCCAAAACTGCGTAATAGCGCTCTGTGAACAGCGAATCCTCCCCTGTAGTGGTAGCAATGGACTGGTTGAAGTACACACCCACAAATCATTTGTATCATCATTCTGAACAACAAACCATAAGAGCAGGATTTAACCAGAGCGGTTGCAAAGGGAAGCACCATCAGAGCTGTCAGATATATTCATAGAATCATAGAATGCTTTGGGATGGAAGGGACCTTTAAAGGCCATCTAGTCCACCCCCCCTGCAATTGGCAGGGACATCTACACCCAGATCAGGTTCCTCAGAGCCCCATCCAGCCTGGCCTTGGATGTTTCCAAGGATGGGGCATCTCCCACCTCTCTGGGCAACCCCTTCCAGTGTTTCACCACCCTCATTGTAAAAAATTTCTTCCTTATATCCAGTCTGAAAGTGGATATAAGCTATATTCTGTAGCTTGTTTTCATCCTGTGACTTTTTAGTGCGAGCCTAGCTGGGAATCATCAGGCGAAGGTATCACTTCTCTGTTGCCACTTTGGAAGCTCCAGTCCCCTGAATGCAGATCTGATACGTACTGCAGTTTTTGTTAGATACCGGCTGTACCCCGCAGGGCAGGTGCAGGCAGCCCCATTCCCTGCTGCCCGTTCCGAGCTGGCTGAACCCAGGACAGCCTTGGTCAGGAAGAGTTAACCTAGCATGGTGCTGAGTCTCAGCTAGTAATCTTGTCTGAGGGGCAGGAGAAAGTGTGTCTGTCTGTGTCTCCTCCTGCAGACATAGCACTGATATGTTCATCTGTTGCTCTGAATGCCCTCCGGAGTGCTGGGCTTGCTTGGCTCTGTCATTAGAGACTGCTCTACATTCATTTAGGAGTAAAGGTTTCCCATTTGCGCCAGAGAGGAACATGTTTTGGAGGACGTATTATGCAGTGGAGGTAACCAGACATGACAGAAGGGTTTCCAGACTTTGCTGGAGTTCTCAAATCTTGTCACAGGGGGAACCATACACTCATTTTTCATGAGGTCACCATTCTTTCAATGGTTGTAATCCACTTCTGTGCTGCTCTTTCCATGTGAAACCCTGGGTGCCTTTTAGCAGCTCTTTGGGTAGAATAACGAAGTCTAACAGTTGGAAACAAAAAAAAGATGTGTGGTCCTAGCTATTTCTTTTGGGACTACCTCGAAATGTTCTGAAGGTCACCGTGTTTTGTATGGCTGAGTGTCGTTTTGATTCACTTGAAGCATACCAAAGCTTTGACACAATGTCACCAGGGACTGGAGCTTCTGTCGCCATGCGATGGCTGGTTTGCAAAGAGGGTCATTAATGTCGTACCTCTAAATACTGCTGGGGCCTCAGGGTGTGATCCAGTGTGGACTCAGAAGCCCAGGTGTCAGTCCTGGGAAGGGGATGCTCCAGGTTCTGGTCCTTAGTTGCAGGATTTTTTGTTTTACACACGAAGAGAGTTGAGAAGGAGGGGCCTGACTCAAGGACGCCCATGACTACAACATCTAGGTGCTCCAACCAAACAAGCTCATCAGGATGGTGATTCGGCACTGGTTCTGCACCCCAGGGCAGGAGGGCAACACAGTCAGGCTCCCACTGCTTGGACACAAATACTAATTCAAGCGGGCCTCTTGTCCCTGGAGGGCAGGGTGAGCAACTTCAGAATATGACAACTACTTAGGAATTGTCACTAAAAGTCAGTCACCCCAGAAGAGCGCTGACTTCCTTAGACAAACGGGCCAAAAGCATCCTGGTTTAACTTCGGGAGAGCCAGGGGAGTTACACCACTGTTTTTTACATCCCCATTCATTTTGGCCTTACTGCAACAACAGGTTACTTAGTATGTGTATGTAATTGGGGGTATTTTTTTCTAGCTGATGGAAAGATAGCTGTGTAATTAATGGACTGGGTAATTTGTTCTAACAATAGGCCATATTGTGACATTGATTGTTAAACAGAATTCTCCCTTAGCAGAAAAAACATTTGCATTTAAGTCTGTTAGCATAATAGAGCTCAGTATTTCTAAGAAAGCTGCGTTTGACCTTTGGTGAAGAGGAGAGCTGGTAGCACCTGTTACCAGTGAAGCAAATGAAGATGGTGTATCACTTCTATTTATATGACAGATGCCGAACATTGTAAATATGCGGCCTCTTGCCTTAGAGCATCCTCGAAGAACACAGAGCTAGTCTAAAAAATACAGAAATACAAATGGTTAAAACCACACCCATCATTTGGCGTAAGTACTATTCTTCAGCACGTAAGTAATGTGAATGTATGTGAATGTTATATTGCACAAATATTTAGAGCTTCATTTACCTTCATCCTCTTTTCATTATTTGCAGGAGGTCTTGTTCTCTGATGGTGTCCTGAAAAATACAAACTGGATATTATTCTTATCTCTGCTGCTGATATTTACTGTCAATAAATAGGCTCAGTTAAATGGGAACAAATGTTTGTTTCATAATCCTCCTGCAACTGCAGACTTCATTATATATGAAGAATACAGAGATTAATTCTGCCATTTGCCATCAGCATGTTTCCAGTTTCCCTGTACATAGTACTCCCATGCAACTGTATAATAATGTTAACCTGTACCTGGGCTGAAATATTTTTTTTACCTTCTTGGGTAGGATATAAGGATTAATTATTGATGTACTCACTCTAGACTTTCAACCTGGCTGGGACTGCCATTTTTTTCCCATGCTGTAGTGTCTAAAGTATTTCTCCTCCTCCGTGGAGGTGAGATTGTTTTGTACCGTCATGAATTGGTCCATTTAATACTCTTTACTTTGCCTCCTTAGAATTTTTTTTTTAAATATTTTCTGAGCACACGGCTAAAGTCCCTTTTCCAAAAATGGATTTCTTTTTATCACACAATGCTATTATACCACATCTCAAGAGTTAAAGTTTTATCGTAGGCAGATTCTATTTTCAGATAGCATCGTGTGGAGACTATGTTTTCAAAAGCATTAACTCAAACCACACGGATGCATAACTTTTAAAATATGAGAATTCACACATGCTTTTTATTATAACGCACATAAAACCGAAGTATAATACAGTAGGCTTTGGCAGTAAAACAGAGTAGTCGATATATAAATTTTATGCCTAGTTCTTTAGATTAATGAACCGCTTTTCTTGATGAATTGAGCATGAATGAGTACAAACACAATGATCTGATTAGATACTAAATTAATGATTTTCTGGCAATTCAAAAATTGCATGTCTAGTTCAGAGTTCACTTTTTTTTTTCCCTGGGACAACTTGATAACCTTCTTCTACTAGCCAAACCGCTAAAGAGGCATTGTCAGTCTCTTCAAGTTCACTATTGTTCTCAGAAAATCACTTCCTTAAGAAATATCCATATGTTGAGGGTCTCTGTTGTACTTTGTGGGAAACAAAATGATGGGTCAAAGTCATTTACTCTGTAACTCCATTGAGGTTGGATTCAGCTGGCACAAATATCTCCTAATGACGTTATAGCAGGGGTGAGTCTGGCTTCACCTTCTCTCTGCTGGCACAAGAAAGGGAGGGAGGTCTGTAGTCAATAGGGGCAGTTGCAGGTGGGAGAGATTCCTCAGGGCTGAGATTTCAAGTTGAACCACTTCTTACTACGTTTGGAAGCTCAGATTTGCATTTAGGAATATAAATGAGGGCAATGATCTGCCAAATGAAGTGAACAGCCAGATGACCTTCTGTAGACAGGGCCCCATATGTGTTTATGGCAGGGAGAGACCTTTATCATCTTAGAGGCATTGGGAAGAGAAATGCAGAGGGGGGGTTGTCACAAGCTGGTCCAAACCTCCAGCAGCTAGCAGGGAAGGAGTTAATCAGCCCCTTGGCACCAGC
This sequence comes from Theristicus caerulescens, assembly GCA_020745775.1. Lineage (NCBI taxonomy): Eukaryota > Metazoa > Chordata > Aves > Pelecaniformes > Threskiornithidae > Theristicus > Theristicus caerulescens. The sequence goes on along the minus strand of CM036567.1, from coordinate 21,306,289 downwards.
TGGAGGAAGGCCTGCAGCAGGTAGTGATTTGTAGGAGAGTGGAGATGGGCCAGCTGGGAGAAATGAACTGGTTGCTTTGGGGTGGGGGCTGTATAAAAGACTGTGTTAGCAGAAGGGCCTGCTAGAGAGGCAGCCTTGTTGCTTGGGGGGGCTTTGGTTGCAAGGAGTTGTGTCTCAGGCTGTTGTTACAGACTTGGGTGAGGCAAACTATGCTTTGCACTGTTCTTTGGAGTGCTGGTGGCCCTTCTAAAAGGGCTGAGATGCTGCTTTGCAATGAAAGGCTCCCCTCTTTAAGATGAGAGTGAAGTGGTTGTGGTCCTCGGGCTTTGTGGCACCTCCTTTTGGTGCTGCAGTTCCCAACTGAGAAGGCACACTGGTCAACGTGGGTGATGGAGCCATGCCAGAGGCTGTCTGAGATAAACTCTCTCATGGGAAAGGATGATGGGCCTGATTCTCTGCTCTCTCACAGCCTTCTGTAGTCGCTGGTCCAGTGCAAAAGCGATGTGAAATACTGGGCAAATGAAGGATTCCCAGAGGGGCAGAGGAATAGCAGCATCCTGTGTCCAGAGGGAAGCTCTGGTGGGAGGTGCAGCCCCTCCATACAAAGGTGAGTGCTGTGGGGAATGGGAATATCGGCATTTAAGGCTGCATGGGGTGAATCTGGCAAAGTTGGTGAATCCTCCAAGGTGGGAGGAGCAGCTGCTGGTTGGAAAATGCAGAGAGTATTCTGTGAGTCTTTTGCCTGGGCTGTGGGAGAGTCGTGTTCCTGTGGCTGGCAGAAAGGAGAGGGTAAACAGGACAGCCCAGGGTGTTTTAGTGTGCGCAGCTGTGTCCTGGCTCACATCAGAGAGGTCTGAAATGGAGGGGGAGAGGGAGAAAACAAGTGGTGGAACTGGAGAAGGTGGCAGCACTGACACGGTGGTGAGCTGGTGTGTGTGAGCTGCAGGCCTGTCTCGGATGGACTGGAAGAAAGGAAAGGAGATGTGGTGTGCCAAAAAAAAAATAAATTTAAAAAAGCTCAGTCAGAGAGGTTAAGCTCTTGAAATGGACCTGCCAGGGGTGGGGGTCCTGTCCTGGGGATCCTTTACATCCAAAATATGCCATGGCATTCACAGACCTCTGTCTGGTCCCTTTTCTTCATCACCAGTGTCTTCCCCTTCCCCCTCCCCCTCCTCCTTTGTCAGGCAACTCGTTAACACTTATTAGCAAGCATCTTCAAAAGGCCAGGAGGGGGGAAAGGATGGGAGGGGAGCTGAGATGGCTAAAGGAAATGATTAGGAGATTCCTTTTCCTTTCTGCCTATTCAAGCTTTAATGACCAGCCCTTGCTCTGTCTGTGCCCTGCTTTGTTATCCAGCCCTACCCCAGGACCGCAGCACCCCTGCTACCCCCGGCACTGATCTGCTCTGACATCTGGGGCACTGCAAGAGCATCTAACCTTTCTCATGCTGGGGGAGCTTGCTGGGCCTTAGTCTTCCTGCTGCACTTGGCATTGGTGCCAGTGCTGTGCCAGCACTGGTTTAGTCTCCTGCTGCTTCACTCCTCCAAGTTTACCTTCTTAATCGGTGTCATCAGTGCTGGGCTGCCGCGCTTGGTCTGCCCTTGTGTGATCCTGCCTAGAGACTGATCTCTATTTATGTCTAAACATGGCTTGTAAATCCCTGGTATCCAGTTTCCAGGACCAAGAATCTGCTGGGCAGCAAACAGGCTGTTTTAGTAGCCAGGATTGTGCTTGCTTGAGGAAGGAGGCTTGAATAAAGACGACAGAATTTGGCCCACAGTTTTCTTTCTGCCTTGCAGTTCCAGTGGCTTCAGTCGCAGCACGCATTCGGTGGTTTCCGCTCGCGCTAGTTATCTAGAGCTGAGCCCTAACCCCATCCAAGCGGATGGCAGAGCTCTCCTTGGCATTGGGGGAAGCAGGCTGGGTCACTGGAGGCTGCTTTGGGCAGTTCTGTTGTAGAATGTGGGCTATATTTATGTTTTGTTTTGTTTTGTTCTGCCTGTCAGAGTCTTCAGGCTGGTGTTTCTTTGCCCTTTCCAAGCTATGGTACCAGAATTACAGATCCTGGGCTGTTTTCTATGCATTAGTGAACCCCCCAAAGATGGATTTTCCTATCATGAGACTCCTGTAATTTGGTCATGACAACCCTCCCCTCCTACCTGGCAGACAAAGAATTGGGAAGTTTTCAGAAGCTGCTCAAGTTCTGCATCTACTGAGGGCTCTGTAGGCGTAAAATCCCAGCAAGTGCATGTCATCTTTTCACAAAGCTCTTGGCTTTTCCTGCAGGAGCAGCAGCTTGGCAGCAGGAGAGCTGGTGCCAGCCCTCCCAGCAGCACTGCCAGAGCACGCAGGTCACCTTCAGTGCAAAGTTCCTGCGCCTCAGAGGGGAAAAGGCTTCACAGATTTCCTGCACCTACTCAATGCTCTGTAACCTGGGGGTATATGTGTAATTGTATGCGCAGGGCAAAGCCCTGAGCCCAGGAATGGGTGCTTAGAGACAGAGCCTTGAAATGAAAATAACTTTATTTGAATATCTGTGTGGGTCATGGGCTAGAGATAATGGGTCTAGGATGCTTCCTGAGGACAGATCTGGCTCTGAAATGCAGCATGGTGTCTGCTCTGGGCCTTGCTACAGACCCCTTATCTCTGGTGGCTTCTTCAGGGTCTCCTCTACTCCTGAATTTAGTGAGGACAGGTATTTACAAATGACCCTGTGGCCACCTACCAGTAACCTGGAAAGAGGTTTTGACAGGGCTTGGTTGTACAGAGAATAGATGTGATTCTTCTTAATACAAAGTCACTTGCTCCAGAAATTGATGCTCTGAGGGCTCTGGCTCACTCCCTCTGGATGTGAATTCTTTGGAGCAGTGACACTATAGAAAGAAATAGAGGCTTGCTAAAATTGGGGGATGTTTTACTACTGAATCCAAGCTGTAGTTGTTTGGGGCAACAGCATGCACAATTGGCCCAGGTGGTTCAGCGACTCTTGTGTTGGCGTTAAAGATGAGCACAAATTTGAAATGAAAGGGGGGAAAAATGGAGAAAGTGATTTAGCTTGTTCCGTCTTTTAGCTTGTAGAACAAACTTTGGATAATGTAGAGGAAAATCGGAGCGAAGAGGCGCTGGTGGCTGGCTGGAGTGCTCGTACGCAGACTGTGCAGCGCCGGCGCCGAGGGCTGGGCGCCTTTGTTCACACCACTTCGTACAAGGCTCCTTCTTTCAACAACTTGTTATTACAGTCTGCTGAGAGTGTGAGAGAATCTCCTCTGTGTCACTAGCTGAGCTTTTAGTTTTTAAAAAAGGGGGAAAACATGAAATTTGAGATTAATACTGGAAAATTGGAACTACACATGGAAAAAACACACAGAGAAGAATTGGTGATCTGGAAAAAATAGACAAATATTATTATTTTTTAGTGTTTTTCAGCATTTGTGTTCTTTATCTATTATTTATTCCATGCTGCGTTTTGGAAAGTATTTGGCAAACGTATAAAAGCAATCTGTAGGATACTTTAGTCGGGTGCCATAACCTAGATTAACTTGACTGCCTTTACAGAAATAGCCGCTAAAGAAATACACTGATTTATGTGTCAGTTTAAAACTTGTTTGGGGAAACAGTTATAGCTGTAGAATACAAAAAATATTTAGGACAGACAGTGCAAAAGTTTTCTAGCTTCTTAGTATGAAAAGATGGGTAAATTTCAATTATGCGTTTTATTAACACAGCCTTTTTAGCTCTATAAAATGGTAACACTGTTAAAATCCCCTCCTGGGAAATAATGTCACATATCATGCCACTGAGATAGTACTTGAGGATGTTATGAAATGCTGGTGGAGTTAACCAGTTGTTAATCATTGTTCATTTGCAGCTGAGTCCTGCTCCAGCTGAAACTGAAGATAATCAGATGATAATTTTGACTTGCAGGGGGTTTTGTTGTGAACTTGGTGTCTAACGAGATCTGTAAGGAATTATTTTATTACTGTGATAAAATCAGGTCAACTCATATTCAACTTTCATCTGCCAGAGGGTCAGTGCTGAGGTGCTTGTGTGGGGCTGGAGCGAGCAGCATGGGTCAGTGCTGGGCACCGATGGCTCCCGGCCGGCTTCTTCACAGCCCCTGCTGCCGTTGGCATTAATGGACAGCTCTCTCCTGAGCCGAGGGCTCTGGGGAGCATCTGTAGCAGATTTTGAGGATCTGGTGCTGAGGCGGGAAGGCAGCGAGGGTGGCCATGCTTGAGGGCAGCTCCCTCTGGTCACCGGTGCCCTGCCTGGGGAGAGCCTGGCCCTCTGCACGGGCATGGTAGCCTGGCTGCGCGGGCACCTGAGTTTTAGCATTTCTGTGACACCCGTAGAGCACCTGGGAAACACCAGGAGCACCAGGGCCTGGTATAAAGATGCTGCAGGCCCTCTCCTGACAGGATATTCCTTCAGAAGTGAGCGAGTCCCATGGGATTTGCTGTGAAACTTGTGGGGTTGTATAACCAACAACCGGTTCATCGCAGTCCTGTCTTCTGCTGTTCGTGGTGGAGGCATCTGATGTTGGTTCCCTGTGTTTCTTTCTCCTCGAAGCATGAGCTCCACATAGCAACTGGCAGCTGTACTGACTAGCTCGTTGTCTTCCTCTAAGTGCTAGTTTTCCCCCAGTGGAAAAGAAAGTGTTTTGGTAATATAATCCTAACGAATGAAGGGGTTTTCTTAATGAAAGTAATAATCTGAAAGTTGTCATTGATAAGTGTGTAAACAAGCTGATTGCAGTGGGTGCATGAATAGCTCTAATGAGCATGTGTAGGTATTAAATTAACCATGGTTCACAAGCCATGCATGGCTATATGGTTATTTAGAAATAACCGCTTTCCCCTTGTGCTCAACTTTGCCCGCCACCCTAAAAATCCTGTCTTTTCAGTGTTGCACAACAAAAAGGAACCTGCTTCTCTCACAAGAGGGCTTTAAAGGAAATCACTGCTCTTAAGGTGGCTGTTGGCATTGTTTCCCCCAAGTGAAGAGCATGGGCATTCAGCATCAGCCTCTCCTTGCTGGTGGGTTGTTCCAGGGCTCTTGGAAGAGGCACTCCACTGCTGGACGTGGTGGAGTGCCCTATCTGTGAAATGAGAGAACAATGGCTCTTGCAAGGCTGTTGTGCTGTTAACGAGCTCCTCGGAGGAAGGGCCCTACAGAAGTGCAAATCATCTTCTTGCTTGCTCTTAATTATTGATATATTTATTCATTGCAATAAGCAGGATGGAGATAGTAGGGCAGTGGTAGGCTCAGCTGATCTGTAAGTGGGTGGATGTACAGTGGCTTCTCGTGACAGTCAGGAGAAGGCTGCTGCTGGACCTGCAGCTCTGCTCTGTTGATGCTGGTGGGGCTCTGGAGGAATTTTACCTTTCCAGGCCTGGGACGTCTCCATGGCTTAACTGAAAGGGGCTTGTGTGTGTACCTTCCATCTATTGGAAGGGAAACAAAGTTTGAGTGATAAATGTATTCTGGGTGACTTTCCTGGCTGATCCTGTCTGCAACCCAAAATGACAAAGAAGGACACAACTTCAGGGTGTAGTCTGGCTTCCAGAAGGTTAAGTACAGCTTCTTCCCTGGTCCAAGTTCATGGTTTGCTGTGTACTGGAGGCAATTAGACCTGATCTGTTTTAGTAGAAACTCGTTCTCCTTTGCTGTCATTTCAGGATATCACATTATGAAGTGGAAATTCAGCCTCCTGCTAGCCACTGAGTTGCTGCAAATAGCCTCCTTCCTTTTGAGTGCCCAGATTTAGCAGCGAATTAAGGTGGAGGGGAGATGCAGAATCAGTGACACTACCAAAGACAACTGTTTTTCTTTGTGTAAACAAACTGTGACTTGCATCATGAAACAAAAAAGAAATAGGACATTTATTGCGTGTCCACCCCCAACTTGTGACTTAATGTTTCTCTGTTGGGGTAACAGTAAGTAGCCTGAGGGGCTGGTTTTAGGAGATCACCTTTGAGGGAACTGCTACAGTTTGCTGTGTATTTATCCTTCTGCATGTTCATACATCTGTGCTGTTACTGTCATGGGATTTATGCTCTTCTGGGCCTGCACGATCATCAAACAGACAAATGAACAACCAAGGTAACCTTGGCTCTGAAGATACTTGTTTACCAAGGTGTCTGCTTTTATCTGCAAAAACTCAGGGAGGAGATTTGAGGTGCTAAATGTGTTTCCTTCTGCAACTAGTGTGTCTGATGTGGTGTGTGTGCATGTCCCATGTGCCCCTCCTTCACGTGTTAGTTGGGATTGCGTGTCCATCCCCTGGTGAGTGGGTGGTACGATGGCAGTAGTCATGCTGTAGGACAGCGCGTCCTGCTCCCTGCCCAAGTATCTTGGAAACACAGACCTGCAGCACCTTGCTCTGCTGGGCCTTCTGTTTTGTAGGTCCTTGGAAGCACAGGAACTTGGTCTTCAGGCCCACGTAGGGTGGGCAGAGGGTCAGATGAGGTTTGCTTGCAAGGGTAGCAATGAGTGGATGTGAAACTCTGCGCTTTGTCTGCCTGCTTTGACAAAGCCAGCTCCGTGCAAAAGGGTTGGGTGTCTACTGCCTAGATGTAGAAAACCTGAAGAATGGGAGAAATGAAAGGATATGTCCGATCTCATCCAGCAGGTTATTGGAGGAGAGATGGGTAACAGTCTTCATCTCTAAGCCCTTGCATCTCTTGTTCCTGTTCAGTACTGTTAGGTGAAGTAGCTGGAATGTGTAGAGAGGGGCTCTATCCCAAGTCAGAGCTGATACAGGCCACAAGCACCCCCTGCTCTTTTGGTGATATAGTTAATGGTTCCCAGTCCCCTGGGCTGGCTTCTTGCTTAAAGCAGCCCTCTGGTGTTGCTGGAGATCTTGTCACAGTGTGGGTCCTGCTTTTTCTGAGAGGCTTGATACTAAACAACTCTCTCTTGAAAGAGAAGGAAAAAAAAAACCAACAAAAAACAAACAAAAAACCACCCAAAAAGCAAACAAACAACAAAAAAAATCCAGGTAGGGTTGTTTTAGCAGAGCCGAGTGTGCTGTGCATGCACAGTCCCTTCCTTATGCATTTGAGCTAAAATAGGCAGTCCCAGGTGGAATTTCTGCGCTGGTGTGTGATCTGTTGGGATCACTTCCCTTTCCTGGCAGAGGAACGGCAGTGTTGCCCTGCTCTCTGGGAAGCGCTCTCCTGGCATCACATGCCTGTTCAGTTTGCACAAGTCTGGACTAGCCATAGGAAGATAGATGTGTGCTAACCTTGTTGTCCGCTGTCCTGCAATGAGGGCAGGGTTTGGACTTCAGGAACTGTGGGGAGTTACAACCTTCAGGTGTATTTCTTCTGTCAAGCAGACAGAGGCTTGCTGAAGATTCCTGGTTTAAAGGTTTGGCAGGAATTGCTATTTCACATTGCTAGCAAAGAGTCTGCGTATATGCCGTATAATTAACATCAGGAAATTCAGACTCCTGAGGCTATAGGGTTAAACAAATATATGTCCCCATTAAACTTGAATAATAAGAGGTTAACTCATTAGGAAAAGAACACTCTTGATGTGCTTAATGGAGGGAGAGAGCATTAACTCTTACAGTTCCTTGCAAGCCCTTATGTTAGTTTAACTTTCCTTTTTGAGTGTTAATTTTTCTTCTATAGAATACTTTACACCCCCACCCCTCAAGCTGATCTGCTGTGTATTCTCTGAGTTGTCTTTTGATTCCTGGATTATTGACATGCTTGGTTCCTTTGGAGTCTTTAAAAATTATATCCTGCTGTGTTGATGGTTGGTTGCATACTTAAAAATAATATGCAGTGCAGAACTTCTGCAGAACAAAGGCAAATCTTGAAAACCGCTCATATGAATGTCCGGTAGCACCAATTCACATGCCTGTGTCTTTCCTATTTAATCTTTGCATTCCCTGGAAAAAAAAATACATTGTAGTAGCAGAGAAGACCTGGAGATACTAAGTCACAAGCAAGTGGCCTGCAAATGTAACGCTTTTCATCAAAGTGATTTTTTTTAATTGTAAAAGCACACAAAAAATAATTTTAAAGACCTTGTATTTGCAGTTCCAAAACCCAGTTAATTTCCAACAGATGTACCCAGCTTGTAAACCTCTGCTTGGAGTCATTCTGGACCAGGGGCTTGCTGGCTGTGCTCATATCTGGCTGGTCACAGGGTTCAAGGCTCACTGACATTTATTACTGTAGAACGGGCTTCTCGGGTCAGGCAAAAGATGCCAAATTTCAGAGGAAAACAGATGAAGTATACATAAATTAATATAGCCAAGGCAAAAGCTTACAAGCCTAATAGTTCTTTGATTGTGGCATGAGCAAACCCTGTTCCAGTGGCTGTGGCTCTGGAATGCCTTTGGTGTTCCCCCAAATGCTGTTGTCCTTTGAAGACAGCATGTATTCTTGCCTGAAATGATAATTCTGGCAGAGCTGATTACTCCTTTCCCCCTGGACAGTGATGGAAATAAGTCAGCTTCAGCTCCTTCAGCCATTTCCTCCAGCTCTTTTTCCTTGCTGAGCACCGACCATGCGCTCTAGGGTGCTGTTGCCGAGTGGGAGCGTCTCTGGGAAGCAGAGATATGTCACACTTGTGTTTGGGAGATCTTCCTGGGGAATATTTTCTGTCTCCAGGCATCCTTAAGTGTTGTTCTTTTGCATGTGGTGAGTCTGGTTTCTTGAGAACTTCTGACACTATGAAGACGACAATCCTATCGCTGGTCATGCTTCTGTTGGAGTGATTAATCCAAGTGTTGGCTCTGTATGATAGACTTAAACTATTGATTTGTACAGTTTGGTCCAGTCAAGGAGAGAAGAGTGGTCCTTTGCACAGGTTTTCTAGAACTGACAGACTGATTTTTTTCTTTGAGATTAGTCTTCTAAACAACAGGAACAGATTTAACTAAATAATTGACTTCTGGTAAATTGAGTGCAGAGATCATCTGATTCTGCTGCAAACAAATAGGAAATTTGTTTTCTGCATTGTTACTTGCATTCTGGATCTTTCGTAACAAACATCTGGATGTCTCTGGCCATGGATTCCTTAGACTTGGCAGTTAAAAAAAATTCTAGAGAGGATCTGAAGTTAGAGGCCCATGGGGTGAGAAGGGGAACCCAAAGTATTCCTGACTTTTGATGACCCACTTAAGAAATGAGATTTGCTTATGGAACAGCTACATGTTTGAAGCAGCTCTAGCTGGGAACAGTTCTAGCCATGGAAAAGACAAAGTGTAGCCTCAGACTATGTAATAATGCTTTTCAAGGCAGAAATAATAGTAATAATTTATAATGCATGCAGCTGTATAAGCTCTCAGCAGAATCAAATATGGAACATTTTATTTTGTGGATCACCTGAGAATAGCCTATATTCCCAAAGCTTACAGAGGAGAGATGCAAGAAGTCTGGGAAACGCTTCCAAGCAAGGTTTCCAATAGCAAGTAGTAAACCCATGATGTCAGCCAAGGGCAGGAAATCAGCGTTTTGGCTCCTGCATCCACCATGGCTCTGCCTCCTTCCTGCATGTGGGAGTCTGCGTGTATGTGGAACCGTAGAAATAATCGCATGCCGACGTGTTTCATGGGGCGCAGAGGCTGCCTTAGAGTGGCTGCCTTCTGGGGTGTGTAGGTGCTTAGCAGAAACACTTGCGTGCTCTCAGAAAAGCTGAAGAACCTGTTTTCAGCAGTGTCCCATGGAATGATCCTGCGATCCAAGCTGCTCCATATGCTGCAGCAGGGTAGAGGAAATAGCACCTTTTTTTTTGAAGCAACATATTTTTGTTGAATTTACTGTCTGTTATATGGGCAAATTAATCTCTCTGTTTTTGTCAGGTGTTTCATACAAGACTTCTGTTGCAGCAGCCGAAGCATTTTGATTTTTGTCTTTATTGGCCTGGTTTCCACTTTAACAAATTCACAGCTTGTGAGCTATTGCTGGAAGATTCAAATGTGCAAAACATTAAGGAAGCACTAAGCACAGCTGTCCTCTTAATTTGTGCCCTGTCTTCGCTACTAATAGTGTGTAACATGGAACTACAGTAATGCCCAGAGCACCAGCTCCTGTCGAGTCCTGTTGTGGTAGGTGCCATGTGGGTGGGAGGGGGAATTCCTGCCTTCTGGGTCTGGAGTGGGAACTGGATGAGGCGGGCTGGGGGCAATCGCCACAGCGGGGAAAGAGGGGAAGCGGCTTGGTCACAGCAGGTCGGTGGCAGAACAGGGAACAGAATTAGGTCTCTGCTACGATATTTAGTCACATCTAAACTCATTTTTCACGGTGCCTCGAGGCAGACTAGGTGACTTCTTACAGTACTCTTTTTGCCCCATTTTATTACAAGCCCATGGATGAATTAGCTGGTACCTGCTAATTAGTGAATGGAGGCAAGGATGAAGCCTGCTCAGGCTCACTTCAGCTTGCCTGGGGTAAGCTTAATGCTGACCATGACTTTTCCTTGTTTCCACTGACCAGTTAGCTGCTGTGCCAATCTTGATTAACTTGGTAGTTTTAAAAACTGAATTCAATTAATTTCATCGTAGAGACAAGCCCTCTGGCCATGCAAGTTTGCTGGGGGAGGCAGAGAAAATAGGCTTGGATCACTACCTGCATTTCTCTGGAGTCACTGAAATCATACCCACTAATTCATAACCTGAAAGTACAAATATAAAGCTGATAGATATGGCGAAAGAAATCGTGCTACTGTGTTTCATAGAATGCCATGACAGAGAAGCCATGCCTTAAGTGGAAATGGGAGTTCTTGATAGGAAAGAGAGAGCCTCTTCTACAGATCCAACACATTAGTAATGATAAACAGATCTTCCAATGGATATTGATTTAGGAAAAATAAGATGGATTAATACAGGCATTCATCTTCACTGTCAGTTTAATATCAAGATAATTTCATTTGATAGTTCAATGTAATAAACTCCCCTTTTCCTTAATACATATTTGGGAAAAGTAGGCAATGTTGTAATGCAGTAATTAGCCATATTTGCCTTTACTATGTGTGAATAAGATTAATATACTAGAGTGTTCAACCTAATTGATCTATTATGTGATAGGGACTCACAACCAGACTGCAAATTACAGTTTAACCCCCCAAAGGGCTAGACTTGTTTAGAAAATGTGCGAGTCTTTAGGAGATAAAATTAATAGAACTGACGTTGACCTAAATATTCAGTGTTATTAATTGTATCAGTGGATTGTGCCGCTTTTATGTGCGACTAGGAAGGCAGCGTGTTTAGAAAGGAGCGGGTTTATGACAGCAGTGGGAAGGGTGGCTAACAGAAAACATGACAATTATTGCAAACCAGGTTTCCTGGTTAAAAAAGTGATTGTCACAGGCCCTTAAAATTGCTATTCCATGTGGTTGTGATTAAACAAATCATCCGTGCAGCGCGTTTGGAACATAATGGCTCTGTGGGAAAAAAAATGTAAATCAGGTTTTTGTATTAATGAAAACAGTTTAATATGGTTTTAATGACCCATTTTTCAGTCTTCACCAGAAAGTAATTACCAGTTAGATAGTTAGTGCTCTGGGCTTTGTTCTGGCTCTCAGAACTCCTTCAGCCGGTCACCCGGGGGAGTCCTGCCGTGCTTCGCGGGCCGCCGTGGGCTAGTGACCCAGCAGCAACGGGGCCCTTCTCCGCTGCAGCTCCCTGCCCTTTACTTTGTGGTGCATGAGGGACAAGTGGGTCCGTGCCTCTAAGTTCCCTGTTTATTGCTGATAAGGCCAAGGGTAAACCCATAATGGGAGACAGCAGCTGCCCTCAAAAACAAAACTGGGGAGAGCTGGCTGTGCCTGATTAATAACCTCGGGGGTAGGCCAGGGATGCAAGAGTGAACATCTGGGCTTGGTGGCAGGATGGGGAGCAGGGCATGGACCTGGACGTGGCAGCTTGGCTCCCGAGGGAGGGTGCGGCCCAAAGGTGTGCTGTTAACAGGGATGGCCGGCAGGTTCAAATGGCCACCACTTGTTCATCTCCAGCAGAAATGAGAGGAGTAGAGATGCCAGTCCCTGGGGAAAACTGGGACCGGGACCCTGGTTTTTTGTGTTCCTGCCAACCCAGTAAACCCCACTGCCTCTCTGCTCTAGTGTATGGATGCAAAAGTCTGACTATAAATAACTGAGGTCTTTGCATGTTTTTAATGCTTGGAAAGGGCTACTAGCCAGTGGCTATTTATTTAGAATAGGAGATTACTGGATTAGTTTCTGCTGCAATGCTGCCCAGCGCTGGTGTTCACCCTCTTAAGAAGGGCACTGCAGTGGGTTCAGAGCAGCCAGCAGAGCAGGTAAGGTACCTGTGAATCAAGCAAATTAAGACCCTGTTTAGATGCTCGTGGTTTGCACCTACTTACATGGGAGCAGATATTTCATAACAGAGGGCTCTTCGATCTTGTGAAGAAAGGCATAATGCAGCCCAATTCCTCAAGGTAGGAATATGCAGGGTCAAAAAGGTACATCTTTCATGTTAGAGGGGCTTAATGTTGGAATCCCTTGCTGACGAATACAGTGAACTTACTGTCACTGGAAATGTTAATACCAAGGCAGGTTGTTTTCCTCTAGAAACCAGCTGCAGAGGCTCAGGATATGCTCAGTTGCTATTGAATTTGGAGCAGAAGGGGTTCGGAGAAGTCCTGCGTGCTGCATTAGAGTGAAGGCTGGGCTATCATGATGGTCTGTGTGTTCAGAGCTCATCTTTCTGAGCCTTCTGATGGAGAGAAGGCCAATGCTACCTCATACTCATATAGAATCATAGAATTGTTAAGGCTGGAAAAGACCCTTAGGATCATCAGGTCCAACCGTTAACCTACCGCTGCCAAGCCCACCACTAAACCATGTCCTCAAGCACCGCATCTACCCGTCTTTTAAATCCCTCCAGGGATGGGGACTCAACCACTTCCCTGGGCAGCCTGTGCCAGGGCCTGACCACTCTTTCAGTGAAGAAGTTTTTCCTAATATCCAACCTAAACTTTCCCTGGCGCAGCATGAGGCTGTTTCCTCTTGTCCTATCACTTCTTACTGGGGAGAAGAGACCGACCCCCATCTCTCTACAACCTCCTTTCACAGATAGTTGTAGAGAGCACAAAAATAATGAAGTTTAAGGTCCCGGTGAAATCTAGAATTTGCAAAATTTCTGATTTGTGGATGTTGGGCTTGCCACACTGGGTTAGTGATTTGTGTGTGCTTGCTGAAGCTTAAACACAGCTGAAATGTCTCTTGCTTGGAAGCAAAGGCAGGAATCTTCTGGGTACTGGCTCTGCCCCTCCTGGTGAGAAATGGTAGGTTTGTCTGTTTAGTGTCTAGTACCCTGCCTGAGGTAGGTCAGGCTGTTGAAAAGCTGAACGTGGGGTGCAAAGCCCTGAGCAACAGTAGCTGCTTTGCCTGCAGGTCAGCGTGGTGAGACTTTGCAGCGTGGGAGCACCTGCAGAAGCTGCACAAGTTGTGCCTGGGTAGGAAGCATCAGAGATGGCCTTTTAGCTTGTCAGATGTTAATATTGGGCTCTCTTAAATGCTTGGCAGAGAGATGTGTTTTGGCTTGATGTTCCGAGCACATCCTTCGACCGGGAAGCGTCACAATATGTGTGTGAGCCCGGTCGATACAGAGGGATGAGACTGCATTGAATGTTCCTGATACTACTGAGAAATAAAGTAGATTGAGGGCAGTGAGTGAGAACAGAAGGAGATTTTGAGGGAGGGGAGGATCCTTCAGACTTTATTTACTCACTGTAAAGAAACATATGAAATTAAACAGAAATCAATTTTCTAAAAACCCCTCCCAGGTCACCTGTAAGGGAAATAATGACACAGCTCCATGCCATGCACTGCAGATTTTGTCAAGAACATAAAGAAACCTAGGGCTTTATTTTTATTTTTGAAGTGGAAGTGGTTCACAAGGTATACCAGGGAGATGATTCAGTGCTTACAGTTGTGACATGTCAGAGTCTCGTAAGCTCAAAGACGACCGTCTTTATTGTGTTTTCCTTTTCATCTTCCAAACTTTGAGCCCCTGTGTTCCTATCATTTTCCCTTTCCGATGTGAAATAAGGAGCATATTCTAAACAATGGTGCTCTTTTGATACATGCCATAATAAAGAAACACTGACTTGGAGAACAGCAGATCATAGCTGTCCCCAAAGAAGTACAGAGAGGTGCTAATCCTTTTGGCATGGCACTGCAGCAGTTGCTCCTGCTGGCTGATGGAAAGCCAACAATTATTTTTCTCTTCTAACATAACAGGGACAAAGGAGCTTCCCTTAGCAGCCCATCTCTGCCCTAATTTATGTTGCAGCTTTTTAGGGAAGGGAGCAAAAGTCATTTTAGGAGCTATTGAAGGATGTCTTCCTCTTTTATAGCTCCTGTATGTTTTTGGCAATTGAAGTAGAATACATTTGTGGGGCACATCAATGGCAGCAGCCTGCAAAGGGTTGAGGAAAGGCCTAATCACCTCCTCAGTGGTGGCACAGCTGCTCTGAGATCCGGGCAAACAGGGAAGGCAGGAGGCACCTCGGGGCCTGAGGGAGGGCTGCTCTGTGGATGGGGCTGCAGGGCTGGTGGGGCTGTCCTCTGCAGAAAGGGGGGTGACAGGGCCAGGTTAGGAAGCTAGGGCCCAGAGCTCGAGGGGACGTGTGTTGGATTATGCTTTATGGCAGGCTCTTCTTGAGACAACTTTGTTCTCTGCTGCTGCAGCGACCTTGGGGGATAACACCATGGGGAGCTGGTTATGATGGTGCTGAGGAAAGGCTCTGGGGACTGTCACCCTCGCTCCTGCAGATGGGTAGTGGTGACTCGTAAAGGGCTCCAGTGCCCCATCTCATCCCTGGGAGCTGCTGCATGGGCCATCTTTGGAAGTGCTTTGTATATCAGAGGTTTTTTCTGCCTCAAACAGGATGACTTTTGCTGTCCTGTTGTGTTGAGCGTGATGGCAGCTCCCTGCTGAATGCTGTGCTGTGACGGGGGCCTTAAGATGTGTAACACATGTGAAGCAGAAGCTATTGAAACCGGTTTTGTGGGGATCTTTCACATGGTTAGTAAGAGTACATGGTCAGAGCCAAGCTGACCGACCCTGACTGGCATCAGCACTGCCAGGGACAGAAAATTCACCAAGGGTAGAAAATTCGCTTACTTTTTCTCCTGTGTACGGATCAGGATGAAGCAAGGACATGCCAACAAATCGCCCTTGATGTAAAATAGGGGGAATGAGGGGCTAGAGCCCAGAGGTGGCACAGTGTTGTCCTGGACACTTACAGGGTGAAGAAATCCTTCCAGTGCCCAACTGGAGCATGTTGCTTAACACTGGGTTGACCTGGGAGGCCTATTCTGATCAGGACAAAATAGCTAAAACTTGGCTCCTGTGTATTACAACTTGTGCTGCTTGTGTATTTTAACTATGAAATCATCTTGTCTTCTTTTGTTCTCCCTAAGGGATATCTCTGGGCTTCTAAAAGATTTTGCAACTCTGTGACTGTCTCATATTAGGGAGGCAAGCGCTCAGGTCAAGGGCTGTCTTTTCCTATGTGAGTGTAGCAATATTTAGTGTGCATAATGGCTCCAGTTTCTGACTGAAG
Organism: Theristicus caerulescens; assembly: GCA_020745775.1. Classification (NCBI taxonomy): domain Eukaryota; kingdom Metazoa; phylum Chordata; class Aves; order Pelecaniformes; family Threskiornithidae; genus Theristicus; species Theristicus caerulescens. The sequence continues at coordinate 21,290,738 of CM036567.1, read as the reverse complement.
CCTTTCTAGGCTCTGCACCATGAGTAAAAAGTAATGAGATTGGCCAAAAATAAAAAAGCCCCAGGAATTTTGATTTTTCTACCAGGCTGAGCTGCATAGAGTCCCCCATCCCTTGAAGGCTGGCGTGGGTGGGAGTATTTCCATAGCCAGTGGGGTGGCTGCGCGGGAAGCACATGGTGAGCCTTTGCAGAACGAGGGTTTAACTCCTCCGTGACCTGCCAGCTAACGCTGTGTTTGGCACTTGAACAAACTGACCGCGGCTGTAACCAGTGCAATGTTTCAGTCATGTTAAACCAAACGTGACGCTGCTTTCTCAGGCTTAGTTGCTCCTGCTGACGGTGCTGTGCCCGTGGCCCCTCGTATGCCAATCGTTCACACTGCTGGGACTGCCAGGTTTTGTCAAAGGAACCTAAAATGAATGTGCCAAAGCCTGTGGATGGTTGGTGGATATTGGTATTTGTAAGCTCCTAGTCTGAAAACTTCCCTCGACTTTTTCATTCCTGTCTCCTTCCAATCGCAGTGATGCTTTCTTCTCAGGAGGTTGCATTCATCCTTTTATTTGCACTGTTAAATGCTGCTTTGTTGCTCTCTGACATCTATCCTTCTGTTAGGCTCTTTCTGTCTTGTCTCAGTGTTTGATGGCCAGATGGTTGGGATAAGCTCTGTATCTGGAAGACACTTGGGGACACCAAAAAGCAGGGTTCTTAATTTTGGGCTGGACGATACTTGATTTATCTTGTTCCTGTCACTGCAATTTTGTTTTATGTCTTTAATGTCTGCTTTCTTTAAAAAAAACAAATGCTGGGGAAGGGTCAGGCTCTGAGTTAGATCCCAGTGCTGTGACTTCATGGGACTGTTGCAGATCCCTGAGCCCAGGGCTGGGTCCGTTGCCTCGCAGAGCCCGTTGCTGTGGCCCAGGCTCTGCGCGATGCTTCGGTAGCTCGGCCGTCCTGCCTGTGCCGGGTCTCCGCTCCCTCGACTGTGGTGCGGGACGGAGCGAGTTGCTGTGGGCAGTGATATGCAGAGCTTGGGGGGAAGGGGTAAGCTCACAGGGGGTGTCTGTTCTTAATCAATTTGAAGGTTTTTACAGATTGGCTTTCTGGAGCTGGGAGATGGTCTGGGGAGGTGGGGATCTCCTGCAAGCAAAGCCCTGCATCTTCCCATGGAGGCCTGCTTGGCTGCTGTCTTAGAGGAGCTCAGGGAGTTTCAGAGCAGCTGCGTGGGAGGAGAAGAGGGATTTGTGGTTGAGCTTCTGGGAATTAAAAAGGGTTGAAATCTTGCCAGCCAAAAATGAGATCCCTTTAAAACTAGGGTGAAATTCAGGCGCCACTGAAGTCAGTGGCAGTTTTGTTCTGGACTTCAGGAGCATCAAGATTTCATCCCAGCTGTGTGGGGAAGGAGCTGGAGTCGTGTCCACTGCAGTCTTTGCTACTGAAGCTCTATAGCATGAGCACCTTTAGAGAAACTAAGTGTCACAGCTGCGGTGCTGGAGCACTTAGTTATGTGTGTATGTTCAGACAACAGAGGGAAAACCTGGGGGGGTGTTCGTAGGGTTAAACTCCCTACGTTCCTTTTTATAGTCAGGCGAGAGTGTGCTCCAGCATGGACCATTCCCTGACTTTAAATGTGGCTTTTCCTCTGGAGGGAAGGATCTGTTTCATCTCCCCAGGATGGTGTGACCTGCCTGATCTGTTGGTGCAGTGAATGGTATTATAAATACTTCTCACCCATACAGGGAAATCCAGTAACAATTAAAAGGAACCGACTAAAAAGGCATTAATGAATTCTATTAGAATAACAAGCGCTTGCAGAAATCTGTGTATGGTGTTGATGTGTGAGTACACACCAAAAAAAAGTAAATTGATTTAATTGCCAATTTCTTTTTCTGTAATGTACGATTTTTAATTGGGTACTTTGGTCGGGAGATGGTGCTGTAAATATGTCCAGTTGTCTTTTACACTTCTCTAAGCATCCCTAGTGCTGTGAAGTGTTGAAGTCTGAAAGCAGAGATTGCCCTGAAGATCTGATCTGCTGTGCGATGTGCCCTGTTTAGCTCTGAGAAGAGGAATGAATTACATGGTTGAGGAGCTGTCAAGCAGTTTGTGTACCTCAATGTGGTCTCCTGGCGATTTGCTATCACCTGATCTTCCCCAGCAATGAGGGTTTGTCCTGTCCTTTGCCCTTACCCCCCAAAGGGTATTTTGAGCTATTTGAGCAGACCCTGGGTAACTGGTATCAAACCTCAAGTACCAAGTTTTTGTATCATCTGAAACAGAGCTATAGCGAAGCTCCTTTTAGTAATGCAAATTCCTGATGACCTTAGCAGTAATATCTTACGTCTTGCATGCTTGAGGTGGCTGGGGTAAGTACCCAGTAGGGAAAGCTGTCTGTAGACATGTCTTCACAAAGCTTTTTGTCTCAAATGTGAGACCCAAATACAGAATCTAATAGGATCTGGTGTGTCCACTAATGGAGGATTGCTAGAGAGATAACAAACCATTAATGGGACGCTCTTAATTGTCTCTAATTTGTATCGTCTTCACTTAATAGATGTCTTCTGTATGTGCTTAACAGCAAAAAAAATATTATGCAATTTAAACGTCTGGAGAGAAAAATAAGCTCCAAAAGAAACTGCAGCTAAATGGCAATGCATGTGTGACAGTAGATAAAATACATATGCTAATAGACCACTGCCAGGCCATGTAGTGTTTCTGCCTTGTAATGCCAAGAAATAGATAATGGCTTCGAGGTAAGGCATTCAGTCTCTGTTTTTTCAGGTTGCTAAAGCTGAGCACAGCCAGGCTCTGCCTCTTGCTGTCTCGCCATACAATGCTAACTGCATTGGCTAAATTGGCATAGTGTTATATCTGGGAAACCTCTCCTGGCTTAGCTGTCCGCCCAGCTTACATGTGAGTGCTGCTTGTGTGGCATGGTATACGGACTGAACGTGGGCTGCAGAGCATGATCGCTCTGAAGGCGAAAACCTGCTTCTTGTTGGCTTGGGACAAGAAGCTGATCGCGGGCTGCCCTCTGACAGCAGTGCCGGAGCTCCGATTTTGGTGGGAGGTTTAAAAGCATTGCTCTCTGGGCTTGTGCCTTCTGCAGAAGGGATAGTTTTGCTTAATGGTTCTGGTGGCGCCTTTTTGCAAATAAAGAGTTAATGACTAGAGCGAAAAATACTTTAAATTCTTTTTGATAACTTCAAAAATGTTTTCGGTAGCAGCTGAGTTGTCAGAAAATATTTACATAAGTGCATCTGTGAACCTCGCTACAATATCTTAAGATCTGCAGCAGCTTTGTCACTTCCTTACAAATAGCTGTGAGCGATCTATTATGTAAAAAGGTTCAGTTTAATTTACAGGAAGCCTTACATTTTTCTCCAAGTACTGTTTAGTTTATCTTTTTTTTAAAAAACTACTGTGGCTTTTTTTAATGCCTTCTCTACAGAAGTCTGAATGATTTGTAGGGAAACGTAATACCTTTTTATTAGGCTGGTTGACTTGGGGAGGGAGGAGAGAGGTGAGCGATCCTTGTGTAGGTGAGCTGTTCTCAAAGCCTCCCTTGGCTCTCCTGGCCCAACACCGAGGTGATGCTGGCAGTTGGTTAACTCCAAGGTAAAAGTTGTCGTGTCGATGAGCTCTGAGATGATACCAGCATCAGCTGAGCTCTGAGATGATACCAGCATCAGCAGTGCCCAGAGGAGTGTGTGTTTGACCCCGCTGCGTAGTTTGGAAGCCTTTGGGGCTGGTGGTGACCGCTCCTGCTCAACGCCTGGTACAGGCACTTCTGGCTGCTCCGCTGGAAAAAGCAACAACCTGGCAAATTCCTGCAATTCAGTGCAGTGTTTGGAGGTTTATTTTCTCCAAAAAGCTTTAGGTCTTTGTGCAGTGACTTTTGAAAAAAGTAATACGCAGTATCTTTGTTCAAAGGCCTGATGTTCACGCCAGCTTAATGCTGTTTCCTAAAACTGCTGTTACTGCCTGAAGTCTGTGTTTTGATTCTGAAACAAATGGCTGACGTTAATGTAAATTGGCTATTTACATTAGCTAAGCTGACTTTTAATCTCTCCCCTGCTCTTTTCACTTGAAAGATAAAGCTGTCCCTTGGCTGAACTGGTCCAAAACAACAAAATTGTCTTAAACTTGCACCTTACATTGTTGCGAATGCAAGTTTTATATAGACCCAAACTGTTCGCTATCTTTAATTGTGTTATGTAAATTTGACCTACTGAAGTTGCAAAGCTTCCCCGAACACAACTAGAGGCTTGTTGGCATATGTCCTTAATCAGCCGAAAACAATCAGGGACACTTCCTGAGGTCGCTTTGTTCTCCTCCACTCTAATGTGTATTGTGTGTGGTCACGTTCTCTAAGTGTGTGAAGACTTACACTGTGGGAATTTCTCCTCTATCTGCATTGCTGATGTAACCAGCTATTCAGACATATTTCTCCCTTAAGTGTAAAGCTAGAGACAATGATGATAATGGGACCAATTATTTTTTCCTAGTGTAGTGTCCCAGATCTGACTTTTCCTTGGAGAATACAATGTTTCTCTCTTATTTTATTTTTTTCCCAAATGCTAGATGATAAATTACCAAGGAGAAGATTGAGAGAGATGAGTGATCTTTTCTCTCAAACTTAGCGACACGTAATTCTTTCAATATTACTATCCAGATAATAACTGAAATAACACAGCAGTGAAGGCAGACTTTGAGCTGGTGCAGCATCCCCTGGAGAAAGGGAATGTATTGGCAGAAATTTCTGTTCATTTTCATGTGTACTTTCATTCAGTGGAGGATTAAGATCACTATGTGGGGATGCTGATACTGGATAGAAGTTTGCATAGGAAGAGTGAGGTTTCCCGAACTACTCTCTAGAGTTACTTGAAATTTCTCAGAAAAATGTTGGCTAGTCTTTGAAGCTATTTAACAAGAAAATGTTCAGTTCTTTGAGGAGGAGAGAACAAACCCATTTTAGAGTTTGGGGTATTTAAAAAAAAAAAGGAAAGGCCTGTCCAAAGAAAAACTCTGCAAACTTAATTTGCTTGAGGTAGTGTTTGAAAATATTTGCTTTAGGGTTTCTTGCTGAAAAGCCAGAAAGCTGTCAGAACTGACCAAGTTGAAATGTCAGACATTAACAGGGAAATTTTCCTGTACAGCTTCAGTAATCCAACATAGTTTTACTCTTCCCAATTTGCCAAATACAGTGTCTCGCACCATTATGTAGCCCTATGTATTTTTTTTGTGCTAAAAACGAGGAAACAAATGCACTGTTTCAAGACAGAGAAGACCAAAGGAGTAAACAGAGCTCAGTGATTTAAAACTCAGTGATTGCAGCTGGGCTAGGAGAATGGCTTAATGCCACCAGTGAAAAGAGCAGTCCACTTACATGCACTTCCAAAATGTTCAGTGTAATCTCAGTTTCTGGTGTTGGTTTACTTGGCTCTTACTCCCCAAGGTCCCACGAGCTGCAGTGGGAGGCACTTCCCAGTCTCTGCTCCAGAGGGATGAATAAAAATCAGTTCTCTAAAGAGTTGAATCCAGTGTTTTCTCAAACATGGTTAGCTTTTTGCTCTGATCACTGTGGTGACCTCCAGGTTAATGCAGTAGCAGTCTGGTCTGCTGGGAGAACCCTGCTCCCTCCTCCTAGACTTCTGACCTTTTGACTAGTTCTCTTAAAACATGGCCAAAAATGAATCTCTGATCACACATTGAGAACAAATCAAATTTGATTGCTGTCTCATGTATGTAAAGCCCATTGGATGGCAGTAGAATTCAGTCTGCAAGTATTTGCTTTAAAATCATTGGAAGAACTTGCTGCAATTCACACAACTCTTGGATTGTGAGAAAGGCCGTTTTCCAGCCTAGTAGAGCCATCCAGTTTGGCGAGACTGTATCGCTCTCCCCCTGTCCCAAAGTGTCTGAACTTCATTACGAGTTTTCATTTTCTTTGTCCTGCACAAACTTGATGGTTCCCTGGGGTGCAGCTTTCTGTCTAGCCTTGTGGCTGGGCAAATGGCTGCTTCCACCTCAGCTCTTCTATTAGGCCCAGGGTTAACTCTTCCAAAGGTTGCAGTTTCACAGTGTACATCTCTCCAGCTGCTCTATATTAGTGAGTTTGCTCTCGCATTATTTTTAGGTTTAGAAATTCTAATATCGTTCCGTGCACCTCCAAAGAACTTAAAACAGAGTGAGTAGGGATATAAGTCTTACTTTTGTCTCTGATTTCCCAAGAGGAGAAAACATTTTCAAGACTCTTGAAATATTGATTTGGGTTCAGATATTAAATGGACAAATGTTTAGGTAGCTTAAGTGTGTGATTTCACAACTTCATACTGTGAAATGAAGCAGGAATTTGAAGCTACTGGCTGGAATAGCCATTAGGGTTTTTTTTTTGGTACCCAACTTATACTGCCTTGATTTTTCAAGTTGCTCAAAATTTTGAGCAACTCTGTTCTTAATGTCACATTCCTGGGCAACATAATAACTGCTCCTATTCTATTCCCAATGGTTGTAATAATTTTAAGTTGTGACCACCTGTGAAGCATAATACTGCTGCTGTGTGCACCTGCATGTGATGGTTTTTTAAAGTCTCTGTTTAAAGATAGATGTCAGTGCTCTCTGAATAGGTAAGTAATTTGCTTTTAGTAGGCCAGTCCTTTGACTCATCTTTCTCTTTAGCAAAGCCTCCTTTTTTGGGCACTCTTGTTTCTTGGTGCGCCAAGTGCTGTGTAGTCCCAGTCCAGTTGTGTGTGCACTAACAGCATTTGTGCTTGTACTCAGCAGCCAGGTTGCTTTTGAGCTCTCCTGCCTTAAGTAACTTTTCAAATAGTAACACAGAAGTAGAAGCCTTTGTATTCCCTCATTGGGGCTGACCTGAGCCACCTGGCCCCATTGTAGTTCGTTATTCTTTACAGTTTAGCCTTTTGTTTGGACTCTTTTGGAGAGGGATTCCTTCCCTGTTTGGCGGTAATTACATGGTAATACACAGTTAAACGTGGACTTATGGAATGTAAATTATCAACAAGAACTTTCTAGTACATGCCCTACACAGCTCAGACCAGGCCTGCTCTGCTTTCCTCTTCCTCCCAAAGTTGCTGTTGGCTGCCCTTTGGGTTGTCTTTCCATCTTCTTTCTCCTTAGCCTCCATATGTCCTGCAGCAACTTCCCTTCCTTCACCTATCAAACATCTTCAGGTTGCTGGTTTGCATTATTTTTTAATCTGTGATATTTTTAAGCCTTCTCCCCTCTTCTGTGTTCCATCAGCTGGAAGCTCTTGCAGTGTCTTATGACCATGTCCCATGTTTAGAAACAGCATAAATCTTTTCAAATTAATCCTTTTCACTGGCCTACAAAATTAAATATAAAGGTAGGGCTAAAGAGTTCCACTTATGAATGGACTCAGTATATCAACAAGAATTGACTGTGGAGTGAATACAAATTATTTTTGTGGCTATGTGGCATCTTTTGAATGTATACCTAAATACGAGTCTTACAGGAATCTAAAATGAATGGGGAAATGAACAATAGATCAAGTATTTTTCTGTCTCATTAAATAAGTAGAAATAGTCATGGGTACCAATTTGAAGTTTAGATGTTGCTGCTTAACTAGTAGTGATTGTGAGCAATGATGTGTGGATTAAATCGTGGGATGGAGACTTGAATCTGGGTTCAATTCTCAGATCTGCCATTTCATTGAGCAACTTGTTCAAGTCACTGAATCTTCTGGTGTCCCACTTCCCCTTTATAAAAAGGGGACAACAATACTGCTTTTATCTTAGGTTATGAGGCCTCTGGGGCAGGAACTGCCTGTTATTTTGAGTGTGTGTAGTATTTAGCACAATGGGGTCCTCCTCTTAGAGATAATAACAACAACATGTGCAACATTCACATAACACGATTTATCTTTCATCTTCCAATGCACTGGAGTTCCCAGATTGCCATAGCATTTTCTTTCTTAGATGCGAGAGATTTTTTTTGTCTTGCAAGAATGCAGATGTGCTTTTTTGTTTTCTATCCTCTCCATCTGAGAGGAGGGAGGTATGCGGGACAAACACGGTGGTCTAGCGCACGTTTTTCTGAAAGGTCTCCTTGAGTAGGTTGTCAAGATGACTTACCAGTTTCAAAAAATCATCTCAATAAGGGAAAGTACTTGTGATATACAGGGGGAAATGCTTCTGAATTTCATGCCTTATGATGCACCACATGCTGAAGAGCAAGCCAGGAGTAATATCTTGAGCATTGCTGTACTCCCAGGTAAACTACTCAGGTTAGATACAATTTTTTCTTCCAGTGTTAGGGACAGCCTCAGAAAATAAAAAGTATTTACAATAGGGGGAAAGAAATGATTCTCAAAAATCGGTCAAACCCATGAGACCAGTATGTACGGAGTAATATGGCTGTGGAGGGGTGCAATGGGGGGAAACGCCTGTTTATTATAAATGGCATTGGGTGGACTGTCAGGAAGAAAAATATTTTTTTAAAAAATACTATATGGCAAAAAGCTGCTCTGGCTATCTGTTATGCTCACAAGAAGTGGGAAGCTTCTTGTGGCATAGCTGACTTACTTACAAACCCGAATATTTTTTTTATCTCAAAGTAGGAAGCTGAACTGAGCTAGAGGGATCACATCATTAAAGACTGGGAAATGCAGCTGGTCTGTAGATGTACAACTTCTTTCCACACCCAAATCATGGATCAGCATGTCTAAAGGGTGTAGATGGGCAAAGCTCCCTTCCAGCAGATCTATTCCTTGCGCTATACAGACTTGTGCTTTGAACTAAACTCAGCGGACTATGGAAGCATCAATGATTTTGTTCTGCATCTCTGCAGGACAATGTAAAACTGTTAGCTTCTCCTTGAAGCTGAAAAGTTTTTCTGAGCATAAGCAAGTGGAGCTTTTGTAAACTCCATGTTTTGAACTGTTTTAGCATCCTATTCCAAGTAGTATTAACACAAGACACTTGGGTTCTTTAGAATCAGAGAGGCTTATCAAGAGTCATAGGATGACTTCACATAAGGAAAATGCAAATTGTGTCAAGGAAAGATTCTTCTTAAAGATCTTCCATAGAAGATCAAATAGGAAAAGTTTAATTGCTGTGCTAGACCAGGCCTAAGTTGCCACTAGCCAAATGCCTTGTTTCTAGCACTGTCTATTGGAAAATGCTTCTGAAGCAGATGCGAGAGCCCCCTGAAAGGTGTGGGGATACTGTCTCTATTTGAGCATCTTCTGTGTTTCAAGTAATGACAGGACAGCGTGAACTTAGAAACATGAGGCTTAGTAGTTTTTCAGAATACTTGGTTATATATGGGTAGAACCGCTTAACGCATATTGATCTGTCCTGGAAAACCAGAAATCACCGTTCTGTAGAATGAGAGAATCTTGTTAAATGTACTTCATAGAGGAATCTCTCAGATATATTGCACAAATGAGCAAATTTACTTTCTCTGACTTGTCTGACTGTTCTCAGAAATTTCTTTCACTAAACTTAACTAGCTGTTATGAAGCTATCCTCTAGATTTGTACCCTGACCGCTCACAAACAAAGCTGCTGGACTCCTAACTTCCCCAGCAGTGTGTACAAATGGAGACACCGTGCGTGCGTCCTCTTTGAAAACGTAGCCGGCAGCTGTATGACTTCAGCCCGCGATGAACAATGTGCCACTGTTGAGGCACAACCGCCCTAAGAGATGTGCCATTATGCGATATTACTGGAAGTGGCGGCTGCAAACACAGGCTGTGATAACGCACCATGGCAAAGCAGCGCAATGTTTTCATGCCGAAAGACAGATTCCATCACAGTCCCAGACCGCAGTCAGCAAGCGTTAGACAGTGTGTTGCTATCGGGTAGAGTCGTTCTAGCCAAGATGCAAGATTTAGCAGATGTTTAGCAAAAGGTTCCATTCTTCTTGCCACAGACACATGTGGAGCTGTCAAGAGTCTAGTAAAGATTTTACAAGTTTTATAAGTCATAGTTTATTGAGCTTGGGAAAGAATTTAATATGACATTGTGATCTTGGAAGCTGTTTTTTTTTCTGAAATAATATCTTTTAATTTGTTTTTTTAAAGGTAAGCTCTGCTTTTGTGATAACGAGTGAAAGAGAAGCTAAGTAGGTTTTTTAAACATTGCTTCTCTTCCTCTTTGGAGTGTCCTCCTGTAATATCTTCTTAGGTTACACAATTGTGTTTTTGTCTGAGCGATAAACTACCAGCAAGCTGAATCAGCACTTTGAAGCAGCTTAGATCTGGCTTAACTTTGCTCTGGAGAAAGTTCATTACCAAGTCTCATAATGACTATGGAATGGTACAAATAAAGGGAACACAATTTATCAACCCTTGTTGGCCATGGAAAGTGATATATTTAGGTTAGCAGTTTATGTAAGTGAAGGACTTCTTAGGACATGAGGCAGTGCTGCACATCACAGGAGGCATTTGTGGGGAGGGATCCAGTTTGGGCAGGGAGACGCAGCCATGGAAGTCAGTGCTCTTTCCATCTACTGAGCGCGGAGCCTACTAATAAAAGTGAAAAATTAAGTGTGATAATTTTATAATAGCTCGTGAGGTTCAGGCTGTAACTTAGGCTACTGTTTAAAGCATTGTAGCTCTGAAGTGTCTCACTTCCCACTGCAATTCTGTTGATTTGGTTAAGCCCTATGAAGTTTACTGCTGGACTTGCTGAGGAGAGAGTGCTCTCCATCGGCCTCACTTATGTGAGCTGGAGCCATAGGGATTTGGGTGTGAAATAAAAGCCAGGGACCGGAGAGGCGTTGTAAGGGATATGAAAAAAGGCTTAGTGTAGACACACAAGGATAACAAGCACTTCTGCTTTTTAAATGCCCTTCACAAAGACTGGCTGCCTTCTCAGCACCCCTCTAAGGCACTGAGAAGTAGTGCAGTCACTGCTTTGGAGGTTGAGAGACCAAAGAAAAAGGCTTCCTTCCCAACAGGAATACTGGGTGTAGAGCTGCAAGCCCCTGATGGCCACTGCTCTGCTCCGGCAGCGACACCACCCTCTTCCTTCTCTTGGAGCTCCTGCTGAATTATAAGCAGGAATGAGGCTTGTATAGCACATGGAAATGCATTTTCCTTGCCGGCATAGCTGAGAACAGCAGTTTGTTCAGTACTCTGCAGTTGTGACAGGGCTGAAGAGATGGAAAAGGAGGGGTTAAGATACCTGCTAGTACTGTCTCAGTGTGATATGGCTGCCACGCTCGTGTGGAAAAGCATTAGCGCTTCTGCTCTCCTTTGCATATGTCAGTTCTGAAGGCACTAACACCGCAGAGGAACAATGATGTTGATTGACATAACCCTAACAGAAACTGTTGGCTAAACCAGCTAGCTGTGGTGCTGTGTTTGTTAGTAGGCACAAAATTTGGAAAGGTCCAAAGTAAAAACTGCAATCTGAAAATCTAGATCTGATCCGCTAATTTGAATTTGAGAAACAGGATTCCCCAGTAAGTGATTCTCACTCGCTTCCAACCTGGAGGGAATGTGGGTTTTCCTGGTGTAGCCCGGAGCAAGACCAGCTCCAGGGTGAGCTGGAGAGAGGTGCGCTGCTCAGGAGCATGAGTAGCACCACAGCAATGTTCCACAAGGAGCTGGGGGAGCAGTAAGTGATGAGAAATGCTGAGAGCCAGGCATGGCAGTGCAGTGGCTGAATCCTCCTTGATTTAGGGTCTGCCTTTGTTACGTTTCTGTTGCTTCCCCAGACAAGGTACGATGCATGCAGAGATTCTCAAGAGATCTACTGTCCATCCTGTATATGTGAGTAGCTCTCATTAATGTTAATGGGAGTTGCATGTGCTCAAAAAGTGAAGACTCCCTTGTGATGCCTTGAGAAGGAAGACTAACATCTAAATGATGTGTAATTATTTGTGCAAATGGCATAATATGTGATGTCTTTGTTAGGTCATTGTTGCTCAGAGAATTGTCCCGATAACATTTTTCTTTAGAAACATGATTAGTAACATGATTACACACTGGTGATCAGAATTAGCTGCTGGTATAGAACTCTGAGGAAAATGGTGCTGTTCTGTACGGTTGAACATGCAGGGAAAGCCCTCAGCTCTTTGAACTGGGGAAGCTCAGTGGCTTGGCAGCTCTCAGAGCATCTGCTTACCCTATTGGGGCAGTATCATTTCTTTAGAAAAATGACCACACACAAAAAGTAACAGACTGTATTAATTTCTGCTTTGTTTTACTTAAACTCTGTGTGCTCCTTTCTTGTTTTCTAAACAAAAATTAGTGTTCCTGTAGTTCCCCTCCCCCAGCAAAGTATCTTTGAAAATTACTGTTTGTTAGAGAAGAGCGAAGTGTCTATGTCCTGAACTGCTGGCCTTCAGGGGGTGATTATGGAAACTGGGAGCTGTGGTGTGTACCTGAGCATAGACTTTAAAGGACAGGATTAGTACTTTTTCTGACCGGAGCACTGCGAACAGCCACTGAAGTCAGTGAGAGCTGGGGGGGTTTACTATCATGATTATACTTCTACCTGATGCCTGATGGAAGGAGCACCTTGTTTGTAACCAACCGTGTTACGGGGAAGAGGAGCCAGAGGAAGAGGGAAGGGTCTCCTCTGACTTTGTGTTGCTCAGTACAGTGGTGCTCTGCACATAGCCTATGGCACTGTGGGCTTTGAGAGTATAAACAGTAAGTCATTGCAGTTAACATCTGTGTAAATGGGCAAAACAACCTTTGGAAGTTGTATCTTGTGAAAGTACCAATAAAGACATGGAGAACTCTCTATGGAAGAGGCCATTTGGTTTTTTGAGTACATAAAATCTTAAAAATATCTGAAGCAAAGGCATGAACTGAAGTTACTGTGCGCATGTCCTTTGCTGGGCTTTGGACCAAAGGGCACTCTTAACTTTACGAAGTGCATCCTCTTGAAGATGCTCTTGAAGTGGGGCATCTCACTGAAGTTTGGGTATTGATGGCAGCAAGGTTGGTTCTGATTAAAACTTTATTCTAACTTCTAAGAATCATGAGAGAGGGGAGTCTGACCCTTGAAGAAATAACATGATTACACACTGGTGATCAGAATTAGCTGCTGGTATAGAACTCTGAGGAAAATGGTGCTGTTCTGTACGGTTGAACATGCAGGGAAAGCCCTCAGCTCTTTGAACTGGGGAAGCTCAGTGGCTTGGCAGCTCTCAGAGCATCTGCTTACCCTATTGGGGCAGTATCAAAGATAGTCCACAACGTTAATCAAGTGTTAGGGTTGCATCAAGTCAGCTACTGAAGTTTGCCTGTGCAACTGTCTGCGAGTCCCCTTGTGTGGATGAGCAAGGCTCATGTGCCAGGTTTCTTTATCTGATGTGCAGGATTGGTATACATGGACTGTGTAAACACAGCGTGCCACACAAACCCTGGCTGCGGACAGTTACTAATTTTTTCTTTTTAAATGCTGCTGGCCGGTAAGCACTTTGCAAACATAAGTCTTCATGACAACACTGAGCTGAGAGAGGGATGACGCAGACCCCATGGAGAAACTAAGGACTGGAGATGGTGTTAACTCATGGGGATGTCCAATTCAGAGAATGTGTATGACAGTAGAGTCATACCAATTTATACTCTTGGTATGTTAAGAGCACAGCCCTCGCAGGTCTCATTTGCCTCTCAGAGTACTCAGCACTTCCGCAGATCACTTCACATGTCTCAGATGGGGTACACATTCTGGTAGCCTCCAAATAATTTTTTTTCTCCCAGATGTTCTGTGGTCAGAAGCCTATTCTGCTGGCACTGTACAAATCTGGTCATTCTGTTAACATTTTTATGCTGCTGGTGTTAGATCTTCGAAAGCCCAGAAAAGCACACTCACACTCTTCATTTCCACCTCTCTCTGTTGCTTCAGCTTCCTCAAAATAAGGCAAAGCCCTGCTGGAGGCAAGGGAACTGCCCTGGCTAAAACTGCTGCAAGCAGAGGGAGTTGCTCCAAGATTATTACTTTTTTTTTAATTCAATTAACAAAACATTATGTTAAAGGCCAACTGCACTGTGGGCAAAGTGGCTCTTTTGGCTGGAGAAAGGGTTTGCTTGGCAGCATAAGACTAGACTGGAGACAGCTATACATCTAAACAGTCTTGCATGAAAATTGTTATATAGCCAAAAACATATCGGTTGGGTGTTGTGAAGAGAGGTGCTCTGCATTGCCTTCTGGTTGTTGTACAATGGGTGCTTATGCACCAGACTACTGCAAGTTTCTGATGTCTTAAAAACTCTCAGCTTTAACTCTGTTTCTTCCTCTGTACTTGAATGGAGTTGGATTAGTGAAGAAGTGAGTTAGAGTCTCTGCATGGCCAGCGACAACTCTGGAAAGCCCTTCACCGGGCAGCCAGGTTAAACAGCAATGTTAAAGTAAAACAAGTGATAGATTCCTAATGAGAAACGAAGCTTTTTTTAAAGGGTAAAATTGCTCCCTTTTGGCTGTGGCACTTCTGACTCAGCATGAAGCTGATCCTGGCTGATCTTTACCTGAGCGCATGCCCTGACTGCTCAGGGTGCTGTTAGGCCTGTGCCAGGTAGTTGGAACACAAGACAAATGTGACCAGAAAGTACAACACATTTTGCAAGGAAGAAACTTCTTGGTCGCAGTGCAGCTGTTTGCGGATAGGCCAGGAGGCATGCAGAGAGTGGAACAGCTACTGACCCCTCACCCTTGAGGGTATAAGCAAAAAACTCATTAAGGGTCGTAGGGTGGAAACTTCTTTGGCAGTGGGGTTCCTGGCACCTGCACATTCAATCCTGATTTGTTTCAGAGATGGGATGCTCAGTAAACCTAATATAGGGGATGGCAAATCCTATCCCCTTTGCCAAAACAGGCAAGGCAAATGAAGCTGTCATGCTTTGCCTTTTCTTCCTTCTCCTCCACCAAGCAGATAGGTCTTTAGGAGAGTGGTCTTTCCTCGGTGGTTTCAGCTGGCTTGTGTTGTTAGACTTACAGCTGATGCCCCTTGGCCAATCATGCATTGCTGATCACCATTCAAGGTAAGAGACAAAAGAAAGAGCTTAGCAGTCAAGAGGATACTGATGAGAGGGGAAATTGCTTATTTGAAAGGCTTTTTAAGCGCTCTTCTCTTTCTTGACAACAACAGAGTTTATCGCTCTCCTTTTATCCCTCTATATAGAGTCAGACACTGTCCATTATCAAGAGCTCTTAAGAAACCCTACTCTCCTCTTTGTTAATCCCTCTCTTCTGGCTTGTGTGTGCCAACGAGGAGGACTGGGGCATCTGCATGGCCGGGTGCTGTATTCCGCAGAGGAACGAGCGGTGGCCAGCCCAGACCTTGTCCCTGGAAATGATGTCGACGGTGTGGGTTTTAAATTTTAATAAAATGGAGATGAGGGTGAAGGAAGGAGAAGAAATACCAAAGAAAGTACACCACTGTGTTTTGAAATATGTTGGCTGCCTATAATGTTGGCTTTCTCTTATTACAAAAACCAGCCTGGACTCTTCAGTTTTACAGCTGCATGGTTAGCTGGAAAATCACAGAATTTCTTGGAAAGTAGCTCAATTGTTCTCTCCCTCCACTTCTGGCTGCCATTGGTGAAGTTTACTGCCGGCAGTTAACATTGCTTGCATGCCATTTGTCTGATACCAATGGCAAAGTTTAGACCTAAGGTAACGCAGCTGCGTTCATGCTTCTGCTGCCTTCCAAGGGTTGCTCACAGGCTTTCACTACTTCCTATATACACAGTTTGTATTTGTTACTCCTAAAGGCCACAACCCCAATGTGAGGCCTTATCTGGGGTTCTTTTATCCCAAAGAGCTTGCAGTTGCATAGACAGGTGGGCAGTGTGTAGGACAGGGCTAAAGTTGCTTTTCTTTTGCAGGTGGGGTTTGAGGCACAGGGAAACTAACTCTTTAAGGAACTGAGAAGGGACAGTGGGGGCCAGTCCTTTAGAAAGAGGGCTTTGTGGAAGACTTGTAGCTGAACATAATCCATAGTGTAATCTTCTGGCTACTTTCTGCAGGGATGAAGGTGCTTGTTTCCATGTTTCAGATGCTGTTGTTTCCATCTGACTGCTTTGTGACCAGCCTGTCTTGTGCTAATTTGTAGTCTTTTATAGACACCCATGGGTCACCTATACAATTTTTGGCTATTATGGAATCAGATCCCAGAAGGTTTAATTTAGGTTAGCTGTCAGTTCTTGGGTTTGAATACTTCTGTGTTTGCTGCCAACAGTGCCAGTAACTGTTATTCTGAAAAGCCATGACTCAGTGGAGTCATGGTACTTCATTTTGAAATCTTTGAAATGTTTCACTATGCTTCTCTAAGTCAACCTAAAAGGCTTTGTTTCTGGGCAGCTCAGCTATTAAATGCTGCCTCTTGTGGTGCGTTACTCCACAGGGACGTGAGCTGGGAGACAAGGGTCCTTGCTCTTCATGGGGGGGGTATGGTGGGGCCCTGGGCCAGTCTATGTCTCCCATGAGGCACCACAGATCAGTTGGTGGGTGCATGATTACACAGGGTCTGGCCACGGGCAAGAACAGGCCCTGGACTTGCCTACAGTTCTTGAATTACAGTAGTGAGGCTGGTCGGAGAAATGCACTTCCATGTATGGAAGGTGCCTGAGCAAAGTATCTTGCATTTTCCTAACATCACCTTTCTTAGTGGTCTCCTGCAGAAACTGCATTTTTCATTGGAAAATAGTCTCTGTACTTCTACATAGTCCCTACAGGGTTATGGGGGTTTGTCCCTGGTAGAAGTAAAGATTCTTCCCATTTTGAAGGGAAAATATCAAATGTCCTAATTGAAATCCTAGTATTGATGTGTTAAGTACAAAAATGTCTTAGGTCAATAAATGTGGGTTCAGAACTGTAACGCTTGCAAACTGCTCCTTGCTGTGCGCAGAAAGGATGCGAAATGGCATTTTTATCAGTCAGTGAAAGCTTAGTTTAATTGGCTCTAGTCAAGTTTCTGTATTGTTCTGCGTAATCTGAATTAAACATTGGTTTGACTACATATGTGGCTTTATCTTCCTTGAAGACATAGGGTGCTCAGTCAGACAGTAGCATCAGCTTTGAAGTTAAGTTATTCATAGCTCAAGGATTGATTCTGACATTAACACTGTTTCCCTACACTCCTCCTTGAAAATGCATCCCACCACCCCATTCTTTCAGCTCCTGATTTAGTATTAATTTTAAATATCTGCAATTTCATAGTGAAAAAAAGCACCCCTTCCACTCTACAAATAAACAATTGAAAAAGCAAAATTAGAGGGGTTAACAGGGAATGTGACTTTGTACAGGATAACTTCTTACTCGTGTTTATAAGCTACCATCATATGCTTTAATTTAAGTTGTTTTGCCATTGCTGTCTGTGTACAGGTTCTGTCTCTTACCTAGAGAGCTGGGGCAGAAATGCACGCAGCAGATATACCGAAGGCTTAACCATACCGAAACAAATATTTTGCTTGGACCTTGCAAACCCATTCTCATTAATGACATACATCCGTAATAGCTTAGAGTCACTCACTTAAGTAGCCTTTGCTTTTAGCTGGCAGGTACAATTGAGTTAAGTGAAATTTCCTTCTCTCTTTTCTTTTTTCTTCCCTTTTTTTTTTTTTAAAGGGACGTGGGGGAGGAAGCATGACTTTATTCTGAACTTTCTTCTTGTTTCTTTAAGGAACTTTTTGTGTGAGAAAGACTTGATGTCAGTGCACAAAAAAATGACTTAAGATTTGCATTCTTTTGCCACAGGAATAAATGAACAAAGTTTGCAACTGAAAAGACATTTTTACACCTTTTGTTGTTTAGGAACATAGAAATCCCATTATGCTTCATGCATAGCCCTAAGGAATGTGCAAACAAGTATTAGATCAATGGCATGTCTCTGCAGCTTCTTTTATCATGAGTATTTAAAACTGAATATTCAAACATTCATTCATATTTCAAACATCTGTCTCAAATAGTGCATTTGTGTTGGAGTATGTTTTATTGCCAATAGATAGGTTAAATGTAAAGCTTTTAAATGTTTTATAACTTGCAGATGCTTAGCTGTGGTCTGTAACAGTGTTTGCAGGGGTTTTTTTGATACAACAGAGTGGAAAATCAGCAATAAGCTTTAAAAGGTAGCCAGGCCAAAAAAAACCCAACCAAACACCCACCTGAAAGAAGGTATGTAAAAAGGTTGGTGTGTAATTCACAGAACCCAGCTCAGCTTTAATCAATAACAGTGGAGTCTGCATCACTTATGGACACTGTTAAGCCATCTTGCTCCCCCTGCTAATCCACGCAAGGATCGTGCTCCCACTTAGAGTAATCGCCCCCACAATTTGACAACAGCCTTATCAGCGCTCAGGTTGGTGGTTGTCCCAGATGGATAACCAAGGTCTGATACCATATGGGCTCATCCTTCCCCTCGCGTCCTTTCTTGTTGTTTTGGAGGCAGGATTTACAGGGAGGCTTGGTGGCCCGGCAGCGTGGTGGCGTGCAGTTTGTGCTCTTGGGCATGTGCCTGCCCTCAGCACCAGTGCCTGTGGACCTCGTATGAAGCTGTCTTTCCCATTTCAGTATATTGCTTTCTTTTGACTCTGTGCCTAAAAAGTCCTTTGGAAAGGACGCAGAAACCAGATGTGTTTCACCCAGTCTCATGCAGAACATATTCATAAATGTCACGTTAGGGGAAGGTAGGGTAAAGCAGTTGCTTGCCTGTCCAAATGAATTGAATTCAACTGTTTTTTTTTCTTGTGTGTGCAAAGACAATCTCTGAGTTTCGAGCTCTACTACCTGCTTTAGCTAGACTGATAAAATGAGTCATGAGAACCCCTGGTGCAAATATGCTGCACTGCTGTAAGATGAAGCTCGCTTTGGTGTTTCCCCAGTGCTTGAGCGGTTGGGGTCATGGTGTGAGCAGTGCATCCGTGCTGAGGGTTCACTCAGAGGCAAACATCCCGTGTTGAAGAGATGTTCAACATTATAATTAAAAATACATCACTTTTTGTGGTGAAAATATTTTCCAATGTCAGGAAAGCTTTTATTTATTATTAAAGTGTTCCTGGTTTTGGTGAGATATTTGCACGCTCTCTGGTGTATAGACTGTAGCAGGGAAATACAGGAAGACTCGAGTCCTTTAAAGACTTTTTCATATGTTCATGCTGTGAATTCTGACTTTCAGACATAAACTTTTGCAGAGCTATGACTTTAAAAGCAAATTAATATTCAACCAAACCCAATAAACAGCAAAGATAATGCATCCCTTTAAAAAAAGGAACCTCCACTTTTTGTTGAGCACAGTATAGCTGGAATTATTACACTGAATACTTTATAGTTCATTTTACAAAATTAACAATGTCTTAAGGCCTCTCTTCTGGCAGTAATCTCCTGGCAACTAGACGACTACTTCTTTTTTTTTTTCTTTTGTCAGGACACTAATAACTGTTTTTGCACCTCCTTATGTTGTCCGCATCTTGTTTGCAGTTAAACTTTAGGAGCTGACTTCCATTTTTGTGGTTGCAAGTACTTCAGCATCTGAGCATCTGGCCTTCTTTACTGAAGTATGCTGGCAAAAACCATCTTGCTTGTGGATTGCCTACATGTGTATTTTCACTTTTAAACCAAAAGACAGTGTGGAATGGTCCAGCAGAGATCTTAAATTTAACCTGTTCCTAATCTGTTTAAGATAGGCCTGAATAAGAGTTACTTTAAACAAAACCATTGTTTGTTTAGCCTTCTGCTTTTGTTGGCTGAACTGATTTAAGATTGCATATTGTGTTAAGCCAGTAGAACTGTGTGTATAAACAAGCCATGCATGTGAAATGTGGTCCTCATTGCCCTGGCCCCTTCTCTGACCAATTGTTCCATCTAACAGCGGATGCAGCGGAGGCTGGTGTGTAGAAGTGTTCATCTGTGGAGCTCATGGCCACCAGAGCTGGATGGAAGTGAACCCTACTAAGATCTTGGTATTGAATGAAACACCTACATTAATTAAAAAAAAAAAGGAAAAGAAAAAATAAAGTCTGTTGTTGTTTGTATGGAAGTGAAGAAATGAAGAAATCTCAGTGTTGGAGCTAATACTGACATGACCTCTGCACGAGGTGCTGCAGTAGTTTTTAGGTGATCAGGCTTTTTTCCCCCAGGGGTCCACTATTTGATATACTTGCATCAAAGTATTGCAACTTCGCAGTAATCAAGACTTCAGTGTCCTGACAGATTTTTATATGCGTTTCCTGTAATTGTAATAGAACAAACAGAAAAACATGCAAATGCCTTCATGTGTGAACTGGTCGAGGAGGACTGAAACCTTCTAGGAGTACAATATATTTTGTGGATGGAGGGACCTCTGGTTCCGTTTCAGTCCCCGCAGTAAAGTGGTCTCGTTGCACTCCCTGTCTCTTTGAGCATGGCATCTTCTGCCTGGGTTTCTTCCCTGTGACAGTCCCGTCCCGTGCTTTCTCCTACGCTCTTTACATCAGTACCAAGCCCTGCACTTGCTGCTTCTGTACCTGCCCTCAATCACCTGCAGGGACTTCACCATGCCATGGTGGGTCTTCCAGCCACCACCTCCCTGCTTCTCTCGTGAGTGCTGTGCCTGCGTCCTCCTCGGGCAATGCTCCTATGTCCTCGCCCCAGCATCGGTCCCTCATCTGCAGTTATCAGCTTCCAACTTCTCCCACTCAGTGTTTCTGCCCGGTTTGTTCTCTCCCAGATGTGCTTCTCGCTGCCCATATTTTCTGCAGCCTGCTCATGTTGTGCTGGTACCAGAAGCAGCGGGATCTTGGGAGTGGCGATATCCCGAGCCTCCGCTCTTCTGCCTGCTGCTTTGGGGAGCAGGGGAAGAGAAAAGCCAGCTCAGCCCCTGTTGAGCCAGGCTGGAGACTGCTCTGTGCATATGGTGTTTTAAGAGAACTATGCTGAGTCTCTCTTCCCCAAAGATTTACAACCTGGCCAAATGTGATTCCCCCCCTTTTCTTTCTTTTAAATTAGCAAAAGGCACAGCAAAATCCCTCTGCTGAAGTATAAGGGACTATTTTGTTGGGAAGCTAGCTGTGCCTTGAGGTGGTCAGCAAGAATTTGTTTCAATGTTTATGGAGCGATGTATATTCCTTGAGCCATTTTCTTGAACGTACCATATCATCTCTTGCAGAAACTATCAAAAGAGAATGCAAGAATTTAGTCCAAGAAAGGTACCTGGCGTGAAACTTTCAGTCCAAGTTTTGCAAAACCGTAAGTAACTGAAAACAGAGCTTGTAAAACATGTCACTGCTAGCTTTGTCCGTAATAGTAGTTAATGCAAACAAACTGCTGCAATGTTTTTGGAAAGATACTCAAACCTTCTGCTTCAGATTTTAAGGGATTAGGAAGACACCCATGGTGGGAGGCAGATTATCTCACATCTGCCTAATTCAAGGCTTCTTGTGTCTTTCTCTAAAACATCTGGTACAGGCTGTTGTCAGAACAAGAACACAAACTAATTTATATGTGCATGTGTTTTTTATGGCTCGTTAGCATGGGCTGGTACTTTTTTTGGTGAATTTTTGGTAAATTGGTAATTTTCTTAGGTGAGTCGAAACCAATGGCTTGTTGCAGCCCAGAACACTCGAAGTATGTTCCTAACTTTCAAAAGATCTGTCCAACTAACTGATTTTATTTTTTCCTTTGGCAGTTATTTGGCAGCTGAAACAAGTAATACCTTTTTTTAAGATGACCTAAATGAAGAAAAATTTCTTGCAGCAAGGAGTTGCCAGTCATTTCATTTTGAAAGAAATAAAAGTTGTTGGCTTTTCTTTTTTACTGAGACAAAAGGGTTTCATTCAGCTCTTGAACATATTTTAAGTGTGAAAATTATAATAGAAGGAAACTTTAAGCGATGTAATATATTGGTGTGTGACTAAGATCCTGAACTTTGTTGTTGGAAAAGCTAATAGTTGGATAAAGTTGATTGTGCCAGCATTTTGATTTTTCTGACAACCTCTTGATTTTGAATGTTCCATGGCCTTATGCAGTGACCATTAGAGATGCACCTCTGCTGGATGACAATAAACCCTTTGGTATAGAGCCATAGAATCATTTAGGTTGGAAAAGACCTTTAAGATCATTGAGTCAACCATTAACCCAGCACTGCCAAGTCCACCCCTAAACCATGTCGCTATCATTCAAACAAGGTCTGTAGCGTGAGACTGGTGTCCAATTAAACAGGTTGCTTTACAAGTCTCTCCTATTTTTAATAAAGCTGACATGACAGCTTTGGAGACCAAGAATTACTTAGTGAATTTGTTGAATAATTGATCAAATAAAAAAGTCACTCTATTTGTGGCCAATTTGCAAACAGAATGGGAAACAATGTGTTTGAATAAACTTTTCATCGTGAATTATTTATTCAGTTCTAGTAACTCTTTGCATGGGCCTGCTTTTCTTCATCTGTGTCAATTGTAAGGAGACACATTATTAAAATGGCACATAATTCTGTATTTACCATAACTGAAGAGGCAAGTTAAAGTTTTCTGTCATCCTGTGTAGTCCCTGTTGAAACGGCTAACGCGAATATACCAAAACTACTTTATGTGCCAAGAAGAGTGTTTGCAACATTTTTGAATCCTTTGTGGGTAAACTGTCCAGAAAGCCATGTCAGGCAAAACTCTCAGTGAAGTTTTAGAAGACACCCGTCCCCACTCCTGGTTAAATGGCTGGAATTCATCCTCCGCTGAGGACATAAGATAGACTTCAAGGAGCTCGAGGTCTCATTTGTGTTTCATGTCTTGGTTTCATTGCATTGGTAATGGAGGAATTAGTCCTTCCATGAGGATTTTCATTGCCATAATTTAATTCTCTAAATTCTGTACAATGGTGAATTCTCAGCCCTGCACTTACACAACCTGCAAGCAGTCTGCGTTTGCTGAAGTGGAACCCACCGTCTTCCAAATAAAGGGCCTGATCAGGTAAGGCACGAGGTGCAGCTTCAAGAGACAGAGGTGGCTCAGCGCCCTGCAGGGCAGGGTCCAGTTGTGTGGTTCAGTGCTAGAAACACCTGAAATTAAAAATACCCTTAATAGACAGGACTCACGGGAGCCAGTGATGGAGCTGCCCGTTGAGATTCGGAGTCTGCTGCTCCTGAGCCCAGTGGAAGCAAATGGCAGCTCTGCAGAAGTAGAGGAAAACAAGCCCGTGTCTCAGGTGAAGGCAGATTTTTCCCCTGGAGAGTTTTGCTGTGGGTGATAGTGGAAGCACCACGAAGGCGGTACTGGGTGGTCTTGAAAGCCTAGCCCTTGATGCAGACTGCATCTTAGTGCTGGGCCCTCTTGGCCCAGAGGCTTTGAACACTGGTGCTGCTTTTCTCAAGCAGGGAAGAAACCCCCAAAGCCTCAAACTCTTGAATATCTTTAAATATCTTTACTGATAGGCATCCCTGCTATGACCAAATGTACAAATCAAATGTAACAAATAGTAAAGTTAATTAGTCAGCTACTTTTCCACTCTTCCTTTGTGCAGAGAAGTGATAAAGACAAATATGAAAGCACAATCTAAGGTCCATGAATTTAATAGTAAGAGGTAATTTTTAAAAATAAAGATCTGCTCACAGTGGTTTTCTTTCTTCAAGCTTTAGTCTCCTATCTGAAAGGCTGACCTCTATTTGGATGAGGGAATCAAACTATTCAGTCAATGTAAACGGATGAGCTGAATTTGAAAGCGATTGAGGGAAGGGATGGAACATCTAAAGGCTACATTGTCATTAGTTTTATTTTAGTTAAAATAATTGTACATGTTTAGTTTAAAATGGAGGGGAAAAAGTACTTTGAAATATAATTGCGTTTAACAGTCTTGTAGCTTTGTACTTTGTGCTATAAATTGCATTCCCAGCTGTTTTTCATCTCCTGTAATTTAAATAAGTAAACCTTTTGTTCTTAAACTCACTTAGTTCCTTCTAATTCTGTTGATGGACATCCATTTCTACTGCTTTATTTTATGTTAATATTTAACAATGGCATGCAGTTACCCCCCTGCCGGCCGCAGCTCCACCTCCTTTGTTTCTGGAAGGCCTCTTTTTGCCTTGGTCTTTAGTTTTATAGAAGAATCCAAACTTCCTGGCCCTGCATCTCGCAGGAGTGAGGTTTCTGCATAAACCGACACAAAATCCCTCGGAAAGGGCGCTAGCCCCCAAGCCGGGAAGGTGGTGCTGGGCTGTCAGCCTCTTTTGTTCCTTGTTCAGCTGGAAGTATGAAGTGGGTGATGCTTTGTGGGCCAGCGTAAAGCTGTGCCAAGGGAATGCAAATCCGCTAGGTGTGCCCAGGTAATTTAAAATGCTCACGCTGGCAGCTTTTCTGCATGAGTAAAGCCGTTTAATTAATGCATTTTCTCCACTTTCTTTTCTTGACAAGTTGATTCGAATTGAAACGGTCTGTAATAAGCTTGTCATGGGTCTTGGGGACAAATAAACCCTCTCCTGGAGGTGGACAATAGCGAGTCCGTGCATTTTGTTTCTCTCTGACCGGAAGGGTTGGTGGCAGGTATGGCGGGCTGACTGGCAGCGTTGGTCGGACTGTAGCACCCACTTGCAGCCCAGACCATGGCTTGCCTTCACACTGGTGCCTAAAAGTCAGGTGCAGGACTTCGGGTAGGAGAATTGGCATCTTGCAGCTTCTCTGCTTCCCCTACTTTTACACAAGGAGCTTGAGAGTAGTGTGGATGTAGTGGGCACTGTGTGTAGGCTCAGGCAGTACTCCTCCTGTCTCCCCCCTCCTCCACCCCTCCAGAGAAAGCTTATTTTTAATTTGCTCAGCCTTGCGGTTTGACAGAAGTGCAACGTGGAGGAGACCTGAGTCCAGGATCAACAAAGGCAGCACTGGGCATTTCAGCCACTGCCTTTGAAACAGGCCTTGACAATAATGGAGTTGGGAAGCCCCACTGTTCAGCCTTCTTTATAGTGTTAATATACTGTCCAGAAAGAAGAGAAGCAAGAAATTGCTCAGATTTCATCTCTCAGATTTCATCTTGCATCTAGAGTGCCGCAACAAATCAAACTGAAATGGGCCCCTTCGTGGCTTCTGCACCGCCATGCTGAGCTGCCCGGGGCCCCTTCTCCCCCCGCGTTGCTGAAGGTTATAATGCTGCCTGAAGCAGGCTGGTGGGGGCAAACACATGTGCTTCTGAAGTGCACAAGTGTCCCGTTAAGGATGGACTCTGCTCTGAAATGAATTAGTTTATAGTGTTTTGAGTTGGAGGCTGAGGCAGGTAGCAGGCGCCTGCGGATACAGAGCGAGGCCAGAAGAGATGTCTGCCCTGCCTGGTCGCTCACCCTGACCGTCCCCAGGACCCATCTTGCTTCCCTTGAACGTGCAGGGGCAGTTCTTGCTAAAGGATCAACATGAAAATGAGAGGTGGGCTTGGGCGAGGCAGAATTTGTGGCTGGCCATCTCTTCTAGCCCAGGCTTTGGGGGAAGAGGGCCCTGCCAGTGACAGCAATACTTGGTCAGTGCTGCTAGCAAGAAAATATTGCTTGTTGTTTACCATGTGCAAACTCTTCAACACCATTAACAAGTAATGCTATTTTTTTTTTATGCTTTATAATACTAGCAGAGTTTGGAGTTGTAAGGCTCGTCCTCAGGGGTGCATTGGGAAGAGTGCTGAAAGTCCAGGAGGGCAAACACAGGTATCATGTATTGACTTACACTTTAATAACTGGTAAGAGTTGCACAAAGATTTAACTTCAGGGGAAAAAAAAAAACAACAGTAAAATGCACAAAGGAGGACATTGATTTCAAGTGGAACAATGATAATCAAAAGAAGTTGCAGCTTTTCATGTTCTTCTCAGGTCTATGTAGTAGAAAAATTCTGGCACCTGCCTTAATTTAAAGGCTGCTTGCATTAATAATCTCCACTCTCTCAATACACTGAAGCATCTGGAATGCACCCTCATGTTGCAATAGACAGTGCGTGGTCTTCAGCAATTCCTTATCTTTCATAATTTGCAAATCAAATTTTTGTTTTTAATCCTTTTGCATCCAGGGATATTTCATGCTCAGAAGGCTGGGAAGTGTGTGCTAGCAGATTGCCTTGCCAGTTGGAATTCCCCAGGGCACTGGGGGAATGCTGAGGGAGCAGGGGCTTCTGGCTCCAGGGCTGCCACTAGTTTTGCCGATTGAGTATTTGGAGCTGCGGTGTTACAGCATCCTTTCCCAAGAAGTGCAGCACGGCGGAGAGAGAACACGTGCTAGCGTGTTCACATCTGGCATTAACATATAAAATTTGAGGCATATAAAGTTTCTTCCCGTACAACTAAATTAAAAACCTGTGGCATAAGGTAAACTGACAAGTGCAAAACTTCTTGGGTGGGAAATTTTAAATGCTTGCAAATGTGTCCTGAAAGCTGCTTCTGGAAGAATGTTACTGAGCACGGCTGTCTCCAGGCACGCTGCCTAGCAGTGTCAGAGCACACTGTCCCGTTGCCGTGATTATAATTTTTTGGAGGAAATGTCCTGTTGTGGTCACTAAGACAATACTGCTGCAGAGAGCGTGGGGCAGAGTCCGGGCTGCAGAGCGGAGTTATGCCATGTAAAACAAGCACATCTCTGCTCTCGGTGGAGGAGAGGACTGGACAGCCACAGCTCACTGCTGCTCTGCCTGGGTAAAGGGGTGCACGCTGATAGCGATTGACTTGCAGACATGTTATCTGTGTGTTGGGCAATGTGTTTCTAATTTGAATTTGTAGCTCATGGGATGCCTCAGCTGGGGTAATGCACTAGACTCTCCTCTCTGGAGACCTCGTTTCTGACTTAATTTGATGTACTTATTCATATTTCTACTGGAACAGGACCTGGTCTAAATGACATAGGCTCTTTCTGCATGACTCTGAGGCAGGTCCACGGTAATGCTGCTGGTCATCTGAGCTGCTGTGCTGTCTGTCCTTAGATCAGTTGGGACTATGAGCTCTTATGTTTTTGGTCATACAGACTGTGGAGGAGTGTGGGAAAAAAGTAGCGAGGAGCTTTATTTCCAAGGTGCTGCCTGCTAACAACATCCCTTTGAAGCAATAGGAGCTGGAGCGCACAGCAGGTCTCCCGTGAGGTGTAAACACCTTGCTTGCTCCAGATCCTGTGGGGGACACCAACCCTCATTGCTCATGTAGAAAAGCAAGGGTGTATGCAGGACATTGTGAACTACAGATGAACTTGAGTCAAGTAGAACCGCTGGAGCAGAACAGGACCATCTTGGTCTCTCCAGCACTGATACTTTTCTGCTCGGGTAGGGGGAAGTTTGACCAGTCTGTGTCCAGGCTTGGGTTCCTGTTTAGACTGAAACTCGGTTGCAACCTATCTTGTGTTTAAAGAGAAACGCGACTTCTGTCATAATGACCATACTTGTTCCCTCTTGATGCTGGCCTCTATTGGCCCTTGTCTACGCTGCGTTACTATGCAAGCGTTACATCTCTATTAATAATCTTTGTTGATTGCATTAGCAACCCTGCTATTTATAGTATTTATGTTGCAAATATGAAGGCACTTAGAAAGATATGTTGTGGCTGTAGAGACCCAAGTGATCAATAGCTTTTAGATTACTGTGTCACTAAACAGCAGGCTGAGACGTGGAAAGGCACTGTCACTTTAGGGATGAGAGATTTTTAGAAAATAAATCAATAGTGAATACAGGCTGATTGGTTTCCAGTTCAAATAATTCCAAGAAACATGGAGCCCAGGGGAAACCATGCCATTCATACTTGGAAATAAACAATACATGCTTGCTTTCATTTATGTATTTGGGTCAGGACTCTTGAAAATGGAGAGGGAGCCGTTGTGCAGGGTATTAGACTGGAAATGGGGAACCTGGGTCTGCTTTGAGTGCTCCAGAGACCCTTTCTCCATATCTTCCCCAGGTTCCCTTTGGTGCTAACAGCCTTCGCTCTGGCTCTGCGCACACAAAACCTTCAGCGCATGGGGACTGGCTGCTGGGATTCCCAGTTGAAGCCCTTTTGGGGCTAACAGAAAAGTAAGCAATAACAAACATTCAGGAAGGTGATTTTGCTTTCAAAACGCCTTCCTTTTCAATGCTCAAGTAGCCATGGGCTAAATGCTGATTAGTAGCTGTCAGGTGCAGCAGCGTGCTGGATGGCTTATAGACAGGTATGACGTGAAGCTGCCAGGGAAGCGTATGCTGCCGCCTCTCCAGCAGGCTGCTGCGACGTCTTGCACATGCAGGTGTGTTTACATGGCGTGGGTTGGCTATGCTGGTGTGCGAGAGTCCCTGGAGCAAGCAGCTGCCTGCGGCACTGCTGCTCCTCCCTGCTGCCTGGCCCCGTCCTGGCACGCGTCCCTGGAGGCCTGGGGTGAGACTGCCAGTGAGTGGTGACAGGAGGAGCACGCCTGTCCCTTGGGAGTGGGGGCTATGCAAAGGGAGTTTGCTGGAGGTCTTCCAGCACTTCAGGGATTTTGCAGTCTTTGCTCACAGGGGACATTCCTGTGCGAGCTTGAGGCACCTTCACTTTTTGTTCTAGTCAGGACCTGCCTCCGACTCTGCACTGGATCCTCCCAGAAGGTCTTTTGTGAGTGTGCTTCAAGGACAATTTGGTGACAATGCACTGTTATCCGCTACCTGTGGGACAGTGAATGAAGGTCCCCAGCATTTTGCTAGAGGGCTGGTTTTATACCTACTGGTCTACTAGAGCACTGCTTTTATCTTGGGATGGGCTGCCAAGCTGGGAAGTCCTGGAAGGGTGCCACTGGAGATGCACCGGTTGTGCAGGACGTGTCCTAGAACTGCAGCACAGCTCAGCAGCTGAGGACTGACTCCGCGCAGTAGTGGCTGAGGAAGGCCAGTGACATGCTACCTTAAGGGGACCAGTTGGAAAAACTTACTTGAAGGAAGAAGTGAGAGATACTTGAATGTTGTCTTCTCATGTGGTTTTGTTCCTCCTTGTCCAAACAGGAGAAGAAAGCTGGCTGCTCTAATCCGACTTCTGCGTCTCCACTTAGAAAGGTGGTTTCATGATGGTGACAGGGTGAGGAATAGTACTTTGGTCTAAGGTTTGGGAGACCTGGCGTTAAGTCCCTTTCCTGGCCTGGATCTGTGTGCGACACACAACTATGTCACCTGGCCAGACTGTGCTCTGCGTGCAAAGTGGAGAAAACAGTATTCCCCTGCCTCAAAAAAACGAAGGATAATTATTTTGAGGCACTGAGATAAGGAAAGCTGTGTAAGCATCTAAGACAAACAGATCTGCTCCCACTGAATTCAGTGGCAGAACTTTTAATGGGAGCAAGATCCGGGCCCCATCTGATAAAGAACTTCATCTGGATTGCATATGGGGGCAGGCATTAAAGGACCCATCTAAGGATCTCCCCTCTGGAGTACATCTATAAAAGACCCTCTGTAGTTGTGTTCAAAGCTCACAGTAATGCCAGTCTCCTCAGGACAATTCACTTAGATCATTCAGAAACTCTTTCTTGTCTAAGCCCTGATGCTTTCCCCCAGTGGAAGAATGTGGTTGAAACTCCCATGCAGGGAAGACTGGAGATTTGTTTTTTATTTGAACCAAAAACATTAACAAATTGGACACACGTGCTTTGAGACTAGAGCCCGCTCTTATTTAAGCCAATGCAAAACTCTCCTTGATCCCAGCAGGATCAAGCTCTTGAATATTGCTTGTACCTTTTTAGAATATCTGCCTCTAAATGAAACAGACAGTGACAAACTCATGCTGGATTTATCCTCCTTGACTGATTTGCAGCCAGAGAGGTTTGCAGACCCTCCCTCTTGGGACGGGGGGGTTCATAGTCTAATTGCTGAATGAAAGACCAAGGGCAGGTATCACTGTGCCTTCTCTTGTGGCACGTTGTTTAGCATGTGAAAGTCAACGCTGTGTGTTAGCATTTTTTAGTATTTAAACATCTTTAATGCTCTTGTGAGACCATTGCTCCAGCCAGTGGAGTGCTTCTGCTCATGTATGTGTGATTTTCTTCCTCTTCACACTAAAGTACTGACAGGTGAGCGTTATATGTGTAGGAAGCTATTCAGCAGAAACATATGCCTTGAATATGTTAAAATTCCTTGTAAGTTGCTTGATCAATGTGCAGTATTTGTGTCCCCTCTGTAACTTTGCCCTAAATTCATATTCATCAACAGAGGTTGCTCGGTACTTAATGGGACACTTGGGCATTGAGCGAAGGGAAGGGACAATAAGCAAACAGGGTGAAGAATGAGGACAAATGTAGATGAACTTCCTCAAACAGGCACAAAATGCTCATTCCTGAATAAAAAATGTGAAAAGGTCAAGTGCCCCCAGAGGTTTCTATTGTGACAGGCACTTAACCCCTTCACTCCTGGTTATCTGCTTCAGCTGCTGGGCCACTCGGTGCACAAGTGCCATTAGCATCAGTGGAATGCGGGGCCGGGGAGCGAGGCAGGACACGGCTGGGCGAGACCCACCTCCCTTCCAGGCAGCGGGCACTGGGTTAGCAGGAAATAATCCTTGTGGACACTGACCCTGTCAGTAGCTCTGTCTAGAGATAATTATTTCCTAACGTGTAACCTTTTCATGGTCAATTGCTCCAGTATATTAGACAGAAATGTGATTTCCTTCCACCTTCAGACACACACAAGTTCTTGTCCTTCCTGCTTTAAGGGCGTAACTTAGCAAGTGCACAGACAACCCAGTGCTCTCTGACAAATATTGCTTCTATTTTGCTTAAATGAAAAAGAGGTTTGCTGCTCTTCCTTGCCGTTGAGCAGAAGGGATGTGGGGTATATGCGTGCTCCCATGTTTTTTGGCAGACAGGCATTTCCCTTTAAGAATCTAATACTAATCAGGCGACTGTCAGTGTTTAGCAATCTTCTGCTCCACCAGATTTGTTGCTTGTTGACTGATTTTGGTTTACCTTTTCCTAGCTTGTGATGCTTCAGTGTATGCCCCTTGACACATCACCAAGGCATCTGAAGAGGCAAGATCAGCAGAGTATGTCAGTACAGCCGCTCCGAAGGCATCAGGTTTGATATCGTCGGGAACGTCAAAATGAGCAGCCAGGGGTGAAGACGGTTCTCTTGCACGACCCCATGAGCCCAGCCTGCTCCTGC
Source organism: Theristicus caerulescens (assembly GCA_020745775.1). Classification (NCBI taxonomy): domain Eukaryota; kingdom Metazoa; phylum Chordata; class Aves; order Pelecaniformes; family Threskiornithidae; genus Theristicus; species Theristicus caerulescens. Next base: position 21,259,742 of record CM036567.1, on the reverse strand, counting down.
CTGAAGTGCACCCCACAAAGGCAGCCTCGGTGGTTGGGACTGGCGTGAAGAGCGTGAGGGAGGACGCTGTTCCTCCTCCTTCACCCCAAATACTTCTCCTCGCTTCTCTGTGTTGCGGCCTGTTCAGCAGAGACTTGGGCACGCCACCCAGAATCCTTGTGTTTGAGAGAGTCCCTTTTGGGAATGACATAAGCAAACTTTTACTCATCTGATCCCTTGGAGACGGGAGGGCAAAACAATGACACAAACCCAGCGACTGCTGCTGAGCATGATTCATAGCCAATATTTTTACAACCTGCTTCTTGTTTTGTAACAGTATCTAATTGGTTTAAAAAAAAAAATGCAAAACTAGGTCAATTTGCCATTGGGCCTTGTAAGACACTTTAGCTAAATCTCCAGACTTTAGCTGGAAGTTAATTTGAGCCAGACTTAGGAAAAATATATATTACTATACCCGTAGTCTCACGTGAGAGACTTGTAGGCAACGATTTGGGATTCAGAGCCATGCTCGTATTCCTAAGACTAAATTCAAAGCCATCGTTTAAAAGCAAGCTTGCACACGCGTATGTCCTGATCTTTAATTAGGCAAAACTCCCACTGACATCAATAGGAGTTTGACTTGAATAAGAACTGCAGGATCAGGTCCATAATTTGGTACCTGGGATTTGATTAAGCAGCTAAATTACTAGAACAGTTTCCCCATGAGTATAATTGCCTAATTAATTTTTAAAATAGCTAAGTTCAGCACTGAATATGGTGTACCTCTTGCCACGTGAAATGTATGCTGTTTAATCCAAGTTGATGGAGCTATTTGCAAGAGCCCGTAGAGTTTATCTTACAGTTAAGTAGTACTGTTTATTTAAAGTTCAAAAATAGCCACCGTTGTGTTAAAATATCATGTTGCAGAAAATATGCTCTTGTAATAGACTTCACTCGTAGTCTAGTTTGGCTGTTAGCATTTCAAATGTATTTTAAAGAGTAGTGCTCTAGTGCGTCCTAATTCTCAAGTTCTGGCTACTGTGATTCATTTTGCAGGTAGGAAAAGACTCTGGAGGCTGGGGAAGAACTTATTCTCTAACAGGACTGTTAAATTCAATGCTTTGAAAAGTTTTTTTGTGTTATCAATGATCTTATTTTTTTGTTTCTGGTGCCCCAATTAATGCCTGTGGTAGATTATATATATATTAAAGTAAGTGTATATTGTTTGCTTTTTGCTGAAATTTCAGTCTAACACTGTGGGCTGTAGTTGATATATTTGCTGCAGAAGGTCTTGCTTTCACAACTGAAAGATTTTGGTTTGGTTTTGTTTTGTTTATTTTTAAACAGAGATCTTGTTATGTAAAAGGAATAAAGAGATCATACATGGGTTTCCTAAGTGGAAAAAAAACTGCAGAAGGAATTGCAATGCCAAAAAGTAGAGGCTGTTTCCCTAAATGTATACATGTATGCCTGTGTGTGTTTATGTGTGTGTGTCTGTGTATATAGACATAAATAATTAGACTTGTAGTTGGCATAATGCATAATGCCTACTCGTACTGTTGACAGTTACTTAATAATGCACGTTCTCCCATTCTCTCCAGCTGAATTCTTAAGGCATTACCATGGGAATTTTCCCTTTCTGGGAATTGTAACAGAGCTCTAGGACTAGCTGTTTTTCTGATGTGCTTCTTGACTGGCTGGAGTGGCCCTTATTCAGGAACTCCATCCAAGCATCTCCTGCAGAGAATGAAACCATCAGCTGTCCTCAAAGAAGTGCTCCACACCGCAGCAACACATAACGGTGAGTCTTGCGTCTTTGGCGAGCCTTTCAGGGTGATGGGATCTTGGATTTTAACGTGCTCAAAGCATGGCTAGGAGTTCAAATTCCAGCGTATCACCTTATGAAGTGGGATACAGTCAGACGTACTCTTTGGAGATGTAGGCTTGGAGCTTTTAGCAACAATTCTGCTCCTTTTTAAGGCTCTAAGAACACTTGATAGGTAAGCAAGACCCGACTCTCAAACTGCAGCCACAGTCTGAAATTGGCGGAGGTCTGCAGTCTTCTATCTTTCAAAAAGAGCTTTTTTTTCTTCTGTTCCACCAGTGTCAGAGCCCTGCCCACAAAACAAGCAGTCCTCTACCCGTGAAAATTAGCAACTGGGTCCACCCAAAATGATGAGGTGGTTTTAAAAAGGGGAAAGTTATCTTTTATGTTTAAATTGGAGTCCTTTTGAAGGCTGTTCTGCTCTCTTGGTTTGCCAACTTTTATTTTGCATTCAGCTCATGTTTTGAAGATTTTCTGTGAGGATAACAGAAAGGAATAGAAGGAATAGAAACTTTCAGGTTTTGTTTAAAAAGAAAATGGATAACTGTCTGTCTTGCAGCCTCTTGATTTTTCTGCAGCTGAAATTCTCAGAAACATTGTGATTTAGTATCATTAGTGATGACTGTTGTCTAGAAGTGATGACTACTGGTTTGGGATCCTCTGGGTTTTAAATAAAATTTGGAGATGTCTTGGGTGTCCCTCCTCCCATCCTCCCCCTCATTAACTAGTACTGAATCTCAGTAAAATTGAGGAGACTCCTCAGTTATGAAAACGTTAAAAGGTAAGAAGGGAGTGCAAAGTCTATTTATGATAATTCAGGCTGCAATTTGTCTCCCAGAGCTTTGGGAAGCGTCGCACCCCTTCTCTCTGTGGCACTCTGACCTCCTCTAGCGGTGGCTGGGCCACAGAGAGCCTCTCACGACTGCCTGGCAGGGGCGAGCCTCTGGCCTGGGGTGAGGTGACTCTGGGACCTGGAGTGGGATCTCTGCTGTCAGGGATCCGCTGGTGTCAGAGGTTTCCAATTCCCTCGGATTCAGCTGAGTTTTCACCTTCTGCCTTGATTTTTTTTCCTTTGGATGATGCCAGGAGCTCCTTGTCAGTGTGCGTCACTCAGAGGAGCCAGAGAGACGTGATGGTGGAGGTCTGACAGCTCCTATTAGCCGTGCTTAATTTTAGTCTGGGTTTCTAAAATATGAAACCAGCAAAGAACAAACACCAAGAAGTGTTCTTTTTTTTTTTTCTTCCCCCTCTCTCTTTTTTAAATGCAAACATGGGGAAAAGAGCCAAGTTGCAATTTCACCTCAAATTTACGGTCTTCTTTCTGTAACTCCGGGTGCTTGAAAAATCAAGAGTAACACCACAAAGGGGAGATCTTGGTGTATCTCGTTCTCCTTGTTGTCTTGGCTCACTTGACCCTGTTGGGGATGTGCCCTTTCATGTGCTGCTGTTGGGCCTGGGAGGGCAGACAAAGGGAATGAGCTCTGTGTAAGCCCATGGCTCGATCAGGGACCAGCCGAAGTAGCTGGACCAGCCCTTGACTCAGCTGGCTGCGTAAGGATGCAGCTCTAACGTCCCAGGGTCCCCTCTTTGCCTTTGGCCAGGAGCACTGCTTGCCTTCAGCCCGTGTGTTGCGTGGAGGGTGCAGTTGGCGGTGGGGATGCTTTGAGTGACTGAGGAATGGGCACAGCCTTGCTGGTTTGAGGGGAGAGAAAAACTACTAAAACTTTGAAGAGCTACTGAATTGCATCCCACTACAACAGGAGGGCAAGAGCTGGTTTCTCCTGTGGTCCCTTTCACCGGGCAGAAAGCAAAAAGGTGCAGTCCAGCGGTCCTCACCACAGGCTCTGGCGTGCCGTGTTGTTATCCCTGTTTTACATTCAAAGGAGTGGAGATGGATTTAATCAAAATCGTGCAGAGCAGAAATGGCAGGACTGGATCTGGGGGGAGCTCTGCCCCCAGCGCACTGGACTCTTACTTTCAAGATTAATAATTAAGGACCAGCTCTGAGAGGGTGGTACATGGTGTATTTCTCTCTTAAACCCCTAATGCCCTTCCAGTTGCTGCCCTGGAGTGGTTTGTTTGTCAAAGATCTCCTTTCTAGCTGGCAGTCCTTTCTCCTGCCTCTCTGTAAAAACTCAATGCTTTCCCTCGCCAGTGAAGGCAGCGTTGTTTTAACAGCATAAATGTCTCCTGAGGCTTAAGCAACTGTAATTTTTTTTTTTGGCTGAACTTCTTTGGCTAAGCCTAGGTGAAATGTTTGATTTATTATGTTTTAAAAAGTAAGGGTAGCTGCTGGATTTTGCTACTGTGTTTTCTTTTACCTCAGATGATTTTTACACTGCAGAAATGCCGGAAATAACAAGAATGCAACAGATTTCAGCTGTATATATGACTGTGGGGAAAACAGTTTAGTATGGTGCATGAAAATAAGGGCCTCATTCTGCTTTTGCTCTTTTAGCATTGCAACTCAGGAAAAGATTTAATGCAAGACCAGATGTGATGTAAAGACCTTGAAAGACCCATGGTGTGTTTTAAGGTCTGCCCTAAAAATGATCCGTCGTGATTTGGTGAGCATGGTGGAGGTACTTGGATAAAGTCCTGTGCCGGCAGCTGAACTCATCCCAGCCGGCTCAGCAGACCCAGGTGGGGGATGTTGGTTGGGCTGGGGTTATAATTTCTGTGATGCGCTGCTTTCCCCCACCCCCTGAAGTTCCAGTTTTTGGGGGACTTTTAAGAGCTTTAGTGGTCTTACAAAAGTTAAAAAACAAACAAACAAAAATCAACAAACCCCAAATCCACCCACCCCCCCCAAAAAAACCCCCAAAACACCCCCCCAAAACCAACCCCAAAAGAGAGTGAAGGTTTGGAGCCAGCATACAGATAGATGTCTTTTTCAGAAAATTCATGGTGGGCTTTGGGTGTGTGAGATTTGGTTATACTGTCAAATTGACTTCATGTCTTAAAACTACACTCTTCCTAAGCTTGCGTGTTGGTGGTGGTTTTGGTAGCTTGTGGATAGAGCTGAGAGCTGATACCTTTGAGTCCCTGCAGCCAGCATCAAGCAGGCCAAAATTGTCTGGGTTATCTGGTTCCTAAACTACCCCATCATCCTGTATGGATGTGTGGGGATTTTGGCTTTGCTGCATCAGTCTCTCCGAGGAGAGCAAAAGGGAAGATTAACTCTCCTAGAAAAAGCTTCCTCTGCTTTGCATCTGTATCAATTTCAGTGAATTCAGATCTCTCTCCTTTTCTTGGGAAAGTGGAGGGAGTGTTTAAACTGAAGACTTATGGAGCATGGCAGTGCTGGGCAGTTTTCTAAGCCCCAGGCAAAAACTAAATATCAGCATATTTCAGACTGTCTGGAATATTTGAGGAACTTCATTTTTATCTTAAAGCAGTTTAAGGCCCTGGAGAGAAATAGAAATCTCGTCCTTCCCCCCTATGAAATAAACAGGAGCAAATATGTATTGTTGCTGCATTCTAGTACTTTTTTTTGCCATCCTTTACCCCACTATTAACCACTTTCCGGTTTGATTAATGCTTGGAGCGCAGAGAAATTTGTGTTTAATTCTATTGTGATCACCCTGTCTGATCACCCCTCCAAAACAGGCAATTGGATTTTCTTGAACGAGTTTGTTTGAACGAGGGTGCTTTTCTAAACAATTTGCTTTGTCTTCATTGCAAAACTGTAGCGATGGATCTGCATCGCTGTCACCCGTGGTGAATGACTGACTTCCAGCCTAGTCGGACTGTGTTTAACTTCGGTTTCTGTTAGGCCTTTGCTAGACTGGGAAACTCTGTTATCACAGTTTGCTTCCCACGTAGGTGTGTATGAACCTGTGCTTTGATAAGCTAATTAGGCAGAGGTCTCTCACTAAAATGCATCTCCCATCCTTTAATCAGCTGTGTGACTCTGCTCTCAGCTGCTCCCAATTTAAAGAGGTATTTTCTGTTCCTTTGCCTGTTTCCTCTCTCTTGCTGTGCTCTGCGGTTTGCCTTTAAATATCTTTGGGGGTGGGACTATCTGCGTGTTTGTACATTATTGAGGACCTGGGAGGGCCTCTGGGTACTGCCTTAATAAATATGTTAAATAATAAAGCCCAGAAGAGATGCTGCTCTAACAGTATCTGGGTGTACCAGTGGAGAAACCGAGAGCAGATCCTGTTCGTCTCTCCCCTTGCTTAGCCAGCTGGGGGCATGGGAGATGCTTTAAAGACCCACTGTGGCAAAATCATCATCATATTTCCTTTATAAATACATCGATGGTTAGAATCTGTGGCCCTTCATGGTTTTTTTCCCTGAAAAATGCTGCTGCCTTCTTGAAAGCTGTGAGAGATCCCCAAAGCTTGCCAGGCAGAAAAGCTCAGGGAGCTCTCAAAGGATGTTGCTGCTTTTCCCTCTAACCTCTTACAGTCTCTACCTTTCCTCTGTTCTTTTTTTCTTTCTTTGCCAGCAAGGCGCTGTGTGCAGTCTTCTGTGAACCTTTGTGGGCCAGATTTCTCCCAGGTGCCTTTTTTCCTCCTCAGTAGCTGCAGAAGAGGCAGTGGATCTGAGGGGGAGATGTGTTTTATGATTTATGACACTTTATAAAATGCATTTCGCAGCAGGATTGACAGACATATGGAGACTGAAGTCCACCCAAGACCGGGGATGGACCTGCCCCTGGTGACTGTCCCTGTGCCTTGGAGCTACCTGTGGAGTGAGTGGGGACCTCTGCTCGCTCGGTCCTTGCTTCCCCGCTCAAACTGACTGCAGCAAGAGGGGGGGTTAGTGCCAAGCGAGCCCAGGACCTCTCTGCTGAGAGCCGTTTTGAGTGCAGCGGTTCATTTTACATCACTGGTATCTCTCCAGAAGCCACGGGAGGGCTTCTGCATGTGACTGGGCTCCATTATCCAGCTGTTGATCTAAAGCCAGGCTTATTTTGACAACCCTACCTCCTCCTCCCTGGGCTGCCTCCTGATGGCAGGGGTGTCAGCACAGTTTCCCAGCGTGAGGGAGCTGGGCTTTATTCCGCGTTCCTTTGGCACTCGCGTGCTCGGTTAGATACTTCAAACAGGGCTCTTTCCCACGGTTCTCCCGCGCTGGTCTCTGCCTCTGCCCCTTTCTTGCCTGTAGCCTCAGGGCTGCAGCTCTCCAGCCATCTATTTATATGGCCCTCATTTGTCTTAGTCTCTTTGGCACTTATATGGCTCCCATTGGCCCAGGACCTGAATGCCTCCCAATCTTAAATATATTTATCTTCACACATGCAGACACACACGCATACCTGTGAGGTCAGGAAGTACCATTGCTCCCATTGTACAGATGGAGAACATTAAATGGTAATTGGCTAAACTGGGAGCAGGTGGTGGTGGTGATGGAGGAAGGCTGCTTACACATGGTACAGAAAATGGCATCACAAGAAATGGTTCATCAGCCACGGTGCAGCGATGGGAAGGCAGGGCTCCCCACTCATATGGGAATGTTGTAGCCAGTGGACTATGGGGTCCCAGTCGTTCCCTAACCCTGTTGTGGCCTCTTCAATCTTGTTTTAAAATATTTTTGTGCCAGTGATACAATTTCAGAGGTAAAAGCTTCTGTTGAATTGCCCAGCCAGGGTGGAGATGGAGGTTGGAGTCCTCTTAGTCTGACAGTGAAAGCTAAGGATCTTTTAATGGCAGGATCCTTCCCCTCTTGCTCACTGGGTTTGCTGTTCTTGGAGGGGGTTTGACCCCCTCTTTTCAGTGGCTCCAAGGTGGGGATGGGCCCAGCAGTCTAAAAAACACAGCCGTGGGCTCGGGGTTCGCTTTGTTTTGCTAGAGCACTCTGAGCAGACTGTCTGCTGGGGTAGGGATTTTTGGCAGCTCGTACACAGCGACGCTCTTCCTTGGCAGTAGCTTTCCGTTAGCGTTTCCCAAAGATGGCAATGCTGCCAAGCGTACCTCCAAATGCTCGCAAACAAGGAGCAGTATCTTCAGCATAGAGACCGTGCTTGTTGCATTTCAGGAGCTAAATCAAAACCCATTGGGGGTCAGCGGTAATCCCGTTCTTTTGAAGTCAACGCTGTCTTCTCCTGTGCTTAAAGTTGAGCGGGTGCAAAGCATCTGGCTGAGCACCAGCCGCAGCCCCGTGCCTGGAGCTGCTGTGTGTGAACCATGAGGGGAGAAGTCAGGTGCCTGGGCCCATGCCTGGCCAATCGACCACAGGGCTTAATTAGCGTGGCAGCTGTTCTCCGTTAGCAATGCTTTCCTTAGGCGCCTGCACTAATGTTCTTGATAGCTAAGGAGAAAAAGGAGGAGGAAATTGCATCTATATTTAATTAATACTGCATTCATATTTTATTGCGGAGAGCCCTTAGGTGCAGGAAGATTCTCAGTGAGAACAATTGCTTTTGAGTGCTGGAGCCATTATATGGGGCTGAGGAGGTGAACTTTGGTTTTAAAAACAACCCCAAATTCCTTCCAGGGTAACCTGGGAAAGCCCAGAAACCCTCTGCCACTCACCTCCCAACCTCAGGCTGAAAAGCAAGTGGCAAATTTGCTGATAATTCATATCTGATTAGCTTTAATATCTTCTAATACTGTGAGTGAGGGAGGCTTGGTGGGCTGCAGACAAACATCGCGCTGATTATTTTTTCCTTTTGATAAGCTGCCAGGCTCGGAGAGGTTTCCTTTTCGATTCTCTGAGCTTACTCCCCTCTTCCAGCTGCGTGCTGTGTTCCTTCTCTTCTGGCTTTGAATCCCAGCAAGGAGATGCAACGTGTCGTTAAAATGGCCGTCACGTTCCCATCCTGCGTGGTCGGATTGCTGTGGCTGATGGCGGGTCCGAGGCAGACCGTGAGGCCGGCAGGGTTGGCCGCGGCAGCCGGTAGAGGTGAGAGCACGATGGCTGTTTGCTGGAGTGGCCTTGGCTGCTCTCGAGGCCACCTCAAGGCATGGCTCGCTGGGCGTCGGGGTGCCATGCTGCACCGAGGAAAACGGAGGAAGCTGGCGGTGTTTTGAGGTTAGCCTGAGCGTGGCCGAGCAGGAGGTGCAGCAGCGGAGGAGCACGGGCCCCGATCCTGCACGTGGATGGGTGGCTGCTGCTGTCTCCTGCTGCAGCAAGGCAAAGGCAGAGCGTGCTCACTGCCCTGCTGTCAGCACTCACCCCTCCGTCCTCATTAGCAGCAGACTTGGGCCAGGAAGGAGGCATTTTATAGTCTGGTCAGAGAAACATAAAAAATAGCCTTTGAAAGACTGTGTGTTGTAATAGCCCGAGCCTCTTAAAAAATTATGTACACACCCTTCGTGCACCATTCAGTATCATTGTTTCGTTTAGTTAGCATGCGGTATAGTTCTGCTTGTACTTTGCAAAACACATTACACCTCATCCTCCAAAATGTTGTTACACTCTGTGGTTTGCATTATAATACAAATATGCAAACAATTATTGTCCAAACAAAACTACATATGATTTAATTTTTAAATCCTCCTCCTTTCAGTGATTCCACAGTTTTTCCTTGGTAGTGTCCAAAATTCAGAAGGGGAAGCTGAAGTCAGAAGTGTTTACAGAAAGGAGCATTTCTGCCTTTCTGCAACTACAAAAGAAACATTTGTTGCCTCAGATAACTCCTAAGCAAACTGCCGTCAAAACAATTAGTGTTATTTTTCTATTATCCTCCTATTTGAGAGTAAATAGCCATTTCATGAATATGTTAATTATCTGGTAGGTGCAGAAGATAAGTGGATGGTATATCTCCACAAATGATGATAAAGCTTCTATTGTATACAAAAATTTCCAACAATGATTTTTTCCGAGTACTTGGGGTCAGGCGATTGCAGTTAAACTGCTCACAACTGGACCCGTTCTGCTTTGATAACTTAAAAATTTACCAAAAATAACACTATTGTGCAAATTAAGATTCCACCCCCCCCCTTTTTTTTTTAAGAAAAAGCAGCTGGGTGAGCAGTCAGAACTGAGTCCCTACAACAGCTGAACATTTAAATCCTGCTGTATTTCTGTATTAAGTTTTAAAGGCTAACAGAGAGGTTCTGAAAAGAAAGTACTTATGCAAGTACTGCAGGGTGGTATGTCTGTGTGCTATTAAATACATGGTATTTTTAGATGTAGAGCAATACTGGGTTATTCCATTTAAATTGGGCTGTCTGCAGGGCAGAAATTATTTGGGACTTTATCTGTCAGTAGGAGCTGCAGGTTACTGGATAGATATGTTTGTTTATTTTTTAAAATCATCCAAATATTTATTTTAGTGAGAGTGTGCTTATTTAGGCTCTGGAGAAGCAGAAAAGTGCTGGTTTTCCTTTTGGAGATGTGTACATTTAGGAAAAAAATTCAATATTCTGCAAAGTTGAATGCACCATTGTGCCAGATAATTAAAATGTAAATTTAAGTATCTATGCCTGCTTTGTGATTTTTTTAATACTTTTAAGTTAGTTGTCTTTTAAAACATGTGGTCAGCTGTTGTATTCACATATGGTCAAATGATCAAAGTCTGAACTCCTCTCTAATTGTCCCCTGCTGCTTGTCTGCTCTGTCCATGATCAAGGCCTCAGCAGGTGATAAGAAAGGCATGAGAACAGGCTGGAAGGAGAATGAACTACTGAGGGGCCCAAGCTGAAAGAAATAAAGACTTCCAGTACATCACCCTGACAGTAAAGAACCAAGAAAAAGTGAAGTCTGGTTAGTTCTTATTTTTTCTTTCTTTCTCGCCTTTTTTTTCCCCCCTTGCTCACCAATCTGCATATATTTTTTTTTAAAGGCAAAATGCAAATGGGGTAGTCTCTGTGTATTCTCAGCTCATATAAAAGGCAGAACCAAACAGCCTACTGCAGACATGTTTATTTACTTGCTAGGAGGAGGAAGCTGCTAAGTCACACAGTTTATAGTATTTCACATGTTTGTGGAAATCATTGCAATTCTTTTCACTTGTGCTTGTCATTGTTTGCCTGGAGTTCACTTTGCCAGATGGTTCTTTATTGTCACTGGTGTCCACACCTCGCTCTTGCGTCACTTCACGACCAAATGGTGTGAAGAGCTTTAATACTTAGAGGATTTAGTAAAAGTAAATCCACACTTTGTGGAAGGTTCATTCTCAGCTATTCAAGCAGGTCTAGCGCTGATTGAGAGAGGGAGTAGCTGACCCACGGAATGAAGAAAGGGTGAAATAAATGGATTGTCTTTGCCGTTCCTGTTTGTCCCCTGCTCTCTTGCAGTCAAAATGCCAATGGAAAATTAAGGATCAATATTAGATTTAGATCGAGGAGTTAACAGTTAAAGAAAGAAGGTGCATTGTCAGATTCCACGCACCCCCCTCCCCGCCCCCAGTCAGTGTAGAAAACAGTTGGCTGCATTTCTTAAGCTAAATTTCTTAGGCTTGCAGTCATGTATTTGTATGCATCATGTTTCTGGAACCACGTGAGGATTAATTTTTTACATGAATTTGCATGCAAATAGAGTACTCCCTTTTGGCTTCTGTGGAGTCGTTTCTTGATGTTTGCAAACACTGTCACTCAGATGCGAGAAGTGCGATTGCCCCATTTTACAGATGAGGAGGCAGTGGCTGGCTGAGAAAGAAGTGAGTAACGTGCAGGCTGTCATTCAAATATGTAGGGTTGTAGGGCAATTTGTATTTCATTATTAAAAATAGATTTGAGTGCCTGTTTCTCTAATTTTGCAGGTAGGCGAAGACTATTTGTCCAAATGACTACAGCAATAAGAGTGGACAGAGAAAGTGTGTGTCTCTGCATGGATAAGGGAGTATTTTAGCAGGAGGCAGGCGTGAGAGGATTTAGAGGTTATTATAGAACAATCCTTGCGGTGATCAGACTATTACATGGCTGCCATAAAATAGGCAAACAGGTTAATGGGGTATATCCACAGAGGAAAGAGCACACAACACAACTCTGCTGCAGTCCCTACAAGGAGGCAGAGCTGTATTTGGTGTCAGAAGTTTTTTCTGGGGACAGTATGGCCAGCTCCAAAGGGTTCTCCTCGTGGGCCGTGTGGGTTTTAGGACATCTCTTGGAGTGGGTTTGTGGTAGAAGGGGAGACATCTTTGATGCGCAAGGAGGGTGGCGGAGAAAGAGGAATACGATCGTGTCTCTGCGCAGGGCAAAGGGTGAGTGACTTGAAACAAAGGGTTTGGAGCATTTTGACCGTGAAGATTTGTGGAAGGGAGGGCCCCAGTCCTGCCGGGAGCTCTGCTGGAGAGTGTCTGCCTCAGCAGTGACCTACAGAAGTGAAGTGCCCCATGGAAATGTCAGCGCTTTCCTTCCCTCCCTCCCGTGTTCCCGTCTGGGGTGTGAGCTGGTTCCACTTGGTCATGCTCAAGTGGCTTCCCGAGCTGGGGTCGGTGGAAGTGCACCGCGGAGGAGTCAAAGTGCCCACCGCAAGCTACGTTTCACGTGAGAATCGGCGGAGCCGTTTGCTTCTGAGTGCAGTAAACAGAGAGGCTGCCAAGCGAGGGCAGTGAAGCAGGGTGTATGAATGAGCTTAAGAGACAGCTAGAGGTTTTACGAGGGGTTGGGTGGGGAGGTGGAAGGATGTGGTGACGGAAGAGAGGAGGGGATGAGCAGAGCAGGCAGGCTTGTTAGGCAGAGTGGTCTTTTTCTACTGCTAGTTCTTCATAGGAAAGCTGTGGCATAGCAAACAGGGAGGTATGTTCCTTATGCTTCATTTGCACATTCAGGCTCTGCTTTTTCAAAAATGGGCGATGCCAGGCTGTCAGCCTATCCAAGTTCCTCTCGCTCGTCCAACCCATGCCCAGTGTAAATGGAACCTGCAAGAAATGCAGCATTATCCTTCCAATTTGCTTTACAGCCCACAGCGACTGGAGAGTAGGCTGTGGAAGGAGCCCAGACCCGGCTGCTGCACTTCTCCCACTCCACCTTGATGACTGCTGAGTAATTGCAGCTTCTTATCTGTGGTGCAAATGATGAAAGATCTTGTTTTTAAGGGGAATTGTTGTATTTGCTCTGCTCCTCTCAAGCATTCCTACCACATACATTCAGCTCCTCGTTAAACACCCCTGCCTGGTGAAGGCTGCATGGTACTGTTTGGTCTGTGAGCTGTTTGTAGGGGTCTGAGATGAGGTGGGTTTTGTCAGCTGGAACAGTTAGTTCCTGCTTGGTGAGTTTGGGTTCAACTCCAGCTGCTTCTGTCTCCTGCCCTTTGAGCACAATTTGAGAAAAGGTGGGGTGGGCACACAGTTGCCTTGCCCTTGTACCGGTGTCGAAGACAATCTGTACAGTAGGTGTGACTTAACACAAGTTAAGCACAGTCTGTACAGTAGGTGTGACTTAACAGACCTGAGTGTCAGGAATTCGCCCTTGCCTGCTTAGGGTATCTCGCACATCCCTTGTGCTGCTAGATCCATCCCTCTGTGGGGTGCTGCTGGCTGAGGGATGATATATAACCCTTCTGTCAGGATCTGCCATGCCCTGATGACCTTCCTGTAAATATTTATTGTCCAGAACATCTTGAAGTAGGAAAGATCTACCGTGATGGCGGACACACAACGGCAACAGAGGCAGCCAAATTTAACCAGCTTACACATTTTATCTTCTGCCATTTGGTCCTTTGTTTCCTTGGGAATAATATTGGCAGTGTCCAAAGAGAGCTGTTGGGTCATCTTTGCGTCTGGAACTTTCTAAGCTGGTGCGGCCTGTCTACCTTCAACACAGCTGAGAGGTCTGTTTTTCATAGAGAAAACACAGCCTTGGTCATAGACACTAATGGGAAGGTAGAAGTGAATTCTGCTTCTCTAATGGTAATTTTTGTAGAACACATTGATTTGTTACATATCCAACAATAGCATACTGCATTAGCCTTGCAGACCTAAATGGTTCAGTGAGGAGTTACGGGTCACAGTAACTGAATAAGCTCACATATTCTTATTTTTATATTGGTTCAGGTTCCTTTACTGGTAGAAGCTAGTCTTTCTGCCCGCCTGTGGAAAGTTCCTGAGCAAAGAGCTCTCCACACCTGCTGCTGATGGTAGTTAGTGTCATGCTGTTTTCTTGGAAAATGTGTTTGGATGCTATTTTCTAGAATAAACAAGTTAAAGTGGTCAGCAAATAAAATAGATTCCTCCCACTTCTCTCCTTCCCCCATGTGCTCATAATAAGTGACTGGGGAAAAAAAAAAAAGATAAGTGGTTGGGTCTCACTCCTGCAAATGGTCAAGAAAATTACAGAGCCAACAAAATCAATTTCCAGCTTTAATAGTCCACAAGCCCAAGGAGTTCTGCACAGTACTCCCTGGGGTCAAAGGAGGCTTTTAATCTCTGAAGTTCTGTACAGGGGAGGTGTGTTGAAAACAAGGAGTTTTTGGAGGAGTCACATGCTTCAGGAGGTTTGGGATCAACAGGAGGTGCGTGGTTTGTTTTCTCTCGTAGCGGTTTTGGCCGGGAGCTGCGAGCAGTGGGTTTGGTGGGAAGAGGCGAGGTGCCAGGCTCTCTTTCACACCTCCTGCTGCGTTGTACCTCCTGTGATGGGGCGGGCTGTGACGCAGCCGTCCCACTGCCGCCTCCCAGCCCTGTGGGTCCCAGTACCAGCACCCAGTTGGGAGGCAGTCGCTCCTGAGGCTGATTTTATGCTGCTTTATGGGTAGCCGAAGGGGGCAGGTCCCAGCCTCGCTTGCTTGGCATCCTTGTGTAGGGAGCGGAGTTTGGTTATTACTTTGCCAACCTCCCGAGGACTGTTGTGAGAGCTCTTTGCGATAAGATTGTTGAGGGAGCACCCTTGGGCTAAGCAGGGCAGGCCCTGTGTGCTGTGGGACTTATTTGTTGTAGGACCTGATCCTGTAAGGTGCTCCTCCTGGCTGGACTTGGGTGGGAGACAGTGTGAGCCCACCATCTCCATGCCTGGGGCCCCCAACTGACCAAAAAGACAGGGGTGAAGAGAGCGGTCACTGCTTTGGGTTGGATTGCGAGGCAGAAGGGAAGCAGGAGGCTTCGGCGGGGACTGCCCGGGAGGGTTTTGGCTGGCGGAGGGAGGAAGGCGCTTTCTCTGCGCTGTAGGTCAAGTGGTAGGGTAACGAAGAGAATAGCCCTAATGTGCATGAATGCTGCCTGTCAAAACGACTCTTTCTCTGCAAATCTACTTAAAAATAATTGCCCATGTGCCACCCTGAAACATATCTAGCAATTAAATGATAAGGTTAATATGTTACACGCATGGAGGCCAGGAAATTTGGAGGCAGTGTTGCCATAGCAACCGTAACTCTGCCCTCCTGGGCACAGGCATTCCCGTGGGGTCGGTCAGGGCACAGTTGCGGGGGTGGGAAATGCCGCCAGCGTGGTAGCAAAGAGGTGGGAAAAGTCATAAAAATGTAAAAATAAACCCAGCTCTTTCATCTCGTTTTGTGGTGTCAGTGGAAGAGCAGTAAAAGGTGAAGCTCCTTGCCGTTATGCGCGTTAGAGGGAGCGCCGCAGTGCTGGCTGCCGGGACGTGCCGGAGACCCCGGGCGTTCGGCAGGGCAGGGTTAACTTTGCTGGTTTTAGCCTCGACAGATTTCAGCTGCTCTCAGCTCTCTGGGGACGCTGTATTAAGTGGGGAAAGGGTGTCTTCAAAATCATACCGGTATCCTTCTTTGGCTCCTACAGCTAAAATCCTGGTCTGTAAAGGAGATGCCTGTTCCAAAGAATTGTGCTTCTGAAAATGCTGCTCAGGCCCGGCCCACTGCAGAGAACATACATTCAAATATATTCAAAATAATCCTGTACCATTAAGAGCAAATTGACTCCAAAGGGGTTCTCCTGCTCTTCCACAAACTTTGAAGCCATCTAATTTTGGTCTGAGAGTCACAGAATGCTTGTTTTTGTGCAGGTGCGTGTTGTATCGGTGCCGAGTGGCTGCTCGTTCCTTCCTGCGGGAGCTGGCAGCTGAAGCTGTGCCCTCGCCGCTGGGCACGCTGAGCCTGCGACAGGGTGCCACCACCCATAGAGAGGAGTCGTCCCCCTTCCCCGCGTCTGCGGCATCACGGCCTCCGACTCTACCGCTTCCAGGTTTTGTTAGTGCAGAAGATTTTAGGCTAACAGAAACCCCAGTCGTCAATGATGTGGCTTCTCTTGCTGACAAAATATAAAAAGGAATTTGGTTGAGGAAATCTGAAATGATGGCTTGGCTTTCTCTGCTTTAATGAACGGAGCGCTCAAACCTCAGCAGTTCTGCAGAGATGATGATTCTCATTTCAGTATCCAGGCCTCGCTCCTCAATAATCTCTGAAACTATTGTTTCGCCTTTGTGAAATGGTTTGGTTTTCTGTTGCTATCTTCTCCGAATAGATCTGTGCTTAGGTATTACTGCAAAAAAACAGGTAATTTTTTAAAATGAAAAAATGTCAGCTGGTTGCTGGCAGATACCTTTCATCTGGAAAAGACTCTTGGCTCATATGCTGGTTATCCCTGCTGAGATAAAGCGAGCAAATGAAGCACTTGTGAAGTGTGCTACAGCTTCTCCCCGTAGTATGCAAACGAACTGCAAATCATCTGTGTTCCTGCAGGAAGTCCTTTATGAAAAGCAATGGGACGGAGAAGGAAATGGAGGGCCTGGGCACTGGTGGGATTATTTTCAGTGGAGGGCAACGTGCGTTTGCTGTATGGTTGGGGTACGATAATAAAGTCTGCTTTCCGTGGAATGCTCTGGCTCTCGGAGGCAGGAGATGAAAGACGTAGAACGATAAAGTGGTACATCTCAGGGCATTTTATTTTATATTAAAACATCTTTTTTTTTTTTTTGTAGCAAATGCATACCAAATGTGAGAGAGAAAGCCTATTGTGTTACCAGACTTTAAAATTAAAACATGCACAGAGATCACGCAATTGTTTTTATCGTACTGAGACGTCATCCTAATATCACTTTGGTTTATTTGAATAAATTACATGTATTTGGCAATTGTCTAGTAGGAATTTGACACGAGAAAGTCAGCAAAGGTACAGGATGAAAATACCATGAAAGGCAATGTTTATGGAGAAGATATTTTCTATATACCATTGTTCAATGTTGAAACATGTTTCTTCAATTTACATTCCTTTTTCTTTTAAGGGTGCATAATAACTTAGTATAGCGTTGGGAGCTTGGGACAGATATAACTTAAGCAGATTTATCTAACTACACACAGTACTTTGTTGTTCGACACACAAGCAGCTGCCATAGCAACTGCAAGATCACAAACTGTTATGATACCTCCGAGAAATGGGTTGTCTTTTAAAAGAAGCACAAGCGTGTGAATTTGCCTGTCAACTTTATTCGACAGTAGTCATGACTTTTGGGGAGAAATGGTATCTCCAAATGCATGCTTCTCTCCCTGCGGGATCTTCGTGGTTTATTTCGATGATGATATTTTTTCACTTTGCCATAATTTTTTTCATTATCGTATAAATTTTTTGCTGAGCTGAAGGAATAGAATGTATTTTAAACTGCTCGTTATTATTTCTATATACCATGATAGTGTCTAATGACCCTTATGAACTTTGAGATCTTCTTCCTGCCTCCAGTTAAAAAGAGAGAGAAGTGAGTCCTGTCCCAAATAGCTTAGGACTGAAACAGATGGAAATGGAACTGGTGGCACAGAGAAGCCAAATTATTTGTCCCAGCCACACAGCGGGTTGGTGGCAGAGCTGGCAGAGAGCCTGCGGAGAGCAGGGACGGCTGCCCTGTCATATACATGGCTGGGGCTGCTAACTGGCCATTAGGGAGACAGTGTTGGCGGGCTTGTTCCAGATGTCCGCTGCTTCAATGCAGCTAAATATGTTAGTTTGTTAGATAAGCTAGAAACAAGGCAAAAAACCAGGGAGAGGGTCGGTGGCAGGTTTTTCCCCTCCTGTGGTTTTGTCATCAAATAATAGATCCCAAATGGAGGTGAGCTTACCTTCCTAACAGCCATGAGCAAGGTACTGTCTCTGCTTCACAGGCGGATGAACTGCTTCACGGAGGAGTTAAGACTCCTATGAGACCTGAGATGAATCAGTTGAGAGGTGGGAATAGGTCTCATGAGTGGTTGGGAAAACAGCGACGTAAGTCCCTGCAAGCAAAATTTTCCATGGTAGGTGACAAAATAAAACATGGAGTATTTTGCAGCCATGTCCTGGTCCTGCAGACAAACTGGTATCAAAACCCAGCTGTATCAGTGGTAGTTCACTTCTGTATAGCACTTGGCCCGTTAGACACCCAAATGGTTTAATTTTGTGACTCCAGATTTATTCTCTTCTGTTTGTTTTGAAAAGGTCATGGTGATGTGTCCCAAGTCATGTTATATATCGGCTGGAGAACTACCATGTGTCTGTGAAAATAAGAGCAAATCAAGAGAGTTTCCCAGTTTTTATTAATAACACATGCAGAGAGTCTACAGACTTCATAGATCACTCTTAATGGGTGCATTTTCTTAGAATTTGTCACTTGCTTTGTGAGGTCGATGAGTCTTAGTCATGGTCCAGGATGTCAGGGAATGCATTGAAACAAAACAAAATGGTCCTATCCTCAGACCACTTCCAAAGTAAGCCCAAGACAAGAGGTAACAGAAATAGTCAGATGGGGGCGTGTAAGGAGTTGATGAGAACATTGGTCTACGGGCTTCTCTCAGGAAAACAGCTATTTAAGTGATGACAAGCTGTTTGTTTGCATGATGGTTCGGGAGGCTTTGAAGGCTGGTTTGAAGGCAAACAATGAAGTCACTTTGTAGATGGCTGTTGGGAGCTCTTCTTAGCAGGATGGGCAGCAGGGGGAAAAGCACAAAAGGGATTTTGTTTGAAAACATAAGATATAGGCTATGGACATGTTGGGGAGCAGGAGCCAATGTTGCAGATCCATCACACTGTGTGTAAAACAAACCTTTATCAACTGTTCCTCTTATTTGTCAAACTTGCTGTAAGGAGGAGTGTATGGGTCTCTCCCACAGGTGACTGCATTTTGAAATAGTCAGAAATATGGTATTGCTGACTTCAAGTGGGTTTTCCCAGTCTTGCTCCCTGGTAAATCCCTGTCTTCTTACATGAGTGGCCAGCTCCTTTCCTTCTCCAGGAAAAGGGCTGTGATGCATGTTATGGGGAACTGCCATACCCTGCTGGGGATCTATCAACCAGAGACCTGTATCAGGGCCTACGCCATCAACAAGCAGTGCTGGACAGAAGTGGGAATGTGTTGTGAAAAGAAGCATGCAGAAAAGCAGCCGTTTTCTGGTTGTTGGAGTCCGAGTGGTATCTGTGACTTGGGAGTTCTGAGGCCTACATGCTGTGCATCTTTACAAGGAGTTTGTACATCTTTGCCAGCCTTAAGTGCTCAAAATTCATGAGTTATACCTCAGAAAGTTCATGAGGATGGGTTTTTTTGCTTGCCTTTTTTTTTTTTTAAATTGTTGGATGTGTTGTCATGTTTATGAGATTTTAGGTCCATCTGTGTTGCCTATTTCAAGGTTTTCTTTGCAACTGAGAATTAGAAACTTATTTTTACAGTGCATGTTCTTTTTTTATACAGAACCTAGATTTGGGTAAGTCACGTGCCTGCAGGTTCTGAGGCTTCCTGAAAAGCACCAGCTGTTGCAAGACTTGGGATGAAACTGCAAGAGCGTGCAGTGCTGCTGGTACAATGAGGCCTTTTTATACAGCATCCTTTTTGGATTGCTTGGATATAAAATGTGGCTGAATTATTCTTTTTTTTTTTTCCCCCTTATGTTTGGGCTGGGTGGGAGGCTGATTTCTGGTAGGTTTTAATATGGTGTTTGGTAACATGATTTTCTCTGAGCTTTTTCATGTAATCTGCCAATATTATTGCTAGGTTTTTACACTTAATATTTATGGTGGGAAATGGGCTGTTTGCAAACTAGTAACAAACTATAATAATTACTTTGCTTTCCACTTGAAACGCTGATCTGAAGCTCTGACTGCCACAAAATTCCCGTGTAAAGCCACATAGATCTTCAGCTGCATTTGTTGGATCTATTTAGATCCCTGCTTGGTTTCTAAAAGTGGGAATAAAGTCTGTGAACATCTCTAGCCACTTCCTCCCACACATTGCCTGGTGTGAGCTACTGTCTGCTTGGGTATCTATATACAGCATAACTGTAGGTGTGACTTTCTGTGGTTTGACCAATTTCCATAAGTTAAAGTTGCTAAAGATGACCGCAATGATAATTCAATATGAAATGCCGTAAGGAAATGCTGAGCTAGCAGTCAATTTTCTAGAAAGACCTGCAAGGAAAACAGTGAGCGTTTGAAAATCCAGAGGGAAAAATATACATTTTTGAGGACTAGAAGCCGTGACAGGAAAACCAGTTCGTAAACTCTTACTAATATTGGTCAGTGTTGTAGAAATATAAGTTTAATCACAATCAAAAAGTTTGTGGTAATGTGAAAACTCTTGATGGACAAATTTTGAAGTGATTTGGAATCAAATTGGGGACCTTTCTTTCTACCTTTATTGGGTTTGCTTCAATTCTACAAAAATTGTACCTTTATTTTTCTATATTGGATAATATTTTAACACAATCAAAAAAACCCAGTTTAATTAGGTTGTTTTGGTGGTTTTGAAATGCACGCTTGATTTTTGAGGCTTTCAGAAGGACTTATGGACTAGGAAGTGTAATTAACTTGGCTTGTACAAACAGGAGCAACATGGTAGAAGTGTTTGGATAGCAGAAGGCAGTGGCTGAGGCAGGGGCTTGGATCAGGTCTAAAGCAACTCAGATGGACTCAAATGTACTTAATTCTTTTCCTCTGTGACGCACTAGCAACTGAATCAGTAGGCATTAACTGCAGCAAGACTTTGTCAAAATGTCTTCAGGCGATAAGGAGCTTACGCCCATCCTCTCTTCCCATCCCATCCTGTCCACTGTAGGTCTAAACCTCTGTTTAACTCTTCTTCCTCATAGACTGCCCCGCTGTCGCTTCTAGAACGCAACTGGAAGGTCCAACTCTGTCTCACAGCACTTCCAAAGCTTTTCTTGTCCTCTGATCTCAAAGCACAATACCAGTACAAGTCTGAGGCATGCTTTTGAGCAGTCACCAGCCCTTTTCTATGAGATGGAGGACATGCAAGTGAAATGTAATGAGTTGGCTTCTCCAGGAGCGTGTGAGGCATGCTGGGTATGTGTTTCTCATCTCCTGACCCTGAATTTTGCAGCTGGTGACTGGATTGTCTTTGCTTTCTCGTAATCCCTGTGAAAAATTTGAATAGATTTTTCTTTTGACAGCCGCTGCTGCTTGTTCTCTAATAGAAAGCCATGTAAATATCCCTTTTTATTGTTTTTTGGCTCTGCCAGCTAGGTGGAATGGATGGAAAAGGCATAACTGGGATCTCTGCTGGGAGGAAGGAGGTGCCAGCAAGGGAGCAAAAGGAGAATGCTCATGAGGAAAGCCACGTTGTCCTGCAACCTCCTCCGTCCCTGGCATGCTTTGGCTGAGGTTAAGCAAGTTGCAAGAGCCACGTGGGAGAGGGCAGCTGCTCACACAAACATTACTGTGCCAGGGGTTTTCATCCCTCCCTCTGTATTTAGCATCTGCTAGCAGGAGAAACAGTTGAGAGGATGGAGATCCTGATCTCCCGTGAGCCAGTACAAAGGAGCCATGGGGGTGGGGATGTTCTGATATCAGTTAGGGCTGGAGTCAACCTCGGAGGAAAGCAAACAGTGGGAATAAAGGTCACAGAGGAAAGCGAGGATATCATCTTAAAGAAAGCCTCTGCTGCACAGGATTGCCATGTGCAGTGCTGCTGAGCATCTTGAAAAGCAAGCCAATAGCATTAGGGTGGGAATTCCCACTGCATCCCCCTCCTCTAGCCCCCTCACCTCTGTCTCAAGATCAAAAAGGCAGCAGCAGTGCAGCCTTCTGTCTGCGTGAGAACAGAGCCTGCGGAAGGGAGCTGCCGCATGGGAAAGCCGCTCTGTGAAGATGCTTGAAAAATAAACAAGGGAGCATCAGCACAGTGTGGGGCGGCTACCTGGCACTCCCAGAGAAGGGGGAAAGGAGAAACCATTTGTGCTTGGGATAGGCGAGAGCCTGCCTTCCCCTCTCTTTTGAATGGCACAACCTTCATTTCCATGTACTTATCAGACCCAGGGTAGTGTTTACAGGGAAGGCAGTTTGGTAGAGCTAGATGCTGCAGGCAATATAGCGCTTGGGGGAATACGGTTTGTCAGATTGCGCTTTCTGCTTATTGAAGGCTAAAACCCCCTAGCACAAACCATCTTGCGGTTTGCGCTGGGGAGCAGGATGTTAATGGGATGTGCCAGCAGTGTTTCCTCGTCTTGAACAAATGGTGGAAAAGATCGGAAGAACTTGAGGTTTTTCTGTCCCCAAATTCTTGGCATTAGCCTCATCTCTTGCTGCACCTGCCAAAATCTTTCCCAGTGGTATGGTGTTAATGTAACAACGTGATAGTTAAGGAGAAGACCAAACTGGTGAACCGTTCCCAAAAGACACGCTGATGCTGGGTGCCTGTAAGGATGTGCACGGGGCTGTTTTTTCCTCTTTCTCTGTCTAGGTTTCCCGGGAAGCCCTTTTGCTGCACGTCTGGTGTTCCTGACCCACCGCATGGGAAGCCTTGAGTAATCCCACACTGCACTGAGCATGTTTGAGAAGTTTTGTATGACAAGATTGCTAAGTGTCCTGCCCTTTGCTCTGCCCCCTCTCGTGTTTGTCACATCTAATAATGGGCAGAAATGTGGTGTGTGCCACTGAACACGGGGAATTTGTTTGTATTCCGTGTTTGCCACAGCCTTTTAATTTGAGGAGGGAGCGTGGGAGCAGGGAATGGCTAAAACCACTTCTCTTTCGTACCTCTCCACCGTGGGCCACATACAGCTCGTAGGGAATGATGTGAACTTCAGCTGAAGCTTTAGGCTTTAAAGTGGCAGTCATGTCTCAAGGGGCAGTCTTAAGTGCTCTAAAATGCTGTATCTATTTCAGCGAATGGCGAAGGATGTATAAGACGCACTGCTATCTGTGCTCTGTTATCTGCAGTAGGGATACCGGGCGCTGTAATTTCCAGTGAGGATGTTACGCTTCATGTTGTAAGGGAACTGCTGTAGAAAGACCAGGCAGGCTGTCTTCAGCCCTTACCACATGTGGGGTGCTCGTACACTTTTTGTGATTTGTGCTTGCGTTACCACCAGGTACAGGACTGTACTGCTGCAATCAAAGTGGGCTTTTGTCTTTAATCTCAATGTGGGTATGTCTGGAGCCTGTTCCCATCTAGTCAGGTAATAATAACAAGGTGTAAAAGTGCAGGAGAATCCTGACTTGTGAATCCCTGATGATTTTTCCATGCTTACGTATTTCACTGGCTGTTGAATGTGTGTATCGGAGAAGAGAGCCAGCCCAAGGGCTTTCCTAGTCTCTGGTACGCTTGCTCGCCTCTCATCTTTTCTCCCTCCTTTTTATTTCCTCCTTGCATGTTCAAAACATGGTGAGTGAATAAATGCAGCACAGAAAGTCTTCTGGGAGTGTGAATATTTGAGGGCTCTTTCCTCGAGACGTGTGAAACAAAAACGAAAGAGGCCCTTTAAACTGGTTCTGAAGTCAGAGAGGGAAGTTGCTAAAAATATTGATGGGGCTTTTATGAGAAGGAGGGGAGAAATTAAGACATATTTAGAAAGGATGGAAAAGATATGGCGGGAGATAGTTTGCGGCCAGCTTCAATATTAGCCATTTTGGGAGGGTGAGATCAAGATTAGGTTGAAAGCTGCAATTGTCTTTATTGCCTAGTCCAAAGGAAAGGGGGGCTGGTTTAGCTGGGATGTTGGCAGGAAAGGAAGACATACATAAGAAATTATTTCTCATGTGAGGCCTTCGTTCCCTCCTTAGTCAGTATAAATGGGGACAAGGTCTGCTTTTGGATACGTATGAGTATTCAGCAGTCAGCAGGGAAGCTTCCACAAGGCAAATAAAGTCTCTGACAAATCAGAAAGGCATCTGCCTTGTTCTATAGACTATGTAAGAAGCGTGGGATCTTAAATGAGACATGGAAATTAGGTGGATTGTGCCAGTAGGATAGCATTTTTGAGAAGCATCTGGTTCAGGATCGTACAACGTCTAGCATGGGTGCTTTCTGGGACAATTCCCCATCCAAGGCTCAGTTCCATTTGCTTTATGTCTAGCCCCTTCCAGGAGCGTATTGCGGAGATTTCTGAAATGATGGCAATCAGACAAGAGCGAGATTCTGGAGCATGAGTGCTTTGTCAGCGTGATATTGCACCCAAGTGGGGGAGCTCTGCTGACAAGAAAATTTCACTGCTTCTGGGACCTGGCTAGCATTTCCAAAGGAAGTTTTGTTGTACATACTAGCTCTGTGCACAGGAGGAATGTCCTCCGAGATGGCTGAAGGCAGGACGTGTGCCAGGATTAGTGCTGCTCTTGAGTAAAATCTGATGGTTGCCTATTATACAGAATATTTTAATAATGTCTTCAGGGTATTTCCTCTGAGATCCAGATTTTTGGATGACTGTTCTTATCTTTATGTTTTCCTAAGCTTTCTCAATATCTTTTTCACTTCCAGCTGTGAAATCAAAATACAACGTTCTTTTTTTTTTTTTATTTTGCCTTACGCAGTTGTTGTGGGCTAACTTTATCTCTGCCTCACTTTGTATGGCAATGAGTTTTGATATCAAGCAATTTAATTGCAAAAATGCAGAAACAGAAGAACACCAGACAAACCCACCAAAACCACATGACAAACCCAATTTTGCTGTGCCTCTGAATACGTGATAATGCAGTAAGGACAACATTTGCCAAATGGGTGGGAAAATTGGTAGGGAAAGGAAAGTCATTTCATGGTCCAAGCTAGGCATTACGAATAGCTTCCCTTTCAGCTTCATACCTTTCATCGTCAGAGCTGTTGGGCTTCACTTATTATGAGCTTCTGCAGCGGGCCAGCCTTACTCATTGATAAACTGGCTTCGTATCAAACTGAGATTCCTTTTTTTTCTGGATCATGCAGATTTTTTTTTTTTTCTTCATGAATTGGATCATTATTTTGGGTTTTAAGGCCTTTCCAATGAAGCAGGAAGGGAGAAGGAAATTTTAAAAGCCATGAAATGCTTCACAAACTTAAACAAATCAACCTTGGCACATGGGCATAAAGTATCAGTACCCTCTGCTAGAGGCTGGGAGGAGGTTTCATTCTGAACTGGCAGTATTCTGTGTCATGGACCAAATCCCCAAAGTCAGCTGCATCCCCATCAAGTTAGCGGAGTTCTGGCACCCACCAGCTGAGAGTCTGGCACACTGAGCGCTCGTTCTTGGAGAGCGATGAAGACAAGGTCAGTAGACAGCAGAAAGGCTGCATATCAGTGTGTTTACATCAGAAAAAACCCTCTGCTTTTAGCCCAAAATGCATTTTGCTCAGGTATTTAGAAGATTTCAACAGCAGCTTTCTGCTGGAGGGTTAGCATACTGTGACTCAAAGGTGAATATATGCCGTAGCCTCTACAGAGCTGAGCCCTGTGTAATGCAAGTCAGTTTGGAGGGGAGGAGAAAGCTGGTGCCAAATCCGTCTGGTTTGAGTTGTGTGTTGTCCAATTCTTTCAGTAATATTCAGTAATATCTGATAACACTCTTTTTTCCTGGTCAGCAAAATGTCCTAGGCGTTTTGTGGTAAAATAACTTTATGGTAAGGTAATGTTGGTTTGACAAAATCTGTGGGGATTTTTTTGAACTGTGCTCTTTCTGCTGAGTGTTTCTGTGTCCTCTGGATGCACATGGATTATACTCTGTAAAATTATTCTGATGTTCAGTAGAATGTGAATGGGATGAGGAAAGGAAAACTTTGAAGCAATGTGTTTTACGCTCATAAAAAGCTTGAAGCCTGATGAAGTTCTCCATTTTTAAAAATAGGATAAATACTAGACATTTTATTCAAATTTGGGATGAAACTGTGTATCAACATTTTAACAATTTCCCATGGCAGCTGGGAAATCTTGTTGACCAAAGAAAATGGCCTAAGTAATATGGCACTGTTATTTTGGTAGAAAGGGAAAGAAAACCAGCATTAGATCAAAATCATTGATGCTGCAATCAGTATTGTTGCAAAAACCTGATGAGCTGGTGCATCATCAAAAGAAACTTGGAGAAAGACCTCTTACAATTAACTGTCTGAATCCGTCTCTTACCAGTAGCTGTGGGAAGTAAAGCAAATTAGTGAGGGTGGCTGATAAGCAGCTGATTCTGATAGCACTGGTTTGATTGCATTGGTAATAAGGGTACAAGAATGGGGAGGACCTTCCCGGGGTTGTTGTATGTGAGGCCTTAGTGCACCATTACACCTTTTTTATAATACATTTCACCCTTTTGAAAAGTAGTTACGTTTTTTGAGAGGAAATACGGATTTTTGGTTTGCATTTTGTAACTTGTCTTCTCTTCCAAAGGAAAACTTGGCACTCTGAACTTGCTAACTCCAGCAGGCATCCAACACGTGCTTTTGAGAAGGTGATTATTCTCTGTCACTGGGGCAGGTGTCTTTTCCTGTGAAGATTGCTGCTGCCATTAAGGAGTGATGTCCTAAAGGGGTTTGTATTTTTAGCAGCTGTGATTTATGTCCTGTGGGCTCTGTCTTTAAACCATGCCTCAAAGAGGGATAGGTTATTTTACAGAGAAACCCGGAAAGTAATATATGCTTCTGGTGTGACTTGCTTTAAAGCTGTGCATTAATTCTTGAGAACTGAGGTCAGCCTGCCTGTGCTGAGATCTGCACAATGACATTTCCATGCTGTGGCTCATTTCATGCTGATGTGAGAAGCAGGAAGTAATATTTACCATATGAAGATACATAGTGCTATTAATAAGTGACTAATAAATGCTAATGCAGTGAATTTTTTTAATTATTCTTTTTATCCTTAAGTCTCAAAATACTTAATAGGATTTTCCCCAATTTATGGAAAGTAATGGGAGTGCTAATGAGAATTCAGGTTTTGTAGGAATCAGTATCAGACTCTGGTGCAGACGCAAACCCTTGGTTGCAACCTGGGGGAAAGCTGCTATATTGCTTTGGACTTCTTGCTTTTGAGCTGGAAACATAGTTGTTCTACTGGTCTGGAGACACCTTCTCCACAGCGTGGTGAACCATCTGGGCTCCCCCCTGACTTCTGTAAGCAGTAATGCAGATCAAAATGAGCATGAAGAGAAGGTAGCCTATCTTTGACTCCAGTTAGCAAATGGTATTGATTTAGAGAAAGCCTCAGCCTGGACTGGGCTTTCAGTGCAAGCTGAAGTCATCATCAAAATTCAAAAAGCAATCTTGCCACTGCTCTAACCCAAGTGCCTTGGGTTTGTCAACCCAATGAGGAGAGCTCCTATTCCCAACTCACAATCTTTTGAATTTCCAGGAATTTCATATGCTTCCTATCTAAGGTCTCATCATAAAAAAGCAGGAGCCAGAAATACTCAGAAGAGTTGAAGGTGGTGATAGGTACCAGGCATAGGAAAATGTTGTCTTTGCTTGATGTTAGGCTTTAAACGAATTTATCATAACCATGTACTTTATCATGGAGAAACATCAGGAGGCAGAAAATGTGACTTTATCCATCTCACATATGGAGGGAGAATTCTTCTTGGGAAGCCATAGTCTCTCCTCCATGGCGAACGAAGTAGAAATTAGTCAGGACCACAACAAGAGCAAATACGCTTAAGCCCAATACCTTTAAGCCCCTAAATAATCTTATGCATAATAGTTCAGCTGGGAAAGAGGTATTACTATGGTTGATACTGGTTACACCGTTGCAGTATTTCCTCCACTCCCCAGTGCTCCATACAATAAGTCATAATTCACAGCTCTGCATAGTCTGAACAGGACATAAACCTACTTCTGTGGTGAAGATTTATGGGTAAGTCGTAGATACCAAAGCTTGGTGCTGTGTACTTTTCAGTGACGTTACACTGGTGGTTATGATTCAACAAATAATGTGGTTCGTTATGGATTTAAGAAAATGGTGATGTATCTCTGATGTGTAGGATGTATATGGAAGAATATAACAAGGCTGTAATTTTTCTCATGTGTAACTATGGAGGCGTGCTTTGATATCGGAGAATTGCTTTATTAATGAAATTGTAAGAAGCATTTAAATGTCAAGTATCCTTCGTCTTGTTCATTCAAACAGAATATTTATGAGGATACTGTTCATAAAGCATCTTTGCCTCTTTGACAGAGACTGGACTTAGAGTGTTTAAGAGCGGAAAGGACTAAAAAAGTGAGAAAAGGATGTTTTCAATGAATTACTTTGAATTTCTCTTGCATGCCCTCTTCTTTTAAGGGTTTTGTGAATTGCTACAGCAATTTGCTAGGTATTAAAGGGAACAAATGAACAGGGCCCTCTTTTTTGCAAGACAAAGAAACAAATGTTTTAAGATTTTCAGATTGCTTCAAAAATAGCTTGATGAAGATGGACATTATAACAAATGAAATATTTAACTAGAGTGACCCTCAGTGAAGTGATGTCAAGGGTAATAAGTAATACAATTGTCACATTGTATGTAATCACTCCTTTGTAAACTGCTGAGGCACAATTATTTCAAGTAAATTGAAATGTCTAATAGGGACAATGCTGTTTTTCTTTAGCTAAAAATAATATATCAAATCCTTATTGAATCTTTCAAATGTTGCAGACTTTTAACATCAAGGCTAGAGAATTTAATTCTTTTGGTTTTATTCTTTCTAGCTACTATCTTTGCTCTGAAGCTTTCTTATGATACAAGTATTTACCAGCTTCAGCTCAAATGACAAAGAATAGTTATCCACTTAAGTTGATTTTCCTACTGAAAAGATTAAAGAGGTTTCATTTTTTGAATGGCACTCTTGAGACTTGCCTGAAGTGTTTGTGATTTGGAGTAGCTGCAAAATTGTTATAAGAAATGTGATTCAAGAAAAAGCTTCTAAATTACCCAGACATCCAGGAGTTGTTCCTGCTGATGCAGGCAGATTGCACCCCTTGTCCTGGCGTGGCAGCACGGTCTTCTGCATGGCCCGTGGGTTCTCCTTGCCATCTCCAGTGATATGTCAGGAAAAAGGTCAGGCAGACGCCGCATGGGTGTTCAGCGCAGCCAGAGCTTGCTGTGAGAGTCACTGAGATAATGCTGCCGTTACGGTCTCCCCCTACATTTCTTTTCTTCTTCGTAGGCTGCACTGTCTGTAGGCTCTTTGGATGGGATTTGCAGGAGCTGAGCGCAAACGCCTCTTCTCTCAGAACTCTGGGCTTTCCTTTTACCTGTGGCCTCCCAAATCCTTTGTCTTTAGCCCCCTTACCTGATGTTCCACTCGATTATTGTGTTTCTGACTTTGGAAAGTTTTCTGACTGTCGTGGTTTAACCCAAGTCGGCAACTAAGCACCACGCAGCCGCTCACTCGCTCCCCCCCCCAGTGGGATGGGGGAGAGAATCGGAGGAGTAAAAGTGAGAAAACTCATGGGTTGAGATAAAGACAGCTTAATAGGGAAAGCAAAAGCTGCACGCGTAAGCAAAGCAAGGAATTCATTCACTATTTCCCATCAGCAGGCAGGTGTTCACCCATCCCCAGGAAAGCAGGGCTCCATGACACATAATGGTTACTTGGGAAGCCAAACGCCATCACGCCGAATGTCCCCCCTTCCTTCTTCTCCCCCCAGGTTATATACCGAGCATGACGCCATACGGTATGGAATAGCCCTGTGGCCAGGCTGGGTCAGCTGTCCTGGCTGTGCCCCCTCCCAGCTTCTTATGCACCTGGCAGAGCAGGGGAAGCTGAAAAGTCCTTGACTGGTGTAAACCCTACTCAGCAAAAACCAAAACATCAGCATGTTATCAACATTATTCTCATCCTAAATCCAAAACACAGCACTATACTAGCTACTAAGAAGAAAATTAACTCTATCCCAGCTGAAACCAGGACACTTCCAATTCTTTTGTGCACGTTTGATAAAAGGAGGAAGTGCCATGCAGCGTCTGGGCTATTGGTGCTTCTAGCTCATTGCCAGGGGTGCAACACAGAGCTGTTTTAGATGCATCAAGGAAGACACCCAATTACTTGTTCATTTTCTGCTTAGATGGTCAGAGTGGAGTCCTCTTGTATTCTCTCAGCATAATTTTTAAAATATCATCCTTAATTATTAATTATTCTAAAGCTTTGTTTGCTTATGAAGTTGTTGCTACCCTCTTGAATCAAATTATTCAGAAGTAACAGGTTTAGCCCATGTTCTGCAGGGAAACTGGTACCGTTATTTTCAAGATACCCAAGGAAGTGGCTAGCAGCCACTCCTGTCACCCAGCCCTGTAAGTCAGGCACTGACCGATGTTTTGGGATTGGTCTAGTGTCCAGTGTCAGTGACTGCCAAATTGCCTGAAAACTCTTCCCATAAATTTCCTGAATATATCCACAGCAAGCTGGAGAACAACGTTGTCTCACAGATGAATTTAGCATGGATTAACTCAGCATCCTGCCCTGCTCCCTGTGGCAGCAGGAATCAGAACTTTGACCTTTGACTGGAAAAGAAAGAAACATCACTGCCTTAGCTTGAAAAAAAGAAATATCTTAGCAGCAGCCTTCATAGCATTAGGTATGAGGCCCCATCACCAGTAGAAAGGCACAGAAACATCTGCGGAGCAAGCTTTATTACCACAGTGGGGTACCTTGATGTCATTCTGGGGACTCAATGTGAAGGAAGGACAGTAGCTGCTATGATTGCTAAATAGGAGAGTTTTCCCTTTAAGAATCATGGGGAATGTGTGGACCAGTAGCTGTCCCTGAACCTTTGCCCTTGTCTCGTTCATAGTTCAACAGGACCTTTTGTGATTCCTGTTTTCAGGAAACGTGCACTGAAAACCCTGCGCATCAGCTGGAAGGTCTCTTCCCTGGTGAGTCTGAGCTGGTGGCTTCTGAGCTTCCAGTATCAGAAGCAAAGTTGATGCTGAATGACCAAACCCAGTGTGTCCTCTGTAGCTGTGCCTCGCCACTGCCTTTGAAAGCCCACGCAGAAGAGTCTGTAGGTCTTTCGGTGACACCAGCTACAAAGGCCAATGCCTGACCTTGATGAGCTTAACATACCCAGATCCTCTGGTATCTTCGTGTGA
The DNA here is from genome assembly GCA_020745775.1 of Theristicus caerulescens. Classification (NCBI taxonomy): domain Eukaryota; kingdom Metazoa; phylum Chordata; class Aves; order Pelecaniformes; family Threskiornithidae; genus Theristicus; species Theristicus caerulescens. Next base: position 21,228,936 of record CM036567.1, on the reverse strand, counting down.
CCCTGAGTTAGCAGGGCCCTTCTAAGCCCTGCCAGCATGAGCCTTGCAATGTCCTAACTAATCAGATTAATTCAAACACCTGAAGCTTGTTCTTTCTCCTCCCAGGTAAAGAGTACAGTTTTTCCTGAGACACATTATTTCTGAATACCCATTTATGAGCGCGAGTTGTAATAACTAAAAAACATTCGTATTCTCATCAGACAGAGAGTTGAGCTATTAAGATGAAAATTGTTAGACAGTAGTATCATTTGATTGAAGGGCAGTGTATGCTGCTAGGTTCTGAGTGTTTCCAAAGGAGTTGAAAACGTGTCAGATCTCAGCCTGGATCCTTACTTGTCCGGATGGAAGTCTCAGCTCTGTGTTACCAAAGCTTTTGCAAGCTTTTCTTACAAGCACATTAAACCCTAGCGTTGCCATATTTCATATGGCAATAATTATGTCCTTTGCCTCTGATGTTCTGGATAACGTTTAGCTTTATTATGATTACTTGCTACTGTTCTGCTGGGAACGCTAGTTTGCATTTAATTATGGATCACTTGCAAATAACCTTTATGGCCCTGATTCAGCAAACAGTTCTGGCAGATGTGTCATTTTTAAAGCAAGTGAATAAGCCTGCGTAGCTCAGATCCTCAGTTATGTTTTGTGCCTAGCATCCACTGATTTCACGAACCCTAGATCCGAAAAATGCCTACGTGCAGGTTGGAATTGTGCATATTGTTCTTTCACGAGCACGGGTCCGTGACCTACTTAGTAGGTGTGACACTGAGGCCTAAGATTGCCAAGCATGAGCCTGGAGCTGCATCTGGCAATCCATTAGCATTATATAGGGCTCCAGGACTTTGAGACTTCTCAGGAGAAACACCTCCGGCTTTTTTCAACTTAGCACAAAGTAGGACCCCCTACGTTGCGTGCTTTCCTTGGCTCAATATAAATTTTAGTAAGAAGCATCTATACCAGATGTAAAACTTGGCTAAATTACATACCATGGAGTAGGATATGCCAGGCACATTCAGAATATTGTATAATTTAATTGGCTGGTTGGAAATGCATGATAAAATACAGGGTGTTTGAGTTATTAGTTAGCTGCCTATGTAATTACTTCTGTTTAATATTTAATTGTGTTGATCTTTCTGTCTTGTCTTTGTTCCACACAGAAAATAGATCCCTCTTTTTGTCTATTCACAGGCACTGGGCTACTGGGTAGCGGGCTTTGCGGCTAATCTTTCTGATTGTTCAAATGTCACCATAAAATATTTAGCATCTTGATAACTCTAAAGCTATCACAACAGATTGGATGGTAACAATTAAAATTATGCTAACATCACTAAAACAGATATAACGGAGTGATGCTTGTTAAGCACTTAATGATCCCTTTCTCCAAGGAATTCCATTTCAATTTCTTTATGCTGCCTGATTGCTTTACTGCGTCCTGCAGGTTTTTGTGCACTACCGCTCTGCGTAATACATATTCAAACCCTTCTCTGCAGCTCTCATCATGCCAATCAAGGATGCAAATGGAGGTCTGTATGACTGTGTGATCAGAATTTCTTGCTTGTTTGCAAGCCCGTAAATAAGGGAGTGAATAAGGATCTGATGCGTAACAGTATAAAAGTAATCAGACCTTGTATCTGGCTTCTAGTAAACATCAGTGTGGCCCTGATCCAACTGCTCCTGTAATCAATGGGAGGCTTTTATTGACTTTAATGGGAGTTGAATTAGGCCTTGTCTGTGGTTTGAAAATTCAGCTGCAGATATTGGGGCTGATCCTTGGCTGGTGTAACCTGGCTTTGTGCTCCTGGCAATCAGATGCCCAGGACGTGGCAGGCAGTGCCGTAGCCTGAACTCCGGCTCTAGTCCCGCGCGCACTTCAGCAGTGCTTTCTATTCAGGAGGGAGCTCTGGGGTTTGCTTCATTCAGCTGTTCACTTAGGAGCTTAAATTGCTCTGTGAACAGTGTTTAAAATGTATAATTATCTTTGGAAAAAATGTTTCACTTGAAAGGGATTCTAATAATCATTATTTTGAGCTTTAGTAGTTTGACATTTTCATTGTTTATAAAGAAACAATATCTTTTCCTTTTACTTTATTTTGGCTGCAAGGGAAAAATGAGCCTAATTAGCAAAAATAAAAATAAACTAAGTTGATAGGAAAAGCAGTTCTTACAAATTTGCAGACCTTTTCCTGCAAATGCCGATATGAAAAACTATAAAGGTTTTATGAAGTGTCCCTGCTTTGGGGTTTTGTTGGGTTGAATGGGCAGAGAAGATAGTAACTCTATGTGGATGGAAGGCTTTTTTGAATGTAATTTTGTGGATCATCTATATTATGAACCACTTGGAGCTGTGACACCCTTCCTGTTTCGTAAGTACTACAATGAGTGTACAAGACTGTAAAATTCTTTGAGCTGAGACTTATTCTGGCTTCTGTGCTTTGAAAGGATATAGAAAATACAAGCTTTGGGAAGTCTTCTGGCCAGCTGAGCTCTCCAAGGACAGGCATGGAAGCATGCTAGATTGATGTTCTGGAGCAGCTCCAAGAATGCTTGGCCAGTGTGCGATGGCGACTGTACCTACCTTGAAAATCAGGGAGGCAAATGTGTACCTGCCTATGAGTTGTGTATTTCTTTATAGGCTTACTCCCCAGCAGTGAAAATCAGCATAGTGCTGTTTCCTTCAACATGGTGATGCTGATTGCTAGCTGAAAATCTGAGTCTCTACCTCCTTGTGCATGCACAGGTACCACTGGTTGGTTTTTGTTGGTTTTTTTTCTCTCACTTGAGTGTTATTTCCAACAAAGACAGCGGAGGCAAGTTGGATGCAGTTATTTCAGTGAGAAATCTGTCCTGCATATATTTGGCTGTGTTGGGAAGCAGGATACAGTGACCGTGTCATCTCGTAGCAGACTGGGAGTACAGTGGCTTGGTTCTCAGCGAGCGGGTCTTTTGGTCAGCCTGGGAGTCAGCTGGGACGAGTGCTCGGCCAGGTGAGTGTCTGTCCACAGAAGGACGTCTGTCCTGGCATGCTCTGGATCCCATATAACTCCTGTGCATCCTGCTAGCTTTTTCCCTGCTCCCAGCTGACCTGTTTACGTGCGATAGAGCAATTGGTGAGGTTAGGGTGCGTTTATGGGTCTTGCTGTGCTCATGGCAGTTCTGGTACAGACTTGTTTAGAAGCGATCTCCTTCCAGAAGGTCTAAAAATGCGTCAGAGCTTTCAGATTCCTGTGAGAAATCTCCCTTCGATCTGGCCATTGAATGTTGCTATAAATAAATTCTCTGCTGCTCCAGTTTTCAAGAGGAAGGCTTGTTTGCCTGGCACTACCAGGCTTATTCTGCTTTTCAGACCTAAGCTGGGAAACAAGAGGCTCTGCTGGGCTTTACAGGAGACTTTTATTTCTCTTTTGTTCTGTAAAGTCCTGTCTTTGGAGATAAGTTCCATGAGGTTGATGATGATAACCCCCTTATAAAAATGGTGTTTGCCACTTAAGTGTTTTCTAAGTTCTGGCATGTTTTATTTACAGTAAATTAAAGCAAGAAGACAAAGTGTTTTTTCTTTTCCTACTTCCTGTGTTCTGTATTCATAGGCTTTAACATCTGCCCTCCATCCCCTTCCTGTGTTCATTCAATATCAGCAATATTTATTATCAGCAATAAGCCTGGATGTCGTGGTCAACTTTCTGAGCATTTGACTGCAAAGTATTTGGTAACCATTGTTGGTAAGTGAAAATTGTCACTGATTTTTCTTTTTTCTGTGATGACTTTGGCATTATACCTTTTCTCCTGTGTTTAAGGATTTCGGTTCGTGGCGATATTGGATGAGTCTAAGAAATAAAGCCAAACACAGCCAAAACATGGAGGAGGAGGACCGAAGAGGTCCAGAGAACAGTCGTCAAAGAGAAAGAGTATAGCCTGACAGGTCTGCAGAGCAAGTAAGGTGGTAGAGGTATGGTACTTTATTTCAACTAAACATCAGTGCGTTCTCACCCACTCATGTTCTGTTCCTATGCTGGTGAGTAGAAGGATTTCTTCAATGATGCTGTTTATTTTTGTTCATTAGTATTTGAGCTTATAAATTGTTTGAAAGCAGTTTAACTTTTCACACAAAAATTCCATACAGGTGGAGGCTTCTCTGTGCTTAGGGACAATGTGAGCAGATTTTACATTGCAATGTTGATTTTGAAGTTCTGAAGTGTGGAAGCCTCCAGAACTACCCATTGCTAACATGTGTGGAGCAGTTCTTCTACCTGTTTACCTCCTCATTTTCCACATTATTTTTTTACCAGCCAGATATTTTGCTGGCTCCTATCTGTTTCCTGGGGAAGACTTCGTTCTCTTCCCCATCGGCTCCCAGTGTCTGTTGGTCTTTCATCTTGTGGCTCTCGGCTTAGTACCTCTCCCTGACCCAGTCTGTTTGCTCTTACTTTGTCACTGTTAAAAGTTCAGGCCACAAAGACTTTGCCCTTGTCGTCTTCATGTGCAATTAGCACAGACTGCTAGACGGTAGACGTAAATCCTACTGCTGCCAAGGGCGCTGGGAGCCTGGCCATCGAGTTCAGTGGGGTTAGCGTTTGGGCACATTAGAGCCTTTCAGTGCAGCATAGCTTACAAGTAATTCAGAATATCAGATGGAATCATATTGATAATTATTATTAACAAACATGTCATGATTAAGTCCTTAGGAGCCTTTAAGAAGCTGTTTTTACACAGCCATTCCTGGTGCGTTGAGATTAAACGTGCTGTCAAGCTGGACATGTGTACGCTTCCAGGCATGAGCTGACCTCTCCAGTAGCTGTAATTAGAAACAGTTTTCAGATTTATATGATGAGTTTTATTTCATAGTGTGCACGTACACACAATCCACCCAGAGAAGAAAAAACCCCTCTTCTCCTCGCATACAACTACATCTCCAGCTGTATTCAGAATACTCTGCAGTGTCTATAAGAGCCATAAAATAACCGCAAGCTTATAAATTCACTTTTTTCAGTTATTAAATGTGCTTTACTCATTCCAGCCTGTTGCTGTGGAGATAGGTACAATGTAGGAACCTTGGCAGTATGACAGGCAATTAAAATACCAAGATGTTTAGCCATGTATGAGTATTTTCACACAGTGAGACCTCTAAGCTTAGCCTGCTACTGACATTGTTAGTTATTGAATCAATTGCATGAGATGAGGTTGACAGGTGTAATTATATATTTCTATGGTGATTAGGTATGGCCTGTCATAGAGACCAACGTGCCTGTAACTTTGCACTCATTTAGTAGTCATTTATTGAGTGAAGTATTGAAGTTGGCATGCCATTTACAAGGGAAGGAAATGTAAAACAAAACAGAAGTCCATTTTGAAATATAATTGATTCATTAAAACATTGACCATTACTTGCTTTTAGTACACAGAAGTATGTCTTTCCATGTTTCCTACAGATCTCAGTTATTTAAGCATGTTCTGACTTTAACAAAAGACTAAAACTCATGCAATGAGTTAATGGGAACCTGGGTCATGTCTATAGCTGCCATATACTGGGAGAAGGTATGGAGCTGGCTGGAACCAGCTGAAGATGGGGGCCATTTTTAAGTATCACAGCAGTTTTGGTGTCTGAGATGTGGTGGGGGTTTTCTTGTGTGTGTGGTTTTTTTTTTATTTTTTAATTTTTTTTAACATAAAAGAGGAGCTCTTTTCAGTGACTGCTTTAACAAGAAGAGCCCATTGCTTTTTTGTAAAAAACCAGGATCCATGTTTTCCCTGGTCACCTAGGACTGGTTGAAAAATATGATAGGACTTTGGGGTGGGGGTGAGTGAAGGATTTGAAAAGAACCTTTTCCTATGTTTAACACAAAATTTCTATTATGTTATTAATTAAACATTATAATTTTAAAACTTTTTTTTTTACTGAAAAACTGTTTTTCAGTAAGTGTGTACAATATTCCTTGGGGAAAAAAACAAAACTTTTGGGAAACATTTTCAGTGTGTTTCAGAATTTTTTAAAAAATAATTTTACAAAGAATATTATATTTTATTTTTTTAGCACAAAGCTTAATTTTGAAGTAAAATTCTGCTCTTAAATGCAAAAAAGAAAATGGTTTGACATGCTCTTTATTTCAGGTCAGAGAGCAAGACCTGAAGGAATAACCATTAATCTACAACAATTAGAAAAATATCATGCTTTGTAAAACCTCTTTTTACAGAACCTCCTTATGTTGCACATCAGTCCACTTTCATATCTGAAAATAAAATGAAATGTAAGTTTTATCATTGGGAAGAAAAAAAGTGGGTTTTGTGTAATTTAAGTTTTCACCTCATTTGGATGGTATTTCTCGCTGGTTCTTCAGCCATCCAGCTGATGAAAAAGATAGAGGTCATGCTGGAAGGTGGCTCCCAGAAAAGGAATATTTTTTTTGATAGCTAAGCAGTTGCAAAGGCCCTAAATCCTATTTGGAAGGAATAGAGATTGACTTGTCACTTAGGGGTAAGCCAGGTGAGACGTGGGGAAGAGGCTGAGGTTATTCTTGTGCTAAAGGTCTGAAAGTTGGAAAGAACACTGACAATTTAAAAAAAACATGTCAGTTTGGTTTTAAACTGAAAACTCCTCAACCAACCATAAGAAAAAACAGTCTTCTGAAACTCAGAAATAGTATTTGTGTTTGTATAAAGGCCCACCGCTATCCCTTTCTGTTTCAGAGTTGTAGGTTGTTGGGGTTTTTTTTTGTTTGTTTGGTGTTTTGGTGTGGGTTTTTTTGTTTGTGTGTTTGTTTTTATTCCCTTTTTGGTGATGTGGTCGGCCTCCCGCCCTTGGCCAACCTCACATCTTGGAAGCTGGTCCTGTCATAATAAATTCGGGCTAGTACCATCTTTTCCCTCATTTTAAAGACCAGACTGTCAGAATTTTTTACAATAGCAGTAGGTATGAAAACAGCTGCTGCTTCAGGATGGGAGTCTCATTTTCTGCATTATAACTGCTGGTTCCTGGTGTGAATTTAGCTGAATGATGAATGTTCGGAAAACCGTCCCTTGGAAGCAGTAGCTAAACTATGTTCAAGCTTCAAAAAGTGGATGCAAATCTAAACTTGGAAAGTTTCATCCCAAAGTTTAGAAGAATTTGACTCCCCAGTCTCATCTGTCTTGCACGCATTGGCAGTAAGTTTTCTGGTAGGAAGCATTTGGGTTAATATCTGGCTTTCTAATCATGTGCTTGGAAGGACAGCTTTTGTTGCTGTTCCAGAAAACTTCCCAAGCATGCAGTAAAATGCATGATATTCCAAAAAAAATATCCTGAATAAAGGATAGTGAATTGCATTTTTTTTTCCATAGCTAAGTTTGAATTTGGGGGCTTTTTTCAGTCTTGCAACTGAAATTGTATTCAAGAAGCTCAATAAAATCATGGAATATTTGATATTGGAAGGGACCTCTGGAGATCCCAACCCCCCTGGTCAAAGGAAGGTAAATTGGGGCAGGTTGCTCAGGGCCATGTACAATGAATGAATATCTCCAAGGATGGAGACTTGACTTCTCTAGGTATCCTATTCCAGTGTTCAGTCCCCCTTATGTAAAAATTTCTTACATTTAAATGAAGTTTCCTGTATTTCAGTTTGTGCCTGTTATAGAATCATAGAATCATTTAGGTTGAAAAAGACCTTTAAGATCATTGAGTCCAACCGAGTCCAGCCTCTCTTCCTTTCACTGGACACCACTGAGAAGAGTCTCTCTGTTGTCTTTAGTCCCTCTGTCTATTTATACACGTGGATAAGACCTCCACCCTGAGCCTTCTCTTCTCCAGGTTGAACAATCCCAGCTCTCTCAGCTTCTTGTATGTCCTTGTATGTATACCCTTGTATGTGCTTCCTTAAGCACCTTCTGGGGAGCCCAGAGCTGGACCCAGCACCCCAAATGTGGCCTCATCAGTGCTGATCAGAGGGGAAAGATCACCTGCTGGAAAGGCTTTTCCTGGCAGAGCATGGGAAGCTGAAAAGTAAGCTAAGCACTACTAAGCTAAGCACTAAAACTAAGCACTACTTAGCAATAACTAAAACATCAGTGTGTCATCAATGTTATTCTCATACTAAATCCAAAACACAGCGCTATGCCAGCTACTGTCTCTAACTCTATCCCAACCAAACCCAGGACACTTATCTAGAGGGACTAGATGTTGCAGAAGACTGGCTGCAGCCCAACGTATTTTAAGAGTAGCTTGTGACATACATACAGTCATTGGTTCAAGGTCCTTTCATTTCACAGGAAAGGTTAATGGGGCTTGTTATTTTTAAGTGATAGGCCTTTATTTTAATGTAATTAAAGGTAAGTAACTCTTCTTCTGAGAGTATGTAGAAGAAAAATACCTGGTTTTATGTCGTTGAGAGATCTCCTGTTATTCAGTTAGGGTATTGCAGCTTTGTACAAGACTCGGTCGTGTTGAGGAGTCTTTCCTTAGAGTGTCCATGAGGGGGCCTGGTTGCAGCAATGGGATTTTATGAACGCTTTGGAATTAGAAACCAACTGCGATGGTGGTGCTGGGTCAGAGTGCAGCTGCAGTGGCTGAATTTCCAGCCCATGTGCACTTGCAAATCCTGGAATCTTTTTGCCTCCCCCAGTTTCACAATGCAGCACTCATGCACCAGCCCATCTCACCCGTACAGCAGAGGTTTGCCGTGCTGCTCTTTTCCTTTCAGATCTCGCCCTCCTGCTAGAAGTTCTTCTAAACAATGGGAGGAAATGGGATTACTGGGAGGAGTTCGTGTGTTTTGCAAATTGCGAGCGGTCCGTGTGTTTCTTCTCATTGCCTTATCCTCCTGGCCACCCTGGTAGCTCTGTGTTTTTTCAAGGCTTATTGCCCCTGAAGCTGATGTTTCCCTTCCCAGTGTTGTCTCAACACTGCAGTCCCCAGGTGTCCTAGCGTCCTTGTCTTGAATTAGCTGATGGTACAAATGGCCCGGTAAATACATATTTTGGATCAGCATGAAGACAACCAGATGGTTGGCTTCTTGAGCAGCCGTTGCAGGAGGAGACTGACAGTGCCTGGAAACAATTGTAATGAGCTTTCCTTTGCACGGTGACTTGTTCTGGTTTCTTTCCTAGCTTCACCCTCTGCCTCATCTTAATCCTCTGAAGTTTTAATAATGTGATTTCTATTTTCAAATTATGTTCTGAGAGCTTAACATCTAATAGATTACACTCATCCCTCATTAAATTCAATGAACTTATATCAGGGCTGAATGCAGTCCAATGTATGATGCTACTCTTTGGCGAGGATCTCCCTAGCAAAAGTACTTTGCAAATCTGGGAAAAAAGATTCCGTCATAATCAGTCTGATTTTTGTCTTCTACCCAAAGGATTTGCTTGCAAGAACCACTGCTGTTTCCCTGTCTGACACCAAGCTACTACGTGGGTCCTTCATGCATCGTTTTGAGAGATTGATGCTCAGCAGACAGGAATTGCAAAATCGTGACAGTTTCCTTTAAAAATTAAGGATCGTATTCATTCTTTCATCTTAGCGGTAAGTATGACATTATCAGTGAAGAAAAGGGACAGAATTCAGTATATAGATTTACCAAAGGCAGTGTGTTGAGAAGGGGTAGTGCAACAGCCGCTGTTTGGAATTCCCAAATCATAGAGTTAGCTGTGGCAAAATGAATTTAGGACCAAATCATACTCAGCAACAGGGGACTGAATCCTCATCTTTAGGTTGTGTTAGAGAGAAGGGAGTGGTAAGGACCTGTCTGAGGTGAGGAGCAGCCCCCAAGGAGAAAAGGAAAAGGGACATGGAGTTGTGAATGTAGGTGGGCTCGGAGGTAGGTATTTTGAGTTCAGGCTCCACCAACAGGGCAAGTAGGACATTGTTTTCTCTATCAATGTGGTGCTCATTTATTCCCCCCCAAAATTATGTTCCTATAGTGCTCACAAAAAAAACATTCAGGGGCTAAACCATATGATGAAGAAAGCCTTCATAAAAGTTACTAGACTAAACTCAGAGCCCAAGAGCCTAAAGACATTTGTGGGCCAGGCGTTCGTTTCCTCTCTGGAGTACACGTGCAGCACATGGGGGCTGAGGAGAGGAGCAGGTTAAAGGTACTGTGACAGAGCAGGCGGGGTGGGGGAGCTCCTGATGGGTTTCAGTGGAGCCCTTTTGAGGTGAGCTGGGCCTGCAAGGTGCATGCAAGCCCTTAGCAGGGTGCAGTTGGTCGTCTTTTGAACAGAGATGAGTGCAGCTCAACTGGGAGTTCAGGGGCTGATGAATACCAATGCCCTAAGGCAGACCTGAAAATATATAATAGAGAACTAAAATGGTGGCATGGTTTAGCCCGGCAGGCAGCTAAACACACAGCCGTTAGCGCACTCCCCCCCGGCCCCACGGTGCGATGGGGGAGAGAATTGGGGGGAAAAAAAAAGAAAAGTAAAATTTGTGGGTTGAGATAAAGACAGTTTAATAGGACAGAAAGGAAGGGAAAATAATAATAATGATAAAAATATTCAAAATACATGATGCACAATGCAATTGCTCACCACCCACCAACTGATGCCCAACCAGTTCCTGAGCACCCCAGCTAGCTTTCCCCCAGTTTCTATACTGGGCATGATGCCATACGGTATGGAATAGCCCTTTGGCCAGTCTGGGTCAGCTGTCCTGGCTGTGCCCCCTCCCAGCTTCTCGCTGGCAGAGCATGGGCAGCTGAAAAGTCCTTGACTAGTGTGAGCACTACTTAGCACAACTGAAACATCAGTGTGTTATCAATGTTATTCTCACACTAAATCCAAAACACAGCACTATGCCAGCTACTAGGAAAAAAATTAACTCTATCCCACCTGAAATCAGGACAAATGGGCATGGGGAAAAAGGAGACGTGTGTCTAACAGAGCTTCATGAATCTAGGCATTGCTTGTCCTGCTCATTTCGTTTACTCCAGCAGTGTGCCTCCCTGGTGTTACGGCAAGCAGCTTGGGTGCCCTTCCCAGGTGGACTGCACACCTCATCACCGAAGAGGGGGCAATGTATTTTCCTAACCTGCAGCTTTAACGCCCCCCTGGATAGCCCCAAAACCGATCCAGCTCTACGTGGAGGACAGGAAAGAGAGCGAAAGCTTTCGCAGGCCGGTCAGGACCGCACATCCAATTATTGTCATCGCAATACGGCGAGCTCGGAGGCAGCAGCGAGATGTAATTGGGATAGGGTATGAGCAAAGGGGAGAATTTGCTATTCCCGTCTACACTCACTTTTTTGTTTTGGTATAATGTTTATTTCTTACTTTAAAGCAATTCCTTGTGTTTTGTTCCAATCTTGACCACGTGGCACCAGCAGCTCCTGTAACTCGTGTTGCTGATGTTCTAACATGATGTAGCCATAAACTGAATCTTTTTTTTTTTCTTTTAATGTACCCTTTTTAATTGGTCTGAAGGCTAAACTTTTGAATGCCATTGCTCATTTGCAGACTGAACTGGATGGTAGAAAGCAAGTTTGCTTATTTAATATTTGCTTTGATTTGGTGATTAGTCATTACTCTTAATTATTTTTTACCATTTCCACATGAGTGATCAGGAAATGAACTGCTGTCTCACACTTTCAGCAAGTTAAAAAGAGCCTAACTATGGTATTTCCTTATTGACTTTTTACTTGCCCCCGTGCAGAATGTTTTAAGATGTCGCTCCTCTTGAGTCACCCACCTCACAGCTTGAGTAATGCTTTTAAAAATGTTTCCCTTCTGACTTGCCGAGGTGATGAAGACAAGTAAAGTCATCCAGCATAAAAGGTATACGCGAACAAAACATGAATTGAAGGTGTGGGTCGAGTTACAATCCAAACAAGAAAAATATTAGAACCAGTTTTGGAGACTGAGGAGACCAGTCTTGTGGTACACATCTGCAATGAGACATAATACCATCCTGGGATCCTTTGTGATGTTTATACGCTGATAGCAAATCCTCTTAAAAAAATAAAAATAAATGGCTTACTCTGCCCCTTTTTCTGCTGGTGTTTTTCTTTCATCTTTTCATTCCTTTTCAAATCAGTAATGATTGTAAATCGCTCCTTGCCACAGAAAGTGCTGTTTTCGAAGAGCAGTGATTTGATTCTTGTAATCTTATTTATTAGTTTCATTCAATAAGTGCCCAACCTATGCTCTAAATGCCTTTTAAAAATACACCCATAAACAGACCTTGATTGCTCTTTGATTGAATTGCGGATAACCCACTGACGATATAAATATCATTAAGTTAATCAGCCTTCCTACAGAGGCGCTTCCAGCGCAGACACCAAGCTCCATAGCGTATCTGTCTTCTTGCAGACATTAGAGAAGATGAAGATGAGCTGGATGGTGGCCTTCTCTGTACTCCTGCAAACTTGGGCTTTCTGGGCTTTAACAGATTGCCTGGCTTCACTGCAAGTATTTGACTGATGAGAGCGTTGTGAAGGAGATTTATTTGTGCAAATAGTAAGGTTTGCCAGAGTTGGACCAAAAACTGCTAGGGCTGGTTTAATTTGTGCTGCTGAGTGAAGAAAAATGGTATTCAGATTTTTTCACTTAATGTGCTTTTTCTGCATGTTTTTTAGAAGTGAATCCTGGTTTCTTTGAAGTCTCATGGGCATTTTGTCTTTAAGGGTTAGGATTTGGGCACTGCAAAGCTGAATTGGAGTCATTGCTAGATACGACACGGCTGATCTTGCAGCACCTATATGCGTATTTCATTTTTGGTGGGTTTGAAGAGAGGTTACTAAAGAACTGAATGTGACTATGATACTCCTGGCAGGGCTAGGAAAATGCCTGAGGAATATCCTGCAAGACCTTTTGCGAAGCCAGCTGTAAAGTGACACAGCAAGAGGGAGGACGCAGGAATTCCTCTACATTATACCAGCATGTTTTAAAAGGCTCCTGGGCCCTTCTGCAAGGCACAGGGCAGTATTTTCTATTTGGATGACACAATAGCCACAGACTTCTCCAGCAAGTGACATCTTCTGACCCACGCTGGAGGTCAAAGCGAATGTAACACAGGCAGACCACATTCCACAAAGGTGATAATTGCCGGTTTTCTCTGCATGGGGTACGCTAATAGGAAAACAACTGCGATGTTGTGTGGCTTTCTAAATCTTACAGCTCTTGAAAGATTACATCAGTTCTAAAGGAGAAAAAATAAAGTACCTTGCAAACGTTGCTGCAGGCAGATTGTCTCTTAATAGCCAAACCTAGATGATTTCTCGCGTTTATTGTATTCTTTAAGTCGGTATATTAATGGCATGATGTTGCTTATGAAAACTGTTTCTAATCAGGTTGCCTTAGTCTAATCAAGAACTTTAAGTGATTTAAAATCAAAGGGAGTCCTTATTTAACTGGCAAACAGCAGAAGGATGAACTCTTAACATCACCCTGTTACATCCCAACGTGAAGCGGAAAGGCAGCTTACAAGCCACACGGGCTTGCGTCTGAGATGTGAGGAGGCTGGTGCTGTAGCTGAGTTCCGCTGATAATACCCGTTAATCCATCTTTTGAACTGAGGCTTTTCTGGTGATGCATCAAACCCTGTGAAATCCTATAGGTGACATAGCATTATCCTTGCAATTTGTGCTCTTCAGCAAAGGTGACCCTCAGGTAAGCCCAAACTTTTTAGTGTTAAGGCTGAAGTTTTATCTGCATCTCTGACTTGCTGAAAACTGGAAGTGCTGCCTTCCTGCTTCTGATTTAAAGGCTGGTGACTCCGACTTCAGATGGCTTGGATGTGGTAGCAAAAGGCTAATACATTCGTACAGCTGCCTCGTCTTGCTGCTGAGCTGGGGTGTAATTGGGCTAGTTTTTCAGTGGTTCAGATGTCAGCTGGGTGTGGGCTGAAGTTCACTGCTACGATTTAGTTCAAAGGTTTTCAGAGCTGGGCTTCTAGGCCTTATTTAGGTATTGAAGTCAGTGCAGTGATTTTTTTCAGTGTGCTGTTCCTGCTGCATTCGCAGTTGATTCAAAGATCCGGGGAGAACTATTGGGAGATGCGTGACCTCTGAAGCCTCAATTCTGTGGACCCTGTGTAGCGGGGCTGGAAGGATTTGTTCTAATGGCTGGGAAGAGAATTTCTCAGGGCCAAGATAATATTTAATGCTTCTCTCAGCTTCTTCCTAGTTGAAAATTAGGAACTCTGAGCACTTTCATTTCTACTGTGTTTTTTCATTTGACTTGAAAATATTATTGTGCATGTGCTGACCAGCCACTCTTCTCGTTTTTTTTTTTTTTTCCCCCTAAAGGAAATGGGAGCTTTTAACATGCTCTTATGTGGGTCCGATTTACACTAGAATTTGCGGATTGAGACTGGCTTGATTCTAATCTACTGCTGTGCTCCTCCCGGGGTCTCTTCTGCAGATGCGGCCTGGGAAGATCCAGTGACTTTTTCTGCTTGAGGAAAGCAATGAATGGCAGCAGAGGTGCTTGTGGTCTGCCAGCAGACTCAAAAAGCCAACAGTTTTCCAGCTGTTATTTAGAAATAGTCTTTAAAACCATCCTAATTGCAAAATATTATTTTTAAGGGAGAAACAAATTTTGGAAAGACAGAGAAAATAGTGTAATATAAAACAAAAAAGTGGAATGTAGTTCTGTTTTATATCTGTCCATTGAAAATTGTACTCACTCCTTTTAAATTATTTTGAAACAGAGAAATCAATGTGCCAGGCTAAGTGTAGTCCAAGGGGCACCCAACTCTGGGGCTCCTCCTGGTGGTTACACCTTCCACCCTCCAGTTAAGCCTGGAACCATACACCATGACTTCTCCCAGGATAACTGAACTTGGACCTTCTCTGACCAATTTGTAAATGCTTCGGTTGGCAAACATCTAAAACTTCAGACACTTATATAAATGTTGTGTAAATAGAAATGAAATATTTTTCTTAGTATTGCTTTTAACTGTTACAGTGAGAAATGCTCCCAAAATCAGAAGGCAGGATTTAACACACAACACAGGTTTTGGGTTTCCTTTCTCTTTTTAAAAATACTTACATAATTGCAGGGAATGGCTGAAAGAATACAGACGAATGGAAACAATTTATATAGAATCATAGAATCGTTAAGGTTGGAAAAGACCTTTAAGATCATCAAGTCCAACCGTTAACCCAGCACTGCCAAGGCCACCACTAAACCATGTCCTCAAGCACCGCATCTCCCCGGCTTTTAAATACCTCCAGGGATGGGGACTCAATCACTTCCCTGGGCAGCCTATAGGCTCATTTTTGGAAAGTAAGAGCTAAATAAACTGTGTAAAACACCAAGTGGAGAAGCCCTCCATGCTCCATTTGGGCTTACCCACCTGTAACGAAACTGCCTCTTGTACTGCTCCGTGGAGTGACTGATGGCAGGCGTCCCGGGGTCAGGAAAGAAATGCTGCTGTCAGTGTAGCCAGCGTCCTCCCTTCCCTCACCTTCCCTCAGGTTAACCCAGCGGCTCGAGGCTCTGATCCAGCTGCACAACTGGGTGGTTTTGCCTTGTCCTAATCCTGCCTTACCCAAAATGGGCTTGGTGACATCAGCAGAGCAATCAGCAAGGTAAGGACCGTGTTATCCAGTAGCTCGGACGTTGTCCTTGCTGCAGTTGGAGCAGCAGAAGTTGCAGTATGTGACTTGTGTAAGGTGTTGGGCTGCTTTGATTTTTTCTGAAGAGGAAGAGAATTCTCTTTGAAATGCTGGGGTTTTCATAAGGATACTGAAATACAGCGCTATCTCTGTGTGATCAGCAGCCGCAGTAGCTTTGGTACCAAGTTATGATGAAAAACAGATTCCATCGCAACTGATCCACTACTAGAAATATGAATCGTATCTCTTTGTACCAGTGGTTTTTCATACCCTTTCTGGCTCTTCATAGTGTTATCTTGTTTGACAAATACTCTGAGATTGTATAAAATGAACGCTTTATGGAATTTGTGGTGCAGCTCTTAGGAAATAAAAAGCATACTTATGAAGTCTTCTTTTGCACATGCAAAGTACGTGCCTAGATATAGATGGATGAGCACGTAACATTTGCACGTGTTTTAAACATGCACATGGAACTTGATTAAAGATTAATTATCTGCCTTGAGTGTGGTGCAGGGGTGTGTTTACACTGCACAGCGTGGTGGAGTCTGTAAGGAGGGTGCTGTTACTGGGTCTGGAGTTCCCTCTGGTCTCCTCATTGCTCTGGAAATGAGTCTATATTGATTACAGTCCTACCAGCATGCTGGTAGGGGCACATCCCCCTCCTCTTTCTGCCCATTTCTTGTCTCTGGATGAAGATTGGGATGCTTTTTTTTCTTCTCTGCTGCGATATGGGCAGATGACACAAATTCATGGATGAGGTTTGCGCATGGCTGTGCTCTAAGTGACCCGATGGCTTTTTTCCACATTGAGAGGTTCTGGTGCTGTCTAGGCCAGCTAGTTGGTTTTACTGATTCCCTTTGCATCTAGTGGTCCTGTGCACTTTATTTGTTTACTCATGGTATCTGTCTGTCTGACTGGGCAGTGACATCTTTATTCTATATTGATTAACTGTGGCAATTTTAGAGAGGTTTCTGTTTCTGGATTTCTCCAAACTTCTTCGGCATGGTAACCTTCAACTTCCCATGCACGATGACCTAAAATAGCATCATATGTCCCTGAACTGACTTGCCTGAACATAGTTTTGGCCCATAATAACAGTGAGTGTTCTTGACACAGGTATCTTGAGGAAAAACATGCAGAAAATGGCAAAACAGCCACATTGAATGGAATTTCCAAGTAAGTGAGAGTTGTGTATGCCCGCTAGGTCTGCTCTCTGCTCAACCTTTAGAAGACCAGCTGTCCGGCTGACAGAGATGATGCTGGCACTGAAGGACAGGTTTTATTCAAGGTTTGTGCTTAGAGTTATATGGCAGATAATTGCGTGTTTGTTTGGGTTTTTTTTTTTTGTTAGAGACTTAAATCTGCAGTTAATTTTCCTTCCATCCATTTAAAGGTTTATGGAGTTGTCCAAACTTACAGTACGTTTATGGTGGTGTGGTGATATTACAGTGACTAAAGGTAGGTTGTATTTCCATGTTTCTATCTTTGCCTGCATACCTCATTTGGTAGTTACTTGTAACTGTTCAAGGGCCTTCAAGTTTTAAATTTCCTTAATTTCAAAGTAACTGTAAGAGCAGTTACAAATACAAAACTTATTGCTTAATCACTTGAGTTGCGAGTTCTTGGAAGAAAAGGCATCTTGCTGTGGTACAACACAGTACCAACATCTACCACCTTAACTGCAGACAGGACCACTTTAGGTCTGTGCAATATTCCTGTAGTACAAGTGCAAGTTATAACAAAACATAGATCATTGTGTCAATCGAATAAGAATCTGATTTAGAGAATTTCATCCAACTAATCTGTTGATCTTACTCTATGTTATTTTTATGACAAAGGTTATTTTATATTATCATCTGTGCTTGAAGAGCCTAAAAGTAGTCTTGTAACTACAAGCTGTAGTGGATACAAACTTTTAAATATATGAGTTAACCTGCCTGGTTTTCAGTGTTTTGTAATCAAACAGAAGCCTAGGAGATCTTTGGGGATGACTAGAGCTTATCCAGCCTCTTTATAGCTCCCTGAAAACAGAGGTGAAAATATCCATGTTGTTCAATTTTATGTTTATTTTATATTTAATATTTTTATTTATTCTCCATACGCAGCTGACTTCGCATATCTCAATAATAAGAATCAGTGCTTTTTGGGGGGTTGTTTCTGTTATAAAAAGAGCGGTAGTTTTAAATACCTTCTGAGCCAAAGGTCTTACTTGACTTTGTGACCTGGGTGCAATTTAAAGTGAATTATGATATTCTGTGACTTCTTAGATTTTAGCTCATGGTCTTTAGATGCTTTCATTCCTGCACCTGTCATCCATTAGGAGACCTCCTTCTGTGATCTTTCATCATTCAGAATATATGATGATTTTCTTAAACACTTCAGCTAATTGGGAGTGACTCTTGCTTTAAAATATATGGCAGTATTTGTAAATACCAGACGTTGGGCAAGCTTTAAATAAATACATGCAATTTGACAGGAATTGTTGAAAAATGTAAAGCCACTATAAATTTAAATGACTACCATAAGGGCCCTGTTGTATATAGGACAGACTAAGCACACTGTGTTCCTCGAATAAGCTTGCTGGTACAAACAGTGTCGAATGCTCTTCATTACAAGAGAGAGATCTGTTGGCGTCAGTCCTTGTCCTTCAACATGCTACCTGCCTTTACACTTTAATGGCAAAGTGCGCTGATTATAGTGTTTGACAGTTTGGTAAAAAGAGCACTATTTTATTTTAATATAAGTAAATCCCTCCTAATGTAAGATCCCCATTACTCTGCGTGCCTCTCTGCATAGCAACATGAAGGGATGGAAATGGGTTTGTGTCCTTTAAAAGCAATGGAGATGTGAGAATACTTGAGTCCCACAAATGTTTTTATGAATTGAAATAGCTGCACATGCCCTCTCCTTGTCTTTCTTGTTAGAAGCCAAGCTCAGTACTTGTTGTTTGCATACTTTCTAATAATCTAGCTTGAATTTCCATATTCACATCACAAGAGAGTTCTTTCAGAACCATGAGTAGCTGGTTGGAAATGCAGAAATTAAAAGAAAGGCATGGTTTTGGGTAGAGTAGTAGTGGTATCTCACACAGTGTGAACTCACCCATTGGTTTAAAAAAAAAAAACAAAACAAAACAAAAAAAAAAAAAACCAAACCATGAAGTGGCCAGCCATAACATCTGTCATATCTAGGTAGAAAATCCTGAGTCAAGGATTGACTTATATCCTCAAATCTTATGTGGGCTTAGGCCAGAGTTTAAATCTCTAATGGGCTGTATTGCTTTGTAGGTATGACCTTTTTCAAATACCACAGGACACAGTATAGCTAAGAATGCCACCATTCCCTGGTGGATGTTCCTTGGAGAATTTTATTGTTAGCTTTAAGGAATAAGATGGGGCGGTGGGGGAAATCTCACTTAAACCTTTTGAAGGTTCAGGCCAATCTGTAATAAAATTGTGAAGAGGATCCTGTAGCTGCTAACAGCTATTCTGAAAGTGTAAATTCTATCCACTAGACACAACTGCAGCATATTTTTTGGAAGGTGATTTTTGACCCAACAATAACTATTACAGTCTCACTTGTGAAAGAGTACTTATGGACTTTTAAATGCTTGTATCTTTTGGCTGCTGTACACACAAACTGATTCTGCATGCTAAAAAATCCTTCCTTGAGTTTTCTTCCTGGTTAAAGTGCTGTTCCTCAATCAGATACTCCTTCAGCCCCCATGCGCATGGAGTTCCCTATGAGAAGTCATAAATAGATTTATCATTTCTGGCTTTTTTATGAGAAGAGCCATTAACTTGATTACTAATGAGGCCAAAACATGCAAAACTTTTTCAATTGGTTGAACCAATAATAAAAGTTTCACAAATAACTAACTTGTTTCTAGCTTAAGAAGCTGAAGACTGAAACCACAGGGCAAAAATATTTTTATTGGAAAAAATAGCTGATGCTACCAAAGAACTTATTGGAAAAATTGCTCAAGTGGTGATTTGTTGAAGGTGAAGCGTATGGAATTAGGAAGTAAAGTTGGTAAAGTGAAAAAAGCTGCCAAAACCCGATGAGATCCCAAAGGTATTTGCTGCACTATAGCTGATGGCCAGGTTTATCTCCTCTGACTCCAGCTATGGAAAAAGTCCTTCAGTAAAACACATGGTGCTTTCTACCAGCAAAGGAGTAAATTCTTTTTGTGGGCTGACAGTAATGAAGTCCAGTGACAACTCCATAACAGAAAAAGACTTAAAAGCTTGAGTGATACACAGTGATAAATGTGTGTTTTTAACAGGTGTATTTATTTGATTCGTGTCTTATTGGGGTGCTGGTTTGGACAGTCCCTTGGCAGCTTAGGTGGTTATATATGCCACAAAAGAGATGGTATTCAGGGGAAGGTACCATCCCAGACCAAAATCCAAATGAAACCAGTGTCCTGGAGGCTGCCCAGGACAATCCTGTCATTCCGGACCTGCTCAGCAAAGCCTGGGTGTCCTATGAATACAGCTGGGGTAGCTCGAGGGTGCTTCCTGTTTACAAGGTAGTAACCTTGTTCTTGGCTAAATAAACACTTCAGCTTTTCCGTTTATGTGGCCTGTGCTACAGTTGTTAACAAGAGGCACCCTCGAGCTATATAGTAGCTTTATACTGAGATTTCCCATGATCGGATCTTTTACTGTTGTTTACAGAGTTACACAGAGAAGCGAGATGGCCTCTGTGGTCAGGAGCACGGACCTGAGCACAGATCTCCCCGCGCTGCCACAGGCCCCTCAAACGAGCCGTGCCCAAAGAGCTGAAGGCATTTGGGTACCTGATTTCATGAGGACCTACATGCAGTCATGCTCTCTTCTAGCCTTCCTGGGCCGCAGCTCTGTATGATGAGAGGGAATGTGAAGAGGGGAGCAGCATATTGCTGCTTGCAGGAGTTGCAAGAAGATAAATATGCTAAAAAATCAGGGGGTGTCTCAGCTTCAGTTGGCATACCTGAAGTACCTGGATGGCTAGTTTTATTATATTGTGAGATCTGACACATTTGCTGGAAGATAGTGTAATTCAAAATGCAGCATGAAGTCATTTAAGAGGTGCCAGAGGCAAGAGCTGATGTGGTTGATTCTGGGTGCATCTCTTGTCTGGTCCTTGCTCAGCTCAGCACCCGATGCAGGCTTTGTATGGACCTGGGCACAGACCGTGCTTATGAGTAGTGAGCTCCAGGAAGCTTTGTGAGCTCAGGGAACCAAAATTTAAGTCTGTTTTCAAAATGCAGTAATTTACATTCATTTTCAGACCAACTTTTGTGTTCTTATAGGAGCTGCTTGGCCTCCAGAAGACACAGAAAGAGGAAAAGGCAGAAGGACTGGAATGGGATGTGGACACAGAAGAACCAAACAACTGTGTGGGGTTGGAACAGCGGTTTTCAAAGTTTGATTCTGCAGTCAGGGGAAACAGAGGTGCCAAATTTGTAACCTTTTATGTCGTGAGGGTGAACTGTAATGAGTCAAGTCCCTTTCATAGCAGGGCAAACTGAGCCTTTGGCATCTGGCCACTTCTGGATATGAAAGCTTTGAAGGCAGCAGCTGGCAAGTCATCCCGGCAATGCGGTGGGGTAGTAGGAGAGACTTAGGGTTTGAAGCTCAAGTGACTCATATCTGAAACACGATCTGCATAGCTGAAACCTCTCCTTCTCAGAGCTGTGACATGGTCACTTTGAGCTTGGTACTGTGCAAGAAAAACAGCTGCTCTTTAGTCTGTTGGTACTTCTTTCGCATGTGTTTGGGACAGACCTTAGCAAGTGCTGTACTGGGCTTTCTTTGCACTGCTTCACTTGTTACTGTTTTCTTCTTTCATGTCCTGTGTGCTCAACAGACTTAAAACATGAAAATGAGACATCTTCCCCTTTTGCTTGGACATTACTTTTCCAGCAGGATGCTGACCAAGTGCTCTTCATTCTGAAACATGCCGAGAGCTGCATGAGATGATAGGCATTAAGGCTCAGGACACCAGAGACATGGCAAGGCTTTGACTGTCTACAAAATAATCAGCCCCCGTCAGAGGAGCACGCTTACATCAGTAACTGTTGTGCTCTGAGTCTAAACAAAATACGTGCTTCTCTCTCTCTTTTTCTCTCTCTCCCTGCCCCTTGCTCCTTGCACACTTTTTAAAAAAAAAAACCTAATTGCTAATAGTTTAAAACAGGTTTTTAGCCAAAATTTTTAAGAGCTGCAAACAGACTTACTGGCAGGTTTTCAGATCTCTTATGGCAATCGAAAGCAGCTGATGCATGTTTTGAAATCTATTTGCAGACTGCCAGAACTTATGACTCAATTAATAAAACAAATGTGCCTATGAACTGCAGCATAACCCTTTTGACCTTAATAAAGTCCTAAATCTTTAGTGAATCTGTTTCAAGATTTCAAATCTACACACAGCTAATATTTGCACATATTTGCTTGATAGTTTATTGCCTTGCCACACTACTAATATACCCTTTGCTAAACTTATGACCCTTGCATGCACACACCATTTCCAGATGACTGGCAATTGGAAAGCCTCATCAGACAAAAGGTTGTGTTTCTGTGCCCTGTTACGTGATAGAACTTCTGTCTGACTAATTGCCACTTAGGACAGGGCAAGCTGCTCCTGCTCCTTGCACAGTGCAAACGCTGGCGACGTGGAGGGGTTTGCCATCTCTGTGCTGCCCTGTGTGTGAGACCGGCTTCCTCCTCATTCAGCTGCCATGCAGAGGAGAGCGCAGCATCCCATCCCCTGTCCCATCGGGCTGGCAGAGTGGCAGGAGGCATCCGGCACTCTTTTAAGGTTGGTATGTTTGATCCCCAGCTTTGAAGGCTCTTCAAGAGCAGGGTGACCCCAATATTTTAAGGCATTGTGGGAATATTCCCTGCTAACTGTGTGATGTTGCTGAGTTTGAAGCCCAGTCTCCAAACAATTGCTCTTTTGCTAGTGGAGATGGGTATCTAGCCATGGAGCTAGACTAATGCTGGCTTGCATTTCTGTGTGGAGACAGCTGGCGGTCTTGTGTCTGCACCGAGATGTGCATTGCAGGCATTCAAGAAGGGTTTCTTGGCATTTTAAATAGGTACAGAAATGCTACTGATTGGAAAGACACTTCCAAGGTTTTGAGTCATTAGTGCGTTTTTGTTATTTTCTAAAAGAATAAAAGATCGAGAGGAAGGTACGGCTCTTGGGAGGATCCTGCCAGCCTCCTTTGCTCTTTAAAACCTCATTCTAGCCAAGAGTGTTAAGGTGAGGAACATCACTGAGATGTTCTTCTCTGCTGCGTCACTCGAGTCCTGAAGTCGTGTCAGCGCAAAGTGCTGAGGAAGGGAGGTTGGTGGAGCTGTTTCTTGAGATCCAGATGAGCCTTCAGCAGAAGAGGGTGCAGAAGCTTGTGCTTCCCCAGCTGCAACTCAGCCTTTCCCTCCTGCACCCATGGAGCAGAGCAATGACTACAGTTTCCCTACAGATACTGCTGCCAGTTCTCAAGGCGACAGAGGGCATCTGAAGGGGAACACTGATGTGTTTGCTCCACAGCCTCTTCAGATGGAGGGTTTGGATGAACTTCTGGAAGACAACTTAATAACTGAGTAGTCAACATCAACACAGACTATTAAAATCTGAATTGTAGAGTATCTGGTCTCTCAAGGACTTTAATAAATGGAAAGGCATTGCTTCCCAGGAGGGCTGAGCAGGCTGGAACAGAAAATTAAGTGGAACAGCACTGCTGTCTGCACTTTCCTTTGTCTCTTTCTGCTCATGGTAAGTGCTCTCCTTACAAATCTTCCACCCTAACTTTTATGCAAATACGTGAAATGGTTCAGCTTGCCAGGGATACTTACAGTCTTGACAATGTCAGCACGGTCAGATAATTCACTGGTCTTAGTATACAGTTTTCTTGTTAACCTATTAGAATCACAGAATTGTTAAGGTTGGAAAAGACCCATAAGATCATTGAGTCCAACCGCTAACCCAGCACTGCCAAGTCCGCCACTGAACCATGTCCTCAAGCACCACGTCTCCCTGGCTTTTAAATACCTCCAGGGATGGGGACTCAACCGATGTTGAGTCCAATGTTCCAGTGCCTGACTACTCTTTCAGTGAAGAAGTTTTTCCTAATATCCAACCTAAACTTTCCCTGGCGCAGCTTGAGGCCATTTCCTCTCGTCCTATCACTTGTTACTGGGGTGAAGAGACCGACCCCCACCTCACTACAGCCTCCTTTCAGGCAGCTGTAGAGAGCAATAAGGTCTCCCCTCAGCCTCCTCTTCTCCAAACTAAACAACCCCAGCTCCCTCAGCCGCTCCTTGTAAGACTTGTCCTCTAGACCCTTTACCAACCTCGTTGCCCTTCTCTGGACACGCTCTAGCACCTCGATGTCCTTCTTGAAGTGAGGGGCCCAAAACTGGACACAGTATTCAAGGTGCAGCCTCACCAGTCCCGAATACAGGGGCACTATCACCTCCCTATTATCCTGGTAAAACTACTTTTACAAATATGAGTTAGCTTTTGTAGTCAGATCATAAGAACATTTTAATGCTCTATTAGAGGGGAAGGAAGGTGATTTAAGGATTGAAGGAGGAACCTAAATGAGTTGCAATACTGTGACTGAGTTGTTTCACTGTTTTGATTTAGATCTCATTCTTACCTTCATTTTCTGCGTGGATTGAGTTAAGAGTACAGATTTATGTTGGCCTGGGGAGGTTGGTTGGGTTTGGCTCAGACTTAGTTATCCAGGCTGGCTAAAACCAACCTCTTGCAACCTTCTTACTTCCTTTTGCTGAGGAAGAAGAGGCTAGGCAGTTTCCTGTGGGTACAGGATCTTTCTCCATTGCATTCTGCTGGATGATGATATTGTTTCAGCCAGGAGGCTGCCTTTGTGCCCCCGTGAATGCCCTGTCAGGCCAAAGAAACTTTTCTTCCTTGGTTATTGCTCATTCCCCATGACCTCTTCTGGCCAAACTGCAAGGGGTGAACTCAAGAATTGCTCAGTGTGTGGCTGGGTAAGGATGGAGCAAGGGTAGCAGTTACTGACTGAGGGCAGCAAACGTTCCCAGGACAGCTTCTGAAAGGGACTTTTCTGTGGTTTCCCAGATGCAGTAGGGGAAAGGTAATGAAGGGCAGATCCACTCCTCATCCTCCTTACCTAAGCATCTAAAGGTGTAACTGGTTCTGGGAGAGAAATGGAGACATCCAAGCTGGCAAGCAATGCATGCGAGGACCCCACAGCACCTGTGGAGATTTGTCTTTGGCTGTGCAGGATTTTCTCAGGTCACTGTTTAGTCCTAAATTGTAAAAATCGTATAAGCAGCAGTGATGGGCTGGGCACCCCATATGGCCAAGGGAATAGGTGGCCAGCTCAGAGTCTGTAAAGAGTTTCTTGCTTTCTGAATAAAGTGGGGCAAAATGGAAAATTGGAAGTTTCTGAAACATCAATGTTCTATTTCGATTATTTTAATTTTGTTGAAAAACAGTATGATTTGGAGACAGGAAGAGAGGGGGTTAGGAGGCAAAACATGAAGACGAACTCACTCTTTTAGCTTGTTTCCTAGGAAAATGAGACGTATGGTTATCCAGTACGTATATAAGATCACACTGTAATTCACATCAGACGGGACCTTATATATGTGTACAAACCCCACTCCTTCCCTATTCTCCTCCTCGGTATATTTTGAATGAGAGAACCAAATTCAGATGCATTTTGACAAGACTGGAGTGGTTTCAAAGACACCAGATTTCTACAAGTTTTCATAAAAGAAGTGACATTTTATATGATTTGACATTTTATTACTTTTTTTAAAATTAAAAAAAAAAGTTGAGGCAAAGTTAATTTCCATGCAAGTTCTGAAGAAAATGTTTCTGCCACGTCTCCCTGGGGACAAGGGACATTTGGGTGCCACCTTGCCCTGCAAGAGGCAGCTCCCATATGCAAACAGACGGGTGCCATGAGCAATGCTGCCCTCTCGTGCTGACATTAAAAGGAGCCCATCACCGTGCCAGGCCTGCAGCCATGGCGTGTCCTGGCACTGCTTGCTGTAGGGCATGGTGTCCATGTGGATAAAGCCCTGCCAATGGGGTTGCCATCTCCGTGTACGGTAGTTTTTGCTTGAGCTGCACTATTATTTTAAATAAAGGCAGAATTGGCCAAAGCAGGATGCTGAATGCTTGTTGTAAGTTGTTACAGAGTTCAGTTCCTCCTAGTCCCAGATCATTCTTGCTTGAGGGAAACCTTAGCTGTAATACGGGGACAAGAACCATTATCTTTTCTCTTTTAGCTCCTTAGCTGCTTTGACTGTAAGTACTTTGGATGTCATAAATAGATGTACGGTACCAAGCACAGTGCGTGGCAATTCTGACTGGGGACTCCTAACAGTCTAGTAATTAAAATATAAGTGTTTGCAGTGCAATGGATTGATTATATTGTCTTAAGCATTTAAAACCTTGAGGTGGTTTAAGGGGAAGGACTGAAGTATAAAATGAAAGAGCTGCTTTTCAGTTACAGTGAGTCCAATCAGTCCTGCCAGTTGTAACCTTCCATAGGTGTCTGCCTGGAAACTCCCTGAGCAACTCACTGCTTTGTTTTTACAAGTTGTGGTTTCCAGTGATCCTGAACTCTTCTTAAAAGCAGGCTTGCAATAATTTATGTATGTCCGTGGGGCTGAAAATCATAAAAATAAAATGGTATTTTACAAACTAAACAACTACTTAAAGAATCCCCTGAACTCTGTATTAAAAAAAAAAAGAGAAGTAAAAAGTCAAGCTTGATCCATAAGCTGACAATAGTAAGGAAATTCAGACATGAGCAGGGAAGTGTTCCATATGTTCTCCAATACCTAGGCACAACTGGGTGCCTCTTTAATGATGAGCTGAATGCTCCCTGTTGTTCCTAGGTACTGCAGAACATATGGCGTGTTTTCCCCCTTAACTGTGAATTTCCTTGCTTTTGTCAGTAGGTGTCTTAAGTCTATTGTATTTTAATATAGTGTTTGTGCCTCTGAGCATAGTCCAAATTTGATCTTAGGCAAATAGGAGGGTAGATACAGCTGTTGAATATCTCATATTCTTCTTGAAACTGTATTTCAATACATAATCTATATCTATATAGACACACCTTGTAATTGTTAATAAGGGCCCTCTGAGAGTTTAAGAATCATTTCACTGTGCTCCAAACTTAGCATGGATGATAAATGACCATTTAGTTGCCAATATAGCACAATATTTCAATTTCCTGCCTTCACAGAGGTATTCCAAAGGTTGAATGGAGTTCAAACTCACAGTATGTGTTGTCTAGAACTCTATGATCTCTTGCTGGCAAACTTTAACCAAAACCTTTTCAATTAACTAAACGCATTCCTCGTGGAAGTCAGCCAACCTAATGCTGGACAAATAGAGTTTCAGCGATATTTCGCAATAACCTCCCCCTGCTCCTGGCTCTGGGTAAGTGTAGCCAGAGTGAGTTTACTAGTTGATGTGTAAGCTATGCGATTGATAAAAAGATTAATGTGACATTGAACTAAATTTTGCTCTATGACAGTGATATAACTCCAGCGTAATTTCCTTCAGTTCCGCTGGAATCCTGATTTACATGGTGTAACCATGAGTAAAGTTTAGCCTACAATCAGCAGAGCAGAGATCACACTAATGAAAGCACAAGATACCGAGGTATTAACTTTAACCAGACCAGATCAGAGCCTGAGGTCTGGTTCTGGTCATATTTGGTAATATCCACATCGGGGATTTGTTTTAACAGTTACGTTGTTGATTGCTGGAACTGTAGGCAGTAAAAGGGGACTGAGGAAACCTGTTCTCTTATGAAAAGGTGGGAGAAAAACCCTCCCAGAGCTTTTTAAATAAAAGACATGGCCTCTGCCATTGGAATTCCCCAAGAATAGTCTTGAAGGAGTATTCTGCATAAATACCACTGTGTGCTTGCCCTATGCATATACTCTTCTGTAGCACATCTGTTGTTGACCGCTCTTGGAGACAAGTAATTGCGCTGGAGGGACCTTTTGTCTGAGCTGGTGCAGCCGTTTTTGTCCTCAGTATTTGCTGCAATGATAACCAGGAATATTTGTAAAAGCTTGTTCTAGAGACACAGACAGAACTCCAAATTTTCTTCCTGTAAGTCCTTATTAAATTCATTTGCATCAATATGAAAATGTCAGCCCAAACAGCTCCTTATTGAGACAGTGCCTCTGTCTGAATATTTACCAGTGGAAGAGGACATGAGGATATTAAATAGCATGTACTGATGGAGGACATGCCTCTGTCTCCCAATAACTTTATCACTTCTGCTCTGTTTTTTAGTATCATAACGTGGACCTACTATGGCTTATGGACTCAGAGTCAGATGGGTGATCTCTGACTGGAGCTGGACAGGTAATCTGCAGCTATCTGTAGAGGATTACCAGGCAGTCAGGTTTGCTGTCCTCAACACAAATTGGCATCTGTGTCTTTACACCGAGGCACGTTGTCATTATCCATTGATGTGCAGCATGGTTCCCTGTCCTTGTGTCTACATGCACGTACGTGGACAGAAACAGTTTTCATGGAAGACAACCATGGGGCATGAAACATAGCAACTGCTTAACCGTGTGTAGCAACACCGTGCAACCCCTTGTACAATTATCCCCCATCCCAACTGATTAACTATGTCCTGACTAGCAGTTAGCTCAAACAGAAGGTTCTCCAGCTGCATAGCATCTAATTGCAAAACACTGGAGAGGGCCGTTCTGCAGCTCTTTTCCACTTTCCATATGTGCCTGGTTTTTTTCTCTGTCTTACCTTGATGCCTCTGGACGCTTCTGGTTTATCCCACCCAAACGCAATGATTCTCCTGCATCTTTGGCCCAAGAATGTTATCTGTGCTGCTTGCTACAGGGCTCAAAATGCTGCAGCGTGTGCTGCCATCATCTTCCCAGCCTGCAGGCACTGTGGGGTCCTCTCAGCTAGTGGCCACTATGTATTCTACTCCCTTCTTTTTTTGTTTCTTTGAGGGCACGTGCCTTTTGAAAAGCAGAAATCACCACAGAAATTAGCCGTATGCTGCAGCTGGACACACCGTGAGTCAGTCCTTTAGTGTGTGCAGAAATCAATATGTGACACACACACATAAACACACACCAAAATGGCCCTTGTTTTGCCCATGGAAAGATAATTTGCCTATTTTCAGCTGGAGTCTGTATGAGGCACTCTAATGAGCCATGGCCACCTCCAGTTTTGTGACTGGGTCAGCAAATATATTGCATAAAAGGGAGCTACCTAGAACTGACAGGGTTTTTATTGTAGTACCATCATTCCTGTTTTTTTTAAAAGAACCTTCTTGTGTAGTTCTAAAATGGAGGAGAAAAGAGAAATGTTTGCTTGTTGCTTTGCAACAGTGCAGCTGGCTCCCAAACCAGTGAGCTGTGTCTTTAAGGGAGTACAGACCCAGTAATCCAGTAAATACTGTGCCCTCTCATTGAATAATGCAATGGATAATTACTTAAAAGACCACACAAATGACTAAAGCTCAAAAGAGTGTGTACTGCGCTGCAGGTTGGATGCAGCTGGGGACAGGGTGCTTTGCTGGAGCCCAACTAAATTAAAGTGACGAAGGCTCTACTTCACCTGGCTCATTTGGAAGTGATGCATCATGCTGCTCATGGGCTGGAAGGGTCACGAGGCATTCCCAGGGACTTCAGGTCTCATATTTTCAGAGGTCACTCTGGGCTGCGTAAGACATCACGAGGCTTTTGGTGCAGCATGTAAGAGATAGGGAAGAGTGTCTCAGTGCGGCAATTTTGCCACTTTCCATATGGGCTCACTGTAAAATCATAACTTGTGATCAGCGCCCAGCTACACCGTCCTAGGGAGCAGTTGCCTATTCCAACTGGCTCCAGGGATCCCTTGGGTTTTAATTTATTTGTTTTTTCCACTCCTTGACTTTATCCCTTCTATTTCTCCTAGACTCCCTCACCCCAGGCAACTTGTGTCCCCACAGTGTCCTCCGTGCTGATGAGAAATAACTTATTTTCTCTGCAATCAACTTATTCACTGTTATTACCCCTTGAAATCTGCTGGGTATCCATTTTTCCAGTTACTCATTTTTTCTTTCTTTAGCTATTTTCTCCTTAACCCCCCGCTTCAGCCTAGTTCATTTCTCAGTCCCCACAACTTTTGAAACATGTCCGCGTGATGGGGAGAACCTTCCATGGGTTGCGTTCCTTCCCATTGCCTTCCCTTAAGGTAGGTTTTCACTTCTTTTTGAATGCTACCTGTTTGGCTTAAATAACCCCTTGAACCTTGCTGTTTTCCCATGCTAATTTTATTTTTCTAGCCTTCCGCGTTTCTTTGAAAAGCTGCGCATTCCTTCTGGGACTCTATTATGGTTGCTTAAGTAGCCTCCATGCTGAGTTGAAGGATTTTAATTTCCTTACTTCTGACTTCAGGGCCTTTTTGACTAGCTTCCTCTTTTTTTTTTTTTTTTAAATCCCCTTTCTAAA
Source organism: Theristicus caerulescens (assembly GCA_020745775.1). Classification (NCBI taxonomy): domain Eukaryota; kingdom Metazoa; phylum Chordata; class Aves; order Pelecaniformes; family Threskiornithidae; genus Theristicus; species Theristicus caerulescens. The sequence continues at coordinate 21,198,933 of CM036567.1, read as the reverse complement.
GCTTAATGTCACAGTGCTAGGTTTTGTTGCATTCCCTCCCACAAGGACACTGAACTTAATTACACTATGCCCCTTTGTACTTAGTGATTCAGCTATAGTTAGTTCTTCAACTCACTTCTGCATGTCATTTTCACTGCTAAAGGAGTACCTTGGTGGGGTTTTTTAAGCAAGAAAGGTAACTTTCAACAGTTATCTTGGTTTCCAATCCAAATGGGACTTTTCTACAAGGAGCCCTACAGCCCAATGAACGTTGCCCTCGTCCAGTGCACTTCTCTAAAACTACATTACCTTGTCATGGCCAGGGTTGTTGTAGGAGAGCTGATACTGCAGGTAGAGAGTCTGGGGGGTTGGTTTGGTGGAGAAGACCAAGGACTGGAATTACTAGGTAGAATGGCTATGGAGAAGACTGTCTCTTCCCCAGTTCTGTATCTTAGTGGTACACGTAGGATTGGTACAGATCCTTCCCATGGGTCTCTTCACTCCTGGAGGTAGGACATCTCCATTTGTTTTGTGGGCTTCTTGGAGTTTAAAGCCATTCCTGTGACTCTAAGGACAAAGTCTGATATCATGGGAATGCCTGCCCTGTCACACAGTGTGCATGTGAGACTTACGTGACTAACTCCTCACTTTAAGTCCTACACAGCCAATCCCGCTACCTTCTCCTCTGCGAGTCCCTGTGACAGAACCAGAGATGGGCAGAGTCCCCAAGGCAATGGTTCCTAAATACTTAGCCTGCACATCTTAGAAACGTCAGAAAAATCTCCAGGCGCGTGACTTCAGGTATTGGTGACAAATCACTTGAAAGTGGCTCATCCACTTTGGTCCTTCCATCCTATCTCACCAGTCTGTCTTATTGAAGTCCCTAGGCTGTTGACCAAGCTTTTCTATGTTAGCTACCCTTCCCCCTGTGCCTCCAGCGAAGTGCCCCTTCTGTTCTTATTTGGGATGTCCACTCCCTCCTGGAGTTCAGCTAAATGGCAGTGTAAGGAAGAGCGATTGCTGGCATTTGTTTGACCACTGCTCTCTGTTTTATTGACCACCTTTTGTGATGCTGAGTTGCATTGCTGGAACATCCCCCCAGGAGGGCCGCCTGCCTATTGCAGGGCTCAGCTGTAATTTTTGCCCTCTCTTTTACAACCAGATATCTTGTTACCTACACATAACTGACAGCCTGTCTCCGTCTGCCTTGTATGCTCAGTTTTCCCCCATTTTCTAGTTTAAACTGTAGCTTGTCAGCTTTCTTACAATGAAGTTCTGATCCTATTTAGCTTTTTCCTACCCCAAAAGTTGCCCAATATGCAATATGGGGAAACCCTCTTTCTGCACAGTTCATCACCTTCAAACACACTTAAAGATTCTCATGTTCCTCTACTCTAGCTGGCCCTAGGAGGATTTTTGAGAAGTCTGTTGAGGTATCATCTTCCCACTTACTATACAAAAGCTCTCAGATATCTTTGTACAATCATTTTAAATGGCGACTTTTGGAAGAGGAGGGTCAATCTAGAGCACCTGCAATGGACCCCAGGCTAAGGGAGTATAAAGGGTCCAACTTGATTAAGGCAGGCATCAACACAGGACATCCAGACAGTGGTCTGGAGGAGAAAGGGACTTGTATCTCAGAATCTGCTCATGGCATCCAGGCACATGTTCACACTGCAAAACCGAGATGGCAGCAAGGACCAATGCTGCTTTAAGGAGCTGAAGCCCAGGACTGAATCACTAAAGATCAGTTGTTGTCTCCTGCCGGAAAGGCCCTATCACTGGTGGGTTTTGATGTCTCGGGTTTTGGATCAAACCTGTAGTTCTTTGGCTCTCTCCTTCCTTGTAGGAGATTGATATTTCCTATAGGTTTCAGCTTGATGGCATTTCTCTTCCCATCCATCTCCCTGCTGTTTTCTGTCTGTTGATTTGCTCTTCCCAGCCCAGTTCTGACAGCTGTTGCTTACCATACTGGTTCCCAGCCATTGCGCTGTATTGGGAACCAAACGTGCAGAGGGGGTTCAGAGGGGTACCCAAGAGGGAAATCAGAGTACTCATTATTGGAAACCTGTTTATCTTGCCTCTGTTAAGTACCTGTCTGTGTCATTCTCTTCTATCCTGGACAAGAAAGTTGCTTCTTTTGGATTGTGGTAATACAGTTTTCACCTTCTTCTCTGCACTTGGCCACTATCATGGGCATAAGTTTGGTTTCTTCTTCTTCAAGGGAAGAAGCTGGCGTAGCTCCTTTTGAATAAAAGCTTTGCAAACCTTCCTGATTGTGTTTCATGGTGAAGTTATAGGAGAAGGCATCTTCTGTTTCTCTATGATAAACACTTAATTTTAACTCTCTGGGTTCCCATACTGGCTCATCACAGTGGCTGGCTCAGTTTCATGGAATTCTCCTTGGTGTGTTAAGACAACGTGAGTCTTATCTGTGTGCACCTGAAAACCATAGAAAGGATCCACAGCTAAACCTCAGCATGGGGGAGTTACAGATAGAGAACTTAGATAATTTGCTATTTTAATGAGCATTCCCGAGAAAGGCTGGCCATCCACTTGATTGCAATCCAATGAGATCCCATCCTTGGTCTAAGCTAGATTTATAAAACTCATTTTGCCCCTTCATATCAATGGTCTAATTAATTTAATGGAAGCTTTGTGCTTATTCAGGTTGGAAACTAGGGAGAGTTACCTCACATCAGACCGAGAGGAATGAAAGCCAGCAGCAAAAATTTCAATGTATAAGCCAACTCAAAGATCCCACTATGGGTACTTTGGAAGTAATCTCAGGCTGCTGAATTACTTCACTACAACAATTTTCTACAATTGATAATTAGCATGAAGGAAATTACTTTAGCATGTCTTTGTGACATTTCTAAGATATGCCTTCTGGGATGTGGAATGTGGTTAAAGTAACCAGGTTGTAATTTCATCTTCGTTTTAAAGAATCTGCTGCCAAAAAGATAATTTTTGTAGCATTTCAAGTGGGAAAAATGCAAATTTAGGGGATGAATGGTAGGAACAAAAAGTTTTGTCTTGTATGTGAATTTTGAAAAGCATTCTTTTGGTAACGCCTTACATTTGCAAGGTAATTATTGTAATAATTTGGTATGTGGAAGTGAAGAAAGTTTAAAAATGGAAGAAGAATGTGGCTTAAAATCACATTCTGACCCCATTTTCATGCCACTTGTCTCCCAGAATGTTCAAGATAGCGGCAAATGCTTCCAAAATAATTCAACACACTAGACATTACCTGCTTTTGGAAGGGAAAAAAATGCACTTAGCAGAGGCAAACCTTTATTTAATTAGCCACAGTGTAAAGGTTTCTTGTATTCCTTTGCAGTTACACGGCCATGAGAGACTGTGGAGTACCTGAAGGGTAACTCCTACTGGGACTAATTCAGTCCAGACAGCTCCAAGTATGTTCATTAAGCTCTGGCTGGGTTTCACACAGGTGGGGAAGGTTAGAAGGCAACAGATAGAGAATGGTACTGATTGTGTTAAGCATAAAACGCCATCTGTTTCACAAGTAAGAAGGGAACAAAATCAGCACGTCTTGAGGGATACTATCCCGCTGCTAGAAGTCAGCTTTCTTTTTTATTTATTTTTTATTTTCTTGCTACATTTTCAAGTTTCAATGTAAAGGAGCTAGAATGTAGAAACCGTAAGCTCATAAATCAGGGGGCTGCTGAAAAGATGCTGAAGTTTAAACTACCACGGGGGCTTTCAGACCTGTAATACGTCAGGAAAAGAGGGAATTTTAAATAAGTGTTATGGTTGGCATGAGAGAGGGAGAGGGTAGAATGAGGTTTAATTCCAAGAGTTTTAAAATAGAGCAGTATAGGCTTAAAAATCAATTGATGTAACAGTAAAAATGTTCTTCCTTGACTACTGCTTTCTCTTCACTTTCTACTGACCAAGTAAAAAAAAAAGTGTGTTTGGAATGGCACAGTAAATATGTCAACATATTAACTACTTTATTGTTGAATTAGAAAACTTTCTTGAGGGTTGCTAGTTAAGAAGAAACATTACGAGCAGATGTAAGTGGCTGAATGCAGATGTGTCTGAGCACTACAGAGCTTTGTGGACACTGTGAGCCTCGACTGTGGCCATATGGGGCAACTTTCCTCCTTGCTCTGCTTGTAGAAAATTCTGCATGGGAAAAGCTGTGGGTGGGAGCAGTAGCTGCAGGGCTGCAAACTTCTGGTGCCTTGGAACATCAAAATGCAAGACCAAGATTTCTGCAGATCCTGAAGGTGATGGTGTGCTCATCCCTTCAGAAATCACCTGCCCATGTGAAGGGTTTCATTGTGAACCCAGGGACTGAACTGGTAAGTCCCATTTTTTGTGATTTTGGCTTACTATATATAATCCCAAAACTCTGCATTAGTGGGAGTCAAAGTGGAAGTAGTCAAATAAATTGTAAATCTTAACTGTCACAGCTGTATCACAAGTTTGGTGGTATTTGTTATTTTTATTAAAACCCCAAGTCCTGAAATCACATGGAATTGGGAGCCTCTCCTTTCTCTTTTTCTGCCTCTCTCTTCCTTTATTATTTTTATTTTGTTTTCTGCGGTTTTAATATCATTCCATTACTTGAACAGGACTAATTTCCTGACCCGTTAGATCAATAATGGTTTTGCCAGTTCTTTAGCTGTTAAACGCTGACCTAGTCTTGACTTGTACCAATGAATTGTTCACATTAGAAACAGGATTTCCAGGATGTGAGCCAGAACTTTTACAGGAGAGAGTTAAGACGAGTGTGGACACATCTCCTGTGCCCAGCAGAGCATCTGTGGAGGTGGAAGCAACTGATGTCCAGGCTGGCATGTGTCCCTCTGACACACAGGTGATGTGTAGTGGTAGAGAAAAATCCCTAAGCAAAGGTTTATTGGTTGCTTCAGCTTTACTTCCCTGAGGAGAAGCATCATCGATATTCACTTCATAACCTTTGCAAAAGCCTGTGCTCTTCACCTTTCAACATTTGGCTTGCAAGATTAGCAGATTCAAAGGCTTTATTTTTTATGTTTAGAAAAGATTATTCCAGGCAGTTTAGCTTTCATCCAGTGCAGCTGACCCCCAGAGAAGCTTGTAATGGTGTCTACCTGGTGTGTGGTTTTCATTTGGCTTTCTTCAAAACAAGAGCTTTTGTTTTATTGGATTTCTTTCTCATTGTATATTGCAATATTCAAATAAAGAAGGTGTAGTGGAAAACTTGAGTGTTAAACACATGGGAGCCCAAACAAGGATGGTGGGTAAAACCCTCATGTCCATTCAGACCCTGACTTTGTGCTATGGGGATGTCGTCTTCTCTAATATAATTTCAGAGATTAATATAATTTCATAATCTTTGGGCCACCTTGAACCAAGCCCCTGCATCAACTAGAGCGTTTCTAAAGCTACCACGACTATAGTTTTTCCTTAGAAACTGTTGTAGCGCTCAGGATTTTTTTTTATTATAGAATGTTTTAACCATTTGTGATTCCCTCATTGGTCTGCACCTGAACATCCTTTACTGTTTGAAGGGCTGAAGGACTCCTGAACCATGACAGCCAAGGTAGGACCCTATGTCCTTAACTGTAGAGTGGAGAGAGTGGCTGTCTCCTTAGGATCACTGAAGATGAACCTACTGAGAGCAGGACTGCTGTGGTAGGATCCATAAGGGACGTTTGGGTTTGGGCTGCTTGTGCATAGCAATGATGAGGTAAAAGAATGGGAGAAGTCAGGAGCTTTGCAGACACTGAAGAGAGCTCCCAGGCAGAAGGTTTGTGCTTACCTTTCCAAAAAAGCCCACCTTACACTTGGCATGAAGCCAAGGTCCAAATCTCTTCTTCTCCTTACTGACTGTGCTGGGTGCTTCTCACTGGGGCTGAAGGCTCATGAGACTAGACTGAGAGCTGCCAGTGACTGGCCTCCTGTTCAGCTTTATTGATGTCAACTTCCCTATACTCTTCATCACCTCCTGTTCTCCAGCCCAGATGTGCCTATGTACTTGGTAGTAGAGGTGAATCAAAACACCTCAGTGTCTTCACCGAAGTGGTATGAAGCTTTGGTCATATTTGAAAAGTGGTTAGGCATCATCTTTTACAGTGCTCTCAGGTCTTCAGTCGTCTTTGTTGAGGCACTGTTCAGCTGTGGCCGTGGTGGCTAGGGGGCTGAAAGGAGGTGGCCCCGGGCTGCTGGCATAGAGACTGCCACGTAGGTGGAAAAATGTCAGCCTAAAGTCCTAAAAGCCTGGACTATGCCGCAAAAAATTGCAGTCAGTTTTGTAGCAGCTTTAGGTTGTAAAAGTCCTATTTCATCACCCAGTCGAGCAATCATTTTGTGACCTAACCTCAAGAGTTTATCGCATAAAGTACAAGATATTAAGTCCATTACCGACTATAAGGATTTTGATCAAACAATAATTAGCAGCACTTAAAAGATATTCTGTAGCCTAAAACACTAAATCCATCGGTATATAACATCCAGCCGTGGAACATATGTGTGTGTAATAGTATCAATATTGAAAGCCCCTACTGTGACGAGCCATAGCAAAGCATTTTTAGTCGACATACTTCTGGGATCGCTAATGATTAATTAGTGTGTATCATAATGTAAAGCAAATGTCACCCCTGCTACCTGGGGCTGCTGTCATTTGAGAGGGGAAACTATTTTCAATTGAACGCTGGCTGGAAAATGCAAACAGCATCAGAGCCTGCCATCTCGTGGGCAGAGCCCCGCAGATCCCACGGGGAGAGGAACGCGCCGTTCTCCGCGGCCGCTTGCCTGGCCCAGCTCTTGGCACTGCTCGGAAATGGCCGACAGGTCTCACCCTGGTGCAAAATAATTTAAAAGGAGGAAAAATCTGCACCAGCAAATGCTTTGACCTCCGTCCCTCTCTGGAGAGCAGCTGCCTGAAAGGGAACGACCTCAGAGGGTCGCTAATAACTAGACAGAGATTTCTGGTGGTTGCGTGGCAGAGTTGTGTAAATGAAAAGTAAGGATTAGGTGCCTAGGAACTATGTTATTTACTGATGATTTCTCCCATAACTAACCTCATTATTTGAAGGTGTTGCAGTTGAAGCAGTTTGCAAGATAGCCACATAGCCGAGGTTTTGCCTTTTGTCGAGGGAAGTCCAAGAATTTTCTCTCCATGTATGAAAATCACACTGTGCCTATCTTTGTATTAATTCAGAGTGTTAGGTTTTATCCTACCCCCCCTCTTCTTTTTTATTCCTCAAGAGCTACAAGTTTTCAATATAAATAATACTATTTTATAAATATTTGTTGCTCCTTTTTTAAAGTAGCTCTCTGGGAAATAGTTACTAATCAACAGGAGAATACTGCAGGTTTGGTCCTGCAAATGGTCAAATACGAGTTCTCTAAAAAGAGATTCTTCTGTTTGCAATGGGCCCCTTTTAATCAAAGGGGGCTCCGTGCAGATCCAGGGAGCTGGCAGGGTGTATCTCATTGCAGGCTCAGCCTAAAAGTATTTCCTTACTGATTTTTACTGGAAACATTCAGATCTCCAGAGGTGTCACAACTGAACTAATAAACGAGTTTCCTATCCAACACCATTTTAAGCAAATGGCTAATTTGGTGCATTCAGCTAGAGCATTTGTCTTCAAAACTGCAGCGTTAAATTTTGTAATGCTACTGCCAAGTGATCAAAAAAAAGGCAATACAACATTACAGCTGTGGATCCCTAAATACTGCGCTCAGATATCACTAATCGGGACAATTTGTGTGAAGTTAATACAGTTTTAGTTCAACTTCAATTTAAAAAGGGAAAGAATTGTTTGATTTACCACATTTTTCTGTGCGTGCAAGTTGAAAAGCATGCTTGATTTCCGCTATAAATTGTATCCATGCCTCATCACTCCGTATTTTTAGAGTTATGCTGACATCCTAAGCACAGTAGGATCTATACTTGACATTTTAAAGGAGCTTTTATAATTTATGGGGATGTTTGATATAACATATTTTTTCAATCTGTAATGTGGAAGGGTTACAATTTAAAAGTGAATTTGAACTTTCATTTCAGATATATTCTAGGAGTAGCTAATTTTAAAATGTAAACTGTGTAACTTGCATAGATTTTACAATTCTCTGCCTAAACTATATCATGATAATTTATTATGTAAATAGTAATAGCTGTAGTGGACAGAACTTAATTATCAGAGTGATACCTAATTAATTGCCAGCACGGATTTGATTAGTTTTGGTTTTTTGCTACTTATTGTAACAGATTTTAAAACTTATTCTCATTTCATGTTGTTATTTTTTAGCAACTAAAATTCATGGAAATATTCCATTACATATCAAACAATACCGTGGTTGCCTGGTAAATAAATAATGCTTAAAATGACAGGTTTGTTACTGAGAGATGCATGGAGAATAGTAAGGGCAGGGGGATGGGAATTAGTGCAGCCAAATTATAACCATCTCTTCTATGATGATCCTGACCATAACCAGTGAAATTACAGATTTTTTTAGGTAGACTCTTTTTGTCTGGAAAGATTTTATTGTGGATTTTTGGTCTTTGCTGACTTGTGCCCATTGGTGTCTCTGCCTCAGACTGAGGGGCAACCGGCTAAGTCTTTTAGCTTCCTGAGGGAGAACTTTTACTGCCTATTTACTGGGGCTAGAAATTTCCCCTGTGGGGAAGGTAGAGAAATTCTGGGCCCTGACTTGGAGATCTCCTTGCATGCCCTGGGGAGCCAAAGGCAGCCGAGTGGTGCCCGCTGTGCCCCGCGGAGCCCGGCTGCCCGGCGGGGTGGGAGATGCGATGCCGCGGGGACAGTCCTGGCAGGACCGCAGCTCCGGCAGTGCTGGCTGCGATTGCCTCCGCGCACACCCGCTCCTGCAGCTTGGAAACAACATGACAGTTGGAAAAAAAACTTTTTTTCAATTTATTTACCTGTCCAGAGTGAAAAGCAACTGCTGAAACATTGCTCAATTTTTTAAATGAAATTTTTTTGTTTGAAATTCTATTTGTGTTCTTCTTTTATGTTCTTCTTTTATGTTCTTCTTATAGCAAGAACTTGGCAACCTAGAAACTGGAAAGTCCAAGGGATCCTGCCTTTTCTCCAGTACCTTTTAATCCTCTTATGGAAGGAGAACGTGTGGCTTGTCTAGGGTGTTTTTCCATACTTAGATTTTTTCCTTCTTAAAAAGATTTGAGATCTCTCTTACATTAAAATCTTTCAGAAAGGATGCAAAGGAAAGCTCAGAGAAATTAATAGTATCTGTTATGGACTTTCATGCTATTCTAACTCTATACTCTTTATTCTGTCTACTTTGTAATTTAGGGGAAGATTTTCAGAATGAGACCCAGGGGTTCAGAAGTGCTTTTGAAATCACAGCACCGGGACATTAAACTTTTCCCCGATTCTCCTCTGGACTGACCTGGATAGTGCAGGGAGATGCTTTTGTGTTACTTACCCCAGGGATGTGGGGTCCCCAGTGGATCCCAGGGCACTGTCGTCTGTGGGAGCTGAGCTGTGCTCTCCAGGCTCTTTGTGTCACCGGTGGGAGAGAGACACAGGACCTGGCAGAGGGAGCTGCTCCAACGGGATTGCTGTGTTGGTGACCCATAGGCAGAACCCGATCCAGTTATACCCACATTTTGGCGAGAATACTCACTATCAGGGTTACGCACATGCGCTAGTACTTTGCTGAATTGTGGCCTTGGGGATGGAAGTTTTGGAGAGAAAAGATCCGTATCTGATGGTACGATTACAGTTCAGCTCTAAAGACAGCGCACAGCAGGGCAGGGGTGGGACAGCACGGTGATTTCTACCTCCGGAGTCCACTTTTGCTCTTGTGATGGCCTCATCTGCCTTGAGCCCGTGTGTGTGGGTCGGATGCACGGAGATGCAGATGTATGTGTACCGCCTGTGTGTTTGTAACATAACGTAATGTGTGTCTTGTGGGAATAAAACATAAGTATTGCTTGTATGCGCACAGACATACACAGCCTGTGATATGTAGCTGTTCAGAGTTATTCAGCATATTCTATTAATATTTAAGGTGTAATTACATTATTAATGCATTACATAAAGAGATTGCAGCGTTAGGTTGTGTTAGCTGGATGTTTTTTCCTCCCGTGCATTCAGGCAATCTTCCTTGGACCTGCCATATTCTGAACACGAAGCAATACAGATTTCTCACTCGAAAGGCCAGCTTTGCGAAGAGTGTATATGTTTAATAAAGTGCATTCACTGATTTTGTGAAGATACTACACAAGGCTGAATGCTGAGTTTCATAGACATATAGTGCTAAAATTGCCTTGCCTATTATAAAGATAAAAATATCTTTTTGTTCAAATGTTCTGCTTGCTTCTTTACAAATGAAGGAGTTAAATACTGAAAGGCAGGTGGATGCTGTAACTACTTTAGAAAAAGATGAATAGGGCTGATGGCTAAAGCTACAGGGAATCTATTGAAGGTCCAGATGCAGACATGGCTCTTACTCCACACACAGTTCAAAGTGGGGTGAAGCTGCCTGGGTAATTGGCTATGAAATAACTAACCTCTGGGAGAAAATTGCCCTTGTACTTAATTGCTTGTGTTCAGGGTAACATGTAGCCACCTGGCTGATTAGTGCCCTTACCTATATTTACACCCACCCGAGTTTAAATGCAAGCACTATTGTTGGTCTGGCTGTATGCATTCATCGAGTGGCCCTAGTGGATTAAAGAAAATATGACCACCGAGGTCAGATTTTCTTTTCATTCTTCTTTTATCTCCTTCTGAATCCCCCCATTTCTCACATAAGAAGAGCAAATTCAATCCTAAAGTAAATCCGCTGGCTTTAACAGAACAGTAGTGGAATGAATTTGGTCCCAATTGTTTAGTTTGGTCATATTACATACTTAAAGTGAGAAAGGAAAATCTTACAGCCTAATGGAAGTCAGAAGGCAAGGCAGGTGAACGAGTGGAAGGAAAGTGAAGTACTGAAACAGAGAGAGGAGGTTGTGGTGTTTTTGTCATGGAAAAATCTTTGGGAACAGATTGGATAAACACCTCTCAACGATGGCATTGAGCTTTCTTGAGGTGGAGGGATGGAGAGGAGGGTCTTCTGGTGTCCCCACTATGTCGTAGCAGTTATGTTCAACTTTTCGGCCACTTAAAAGGCAAGAAAAACATCTCTTAGTGTAATGGTAATGAAACACTGGAAGAGGTTGCCCAGAGGAGTTATGGAGTCTCTATCCCTGGAGATATTGAAAACCTGGCTGAACACGGTCCTGCGCCACCTGCTTTAGCTGACCTTGTGTTGAGCAGAGGGGTTGGAATGGAGAATCTACAGAGGTCGCTCCAACCTCAGCCTTTCTGTGCTTTTGTATTTCTGTGACACAATATCAGGTTAATATTTGTCATTATCTTACAGTTTTACATTCATCTTTGTTTTGTCTGATTGGGTAAGTGGTTAATTTAGATGGTTTCTTTATTAGGTATTTAGGGTATTTAGCATTTATATTTTCAAGCTCAGATTCCAGATGCTCATAATTATTGTTGATAATGATAATGCTTTGCCCACAGTCAAACTGAAGTGGCTTTATAAAGCCCTTGCATCAGCCAGTACTGGACTGCACCAGCACTGCTCGCCATGGTTCCTGTTTCAGTCTGGAGTGCGTTAATCACTGTAGTTGTTCCGGAAGCGTATTAGGAGAACAAGAGATTAGAACCTGGTTTTGGGTTGGTTTTGCTACTGCTGATTCACAGCATGCATGAACTCTCCGATCAGGAGTATATTGCCAGAGAAATCTGGGTCTGAAATTCTGAAATAGGGCATGGCGTAGGCATCAGAAGCTGCTTTGTTTGAGTAACTAGTACCTACAGATTTTTAGAGCAAAAAGGGATAATTGGCAAAGATATGAGATGCCACATTTCTCAGAAAAAAAAAAAAAGCCTATATTTTCCAGAATTAGTCTTGGGTTTTGTCTGGCACCATGAGTTGTATCTAAGAAAGCGCAGACTTAGATTTTTTTTGTGTATGGAGATTTTGAATATAGACATGTTGTAGATGTAGCTCAAGGTCTGTAGTTAATTATCACTGAGAGAGAGGTGAGGATCCCAGAACAGGAAGTGTTTCAACCTATTCTAAATTCAGGGAAAAAAACTGAAGACTTTCCAGTGGCTGTGTGAACGTGGGAGTATTACTGCACCATCCTGTAATTTCTATGCACCTCAGCTCCTGGAGTCATGCTACTGCGCAGAGTCTTAGTTCTCCTACTTAAAAGACAAAAAGGTTTGCAATTGCCCACTTGGAGAACAGTTTTAACTCAAACGCTCAAAAATCAGAAGACCAGCAGAAAGGGAAAAGAGGTTGCATGTAGAACTGTGTGATTTTTGAATTGGTTTCATGCTGTTTTGACCTCCTGTATTTGGCAGTGCTTCTGGGGGAAGCTGAGAGGTGTTTTCTCTGGCACCTGGACCTCTTTTAACCAGTTGTGCTAAGCACCTTCAGTGCCTATTGACTTTGGTGTTGACTGATTAGCATCTCTTGATATCTAGCCCTCTGCTGATAAGATGTTCAATTTGTAGGAAGGGGGAAGGGGTTATGGCAGGAAGGTGTCAAAGGATAGTTTCTTCAGACACTGCTTTCCCTGTCAATACTTTGACAGCCCTGTTTTTACTGTTGCCTTGTTAGTGTTTCCACTTCCTATCTGTCATGAAAACGCTGATGTTTTCCTACTTTTAGAATGGAAAAGCTGCAATTCACCATCTTTGCTGAGGTGCGATACCTTGGCAACTTTAAGTCCAGAAGACAACCTGAGCAGGAATGTTACACGAGCCTGAACTGAGAGATTTCCGTGTGGATATACAGTTACTAACTGTGCAGAGTTTAAGGTTGTTCCTTTGTTCTCAAGAGGTACCTTATTTATTGAGAAATAGCTGGATGGTGTATAGCCAAACACCTGTTTGGCATACATTTGTTTGGACGTGATGGAGTTGTTGATGGAAGCAAACCCATGGGACAAAGGTTCTTTCCGCTTTGCTTAGCCAGCAAAGTCTGGCAGTTTGTCTAAGCTTGTCGTCCAGGGTCCTTCAACTGTTGGCCTTCTACCTCCAGAGGGAAATTCTTCCCAACTACTTTAGGTGGGAGACCTGCTGTCTGTCTCCATTAACTATGGAGAAAGCATAGTCCAATAGCTTAGCTCAGACATCTGTGTTTTAGTGGCCCAATGTTCAGTGAGATTAACTCATCCTAAATAATTTGTCTGCTCTGCAGCTCTCTGACTGGTAGAGGCATCTTCTTTTCAGTATGATACAGAAGACCTTATAGTCCTGGTTAAATTGGCAGTTTCTAAGCAGTCTGGCTCGCTTTTGGGGAGATCAGAAGGTTTAGGTGTGGAATCTAAATCTTTTATGCTCTAAATCCTGCAGAACAAACTTCTGTTTTAAATTATAGTTCTGTCTAATACTTCTCTGTTTTCTTTCCATGTGAATGACTATTATTTTACTCTGTCATTTACATAGTTGAGATAAAGAGAAATGTAGACTGTTTATTGATAAAGATCGTGGTACATTCGAAGGTATAGGGAAGCTAAATGGAAGGCTTATTGCAATAAAATGCAGCAGGTCTTCAAGAATTGCGACAGGAGAGTAGGATTAACACATCAGAACTCTGAGTGATAAGGACCTGACAAGGGTAATTTCCTTTACAAGTTTGTAGAAGGAGATATATATATATATATATATACACACACACAGAACTTGAGAGATAATGCAGACATAAAAATATACATAAAAATGGTGTGACAGGAAAAGATTATGTTAACAACTATTTCCCAGTCTGTAAAATATGGGGAAAGTGCATAAATTCATGGGCTGGAATGAGACATTGTCTCCCTTAACTCTATTGTGTTATAATGAGGACCTTCCACTTGTATTAAAAATGGAGCCTTTAGAACCTAGCAACAAAAAGAGTTCATTTATATTAAAGATTTGTTTAAGGATGGATGTTTTAAATCGTTTGACCAATTTGTAGAAGATTTTAATATTCCTGGAGCTCAGTTTTCCCGTTTCCTTCGGATAAGACATGCTGGTCTTTGTGAATTAAAAAAAGGTATAGAAATGCAAATGTCACAGATTGAAAAATTGTTGTACAAAGAGACTGTCTCACTAAATTGATTTCAAGGCTATATAGGACATTGTCAGTATGCTTAGACAAAGGCAAATTGGAAGTTAAAGAGAAAAAGGAGAGAGATTGCGGTAAAGAACTTAATATGTAAGAATGGAAACAGACAGTTTAATAAAATGGATTTCTATGAAACTAAGACATCAGGTTGTTCAATTTAATTACATCCTATTCAGAGAACATATTTATGTCCTCTTAAATTGCAGAAATATATAAAGAGATTGTTACTATACTATAATAACAGCAAGATACTGCATAGGGGGTAACGTATACATATACTTAAGTATTATATGGAGATCAAACATTTTCAGATAAAGGTTTCAGAAATTCTGCTATGCAAAATGAGGTCTTTTAGGTGTGTTTAGACTGAATTATAAAGACTTGTTGGTTACACCAGTGGGAGAGAGATATTTCTTGATGCGTTTCAAGTGTTTTTAACAATTTCCTCCTATGTTTAAACAGGAAGACATTAGAAGGCCAGAGGAGAAAGATGGTCTGTGTTATCTGCAGTAGAATATTTAATTTATCCTGTGCCTCAGCATTTTATTATTAAATATTTCACGAGGGTGATGGGACAGAAGAAAATAAATTAAAGCTTGTGAGGCGTATAGGTCAGGTGGAAGCGAAGGCCATATAAACATGCAGTCAATGGAGATGCTGGGATATGGCCAAGATACAGCATTTACTGTATGAAAAGAAGTGAACATCTCAGGGTATCGCGGTGCTATTATTGTGCAAATTCTCAGAGGTTTAGTCCAATTGAGTTCTAAATAAGCACTGAAATAATCACTACAAGGGCCTACAGAGTTTTGAAACCTTTCCCTGATGGCTGACTTGAGAATATCTTGACTCTGCACGGTCAGGAATGGGAGTTGGTGCTGTGATTGCTGATGATTCACCTTTGTGAGAGCTGGTAAATCATTCATATCACAGATGGGTAACTGGCCCACAAGGACTTCTCTGGGTCTCCTTACCTTTTTCAACATGGTGGTAGAAGCTTGATTAGGTCCTGCAAAGTAAGATTTGCCTTGTTTCATTTTTTCTATTGACTAAAAGTGGTACCTTGGCTGTACCAGTGAGATGAAAACAGTCACATTAAACAGAGCAAAAGGGCAGGTTCTGCAGCCTTGTAGAGGGACATCATGTTTGTCTTTACTGGCTATGGTAGTTGCAGTTGGTGAAGACACATGCAGCTCACGCCTTCTACTTATTTTGTGCCAAAACCTTGTCTCAGCTCTGAGACTGTAAATCACACATTCCGCACATTCATTGGGATTTTTTGTGGCTGAGAATTTGGGTGACTAATGCCTGCAGTGTGTGTAAACAGACAGCAGCGATGTGCCACAAGAACTGTAAGCAGTCTGGTCCCTTGGCAGGACACAGGTAGAGCTTCACCAGCTGGTCTCTCAGTTCCACATTAGGAATGCTGTTTTAGAGTTCTCTGTGCAATTCGGAGATCTGTCTGGTGGAAAGCTAAGTTTTGCTTTGATATTCGCCACCCATAATTTTCTTCTGATGAAATTACAACCCTATTCAGGCACATGCTTATCTTCACCCACCCAGTTCAATGGATGAGAGTACTACTACAAAAACTCTCATAAAATGAAGGGGGATATTTTTATTGTTGTGTAAAGTTTGCTATTCTTCAGCCGGGGTTGACTTATTCTTTTCAGTCCTAAATAAATGTGTTTTCTTCCTCCTGGCAATAAACAAATAAATGGAAGACCAACAGTTTAGAAAAGGAAACAAAAGGGAGGACTTCAAATGTAGTCTTACTAATGAGTTAATCAGCATGTTTGAATGCTAATAAGCACAAGTTGGTAACTGGATCATCTCCTTTCTATTGTCCACTGGGAAGCTACATTTAGGAAATGAATTCAAAATTTGTATTTAACTCACTTTTCTTATGAATTAGTGTGCATATTTAAATCTACCATGCAACAGTATCATTGGCATCTGCTTTTTTCTTTCCTTCCTCCATTAATAATTACTATTCTCTAATAAAAATTAGAGGATGGAGGAAAGAATGCTAATCATGAATTCTAACACTGTCATACAAAGATCGTCATTAGTGCCTGCAATCACATGTTGTTGTTTAAATAAACGCCTGTAATTCTTGCCTTTGCATCTGGAGTATCTGGTTTCCCTCTGTGACATTGGTAAAGTCTTTCCCTACTGACTCGCGTGTCTCTCTTGCAAAAGGACCGGCCTTTATTTCTGAGAAGGAGTATCAATGGGCTGAGGCAAGAAAGGGGAATCCAGCTGCTGTCAGCTGTCAGGGTATGTTCACAGCCTTTGGAAATGTGAGGCCAGTCATTTCAATTCCTTGCATTTGCAGGAATGGCAGAAAAATGTATGATAGTTGTTTCTTCAAGCCTGCTGCACAGGACTGCTCAGGAGGCTCTGGAGAACTCAGCAGAGCGGTCATGGACAACGGCCTTGGAGAGCCGGAGGCTGCATCTCCACGGCTGTTTCCAGTCCTTGAGATTCCTGCTTTGAGGCACTGGGATGCTCTCGTCAGCTACATAGATAACCGTGAGCAGAACAAGAGACGTGAATCTGAGAAACAGCTCATGCACTACAAATGAGTAAGGTACCTCATCGCAAGAGATGAAGCAGAAGGAAACGCTCTGTGTACAAACACGCAGAATAGATTGACTTGCTGAGAGTGTGATCCACTAAGTGCATGGCAGCTGAACGCAAAACCTCCTGACATATCTTCTAGCTTGTTTTGCAATAGAAAACAATTTGGCTTTTCCTATTAATTTTTGTAGTTACCATTAAAGGCAATACCACAACTAATGTTATATCAGGCCCAATTACACCAGTGCGCTGCTTCTATTTTTTTTTCTTTCATGCTGTGGCATTTCCTTTCCCTTGAAAACACTCTTTCACTCAGTCTAGCAATTAACTGCTTGAACAGTATAATAAGGAAGCAATTAAGAGGTGACAGAGAAAAATTAACACTCCATTTCACATTAAAGGCCAAGTGAGTATCCTGGCCATTGTGAGTTAAATGTGTCTTTGAAAACCTGTAGTTTGGATGTATTTTCCTTTTGAATAAGAAGGCAGCTCCATGTTTTTTTGTCTAGAGTCCCAATCTGAAAATGGATGATAACTAATTGGGTGCTGTCTGCTTAAACAGGCTGTATTAATTGCAGTTTGTTCTCCTGTAAGTGTCAAGGAAAACAAAATCTTTGTAATGTGTAGGCACAATGTATGCAGCCTTAATTTGAATATGCATGTACCAGAGCAAATAAAGCAAACTACTGCATGCAATGTTGCCATGGCAGACAGTATTTGCATAATAAATAACAGCTATCATGAGACTTTCTTTATGAAGTTCTCTGCTGTGTTGTCAGCTATAAGAGCCTGCAATAAAGGAGCCAATATTGAGAAAGTAAGAGTGTGTTTTGCTTGCAAATGCAACGTCCCAACCGCAGTCATTGTTGAGCATACGTGCTTCTGGTGCCGCTGACAAAACGTAGGGGGTTGCATTGCTTTACAGCCGCGAGCACATTAACTTTGCAGGGAATCATGCAAAATGATGCTCAAGAAGTGTTTTGTGTGAGGCCAGATGTCCCAAATCTGTGCTGTGGAGGCGGCAGGTTTGGCATGAGGTCATTAGCTTGGCCTGCCATGTAGCATCGACCCCAGGCCCTCCTTTGTGACAACCTAACAAGTGGGAAACAGCGGAGAGGGTTTGAACAGCGCTGCCTTTTGGGGTGCTTGGAGTGCTGCTTGGAGTGCCTAACACATTTGAGTTTCGTGGAAGTTTTGATCAGGCTGTGGATAAGATCAAGATGTACTGACAGAGCTGTAGGACTGGTACATGACAGTGAAATCAAGTGCATGTTGCTACTAATACCAGAGGGACTGGGGTTGATCCCCAGCGTCAGGGTTGAATGTCTGTGCTGTCTCGCAGAGATCTGGCTTCAGAGCCCGTGGTTTCGGCTCTGTCTCCAACACGTGTCTCTCCTGCCAGCTCCCCTGTGCCACAACAGGAGATGAGGACAACCCGCAGCTATTTGCCTCAGTTCTGTGTCAGGGGAACTCTGTCCTCCTTTGGATCAAGGCCTTTTTGAGGCTCTTGACACTGTTCTGTCCTCACTACCTGGAATACAGACCCTTCAAGTTGAGCTGGTTAAATATATATATATTTAATTCCATCTTCAGCTGAAGGGTTTCAAACCTCAGAGCGCAGCAAAACTTTCATGATCAAATCATAAAGCTTTGTGAGACTCCTTTGCTTTGGGGGTTCATTACAAATTGTAAGCAGTGGTTCACTGGGGAGTCACTGAATATTGATAGTCAGCTTGGGCCTGGTTTCAAGTCAACGTGTTGTGGAATTTGATATTGAAATCCATGACTTTGATGCAACGCCAGCTGAAAGGGAGAGGTTTCAGCTAGGTTTTACTTTGAGCTTTTTAGTTTCCTTCCGTTGAAATGAAGGGGAAACGCAGATGAAGGCAATCATTGCTTCCGAAATATTAGGGATGGCAAAGGGAAGGTCTGAGGTGAAATGTAAGAAAGAGCCTAAGGGTGGAATTAAAAGTAATAATAAATCCAAAGCTGAGATTGTGTGCTTGGAGGTCAATGAGGATGGGGAAATATGTCTGTTGTGGCATGGCTTATTGGCGTGGTGGGGAGCATGATGGAAGTGAAGGAGAGGACCTCCCTGAGAAGAAGGCTTCTGCAAGGCTCACTGCATCTGAAGCAGATGCTGCTGAGGGTAACCAGCCTGTTCAGAGGTGGATTTGTTGAGCAATCCAGTTTGTCATTTAGTTCTGAAAACGGGGAGAGGATGCTGACTTATACACCAAAATAGTCAGGCTGTGGCCAGGAGAACCCCTGTGTTCCTCTTTGGTTGTGAGTAACAGCCTTCCTGTTCCTGTACAAGAGAGGTACACTGCGGCTTTCCAGACTCATGGAAAATATCAGGTTCTGGAAAATCTTAAACAAACAAATGCTGTCAAGGTTTGTATGCATGGGTTTAATGATCTTTGATTAGGATTTTAATTGAGTTGGTAGATGTGACTTGACTGAAAGGGGGTTTGAGTCAAGTCCTAACATCGGTGTAGGTATTCTGATTTCAGTTACTTACTGTAAATGCTCTTAGGTGTGATTTGAATAAGGAATTAACTCTTTTGTCCCATCCCAACCTTTTCTAATAAAACTTGAGTGATGAAGAGGCTGTTAGTACCGGATATCGGGTAATACTGATCTGGTGTGTGGTTTGACAGAGTGAGAATTATTGCTGGTAAATCCTTGACTGTTCTGTAAATTATTGAAAAATGAAACAATGCTGAAACTCGTAAGAGGCTTTTCGGAGTGTGCTACCAGTTACTAACATAAAGCAAAAGTTACTGTGTCCCTGATTTAGGTTGACTTTTGGAATCTGCATGGGGTTTTGGATTTTATTTTTCTATATTCATTGTATTTACTTAGAGTTGTAGTGACTTCCCTTTACTTTTATTTTTATTCTCTTTGATAAAGAGTAAGGAATAAGCTGACTATCAGTAGATATGTTAGAAGTAAGCATTTTCAGGTTTTCTTTTGGTCTGAATATCAGAAATTTATACCTTTATCTGGATGTATTTTTTAGCTAATGGATGGATCATGTAATATCTATAGTACCTAGTATCTTCTCCTAAATAGAAAAGAAAAAAGTCTTTTCAAACAAGCAACCCTAGATCTCATACAACAGCACAGCGTGTGTCAATTCACACTGTGTCATGTGACATGAAACTACTTAATACAACCTGACTTGGAGTGACATTTGTATTGCCCATATCATAGAATAAAAAAATAACACTTTCACAAGTGAGTAATTATCTTTTCCAGTTGATGGTGTTTTGCTATTTGCAGGTCAAAATGAAAAACAGGTAAGGGTTAGTGAGCTACCTTGAAAAGAAATATTACAGTAGGGAAGAGATTTGATAAGGCCCTAACCATGCTGGCAATATGAGCAAAAGAAATGGTTCTGTTCATGAAAGGATGGCTCTATCTTTAGATGTGATTTGAACTAAAGCAAGGGGAAATCCAGAGAGGAAATCTCAGCTTTCGAACAACAGGCTTGTGAGCTAATTAAGGCCAAAGGACAATTTTAAGGAAGGAAAAGAAAACATTCTATATTGCCAAAGACTGAGGGCACATTCGTGCTCTCCATTTAATCCCACACATCACACCACAGTAGATTGGTAATGCACAGACACCCCAAAGATGCGGAGATCATCGGGCAAAAGGGACCAATGCTGGGTGCTCTCCTCCCCATCCTACTGCGGTGCTGTAGCTGCTCAGGTTGCCTGGTGAGACGACGGTTCTCAGGCGTATTCTTACCCTGAAGACATTGAAATTTGTGGTTTATTCATAAAGATCCTAATTTGATCCACAGTTAAGAGCTGTGAGTCCTACGAATGCTGGATAGGGAAGTAGCTTACTAGTAGTGACAGTCATCCACAGCCATCGCAAGCAAATCCCCAGTCCTTCTGGAGGTTTTTTGAGTTAAACTGCATCTTCTACCCACGGGAGACCCTTTGCAGCGGCATCTCATGGTGACATGCAGTTGTCCACAGTTACAGGTTGTCGTATTCCAGTCGCTCTTAAAGCATCTCCCATTGTTTGTTCCTAAAAAACATCTGTAATTGTAGGTGTGTGCCAGCTTGCAGAGCTTATCCATCATTCTCCATCTGCAAGTGATGCTGTAGGACGTTTTGCATGAGCCCTTTCCTGTAGCCCAGGAACCGCAAGTGGATGTTACCTTCCAAAACTGGCTGTGGAAATAAGCTGCTAATTGGGAAGACGGATGGCAAAAACATCCTACCACGGGCAGTTTCCCTGCAAGAATTTGTGTGGAGGGCAGTAAATGGCTCCATTTTGCACAACACTGGGTGGTTTCTGCCAGCTGCCTGGGTGACTGTTTCTTGGAGGAACTCTCCTCCTCTTGTAGTATCTTAAGCCCTGAAAGGCAAGAAACACGTTAGCAGTGTGATTGGTAAGATCCTTTTAGACATAACCTCGTAACCTTGTTGGTTTCTACAAAGTTGCACAGCTCAGAGCAAAATTGCATCTTGTCTAATGTGCTGGTACTTGTGTGTTTCTTTGACTCCAAAGTACCGCGACATTGGAAATATTCATTGTAAATTTATTTCAGCTATTTTCACAGATTTTTTTATGAAGCTACAAAAATAAGCTTGCAGTGAATATTTCTTGTCCTCCTGCCATGGCCCCATTGCTGCCACTGCCATGGCAACCACGAAATTTCCTCTCCTTCCCTATCAGGTCTCGTCCGCTCGGCTGGGGAGCCTCTGCCTAGTGATGCCACAGCTGTGTGCCAGTGCCTCTTCCCAGCACCGGGGCCACTTCTTCCTATTTTCTGACGGTCCACTGTAGGACCACCCCGACACTCATTGGAGATGGGAGCATGTCACCCCTCTTCTCTCCACCCCAGTTTAGTCCAGGGGAACAGTCACCTTTCTGCTGTGTGAAATTAGCAGAAGGGAAGAATGGGACAGTAGTTAAGGTCTCCCACTAGTTAGGTCTTCTCCAAGCAATTCTTGGGAGGGTCTGGATGATACTTTGTGGACATGTTTACATGCGTGACTGCTACACATCATTTCTTATTGAGAATGGACAGTTTCAATGGCTTTTAAATCAAATTTTGAAGGTTTAAAAATGTAATACATTTTCTATATAGGATACATCTTTTTCTTTACAAAGGGAGGAAAGGACATATCAAATCTTAGAAATGAACATAACGTGACAATTCTGCAAACCACCATGAAATAAGGATTTATTAGTTTGTTGATCTCCCCCGGGGACCCGAGTGCAATAAAAGCAGGAATTGTGCTGACTCGGGTGGAAGTGAGGAACATGTTCAACTGGAAGGCAAATGGTTTTGCTGCACAATCCGGGGATATAGGCTGGATGAGCTCAGCTGTCACTCAGTCTGTTAATCCCTCAAATCTTTAGCGCTTGAGGATTAATTTCTCTAAATATTGTGCCAAATATAATAGTCTCTCTATCTCTCACACTATTAGACGTGTATGAACTACAAGGAGCCTTTTGTCTCCCTAATAGGATTCAGCCCTAATGCTGAAGTCATAAAGCATGAGTTTAAAATATAATAACTTAAAACCCAAAACATTTTCCACAGGTAGGAAGGTAACAGCTGGACAGTGGTAAAGCGCTAATCCTGGGCTCTGCTCCTGCCATTTACACCAGTCCTACAGCAGAAACAGGCCAGGTAACGGTTGCGTGCGCTTGCTTGTGCTTTATTTTGGTACAGAAGATTTCCAGGGTGACAAAGAAGAAGTAACAGTGGCGCAGTGCCCTTCTATTGCTATACCTTGATTTGGGGGTGGGTGGGGATGGTGGTGTTGGGGTGGAAGGGACACCTGGATGGGAGGCACCCAGATATAATCATAATGCTGAGTACATGTGCCTGTGTAAGTAAAAACAACTTCTGGGACTCATAGTTATGTGACAGAGTGCCCGCTGGTCCAAGTAAGACAATTCTGATTATTTTAACAAAATAGCAATACTTTCAGATGAGATTTTATGTGTACAGTGCGACTAGGGCTTTCTATTCTCTTGGGGACAGCCTGCTACAGCTGGGGAGGGCTATCGGAGAGTTCACCCTGTACTATTACGCTTCCTCACTATACTGGCTTCAGCCACACGTGGTTGTAGAGAATCAGGATCTTGGGACTTGGTTTTGGGCTCACAGGGCTGTGGGATTGAATGCTGATAGCCATATACTTTCCTGCTGCGGTACTGCTGTCCTGGCTGGGAAGTCGGAAACAGCTGGTGGAAGTGAATAACAATACCATTGCTCACTTCAGAATTGTCTCACTTGGCATTCATGCCTTTATGAAGCAACTGTTGCTATTTTCCCTTCCTCTCCTGTATCCCTAACTACACCTGCAGGTGACAAATTGTAACCAATTGCACTATTATTTTTAACATGGGCTGTATTGATTACCTGGACTCTGCTCCGGGTAGGTCTGAGATATCTTGCTTCAAACTGTTCTTTTCTCTTGGCACCAAGAATCAGTGCGTGGTGCGTTGAAATGAACTTGAATCAGAGCAGACGGCGTGTGATGTGCTGAGTGACAGGCCACCGCTTGCTAGGAGGGCAGCAAAATTTGCAGCGCTCTGGGAGAGGATGGAGGGGCACATACCAGCAGCCTTCCACTGAACTCCCTGCCAGAGACCTCGCTCTGAGCCCTTGGAAAAACTCCTCCTTATACAGCCATGCCCCGAGCCTCAGCCCATGCTGAGCGCTTGTGCTCAGGCATGTGGGTCACCGTGCCCCACAGTCACGGCTTCCCAGGAAAAGCTCCTCGGCTCCTAGGTACTTTCTGCCTAGATGTAGGACCATATGTCATTGCAGTAAATTGCTTTTTATTTTTTTCCTTTCTTTTTTTCTGCATCCAGTTTGCTTTATCCAGATGACCTTCTGCTGGGCTGCTTTATTTCCCTTCTGACATTCCCCATGCCCATGTTTTTCTGCAGCCCATTGATAAAACATGGCAAGGTAGGAGCTGGTCCCTGTGGGACTCTTGGAAAAACTTTGCTTATTGACGATATCCTGCTGTCGTTGGGGTTTCAAGCGTGCATTTTTATCAGTTTAGTATCCTTTTGTGCTAACTTCTGCTAGGCTGCCTTGGTGTATTTTTAGTTTCTAAACTAGAAAAATGTCCTGTGATACCAAGTCAAATAGCTGATGAAATATTCTCTGTAAGAAAACTGTAGTTCACCAAACTGAAAGATGTTCACGAGAATGAGTAGATTTCAAATAATCTAACCAATCCGAAAACAAAGTAGGAAAAAAAATCTGAAATAGTGGCAATGAACAAGTTTCATTTTTCAACTGTAAAGGACCTTTTGAAATATTAGCTCATTTATACTTTCTGAGAAGTCAAACTTGAGATAAAGTATTCTGCTTTCACGGCTCCAAAACATTTTAGGTTAGTGAGTACTCTTCTCATTATATAAACTTTTCCTCCCAGTTTGGGATGGCAAGGAATATAAAATTCTAAAAAAAAAAAAATAATTGGAATATTAACAGATTGCTTCCTGGTCAGAACTGCTTAAGTCCAGGATATTAACATTTTCATTACCGAAATCAAACCTGCATTTTACTCCAAATGATAATGAATTAGCTTTGAAGGAGGAAAGTGATATAAAAATCTTTAAATTCAGAGCCAGTTAAGATTTTCACACTTTTGCTTTTAGGTGAAAGTGAATGCAGAGATACAGGAATGCTGGATGCAAATGCTTTCACTGCTGTAATTCCTAGCAATCCAAGAATAAATGGATATCTTTCCATAAAACTGATCTAATGAGACTTTGAAGTAAAAAGGTCATCTTTATTGGAACATTAATTAGATTCTTTGAAAAAAAGGGAAGCTGAATATTTTGGTCTGTCAGCACCCTAGTGAAGATAGAAAACCTGTTATATGTCTGTTAAAAGTATAACAAGATCAGGTAACTAGAAATGGAAGAAGTCAGCGAAAATTAGAAAGAAAGCAGGCCATTTTTAAAGTGAGATTAATTAACCATTGAAATGGCTTCCCAAGGGGCACAGTAACTTTTCTACCACTTAGAGTCCTTAACTCAAGGTGGGATGTCTTTTTCAAGAGAATTCTGTAACAGTGCAAATTGTTCAACTAAATCTAGGAGCTGTGGGGTGAAATGCTGTGTTATGCCGTTCGGATTGGAGAGCATCACGATGTTCTCCTTTGGCCCTGGCATCTGTGGGTTCAAGCTTCATGGAAAAGGTAAGAGTCATGTCTGCAAGCTGAGATGTGGTTGCTCTGGGAAGCAGAGACTTTGAACGACGCATGGGGTGCGGTGCACGGACGCGCAGCTCTGTGCAGGTGGAGCACAGTGGCCCATTGCGAGCTCCAGCTGGAGCAAAACACGTCCAGGGAGGCTGCAGGATGGGGCAAGCTTTGCCCTGTGGTTTGCACTCGTCTAGTTTTCCTTATCCCTTCCCGTTGCTCCCACACCTTTGAGCGACTGCTCCTTGCAAACCTGCTGTTAAACTCTGCTATTGCTGAACCCGATTTAACCTGAAGGCATTAGAGAAATTGGTTGGAAAGCTCAAAACGTTCTTGGAGGTCAGGAAAAAGCGTCTTATGAACGATAAAGAAGAAAATAGGAGTCAATGAGACACACAATGGTAGAGGGAAAATATTCTCTTTTACAAAATCCAGTGACTGAGGAAATTCCCCAGAGGAAGGAGAATAAGGTGCTTCCTACATGACAGTGAATGACAGCTTTTTCATGTACTGTGGCTTGACAGTTACGTTTTCCCCCTGCAAAGCAAGTGAGAAAGGAGAGACTAATTCTTTTCTCAGAACATTAATGCTCACTCACATCTCAGCTCTTCTCCATTTCGATGTTCTCCATTTCAAGTCTAGATCTTCCTCTGCTTCCACCAAATCCTGCACCAGACTTTGTTGCACAATAAGATTTGAATGAATAAAAGACCGGGGGAAAGAGGAATGGACCAACATTCTGCTTCCTGCCCTAAAAGCAAGCACTCCCAGTTCCCTCTGTATCACCCACTGCTGCAGCCCTTGGGTGATGGATCATCAGTGATGGGGAATGCAATTCCCCGTGAGACTTGCCAGGAGCTTCAGCATGGAGACACAACCATGCACCCTGGTGAAACCCAGAGGTGCTTGGTGCATTTGCTGTTTCACAGGATTATGGACTATGGGTCTCTGCGAGCACTCCTGGAAAAGGGAAGACACAAGCCAAGGCAGAGCATAAGGTGTTTTGTCAGGAATGAGGTCCCAGTCACCGCCTGGAGTGACAGCCCCTCCTCAGGCTCCTGTGGCTAGCTCTGGTTTTCCAGTGGTGGCCCTGCTCCAGGAGTCTCCTCCTGGTCTTCTGACACCATATGAGGTGGGTGAAGCTGCCCTGAGGAGAAGGACAACACAGACTCTTCACCATTGTCACCCAGAGAGATGGAGCAGTGGAGTGCTGGGGCCACCATAGGCCTTCATCCTCCTCTTTCATGCACAAGGCACTGAAAAGGGAGAAGAACTGACTGCAGTATCTGATCCTGGAAAGTCCAACTTCCCCTGTGTGTACTTACACATTTGCAGGGTTCAGGTCTTGGTACAGTTTGCAACCAGTTTGCCTATCCCCTTTGCTGCCATTCTATCCCATGCAAGTACGGGATTTATCCTGCCTAATACCTGCCACAGTATTTTTGTTTCCTTCTGATGTCTAAGGATGAAAAAGGTGTCTAAAAGGAGACCACAAGGATTGTAGCAGGCTAAATACAATACACAATTTTTTGAGAGCATATGAAGTCCCTTAGGCAACAGTTATGTGATCTCAAAGCAAGGTTTGGTGAAATAGCTCATATTGGTTTCTCGTGGGTTATGGCTTCTTAGCAGAGAAATCCCTAGATGCGCTGCCTCTCTCCCTTGACTGTCTAGTGTAACATCTTGTTTGCTTTTGTCTTGTATTATTTTTCTTTCCTTTTTTCAGTGAGCCTTACTCACCAACTTTCCTGGTGGTTTTGATGCCCGAGTCATGGCTTATGGCTCGTGGGGTGACTGGGGTGCTGCAATGGGGAGGCTGGTCTAAGTCCATCTCTTGTTCTTCTAATTCTGTTCTCTAAATTTAACTTCACGGGGTAACAGATAAAAGCTACAAGCCTTCCTGCAGGTCTCATGATGGCCTTGATCTTTGTGTTTTTTTCAGCTCCAGGCCCATAAACCACTAACCTTGCAGCTGCGTCCTGCTCGGCTCTCCCACACAGGTCAATCTCATTTCTAGTTTTGATTGTTACAGTTTAAAGATAGAATTTCCCTTTCTTGCTTCACAGCATTCAAATGCTAATTAGATGCCTTAAATGTCTAGGAAGTTATCCCAGTTTACACATATATGGTTTATTAACTCATGCTCATTTCAAACCTTTTCTTTGATGTAGGCTAATGGAATTATTCTTTTAGAATCACTTTAAAAGGTGAATTCGCTCTTTCTTGCTGGATGGTGTTTCTCTGAAGCACGTTTGTGACTGTTTGCCTGTGGAAAAAATACCTGCTTTTCCATGGGCTAGTGGTGAACGCTCCTGGACATGCATGCAACAGATAAACAGTTGCTTTCTATTTGCAGCAACTTACTTTTTCAAGTTCACACTTTTACTCCTTGCTGAAACAATATTTATTTTACCTCCCTTTCCACAGCTGCACAGCTAATAAGATGGAACAGACCAGGTTTGCAAAAATACATCTGCCTAGAGAATATGGTCACGTGAGCCAGCATTTGTTTCCAGCTGTTTTCTTGTCATTAGCTTTTAATTTCAACAACTACCTGCTTGTGCCTCTCCTCTTTTTTCCCCACCTCAGGTATTTTGTGCTGTTATTGTGATTGTCAGTTCTGTTCTGCTTGAAAGGTTTCAGTGTATGTTGCCATGGTTACAGGTACCAGAATTGGAAATAAATGAAGGGGGTATCAAGGCACTGTTGTGACTCTGATGGAGGCTTAGCACTAAGATGTTAGCTATTACTTTGCTGGATTCCACGTTATTTGATGATGGATCCATTATAATAGAATATTTAAATGCTTGCGTGAATATAGATTGCACTAAAATGGAATTATGTAGAACTGGATTTAAAGTAAATTAATTTTTTTAACAGTTTTTTTTTTTAATGAGTACATAGCCTTTGGGACAGTCTGCAAGTAAGTGAACAGAGTGTCTAGAACATCTACTACACGAATGGTATGAACATGTTTGATTATATCTACCACTGGAGTACGGATGAGTGTTGAGTACATTTCTTCACGAAAGTTCAAAGAGAGAAGACAAAAACTTTTTTAGGAAGTAGAAAGCTGCTTCGGAATGATTTCTTATACCTGAATGAGGAAGACACTTGGAAATTAGGTGCATGTTGTCTCTCTTTTATAGTCTGTGTAGTAGTAACACCTGCTTGTAAAGGCTTGTGGGAGGCTTGTGATGGAGATGACGTGAGGGTTTCTGCGCAACCAGAGTTCCCTCTTCTATTTCTCATTTTATAGGCTTGAGACTTAATCCAAAGCGCTGCAAAGTCAGTGGAGAAATTCCCAATGACAACAGTGAAATTTGAATTGAATCTTAGGTCAGTTTTTTAGCAACCTTTTTCCATGTTTTTCAAAGTGGTATTAGTTTGGTTTAAGTTCTTTTTTCTACCAGATTGTCTCAATCAGTCAGTCCCTCTCAGTGTGCATCCATGGGTAATGGGTTTCATGTGTTCTTTAACCAGGGGGATGGGCAAAATGTGGAAGCACTGCTAAATGTTTAAAATAGGTGGTAACATGTCACGCTTGTCCCAGAGAAAGTTCCTGCTTTCCTTTCCCAGAGAAGGGATGGATTTTCCTTTATTGGTGATATCTGGCCCCACTGAAGTAAGCTGAAGAGCTCCTGCCCATGTGAAAGGAAATTGTGTGTATGTGTGAAAATATACATGCATATATTTGTACACTTGTATAGTTATGTATGTATAATTAAAATCTTCATATTTTTGAAGTAGCTTTAAAATTAAGCTGTGGCTTTCTGTTTTCTGAAATGTTATTTTGAAGTCAATAGAAAGAGGGCAAACAGTATAGCATCCTTATAGTGTTGATTAGTGATTATAATTGGGTGGTAATAGTAATATAACATTTTACTGAAAGTTGATGTTTTTACTATAACTCAATTTATCATCTGTAAAATGCAGGCAACTGGAACAAGTGAAGGCAGTTGCTGTCTTCATCCTTTCCCCTAATTTGTATCTTTGTTTCTTATTAACCCTTCCTCTAGCAAAATTGCTCAATGAGAGTATTCTACCTGTAGCCCTTGGCATTAATCTTGTGGAATAGGTTTGATAACACTGTTATAAATGTGGAACTTAGAAAATACATCCTCCACAAAATGCAGAACTTGCCTTTACCCTCATCAGAGAGTTGCATTTATTCTCCAAAGCTGTCTCTCTTCTGCGGTGGAGGAGAAACAGTGCTGCATGTTAACCCCAGTGGGGTAGAGGGAAAGTGTCTGTGATCCGGTACTTCAGTTGGAACGTGGGAGGTGCCTTTGGTGTCTCTTTTAGGTGACTCTGTCCCGCTTGGGCATAAAGCAGGCAGATGTGACTGCCTGGAGAAGGAGGATTTAGGCTGTGGAGTGAATCAGCTAAAGGGAGAAACAAAGCTTGGGGAAGGAATGGAACTTTTTTTTCCCCCCCCTTGTTAATGAATGTAGATCCCAAAAGGGAACTGAGATCTAAACCCTCCAAAATCACAGGTGCCTAAAAAAAATTAAGACAGAGTTTAACCACGTAAGACTGTTGCAGCCCCACGAAAACTATGCCTGGCAGCCAGAGCATTTCAGAGTCCGTAGGTACTGAGGTTTTCACCAGTGCAGTCAGTTAGAAATGTAAAGTTCAACTTATTAATTATGGCTGTGGTCACCTTTTGTATTAATTATGGCATTTATAGAAGGGCTAGCGGCTGTACTGTTTCCACTGCTTGAACTAACTCATGCAGAGTTGTTGGGGTAACTCTGCGCGGCACTCAAACATCCTTTGCAGCCACCCCCTCAATGCCCTACTCATATTTGTGAATTCTTCTCCACCAGCTGGGTACCTAAAAGCTAAGCACTTAAAAGCCTGTGTCCCTTTGTCAATCTGGGCCTAAATTTTTAACTCTATATACTGCAGAGACTTTGCCTGGGGGAAGCTAGGGAAAGCAGCATCTGCTTTGTTTGAGCACTTGCTTTGTATAAGCACTCAGCAAACACACAAAACTTCCACAAAACAGGGCGTCATATTTTCCTGTGATTTTGCAATTGCCTGTCATTAGGTTGGGGGACATACGTGCGCACGGGATAAAAGGAGCTGCATCAAAATCAGTGTTTACACAAACTCCGTAAACAAAGCAGCATCTGCTTGGCTAGCTGCAGTGTTTCCAATTCATTGCGATACCTAATTGTTGTCAAACTGTTGTGTTTTCCTTGACACTGAATAGAATTTACAGGAAGAGGTAAATGTAACACCCGTTCATCTCCTGATGAATGAGCAGAGCTACCGTTTTATGCTTGACTTTAAAATTTTGACTGTGGTTTGTACCTGATGAAAATGAGCTCGTGGAATTATTTGGCAGTATTTTCTTGCCGCGCGAACTCCGGGAATTACTGCTGCACAGGACAACAACGACCACTAGTGGCTAAAGATATCGTTTCCAAAATTGCTAAAACTGGAAGGGAAAAGCAATGGATTCAATATGTTGAGTTAATGCAACACATGCTATTGGATGAATTTTGTGTGCTAAGACATAAAAACATGTCACTGTTTTTGTAAGGTGCACAAATTCTGTTCACGGCTGTGGTTTGTCTCCTTTTTCCAGGACTGCTCCAAGGTATCCTGGAGCTGGCCACTTGCCCTCTGGTCAGTATTAATGCAGGCTGCTCCAAGCCCATTTCTCCCTCCTAATCACTCAGTTTTGCTTTTACTGTACTCTTTATCGGTTTGGCTCCTATATTCATGCAAGTTGCAAGCACAACGCAAGGTCTTCAGCAGCGAACAGCAGAGTGGCTTCCAGCTACCACCCCGATACGGAGAATCCAGGCCTTACCCCCCGTTTTGGTACGCTGCGTGAGTCCTCGGTACTGCCGTTGTTGCTTTTCCTGTTGGTTAGCATCTTCTGTCACTTGTCTTTCATGCACTTTTTAATTGCTTAATTACTTTATCCATATGCCAAGCATGTACTAGAGCGCCAGTTATTAGCGATACCACATGTTCAGTTCACTCTGTACATTTTAAAATGCTATATTTAGGCATTTCCTGGTCTGCACGTCTTCCTTGTACAATACCACAGGTGTCTCATGTAGGCCTTTTGTTAGTTCTTTAATGGGCTGTAGGCATCCTGCTTGTTAGTCTATTATCTAACTGCTCATCATCCGTGCTCACAGGCTCCCCGTGACTTCACTTGCACGGCTACAATAATTATACATCCTTTTTTCCTGGCTATGGAAACGCTGCGCGAGTCTGTAGTGTTTCATGGACAGATGATGCAGGCTGCAAAATGTCACAAAGATTGTATCTCGCCAGGCCAGGCACTGTTTTACCCTCTGCTTCTTTTGCGTTACTGACAATATTTGCAGTGAAACTAAGTCCAACGAAGTCGGCTCCGTTGAGGTGAAGGGACCACAGAGCATCCAATCCCTTTTGCCTTTCCCTAAATCATAGAATCATAGAATGCTTTAGGATGGTAGGGACCTTTAAAGGCCATCTAGTCCATCCCCCCTGCAATGGGCAGGGACATCTTCCACTAGATGAGGTTGCTCAGAGCCCCATCCAGCCTGGCCTTGAATATTTCCAAGGATGGGGCATCTACCACCTCTCTGGGCAACCTGCAGGGCAATGGCTTTATACATCCCCACCTCAAAATGTTATTCCTGCTGCCCCCCTACGCCCCTTTTTAAAATCACTATGCTCTCTTGCAGTAGTTGTTGCAGTACCACATGGCAGAGGAAGGTGGCACAGGAGGAAGAGGAATCAGAGATGTTAATAAGCTGCTGGGGTTCAGTTTGGGCCCTGC
The DNA here is from genome assembly GCA_020745775.1 of Theristicus caerulescens. Classification (NCBI taxonomy): domain Eukaryota; kingdom Metazoa; phylum Chordata; class Aves; order Pelecaniformes; family Threskiornithidae; genus Theristicus; species Theristicus caerulescens. The sequence continues at coordinate 21,167,250 of CM036567.1, read as the reverse complement.
TCCTCCTGCACTGCCATTGACCCCAGTGTAAACTTAAAACACAGAAAAGTGGCACCGTTCAAGCGTAAAACAGTAACGGCAGAATAAAATCTAGATAATATAGAAGTACACACTGAACCTGAGTTTTCTTGTTTTTTTCTGAGTTTTCATGTAAGCCCTTTGTGTTTCCCGCTGTTAATCCAAACACCAGTCTGCGAACTGAGTTTTCCACTGGTTCCGCTGGTGTGCTGGGGGGGCTTCAGCAAGGGCAGGAAAGTCATTTGATCCATAGCAGAGCTAATTTCCCCTATCCATGCAAATGTGTGTAAGTCACATTATTGTTAATGAGCTGCAGGCGGGATTGGAGGGGGAATGTACTCCCCAGCCTGCTTTACGAGACAGTGTGTAGTTATTGTTCTGAACGGTCTCTGCAATGTGTAGTTGAAACCAAGCCAGGGGCATAGTGCCAAAAGAAAGGGGAAAAATACTTAAGGCAGACAGTTTGCCAGTAGCTTAGCAGCTGTCAACTAGTTGTTCCAGGAAGATATAAATATTTAAGATTAATGATACCTGGCTTTAGCTCTCTTTCTGTGTATATAATATGTAACTGTGTGTGGTGCTATACGATGCATGTGTTGTATTTACAGAGATATAATTATTAATTTAAACGGCTCACCAGTGTGAGGAAAAAAGAAGAAGATTGGCTGAACACCAAATGCAAAAGCTACATCCTATATTTACAAGAAAAGTTATTTCTTTCCGTTTGGCCACGATGAAAGGTAAGGGTGGTTCTCTGGTCAGGGCATCCACCTGGGCTCTGGAGCTCTGCACTGAATTCTCCTGTGGGGTAACTCCTTTCCAGGAAGCCCCAAATCTTCTTTTTACAGAATTGCTTGCTCTTAGACCCAAAGAACAACTGTGTAAGTGGCTAATGCCTAGCTAGGTACTTAATTTCTACTGAAAGAGAAGGGATAAAGGGAATTTCTTCCTCCTTTAGGAGACTAGTAGGATACATGGTAAGGAGCAATACCTACCAGCAGGGAATAATAATCCAGAACTAAAAGAAAACTTTGAGAATTTCTCCTTATCCTTCTTTGATTTTAATTGAAATATAAATTTTAAATGGCTCCTACTAGCTGGTCGGAAGACAGAAAGAAAAGTCACAAAGACCTGGTGGAAATTTTCTTCCATCTTTATTTTTTGAGGACAGGGAGAGCACAGGAACAGTTAGGCCCACAGTCTCATTAATCTCCATCCTTTGATTTACAGGTTGATTTTTCTTGGGCCTGTCTGGCTAAGCAAAATGGGAAAAAGCTTTATTCCTGCCTGTGGGAAGTCTCCAAAATCTTGGAATGGACACTGATTTCTGTTTCTTTTTTAGTAGGGCAAACCTTGGGTAATGGTCACATTCAAGCAGCCCCTGGGATGGACGTGATGGTGTTAGCTGGCTCTGCAAATGTCCCGCCTATGCTGGAAAAAGTCGGTCACTGGTTCTGGGCTCGAGAAAAATCACCAGTTTTGGAGCAGCCAGTGTGGCCTTTATGGCTCTGTACCTTCAGGAGCTCCTTCTCTCATCCCCTTCTTCTACCTGACGGTTGGTGGAGAGGGTCCAGCTGCTGGAGCTGCAATCAGGGCACCCCTATGGGTGGTGCAGGTGAGTGTGGGAAAGCCGTGCCCTTGTGCAGGCTGGCTGGTGGGGGACAGCTTCTGCTGCAGGACACGCGTAGGTGCGTTAGATATGTTATATTAACACATGGGACGCAAACAAATACGTCCTTAGTAGAGGGAATTCAGCTCAGGTTCGTTCCTCCACTAAGGGACCCAAAAATAATTCAGAGTCTTTTTTTCACGAAAATTAATGTCTTGTTATAAATCCATTTTCTTGTTTGGAAAACATTTCACTGTATCCAGTGTTTGCCCCAAATTAACTGGCAGCTTGGACACGCATGTATTTAGCATTTGAATGAGGCTAGATTGTTTCTACACTGAAACAGGTCCTCACTCTCTGAATTAAAATACTTTTACATATCCTCTCTTATGGCACTGGTTTAATTTGTTCCCAGTTGCTAGTCCTATTAGGGGGCTCTTTGGAGAGCCTGTGTTAATCTGCTCTTAGAAATTTGTAGACATTCATCTGAAAATCAGCCTAATTGGAGTGGTTCATTGCCGATCCTTCCTGTGCCAATGTGCTGAGCTCTGATGTGCATTAAACTGCTCTGTAAAAAAAAAACGTATTTGGGATTGATTCATGTTGAAGGTAGCCTTTTATCTGACTACATATGTTTTTCTCTGTAGGGACTGTTCCTGATGGTCCTTCTAATCACCCAGGCAAAAGGGACTTGCTTACGCCTTTAGGTAAGGGGATGTGCATCAGTGACACTCCAAGTGTTTGCTTTGCCGGAGCATCTGAGCAAATAGATTCACTGGTTACTGAGGTCAAACCTGAGGCTGCGGGCAGGGCTGGGGTGCCCATTACACCAGTAAAATCTTCCTGCTTCCTTCTCTTATGGTCTGGGAATGAGCAAGACCTCATGGCTTATCACAGCTGAAGAGAAACAGCTTAAATGCCACAGCCTCTGGAGTGCAGGTACTTCTCCCAAAGCGTCAAACCGTTTCAGATGGCCTCTTCTAGGAAACCATGGTGCTTCGGGATATTTCATATATGGAAAGAAAAGAAGATATAATTAAATTGATGAAATAATCAGCTGAGTTTGAGTTAGGTGCTGGGAGCTATCAATTCAGCCAAGGAAAAGTGTCTGCACCCTGTGGAGGCAGTGTGACCAGCCTTCTCATCATCACATCCAGAAAAAGGAAAGATGCTTTTCATTTTAAACACTTTCATAAGTGCAGTTATTCTAGCTTTTTTCCTGCTTCTGTTCTGTTTTTCTGTCTGGAAACACAGCACAATTTTGGTCATTTCAGCTGCATGTTAGTAGGTGGCAGTCTCAATCAAGTTTTGAAACACGATGAAATTTCTCTATTTCCTTCCTAGCAGGCCCTGAAAATGGTGCAAACCTTTTGCTGCTAAGGATGGGCTACCTGGGCACAAAAGGAGCCGTGGTCTCACTTCCCTATAGCAATGTCTATGTACTGCACTGGCAGCAAACCTCACATGAGGACGTTTTCCTCTGTGGTCTCGGTTCCTCCTGGAAGGTGACTTTTAACCATACCTGTGAAAACCGGACTCATTAAGCAAAGCGATCAACTGGTTTCAGACCTTAATGCTCTTCCTCAGGAACGAAGCAAATGGTGCAGTTCGGATGGTGTAATTGCCCTCGCAGCCCAGCCTCGTGCCCAAAGGGACCGTTTGCACGCGTGGGCGCCCGTGTTAGAGCTCTGCCTGAAAATCTCATTAAGCGACTGTCCAGACTGAACAGGAAAGGGGGAGCGCGGGGCTGGGGTAGAGCCCGGCTTTCCTGGGGCCCTGCCAGCTGTGCCGCTGGCTTACAGCCAACAAGGTGTTGTTTTACTACGGTTATTTTCCAGAAGTAAAGTGTTACCTTAGTAAACTCAATATCAGCCTTCGAGACACATCCTTCCCTTTGGCCTCAGCTCGCTGGGACGTCCTTCTTCTCCTGACCTCTCCTGCGTAGGTTGTTCTTCCAGCATGGTGGTGGTGGTGCTAATGGGGATACCTTGACCTCCTTTTTAAGGACAAGCTGTCGGAGATGCGGCTGTGCTGTTGGTGTAGGCTGGGCATGCTTTGGGCTGCTTCCACTCAGGACTTGCAGGGGACGTATGAAAAGCTGCCCTCCCTGGAGGGTCCTGGGCCGGGAGTGGCTCAAACCTGGGCAGCTCTGGGCATCTCCAGTGGGTTTTTAAGGGACCTGGTGAAGATGGAAGTCACACAGAGAGGTGACATCACCAGGGCTAAGGGAAAGGGACATTGTAAATGGTGATTTTTCAGCTGCAATTACCCCAGCTCCATCTGAACCCTTCTTGTAGGCACCTTGCTGGTTCTGGGTCTGAGTCTGCCTCTCATCTGTCAAAGATGGATAAAAGCCTTTCAGTGCTTTCCAGGATAATCGCAAGTTAGTCTGCAGTGGAACTGTGGACTTAGCCCTTGGGCTGCTCTGAAAACTGAGCACACCAGTGCAAGAGCATCTCTCCCTTGGAAGAGGCTTTGTGGTAGCGAAGGGCTCATCTGGGAGAGCAAAAATCCAGTTCTTGAATTACTGCCCTGAAAGAAAGATGAGCTGTTTAGCAGGAACTAAAATATTCACCCAGAGAGGTGTGAAACCTCCTGAAGTATTTTTGGGGTTGGTGCTGATGGGGGTCTCCAGGGAGAGGAGGTATACAAACACACGTAGGTGTGCCTGGGTCACCACATGCCTGAAGCAGACCTACTGTTGGCTTCACCAGGGTAATTTAGAGGTGTTGTTCCCTCAGAGAGGCAGGGCTAAAATGCTGTGAGTAGAGGAGTGGGCAGGAAGAGCAGATGTGTGGTCTGGCAGGGATGCCAGAAGCTCTAAACCCCGTGATGCTGCCCTTGGCCATGGGAGGGGAGAGGAGAGGGAGGACCGGTGCCTGTGCCTGCCCACGCCTCCGTGCAGGAGCCCTCAGACACTTGTGGAGCATTTCAGCTCTCCTCTCACCCCCTCGGAGGCACTCGGCTGAGTCGCTTCTCAAGTCTGGCCTGTCTGCTTTGACCTCCGTCTCTGGAGAAAGCAATGGGAGGGCTTACTGATCTGGGTTGAAAGCCCTTCTGTGTTTCTCCTTGGACTCTTTCCCAGTCTGATTTGTCTGTATCAAGAGACAGGTCACCTTTCTTTGCTTTCAAAGTTGATGGCTTTATGTTTATCATCACAATATGTCTCTCAAAAGTTAGCCAAGAGAGATGACTTGCATGCGAGTCTACCAAAGAAAGATATTTTTAAAGTAATCGTCTCCATTACAGATAAATGGAGTAGAAAGTGGGTGATGGATAGTACATTTCTTTCCGAGAACTTCATGTAACTGGAATATCACTCCATTAAACTGGACTGAATGTTATAATAGTCATCCAGTGAATTGGAGAGAAGCACTATTTTCAGCCTAGCATTAATCTAAATGGACACTTCCCCAAGTTTTAAATTATTTATTCCTTTGCTATCTTGCAAGTTCAAGATAACCGTGGTTTTAAGAACAGCTCTGATCCACTTCATGAAGGAAAGGTGTTGGGTATGGAGAGACCAGCGGTGTACCCGCGGCACAGCAGAGAAGCCGGTCCTGCTCTGGAGGGAGGGTGAACCACAGAGCCGATTTATTAAGTGCCTGGCTCATGCGGTGTGCGTGGGGGAAGGCGGGCTGGGAGTCAGTTGAGACCTTATTTTCATTCCTCTTAATAGAGTCTCTTGTTTGAAGCTCTATCAGAAAAAATGGATTGAATCATATCTCCCTACACTCAGGCAATTGCCACAGGGCTGTTAATAAAGATTTCAAGCCATGAGGGATGTCTGGTCTGGCCTTTCCTCCTTGGGCAGCATGAGGATAGCGCTCTTGGCCTACTCCTAAATTCCCTTCTCCTCAGCTGGAGTAGCTGCTTTGTGGGTTTTGTCCTTAACCATCTCCTGAGGAATTTTGTGCCTTCCTCTGGCTGCTACAAAAACTGGAGCGGGGAGAACGTAGGGTAAAATAATAATGGGTAAATGAACAAAAGAGAAGGTTATGAATTCCTTCTTATTGGATTAACGTACGCTCAGTTGCTGTATTGTTCGTGTGCAGTCTCACCTTGCACAGCACTGTGATACTCTTCTCACTCCACGGGGTTGCTGGGAGCTACTGGATCTTGGGGGGAGGCAGATTGCAGAAGTCCTCTGAGAAGGAGGCATCTGCATCTGGAAAATGAGCAGAACACATGAGAAGAATAAGGCCTCCATTGTTAGTTTCTGCCTTGCTATCTTTGTTTTGGGAAAGAGGTACAGGAAAGGTTTCCAGCAGAAACGTTTTAGTTGGAGTAAGTTTTGGCTCTTCTCAGCCATCAACAGACTTTTTTTTTTTTTTTTTTTTTTGTGTGTAGCATGACTTTTGGTAACTTTGGAAATCAGGTTAGTGGTCTGGCACCACTGAGCAATCAGCAACTTCCTCAGCAACAGTGCCCGTGTCTCTGGGGTACCAGAGATCTGCTGTTACCCCTCCACTGAGCACTGCATCACGGGTTTTTAAGATGATGAGATGGAGATGTAGGAGCAGAAGGACCACTTGTGCAATGAGAGCTTATCTCAGGGAGTAATACAGGGGGAGAAACTCTGACTTCTTGATGGAGAGACTGGCAAATCACTCCTACAGCCCTGGACTGCCATGCTGGCTCTGCGTAACCCCAGGAGTGTGAACGCTCCCTGCTGTACAACAGCAGCTTCTGCATGGCTTTGCAGTCAGTGCCCAGTTTGTGCTGTCTGAGATAAAACACAGTCAGAATTTATGGCTGTGATGCAAGAACTGGGTGGTAAAAGTTTTATGGACTTCTTGTGGGAGCCAGAGTAGTAGGGTAACTGTAAATCTTGAAGGAGATGTCTGTAGTCTTCTAAAGGGAGAGCATGTCAGTGATTTCAACGAAGTGATTTCTTTTAATACCAGTAACTATGCCTACAGCATACAAATCCATCCTGCGTCTGACTGACTCCTAAATCCCGGCTGTGGCCTTGCCGTGCCGTATCCTGTGCGGTGCCTGTGGATCCACAAGATGGCACTTGGTCCTTGTATTACTCTGAATTTGCTTTTGCCTCTGCTCCAACTTGTTAGCCGCTATGAATGGTAACTGCCTGGATGTCTGGGTGTTACTCTTTTCATTCTGAGTTAATCCTTTTCTTTTTTAACTTGCTGTTAATTTGGAAATATGGTAATGCTAAAATGCTCCAAAAGCAATTAATGGAATAAATTCTGCTGTGACCCACACCTAGTGTTATAGTTATTTGTAAAAGAGAGCCCTTTGGGAAAACTTGCACCCGATATGTAAATATTTTAATGATGTCTAATTGGATTTCGAAAAAACTTCCAAGCATTTTAACTTTCTGCTTTAATATTCAGTCTCATCAAATGTGCGTGATTACAGCAATGTATAAATCCAGAGTGATGGGGAATTATTCCAAGCCACTGAAAGCTCCACCAGCAAAACCTCAGCAGAGAGTTGCTGCTGACTCGGTTACAGTGCAGGGAGCACCCTGGGGTGATGGGGACAGTCCTCTGTAGTGTGAACCCAAAAAATTAATCCTAGCAGATGTAAGGAACAAGATAAAAATCAGTGGGGAAAAATAATACTAATCAGAGTAATGAAGTCAACAACACATGTTCATCTTGTGATACAGATGATAAAATAGATATGCCAGAGCAAAATGACACAACGTGTAGAAGAGACAAGGGACTCTATCAAACCTATCTTAACTATCTAGTTTACATAAAACTACCTTTAAATTTTGGATTTTCTTCTATTTGAAATTTTTTTCCCCAAATGGCTGGTTGCTCCCCGTTGGAGGAACAGAGGCTGAAGGTGGGGATTTGCAGCTGAGACTTCAAAATCTGTTTTCTTCACACTCACAGAGAGTTACACAGGGAAAAGCAGTTTCTCTTCTTGGCAACCCTAGCCTCTTGCAAGCCAGCTTATAGCCCAACATCTGGCTCCTGGCCCTTAATGCGATGTCCTAGTAACATTGCCTTGCTGTTGGTCCAACTGTTTGTCATCTGCTGCTTCTTGCTGAAAGGCAGCTGTAACTGAGTCAATCCTTGCCTTGCTGTTGCTTTGGACTGCGTGTTCCAGATTTACACAGCAAGTTCTTTCATTGGTAACTTCTCACTGCCCTGGGTGTCACCCAAAGGTCTCTTTTTCCTTGATTTAGTTTGGCTTTTGATGCAGTTCTCTGTCATATCAGAATTTCTTTTTAGGAATTTTCAATATGATGCTACTGGGCAAATGGACCAGAGAACCTTCTGTGGAAAAAAATGGTGCTGAAACTTGGTAAATGTTTCTGGAGACATCTTCGCTTTTCCAAATGGCTCTATCCATACTGATGCACTTTCATCCCCTTCCTGCAGGTCCTCCAGCAGCAGTATTAGAGTCTGCTCATGTGTTTCCCCACCCAATGAATTTCTCAGCTGTAAATGACACTGCTGGAGACGGCGGTCCACCTCCTGGTCCTAGCGATGTCTGTGTCCGCTAGAGACAATGAGATTACTCTAGATTGAAATCAAAGCTTTCTGTCTTATACAATAGTGCTTTTATTGAAACTGTAAATCTGCAAAATGTTTTGGAGTTGCCAAAATGTCTTGTGCTGCTTTTCATTTCAACTCAGACCAACAAACCCAAATGCCAGTTCTGACTGTATTGCAAAATTCTAACTTCTAATACTTTCCTTCCATTTCAATTGGGAAATTTCATACTATAGCCTTAAAAAGCCTTTATTTCATTTGAAATATCATGACTTTTCTGAAAAAAACCCACCCTTCAGTCTGCCAGAACAGTCTTTCTCCTCCTTGGAAACCGCATTTGCCCTTCTCCGTATCGAATTTCTGAAAAACTGTACTCCTGCCTGGAATTAATGTGCTGATTTGATCACAGCTCCGAAGTCTGCTTATGCTCCCAGTTCTTGAGACTGGCATGAGCCAAGGCAGGATTTTGCCATTTTGCTCCGGTAAGGTGGCCTATGCAGACAGGCCTGTTTGTTTAGCAGAGCGTTTGTGCTAAATGATACCAACAATGTTAAGTAATGAACTTTGCTAATACATTTTGATGAATTTCAAAGACCAATTAAACCAAGAAGAGCACAAAGTAGTGTCGTATAAATATTTAATGTAAACTTATGGATTACATTGTTCTGGAGACTGCTATCAGAGGCACTTTGAAACCACATGTGGCTCATGATAGCTAGACAGAGCCAGTTTCAGCCAGAGATGAGTTCAGTCTCCTCTAATAAACACCCCTCCAGGGATCACTTTGAAGTGGTAAAATTTTATGAGTAGCTAAAAAATCAGAGTTCTGCAGTCAACAAGAAGCACCATTGTATTTCCTCTCTGCCCTAACGAAAAGGACAGGATATGTATTTTTAGTACCCTTCTTCTCCAAAATGAAGGTAAGATAACATGGTTTTGAGAGGAAAATGGCAAACAAAGCGAACTGTTCATGGGGAAAGGGAGCCTTTGTAGCTGGCATCAGTCTCCAGATGCTCTTAGAGCAATGGATTTGGAAGGAATCTCTTTGTACCAGCTACTGTCGGTGACGTGCGCCTGGGCTGGAGCAGCCGCTGCTCGGCTCCGTGTTACACAAATGGATCAATCCCCGTGCGTGCTGCGAGCGCCGGAGAGAACAGCACGTTCTGCCCTTGGGTTTTATGAGCTTGTGCTGCTGGCGCGGCCACGAAGCCCCCGCCTGCCACTAAGTGCAGTAAGTGCCCGCTTGTCTTTACTCTTCTTCCTCGACTCTCTGCTTACCTCTTCACATTTCAGCAGCTGGACACGAAGTGAGCTCCAGGGGTAACCTTGATGGCTGTGCAAGGTGGGAACCATGGAGCTGAACTCAGGGCAGGAATTCCCCACAGATTAAGGAGAGCCTGTCACACTGGTGAAGACCACACAGGATAGAGAGTATTTGAAGGGGGAGAGGAGAGGATGAAAAAGCTACATACCCAAGAGAAGAGGGGCTGAGTGGCCCATCTACTTAAAAATCAGTGGTAGAGACTGTTTCTAGCACTCACCACTTCATCAGAGCTTTTTACCCAGTGATGTCGGATTGCTGGAGCTGTGCCCATTTTGCAGATGGGGATGCTGAGGCAGAGAAGGGCTGTGGCACAGTGGAAGCCAGGAGTACAGCTCCTGCCTGCCGGCTCCTGTTGCATCATCCTTTATCAGCCAGGGAATGCAGCCAAGAGCAGAAGGTTGCCTGCATGGAAGTCAGGGCTGTGTCTAATGTGGCTCCCTAATTGAATTTGGATTCATGTAACCAGTCAGGAGCACTTGGGGATAGCATCTCTGCATCTATAAGCCCTCCCACAATAAGAAAGGACTCTAATCGCTTTAGGGTCCCAGATCCCTCCCTGCATGGGGATGCACCCCAAACCAACCTATATCACAAGTCTCCACTGTCACGAGCAGGTTCTCCCAGGTTAGCCTCACCAGTTCACAACTGGCAATGACTTGGCCTACTGAATGTGTGCCATGCATCTTGTACAAATGCTTTTTTTTTGGAAAAATTGAAAGTGGCAATTTGCAGTTAAAAGAGTCTTAAGAACTTGCAACAATGGCAACTTAGAATCTGCATTTCCAGAAAGTTTTATAATGCCGGAGACATCTGTGTTTTGCACTGTACTGGGTTTTATTTTCAATCATTTTTCTCATTAAAAAAATGTGTGTATCTCATTATGTCTTCATATCTGAGCCAGCATTTAATTCTCTGATTGCATATGGTCGGTACAGCATGTGCCATTACACCCACCAAAATAATGAAATGACAGTTCCCTTTGCAAAGTAGAAGACTAGAAATAACTTTCTGCTGAGAGATGCTATTAATTTTTCTCTCTTTTTTTCCCCCAATAAAAGTGAATAGCTAAGTGGCCATGATTCAGATCTCAGAAAGTGTTTTCTGACTAGTCTGTGACTTGTCATGTAAGGGCTGCACTGCAGCTTTGATATTTGTGGTATATTATACCATGTAAGGGTTGTTTTAAAAGGCGAGGAGAAATATCTGCCTTTTGTTTTATGCATTATTTATCGGCCTTTTATTCTTTCCTTTATGCCACAGAATTTATTTTATCTTTCCCCTTGATGTTACAAAGTAATAGGCCTAATAACATAATTCGCATTGGGAAGGTGTTCCCACGCTTCCCTTTGCAGGCAGCCGGGATCCGAGCACCCTGTGCCCAGCTGCCCCCGCCGCCGGCCCGGGCTCTCGCACAGAGGTGGCTGCGGTGCCGCGGGGCTCCGCGAGCGGTAGATGGCTCTGTCAGCTCTTCCTCGGGAAATCACGGCTTTATTAGAGCACCTGGATTTTTCCCAGTCTTTTTTCAAACTTTATCGCTGCTGTTCGTCTTAATTTTTTTTCTCCTTAACATTTCCTCCACCTTAGGAAAGCTTCTCTCTGCCTAATCCAGAAAATTTCTTCTGGTTCGTGAAAAGGACTTAAAAAAAATGTGAAAGCAGTGAAAGGCAGCGTCGGGGTTCTCCCCTGGCTGGACAACGGAGTGTGAAACCAGCACTTCTGGCCCAGCAGCATCAGCGGCGAGGACCAAAAGAGCTCCCATTAGCCCAGGGCAATAAGTACCCATCTGCTAAACACATGTGCAGCAAACCCCTGGTTATGCAGGAGCACAACAGTCCCAGTTATCGAGGAGGTGGTGTGTGGATGGGCAGTTTCCCTTCACTTAGGATCGGGGAGAATTATTTAATAGAAATACAGCAATATTTTTAAAAAATTTTGAGTCTCATTTCTTCATTTTCCTTGTTAATTATATGTCTTGCATGCACTTGTAGGAGAAACCAGTCTGTTAGCTCTTGCATCGGCTGCCTTGTGCCTGTCTAAATTCATGGAAGATATTACCGTCACGCACCCCAACCATGAGATGGCTCCTTTAGGGAAAGGGCTGGTGCAAAAGAGCCACGGCACTACTGCTTTGTGCTGGGGTGTCCCGACATTGCTCTGGGGCTCGGGGTGGGCAAATGGAGCACAGGGACCCATTTCTCCAAAGCTCTCTCTTTCCCGCACTTACAGATCGATCAGTGTATTTTGTCAAAACTGCAGTGGCCTGTTTTGTTGCCTTTATCTCCCTGCCGTAGCCTAAGCAATGAATGTTGCTCCTGGAGATAATAAAGAAACAGCTGTACATTCACCCCAAAGGTATCAGTTACAGTTTAATAATATTTTTCCCTTATTGCTTTTTTTCCCCTTTCTGCATGAACTCTGATGACGTCCCTTTGAGCAGCTGTTTCCTTCCATTGCCATTTTATCAGGTTCCCTGTTGCGTTAGAGCGACTCTTCGCAAACCCTTTGTGCCGATTACCCTGGGTCTGTAAGTTGGCTTATTGCTGCGCAGTTTGGGCAGGGGTAGGACTACGTTTTCCAAGGGGAAGGCTCAGTCGCAAGCAAGAATCACATGGAAAAGACACGTGCCAACCAGCCCAAAAGTGATTGCAAGCCTCATCTTGCCAGCGGTGTTTATTCCGATATACTTTGGTGAGTGGATCTCAACAAGTAAGACAACCCCAGAAAATGGGTGGGAGTTTGTTCAAAGGAAAGTAAAAGCCAAATGTGCTTTTCAACAGGGTTCACCTTTCAGGGTGTCGGTTGTTGTGATCTGTTTTCTAGACTGTCCCTGCTCTTTGAAGCTACAATCCTATGTCTTCTTTCCCTGATGTCGACAATATGCCTGGGAACATGGCCCCTAATCTATCACTTACTGCACTTGTTACAGTCTGCAGTGACACATCCTTTTTACTTTTCCTAGCAGGTATTTTTTAAATAAAAGAAAAGGCAGACTTCTTAGCAGCAGCTTGGTTATTCATCAATATTATTAGATTCTCCCTTCCCTCTCCCGAAGCTAGGAATAGAAACCTATGAAATTACTGTGGAGGATGCGCTCTTAAAACAAAGCACCGAGTAAGGAGGATGTGAAAAACATGTACAGCTGAAATACAGAAAGAGATTTTATGTGCTAGTGTAGGGGGAATATTACACTCAATACTCGGCGTGTGAGCTGGCAGGGGAGAAGCAGGAGAGAGGCAGGGTGGATAAGCCATGCCCTCGCCCCACTTCCAGTGCCAGGGCTCACCTCTCACCTGCACGAGGTTGGTGATAGGAGGGGAGGGTCTGGCTGGAGCTGGCAGGCCATAACAAGTGCTTTTGAGAAATATATTGGCTTTTTCCCTTGTTTCCAAAGCTGAGACGTGCACAAACCCAGAGAAAAGGCCATGCCTCCTTGAAATCTTGGAGAGGTATTTTTGTCACATCGCAGGGGCACGGACACCTCGTGCCAGGATGGTTGTTTGCAGATGGGGTTGTGTTCCAGCCCGTTTGCCCAAAATGAATCAGGGAGTGGAGGCAGCCACAGGAATCACTGCACTGGCAGCACCCTGGCACTAACAGCCCACCCAGGCAGGAGGCGGCACGGAGCATCCATCCTTCCCAGTTTGATCCTAGAGGGTGTTTGCCTGCTGGCCCAGCCTTGGGAAAGGAGCTTTGCCCTGGAGAAGTGCTTTTACAGTGTATTTATTGCTCAGGTTCACACTTTTTTTCAGTGGGTAACTTGAGGAAACTAAATCTGCAAGCAGGGGACGTACCCAGACCGCTGGGAGTTTGAGCAAGAGCTGGTTGGAGGGACTATTGAGTCTGCATCGCACCCAGTCATGGCCACAGGGAGCTTTCCAGTAAGAGCTTGTGGCTCTCTCTCTTTGGGAAGTGCTTGTTAGCCTTGTCCCAGCCAAACACAAGCCCGGGAAACTTCTAGTTGGGCAATGCCTTGTCTCTCATTCAACAAACAGAGAAATAAAAATGCAGCCCTCACTCCAAGCCCATCAAAATATATACACAGACGTGAAGAGTTTAGCAGGGCAGTACAGTAAGTGTTAAAGCTCCTGTAATCCCACCTGTGCTGCAGTTACAAACGGATGGATCTTAGGCATGAAGGAGAAACTGGAAAAACCGCAAGGTGCGAGCGCTGTACGTCGCAGAGAGCCGGTACTCCAGCCAGCACAGGGAGAGCAGCTTCCATCCTTCCGCTGCGGCTGCTGTGCTTTTTCACCATCTATGACATTATGGAAACACAGCCGCTATTATGTTTCTGCTGCAAACACATCTCTTGCAGATGTGGTACTGCCTAGAAAAGTCCTGGGCTTCCCAGGAAGTTGCTGTGCTGGCTTTAGCCACCTTTCTGGCCTGGGTTAATAAGGCCACAGGGTGCTGGATGAGAAAATGCGGAGCTTTTCTCTTCACAGTTTTCACAGGCACAAGGTTCACCTGTGGTTCAGTGTTTAACCAAAATTAAGGCTGACAGCTTTTCCCTATAAATTAAATTAATGAGATGTTTGAACTCCTGCTAAATTGTTTGTGCAGATCTTTGCTGCTTGATATTGTCTCCGTGCTCCCTTCCCACGGACGCTCTCCGCAGCTGCACTCGCTCCCCTGCCCGTGCTGGGATGAAAGGAGCGGTCATTGCTGGTGCTGTGTGTGCCAGGAGAGGTGACCACACAGACCAAACTCCCTGCTTCACACAGAGCCACTCCTGTGCAGGGAAAAAAGTTTACTTACTTAAAAAAAAGGAAAAATCCTGCCTTTTTAATCAGGATGGTTTTGCTGGTGCTAGTCTAAGGGCATTATACAGCAGCAGTGCTGCCTCACGGTGATCATGCTTTAGGTAGGTCTCTCCACTTTGCCCGTTTCCACAGGCTTTTCACTTAAACCTTCTTAACTCATCCTCTTCCAGCCCGTTGCCACTCATGGCCATCTCCCTACAGCAGCTCTCACACTCTGCACTTGTCATCACTTCCAACCCTTTTCAGTTAAAATGGGCTGGATTAGCAGAGGCTGCTGCTGAAGCTAACGAGCTCATTTAGGCCAAAATGGGAGAAGGGATATATGTAGCCAGAAGTAGGAGCTTTGCCCCCTGGTAGAGCAGCAGTGAGTGGGCTCTGTTTGCCTGTACCACCAGCTGCAGGAGCTCAGTGGCTTGATCCAGTCTGGGGTCAGCTTGGAGAGGTATCAGGACCTTGATGATTATGGGAAGCTTGCTTGGGTTAAGCCTGCTCCCTGAGTAGCTCTGGGAGGGTAGGTATCAGGTATGGGTGTTAGTGTTTCCACCTTAAAGAAATGCAGTGCTTGGAGAAGAACATCATCTACTCTGTGGAGCAAGCAGAGTGAGTTATTTAATGAATAGCAACCCTGTAGAAGACAAGCTTTTTAAGAGCAGAAATAGAAGTTTGTGTGATTTGGTAAAGCTCCCTGAGCGCTTTCTTTGCTGTATCTTTGCAGAGAAAGACTTTTCTTCATTATAGCACGATTCCCTGCAGCAGAGTAAAGAGGCAGTCGTGACCTGGGAGCTGTGGTTGCCCAGCTGAGGAGGGGAGAGAGCACATTAGCTCTTTGTTGCTTGAAACTTAATCTGAGCAAGTGTCACTGTTAGAGGAGTTAATAGCTGTAAAACAAATAAGAAAGCAAAATGCAGGTAATGATGCTATTTTACATGTACATCTTAAGAGATATTTTAGCTGTGGTCTGATACCTCAAGGAACCAGGCATTTCAGTGCTGTTTGTGGCCAAAATCTGTGGTTTGTAGTAAAAATAGTGTTTGTTTTTAAAAAATTCTTTTTTTTTTTTTTGTCTCATCTTCTTCTATCCCATTTGCACTGCATCTTCATTGCAGTTCAGGATGGATGTAGAAGGTGTTGTTGAGTAAGTGCTTACCCTCTTTTTCTACCATTTGAGCCCTGGTTGCATCAGTGGAAACACCACCCAAATGAGCACATTGCAAGCCTGGAGTGCAGGCAGAGCAAACATCGGTTTCTTTGCAAACGCCTGTGAATTAAAGCTGGTTACTAGACTCTAGTCCAGTAAAGGTAAAATTCTTGTAAGGGGAAAGAGTCATGACCGTTGCTCACACAAATGCAGTATCTCTTGTGAAAGGGTTAAAAACCACAAGAGCAAGAAAGATGTTGTAAATACCTTAGTCACTCAATGAGATCAGAAGACACCCTGTTGTGATTTAAGGATGTTGTGAATACCTTGTTAGACTTGAGGGCGGTCTGATGTGATTTAGGGGGTAGCTAGAAGAACAGTTATAAGATAAGGGGGGCTCCGGGATAATTTCGTTACAGGCAACTCGGCCTTGGGAGAACAGATGCACGGAACCAGGAAGATAGGAAGAAACAGAAGAATGGCAACAATAGTCTTGAAGGACAACATCTACGGGATCCTAGGACTGAGTTTGCGCAGAAGCAAAGGTCAATCAGCGAACACAGTGAGGAAGACTACGAGCCTTCATCTGAAGACCCCCAAAGACCACCACAAGAGATGACTGCGCATGCGAATCAGATATTTACATATGTTAATAAGTTCCTGGAAATCTCATGTTTATGCATAGCAATTCTCGGAAATCCTATGAATATGCATGATTGTATAGTATATATTCTCTAAAAGTTCAGTAATTCGTTGGAGCACTTACGGTGGAGAATCCCCAGTGCTGCCCAGCGCTGCAATAAAGAATACCTGCTTAATAGTAACCTCGTTGCTATTGAGTTTCATTTCAGGGACTCTCTGAGTACTCCGTTTCTCCCTTGGGGAGATTCGGACTGTGAGGAGAAGCATCCGTGGATTTTTGTATCACTTGGGCTACTGGTAGTATTGCAAAAGTTATGCTGCACAGCAAATTGGCAAACAAGAATAAAATGTGACCAAGTATAGTCATTTGTCTGCTGGAAAGGGCGTGGTTTTCTGGCAGAATGGTTTAGCATCCAGGATTCCCCTGCTCCAAGGGTCTGAAATTGGACTGAACGTAGCATCGTGTGTATTTGGTGGTGTCTTTGCCACTGACGTTCCCATCAGATCAATGTTTCCATGGGGAATCCAGATGCTGTTTTATAACTGGAGTATCTGATGTTCTTTGGGAAAACTTAGACTTCTGCTTCTTTCTGAATCATCAAATGAATAGTTTAGCCATTAAGTTGTTTTTAAAATAGCATTCATTTCCCTCTCTCTGGTACCATGCTCTTTTTAATAAATGCAAACACAATATAGGGAGTGTTGAAAGAAGCAAATTAGAGCTCCATCTAGAGCTAATATCCTTTGTGCAGGGAGCAACTTAGTGCATAAGACAAAAATGCACATATCCTACAGACATGGCCTGCAAACTTCGCAGCTTGCAGGCTGTTAGGTTGAGAGTGACCACGAAGGGAGGAGATGGGTAAGATGGCAGGGCCAAGAAGAGAGAGGCTAAGGCAGGGGAGGGATATTGTGACGGGGGCACAGGGAGCATGTGTGGATTAAACTTAATGAATATAATGCATTGCATTAGATAACTCTGTGTGAGTTGTCTCTACCTGGGATGTCCAGTTTGAACGGCACTCCAGAATTACAGGGTGCCCAGCTGCTGCTTAATTATTGATATAAGGGTACTTCAAGCAGATTTTGGTAATCTCAGCCTTTTGGGCTGATTCAGTGTTTCTTCAGGATTACCAATGAGTTTTGTGTCCTTTCCTGTTTGCATTTTCATTTGAGATTTACAGCAAACAGCAATGAGAGATGCCAGAGGGCAACTTTTCAATTCTTAGCAAAATAAAAATATGTGCCAGGATTCATGCATATATTCATGTGGACACCTGTGTTATTGAAACACATTTCCTTTGCTATTTGTGATGTATTTACTTGAACCATTCTAAAATTCAAGCAATGCATAATACTGAAAATCTCCTGTGGAGCTTGGTAGGAAACATGAAACTTTATTTTGTGCTTGGAAATACTGCACTATATATTACTTACTCTTCCCTTCAAGCACTTCCAGCATGGAGCCTTATTCTTGGCTGGAACTGGTGCAGACCCCAGAGAATCTCAACAGGCTCTGACCAGAGCAAAGCCTTAGGGGTCAATACTTGTTTATAAACCATATTCATGGGAAATTCCATTTTCCACTGAACTTACCTTAAAGTCTTGTCTGGCTATTTGATACGCTCTCTCATCACCAAAACATTTGCACCTTTGGTTACCTTGTTTAATTTATAGATCAGGTCTCCTCCCATCCCCTGGTATCTTCTTTTTTCGGTTGACTAGAGGAGCTTATGCTCCTCTCAGGCTCATGTTACAAGTGGCTAACTCTTCCAGGGAGATATTAGCCCTCTAAGGACCTTGCCTCTGTGACTCAAAGGCGATGATGCTTTACTGCTGTGAATGTATGACAGACTGTTAAGACAGAGAAGTACAGTAGGGAGGAATAGGACCTTTATTTATGGTGTGATGTTTAGTGGGAAGCGTGGTGAGGTCCTGACTCACTGCTCAGACACCCTCCTATTTAACATATGTCTAAAATGTAGCTCAGAGCACATGTGCAGAACTTATTGCTGTAACAAATCTTGTCAGACTGAACAACATTTGAGATGAAGAACAGGAACAGAGGCCTTCAAGTTAGAGCCAGGGAAGAACACCAGAGAAGATTAATAACCCATGTCTAGATACATCTATGCTATGGTATCACATTGTTGCCCGTGTCCTGCTGGCGCAGGTCCCTGGCACGAGGGTTTTGCTCTGAGACCACATTGCTATGAGGAGCTTGTGATGCAGCCCAGACTCGTGCTGTTCGGAACTAATGAAGATAATCAAGAGTTCCCATTCCGTGAAATTGCAGTGCACTGGGCCCTTCCCATAGATGTGATTTAAACCTATGAAAACTTGCCTTGTTTGCTGCTGGGAGGCTGAGGCAATGACACTTGTTCGACCTCTTCCAGCCAAGCCCAGGTTCGAGGTCTCTTACCTGTGAAAAATCAATAAATCAAAATATTAGAAGGTGCCATGCTGATAATTGATTCTTCCAAGAATATTTTTCCCAAAGCTTAAACTATTTCCAACAGCAAGAAGTTATAATGAAGACTAAGTGTATTTATGAAGTGAAATCATTAACAATGGATTAGCCAGTGGAATCCAATTTCCTGTTCCATCAGTGATGCTAACACAGACTGAAATTTCATTGATGTATTGGGCATCATTGTCATCCTCTTAACTGAGAGAAAAATTATATTTGCCATTCTCCACTGGCTGCACTTTGCAGGCAAAACTGCATCTTATACAAAGGATCAAGCCAGAATCTTAATGGAGACAGTATTTACAAGAAAATAAATGTGCGCATAAATATTTCACAGGCATCTCATATGTGCTTTGTGTTTCGTCATATTTAACGTATGAATGTAACTATTTTACTTGTGTGGATTTTTTCCTCTTAAGCAATGTCTTAAGGAGCTTAAGGTAGAGAAATACATTTGTGTGAATGTCTGTAGGGCTTTATAAGATAATACATGGAAGTAGTAGAGGAAACCTTCTCCTAAGAATTCTTTTTCTTAAAGAACAGAACTAAAAAACCTCATCTACCACTTTGTAAGCATTAAGTACTAAAATCCAGGTGTTTGAAGCTCTGGTCCCTGCTTTTATGCTACATACTCTCAGCTCTGCTGCGGCTTTCCCTCTCCCACAAGGCGGGTGGCATGCAGCTCACAGAAACGGGCTTCGCTGGCAGTGGCAGGGAAGTGGCTGTAACTTTGGATAGCCAGTTTGACTCCAGCGGACCAAACCACTTCAAGCAGATCAGAGATCTGGTCTAATCTGAACATCGGTGTCACCTGCAAGTGTTGGTGCCTTGCTGCTCATTGCTCTCTTCTCCGAGCCCCTCAGGAAATACATTAAAGAGCAGATGATCTTGTAGGGAACCTTGAGGCTCCTCTCTCTGGGGAAAACGGACAGTTTAATTCTGCTCCTTGCTTTCCAAGTGCTGTCCATCCTTCCACCCCCAGGATCATATTTTAGCATCTTTGGTAGAGGACTCTGCTGAACCGCAAGAGGGACGTCCATATGATGTGTGTGGTGGTGACTGAGACAAGATATTCACTCCGTGCGTAGTAAAGTTGCATCTTTAGCCTACTTAGCACAGAATAAATCCAAGCTACCGTTTGTTAGGTCCTGTGAGGGGCTCTTGGCAGTTCAGTGTTGTGCACTGTCATCGCAAGGTCACTGGTTTGTAACATGATGCTTTGGGGTGTTATATAGGTCTGCAAACAGTGCGCTTATTTGCGTATGCTGGCGATTAATTTTTTCCTCTCTAAATCATTCTGCCAGAATAACATGATTTGGGAAAAATCCTCAGGAGATGCTGATGGTCAGGAAAATCAGCTGCTGTGCACTTGGGGTGGTGGTGTTATTCTGTGTGCAGCCAGGCAGGTACCAATTGTACCTCCCGGAGCATGGGCAGCAGGGCTCTTTCTGTAAAGACAGTCTTCCTCCAGATATCAGACCACTGCCTTAACCCAAACATGAAATACTAGATTTTGATCCCAGTGATATAACAAGGCAGTGATTGATACAAAGCAAAAAAAAAAAACCAAACCCCAACACTTTATTTAGGGAAAAGTAAGTTTTGGAAATGTTATTTTAAAAATAAAGCCATGGAAAGTTTAACTTTCAATACAAAACCAATGTGGCTTTGCTGTAGGCTTTTAATGAAATGTTTCTCTTTTCCTGCCAATTAAAAATCCCCAAACCAATCCATTTCTGAACCAGCTCAAGGTGACCAAAAGGTAATTCAAATAGGAGATAAGAAGACCTGATTGCATTTGGACTTGTCTTGATTTTTAATACATGCAACCATATTTTCTCAGCATGTAAACTCTAGAAAGGGGAAAGTTTGTTTTGTTTTGTTTTGTTTTTTAATGCTACTGCTAAAATTCTCTGCTAGTTATGAACACTTCTGTTGTTCTAGTTGTGATGTTACCTCCCACAGCCACCTCTCCCACGGACACGGAAGCCGGGGAACCGCGTGGCTGTGTTCGAAGTGCCCCAGGTTAGGTCAAGCTGCACATGAAGGAGGCTTTGCTCTAATAAGCCCCAGAGTTTGCCTCTGTCACCCACTCCAGGAGTGGCTTGACCTCACCAGAGGGCTGGAGGAGATGGTGTTCAGAGGAAAGATTCACTAGAGGAGGTCTGTCTCAGTCCTTAGTGTTTCTGCCTTTTAACAGAGTGATTAAATAGAAAATGGAGCTCTAAATCAGGTTAAGCAGCCAACAGGGGCTTGTTGTGGTTTAACCCCAGCCGGCAACTGAGCACCACACAGTCGCTAGTTCACTCCCCCCCAGTGGGATGGGGGAGAGAATCAGAAGGGTAAAAGTGAGAAAACTCATGGGTTGAGATAAAGACAGTTTAATAGGCAAAGCAAAAGCTGCGTGCACAAGCAAATCAAAGCAAGGAATTCATTCACCCCTTCCCATCGGCCGGCAGGTTCTCAGCCATCTCCAGGAAAGCAGGGCTCCATCATGCGTAGTGGTTACTTGGGAAGACAAACGCCGTCACTCTGAATGTCCTCCTCCTTCCTTCTTCTTCCCCTAGCTTCATACGCTGAGTGTATTGTGTAGAACATCTCTTTGGTCAGTTGGGGTCAGCTGTCCCAGCTGTGCCCCCTTCCAGCTCCTTGTGCACCCCCAGCCTCCTCGCTGGTGGGGTGGGGTGAGGAGCAGAAAAGGCCTTGACTCTGTGCAAGCACTGCTCAGCAATAACGAAAACATCCCTATCAACAGTGTTTCCAGCACAAATCCAAAACATAGCCCCATACTAGCTACTATGAAGAAAACTAACTCTATCCCAGCCAAAACCAGCACAGGGCTTTACTCCTCACCCCCACTTTGCATGCACTGTAGTCAGCATGTGATGCCGGGAAGCTTTGCCATTTCCTGAAGCATAAGCACCCTCGGAATAGCACTCTGGTTTTCTTTTGCAGAAATCCATGAAAAGATCCCCCCCGTGCTGACAGTCAGCACTTAGTTTTAAATTGCCCTATAGAAATAGCTACTCAAATGCAGTTTCTGCAGGGTTTGGGTCTTACCGTACCCCTGTGGTGCTGAAGGACACAAATGCAGCACTGCTGTCATCATCAATTATAGCGCTGGTGAAGATGTTAAACCTACTGCTCTCATAGCTTGGGGCTGGGTTAACTTCTTCAGCAGTTGAGTCATCGTATATATAATATGAGATCACCGTTTGCGTCTCCAGTGTGTTGCCACAGAGGCCAAAGCAGTGAGGAGGGCCATCCATCAAGTACCCCAGCCTGCTGCTTGTGAAGCTTTTATGGCCAGCATCCCTCCCGGGTGGCCTGGGACCTGCGGCCGGGCTGGGCTGCAGGTGGCGATGCTCGGCAGGGAATGTGCGGCTCCATCCCTGGAGCAGAGCCTGGATTTGGAGCCCTAGTGCTCAGACCTGGGCTAGAAAACGTGCAGTCTGGGTCTTTCCTATTCGGGAGAGGGTGTGGAGGTGAGCACCGCGGAGGGGACAGTGGTGTGGCACAGTTAAAATCAAAAGAACGAAGGAGAAAATGGTGATGAAGAAGGAGCTAATGAAAGGGAAAGAGGTTGCCAGTGCGGAGGCAGGTGTCTATGAGATGAGTCCAGAGAGCAGTGTGTTTTCCCATTCAGGTGGGCTGGGGGCTTGCGAAGAGGGAGGGACGCTTGCTAGATGGGGTGCACGGGCTGGCACCAGTCTGCAAAAATGAACTGCTGCAAGCCCCCCCCGGCAGTTCTGCCTCGGTGCAGCCTGTTCCCCGTGCTTAATGCCATGCTTTCGGGTTTGAGGGTCCTGGATGTGATTCCCTGCTTCTCCAAAGGGAGCTTGGGGGCCTTAGGTGAAAACAAGTTGCCTTGAAAAGCCCATCCTGTGACTGGAAAAGAAATCTATTCCTTGCCATTAAGGTATTCAAATCAGAACGTGCCATATGCAGCATTTCCCCATGGGATACAGCCAGCAGATGCATTGGCAGGCCCCCACAGTCCACACTGGACAAAACAAATGCTCACAAACCCAGTAATAACCAGTCTTTGAAATTCGGGCCAGTCTCAGCTCTGCCTGTATAACCAGTGAGGCTCTGGGACGTGTCTGAGATCAGGCAGGAAATCTGCAAAGCAGGGACTTGAATTCCTGTCTCTCCATCATCTGGTGGGGCTGTAATGAGTGGACCATCCTGGAATAAGAGCAGTGAAGGAGAACAATATTTAAATATATGCCCTACTGGGGAGGTAGACTAGAGGTTGAATGTATGCGATTAGGTATTTAGAAGAGGGTCTGTGGCTGAAGGATGGGGAGGGGGGAAGTTATCTGATTTCTTTTGTGTTCTTCAGTCACCTACAGAATATCAGAAGGTTACAGGTAGGGGGAATTCTTCTTAACACTAGGACTCTACTCTTAATGTCATGGTTGTGTTTTGCATATTAACATCAAATACTATGCAGAAAAATTATTCTGTTTAGAAAAGCATCAAAAGCCATCTTCAAAGAATAATGCATCAAGACCATGTACATGCTCTGGCATTTTTGAAGTTGCCTTCATACTCATTAGACTTTAATGATATGATGAGTGACTTTTTGTCTATCAAAAGTTGCAGAGAATTCTAACTTTCTAAGCACCTTGCACATCAGTAATGTCTGGTTTTGGTAGTCCTTCCTATTGCATTACATTTTACTTGTGTGCTTTTAAGCCTTTTATTACACAAAATGAGGACTTTTACTTTTGCTGGGCAAACTCTACTAATTCACAAATTCTGCAGGCTTTGTCCATTTACAAATCAAACGGATGAATTAAATTGGATTGGGACAATAAACATCCAAGGGATGGTAGAAGATACCATCTTCTGAAGCGTAGCCTTCATCTGGCTTAGCTGCAGAGACGCAGTGTAACAAATCAGCTCTGTTTACCAAAGTGCTCCCGGTGTTTGCCGTGCCACATCCCTAAATGTCATTGCTGTGAAGCATGAGAACTTCCCGCAGGCCCACCAGTCTCAATCTTTAGCTGTGTTTAGGGGAGGTAACAGATTTCTGATTTGGGCAGCTATTTCTTTTTAAAGTGGGAAACTGTCTTCAAAAGTAGATCTTTGATGTAAGGTAGTAACTGGAAATGAAGAATAGGACAACCTGATCCCCTCCCCTGCTTCCCTGCAGCACGAAGCTGAGTAAGAAGATGTTACCAGGCCCTTGCTTTTTCTCTTAACACACTCCTGCTCTGCACATAAAGTGTTTTGGCTGTACTGGAAGTACCCTACAGATTTGTGCTGGCATCACCTCCCAAAATGTCACAGTACACCTGTGCTTATACAAGAACAAGTTGTGTTTGACAGCGATGAAAGGAAAAGCCAGGTTTCACAGGCTCACTACCAACGAGACAAAACCGACTCGTCCTTGGGACTGCCTGAGAGCTGTCAGCAGCTTGGGGGCTCTGTCAAGTCTGGTCGGAGTTAGCAGAAATCCTGCCTCTCTGCTTTCTTGCATCTGCATTGGGGAAAAGGGCTTTTCTAAAGCTCTGACATTAAGCTTTTCTGTCATATGGAGCTTGCATATAATAGATAGAGGATGCAAGTTATTGGTTTCCAGGGAATAGTGTACGCTGTGTTTTCTTTCTTTTTATTATTATTTTTTAAAGTCAGATGTCTCCATTACTCTGACAGCAAGGAAAGTGAGAAAGTTGCATAGTTTTTGGTGATAGCCACCTTTTCCCTCCCCTCTTTCATACAGGGAATAGGGACACCAACAAAGTTTCTCCCCTGTAGTATGACTGGGTGCTTGGCTCTGCCTGTACAGGGAAAAGCTGTCCCTGCTGCTCCCCGGCTGGAGGCGGCAGTTCTGCAGGTAGCAAGGGAGCAACCAAGGGAAAAGATTTCCAGGTTTTCTGGTTGAAGTAACTGAACCCATTCTTTGTAACCGTCAGCCCTCTGCTACCTCTTCCCTACAGTTCGATGGGATATTTTGTGAGTTCTCTGATTTTAAAATCAGCCTGGTGTAAACGTGTTGCCCTTGGGTTCTGCCAGCACAGTTTTAGCTATCCCAGTGGACCTTGTAATGGTAGGAAGAGAGTGCAGCACTGGGGTCTGAATCACAGCTGAGAGGCAGCACATCTCCGGATAACATCCTCCTCTTGCCTCGCAAGACGTGCTGCACATAGGTATTGGTAGGCGGGAACAGCTGCAGTGCTCACTGTGGGAAAGAATTAATACCATTTAAAATGAATTATGTGCTTGAGATAAACTACTTTCTGCAAGTGTGTTGCCTCAGAAGAGTCTGTGGCTTGTATTTAAGAGGATTGACAAGGTGTTCAGGGGGTTGCAAAATAGGGAGAGATTTAAACTTGTGAAGGAACTACAAGTTCTCATCTTTCTTGGAGGTCTGGGTTTCTCTAATCCACGTCTATATTCACTTACATTTAATTAGAGACAGACCCTGAAGTGACTCAGTGGGCTGTGTGCATGCTAAATCCACAGCTGAGACAAATTCATTTGTCAAGCGTAATTCTTGAACACAAGCGACCACCTTGCTCTACAACGCCGGCGCACAGGACCTCCAGTGGGCTGGGGAGGTCGTGGGAAGAGTGTGCCCGTCTCCGCTTGTGCAGGCTCTTCTGTCTGCTTTTCAGGGACGGCAGAGGGGCTGGTCTTGCCTGTGCCAGTAATGGAGCTAAAGTGGTTAGTGCTTTGCACTCATAACTTTCTTTTGCAGTTCTGGAAGTATCAGCCCCATCTCCTGCGTTACAGTAAGCATCAGAACGGTCCAAAGCCCTTCTCGGCATGTTCCTCACTGACTTTGCGAATGCACTGCTTGAAAAACTTGCTGGTTCTGAGATCGGGTTGGAAGTGATTGTCAGTTTAACACCTGCCTTTTAAAAATGTCTTTGTCATAAAGTCATGTTTATCAATGAAACCAAGCTGGAATTAAACATTTGAATTGCTGGAGTAAATATGCTGGTAAAACGATATGGAATTAACTGATGGAGCCGTGGCGATATGGCATTTGTATCTTGTGGTTTCCATAGATACACGTGACAGTGTTTTGCAAACACTGTACACCACCTGAAATATATTTCCGCTACTTCAGGAATAATAATTACACATAAGTGTGTTCTGCACAAAAACACTCCTTAAGCATTTGTTGAATGATGAAAACTAAACAGGTTTTCAAAGGTCATTGCAGCTTTCTCAGCTCTAGTCTTAAATGTTTCCCAAACTAGAGGTGGAAGAAAAAGGAGGCAGAGAAAGCCCCTGGTCCAAGGTCTGTGCGTGTAATTCTGTGATATGCACCAGCAAGCCCAGTTCAGCTCGGGGCAAGAGACTGGGGTGTGTGCGTGCCCCGTCAGCAGCAAGGCCGGTTATACCCATGTTGGGTAAGGGAGTGAGAGATTTGTTAGGGAGATACAGCCTTGAAAGAGTACTGAGAGGAAGGAGAACAAGGAAGGTTCAGGAGAGAGCAAAGAAGATGAGCAAACAGATCCATCCGCATCAAGCAGAGTGTCTGAAGGTGACAGATACATGAGGTTGGAGGATGGTTCCCTTCGGCACATGAAGGTACCCCCAATAATAAGAAGTTGCAAAGAAAGGGACGTTAAATGTAAAGCAGCGCTTTGCTGATGGGAAGTTTTCCTTTTCCGAAGCCAAAATTTCCAAGTGAGGCCAATGGTTTGAAAGGGTCTGGCTCCAGCACCGGGATCAAACCAAGGCAGAGCCTTGCACCTACTCTGCACTTGGGCGAAGGCCGGATCTCTGGAGTGCAGAGCACACTGAGTACTGGCCTCGGCTCAGATCCGGTGCCGACTGTGGAGGCTGAGCTCTTGCAGAAATCTGGCTCATCCTGTGTAGGAATAATTGAAACAGTCAGAATTATTATTCTCCCTCCCCAGTTCTTCTTCATATCAAATATGCGTTTCCCCCCTCTATGCTCTAATTAAAAACTAAAGGAGAGGGAGAGAGGAGGAGGAAACTAATAATGCCAATTACACATTTGGCTTACAAAAAAAGAAAAGAAAAGCACACTCTAATGCGTTTGTGGACAATAAGTAGGAAATGATTCATGCTTAATAAACCTCTTTGCTGTTAATCTCCATTAACCTAGGGGCTCTGTTACTTATATCGAAAAGACTCCTCACTTTTTGTTGTGTTATTGCAAAGAATGAACTTTCATTATTATTTTTTGCAGGGGCTATTGAACCTGCTGCCTCTGGAGCACTGGGGTGTTGTGCAGACTGGGCAGCCTGGTCGCTGTCAAGGTAAGAATATTTTATCACTGTCATGATCCTTCCCCTCGCCCACCGCAGATGCTGGGAGGACAGGGGGTCCCAGGAAACACACACACCAATGTCATGGAAGGGTCGGCCACAGCTTCCCAGGTCTTGATGCAGGAGGGCTGCTGGAGTCACCTGCTTGTTAAAATGATTAAGAGCTGCTGCAGGAGGGGTTTCTGGGTGGATTCCCACCACCTGAGGGGCTGAGGATGAGTCTGTGCTGGAGACTTTAGAAAGGAACCCAGAGCTAAGGATGCGCCAGCCCCGCTGCCACCTCACTGGAGAGCTGGGAGTACAACGGACGGATGTGATTAGCACACTGTGTTAAAAAAACATATTTTTCTTGCGTGATGCACAGTCTTTCACAGCTTTCTCATCCCATGGAGTAATGCCCAGCAACTGATGTTATGCTGTTGTAATCGGAAAGGAGTGGGGGGCTGCAAGGGGCAGAATGGATATTGCTGAGAATCTCTCATCCTTAATGATTTTCTTTCCAGCAGCATCATCTTCCACCCTCTCCCTTGTGCCTGGGCTTCAGACATTTAATTTTTTTTTTATTTCAGTTTTGGTCTGTGACATTAAATTCTGTCACTGTTTTCCTGAAGCAGCTGTGGTGGCAGAGGCTGGGCGACTCATCCCATCTGCAACCGATGGCTCAGGAGGATGCAGATGCTCTCAGTGTTACCGGGAGCTGCAGATGATCCACGAACCTCTTGTGATGCTGCTGCACGTGTGTGCGGCTGACTCGAGGTGAGCGAAGGTGTATTTGCAGGCAGGGGATGAGCAGGAGCAGTGGGACCAGAGGTGGCAGAGGACATGTAAGAAGAGCAAAACAAGATTTTGGGGAAGATCTAGTGTCAGAACCAACATCTAACACAGCAGCAAGATGCCGCTTTGGCTCCCGAAGCTATTCCCAAGAAAGCCCTGTGCTCTCACTTTGTCTGGATGATGCCTCTTCCCTTCTATGTAATCTGCAGATCTTCCCTTCTGGCCCAGCTGGACCCAAGTTTTCAGAAAAAGCCAGCATCTCTGGCTGAGATGTCTCCAACCTGTAAGGTTTGCAGGAGGGTCAAATCTTGATTTGATATCAAATCCTTCAAAGGAAACTTTCCCATTGATTTAATGCATTGGGTTTTTTTACCTCCAGTCAGGAGCGCTATCTCATTAGTTCTGTGAATCAAACCGCGCGTCTGAAATTCTTCAATTTTCCTTCTGAGAGAAAGATATTTTAAATTCAGAGCTGGATAGAAATTAAAGCATGAACATTATCTGGCTGGATTGTAAGTCCTTTATAAGATATTCAGAGTGAAGTCTGTACAGCTGCACAATGTCATTCCCTGTTAATGTAATCAATACCCTCCTCTCTTGCAGTGTTGTTACAGGCATGTTACTCTTCTCTGGTTCTGGCCAGTGAATTTTGAAATATCGTTTGCATAAATTTGCCTACTTCTCACTGTGTTTATTTGACAATGCTTTTAATTATCCCCAAATCAGATTTTCAAATATAGCAGTTAACCCTCTGTGATTGCTATGGAAATTTCACCTGGAAAATCAAAGCTTTCAGAGGTCATTTTACTTTCATCTCTTCCTTTTGATGAGGTCCTAATACATCAAAAATCCACACTCGGAAACATCCCTCTCTACTCGAACATTTAAAATACCAGGAGGTTTTCATGGTACAGAAGGAGTGCAACCAGGAGCATCACACCACGGTGCTCGCTGGAGCTTGGGATGAGGACCCAAATCATGTCAAAACTCGGGACGCTTGGCTGGAGCGTTGTCTGTCTGCGGGCACCACTGCTGGGACTGAGCAGAGCAGAAGCATGTCAGGGCTTGATTGAAACTGGGTAGAAAAGGTCCTATAGGAGCACATTTTCTACAGGAAAAACCCTGAGCTGAGTGGATTCAGTGCTGGGTTGCCAGCAGCCGGTTACTAACCCTCTAAAGGCTTTCTGTAGCTGGGGGCATTAAATATTTCAGCAATTTTTCTATCCAACCTCATGGAAAATTTTCCCACATGTTGAAAAGTTCTCCAGGCCACCACCAGTAACTGAAATGATGACAGAAACCCAACCTGAGCACTACGACTTGTCATGACAACGATGAACAAAAAGAGTGCACAGAGAAGCAGCCCTCCTGGCAGAATATGACATTTAAATGTGTTTCCCTCCTTCGATTTAAAATGCAAGAAGCAAGCAGATGCAAAAAGGCACTTGCTTGAGGTTCAAAGAGCTGTTCATGTAAAGGATCAATAGATCCAGCACTGTATTTAGTGTCGTACTAAATGCTGGACCAGGCAATTATTTTGATTCATCACTGTGGTAAGTGAAGCATCCAAGTGTGACAGAAAAATTCTCATATTTTCTTGTTTCTTGTGTAACTGAAATATTTCATCCTTAGAGGCAGTTATGTTAAAGATTAATATTCTGTTCTTGACAGGTATTGCCAATGGCTTGTTAATTCAGTGTTAGCTTTACAGTTTTTTTGGCGTTTTGCATTCACTCAGTCTCTGATCCATAGGATATCTGTGCCAGAGGGACTCTTCCAGTAGCACCAGTGTCCTCTGAGCCACCTGGCTGGAGCATTAGGGAGCAAATGTGCTTACTGGCATCGCGGGGGAAACTCCTGCTGGCTCCAAAGAGCCAGTTCTAGAGTTGGACCCATCTTACTTTAACAATATAAAAGATGTAGGTCTATATTTGCTCAGGGTAACAAATTAGATAACCAACATGTTGCATATGCTCAGCCACTTTGCTTCAAAACACTTTGATAGTTCTGTATTCACTAACAGCAACAGCCAGGTGTCATAATGTCTCAAATAAAACCTACAAGAAAAGCTCATGCACTTTTACTTTTTCTTGTTATACAGGTAAAAGCAGCAGATGCTTGTGACATCCGTTGCCAGTCCACGGGAGAGCTGAGATACTGTGAATTTATGCCCTCAGCCTGCAGTGGATTTCCCACATCAATGACTTGCAAGTACTATTCCTTCCAGCTGAGATGAACAGAAGTTTGATCGTGACACTAACGCTGTCCTGAGTATAGAGTGGTTTGCAACCAAGATGTCATCATGAGTTTGCAACCCTTCTCAGCCACAGAAGGGTGTGTTGAAGCCAGCAAAATGAAATGCTAAGGGAGCTGCCGACCCTCTTGTATGAGTGGTGTGGGATGTCCTGGGTAGCTTGTGAAGAGCCCAAGGACTTCCATTTTTACCCAGGGTCTTCATGGTCTCAGATACCTACAGAAATACGGGCTTGGGAGTGGAAAAGGTGTCAGAAGTGAAGATAATATTCTGAGAGGGGACCAGCTCAGCTTGGATGTGGGAAGGACAGAAACAGACCCCTAAAAATACAGGAGCCCAAATGAGTATCTGCTGGAGGTTTTAAGGAAAATTGCTGCTCCCGAGAACAACAGCCTTTGGACCCGAGGACACGATGCTGTTTGGAGCTGTGAGGTATCACCTCCTTTCAAGTGCTCTGGGCTTGTTGAAGAACCTCTTGATTTTATCAGCTGTGTAAGTCTTAGCTTGCATGCTACAGAGCAATTGCACCCATTTGGGGGCAAAGGGAACTGATTACATCAGTTCTGGAGCATTTGCCTCCTTGCACAAAGCTGCAGCTCTTTGTTATTCAGTATGATTTGAGCATGCTGTGAAAGCACTGCAACTCTTCAATAACCTGTGCTGTAATGGGTTAGAGATACAGGCTTGTCCTTACAGTCCTGGGCTGTGAAACTGTGAAACTGTATCCCCAAATGTTATCCCTGTTATTGCTGTTATCCCTAACTGCTGCTGTAGACACACCTGCCTTCAGAAAAGACGTTTGCTTAAATAATGTGTATATACATATTTGTTTCTTTTAAAGTAATTCAGATTCCACTGGAAAATTCTATAGAAAGTTCTTTAGGAAACTACCAACTCTTAGACTCTTTTATGCACCTGCAGGTGGCAAAAACACCTTTCCAAGAGCTGCGTGTGTTCAGCTGATGCATAGTCAGAGGTGCCTCTGCAGGCTGCTTGTTTCCTGTTCTTGGCAATATTTCTGCTGTAAATCCTTGTTGCAGACTCAGGCTACGATGTCACCCGGAGCGGGGCTTCGAAAGATCAGCAATAGGACTGATCTGGCCTGCAGAACATGGCAGGCAGCTGGAATCTAAATTGCTGAAAATACCAGTGGAAAGCTCAGAATTTATATCGGATATAATGTATTACAAGTAAGATTTATAAAAGGATTACAGAAAGCAGTTAGTTAAAGCTACTGGCAGTAAACAGGGATTAAAATATTTATCTAGCTGTAAAAATATGAATAATGGAGTAATTTATTTAGTTATGTAAAGAAGCTGTGTACTTTAAACTGACAACAAATAACACTCTTAATATCACTAATATCTTACAATGTCCATGTATCAAAATCCTTCCATGCCTTTTGCTTCCAAGCAAAATCCTCTTGCATCTAATCAGTGCATAATACAGAATTTCCTCAAGCGACAGACATGCTCACAAGGGGGTAGATCACCCAACAATATAGTTATTTGCCTTTCTCCCTCCCTTTCCTCTCCAAGGCTGTAGCGTTTGGAGATCAGTTCCTTCCTTTCCTTCCCTCTGGGAGGGTATGTGATTCTGGTTACAAGGCAGCTGGCTGCTAATATTTCCTGCATTTTTATATCGCTCTTCTGATTATTGTATTTCTTCCAATTTAGCTCTTTGTGATCAGTATTATTTCACAGGAAGGTCAGGTCTGTCTTCGGGAAGTGGTTGAGATTTGGCCCCTCTACAACTCCGGTCTAACACTTGAACCTTTTTACATAAAAGCATCCCTCTTTTTGACCCAGACCTCGCTGTGGTTCCCTACTGCAATATCCCTTCAGGTCAGCAGCTTAGCCACGTAATCTATAAAACAATCAGCAAATGTAAGACCAACACTTACTGCCCCAATAAAAATGTATTGGTGACCATGACTGGTATTAGAGGTTTCACTTTTTACTTTTTCAATCGCCTACTTTCCAGGAATAACTTTCAACATGTTGTACATCTACAGTGATGCTTCCAGGTGTGCTGTGGTGCCTTATCATGGAAAAGCTGCAAGTTTCCCTGTTGTTGTAGGTCTGTAAATCTGTGCTTAAGTCTGCCTGGACTGATAAAACAATCTGGTGGGGAATCATCAGCTTCCTCTGGAGGATCCGTGCAATCCTCCGATGGCCAAAGCACAGCCCTGGGGCCAGTTCCCTTCCTGATGCAACCTCATGGATTTCAGTTGCCACCAG
Organism: Theristicus caerulescens; assembly: GCA_020745775.1. Lineage (NCBI taxonomy): Eukaryota > Metazoa > Chordata > Aves > Pelecaniformes > Threskiornithidae > Theristicus > Theristicus caerulescens. The sequence goes on along the minus strand of CM036567.1, from coordinate 21,135,287 downwards.
GTCTCTCAAGCATCCTGGTCCCAACCTTCTGGGTGAGATAAAAATATTGTTCGTTCCTTGTTTAGGACTAAGGTAGGAAAGCTCAGTGGTTTGCTGGTTTCTGCTCTTACTCTCAAGTCAGCTTAAATTTTTAAAATATTCAGCAGAGAGGATTAAGAAGCACAGCTGGCCTTGCTTCTGTGTCTTGCTGGATTCCCATGGTAATTGGTCACGCTGCACATCGAGTGGCTCCCAACAGCTGGTTATTTCCTATGTTATCTTCTGCTGACAGTAATAAATTTAGCCCTTGGTGGTAGTCTGGGAAATTGGCATTAATAATGATTTTTGGGTGGCCAGTTCCTTTTCCTCCTGGGTCAGACCACCCCGGTACTCTGCAAGCTTTGGTCCTCTCTCCCTCTGCAACAGATTGGTCCCACTACACTGCACCAACAAAAATTCCTTAGTCAATTTGTGTTTGAACTCTATCTTTTATACATAACTTGTGAGTTCTGGGGGAGCTGTGTTTGTGGGTTTTTGTATGCACGATTCATCCCCTCCTGACCATCTGTGGTGTTGAAGTTTGCTCTTCCTCTCAAATGCCGCATCCCTAAATGGAGTTTCAGCCTTTGTAAGCAAGGGGCCGGCACACAGCTGGGCAGCTGCTTGCAAAGCAGGGAGCTGCAGAGCTTAGTTGTCTCTCTGCCTTTGAAATTGCAAAGTGATTTTAGTGCTCATCGAAAACATTGCATGATAATTTAAAGAATATGAGCGGTGGCAATCAAAGAAAGTAAACACGGTAATAAAATAAGGCTAAAATATATAGTATTGAAAAGATAGTGTGATTATTTCAGATCACTGGTTAAAAATGATGTAGCAGGACTCATGAAAGAGCAACAGAAAAGGGATGTGTGTGTGTAGCATGGGACAGATAGGGAGTAGTTGCCAGAGGGTTACCCGAATGGTAAAAAGGCATGAAATATTCTCATAGAAAGAAACTTTGGCTGCTAAAAGGGAAGGAACTCTTTCTGTTGCAAAAGCCTTTCTGCTTCTGCCAAGTAGGGGGAAAAAATATGATGGTGACACCTGGGATTTACTGCCCAACTGTGTTGAAAATAGAGCTGGTTTTCAAGGTATAGAAAGGAAAATAGAGCAGGAGTGGATTACAAAACCATGAGATCTCTCTCCCCTGGATTCTGCTGGGGAGATTCCCCAAGGTTTCCCATCTCTACAATTATTTTTGATCGTTCATAACATAGTGGCTTTTGGTTTTATTAAGGCAATATTAGCATGTGTTTGTTAGTCATTATATTATGATTCATGTGTTCTCAGGACTTCTTCAGACCATTATCTAGAACTCATTTTCCATCAGCATGGGGATATATTAAACTTTGTAGAAGTTATTACCCTGCTTTCTCATGAGCAGCATGGGAGGGAATGTGCTGAACAGCTGTCCTGCCCCAGATTAGTCACGGTGTCTACCTGCTCAGAGACTTCTCTTTCTTTGCAAATAATCTTAACACGCTGTTTATTAACAGTGTTAACAAGCAGCACAATGTCTGTACTTGTTGGGTAAGTTTTTTGAAGTGTTTAGCCTAAATATATGCAAAAATACAGCACAATAGTAGCTAACGGTGGGCAAAGGGTCAGCCAGAAGTTCCTAAGTAACTTCTAATAACCCGTAATGTCTTGTCATGTTTGCCCTGAAGCTGTACCCTGTGCTCCTCCTCCAGCCTGCTTGGGAAATCTGGCAGCAGGTGCTGCGCAGGAATTAACTTTGCTTTGAAGTGACTTTTTCTGGGTTTGCTCCCTTATTGGGTACCAGTTTAAGGTGGTCAAAATGATTGTTGATTCACAAAGGGTGAATTTGGGGATTTCTAGACACGGTTTGAGAGAATTTTGGTGAAACTGAAATTCAGCTTTCCAGAAGACGCTTCTTCACACAGTGTGTGCTTTGCTCATGGAACCCATTACTGCTGCCAAGGCAAGGTGAAAACCCCAAACTCAGCAAGTTGTGAGGAAAAAAAACAACTTCTCTTCTGAGGAGTGTATGCATACATTTAAAGTAAGGCTTTCGGGCATAAATGAAGTTCCTAGTGGAGGCATGTTGTTCTGCAAGATCGGTACTCTCTTCCTGTGAAACACCTGGACTCGGCCACTGCCTCAACATATGGGCAGGGGACAAATGCCTCTCCAGACTGATTCACAGACTACACTCTTACTTTCTTATGACAGCAAAATAGAGACTGATTTGTCAAAAGTGTGTGAGAGATGTTGAAGTTATCAGTCTTCAGAAGTAAATGTGATCCCAGAACAAGTTTAGATCAAGCCTTGGGTCATTGCCAACTTCAATGCAGTCCTTGGACTAATATCTTATGAACCACCGTAAGACATTAATGTTTCATACCTTCAGGAAACTCGCAGCCAGCTGTCCTTGGTGCATGTCCAATGTCTCCAGCACTGGAAGGAAAATCAGCACTGCAAAGTGCTGAGTACTCTGGATCTGATCCAGCAAAGGTGCCACTACAGGGACAACCAGAAGCCTGTGAGCTGCTACACGGCTCACACTGTGGGCTAGCATGGATTTAGCTGTTTTGCAGCCTTGAAGGAGCGTGCACCTGGCTGGCCTGAGCTCTCATCTGTTGGCTTGCCCCTTAGTTTGGAGCAGCTCCTTCTGCCCCAGGTTCTCCTTCCCAAACACCTGGCACGATGGGTAGGGCTGCATGAGGAAAGCTGGTTAGGAATTACTGGGAGAGACCCAAAGCAGGGAATTAGACTGGCCTGAAAAACAACATCTGTATTGTTTTTAAAGTGAGATCTACCTGCTCAGTTTGTTCTGGTTACATTTTTTTAATGGAGGATGCAATGACATGCTGGAAAATGATGCATTTTAGCAGCAAAAGTAAAATGAAAGGGAAAATGCAGGAGGGAGATATTGATAAGAATGAAGAAAAATCACAGCCCACTAAGTATCAAACCTTAATTTTAAGGAGCATAGCATGCCTGAAATAATAGGGAAAAGCTATATCTGAACTGATGGTTGGCTCAGAGGTGCAAAACCTGGAGCTTCCAACTTTCTGATTTGCCTCATTATTTCAGAACTTCCTGATACATTAGGTCAGATGCTTGGCAGGTTTGAGAGGAAGAAAGAGAGTAACTTTAAACGTCTGAAGTATGATACTCAGTCACTGCGGGGGTGGAGTCTGTTGCACGCTTCTCACTTCAGCCACGTGGAGATGAAACGTGCTGCACCATCCAGGTTAGCATCATCTGACATTCCTTATCCCTGCCTGCAAGAGTGGATGGCAGCTCTGCTGTTGTCTTCAAAGGCAGCAGGTTTAAAGCAGTACTAAGTGCTTTTAAAAATGCTATTCTTAATAGTAAACAATTTGGGGTTGCTACTTAGGCTATCAAATGCCCTTGGGCTTTAGCACAGGCAGTGCAGCAGCTACACCGGCCAGGGATACCCCTGTTTGCTTAGTCTTGTTGTGAGACACTAAGATTTCTGTGAAAGGCACTTTGAACTATATAAAATGTTTTACTATTTGCTTATAGTTTCTTCTGAGACTGGAAGCCAGGGGAAGAGGTTATACAAAATATCAGTTCTTCAAAATGGAATGCGAAGTTTTTCTTTGTGGGCTGTAAATTAAAACTTTTAAACAAAATTATAGTGTGTTTTTATAAGTGAGATATGAAACGAATTTTTAAAGTAATACACTTTCTGAATATCTGGGGCTAAAAAGGGAAGCTTTCGGTGTTTTTTTTCATTTATTTTGTTTTTAATCCAGGGCAGACACTTCAGTCCTGCAAAGTGCCGAGCACTCTGCTCTCCCCAGCAAAGCCACAATACGTGTCGCAGAGCATCAGATCAGTCCTACAGATTTCATGCTCAGTCACTTTTTTGGATCAGACTGGAGCACTCTGTGCTTATTCTGGCAAGCCACTTTTCCATCGAGAGAGAAATGCTTGGGGCACTGTGGGGGCAGATCACTAAATGTCTTTTTTTCCTGGAAAGTAGAACAGAGCATCCCCCATATCATCCTATTTGATTCTTAAGGGGGAGTAATTCCCCCTAGTGCCGTATCTAATCTTGCTTCAGAAATCCCAAGACAACATCCAGTACTTGGTGGGGGAAATTAGGATATTGGGTAGGAGGTAACTCCAGCAGAGACAGGGGAGTTGCCTGGGAGAGATGTGGATGTTATAGGGCATGGACATAGACGCTGTAGGAAAACAGGGTTCTCTCAATTCCAGCGTGGATTGAGGGACAAGCCCCTCTCCGTGCCTTGGAACCTCCATGTTAGTTTTACAGAGCCTCATTGAGCAAAACGCAGACCTCAGAAATGTCACCTGCTGCCGTGCAAACCCGTGGGTGACTCAGCAATGCAATGCAAGGGCTGGCTCAGTAATGACAGATTGTTCTGTATTTCTAAGTACATTACTTCGGTTATTTTTTTAATATATCTTCTCATTATGTTCTCTTTGGTATTGATCCTGTGCTCTTTTAGAAGCTAGATTCATCCTTTGCTTCTCAAGAAGCAGAAAAGAAAATATTTGAAGTCTGAGGTGCTCTGTGGCCCACGAACCATGTCTGCCGGGCTTGTTTGCTGGCTGACAGTTGGTTTGGGACTCTTGATTGCATTTTTTAGGACTGTGATTTTACCGTATGTCAGGATCTTACGTCTATCTCCCTTCTCTGCAAACCACTTGTGGACAGTTGACCAAACATAAGCTTTATGTTTTAAGAAAAAAAAATTTTTTTTTAGTCATGAGATTCTGCTGCCAACTCTCCTGTCATTCTCCTGTCCTATTTACTGCTTAGACTTGAAAAGCATAACAATTTTTGAAGGCTTTGCTTTTAAACTCTGCTCTTGTTTTTCCTTTGTGACTGCTTTGACAGACTTCTCTGATGTATATTTCAGTACAGGTTGATGTGAAGCTAATTTGAAGGCAGATGTTTATTTACAGAAATATGGGTTCCATTTGTAAAATTATTTCCTGGTGAGAAAAACATTGCTTTCCCATTGCCTTACATGCTAGGATTTTTTTTTTCACATCTGCATTTCTTTACAGCTTGGTCTTTAAACTGTATATTGCTATAGACGTACAAAACAGCCAGTAAACCCTAATCCCACAACTTTAGAGATCATTATAAGACACAAAAAGATTCAACTGTTGTTTTAAGTCAAGAAATGGATTTACACATCATAAAATAAGTTTAGAAATAACACTGCTGATTTACACATCTGACTAATAAGTACTAAATAAAAAAAGATTAAGTTTATAAATTCTCAGGCTACACTTTGAGATATCTGTTGACTGATTTACATGAAATAAAACTTCGATGCTCTGTTGTTCTTAGTTTCACACAGCCTTGTCTTCCATATAAACCCCAACCTTTGTTGCATACATCCTGCTTAGACTTATTTTTATCACTTCATCTTTTATTCCTACCCTTGACACTATAAAATAATTGTATAAATAGAAGCATAGCTACTCTGTAGCATATGGTCACAAACTGATGCTGTATATAAAAGCCTACCTCATCCAAATTAAACACAGAGGTCTGCTTGTGTTTCAAAATGTGGCTGAGGGTCCAAGCACCCAGCTGTGAGAGATTAAACCGGCCCTTTTGGGGATGGGATGAAGTGCTCCTCCATAGGCTGTAGGTGGGGGATGCTCTTGCTGCAGCTTGTGTAGACTTGGGACCACCTCTGGCACTGCCTACCTGTTCACAGGGGTAGGCAAATACTTCAGGATGGAAAATTTGCCCAAGAAAAGGGCTAAATACCCAAGTGGCTGGTAGCTAAATTGGCTTGTAGTGAGATGTGCATGCCCCAGAATCTCTCCAGTGCAGCCACTGGGGCAAACCCTCCTGTCCACAATGCTATTCTGCCCACAACAGGAGCCCTGGCTGGCTGGAGCATCCTCCTGGCTGGCACCAGGGTAAGTAATGGGCTTTTTCCTAATTTGGGCTTGCAGGTCATGTGACAGGATCAACCCCCTGTGTCAGTCACCTGATGGGAGAAGATAAGGAGAAGGTCTGCAGTGGTCCTCAGTCCCATCAGGTGGTGAGCAGGACCAAGCAGCGCTGGTGGAGAGGAGCCCTGGCAGTGCACCAGAGATGAGTGAGTCCCCTGTGCTAGCCCCTGCTAGCTCTCTGTCCCTCTCCTCCCAAGTCCATAGATCTGATAGACCCCAAAAGCGTGTTTCCAACCTCTTCTACTGATTCATCAATGTTTTCCTAGTGCTCTGAGGGGAACTGGAAGGATAAACCCTCTTGTTTGTCCTTATCTCCAGCTGCTTTGTTGTATTAAGTGTCTCTAAAAATTTATCTGATGTTTTCTGGGTTGCTTTGTTTTCTGTTTTGCTTTTTTTGTAAACAACCAGTGTGGCTGCTGTGGGGAGACCTCCCCTTTCCCAGCATCAGGGACTGGCTGGGAATCTGGAGCCAGTCCCCATTAGGGACTTGCCTGCTTTGTGGGACAAGCCTGGGAGTCCTGCCCATGCGTACATCCAGCCTGAGCAGGCTGGCTTAGAAGTGAGGTGGGTCGCTGCCTGAAGTGTTGAGTACAGCTGGCTGAGTTATGTATGCATCTTCAGGCTGGTCTTGTCTGGGAAAAAAAGTGAGCTCCTGTTCTCCTCCTTTTTACTCTTTGCCAGGGAGATGTTTCCCCATCGTCCCTTTGCCAGCTCATGGCTGCTCCTGCTCCAGCTCTGGTGGGTTGGACAGGGTCAGTCCTGTGGTGGAGAAATCTGCCCTTATCTTGCTGGACCTAGGCTTGCGCAGAGAGCCGGCTGTGTTCTCCTAACTTGTTTGTGGAGCAGTAAAATCCCTTGAGGTCATTTCCACCGCAGTTTCCTTCCTTTCATTTGAACTTCCAAAGCTGAGCTCCTCTGTCCTCCCAGGGTATGGTCGCAAAGGTAGAGAGTAGGATCATACGGGACGCGAGCACCCTGAAATCACTAGGGCTGCCTTGGATGTCAGAGCAAAGTTAGACCTATTATCTCCATATTCTATACTTCAGTGGCTGGGCAGTTTCCCCACTAAATCTAATCCCTGTCAATAAAAGAAAAGGGAAAAATGAATAGCCTCAGTAACAAATGTACCCTCTCAGAAAACTTATTGGCACAGCAATTGGTGAAACCTGGCTGTGTTCCTGTTCGAGACTTTGAATGAAATATGTTGTTTCAGGTTTTGATTCACTTTCATTCTGAATGAGAATTACACAGTCCCATTACCTTGTCTTCAGGGAACTAGTTTCTAAGACTTCATCTTTTACTTCTAGACTAAATTTTATCAGGCTTAGTCTCTATTCAATGTTTTGAGGAAAGTCCCTTTTCTTGCTTTTTATTTAAGGTGAAAAAAATATTTCCCCCCTTTACGAAGAAAAAAATAACCATCCTGAACTGTACTGTGTGACTTTTCTGGGAGAGAAGGATTTTCGACATGGGTATTTTTAGCCAACTAGAACTGGAAATCTGACTTAGAAACGTGTGTAAATTGGGATCCAGTGTAGACCATCTGCAGAGCTGCACCGACGTCGGTGGCAGAGCAAGCAGCGCAGCAGCCGGTGGGCACGGCCCCTGCGGCCTCAGCTCGGGCATTTGCATTCTGTTCACAGGAGCTGTGCAAAAGAGTCCGTGCTGCTGGAGGGCTGCGACTTGCCAAATCATCTTGGCAGCCCAATCCACGCAGCCCGATCAAGAGGGGTAAATGAGAGCAGGATTTGGCCTGCTTTCTTTCAGTTAATCTCTCTTTTTAGAGGAGCTCCGTGTTTGTCTGGTTGGCACACTGATGTTCAAGAGCTCGGCTCTACTTGTTGAGGATGTTACTAGTCTGACAGCAGCCTATAATTACTGTATGTCATGCAGGGTTGGTGATAGATACAGCGGCACCGGAGTCTAGGGGCTGCTGAATTCATGAGCCACTCGAGGGTATCTTAGCAGTAAAATGATACTCGGTGTGACTAAAGCATGCAAACACTTCAGAGCGGGCTTAATATAAAGCCTGCGAGTTGTCCTGCTGAAGTAAATGGAAATATTAGTGTATTTATACACATACAAAAATATCTGTACGCTTGAAGGCTTAAATGTCAATCCAGTTTGAGAATTAATTTATATTCACATTGTGGTTTGTTAGTTTATGTAGTTATCCATGCTCAGGGTATCTCTGCCCGCAAAAGTCAGTGCTCATCATGGTGGTTTGTGTTACGCAGTAAGTGAATGTATGTAGGCCATCAAGGCCACTTGTTCTCTGTTTATGCAAGAGAAGCTTTGAGAAGGTCAGTTGATATGATATTAACGTGTTCTTCAGTTTATCCGCTTGCCATATTTATTTTATTTCTAACTTAATGCACATTTTGGACCATAACTCTGTAAGGGTGGATGCTGCAGGTCACTGTAAAGTCTGCCTTGTGGTGCAGGAGATGCTGTGTTAGGTCTGTCCTCATCAGCCTCTTCCACATTTCCAGCTCAGCAATGATATTGCTTTAGGCTGTTATTCTTTGATTAAACCCTGATTTGTCTGGAAAGGTGAGTCACCTGTAATCAGCACATTAAATGAAAGACCTACCCAATTCACTATTGAGAAATAATCACAAATTCAATAAAGGCTTAATTCCACATTTACAAATCCTGATGCTTTCGGCTCTATAATCACTGTTCCCTGTCAACCGCAAAAGTCTCTTCATTTCCTGGTGTATGAATGCAAACAACTCTGCAAGGAGCCGCAGGCTGATGCCAGGGTTGACTTGCTCTGTGGTAGGACACTGCATATTCAGATACCATCTCGTCTCATTGGCAAACCTGGGTTTTTCGTGTTTCTAAGGCATTTCATGGAATAGCACATCTAACAAAAGGGTCACATCAGATCTGGCCTGCTGGGAAGAGGAAGTAGTCAGCATCCACGGGGTTTCCAGACTCTCCTGGTCTGTATTTGGTGGTGTCCAGGTGTATTTCACCAACTAGGTTGGTGAAGGGTCTAGAGCACAAGTCTTACGAGGAGCGGCTGAGGGAGCTGGGGTTGTTTAGTTTGGAGAAGAGGAGGCTGAGGGGAGCCCTCATCGCTCTCTGCAACTACCTGAAAGGAGGCTGTAGTGAGGTGGGGGTCGGTCTCTTCTCCCCAGTAACAAGTGATAGGACGAGAGGAAATGGCCTCAAGCTGCGCCAGGGAAAGTTTAGGTTGGATATTAGGAAAAACTTCTTTACTGAAAGAGTGGTCAGGCACTGGCACAGGCTGCCCAGGGAAGTGGTTGAGTCCCCATCCCTGGAGGGATTTAAAAGACGGGGAGATGTGGTGCTTGAGGACATGGTTTAGTGGCGGACTTGGCGGTGGTAGGTTAACGGTTGGACCTGATGATCCTAAGGGTCTTTTCCAACCTTAACAATTCTCTGATTCTATGATTTGAAAGAAACATGGTTTCTGGAATCATTTTGGCCCTTAGGAAGCTTTGGGGAAATGTGCTGCCATGTGAAACCATATGACTCTCTTATCATTGAAAGGTTTGTCCCCAAAGGAAGCCTCATCATGAAGTCAGGGATGTTGCGGGGCAATAAGAGCCATTCAGTAGCTGACTCTTTTTTTTTTTTTTTCTTTTTTTTTTTTTCCCCTCTCGTGTCTCTGCAGATGCTGACACAGGAAAACAAATGGGAACTGCTGTGCTTTGTGCGTGCTTTTCTGTATAGCCAGAGTCTGGGTTTCAACAAAATACAAAAAGACCAGCAAGGTCATTTCACAAGCAAAATTCCCTCAAGATTAACTCTATTATACACCTCTGTAGTTTCAGCAAAAAAACAGGCAGTGAATTAGCTTCTTGGAAAGAAAGGATTTGGTGTGTGCTTTTTTGTGTAAGTCTGAAGTGGGCTAACGGCAGTTGTGAGGTGGGGAAAAAAAGACCAAATCAGTCACCAAAGTGCTCTGGATCTGCAGTGGCAGTGCTTCCGTAAGTCTATTTTACAGACTTATCAGAAGGCAAGGTTCAGGCACTCAAAGCTATGCAGTAAAAAGGGAAGAAATGCCTTAGTGCGAGGCGTGTTCTCCTCCGTTGCTGTGTTGCTCAACACTGTAATGTTTGAGGAACTTTTTTTGGGGAGGGGAGTTAAGGAGACAGGACTGACAGCTAAAGGACTGATGTTTCTTGTGTGTACTTACTAACTTGCACCTATGTGTAGCAGCAGAATGAATTAGCGCGTTTTACCTCTAGCAATATTCCTAGAGCTAGGGCAGTCCAGCACTTAAAGGATTTGTGGAATGATGGTTTCTTACAGAGTGGCAACTTTTATATCAAGCATGTCTGAGATTTTCTTTTCACTTGGCACGTGCAGGCTCAATTAGACTCAAAGTGATCCTCGGATAATGATACAAGCAGAAGCAAAACAAGAAAATTGAGGGAAGTGCTTTTAACTGCAGTGATCTAAAATGTCAAAGATAAATAATACATAGTTTGGCATTGCTTGCTAAAGTTGACCGCTGAGTCTGCTGGAGATTTGATTGCTGAGAAATGACGTGTGTCCTGTGGAAGAGCTGCAGTCGGGTCATTTGTGGCGGGGAGAGCTGAAGTGATGGGGAGCTCCTCTCCTCTGTGCAGCACCAGAGGAGGCTGGGCTGCTCCTCTGATGACAGCAGATCCCTTCAGCACCCTCTTTTTTCAGGTTGCTGTATTAGCCCGGTTTTAATAATCTACTTGCAGGAATTAAGAGTCTGTTCCTGCAGCAGAGGACTCAGGCAGAAAAGTGGTGGGGAGGGGATGCTTCTCTTTGTTAGGCTGAACTCTCTGTGCTGGAGAAGTAAAACAACTTGAAAGGGAAGGCGGTGTTTTCCTCTAAAAGGTGCTCTCTAGAGGGCATAACGTGATCCTGTGTGACTTTTCCCAGGCTTGTTGATGGCAGGAACTGATGTGGGCGTGGGAATGACCGAACCTAAAGGAGACGGTGTTGTCGCACTTGGGGGGCCAAGGTGGTGACGTGGAGATGTGCCGGCACCAGGGACCAGGAAGGAAGGGAGGAGGTGAGAGAGGTGAATGTGATAGAAGATCCTTGGAGACAGCCTGCAAGGAAAAGGAGGAAGGGGAACACCAGAGAGAATGGGAAAAATGAGGAGGAAGGAGGGTGTCCAGGATGGGCTGTGCTTCCCTTTACGTGACTGTGGAGCCCGGTGCTCCAGGACCAGGGTAGTATTGTCCTGGGCACAGGTGTCTCCTCTTGCCACCTGGACCTGCTTTCCACAGCCTCAGCCTCATCCCATTCATGGCACCCAGGGGACGAGCCCTTCTTGCTGTGCTCTGCTTCCTCAGGTTAGCAGCTCCGATAGCTGGTCAGGGGCCAAAGTGATTTTGACAGAGTCTTTTTCATTCAACTTGCTCCAGCAATGTTTGATGGGTTGCACAGAGGCCCTGCTGCCTGCAGCCTCATCCATATTCATAACTATGATAGCTTCACACTCGCAAAAATTGAATTGCCTTGTTTTGCAACCTTTGATAGATACAGTATATGGTTCTGATTCTAAGAAGGCAGATAAGACACATCCTACAAGCTGGTGGCAGTCTTATATTGATTTTGAGTAATTCTGGTTTCTGTCTTTTGGCCAATTATCACTTTCTGTTGTGGTAATTAAAGGACATTTTTGCATTCTGTGGCATGAAGCCCTAATTTTCTGTGCATGATACATTGAGTTCCCACATCACATGGGGAACTATTGGGAAATCCATAATTGCAGGGCTCTGGCAACCTTTAAATATTTCCATGGTTACTGAAGGGAAGGAATTTCCCATTGGTTGATGCAGTAATTATTTTGATGACAAAGATGAACATGATTTTTGAAGTTGTTTGTTAGTGCATTATTTGTAGTACCAACTTAATTTTGTAGCTCTTAGAGTACAATTTACTGTTTTTCAAAGCTGATTAATGAGAGGCATTAAAACTTCGGCTAATGGAGCCAGTAGAATGATGTGGAAAACTTTGCTGCTGGTACTTTTCTGTTACTTTCAAGTGAATGAGAAAAGCCTTACTCTCGTGGCTATTTGATTTCACTGTGTTTTGCATTTGGATTTCATGACTATGTCAAGAATTGCGGTTTTACTGATACAAAAATACCCAGAAAAGAAAATTCGGACTTATAACAAACAACTGTAAGTTCGTGCCTTAGGTGTATTCACGTGGAAATGAATGTGCTGAGACTGTACATGGCCCAGCTGTGACCAGCTGGTGCCCAGCTGATTTTAGGGTATCTCCATGACGGGCCCGTCACAGTCAACATGGGCCAAAAAGTGCCTGCAGACAGGCTGAAGGGATAGATGGAGAGCGTGAATACCAGGCTTTATACGTGTGCGTAGGAGGATGCTGAGACTTCCTTTCTAGAGCTTTTCCATGAACAAAAGAGGGCAACGTTGACTGAATAAGTAGCTTATGAAATATTACTCAGTTTTCCAGCAGCAAGGACATGACAATAATTCTGGAGAGAGCCCCAACCTGTAACACTTGCTCTGAGGCTGCTTGTGCAAATGATGCCAGTCTCCTTTTGTGCCTGTTTCTGACTCCTCTCATCTTCTTCAAAGAGTGCCTATGTAGCACAGAGGGTGGGGGGCTGTATGCCAGGTGACTTCTTGGTGCATTTGCAACTTTGGCCCGACAATTACTAGAGTTAAAGATTTAGAGCTCGGTACTTTTGCCAATTTTTTTGTCCCATTATAAGTCTAACTCAGATTGATGAACAAATCTTCAAATTTGTATTATACAGTGAGTCTCAGCATGTTTGTTTTCTCTAGGGAAGTTAAGACAAGTATTAATGTCAAACTGGATTTGAACTGAGAGCATCACACAGGAGCTGTTTTATGGGATAATACTCGAGTGTTGGGTTGGTTTTTTTATTTTTTGCTTTTTTTTTTGTGCCTACCCCCTCCTACTGACTACCCACAGCCCCAAATTAGGACAGCTAGAAATTTTCTGGTTGAAAAAGCTCAAATACAGCTACCTTCAGTATGTTCCTGTGCTAATGCCATGGGCACATGAATAGAAGCAAGACTCGAGGCATAAACCTGGAGCAATTCACACTGTGGCAGCTGCAAACAAAGAGGCAGACTATGTGTTGAAAGGTGGACACTTGAAAGTGTGTCAGATTTAGCCGGGATTCAACCCAGGGGGCAGAGTTAAATCATTCTGGGGGGCTGTGTGCGCAGATTGATTCATTTTTTAATTGGGACACCTTGTGTTGCCAGGCGTTAACTCATTCATGGGTCCGTGGCCCACTAAGGAGTGTATTGTTTGTTGCCTCCAGGAGGCGCGGCGACCTGGTTCAGGAACGGCACGGCGGCCAACCCCAGACCGCTCGGGCCATCAGCTCACAGACACCAATGTGGTGGATGGCAAAATGGCGTTTATTGATAAGTAACACAACCTTATATAGCTGAGATTCACAACGTCACATCCGCCTGCTTACGTCATAGGCTAAACGCTATTGGCTATCAGGAGAGGAGGCCCTATTTTTCCGTACAGCGCGACATCTTCCGGCCGCCAGACCCTAACCAACCACAATTGTTGTGGACTGAGAGGCCAAATGCTCCATTGCCTACATAAACAAGCCCACCTTCTCCTTGCTAGGAGCAGTGCTGATGCTAATGGTATATTGACTTCAGTAAGGTAGTAAAACAAAGCCTAATGTGGACATGGGAATCTTCTCGTTGGCTATGGTTACGTTTAAAATGGTCCTCAGGTAAACTGGCAAGGTGTGGATCCTGTGTTTTAAGGGTTTTGGGTACATGCAACGTGTTTTCCCATTGCATGCTGGCTGGCTAGAGTGGGGGTACCCTGTGCCCTTGCAGGAGAATGGTCACTTCTCCCACTGTGCGGTGGCTGACCCTAACGGGCTCCTGCTGTCCCTGGACATGCTTCCAGGCTGACCCTCCACACTGTCCTCCCCAGGGAGCTGTGAACACACAAACCTTGACTTGGGCATGTGGAGATGCTGTGCTGCTCCAGCATGGGCAAGACTGGTCCAACACAGTACTTACTCCTGGCCCTCCAGAAAGGTGGGGAACCACTGGACTCAAAGGTGCTTCTCTCATCAGTCCCTCTTCATCAGTCACAGCAAAACTCTTGCTCACCTGGAAGAAGCTGGGCTGGGCATTAAGCCCCCTTCCCTTTCCTCCCACCTGGTTGTGGTAAGAGGTCTGGCCCATCTCTCCTCTTTCTTTCCTCTGGCCCATGTGCTGGCGGTGGCTGCTGGCTTGATCTCATCTTGATGCGATTTGGGATGACACGGAGCAGTGGCATACAAGATTAATGAAAATGTTCTGTAGTCCCTTCAAGTCTTTCTGGTGAGGTAATGTAATGCAGATTGATTTGCACCATTCCTCTCGCCTGTCCCTGTTTCCCGGAGGCTTTGACAGGATGGCAGGCTTGCTTGTCTGCTTTATTTATTTATTTTAAATGGGGGAGGAAGGATGTTAAATATCCCAATAGGTAGCTGTTATTTGAGAACTCAGTTATCTCACAGGCCAAAAGAAGTCCCTTCCCTGATGTAAGTTTTTTAAAAAAATATGGTCTCTTTGTGTTCTGCTGTGTGAGCGTAAGCATAGATACATACATAATCACTTAAAATTCACAGTTACTTTTCCATGGAACAGGGAATTGAGAGAAAGTGCCCATTTTATATATTTCAGTTAGAAGAAAACCTCACGGGACTGGTGGTTCTGTGGCAGTGATCACTTTAAGAAATGGAGCCCAGTCCCCTGTGGAGACCATCTGAATTCAGTGCAGTGTCAGCTGCCAGCCAGGTATGCCCTCAGCAGCTCCGATACTTGGGATAGAGGAGGGATTTCTTCCATGTGTACAAATGACTCTGTGGACCAACTCTGCATTGTACCATCCTCCTGCTCTGTTATTACAAGTGCCCTGAAAGCTCTGTTTTTCTGCCCCTGTGGCATCCCCAATCTTGACAATGCTCTCCTGGTAGCGAATGTGGTTTTGGGTTAATTTTGTTGATGCAGCCGCTCCCTGCTCCTCCTGCCCTGACTTGTCCTGAGTCCCTCCACGCTGCTCTGCTGTGTCCTCCCTGCCCACCCTGTGCTTGTTAGGCTGGGGACCATTTTGTCTCCTTGAGTGTTTGTTCCTTCTTGGCCCGTAAAAGCTATGCAATTCAGATGGAAATCCGACCATGCCCTGTCCAGCAGGATGACTTGAACCCTGGCAGAGTTCCCTTTGTAGCACTCTGGGGGCCAGGCTTTCCCCGGGGGAACTGAAGACCCATGCAAACAGAGGCAGAGACAAGAAACAGGTAGAAAAGCTCTTGAATGGACAATTCTCCACTTACACTTAAATCCCTTGTGAAGTCTAGATTGAAGTACCCTCAACTTTGTACCTTCAAAGCTGATATTTGCACCCATGCTTTGGGGGTATTTAGGTGCTAGTTCAAGGCTCAGATGCACGTCTATTCTAAATAAATTTGATCGTAATAAGGAATCTGTAATTTTTTGAGTTTTCTCTTTCATCCTTTCTGCCTTCCTCATTCTAGTTATTCCTCAAGGGTTCTTCAACAGAGAAGTCTTTCCTCTGCCATAGGTAAATAGAAAATCAAAATGATACAAGTTTGTTTCTTTAGAGAGCCCTGTTTGACTCTTTTCCGTAACTGCTGATGTAGGGGCAGTGCCTGGCGCTTCCAGGAACGCAACCGCTCATCTTTGGAGCCCATAACCACATTGCTTTAATGATTATTTCAACGAGCATGTCTCGACTTCAGAATCACCAGTAGCTGATTGGAAAAAAAAAATCTCTCTCCTCCTGTGGACAATCCGGAGGGGGATCCTCTCTCTGCCACCCCACAGCCTCCAGCAGTGAGAGGGGAAGCCCCCTTCACCCCCGGGGGTCCGTGGGCAGCAGCCTTATTAAGAGTCCTTATTAAGGCATCTCCCAGCTGAGCAGCTTGCTCAGGGCCGCTGGGTTACTGGCATTGGCTGCCTGCAATCAAGTGTCCCCTTGATTTTTATTTGTTACTTTTTTTTTTTATTGTTTAACTGGCACCGCTGATTTTTAACCCTTTGACAGCAGCAGCCATGGCTGTCTGCAAACGCAGCGTTGCGTTGTAACAGGCAGCCGCACTCGGTTGTTTTCCTGGATATGAGCCAGGTTTCCCATGCTTATCTCAGCCTCTCCGTCAGCATTCCTGTTGCTTTCTGCTTTTTAGAAACCGCTATAAAAATTATTAGAAAAGCTTCCTTTTTAATTGCCTAATTGTTTCACTGAGATGACTTTTCCATTGGTCCGTATCCCTGTGGCATATGTGGCTAAGAGCTCTCACATGTGGCTCTTTCCTTCTGTTTTTTTCTTTAAATAACTTTAGCACCAGCTCCAAGTGACTTCTGTCACAGCAGTGACCAAGTCTGCCTTAGGAACAGAAAACAGCCTGTCGAAGTAGGCTCAATCTCACCCTTGGGGACGATGGTCTGCCAGTGCTTTCTTGTGAACACGAGTTAATTTGCTTTTCTCTTCCCTTCCATTCAAAAATCTTCTTCCTCACTCTCAAGTCTACATTCAGTGTTTATTTAAAACACTCCTTCTTTTAGCAGCTATATGGAAGCTACAGCGTGAGACAACTCATTATAGCATGATCGAGGGGTATGGACATGTGTACGCACCAGATTCACATATGAACAAATCTAGAAAAGAAACAGTGAGGCAAGAAATAGTACAGCAAAGACAAGTGGGAGAACAAGTGACTATCAGGAGGGATTTCAGCCTCCGTGGAGAAGACAGTGCCGCGGTTAGTCACTGTTGTAGCTCCTGCACCAGCTCTTAAGGACGAGGAATCCCCGAACGCACTGAGCGATGTGGGGGTAACCAAGCAGCTTTGCAGAAGGCGTAGGAGCCAAGAGAGGGTCCTGGGCAGCCTCAGAGTAATTCAGAAAGCTGCTGGGAAGGGGTCATTTTTCCCTTGTTCTCATGAATTTTGGCTTGAGTAGGGTGTGCTTTTGCATTTGTAGTGGGGAAATTGCTTTTTCAATGATCAAATTAGAAGTCACCTTTCCCTGCTTTAATGCTTCCAGGGGAAGCAAGGGGAGAGCTTTGGGTTATAGCTAGAAGCAGGGGAGACTTTTTCAAAGGTAGCTGGGGTCACTGGTTTTCACTGCCTTTGAAATGTTCCTCCTTAGCCTGGAAGTAGCTTTAAGGGCAACTTACCTGAACAAGAATAAATCAGTTCTAGAGCAAGTTTAGTGTTGGGAACGTATTTTTTTGCAAGCATTTTCCTTCAACCGTGTTGCTGCTGTATGGGTTCATGCCCTCATGGAAAGCAATTCATCTGCACAGAAAAGGGACTTTTCCTTAGATGCTGTTTTGCAATAATGGGAGCAAATCCTTAATTTTTTGACTTGGAGGGTAAGAACAAGCCATGCTACGCACTGAATAGTGCTTCTCACAGCTACAATTGTATCTGCACACATGATTATGGAATGTAATGACAAGAGAAGATATTACATTAACCCAGCTGATAAATCTTAAAGTAGCCTAAATTTTCTATAAGGTAATCCTCAGGCTAGCTGTCTCCGAGTCAGAATGGAAAAAGTTCTACAGTTATGAGAATTTCTTGTTTAGTGTCTTCAAACAAATCCTCATTACAACTAAACCGCATGTTTAAATCAACGTCTTTTCTGGGTCAGTCTACAAAAAAAAAAAAATTATTAGAGGCACAGGCAACTGCAAATCACTACCCAAATTTCTTTAAAGGATGAAAAGGATTAACTTGTCTATAAACCTATGTCTTTCCCTTCTCTCTTTTCCCCATCTTGCACTTTTCTCCAAGGCCCAAAGTGTGTCCTGCCAGTCTTACCTTGGTGGCACCTCCACGCAGATGAGTCTCTGAGCTGCTGCTCCAGCAGCCCAACTTCTCACCAGCTTTAAGCTGCTGTAGGTGCCTGGGTGATGGCCTGGGTGGGGAGCAGAGGCTCGTGCAGCCCAGGTTTTGAGGTGCTGCACACAGCGTGTGTGTATCAGGGAGATTTGCGGGGCAGGGAGAGAGGGAAGGGGCAGGAGGGATGCTTGGGGTGGTGGTGCTTCCTGCATCCCCGAGAAGAGGAGCTGGAGCAAAGGGTACAGAGAAGGTGCTCGGAGCCCCCATGGCTGGGGTTTGCCACTGCTGCCGGCCCCAGCTGGTGCCTGCGTGCCTGGCTAACACCACGCGATCTGCACAATGAAATCACCTGTGAACCGCAGATCTCTGCCAGAGCAGGGAAATGCAAAGACTGGCCTGGTCTGGACTTGGAGCTTGCCCACCCTGTGACCTGTCTCTGGCATGGCCAGTACTGATGCTTGGGAAACAGCATCTGAGCAGGGTGTTTTTAGAGGTGTCCCTCCCCAGTTTTCTTCTCCTCAGCCTCCAGCTCTTTTGGCTCAAGTATTCATGGCCTTTGCCCACAGACCAGCATGCGGCGGTGCAGTGGAGATGCACTCCATGATTTTCCCTATGAGCTTATTTATATTTTTGGCCATTACAATATCCTGTAGCAAAAAGTTCCGCGATTTAATTACAGGCTTTGTCAAATGTCATTTGTTTGCTCCAAACCTGCTGCCAGGATGGGCATCCCTTGAGGCAGCAGATGTTTCAGGAGGTGAAGGAATCCTCCAAATGCTTTTAATGCTCTCTTTGCATTTGCGTTGGTGATGGGAGTTTCGCAGAACTGACAGATCCAGCCAAGGTTTTTCCCAGCAAGGACCGTGAAGGCTGCTGGAGCAGCAGCTGCTGTCTGTGCACAGAAAGCAAGTTCTTCCACACGACACAATGACATTTCCCATGCAATTGCATGGGGACAGTGGCACCGGCGGGAGCTGTTGCCATGGCAATGGGATAACTGTAGCACATCCCCGAGGAGGTCCCCTCTGCGGCATCCCAAGGTTTCCCCTTCTCCTGCTAACGTAAGAGCTGCTCTTGCATGCAGCCGCAATAGCTGTTACTATTGCAACAACAACAACAAAAAAAGCAAATCTACCCAAAACGGGAGGCAGTTGTGGAACATGAGCGTGGATTGTGCTTGGAGCAAAGGGTGTGAGGAGCTTCCATCGACGTCGGGAAGTGAGAGACGAGTCTTACACAGATGTGACAGGACTGAGACACTCGGGCACCGCACGTGCCACAGCCGTGGCTGTCACACTGCCCTGCTCTCCCTGCTGAAGGTATCGGGAATACAAGCGAAATGTGGCAGGGCTCTGTCACTTGCTGGATGCTATGCTTTTGAGGGTGGTGGCTGGTTTTATGAAAGATGGTGTTAAAAACTTTTTTTTTCTACTTTCCCTGGACCTAAAAGTGCCCTTCAGGTTTGAATTGTTAAGCAATGCCTTGAGGAGAGGGTTTTCTGTAGACACTAATGTGTTTTTTTGATTTTTATTTCATTCCTTGTACTATCAAGGTTGAGAAATGAGTATTGCAAGCAGGGAGAGCTGAGATAGAGCTGTGGTTGCCTGGCTGTATGACAGCTCCTGGTGGAGTGGGTGCCCTACCCTAGCCTGGCTTATGCATGACACTTCGAAATTTGTGCCAGGCCAGCTTGGTGTGCATGGAATAGGAACACAAATAAAGGCTGAAGCAAACTCAGTGGTCCAAGGGCATTGTAAAAGGAAAAAACTGCATTTGCTGAGAGCTGCACTATAACAGTTACATTTAGACAAGTCCTTTAAAGCAGAGTCACAGTATTATTCTGTGTTACTAGATGACCACTTTGTTGTTATAAGCTGGACTTTGTCAATAATGTTAGCACATGTTGTGCAGTTCTGGATACTGGCTTAATCTCAAAGGAAACTAATCCATTTCAAGAAGCAAAGTGTTGCTTTCATTGTATGCTCCAAATCATCACTTTTCCTTTTGTCAGTGTGAGAATCTCAGCCTGCCACTGTGTAATTTAAGTGACTAAGATGGCTTTATATTGTCACTGTTGTCAGCAGTTCCAGTTTTCGTCAAACAGCTACTTCTTGGTGTGGGAAATTTAGCATGCACATTGTCATGCTGGGTGCAAACTTCCATCTTAAAATATAGCTTAATGTAGCGAAAGAGCGAGCTTCCACCTCTCCCCAAAGTTGTCCCTACCATTCTAGGCAGACAAGTACTGGGAAAGTAAAGGCCCTGCACTGCTAGAGCCAGCCTGTGACTGGGAGGGAAACACCAGGAATCAGTTTTGCAGGATCCTGGGCAGCTCCCTCAGGGACCCGGACAGTCTCTTTTGCCTGACCTCCATTTCCACTCTGGCTTGGAGACAGTCACTTATTGATGATTCTTTATGGAGGGAGTAATTGCATCCTCTGCACGGAGAGAGGAATTTGGGATGGTAATGAAATCGGAGATCTGCACGTGCTTTGCTCCCTTCTCATGCAACTGTGAGATTTCTGGTCTGCAAATGGCAACTGCAGTGGAGAGTGAAGATCTGCATGTGCCGGAGAGGGAGAGGTCTCCCCGTCTTGTTTATTACTTTACTCCCAAGGAAGGCAGCACAAACCCAGCTGTTAGTGACATTTCCCTGCCAGCTATGTTCTTGGCAGAGATAGCTTATGGCATTATCTCGGCATCCTCCAGACAAATGTCACAGATGTAGGATTGCTTCTGCTTAGCAGAAGCAGCCCTTTAGAGCTGGAGATTTGGGTCCTTGTCAGGAACAGCAGGCATCGCCCAACAAGAGGTTGGTGCCTGTGACCCAGAGATGCAGTGCTGCTGTGGGGAGTGGATGTTTATGGAAATATTGGAAAGGACCACAGGTCCAGACTTACAGGGTGTTTGCGGTGAAGGGACCCTGATCCCCCCAACATGTTCACAGAAACATGATTCTGTCATACTAATGCCCCATTGGAGAGAAACTGCCGTATGAGCTGGGTCCTGGTGGGAACTGGTCTTTAAATCATCTGGTGCAAAAATGAGAGAAGTGGAGAACTTTAAATGATAGACTTAGCAAACATGGTCCCAAGAGTAGCAAGGAGGGTCGTTCTCTGCAGAACTGAGGCTTCCTGTGCTTCCCAGCTCCATGCAGGGACACAGCAGTGCTCTCCTGCCTGGTGGGATGTGAGATCGGCAGGGTCCCAGTCTGGGAGAGACCCTATAAAAGGTGGAAGTTATGGCATCCTAAGAGCTTCACCAGGTTCTTGGAGGTGCAAGGTGATGGCAAAATCTTCCAGATGAGAATACTCCAGCATCAGCGTGGTCAGGGCAAGTAGCCTGCTCCATTCCTGGGTTTTGGTGGACATGCACCTCATGCGGGGAAGGATATTTCTGGTTTGAGTTGCTTTCCTCCTTCCCTGCTCCCCAGGCAAACCCAGGGGCAAGCTCACATGGAGCGGTGTCACAGCGGTGCCTGCAAAACCAAGAATTCAGCAAGGTTTTTCTTTCCACAAACCCTGTTGCTTTCTCTAGGCAAGCACCTCAACACTGTGGTTAGTGGAATATTTCTAGGTGGGTGTGTGCGAGAGCAAAGTTTGACCCGAAATTCTTAAGTCAGCCTCAAATGGGAATCCTGGAGGAGGAGGAGGACAAATGGAGATAACGCTTTAGCTTTGCTTTGTAAAATTGGCTTTTTCATAGAGGAAAGAATATTTTTCAGTTTCTTAACTGAATTTGTTGTTGTACAAAGTTGAATCTCGTTTCGAAAAGGGCATTTGGCAAATGTGTGTGATTATATCGAGCTCAAAGGAGGTGACTCACTGGCATAAGATATTTCCAGGAAACAAATGAAGGGTAGGGTAATGACATGTTGTTTCTTATACCATGGAATAAAACAGTAACCTTTCTGCCTGAGAGTACTTTTAGAAAACCAGATAAAACCTGCAGTCAGAAACATTTAAATCGATAAGTCCTCTCTTCGAGGTTTCCTTTGGCTTTCTGGGCTGTAGTTTCCGAGGACAAGGCTGGGCTCTGAGAATCAAATTACTTCCAGCCACAGAGATTCGAAGTCTATGTTAAGGTAGCCAAAATGCTTCCGCCACACCTCTGCTGGAGAGGTCCCTAAATATCTGACTCCTTGTGGGAGGGAGCCACTTAAGCAGATGAATTAAGAGGAGTGGAAATAGTCATTGTCATGCTGGGTGCAAACTTCCAGGGTCTTTCTCTAATAGCCGGTGCTGCAGACCAGCGTGCTGGGATGGAGAGAGCTGCTCTGTCATTAGACTGGCGTTTGGGAAAGGCTGAAGGAACTGGTCCAATTGCTAAACATCGTTTCTGATTCTGGGAAGACTTAAAAAAAAAAATCATTTGAAATCACCCACTCATCAAAGAAAGAACAATTCATATTTGCAAATCTCTTTGCAGCATGGAAATCTTTTATAACAAACACATGAAGAGCCATTACAACTTGTGCTTCCTTGCTTAGGACAAATAAAACTAAAAATAATTTACAACCTACAACAAATCCTGTCGATAGAGGAGACATAATTTTTAAAGCTTAGTATTTCTGTTTTGGAACAATTATAGAGCCTTGTATTATAGAGGATGATGTGATTGTTTTGCATATGGAAACACCATTTAATTAAGATCTAAACAGATGGTTAACAGGAATGGTATTGTAGGCTTCATCAAAGTAAAATCTAAAGGGCACAACAATATTTCCACTTCAAAGTGGTTTGTTTTGGTTTCTACCAATAAATAAATTGATTTCACATGTCAGAGGAAAGCATTTTCACTGTACAGTTAGTCTATTATTGCTTGTTTAGTAAATGTGGTTCACAAAACAGGGACTCAATTTGTAACCCCAGTGCAGATACAAATCTACCAATTGAGCAAATTATTCAATATTTGAAATCTAGAGATAACCACCGAAAGTGTGTGTGTGGGAAAAATCCATTTTCCATAACTGGGAAAAATATACCTGAGTTCAGTGGGAAGGCAGTGACCAGCCCCTCTGCTCTGCAAACGCGCACGCCTTCCCCTTGCCCCTCTGCCGCCGCCATCAGCGTGCCGAAGCCGGTTGAGAGAGAGAGGTTGTTCAGCAAAGCAAAGAGGACGTTCATGAGATAAGAGTACTGCTTCTCTCATTTTCCTTATCTCCCTTTACTCAGGGAAGCAAAGGAAACAGGGTGATTTAACCCAGGAGCAGGACTGCAAATGTGTAAACAAAAGTCGACCGGGGAGCAGCTCTCACCCACGCCATGTGCTGTGCTCTGTAGCCCCTCTTTGCACTTACCTGCTTGCTGAAAACCTGTAGCAGGAAGAAATTGAGTGCAGCATGTTTTTGTAGATGGTGCTTATTTATTTTTTCCTCTCCAACACAGCTCAGCTGAAGAGGCACCATCACAAAACCCCCATCAAACTTTTCACATTCAAAAAGGAAAAAGCGCCATATCTAAATCAAATTGAAATGAAATTTCTGGAACTTCTTAGGGCAAAGCATTTTGATAAGAAAACTTGCCTATTGAAAGGGAGAGACTGTGCTGGCCCCACGGCTCACCTCCAGAAGGTGAGAGCAGCCCTGCTGAGATAAGTGCCCTATTTCTGGGCATGGCTCAGCAGCAAGCCTGTTCTGTAGCCCCAAAAGAAGATTTCCAAGAAGCAAAGGTCAAACAGATAAAGCAGTGGTTTAGGAGCTGTCGCTCTCTCCAGTCCACGTGCTTTCTGCCACCGCACTCCTCACACTCACATGCAGGTCAGAAACAAACCTGAGTTCAAAAGTTACTCTGCTCCAGCAAGGATGCGTTGGGCAAATGGGCTGGGATTCATCTCGTCCAGCTTTAGCTAAAAACTAGTTTCCTTGGTAGTCTGCAGGAAGGAATCAGCTCTTCTGGAGGGCCATTCAGCCCACACGTTTATTCCCGTTGACTTCTAAGGGAGCCTGAACAACTTAGCTGATCCCAAAGCCCTGGTGCTTCACCCTGGCCATGTAGTGTAACGCTAAGCATACTGGTGAGACTGGACCTTGCTCCTGCAGACTGGTCTTTGCAGAGAGGTAATCTGGGATCCTGGACACCGTGCTGGGATATGAATGATAGCAAAACGGCACCTGCACAAAGCTCATGCAGGCTCTAGGGCTGTTTTTTGGGGATCCTGGCAGTGATTCCTTTCTTGTCCTGAAGTCCCTACTTGCTCCAGCTACACCACTCTGTGTTTCTAGCAAGAATATTTAGGAATTTGGAATATATAGGAAAAAAATAAGTGACCTCTGGTGGGAGAGAGGGTGGATGGGCAGTGTGTAATTGGCATAATACACTAACACTGTGCCCACAGCATGGGCTCCAGCCTAGATTGAGACTGGCAAACCCCCAGAGGTGGAGCTGCTTGTCCCAAAGATGTCGTGGTCTAAAGATACCCCACAGGTAGGTGAGAATCAACAGCAAATCAACAGCAGAGCTGGGAACACGAGCCAGGTCTGCAGCTTTTCAGGGAAATACGCTGTGAAATATAACAATAGAGGCAAACATCGCTTGAGACATCCCATTTATAATTAGCACATTGCAAAAGACAGGAAGGTTTTCCCTGTGCAAGACCTAATGTCATTAAACTTAAACGTGGCAAGCATCAGAGTTACTGGAAACAAATCCAGCCTTGTCTGGGAATACAAACTCCTGCCTTAAAATGCTAATTTCCCAAAACATACAGGCAGCAGGCTCAGAAAGTGTAATTAGAAAACCCTGCCAGACTTAAAAGGAAATTCTTCCACCCACAAAGGCCCAAGTGCATAAGATGCTCCTATTGCCCCATGGCTTGATGTATTTAAAAGTCTGATTGCTCAAAGTGATAACCAGACCATGTTAAATTTAATATGGGACCATAGAAGTCTGAAGGAAAATTAACTGTATCTAATCCCACCTCAGTCACTCTTGCTTAATTCTTCTTAGAGTAGCTGGCAGTGCTCTTGTTTGTTTGACTGTTCCAACAATGTCGTCACCTCTCGCCCTCTCCTGTTCCCCTCACCCTCTCCTTGCATGATCTTCCTCCAGCTGATTTCCAGTTTTCATTCCTTGCAGAAGAGGGGACTCACAAGATTGCAGGTGTATCAACATCTCCAAGGTGTTTAGTAGCAGGAGCAACCTGAATACGGCATGAAAGTTAATAGCTGATGAAAGCATAATTTAACACAGTATTAAGAGGCCAGATTCTCGGCTGATACCAATTGATGAGAAAATGAAATTGCACCAATTTTCACCAGCTAAAGAGAAGCACAGTGTAGATCTCTAGGTAAAAGTAGCTTATGTAGCTAAAATTTCACACTCTAACTTATCTGGAGACAGGGAATTAAAACAACAAGACTAAGCATCTTCCAGAAATAGATGCATCAGTGGGAGTTGGAACAGGATTTTTAACGTAATTACTATCCTGCCTGGGGTGTCAGATTCATCAATAAAAGCACAGTTTTTCTATTGTATTGGAACATATAAAATGGAGCAGACCCCACATTCTGCACTAATTGGTTGAACTACACATTTTGCAGAAATTGTCTAAAGAGTCCAGATGGAGGGGTGAAACCTGTAGGGCAAGGCTGAGTAAGGACTGTGCGGTTTGGCCCCTTGTCTTTCCTTAGGGGGCACCAGAGAAATGATCACTTATGGTGCGGTGCCTCATCCCTCTTCTGACGGCAGCAGATGGCCAGGGTTGTGCAATCCCAGATCAATCAAAACTCCATTTGGAAGAGGCAGTGCATTTGAAGAGCAGTCCAGAGATGGGACTGGGCTGACAGAGGAGACAGCAGGATTGCAGGTGCTGTGAAAACCCACATGGGATTCATGGAAGAATCAAAGGAAAAAATTCTAGGAATGTGGGGGCTGCAAAATGAAGGGGAAGGACTACTTCCAGTCATGACAGTCAGGACTTGGGGCAGGAGCCAGACTGATCCCCTAGGCTTTTTTCCAGGACACGAGCATTTACTACAGCTTTTGCAGGGAGCAGTAATGTCATAAAGCAGTGTTGTAATATCGAGGACCTGGAGCTCGAGATGTCATATTTTATTACACTGCAATGACAGAGTTGCACTCCAGGGAGTAACCAGGCCCACAAGACACTGGGCATTAAGGAGGTGCATGCTTTCCCTTCACCTTTCTGTCCCCTGGGGAAAATTGAGTCCCAGACAGGCCCTGGTGTGATGGGTGGTGAGCGTGCATCTGGGTCCTGATGTCAATGACATTGCTGATGTTACTGCTTAAATGAGGGCTGCCTCTTTTGGCAGCGATGCGCATGCCCCAGCGCAGCGGGGGAGGATGCTGGTGAAGACGCCTAATGCCTTGTCATCCAGAGCCTGTGCGAGGCTGTTGCTACTGCAGATAGCAGCAGTGTAGGAGTAAAGTATATTTGGGAATCCCTGGTTTAATGTGGTATTTGGGATACTGCAGGTCTGGCTGCATTGTTTGGGCTGTCCTGGTTCTGCTCTTTGGAAGGGGTGTTACTTCCCCACAGAAAACCTGGGATTTTGGTGTTTGAGAGAATTACACCCTCTTCAGTTACCAAACAGAATCCGATTTGGTCCTCACTTTCTATAAATATCTGTTATATACTTGTCTTATAATCACTGCCTTGTGGATGAAATCCTTTTTATTCCCCTATCTTATTAATTCTGCAATGGCTTTTAAGGGCTGTGGAAAGGGAAGAGGTGAGCCAATGTTAAGGCAGAGTTTTATGCATCTGGGCTTTATGGTACTATATGTGAGTGGGTGAGGTGCAGGGGACGTGCTGCCGACCAGCTGGAGTCCCAGCAAAGAGCCCTCCCTGCATGGGCATGAAGGAGTGTTACCAGAAAACTTGGCTGTGCTGCTTGAAGGAGATTTTTATAGCACATATGGATGCCTTAGTGGTTTTAAATAAGCCAGTCAGCCGCATAAGCTTAGTTAATAAACTCCACTATAGGTATGCATGACTCATTGGTAGCTTGTTAATAAGTTCTGCTCTTGATTTTAAAGTGAGCTGTTTAATTCTGCACATGCTACTACCAGGATCACAGGGTGAGACTGCTGCATGTAGTAGATCTTGCAGCTTGCTCGGGGTGCTGCTCTGCGTGTGTGGCAGCTTCCCGAGGAATAGTGGGACTTCTAGCATCATCCTGACTTTTGAACAGGAGACACGGCTGAAATCAGGGATAACACATTCCTCTACCGCCCCTGGCAGAAGGAAGGATTGGAAACCCAAGAATCCAAGATACAGCACAGGTTGTGCCTGTCAAGCAATGCAAGATACAGGGGGCTCTTGGGAGTGCTGACTCACAGTATTCGGTATTGCATTGTACCGAAGTATTTGGGTTTCACCTCAGTCAAATATCCTGCTTGAAGGGGAATGTACTCTTCCCCCCCTCCCACCATGTCTCCATTCAAAGATCAGAAAAATACTGTGAAAAACACAGTGAATTCAGATTGCCCAATCCCCTGATGACTTTATATGTGAACAGGAGATGAGGACACACCACCGTCCCTGCAAATAATGTCGTTCCAGTTTGCCTATGTCATGCCAGCACGCTGAAGTAGCTTTAGGCGTGGTTTAGAAATTGAGACATCTGTATTGGACCTTGCCGTGAACAGCAGTCTAGGGGGGTATTTTAAAATGGATTTGATGGAATTGCATTTCTTACCCACGTCTTACGATGATGCTCTGATTATCATTGGCAAGAACATTGTTAGTCTTGACCCAGCACTTGATCCAGAACCCAGTAAAAAGTCACTTAAAAAGCCTTTATTGATTTCACTGGATGCTGTGTCAGAACTAGAAACATGCCACCAAAACATGAGTCCTTTTGGAGATGCTTCCTCATTGATTTATGAGAGGTTTGCAAAGGTAATTAAAAGGGAAATAACATGTAACTGCAATTTAGTAGCAACCAGTGCCTATGCAGTAATGAAAAATATTCCAGAACTTTTCCTCTGGGGTGCCTATCTCATTTTAGGCTGCATAAATCATCTCCACAGGCTTGCAATAATACTTTGGCTAACTTTCTGCAGGTGATTTAAAGTGTGTGTTTGACAAGATTCCCTGTGTCACGTTTCTCTCTCTGCTTGGAAGTCCTTTGGCATTCAACAAAAATCCATTACATTAATCTGATTTTCCCAATCAAGCTGCCTTAAAGTGCAGTTATTCCTGTGTGGTGAGTCATGCTATAGTGATCTGATTTGTAGATCAGGTCCACGTTCTGCAGGGAATCATGCAAACATGAGACAATTTCTTTCTCAAAAGTCTTGGAAGGCCCTTTCTCTCTGTTCCACGGTAACAAAAGAAACTAAAACATCTTCAACTACTCCAAGTGGAAGCCAAAGCTTCCAATTGCTTTGAATTCCAATTCCAATTGAAAACAAAATTTACAATATTTTCGTCAAAGGAAAACAGGCACGAAAAATTGTCAGGTGAAATCTAAGATCCCAGCTAGGTTGAAAAAAGTGAAGGTCTCACACTGTGGAAGGCACAGTGGGAGTAGAGATGACAAAAGTTGTAGCTGTAGTCTGTGGACAAGGAGAATGTGTACTGAAAAGCCATCCAGGGTGACTAAACCATGCCTAGATTACCATGGACATAACACTTTCATTTCCTTCTTGCCCCATGGCCCTTCTCCAGCATTAAGAGAAAATTTGCTGTTGTTGCTTTGGTGTAGTCCTTCAGTTAACATCACCTGACTTTGAACAAGAGCAGTAATCTCGGTGTATTAATTATTGTTATCGACATTTTGTTTCTGAGCTGCAAGTGCACATCTAAAGTTTAATTCGAATGACTGCATTGGAAGCTGGAGGCAACACAGCCGGCAGTGCTAAACCCGAGATAATTAACTCTGCTGCACGACAGCCTTATTAGCTCAGGCAGTATTTCCTAAACAGGGAGGGTCTGGTTCAGTTGTGAAAGAGGGGGCTGGTAATAACATGGGGGCTGCAGATCACTTGTGTGTCATGTGGGAGGGAGACTGAAGAGTTTTTTTAGGTCCAAGCTGGACCACTTGGGTGCCACTTTGGTGTCTTGCTGCCCAGAGCTCATCCGATGCCCAGCCGTACGCTGCCCATGCCGGCTGCTGCCTCTGCTCAGCACTGCCCTGCACCATGCGCAGATGCCATCCATGCATGGCTCGCCTTGCACCTCCACAGCGGTGTTCATATGCTCTGAACTTCTTTTCATGTCCAAATCATTTGGGCATGGTTGGGAATTTCTGCCTTTGAGGTTATTGAAATTGGGGACAAAATCCCTGACTGTAAAACCAACGTGCCAAGGAGCTGCTGCTCCTTTATGCGAATGATGTACACACACACTGGCTGCTCTCAGCAAGCTGAGCTGCCAACAGCGTGTCTCATGGCTTCAGGAAGCTGTTTCATCCTGGTGTAAAGTTAGAAATGTTTTGGTCAAGTTTGTTGCCTCTTTTAGTGCATGTGATTTTGGTGATGGACAGGTGAAGCGGTATCAGCGGTGGAGACCTGCAGGCCAGGTGAGGACCAGTGAGCAGCACTGGCTCACAGAGGGTTGCTTGTGCTTCTGGTGGGAAGGGTCTGCATCATGGTCAGAGCCAGCGACTGTCATGTGAGAGAGAGGAATGAAAACCATTTGTCTTTGCAATGAGCTTGAATAGGAATATCACCACAGGTTTCCTTCTTTCATCCTGATGAATTGGCAGACTCTGTTCCCTAAGAAGACACAGTGAGTTTTCTTTGCCTTACATGGGTGAGGATGTGTGATTGGCACTTGGAAAAATACCCTTTTTCTCCTTTCTCTATTGACTTGTTTTTCATAAGCTCGGGGCCATATCAGGCTAACAGCTGTGGTCCTCTCCTTCCCCCTACCCAGGCACCCATTGCCAGGGGAGAGATTCCAGAATGTGCTGCTTTAGGAGCAGTGACCCTTTGCATTTGTTTCAAGTCACATTGTTCTTTTTCCATGATAAAGCCTTGGAAACTCATCCCATATTGTAACAGTCCCTTTGGTTACTTTAATCCTAAATGCAGAAATTTCATTAAATTACTCATTCTCCCCCATTTTCATTGTGATCACCAGCCATGTCAGTCACAGCGACTCTTCAAAGAGGGAGGCTAAACTGTACATCAGATATAACTTCATTCTTTGTATTTATAAGGCAAAGCATAAGTTCTAACAGGTCCACTAGTCATATCTATTGATTTGGTACTTAATCATATGAACACAATGAATATTCAGTGCCTGTATGATATAAAAAGAACAATCAGAATAAGCTATTATAGGTGCTGGAATCTCATTTAAAATCTAATTAGGTCTAGAACAAAACTAGACGAGTCCTGTTTGAGTATGAAGAAATGGATGTGTCTATATAATGAGTAAATGTCTTCTTTTTTTCACCCGTCTCGTGGCATGTATTAAGAAAGCAGCATTTTTTTCAGTTCTCACTTAGAAAACCATTACTCTGTCTGGCTTGCACAACGGCTGGGTACCCTCATGCTTACACATTAAAGCTGATCACTCCGTGCTGTATAACTACACACTGCTTTGTATAAAGCATGGTTAAGGTCACAGTGTTAGGGGTGATCAGCGCAACTCAAGCAGCAATTGTTTTGTAGCTGTCCCCGTTCCACTGCTCTGACTGGCCTAAAGCCTTAGGATTGCACTGCCCACAGTGCTAATGCACCAGCATCCTTACTGCTCACCACCTCTGGTGGGCTAGACCAGATGCATGCAGGTAGTAAAAAGAGTCATTGCAGCAAATACTGTGTTCACCGAGGTCTGTCTGACTGCAGCGCTGGCACGTCCCTTTCCCCAGCAGCATTTGACCTCTTGCTGGGCAGCAGTGCCATGGAGAAATGGTGCATCATGAGCTAGAGCTTGGGCAGGCGCTCCCAAACTGAGGCATCACAGAGATCCATGGTGGGCTCTGAGACCCCTCCTTGCAGGCAGAGTTGCAGATGTGACTGCAGTGTGCTGAGGAAATCAGAAAAAAGGAGTCGTAGAGAAGCTGAGGTTATTTGCGCTCACTGGTAGAGTCAGTGAAAGCTTCTTTCCTACAGTTTTGTTTGCGTGTGTCTTACTGGCAATCAGCAACAGCAGAAGCAGGATGAATTCAGGTGCAGATGTGCCACACCAGGAAACAGGCTGCCTTTAAAACCTGGGCAGAGTGGGGCTCTTCCAGTAGTTCTTTTATAGTAAAAACAGTGGGAGATAGGAAAATCCTATCCCGTATTTGAAATCCACTTAGGGCACTAAGATGTCATGCAAGAAATCCTTGGGAATAAAAATAGGGACTTGCAGGCTTTATTTTAAAATATATCTGTTCAGACTCCCAGATTAGGACAGAGCCTGCCTTGCCGTTTACAAAAAGAGATGTATAGGTGGTTGTAGCTCTATTGATGTTATACACATGCCTGCATGATTAAGTAAAAATAGATCATAATTTTGTTCAGCATTTATATTTTGCAGGAAAATGTAGTGCCATGAGTGTATGGTCATACACAGATATTTGTGCAAGTGAATAAAACTGTTTTTCAGAATATGTATTGATTGCCTCAGGGGCAGATGAAGAACAGAACCAAGGAAAATAAACACCTTTCAGCTAACTCTGTTCTGCAAATAGGACATGGCTTTCTGTCTTCAGGGTATATATTTCTGTTAAAACTGTGCCAGCAAAGTGAATCTGTTTAATGCCTGTTCTAGTTTCCCTTGTGCTTTTCTTGGTGAACCAAAACGTTTGTAGGAGTGGGTTCAACCGACTGAATAAGATTGTTCACACTCTTGCTGTCTTTCACTCCTTTGCTTTTTTTTTTTTTTTTTGCATTGGCAATGCAGGAGGGCAATCAGAGACCAAGAGAGAAAAGGCACTTGAGTTTTTATGCAATGGGAGTCGGTAGTCCTCTCGCAGGAAATGTTTTCCTTGTTTTTCATTGCAAGAAGAAGAGTTAAGGCTTCAAACTCTGATTTAGCTTGAAACTCTGCTCTCTTCAGATGTCTATAACTGGCCATTCCTATTGCCAATAATGGGGCTTTTTCTTCATGAAGGGCTGCAGAAAACTGCTTAAATTTAGCATCCCCAGGAGACTAATCAAGAGTTAAAGGCCTCTTTGGATGCCTTGAGGGTTTCACAGCTAAATACAAACCTGACATCTCTGACTTAGCTTTCCAGCAGTGAGGTCGTCCGTCTGTCTGTCTGCTTTCCACGAAGGCTCTCTGCCCTGTGCCCCCCAAGCAAGGCAGCAATAAGGAGAGAGGGCAGGTCAGCACACCAAGAAACCCAGCCTGCCCTTCCCCAAACCAGGGCCAGGGGGAGAATTTGTGCGGTGGTGTTTCTGGTTAAAAAACACCCTGGGCCTGCTGAGGTACTGCAGTGTTGGAGCCATCTAAAAATACCTGCGTAGAGGATGCCGGGAGCAAATGCTGTGGCTATGGTGTGACTCATCCCCTTCCAGGGGCTGAGAAGCCCCTTCTCCTCCTGCGCTGCGATGTCTGGCTACTCTGCAGGCTGGACTGCTTCCAGACATTTCTTTTCTTCCATAATTTTCAGCCTAATTGAAGATTTCAGCCTTATTAAAATCTTGCTTTCAAAAGAAATTCTGTGCCTGGATGCCATCTGTATTTATCGGGCTAAGGCTCTCACCAGAAGCTCATAAGCTCCCTAGTTTACATTGTTTTAATTGGCCTCATAGTTTTCCAGATTTTATCACCATATCAGATGAGTGCTCTGTGTTTGGGTTGTTTTTTTCCTTTATTAATAACAAGATTGAGGAAAACTTTGTTTACTTAAGGCCCTTTTATAAAAAATCATCACTCAGTTTTCAGGGGTTGTCTTGTGTGAGGACAGAGGGACTTGCTCCGCTGGCAGAGTTGAGCTGGTGAATGATTTGCTTCCCTTGAACAGTTAGGCTGGGTCTTGGGCTTGACTTCTCATGCTGAGGCAGCCAAGAGATGTGAGCAGAGGTCGCCCTGCAGTGAACCACTGGCCAGTGTGCCCGTGTTGGGGCCTGTGGTTTGCTTGGCATCAACGAACTCTGCTTTGACTGGATTCAGACTTTTCTGACCAGGGAGGTGGGCAAGGTGGACTACACTGGTCCTCCAGACCCTCAAGATCTGAGCCAGAAGGCCTCATAAAAGTCACACAAACCCATTCTTTGACTACAGTTAGCTTTGGATCAGGCTATAATGATGATAAAAGTGCATCATGCACCTACACACTGCTGCGGGGCCCTGCAAAACAACAGTCAGAGCCTGGCAGAGGAGGGTTGAAGGGCTGCAAGGCTTTTCAGGGGAAGCTTTGCCACCCTGCGTGTGGTGGGATGATTAGATGACTGTGCTTGATGTGCTCAAATTACACTGCTGTCATCCTTTATTCAGTGACTACACCCAGGTTTTTCTTCCTCTGTGTCATTTCCAGCCCATAACACAAAATCTGATGTTCTTCAGGTGACAGTTTCAACCTCGCTTGTTAAAGGTCAGATCGTGTGAGTCTGCTCTTGAATGAAGCCCCTGAATGGTACCATGGGTTAGCAGACCTGGAAGTCAGAGTTTGCTCAAGAAGCTGGCTAGCAACTGCTTAAATACACACCACGGATATAGAAATGACATTTCATTCATGGATTCATTTCGTTGTTGCTGAACATTTGTAGCTGGAATGATCTTTATGCTTTGAAAGCCTGTTCCTATCCCACCTTTGACGGGTTTTGACGGCGCAGAAGCCAAGGCAGCTGTTCCAGGAAAAGTGCCATTTACAACGATGTACTTGGATTGCAAGAGGCTCAGCCTGAAGCCGTGTTGCAATGACTTCAGAGCTGCCAAATGCGAGCATCAGCACCCCAACTGGCTGTCTAGGATTAATATAATTATTCCAAATGTAAGGAATTATGTTTACAAGTATATTGCTTCACACATAAATAGAGAATTGAAAGGAATAAGGGAAAGTCATTCTGATATTCTGTCCAGATACTGTATTTACAGAGGGACTAACCAGTAAGGACCCACTCCTTGCTAGACTTTCTGAATACTATATTAACATTGTTCATTCTGTATATTAAGATTCAGAAGTATAACTCAAGTTATGCACAACTTCCCACCTGTAGTAACTGGCTGTTTCCACCATTTTAGCCCTGCAAATTCACGTTATTGAGGCTTAGTTTAACCTCCATACCATAGCCAGCCAAGAGAAGACCCATGACCTCTCTTTGCCAGGGAGAAATTGCGCTCATAAAAAGCTGGGATGGTCAGCGGGCAAGGGATGACTTGATAAACCGGAGTCACTTGGTGATGCATCTGAACCTGTGAAAATAGGGGTGGGTTAGGGGAACCCAAATGCCAGGTTGGGGTGGCCATGTAGGGTCCCAGCAGCATTGGGCTGCAAAGCAAACATGCCATGTGCAGGACTTCTCAGTGCAGCAGCCATCTCATGAATCTACCATGAGGCCACCGATTGTAGGGCTGAGTCCTACCTGACGCTGGGGGAGCTACACAAGGGGTTTCAGGAAAGAAAGATTTTACCGCTAGCGAAGAGGTTTAATTGGCATGAGATTAATTCCTGAGTTAGCATGTATTCCTCATGGTTTGAGGAGGATGAGAAAGGTCTTGTTCGGTATACTGATGGTTTCCTTGCTTTTCTTCTCCTTGCTGTAATGTATTAAACCCTACAGAAGGGGGCAATTGCCAGGTATGTCCCTAGACTTTGCAGGCTCTTGTGTATGGAGCCCATTTTTTGCCTGATATGTATTGTCTTCCACAATTATATTGGTCCCAGGATTTGATTTTGATTCTGTTCCATCTCATCTGAGATTAATGGGTTTAATCAGAATCTCTTAAACCCACTTCATTCGATGGTATAAGATGCTAAGAAATGTATTGCAATCTTGCCCCGGCAAGGCAAGAGGCTAAATGAAGGAGGAATTTTAGCTACTAACTAGATTCTAACTAAGAGGCTCTGAGGCTTTATAAGATTTTACAGTGATAGCCTCATTTGGCCTCTATAAATGGAAGCTAGGCAAGAAAATACAATCTATCTGTCTGCTCTGAAACATACTTATTGATTTCAGCAGTTGTATTGTAATTGTTCTCACAAATCAGCTAATCGAGATCCTTAATGAAAGGTGACTTAAGTGGCAGTAAATTTTGCAGTTGCCCCCGCAGTGGGCAGCAACTGACCAAATCTGGTATTCCTTATTAACCAAATACAAATCTTTAAACACATTCAACCAAGTGACTAGAATTAATGAAGTTTATCACAGCGTTTGATGGTCTCATTAATCTCTTGCAAGTGGGTTTTGTAAGGCTGAGCTGGTGTTGGTGTCGTCCTCTGTCAGAGCAGTGCTTTTCATCAACCCCAGACAAGGGCTCCTCTGTAGAAAGGGCAGACCTCAAACATTGGATGTGAAGATGCAACGTGCCAGTGCCCTGCAGTCAATGAGAGCATCAGGTCTCACGTCTAGGGCACGGCTGCGTTGTCCTCATGGCTGATACAATGCTAATGCATGAGATCCTTGACACCAGGGTGTGCACAGGATTGGGCTTGGGGAGGCTGGGGTGCCAGGACCATACCGAAAAATGCTCCTTACAGGTCAAGGTAGTATTTGCAGAGGTTTGTGGCTCTTCAGTGCAGCTCTGCACCTGGAGCATTTTTTTCCTTTAGGGCCCATGGAGCATCTCACTCTTGCTTTGGTGCGTGCTCCCCAGGCTGGGAGGAGGGTAGCACCCGCGGCCACCACGTGAGACGCAGGCACTGAAGGGGAAGGTACGGGGAGAGACGTCATGGGAGCTTTGCGTTCAAAGCCTGAGACGAGGCAGCTCTGTTTTGCAGCCGTCTCAGAAGGGGTTTAGCATCTCTTTGTTCTTTAGTTTGAATGTGTGGTTTTCGGCCTTCGTCTTGCAGCTCTCACTGGTAGGAGAGGACTCTCTGAAGTTCTTCTGAACGTTCAAAAAAATTAGCATACTTTCTCCTCTGAACTTTCAAAATCCAACTAAAGGCTTTTAGCTGATTATCTCAAGTCTTTTCTCTCTCATGACTTTCCAGTTTCTTGATGTTGAGCAAAAATCAGCGGATAACTCTCTCTATTAGATATAATTATCTAATGTATATTGAGCTTGGGAAATTATTCAGTTAATTTTGTCTTTAGTCTTCCATTTCCTGTTAGAGATTTGAAGCGTAAGCCTGCAATTCTCTCTTAATTACTGCATCCTGTTGATTTCTTTTCCCACTTTTTAAAGATAAGCATGTGCTTAGATGGGAGCCTTTGAAAGAGGGAAGTAAGACGTCTTCATTAAAGTGTGATTGTGGTTTGAGTGCACAAATATCACTGACTAAGGTGAACCCTGATTTTCGATTGAAAATTCACCACTGATTTAGCAACTCTTTTTGCAGAGATGGCAATGGAGGGAGGGCATTCACTTTAACAGGAAAAGAGTATTTCTCTTGATTAAATTTTGATATTGCCTCTGCACTTCATCCTCCCAAGGATGAGTTCTTGTTCAAGTGGAGCTACGCTAATAGAAATTATCATGTCCCATACTTAGCTGCTTTAGATCTTTTTTTAACACTTACCAACTGTTCAGCTGATTATAAAGAAACTGTTAATATGTGAGGACATGCAGAGGAAGAGCCCACGGTACGGTTTTATGAGGCTGCAACCTTCTTGCAGCCCTGCCTACTACATGCCTTCAGTCATGGGCCACCACCTGGGATCGCTGCCTGTGTTGCAGAGGTTTTGCTGTCACATCTTGTCTTCCTAGTGGATGAGGAGAAATCCTTCCTGTGGCTTTTTAAGGTCCCCAAAATAATTTTAAGACATTTTATTTTGCACAGAGGGGGTCTCCACTGCTGTACCTGTGCTTGCTTTCATGGTAGAGTGTTACTGGTGCAAACACCCACTGCCTGTGCATCAGATTTTGTCAAAGGACTGTTAAGAGAGCTGCATATTTTGTCATAAATAAACTGCAGTCCAGTGTGGGTTTTTTTGTTGTTTTTTTTTTCTCCTTATTTCCTCTAAACAGTAGTTACTTAAAATTTCATTCTTTAATTCCTTAGGATCATAGAATATAGGTTGGAAGGGACCTCTGTCTTTGGCCTTTATTGTAGTCTGAACAGAGCATGTTGTGTTTTTTTTTTTGTATTCTGAACAGAACATGTCACTACATGTTCATGTTCTCAAATAAGCAAGAAAAATATTCAGTTAACTCAGCTGAGAAAGTAGGTCTGGCTCTCGCTGCTGGATTTCCTTCCCTTGCCTACCCTTGATGCCTCTTGTTCCCTTTTTGTGAGTGCTAACTTTATCGCATAGCAGTCTGACAGCAGGGACACACCGAGTTCCTCTAGTTTGATGTTTCCATTGCAATATTAGGCTGAATGGTAGTTGGCAGCAAAATCCATCCCTGTACCTCCAGAGACTCATTAAAACCGGGTAACTCTGAAGTACAGCAAAATGATTTCTGTTTGGACTACATTGCCAATTTAACAGATGTGTGAGAGGTAAAATGATTAAGTAGTTTCTTGTAAGGAAATTCCTCTAACTAGGCACTTTCTAAAAACTTCCAATAAATGTTCACTTATTAGATCAACTTTGTAGACATAAGTTCTCATAATCATGTACTGCATGCCTGAGTACATAGATTTTTTTTTTTTTAGCATCACACAGTTTCTTACACAGCTTATTATACTTGCAATAATTTGTGTATATGTTTAAAACAGAGGATTGGGAGTACCACCATTGCAGCATTTCAGAACACATACTGGTCGAGCAATGCAGCTGCTTCCATTGCATCTAGCTGGCATGGATGAGCTTTGCTTCTTCCAATTCTCCTTCTCCTGGAGCTTGCACAGACCTCAGCCTCTCATCCCCCCCGAGCAGGGAGGCTCCAGCCCGACTTTCTGGAGAGAACAGGCGCACAGTGCACAGTACTGTAACTACATTATCCGCTGAGCATTCACAGTTGTTGGGGCATTTGTTGGATTTAGGAATTGTACATAAACAAGCCACTTCTTGGCCAGGGTTTGGCCACATCTTAGATATTCTGGTTGAGTTCAGACCCCACTGAAATATTTCAGATTTTGAATATTTTTCCCCTCTAGCTCTAATTATGAGGATTCTGCTGTCAAGTGACAGGATGGAAGGGCTGTTCTGAATCCCCAGGCAAGCCTGCTTCAATCTGGACTCATAATTTTAACTCTAATCATAAAGGAATAGTTACTATGGTTTTATTTTAAGCCCCCTTTGTGGAGGTGGCAGACTGAAACTGCGTGAGCCCTGACACTGGAAGGAAATAATATCCCTCTTGCAGGCTGCTCAGTCAAATGGAGATGTCGCACAGGAGGTCAAGACAATCCCACTAACGCATTCAGCACCAAGATCTCCCCTCTGGCAAATTCACAGCTGCCAGCCAGGGTGCCCAAATGGGTTGCCAAAAGGCCAGATGCTGCTAATCACCGTCTGGGCAGCTGGACCCCCCGAGCCGCTCCGGCTGCGGCGGCGGGGACCCTGCCAAGGCGCTGCAGAATGTTTCTGCGGCACCGGCAGGTTTTCCTAATTTGCTCTTACACACAAAAATCAAACAGGAAAATATTTAATTTGACAGGGCAAACAAATGGTGCTTTACTGGAGAAACGATACTTTAAGCATATGATAGCCATCTGCCTGTTCCTCGCCGTGATTGTTGGGGAGTTATAATTGGACACGCGGTTTTGACACCTACAGAGACTAGCTGGCATTGCCACTAGGCAATTTTAAGTGGGACAGAGCATTTATGAGTGTGAATTTTCACTTGGCTGCCATCCCAACAGCCCTGTTAAAGATCACCAAGTGATCAGGGATAGAAGTGGTTAATAAAGATTCTGCTTAAGTTAAAGCTGGATGTACAAATTGCACCCATTTTGTATTTAGAGTTAATAAAGATTCTTCCTGGGTTAAAACAAAAATTGTACATATTTTGCATTTACACATACTGGCATTCATAAGTGAGGTCTGACTGCTCTCAGGACCGTGGAACCAACCTTCTGGTGATCACGCCGCATCCTGGAAAACGCAGGCGGGAGCGGTGCCGCCTGCCCAGCCCGTGCCCGTGCAGGCACAGCCATCGCCACCGGCGCGCAGCACACGAACACCAGCGTGCGGTTCATTGTGCTCTGCAGCCCACTGGTGCTCAAGCCACATCTCCTGTAATTTGAGTTCCTTTCTTAGTAAAGAGCAATAAAGTTTTCACAGATTATTTTTTTTCCCCATTTCAAAATATCAATTTTTAGCCCAAACTTGCTGCCAAATTCTATTTTGATCCTGAGTGGTTGTTTTTTTTTTAAACTGGAGATCACTAAATTCAGGA
Organism: Theristicus caerulescens; assembly: GCA_020745775.1. Taxonomy (NCBI): domain Eukaryota; kingdom Metazoa; phylum Chordata; class Aves; order Pelecaniformes; family Threskiornithidae; genus Theristicus; species Theristicus caerulescens. The sequence continues at coordinate 21,096,175 of CM036567.1, read as the reverse complement.
ATCACAATTACATGGAGATAATACTGATAGTCTTGTTCTATAACTTACCCACAAAATGTCTGCATGTGGTGTTTATCCTCTCGGTATAGAACGCTAGTGACAGCAAACGGTACTGCTAAAAGCTGCCTCTTTTACAGGGAGCTCTGCAAAACGCAGGTGTGAGCAGGAGCGTGTAATGGATCTGTCGTGGGAGCGCGGGAGTGGAGGGCAAGGAAGGACGGGGTGCACAGCAGCTCGAGTCTGTTCTGCGCATTAATGGCTATAATGAACAGAACTGCCCCAAAATCCTGCTCTGGAGTCCCAGAGGGACTGCCAGGCCCCTGGGGATGCTCTGAGGTGTACAGTGGGTCCTGGCACATCCCTCTGCTTGTGTGGGGGGTGGCTGGGAGAAGATGGAGCCAGCAGAGGGGCTGCCACCATGGGAGGAGAGGTGGCACAGCTGGGTCCCCTCCTCTTGGGCTGGCTGCGCATGGGGAAGAAGCACCTATGCAACAGCCCAGACCCTTCCAGGTGGGTTCCCTGCTGTGATGCCTCTGGGCGTAGGTCTTTGCAGCCCTTTTCCACCACGTACAAGTGAAGTTCATAGGTTTTAAGCTTGGAACCGAGGCTGCCTAGAGAGCCCTTGGCTCTAACAGATGCTAGTGGCCAGGGCCTTTGCTGTAGATCCCAATTTTCCATAGGCAATTTCCCTCTGCCCCCCCTCAAAAGTCACATAGGACAGTGCAAGGAGCTGGCTGGCTGGAAGCGGTACTTCGTGGGGGTAAGTGCGTGCTGCAGTGCCGTGGCAAGGCACCGGCGTGGCGTGCACAAGTTGTCCCCTTCGATTCTGGATGTGCCTATTCCAGCTGGAAAAGCGAGTGGTGATGTAGCTCTGGCATTTGTAGTAGGTTTGGAGGAAACAAGCTTTTAATATGGTGTGCCTGGCTGATCTTCATTTAATATTGAAGGGAGCTGATTTAACAATGCATGATGGGGCAGTCATTTCCCATTGGGTACCACTGATATATTTGAAATGTGACCGCTCTCTCTGACAGTCTATAATTCAGTGGTTCATGCCCAGGCAGAGGAGGGTCAGTACAGCCTTGGTTTAATTGCTGGATGAAAGCTGTGCCAGCATAAAGATACTCTTTGGCACCACAGACGGTTGCCAGGGCCAAGGCCCTATTTCTTTATTTATTGATACATTAATTCTTGAAAGCAAAAGAAGGCATGGCCCTGACAAGAACAGACCTGAACTCCTCTGGTCCTCTACCAGGAGTGCCGTGAGGCAGCAGCGCATCTCTGTCCCTGCTCTGTGGGGAGCATTAGAGGGCCCATGCTTCATCTCCAGCAACTAAGGGTTATGTAGGATCAACAAGACCACTGCTGCCAGACTCACATTGCAAAGTTTGGTTTTCTTTGGTTTTTTTAATGGAGATGAGAGGGTTCAGGAATGGTTTAGATGCATTTAATTCTAAACTCTCAAGAGGACACTCATCACTGACTTTCTCAGGTTTAGGATATCGTCTAATCCTAAATCCCAAACCTGCTATTGATTCCCTCCTTTGCCGTCTTTCACTACTCTGTTCCAGACACTACTCAGCTAAGAGATGGTACTGTCCTAATTATGTACAAAAATACCAAACCAGACAAAAGTGCAATCCCAAAGGTGGATTATGGATTGGCTTTATTGTTGTTGTTGAGGGAACAATGTTTTTTGTCCATGCATTTCAAGGCACACTGTTGTTCATGAACCATTTAAGAGAGAAATATTTGATGCTGCAGGGGCGTTGATAACGACTTAATCAAGGGCAAAATACCCCTTTGCTCCAGTTCAATGTTCATATCGTTCAGTTCTTATTAGCATTGATTTTCCCCAAGCCTTTACCATCTTATTTATGAAAGGCAGCATAATGAATTTTAGCAATAAACAAGAATGTTGGAACAACAAAATAGACCATTCTTCCACTCGCTGATGTGTAGGTGTAAAACTCCTACAGCATTTCTAGAAGGGCTCTGCCTTGGCTGGTTTACATTTCCTCTACGGTCACATGGCAAACATACTGTGCCCACATCTCCGTCCATATGTAGGACAAGAGAAGTCAGAAATCACTTGGTTTGTGGAATAACCATGTCTACAGGAACAGGCACAGATCCCAGTCTGCCAGCCACTGAGCACAGCTTCCCTTCTGTGCCTCCCCTCCTCCCAATGCCCACCGAAGAGCTTGGCGTTCCTGGTGTATGCCTGACCTTGTGATTGCGGTTTGGGCGGGAAGAAGCGATCCTATGCCATACTGACAGTTTCCACGGCAGATGAGGGGCACGCTGAGTTTCTAGCCTGATGATGTTGTTATTTAAGTCAGCTGGGAGTCTCTGACATTCTCAATTACAGCTTGTTTGCACACTCTCTTTGCAATTGAAATGCAGTTTGCAGGCAGCGCACCTAAGGTCTGCTCTGGGACAAGCTAAAATCTCACTGTCAAAGGTATGAAAGTATGTGGCATTTGCAGTGCTAATAGAGAAAGATCTGAAAAAAATGCCTAAACTTTCTTCAGACCTTTTAAGCAATGACTCAGTCACCAGTCCTTCATTGATCTTCTAATGACAAACCAATACCAGCTTAGGCTGTCTAAAAATAAACTTCACATTTTCATTTAATTAGTTGGACTGTCTGCCTCATTGCCATGAAAATTATGTCAAAGAAAATATTTACTTAAAGGGGTTTCTTAAGTATGAGCTCTCAGATATTTAAATGTCCCAAACAGGTAAGGCAATAAATCCATACTAAAAATGTGTTAAACTCTAAAAGGCAATGGGAGAGTAAGTGTGGGGTGGGGGGAGCTGGATGTCCGTCGTTATTTCCTGAGCCCTGAAGCTCAGAGCCTTGCCCCACCGGAGTCGCAGCCTGTTCACATCCCGGCCTTTAAGGACAGGATCTGCCTCGTTCTTGTCCAGGCTTTTCTTGACAGAGCTCACATAAAAGAAATGAATGACTGTGGCATGCAATTTTTGCATTCAACCTCCAACCAGAGCCCGCCCCAGGGATAGCGGTCAGGCAGCAAACTGTCCTAGTTGGGTGTTTTGAAGCAGAAATGGGGCCGCAGGCAGTGAGGTCTCTGCCAAATCTTTTGTCTGTGCAGCTCGAGAAAAGCTGAGGAGTTCCCGTGCCACTGGGAGCTGGAAACACTGAGCTGCAGCAGAGCCCTCCGACTGTGTCCAGTCATTTTTCCCCCCAAATCCCTTTGCTATGGCTACAGCTTTGCTTTACACGGGGAAGGATTAGCATTTGCAATCAGCAGCTCAGACCCATGTCCTGGTCAGTCTGTTGTAATTTCTTTCTCTATGAATGATGAGATTCTGGGCATGTAAATAATAATGTAGGTTAATGTCTCTGAAAACGCTGTGCTGGGTGCTGGGCGTGGCGATGGCCTTGTCATTACACTGTAATATTCTTCTGATGAGTAGCAGTTTCCTCAACAAAGCATTGTGCCCCTCAAGCACCTGAAAAGAAATGTAAACCAGGATGGTGATGGTTTTTATGCTGAAGTATATATTTTTTAAGATTTTGGGGTTTTTTTGGGCATGTGTGTTAGGGAGTATTTGCAATCATTTGAGGGAATACTGCAAAACACTCTTGCGAATATTTGTCTTTCCACTCCCCATGAAAGTGTGTTTGAGACGTTCAAACAGCGCCAATAAAACTCAGTTCTCAGGGACGTTAGGCAGAGGAGAACATACGGATGGGGATATGGGGGAGACACCCGGATCAATGGATGTGTCTGAGAAGTGCTTGCTTGGTCATCTCGAAATCCTTGGTGGGCTCAGGCTGTCCAGCCGAGGAGCGTGGCCTCTGCAGCGCGGTCCAGCTGGACAGCACACACGGCACCTTACTGGACTCAGCAAACACCAGGATCGATATCTGAAGGATTTGCAAGGATAGTTTTTGGCTGCACTATATTAATGTAAACTGGGAAGTGACTTGTTTTATTTATGAATAGTGGAGTTTCAGGACATAATTCACTAGGCCAAAAAAAAAAAAAAAGGAGCTCTAGTCGAGAAACAAAGTGTTCACTGAATATTTTGCCCAGCTGAAAGATGTTGTTGGCAAAACTGAAAAACCTCAGGTAATTTTTATTTCAGCTTTATGATGAACTATTTATTATCCCAGTAATTATATTTGACGGTCAAAGATCAATATAAACCGTATAAGTCATTAATGACAAAGACTGTCTGTCTTTACTTAATGCATGTCCAGTCCAGATCCCCGAAATCTGGCTGTTGATGACTCTGTCTTGGCAAGATGCTGCTACTGAAGCACCAAGCCTTGCCTGCCGTTAGCCAAGAGAGGATCCTTGCCAGAGGACAGCGATGCTGCAAACACCTGCGAGCCCGGGCAGCACGTCGGGAGGGAGGGCAACCACGCCACCGCGCCACGTGCCCTGGGCCAGAGCCGCGCGAAGCCGTCTCTGCCGTTCCTCAGACACAGAAGCCCTGCGTGGCTGAAAGCCCTGCGACGCACTTTGTGGGAAGTATGGACCTTCAGGTAATGCTACCCCTGAGTGCTCAGAAATCATGGAACTGGCTAAAAATGGTGCCTTTACTTTTTTATGTGAGCAGCCATTTCACTTTGTCTTCTAGTTTCTGAGCCTCTAAAAGTGGCTCACTTACTCTAATTAATGCTTTTTTTTCTGCAGGACTTTGTTAATAATAAACCTTTTTATGTAAAAGAAAGAAAACCCAGACATTTTCCTGGGGCATATCACAGTATCAGGATCTGTTGGGTAAATTGCCAAACCATCCTGAGATTTGCATTAAAAAGTACAGAATTAGCTATCCCAAAGACGTAATACTGGAACTCTGTTGCTTATGTGCTGCTCAATTAATCAGCAACCATAATTAAGCTTTCAGGCTGGGGGTTTGCATGAAGATCTCAGAGGAAAGCTTTGCAGCATCCTCCTGGATGGAGGGGTCCTGCACCACTTCCCGGGGCAGGCTGGCCACTGAGGGGGAGCAGGCTCGCCCATTATTTCTCCTTTCATGCGCTCAATATTCTTGGCTCCCTTGGCATGTTTGGAAGTGGCTGGATGCTCCTTTCTCTGGGTGCTGAGGTCGTACCTCTTTTTCTGGTCTTTCCACTCCTGTTCCACCTTGCACAGGGCTGCTGAAGCCCAGCCCGGAGGGGAGCATCATCTGCGACACATGCAGAGAAACCCCTTTTCTCCTTGTCCCCACCAGCCCCCATGCACCAACCGAATTATTTTCCTCCCACTTGTTTTTCCTCGGAGCCGGCGGGGCGAGGCGGGATTGTTTACGCAGGGAGAGGCAGGGAGCCATCCCCGTGTTTTCAAAGCGCTGGTGCGATTCCTGCCATCCGACTAGTGCGGATGTGATGGGAATGAGAATCGCGGAGCTCCATCCTCACGCAGCGCTTTGTAAATGAATCGCTTTGATCTCAGGCGGATTTCCCCGTGCTATTTTTAGATGCGGTGAGGATAACCGAGGGATGTCGATTCTAATGCAGACAGAAAGGAGTTTCAGATGCAGTTTTCCTCCTGGGGCAGGAGAGCAGCAGGAGGAAAACAAGACAATCTCCACCAGCATTTCTGAGCCTTCTGGAACAGACAGAGATAGGTCGCTAAGCCCTTGAGGCTAGAGAGGGATGTTCCCCAAATACAAAATTCACTAGATAGCTGATAATTCTCTTTATGTTTCTCCTTGCTGCCTTTTGTGTAACTCACCGCTCTGCTACAGCCCAGCATCAGGACCTGTGATTAAATTCAGCTTTGTAGTGTCATGGGTGTGTTTATAAGGAATTGCTAATAGTTGCCCTTTGATCGAAAAATAATTGCAAAGTCTTTCAGTTTCCCTGCTTAAAGGACATATTGGAGGTCTCAGATTGCTCCACGCCAATTCCTGCTTTGCATTTCACCTTCAAAACATAATAAAAAACTTAAGCAAAACAACGAACAGATAATCAAATCAAGCCTTTCTTCTGTAGCGGCAGGAGTGTGTGTGTGTGTGTGCAGGTTGCTGAGAAGAGAGAGAACCTGTTTACAGGGAAAAAGCTCTTCCAAAGGGTTTTTTTCTTCTTCTTCTCCCATCTCCCGTTGCTGGGGAAACCACCATCCCCGGCGCTCGAAGCGGCTGACTCACCCAGCCCGGTCCTCCGCCGCAGGCATCGCGCCTCGAGCTACAGCACTCGAACAAAGGAAATACAGACTTCAGCAGTTCGACATGAAATACATAAAATCTCCTTTCCCAGTGTCTCCAGGACACGGCTGGTGACAGCTGGCTGTAAGCGGTCCCCAGAGGCTGTAGAAAAGGCATTGGGAGAGGCTTTTATTTGGTGCCCCAGGGAAGAAGGAGGCAGTGCTGCCGGGAGCGATGTGGGTCCCGAGCCCCGCAGCGGCCGGCAGGGCTGCAGGAGGGTGAATCCACAGGGAATCCCATAGCTACAAAGGTTGCTGAAGCTGATGGAGAAAACCCCTATTGATTTCCATTGGATTTACTCACTTCCCATCTTTCCATAAATATTCACAGGAGCACGAATGAGCCCTCTTCCCCTGCTCCCTCATCTCTGTGTTTGCATCTTTTGGAGCAGAGCTCAGTTCTGCCCAGCTGTGAGTGCTGGGGCTTGTAATGGGCATTTGTTTATTTTTAATTGTGATGCCCATGGCGCCTGAGATCAGAGGGTGGCTTTCCATGGCCAAATGCAGTGGTGCAATGAACTTGGTGATCTGTTAGCACAAAACAAGATGCTAATATACTCAGGTTTATAAATCCCAAACCACAAGGACAGCCAAATAAACTTGAAAGTCAGAAGCTTAAGAATAAGAAAATTAGGATCTGCTTGGGTTTTGCAATGTATTTACTACTGTTTTATTCCGCTTTTCTCTTCTGTCTTGAGACTTAGAATTTTAGCTGCGACTTTGGTGCTTCTGGTTTTCATGTTTTCTTTTCATCCAGTGCCATAGGTTTGGGGAGGGGGGGAATCCAGGAAATGTGATGAGGCTGCAGGAGAGCAGTGAACACAGCAGGACCGGCAGCAACCAGAAATCAAGCTTAGCGGGTTGTCGTTAGGCTGGTGTGTTTGGCTCCTGGCCTTGGCAAGCTTTGGGAAACTGAGCAATATCTGGAAACTTCCCCCGCTCAGCTTTCTGGGCAGTCTGCGATGCACAGATGTTTCTAACATCTGCATCTGAGAGCAGAGCCCTGATGTTACAGTTGTTGAGGTCTGAGACAGACACTACCAGCTCTAGACTGCCAGTTTTTTTAAACACTGCCTTTCCCCCCCTTATCCGTTCTTTTTCCTTTCCAACACTGGGGTACAACCCAGGTCTTCAGGTTCAGTTAACCAAACAGCTGAAGCAAAAAGATTCAAATTTGGAAAAAGAGCTCCAAACTTGGTGTCTCCTTAGTTATTAGAGCACAAATGTGCATGGCCAGACAGATCGGTTAAACACCCTTTCCCTGCCTTCCACCAATGTACCACACCTGAGCAATCTTTCTAAAGCCTCTTTGGTACCCAGAGTGCCCCTTCCTTGGCATCACCGACGCAGCGCTGTGTCTCTGTGGGCAGTTCTCCATCGGCCGTGGTTAGTCCCCATGCTCCTCCGCAGTGAAACGTCCCCCTTTCGTTCCCTTCTCCTGCTTTAAGCTTGCTTTTTCTGCAGGAGTCCTCTGGGTTTGATGCTATCAGTAACGCTGCCTCGCTTTGTTCTCCAGTCCAGAGAAAGCTCGTTCCTGCAAATCTGCGCTCTCCAGAGAGGAGAGGGAGAAAGCGGGGCTGTGGGCTGAGCACTTCGTCCTTTGTTCACCCCAGACAAGTGCTGTTCAGGTGCTCGGGGTCAGGCCCTCTTTGTAGACAGACGAATACTCCCTTGTTCCTTTGCACACAGAGGAAGGAATATAATGAAAGAAAGTTGTAATATCAGCCCAGAGTTTGGAGCTGTGCTTGGGCAGATCCCTCAAAGGCTCACTGCTGGCTGTCCCAGCACCCTGTGCCTAACCGGTGCTCCCGCATACCCGCTGCAGAGCCGCTGCTTGGCAGTTCTGATGGTCCTGCAAGGACGTTGCATTTCGCAGCTGTGATGCAGAAGGAGAGACCCACCGGGGAGGACAGAAATCCACCCACGTGAGCAGAACAAAAAACTTTGCTCTGCAAGTTTAAATTTTCCACCTGTAAGATTAAATTGGAATTTTGCACCTGCAAATTTAAGGTTTGTGTCTCTTCACTGGCTCTTGCCAAGTTCTGTTCAGGTAGCTGTGGGGGGGCATGGGGCAGGCACATCATCCCTGCAGCTCCTGGCAGCTCCAGCCACCCCCACCTGCACAGCCCCGACTCCTTCCCTCCAGCTCCCCACAGCTCAGCCCTGCTGTGCTTTGGAAGGCAGAGTTGGTTTTTTCCCCCCAGTTTCTTGGCAAGGTGCATTAGCTGCACTGAGCCACGTGTGAGCTGCTGTTCTGGGGCCAGAGCCCCTGCTTGCACGAGAGCCTTTTGCTGCAGCTCAGCATCATCTGTAACACACCGTGAAGTGACCGGGTACAACCGGAGGGATGCCAGGAGTTGGGCCAGGAGGAGCGTGTTTTTAGGTCAAATAACGAAGCAGCGTTTCAAGCCGAGTCATAAGCTAAAGCTGGGTTTTCACAACAGAAATTTGGATTTAGAGGGTGGACTGCCTCCTGAATCCTAAAACCTATTTCCTGGTGAATTCTTAATTCTGCAAGTAGGTCACGCCTGCTCTCACCCTTTGGGTATGGTGGAGACTTGACACGTCTAAATAATAACTCTTATCTCTCTGCTCTTTGATGTTAGATGTCACTAAGTTGTTCCCTGCCATCCGCTTTTCATTTCTTCTTTTCAATTCCTGCAAAACTCTGCTGAAGACACAAGTTAATGAAGGATAAGACATTTCTAGGTCCCGTGAATTTTTGCAGCACCTGGTCTCTCCCCCACCCCCAGCATGACCCACCGCGTGGGCCTGGCGTGGGAGACAGGTTGGAAGGACCACGATGTCCTGTGAAGTTGCAGGGCATCCAAAGCTTGTCTTTAAGCAGCAGTTTCAGTGTGCGATGCCCAAACTCGACAGCCCTCTGCCTCTAAAGGAAGGCACGATCTCTAGGGCATGCCCAGGTGTTTAGCAAGAGCATCTCTGCAGGGTGTGGAGGCCACCTCCAGCTCACCTGGTGCTGCTGGGGACAGAGGCTGTGTTAATGCCACTGGCGCTTCCAGTTCCACCGTACAACGCAAGTACAATTTCTTACACTTGTATTTTACCTATATGCATTCAGCTGAGTCTCTGTCACAGAGGTTTCAGCTTCCACAGGGAACTTTTTAAAGACCTTGCCCTAATTATGAAGCAATTCCAGTGACATTTTAAATTATGGGTGAGTTTTACATAATTCTTTCGATACGTGTTGTTATGACATGTAAAATTTTATCTTTGCCAGATGCAGTGACTTATGTAAGATCTTTGTTTTGCATTTGTCAGGATAATTTGAACCATTGCACATTTAACGAATGCACTTTCAAAGGACCGGGTCCCTCACACAGCTGCGATAGTACAGATAAGCTTTATAAACTTTATTAAATTTCTATTAAATTATATAAGCTAACAGACAAGTTTATATGACAGTGTTCAAACTGCAAAGTCAAGCGTGCGAGGAGCAGGAAAAATCTTATCCTGAAATGCAGCCCCTTTCCTGGGCTTCCAGCAATGGCTCATTATATGATCAAATGCTGGTTTTTCCATAGGGGCCCTGCCTCAGTCGGAGCCGACTGCCTGATGCAAATCAGTGGGCAGCAGTTCAAAAATCTGTTTTCTTCCCGTCATTCAGCGTGTGGCCCCAGCCCTTGTTTACTGCATACTGCTCAGCCTTGCTGTAAAGATGAAATACTGTTTCCGCTTGGGTTTTTTCCGTGACACTCATTACTCCAGTCATGTTTGTTTATTTCACATGCAAACTATTAATTAATTTGTCTCTGTGAAGCCCAGGAAGGCAGGGGAGAAACATTATCACTTTATAGATAAGGAACAGAGACACAGAAAGATTCAGTCAAGAATGTCAATTAATTTGGGATGTTCAGCTTGAGATGCTCAAGAGCCGATAGCTCCAAGCACGGAGGGTTTATTTGCTTGCTTTAGTGTTGCGGTGTCTTTAGGCACCGGCCGGGCAGGACTGCAGCGGGCATCTCCTGCCTGCCCAGAGAGGCTGCCCAGAGCTCTTCCCAGGGCACGAGACAAGAAACAGCAGCCAGAGGGAGGGAAGGGAGGAGGATGGCAGGATACATGCAACGTTGTCTTGGCCAAGATTTGCACAGGCCTGACGACAAGGGGAATTTTAAAGCAAGGGGCTGAAGGAAAACAGTGATGTGATTCGTGGGTGCTTTCTTGCCATCCGTTTGCTCAGATTAATATCTGTTCAGATTAATATCTGTTAGATAGATTATCTATCTGTTAGATAGATTAGACAGATTAATATCTGTTCAGACACCGGTTCACAGCCTGCAGCCTGTTACTGGTCATCTCACCCATCACTAACGGAGTCCAGCGTGCTGTGCAGATATCCTGCAGGCTGGTCAAAAGAGGAGAATAAAAAAAAAATCACCTCTCTTCTCTCACTTGTACTGCAGCATGCACCAGTAGCACCGATGAGGACTTGTATCATGCAGGAAAGCACGGGCCGCCCCAGGAACCCAGCTGCAGGGCCCACGCTGGGCTCACCAGCCTCCTTGGCTTTCTTCAGATCATCATTTGCCAGCTCTGAGCCCATAAATGAGAGACCTGAGAATGACTGCAGAAACTTTCACTTGTCCGAGTTCCAGGAGTATTTATATAATTTAACCGAGAAATTGCATTGATTTATTTGCACTAAGTAACTCCTTGGGATCTGGGTAATAGGTAAGAGTGTGCATGGTGCTGCACAAGCACATCATAAATAAATGTAACTTGCAAATCAATTGCCAGATATTAGTGATTAATCGTCTCATAGTAAAATAATGTGATGTCTGTCCATTATGGATTTTTTAAAAAAATCTGACCTAAGAGGTTTCAGAGTAATTTATTTCAGGAAGGCTGCCCTTTAAGCCAGATCTTACACTTTTTAAAAGGTCGTAGGGTTTAAATATCATGGTTACTTATGAAGCATGGCTCCCTGAGTGGTTTGACAGCTGCCTTCGTCAGAACAAATCAAGGTCCTGTTCAAATAAGTGCTCAGCCGTTGAGGCTGAAGGCTGGGTTCTTGCAGGGAATTGCACACTACCGTCTGCTTTGGCTGCTGGTGCTGAATACATAAGGTACCGTAAAGGTTACCCCAAAAGCCTGCGTACATTAACACCTGTGAGGAACAGCACAGATATTTTCCTTCACCAAGTCACTGGCTGGTTCATTTTCTGACATTAGTGAGAGAGCTGGGAACAACATAATGTGGTGTTTTACTACACTACATTTGATGCTAGTTTTATGCAGGCAAAAAGACAAATCTCTCTGACCAGAGTTAGGTGTAATTCCAGGTATGCTCAGCCCAATAAACCCCTTTCTCAGGCAGCTGAGCCGGGCTAGACTATGGCCATCAGCTCCATCACCCAACCTTGGTGCTCCCAAGCTGTGCAATCATCTCATTCATCCCCATGATACATTATTATATAGCAAGGAGAAAATGCTTATTCCGTATCTGTTCCTCAGGTTTTCCAAAACAGGACAAAGTTCCTTGTCTCTTTATCTTCCTCATCCTCTCTTGCAGTAGAGCAAAGCAGGGCCACGTGGTCCAGATGGCTCTCTGGCATCTGCAGTTCGAGTTTTGCACATGGCAGTTCAGAATTTTTATTTTAGTAGGAAAAAGGGCTTTTAAAGTAATTTATGTGCAATTTTTCTTCATGCCTACACTGTATTTCTTTTGCTCTTTTCTCATGCTCTCTTTTTCACGCACTTTCAGACACGCATCACTTTATTTTATAGCACAGCATTCACTTTTAAGAAGGGCAGGTGATACTTGAGCTATTTGGATTAGGATGTTTTTATTCTAAGAGTATTTATGGGACAGGGGAATGTACATGTTTGTTTGCTGCAAAACTTTGAGTTGATTCTACTGATAAATTCACAGTGATAGCCTGAAGTCCACTTGGCCACAGCTGAAGTATTTGGCAGAGCACTGTTATCCATTGCATATGTGAACTAACACAAACCATCTGATTACAAATTCGGCTTAAAAATCAATGATTTCCTTCTGGTTATAGAGCAATAACACGGTTTTAGCCCAAGGTTCGGATGATAAATAAAACTGGTTAAAGCCACTGCTGCTCAGCCACTCGCCCTGGGCCTGTTTGCTCCAGGATGCAACACGCTCAGGCTTGACGAGCTCATTCATTTGGGTTGCCCTTTCTGTAACCACAGTGATTTTTCCTCTCGGAGCCATTTTGCAGGAGGGCGAGGAGGTGACTTACCCTGTGCTCTGGGCAATCAGAGCAGAGATCGGCTTCGGTGGTTCAGAACCAAATGCCTGGAAGTTTTATTGGCATTTAATGAAGACTTTTGGTACTAAGACAAACGCCTAGATCTGTAGGCAGCCCAACTTTCAATAACTTCTTCGCCATGTTTGAGTCATCATTAATACCATCCCACTCAGCGGTTATTCCTAGGCCCACTCTTTCTTCCCAGCACTTTTTTGCACATATACTTTTAATTTCCTTTAACCCCGCTGGCGATTAACCTTTCTCCCCCTCTCTTGTTTCATCTTGCCTCACAAGCTCCATACAACTCTGTAATCTTTGTCAGCTGCTTAAACCCTTTGCATTTCCATGGCACTTTTCAAAGACTTGAGATCTTTTAGCAGCTTTCTGTTAAGTTTTAGCAGCTTCTTCCCCTCCCTGTTGCTGTGTTGGTGGAGGGACTGGAGTCTGCTTTCTTCTTTCATGCCATTGCTGAGCAATTCTTCACCATCGTGCTTCATCCTGACTGATCAAAGCCTTTCCCACTGCAAACTTTGATCAAGAAGTAGAAGACTCGTAGCAAAGCGTTGGTCCCTTCCTGCTCACTGTACAAGGTGGGTCAGCCAGTACCGGGGGGAATACGGAACTTGTGAAAGTGCTTGCATGAGCAAGGCTAGCAGGGTTTTAATCTCCTAAACATTTTCCTGTTTACTGCCTTGGCAAGGTGGATTGCCCTCTGTTCTAAGCCTGCTTCGCACCACGAGGCGTTCCTTGACCTTGCTGGTGCCGACCCCATTCTCACCAGTTCAGACTCTTTGCCAGGGAGCTCTTGTATGACAAACATGAGCTGCTACATATACTATATATACACACACACACACACACACACTATATATACACACACACACTATATTCTATGTCTGTCTATCTATAACATATATATAAAATGTATATATGTATGTATTTATATGTGTGTGTATATATATATGTGTGTATGTATCTTTCATATGTGTTTGTGTGTGTATATATGTAATACATTTCAATGTGCTTGTGTGAAGACATGTTCCTCCTTGGCAGAATTTAAACTCCGAGTGGGCTGCTGTCTGTCTGATGTGAAGCATGATGGAAGAATTCTGCCTTTGTCTCCATCAAAAATGAAAATGATTTAGAGCTGGCTCAGTAACACGCCACGGAGGGATGTGCCGGGGGCCGGCTCTGCTGTGGGTGAGCAGCTGCCAGAGCTCTCCTGGAGCCAGATGTGTAACTGGGTAAGTACGGTCCCCTGTTCTGCAATGTGCGTGTTGGAGGGGCTGCACTGAGGAGGAGAAGGACCCTCAGCAAGTGTCCTCCAGTGGGGAAACACCGATGAGACGCCGGCTTTGCGTGACAGCAGGGACGCCTTGGACCTGCCATGGGAGGCAGACACGTGCCTGGGCTCCACATCGAGCATCTTGAATGTTGATTAAATTTGCAGAAAAGGATACAACAGGACCAAGCATTAGTGACCAAGAAGATGAGACTGGTGATGTGTTCATAGGTTGATCCTAGGGGTCATCCAAGCAGAAGAGGACCCTAGCTGGTAAGAGCAGCATCCATATTCCTGACTGGTTTATGATTTTCTTTGCTTTCTCTTTGTTTTGCTCAGTCTACCCTGATTAAGTGATCATAAGATCCACTGATTGAAACTCCCTAGAAAACCTCATTATATTATCTAATGCAAAGCCTTTGTATTATTTAATGCAAAGTAATATTTTCACCAACATCTTTGTAGCAGGTGGGTTCCCAAATGTTGCCACTACTTCCAAAGGCAATAATTGTTCTTTTAAATGAAGAAAGTTAAAAACCCACCCATTTAAACAACAAAAGTTCTGCTTTTGCTTAACAAGGAAAGAAGTTTAATTTTTAAAGATTACTCTATATTATTAACTCGCTTAATTATCAGAAGGGATGGTTGGATGAGCAGACAATTAAAAGAAGGAGAAGCTCAGAAGGAAAAGTTCATCAGTGCATTACACAGACAATGGGGGAAAGTAAAACTATTTCAAGTACCATTTGAAGGAAACCATTTGGGGAGGAAACAGGATTAATTAAGTTTTGAACCGGTTAATTTTGTTATCTAAAAATATTTCATAGATTAACACTGTAACATGCTTATGCATGAGGCAATGTCTGAGGTCCTTCAGCAACAGGGTGAATTGCTGGTCTAGATAAAGGTACTTCAAATCAGCATGGGACTCCAGACTTACTGGAGTCCGTGGTGTATTCTGCAACCGAGATTAGAATCAGGCCCTGAGACATCCACAACAGAGGAGTTTGAGCTCTGCCATGTTATTTTGCTGTACTGGTTATGGGTCAGGGTATGAGCTACGTCCTGCTGAATTCAATGAGTGGCAGTGGTTTTGTTGCCTCTCATGGAGAATGCGTCCCATTCTCTGATCCTTAGGCTCCATCCCCTCCTTCACCTCCCTTTATTGGCCTTGTCCTTTTCATTGTAAGCAAAATGAAACTTCTACTTCATCGCTCTAAAATGTCTTTGGTAGAGCTAAACAGTGACCTGGAGGAACGTGCAGTGAAGCCACTGTCACCAGAAATACCCCTGAACAGGAGTCATTTTCCTTCCGATCCTTTATTCCCATTACCCTTCCCCGGAGCATCTGTGCGTGCAGCACCAGGGATGCTCCAAGTGTCCTTTGGAGGGTTCCTGAGTACAACACTAATTCATGTAAACTCTTTTTCTTTCTCCTGTTCCCCTTGAGGAGGTATCTGAAAACCTTTCCTTCCACAGATTTGTCTCCCTGATGTTTTGTTTGTAGGGCTGATACTGAGCTGACAGTAGGAAAAAGAGAAGACAGTTTTAACTGACTTTGGCTCAGACCTCGCTACGGTTTTCTTCGAAATATATATAGTATTGTTTGAAAACACTAAAAGAGCTCCGAGTTCTTGTTTATATGAAACTTCCCTGCTGCAAAGGTTTGGACAATGGAGTCTGTGCCCCCACTCCAAGTGCAGGGCCCTGCTTTGTATAACTGGGTCCAATAATGGAATTAAATCTATATGCAAAGGCAGGGCAAAAGAATGATCCGCTCACCCCAGTTGGATAGGGCCTTTGTTTGTGCCTTCGTTTTCTTTAAGACGTGGGTGACGAATCATGACAAATTATTTTTCAGAGCTTTGCAGTCTATTCACTAATGAATTAATTTTGCCAGGCGCCAGCCATGGTCCTCCCAGCGATGCTGCTGCCACGGCCGTTCAGCCACAGCAAGCAGCATTTTGCCGTCAGTGCCCGAGCAGCTCTTTTCATTGCAAAGCCCCCGAATCCACCCCAGGCTCTCCTGGGAGCATGCTCTGAGCTGAGACATCTCCACGCAGAAGCAAAGACAGAGTGTAAGAAAGAGAACTGCCAGTCTGCTGTGTGTCCCCCAAAATATGCCATCGACGGCTCAGATCAGCCCTAATCAACATCTCATCAAATCAACCAGCTCTGTGCGCTACAAACACCAGGACAGGGACAACTCTTCCTCCATATCCAAATGTGATGGCCCGTGGTGGAGGGTGGACCTGTGACCCTCTCCTCTGCAAGGGGACAAGCTCAGAAAAGCAGTGTGACAGACAATGTGTGATGCTGAGAAACCCATGGGAGATGAAAGCATTCATCCTGCCCCTCCAGTTGTTGAATTTAGGTGAGAAATGCCAAACATATGTGGGGAAAAAAAATTAGGCCTTGCAAGTAATTTTCCATACTTGGTATTTAAGAATCTTAACTTCCAAATTGTTAATAATGATCTTTGAAGGCAACCCTATAAACTGTCTTCCAGTTCCTGATGAGATGGAATAATTTATTACTTCAATTTCTCTGATTAATGTAAAACATGTTTCAAATTTGGGTTTTCCTTTAATATTTAAACTTCCCCATGAGAGGAGCTGCAGAAGGGCAGGGTGATTGAGTGCCCCCCAACCTGACGAGGCATGTTCCCAAAGCAGGGTAAGCTCTGCTACTGGAGCCGATTACCAATAAAAGCCATCATGCACCAGCAAACCCAGCTTGTTTCAGGACCCTGCTCTCCAAAAGACATGAACCTCAGTGCCAACCTGCCAGGAAAGAGCAGGGCCCCACAGCTCTGCGCACTCATGCCAGGCAAGAGAATTTCTTAAAAATTTACCCCATGATCTGAGTTGGGAATTTTAAGTTGTCAAGAACATCTCCCCGCAAAAAGAGCTGAAAAAAAGCCCAAAGCTAGTGTTATTCAGGGTAAATTGCATGGTAGAGCTTTTTTCCTAAGAAATCAATTTATTTTAAATAGGCTTTCTAACATTCTTTTATGTCATTTTTGCAGAGTCAAAGTCAGACAAAACCATGGTGGTCTTTGTCTTGGTCTCACACCGTGTACAAAACCGAGCTCCAACATTTAGAGTAGCCATTTCCTGAGCTGGTAAAATGCATCACACTCTCTGTGTCTTCCATGGACCACGGCGAGGCTACAGCAACTGAAGGATCCATCTGTGATGGTCTTGTCTTGACCACTCAAGTTGCCCCTCGCTGGTTCAAGAAGACATAGGAAAAGGACAATGTTAGCACAGCAGGGTCTATGTGCCAAGGGAAGCTAATGGTGTAACGCACCAGTGCTGGAGCGGAGAACCCTTAAATACCTGCAGTGATAAAATTCAGAGCCCAGACAAGAGGGAGTCTGTTTTAGAGAGAATTATTTATTAGAAGATAGGAGGTTGTTACGTACAGATTCTGTCCTGCAAAAGTGTCCTGGTCATGGATTTGTCAGGGAGACATTTAAACCCGTTAGAGCTGGCTCTGGTCTCCACGCAGAGATACTCAAGACACAGCAGAGCTCTGCCAGACCTGGCTCTCGTGCTGGTGCTCAGCTGGGGAGAGGCCTGGCGTAGCACAGCATCCCTGAGCTCGTTACACCGTCTTTATCCCACTGGAAAACCTGGCCTGTGGGCTGGAAACCAGTGGTGGGGACACCAGACGGTGCTGCAGAAGGGGCACTGTTCTTCCCTGGGATAACTTGGAGATATTTTCCCCAAGCAGGGAATTGTCTTCCATCGTGCCAGCGATGAACATGGCTGAGCAAGTGGCTACAGAGATACAACCATGCTATGAGGTAGCATGAGGTAAATTAAAAGAAAAAAGAAAGATCTCTTCCCACCCTCCCTCACCCCAAAACCAGGCCAAGCAGGCAATGCCCGAGTCCCCTGCAGAGACTTCCGAGAACGCAGCTCTGACAGGTGGATCACAAAAAGGCAGCAATTTTGCCTCATAATAGTTGTGCTCCTAGCAGTATTCCTCCCAATTTCATGGGTGACCTGTTTTCTTTTGGGTTGGCAGGTAGTATTTGTCAGCCTTTCATAAGGTCTCTGCACGGCCCCTGCGGTGGCTCAGGGCTTTGCCAAACGAAGCCCAGGTGAATCAGAAAGCTGCTGTGCCGGTTTTGCACCTCCTGAGCCAACTCTAGGCCCGTGGTATCGCTGCACAGAGCGTGGGACAAGAGAAACGGCAGATGAAAGGTGGCTCACAGCCAGTGCAGGGCTTGGTTTGATACCAGCTAAGGGCTTGGTCCTTAGTCCAGGTGTGCATCTTACTGCGCTCTGCCACTCTACACGTGGCAGAGCAAAGTGGATTGACCAGTGGCTATAAGGTTTTTTTTTGATAGAAAACCATCAACATGGATATTTTTCCAACATCTAGCAGGTTTCTTAAAGGAAGGTATTACCCAGGAGTCATCTGTTTGTTTAACTTTATAATTTGTGAGTGCTGAAGGATAAGTAAATGCTCTAGAGTCTGGCTCCTAAATCTGGTCCTCTGCTGAAGTCACATTCTTGTCTACCCAAGGGACTTCGCTGGCTGGGTCAGAGCATCACCTTCACTTCACTGCGAAGGCACATTTAACTCTATTTCTCCTTATTAAAACTTAGTCTATGGCTCCAGAGACTACATGTAAAACCCTGGGTGTAATCCCCCCCTTTGCCCATAGCGTACATGAGCCTTTGTCTCCTATCAGGACTCTATCAAGAGCAGTCCCCTTTCAGCCCACACTGCTCTGAAGGAAAACTATTGTTGGAACAGGTTTGTCAGAAATTTAACATAATTGTCAGAAACAGCTGTTTATGGCTCATCTATCACCCCCTCTCTCTTCTCATCTCAATCCAAGAGTATCCTTTGTTAGTCTGGTATATTAGAAACCTTTGAAACTGGGGACTTGGCAGTGAACGCTCACAGCTGATGCCAATGTCAATACAAAAGATGGGTCAGACTACAGACCTCAGAAGGGACAATTTGTGAGATGAGCATTTTTCTTTCACTGCAGATGACCTTCACGGTTGGAGGTGCTGGGGATGGGGAATAACAGTAAGATGGCAGCTATAAAGCGAAGCAGCAGACTTCCAGTTACCTTTAGGATAGTGAACGCTCAGCATTGAACAATGTATCTAACTAGCTTTGCCACAAATACGCCTATTTTTCATCAGGTTTTATGTTCCTAAGGCACTCGGACTCCTTTTTTGGAACATGCACCTCAGTAAGTCTGATGTTTGGGGTTGGGAGGGTTAAGAGAGATGTTCCACAAGGGCATAGCACCCTTAGTTGAAGGGAACAGATTCTCCAGACTCACTGAGTTATCAAAACCTCTGGAGCAGTCATGGCCACATCTTCAATTTTTAAGGATTTCTATGGCATTGGTTGTGCCCCCACCCTCTTCACCCTTTGGAAATGGGTGAGCTGAGGACCCCCAGGCCCTCTGAAGGCCAGCAAGATGGTGGTATTTGGGAGGGCAGCATCCTGCTCCAATATGGGAGCTCAGCGAGATGGAGCTCTTTGCCTGCTATTTGCCACAAAACAACAAATCTAGGGGTTTCATCTGAAACATAATCTCCTTCCCTCCTCTCTCAGCCCCAACCTTTAAAAAAACCCCATTGTCCCAGCCTGGGCTGAGGTCTAATTCCAGCTTGGTCAAGTGGGAGGGACACAGAGCAGACAGCAGAATACCTGACGTCAATCTCAGGCTAACATTTATACGTAGCTTTTTGCCTCCATTTCCATTACTCTCTTCCAGAACTGGTTCTTCAGCCACCCGTGGTGAGAACTTGTTCCTCCTAGAACTTCTTGAAACACCTTGATGAGTGAAGCTCACCTGTCAGAGCTGCCTGGGTGAGAAAAGTTCTCACTGATGTTTTTGGAGAGAAAAGGCAGGAGACAGGACATTTTCTCTCCAGAGCACATGCACAAAGGCAGGAGCCATAGGAGCCTTTTTCCTCGAGACCCGATAAAGCTGGCTCCTGAAGTGGACCTGCAGTGATGCACAGCAAACTCCGAGCATCCTCAGGGTGCCACTCTTGCAGCAGCAGTGCTTGACTTACCGGATCTCTTTGGGACGCCCTGCGCCGAGGGCCGTGGGGAGGTGTGCTGCGAGGTAGCGCTACGTGGCTGCACTAAGGAAGTCTAACAGGGAGGGCAGGCATGGAGACGCTGGAGAAGCTCAAAGCGGAGGAGTGCAATTCACTGGGGCTCCAGCAGCGCACGGCAGAGGGGCCGTCACCAAGGCTTTGTGGCATTTAATCGTCACTATGTTTTGAGTATCTTGGCTGGGCATGTAAGACCAGTTCTAACAATATCCAAAAGAAACAACATGTTCTCGTTTATATAGTGTACGGCATTACAGGGGAATAACCCATTACATAGAAAGATTTTGAACATTAATTACAGTATCTTTTATAACTTTATAATTTAACTGCCAACCCTTTCCCTTGAAATTAATCGTGGATGTACATCATATAATCAAACAAGCTTTTTTAAAAAGTACATCTTAATATAAATAGTTTATTCAGTGCATGGTTGTGTATACAACAAATAATAAACAACTCTTTTGTACGAGGCAGAAAGCTGCCTGTACAGAACTATGTCAGTTTTGGAGCACAGAATCCAACGATGATTAATGCACAAAATCTTACACATCATGCAACTCTATGCCAATATTCCAACTTTCTCCCATGCAACAGACATGATGACCTAAATGGAAACCTAACTACATTTTTTAAACAATTGTTTCCAATAGCATGTATAAGTATATGTTGTTTAGGGGTAACCTGTCCTAACGCTTCCTCCTACACAATATTCACGTGCCCGTTACAGTGAAAGAAGGACTTTTACAAATAAGACGTTTCTTATAAAAAAATTAAGTCACCTTAATTCCACAGTTTCTGTCTTTAGAAAAGAAGCCACAACAATAGTTTAACATGACACACAAAATGGAATTAAGAGAAATCTACACTGGAGGATAATTTTATCCCTTTCTGTTAACTTCCACTTGGGATAACAAAACAACTTAATTCCTACAGACTGGGGTTAGCACAAGAACTTTACCAGAAACTACAAATCTATAAAAATTTATATTTCATTGTGTTTAAAACCACAAGAACACTGTTTGCTTGAGCCTGAGACACCAACTCTCAGTTCCAACCCTGAATTTTTAATTATTTTTTTAAAGACATAGCTTTAAAGACCCATTGGAGTTCAGAAATCAAAAAGTTGCACTATTCCAAATTAAAGGATACATTTTTTTATCAAGCCTTAGATATAAAACGGTAAGCCAAGGAAACAACAGAGTTTACATATTTGTTTTTTGTTTGCCCCTATAAAACATACAAGCATTAAAATTTCCTTTGAAGAGCAAAAGTGGTCTTTTTCTGAGTTGGAAAGCAAATTCTTATCAGCAGTGAATGCTGTGAAATGTTTTTGTTTCGTATTCCACAAAGCATAGGAGAGAGAGAGAAAGAGAGAGAGAAAAAGAGAGAGAGAGAAAGAGCTGGACATTTCTTCTCCGAGATTTATTCCGCAGTTATGTTTGCTGGCTATCCAAGTGCCTTGTGATATGCACAAGCATATTCTACATTATTGGGGTATATCCTTTGACAACCGGTAGATCTAATGGCTGATAAACGAGTGACCTATGCAAGTTCGGTGGCTTGTCCTGGGCAATTGAACGTTTGGATGAAAGACTGCTAGTAAGAATTCAACTGCATCCAGAGGTAAGGTTCTGTTTAGAGAGCACTTGGCTTGCCTGAACCTGGCTACGTTGACTCGTTTTGGCTCATGGATTTACCCCCATTTAGCACTCCTGAAACACTTCTGCTCTTTGTTGGGGTCCCACTTCCAGATCTTGAGAACTCTGTGAGATCGTGGAGAGAAGGCTCTTTGTACATGGCCACTGCAAAGCAAAAGAGAGGCAGCACATCAGCACGCGTTACGGGCTACTCAGTCTGTTGGTGCAAAGACCGGCTGCGAAACATTGCATATTGCTGAATGAAAAATCGCAATGTAAGGAGTGAATGAAAGAAACGTGGCAAGGAGACCTCTTCCATGTCAAACACTCCCTAAGAACCTCTGAGGTCCTCTTCAAGGGAATGACATTGTAGAGAAGGGAAAAACCACAGCTCCCTCCCTCTCCCACTTAAATCACCCACTTACCCGCTGCACTTTTACAAAACTCTGCAAGATAGACCTAAGCGGATATAAGTCACCATTTCTTTATTAATGGAGAAGTAGTGCTGGTGACAGCTGTGATTTGACCTGTTACTTGTATACATAGCCTAAGCAGGTGAGTGCGAAAATGGATTTTCACTCTTCTGTTTCCTTTAGAAGTGAGGATCACCCTTGACATCAGTTGCCCAACACCTAGTCCTAAATGTAGACTGCCAAACAAGTCCAGCATCCACCCAGGGCTATGCACCTTTGAAATGTCCTCTCTGATTTCAAAATGACACTGCCTTAAAAGGCTACCTAAGAGCATAACCCAGAAGTAGAAGGCTTCATTCCTCTTAAGGAAGGAGCACATGGAAGCTAGTTCTTCTGGAGCAAAGGAGCACCTCCATACATCGACTAAGATCTCCCTCTTTGCACTGACCAAAGAGGGAGCCAAGTCTGACCACAGTCCTGATTCAGATCCTTCAGTTAACTGGAATCCCTGTACATCCTGGCTTTTAATACACAGTGGTATACGTATGCCACATGCATTACTACCTTTAATATCATATGCTGATGCTACATTAATTGCGGTTTAATAAGCATTACACATTAGAGCTTTATCTCAGGCAAAAGTAGACAAACAAACATCCTGTAACATAAAGCACAGATTGACAAGCTATACAGCAAGTCGCTGATAGCCTGTGAGCAGATGTTTGAGCCACTCCAGGTAGAGCCTTCGTTATCTATAATGGAGACACTGTGGACTTTGGGCACAAAGAAACTAATACGTGTATTTGGTTAGAGAAATGCAGAGGTAACGTAGAGAAACCTAGGAAAATGTAGCTCTGGTTACATTAACTGTGTTACAGGACATTATACTCCTGTTATATAAGTAGCTGAACCCTTCAAATATGTATGCACAGCGATTAAACATCTCTGACATAAGATAATGTCAGTTCAGATAGATGGACCAAACCCAAGCAATTACCTTTTAACGGTTTTGGAAGAAAGTGTGCTGCAGGTTTATTTTTCTTCACGTGGTTTCCTTTCATTATTTCTCCTTCTTTGTTAAGACCCAAATACCAACCCCGGCCAGACTGTTGCTGTCTGTAGATCATTGAAGAATACGTCACGTAGTAGTTTTCAAATACTGATTCTTTGAACTTGCATTCAGGTGTAAAATGTTCCTGTAAGAAAGTAACAGATCAATATGCGCAGCGCTGCATCTCACATCAGTTAATGAAAAAGCATCCAATATTCATTGCTTTCCCGAAAGTTAAAAGACGTTCCTCTCACCCTCCACTATCCAATTATGAAACACGGGCCCTAAAAGTATTAACAAAAGAGTAACACAATTTGAAACCCGTGAAATGACGCTGTGAGCAGCTCAAAGTAGCATAATAAAATCTTTTTGAACAACGAGTAAAAAGTCTAAGTGAAGAATTATTGATGGATGCAACTAATGGACATTAGGCAGACGCAGCCCTGATGTCCACCCCAAGGGACCAGCTGTGGTCCAGCCCCACAGGCGAGAAGTGAGGCCATGTAATGCCTTTGTGCATTAACTGCTGGCCTTAACTGCTTAGGAGGAAAGTGCAATAAAAATTCAAAGCCAGGATGCCATGAGTAAATGGTCGTCTCTTACTAACCCAGCAATATTAAGTTAGCTTGTAGCAGCTGCCTCTTTGGTCTAATCTGTGCTCTTTCTCTGCCCAGTGTATCATCCCCTGAAAGCCCAGCTGTCAGAGACCCATGCAGACATTAGCCTCTGCTCTGGGACTGGCAAGAGTCAAACGGTACCACAGCTGAAAGCTATGGTAGGATCAAGCTTTAGTCTTCATGTCGAATTGCACTGCTTCTTTTGGGGAGATGGTATTGGGCAAACAGTTAAAATAAAGAGCAATAATCCAGAAGAGAGACTTTTTCTTCCTGCCAGTGGTGTGACTGGCTTTCTCTGTGCAATGGTCTTGACTCAATCAATACCTTTTGGCACTATTGCCCAGACTCAAAAAAGAATACAGATACGAAACGTGGGTCTTGGAGGGACCTAAGACCAAAATGCCAGCACCACTCAGCTGCTTCCTAACGCTTCTGGGTGCTTCAGGTTTTTTAATATTAAAAATTCTGACAACGTCTCACCTATGGACCCCTAGAAGTCCATAAAACATGAAAGAGGATGGGCTTGGTCTGGTGATGCAAATGTTAATATCACAGTCCTGCCTGTCGTCGCACCACACAGCAGCCAGTTGTTTGCTGGTCTTCCCTTGTGAAGGCAGCCAGCTTTGGTGGAGCTGCCCGTGTGCTTAAAGTATGCTACAGCGGCATGAAAGAAAGGAGGAAAAAATGTGCTTGCATAATGATTGTAATTTTGGTTTTAAAAAAATCAAAGGAAATTAAATGTCTCAGGAGCTTAAGATGTTCTTATCTAGTTTCTCAAATATACTTCTGTAAGAAAAAGATGGTATTTAAAAAAAAGACCACTGTGCATTTTCTGCACATCTTTTGCCATTTTGTCTTCTCATAGGAGAAAGGAAAAAACCTTCCATCCTCTGACTGGTGTTTGCTTCGACAAAGAATGCCAAGTAAGCAATTTGCTTCTTTTTTCTTCAAGCTAATTGGCTCTTATTTAGTTAATTGATGATTGGTTTCAATTGCTGTCAAATGGGGACAGTCACTACATTTTTGCAAGATTTCTAAATAAAAGCCTTCCATCTCTGTACCCTGCCCAGTGCTAGCCATGTTAACAAAGACTATTGCAAGTTTATCATCCAATTAGCAGCAAAATGGAAAACTACCGCGCTCCCACCGGCAGATTATGGTTTATGTACAGTAATTTGGAGCTCTTTTGGGTACAAAAGGCCTGCTTGTACACAGCGGCAGAGGGTCAGATTGCAAACAACCACGACATTTACTCTGGCTCTCTTAGGAAGCAAGTTAACCTCAGTATGAGCAGCAGGAGCCGACAGCCTGCAGAGTCCCCTGAAACAGAGTGGGGAGACAGAAAGACAGACGCTAAAAAACTCCTTCACCCCTGATTTTTCTCTTGGCTGTGAGGCTTGTGAGGACAAGCCGTGGTGGAAGCCCTGTGCTGCTGTAAGCGAGTTTGCAGTTGAGCCTGTGTACAGCCAGCCACCCCCACGAGCACCGCAGACAGCAATCCCCTCCCTGGAGCATCCCGCAATTCAGCAGTTACTACCGCGGTGGTGATTTCTCGTGACAAACAGTGGGGCACAGAAACAAAGACACCTCTCTGGAACGTGTTCGGTTACCATGCCAAATTCCCTCCCAATTTTTCCAGCACTAAAGCAGACCACCTCATTCACCTGCCTGGCTTGGCACAGAATCGTGCTCCTTTCTCTTGACTGACATCTGCTTAATTCCTCAGCTGCAGCTTCAGAAAGGTGCTGCACAGTGGGAAAAGCATCCTCCTTGCCAAATAAAAGTTGATCCCACATGAGCTGTTTGCAGAAGCTGAAGTGCTCTGCTTGCTCCTGAATACTAAGCAGCTGCTTACCTCTTGCAAGTGTTTGTTCCCACCCATCCCTTGTCTTTAGTTTAATCCAATGTGTGTCTTTCCTACTCATTAAAAAAAGACCCAGGGAGGAGAACTGCAGAGGGAAGCTCTGAATGAGGAATGCTAGCAACCGTGCTCTAGGTTTGGGGGTATTACAATTAAAATGGGCTTTTCTGAGCTTGGCAAGTCCATGTGCCAACCTAACTGGGTATGGACAGGGCTTCTATCAGCACACCAGTTCAAAATACAGTGCAGAGGAGCAAGTGCAAAATGGCCATTATGTTACCTTGGCTGGCAAATTCTTTAATAACGTACTGAGGAAGTGCAAGTTAAAGCTGGGAGAGGGCCGAGTGCCCCAATTAAAACTGATCTTTTCCAGCTCATATAGTCAATCCTATTGAAAATTTATAAATATAAATAAGCATCGAATTCTAAGACCATTTTTTTCCTGTCTCTCAGCTGTCCTCTTTGTCGATCTTTGCAATGAAAATAATTTGAATGAGTTCTGAGAAGTCCAATGTTATGAATAGATCGTTATGCAAAACATGAAAAAGAGATATTTGTGTGAAATAATATTTCAATCACAGCTTACCTCAGAAGTCAGGCACCTACATGACAGTAAATTGCACTCGCCCAAGCCCCTGACACATGCACCCTAACAATGAACGAGGGAATAAATGAATGAATGAATAAATGAATGAATAAATAGAAGTTAAAGAAAGTGCTGGATTCACTGTAGTCATGACTCAGCCATGCTTAAGTAAGCAAGAAGATGAACTGTCAGGAACTTCTTGGTTTTGAGCTGATCAGCTGAACTACTGAAATGTTTCTCCATGAATAGATCTGCAGCTGCATTAAATATGTGAAAAATAATTAAAAAAGAATAATTTGATGTATGATAATATGGTAAAAAGGCCTTGTAGCATACACTCAGAGTGGCTGTATTTCCAGGCAGCTGACTAGATTACATCTAAAATAATCCAGTCTCTTCCATACAAATACTGCATTATGGGTATACCAAGGCTGAAAGCTTAACTACTGTAAAAGCCGAGCTGGAATTCTTCCTGCTCTAATTGTGCAAAAGCCATGTTTCAAGCCAAAGACCATCCAAACTATCAGCCATCACACCCACCTACACTGCAGGACTGAATATTAATTCTTTTGGCCCCCAAATGATCGTGATGCAGGAATTCAGACCTCCCATAGACAGAAAATGGGAAATCTGCTGTAAAGAAAGGTATTTAGTGCCTTCAAGTTTCTGTCACATTATAGAAGCCTCTCATCAGGATGGCTGTAGGCACAGTGCACACAGGAGGGCAAAAATGTTTGCTCTCTGTTATTCATTGCATACTGTATTTGCAACATCGATACCATCAGCAGGGGACATCACCAAATACTTTATGGAATAGTTTAAGTCATTAGGTCAATACTGAGTTTGTTAAATGTCTATCACTGTAGGTTGAATGTCCTGCAGCTACCCTACAGCAGCTGACCTGAACATTATCAGATAGATTCAGGAGTATGAATAAACAATGAGGGAAAAAAAAACCAAAAACAAACCAACTTTGAAAAGTGTTTGGGAAAAGTATTGGGTACTTGGGAAACTTGGAAAATACACATTGAGCATATAATTATGTTCCATGTGATCAATGACTATGTCTGTGTATGGGATTTATTCTTTATTTTCTCCACTTAATGAAAATTGGATTTTTTTTCCCTTCATATCCTGATTTCTTTCAGGACTATAATGTAGCCCAGGATTCCATTCTATAATCATGAATTTTTGAAGGAGCCTCTTTAAGGCTCCAGAGTAGTGATTTTCTGCGCCACTGAGCCTGCCTTTTTTTATTAAGAGAGATTGATTTTCTCCATCTTGGCATGTGAAGTTCCAGGGTGTATCCTCTGGATCATCACCCTGTAATGTGCAGTGATATCAACAGCACAGATGTGAATACTTCAACTTTAACGTTATCAGAAATAACAGCTTTTAGATCACCAGTGTGAGAAGGCTCTCTGAAGAAACCAGTATTTCGTGAAGCCACCAAAAGCAGTTTGCCATAGGAATGGAAACTTACAATTATCTTGAAGCAATTATTCTGGATCAGATATGTTACAGTTCCCCTAGATAGGTTCCAATCCCACAATATTGTCCATTTTGCTTAAATTTACCTACTTTGAGGAATCCTAGTGATTTCAGTGGGAGCAACTCACAATACATGAATATGTACAGGTCTTGTAGGACTATAATTAGGAAGACTGTTTGACCACGTAATCATGACTGTATACAACAGCCGCCAGTCACAGCAAAAGACACGCTCATCAAAAAGCTGTGTGGGCTTTTGAAGACAGATGCTGTATCGGTGCAGTGAGGAGCTTCATTTTGGCTATGTCTATTCCAGGTGAGTTCTCACAAAGACATCGTAGGTAGCCCAAAGCCCTCAGGAGCTGCTGTAAAGCTGAACTAACTGCTGCTTGAACAAAAAACTACTGCTGAACAGGAATTTGTGGAAGGCTGGAATTCCCCTTCAATCAATTCACTACAATCTGAAGGCATGTGTACCGGCCATGCGACCATGTAAAGAAGAAATTATTCAAAATTATATAGAAAAGATACACTAAATTCTTTCATCAGGAAACCTACTTACTGGCAGGTGTGATACGAAGGCACAATTTTCCTGCAAGGTGATCCCAAACAACTCCATAGGATGGAATTGCCTGGGATCAGCAATCAACAGGAATTTATCAAGTGAAACTGCCATGGGTGTGTAAATTTATTTAGGACAAAGCTTCCAGAAAGGGTAAAATGGAGCCCAAGGAAGCAGCTGGATATCCAGCATCTCCAGAGTAAGATTTCAGGTTGTCGCTAGGTATTCTCTGAATCTATGAGGAAAGCATTGAAAAGATCCTGTAATTATTCCCTTGACATTGGTCCTTTGCACAGCAAATCAAATGCACAAACTCAGGGAAAAAAAGGCACACAGGGAATTGAAGCGGAAAACGTATAAATTACAAATACAGAGATTTAGAGGTTTAAGTTTTGTTCATTACTCTTTTTCTAGCCTTATCAGTAACTCAGTTGTGAAAACTTGTCCAAGTCATCTTTGCCCGGATTTTTAAGTGGCATTTAGGCACATCAATAAATACCTATTTAAAGCTTGGTGCGTCACCTCTCAGCATGCTCTGCCCATGGAATGGATGTACTGCTTGATGACCCCAGGGAAAAAGACTCAGTGACTGTAAACAATGCTGAAATTTAATGGAGAGAGGAACTATGCATGATCATATTATTTTCCCCCTGTCTTTTGGTGATGCTTCACTTCTACGACTGTGTTGATTAACCAAAGCACTCCTTAATTGGGGCAAGAGAACTAACACATGATACGTACAGAAAGAGACACTCTTCTGGTTACTGCAGAGGAAATTAATCCTGTTAGAGAAAGCCTATAATGTGGTTTAGAAGTTCTGCAAGATGCCCAGGAGAACACCTCACAGATGTCAAACACAGGCCCCTTTCCTAATGCAGCCCACAAAGTTATGAGATGTCATTCACTTGGTATGAATAAGAAAGAGAGAAGATCCACTTTGCCCCCAAATGCTTCTGTTCTGCATCAATGCCGAGCTGCGCTGAACATGTGCATCCCTGACGATCCTGGAAGCATGGTACAGGAAAACCTCTGCAGTTTCCTGAATGCTCAAGTCCTCTATAACTATTTTAATACCTTCTACTGCTTGTACCTACACCTTTTTAATTTCTGTGGCTTTAGGGCAGCAAACTTGCCAGTCCTAGTTCAAAATTAGTGACATTCTAATATGATAAAAGGAAGAAACTAGTCTTTAAACATTGCCTGTTCTGTGAAACTTGGGAAGGTTCATTAAGTAGTAAGTGCCCATCAGGTTGTCTGAGGGCTCTAAACCAGACTAACAGAGAAAATCTGTGTGATACGATCCTACTATTACCTAGAAGCTGTTTTTTAAAATCATATTTAATTTTTATTGTTTCACACATACAGAAGTCCTGTTACTGCTTCTAAATCTGTAAAGGGAAGCCTATATATTAATCTGCAATTAAGCCTCTTTGGAGAGAGATCTCTACTAGTGTAAGCTTGGGTTTGGGGTTAAAAAAAAAAAAAAAGATTAGAATAACTTTCTCAATGACTAGCCAAAGGTTTTACTGCATGATAAAGCCCCACGATTCACGGACTGCACTCCCAGGTTTGATCAAGGACTGGCTATAGCCTCTGACTAAGGTAATCTCCAGTTGAAAAATGGGAGATGGAAGTACCCAGCGTGTTTCCCTGTACTTTCACACTCTGATCTCGTATTCTTCTCTAGGTATGTCCCACTGATCATCTTTGGACAGTGAACTCGCTGGACCTTGGATCTGATCTGCTACAGCTTCTCATGATCCTCCCTCCTGTGTGACTGAGCCAAGCAGAGGAACTAAACCTTCCTGGCCGAGCAAAGCACCAGGAGCCACCCTCCGAGCAGGACAACCGAAAAGCAGGAGCTGCCTCAATACATGACCTGCATGGACATTACAGAAAACGGGGATGCTGGGAAAGATGTGCTCCCTGAAAACATGCTGGGAAAGACCCTGCCTGCTCAACCCGGACAAAAAAATCAGTCATCTTACATCCCCAAAGGCAGCTGAAGCTGGTAACTACCTACACCTACTGCATGGGTAGCTGTGTGTAGTGTATGAATACCCAGAGCCCGTCGAGGCTGGTGGTTCATTTCAGCAGCCTTGGGACCATGCCAGCTGGTGAATCCTGCTCCCATTCAAAACTACAGGAGAACTCCCTTTTCCTCTCAACAGGCTCACGATTTTCCCCAGAGAAGCCAATCCTTTTCATAATTTTCCTAAGCTCATTATCTCTGTTTCCTGCAACAGTGGCTTCCACAGGTGAAGCCAGCACTGCAGAAAACATATTTTGAATGTGTCCGTTGTTGTTTTTTGTCATAAGCAAATTTCTTGCCTTATTTTTTTACAGCTTTCTTCTCTCAGCTTTTAATTTCGGAAAACAGCACATAAAAGTACCCAGTGTGCCTCTTCCGTGCCATTCATTACCTCGCATCTCTCCATCATGTCTCTGCTTATTCATCTCTTGTCTTAACTAAGCGGGCCTAATCTTTTGAAATCTCTCCTCATATGAAAGGTTCTCTGTGCCTCTAATCATTTGCATTACCCTTCACTGAATCCTTTCAATTTTTTTTCTCTATCATTTCCAGAACTGAAACACAACATTTAAAAAGAGGCTGTACCATCGAGTTGCATAACGGAGGTAAGATATTTTCAGTCATTTGTCTTATGACAAAGTAAAATGGTCTTTGCTGTTCAGCTTCACTATTGTGCATTCGTACAAAAGTTCTCTGTCTTTTAAGTTGTGTCTCTGATAAATACGGTCCAATTTTATGGTATTTCTGACCCTCTGATCAGTCAGTGTACCCAAGCTTAAAAATTAAAGGAAGGGAGAAGGAAGCAAAAGGCAGATAGGGCAGCTTTCTTCCCCAGAACTAGAGCAGAGAGCCCCAAAGATGCTAAGCAGCCTATTTTATAACGTACCCATTATTACACAGATAACCTGCCAGCCATTGCAATCAGATTTCTAGCAGTTATAACTGACATCAAATCCTGGTATTGTCAAATCTCTCTGACACAGCTGTTTTGCAGAATGTCCTCAGCTTAAGTGTGTCATGCATTACTTTTTTCTAAGTTGAAAAACTCCTTTTAAAGTATGGGGACCACGTTCTGCTTTCTGTTACAGACAGCTACATCCCACTCGTTTTAACGGCCAAGCCCTGAGCCCATTGCCATTTGCTGAACGCGGCCAGTGGCAAGAGATGCTGAAGGACTAAGAGGAGCCTGAGCCTGTCTTAGGAGACACTGCAACAGCCTTGTTTTGAGTGAACTACTTGTGGTTTGTTCCTCTGAGTTGCTAATTGCCTGCCAGCTCTCCCTTTGGCTTTGTATGTCACCACCTCAGTGGGACACGGCGACAGAGAAACCGTGCAAAGCCTGGTGTCTTCCTCCGAGCAGCAACAAGCTGCGGCAAGAACGCACTGACGAAAAGTCGCTCCATCAGGCAGATGAGCGTGGCATGAAGAGACATCGCTTTGTCACAGCCTGGCCGCTGCGAGGGGGAGATGTCTGTGAGCTGGCAAGACCAGCTGAGAAGGAAAACACGTTCCTGTCCCAGTAGCGCCTTTACACAATTACTCTTGTATTTGTCTGCATGATCGCTGCCACTGGGGGAAACCCACACTGCTGCTGCTGGGGCTGCGGAGCGCAGGGCGGCAGCCGTGGGTTAATTTGCTCCTGGAACAAGGTGACTTGGCCGGCATTTGTTAAAACACCACCTGGGAGTGAGGGGCAAGAAGGGCAGCACAACCTTTCCGCTGCCACATTGAGTGCCTTGGCCGTACCATCCCGAAATGCTGCTTACAGTTCTGTGGGTTGCAAGAGGCTGCAGGAGACAGGTAACCTGGGATGGGGTTCAGCGGGCAGCACCAGCCACAGCGGGGCACCCCTGACCTCGGCAGAGAGGATGGGCAGCGATGCCGGAGCACTGCATCACCGAACACCCCTGATGCTTTTGTGGTCGCAACCCTCCTAGCACCAGGGAGCTCCCCAGACAGGCTCTGCAGAACTAGCAGGGCTAATTAGCAGAGTGTGGGATTTACTGCTGTATCCTAGATACAGGACACCAGCCCTGGGGTAAGGAGATGGAAGAGATCTCCTTCAGACTGTCACCCGCGAATTCATGCAGATTTATCTTAAAGTGCTAAAAAACCAACAATCTAATCAGTGTTTGCAGCAAGCTCTAAATCTGTTTAATTACAAGCAGGGACATGACCCTTTTACCAGTAGCTGCTCCTAAAATTCTACGGAAAAAAGGAAAGCACGCAAAGGTTTCTCTTTTTTGGGGGAAGGGCAGCTGAACGAACACCAGTCAGAACAAGTGCTACAGTCCTTCCCGTGGGAATAGGTGATAACGGGGAATGCTGTTTCTGTGGTAACCTGCAACCTGGCTGAAAGCCTGGCTGTACAACTGCTGTGAGTTATGATGGGTAAATCGATGTGGAAGTGATCTCCTTGTCCTTTGCTGCTTTTCTGATGGCGAACTCGCGGAGGCAGCGCTCTTCCACCCGAAGGCTGGGCAGGTAGCTCTCCCAAACCCAGCCTCAGCTCGGCTCGGACCTCCCCAAACTACCACCAGCCGCCTCGCTGACATTAAAGAAGAAAGATGGGGTCTGCCCCAGAGGAAGCGCTTAGAGACGGATGCTGCTGAACGAGCTCTTTTTCTGCACACTAGAAATTGCCTCTGCTCACTGACTGCAAGAAGCTGCAAGTGGAAGATAAATAACAGCATGAGCTGCAGGAGAAGAAATAATGCCACATTACATCAAACAGGACCTTGCTTCACTGTCAGCTTAGAGTTTATTCTGCACCAAAGGACAGCCCTGCCATTTGGCCTGTATATTTTATTAATGTGGATGCATATTTATGGCGCTATGGATTAGCTGATACTTTGGCGTTCAATACCGTCCTTTTACGCTGGAGTTCTCAGCAAAGGCATTTGTCCTGTCTGCTGTTATTCCTCGTGTGCAGCTAGCAGAGCTCTCAGATGGCTGCTGTTCTCTCCCCAGACCATCCCCCTGCACTGCCGGGGCTGGAATCGCTGCTGTAGAGGTGCCTCACCTATACCATACACAACCGAACCTGGTTTGGGAACCCACTGTAAACCTCTGTAAAGTACTAAATGCAGTCTAATCTTCGGACTGGAATTATATACTAAAAATAATATTAATGCCAAACTAATAGGCCTATTAATTAGGTTTTTATTCTGCAAAGCACTACATTGCATGCTTAATTTTTAACACGGATAATGTCAGTGTTGGGAAAGTTAAGCAGGTCATTACACTGAACAAAAGCAGTGACTCCTTCAGGACCTGAACCAAGAGGTATTATGACCAAGGGAAACACTGCCCATGACTTCACTGCATTTTGGTTAGTTTTCTAATGTTCGTGTAGTCTGCAAAGAAACATACATGTCTTGCTTTAAGAAATCAAGGCTATTTGATATTTGTCACTATTAATTCAGCTTATTTGCTTAGTATGAGGTGTAAATAAAAAAGATTAAGCTTAATCATAACGGGAATATCACAGGTTCGAGGAGCTGGTTAGCTCCACCCTGACCAAACCAGCATCTCTGTATGACCAAATGGTAATGAGACCTTTTCAAATGAGCTTGATTTACTGCAATCCATTTATTCATGAATGCCATGGATGGATGTTTTTCAAACCTCGGTAGTTTGACAGTGCCAGGACATTACTGGCAGCCAAACCCTGCTTCTTGATATAGAGCGGCGATGCTCTTCGGAATTCCTCCGCCCTCATGGCTCCCTAAATTATGCTATTGAAGATACGCTGCTAAGAGGATCTCAGAGGGATGTTTGTATTAGATGGCAGGCTAATTGAGAGATTTGAGAGATTTCAGATGGCAAAAACTTTTAAAAACATGTTAATCAAGGATTATACAAGGGAGATGAGATGTAAGAGTGACCCTTTATTTGAGAGTTGATGCTGACTGGCAGAAAACATTTGTTTCAGCAGGTAAAGACCTCACCTAAGAATGGACACTTATGCAGAGAACAGGCTAAATTTCTCTCTGTAAATGACATATATGCATTTCTCATAAGCCACACTTTGAGGGTCAAATTAAGGGAAATTCAAGTTTGGTGAAGTCTTCCAGCACGTTGCACATGAAAAACTGTGCAGCAGAGCGGAGCCCAACCTCCTCTGCAACAGGCACAGGTAGCAGGAGCCCGTGTGTCATTCGGGGAAGTCGTGCACTAGCATTTAAAACACTGCATTGCTCTAACAAGCAAGTTGGCACCACGTAGCTCGAGAAGCAGGAGGCTTCACGTTACAGTCAGTGCTCAAACTGCAGTGAGCTCTCTGGCAAAGCCTGAATCCATCCCTAGGAACAGCTCAGACAGACGAGGAGGGCAGCAAACAGCCACGGCCATGTCTCATCAGCCCCTCGGAAACCAGCCCAGGCAGAGCCACGGGGAAACCTCACGGAAACATCAGACAGGCCCACGAAACTGCCTCCAAAATACAGTTTCTTTGGGTTTTACAGTTGTTACTTCTACCAGCAAGCCACATAATGCAGAAAGAAACAAACATTTCTAGTACCTCACTTCATGATATGGCTATGCCATTAACATCTAGAGACCGGGCTGAATATTTTATGTTCTCTTAACAGTCCTCCAACAACTGCCCTAATGAAGTTAAGAATACATGCTTTCATTTTCAGTGATTTATGGGAAGTTTTCTCTGAAACAAATACACAGTCTAACAGGAACCCCTGTCCTTCCAAGAGACGGCCTGAGCACAGAGATAAGCTTATAAAGCTCTGTTTTCTTTCCCACGCAGTGATACGGACTCTGCGAGGGTCTGTCATTTGGCTGTTTCACGGCTCCCTGCTGCCCCTGGGCTGTGTAACAGATTACTCTGGAGCCAGACTTTGGGGAGACACCGTGCTGCTGTTGTCTAAGCAGCAGAGGAGAAACGGGTCCCTGGTAAAACACTTGCAAAGCTAATTTAAACTTGGAAGAGACCCAAATGTCTCTGGGAGGTGCAATTTAAAACCCTAACCTAAGATAGCCCGGACTGCAATCGCGGATTTCTGGGAACGGTGTGGAACAGTTGCTCCATGAGCCAAACACTGCAGATCTCTGTTACAATATTTTGACAGGAGAGCGGCTGCCATTCCGAGTTATCTCACAGAGAAAAAAGTAGCAAAATACTAAATTCAAAGATAGGTACGACCACCCCCTGGCTTACACATCTGCACCAGCAAGTCTCTCAGATTTCTGAGAATTTGGGTCGAGGAACATTCAACATCTCAATCTCAACATCTCAACCTCAACCTCAGTCTCAATCATCTCAATTTCTCTGACAGTGTTACCTGTTGAACAGACAGGGAGCTCCCTGAAAGGATTTAGCAGGGTTCTAGTGCAGAGAAATCTTCGTTCCTGAATCGTACAAAAAGTTGAATGGTGTGAGCACCTTGTTTTTAAACCCAAATCTCGTATCTCTGCTACAGAAAGTCCTTTTAAGCACAGTTAAAACAAAGAACTCCTGGCACTAGATTAACAGATGCTGTGAGGAAGAACCTGAAAGGTAAGTCCAAGGCTTAGTTTGAAAACTAACGTTGTATTTTTTCTTGAGAATCTAAACTACCTTGGATCAGTTCTGCTGCTAAAATCTGGTTATCTATTTCCAAGTCAGCAAATAAAAGCTGGCTGCAGCCAGCCAGGCAGAGAGCAGAGAGCTAAACCACCCGGCAATTGAAAGTATAAAGGTGAGCTTGTCCGTCAGAAAAGGTGATCGTCTTTCAATTTACCCACTGGTTGATCTTCCATTTCACTGTCCAGGGCTACCTGTTGTTAGTATAATCTAACAAGCAGCAAAAAAGGCTGAGGGAAGAAGGCACAGCAGACCGAAGATTCAGGGGAATTGCTGATGAATCCTACCATCTGCCTTCTGAAGTCTGCACAAGGAATATGGGCTGGCAAGTTCAGAAATGCAGTTTTCCTGCAGGCAAGCAAGACTCCCTGGACATCTTTGGGCTTTGAGGGTTTTGAGGCTAAGCCTGTGGAGACCAAATGGGGTAACTAAATGCCATTTAAATTCTACACTGAAATAAAGTAAGACTACTGATGAAATAAATGGGATTCATCTATCTAAATATCCCTGAGGATCCGAGTCCAAATCTGCACCTGCGTGTGCAAGTCCAAGCTCTGATTCATCTCATCTACCTTCAGGCACTTAAAAGAAACACTGAAGTTAGGAGCTGGGTCAGTCTGGGATTCTCCTGTCCCCAACGAGCATAGCTGGGATAAATTACCCGCGGAGAGGAGACGGGAGTGTGGATCTGCCGTGTTTGACTCCTAGACCACAGACCCAGCTCTGCTAAAGCCTCTGGTCCTTTCTGAGCACCGCGAGAAGAGGTGCAACATCCCAGGGCAGCACTGCCGTGCCCTGTGCCACCGCGGTGCCCGAAGCCCGGAGGCAGCCGCTGGCAGAGCAAGGCTTGCACCGCCTTGGCCGGGGCCGGCGTCCTGCAGTGGGGAGAGGCGAGAAGGGAAACCCTGGGGAGGCGAGGGCAGGGGTGGGAGGGATGGGAATGGGCAGAGATAAGACCTAGGTGGGAATGGAGGGAGAGAAGAGACACGGTGGGCAAAGCAAACCGGGGGCCAGGCTTTTCCTACCAAACCACAAACAGGTGCTGGCCCTGTTCCTCCTCCAGTGTCACTGTGGGGGGTGAGGCCAGTCTGCGAGCTCTGCTGGAAGCCTGGGCAGGACTGGTCCAGCCCAGCACGCTGCGGCTCAGCAGAGCAGCACAAACTGTCCCCAGGTGGGCTCAAGTTGCCGTCCCCCATCACACCGTGAGATGGGTTAAGTGAGCTTTAACACCAAGTATTATATAGAAGAGGATTTCAGCTCTGCTCTCGCCCAATCCAGGGAAAGTCTGCCCCAGATCAGCCTTGGCATCAGCAGTCTGACTGCTGAAATGGAAAGAAATTACCTTGGATACATCCGAGATACAGTTTTTGCTTTGCAATATTTACAGGGATTTCTTTCCCCTTCACTGGAACAGCCCCCAAACCTTACAGTCTTATTTTGGCAAAGCTCCCATTGAAATGAATCACGAGTTTGCCTGAGTTAGTGCTCCAGGACTGAGCTCTAAATTATTAAAAGCGAATGATATATAAGAATTTATGTCAATTTTCAAAACAGCTCAGCAAAGGTAGACAAAAATCCTTCTTTGAAACTAGTAGAGGGTATATGGCTGAACTCCCAGTCTGCTTTGAAATCTAAGCCCTAGCTTTTTAGTGAAACACAGTGCCTTTTAAACCTCATATTTTAATCATTATACTTCTTTACAATGCAGAACTCTTACCTTGTTTCCTCACTTCAAATACAACCTCCACCATTACTAGCTTTGCAGTGTAAGCGAGCCCCTTGCATCACAGGCTGACGCTCTCCTCGTGGGAAAGCTGTCGGCTCGTTCCTTTTCTTCCTCTTGCAAAATAATCTACTGTCTGAACGGGCAAATGTACCTTCCCAGCGCGACCT
Source organism: Theristicus caerulescens (assembly GCA_020745775.1). Lineage (NCBI taxonomy): Eukaryota > Metazoa > Chordata > Aves > Pelecaniformes > Threskiornithidae > Theristicus > Theristicus caerulescens. The sequence goes on along the minus strand of CM036567.1, from coordinate 21,058,635 downwards.
GTCGATATCCCTTCTTGTTCCTACACGGCACCTTCAGAGGACTCAGACTGAACAGCAAATATTGCTTTAGGCATTACGTTTGCATTTGTAAAATTAGCCATAGGTACAGCCGCATCTGTAGCTCGACGGGTAATTAACTCTTCCCTGGATTTGGGGGTGCAGTGCGTGCCACCCGCGCAGCCAGGTGAGCTGGTGGTGTTTTGCTAAACTGGAAGCAATGGACATCAGCCTGGGGCTGGCAGAGCTCCAGGTGCCCAGGCTGGTAGGGACCCATCTCTGGGGTACGTGACTTGCAGGAAACCTCCAAGGGTGACACCCCAGGCCCCTGAGCCCAGCCTCAGCCCTTCGCCACGTCCACGGGTGCTCAGAGGGACCAGCTACTCGTGTTTACTTAATTCAGCAACACCACGTAAAAATGATCACCTTATCAGGGATTCCTAGACTTTCATTACAGTAGAATGTTTTTATAATTATTCCTAACTGGCTTTGCCTAGGATGTCTGAGTGCAGATTAATTGAGTATACAGAGTAATTATTTTCTTTCTGTAGGATATAACAGTTTGGCTGCTGGTCTCTTGTCTTTTTAAGCTCAGGTTGGTGAGATTCAGCTCTTTGCTTCAGTGTACCCCATCACGGGATGTTTGTTATTGAAAGGCAGCTTCTGTCAGAGCTGAAAACACAGCCACACAGGCACAGAATACAAACTGTAAAATGATGTGGAAGAAAAAGATTAATTTCTTCCCCTAGATTTTGCAAAGCCATTACCTGTTTTTGAATGACATTTCCAATTCTACACTGGGAACTGCTACAGCATTTACATAAGAATGCAAAAATGCACACATTATCACTGCAGGAAGCACTTAAAATTTAAGATAATTATATAGTATGGAAATGATTTCAAAGGACTCAAACAAAATAACAACTAATTCTAGAGAGTCACCCTTTAAGATGATTATTACTCTGCACTACCGCTGATCTCTCACTAAAAAATCCTTCTCAATTATATGCACATTATAAATTCCTACTTTGTTCTTCCACCATCAAGCTCCTACAGCTGCCGCTGACAAATTTGCATTCTCTGAGAGCTTAACTAGACAGCCAAAATATTCACACTGTGAACGGAGGTAAAACACACCGTTGCCATACTCGGATACAATCTTCCCTTTGCCTTACGCCGGGTCCTCTTCTGTGGGTTTCAACACCTCTGGTTTTAAAGCTGCTGAGGTTGAAGCCAGGGAAGGAGCTGCAGGCGGAGGCGTATGGCAGGGGCACACGGCAGGGGATAACGGCAAGTCCTGTGTCAGAGGAGAGCGCCGATGCCTGTCCTGCAAACCCGCAGGACTGCGTCTAGATGTAGGCAAAGAGTTTGCAGCAGGGACATGGGGAGGATTCCTCTGAGGGACTTGGTGTTTCTCTGCTGTATAATAAAAGGCAGAATAAAGCATCCTACACTGGAGTCAGCAGCACAAGTTATGCACAAAACCTCTAGCACCGTGTTTCGGGGGAGAAACCCTCGCCGTCATTCATCGGCGCTGCTGGGCACGCAGTAAGAGAAGCAGCCAGTAAGCAGCGATGCCTCTTCTCGTCGGTGCAAACTAATAGAAAGCAGTAAAGATTTATTTGGTCAGCGGGTTTCCAGACAAAAAACTCACATTTGAACTGAGGAAACCTGGCATGGGAAGGGAGAAGCACACTTGTGTAGATGTAAACCTTCTGCCCCACCAGCCTCTCTTCTGTTTCCACTCCTCGCTGTCTTGTTCCTGCCTCCTGCCCCACTGCTGCCGTTCCTCTCTCTTATCTTTTCCCCAAGTGTCCCAGGAAAGGAAAAAAAAAAAAAATCATGCCTAGTTCTTTTGCTCAAGGCAAACTCCGCTGGGGAAAAACTTATCTGCCAAACCCTAATATGTTTTTATTGGATATCTGCAAAGAGAGATTTACAGAAGCTCATGCCAAAGTCAAACACTAGCTTTTTTTCTTTTTTTCCCCCCACAGCGAGGGCAAAAGTACATACTGAACTCACAGCAGATGAAAATTTCTTGTCTCAGATATTTTGGAGACATAAGAAAGTCCCATCCCAAGGCTCTGACTGAATATAAATGGACAAAAAATGTGTTTTCCGAGTCTAATTCTTGGAAATATCTGCAGTGATAGAGCTGAAACTTGCCCACAAACTTCAGCCTGAAATGGAAAACTGATAGATTTTACATCTTAAATTCTGACAAAGTACAGAGCAGCTGAAAATAGCATCTGGTAATGGGAAGCGCAGCCAACTTACTAATAGGTGTTGCTACCTGGGCTGCTGCTGGTCTTTCACATGACTGTCTCAAACGAACCAAAGCATCAGGGGTCTGAACAAACCAGAGGTGTTTGATTGGCAATGGGGTTCCTGTGGAAATTTAATTAGGCTTAGACTAGAAAACGTTTCAGACAGCACTGGCATGAATTCCCATCTATTAAATAAGACTTTGCATGAGCAGAATGCCACCAGCTTTTGCAACACGCCTTACAGATCTATGTGAAGCTTTATCGGATAACTGTGAGCAGGTCAGCGTTGGGCAACATGTATTCACAACAGTTATTTAAATCGTCCAGGGCTACAGCATTTCTTTTTTATGGTCAGCTTGGCTAGCCTAACTATTGCACTCCAGAGACTATTTCTGCTAGCGGGAAATGTGATAATGAAGCCACTTATTTTTCTAACATAGATGAGGCGTATGAAGTCCTGTTTCTCTAAACACAGGGCGGCTCAAACACAGGAGGAGCTTTGCTGGCCCCAAAGGCAGAAATCCCTCAGGGAGAAATCCCCTTCCCTCCAGGCTGTCCCCATGGCTCCAGTCCTGGCGTTTGTTCCAAGAGGGCTGAGACTGTTCCGCTGCTTCTCTCCACGTACCTGATTCTTCTGCCCCTCTTTTTTGGGCATAGAAACCATCACAAACAGCAGCCAGAGACACTCCCCTGCCTGCCTGTACCCTGGGGGGGGGGTCACTGTGGTGGGCAGCAGCACAGGCTGGTACCGAGGTGGCCTCTGCTCTTGATGTACCTCATCCCATGAAGGCTCACGATCGCCTCTCACAGTTTTCTCAGATGAGAGGAGTTGTCAGCCTATGACATCATTTTTAAAAGCAAGCTTGCCAAACTCACTCTAAAATGAATTATAAAAGTCTAGCTTAAACCAACCAGCTGCCTACCCAACATCCAGATTGCAAGGACCTGTCTAGACGGAGAGGTAATTACACAGAAAACAAGACGCTATGTCTTTGCAGCAGAGCCCATCTTTCATGTATTGTTGTCACCGAAACCTTATCATTATTGAAAAAGACAAAAGAGGTGTGCCAAGTGATGGTCTAGATATCGTCTTCTGGTGTGGACACAACCTCATTTGACCTTTCAAATCAGCCAGCACAATTTGCGGTCCGGGCACCACAATTGCCTAATTCAAGTCTGACGCTTCCCAGCATGGCCTGGGACATCTCTTCATTAGAGCCTCATTTCTCAGGGACACACTTTGGGAACTGCACATACTAAAATGAGCAAAGCACTATATCCAATTTCCTATTTTGTAAAACAGCAGTGATTACGACTGTGAGAAGTAATTAATGTTTGCACTCCATTGTGAAAATGAAGACTACTAAATAATATCTGAGTGTAATCACATTTACATAGTCGAAGTGCGCTTAGAAAAAAATGATCTTTTAAGAGATTCACCTTTCCTGCTCCCAGTAGCTGCAGTCAGTAGTGATACCAGACAAGAATGCAAAGGGCTGAATTATTTCTGCAGACAGAAAAATGATTTATATATTTTTAAATAAGTCACGTGAATTATATCAAAAAAACTTATAACCTAACCATCAAATGATGTATAGGGTGGCTTGTCATCAGGGTTTGAATTCGATACCTCTAAAATACAATTGTACACGGTTCAGTGATTTACTAATAACCTACTTTTACAACACAGGCACACAGACAGAGACACAAAGCACAACAGGTCTAAACCCCCCCACTTTTAATTTTTACTGCTAAAAAAAAAAGGCATTTTGACTGAGTTGTTTTTATTATCCCTTCATAATTTTTAGTCCATTAGTGGGCTACCTTCTATCTCAGCACATAAATAAATTAGCGTTTCATTATCAGAGACCTTTACAATATTGCTGTTGTTCATTTACTCTCTTAGTTTTCTGGATGTGCTGGGCATATCCCAGACACGCGAGAAGGACCTACCTGCCCTAAGAAACTCCGGATCAAAGAATAAAGATGATAAAGATGAAAAATATTCATTAGAGGCAGGAGGAAAGAAGGGGTCTCAGAGACAGGCAGCAATGTAATGTTCAAAAACTTAAAAAAAAAGAGCTGAAGTGCATTTTAATTTCAGTCACGACTTCAGCACTCGGGGTAAACTTGTGGAAGTGCTGCGGTGATTTAGGAACGTACTTCTCCTGGTTCATCAGGAGGCTTGGCACCCTGTGTTCCCTCATCGCTTTCGGAAACAGGACTTGTCTGCCAGCAGCACCTCCCAGCGCTCAGAGGATATTCCCACATGAGCGATTTTACAAAGGAGGAAATGGAAGCCAAGTTCTTACATGTTTTGCCCAAGGCTAACGAGGAATTTATCTCCCAGCATGGATTAAAACCCTAGAACACTTCTTGCACCACTACTCATGTTAGTACAGACTTTTCCTGCCTCCCCTGACTCCACCGAGCTCTCCTGCACACTGAGACCGAGAGAAGTTTGGAGTCTCTTCGTTGATTGGCTTTTAAACCCTTAAAAAGTCCTGAAATAGCCCCGGTCCTTGTGGTCTCCTTACTATCTCCTGCTACATTGCTAAACCTGTCTTTTGCCTTTTTCCGTAAACCTTTTCACACTCGGAAGATGCATGCGGGATTTAGTTAGGACTAGCAGAAGAGCATCCAGTCTCAAGTTCACACGAGGGGTATGGCCACATCTCCCTTTTACAAAGTTAAAAGGCACAGGAGTAGCTGCTAATGAGGGTCCAAGCCTCCTGCCTGCAGAAAAGCAACACTCTTCCCAGCAAAAAGCAGACTCCCTCTGTATTTACATTTACATTCCATTTATGTTTACCTCTGTATCATACATTTACAACTGAAGCAGCTGCATTGTCCTCTGACTTCTTAGAAAAGGTACACACCGAGGAACGCAGGGGCATCTTCAGACTGACTCTTCTGCAACTTTATTATTGCTTTCTGGAGCGAGACTTTCCTGTAACATCACCCTGCTGACCTCTACCTGCGCTGCCCAACTGCAGAGGCCGAGAGGGCAGTGAACTCGGGGGGGTATTTTGACCTGATAAAGCTTATTTCACCCTGAGGCTGGGAGCACACTACTAACCTCTTGGTGATGGCAAACCATTGGCACCAGTGCCTGGTTGGCATCAAAAGAAAGGTGGGCTACACCAGCAGCAAGGTGCTACCATGGTTTTAAAAATTAATTAGGCACTGTACACTATAAAGCTTCTCTGTCGCCTGCCAAAATGAGTCCATGGTGGTGTTGGAGGGGAAATTGGTGGGAGGATCTGTTGGTGACCGCTATATACCAGTAAAACACAGTTAACGTGCACCAACAACTGCACACTGCACCAGTTACGGTACGTAGCTACAAGTAAGTCGAGTCCTTTATTTGTGTAACTACAAGGAACCGATCCCTGGGGTCATACAAAGAATTCAGTATACTAGCTAAAAACGAGCTTTCTGAGAACGTTTACACTAGTGTAATCTGGTGGGATGCAGAGTTCTGGAAAATAAATGCCAAAGGGGATGAGAACACAGCTAAAGCTAATTTATTTTTTAAATCAAGTGAATATTCACATTTTTCCCTGTATTTGCTCAGCTTTAATGAATAGCTTCTTTGCTTCTTCATTGCTGTCTCTTCCATCTTGGGCAATATATCCCAAGTTTGGGAATTTTATCCAAGGCTCAGCACAACTGCTAAGGAGTGAAATGCAGTTAAAATAAAGCCCTTAAAACACAGCTACGCTGCACTGCACGGGGGAGACACCTTTGTCCACCACCTGAACGGACAGCAGCTTCTAAAAAATAACCTCTGTTATTAAATTAACCACCTTGCGTCAAATGGCAGAGTGACAAGAGAGAAAATTTACCTGGGTAATAACTCAGCAATAAAGGTATATACAGAGGAGGAGGAAATTGGGTTGTTGCAGACACAGCAATAACATCATGAAGCAAAATCCAATATTGGAAGAGATAAAAGTTTTCCGTCCCAATATTCCTCAGTGACAAGTATGAAAGAGTATGCATAAGAACCACGGCAAAAAGATGAAAGATAGCGTCAGTAAAAAATGCCTTTGAAAAGGGAGCTAACAGGTAATTAATCCCTCAAAAGAAAGAAGATCAGAGCATTTGGGAAACTTGCCCAGATACAGATCTCAGGAACATATGCTTTGGGTCTTCTCCGTTTAGTTTTGCTAAACGCTCTGCAAAGGCGATTCAGAGAGATCCCAACCAAAGGGCTGCCTCTTCCCCGGGGAGAAACTTCCCGAGCTCTTCCCCGTTTCCACCTGCCTAGAAAAATAACGGGTAAATGGGAGCGAGCAGGGTATTAAGGTGGCAATGGTGGTGACAAGGCAAGCCAGAAACAAAATGTGTGCAGCAGTGACATGTTTTCTAACAGCAATGACAGATTTTAATAAGCAAGCTATTCTTAAGTTTTGATTTGAGGTGTATATAATTAGGTAACGTGGGCGTTGAGTGATAAAACCCACAAGAAATACACAAAGTAGAAGCACCGATTTTTCAAAACCATGGCCTGTTTCATACTAAATGGCATGACCTATTTTTATTGTATTATTATATTTGAAAAATAAAAGGAAAAATTTTCTTTTTCATCTCTTCTTCAGCATGGGAATGATATATTGGGGACAAATCACACTGCTTTTTCAAATCTCCTCTTTCAAAACTGAAGAACCCCTATTCGTGGTTTGATTTCTTTTACTGCTAACTGGCTTCTTCCTAGGAGTAACAGGTAAGATCTACCTTGTCTTTCCCAGGTTTTTCTGGTGATCACTTTCACGAACTTAGCTACCAACTCAGCTAAATATTACCTTGTTCTAGAGTTGAATAAGAACAGGGAAAGCTAGAAAAACTCTATGACTGCTGATCAGAAGCAAGAATTTACAATGAATTTCAAGAATATCCTTTTGAAGGGAATGTGGCTGTTGAAAAAATCAGAGACTTTTTGATCTGCTCTGAATTTTCAGGCGTTTGCACACATGGCAAGATCTTTTCATGGGCTATAAATGTGAAATGCCTAGGACAACTTCTTATGCAGATTGTAAGAGTTCATACTCCTTTCCCTCGTCACTAATGGGCTGAACATGGAATCAATAGAGCAGTTGTACAAAATACATATTTCTATCTATCTCAGTAATTTAATCAATTCCTTTTTAAATAAGCTAGATTATCTTCATCAAATTTATAATGTGAAGTACTTCAGTGTGCAGGACAGTGTCTCATTCTAGTACCTTCATAGTCTTTCATATAGGCTTCCACTGGCCACTAATTCGTGAATTACTTTTTTTAGAGCAAGTTATCATCTTTCAATCATACGAATGTTATTTAATGACACATCTTTATAGCGCTCGCTACGAGCAAAAGCGCAGTATTATTATTTCCCGAGAAATCCAGTCCATCTACCAAAGATAGTTGTTGTTATTGAAAACACTATCAAATATAGATCTTGGGAAACGTAATTTGTCCAAATCTCATCATACACCCCGCATAAAAGCACCGACCAACCTTATCTGAGTTCTGCTCTATCCAATATGTATTCACCTATTCCCGCCTGCTGTGCCGTCCCCGGCTGGGGCACAGCCCACAATGCCTGAGCTGCAGTAACTGCAAACCCCTTCACAGGCTTCTCTGAATCCCAAGCCCCCCTCAAACAGTCATTCATTTATTTTTGCAACGTCTCTATCAAATGATAGATATAAACAATATCAGTCCCAATATAAACACATTAGCCAATATAAACAAATTCAGTCCCACAGAAAACACCAGGACTACAAAATCTGTTCTTATTTCAAATGAACGTGAAAAAAATCAAAATCTTGGATCTTTTCACAAAACAAAGTATCAGAAATAATCTCTTATATTCTTAAATATATTCTTGATATTCTTAAAATGCTTCATTTAGGCTATCATACAACATGAAAACTGAAATTGTATTGTTGAAATGTTTTAAGCCATAATACAGTATTTTCATAATCTTCCCTCAGGAATTCGAGAAATCAAACCTTCCAGCTTTTCTTCTGAATCAGTCTTCTTTCTCCCAGGTTTTCTCTCCTGAACCCTATTTTCCTGATGTCTTTGATTATCCTTATGGATGAACAGCCCTGTTTTATAAATGTCTTTATACAGCACCTCATCCAGAGGATCCCTGATCCTGGTTCCCCAAGTATCTTCCTAAAGCTGTCACCCATTTGAATCCATAATAGCAGTGATTAATAAGAATAAGAACATAAAACCAGCAGCAACAAGAGCTTAGTGGGAATGCTATACTTTTAAATGAAAGCTGATTAGTCTCAGCTGTTCCTTCCTGGCTAACAGTGAACTGTAGTAATTCTTGATTCTGTCTGCTTTACTGCTTGGCTTTTTGTAGGGGAAAAAAAAAATCCCTTTTATTTTTATGACAGGGAAGGCAAAGTATCAGTATTTTTGGTGACCTCAAAGCTATGATGAACTCAAGAACAGGCATCTTTGCCAACAGTCTGCACAAAATTTTCCTTTTTGTTTCACTGCCTTTCTACTTAACGTGCAATTGCACCTGTGGAGAACCTGAGAAATCCCCTCCTCCCCCCGCTTGACTCATTTTCAGCCCTGATATTGCCAGGATTGATTTTAGTGACCCCCCCAACCCAAAGAACCTGGCACCCTTCAGCCTGCCAGCTCCCACGCGGGGCTTGCTCCCAGTGCTGCTTCCTGGCTTTGCCATCTACCCCTGCATCTTCTGCGCTGGTGTGGGATGAACCCCAGCTCTGCTCCCAGCATTTCCACCGCAGGAGGAGCGTGAGGCGGGGTTGGAAAGCTGATTGCTAAAGCAAAAGGTTTCCTTTCTCTGACAGCAAGGGACGCTGCTCTGTTGTACTGAGGACAGCACCAGCTTTCCAAATATTTCAAGGACTTTGCAGAGAAAATATTATTGCTGATCAGAAAAACCAAACTGCGGGGAGAAGACCCTTTTAACCCCGTGTGGGAATGCTACTGTGTGCAGGCATTGGGCTCAAACTGCTGCCATATTCAGACAAGCCTAGTGACCTTCACAGCTATGCCTGCAAGATGCTGCACGCTGACGGGATGACGCTGTAAGTAAAAGCCAGGAGCAGTAGGAAATGGACTGCTAAGTGTCTCATTAAGTTCCATTAAAGGGTCTAACCGCTATCCTTGGATTGACTGTCAGATGGAAAACATCTGTTTTATTTAATGATTTCTACTGATGCTATTCAGATCCCAGCAAGTTTGAAATGTTGCCCCTCATGCACTTAGAGCACATTTTCCAATTAAGAGTGGAGCAGTTCTTTTTATACCAAAGTGGGAGATTTGCAGTAACTACTGTAACTCAATCGTAAGGCAGATCTCCAGGGCTTGATTAACTTTTTCATTGCAAAATCAATCTCAGTAAGAAAAAAGCAAAGTCTGAACTCATACAGCGGTTTCCCAGATGAGCTCCGTCCCAGGTATGCCTTCTCTTAGTCCCACCCACAGTACATCACCAGAAGGTTGCAAGAGGTGTCCAGAGGCTCAGTGTACAGAAATGAAGCCACTTCTGATAATTACCAGGAGAAAAAAGGACAGATTTGCAGAATTACTTATAAAAAGACTGACCTGGAAGAGTGAATGTATTGTCTGATATGCAGGAGACTTTCCCACAGGAAAACACTTTCAGGGAGGTTGTAACTTAGCCCTTATCACTTCTCGGCATAAAAAGAAAATGCTTTTACCAGCTAATGGTTCAGAAAAGTGCATGACTGGTTACCGTAACCACAACAACGTATTCAGAAGCAGCGAGACAGAAAATGAAATGCCCGATAAGCATATGTTGTTTTTAATAAAGAATGATTTAGTGCTAAGTGGACCACACCATCTCCAAGGTTGCTCTGCGAAAGCAGAATGTGGAGAGGACCCAGCACCCTCGGGATGCCCCGTTCTGCCCCATCCATCCCCAACCGCAGCATCACCTTGGCCTTCTCCCCGCTGTGCATCCTCTCCCATGCTGCAAAACAGGGCTGATATCTTCCTTTCTCTGCCTTCCCTACGTAAACTGTTCGGCTCCCCCAGGCCCAGCACAAGGCCATACCAAATTCGGTGCTTAATGTACTCTCTGGGTATTTAGGACTAAGATCATTTGGTCAGAACTGAGATTTGGAAAGACAATTTTGTTCTGGCCTTGCATTAACTGTTCATTTATTACACTGTAAGATCAGCCGCGCGTTATCAATATTCAGAGGTCTGAACGCACCAAGCGCAGACGTACCGCAGACTGACAGTAATTTATTTTGTAGAATGGCTGAGATGAGATTGGAGGAGAAGCGCTACCATCCAGGTGGCTTTCTGAGTACAAGCACAATGAATCAGCCATCAGCATTTTAAAATCCTTCCTGTGAAATTCTGGAAAAGGGAGGGAAGTTGGCCCTCACCCCGTCTGCCGCTCCCCCTGCTCTGCCAGCGAGCAACGTGCCCATGAGACAGACTTCAAATGCTCTTTGCCTTTCGTGAGGGTCATCCTAAGCAGGGCCTAAAAATACCTTGTTTAGAGACTGCAGCTGAAACAAGCAAAATCACCCTTCTTCCTACAGCAAAACCTTGGTAGTCCCTGCTCGTGGCACCCTTCCTGTGACACCACATCTAAGCACAGGGGGATTAAATCAGCAGGCAGCCCTGGTCACCTGTGCGGTCATGATATAAGACCTTCCTCCAGCTGCCTTTTGTCCTTCTGCCTCAAATAGGCAGGTAAGGTTACTGTTAGGTGCAAACTCTATGCAGGAAGCAACGTCTAGCATCAAAATCAGTTCTCATGGCAAGTGAGACCTCGAATAGACCTGAGTCAACACCACCACTCCAGGAACCGTCAAATAGACCTGAGTCAACACCACCACTCCAGGAACCATCAAGCCATGAAGACGCTGCTTGTTCTGGTTCAAGCAACAACAACTTCCTTACATTCTTCCCTGCAACAGAAATGCAATTTGTTCCTTCTTGGGAATGGTTAAAAGAAATGTAAAGCTTGGGTAAAAGTTTGTATGGGAATCCAGCTCCAGAGCAATCATTACTGTGGAGCAAATGGGCCGAATGAACAGCAGAACACAAACAGCAACAAACAAGAATGAGACAGAATTTACAGAGAAAAAAATAAGTCGCCTTATTTAAATGAGCAAATCACCATTATTAAATTACCACTTTCTTGAGCTAGCGCTGAGCTGATTGAACCTCCACCAAAATATGCACTGCTAACGTAACAAGAATGAATATAGGACTGTAATGAATGCTGGGTTTCTCTGAGCGCTCACATCCAGCTGAGAAATGCTAATGCAATGTTTTCGCTTAACCCTGGTACTCGGACCCCACTTTGGTGAAGGCGCAAAAGCAACTGCTGCTTTCACAAAATCAAGTTTCTGATAAGATGTTGCAGGTTCCACGCCATTTCCTGAAAGGGAGATAAGGACAGAGCTTGGACAACTCACGTCCTGGGCAGCGATGACTCAGAAAATCCATCTCTGGGTACAAAAGCACAGATGCAGGTAAACTCATCAGTTGATATGGAAAAGTAATTCTAGTAGGGAGATGAAAAGTGTTTTAAAGTTTCATAAAAACAATCAGACAGAACAAAAAGCACTTAAAAATTTGTATTGAATCTAGCTACATCTTCGTCTTCCTTGATTTAAGGGACAGACTCCCACAGCTCAATAGGTCAGACTATAGGTCAGACAGTAGCACTTTAGGCTCTGAAAGTAGCATTACTTCTACAAGCTGCTGGATCATCATTTGTGTGGTCGTGCCAAGGACCGGAGGGATGTCACCCACGCTGGCAGCAACGCAGACCAGCAGAGGGGTTAGCCTTGCTGGCAGCAATGGTGCGGCATACGTGGTGGCTAGGACGTGCTGGGGACAACCTACGTGTCCGACTGCTCCCATGCAGACAAGCCCTGGGACTTTTCCACATTTGCCTACTTACATCGACTCTTCCCTTCGGTGGGACCAGTGGGTCTGGGTGTACAGAGCTCTGGAAATCAGGCTGCAGACATGGAGACACAGTGCCTGCCTTCGCTCCAAGGTTTACCTAAGGAAGGAGCTGGTCTTGGGCAGTCTGCGGCACCGCAAGCTGCCAGCAGCATCACTGCACCTGGCTCCCTGGTTGCCCCTTCCCGCTGGATAAAAAATAATAGCAATTTTCCTGAAGGTTTTAAAACTTTATCACAGGCTACAAATGTTGAAACAAAAATTACTGGAAAAGTCCAAATCCTCAGCTACATGGACCAACCCTTCGTAAACCAGTTATAAATGGATCCTTACCATCAAGTGCGACTTGGTTTGCCTGCGGCACCAGGGGGAAGGCTTGATTGCGTACCTAATTTAGGTTGGAGCAAACAGTCTCTGTGCTAACCCTCTACTCTCATATTTCACACCACTTTGACAATCTTAAATGTTTTCCACTCGTGCTGATATTTTTCTCCTTGGTGTCAAGCTCCATGTAAAAATTTCTGGAAAATTTCAACATGTACCTTCAAATCATCTTCAAGTTGAGGAAAATCTGAAAAGTATGAATTTCCCCACATAAAACCACCCCCAAAATATCTGCCATTACTTCTACAGCCAAAGTAAGGTTTGAAACTTCAGGGAAAATCTTCGTTTAACTTGACAGGAAAAAAAAAATCAAGCAGGATGAACTATATTGACAATCATCTGCCATCGGTGTGTCAGTGATAGCTGCTGGGATCTTAGCAGAGCCTGATGTTTTGTAACTCATCCATTCCCAGAGTGCCCAGCCACCCTGCTAGTGGTTTCCTAGCATAAAGGGGCTATTAAAGAGTAATTTCTGCCTTTCGGAGGTCCCAAGCCTCACGTTCACAGGGCTGTTTTGTGCGATGGAAGGACCGTGCATGCCGAGACGGCGCACGAGATGCCGGCGCACAGATGAAGCATCTGCCGCCCGGTCGCTGCCACTTGCCGCTCGACGTGAGCCCTTCCCAGTCGCTCTTGTTTAACCTCCAGGCCCTCGCTCAGAAACACGAGTGCTGCTTCACAAGGGGTGGATTAAATGATTTTGCAAATAAATAAGTAATAAGTACCCATGTTGCAGGGCTGCGGTTTGACTCGGAGGCAGCACCCCCAGCCCTCGCGTTGCAGGGGAGGCACTGCGGTGAGCGCCTGCTGCAATGCTCTCGCTCTCCCTGCCAGCACCCTGGGCTGATGCAGCCTCTGGGACCCACGCGTGCGGCAGCAGCAGCTCTGTGAGAGAGCGGAGGATGAGCAAGTAGCAAAACCCCGCTGAGAGTTCAAACACTCCCTCTTTGGCTCTCCTGTAGAGCTGCAAAGAATTTTGCAAATGTCTCTTTTCAGCAATTCTGCCACTAAACTCAACTCCTAGTGGTGTTGCATTGAAAAGGAGAACTCTCTCATGTAAAATGAGCAACTTATTTTCAGGTAAACGAATGAATTCATTACCGAAAAGTCAGATAAAGGATTTGCAAGCTTCTTTGGTGGGAGAAAACTATGCAATGGTCTTGCTGGACTGGTATAAAAAATGGTTTAAAATTTCCTGTGCAAAATTGCATTGCAGACCAGAGGGAAAAATATACACATGTGCACAGGAAGAAAATATACATGTTCTGGAGAAAATTTATTTCCTCCGAGGGGAATTACTGAATGTTTTAAACCCATGAAGAAAGAAGACGGGAAACATGGCCCTGTTTAATCCTCGTTACTAATGTCTGCATCCACCTGGCTCACCCATGCATGACTCCATGTATCAAAGGGTTCAACTTCCAGTACATACACTTTCCCCACCACTAATTAATTCTCTCCCAACACTTCTTTTTCCCTGAGTAATTTTCTGTGTGGAAAAAAAAAATTAAATTAATGCTCTGCCCAGCTATACTTAAGAATAACCCAATCTCAGGTGTGATGGATGGCTAGCTGATCTGTAATATACTTGCCCTATATAATATTTTATATTATTCTGCTTGCTTTCTTTCCCTATTTCGGCACCTTTATTAATTCCTTCGCTCTCTCCCCTCTCTCAGACTGGTTTTCCCCTTTGGTAATTCTCTGCTCAGTTTCCAGCCTTATTTTTATCAGTGGATTTTTCCATGGCTCCTTTTTTTGGCCCCTTGAAGAAAATACCAAACCTACTAATGCCCAAGCCCCAGCCAGCCTTTCAGACTTTGAAAGCTCACAGACCTTTGCTAGCAAGCAGCACACTTTTTGCCCATTTTCACTTATTTTTTTTAACAAGCTGACTTCCGTATAAAAATGATGGTGCTTAAATGATACAGCTGCTTTTTCACGGAGATGATCACATCCCTAAGCAGTTCATCCAAAGGCTTTGCAAAGGCAATTCAAGCACAGCCTTTTACCTGGGAGAAGCGGACTGTTATTTCCCAGAGCCAAACACACTCTGATGCTAATTTAAACCGAGCTCATGAAACTGTGTGCTCTGCTGTGAATGGCTAAGGATCATTAGGGCTTGCACCGCACAGGCCTCCTAGCTACAGTAATTTTAAATTACCCCAAATATATACCATTCGAGTTGAATATGTATGCCTGCCACTCCCACTCCAAATTGAAAATGACTTTCTTTGTAATAAATGCCTATTTTGAGCAGAGTGTTTGGAAAAGAAAAGCCCTTCCAAGCCAGGGTGTCCTCTGAAGCAAGCGGGAGAAGAAACAGGTTTTCCAACCACTCCTTTTGTTCCAAGATGTGAAATGTATTTTGTTATTTTTATAGTCACACACTTGCAATTGGCTCCAGCAAGCTTTGAACCAGGCCTGCAAAGACTGTGGGAACAGGAGGGAGGGGGCGATGGGAAGGAAATCTGCCCTCTCTGCTGGCAGAGAGAGAGATGTAATAAATTTGGGGGGGGGGGGGGGGAGAAATGTAATAAATAAAATATTGATAAATGCGGATGTGAAAAGAGAAGAAGTGACAGGAAGAAAGGAATAGAGAAGTCAGTTGTAGTAAAAATTAACAAGCTGTTTATAAAAAAAGATGCAATAAGAGGAGAAGAGGGAGCCACTGAAGTTAGGGAAAATCAAGTGCAGTCTCTGGTACCAACCTGGCAGAGGAAACAGCCTGTGCTTGGGAGGTGACAACTCACCCTTTGCTCCCCCGTGCAAGGTGCGGACCATGCCAGAGAGGGGGTTTGGGCATAACCAAGAGCCACACCAGCTTTCTGCCCCGCTGCTAAGGATGCAGGGTGATGCAGGGTGATGCAGGGCAGCACGTACCCACAAATCCACCTCATGCCCATGGAAACTCACAGGCAAAAGCCAGTGTGTGATCTGAAAACCCTTTCAGCCTCTGTGATTTGAAAACCTGCCTGGCGTCCCACCGAAGCCAGTGTCCTGTCCTGTGGGCAGGAGGAGAGCCCAGCTCACCTTTAATGTTGCTGGTACAGGACTTTAGCTCCTTTCCCCAGTCTTAACAAGCCCTTAGACAACTTCACACACTTAGTCTCTTCTTTAAACTGGCTTTAGGCTTTCTCCTGAGTTAACGAGAATCGATTTCTGAGCTACTCATCCAGAAAAGTGCCCTTCTTCAAAGCCCTTTCCAGGTGCCATGTGCAAACAGTAGCAGATCCAGGTTCCCTCTTTAGATCTCACTTGTCTGCATCCGAGGACTGCTCCTGGGAGCTGTTTCAAAGGCTGAAGTGTCAGCATCAGAAAGAAAAGAGGTGTGTGGGTGTGAAGTTACTAAATGCAAAACTGTCACTCTCCTTTCATTTACAACCCTGAATATGCATGCATGCAAAAATGTAGGGCTTATATTAAAGTTTTTACTCTTGGAGCAGAAAATATCAAGGAAAAAGAGACTAAAAGATAAGATGAGGCTGTGCAGGTTAGAATTCTATCTCAACTAATCTTTTCTTTTTCATCAATAATGATTTCTGTTAATAAACCCTGCCCTACCTTGAATTAGATTGTCTTTTATCATCTCAGGGAAGGGCAGCCTCAGCAGACAGACACGTTCGTGTTGCTGACTGGTCAATGACAGTAACGAACAGCAGATGGATTTTTTTAGTCTCCTACCCAGACAAAAGCTGTGCAGAGAATTATGGATGTCCAACCCAGAAGAGCACTACCTTAAAAAGCACCTGAGGGTAAGAGTGGGGATTGTGGGCTGTCTGGGTGTTCACGGTAGAGGAGGCTGCCTGGGCTCTGCCCTGAGGTCTGGGAGCGCTCTGGGGTGGGAAAGGGTACCCAAATAGTTGCACAGCGACAACTGGGAGAGCCGTGTTTACTGATCTACTGAACTCGTGCACATAGCGGGAGTCCTGCGGTACAGGAACGTGGACACACAGGTGTCTTGGACACTCAATGCCTGCACCAGCCTTTCATAAGGCAAAATTTTTGGGAATATGCATTGCTGCTCTTTAGGCAAATACACTCCTTATCCTAGCTTGCGCTAGCCAAGAAGGATGAAAACTTACCCCATCTGATGGGAAACCTGAATTCTGCACCTTGGTCACCCCCAGACTGCATTTCAGCATGAACTCTGCTGCCTGGCGGCGGCTTGGACATGTCACCCGGTCGGGGGGATGCCTACCCACCAGCTCAGCAGCACATTTGCTAATGCCCCCGAGGCAGCTCGGACGCCAGGCACGACCACCACGTTGCCGTGATGCTCTGTGATAGCTGAGGCTCACAGAGCTGCTAAAACACTCACCTGCTTGGATCTAAACAGAAAAAGGAATGTGGGGCAGAGGTAAAGCATCAAGGACTGAAGGTGGAATATGTCTTTAACAGACACCCCCAACATATAAATGGGACCTACTACTTTGACAGATGCATTTACTTAACCTCCAGACACTCTGCTGAGTGTCTAAACCTGCAGGCATTTCCCAAATGAGGCCGGTGTTGAGCATACCAGCAAGGATGCTGGACAGGGCAGCTGAAGATACCACATTTAAGTTGGAGGATTTTTAGAGCAGACTCTTGCCCTCCCGCACCCCAAGCCAGTGCTCAACAAATTGTGTTTGTGCACCTTGATGAATCACATTAGCGCACCTTGGTTAGCAAAGAAACACTTGCTACAACCAACAGACTAATGGTGTCGTCCAAATCCCTGAAAGACAAAATATCTATTGGGTAAATGGTTCCGTTTTTTATTCTGCAACATATTGCATTATGAAAGGATTTCTCAGATGAGATTTTTCAGTATAATGCAATAAGCTACATGTGGGGGATGAAAATTAATGAGAATGTCTTTCCTTTTACAAAGGAATATGGTACTTTGATTGATCTGCTGGGTTTAAAGGAAAAGCTAAGCATTTAAAATACACACACGTGCACACACAAATATATGCTTTCCCAGTTTCCAGTCCTGGAAACAGAAATGCTGCAGGTCGATGCTGGCTCTCTGCTTGTAGGATCAGGGCCACAGCTAGGAAGATAAAGCACACAAATTGATTCAGGAATGATTTTATGATTAAAATCTTTGCTTATGACTGGTGATTAGCCTTTGCAGTAATGGTGAATATTACTAATGTGTTCCTACAGTCTTTGATTACAGACATTGCCCTAACCCTGATTTTCTGCCTTCTTTATCCATTACAAGCAGCGATACAGATAAGTAGAGCTCTGGCATTCCATACAGCCAAAGGAGTGAACAACTTCCAAATATATCAGCTTGCCTGATGCAGATTGCTTATTAAATATTGTTGTACAGTAGGTAACATAGCCAAGAACACCGATTTATGGCACTCCTGGCCTCTGGACAAACTCAATATTTCAATGAGACTTCTCTGCCTCTGACCCTTCTTCCCATGGGAAACGCAACACCGTGGCTGCACTACAGACACTGCTCTTGGTTATATCCTCAGCGGCATCTGACACACCAGAGAAAACCAACAGCCCTAACAACTACAGGGCAGATAATTCATGGTTGGGCCTTAAAAACTGGCAGCTTCACAAGCAGTTGCTTGAACAAAGGCTCGTTGCCCGGGGTCTGGGCTGAGCAGTTGGATTCTCTAGTGTCTAATAAAGCATAAGCATTCATGGTTCCCAACCTGCGGGCATTCCTGCTTCCCCAGTGGCCTCCCTTGGTAACAGCTGAGCTATGCTGCAACCTTTCTTTCCTTTTGGCCATGAGCAGGTCAGCTCTCTCTTCCTTACCCAGCTGCCTTGTTTCATGAAACTTGCACGAATGCAGTATCTCTGAAAACTGCACTCAATCTGCTGTAATTTGTCAGAACTGGTTAATGGATTTTGATGTTATTAGGAGTAGAGTCAGATATATCATCAGATGGCCAAGCAGGCACACAAACACAGTACGTACACTTCAGGAAACAAGCCAACGTTGTTCTGATGTACCTCTCTCTGGCAAATTTTGTAGAGAAATAAATTTAAATGAAATTCTCCCAAACACCTTATTTGCTTTTCAACAGTCTGATGTTACGTTGCAGTAGCTATGTTAACTTCCAGGTTAAAAGAAATAGGAAACGAAGAAAATAAAAGATGAAAAGAGGATGTGAAAGTTTTTTAACTGGCTTTTATCTGTGCTTAAAAAAACCCACAACTTTTGAGTCACCATGGTTTCTAAATCATCTACAATTTCCTTCTATACCAATTATTAAATATATGCATTCTCCAAGGCCCTACAAAATACACTTCACTGTTGTGCTGCAGTAAAAAAAATCATAATACATCATCTGTTTGTAACAGGATTCATTACAACTGAAATGTTGTACTCTCCAGATAGCGTCTCAAAGATTTTTCTTACGCAGCACTTCATAGGAAAATTGCATTTTTTAAGAGAAGAAAAGTACATGAACAGGTGAATCTAAATTAACATCCCACCAGATGTCCTTGAGGTCCTATTACCAACCCCACTGATAAAATAAAAGCAATGGTTTCTGAAATGTAAATATCCAGTGCTTGCTGCCAGTCAAATCTTCCTGGAATTATTACATAGAATTTGGAGGAGAGTCAATTGAAGTAATAGAGAAGCTTTAATATCCAAACCAAACAAGCACAATTTTGATAAGGCACAAAAATACCTGTATGTTTTCAGCTAATACCCATCCTCTTTGCACTGACAGTGTGGAGCACTGGATGTGGATCTCCAGTCCTCCCTCATCCCTACACGCCTGACCTCAACCAGTCCTCCTGACTGTGCCAGGTACACAGATGTGGGCAGAGGGCTGGACTTAGCTCCTTAATTTGCTTTCATCCACTGTAATGCACACAGGCAAGGGGGAAAATCACTACAGAATAGCCAAGATCTTGGGAAAGGTTTCTTGCTCCACCCCACGGTGGTAACAGCTCTACTGTGCATCAATTACTGAGCCCTAAAGAGGTATTTTCTTTTTTTCCAGGCTTAGATGACTGTACTTTGAACCATCCACGTGTTTGCATGTCAAGATGTTTGCTAAGTGGGATACCAGGAGACTGCTAAGGACAAAAGGATCATAATATCATCCAGGAAAAGGTCAGCTTGAAGAGTAATAGGATTTTTGAGTGGTTGCTTCCCTAGCCTGTGTCACATGCTCACAGAGACGCATAAAAAGAAAAGGAGATCAAGGGCTAGAGGAAAGGAGCTGGTGGAGAAGGGCATGCCTCAGCTCCTTCCAAAAGCTTACAAACACAGCCCTGCAAATGAAAATACCAGCGTGAAAACCTGACCTCGCTGGAGTTAGCAATGGCTTTGACACTGACGGGCCATAGCGTGGCCAAGCACTAGCATTTCATCCTTCTGCGTGCTGTGGTCGCAGTGATTCATGTTCAGAGATTTAAAAAGCAGGAGACATGAAAGTATTATTACTGCTCTTATCCCTTCCCCAGGATGCAACCAAACCGAACAGGAAGAGTTCAGCTATTTTTAACCAGTTTCTCTCTCTCTCCTACAAGACCTATGTGGGCTTAAGTGCGTGAGAACAGACTTGGCCCACGGACATTTGGGGCTTGCTCTGGCTCAGCACAGAGAAGATTGCCTAGCTGCAGCATTTAGCTCCCAACTTAATCTCAGATCTTTTCCCACCTCCTTTTTCAATAATGCCTGAGCTGTTGAGATGTCAGATTTTGATGCAAGCCAATTTCTGAGCTGTTTGCACATTATGCATAATGTAAACCTGTATACAGCTATTTCATCAGTTTAGAGAAGAGGCTAAAGATACTGAAGTTTCCTTCATCGGGAGCCTCTGTGAGAAAAGGTCAGACCACCAGGACTCAGTGTGAACCTTTCACCATGATGTGTGGCATTTTGGTTATAGCCCACCTCACCCTCCTCTGCAGCAACGCCTCTCTAAGAACAAGCACGAATTAGAGCAGCCTGGCTCGCACCTATGCTGTGTAGCTGCAGCCTCCTCAGCCTCCTCCGATGCAGCATCCCGTGCAGCGCGCCACTCGAAATCAGGGGGCAGGGAGGAGGCTCTGTAAGAGCGGCCAAACACTTCACAAGGGGCAGCTCACTCATGCTTGAGAGCAGGTATGCAACATCCAAATTGATGGTGGATATCAATCACATTGAGAAATGAAACGAGCTCTTATGAGCTGAACCGCCACTTGGTACAGTGCTCTTTGCATTGTGCTTGCTGTAATATACGGTGTCACACAATACCACGTACTGATAAAACACTTCGCAAGTGACAGAGTGACATGAATAGTGATGAATGCTGATGTGACTTGCTAGGAAAGAAAGAAAGGTGTGCAAAATAAATACTTGGAGAGGTGGATACCGGGACTGTTTGAAATGCGCATTCCACATGCTCCCTTTGATGGTTCCAGTTTGCTATTTGCACATCCCAGTACAACCCTTCTGGCATCAGCAGCATGCTGTGAAGCAGTGACCAAGGGCACTGCTCTAATCAGGGGGCCTTCCCAGAGCTGCAGGTATTAGAAAAGGGCTGAGTGTCTGACCATCACTATTTCAACTGCAACCCCCTATCATTTATTACTTGACCATAAAAACAAACCATTGGTAGGACTTGGCAGGCAAGGTTATAGCCTTGGAATGAGGTTGATGGATTCTGGACATGGGTGTGAATGAGCCCTGTGACTGTAAATCACAAAAAACTTGGGTTTTCTAAGGGGAAATACAATTCTTTACTCTTAATATCCCAATTCACAAATACAGCCTGATCATATGACCAGCTTTTTCATAAGAATATCTACTGAACTGGCATGGTAGCTTGCCATACGTGATGGACTGGAAGAAGCTTTCAAGGAGGTACGGGTGTTATCAGGTGACTGCTGGCCTGCATGCACGTAACTTTTCAAGCAGAATCCTCCACTTCCAAGTAGCCATAGCAAAGCATTATTCACACCCAGTCTTTCAGAGATGATGCAATTAGCCTTAGGGGCACGACTGTCTCCTTCTCAGTCTTATACACCAATATGAGCAACAGACTAATATCTCTGCACCGGTAGAAAGTGTTGAGGAAGGGTTGAATGAGTCAGTAAGAACAAGTAAATCATGAATTGAAATTAAATTCATGCTATGAAGTTAAAACACAGAACTAGCTTTCTTAAGTAAGCCGTCTTAAATCTAGGTTGAGTCTGAGCCAAAAGTTTTACATTTGGAGAGACCGGGACTTGGAGAAAAGCCCCGAGTTCTGGCACATCTCTATTTCTATTGTTTGTTGGAAGCTTCCCTGCCCCCCACTCCAAATCCCAGCTGAAGTTTTATTCCAGGTTCCAGTATATACCTGCACAGAGCTCCACAACCCTGCTTAAAGGTTTGGGTGTTGTCCATCTCTATTTATTTATATCCATATCTTCTGAATAGCAGATATGTTCCTTATCATTATATTAAGAAACTAAATGGTTGTAGCATCATGTTGGTAGTGATGCAAAAATACTATTTCAGAAGACTTTTTCCAAGGAAATAAAATTTTATCAGGCTTTCAGGACCTTGAAGATTAGAGAGAAATGAAATTTTCTGTAGCTTTTTTTGTAGCTTCCCACTTTTCAGGAAGGTGGAAGGAAAACATATTTATCCATTTTTGAAGTAATCAATATAAACTCACAAAACTCTCTACTAACAAGAGTAATTTTGGGTATTTACATATCTCCTGTATTTATTGCTGTCCTACAGAAATGGAAACTTTGACCTCCAGCTTGAAGTGCTTTGATTTCAGTTTAAGAACTACATGACCTGTAAAACCTCACAAGACTCTCCACCAACAGAGCTTTAAAAATGCCAAAACACCAGTCAAAGGACCAAACTCTTCTCTTCATAACGTGTGTGACCTTGCTGCAGCTGACACAGTGATGTGGGCATGTGGAAGGTACAACCTGAGTGGCTGCAAGGCACAGGAAACTTTCAATTCTAGGTTACTCAACATTTGTTTTGAGAAAGAGTCGAGATGTTCGGATTTGGCCTTACAGTAGCAAACAGTCTCCAGAGAGATCAGTCTAATGACAACTTAATTTTACTAACATTGTTTGACTCAGTAAAAAAGTACAGATTGGATAATTGCTATATCAAAAAGTAAAGGCCGTAACTATCACAATTACCCACATTAACGCCAATTGTTTCATAAGAGAAGCAACTGCTGTTTAGAAGACTGTCAGAGCCAGAGGGAAACAAAACAGCTCAACAACAGAAAGCCTGGTATTAAATGAGAGGGAAAAAAATCACTTGTCTTCTTTTACTGTCATTCCTGTGATAATAAAATGAAGGGCTGCAAGTGCAGAGGGTTTGCCGTTGGGTAGCAAATGAAGCTTCATCAGATGATTCACAGCCAAGCCAGGGTGACTGTACTCATCTTCTCAGCTAACAGCACAAAAGGAGGTTGGTTTCCTTAGTACAGATATTCCCAAGCCACTTGCAGATCAAGACTGCCTCCTTCTCAGCTGAAAATTTCAAGATCTTCAGGGATTCACCATGGGGAAATTACTGTATGGCCTCTAAACATAGCCCTGCCTGGGCTCTGCGATAGAGATGGTGCATAAACATGTGCTTTTAGTGCTATCAAATCAATGCTGTTCAGGAAAATATATCATCAGTGCAGTGGCTATTGGCTGATGAGCAGGGAATACCCTCTCCCTGCCACTGCTGCTGGACATAATTTTGTGAAGAAAAATATTATTTATAGCTTAGTTGTAAGAGCTACAAGTTATTTATAATAAATGCTTGCCATTCTGGTGTTGTTCCTACAAGCATAATTAAAGGAAATATAAACTGTTAGTGCAACACTTAGAGAGTACAGGTGTTTTTTGGCATCTCACTGATTAGAAATGCAAATCTGGGAAACAATTAACTAATGTGGTAGAAATCAACAATTTGCATAAAGCTCTTTCAGGTCTTTTCTATCACAGCTGCAATAATTTCCCCACGAAAAAGCCTAAGGAATTCTGTGCCGAACTCTGCTGCCCATAGAGCAAGCTCCCAGTCTCTGTCTAGAATACACATTAAATCTTTTGTTTCACACAGAGACAGCTAAAGCATAAATTAAAGTCAAGATTTTCAAAAATAGGTGAGCAAAGTTGGCTCCAGTTTCACGACGCCCAATGGTGGTAACATAAACTTAAGTCATCCTTGCTCATCCGTGACACCAGATGTGCACTGCGTTTCACAGGAAGGTGTCAGAAGAAAGCATGCTGTACTAACTGGTGAACCTTATCACAGTGCTCCTGGTGCCACGATAGCACTGCAGAAAGAGCCTGCGGCTCATGTTGCCCCGCACCTGGAGAACCAGAGATTTTCATATGGTGTGCCAGTCCTAAAAGCAAACGTCCAAAAGCGTAAGGCACTTGGAGAGAGGGGTTATCTGCGAACAACACAACACCTGCTTCTGCACTTGCTGAACTATTCCGTAGGAAAGCATTAGTCCAGCTACTGCATGGCTCAACATGAAACCCTGCGCATTCAGTTCCAGAGAAGACTGCAAGCCAACAGCTGAAGTCTTGCCCATGACACCAAATAAACCCTCTGGGCATCCAGGACTGGGGTCTGCTGCTCTCCCTATTCCTGACAACCGTTCCAGGCCTTCGGACCTGTCTCCAGGCAAGTGAAGACTTATTTTAGTCATTAAGCTTCACTGTCCTCCTAAACGCTCTGTTCATTTTTTAATCACACAGAAATTTCATATTGTAAATCAATGGCTGTCTTGTCCAGATCCTGAAAATCTTACTCAGATAAATTAATTCTTCCCCTGGCAGGCAGTCAATGAAACTGCTTGCTTGAGGAAGGATTACTTACACGAGAAAGGGTTTGCAATATCAAGCCCATTAAACTCTTAGTTCATCAGGTGAAGGGAACAGATCCGCACCTCAAACTGTGTCTATTCCACTTATTAGATTTTCTTTGGCTTTTTGTTCTGTTTCAGATCATTCACTTATTTACTCTGAGCTTATTGTGCCTTCTGTCAGCGTCAATATGGCTCAGCTGGCAGCAGATGCTCCTCTAGATCTGAGCACACTGGTGTGAAATAACGAGAATGGAATGAGAATTGATGTGAACTTTTGCCTAAAACCTGAACTGAAACCTTCGTATTTATGAAACTCTGCTTCTAATTTGTGTATCAGCTCCTTGAGATATCCTCATTTTAAAAATACGGTGGGTCTTCCAGTTTAGCTGGAGGCCATGAGTACTGGCAGGGTGAGGAACAGCCCAGTCTTTTCAGTTCGCTAGACGCGTTTTGATAAAACATTGGGTTCTGGAGTTGTTGTTCAAGGAAACATGCCCTCGCAAGTCCTTTGAGGTTTGCCCGTTCCCAGCCAGCTCAAGCGAAGGTCCCGCCAACACTCGGGTTCAAGAAGAACACTGCTATCTTGTAACAGGATTTTTTAACATCTGAAAATGCTCGGGGGATGAGGATGGAGGGTCTAAATTGACTCCCTCGTTAATGTGCATTCGATGTCATCAGAATAAGGAAAGGGGAAGACTGCTTTATAAAGCAGCCAGCCTCTTGCGCTGTGCTTCTGAAACTAGCTCTCTACGATTTTTAGATACCTCCTGAGGCTTTAAATAAACAGAACTGTACTTCACCAATTATCATGCCTGTTTTGCTTAGCTCCCCAGTGGATTTAATTTTAGAAGAACCATGCCGCTCAATATTCAGTGCTGTTTGGGTAAAATTACAAAAATGAAAAACAATGCGATAGCACCTGTAGCATCCACAGAACGTAGAATATGAAAGGTCTTATCTGTTCAATTATTTAAACCATCCAATCTGCTGGTAAAAGCTATCATATTGGCATTCTATCCAAAGACTCCCTAACCCATTCTGAATTTTGGATTCCTTTGTTAATCCTAGATTGCCTAATGAAAGCATTTCAGTATGGAAATGCAAGTTTCTTGATACAATTTCTATTCATCTGACTTGTTGAATAATAAATAAAAATACTAATAAAAGAAATAATAATAAATAATAAAATAAAAAGGTCTTTCCCAGACCCTTTTTAGATTTTCCATCCAGGAATTCAGCAGGCCTACCACCAAGAATTAGCTTATATATGGAAAAGTTAGTTTCTGAAACCAAGGCTTCAAGGACATAATCTGAACATGACAACTTTCCCGCTTCCTTAGTCCCTGCCTAGCTTCTGTACCACACCCCACGTCTACCCTGCTTTCTAGGACTCGTGCAGGTGTCTCCGGTTTCAGTACTGAGAAGTCATGCCAAGAGGATGGCATTCAGGTTCTATGCGACTGAAGTAACAGAGTTTCCTTTGGAAACCCCCTGCAGTTGGGCTGCAGTTCCCAAAAGCAACCATAAGACTCAGAATCTTGGGGATAACGACTCCTGTTTCTTGCCCACTGACTCCCCATCAGTTTTGCTTAGTAAATTTTTCAAAAGATGCCTTTTGACTGACAACACTGCAAATGCAATTTGAACTTTTACAGTCAAGCTGGATTCTCAGTTTTCGCACCTTATCACTTGCAATAAAAGTTCTGCCAGAAAAAGGATGCTTTCCGTGGGTTTGCAAGGATGTAAACGGCCAGAAAGCAGTAAACATTTCTCTTGAGGCTGCCAAGTAGGAACAGAACTGAATTCATGTCCTCTTAGCAGTGTTGCAACTGCAGGGCTACGTGAAGATAAAAAGACACAAAAATGTGTTTAATAAAGTCACTCCGAATACCCCCACATGACAGATCTGTTAATGACGTCAGCCTGGATTGATGGATAGTCATTTTGGGAAACTGAACTGCCCTTTACTTACTTTTAGCACAGGAGCTGCCAAATTTTGTTTGTCCTAGCACTGCTGCAACAGCCGAAGCTCCGGGTCCTGCACTGCAGCAACAGGCACACCCAAGAACAGGCGTAGGAACAGGCATATGCAGGAACAGGCACACTTCCATCGCTTCGTTTCCTGCAGCCCGTTCTCACCCCAGTCCCATACTCTCACCACAACCACTTTTTTCCCTGCATATCCTTAACCAGGGTTAACTAACACTTTGGGGTATTTCTCGTCAGAGCACCAACAGCCTCCTGAAAACTAACCCATAAAGAAAACATCAATGGGATGCAGCAACAGGACTGAGCAGTGAGGCCATTGGCTTGCCATTGGCTAACTGCAAATGCCTATGGGAGAGTATAAAAAAAGGGAATTTTATCCCAGTATTTTCCCAGCACGCTTCCCCAGCCTCTCTCTGGTGAGCTATGATTCAGGACATTTCTAAACAAAACATGACATCATTGTATTTTGCAGCATTTTTCTTTCAAGAATTTGCCTAAATGGTATTTGAACCCACAAAAACGATGGCACCCGTGGCATCCCATTGCAATGAGTTCCCCAGCTGAACCATGCGCTGAGTGGAAAACGCTTTCTGCGCATTTAATAAATGTGTTGAATCCTTGTGTTTCAGTGTCATCTGGGGTTAGCTTCTACTCAAGTTCTGAGTTTGTTTTCCAGTACCAACCAACTCCTGTTGGTTCGGGGAGTCCTTGGAGACTGTCTTTGATTGCTCCAGCATCCTTGTTTAGATGTTCATCTTCACATGGGCATTTACAGCTAGCAGCAGGCTGCGAGTGCCGTCGGGGTGAGCCATCTCCTCGGCAGGTTACGGGGCGAGTGTACCGAGGCAGAAGCGCTGCTGAGTCACTGTGACAAGAGCTGCTCATTAGCTCAACCTGCAGCACGAGAGGGAGGGGAAGCCCTTCTGGGCAGAAGAAGGGAAGGCAGACAGCTTTCTAGAAGGAAAGGCAAGCATAGGAAAGAAGCTGAGGTTTCACAATGGTACTTTCTTCTAATTAAGCCACGTTCTAAAAAAACAGGGTAAGTTTGGAAAGTTATCTTGCTTCTGATCTTGAAGATATTTCATACTTATCAGGAAAAAAAAAGCAACAACTCAAAAATCCACATAAGTACTAATATACATATTTTCCCAGCAAACTGCAAAAGAGCCCAGCCCTACAGGGAGCCGGCACACGTGTCGCCCCACGGGCACCTGTGCCACTGGTCACAACATGTAGCACCCACACCAAATTTACGAGAGGAAAGCAGCACATTTCTCATTGGCTCTGCTGAATCATAGCAACGTAATCCGTGGTTTGGCGATCTGAATATACAATCCCAACTGAATACGCCGAGAACCTGGCAATGCTCTTATTCTCGCACTTTGCAACTCACGCCGTCTGCTCAAGTCCTTATCTGCTTACAACTCTCGCTTGCCAAACATGCTTTGCAACGTGACGCTGAAGAGTTGTGAGTAGCCTGGAAGTCCTGGAACTCAGTATTCCTTGTTTGCTGGCGCGGGGCCGAAACGCGATGCTGGAAGCAAGCGGTGTGTGATCCAGGTGCCAAACTATCGAACTCGGGTCCAGCTCCAAATTCTGCCAAGGCGTTTTTGTGTCACTGTGACCCCAGTGAGCAGTGCAATGGACTGAAAAACTGGGTCTTATGAGCTACATTGCCATTTCAGCCACATTTCTGAGCTTGCTGAGTCCCAAACTCTGCTCTGGGCAACAGCTGAAGTCTGAGCTTATAAAGACTTTCTGTCTTTTCACCCAAGGACTTCGGCATTGATTAGCAAGTGACTAACAAAGAGACTGGATGCACTGTCTTTTTTCTACTTCACATGTCTATTATTTATCTCATAGGACATTGAAACCGTTCTTGCACAAGCAGCGATTTCCCTGCTGATTTTTAACAGCCACTCTGTAAGGAAACCATTGCGCAGGCATCTAACCGCAGGTCTGTCAGGATCTGGGCAGTGCAGTCCTGAAGCATCGCTTTCTCATGCTCCGGCTCCTCTTGTGAAGCCTCATTTTCGAAGGTGCTGAGTATCCTCAGCTCCCACCACCTGCAGTGAGGGATGGATGCACAGCGGCACCTCTGTGGATTTCAGATGCCTGGAGGATGACTTGTAGAGAAAAGCAGCGTAATAGCTCCAAGACTTTCAGCTTGCTGAGTCTCGTAATAATTCTCCCATGTGAGGGTGATGCCCTCCTCCCTTCTCTGCTGGAGACAGCAGGCAGTCTGTCTCCCGAAATCTGGAATACACTGATCCCAGCAGAGACAAGCACCTGAACGGAACAGCACCCACCTCCCCACCCCACCGCTCAGCAAGAGCACATATCATTAAGAAAGACCAGCACGTACCTCATTAAGGAAGACCTGCTGCAGGAAAACACTCTGCTACCCCAGGGACCAGACCCCCAGGAGCATCCCACATCACAGAGCGGGGCCAGACGGCCACAGCAAGCTCAGCGACAGGCTGCTGGTCCCTTCAGCAAATGGGAGACAGGTCTGGGAGCAGCGGGCTCTACAGCTACACTACCAGGCACAGTCCTGCTCCCAACTAACCCCAAAAACTCATGGTCAGATTCCCTGGTAATGGGCTCAGCCTGTGAGCACAGCCTAAGCCAGGGAGTGCCCATCTGGGCAGCGTTATCAGGAACCTGTGATGCTGCATGGAGACCCACCAGGCTTCTCCTGTGCCAGGCACCGGCCAGCATCCACCTCTGCGCTGCAACCCTGCTGTAAGACTGAACCAAAGTACAACTGTTTGCATCTGCTGCGCTTAGCTACTAATTTAGAGCAGTATCCATGGTTGAAGGTGTCAGAAAACATTTATCAGCTCAGGCTGGTCCTGCAATGCCTGGGAACCTCCTCAGAGCATGCTGCTGTCCCAGCGCTGACCCCACACCTCGCCTGCCCCCTCTCCCACCTTTGCTGTGGGGCAGCGGGAGCAGTCGGGGCTGTCAGCACGGCGCCGGGGCACGGGAGGGACGGAGCAGCCCTCCTCGCTGTGAGGATTTTGCACATTTATCCAGCATAGAGCAAGGTGTTGCAATGAAAAGAAAAATGCGCTGCAGCTGTATCTAAGACCCTATCACTAAAGAGAACAAATTATATTAAGGTATAGTCTGCACTTGAGCATTCATGGTAAAAAATGATTTGTACTGACATGCAAATTTAACTAGATGAAGCTTTTGATTATTTCCCCTATCTCTTGGTTTGTGCCATTTCCCTGAGGTGGAAAAATGCTCTTTGCCAGTAATTCATTATAAATGCCCCAGCCATTCCCATTAGCTACAGCAGGTCTCCACTGCACTGCTCAGTATTAAAATATGCACAAACTTCTCTCCTTTCCAACTCACCAAAACCAATTTTTGAATCACTCTGAGAATTTAATCACATTTCACTTCTCTTGGCTATAATCAACATGCACGCTTCATACAATATTTACTTTCTGTGCAGGTACCAAACTTATATATGACAATCTATTTTACATAGAGAGGACAATGTTAGCTGAATGCTCTCTTAGGGTAAATTATATATAAAATTCTGCACAGGGTATTATACCAAAGCGCTCCTTAAACTCGTGCTAACTCTGTACCGAGTGCTTCACACAAGAAATGGCAAAATTAAGCCACGTACAGCAGCTCTATTAAACATATGTGACATCCTGGAATAGCTAACAAAGCAAGCATAAACAACTCTGCCATGTAGCATGCTTCCTAATACCCATCCTACACAAGGCTGGGTGCCCTGGATTTCCGATAGATGAGTTGAAAGGCTGCAGGAGGGCAGGACAGACTGGGCCCTATCACACATTGTCAGGGCAAAGGACTACCCTTAGATGAGGGCTCTGCCTGCCTTCGAGTGAGCAGCCATCTGGTCCGAGGCACCACCGGTGGCAGAGTGCACTGGGTGTGCCCCTGAGGGCATCTCGCAGCCCAGGGACGAGCTGGGGAAAGGCTCAGTCCCACTGCTCTTCTCCACGAAGTCCTGCTGGGGAGCTAGGCGTTTCTGGCAGCCCTTGCGTGGGGTTGGGAAAGGGAAAGCCAGGCTGGGGACTGCCTTGAGCCCATGCTCTCCTCTACACCTCCACACTGGTCAGCCTGCTTGTCCCAGCTGGGAGAAGCTGTAAGCTTACTTGCATATGACACTATTAAATCAAACACTTTGGCAACTCACGGGAGCCCAGAACAAGATAAGACGGAAAACAAGTGCTCTTCGGAAGCCGAGTGGCATAGCTCCTGAGACTGGCCAGAAGGACGCAATGAGCAGCACATATTGAATTTTACTGTTTCTGACAATGCATCCAGGCTAAACAAGCACACAATTACATGGGCTGAAATGTTCTACAGGACAAATATGCATTTCACTGACAATCATTAAATGATTTTTAAAATTCTGATATGATGATCTTAAAGGTCTTTTCCAACCTAAACGATTCTATGATTCTATGATGGTTCATGGAAAATACACAGCTAGATATTCTTAGGGTATTTTTTTTAAATTTGCTGTATTTTGGGTTATGTTTCAGCCTATGCAGAATTCAAGCAGTACACCCAATTCTCTTCACCTACATACATGCCTTCCCTTTAATGAACTTCACTCAGCTGCTGCTCTGTATCACCGTGAGCCTCCTCCATCAAATCACAAATACTTTAACGAGAAAGCAATAGCTCTAGGACTACATGTCTGACAAACAGATCCTTAAAATAGTTTTCACTCTTTTGTCCAAGACAACGAAAGAACACAAGGAATTCATAGGGTATGAAACCTGAAAAACTCAAGCGTGGCATATACAGCGGTCATCTGAAAGATGCGGTTGTTCATAGAAAGAAAAATAAGATAAAGTAAAAGCCATCCTAAAATACAAAAGGGCATGATTCATTATGTGGTTACGTAAGACAGCAGTGCCATAACGCTGTTTAAGTCATCTACAGCAGCATGACACTGGTGTAAGAAGGGATGAATCAAGCCCTGTGTTTTCATTTTAAAAGGATGCTCAAGCAGCACGCAGCGTGAAGAGCTACGGCTTCAAATAGCTCCTGACAAAGTCCCTCCAAATAAAATGGCAAGGGTGGGTTCAGCTTGGGAGATGCAGTCACACAACTCCCATCGACTTTGGTAGGAAACTGGCTACACAAAAAAAAAAAACATTTCAGGTGTGGTGTTCTTCTGTGCTGTGAAGATGCATTTTCCAGGCGGTGTGGAGAGGAGGCTCCGTGTGCGTTGGGGCGAGCAGCGGCAGCACGGCAGGCTGTGGGGAGGACCAGGGTTGCTTCCCTTCCCAGATGTCCAGGACTTTTAATGGACTTCCACAACAAATATAGATAATTATATATTTATTTTAACATAATATCTTTATTTTTGCTTAGCTGAGTTGCTGCCTTGTCCCCGAGGAGCTTTTATGATTACATTAAAGATTTTATTTTTGCTCTAACTGACAGACGCCACAAACTATCTATAAACTCTGGCAGCCAACTACAGATATCTGTTCTCTGCAGATTTATTATACATCACTGATCCCCTCATGGAGCAAATTCACCTCATTCTTGAGTGCAGTGACTGGATCAGAAGCAAACCACGCTGCAGACTACCTTTGAGGTCAGATACCCAAATCTCTGTCCTGGCAGACTGCTAGGGAGGAAGAGGCAAGGCCAAGGCCAGAGCTCAACAAATTAGCAAACTAGAGCCACAGATATTCTCCATCTGCCAGCAACTGTAACGGATTGTGGCTAGGACATACTTTCTACATACGCAGGACGCTCAGAAACAACTAAGTCAATTCTGTTGCTGCACAGCCCAAACCTAAAAAATATACCACAAGGAGCAAAACACAAGAATTCACCACAGTCACTAAAAGGAAAACAAACGGTGATTTAATATTGCAATTTAGTCCAAGATACATGGAAATGGGACACCTGGTGCGTTAGCCCTAGTATCTGTGCTTTCCCGTGCGAGTGTGGTGAAGCACTTAGCTGAGCCTCCATTTATCCTCCCGTAAGGCAGATGTCTTATTTACCTATTTACCAGTGGGGTAATTGCCGTGGACGTAACAGCCTCTTTATCAGGCGCGGTGTTTTAGAAGCGTTTCAGGCTAAAAGGCGCTATCAGGTGCAAGGCACAGACGGTAGCACGGGGTGAGGACCAGGGATGGCACGTTAGCAGGGTGTTTTTCAAACCTTTTACCAAATGAATCTATAACCTTCGGCAATGCAATCTGAAGGAAACCGTTCTGCACAGACACAAGCATGACTGAAACGCTAGAGTCGCAATTAAACCGAAAGCAAGTGATCATGGCATAGACCACAATCTCTCTCCCTATTACATTGCATCATCAATGCTAATTTCATTTCTCTCTGGAAATAGTACCACTATCTGTTACAGTTATCTACAATTTAAGTACATTTCTATTTTTCCCTATATTCTTGCTTCAGGAATTTGACAGTGTTTTGTGGGGCTTTTGTTCCTGATCAATCCCATGTTGCCATCTGTCTGCTCCTGACAAATCCCATTCAGGAACCCATCCCTGTAAGGGCTTGGAAACCCTCAGGATGTGTAGACGGATGTCATTTACTTGAGCTGATCTGTTCCCCGGACTCCCTGTTGGCATCCCTCAAACAGGTGAGCGTTCATCTGGTATAAATCAGCTGAGCTCTCTTGGGACTCATTTACATCAACCAAGAATCCAACCCAAAATACAGAACTAATTTCCCCTGTTGCAGACTGTCAGACCGTATCCCTTGCTGAAAGGACCATTAGCAGCAAAAGAAGTACTAGAAACACTTAAAAAATGGTGCTGCAATTCTGGCAACCTTTTTGCATAGCAAGTGAAGTAGGGGCAGATGCTCCTCACCAGCCCTTGGCCATTCCCTAGGCACATCGACAGGGACATGAGCTAGGTTTTGCCCACCAAGACAGTTTCTTGCAATTATTTTAAAGGACAAAACAACCAAACCAGAAGGCACCAGGTGATAAACCCAAGATTATTGAGAACCTGGGTGGAAACTTTCTTTGGAGAAGTAGATCAACATTAAATAGAGATCCGTCTTTGTGAAGAGTATTTAAAAATATGAATTTGGGACACAACAACATGACAAAAGTCTGTCTAAGGCCTTGCCAAACCCATCAGGTTCAAGAATAAAAGAACAAATGTAAAAAAAATATAGCTGCCTAATAAAGAAACAAAAATGACCATTGTTACTAAGGGGAAAATAGGAGAATCTCACCAGTTAATTTTGCAATAGCATAAACTATTAAATTCACAGATACTAAAGGATTCAAGGAAAACACTGTTCATGGTAACATATGAGACCACATGAAGAAATATACCTAATCAGCATAAATACCAAAAATTACAACCAAAGTGAATCTCTGAGCTCTGCCCAAGATGCCTAGATACCTATGAAAATAAAAGCTGGACTTAATAAAAATAAGGATTATATTCTGCCACTCCTCCTCACGTCGAGGAATACTAGAAGCGATACTTCATTCTCTCAGTGGTCCCTTTGACTTCAGGCTTATGTCTCGCAATGAGAAATTACTGCTCCGTTGTAGGTTAACGGTGGCAGAATCTGTCCCCATCCTCTTTTCTGCATCTTTGCAAAAATATACCTGATCCTCCCAGAACGTACACAACGAAAGAACTGACCTGCTCAAACTGAGCACATTCGCTGTGCACAGTGAGGGAATTTCGCTTTATGTACAAACCGCTCCGTCCCACCCTGAGACGTGACTCGAGGTAACGCTCCCCGAGGCAGAACGGAGCCCGCAGAAGCCGGCACGGCGCAGTGCTCTCTCGGCGAGGGGGCAGCCAGCAAGGAGCAAGGATGCTAATGTAAATGAAAACGCAGGGTGCAGTCAAAGGTACATTTGCAGTGCAAATGTAAACGCCACTGTGCAGCCACAGGACCGTGACTACACGGGATTAAGGGGACTTTGCACGATCTGGCTGTGTTCCTACAGCCCTGCGAACAGATCTGTGGATTAACCGCGCTAAGCAAACAGCCAGAGCAAAAGGAAAAGCAGAGTTTGATGCCGTTCACTGAAATTTTACTTTGTCCCGCAGCATAGCCAGTTCTAATTTGCTTCTGCTCTGGCAGATACAAGAGGAAAAATATGCAAAGCTGTCCCTTGTCCCAGCTGTCAGGATTGCAAAACAAACGAGAGATTTGACTAAGTTTACTTAATTGTTATCAGTATTAAAGGCACCTTAAGGGAATCGTTCTTAGAGGAGAATAATTTGTAGTAGATAATAAATTACATTTTCCTCTATTTTCCTCCTTGGGAAAAATCTATTAAGACTTTATAATTAAAACTCCTGAACATAGTTCAACTAAATGTTTTTAATTTAAAAGTTGTCTATTTTTAAAAATGTCCTTTTTTCTTTGTTTCATAAAAACACTGTTTGCTCTCTTGAGAAATGCCACTGACAATTATTAGCTGACATTCCTCATCAAAACTGCTAAATGAAACATTTATTTTCTCATTCAGCAACTGAAAGCCATAAGATTTTGGCACCTAATTCCATTTCTATTTGACAATGCTGGCCAAACAAAAAAATTACTTTCTCAAATCCCTTTTAATAAGAGTAATAAGAGATTATATGGGAAGATATAAAACGTGTTCAGGCATGCGTGTGATTCACAAAGTTGTCCCTTCCCCTTGTGCTCCACGCTGATTAGCACAAGCAGTCCACAGTGACCAGGAGATAGATAGCATCCTTTCTGTTTGGGGTTTTGGTTGTGGTTTTTTATTTATTTCACACTTTGGGATCGCAGTTTGCATCAGAGGCGCTGCAGTTTGATTCTCTACATCCGTGTCTATTCATAATGGAAACAGCGTAATAAGCTAAAACCGGAATATCACCACTATACTGAACTTGCTGGCAAAACCCACCTCTGTAGGTTATAAGCAGATTCCTTAGAACAGTAAATTATTCATTTACTAAGTTCTTACCATAATTTCAGTGAGAACAAAATTGAAAACGTTTACTTACTGATGTATATAGGTATCCTTCACTGTTCATTGCCAGATACAATTTTGTTTGAACCCCCTGAATCGCCACCACTCGTAAACCCACAGGTATGAGGTTAAACAAAGCTAGGAGAGAAAGGAGATGGAGAGCAAAATTAATCCTTTAGCGTATGCAGCTTAGACAGAGAATTAAGCCATAATTACCAGAACCAAATAAAAAAATGCCCATTCATGCATACATTAATCGCTGCAGGTGCTATAGAACAATGCTGCTACTATCGTGGTCTTCTATAGCAATTTCCACTAATAGCTCAGAAATCATCTACAGAGGATATCAACGTATCTCCCCCATTCTGAAGATGGAGAATTGGAGGTACTGAGAGCTAAAATGACTTACCTGCCTCATGAGCAGAATCCAGGGTCTGCTGAGTAGAGCTGAACATACTTAATTTGGTTTTGTTTTTGGTTTTTTTCTGACAAGTGGGGGAAAAAAAAGATAATCCAAAACCAAACAAAAAGTTTTCAAGATGATCAAAACTTTTTTTTTATCAAATTCAGTAAATATTTTTGACCAAAAGGAAGGAGCAAGATGAAATTCAGCAAAGTTAAAAAACTTCATTAACATCTCAAAATGTTTCCGCTCCAAACTCATCGGGTTTTTTTTTCTCTTTTTGAGAGTAGAATGGGTTTGAAAAAAGAGAGTTAAATAACTTCAAAATGAAATGAAATGACAGCATATTCATTAGATCAAGCCCTAAATCTGTTCTTTCAGAATTGAGCTGCTTCAAATGTTCTGCTTGCGTTTATGCTTCTATACATGCTAATAGGGGCAGTATTTATAAGCAGAGAAACACCTCTTCAAAAAATGAAGATTCTGGGTTGTAAACTGGCAAATAAAATAAAATCTAAAAAAAAAAGCAAAGCTCTGCCATAGCTTAGATTCATGGATACGTTAAAATTGAACACAAGTAATAACGAGTTGAATACAGTACTTCGTGTTCAATACATAGGATTAAAACTAATGGGGAGTTAAGAAAATTTTCAAGAACTGTTATCATAACCCAAAGCATCTCCTTCCAGTCTGTTGTATAAATGCAGAGATAGGATGAAGTCACGCCAAACTGGCTCTTATTTCCAATAGTTTATTACTCGTCTGTAAAACTCTGGTCTGCTTCAGGCTGAAGTTTGGTATTTATGGTGACTGTCTGAAGCCAATTTAAAATAGAATTATGAATTTGAAATATTTTTATTATTTTCAAAAGTATAAGCTAAGAATTATGACCCATTATACATTCCTTTTTCAGCTTGACAACTCCCAAATAGTCATATTTAATTAAAAGAAAATTTGCATCTTGCCAGCATTTAATACAGATCTTAAATTCTGGGAGTGGGGTTGTCAAGAGTGTCTCAAAAAAGGAAAGAGCAAACATATGCATGTCCTACTTCGATAAAGGTATAGCCAGAAGTTAACGCTGCGCGGTGGAGATGAAGGGCTAACTTCTGGTGAAAACAGACTCTGTTCCAGCAGGCAGCTGGACCTCCAGCTCCGTGTGCTGTCCTGGGTTAACCTGCGCATCTCAGCCCCGGTGAAGAGGGGGTGCGTGGGCTCTGGGGGGGCCGGCAGCCGGGGGACACGCTCGGGGCTGTGCTGGCACACTACGAACTACGGGTGCTCTGCTCTGAGGTTGGGGCACCTTTGAGCATTCAATTTCCGACAACGGACGAATATAGCAGAGCAGGCAGAAATACCCAGAACCAACAAATAAATGTTGGAGACCATAAAATCATACCTATGTTTTTCCTTCCCTGTCAAACACATGAGCATACATGCAGACACAAACACACACACGCGCGGCCCCTCCTCCTAACGTTCACTTAAACAGCACAAAATCAGCAGAAATGGCTTTCTGTTCACTAAAACAAAATCCTCTAGTTCTGTGCAGTTTTTGGCAAACAAATCTTAGATTGTCAGTAAGGGAAATGCTTAGGGAAATAGATTTCTCATTCGTTCTATCAAATGCTTGAATTTATTTGTGGGAGAAAATATTCCCTGTCTGACTCAGTAAATATTCCCTTGGAGAGCCCTCTTTTGCAGTTCAACCCCAAAAAGCAGCATCTGATCTCCATGCAGGCAGGAGAGCACAATTTAAAGCTCAGTATCCAGGCAGAACCTGGAGGTCTCTTTTGAAAGGCACTTTCTTAATGGCATATTTACGAGTAGGGCAATCATTTGGGTATTTTCAGCACAAGGGTACGAGTACGGGCTCCATGGTAAATAGCGCTATGAACCTGTCTGTAGACCAGCTGAGGACAGGCCAAAGCCTGGGACAGTCGAGAAGATACAGCTCACAGCCACGAGCCACGGAGGTGGGTTTTAGTGAGCGATTCCTGGCTGGGCTGTGCTTGGCAAAGTGAGCAGAGAGACGAGGCTGAGCGGCTTCTGCCAGGGGAGGGCTGGGGCACCCACTGCGATGGGTGCTCAGCTGCTTCCCTCAGCAGCTGAACATGTTTTCCTGCCATAAACGTACGTGCGCTATTTTGAGGCAAGACGAGGGCTGGGCACACTCAGAAGCTGGTTTAGACATGGGTGGGATTAGCAGCTGCTGTGGCACAGACTATCGGAAGCTGCGAAAGGGCTGCGGGGGAGTAATGCTGGCTCTGCTGAAGGGGAGAGGGACCGGCTGTTGCAGGGTGCGCAGTCAGTCTGTCCTACGCCAGCGCAGCCAGACACACAGCCAGGCTGCCCCAGCTGCTGCCTCCGAGGCGAGGGGACATTGGCACTGCACCAAAAAGGGGACTGTCCCCTCTAGCAGCAGCTGTTGCTCCCACTGTCCTTGCACAGCAGCAAGTCCAAGTCCAGCTCCTGTAACTGCGAGTGGCCTGTCTGCGACCAGCGAAAGCCGATGGGGCCAGCAGCAGAGCCACACAGCCCCCTTCCCGGCAAGCCCCCAGTGCCATGGACAATGGGTTTGAGATGCTATCGCATTTCTAGCGGCTGACCCTCATGTGGGCAGATACGGCAGAAAGGGTGAAAAAAAAAGCTACAGGAAAATAAATTGTTTGCTACTACAATCAGTTTGTGTTAGCATAAGATAATGCAAAGTTATTTGCATCCTAGTCTTTCCCTATTACATTTGCGCTGTGTAAAATAAGGACATAATATCCATGGTAATGAAAAACTTGGCGATGCCTAAGGGAGAAATGATCTTTGCTATGGCCCTTGTGCAATACAAGCTGACAGAGAATTAGAGCTGTAAAATAAGAGGCAGCAGGCCACAGCTGGATTTATGAACATATACATTACTGTGAGGTCTGTGCCGTCCTTGGCTTGGCCACCTGGACCTTCACACGCTTTCTGCAGGATATCCTTTCCTATATTTCCTTATCAGTCTTCAAATCTTTTTGTCTTGCCAAAATTGGGGAATAAATTCTGCCTTGATTTAAAACCTTGCCCTATTTAACACATTTAATGAGGCAAAATCTGTTTTGCAGCCAGGAAATCCTTTCCATGAGGCACCTTCCTCAAATTACATGGACTCTTGGCTAAAACTGAGGTCTGGTGAGTGCTACGGCTCCTCACATCCGTGTTTCACCTCCTGCCTAAATTGTGCTCCAAAACCTCACCTTTCTTTTAAACTCCCTGCAACTGTGGATGCAACCTTGTTTTTGTGAACCCTGCACGCAGCAGTGGGTCTGCAGAGCTTGAAATAATTGCTCCCAAGTCAGGAGCCGAAGGGGATCTTCAGGCAAACTTCCCACCCAGCTCTAGGTAGCAAATGATGGAGAAGGTGGACTCCTGGCCCCAGGATGCGGTCAGAAGCACACAACAGCAGCTGGCTATTGAGGCCACAAGCTCTCCCCATCCCTACCATAAAAAGGGAAGAAAAATTCTGAAATTTAAACAAGGCTGGCCAATGCTGTGTCTGGAGACCAGGTGGACTACGGCTATGGTTTGCTCTAAAAAAATGCAGTTTCAGAGTCCTAGTGCTGTGCAACCGCTTTGCTGGCCACAGCTGCATTTGGGGATGTTCCCCTTATTGTTAAGGGGAGTTTTTATTATCGTAGCGAATACAAAGCAAATGGTCTCAGAGCAAATGTTCAGTGAAGGTGACAAAAGGGAACAGCAGCGATAGCCCTCAGGGGGTGCAAAGGAGGAGAGAACAGACGGGGGAAGGAGTCCCCCCACATCTGGAGGGGGCTACAGGTCCTGTGGCTTCCCCGCAGTGCACGAACATGGGCTAAATGAGAGATGTCTCTGCAGATCTTGGAAGAAAGGATTTTAGAGGGCCTGATCCACTTAACATTCATGTGAGCAGGGCTTTGGGGGAAGTCCCTTGCGTGGGCTGTGATCCACAGCAGAAGTCAGTCTGTCTTACTAGCTCCATTAAAAATATTGCACTTAAAATAAATTCAGGACTGCAGGACATTCAGGTCCATGCACTTACCTTACATAAAAGAGGAATATATACAAAAGCATGTGGTTTTTTATAAAAACCTCTTCTCTTCTAAACACTTAGATACTGCAGCCCAGCTGCAACCATTTCTGGGATACTCCCATTATATTTAAGTATTCAGCATTTTGGAAGGCTGGTATCCAGCAACAAGGAGTTTTTACGATTTGCTTTGTAATCTGTCAGGTTATAGTAAATTTAAGGACACAGTGAAAACAAAGGTATCTTAGAAACAGATACATCTGTATGAATGTCAAAAGGACAGAGTCCCATAAGTTTTATCTTCTGTTGAATCTGAGAGTCCCTATTAGAAGAATTGTGAGCAAAGTATTTGAATTAAACTATCGCTTAAAAAAAAGATGGAATTTCAGATATTTGCTCTGGTATATTAAAAGTTTATAATAATATCATGCTTTGATTTAAAAAGTAAGGTTTGCCTAGTTCTTCTTTTTTAAGGTAATTAACAGAATTACCCTGAAATCCTGAATGATCCCTACTGACTTTTTAAATCATAAATATTAGATCATTCACTTGAAAGAAAAGCCATGTTCAAGGTCTATAAGGATCATTCTTAGAGTAGATTTTGTGGCTGCACTGAGGAGAACTCAATAAGATGGTAGCAGCCCTCAGCATTGCACGGGTCTGGTCTTTGTGCTGCCTTCTCCGCGGGTGAGGACGGGACCTGGAGCCAGACCTCAGGTTACCCTACAGATCCTCCGCTTGTGCTCTGCCCTACGGCCAGCACCTTCAGTGGCTGCAGAAGAGACCTCCTCCAGCAGCCTGACCGGTTCCCTCCTGCCACGCAGAAGCTAATACAGGGGTGCAAAAAGGATTAAAGAGGGTGCGGGAAAAGTGCGGAGCAAGTGATCGGAGGAATAAGATAGGTTACTTCCTATTGCATCTAGTGCTTACTCTGCCATATTCAAGTGCCCTGTAAAATGAAATGATTTTTCACCTGCAAATGCTTTTCGTATGAAAAGGATGGCACTTAAATCAGTGCTTTTTAATAATTAAAAAGGAAGGTCTGCCTGTTGATTTTCTGGTTTGTTGTCTAAGTGGCCTGAAATACCTTCTCAAGCTCCTTGCTCCTCCTAACTCCTTCTTTCAGAACAGAAACGTAGTTTAAGCTAAACAGTACAACTATGTGAAACGCTTAAATATTTTATTCACACACACCAAATCTATACTCTAGTCATCTTTTCCTGTTTTCTATTAATTCTCAAAGTTGTAAAAAAAAAAAAAAAATAACCAAACCAAAAGCATCCAAAGCTTTTTCACAGAAAAGCTGAGGGAAATCTGATTGTAAGCTGAAGGTATAATTAAGTCTAGAAGGGGTAAAAAGTAATAATAATAAGGAAATGTGAACTTTAAAATGATGATGAACTCTCATTGTGTGAAATAACGCAGCTCTGTTTGAATGAGCCCCTGTTTAAGAGTGGAGATAGCGTTATTCTATTTCAGGCACTCTGAGTAGGCGAGCAAATTTTCCCTGTTGAAAAAAAAAAATCTAATAAAATCCAAAGGACAGCAATGAACTTCTCTAGATTACCATGGAGATAACATTTGCTTTGTTTGTCATATGTGTCATCATTACCTCCTCTAGTTCATTATTTCTATAAGTGATTTTTATTTGCATTTCTCTCAGACCCGTTAAGTCCGAAAGACTTCTGCACTGGGAGCAGTGTTAATGCCGCTTCCACTCACTCAGTCATCCCAGGACAACAATTTTGAACGGACCTATATGGGAAGAATGAGACACCACAATTCACAAACACACCATTTATTCTCATGTCACTTACTATAACTACTGTCCTCCTCTTTTGTTCCATCAATTGTTCCATCTGCTTGCAACTGCAAGTGGTATCCTTGCCTGCTGTATAGCTTTGTTACTATACCTTTAAGCTGAGGCTCTGTAAAAAAACAATAGTGAGATTAATGTGGGAAATCCTGATGTGCCGTTCCAAGCGAGCAGGATGCTGAAAACTAATCTCCAGGTTTCTTCTGAAGGCTGAGATATGAAAAAGACCCAAAACAAAAGCAGGGCAACCAGCTTTGCAACATTTTTCATTTAGGTTGAGATCAAATTTATGTCTCTGAAATCAATTACCAAAATGATTAAATGCCGCTTTCAATTGCAACGTAGGTAGCACAGGAAAACCTGCTTCCAGTGAATACAAATTCCACCAGTGTGCTGCTTGGCCTCAGGAGCTCAGCCCTATCTCATTTAAGATTAGAAATGAGCTGGCAAAGAGCGTATTCCGCCTTTTAAAAAGGTGTGAGTTCTTAAATGGAGAGGAAAAAGAGGACTACTACGATAGCGCTAATAAGAGCCATAGTGACAGTTGAGAGCCTAAATATATAGCAGCAAACGTGTAGCACAGGAACTGCTGCAGCTCTAATAAACAAACCCCCATTCCTCGCTGCTCCGAAGAGCACAGAGCATCCGAAGTGATAAATTACTCAATGAACATATGGAAAATGGAGGGGGGAACCCTGAAATCCAGCAATGTGTGGAACTGTAAAATAAATATTACCATAAGGGTTGAGGTAATTACCTCATCAGCTAGAAGAGGAAAGATCAAAACAACGCATAGTTTGGATAGATTTCTTTTTTTCATACCATTCTCAGATTCACAGTTAGAAAGCGAGATATCTCGTACGGTTTCAGATCATTCTAGACCAAAAAGTAAACAGCAACAGGATCTGCTGACAAGACTGCCATTTAAGATATCTAGGTAATGCACCAGGAATAATTGCAAAAAAGGTCTACTTCTACTGAATCCCAATGACATCTGCATTGTAGTCATTTCACACAATTATGCTTGTCAGGAGGTGATGCATCTCCGCAGCTCGCTCCGCAACAACTTACTTAATTCCCAGATAAACATACTGGGAAGATATGATGTGTCATTTCCAACAGCCAATGTCTGGATAAGACTCCCTGCGTTTGTAATCAAAGACATTAGGGAGCTCTGCTACTGTACTTCATTTTAGTAGGAGCTGAAGGCAAAAGCTTACAATAGTTTGCGTAAGTATATTACTTCCTATTAGCAACCTTTAATAAGGGTACTGAGGGATGCACAATTCTTATCGACCAACTTTTCTGACAAGAAATTAATCCAACCCCCACTTTGGCTTTTTAGCCGTAATACATCCCAAAGCTGTCTGCAAATTGTGATCGAGGCACCTCTTCTGTGGCTGCTGAGAAAGGCAGACAGGTTAAGTGGCGAATGGCATCAATGTCTCAGCACAGCAAAGCGACAGCAACATTACCAGAGGGTTTTGCTCCTCCCACATACAAAAAAACCCACTCAGATCAGGGACTGAGTCTTCATGCCTGATCTTTTGCACCTCTGGCACAGAGAGCATCGCGGCTGCAGGGCAGCTGCATGTATGAGATTCCTAGAAAGGAACAGGGCGCTGAAGCAAAACTCTGGAAGGTGCCAGCGAAAGCAAAAAGCCTCATCTGCAATCAGCAAATAAAGCACAGCACAGGCGTTCTGTGAAGCAGGGAAACAAAACCAGATCTCTAGACCGCTAAGTTATTTAACATACAACTGAAGGAGCTTTATGTGTGGGAACTTCCCCTGCAAACATCTCCCCCACAAATAAATCACGTGTGTTTGTATGTGTGTATGTGTAAGACAGGCTACTGAATCACAGGTACACGGGTGTGCAAGTGAGGCAGATAGCAAAGGTGTGTGTTATCCAAATAAACCAGATGAACATGAAAGGGGAAGGGACTGGCATGGGGTACCCATGTCTATCAGATCATACAAGCCAGGAAGGGCAATTTAATTTTGCACATTCATTTTACCGGCCCTGAGGCACCGGTCCCCCTTTCCCCATGCCTGACGTACATCCCAGTTTGCATTAAATTAAACAAAGCAACCCCCCCAAACACATAACCCTTGCCAACCTGGTCGCCTTCTTCGCCTTTTCTTGGAGCCAAAGAGTTTGACCCTGGAAAACACATTCAACTTGTTCTTGTCGCAGCTTCCCTTGCTCTTGCTGGGGCTGTTGACACATTTACAGGCATTGGACTTCTCCCGCTCCCTGGCTTGTCTCTTCTGGCGGATCAGGGAGCTGGCGATGGCTGCAGCCATGGCCGCCACCGCCCCGGCACCACCGGCGGGTCAGGCACGCGGGGTTTGCTCGCCGGCCGCGGGCACCGCAGCCAGCATGCTGCTCGGCCCGTCCCCAATGCTGGGGACGCTGCCGGGCGCCTT
Source organism: Theristicus caerulescens (assembly GCA_020745775.1). Lineage (NCBI taxonomy): Eukaryota > Metazoa > Chordata > Aves > Pelecaniformes > Threskiornithidae > Theristicus > Theristicus caerulescens. Next base: position 21,014,613 of record CM036567.1, on the reverse strand, counting down.
GGCCAACGCCACCCACTGCCAATTGGCTTGGGAGCCCAGGAGACACCGGTGGGACGCTCGCACCAGAGCCTGGGGTCAGGATGCAACAGTTTAGCTCAAGCGTTTTTGTCTGCCGAGATCTTCCCCTTTTGATTTTCTGATGCTTTTTTATTCCTCCCAACTTCTGGCAGGGGAAAGTTTGCAGGCAGAGGCGAGCGTTTCTACGGAGATGGAGCAGATCACTTGCAAGACATCCCTCCGAGCTTCTCCAGACGTGCTATTCACATGCAGACATGGCACATCCACTTGGTGCAAGATCATTGCATCTCTCCTAGCCCCAATTTCTACAGTTAACTTTTCTCCCCACCCGTCCCCTCCCCATTCAAATCCCAGCAAACACCTGTTAGACTCCAGCAGGGGCTGTCCACTTGCAGGGGTTTTCTGGATCCTTTTTCCTCTTCTCCCTTAAGAAGAGATCCGAAGCAAGCGGTGATGGAGACACTGGGAGGAGGTGCCGACGCCTGGAGCCTCAGCTGCCTGCTGCCGAATGCCTCGGGAACCCTCTTCCCCTCTGCTCCTTACAGGTGCAGCTGCCAGCGCAGCCTCCCCTCCACGGACGCGTTCAGCTTTTGCATTGCAACACTTGTCACCAGCCGGTAAATAGCCAGAGCTCCCCTGACGCCTGGTCGCCGGCAGCTCAGCGCCGAGACTGCAGCAGCAGTAGTCCTCAGGCAGCGGATGCACGCACTCGCACACACCCCACGAGCTGTGCGCTGGATACAGAAATGAGACGACGCAGCAAGCCCCTTATCGCCACCCTCCCCTCCTCCTCCTCCTCCTCTTCCTCCTCCTTCTCTCCCAGGCAAGGCAGCGAGCGGGAGACCTGCCTGGTGGCTCTTTGTGTGGAGAGTTGCGGAGGGGCCCCCGGGGTGCAGGCAGCGAGGAGGCAGGGGCTCAGGGTGGGCAGCGGGAGCTGGTGCACCCCAGCTGCCCACCCTTGCCGGCCCCACGGGCTGTGGGTACCTGCTTTTGACAGAGCCGCCTCCTGGGGAGGCGCAGACACCCAAACAAACGTGACTGTGATGAGCAAATAGCTGGCACCAGGTTTTCGGCAGCAGCGGAGTGAGGACACCTGGCCGGCAGCGGGAAGGTGGTTCGGGGAGGCAGGCAGGGGAGCAGGCAGGGGAGCTCCAGCCATAGCTCTCCCCTGCCTTTTCCTCATCTTTACAGGATGGCCCCCTCTCTGCCTCACTGATTTATCAGAGGCTTTTTGCCTCTCTTGCCTTTCTCCCCCCGACACCTGCTCTCAGCTCCAGTTTCCTAGCAGAGACTAGAAAATCCTCAGAGAGAGCAATTTCATTGTCATTGCCATGTTCCCCCTTTTGCCTTTGTCCCCCGCCGGTGCCTCTGTGTCCCTGGAGGCCAGGATCTCATGCCAGCCGGGTTTATTCATCCCTGGCTAAGTGGGGGCCAGGCTGCAGGGGTACCAGGGCAGGGAGAAGCCGTGGTGCCACGATGCTGGGAGCAGAGCCTGGTGTCAGAGCCTGGCACCGCACTGTGGTTAATGCCCCGCACAGCCGACACCGAACCCTGCACACATCGGTGCCCCAGGACATAGGGAGCAGGAGGTCCTGGGGGTCCCTTTGCAACCCACCCCCTGCTCTTCAGCATGCTTTCCACAGCTGGAGCCTAAAATAAAGCCAAGTCAGGCTAGAAACAAAACAGAGATTTGCAACCCTGAAGGCAAACAACTATTGAAAGAATTTATCCCCGAGGCAGAGGGGATTCGCAGTCACTTGCAGGCGCTGAGGCAGGGTGGGATGTCCTGTGAGTGGGAGGGGGGAGGCTGGCGGCTGGTGCCTTGCAGGAGCTGAGCTCAGTGGGGACCGCGATGGCAATGGGCTTCAGCCGGCCAAGCCCGGGAGCTGCGTCCTGTGTGCCCTGGGCCAGCCCCAGGGCTCCCCTGGGGCTATTGAGACAGAACCGATGCAGATGGGTTGGTGTGACAGCACCGGATTTCTTTTCTTGCAGACTCTGCCAGGCTCTCAGGATACCTGTCCCTTCTTCCTCTCCTCCACACATCTTCATCAAAGCCACACCGTCCTCCCCTCCCTCCCCAGGGCTGCACACTGTGGTCCCAGGCATGCACAGCAGAAACCGTGCCACCCAAGACCTTCACTTCAAAGAGCTCAATTCAAAAGCACTTTGCTGTAGCTCCGCAAACACGACAGTCCTTCCCTTGACTAGAAACAGCTCACAACGGGTCCAAATCTATTTCCTCCAACTGGGAACTCCTGCCCCAATAAAACATGTTGTGTGGCCAGGCCTTACAGAAATGGCCATAATGCACAAGCTTTCAGATGATGTCTGACTGAAAGCGTAACATGTGCCATCACAGCCTGAGACCTCGACAGCTGACATGGTATATTGAATTTGGCAGCCCCACACACCCATCCACAATACCACTTTTCTGCAAGAAGTGTATGTATACATGGATAGGTGTATATACACACTCACTCACCTTTGTTTATGAGGCACTTCATAGCATCCACATATTCATATTAAATAAATACTCCTAATTTCTTATGTGGGTTAAACGGTAGGGTAAAAATAACTGTAATTCACAAGTTCCACCACTACCCTCATCTGCCAGTCCACATAAGACATGTGAGATCCAACCCAAGAGACAGCCAGTCGGATATTATTAGTAATAACTCATCCTACTCAACTCACCGGTAACGTACTATGAATTTTGCCATCTTTCCAGTTCCAATACAGTCACGAGTGAGACTTGTTTTTCCTGAGATTCATCCATTACTTTATAAATATTCCCAGTTTGGAAAGCAGCGTTTGATCTTCAGATCAAAGCGAAGCTGCCTCATTGTGATCTGTCCTATAGGTGAGATGACATTTCATTTTCACAATGACTAACCATAACTCAGAATTCGGCTAACCTTGAAAATCCTGGGGAAAAGCAGTATATAAAAGCAGTATTTAGGATATCTTTCTGCCAGCATTCCAGCCTGCATGCTTAAAATCCATAATGAAAATTCATTTGCACAAATGTTCCTTGACAGATAACTAAAGAGAGGAATAAAAATAGCATATATGCATAATCAGATTTAAGTTTCAAAAAACATTCCTCCAGTTTTTTTGTATGATCAGCCTCTCCATCTATCGGTACTCCTACAAACATGTCTTCATTTACTATAAATAGCACATGAAAATGAAGATCTTGTTGGGAAAACGTCTTTGGTACAGGACCAGTCTTTGGACTACTTCAGTGTTACAGATATAAAAATCTCAAGGAACAGCTTTATTTTCTTTGAACAGCAAGAGCTGTTCACTCCCCACCATGCTAAAAAGGTAAAATAAAATAAAATAACATTCCAAGTGACTTTTTGAATGTAGAAGACAACCAGACACTCCTTGAACATGCGTCCTGTTTCTTTGTGTGTGATTATTATAACGGGGCACACTTAAAGCAAGAGAGTAAATTGCCAGCCCCATTTCCATCAAGAATTAAGCACCTCTTAAGACATCAGCATGGGGCAGACTCGTACAGTTACTGTCAGAGACAGCGCCATGATCTACCTGGAGCTGGGATTTGACCCAGCAGCAATTCCACTGTTTTGAAGTAGGCAAAAATCTCACCTGCTTTTGATTTATATTTTTTCCTCGCAGTCATCTGTTGAGTTTATGCTGATGATTATTTCCATGATTCTGATCATTAAAACCTCCAGGAGTTGCCTGGATTGGGCAAAAGTAAAGCCTGCAATTTGGTACCATGGCCCCCCAAACCAGGCCTGGCTCTTCGACTAACGCAGGACATGGTTTTCAACCAACACAAGGCGTGCTGCCCTCGCTGCCTGGCTCCTGCAAGAAAAGGCATCAAACCCCCTTCATTGGCCCAAACTGCAGGCAAGCACCGTTGGCTGTTTCACCGAATTAGAGGAAAGTGCAAAACTTTTGGGTTTTGCTCCATCCTCCTTGAACCATTTGCACTGGGGCAGGTCCCAGACTGCTGTTTCCCATGAGTCTGAATCCATAACGAGCGCAAAAGATTTATAATAGGTCCTATATAAACAGGTAGATGCTGGGCAAAAGAAATGCTGCAGGAAAATCAAGACCAGAAGAAAAATCACAAGCCAGCTCCAGACCCCACTGTCACGAAACAAGCTGCAAGTTTTGACAAGCCGCGGCGGCTTTGCAGCATGCCTGGGGCCAGCTGCAGCCTGCGAGCAGAGGGCCTCCTTTCCCCCACTGCTGATCGCCGGTGCTATTTGGGCACATGAACGTCAACAGATGCGATCGAGCGCAGGGCGGCGTATCAGTGCCGCATTGCTCTGAGAGGAGGGAACAGGTGGAGGAGAGACAGCAACTTCCAGCTGCCTGTTCAACTGCACTGGTGATTGGCACAGGAGCCCAGCGTGTGACTCGCTGAGGGACCCGAGCTCCTCTGTGCCCTCCAGAAGCATTAACAATTCTGATGACATGTTGTCACAAAGCAGGAACTTACTGCCAGCACCTTGGGTCAAAATATCCCATTCCTGACTAAACAGCATGTTCAGTTCTTTCCTCCTTCCCTATAAACAAGTACCAAAAGATTTATAGTAGGTCCTATATGAACAGGTAGATGCTGGGCAAAAGAAATGCTGCAGGAAAATCAAGACCAGAAGAAAAATCACAAGCCAGCTCCAGACCACACTCAGCCCAGCATAAACCCCAAACCCCCCCTCTACATTTACAAGACTGAAGCTGCTTTGGTGTGACAACAAAATTTCAGCCTCCATGGGATGTCAGGAGTCCCTCTCGAGGTTCTGTAGGTCTTGCTGGGGTAACATGCTACTGCTGTTACAGAACAAGCAGAATAAAAAAGCTTCAGGAGTCAAATCTATGGACTATTTCCACTGCCTATGCTCCCAAAAAGTAGAGAATGATTTTTCTGAAAAGTGCCACCAGAATCGCTTCTCTCTCTTTTCAGGTTGAGATAAACAAGACTTCATCCAGTCGGGTATGACACAGCAGCACTGAGGCCCCCAGTGATTTTTTCCTCTTTAAGTAAACAGAATTACTATTCACCAGGAAGCAGAGCTGTTCAGACCCAAGCCCCGCATCACTTAGCTCCTCGGTGAAACATCCCGTGGAAATGACTCAGCCTTTCCTCTGCAGCCAGCTCCGCGGCTGGACACAAGCGCTGCAGAACGGCGAGTCTCTGGGTGCTCTCTGCTCGGGGGATGAGCACTCTTTGCTGGCCAGTTCACTACCCCTGAAAGCCTGGGGTTTTTTTTAGATAGGAGCCAAATTAAGCGTCAGCTAGAGGTTTATTTCTGAGTGCAAGGTGGAAAAAGGTATTAGTGGAAGAGCTGGGCCTTCGGGCAGCCTCAGACCAAGAGCTCAAATTTGAGGATATTTTAGTCAACAGATCAACTGGGCTACCTTAAAATTAACCTTAATAGTAAAGATCAGCTTCGATAACCAGCTGCAGACCTTCATACGAGCTGCATTGCTGTAAACAGACGTATTTTTATGCTGAGACCATAAGGGCACTTGTAAATAGTGACATGGATGTTCCTGCGTGTGTCTGCGCCATGGTTCTTCGCAAAAGTGCACTGTGCAGCCCTGCTCAGTAACAGGAAAAAAATCAAAATAAATTCCAGTGACACCGGTGTAGACATGTCACTTGGACCCGCTTTACCTAAGAGCTTACTCATTGTTCGTGTGGAAGCACAGTCAATTCAATAGTTCAAGGGATTAGGCAGCTGGTTGATTTTTGTCTTCTCAGAGTAGAGAATCATGAATCTCAACAGCAGAACAACTGGTGCACAGGACTGGATGTGCCGAAACTGGCCCCCATCCAGCAAAGCAGAGAAACACGTCTCTGTCTTCAACATCTGAGTCATCTCACTAAGACTACTAAGATATTTAAAAAATAATTATGTGCCTGATGCATTACAAAAGGTTCTCATATCCTAATCCAGTTCTCTTACCAGATCTGCACAAGTCTGCTAGGACAAGGTTCACTGACTCTGGCAAGAATTTGGGCCTCTTCATGACTGACATGCCCTGCTAAATGCTCAGGATGGCCGTGAGATCTCACATCAAGAACACCAGTTTCCTCTCAGAATCTCAGAGAAAATACTAACGAGAGAAATCCCAGTTCTGCCCCTTCCCAGCTGTGAATTCTGACTCCTCTACAACACTGTCTCAGTCAAACTGGATTTGATCTGACCATGTCCCCTGATGGAGCAGGCATTTTTAGAAAAGGAGGGCATTGTTTGAAGGTAGAAAAATGGAAATATTTTTGCCTAGGTTAATCCATATTCAGTCATCCCAAAATGTCAACCACAGAAGATCGTCTATCCGGTGCGTAAAAGATCAGTGCCAATCAGCTGGGAAAGGTCACAGAACAAAGAGAAGAGATCAGCTCCCGCAGCTCTACGGGCTCCCAAATTGGGAACACGTTATTCCGGTGTCTCGGGGGGCCCAACCTGAGCCAGGAACCTGCAGCAGTGACCGACCGACTTCTCTCTGCCCACCACAAAGCCATAGCAAAAAATACTCCGTAGCCTCCTACATCAGTATGCACAGAAGTATCTGTTCATTCACCTCTCAGCATGATGACTCTCGGAATTGTCAATGCAAATGACAGCATATCATCCCTGAAATATTTACATCTCAGCATGGGACACACGAGAAGTGTGGGGTATATGCCACTGTCAAACTTAACATAAGGCCACTTTACACATGACAAAACACCGTAAATAGTCCTTCACAGACCCAAACCAAGTTGCCTAGAGATTGTCACATTACTCAAATGGATCTTTTTCCACCTTTTCATAGACCTGATAGTTCATCCTCTGTCAAGAGCTTGACAAGAACAGACTCACTGGGTCTCCACTGAGTTGGAGCCTCTGAGAGTTTTCCCTCCTCCCACCCGTACCCAAGCATTTCTACCAGCTTCTCACAGTCATGGCCCTTGCTTTGCTCAGAAGCCAAGTTTTGCCCCATTGCTTGACTTCACATAACTACAGAGCCCAATTCATTGCAATCATGTGATGAATGCCAAGCTTGCTGCTTCCCGTTGCTGTGTTAACGATGTAAGACCCATCTGTTTTCTAATAATGAAACCAAATTACCTGGGGTGGGATCAGAAGAGCCTGGCAATGCTTTTCTGTGACTGACTTGACTGCTGAGATCATGGCACCAAGTTCACACAGGACAAATGAGAATGTGAACAGAGCTGGTCACAAATGAAAGGGACTTTGAGCAAAAAGTGCCATGTCTTGGATGGAGGCAGGGCTCTCCAGGAGCTGGAGTTAGACCCTGCACTGGGTCACTGCTTCTGCATATGTGCAAGTGGGGGCCTCGTTCCACTCACTGTCATGGAACTGGAACCAGTTTACCCGAGCAAAAATGCTGGTCTCAGTTTCAGTAACCAGAAGTATATCCTTGAGGATTAGGAAAAGGGCTGCGAGCTTCAACTTCTGCATTCTGTCTCAGTTCATCATGTAATAGTCATGATATTAATAGTGATGTAACAAGACACATCTGACCTAAGCTCAGTGATGTAAATTAGGTTTACCTAAGTTCATCTGACCAAACATCTGGGCTGTACAACCAAGAATGAAGAAACAAAGGCACCTCCAGATGGCAATTCATTCCCATCCAAAAAAGCACCACTATTTTCGTAGCTGCATGAAGGAAAACACTACCTCTGCCTTACTGAAGTGCCGTTGAAGGGTGATTCAGGCTATACTCTACGTAATGCATCTTTATAACAAATAATATTTACCACCATCAAAACTAAGTAATCACTTAATGAAGGTCCATGTGGCTCACTGTCTTGCTTCTGGCAGTGCTCAGTAATACGTGTGAATATAAAAACAGCCCAAGCAGTTGCACTGCCCACACACACATACCTTCCAGCAATTGGCCTCATGGCAACTCCAGGCTTAGCAGGAGCAGCTGCTGGCAAGAGCAGAGCAAAGGTGACATCTATAAATCACACAGGGATTTTGAGGTGAAAAATACAACATATCATAAGTAAACAGAGGGGAATTCATTAGCATAACTTAGATGCACTCTTTTTGCAAGCAGCACTCACAAGTAACATTGGCTAGCAAAACAGGAATGAGAACCACAAGCCAGCATTTGCTGTATTGGATTTAAATAGGTCTGGAGACTAGAAAAATTGTGTATGCAAATTCTACATAAGCAAATTAGAAGAAATTCAGAGAAGTCAATTCAGAGAAGGAGGCTAATAGCAGAACATCTGCTACTGCTCCCAATATTCACATTAGGCAGCTGGGTACATTTCTGGGGACTCAGACCTCATCAGAAAGCACAGAAAGGTTTTGTTGCTATGCAGAGAAACAATGATCAGAAATCAGAGAAACAGAGATGAAGCTGCCCGAGCTGAGCACTGTTATTCCTCGCTTAAGTCCGGCTGAACTACAACAGGGACACATTTGCTTGTACAGAGACTGGATAACTGTCCAACTTGTAGCTGCGTTTCTAACTAAAACCACCGTGAAACCAGTAGATTAAGCTGCAGAAGTAGATACAAATATAATACCATGATTTTAATTAAATTCCCAGTCCATGTGTATGGCCTTCGCAACTCCCCAGTCATACTGCTAAATCATGCTGAGCTAAACTCTCAGCAGAGAGACCCCATATTTAGCAGATGATGCTATATCATCAGGATTTCTGTCCTCTCCCTTCAACCCTCTTCTCTTTGCCTCTCATTCTCATTTTCCGTCTCTTCCTGCCAGGTGGTTCTTTCCTTCTTTCATTAAAAATTACAACATGCTTCTAATGAGCAGTAGCCACAAAACCCGTCAGTATCTTGGTGTCAACTTAATCTTGTCTACAAACAAATAAACTTAGTTTAGCTTCATCTACAATACAACATTCCAAGGCCGGGGAGCTTTTGCTGGGAAAGAAAGGACAAAGAGCAGAATTAGATCCTAAGGCACAGAACTAAGCCTGCTGGTTTGTAAGAAGCTGTCTTGGCTGATCTTTCAATGCTGTCATTCAACCAATTCCATTCAGCCCATTCCATGTAACCGTAATGAAGGAAGATCTCCTTGCATTTTCTTGTATCCAGTTATCAGAGGTTAAAGAGTCTAATTGTAAAATGGCACCTATACGTACAGCTGCACAGGTAAAACACATAGCCACACAGAATTCATGAAATTCTGCAGCACTCCTTGAGGCCTGCAGGGATTCCCAGGCCGTTCCCCTCATATCAATAGCTATGGCTCCCAGAGGCTGCTGGCATCTGTGTTTCCTCCGGACTGTAACTGCGATTGGATGGCTCAAAACTCTGCAAATATGGGTTCTACATTCATAATATGGACACTTAAACACAGGCACTTTTTTCTGCCTTTCTTCTTCCCGACTTGCAAATATGAGCAAATTCAAGATGTTTCAACAATGCTGAGATGCACAAACACCAGGGAATCAGAGTTGAGCTGTTAAAGCTGGGAGAAACTTCCACCTCCCTCAGGCCTTGCTTTTTTTCCCAGCTTTGTAATTTAGAAACGTCTTACTCAGTGGCTGTATTTTTAAACCATTATTGCCATAAATTTTAGCTTACTTAAAAAGTTCTGATGTAAAGCCTTTTTAGGAGGCTTTCGGCAAAATATAGAGTTTCCTGTACAGGAAGCATGCTGTAGAACATCAATTTGTAAACAGTTACAAACCAAACAAATGGGACAGATTTCCAGTACTTTCAGTCGAAAGCCCAAACGTATAAAATTACTGCTAAAACCAGAAACAAGAGGGACACCTAGAGTTACTTCTTGTAACCGCCCCAGCAAGGTCATTCACTTTCTTTTCCACTTTTGTTTCGGGCACTGGCGATATTTAATTACAACAAACGTACGTGGTGCCTCCGGCTGTAATTAACAGCGAACTTGAAAGCGCAGGGTTCAGGCAAGCAGGGAGAGCCCCTGTGATTTTGCATTTAACGCTGTGTTTTCCTCTCTCACCGGAGGTCGGTGGAGCCTCTCCCGCTCTCCGTGCACCGGGAGAGCCCCCGGGCCGCCGGGAAGGGAGCGGCGGCCGCTGTCCGCGGTGCTGAACCCCCGCCACCTTCGCGACTCCCGGCCCTTTACACCAAGTTTACATCCAAACATCAAGGTCCATCATCAACCGCCAGCATTTCTTTTGTATGTTGTGGCTAGGCAATGTACTCCCCAAAAGCTAACCTATAGCAAAATCTTTGGACGGTTTCAGACCCACTTCTTTACCGCTATCACGCTATAAAAACTTACCGCTTTGGCGAAAGAGCAAGGCATTTAGTAGTTAATAATCTGGATTACATATTAAGTGATTATATTTCGTACATGTATTTTTAACCTGCCAAAACATTGCAGACTGCTGACTTCACATTCTACACTTTACTAGACTTAGATTTACTATATTAATTTCAAAGAGAAAAAAAAACATGGATGCCGCATGCAATGTCATAAAAGTTGCTTACTAATCATGTTGAGTTATTTCTAATAAAGAATGATACACATCCTAGACAGTTAATATCTAACTCTCACAGTTAATATCAAACTCTCTGTACACACTGCCTATCAGATTATTGTTTGATATTGGGGCATTTTCCAAGAGTCCTTGGATTTGTTTTTCTCTTCTAGCTGTAGGGCGTTGGTTCTTACAGTAATCTGATCATTTCACTTACCAAATGCAGAGAACACACTTTTTCATTATTAAAGAAAAATAAATTACACTATCACGAGCATTTAGCTAAAACATTTGCAAAAGAATAGAGAAATGCTAACGTTTTTGTATTAAAAAGGTTTTCAAGTTATTAACACCATAACAAGATTGTCTTCAGTTACTGTTAAGCACAGGACTCTCATGAAAGGCAATTAGAACAGAACTGGCATAATAATTTTTTTTCTTTAACGCAAGCTTTATACTGACAAAAAGCTTGGGTACAAAATTAACTAAATACATGGTACAGATGTATAAAAGGCCATAAAAATCAACCTGTGCAACATCTGAAACACATATTCAAACAGGACAAATTTGCCATTTCAGCAGCATATTCAGTATATTTACAGTTCTAATCAGTAGGAATTAACAATTACACTTTCCTTTTCCTTCTTAAATAGTGTATTTTTAGAGTTATCAAAGACAATTCATGAAGTTAAAGAACGACCACATTCTTAACGTTAATAAATATTAAGCTTTGATTTCTTTATATAGTTTATCACCTCTACAGAGGATTAGTTGCCAGGAAATACCTCCTAGTTTTTTCCTGTTAAAATATTGCTTAAATACATCTTACCTGAATAAGACTTTCTTAACCCCAAAGCCATGCTGCCTTACAAGCTGCTCCTACCCAGACAATTGCAGTCTACATTTGGAGCAGACACACAGGGAGTAGATCAGAGAAAGTTTAAGGCATATTTAAAGTATTCTCTAAGGTACTGGCCAGAAACATCAAGCCCATACTCGCGGTATAGAGAGATCATTAATGGGCATTAGTGACAGACCATTATGACTTTCAGAGATCATTAAAGATTCATAATGTAGCTGTATTGTTCTGGCAACATCTAACCATTTCTTGGACATAAATGTACATTTCTCCTACATGATTTACTTAAACTTATTATTTTTGAGTGTCAAATTTTATTTTCTGCCTCCTAGAATTACAAAGAATGCCTGTAACAGGATACCGTAGTACATTACGCCAGCCATAGGAGCCTGGTGCTTGGTTTAGTTGATACCCTTTATTGTAAGGCATTTTGCAATATGAATAGCGCAACAACATTCATGAGGTAGAATATGTACCATACTTTCCTTCTTCTTTAAATAAGCTGTGTTATTGATGTACCGTAAATGTTACAAGTATGAAAAGCACTTAGAAGAATTACATTTGCTAACAATTCTGAAATAATTAGCTTTTGAAATTTTTAAGCTTTACCTCTGCATTTCAGGAAAGCTGGTCATTTGATATTTGGATTTAGTGAAAAATATGGAAGATATTCTAGTTGGGGTCAACCAAACCAGCTACTCCTAATGCAATTTTGACAAGTGAAGAAAACACTGAGACTGGGTTTCGAAGATGTACAGTACTGCAAACACTGTGGTCCAAAATGTGACTGCAGTTATACTTCAATTGTGTTAAGGGCTGGATTTGAATTTTCTGTTGCTGAGACCAGTTTAACTCATCCTTCTTCAGCACAGCAAGTTAAGCCCATGCTCGCATATTATATAAGTAATGAGATTTAGACAATTCAGAAGCAGAGTCAGATTTTGAAGTCAAATACTGTCTCTAAGTGTGATTTGGTCATTGTGGAGTCACATAATTACAAGTAATATAGAAGAGCTATTTCAAAAGGCTCTGCCTCTTCACCAGGAGTTACCACTCCCTCCCAAGACACGTTTGCAAGTCACGTGTGTGTGAGCTTGGTTTATTTTGCAGTGCAACGGACCCGCAATGAGCACATACCAATTTGCATGTCAGCAGGAAAATCACCAAACTCCAGCTGAGGAGCAGTAACTTAATTCCTCTAACACACTTGCAAATGCATGAGACGTGCTAAGGATCAGGCCCTTAAACTCACAGACAAGTAAACATCTTCCAGATGCTGGGCTTTAGGTACTAAAATGAAATCTAACAACTGAAGTCACTGAAGCATTTTAATATGTTTTAGCATTTATGTTTTGCTGAATCTAGACCTGAAAGGTGAAGCATGCCAATTTACTACTAATAAACAATTTTCCCAAAATAATATTCCAGTGTTTACTAATACACATTACTGCTTATGTACTTGGAATCCACAACAACAAGTATGCAGAAACAAATCATGCTGTGAATTGCACAATTTTAGAATATTCACTGTTTATTATGCCACGGTTGCTTATAATCAAGCTGTGAATATTGCTGATACCCAAATACACTGAACTATTAAGAACATCCTTAATTATTGCTGCCAGAAACAAACAGTACCACACCAAGAAAACTGCAGTGGGGCAAAAAATGAAGCTGATTCCGAGACCCATCCACTTGGAAACGGCACCATTTTCACCAAAAGAAGTAAAAAAAACCATGTGGAAGAACGTACTCAAGCCCATCTCGAATCGCCTGCTGAGTTCTATTGATTCCAAACAACCGACCTTGAGTTGATAGGTTTTATGTCACCCATGTCAATTATTGACAGGCAGTCAAAAGTCAGCAGTGGCATCGCTTACTGCCTTGCGATTATAAACAAGGTTAATCTGCTTGTAAATGTAGTTCTTTTTCCACAAGCACCAGTGCATTTAACTCCTTTTCCCAAGGCCTACATAAATTTGTAATGACAACTCCCTAAAATTTACACAGTTCTTATTAAAATTTCAGTATTCTGTCCTCTTCAGCTACCTCAAGCATGGTTTAAGTGATTCAGAATCATTCTTATGGTTTTACAACAAAACTGGAGTTGCATACTGAAAATGTAACCTGCATCCAGCTAATCCTTATTACCATCTAGTTATTCATTGCATATTAACTTGTTTTATTGTTTTTATTAACAAAAGGAAAATACAGCTCGTGTCTAATCTCCACTTTGGTTTGACCACTTTATATCTACCACGTGCCCTCAGTACATGACTAGAATCACCCGGCACAAAGGAACACAGCTCCTCGGAGACCCCTGCATTGAGACCAGCTAAAACCTTACCTCTACTAGAGTATCGGTTACCTCTGAGGGGTGCCAGTTTAAAAAAGCAACTTTATAGTGTGGTGTAGGACCTGCAGCAACAGGACTACAAGGAAAATCTGCAAAAAACCCAGTCATTTTACATTTTTTTCCATGTGTATCAATAAAAATCAAGCTGACGTTTGCTATGAAGTACTCACTGGAGATTGCCACGTTTTAAGTAGTGGATGACTGAGGAGTAAACAACTAAGGAAAATGAGAAAAGATTCTTTGGAGAGGGCATTTACATTTCTAACCATCCAAGGAAGAAAGCTCAAATTAGCCCTCCAAAAGAGACAGTAGTGAGTCAAACCCAGTCCCTTTAAGGCACAATTTGATCAGTTTACCCACGGTATTATGCGCCACACCTATTCACTTTACAGGTGACCAGAACAGATGACTTGGCAGGTCTCAGTAGGGTTTGCAGCCCATGTCACCATGCTGGCTGGTATGGGGATAGTGCAGCAAGGACTGTAACAAGCACTCTCCGCTCAGAAATCACAGCCACGCTACCAGCACGGTGCTCTACCTTCTGAACATGTTCTCCACAACAGAAAAACGTTGTCTAGTTTGCATCTAAGCAATGAAGCATGCTGAAATAAGGGCCCAAGCACATCCAAAGATGCTAGTGTGGGTATCAGAGAAATGACACGTTATTGCTATGCTGTGGGAGAAAAATAGCCCCTTTCCATGACTGCCACATGAGATCAGGTTCATAATCTTGCAAATTATTAGGCATTCCTGTTTCAATTAATCCTACTTTGCAGTTTTGAACTGATCTCCTCCAGAAAGATAACAATCAGGCTTGACCTTATTCCCTGGAATCCAACAAAAAAATCTCCAACTCGTTCGTCTGGCAGGAAGAGGCTGAGAGCTCAGGCTCCACTGCTGCTGCTGCTGCTATGACCAAAGAATCTCAAATGCAAAATACAGATGAGCAGGCGCAACACTGCCGTCTCAGCAGTCCCGCAGCAACACCATGCAACGTTGAACAGATCGCTGCAACAGAAGCCTTCCAGGGCAATACAGATGATGACTAAAAGAAGGTTCCTGCCTTCTTGGAGAAGAGGGATAAGGAGAGGAGAGTGCTCTAAACTGCTGTCCAGCCAGACGAAACACCCATTTGGGGTTTTAGAGCCTGTTGCTCTACATAGACTATTTTTGTATTAGTGATCATTATATTTTCATAGAGTCATTCAGCTGTTTCAGTTTTAGCCCCAAAACAAAGTGACCTAATTCATCCTATTTCATACGTATTTCAGATTATTAAAAATATCATATATTAGTATATTTGCCTGGAATTATCTGTGATTCCATTTTTTTTTCTTTCTCTCTTTTTGACCTGACTGTACTACTCTGTCACGCAATCCAAAGTAAAGAAGAAACCCCTTAAAGAGTGAAACTATTTAATATTCTGATGCTGGAATGCTGCCGTTTCTAATTCCTGCGGGGAAGCTGTGTGAAGTCAGCGCAGCCCTGGCACTTTCTTTCCTTGGCTCCAGCTGCCACCTGGTGGTACAGTCCCAGGGAACAGAAAGCAGCGTTTTTACAGCAGGACCCTGCATGTTCCAACGGGCACCTGGAGTTTAGTGCTGATTGTAAGGCTGCAAAATGCAACGAGCAGCACGGCAGTTGCAAACATCTGTGCAGTTCATGTCCACGCACAATGCAGTAGGTTTAAAAAATGTTTTGCAATTAAAACATTTGATGCTTTAACAGAAAGGGCAAGTTAGAAATTCAGATTTTTCAGCATATAAAGCTAAACAGCTGCAAACTCCCAAGATTCAGAAACTGTCCCAACAATTTATAACACTTATTACAAGTTCTTGAGCCCAATGGAAGCTCATTTGCAAAAGCAGGGCTCACAGTCAGGCATAGGATTGAAAGTAGAAAAGTGTGAGAGCCACTTTGTCACCTGCCTGCAAACAGCTTGCAACGTCCCACTGTTACACCACGGAAATAAAGCAGGAAGGACAGAGTAAGTACTAGCCTAAACTTTTTAAGCTATTGTATTTTATCTGGAATACAATATTTATTGTTATTCTATTCAGAACATTTCAGTAAAGTCACAAAACAAAGTATAATCAAAAGTAACTCTTATTATTTTCTCATTCTGAAATCAACAGCCCTTACGTGTGTTGTCCCACATGTTGTACAGGGACAAGACAACACTGAAATTCCCCTGCCAGGGTGATCTGGTATCTGCATCACATCACTTTGCAGCTGCGGGTAGGAAAGTAATTATTTACTTCCAGGAGTTGGCCCCCTGGGGAAAACCTAAAGGCCAAGTCTACTTGGCACAGTGGGGCACTGTGCAGGGATATTCGGGCTACCTCGGGTCTAGCAGCATTACCCTTCATTAGCAGACAATGCTTTGTCAAGCATTCCCAAGATACCCAAGAGAGCACAGTACCTTTGCACTGACACACTCAAGACAGGTGTCTTGAATCATTTCCATCTCTGAAATACAGGGAAAATGAGACAAATATACATTAGGTTACTGGCCCACGCTCCCCATGCACCAGGGAGGCGGTGGCAGCCCCGTGTATTTGCAGAGGCTTTTGGCAGGATGACTGCAGCAGCTTGCTTGGCTCTTATCATACCCCAAGGAGAGACACATGCGTAATGTGGGCAAATGCCGGCTAACACAGAGCAAACATTAAAAAAAAAGAGCTACAAGTATTCTTACAGCCACCCGTGTATTTACATGAGCCCTGTGTGATGACATCCTTCTGATCCATTACACCTGGAAAGCAAATTTCAATCGCATCGGCAAACTTCTACATCAAACACAGTTCTTTCTTACTCACCAAACGTGGAAAAGAAAACACAGCAAATGTCTAATCCAAGCCCTCATAACAGCATGATCCTACTCATATCTGGTATTCCAGGTGCTGGAGAGCAATTCTTAAAGCTAAAAGGAGCATTTTCCCTATTTTCCATTACAGACCAAAACTAAGATTAACCCTTCGCTAGTTTGCCTGTTAAGGGAAGAGAGCTGGATGCTGCACATATGTTTGTGATGAGGTTTGCAAAAGCACCTAAGAGAACTGGGAGTGTAAAACCCCATTACATTTCCCTGACACGCAGGTATTGAACTCCCTAAAGTGCTTTTGAAAAACCCCACTGAAAACCACATTGAAACAACTGCAAGAAAATACCGGGCAGATGTCAGGGATGAGGAGACCAGCAGAGACTCCACCTCCACCCCCCTGAGATGAGGCTCCAGCAGCCCAGACGAACTGAGTCTGGTGGTGACTACCTCCCTACCTGAGGAAATCCCAAAGACCCTGGTCCAGGTCAGAGTCGAGTGTGAAGTATCCAAAGCCCTGTCCTGGCCAAATGGCAGGCAGCCGAACCACAGCGGCTGCAGCGTTCAGTAATGAGCAGATGGTTTTGAAATGACGGCGCCTCTTGCCAAGTCCGACCCGTTCCGACTCCTCTGTTTCTGCATTACCCATGCCATTTGCAAATGCTCTGTGCAAACACAACTCACAAGGAAAGCTCTTCTCTCAGCAGCCTGCAAGCATTTACAGCCAAAATCAATACGCACATCAGTGCTCGTAAAAGTCATTTCATTTATGATAATTAAATAAATTAACTCTAATAAAATAATGATTTCACTATTTACCAGAGGAAAAGAATGGGTTGAAAGTCATTTAATTTGACACAAACTTGGGGTTGGGTCTGATCCTTCAGATTTTATTCTTCATTTCTGCTGATAATTTGTAACAGTGCAAATCCTCATTTTATTTTCCTGCGATAACATATGAAAATAAACTCCTGAAAATATTGACCTAAGCCCTGGACAGAAAAGGATGAGCAGACACGCCTGAATGTGAGTCAGATGAGAAGTGTCCTGCACTGTTTGGAAAGTCAGCCTCGAGGTCCCTGCATGCAGGTTAATAAAAGCAAAACACTTTGCACATGGATTCAGATCATGTTTCTATCTGGGAATTCCTCATGTGAAGACACAGAACTTGTGCTGTATTTGCACAGGTATAAACGGGCATCTCCATCCTTGCCACATAAGTTAATGTTTTGAAGAAGTTTGATCTAAGCACAAAATTCCGTATTTTTGTCCCAAATTTCCATTCCACAGACAAGATGCTGCACCAAACACTACTAGAAAAGTGTGAGTGAAACCCACTAATAGGTTAAATGGGCTCTTATGTGCCGCTATCATCCATCGGGCCGTCATTCTCATTACTAAATACCCTGTTCCAGCACTATGCTTAAATCCAGACGGGGAACTGATCACACAGGAGAAGGTTTGTTAATAAAAGCTGCTTGGTGTGTTTACCAGAAAAACAAGCATGAACCTCCATCTGACAAAAAAAGCTCTCACCACTTATTTTGCAGACATCATTCTGGCCTACTTTCCTCATTAAGGAAAAAAGCATGATTCAAGCACTCAAAAAAATGTCAATAAAACATTTGCCACTAGAGGAGGCTATTTCATAATTTTTTTTTCCAGTGACATACCTGTACCAGGGAAATTTCAGTGGAGAGTTTCCACAAAACCACCACTACTGTTTTTCAGTTAGTCCTATTATGAATTAATCTGAAATCAGCAAATTTTTCAATAACTTCATTTGTACTTAATCTTGAGCCAAAGGAAAAAATAAACCCACAAAACCCACAGGGCGTTCATAACCTGGATCATTTCTATCCATTTTAGTATGATGGTACATTTCACTGCCCACTTCACTGCCTGTAGAGCTGCTAAAGGGAAAATGTTGGTGACCAAGTCAGGGCCCTTCAGGGATTTTACTGATCTGTAAATATAATAATCCTCAGCAGAGAAACTTCAGCTGGATGAGTTACCAATGAAACCCTACCATCAGCAAGCGCAGCACTTTTCTTCACTATTTGCCATCTTTTTTTGAAGTCTTTTGAGCACCTGGAGCCAGATTCATATCCCAGATACCCTCAGCCTCAGAATCCAGGCCCCAAAACTAGGGATTCATTCATGGAGAAGTGTGGTGTTTTGCGTTTTTGTCCAGATCTGAATAGAACCGAATTTTAAAACATCCCAATTTTCTATGAAACAGATTTGCCCTTTCCAGCCTGGTGTAGGTATAAACAGATATTAAGGGAAATGGGCCATGTAATTCTGTTGTGCTCATAAAACATCTTTGCCTGATGGTCAGAAATAGATGCCCTTTCTCCATCCGCAGAACAAGCACATCCCAGAGGAGATCAGCACAGCTACAGGAGAAAGGCTTGTCCAACAATCCCTTCTTTTGATGCATACATCATAGGCTGTTGTACCCCGTGGTATCTTTAGAGACTCCTTCTTGCCTGTTCTTTAACTTGAGCAACAGAGGCTCAAACTTGGGTTTTTTTGGCCGTGATGCCCCATATTCAGGTAAGGTTCACGGTCAGAGAGGCCTTTGACAGAGGGTGACAATGGCAAGTTTCAGCCATGCTTCCAGAGCTCACCTTGAGCTTTCCTAGCTCCCAAGGGAGCTCACACAGATCCAAGTTCCCAGGTGGCAGCCCTCCTTCAGAAATGACCCAAAAAAGCCACTTGCATCCTCTGCCACAAGCCAGGCTAGGAAGCGCCTCATACACTGGGATGGGTACTTGAGAGGTTGGAAATAATATTCCATAGGGCTTAAATGATGTGGGTACCACAGCTCACGTCATGCACCTGGGGCTCCAAGACACTGGAAATGCACCTCTCTCGCTGCAGCACTTCAGAGCCCCAGCACTTCAGTAGAAGGACCCAGGTTCATTTTCGGGGACAGAGCCTGGAAGCCAGCTACTTAGTGGTATCTTCTGTGCTGTTCCTCTGGCTTCCAGCTCATAAACTCCAAATCTGACTCTGCATCATTAAACATTCCCACCTCTGTTTCCTTTGCAAAGAAGCAGCTGTAAAACTAAGTAATTTAATTACAATTTCTTAATTAAGCAACTATGTAACTAAGTGCTCAACTGCAGTGGTGAGAGCTCTAACTCCACATCTCAGCATTAGAGGGAGTCCTGCTCCCGTTTAATTCTCTTCGCAGAGACAAGGAGGAAAAGTTGGAAGCATGGCTTTAGGGAAGAGCATCCCAGCAGTCAGTCAGCAGCACTAGAAAAACGAACAAGGCAAAAACCTGAGAACATATTTCATGGTCTGCAGCAGACCCACAGCACACAGCAGCATAAAAACCTGGTCCCTCTCCTCATGTCAAACATTAGCATTCCTGCTCTAAGCAACCCTGCTCTGAGCTGCAGTGCTTGAAAGAAGATTCACACAGATATTCAGGTTCAGTGACCTTGGAGATCCAAAAGGATACATCAGCCTTTCAAGTAGTTAGCTTTTAGTCGACAGGCTTGGAGAAATCTGTCAGACATGGGCAGACAGATAGGAGTCACCCATCCCTGGTTCTTGGGTATTATGGTAATGACTGACGAACACAGACACCCATAAATAAATGGGCAGATGACTCCAGCGACATCGTGTTCTTAAGTGCTACAGCAACAGAGGCAAGGCAAGTAGACGGGCAGACAGGAGACAATCCAGTCATGCCCCATCTGCGCATTACGGCGTGAGTCACATTACCTTTTTCAATATAGATATTCAGTGGCGTACCTGGACAGCTGCTGAAGGGGTGAGCAGATTCAACCAAGGAAAGTATTTGCCGGCACCTTGTCTGCACAAACATCATCAGGCCATAAAGACTGCTGCATATTCAAGAATCTGGACCAGATCTTGACTTCAGGGCTTGGACTGAACAGCCCAGGCTCACAGATCCTTGGAAATATTCCTTTCAGCATCATTTACCAATCTGACCCTGTGTACTGTTCCTTTTATTTTACCTTTACATACCCTGGAAATGGACTAACATTTTGCATTGCTCCATACCCAGTAAGAGAAGATAATGGGAGCCAGTTAAGAACCCGTTCCCAAAATATTATTCTGGACTCCACTGTCATACAAGTGGCTCTGCAATCAATAACTGGGCAAGAACAGCTTCTTGAAACCAATTTCAAAACAACAGGAGCAGCAACAACAACAAAATAGCTCTGATAAGGACACTACAAGCTCATTGACAGGAGAGCTCTGAATTCCTCTGAAAAAGCGAGTCCCCAAGCTCCCAACAACCGAGCAGCTCATCTGTTTGAGCACCAACTAATATGCTAACAGAAAAAAGGACAAAGTTAAGCTGAGGAAGAATAAAAAGAGCAGCTAGTTTCATCTTCTGTTTGGGACACTGGGAAAATCCACCAGGGCCAAGAGGTGCACTGAAACACTAGGACTAGGAAGAGACGCTCTCTGTGCAGTACAGGAGCCTGTGCCTTCCTGATCTCTGAGAACAGGCTGCTTATGAAAATATGAGCATCTGTGAGAAATGATTTAGGGGATCTGAAATGGCAAATGGAGTTTCCTTTCCCTAGCTCCTGTTTAAACACAGTCATGATCATCAATGCCTAAAATGTGTCATCACCAAGAGGCTTTTCAAAGCCAAGCTGTGGCCCTGTTGCAACACAAAGTACTTAAAGTCAGGCACCTAAATCAGGTGCCTAACTCAGAGAAAGGCGAGCCTCGTGCCACAGCAGCTTCACAGCTCACCAGCACAAGGAGATAGATGGTCTCAGCCCGCAAAAGCCACAGGCTGGCAGAGCAACGCAAACCTTCTCTTGCAGGGACGCACCAGGCAGAGGGCTGCCACCAGGACGCTGCCAACCTAGAGGACTCCAGAGCAGAAACTCAGCCCCATTTTCAAACAGGAGGGCTCCTGGAGTCAATGCAGCAGCCGAGAGATCTTCTTAGGTATGGGGCTTTCCAGGACTTATAGGTGTCTGATTTTCAGAAACATGAGGTCTCATCTGCACTTCTTAACTTGGGCACACAAACTCTATTGGGTGTTGAAATAATCACAAATATCAGATTTCTCAGTAAAATGCAGAAAGGAGCTAAATTTCAGTGAAAATTTTCCATCTAGAAATTCTAAGGGCAGATGAGCAAACATTATTTTTTTCAAAGCATAATGACAAGTACATATCATCCCTACTGTCAGGATCTTAAACAAACTGCAGATTGTGCTACACTAAATTACCGCCCAGCCCATGAGGCTGTTTTGGGATGTCTCTAGGCCCATGCTCTCTTTCAATTACTTTAGAAAGAAAACAAAATTCTATGTACCCTTATATAAATATTTCAAAAATACACAGATTTCTAGCATTTTCTTAATTTTCATTTTAAAAGTGGTAATACAGGATAGAGCTAGAGTCTAGAAATATGTCTCATTTTTATACTTCTTCATGTATTTAAACCATCTCTTGATTTGGGGTGCCTTTGGTCAGCAGCAAGTAATTTTAATAGGTTTGTTACTTTGTTGTCAGAGTTTCAACATTTTCATAGAGAAAAGGATTTACCCTTTGCCAGTTATTAGAGGAAAGGTGTTAATTCAGCTGACATTTTGAAGTTTTGTGCGTATCTAGAAGAAAGGAGTGAATGGGGTAAATGTTAACTGACCATCAACAGCAGTTACGTACCTTCACTCAGGCCCACTCTATTTCTAAATTGTTTTTTCTGCAACTTCTTATACTGTCTTTTGTGTCAATCACCCTTCTTGGAATAAAAGGCCCATCCTCTCCAGCTGGTGTCTACCAGGGATTTGGAGCCAGGGGCTGGTTTCCAGTTTGCCCACAGTGCCAATTCCTTCCGTGTACCTTCAGATTTCACATGGCTGGGACACAACCCCTCTGGTGTGGCCATCAGGGCTTAAGTTCTGGGAGAAACATTCAAACAGAGCAATGCTGCTGCTGATCTGCCTCTTCGCACAACTCTAGACCCAGCCCAGGAGGAAACCACCTCCTCTGAGCTTCACCCCCATGACCGTTCAAGGAACCCTGACTAGTGCCACCATAGGTATCAACTAGCTTTCTGGTGAATAATATATGAAGCTTCTCCTCCATAAACTAGTATTCTAAGGAAAATTTAAGAGATGTATCTGACTTCAAAGAATTCTTTCTGGTTTGGGCGCTGGATAACTCTGAAACTGGTGGGAACGCTTAAGCACAACTACCTGAGCAGAAATGGAGAAGGAAGCCCCATATTCTGCCCTCCTTCAGCACTCAACCTGGTGTGTTCAAAACAGCGATGGCATATGGAATTTACTGGGGAATTTGCTACCTTCGAAGGTCTGAGAATGCAGGATTTCCTTAAAAACAGGAACACTTCGAAGTTCATTCTGTTAACTCAAGCTTTAACTGCCCTAGATAGAGGGCAGGGGATGGTGCAGTCTTACTCTCTGAGTATGTAGTCTCAATGCTGATGACACATCACTTAGACTGATGGGGGTACGCACTTTCTGCTATTTTTAGGCTCCTGCAAACTTAAAGATGGGATAAACAACACTACCCGAGCTGGATAAAACAAGGTAACACTGAACAGAACAGGTCATATGAGGAAGTTGTGTGGGATGCTGATTTTTATCATCTATTTCCTTAATTTAAAATACATGAGAGAATATTCTGTGCATCAATGCAGCTGTCACTCCCAGAGGTGGCCACTTGACTATACGACTGATATACAGTAATAGTAACTCCTTTTTTGGCAATCCAGCCAAAGGAGTCAATGGGGAATTTGAGTACCTACTTAAAGCACTAAAAATGGCTAAGTGCCACTGGAGACATGCACAAATATTTTACCCCACTGTGAGTAAGAAAAGTGGCTGGTATGGAGAAACCAGGCATCGATGATACTGTGTCTAATATTCTTTTACCCAGAAATATCTCTATATATTTGACTCAACACTCAGCGCTGACAAGTTTTCCCAACTCTTTTCAACTTTGAGCCAGAGAACCGATGAAAATAAAGGTGAAAGGTAGATTACTATTTAGCTCTTGTTATGTCAAAGTTAACAGTCTTGTAATAAATTAATGTCAAGAAAATACTTATTACCAACTTTCCTGTAGTTTAAGCAATAGGTCGTGCCTACAAGAAAGCCAGGCACTTTTGTTTAATTCATCAGAGGAAGATATATTCTGGAATAGAGGAGGATGAGCTGTTTCGCTCCTGCTGACTACCCAGGGCGGCCAGACGAGGCCGTGCGAGCTGCACAGATCCCCGGTGCCGCACACTGCAGCGTCCGGCTGCCAGGGCTCATGGGGCAGCCGGTGGGGACTGGGGCACCCACGCCAAGCAGGAACCCCTCTGCACCCTGCTTCATCAGCTCTGCACCCTGCTTCATCAGCATGGGGTGCCTCTGTGCAGCACCGCACAAGGATGATCTATGCCGATGCTGCTCCAAGAATATAAAACATTTGTTTTCCTACCTCTGCTGCTGCTAAGATGGTATTTTAACAACCAGGCTACGGTTACTTGATGTAATTTGGGAGACAGGATTAAAACATTCTTTTTTATGCTCCACTCCATGTTTTGCTGTGCTCTTCCAATCAATCTGTGAAGCATCCAGTGTTTATTTTTATCTTTGGCTGCAATTAAACCTACAGGAAACATGTGGTAAACGTAACCTTCCCACGGGGAATATTACTCTGCAAGCCACTGACTAACCACTAGATAAAACACCTAAATGACACCAGCATCAATTTTTCCACAAAGGAAGACTAAGATGAACAGTAATAATGTTAATTGTACTTGGTGGATAAAATGAGAAGAAAAACACCCAGAGAATTCAGTGAGGGATGCTAAGATCGGTAATGCTTAAATAGCTAAATGCAATTAAAAGACTCACTCTTTAGTCACGAGCACTTTTCCAGCTCTACCGTAGGACATAAGCACTGGAGCCAGTGCACTGTGACAAGAGAAGAAATTTCTGCTTTGCTCTACAGCTGACAATCCTTTATCTGTGGGATGTTGACATTTTATGTTCTTTTTAAATGAACTTGGCAAAACTGGACAATCAGATGAGTATAACAATTAATAGCCATTTCCTAAAGCAATCATTTATCCCATCAGATCATATATGATTTTTATATTTAACCAAGAGAATTTTAATGTCGAAAGACAATTAGGGATCTTCACATGAGGCTAGAACATATCTGAATATCCAACACCTGTTTGACTGAATGCCACTGAGCATGCCTAGGCTGGGTTCAGCACGGATGTCTTTCCTGCGAGCCGTGGTTCACAGGATCAGGGTGCCTCTTAGAGCAGATCTGCTTAAACTTAACCATATCAATACAATAAAGCCTAAGTGCAGAAACAGCTCAGAAGACTGAACCACTCTGAGCCCGTAGCTAGCTCATCTATAGTTTTTCAAAACCTAGGAAAACTCAGAAAGGCCCAACTGCTCTGTGGGTTGGAGTCGGCTCCAACCTGTTTCATAGGGACGGCCATGACAACTCTTCATGACCTGTCCACTAAACAAATCTACAACCATAGCCCTTCTTCTTAACCATTTCATATCCACCTTTAGCAAAATAACCGTGCAATTTTGGCTGGAGCTTAAAGGCACTGTCTCCACAGATAAAATTCTCTTAACCTCTTGGCCTGCATATCATAAGATGTTTTACTGGGATGCTTTGAATTATGTTTATTAGTTAGGGCCAGTTACGCATTGGTTACTTGGATAAACATGCCCTGCTGACCAGTCATTTTGAAACAGCTACAGAAAGCCACAAAACTATTCCATGAGCCAAGGGCACATGTGAATATTGAATATTCCTTTATTATAAACATGGAAGTGGCTGTCATTCACCAGGGCGAGTGCATATGGAAACGACGATTTCCCACCCCCCGGCACCATGCAGGGCAACCTGTTACCTATCACCACCTTACGCAAATCTTTCTACTTTCTCTCATCTGCTCTCTTTAAATAATGTCTTTTTACTACGCTGCACTGTATATAGTTCAGCTCATCTATCTGAATTGCTTGTTGATATATGCATGTATTCTTTAATCACCATAGTTTCATTATTTTTACAGCTAACTTTGCAATCAGTTGCTAATCAAAATCAATTCTAGCAAACAGCTTACACAATTATTTCTTGGGAAAATATCCTGACTTTATTACCATTTTCATCCAAAAACCAAACAAGGTCACCATAATTTTCTGGATATTAGATTGGCTGCCATGCATCAACATACCCACAATTAATTTAGTAGATCGAATAGCTGAGCAGTAAACAAGCAGGACTTCTCAAGTCATAGTTTTCCCTGTCTATATGTCCACAAACAAAAAAGCAAAAAAGCAAAATCAAAAAAAACTCAACACCTTATTTAGGTTTCTACAATCAGATGTTAAATTAACCTGGTTGCAAAGTAACTATAAAAATAAGCCCCTTATCTTTATAAAGTCCAGTTACAAATCTCACAGATACAAAATATGAAGCAGAAACCTGTTGTTAGACTTATAGAATTACCTACAAGTGCTCTCAGCAAGATTAGATTACCAAATTACGGCTGACCCTGAGTGAGTATAAAAAATGTGAAGAATGTGCAATACTTTCTTTTTTCCTCTATTCTCTTTCCATGCAATACCATGCACAACTGAACCCATTCAGCTTTCCCAGGTAATTGATTTTTTTCAGTTTGACATCAAATAAAACATTTTCTTTCTCCTTAAAATGAAAATTTTGTTTTCATTTCAAAGTGTTTTTTCAATGCTTTCACACCATCTGCAGCACTTCAGAGCAGTATCTAATCTAGAATTAAAAAGCCAAAACATCCTGCTTTTAAGAACTGCCACACTTTTTTCTTTTAACCAGCTTGAAGCTACTTATTGAACATCACTCATTCATCGCCAAACTGCAGCTCTGAATGAAAAATGGTTTGTACCATTTTCTTCCTGATGTTATGGTTGATCACCCAGGAGATTCCTCTTCTTTGTGAAAATGTTAGGCACCTCAATAAAGTTTAAGATATAAGGCTAGTTTGCAAGGACCCTCATGTTATTAATCAAAAGAGACCAGCTCCTCCAGGGAGAGAAGGAAACCAAGTCCACCTGGGTGTGAGTGCTCCGGTTTGTCCAAGGGGATCCAGCCAAGCAGGGGCAAAGCCAGCAATAACATCCCAGTATCCTGGGCTGCAGTTAACAGACTCCTGATTACATGACATGCTTTCCCTACTGCACTGCTGCTTTTCCAAAAGCTGATACTATCAGCCTGCTGCTTCTTCTGAATAGCCATGAGGAATGGCCAATGACAAATTCAGATGCCCACCTTTTTTCAAGCTGATAAAGCCACTCACCATAGTGGCAATGCCTACCGCAGACAGAACAAGTCACCTCCAGCTTGGTACATTCAAAAGAAAAATAAATGCTCTCAGCTACCAAACATACACTGTTAAAAAATATGATCTGTGTGGCCCAAGAGATGGGTTAGAGAACTCCAATGCTCACGCTTCATCATTTCCAGTGTCATCTGCTCATTTCACTAAACAACTCATAGCATGGAAAGGAAGCAGTGGAAGTTTTGCAAAATAAATACTCCTACATCTGTCGACAGCTTCTAGGCATTCAGCTAAAAAGAAGTCATTTGTTTTCAAATTGCAGATTAAGGCTCAAAAGGGATGAAATGATCATCTTCATCATCAAATAACGCAATATTTGTAATATGGTAACATCTAGAAGCCACAATCAGGTTCGTAAACTGAACCTGCACAGGGATGGAGACACAGATCCTGCTCTGAACAGATAATTAGCATTGCAAACTGACAAATCATTGTTTCTACCATCAATAACTTGACTTAAATTGTGGATGGAGACACAAATAACAAGAGACAAAGCCCTGGATCTTTTTACGCTGTTCTGGCTTTGCATGCTAGAGTCTTACAATTAATGAATCCACTCCACTGGAAGAAATGCATATCTACTCGCAGCTGAAGGAGGAAGGATTTTGTTGTTTCATACAGCCTTTCCCTACTTTACATCTTGCCTCTTCTAAGCCTCTTTGGAGCACACAGAATAGCAAAAGTGTGATGTGCCAGTTCACAAACCATTTCAAAACATGGACAGACTAGACGAATTTGATTAAAAAACCCCCCACCTTTCTTGGCAAATCAGTGTATCTGCTAATTTAATTTTGGGTGGAATTCAACACTTTGTAAAGGTTAATTTTTTTATTTTCCAACACCTGGAAATGGTGTTTAATGCATATATCTAAATGAAAGGTTTCCATTTACAGATTTTTTTTTCCCCCCAAGATTTCTTTTGAAATTAATATTTTACCAAAATCAGGAAGAACTCATGAAATGTTTCAGTTTCATCAAGCCTTCAGCCTAGGCCCCAAAAGATGACACAGTAAAAACAAATGAAGAGTTTTTCTACCCTTAATATACATCCATAGTAAGTGACGGGGCTGGGGCAAGATTGACTGTCCAGCTGCCTGTGGGTGAGCAAAGCTTGTAGATGCAGTGGCACAATGACCACACTGTCATTGCCACATGGTGGTAGCAGTGGGGACTAAGGGAAAACCCACCTCAGACATTATGAGTGAATTATGTATCTTATTTCTGTCGTTGTCAACAAGACCTATATAGCTGTGAAATTTAAGCTGTTACAAAAGCTGCTGATACATATGTACAGGCTATAAACAACTAGCTCCTTTCAGAAATAAGGAAGGACTGTCATTTTTATTAAGCAGGAAAAATCAATAAAACATGAGAAGAAACGCTGAGAAAACTTATGTTCTGGCTACTACAGCAACATCTTTTTAATCAATAGGGAGAACGCAAAGAATATACAAAGCAACGGACAACACAGCTGCAATTACTACTTCACATGAGACCGTGCTTCATTTGCATTGTGACATCCAATCAGTCAGAATTAAATTTTGTGTGCTACCCTATGTCCCCAGATCTCTCCTTCAGCTGATCTGTCACATCCTTTACAGAAGTGTTACAAATAAGATTTATCAAGATGACAAATAGAGCTTTCATTCCTACTGTGCACCGCACTTGCCGTGCTCAGTGTACGATCAGCAGCTCAGCTGCTAAGCAACAAAAAGAAACAGAGAAAGAAAAAGCCCCCCCTCAGCCCCCAGCGCGCACCAAAAATGCCCATCCTTTGACATACCGAGTGGGAAAAACCAACATGAGAAAGGGAATCAACTGCACCTCGGCTGGAATAATTTTACTCCAGATTCTCAGGGATGGGGGGAAAAAGTTACGTTTATTTGCCATGTCTCCGATGGACAACAACCTTTGATTTGCCGGGTCCTACAGCAAGTTCCTATTTTCAAAAACATGTTCTGTTCTTCCTTTTTTTCGAAGCTGACTCATAAAATAGCTGCTGCCTGAGGCAACATAATGTCTGCTGTTGCCCTCACCAACACACTGCTCTGACACTTCATACTTTGCCAAGGTATTACCTTGACGCTTGTGTTTTCTTGAAATCAGTAGAACACAGACAACTCGCATAACATGGAGTTCAGCAATCGTGTTTCAGAGTAATCTATTTCTGAATGATTTTTAAACTACTATTACATTTATTTCAGATTTCCTTGTCTCTAATCCTTGTCAGAATTTACTAGGCAGCGCACACTACACATTCTACTTAATACCGATATTCTGCTTTGTACTATTGTATTTTCACTAACCCAAGCACTGAATTTAATTGCCAACCCTGCCATGTATCTTTATAACAAAACCAGATGCTGTTTTGCTCTTCAGCCAAAGACACTCTTACCACCAAGGGAACTGGCAGGGAACAGGTTTGAAGACTGCCACGGTTTGTATCTGCAACTCTAGAACTGCTCACAGCAACAGGCTTTGATGTAATAGATCTAGGTTTATAGCCAAAATAACTTTAGCTCCATCACAATGTCCGTGACAGTCAAGTGAAAAACTTGGAGCTGAGTTTACAAACAAGTCATGGCAAGGTAACAAGTTTCCATAAGCTCATAGATCCAAGGTTCCTTGCTGCGCTTGCTCTTTATTCCCAGAAAATAAGGAACAATGCAGTTAATTTATTCTGTTTCCATTTAATTTAAATAAATCAGATGGCATCTTTGTACTTGAAATTTCCTCTACTTCAATATCATTTATACAAGAATCTATGATGTATATTCACTATTATTTTCTTGGTTCTGCTTTTCTTAATGTTGTATTATATAGCAGACTTATCACAGTTCTTACCACAGGTTACAGAATTAACTCCAGTAGAGCAAAATAGATGGCTCTGCCTACAAATATTGTTACGGATGGGATAATTTAGTAGAACAGCTTAGAGACACATTTAAGAACCTGAATATTACCTAAAGAGCTATGTGAGTGCTATCTGCCTTTTAAGTGATGGTTCTTAGCTGGCTCCTAACAACTGAAGTACAGATTCATTCCACGTTTCAAATGCTGAACAGCACAACCTGTCCGAGCTCTTCCCTAGCTCTGATCTGCGCTGCACCTAAGTGCCTCCTAGTCTTTGATATACTTGTCTTTTCAAGATTTCTTTTAATCAATTTTGCCTGTGCTACTATATGTGGAGGATATATATTACCGTACACCTGAGCACAGCTCTCCAAACAGCCAAGTTGCCCGACTCTGATTGCTAACACTAAGCAGCAGCAAGGCTGCATTACCTAAGGTGAGAGTGGTCTGCTCAGAGCTGCACTATGATGAAGAGTTTTTGGAAGCTATGCAGACAGAGGAAGGGCTAGTAAAAAGCAGAGAAATATGAAGTTCAGTGCATAGGCCATAGCCCCTTGAAGACAGTGGTACAACACCATAACTACATTCAAAATAATCAGGACTTTAATTTTCAAGAACAACCGTATTTACCTACAGCGGGACAACACGTATAACAACTGAGTATCAGGGCATTTTCTGCAAGGTTTATCACCCTTAAGGATAACAGCAAAATAAAGGAATTACCATACCAGTAGAAATGGAGGTCCACCTACCCTAAATACTAAAAAGAAAAGTATACGCACTCTGCAGTAGATACCTCCTCTTCTTCCCCCTGCCAACTCTATTTGATACTACGAGAGTGGTTTAAATACTAAAACATCTGAACATGAATCCTTGCCAAAAGCTAGCTGCAATTAATCTACAACTAGATATTTTGATCACTGGCACTTCCATGGAGACACATGGATACCAGAAGCCCAAGTACACCACCTCCCAGCTATCCCCACATGAACTCCAGTTTCTAGGGGACCCAGTTCAAATTCACTTTATTTCTTTTAACACCATATATTTATAGAAAAAAATGGAACTTTGCATAAAAGTTTAGAAAGCCAATACCCAGCCCCAAATTGAACAGTCTTAAGCAGCCTTGGCCAATACAGTGTCAGAGCCAGAGTCTGAGAGAAATTGAATTCACATCTTAGTCATCAGCTTTAACCACAGACCTATTCATTTGTCAAGGGCCAGAAATACAGTGATGGCAAACCTCACCCAGTCACCCAGATTAACTTCCCCCCCGCATTTAAAGTCCCCAAGCAGCAATCGTTTGCAAGGGCCAAAGCCAGTTGTAGCTGAGGGACTACGAGGGAACATCTATGCTCAGTTCAGGCTCAAAGCCAACCTCCAGACCAGATCTGCACCAGCAACATTCCTGGCACCCTCCGCCCGCACCCCTGGGAGACCTGATCACACTCAGCATCTCAACAGAGACCCAAGGTCCCACGTTTGCAGTCTTGAACTGGTCGACATGGCTGGACCTGAGCAGGAAATGGCTCAGCCACACAGCAGGTATTATATGTTTAGCTCTTCCTAACCACAACCTGGGTGATTTGAGCTAGAGCCAACTTAGCAGCCACCATAGCAGGCAGAAAGAAACCATGGGGCCCAATGCACTCAATCATTTTTGGATGTACTCTTCTTCAGTTCATCTGAAGACCCAGCTTTGTTGTTTCAATGGACGCTGGATCAAAACCCTCCTAAGGACATCTGGTTTGACTTTACTGCATGGTCTGCATCAGCAAGCAGCTAGAGAGTTTCCTTACTGAAATTTCTACATATTAAAAGTGCCAGAAAGGTACCTTTGAGTCATGTTGATAAATCCTTGTTTAATAGCTGTCAAGGGAACATGACAGATTAGCCAGAGGCGGGATCTCTGGGCATCCAGCACTCACAGGCGTATCATGTACAATAAAATGCAGATGTAAGGAATGATCACATCACAGTGCCAGGCAGCATCATGTCTGCCCATAACATATGGATATCAGCCTGCGTAAGAAAAACGGCATTATAAACCTTTATGGTGTTATCATAGGCAGAATGAAACTCTGGAGCCTGTTTCGGCTGCAGAAGTCAATAGCACAAAACCCATGCGTTGCTTCGCCATGAAGAATGCAAACGCAGCCCGGCTCCCGGAGAAGAGGCGTCACCAGTCTAGCCCCAGACACAGAGGCACGTGCTCTTACTTTGATTGCCAGTGTAACACAGCTGCTGCCACGAGGGCTTTAACTTACTTCTTTTGTCAAATATCCACTGTACCCAAGCAGTTACATAAAGTAGATCAATTCAAAATACAAATGCTTTGGCCTTTAGATCAAACACGTAACAACAAACCCCCACTTTGTGCTATCCTGCTATTGCTGTCCTCTTGAATCGCAAGGGTTAGATTACTGCAACTCTAGAATGGCTCTTAAGCAAGTATCTACGTACAACATTTGGGCAACTTTTCCTCCTGTGCTGTATCTTTGTTGTGTAATGCTCATGGTCTTGCATACAAAAGGACTGGAGTCCAGATGTAAAATTTGCAGATAAAATCTTTACAAACAGTACACAAAATCCCAGCGGGGACATGCCACAAGCCTCTGATGTATAGCAAGTTTAATCTTCCTGAATAATTGTTTTCTTTCCCATCCCACACTGCTGTATTTTTCTCTATCTTAATTTATTTTAATAAAACATACGTTTGTTTGGAAACAGCATATATTATTGAGCTGTTCCTGGTTTAGAAAACAGAATCATTAACATGATATAGCACACAAGTGCATCTCTAGTTCATGTTATTTTCTGCTTTGTCAGTTTGACTCAGTCTGGTTTAAATTGCACAAGCTATTTTTAATGGCCTTTTTGCAATTCAAATCTGCATTCTGTAAGTATAACTGAAAAGATAACAGTTCATTTTCAGTCTTGCACTCAAATCTGTTGAAGGAGGCTTTAGTAACTGTTGAATATATTCTGTTATTTAAACTGCCTTTTTGATTGTATTAATTTTAAAACAAAAATTCCTTTAAAAAGTTAGACCTGTGAAATGAAGTGAAAAAAGGTGAGGCTCGATTTGCAGTCTTTTCCATGGGCCTGAAGGCAGGCAGGTTCCAAGAAGACCAGTGAAATGGATGCTTCATGACAGTAAATTTGAACTGGAGCTCGGGGAGTGGAAACATTTATGCCAACCCTATTGTGTCAGAGTAAGAACGGCACCAAGCCTCCATGGCCAGAGCTCGGAGGCCAGACCCTGAAAACTTGCCCTTGATGAGTCTCTGCTGGATTTTTCCAACTCTATCTTTTTCCTCTCTTGTCCACATCACACACCAGAGAAGTGCTCTACCTATGTTTTGGAAAATCTGTTTTCGCTTACATCTCTTGGACATACCATAAAGTTGCATGAAAGTGGAAAGCACAGCACAGAGCAAAATCAGCTCCCTCCTTGCACACACTTCTGTTTCTTTAGATGGAGCCTTGGATCAAGTCACGAATCACAGAGCATTTTGTCCTAATTTAAAGTGATAACTGTAAAAGAAATTTGTAATGTATATAAAATTGCCTTGGGTAATAATAATTTTCCTGACTCTGCATAATGCAGTGTTAGAATAATTACTACATGTTCGGTGCTGCAGGGCCGAAGAAGAGCTGGTGTCAGGGAACGTTGCTGAACAAGGCTCAGAAAACAGCTTGCAGCAAGGGGGGCTGCCACCGACAGTGCAGCACACGGGCGCTGGCACGACCCATACGGCGCGGTCTGACACGCCGCTCTCGCCGATTACTTTCCAGTTACAGTGATTACCTTCCACGGACTGTGGAAATCAGGCGTGCCTCTGTGTCGCTGTGAAATCAGTACGCAGGTTAATCACTGGCCTTTGGGTCACTGATGGAGTTTTGTGGCAGACTCCAGAATTTTGATTTATGAGGCTGGATCAATAATTAGAGCTACTGAATCTCATTAAGGCCGCACAGCTCGATGTCTCTGTGGTGGTGAGCCTGCAGCGGTCCTGCTGAACTGGCAGAGATCAACGAGGTTGCAGAAAGCATGGGATAGCGTTTGGAAAGGATATTGATGCTGGCAAGATAGGCAGCACGACAGTTTTGCAGAGCGTTGGGCAGCGGACTGGAGTTTGGGTGCCAAAGGGAGTAGGTGCTCCTGAGCTGCTCTCAGTCTTTTCACTAGACCAATTCACAAAGTTCAAACTGCCCCAGTCCATGAGCTGGTTCACACCTCTTCTGTCCCCTGTGAGTATTGCTTAGCTGCAATAACAGATTTTAACATATGAGATCAAACCCATTACCATATAGTCTTCTATTAAAATGCCTTCACAGCTGTATATTCAAGAGGTGAAAAGGCAGAACAAGGTTTAGTAATTACAGGACTATCTTAAACTCGTTCTGGGTTACCCTGATTTAGAAGATCATGACGAAAAAATGTATAATTGAAAAGTGCCCTAGTACAGCAGCAGGGCTCCTACACTCTCCAGATTCCCAAGGTACCTGTGGATGGAGAAAGCTTTCATGTCAAGACTCTCATTAGACATGCACAAGGCTTTATAAAAATAAAGCTTGCTTTTGAATTCTGAAGCCATAAAAATATAATTAGCAGAAAAAGAGGGTATAAGCAAACCTGCTTGGGCATTCATGTGTTCAATTGCATTGAGTATCACATGAATCAATGAAGATGCCATGCCCAGCTTGAGCGCTGCCAAGGACACCCAGGCTTTATGTCGCAGCTCACTAGTGCTCACATGACATCCATTTCACACATGTGGCTTCAACCATCGCGTTGCTATAAAGGGCCGTGGAAAGCAAGTCTGTCAGTAACGGTCCTTCTTTCAGCTTGAAGGGTCAGAGGAGGAACAGGTCCAGCCCTGGCTTTAGGCACCCTTAGGCACATGCAGCAAGGAGCCAGCAGGGACAAAGGCCACCCTCCCTCTGTGGTCAGGCAGCTGTGCCTGCCTGCACAAGAGCCACCAGGCCACACTGTTCCCACAATGACATGCAAGTGGCTTTACACCACACTCCCAGCTTGTACACTTAAATGAGTTTCAGTGTTCACGGTTGGCATATCTGAGGCAGTATGAGAGTACTATTCTGTAGAGTTTGACCTTAAAAAATATGTACATTAACAGCAGAGAAAGAGAACATGAACAGTTGCTGAAACTACTGATTTTTAATTAATGTTCATTCTTTAATTACTTGCCTTTCTGATTAAATTGCTGTTAAGTTGGAATGCTGGAGCATCCCTAGAGGTTATTATGTTGTTCCTATGTGTCTTTTACCTTTAATATCTTATCCTTAAAGGTAAGTTGGACATCTTTAGAGCACTTCTTCAACTTCAGAATGTAACCCAAAATTTTTGGTGAGTGTATGTTGCAAGCAAGATGCAGAGGAGAATTCCTGGGCCAACCTCACTCACGGCTAAGAAGTCTCTTTCTGACACATTGCAATGAGAGCTATTGATCTCCTACCAGCAGCATGAGAATGGACAGAAAATCATGTGTTTTAACTGACCTTCACACAGATTTATTATTTGACAGAGAAATAATACCTGGGAGTATCTACTTAGATTGTCATGGTTTTGGGTAGGAATGGAACAGCTTCTGTTACATGAGACAACACTAAACCATGAATAGATATTACCATAATCCAATTACAGTAACAATAGACATCATCGCCCCTTGTTGCTTTACTGTCTAGCTTAGAATATATTCAGTCTTAACTAAAAGCACATACTCTTTACTGTTCTCAGTTACGGAGCAGGCTCTGGCACCTGTGCTAACCTTTCAAGAACGGTTACGCAGTGTGTAAGCATGAGACCTATGCTATTTATTTCTGCCACAAGTAAACACAGAATGATCCCCACAGCCATCCTGAATTGAGGCTGCAAACAGAACCAAATGATGTCAGAAAAGGAGACAGAAGTCTTGCCAGGTGGAAGGAAATACTGGAAAAAAGGGGGCATTTATGGCATTCTTTAGGTATGAAGTGAGCAACAACTTTAGGGAGAAGCAGCATCTTTTAGCATGAGTTAAAACCACCATATTTTCCTACAAACCATGTCTGACTTCTTATCCATTATGGTTACAATGGCACTAATATTATGCTACAAATGTATTAGAAAACCTAAATTGGATAAAGCCATCACAGCAATACATTCTAAAACAAGAGGAAAAATAAAAATACCGAAGGCCAAAACATTACAGATTTAAGTAGAGAGGGCAGAGGAACTTTTCCCAAAAGCAAGGCTCCCACAAGTTCACCATAGCATAGACTATATTTTCCTCTCTTCTGAGCCTTGTACCTTGGTCCTTCCTTCATACTGCCCTACACTTAGTGCTGTAAAGATGATTCACTCTCGTGATGCCAGAGAGGTAAGTCCTCAGGAGAGCTCTGCTCCATGGTGTGGGCTCTCCCCTTTGACCCCCCAGGGATCTCTGTAGAGGTTTCCTTTGGCAGCTTCCCCAATTTTATGAACATACGAACCCCAAATTACATGAATCAAAATTTCCACCTGGCATTGGTGGGGAAAAAAAAAAAAATCGACACATCTTGTGCCAACGGACTACAAAACTACAAATGCCCTGCTTCTCTCAAAAACAGGATTTTGGTTTGCTGTAGCGATTTTTGAACCTTAATGACCATTTCTGTCCATGTGAGTTGCATTTCCCTCTGGAACTTGCACTTTGCCTTCCCACCGCCAGTGTTACAGCGCACTGGTGAGCACTGACCACAGTGTTTTAAGTCCTCTGCTACTCCCCTTCAGCAGCAGCAGTTCGATACCCATTTCCTCTCTTTGGCTTTGCTGCTGAATAGGCAATTTTTCTCCAGTAACTTCTCATTTTTTTCCCCGAGTCAGCTTGCTGCAGCATCTATCTGAGCAGTCATTTACTATGGAGTTCTTTACTCCTAAGCTTATTATCTTCCATTTATCTGCATTGAGCTGTGCTGCCCTATTACAACCCAGATACTCAAAATTAATCCTCCTCATGTATCAGATTAAATTGTTTCTCATTATCTGCTTGACTCTCAATTCAGTACCATTTGTAAAACTAAAACCTACCTTTCCATATTATTAATCAAGACATTTTTTTTGTGACAAAAAGCCATTGTGTCCCAAACTGAATAATCTAAAACAGTTCAAGCAATATTTCTCCTGCTAGCCAAATTTGAATGTTTCCCTATGTTTCTTTTCCCTTCCTCGTGACGTCCTGCTCTGCAATCAGCGTTTTGAAATATGTATTTTAACGCATATTTCTGTAACCTATACTTGTCTCCTTATAGCTAAAGGTTCTCAGCGATCAATATTTTACATGATCAGATCAATCATAGCATGTGCAGCTCTCTAGGAGCCCTAATAAAACAATTTCCTATTGCTTTGTTAAAATGGATTTAAAAGGCAATTTCCTTACTTGCTCACTAGCTGTACCAGACTTCCTCTAGCCTTGTAGTTTTATGTTCATTTATGCCAACTTCTTAAACTTCATTTTGTTGCAGGTTGGGGGGGTATGGGGTTTCAAATCTGTGTAATTTTAAAATGAATTGTCAATCACCTTACAATTTGCCAATGTCTGAATTCTATTCGATAACAAAGACAGTAACAACCCTCTAGTAAATATGCATGTTTCCCTGCTTTGATTAACTGCCTTTAATTACACCACTCCAATTAGTTACTCATAATTCACCACACCATTAAATCTGAAACATATGTGGCCTCTTTCCCCGACCTTCCCCACCTTCTCATCCTACATAACCCTGATCTAAGTGCAATTTGATTGCTTAGGAGATCTCTCTTGGGGCAAGAAGAGCAACACAAAGGCTAAGTCTTCTTCACATGCCAGAGATGCACAGAGAGGAGAGTACCAAGATAGCAGGCTTGGAGGAGATAAGAAATGCCTCCTGTGGGCAAACCTACAGCAGATTTCGAGGGCCACAGCGTTCTGATAACATTCCCTGTGCATATGGTGGTCCGTAATCAGAGAGAGTATGATTATGACCTTGGAGACAGGATAATTCTCAAATTATAAGATAGATAAGATGCAAGTTTGAGAAGCCATTAGGGAAAGCCTGCCAATACCGCCACACTCTGACTCCAGAACTTTCAGGAACATTTTCAGAGCATTAATTTTATACTCATGATTCCCATTCCTTCCACTGCATTTATCCACTTTTAAAATGGAGGAGAAGGGAAGAGGAGAAATAAAAAATGACACATACTTGAAATTTAATTTAAGAATGGCTTCGTTCCAGAAAAGAACAGCCTTGGTTTATTCAGTCCCTTGCTCATCAAAAAGCACTTCAGCCCTGACTGAAGGGCAAGCCTATCTCTTTCTCTAGATACCTTGCATGGGAGGACCCTCACTAACACACCACCCCTTGAGCATTTCCTAGCACATCGCTTCTGCCGACAGACCTCTGCAGGCAAATTAACAGGTTTGAAAGCCGCTGACAACAATCTTCCAAATTTAGGCTCATGAACTAGCTGGAAATAATTCCCTACCGGGTCCCAAATGCTTTTGGAGTAAACTTCATTAAAAAAAACACCGCAAACCTAGGCTAGTTCTCAGGGGAGCTCTCTAAGGGCACTGCGGGAATTGGCCCAAAGGCTGCATGCCTTCCCTGTGGGTGGGGAAGCCACGGGTGCCCCCCGCTGTCCTCCCCTTCCCAGCATAACGCTGGTGCACACCCTGGCCTTGGACAGATGCTCTGCAGCTGTAGAAATTGCAGTTGGGGAACGTCCCTTCCACAGGACTCCACACAAACCAATTTTTCATTAACATACCATGCTATTCTAGTTATACTTTAATGAAAATCTTTATGCTTTTCTTTAAATATATCAAAACCTAGTCTGTCTAGAAAATACAGTTAAAATATGGATAAGACAACAGAAATTTTACAGTAAGTGATGATGATTGCATCAACCATTTTTCAGGGTAATTTTCTGTTTTGAGAGAAAAACGGACCACCAAGAAGATGGTGCATCTTGAAGGTGAGATGACTTTCAAAGATATATATTTGAGTCAAAGAAAGTGCTGGGCTTAATACCGTAGTCTGGAAGAGATTCCGTGGCCTCCATTATTCAGATGATCTAATGTCACTTCTGCCTTGAGTCATGACAGCCCACTTGCAATTCAGAAAAACCTAATCCTCTCAGGCTTGAAATCCAAGTAGAAAACTTACTACTGCACTTTGTGGGTGAGGTTAGCTCCACGCCTCCTGCTGTAATACTCTTCTATGCAGAATGCTGCTCAATTCATATACGATTCACGCATAGAAAGATCTATTCTCTTTGTTGAATTCCCACCTCCCGTTGCTTAGTAGGAGACATGAACTTACAGTGCTTATTAGAAACTTGATGCTATTCAGCACGTTTTACACCCAGTCACAACACCTCTGCATTAATTGTCCTAATCAAGCGATTTTGCCATGAAGAACAATTTGATATACTGTGCAGAATATCTAACCTGGTCTCTGCATTGACATTTTCCTTCATTCACTATGAGAAAGAAGAACATACTCCTGGCTTTCCTATTATTCAACACTAATAGACTTAATTATAGTATAGAGGCTACAGAAAAAAATCTCAAGACTGTCTTAAGTCATTTCATATATTTGTTAATTATTAAGGAAGCACACAATGCAATTACACCTGACTTTTATTTGCCCTTAGTGCAAAGGGAACTAAAAGGTGATGCAACGTTCTTAAAAGAATAGCTTAAGGTCACTGCAAGGCTCCTTCCAACCATCAAAATGTGTGAATGACCTAGTACGAGTAAGAACCAAGCCTA
This sequence comes from Theristicus caerulescens, assembly GCA_020745775.1. Taxonomy (NCBI): domain Eukaryota; kingdom Metazoa; phylum Chordata; class Aves; order Pelecaniformes; family Threskiornithidae; genus Theristicus; species Theristicus caerulescens. Next base: position 20,975,083 of record CM036567.1, on the reverse strand, counting down.
TTACTTTAATGAAATTGCATCCTTAAGTGGAAATACACTGTCCTGGGACAACAGCAATTAATGTTGCAGGGTAGCTTACCCAGTCAATAAACTTTGAATCTTTTAAAGCTGAAACTATGCCAGTGCGAGTCAGTAAGCACAACAGTCTCTTCTCTGTGAAGAGGATGTTTGCTAGTGTTTCTGCTCTTTAATCTTTTAACTTCTAGTTCACAAACTGAACAACCAGGGAGGAAATAAGACCACTGAAAAACACAGGAATTACACTGATTTTTGGATTTTCCTACACACTTCAATTTCCTAGCCATTCCCTTGCTAATAGTTTGTGCTTAGTAACTATATTTTTCATTGATGCCCTTCTCTCTGCCAAACACTGTCAAAGTGAACACACTCTGTAGAGGTATGAGCAGAAGAGACTTTAGAGAAGATCTTTATCTGCATTTGTTTCTACGCAATATAACTTGAATTTACTGATTGGATATGCGTATGGAAACATAAAATTTGCTCATCCTTTACCTATGAGATGATTATTTGTTAGCAGTGAAAGAGACCAAGAGATTTCACTGGTTTTCCTGATTTCGGTCTCCAGGTGGAAGAATTTTTTGTAGAGAAAAATGTGATTTTTTTGTCCAGGGAAAGTTCTTTCTAGTCCAAGGAAAGAGACATCTTTGGGTAGAGGGGAATTTAAAAAGTAGAATTCTGCATCAACTATTAACATAATGAATGGCTTTTAAAAATAGCACAGATGGAGTCCTCCTATGCAGAAGGAGCATGAAAAAGAGACTGATACACTGTGCACATCCCAAAGTGACCTCATACCCAGACATCATTTAAGAACACAGACTTTAAAACCAATGTAGTTTCAGGTTGTCTCAAGTTCCTAACTATTTTCAGATCTCCCAACATTAAAGCTGGAAAGCAGAGAAGGGAATCCACAAAATTATACTATCAAGAAGGAAAGAAAAGAAAAAAAACTTTGGAAAAAAAAAAAGTAGAAAGTATTTTCTTGGTTTAATTTAGACGCCCAAATGGAAGTAATCAATTTATGCCATGCAAAGTTGATAATGAAATGTGACCCGTGCAATTATATGGCACATTTGCACAGTCACACCCCTTTTTTGGTGAACCACATTCCTTCTTTAACACAAAACAGTTTTGAAAGCATTTCTCCCCTAAGTCTTGAGGGTTCATGTTACAGACACTCTTAAAAGCTGCAGAAGATACAGTGCCAGATAAGATCTCTCAGTTTTGTGCATATAGATTTCTTCTTGTTCCTCCCACCTCCCCTCTCATTTGTTTTTTAATAGACTGCTGAGAAGAAGGGCTATTAAGAGTAGCTGAAGCAGGCGAAGCCATTATCACTTGTTCTTTACAGGACCTCCATTGCAGCTAAGCTTAATGGAGTGGCAGAGGACTCCTAGAACATTTGGCAGCACCACATATAAAATCAACCTTGAGTATTTAGTCTCTCAAGAAGTCGGAAGAAAGCATTAGGAGCCAGGTTCTCAGCCAATACTCACACCACTCCTGCAATCCCTCTGCTTCACAGCTTCAAGATCCATTGACTTCAAATGGGGCAATGCCGATTTGAACAAGTTATACTACACAAGAAATAACAAGTATTGTTATTACAGTGATGGAGAAATCAGACATCAACTCTCCCACACCCTAACGTTGTCACCACTAGATTTTTAAAGACCATAAAGAAGCCCTAAACTATTTGTGAATTTGCTCAAACTACCAACTGCAAGAACCAATCTGGTTTGATCCTTCCCTGGAGTCCCATCCTAAATCAAAGTAGTACAACTGAACCTTTTAACTAAAGTTTCCTTTCTAACCAACCTACAGCAACAGAAAGAAGTCTCTTGAGAAATCTGGTGCGTGAGTTTAGATTTGCATGGTTTTCCTCATAAACCTTGACTTATGGGTTATAAAAAAAAAATATTCCTACAGATTTGTGTCCTTAAAACTTCATCACAGACATGAACTCCAGGAGACTGAAAAGCTGACAGTATTTTGCTGGATGCTCCTTCCCCAGGATCCTCCTGCCTCCCAGCCAGAACCCTTTTCCTAGAACTAAACAGAGAAGATGGACTTCTTAGAGCAACAATAGATTGAGCTCAGGCATCGACTCAGAGGGAAAGAGAATGACTCACGAAAGAGAGGTTATACAGCAAGATTGCTAGAAATAAAGCAAGGAATGAAGGTAGCGAGTTTGGCACTTGAATAAGAAACAGCTCCTGTAAGAGAGGAGAGCTAAATATAGAACTCCTCTGCAACACCAAGTTAAGTCACTGGTGCCTTTCAAAGGTACATGATAAAATCTTTCAGGATGTATTACAGAACTCAGACAGTAAGTTACCCTGAAGCCAACTACCACTCTCACCGCATCCATCCCAGGATGAATGAATTCCAGTTTTACCCATAAATAAGAGCCTGGCCAAGGACTTACAAAGAAAAATGTCGGCAAGCATCCATCTCAACATCATTCTGTTGGAAACAAGCTGACTTTAAAAGTTGGCAATAAAACTGCTAAAAAAAACCCAACTCCAAAACACGCCACTAAAAAAAGCCCTGGCAGGAGTGTTGGGTTTGGTTTTTTGTTTTTTTTTTTTTTTTTTTTTTTTTTACAATGTCCTTTTGAGACATTAGGTTTTAAAAGGCACCTTTTTAATTCTGTTGAGACAGTACAAATTCTGCTATAGGAGAGATTATATCAAGAACAAATTGTCATAGTGCTGCCCTGTGATTTTCCTCAGTTAGTCTCTTGGATAAACAATTACGCATGCTTTCATTTGATTGTGTAAATTAAAGAATCTGCCCATAAATACACCTGATCAGATATAATTGGCAGCATTCTGCAGAAGTCAATGCACTTCATTAAATATACTTGAGTATATGGAGAATTACTTGTGTGGTTGGAATCCACTGTTTAGATTATTACATCATTTCATGCATATGAGGGTATGTACAGAGCTGTGAACATGGAGTTAGAGAGGAAGCTGCTGTGCTTTGTGCGTCTGGCTGGTCAGTTCATGGGGTCTGATCTTCAGAGGGTGAGGCAGAACAACCCAAGGAGAACAGACCACGCTTCTCTAGCAGCGTTGGCATAATAAAGATGATGATACTCAAAGCAAAGTTGCAGCTGAGTAACTAATCTGTTTTCCTTTGGAGAGCTCTGTCCTCTCCAGGTCATTTCTCTCATTTTCATGTTTCCAACCAGAAGGGGCTTCCAACTCCTCTCCAAGGCAATAGCCTTCTAACTCTGTTGGAGCTCAGGGACCCCTCTCTCTTTCAATTTTGGATCTCACCTACAGCCAACAAGTTCATCCAAAAGCACCCTGCTCACCTGTCCATACCACCAGCTTCTTAACCACTCTCCTAGCAGACTTTTCTTCCCCATCGTTGGACTCACCTTCTCCCATTTCAACCTCTTCTCCTCAGTACCATGATGCCTTACGGTTCAAAAACTGCCCTCTCCTCCTTGCCGCTCTTTATACCCATTCTCCTATTACTGTTTGCCACCCTACTCAACCCATGTTTCATCTTGATCATTAGTCCACAGTTATTTGCAACTTGCTTTCAAATTAACAGAAATGAGGAGTAAAAGTGTTTTTCAGCAAATAAAAGTACATTTATATTCAAAAGTGTCTTCAGCAGACATGACCTATCAAGTCATCAGAGTTCTCAGGGCTCCCAAGGGTACCAGCCTGCCCAAGCTGAGCATCTGCTGCCATTACGTCCTGAAGATGTTCTCCTGTACTCTGAATTTGAAAGAAATATTATTTACACACAGACATCCTTATGAAAGCACGTACCTTAGTGTACCAAAGAACAAGCAGCCAAGAGCAACCTCCACAAGAGAAACTGCCATCCCTTAAAACAACTTACTAGTTTTGGTTAGAAGGTCATCACTCTTAAAGAGGAGGAGTCCATGTCAATTCAGGAACCTTTTGGCGATCTGCTTAGTCTTCCTCAAGGCTAATCAGCATGCCTTGAAGGTAGCTGGCTCAGCAACCTAGCAGACAAGTGATTTTAAATAACCTCCTTGTCTGTTATTCAGAGAGAAACTATCAAGGGGCAAAGGAATTTTTCAAGCAGAGCATCCATCTGAATTTTAGAGAATATATAACTTCCACTTGAGTAGCAATTGCATATCATGAAGAATATGTTCTTCAGCACCCGCAGGAAAGCTTGTTTTGCCTCAGAGCTTCCCTCAACTTTGAAATAACTAGCACTGTATTTTTTTTTTATATATCCAGAACCATATCATACTGACTGTACATTTCCCTGCACATATTATTAAATGCACTACGTGAAATCCTTTTCAGTTAAAACAGTAATTTCCTAAACATGCTCCTTTGTTAACAGTACAAAGACCAGCAACATTTCTCGTCATTTTTACATTTATCTAACTCAATATCCAAGTGATTTAAGAAACCGCTTACTTGCATTTGGCAGCTCAAGTCCTATTCAAATTTTTGCTTACTACCACTTTTACAGTGTATTTAATCTAAATTTATCATAAAAAGACCAGCCATATGAACTCTACTGGGTTAATGCTGATAGCTCATCATTAGAAGAGAACATCATACGTGAAGCTTAAACATTTTTTACTAACGATATTTGAGAGACAATAGCAACATTTGATGTCAGCTTTGCCACTTGTCTGAAATGAGAGAAGGATTATACTCACCAGAGGTAAGAGCAACTAGAGCGCAAAACTCGGTCTTCAACTACTGACTCAAACAAGCTGGAGTTGCAGAGGAAGAGACACAGGAGCAGGCACCAATTAAGCAAAGGTGCACAACTGAAATAAACTCTACATTTTTAACAACTCTCGCAATTGAGTGTCATATTTGGCATCACCTGTTGCAGAAATGAAAAACGATATGGTTGCTCAGAGGAAAGGCAGGTTTAGAGAAGAGACTGACATCACCACAAACGTGGTTTATGCTCTTCATGCCTTTTTCAAAAGACGGAAACCTTAGCATCACATTCACTGCAGTCCCAAACTCTTGTCCTGCAGATGGTCTTCATGGCAGACTCTTTTTCTACAGCTCCACCTGTCTTTAGAACATTGAAGTCAAAGTTGGTAAAGCTTCCAAACCAACGATGTCCATGAGGGCAGGCAGGAGATATGAGGGGAAACACTCCTATTCCTGAAGTCACCAGCCCACAGTTTACTGGCATCAGGAGCCCTCCATGCCCTCAGAAGTCTCATAACAGTTTCTTGATGCATCTTCAATGGATCTTCAGCTTGCTGTATGGAGCAAGTTCTGTTGATTCAGAGGTATAAATACTTTTTCACCATCTATAGCAAACCTCTTAGTTTTGTCCCCTAAGGATGCGAGGCTCTAGGGCTAGCTAAGCCTCTAACCTTCTCATAAAGGTTGCAAGGAACACAGCTGAGGAATGAAAAGTGCCTCTTCCACAAGATCCAAGGAAGGAAACCCTGAGACAGGTATATTGTAACAAGTAGTAAAACCAAGCATAAGGAGGAAGGTTAAGCTGTTATTTAGAAAATATTTGTTAAGAAATCCAAACCTCAATCACAGCAATTAAGAGGAAGCAGGGTTGGGCTACTTCATTGTCTTCTGTATGGGGCTCCAGCAAAACAATCAAGATGCTTAGATATTTGTGTAACATTACACTTGGTCACCACTCTATACACCGATGCTTTTCTGACTTCTCTATGCCAAGGGCCGCACAGACCAAAGTAAAATCTGGCTTAATGATGATGGCACAAATCTGAAGAGTGGCCACTAGATTTTTATTCTGTTGTGAGAGCTAAATTTGACCACATAGTGTAGAACAGTGAGAACTAACACAGCTGCACCAATAACCTTTCTAGAAGGGACTGTTGTGTAATGTGGAAATGTCAAGCGTGAAAGACAGCTGGTACCTAAAGACTTCTTGTGCAGTAAGTTGTACATATTCTTCATTTTTTTCCCTGCTAAATCAACACGCAAGAATTATTTAGTGCACTTGAAAACCGTGGCAGACACCTTCAGATCAGGAGTATCCAAGATGCCTGAGAAAGGATTTCTCCTTGTTTCCAAAATGCACCATCATTTTCTTTAGAGCAGGATTTCAAGGAACATTGTGTCACTTGAAGAGGATGTGCAGCCATGTGCTGGATACAACTCTGCAGGTCAGAACCTTTGCAGGTTTATGTTCCTTGTAATCTTTGGGGTTTAACCAACCTTTTCTGTAATGTCAGTCTTTCAGGAAAAAAAAAAAAAAAAAAAAAAAAAAAAAGAGATCTGCCTGCCTCAGTGTTTTCAAATACATGGTAGAAAGAAACAAACACGCATGCTGGGATCAATACCAAGCAATCACCCGTTCAGTCCTCCTGAACACCACTGCTTGATTGTACACCTTTCTGTCTTGGAGGACAAGACCTGGCTTAAAAGAAGATGTGGAAATATTTTGCTCTATCTACAAAAGCTGGGGTTTTTTTTTAAGCATGTAAGCAAAATCAAAGAACTTGTACGCAGCAGGAAAACTCTGCAGATAGATACCAATGGGCAAAAACCAGAGTATGAAACGGTCTGAGCACTGACTTTTCCCAAACACTACTGAAAAAGCATTCCATAATTTCACATAAGTGTTCTAGGAAAACTCTGGCCTTTTGCAATCTTTGGACCTCTGTTGTGCTCACTGGCGTCTGGTAAAGCTTCTTCAGTTTGTTTAGCTTTACAGGTCAGGACACTTAGAATGAAAAATAGAGACAAAAGTACTACTGCCAAAAGTTAACTGCTTATGCAATCATAAAAGAACGCTACCCATGTTACTGCATGGTGTGCTCACCACATATTTGAAATAAAATTTGCTGTGCAAATTCTTCAGCTTTGTTCTGAAAGCATCCACAGCTCTGACAGAGCAGTATCCAGAACAAGGAGAAGCATGAGAGAAAAAACACTGAGTTGAGGGAGCACGTGGAGACCAGACTGAGTTCAAAGTAAGACTGCCTTCCTCTTCTTTTCCAGATAATCCTAGAGGAAAGGAGTCTGCTAGACTTTCTGATGAACCTTGCCATTTGTTGTGGCTTCATTTTTGTGCACTCAGAGGCATCAGCTGCTGAAGGCCCACACTGCTGATGAAATGAAGAGCAGAAACTCCTGACATATATGGGCTGAGCTAACCCTGGAACTGGAAACCGTAGACATGCTGTAACATAATACTGTGAGTTACTCAAACTAATTATCCCTGAGCTTACCAACACCATTGCATGATGTTGGTAAGCTCAGGGCTGCAGAGATGTGGGACAGTAGTTAGGGGATCTCTGCAATATGCTCTTCTGCACCATGTAGACACGCCTAAATGCTTTTATAAGTGATTGCCTTGGGAAAGGAAACAACTTCTCAGTGATAGCTAAAAAGTTTAAGAACTCCTTGTTTCCAGAGTTGTCCTAACCGAGAACAGCATGAAAAATTTGGCATGCTCTCAACCTGAAGGCCAATATTTAAATACTAGAGATGTTACCACTGATAAAGGGTTGTGCAATAATTATGATGGGCCATGTAGTTGAATAAGGTACAAAGAAGAACCTTCATTATTAATAAAGAACTACATCATCTTATTTAAAATGAGGACAGATTGAAGAGTGAAGTCTGATGCTTTCTCAGGAGAGTCATGGAATGAAAAAGTAGCAAGACAAAGGCCTTCCTCCCTACAAGGAGCACTCTCTGAAGCTCTCAGAGTCCTTTAAAGATGTGATGAGAAAAGAACATCAGTGTGACTCACTTGGTCTAAATGTCCTACTTCAGATATGCTAAGTTCCAGATACTGTCTCCATAATGAATGTTTATCTTGAGATGAGAGCAAAATAACAAAAGGCATAGATAAAAAGATTTGCCTTGAAGAGTACACAGGTAAGGTAAGAGATGAGAGTTCTCTTTAGGTTATCATGGTTCAGTGGTGAGGCCAGCTCCAGCCTGAGAATTAAAACTCATTGTCTTGAAATAAAAGCGCTAAAACTGCTCCTAATGCCATTAGTTACTTAAACTTCTCCCATGCTACAAAGTGCAAATTTGGCTAACAGTTACACAATTCACAATTAAAGCTGAACCTTTCATTTTTTCCACCAGGAAAACCCAGTTCAACAAATCACTTAATTTCCAATTTGTTACTTGTGGCCAGGTGAGATGGCAGATGAAAGTACTGTGAGGACTCTTAGTGCCTCTCCTGGTGTATCTGTTACCTATGGACTTGGGACCACCAACTTGATGGCTCCGTGAGGACAGTCACCCAGAAAGGCAGGTCTGCATACACTGGAAAATCAGCACCAACCAGAAGATTCCTTTACAGAGGTCAGGAAACACCTGGACACTAAAGAAAGTGTCTAGCAGCAAAAAGAACATAGTCCAAAAGGGACTAGGGATTCGATAACAGGCGTACACACAAAGGTACTTTATAACGGTAGGTTTGATCAAAGGACATGGCCTACAGGAACTATGACTTAAATATCAGCTCCCCTCAAGAGTGCTGGGTAAGAAGTGACTGCAGGGTGAGCATCAGTCCATCCATGCCGGACACCAGCTGAATTCCCCCTCTGTGAGCTGCTGGCCTGGGCACCAGCCTGGGAAGAGCAGCGACACTGTTAAGTTTGAAATCTTTCTTCTATCAGAAGGAGAGTGCCTGGGCTACCTTTATTCCTTATATGTTATCTTAATTTCCTCCAGCTACATTATTCTCAAGATTTAAGTCTGACAAACGGACTAAGGCATGCACACTATTTCCTGGACTGAGAGGTGTGCGCATACACAGTGAGAGGGATCTTCCGGCTGTAACCCTTATTTCAGGTCACATTCAGCTGACAGCAAGAGCCATAGACCTTTGAAAAAGTCTATTTTTCAGGTAGGTAGGAATAACCTGGTAGGTGTAAAAGGAATTATCAAAGCAAATCAATAGAACGCAGGAATCACAGCTGTGTATAACACTCTGATCTCCAAGCCTCTCGGGAGCTAAGTAAAGCCCTAAGGAAAGCTCTTGCAGTGTGTCCTGTGAGGTGGCAGGCACATGTGAATTCAGGAACAGAAGAGATCACGAGCCATTTGAAATGCTACATTCAGTGACTCTTCTTCAAAACCTCAAATGCCTTCCCCAATATACACTTTGTAATCATTGTAGTGCTTGCTGATAGAAATGTTTTATCAACAATTAGATGCCTCCTGCTCAGGACTTTAAACAGTGAACCATCACTTTAGTCTTTAAATCATGTCCAGCCACCTTAAAAAGAGATCGTTTTTATAAGGCAGCACACAGCTGGATGTGTAAACAGGCATAGAGCCAAGTACTTGGTGAAAAGTAAAGTGCAGAAAATGAAAGAATTAGTAGAAGACAAGAGTTTAGGGTAAAGCTGAAATAGGAGCCTAATAACCCACCACCATTCATGCATCAGCTGCTAATGCTGGCTGCTGCGGTCTCCCTGTCCTCTGTCCCTCACCATGGCACCCCACCCTTCCTGCCACGGCCAGAACCGGGCTCACCTAGCGCTGAGCCATTCATTAACTCACATGGTGAGAAAAGAAGGCATTTGGCGGTGTAGCTTGCCGAAGCCCAGGTCAATGCACAAGCACGTGGAGGGAGGCGAGAGAAGGGAGGGCTGGAGGCAGCTGGCAGTTCAGCTGGCACAGGCTGTGGCAGAGCCACTACCAAAGAGAAAGATAAAACCCTCATATTCTAAGTTTAAATCTATGGAAAAATGATGAATGCCCAGCTCTGCGATATTTCCGCATGGCTAGAAGTGTCACACCCCAGAATCTTCCAAAGATAATAGTGAAGTACCTAACACTCAGCTGATTCAGCAGGCAGTGTTATCACTACTAATGCTGATGAGATACCCAAGTAGTTTTGAGAAGCAAGTTCTTCACTTCCCTCTTTATAATGGAAAACATTAAATTTCCCTACTGCACAGCAACGCTATGAGGACACAAGCATGTTCAATCATGAATGGCTGTGGCAATAAGGACCGTAAAAACTCCTAAGGGAGTAAGAAAAGAAGAAACCAAATTAAACTCTATGAGGGGGTTCTGATCTCATTCTGAGACAAGTAAATATTGAGTAAATCTTGGATTTTGGTGGAATTACTCTGGATTTGCACTGTCTGAGCCTGAACCCGAGCCAGGCCCAGACTGCATTCAGGTAAGCTCATTAAATACATCCCAACCCTTTTGACTCTGCTGAGAGCACTCACATGTTTAAAGTTAATCGTGTACTTAAAGGCTTTGGAGGATCAGGGCAAGAGGGCTCAACCACTTATAGGACTGAGCTGTTCTGCTTTATGTACTAAGCATCTGAAGAAAATAAGAGTGCGGTTGTCACCACTGCCTCCCAATGCCCTGAAATAGAAGGTTATCATTTAATCACTCAAGTCAAAGTCGGTTTCTCTTTGGGGGGAAAAAAGCCGTTATAATAGGGGCAGCTTCAGACCTTTGGCTTTTGTGGTCTATGTCATTCCTTTTAGATCATCCTTCACTACAGATATGGTCCCATAGCTGCAGCAACTCCATGTGTATCCAGACAGACAGGATTTAGAGCTTATTTTAATTTACTATTGGACAAGGCTCAGGCATTGCGCATTGCTGCTTCTTGCCAGTGCCAGGACGCAGGAGCGAGGCAAGGTCAAAGCTTCACGTTCCCAACAGGAGGACCCAAGAGGTGCAGGCAAAAGCAGAGTCAAGAACCAGGTTCTGCTGAGGGAAAGGGTGATGATGAGAGCACTGAGGGCTGCAGGGCCCAACACCAGGCAATAACAGACTGCTTGCCCTCCTCCTTCCCTCCCTGGGATGAACTGCTCCAGGGCAGACAGCTTAGCTGCAGCAGGAAAGGGTTAAACATTCCTGTTGGCAAGAGCCTTGGCAAATGGGATACCAAGTCTTCACTGTTCACCTCTACTGAAAGCAGAAGACATGATGAAAAATGTCATGGAAGATTAGGAAATGTGATTAATTTAGTATCAAGGGACCACAACCCTGATAAAGTTTACAAATAGGATCATGTAACTGAGTAGGAGCCCCTACTCAATGAACCAGTGAGTTCCTTTCAGGTGGCTGCTGGTCCAGGTTACATCTGAGGTGGAACGCACCCGCAGCACAGATGCTAAACCTCCTTGCCAGTGTCTCACAGCCAAGTGTGCCGCGTCATCTCAGACACAACCGGCACAGGCAAATGTACCTGTGTTTCACATGGCTCATCTTTATTATTCTCCACTGGAATACAAAGTCTTTTTCAGTTCTGAACAATATATAAAGTTTAAAAACCTCTCACAGTTCTCCACGATTTCAAATACAGGTTCTCCTCCCCCTTCTTTTTTCTTTTTCTCCTCTAAAATGCAGAAATGCACATGTATTAACGTAATTAAATGAGGGAGCTGGGCTAATAGGACTGATTTGGTCTAGAAGGAAAGCGTATAATTAGAGTGCCAAGTAACAGTACTATCAGTGGTGACACGACGCTTGGAGCACCAAAGGGACTTTCAGTATGACAACATAAAGGCTCTGAATTTCTGCTGGTGACAAAACCGCGTGTGCACATGGAGTAGGCAGAAGAGCCAGCCTCCCACATAATGTGCTTCAATGTCCTACCTTTTCCTCGCCCCCGGGACGGGCTCTGCCAGTCATCCCATTGCTAGGGATGAAGATAACAAGCCATTGTCAAGGGCAACCGCAAAGCTGCTTGTTTCACATTAGCATCCTTAACATTTTCTATCTAATCAGATTTCCTGTTGGTTGAGGAAAGCTGCCTTTCCTCATTACCAGCTGCTATCCCAGATTTCCTTCTCCCCATCCCCAATACGTATTTTGCCATGCTTGTCTGCTTTTCTGTGTAAAAAGGTTATGTATGCCTTAAGGGAGACTAAATGTTACCAAAAAAAAAAAAAAAAAACAACCCAAAGGGCAAAAAACCCCACATGAAAACAGAACTGTGGGCAAGAGGCCAAGGCTCTTGATTATGTGACTGTGACTAACCAATGGGTGTTTTTAAAAAACATTTCTCTCATTATATTCCCTCGTCTGGATGTAATAATACAACTCAAATTAGTTTTCCAGGAGCAGACTTCTTTTTATGTAACCATGTTTTATACAGATAGCAGCAGCTTATGTTTAAACTATTTAAGAGAACAAATAGCTGCAAAATGTACTTCAGATGGCCCTTCTCCTGCTAGCAGTGTATTCTTGGCTTGAGGGAAGCTACAAAAACACCCTGTATTTTGCTGCTGCTTGGATGTAATTGTAAACAATGCACAATGCCCACAGGACCCAGCATCCAGGTAAGGATGTCAGGTCCGCTTGTTTTATTGCATTTGAGAGATCCATGACGTTGTAAACTGTAGAATGACTTTGACAAAACGAAGCTGGAATGATGCAGAATAAAGCAGCAGTTCATCTTTTAACTTAGGCCGCAGTTTCCCATAGCATTAGGAAAGGCAGCATCCTATCTGAACTGCGATCCAGACTGACAGACATCACCCTGCTGGCACTGGACCCAAATGGAAATTTCCACATTTTGGGAAGATAATATTGTTGCAATTTCCTATTGTTGTTCTCCTTCCTTCTGTATCTACCACTTAAAGACTGTCCCTGCTATAGTTACTGGACCAAGGACCTTCTATGAGTCCTCCAGGTTGATATCAAATGTACTGGCCCTGGACCTATTCCGCTGAGGTGTATTTGAGGCATGTAGGTGCTGTGAAAAATGATGACATTGCAAGTAGGAGGGTAGGGTGTCAGGAAAAGAACAGGAAACCAAGAGAGGTTAATTTAGGAAACATGGATCTAATTTTCTCATTCCTTCTCTTGCTTTTAGAAATGGGTCTGAGATACAAGAAATGATGGGCCGCCTGGTTCAGATACCAGAGTGAGGGGGTATTTAAGTCTTTCAGCAAGTAGTAGGACATTCCCCAAACACCCCTACAAAAAGCCAGGAAAATCTTTTACCTGGTATCATCATACATGCCTAGGGGGTTCAAATCCTGAAGTGTTAAATGAGGCACCCCAAGCACTAATCCTGTATGAAAGTGGTTAAAAAGCGCAGAGAAGAAATCTAAATGAAATATTTAGACAAACAGTTGCCAAGTTAGAAACATGCAGGATTTACCATTTGTTCCCATGTCATTACTCAGCAGATAAAAAAGGTACATTTTTATACTCTCTGCAGTCTTTCAAGTCTGCAGTTTTCCATAAAACTTCCATTAAGACATTTTACTTGGAGAGGTTTCCTAATAGCTTCTTAGTTGCCGTACTTTCCAGTACCTTCAAAAACGTGTAAATTATGCTACAGTAACAGGTTTAAACATTTATTTTCATTCATCCTCATAGCACAATTGAGCTGTTAACTGCTGGGTTCACACTAGAAGGTATTCAGGTAGGGTTTGTTTCAGCCACTCCATTAACTTCAACGGACTGTTTTCGTGTTTGCACTGAAAGCACAGTTCAGATCATTTCATGCCCAAAATTTTTTAAGCTTCATGCCAACAAACGACTGCAGATGACACACATCAGTCTTTCAGTGGGTCTAACACCACTGCCAGGCAATTCACAGATTTTGAAGAAAGAGACCAATGGAGCCCAGGCAATTTAAGCTGCAACAGAGGCTAAAAGGACTCCTAAACTTATATTTTCCTTCTCATGCTAGAGGCAATGTCTTTCAGAGAAACACATATAGAAATCACGCAACAATAAAAACTGATACCCCTATGAATTCCCATTGACTCAGATGGTTGTGGCATAAGTCAATATGGCCATAGCTTCTTGTGCCCTGTCTAGTAATGCAAAATTCCTTGAGGAAAGGAGGAGGGATAAAAAGGGGAAGGGGAAGAGACGTTCATCCTTGTATACTGCAGTAAAAGATGAAAAGCTTTCCTCTTAGAACTAAACATTTTCAGTAAGAATGATTAACAATACCATATGCCACGGAGGAAGGAGTAACACAGCTGTTGTTGGAGAGAGAGAGTATGTAGATTTATGGAGAATCTAAGAAGAGCAACTGTTGGCTTCCAGGCGACAATACGGCAGAACTGATGCTCCCCAGGTCTTCACTTAGAGCCTGCACCTTGCAAGCTTCTCCCAGTGGATCCTGAATTCCTCAACATTGAACCAAACCATGCCCCCAGGGGACTCTGGAGATAAAAGGCCCAGCACAACTCTGCTTCCCTTGTTCCTCTTGAACATTACGTGCCATTAGCGTGTAAATTGTTGATTTATTCACTGAAAATGATCAGAGCTAGCTAAGAGCTGGTCCCCAGCAGGAATCCAGCACCCAGTATAAGTTCCACTGAAATGACCATCAGCTTCTGCTGGAGTTCCACATCAGCCCAAAGAAAACGTGAAATTCAGCATGTGAGTCAACGGTGCCAAGTTTAGGGCCCTTCTCTTATGGCTCACATGGAACCTTTCATTTCATCAAATATCACTTGCCAAGGATGCTGAGCACCTCTAGTAGCTCAGCTGTCATCATATTCCTAGAGGAGCTTGACATGAACAGTTCTGGGCTCATAATTTACTCATGAACAGCACAAATCCTGACAGATGATAGGAAATTCATTATATTTGCTAATCCAGAAGAGTGCTATGGGATTCACCCTTCCTTCATGTTTATTGAGTTCAGAATTATGAAAACACAACTCCTGTCAAGTCAGCCCCAGAACTGAGAGGAGAATTAGGCTTCGTGTTTTCAAACCCCAATTTTAATATTCAGTTATATCACCACTGAAACAAAAAAAACTCTCTCCACACTTTACACCAGTGTTTGTGTCAGACTTAATATTTCTGGTGAGATGAGAAAGAAATGCTATTTTAGTAAAATACTTTTTAAATAAAAGACACAGATCTCCCAGAAGTGGTGAAAAGAACATTCATGCAAAATCTGGGGTACGTACCAGGAGAAAGCAATTGACTGAAATATTTTGGGCTAATAGTGAAAGCTCAGCAACCCATGCCCATCATACCAGAGAGAATAATACAAGTGATTCGTGAGAAAGGGCTCCAACCTGCTCGCTTTGCTGTTCCTGCAGACTCAACTGTGGCAGAATCCAGCCCTGAATATTTCATCTTAAAATACATCTACCAGCAGTAGCATTATTTCTCTTGGCAGATACTGGAGCTTATGCAAAAAGTAGAAGGCTTACCATGGAATATGAGGCAGTAATGCAAAACACATATGGAACAATAAGAGAAAATATTAAAAAATATAATTTAAAATAGCTTTATCTTACGTACACTAGATGAAGACATTAAAGATATAGATACCTCATTAGTAATTTCATATTAGTAAACACAGCATTAGAAGAGACCATACCTTTGCTTTATCTGAAAAGGAAAACATTCTACTTATTTTTTTCTGCTCTGCATGCATTTCATTTTCCAAAATGCAACCAGGCGTGCATTACATACAAACTTCATCCTGCTTCATTGAAGTACAGCTGTCATGAGCATTCTCTAGCGCTATGCAAAAGCCTTATGGAGTGAAAGGTGTTGGGGACAAGCTGAATCTGAGTCTAAGTGCCACATTTTCAGCGGAGTGCAGCTTCAGAAATGTTACTGAAAGAACCAACTAGGAATTGATGCTGTTTAAGTAGCAAGCAACTTTTGGCAGCCAAAAAAGGGCAGTGTGTAATGATGAGAGCTGAAACAAACAAACTTTATTTAAGAAAAAGCAGCGTCACTTTACTTCTCGTCTAGAACGATACCGTACATGGCTTATATTATAGTGTCCCGTGATAGCTGAATCAGACACTAACAGGCAAGCAAAGGGGGACATGGAGTGCATCACGCTTCCTGCATCAGTTGCGCTACACTGACGCAGGCTGGAAAACACACAGCACACTCTAGGGACATACATGGAAAAATAAAAATAATAGAAACAAACAGAACATGGATCCATAGTGCCACAAACCTTCCGGCTCTGTGTTCTCTTTGAGGTGCACTTGCTTCAGTGGGCAGCAGAAGATTTCGTGACACTTAGCACGAAAAGGGGACTCTTTTTTCTTTAATTCCGCAGATTGGATCGAATCTTGCCGTAACATAATGTACTCCTGTGTGCCAGGGGGAGCGTCATCCATAACTGTGGTCACCACATAACAAAATGAACTCAAGTTAGAGCTTGAGGAAAGCAATCTAGAGAATTAAATCAACTACATAATGTCAGGGTGAGGGAAAGAAAGGAGGGGAAGAAATGTTTATAGGAAGGAAAATAAAATTTAAAGTGTAAAGTATCTTAGTCATGGTGGTAGAAGGGTGGGGAAAATAGTTACTTTTACAAACAATGCTTCTCATAAACATCAACACTTTATATTGTTTCATGCAGCTTTAATAAATAGTAAAATAACACCCTGCTCCAAAAAGCAACAATAAGGTTCGCTCCTGTTTCTTTGCTTTATTCTCCTATAGCACCTATATCTATTCTGCATGCAGATTAAGGAAAAAAAAAGCAAACAAAGCATGCTTTTATTGCTTAGCCATAAGCAATCTCTGCGTTAACATCAGGGAGTAATCATTCCACATCTGCAGGTAATGCAACATCAGTGTATCTATTCCCCAAAGTACAAAGAACATGTCTTTATCGGGGTATGTAATTATACACAGTTCCTTAGAGCAAGGATGATAATCCAATGACATTTGACTTGATCATCATTTTCAATGGATAGAAGAGTAGATGTACAAAGAGAAAGCACATTAATCCTTTTGATGGTTTTCTTGTAAAACAGCAAGTCATTTTTTAAAGTTGATCTTATAAATCAATACTGCCATTAATAATATAAATGATACACAGTCTGAAATGTTTTCTGAATGGGGTCAGACTATTAAACGGTAAAAAGACAAAATATATAGCATACAGAAAGCTCCAGTTACCTCAAACTATTACATTACCAGAAAGAATTGAAACACTTTTCCACTATCTAAAAAATGAAGCCTTAATAACACTTTAAGGCACAGATCATCTCTCAAGAACAAAAATTAAATGCTTTTTCAAGAGACAGTCTCTAACAACTACTAGTTATTTATAGTGTGAGGCAGAGATATAAAACCACAGCCAAAACCAAGCCAAGACTGTCCAACTCTATAGCAAAAAAACCCCAATTAATAATATAAAAAAAAAAAAATCCGAAGATTAGGAAAGTAAAATTCCAACAATTGGGAAGGTAACCATTGATAGGCTAGTCTAGAACTGCAGATGCACTAGCATTATGTAAGTTTATATGGGTCTAGAAGGGTTGGCCATTAATTCAAACAATTTAACTGTTTCCTAAATATCTGCCAGTGTATAATCGTTTTAAAAAACTGTCAGATTTAAATATGGATCCCCTCAAACAAATATGATCCTCTTGCATTTTCACACAGTTGATTTTTTTCTCTCCTATCAGGAATGGTACTAGTAAGAATCACATCTAGGTGATAAATAAGTGATTCAACTTGATAGTCTTTCTTTCCACAGTGGGCAATCACTTTCTTTCAAGATCGCATTAATCCGCAGGAGACACTTTGCACCTTGGCTGTTGTTGCTTCATTAGACTACACGCAGTGTCAGTAACACACACTAATAATCCATATAAAGTGTCATTAAAAGGGATGCATGAGCTAATAGGAAAGCACAAGTGGTTCAAAAAAGAGTGGTGGGTCAATGGAGCACAAGGTCTGGGGTGCCATATAACTGGTCCCTTAATGATACTAGTTTTACTTTGGCGTGTTTGAAGGGTACGTATGTCTTCATGAAACATACTGACAGCCCCGAAACCAAAGGGCAATTGCTGGGAGTAATTACTAAGAGTCAACACCCAAGATAAGCCAAAGACTAACAAGCCCTGATGGGTCACTCCTCCAAAAGGACACCACGCAGCAGCTGCTGTTGCAGGCACCTGTGTAAAGCCACCAGCGAGCTGCGTGCAGCGCCACTGACGTTAACGGCGCGGGAGCCCTACGGCGCGTCCCTCTGACATTTACAGCGATAAAGGATAACGTGCGCTGTGAAACATGAATGGCCAGCAGAGGAGTGAAACGCACAGCTACCTTCTGCCAGCAAGCTGGCTGAGACACAGCAGAGCATGCCCCACTGTCAAAAACTCAGCTTTGGGCAAAAGGCATGGCCCTGGGCTGACCCTCTGAGAGGCAGAGTCCTTCCCGAGAAGTCCCACTCAACTGCGGGAGCTCACAGAACTATCCACAAGGTTCAACGCTGTGCAGTGCTGGACTGCCACTTTAGTGAAAAGAAAAAGCAGAAATCAGGCCAGCAGCTGCTAAACAGGGTCTGCAGGGGAGAAGGAGCTACTGGTGATTACTGACAGGCATGGCGTAAGGACCTATTCTTCTAGCCACAAGAGCTGTTTGGCACTGGGCTATGATTTCTCAGCTTTTCTAAGCTCAGAGGGCTCCTGCGGCATCTGCAAACCAACTCCACAGACTGCTTCCATTCATCAAGTGTTTGGCAAACAGTCGCTTGACATCATTAGGTAGGTCCACCCCTATCTCAGGCAAGCTCACTAACTAAGGCAGGTGGAGAAGATATAACTGGTCCCTTACCAGTCACCTACACACTCACATCATCACCTACACACAGATTTATTTAAAAGTGAATAAGCCACAAAGAGAACCACACCTTCAATAAGCAAAGAACATGCTGAAATCAACAAAAGCACATCGGGTTACTAGAATCCAGGACAGCAGGTGTAAACGAGTCTTGGGTTTGAGGACCATCATAGCACTGACATCTGGAGCAAACCCTAGGAACCACAGCTCTAATAAAGCCTTAATGCTGGAATGATGTATGGATAACTTAATTGATGTCAGTGTTCTGAAGGGAACAGCTAAAACCTTTTCTTAACATGATGAATGGCCTCAAGCCAGGCTGAGAATTTATTATGAAACTAGGAACACTCCCTGACCGCAATGCCTCCTTTTCCCTGCTATGGTGACAGCCAGACACCCTCATGGAGCCACTGAAATCACAGCTACAGGACCTTAATTACGGGTCCCAAGAACCAATCTACAGGGAAGTTTCAACGACAGCATCTAATGTAAAAAGCTTTAAAAACCCGATGATGTCCATTTTTGATGACTAAAAATAATCAGTGCACAACCATGAAAGGATCATTATTAAACAACTGTGAACAAGCACTTTGAAAAAGGGAGAAATATCGCCATGAACCTGCTATGATTTTGCTAGTGGGATAGAAACCACACTTATGAAATAATCACACGTACACCAGAGTAGGAGAGAAACAGTAAATTTCAGGGCATTAACAAAAATCCAAAGCAGTATTTACATCCTGTGCTACGTGGAGTAGAGGACATTGTTTTTACTCAACTGTTCCCTCCATTAGAGGCCCTGCTAATTGCAGGACCTAAGATATGCTTACACTCCTCTGTGTGATGCACAGATACACGCGCTAGCTTTAAATCAGCTAATTTGGGTAGTAATCACAAGCCAGCGCCAAGCTCAACAAGGCCAGCAGAAGACCCATGAGAAGCCTGGCAGATGCTGAGCTTCACTCCATCATGCAGACGCTGTTCTCAAGGGCGGTTAGAAGAAACCTTCACTGAGACACATCTGCATTTCCTTGGCCACCTTCCTGAAGGCAGATGCGTAGTCATCCTGTTGGCCTTCACTATTCAGTTATGCCTCTGTTGTTATACTTCAGCAGCTGCTCACCTTAAGGTACTCCCCATCCTCATGGGTAAAACACCTCAGTGGTCTACATTTCCATCTTCCCATGAGGAAAACAGGGACAAGACTTCATAAATACTTCACAGCTTTAAAAAAAATAAAAATCTCCTCCCCCCCCCCAATTTGATGGAGACCAAAACCACAGCAGCTGTGTATACATGAGAGGAATTTGCTTAGCAGTTAGCACAAAGTAGCTGCAGTAGCTATTATGTTTCCTACATCAAAACACTCGACTTGCTAAATATCACCCTGTAACATGTTCCTTAGTTTTAAAAAAATAATAATAATTATAATAATAAAAACTTACTGTCAACAAGCCAGTAGGAAAAAAATTCCTTCTTCCTATAAGCCTTACTGAGAGATGAAAGTGATCTTTAGGATGACTGCTAGCACCAGGATGTTTTTCAAGATAAATTCGAACATGTTTACTTTATATAAACACACCAGCTAAACACTCTGCTGGTTTGTGTCTTTCTTTTATGTCCAACTGCATTTCAGTCCCATCTAGAACTGCCAGAAACCATAACATCAACTCTGTCCATAGGCCTTGGCTCAGGTTCCAACTGAATAATCTTTGATATAATTCAGAGTTTAATAAAGCTGTAAGGAAGCATCTTTCCCCTCCCTGCTTTTACACGGAGAGGCTTCAGGTCTGCTAGCTGAAGTCTGTTGCAACCATAGGGTAAATATGCATTAATATCCAAGCAAAAGAAATCCCCATGTTCCTGTTAGACTGTTGTTCTCGTATGTATGACACAATTTAACACAAAAATTTTATACTTCTGTGGATCCATTCCCTCCTTGAATGACCTTTCAGATCATTACCTGAAACATGAATTTCCTTCCGTCTCCTTCAGTTCCCTTACTTTTCTTAGTCTGGTTAGTTTTACATGCTGTGAGTCCCAGGATACTTATACTTGCAATAAATTAGTTTTTCTGGCATTTTGGAAGGACTAAAGTCATAGCTCTACACTAGATCTTCAAGCCATGAAGAGCATTAGAGTGCCTCTTAAATCATGCATCCACAAAGTGAAGAAAATCCCCTCTCTTTGGTACAAGGGAGCAAGTTGTAGGAAAAAAAAAAAAAACAAAACCAAACAAAAACATTCCCCCAGTACAACTCTTTTTTGAAAAATCAGAGCAGCAGCACATGCCTCACCACTGCAGCCTGCCAGGCTGTGCTGTGAAACAAAACGGTGATGCCCACTGAGCACCTCCTTCATCCTCTGCCTCCTCCACCCACAAAAAGGAAAGAAAGGTCATGAGTGAAGTTACCCAGGCCCCTGAGGCTGTTTAGAGTTACATAGGAAATGGGTTTTCTTTTCCTTTTAGGGAAAACATTAGGATATCGAGTTGCTTTCAGCTCCTTACAGGAACAAATCTAAAAAAACCTCTCCAAAATAACTTGCTTCAAGTGATTGCCTGCAGGTCAGGGAATGGGTAGGAAAGTGGGGTATTTTTCTGTAATAACATTTTCCCAGTTGAAGCAGCTGATGAAAAGCTCTCAGGTATACACACAATATCAATTCCCTTTGCTTCTTTTCATTACTGCTTTGTTTTCTCCCTAGTTTATTCCAGTTGAAGGTGTGGTTTTTGTTAGCTACCTGGACAACATAATGAACTCAGGGCACAAAAATACTTACAAGCTAATTAAAAAATAAAATAAAATAAAATTCTATTCTGGGGTTGTGATACACTCAAAACCTCTTAATGGCAACACAGTCTATCCAAACCATTTCCCTATCCAGCTTTGCCAAAATCCCAATGAAATATTCTTACCAAACAGCCCCGCACTTCTGTGTCACCCAGAAACCTTACTTTCAACTTGCATCTGTGTGCTCGCATCTCTGAAGTCTGGTTGACTCTGACTTGCAGTTTTTGCAACAAAGATAGGTATCACAGGAAACACAAGCAGCCAAATTCTCTAATTTTTATTTGCAACAAGCCATTTCTGGAGACCCTCCTTTTGCCCCACTCCTTTCTCCCCAGTACACCACCAAAACCAGGCACCACACTAGAAATGTGCAAGCTCGTTCAAAGCTACAAAACAAACCAGCAAAAATACCTTGTGAAAGACACAACTTTTACTTTGAGTTTCTTTAGATGATATTTCAAAAGTAAAACTCTGCTCGAAATGAAAACTCTTGTTACATCTGGAGGCTGCTGCTGGACGGAGTCCGAGAGGGACGACAGCCTGCCAGCGACATGGCGGCACGACTGGCTCGCTCCTCTTACTGGGAAGCAGTGCCTGGTCTTTTGTTCTCAAACCAAGACTACAAATTTCCTCTATAGCAACTATTTCTCTGTGCTTGTTTTTGAACTGATGTTAAAAGGACAGTTTTATGGCGTGCATGGATAGAGCATAAATTTTGAGATTGGCAACAGTTGTCTCTAAGAGCTCAGATACTTACAGTCTTGAGGAAGCAAATTCCTTGTTTAATAGAGGGCTTTTACTACTTGAACTAATGATTTTTCAAACTGCTGATCTAAATTAGATTGTGCTGGTTATTAGCAGTTGAGGCTTTTGGGATTCAACAGTATATGGTCTAAGAGCTCTTCTCTGCGTCTGGTGGGAGAGGGAGGATAAACTTCTATTTAGAGCATAAATGTCACAGGAATATTTAAAATTCACCATTGATGTCCAAGTAATAATCCTTACGGTAAAGTCAACAACCCAGCTCCTGCTGTGATTGCCATGTAAGGCAGAGATTCCCAAACACTTATACAGGCAGGAGCAGCCTGGACCTCAGCATTTACCCAGCCCCTTGGGAAGGTTCCCCACCCTGCATCAAGTTTTGGTTTTGTTCATTGTATTGTTTTCTGTTACCCCAGCAGCAGCCCCAGCCAACCGTGCTAGCTTGAATCTCATCCAAACAGCCCCTAACTGCTGCAGTCACAGCAGAGGCTGCAGCATAAGCACCCCCAAAGATTT
This sequence comes from Theristicus caerulescens, assembly GCA_020745775.1. Lineage (NCBI taxonomy): Eukaryota > Metazoa > Chordata > Aves > Pelecaniformes > Threskiornithidae > Theristicus > Theristicus caerulescens. Next base: position 20,952,489 of record CM036567.1, on the reverse strand, counting down.
CTGCCAAATCCTAATCCTACTTGGGGGCCTCATTCTTCAGCGGAAACGAAGCACTGAACAGAAATCCCCTCTGCAAAAGGCTGCGGGAGCAGATGGAGTGCCACAGTCCTACTCCCAGGGCCTGGTCAAGCCCGTGCAAAGCAGAACGTCCAATCTGGCCCACCAAGTGCAACACCTTCTCCTCCAACTAAGCAGGAACTAACTTCTCTTCTCCAAGACAGCGCTGCTCTCTGCTTTAGATGGATCGTCGGTAGTTATTGCACAGTCCCTTCCTATACACTCAATAAAATTCTTATTAGAGAACCAGGAACAAAGTGAGCCAAAATGATGCGGTTAAAACCTGCTTTAGGCAAAACATTTAATTCTGAATTAATTCTTAAGGTTTGCACAATCCTGTCTTCACCCCCACATCAAAGAATTTCACTGATGATTTTAGATAGTGTTTTTATTTTCTGATTTGAAACTACTTTCCATTGTGAAATATCTTCATTTCTAAAATAAGCAACTATTGTCTTGCAATCAAAATCGAAAGCCTGCAGCCTTTTTGAACACATTTCTTTCAATATGAGCAGGAATTTCTGAACTTTTTGATCTACTGAAAAATTCTGAAATGTGCTCTCTTTGGGTCAACCACACAGACTAATTTTTTCAGATCTTCCAAAAATATTTGCACAGAACACTCCCCCTTGACCTAAAAGAGTAATTGGATTAACTGCTAGCAGTAATAGGCTGTTATCCTCTAAAAAGACTAGCCAAGATAAGGCTGTATTTAGATCCTTGTGCATAATAAAGACAATGACATTCAACATCAAAAATTTGTTGATAAATTCTGCTAAGAATGCATCTCCTCTTTCCCCTGCGGAAAGGGCACCAACATTTCTGCACATAGCCTTATTTCCTAGCTATTCCAGGCACTCATCTACTGCCAAACAGCCTTTGATTAACTCTCATCTGGCCACGATTCAGTCAAGCAGCTGCCTATAACCACGATCTTACTGTGCCCACGTGCAAGAGCGTGGTTTGGGAGAAGTGCAGTTTCTCTCCAGATGCGGCTAGGCAGTGCTTTCGGCCTCCTGCATGTGAGCTGTGGTAAAGCGAAGATCCACACTCCCACTCATCAAGGGCGAAGTAACACCCACAATTTACTCTCCGTTGCACGGACCCACTGCCTTTCCCTTCCCAGCCACCAGGATCTGCAGGATCTGCAGTTTTGCTATGCAAGACGTGTGCCCGCTCTTATTTAACTCTGCAGCTCAGTTCACCACTTTGCCGTGCTTGCCACTGAATGAATAAATATTGCTTCCCTGCCTACTCTGAGTGGCTTTCTGCTTTTCCCATCTGCTAAAATAAACGCAAGCTGGCTGCTTTCCAAACAGGTGGGTTGCTCCATGCACCACAGCAGACAAGATAGTAATTTACAGTGTACCATTCATTTTTCTGGAGTGTGTGTATCAAGAGCAACAGGCACACAGACCAGCATACGGCAGAGCTGTAAGCACACCAGAGTGCTATCGGGGACACTTCGCGGAGAAGCAGGGGCTGGCTCAAGGGAGGACACCAAAATGGCAGGACCTGCTTGGCCAGCTTCAGAAGATAACCCATCCAAATTGCACAGCCACCAAAAGATGTTGCATCTTCGGATCAAGTTCTGGCTGCCACTCTAAGGCACCAGCACGCAGCTTGTGGACCAACCATTCCTCTTTCTGCTCCAAAAACGCAAGGAAAGGAGCCTTGTGGATGACAGGAGGAGATGGGAGGCAACCCTGGATGGAAATGAGAGCTTGCTCACACCCCTCACTCACCCCTATCTACAAAAAACCCACTCTGACCAGCTCAATGCAGAGAATATCTGAGTCACATAATGAACAACAGTGAACTTATGTTTCCCTCCATTGAGAAAGTTTGGGAGAAAAAGCAAGGAATGTCACTGTTTGTAAGAGAATACCCTCGCAGTGTGGTGAAAATCAGGCAAGCAGAGGACGAGGTGGCAAGAGAACTGCTAGAAAGGTCCAGGTATGAGTGGGAAGCTAACGGGTTCTGAGAGAGCTTTGGATAGCTATAGTTCACTACTTATGAAATATTAGAATGCTCTTGTGCAATGTAACTTTAATAAGAAATTAATTATTAATCTAGCCCTATTTGGAGCTAGGAGAATAGTTCTGAATGACACAGGAAGTCAAGAGAAGTGGGAACGCCTGTAGCCTTTTTCTTCCTATTTATAGAGCATCTATTGACAACAGCAGGGCTACAAAAGGAGACAAACTTCCCTAGCATTGGGGAGAAAAGAAAAACAAAAACATAAAGAAAGAATTAATAGAAATCAGAATCATCCTGGAAGAGCAAAACACGGAACAGTAGCCTGCAAATGCAACAAAATCATCAAATAAAAGACTGCATCCTTCCTGGAAATCTGAAAGAAGGATCAGCCATACCTCTTAGGAACAGGAGAGGAGCAGCGGTACAATCATCTAAGCCTGTTTCAGAGACTCTCCACTGCTGCAGCTCTTGGGCATTTTGCTTGGAAGAAGGGGACAAGAACAGAAGCATCATTCATGAAAGGACAGGTGACACCTCCCAATTATTTGCCTCATTTACTGGGGATTAACAAAAAGAAGGAGGCAAGAAATGGAGTGTTTTAAAATTCAAACTCATTACAGAAAGAGCTGTTCTGAGAAATGGCCTCAGAGGAAATCTTGCAAAGCAAAGCACAGAAAACTAATCAGCAAAAGCAAAAAACCTCAGTGTGTCACGGAGAGGTGCGCAGCGTCTTCCCACGGCCCTGGGAAGCGGCAGAGCCCTGTACGCTGCTCTGGTTTGGCAGCGCTGCCCAAAGGGGCGAGAGGCTCTGAGAAGAGCGATGTACACAGCTGCTGGATGAACAGCAGAAAAATCCTTTCAGAAAAGAAAAACAGAAATCTAATTTAACCTGAAATTAACATTCCTCTTCATTTTAATGGTGGAAGTTATTTTCAACAGTTTAAAGATTAAGCTTATACAAATTGGGTCTCTGAATATACAAATAGCACACACATACACAAAACATTTCATTTTTAAAACAGTGAAATGGAAGGCTGCAACACTTTCTCATATTCTTTTCTTGGACTAAAGCTTTAGTTAAATTCACCTCCATCCACAAGTGATTTCTGCAATCCCCAAAAACTTTTCCAGCAAGTTCCAGCACCCTGAAAAATACTGTTCCGCTGCGGTCTCAATGGAGTCATTCACACGACCAAGTGAAACCTCTGCCTACACTGCCATTTCGATTTACCAGGGTATTACCTACCGCAGAGGCCACTGCTGGAACAGCTTTCCCCAGCCGACAACTCCCTAACACCCGCGTTGCCAACACTGCGACTGAAGGATGCGCTTGAAATAATTTGACGATCAGCCAGCTCCCCCCGCCCCGTCTGGCCCGTGAAGTGTTAAGTCATTATATCCACTTGAACAGCGTATCGATCGAGAATGCCGTGCAACCGCACTGGCAATACTGCATTTCCCCCCACTCTTCCTGAAATAAAAGGATCACGTTTCAGAAGCCTTCACTTGACACAGGTATAGCAGTTGTATTTGCAAATATTTTTCCCCTTTCTACACTTATCTAAATCCCTTCGGACGTTACATAAATCCATGTGCAATTATGCTATCGCTGTTACACAGTGTAGCTACAATGCGCTTGCTGCATATACACAGAGGGGTTTTGCTTTTCACTGTTAATCAATTTAATCAGCACTGAACCAAATTAACAGAAGATTAAACTACCTGTTTTCCTGTTACTGTCCACCTTAATGATCATGCTTGTAGAGTCCAGCTACATGCTCTGTATATTGAGATCGTTCTCAATTACCCAACGACTTTCTTTTGTACAGTATCGTGGTACTTCCACATAGTGGGCAGCACATCCACTATGTGCTAGCAGCCTAACTGCACCAGAATTACAATAATTTTCATAAAGCAGGACTTTAAACGTTACATTATTATTTTATGAAGTGGTATCTTTCACTTCCTTGAGACAGCTGCTAGACCATATGAAAGACAAGGCGAGAGAGGTGATCGGCGCTGGGTCACAGACAGCAAGAAGGATTTCGCTACCTTGCTGTGAACAGCAAACGTGCAGCGACTTGGCTAACGACACCAACCTGACAGATCAGGGAGCACACAAGGAGGACTTTCACTGCCCATTTATTCCAGCTTGAACAGACAGAAGCTCACAGCAGAAATCGGAGCTAACTCCACCTCAGCAAGCATGAAGCTTGGGTCTAGAGAATAAGTCTTACGAGGAGCGGCTGAGGGAGCTGGGGTTGTTTAGCCTGGAGAAGAGGAGGCTGAGGGGAGACCTTATTGCCCTCTACAGCTACCTGAAAGGAGGTTGTAGAGAGGTGGGGGTCGGTCTCTTCTCCCCAGTAACAAGCGATAGGACGAGAGGAAATGGCCTCAAGCTGCGCCAGGGCAGGTTTAGGTTGGATATTGGGAAAAACTTCTTCACTGAAAGAGTGGTCAGGCCCTGGCACAGGCTGCCCAGGGAAGGGGTTGAGTCCCCATCCCTGGAGGGATTTAAAAGACGGGTAGATGCGGTGCTTGAGGACATGGTTTAGTGGTGGGCTTGGCGGTGGTAGGTTAACGGTTGGACTTGATGATCTTAAGGGTCTTTTCCAACCTTAACAATTCTATGATTCTATGAAGCCACCACCTCCTCCCTCTCCAAGCGGACTCTGCAAGGAGATGTCTTGGCAGCTGCCTTCTCCCTGCTCTGCGGGTGGGCGATGGATGAGCAGGACCTTCTTGGCTCCCCAAAATGGAGAAGCCAACCTATCCCACATACACACAGCCCAGTGGTGGTACCAAGACACGTTGCTTAAGCACAACATTACAAGATTGTCTTGTTCCTCCCACTGTTTTAAGCTGCCTTCACTCAGATAGGAGCACCGATGCCGCACAGCCACTCAATTCACTGAGCAGGTGTGTAAGCAGTGAGGAGATAAACCAAGAAAGCTGCCACTGGTGCAGCTTGGGATGCTTTTGCAATGACGTCCACGTGCCCCCAGGTGCATTGAGATGGCCGTGCACACAACCTGGAACACAAAAATGCTCGCACTCTAGAGTAAAGCCTGATATGAAAGGAATTTCAATACTAAGTGTTTGCATGCTAGTAAAAAAGAGTTAAAAAAACAAGAGATGCTGTGTTTAAGCCACACTGTAAATAACTCAGATGAGTGACTCTGGCCTGGCAGATCACTGGTCTGCTCAAAACAGTCCGGCCAAGGCCAACTCACCCTGCAGTTGTTCATGACTGAGTGACGTGTTGTCACCAATGGGAAGGGCACAGTGACAAGATCGTAGAAAAGAAATAAATTTTAAATCCTTTACAAACCAGCACACATTTCCACACAACTTGAAATTCAGATGTGGCTACAGGTGATCTCCACGCCCGGGCGGCTGTCGCTCCCTGAGCGTGCACAGCTACCATCCACTGCCAGCCGTGGGAGACGGCTCTGCAGCAGGAACTTCTACAACACACATAAATGTGCGCTTGTAAACACTCAAGCTACAATCCACTATTTGGAATTAACTTTCTCAGAAATCAAAAAGCAAAATGATCAAATAAGGCTGTTCTGTTAAATCAGAAAGAACAGTGGAGTTTATTGCCTTTATATTTTTTTTACACTACATTGCGTAATATGCTCACATTGGTGTTCAGCACTGTAAATGACATAAAAAATAACCCCAGGCAGCAAGCACAGCAGAGCTCTAAGAAAAAAAGCATCGCATTTCACATTCCAGTGCATGAAGTGAATACTGCAGTCCTCTAGCTTATAACAGCTATCAAAGCTAGCAAAGACAAATGTCTGTCTGAGAAAAAAAGATACTGTTTCAATACTGAGCTATGAATTAGCTTCTGGTATTTAGAATGTAGTAAGTGGTCTTTATTTTAGCAGAAGAAAAAGCCACAATTTTCAAACTAAGTAAGGATATTGTGTACTGCAGATGGAAGCTGGGGATCTGCCTCTGGGGATACCACCATCACTTTTTGTACTGATCTGAAACCATCCATACTAGACACAAGTCACTATTTCATGTCATCATTGTATTTATGCCTACTGGGCCTTTACATAGCTCAAAATAAATTAAAGATATTTATTCTGGAAGTTGGTTCAAAAACTTTATAACAAGGAAAGGACTTTTTGTTGCTGTAAATGTCTTGTGGATTCATACCAGTTCCAGTTAAATAGGAAAAAATCAAGAAAAGCTTCAGAGCAATTCGCAGTAGCTGAATATTTGGCCCATACAACTGTCAAAACAAGTGCTCGAGTATGTAGGTCCTGCAAACACTCATTACTGAGCGTTGCGCTGCTTTGGACAGTTCAATTTTGCAAACTGTGTGCTCAGCAGTATTTGCACAGTTCCTAATCACCAGTGGTAGGAGTCTTTCTATTGCTCCTTGCCCTGTATGCCACATAAGCACTTACAGTATTTTTAATGTTAGCCCCCACAATTCCGCTTGCATCTTAAGTGACTGCTGGAGAACACAAAATAAATTTTTAATGGGTTCTCACGGAATTAATTTAAGAAATGAGCTCTTTGCAGGTTGAAAACAAATCCACCTTTCCTTTTACTTTTGAATCTACCTATCCGTACCTTCCATGTTACCAGTGTACTCTGCTCCTGAACTGAAATCCTAAAGAGATTTTTGCAAAACTTTATTAGCATTTTAGCCTGCCTTTAACTATTCATTTCACGCCAGATACACAATTGACACCAGCTAATGTGCTCACTGTCGCATGCACCAGCTTGCCACCACCCTAAGGAGAAGGGGATAAAGGCTGCAGATAACAGACATGCTATCCCACCCCTCCACGCCCCTGTCTCCAACAGGTCCTACCTCTCACTGCCTTGGTCTTTTGGGATCAAACCCACATGAAGCCCTCTCTGGAAGGAAGAAGACAGTGACTTTGAGCTGCTTCTCCTTGTCCTGAGCTGTCATGCAGTTGTGGGATTGAGGCTGTCCTGGGTGCCTGTGGGTCTCCAGGCTGCTAAACACAATGATCAGAGATGACTCACTGTCACTCTCACAAACATTAAATGGTTCTGTCAATTTTCTGACTTGAATGATTGCTGTAACTGTTGTGTCTCACAGCTGAGGAGCTGACACTTGGGCTGACTCAACCACTGGAGAGCTCCTGCAGCCGTGCTGGGTCAGGCTGCTCGTGACGCTGGGGCTCAGACCTCACCCTTACCCATCAGAAGTCATTCTCTCCCACCAGGTAAGACAACAAAAGGGAGTTTCCCTCGGCCATATCTGACAGATCTGCGCTGAAGTTTCTCTCCAGGAATGCTTTGCATATCATGTATTAATAGAGTCTGACTAACAGCTTTAGCTTCACATCATGTCTAGACAAAGTGTCCCGCTGTGGGCAGTTGCCTGGAAGGGCACTTGAAAGAGCTGTGGGTGAACAAAACAGAAACTGTGTGGAGAGCTGACACATTGTATGTTCACTGCATCTCATTTATTTATTCTCAGAAAAGTGAAAATAATGGGAATCTGGCTGAAGTTTTAGGCAGAAAGAGGCCAAAGCCCCAATTCCTTTCAATAGTTGTCCATCACCCAACTACCTAGAAGAAAGGAAACAGCCAGAAGACAAGAAGTAATTAAAAGTTCCACAGAAGCTTTTTGAAGGTAAAAATGTTAAACAGACACAAGTTGCAAAAACAAGGTGTTTAACCAAGTGCTCTCCAGCGCTGAATTGCACTCCTGAGCCAGCTCTCTCCTGAGCCCAGGTGTACTCAGCAGTGTCCAGCTACACCCTGGCTGCACTCTGACAACACAACTTTTACCCAAGCATTAACCAAAACTCCTTAGCACCACATACTCCATGCAGGAGAGGGACTGTCAACACACAGCATAAAAGCACCACAATTGCAAAGTCACAGTAAACTGATGCTGGACACAACGAATGGATGGTACAGTATTTATAGCCCACCAGAGAGTCCCTAGCACTTCTCAGCAACCACAGGAGTTTGCTTGCCCTTGCCGCGTTTCTTGTTAGGTGAACGCTGCATCTAGATATAAAATTGCATCACTGCTTTCTTTCATTTAAATGATCTATTTAAATTGAATGCATTTAACTCCCTTTCAGCACCTTTTATTATCCTCCAACACGCTGTGGCACGATTACAGCTTTAAATATTTACTTGACATTATCTTGCATCTGGCAGATGTAGCCTGATACTCCCAAGTAAGTCCCATGCAGGATTAAGTTATCCACTAGTCTTTGCACAGTTGCGATGGATCCCATTTACCTTACCCCTGTAATTCTCCCTGAATCAGGCCTGCAAAGTCTAAGGAGTTTTTCAATGATTATAACAGATGAGATTTGCAGAAACCAGAATAATTTCTAAGTTTCTATAGAAGTCAAGCCTTTTTTTCTCCATTAGGATTTCTCAGTTTCTACACTATTCAAACCCGTATAAAGCCTGGCTATTATTCTGTTAGTGCTGCCACTTTGTACGCATCTTCTCAGTTTGTTCTCTTTCTTATTGTTAATTAACTATTTCGTATTGCAAATTCCCATTTTTAAGATAAGGTGCTGTTGTCACAATAGTCCTGTAAGTGAATCATTACAACTGTAATGCATTCATAAATAACACATTACAAGACTTAAAATAAATATTTTTTTACAGTTGTTGCAACCCAATTGGCCTACGTGTAATAGGAATTGTGCACCCATGAAATTAAACTGAACAAAAAATTAATTTTCAAAGGCTTAGTTCTCTGAAAAAGTTATTGCCTCTAATTCTTTTTGGTCAATGTTATTTTCTTTTTGATCCTAAAATAGAAATTAGAATAATAAAATAAATAAAAATGACAGCCTCTGGGTAGAGAGCTGAAGTAATGAACGGCAACCGAATTCCACTGAAGGCCAGGCAATCACAGCGGTGGGAAGGAGAGAGGAGAAAAGCAAACACACGAATACCTGCTAATGAACCTGTGGCAGTATAACAGCATTCTCAGACAAGTCTTCAGTAAAACCTTCTGGAGTCAACTTCTCCATTAAATTCTTCATGAGGGTTCACAGGCTATTTCCCGGGGACCTGGTTAGTGTTTCAGAGATCCGAGAAGCGGCCCATAAGCCTGCCCAGGAGCTCCAGGAGACTACAGCCACCTGTACGCCTGGCAGCTCCTCCAGCCCTAGAGTCCACCCTGGCTCTGCATCCTCTGCACCGGCCCTGCAAACCCAGTGTGGGCAGAGCCAGTGCCCGGGGAGACACAATACAGCCCTTGACCATGTCTTCTCCTCCCCAAAGGCAAACTCAGGTAGGAGGAAAGGGACCACAGGAAAGGTTTTCTCCCTCTTCCGCACAGGGCAAGGGCAAAAAGGTCTGCATGGATCTGTGACCATAATCTCATGAGTTGGGAGAGGGGGTGAGAGGCTGCTACAATGACACACACAATTTATCCTCACTGCTGGCAGCAACACGCCCACACTGGAAGACAGCAACCTAAAGGGCCTCAAAAGCAACGGCACACATCTTCAGAATGAGAATTAAAAAGCAGGGTTCTGACCATCAATGATCTCCACACATTTTTAGAACAGGTAGGGCAAAATATCAAGTGTGGTTCATCACTAATTGCATCTCCACATTCCTCTCTCCTGGAAGAGACGAGCAAATGCAATTATACTTTGATGTGATGTCACCAAGCCTCTTGCAATTAATTCATCTGTGCTCTCAAAGAACCCTCTGATAATGGAGAGCTCTGCGCAGACTCCTGGATACATCGAACAGGCTGGACTGACATTTGCAAAGGCTACAGCAAGTGCCCATCGCTGTGCTCTTCTCCCTGCCTCTGCACAGGTTTCCATGCCCATAGATAACACACTTAATTGCACGCCTCCTTCTGGTAATCACCCCCCATCCTGCTGAAGACACATACCTAAGGAGCAACAGTAACAAACAAAATCCTTCCCTGTAAGCTTTGGTTGGGTTTTCACAGGCCTGTGAGAGGCAACAGGACATTAATTTGATCTCAAAGCCCACGTGTAAGTTAAGGAAATCATAGAATCATAGAATCATTTAGCTTAGAAAAGACCTTTAAGACCATCAAGTCCAACCGTTAACCTACCACTGCCAAGTCTGCAACTAAACCATGTCCTCAAGCACCACATCTACCCGTCTTTTAAATACCTTCAGGGATGGGGACTCAACCACTTCCCTGGGCAGCCTGTGCCAGTGCCTGACTGCCCTTTCGGTGAAGAAGTTTTTCCCAATATCCAACCTAAACCTGCCCTGGCGCAACTTGATGCCATTTCCTCTCGTCCCATCGCTTGTTACTGGGGAGAAGAGACCGACCCCCACCTCTCTACAGCCTCCTTTCAGGCAGTTGTAGAGAGCAATAAGGTCTCCCCTCAGCCTCCTCTTCTCCAGGCTAAACAACCCCAGCTCCCTCAGCTGCTCCTCACAAGACTTGTGCTCTAGACCCTTCACCAGCTTCGCTGCCCTTCTCTGGACACGCTCCAGCACCTCAATGTCCTTCTTGTAGTGAGCAGCCCAAAACTGAACACTGTATTTGAGGTGTGGCCTCACCAGATGTATCTAACTGATTACAACCACAAAAAAGGCCAGACACCTTTGGCATAGAACAGTTGGGAAGTGGGTGCCCTATGGTGCCAGACTGACCAGCAATGAAGCCCGCACAGCCCACTCCTTCCAGGGATTCAACACGGATACTCCAGCATAAAATCAAGAGAAGATAAACGCTTCTATCACCCATTCTGCTGGATTCTAATCCAACTTGAAAGGACTAAAGAGTACCCTCACTTTCCCCGCACTCCCTTTGCTCATACTTCTCCATCTCAGGTATGCTGCTGGGGGGATCACCTTGCTGCAGGCAGACTCTGCTCCACGCGCAGTCCTACAGAACTGCACAGACTTATTTTTTCCATTTCTTTGCCATGAAGAATCTGAAGCAACAACAAAATGGGGGGTGGGAGGTGCACAAGAACAATTTTGTCACTTTCTACAAAAGTAAAAATTCGAAAGGATGCTTTTTCCCCCAAGTTGAAATAATTAGACAAGTCCACATTTTTTGGCTGACCCAACTTTGTGTTTAGTGAAACACTCTGTAAAATGTCTCCGTGATTTCTCCTGAATGGCCTTTAAAACACTGGCAGTTCAGTCTGCTTCGTCAGCACTACACACAGAAAGCTATTAAAACCTGATCCTTAATAACTAATCTCTCATAGCCACTCATGCCTCTCCCACAGAGCCATAACACGACACATACGAGTTGTTCCCGCAGCATGGACAATGTTTAAATTTCCTTCATACCTAAACCAGCAAGATTTTAATTTTATTTTTGGCTCACTCTTTATCACAGGGCTAATAAGTCCTGGTCAGCTAAGGCGTTTGCAGGCTATCCAAGGCTAAATCACCTAAATGCACACCTCCAGCTCACAGCGTCTTGCTGTTGCTGCTGCTGGCATATGGAGAGTTTAAATGAAAATGAGCAAACGCTGGGTAAAAACTATTCCAGAAAAAGCTGAATATTTATGGCTTGTACACAGAAACCTGACTGGCAAGTGAATGCTTTAGAGATAAAAGGAGTAACAGAAGAATAACTTTTATTTATGCAGTCTACATTTAATGAATGCGTCAACATTTGCAGATGATTAGGGCTAACCTAAGTGCTTTGCTGTCCCTGTTGCAATTCTGAAGGGTTTGTACTTTATTTATTCTTTTTCTTCTTTTTTTTCCTCCCCCCATAGTTGCAACTAAATATAATTTTTGGCTTTGCAAAGGCCTATTTCCATTTATAGAATCCAGATGACAGGCTGGGGACGATATTTTCCTAGCTGAGGCATCTGCCTCCTTGACAGAGGCAGAGATAATCACGTTGGGTGAAACAGGCTCGGCGTCTGTGACAAGCTTAAGATGTCAGAAATGAGAGCATCGCGTCTTGTCCCTCTGGATATTTTTTTCTTGAGAAATTTAGCCACATCTCATGTGAAATGCAGCCAGCTTGCAGCGCTGCTCTGCCGCCAGCAAGAGAGGGGGAGGAGGGAGGGAGGCAGGCAGGGGACCGTTTCGCTTCTGAGGCTGCCACAGTTTCTATTTAATTGCTTGCTTATTTATTTAATTACGGCAGCAACAAGAACTTCTGGTCAAGCTGCCAGCATGCTTTCCCTGAAACAATTCGCTGCTCTGAATTTACTTTTGCTGGACAATCTTCCTTCCCTCCTGGATCTCCACCAGGAGCAGCCAAAGCACCGAGCAGCCCCATCTTCTTCTGCATCCCCACCAAGAAGCCGGGAGATGTCACAGCTGACTGGAGCCACCCTGCCCCAAGGCAGCAGAGGCAGGAGGCCCAGGACACAAAGGGTTTGCAAGGGGACTGAGTCTGGAGAAGCATCTCCAGGTGGACTGAATCCTCAGATGCGAACAAATGCCTCCATGGCACGTGTCACTGCCTACTGGATCAGCACTAACCTACAGCACTTCCCCCCTCCACACTGATTAAGTCCTGCTTTTTGAATCATAGATCAAATGTTCTGCACTCACAGATGAAACTATGCTGACCAAATTAGTCAGATCAAGGTGCTGCTTTCCTTTTGAGATGGGCCATTTGATGCTGCAAAGTGCCACCAGATGAACCTTTCTGAAAGCAGATTCCTCCTCACTCTCACAGCTAACTTTCTCTTGCCAGATGCTGATGTAAATGCTCACAAATCATGGAAGATTTCCAACAGATGTGCCACCTTCAGTGGAACACACAAGAACAAGGAGGCTTTCTGAATTCAAGAATAACATTAAGTGATTGCTCGATGCAGATGACTGTTAGTATAAATATTTTAACTAATGTTCACCGGAGGATTTTTTTCCAAGGAAGGATGTTTTCCTTGAATTGATTTTTAAGCTACTGTTTTGTAACGACTTGCACTATATCATGAAGAAGCTCCCTCAACCTGTCCTAACAGGAGTGCAAGCAGTACTCTTCACAAAGTCTGGAGCTAAGGAGATTAAGAAAATGCATTTTTTTTTCCAACATTATTTCCTAAGAAACTCAGAAACGGGCCCTGACTGTAAACAAATGAAAAAATGCCACAGAAAATAATCCTGCTGAAACTAAAAAAAGTTCCTTGAATCCAACACTTCCATTCCCTTCACAGCAAAAGTATCAAAAGCAAGAAATGCCAATACATAAAAGATATATAAGGTGATACTACAAGAGTTTCTGCACGAGAGACACATACTCTTTGGCAAATATGAGCTCTGGTCCAATACAGTGACTCAAAGACTGCACAGTAACCAACTAACAGACAAAAGTGCTCCTTTTAAAACATTTACATCAGACAACTTAGGCTAGCAGACAAACAGTGCTACAGACAGCAGCCACCTATTATTTGACCAGCTATAGTCTATTTACTTTACTGCAAGGTTATATTTATTGTGTAAATGCTACCACAGAAGATGAAATTCCATCTGAATTGACTGAAGCTGAGGTAACAGCCCCCCACCCCATCTCCACCCACTGCCTGGCTACGTCTTTCCCACTCTCTGGTGGTCATGGCCCTGCAGAAACCCAGGAGGACCAAGGTGACAGCAGAGGAGAACAGAAGTGGCAGCAGCAGGTTTTGGAGAAGAGTAAGATGATGCTGAAAACCACTTTCTTTTCGCCAGAGCTACCTAAAGAATGCAAACTCTAGACTTCTCACCAGTCCTTCCCTACTACAGTCACAACTGTTTCCCCTGAAGGAGTCCTTCTCCCTACCCCTGCTTTATTTTGGGACGAACATTTTTGTCCTGTACTGTGGATCCTATAACATAACAGACTCTCACAACATTTGCCTTGTTCTGACACTTAACTAGCAGCTTCTGCAGGAAGAGCAGACTGCTACACTAGCTACCACCGAGATTTGTATAAACAATATGTTTTAATTTGCTCAAGTTTTCAGTGCTATATTTTATAGGTTAATTTGAGCTCTGCACAGTACTAGTGGTTTATATTCACCAATTTAATTACAACCTTGTCAACTCATTATGACTATAGGAAAAGGTCCAAAATCTACCCTTGGAAGCTGGCATTCAAATTGCTACTCTAGTCCTCCTCCTTCAGTCCAAGGGGATTTAAGTCCAAAGCTCTACAGTTGTGAAGATGAAGATGTGAAATATGTTTGAAAAAATGTGCCAATCATTTTTCACACTGTCTTCATCATTCAGCAAAGAATGACAGCAGAGCAATCTAGCAGAGGCCTTTGCAGCTCCTAGTCATTCTCTGGGACATAACTTTGTAAGCTCTGCTCTGTTGTCTTCTGCCTTGTCCGTTTGGCTTAGGCCGGTGAATACGCTCGTTGTAAAGCGTGAATTACGCACAGCATACAATCGATGGGGGAAACTGCTGTGAAACACGAAGGCACCAACACAGCTAAATACTAAAATGTGCAGACTTTTCCTGCAAAAGGTACATGCATAGATATAGTCATATCCATAAACATATTTATATATACAATTTTTTTTAAGATAGATAGATAGGTATCTCCTAACACTATAGCTAGTTAACAAAGAAAAACATCAGGACTAAGAATACGGTCAGATCTTCCAGTCTGCTTTGAAGACAACGCAGACGTAGTGGATTAATCTTGGTTCTAACATGCAGTTGTAGTGTAGGCACCTGAACAATAACTTGTGAATAAAAGAGGGCTTTGTGTGCTTGCTTTTGACTTGAAAGAGGTTATTATTTAAATCTTGAGACTTCTAGCCAGCAAAAACCACCACCAAATGTTCACAAGCAGATGCACACATACACGTGAAGCAGTTCGTGTTTGGTAAGTTGTATTAGAAAAGATTTAAAATGTGTCCTTGCCATATCACTAACGTCAGGGAAAGAGTGCTGGAGTGACCAGAGTAAGGACAGCGTAAAAATTATTTTGGTATACATATCCTACTGGATTTTATATTTTGCTTTATACTTTTAACAGTTGAAACTGTAGAATATCACCAGCCCTTTTTAAATTTATAAAAGGACTCCAAAAAAAGGGAAGCTCCACATACAAACTTTTGTGCTAGGATAGCTTCTCATTTGCAATATAATCAATTCAAAACCATTCAGTACAGATCAGCACATAGTAGAAAGCTGTATTTAGGATTATCTTGAATGACAAGTGGGAAACACTCTTCAAGAAAAGCTGAAAAATAATAAAGGAAAGCAAATTGGCAAAAGAAGAGGCAAAATGATCAGGCACCAAGGGCAGACAAACCGCAAAGACAAACTTTCCAGTTCATACATAGCACACACAAGTGGCTCTGTGGCTGCTCAGGCTTGTATACATTACACGACAACAGGGTGTCCATGAAGTCCTACCGAGATGCTACAGTCCCATGGAAACAATCCTTGTGCTATGCAGGGACTTCTCCCCAAACTACAGTGTAGCTTTTCATCTCCATTTCTTCTCCATTATCACAGTTAAAATATTTGCCCCACAAAGACGGAACAATTTCATTATTATTAAAATATGAAAATAACAAAAATGAAAGCAGACAACAGTAACCCTATATCCATCCTCTAGACAAGTCTAAATGAAAAGCAGTTTTGATAAAGTTACTTAAACTTTTTTCTTTTCAAATCATTCCAACATGCATCGCTGGTTATTCTAACCATGACAGGTCACCTAATTTACTTTAAGTGCTGTTTTAAAACAGCCTCCCACCCCTGAGACAGCCACATTTCACACGACATCTGTGGTGGTGTATTTGTTAGGAAATTTGCTTGGCCTGGTTCTCAGCTACTTTCAGGTTACCCAGGGAGCATCTCCTCAGGGATATCAAAGGAGGGCCCACCTCCATCCTCCCTGCACATGGGTGCACGCTGCCAGAAGGCAGGAGGTGTCGAGGGAAGGGTGGTACAAGGGGACAGGAGTTCTGCCTACACTTCGTCTCTCCACTTCCCCTCCCAAAAGTGCTATTCTCCCAGCAACCCTATCAATAAACACCCCTCTGAGCTGAAGGGAATGGAAGAAAAACAACCCTCCAAATCATGCTAGATTTTAGGGTGCAAGGACTTTTTTCTGAGACAGGCAAGCAGAACAAATATGCATTGCATAAGCACAATGAAGTGCAAAGGCTCTGCAAGTCAGAGAGCAGAGATGCGTATAGATGTACCTACGGGGAGTCTGAAAGGTGACAAAATGCTAGAGGCGAAGTGGTGGAGTGTTGATTTGAAACGTTTGAGCGGTATACTCTTACAAGAGCTTAGAAAGCTCTGCATGCACTTACTGGACAGAAACAGTCCTAAATGATGATTCACCACCCATTTGGCTTTTCAAACATACCACAGGCAGTCCCTTCTCCCGTCCCACTACATTCCCGCTGTCTAACGCCATGGGAAGAGAGCTGATGGCTATGCCGAAACCTTGGGGCTCCCTGATGGTTCTCAGGGCTCACGAGACTAAGCACGTACCGTTCACCCTCCGCATTGCAAGGCAATGAAACCAACACACACAGTCTGGAAGGGAAGCTGTGATCAAGTCTAAATTATCAGAGGACTGTGCATCTGGTATGCACCACAGTACATGGTTTAAATGCAGATGCCTTTGATCCAACTACTTGAGGGGTACCCCATCGTTAGGGAGGATGTTTCTTTCTCACTGTGCTCAGATCTACTCCCTGTCATCTGCCAACAATTTCACAATTAAAACAGAGATCATGAAAATATTAATAAGCCACAACTGGCTTGCCCATTGCACAGCCAGGAATAGATTGGTAATGCGTTTCCCAAGGATATTTGCCTACTGTTCTTTGCATAGTTTGACCACCCAGGTGAATGGAAAGTTTTAATAACTATCAGCAAGTCTCAGCATGCAACACAACCCATGGTATAGCTCAGATGTTAAGATCTGTGCTGGAGACTCACTCACTCCCTGGATGTCATGAAAACCCTGCAAAGCAATTACAGAAGCAAATAAATTATTAAGAGAAAGAAGTGACAGCTCTGGGAATTGATGCAGATCCTGGTGTGAATCTAGGTTGTTACTGACAGAAAGTTATTGTTCAGTAGGTGATTGGTAATGCATAAGAAATGAGAGTTTGGCCCTGTTTTGAATAACCCCCTCACCAGCCACAGAAGGAATGAGCAACACAAGTTCCCTTCAGGGTTTTGGTGGCTCTTCGTTCCTTCAGTCTGCTTCAGACAAACAACCAAGCCCAGCTACCTCTGCCCTTATTCTGGCTCAGAAGTTGACCTTCCAGCACCCATCCTCTCAGCTGCTTCGATGCCAGATGCGGCGTTTCCCCCCCCACCCCCGAGGAGCACTGCCACCATCTTCTCCCCACCTCCAGCCCCACTCCATGGGCTGCACCCCTGGAAACACAACCCAGCAGCAAGCGAGGCAGAGCAAGCCTTGCACCCACGTGCTCTTCCCTAATTTGGTTTTCAGTTCTCTCACATTCGAGTAAAATTAACACTTGCAAACTTCTACTGCTGTCCTTGGCACTCCGACATCTATGTATTTTCTTGTTTGTTTTTTCTCCTTTCACTCTCGTGCTCTGCATCTGACACAGGACTTGTCAGAAAGGACATAAGCGGGAGAAAGCACCTGACAGAAGATGAATGAAAGCATTCAAAGCAAACTTCTTCTACAGAAAAGCAAAGTTTCTGGCCTAAGATTCCTCCTGTTTCCGAACTGTATTTTTTTTCTAATTGAAGTCTTTCCAAGAAAACAGACACTAGCCACAAAGCATCTGCTTAGTTGCAAACCTAGGGCGTTCTGGAGCAGAACAAGAAACAGAGGAAGAGAGAGCAAAAGAGAGGAAACATTTTTTGAACAGCTGTGAATCTATGTCAGCTTCCTGCAAAATCAGTAGAAATCTTTCCATCTAATATAACAGGCCTGGCCTGTGCTCCCAGAGTGCAAGCCAACTTGTGTCCTTCTGATCTATTCTAATACCCATTTCTTTTGCCTGGGTAATTTGCTGCCACTCCAGGACTGCTACTTCTCCCTCCCTCTCCTACATGTTATCAAATAAGACAGCTCATGTAAGGGCAGATATGATAGTCTGTCAAGATGTAAAGAGGTTGTTATGAAAACTTATGTTACAGTGATCAATTGTTCTCTCTGGCCCTACCAGAGATTGCTTCATATGCAGCAACAATGTCAGACAGTGTATCGGGGTGAAATACCTTTGCTAATGTTCAAGAGTGGAAAGGATGGAATGACCCAGGAAAGCTCTTTGGGTTGGGATGTTCACAGTGCTCCTGGAGTTAATGAGAAGCTCGTGTTACAGTTTATATCTAAGTTGAATCTTTAATACAACGTATCAGCTAACAAACATGAGACCAAACACCTTGGGATGAAAAGAGAAATCTGCATGTCTCCCCTCTTCAAATATTAATGACATGATTGAACTCACAAAACCAACCTAACCTGAATACTCTTGGGATGGCACACTTATACCAGAGCCCCAAACAGACAAGTATACTTTCAATTAAAAATTTGTACATAAAAGTTCACATATATACATCAGTATGCATATATCCACACATACCTCAATCTCTGCATTAGTCTTGTACATCTTTGCAGTGCCTTTCCTTTGGTGCTGTGTCTACTCTATCACCTTCACGTGCTCTGTTTCAAAACCTGTACAATTTCTCACGTTTCCTATCCTTCTCTTCCAGGAGAAGTGGAAGAGATCTCTCAAATATAATTTCAGCTAGCAACAATCCCAGTATCAATGGTGCTGCCCTGAAAGGCAGTAGATAGAAATCTGAATTTGTTTCTCCAGCTTCTACAGCATTCTCTTCCATAAGATCATTAAACCGCAGGCTCAAAGTTACGCACTTTAAATCATGTCCTCTTGCAAAAAAGTGTAAATTCCAAACAATCGAATTGTGATTCATTATCTGCCATTTTCAGTCAATATATCATGTCTAGCAAATATTGATTTACATGGAAGATTACAGACTTTGCAGTTGTATTTTCCAACAAAGCTATTAAATAATAGCAATGATAACCAAGAATTGATAGGCAATTTTTCTAGTATACACAAACTAATCTTTGCTAATTTGAACCTAAATGACTCTAAAGTTTCATGATTCATTTTCACATGCAAAATTGCAGGTGTTGATTTGGTTTTTTGGTCACATTATTCTTCTTTTTCCCTCCCATCTTGTCCTTTGATTATTAAAATCTTTAATGGTATCTCATGCTTTATTTTACTTGCTTTATGTATTGGGTAAAAATGCAGATTTCCCTTCTCCATCTCTGTGCGTATCTTTTAGTTTTGCTTCTCTTGCAAAGTATTTTCCCATCTGTTAAAGTCTTCCAGTACATCCAATCGCATGACTTCTGCAAATCCAAACCTGACATCCTACTTTGCAAAACCATTTCAGAATGATTTTCCAAAGCAGCCAGGCAGTACCTCACGTGCCCTCACCCAAAGGAACAACGTTCCCACCAGCTACTCTGCACGTGCCTTGCCTTGGAGGTTTCTCTTCACAGCCTTCATTATAACCTCAGCTCTCACATGAACTGTGGTACCAATGCACTAGCTACCACATAAAAGTGTATTTTTACTCATCTGGGTAAGACGTGGTCCTGAAGGTTTTGTGTAAGTGAATTTGTGACTCGGTATGAAGTGACTCTGTTCATACTCTGCAACCGCAATTTGGATTTCTGCTTCAGCACTGCCTTTAGTGATTTCCCCACTAAAACTTGTAGACTGATTTAAGGAGACTCTGCTTGGCGGTAAGTTAAATTGTAATGTAAAATGTTAATGTTAAAAATGTTAAGTGTTAAAATGTTAATGTTAAAAAACATTAAGTGAGTATTTTCTACTAACCTTCTCAGTTTTGAGTCTCTGATATTCATTATGATCTCATTTCAAATTAGGGACTCCACATACCCTCCAAAATCACATCTGATTCAGGAATATCAAAGCATCTGTTAATGGTTGAACAGTTTCTTCTTTTTAAAAAAAAAAAATTGATGCTTTTAAACACTCCAATCACTTCGGCAGTGATTCTATTCTTTAAATCTCAATGTATATTCAGATAATGGCTTGGTTTTCCCACTAACCATAGGTTGTTAAACAATTCTAATGCCTCAGGGTCAGTACTATTAACAAAAATACCTTTTGCTCACTGTCATTCTCAGGATCGCCAGTCAGCTTCACAACGGGGGTTACCAGGCACCATCCAGTTAACCTCCACAATTTGTTCAGTTTCCACTGCATTCTCAGAACTACTACTGCATTTTGGCATTTTTCACCTTTTCTCCTATTTCCCTACTGGAAGTTACTATATTCTATTTCTAGTATCACACAGTATTTTTAATAACAGCCAGTGAAAACTCTATGCCATTACATATAATCAAAAGGAAACTATCCTAGGTAAGCCAGAAACGAAAGAATCAAGAAAGGACAGTTCTCTATGTTGACTCTTCACACCACAGCTAAACAAAACCAAAAAAACCCACACTAAACGAAACTTAAAAAAAGGAAGAGCTTCCAATGTTGAATGGTTGCAGGTTTTGCTTTGATGGGGCAAAAGATGAACCTGTGCTAGCTGACACTTAGTCAACTGAAAATAAGGCTGTAGTGATAGAAGGTGACTATCCCAGCCTTGCACCATATCACACCAAGATAAAGACCAACCGCATTAAAGCTTCTGCTTTGGTAAGTTGCCATGTGTGCAATAAGAATAGGCTTTTTTTCCCTTGAGGGAAGACTGGCTTCAGCCTGGCAGTCCTGCACAGGTACCATGAGCACGGCTCCTGACACACAGAGGAGGGATAGGATGCTTGACATGACCACAGGCAGGGCTGTGTTCTTTCAGGAGCTTTAGCTCACTGCCAGTAAAATTAAGAGAGAGACACGGTTGATCTGAAACGGCCACCTGCAGTTATATGTTCAGAACGGGCACCCTAATGGTTGGGATTGTTATTTTAACACCTATCTGTTGCTACGTGGTTGTTTTATTAATAGAAAGGATCACATGCAGTCTGAGGCAAATTTAAATTCAAATTCTGCTATTTCATGCCATTGTACAATATGGCAGGCTGCTGTGTGATTTGGTTTCAAGTAAAGCAGGCTAACAAACTTCCTTCCAAGCCATTAATTCAGAAATGTAATAAGGCTAACACAACTGCACTGACTCATTAAAGCAATTTGATGTAAGCTGCACTCATTAGAGCAGCTACCATCTATATTCCTATGACTGCAGCCTTGTTTTCAGACACCATCAGAGATGACCTGCTGTGCCAAATGCCTCTTCTGTCTCAGGAAAACTTCAGAGAAATAGCAAAATGGAAAACCTTAATTTGCTCAGGCCTTAAAATCCATTCAAACACAAGAATATTATAACATTTTGAGTCTCTCTTCATCCAGAAAAAGGTTATTTCACTAGATAAGAAGGGAAATTTTACAATACAGACAGTAGTGTGAAGATAGTCACGCAGGACATAAGTTTACAGATAAAACTGATAAACTCCCTCCTATATTTAGTGGAAAAGGGGGCTTAAGAGTACAGGAAAGAAAATACAGAAAAGACAAATTACGAGCGTGCCACCGTTGAAATAATAAGAACCAACCTGTGACCTTGGTGTGCAGCCCACACTATCTGTCTGTATAAAAACCAGCTGTGGAGAGAGGGCTGTTGCCCAGAGGTAGGAAGAAAAACCTTTCTGTGCTTAATAAAATAAAAAGGACACCAAGAGAAGGTACACAGACAATCAAGGCAGCACTTAGCCTTTAAGCAGGGACCTTTACAGGTGTTGCAGCCATCAGGTTTGGGATAATTAAGCCCGGCCCTTGAACTAGATCAACCCATTTCAGTAGCTGGAAGAGAAGCACAAAATCCTTGAGCAAGACTAATTCTGAGACGTCCATCAGAGAAATTAAACAGCTTAACACAAAGCAGCTTGTATTCTCTTAGCATACTTAAGAAAAAAGTGCTAAGTTACTCACCTAACAGAAGGGAAAGAGAATTGCAGCAAAGTTTTGACCCTCTACTACATAGTAAAATTAACTGCCTAAGAATGAAAAAAAAAAAAAAAAAGAAAAAAAGAAAAAAATCCATGTGCATATCTGCTGTTTCCTAAAGAAAAACCTGTTTGTTGAAACTCAGGTTCATACTCAACATTTAATAATGTTGTGACTTGCTGACAACACTGCAGGCTTATGGCAGGCTGGTGCCCTCATTACATACCTCCCTATAAATTAACTCAGAGTTCACATTAGATGAAAAAGTTTGTTGAACAGTTTATTTGTTTATTTTAATTTCAAGCCACTACATCTCATGTAACTAAGCCACCACTGCTGGAGAAGCACTTGGGATGCACACAGAGGAATTTGGGACTAGAACCAGAACCTTTCTGCCCCCAAAACACAGGCTTCTCACTTGAACTAAAGTAACCTCACTTTAGCTAAAAGTGACAACATATCCTATATCCTCCCTGTGGGCTGGCCAGTCTCTGTCTTATGGAAAGGCTGTACATCAGGCTCATCTGTGCTTTCCTTCACTACCCAAGATAGATCCTTTCATGTATTCATAGAAAGTGATTAGGTTTCAAAGGGACTGCTCAGAGATAACTAAGGAGAATTTCACCCAGTATCTGTATTTCTGAAAACACTTCCAAAATTCTTCCTCAGTTCTTATTTAGAAGGCCTCCTGAGTAACCTGCTAAATAATTAATCTCTCTTACTTATTTTGCTACTATAATGTGAATATTTAATATGTTCCTTAGTAACTACCATATTACAAGAGAATAAAGTGATGCAGTGGGGTTTTAGAGAGTATTTACACACTTCTACAGAGCCACCTGCATAGGAGGTCTGCGTGGCTCACATCCCTTTTACTGTCATCACACTGAGACAATCTTCAAAGTTTCACGTCCCCTTCACAAAGGATCCCAAAACATGTAGTCTAATGCTGTCAGATATTTTGTGAAAACTTTCGGTAATCTTTTCACTATGCTTGTTGCCATGCATCCTCTAGTTGTGTCTTGTCAGCCTTGCCTGCCCGTGCTGCTGCACACACAGGATGGACTGTGCCTCCTCTCCCTCTGTCATGGGCCACTATGCCAAAGCCATCAGCTTTTCTCTGATGGCAGATGGTGGAAGAATACTGTATCTTTGCTCCTCCCAACCACTTGTATTATAACACTACCTTTATAATCTTGATGCTTATTGGTGTAATGGAATAGGTTTAATAAAATTCAGATAAATTGTCCCAAAAGAGCCTTTGAGATGGAAAGATGGCACTGTGTAGGAGTGGTGGTACTGTTTCAGAACAAGGGTCAGCCCAGCCCAGTGCTCCAGCACCAGCTGCAGGCTGACGCCTGGGAACAGGGACCAGCAGCCTTGTCCAATGCTGCCCTTCAATATATCCCCCCCACCAGCTATTTTCAACTGGGGGATACCTGGGTAACTCCCAGTGGGTGTACCTTCCAAGTGCTTCAAATAGTCTCCTTCTTGAGCCCATATTCTCTGTTACAGGCACATAAACACATGGGCGGACTGACAATTATTCAACACTTTCCAAGTTCATAATTTCTCCTCGTTCACCTGTGATTTCTTTGGATCAGAGGTTTTCTGCAGCTTTTCTCCCTCATCAATCCTGTTCCCAGAAGATGCCAGTCCAAAGGTTTTTTCAACTTACCACACTCTGAACAAGTTTTTCTGATGCTTTGGGGTCTCCAGGTGAACATCAGAAGGAACTGAGGTGGCAGCGACAGCAGAAAAATCCTCGGCTATTTCTGAGAGCTTTCTGTCCTTGAGCTCAGCACAGACAGCACTACAGATCAGAAGGAGCAAAGGCACCAAAAACTTCACAAGCATCTCCAGATAATACTCTCAAAATTACTCCTTACAATTAAGCTGCATCATCTGGGAGACTACCAAATGTTTGCTGTACTACTGCACCAGACGCAAATTCACGGCACCAGATAAAGCTCTGAAACAATGCAGCTTATGTTCTTTCCAAAATCCACCTTCCCTTTAATAAATGCTCTGTTATCAAGGTGATTAGTTTTTTATTTTAAACTTTTTTTTTTAAAAAGTTGCTCCTATTTGCTGTTAAGTTTCAGTTTTCATTCCTAAAGATTTTCCTCTTCGTGCCAACTAAAATTATGACCACATCTTGGTTCCATTTCCCTTCAACTTTCTCTCTGGACAAGAAAATCTAGCTAATTTAGGTTAGTTAACAATTTCCCTTTTCTTCCTGTATACACAGAGTTGCCAGGCATTAAAACATGGAAAGAAATAAATCAAGAGGAGGACAGTGAAGATACACTATTGTACATTATCTTAGTAAAACTTTGGCCTTACTTCAGTGAAACAAATGAGGACACCCCCCTATCCCCTCGGCTCTGGAGTAATTTGTAAATGAGCAAGCAGAATAAGAGTCAGGGGTATTTCAGTGCTCCAGGCTTTGAACTGACCAATGAGTTACCTCTAGCAAAGTCCGAGAGCCCCAAAGAAGTACGCTTTTAACCGTGCACCGAGGTGACGGATACAACCCGTTTGCTGTACCCCTAGTTTTCCAGGAGTGCTATGGCAGGAATCAGCCTGATGGAGAGAATGTGCATTTTCCATCACTGTTATTTTTTGTCTAGTGCATCTGTCCTATTTTATCTTCAAGGAAGTGGAATAAACCCGTAACAGCAGCTCCCAAACATTTCAGCTCCCCACTGGATGGTCCTTCCCTCTCCTCCATGTCACTGAACACTGAACTCAACCTTCAAAACTCGAATGTGGAAGTTCACATCTTAAATGAAACAATTCAAAGGGACAATTGCCTCTTCCCACCTTCCCCTCTCCATTTTTAACCT
This sequence comes from Theristicus caerulescens, assembly GCA_020745775.1. Taxonomy (NCBI): domain Eukaryota; kingdom Metazoa; phylum Chordata; class Aves; order Pelecaniformes; family Threskiornithidae; genus Theristicus; species Theristicus caerulescens. Next base: position 20,927,677 of record CM036567.1, on the reverse strand, counting down.
CTTAATTTCAATACCATCATCACTTGCCACAGCGTTTAGAAAATATCAGCATAATTAAGTATAACGCTAAAATTCATGATGGCGAAGAACTGATAGCAGTTAGGATGTTTTTATAAAAACAGGTTAGAGACAAGCCAATCAGCCTCCAAGCTACTGCACAGAAAAGCATTCAGTTCCTGACTCTAAGAGGAATTTTCCCCACCTACACCATCCCTGAGGGTGAAGGAGACTCTTGGAAAAATGGGATAGAGTGTCCAAAGCACCAGCAGACCATGTGCAATACAACCATGCTTTCAAAATCATCAGCAGGCCACCAAGCCTGTGCATTAAAAGCTAGGCTCTATTTAAATACTGTCATTGTAAAGTGGATACATCTTCATTTTGTCCAAAGGGCACTTAAAACAACATGGCAACATTATGTTTCTAGCTGTAGGAACGTACTCCAATCTGCCTTACTTTTCAATGAGATTGAAGAAATTAGCATTGCTCTGAATCACATGTTACGGATGGAGTGCCATTAGACTCGTAAGAGTTTGATTATAGTGATTATTTTGATATTATATAGATATTATTTTGATTCATTAGAACAGTAAGGAAACACATTTTGTTTGAACCAAGGCTTCAACAGAGAAGTACTAAAAGCAAAAGAATAAACCTGTTTACAGTATGGTTAAAAAGCAAAATAAAGGCCTGTGATTATCAGGGTTTTAATCGTCTCTGTATCAAGTTACTGTTTCAAAGCAACAGAGCTGCTAAAGGACTTACAGAACGAATATCTTAATGTTACAGCACACCATTATGGGGTGCAAAGAAAAGGGCTGAGGTGACCCCTGGACAAGGACTGGAGCTAGCACATTGCTTGTGGTAGTTAGGCATTAAGGAAACAGCTGGGGTGTCAGGAAGGGACGCAGGTAGAGCCCTGCAGGCACAAGCCAAAGGAAAACAGGACCAGGGAGGACAAAGAGAACAGCCTGGCAGAACAGCCAAATCACCCTGGTCGGGGGGTTTTAACCCCCCAGCGCAGAAAGAGAAGAAAAGGCACCGCATCTCCTGTCTTGGCCTATGGACTTCCACCTCTCCATTTAATCACTCCTGGGCAGACTCACTCCATGGGGAAAAAAAGCATTATCCAAGACCACCTTGCAGTCCAAATCACGTGGCCATCTTGCTTTAACAAAAATAAACGCTCAGGAATGCATTCAAGCAGCAACTGGAAAATTTTGGAGTGGAAAACCCAAGAAACGTGGATACATTTAAGTCAAGCAGGCCCAATTCTCATGCTCTCATGCCCTGGAAATGTGTAGGCATTGTGTTACAGGGTGCAGGATTGCACCCTGCAATGGCGCCTGTGAGCTCAGTGTGTGCAGATGGGAGAGGAACCCCAGCAGGGTGTGATGGAGAACTGCCTGGGCTGCGTTAGCTCCCTGTATGAATACAAGGATACAAACATGCTTCTGGGAATTAGCATTTACATTTCCTTTCCGGCTTTTTTTTTTTTTTTTTAGTCTGCTATAGGTAACATATTTGTAGTTCACTGGACACAGACTTCCTAATAATCTTTATTGTTCCGGGTAATTTTTAATGAGTTGATGTAAGGCGATTTCACTTCCTTCCCTCTTAAAATGAATTTATAAAAAATATCTGTACAGGAGTAAAAGCCTCATAAACGGAGGAGCCACATGCCCACGATTAGAATTAAAGGAGCCATCTGTTTCTTTACAGTCATGCACATCTCAGACAAAAAGTACACACACAACATATGTCATTACTTCCACTTTCCTAATAGAAAATAGTTGTCATGATTCCCTCCCACAGGAGTGCAGGAAGCTCCACCACCAGCTTGCAATGCTGCAGGAACCCCCCCCCAAGCTCTGCAAGCAGTGTATTCAGCTTTTTTACCTTCCTCAGCCAACCCAGCATTATTTTTCATGCCTCTGTGAATCCTTTGCAAACGTATTTTCCGCAAGATCTACAGCTGGGAATCAGCTTGCTGAATTCTACCATCAATAGGAACTGCACTGTTGAGCTCCATACACATAGTTGTGTCTTACCATTTAAAAGTCAATTTAGGAAATGAAGCTGTTCATTGGATGATATATTTTTATGTCAATGTATTGTAGCTTGCAATTTTTTCCCTTCACCTACTTGCAAATTGCTCTGACAAAAGCAGACTGATGGAAATGCACCAGACATACCTAGACATACTCCTCAGCGTCAACTTTCAGGCAGTTACAGACAATTAGTGCAAAAATTCCCCCTCTCCCTCACCGGCAGAAGTAAGCAGCAGCACTGTGCTCTCTCTCTTTTGCTCTTCATCACACACATGTAGCCAGCCAGAGACCCAGGAGGTGGAGATCATACTTCAAGGTAGCACATCTACACAACCAGCACACGGCTACGCTCTTGGTGGTACCGAGTTAACAAAAGTAACAGACTAAGAGGCATAGTTATAAAGCGTTCAAAAGCGTCATCTGTGGTCGCATATATCCCCAAAGTGGTCTCCTGGAGCAAAAATGCCTCTTCTGGGTCAGGTTTTGGAAAGAAGGTATGGTAGACACCAGAGCTGCTATTTCATGTTCCTCCGCTGCTGGAAATGCTAACACTGCACAGCTGCTTTTATCTCGAGGCTCCCTGTACACCACAGGTTTTGGGTGCATCCCATCTCAACTTAAAAGGCTTGCTCAATTAACTGTCTCCTACTGTTCCTGGAAGCTTTTCAGCTTTATGGCATGTTCAATTAGCATCAAATCAAAAGAAAAGCAGGATCTGTAGGACAAGTAAAATAATCAGTACTTCTTTAATCTAACCAAGCGCTAAAGTCCTGACTTCTTGTTATGAAGTCACAAAGTCACCCATGCTACCCCTCAAAGCAGCTCCTGCCAGAGGCAAAATGAACGCAGCATCTGTAGGAGTCAAAACTGCCCCAGCGATGCTGCCCTGGAACGTGGGCGGGATGCTCGGGAGAAGCCGTCAGGAGGCCGCCGTCGCACAGAAACACGATTGGCATTAGTTCTGCTCTCTTCTGCTACTTCAGCCCTGCCAAACCAGCCTATCCCTGGACTATAAAAAACAGATCGATGACGAATGTTCTCAAAAAACCTCCTGAAAAGACATAAAATTCTTCCATCTAAAACATCTCCTCTTTCCCTGCCTTGCCACAGTTCAAACACTGAAGAGTTCAAGACTGTACCTACTGTGCCACTGAGACATTGTGAAAGTATTTCTTCAGAAAAATCAAAGAGTAGCTTAATTTAAGTTTGTCTGACCTGGGATGTTACCCTTGCTCTCAGTTATGGAAAACCTTTAAATAGGAACAGAAAAAAAAAAAAAAAAGTAAAAGTTGTCTGGTTCTTCAGCTTTTTTCTCTGCAGGCATGAATGCTTTTGATACAAGCTATTTATCAGAGGCTAGGAGAAAACTTCTGAAACTAAACCACTGGCAGCTCTGCAGTTGTGTGAAGGGAATATTTCCTTCACCCATCGCACTCTCCCATGCAGATAATCATTTCTGTGCGTAGACACGCATTTCATTATTCGCAATACTCTGTGACCCTGAGATGTTCTGTAAATTCTCCATGTCAGTTCAGTAAAAACAGTCTTCCTCATGTCTATCTATATTCAGTTTCTGTGACATCTTCTTGCATTATTATGCAGGATTGCCCATCCGTGGCAATCACTCCTTTGTTTTGATCATCTATGGAATGCGTAATGATGGAAGATGTTAAGATGAAAAAATAAAACAAAGCACTTTATCCTTAATTCAAATACTGAATAAGTTAATGTACATTTTTAAAGTCCTGTACAAAAATATATAAAAAAAGAGAAGCACCTATGTTTTTATCTAGCTTTCTAAATGGAAACTTGGAACAAGATTCTCACTGGGCCTACCATCAAAAACTAGACTTGTGTTTCAGAGGCACAAAGTTAGGACATACCTCATGATTCCCATCCTCTTGCATTCCACAAATACGTTCCTAAATAGCTGTATACACTGACACCTTATTTAAAAAAATAACTGAGTTAAGCCCCTGCTGAAGAAGAGAGCAAGGTGTAATCTAGGTTTACTGACATTTCGGCTGTCCTTATATGCAATTTTCACATCTCATTCTGCCTTCTAATAATTACCGTCTAATATAGAGTAGATAGACAAATATATCCATCCTGAACATCCCTCATCGACACAGGCAAATCTCTCTTCAAAACATTTATGAAAATAAAATCAATTGTATGCATATTAGAAAAAAGCAAATGGATGAAGCAAGAGTGGCTGGGTGGAAACGCTCAACACTTAGACAAAAAAAAGGAACAAAGAATCAGCGAAGTATGTAATAGGAGATATTTTCCAGATTTTAAGCATATCTTCTCTCACACAGATTGTTTTTCCTTAGCTTCCCTTTCATTACTTGTCTGTAATGCAGATCGCACTTTGTGCCAGCATAAAAACCCATCAGAGCAAACTCTGTGCATGCACTGATGCAGCAGCAGTGCAATACTGTGCTCACTGATGCTCTCCACTGCTAATCCTCTAGTCGAGCAGCTGCACTCTTTGCAGGTAAATGAAAACAGAGGGTTGCAGACTTATTTGTAGCAGAGTGCTCTCCCGTCCACTGCATATTCCCTGTGTTGGCTCCAGCTTGCATGCCCTACTCTGCAGACCTGCTCCCATACCTGTAAGTCTTGCCCTGAGCTTCCAGGCACCTGTGGAGCCTTACCTATCTCTAAATCACACCACCTAAAATCACAACACTGAAAGAGTCAAGTCAATTTTCTCTCTGGCTTGGAAACGTATTGCCAATTAAGCAATAGAACAATTGGGAGTGCTAAATCTAGACATAAAAGTTACTTGTTTGAGTAGAGATTTTTAAAATGATACTATTAGGAATTAGATGCGATATGGAACTAATTTTCAAGCTACCTTGGATTTCTGCATGAAGGACAATGTATAAACCTAAGAGCACAAGTGAGCATAAAATAACAGCAGCCTGATCTGTGCAAACCTTGGGAATGGGCGCTGTCCTTCCCCAGCCTTCCTTGTAATTGGCCTATTTCGGGAGAAAATCAGCTTATTAAATTTCAAACTAATACCCAAGTCATCAAATTTCCATAGAACAAAACCGAGCATCAGCACTGGTATCACTGCCATCCTCCTCAGCAGTGCCAGCCCAGAAGCCATTTACCCGGGCGGGCCAGGAAGACAGAAACAAACCTTTTCTCTCTGGAGGCGGTTCCCCCAGAGCAGGGTCAAGAAGAGCAGGGGGAAATAATTTTTGGTAGAAAACTTGTGTCTGACAAGGCTCCCCAGGGGGGACATGCTCACTGGCATGGATGCAGGTGATAGCTCAGTGGCGTGACTGCTGCCAACTTCACCCAAACCAGCCAGGAGCACCCAGGGCTGAACCCGGTGCGGACAGCGCAGCCGGCACGCTTCCTGCATGCACATGGGAAATCTTCTTCATCACCCACTGGCAACGTTAAGGTTTTTCCTGGTGATTGATTCTGCTCCATTTTTACGTTCTCCCTGACAAAGCAGTTTTACTAGCCAGAAGCTATCCACATCGTGTGCTAATAAATGCTACATATTAATTTATTTCTATTTATTAAACCTCTTCTAGTAACGGTAGAGCTTATTTTAAGACTTGGAAGTAAAAAAAGCAATCATTCACTCACGGAAGGGAGTGTCAGTAAACTGAGATCAGCTAAGGAAACCGGCAATAATGTCAGGAAAGTTTCTTCTGGATCCTTCCACCGCTTTTTGACTAACAAAGCCTGGCCGAGATGAAGCACAAGCACACATACGTGGAGGTAGCTGTCACTTGCTACGTACGCAAGTTTTGAAATACTCTTTTAATGCTCTCTCTTTACAGTGGGAAGAAATCATCCAACAAGCATAGTTTTTCATCATAAACCTGAAGTACCTACAACATAAAAGCCTACCAGCTTACATCTGACAAATCATCCAACCTGACTGCAGCTACTGTACGGGGAAGAGGGAATAACGAACACGTCAAACTATTTTATGCAGTGCACAGATTGTTCTCCATTACGTTACCTGGAGGACATAACAAACGAGAGAATTGCAACTTGACAGAAAATGTATACAATTAAAACTTAAAACTCCAGAGGGATGGATAGGAGATGCTTGACTAGGAGAAATACTTCCCTGCTATATGGTGCAGCTCTTGGCTCTGTTTCAGCTTGAGGGAAATACTTCAGCATGGGCGTCTGTTTATTTGAAAGATGTCAAACCATCAACCAAGTTTATAGAACAAAAAACATTCTGAATGGAAAGTACTTCAGAATAACCAACACGCTGCAAAATTTTTTTTGTATAATTAAAAAGTTCTTCATAAATGTATCTTCCCTATTTGCATGCCTAATCTGGTTTCAGCTCTTTACCAAGTTTATTCTAAAGTGGTATTTCCAAGGAGAATAAAAAAAGCTAAAAGATCCACAACGAGTTTTGGCAATATCAAGACTTCTATGCAAAACTGACCTGATTCTGGAAAAAAGTGAAATGTGAACACAGCATGATATAATTGCATGAATTTGTTATTACACCATCATTCTAACGACATCTGCTTCTTTCTTTGCCTCACTGACTTGCACAGTATAAAAAGCAGACTGCATTAAATGCTGGTCATTCAGGAAGGACACCAGCTGACTGTGATTCCTATTTCCAACCGGATTATTTTAGGCATATTTATGACATGCCATAAATTTATTGTTATACAGAAAACAACGGTCTTCAAAAAAAGTATCAATAGCGAAGTTGAAATACTTCTAAAATGTGACTGAAAGAATAACTTGAAAACAAACACCATAAGAAGGCTTAATTTTGTACCAGAACACTCAGGGATTTTGCACTGGGATTTCTTTTTTACTGTGATTTATCACTTTGATTTTGCTTGGTGTTTCCTTGTCTGATTTTCATGCATCCGTGTGCCACATTCAAGAACAAAGCTTGATTCTATGATTCTATGATACTTGGAAGGCTGTTTCAGGCTGTCATGCTCAGAAATCCATGCAATATAAAGAGAACATGCAAAGTATCATAGAGCATCACTAGCAGAAGGTTTAATAATTAGTCTCTCATGAATTTGCTGTTTTACTTATAATTAGATTGATCCTCCAGTCCGGCAGACAGTGGTCCTACCTAATCGATAAGTCTGTGCATCAAAAGCAACAGAATTAGGCCAAATACAACAATAAAAGGGTAGAGAAAATTACATCAAATAGGTACTATCATAATTAAGGACTGAAAGATACAATGGCAAAATTCTCCTCTCTGACCTATGTTGCTGATGAAAGCACAGGGTGTACCTGTACTGTAATTCCTGAATTGGTGATATAAATGGTACCGCCAGTGACTTTCATGGAACTCCCCTGTGCAAGTAAAACTCAGAAAACCTAAATGGCAATTACAGATCTCTAAAGGAAGAGAAACGTTTTCACTATAGCTTGAAGAAAAATGCGATGTTGGAACATAAAGAAATAAAATAATAAACTAAGCTACATGGCACATAGTTGAGATAAAAACCAAAATCCCTGAACTGATAATCACCAGCCATGCCATTCAGCATGGCCTGAATGCTGCAGAAGACAGGCTGCTGCACCAGGTGGCTTGATACAGTCCAGCAGGATTTATCTGATATTTCGCAACCCAACTATATTTTACTGTACAGATATAGAGACAGATAGACCCAAGGAAGCTACTCGCATCAAAACTAGTAGGATGCTTCATTCTCAAATAGCCTACTCCAGACCTGCCCACTCCTCTATGAACCATTAAGAAACAGAAAATTATTCATATTTCACTATGCAACAAAACACTTCTAATTGAGTCTGAATAGATACAATATGGAAATTGCAATTAGAGTAACTCCAGCTGCTGAGACAGAATGTGAACAGCAGCCATGGACTCGAAATCCCAGTTTAACAGTGCTTTCCAAAATTCCCCAAGACGACTGATAAACATAGACCATCCTGCAGCGAGACTTAAGTACATTTTCCTCAAAATATCTTTTTGTTTTCATTTGGGTTTTTTTTTATTTTTATTTTTTACACTACATGCATTAATTGGAATAATACTAAGTATAACTACGGTATGTGCTCAGCAACAGCAATTACGGTGCTGAGACTCACAATAAATCTTTACTGCAAATACCTTTCTTGCAATATCTGAAATTATCATAAGATATGTATTAAGTTTAAAATGTAACATGGGAATAGTCACAGAATCATAGAATGGTTTGGGTTGGAAAGGACCTTTAAAGATCATCTAGTCCAACCCCTGATAGTCCTGAAGCTGCTCAAGCCTTGAAATCTGACAAGAGGAAGGCACAAGAAGAGAATGCCATTTTCAGTAAGAATTAAAAGGGATTACATTTGTTTGGAATTAATTTTCCACTTACATTGAAACATCAATCACAGCTCCCACTTTCAAATTATCTCATCATTGTTGACACACTGTTTACACAACAATTAAAACCAGAAGGTTTATTTCATTTTTCAAGTATAGCACTCCTGCTGTTTTGTTGTGGGGTTTTTCCCTCCCCCAAAAGATGGCCATAAAAAGAACTAGATACTTTTTATCATTAGATACAAAACCAAGTCTCTCACATCTATTCATTTCTTTTAAGTGCTGTTAGGTACGACTTAAAGAATAGAAAAGAAATTCTAGTTTAAGTTCCATCAGATTGAACTTGTACTTCAGCGAATTAATTAATTAACCCATGCCTTAATTCAAAATGAGGGTTCTCAATCCTGTCATTACATTCCATAAGTCCTGATGATTATAAAGTATTAGTTCTGAACTGCTCTTATTAATATTAGGCTGAACCAAATCAATAAATTCAAACTTAGATTAACTGGCATCAAAAGATGGTGTGTATCTTTAAACTGCATAGGCATTGATCTGTGTTCAATATTTCTTTTATTTAAAGACATTTAAAAGTGTAAGGTAACGGGAGGTCTCTGCACTAAGAAATGCAAGATAAGACTATACAATAGACAGTGAAAACCTGTCTAGTTTTCACATGCTTCACTGAGAAAGTGCCAGAGGTAATGAAGACCCATTGCACAACCCCACCTGCCGCTGAAAGAGAGCCAGCGTTGAAAGGGATCTATTTTTAGAGGGATGCTAAAGGTCAGCTAGCTAAGGCCTTTAGTCATGCAATGGCATCCACACGTTAAGCTTTAAGATGCTTTTGAGCAAGGCATTTGCTATACAGTAAATGGCAAATTTTTTTTCAAGACATTCCATATTTGCAAGTTCACCTTCAGTAAACAGTGCCAAAAGTGCTCTCAGGAAAAAGAAATGGCACAATTACAACTTGAGCAGGAATTAGAGAACGGCTGCACAATATAATGAGAGCCTCTGGAATGCTGTCATGATCCTGTTCCCATGAGAACAACAAGAATCAGAGGATGGGTTTTTAAGGAAAATAGTCAACATTTTTACGTTGTTGAAGAGCCACTGAAATGTCATGCAGCCTACAGGATGCCATGGAACTGGGGGGGGGGGAACCAACACTTTCTATGTGTACACAATGATAAAGCATCACATTACAAACATGCACATACAAAACACCCTCTTCAACAAAGGGTGGATGAGCCTAAAATCTCACAGCGGCCTGGGACCAGGAATTACACTGCCTCAGCCTGGCCACATAAGTGACACTCAGCGAAGCCCCAACGTCTGCTTTCTCTGGCTCGGAGCAGCACAGGGATTTCAAGTAAGTATGCAGAGTCTGGGACTTGCTGAGCCACCTCACCAGAAAAATAATGGCTGACATGAGGCTTCACCTATGGCACAACACAGCACAGGCAGGAAGACCCGTGTACAGAGCAATGCTATCCACTTACTAGAAGGTGAGCGGGATGTTTGGCTGAACAATTTCAAAGGCTGAATTCAACAGTAGGTGAGCCAAGCACAGCGTAAAATGGGAGGTGTAGCTACAGCCGCCCAGCACACCTTATGGAGCAGAGCCCAGGCAAGGCGAGGGCCAAGGGCCAACATGTGGAAGGCAGATGTGGAGCTATAGCTGAGGAGCAGCCGCAGGGCTGTAACTACTGGCAGAGAAAGGAAACGGCCTCCAGGTCTGTGCAGACCAAGTCTGCCCTGTTTGTCCAGCTTCATCTCCTACAGCTGGGGTGTAAGCTGGTATCCTGCCTCAATGTACGTGATAGAGGAATTATGCCCTCAGATATGTATGCACTATTTAATCCCTTTGCATTTGCAAGCAAAAATTTTTTCCCGGCTCTGAAGTCTCACTTTAGCACTTCTGTCTAAGGTTTCACCTATGATGTCTGAGTTGAAATTAAGCCACTCTTCATCTCCCCAAAATGGGATTTCCTAAGGGAAAGGAACAGCTCACAGAATCATAAGAGAAGAATCATCTTCCTCCTCTACATCAGGTCTCCCTCTTCACCATGTAGGTGCGAACCCTCTCTGCCAGTCCTGCAGACATCACCCTGGGGAGCTGGTGTTCAACGAGGAGTAGCACTTCAGAGGAGAGCTATTAGGACTACTCCCCACAAGAAAACTAGCCTGGCTTCTGTTCTGGACGTCGTTTGCTACATGGCATGCAAATAAAATAAAATAAATCTCAAGTATTTCTGCTACTACTATCTGAGCCTTTGGCTGAACAGGGAATGATCACAGTCCTACCACAGTGAATGAGATGAACAACGGCACAGGTCACCACTGATAGGCAGTTGTGAGCTCACAGAAAAACCAGCTTACTGCAGTGTAAGTCAATGCACATTTGTAGATGCTTGTACACAAATGGTATGATAGAATGGTGGGGATTGATTTTATGTTTTAATTTGCAAAATACACTTGTACAGCAAACTTGTAGAGAATCAGAACATGATGAGTTTTGACAGCTTTGTAGAAAGGAAGAAAGAACAGCAGAAAAAAATGAAAGAAAGAACGCAAGAACAAAAGAGCAAACTTTGCAGACTGACACCGCTTGTCCAGGATCCTTTCCAACTGGAACGCTACCAGCACTGCTGTGCTGGCACCAGTCAGAGGAGGATCCAACTCATTCTCCTTCCTTTAAGAGTCCATACACCTAACAGCAGCAAAAACGTAGTCCTTGAGGATGCTAGATGTGACTTCGAATAGCAGGAGGAAGAAGGCAGTCTATTAGGCGGTCTACATACAGATAACGCAGGCAGATCTATAGTGCCTGCTACTTTCTGCCCTGCCTTCAAAGACCAAAATCTGTCCAACAATAAGATGCTCATTTTCATCTAGTAACTGCTCTCACAAATTGTTCAAGCTATATAATGCAGAAAGCAGGGCCAATGAACTGCAGTGAATCTTAAATGCTTTTAGTGATGCTGGAAAGAAAAGCAATGCTTTGCCTGCACTCTCTTCTTAGCAAGATGGGGAAAGAAGAGGGGAAAAAAGAACTAAAGAAGGTATAGTTCGTTGTGCAGCATTTCTTGCTTCACTGTTATTTTTATTCTTTGTCATTGCCTAGGACACATGAGTTTATACTAAGTGAAAAAGTGGAGGAACAAGTTACAAGTTTTATTTTTTCTCTCCCACATTCCCACAAGTTACAGTCGCTGACATGCCACAACTTTTTTCCCCATTATTCAGAATATGGGCCTTTCTGCTCTTTTATCGCACTACGTTCTGTTTCATCAGAAGCCAAGCAGCAATTTCCTCCATAGCTCAGATCACAGACGTAAAAATGTTCACCACCATCAGAATGATTTACAAAAGGCACTAGTCCTCTGCATCCTCAATACAGACGCTGGCCTTCTTGTCTCCACTTTTATGACAGGTAGCAAATGAAGTAATGAAGTAGAAACGAAGTAATAAAATGAAGACAAATCATTCATCTTGGGAAAGTCTGCATCAGACCAATTAAAATAATGTCTTAGACACACTGCGATAACATATTGTACCTATGGGAAGAGGCTACTAGTATGAGCAAGCCCTGCAATTGCTATTTTCTCCAATTATATCCCCAGAGATTTCTAGCTCCAGTATAATAAAAGATTAACAAATTAAAATATATTAAAAAAATTAGTCTTTATATTTTTCCAATAAGCTATTAAAGGTGCTGATAGTAACAAATCTCTGCCTACAAACTGGTCCTCACACAGGAAGCTCACATAAGTCAAGATGAACATCAGCTACAGTGAGAACTACTGAGGATGAGGAGGGTTTGCAGACCTGGGTGCAGAGCCAGGTTGCACAGCTGCAGTCCACGCTATGAGCCCATGGACCTCCCTGTGCGAGGCAAGGGCTTTTTTGAGGTAGGTAAAGAGGCTGTATCTCGCCCTCCTGTTAGCACCAGAGGTGTGAGGGCTCCCGCTGAACTCTCTCTCACATTGTATTTGGCGTCATGAGGCCAGGTAGCTCTCCCCTCCCCGCTCAGATCAGGGCTGCATCCATCTGTACCGCGTCACTGAGGCCCAAGGGCTCAAGGCTGTGTGTTTATATGCCAGCGCCCACCATTACGCTATAAAGAACCAAATAACTTAAAGAGGATGTAAATCCTCAGCACTCCTCAGTATAAGCCCTCCATGTTGCCCCATCCTTTGTCATGTCCTCAGCAGCAGTTTCCTCTAGAATTAAATCACAGGCATAAAAATGCACACCGCCGGAGTGATTTACGGAGCTGTAATACAAACAGCAGCCTCTGTCTTCCCTGCTGCGGCAGGCAGCACAGGAGGAGATGCCAGAGACCAGAGCACAAAGACAGTTGTTGAGAGGGCAAATTAGGGATGGTCCTTAGGCCGGCGAAAACCAGCACGATCTCATTCAGCCCTGCACTCAAAGCACCCTGCTAGTCCTATAAATGTCCTGGCTGCATTTCAGAGCTGTGGCTGCTCCCCAGCTATGGGGATGTGGCCACCTACTACCACAGATTTTCCTCTAGACAGTCAGTTCTGTCTCAGAAGAGATGCTCCCTGGTCTGTGGATTCTCCTATGTGTCTATAAATCAACCAAAATCTGGTTTAGAATTTTGTTCTTCTCTCATCTAGAGTCCTAGTCTAAAAATAGCACCCATTCCCTTCACATCTGTTGATTTTCAAACCATTTTATAACACTGGTATCTAATTATAGTATATCACTGTTCATTACAATTACATGCCATTTACTGTTTGGATGGCCAGTGGAAACTCTCTTCGTATTCCAAATAAATTCTCCATCAATACCACACATGGTTTTGTGTCAAAGATCTAGCAGAAAGACTAAAAAAAATAGGTTTTTTGGTGGTGTTTTTTTTTTTTAGTCATCATTTCTGACCACTTCAAAGGTTTACAACAAAATTTGGTGTCAAAAACAATGAAGAAGAGTTGAACATTGGGGAGATTGCAAACCACGGAAAATCCACTGTGACAGAGTTAACTGAAGCATGATCACACAGGCTATCAGACAAATCTAGATCACTTGAATGGACCGGCACAGCTTAAAGGGGTTTTTCTTTCATTTATAATTAACCACTTGGCTGTCACATCACTGTGTCCACGCACTCTGGTTGTGAATGTTTACACTGAAATCTCTGTAGAAGACACAGAGACTGTGAGCTAGAAAAGGTGAGAAGGGAAGTTATATATGTGCACCAGTGAGATGCTAAGTTTAGCATCATGAAAGCAGCCAGAGCAGAGGGAGAACCATTCACCAGCAAAACAGCCACCGAGGCAGCAGCTCTGTGCGCTTCCCTGGGTGCCTTCACCCCAGCCTACAGAAACATTATTTTGGGGGGACAGAGCACAGTGAGGTTTTGGCCTGTGCAGTTTGATTTCTGATATGGGGTACAAGGATAGAATCATAGAATTGTTAAGGTTGGAAAAGACCCTTAAGATCATCAGGTCCAACCGTTAACCTACCACCGCCAAGTCCGCCACTAAACCATGTCCTCATAAGCTTCTGCTAGGAAGAGGTTATCAGACAAAAGTCACTAATGCTCCCAAAACGCATCAGGTGATGCAGGCAGTGGTCTATGTAACTTGAGATAGATTTCCCAGGAAGTTCTCAAGGAGACAAAAAGCTTGTCATACTATTAGCAACGCTCAAAATGGAAACTGCATTAAGAAATATAACAACGAAGTATGGAACTCCAGTTTAAACAATGAACAAATGAATTTAAGCAAATTAAATATAGCCCATCCTGCTTTAAAAATAGCTGCGTCTGCCAGTAAATGTACTCAAAGTAATTTTACAGAACACCAGAATAATTGAGGTCGGAAGGGACCTCTGGATGCCATCTAGCACAAATCCCCACTCGTGCAGGGCCAGATAGATCAGGTCACACAAAGTTTATATGTTCAGGTCCTCGGGTACTCTTCTCAGAGAATGCCATTTCACAGGAGGTAACGGCAAGCTCAGGGTATTTGCAATTTATTTCTTTAAAATGCTGAAAATGCAGCTGTGAAGACTGAAGCTTCTAATAAAGCCAGTGAAATGGCCAGTGCTTCACAAACAAAGCCTTCAGCAGTGCAGCAAGCACATTTGTATCTCAGACAGTCCTTGAAGAGGACATCCATATAAATCTAGTTTCTCTAAACTTGATGCCACATAGGCATCTTCAGTGGCTTATCTATTTGCGTACCTCAGATATTTTTAAAATAGACTTTTCTGTCTTTTTCCTACTGAGAATATTTTTCAAAGCGTAGTTCAACTCATTTACCACTGTAGTCAGGGTCCAAAAAATGTGTGCAACAAAATCTTTAACCCCCCCAGATAAGACAGGCAGCAACACTCAGATTTGGAGAGCAACAGCCCCATCTCACTGGCATGAGAGCATTTTGTAGACTTTCCGACATCAGAGGGAGTCTGTCCCTCACTGACTGTATCACGGCAAACTGAGAGCATTCTTCTGGCGTAATGCCAGACCCCCAATCTGCCACCCAGGCTCTGCTCTCTGGCAGCTGATGGCAAGAGAGGGCATCATGTGGCAACGTGTATCACCTGCGCTCATTGAGGAGCAGTCCGAACTGCTGGTTATGTGGACCAGTTGTGTCTCACATGATGTCAGGTACCTGTAACATACCTTCTTCCTTTAAGCTTTTAAAGGAAGAAGCTGTCTGCTTAACAAAGTAGTCAAAGGCAATGAGGTTTACGCTATCGTAAAGCATCCATAGGGAGAAAGTCTGAGTGGACACTCCACAACTCAACCACAAGCCACGATGCCGTAAGACACTGGGCTTCATTAGTCCCGCTGCTGATCTGATACATGCTTCTACAGCCTTTTGCAGAATGATGCAACATCGCTCCAAGAGTAACAAACAACACAGGATTCAGTTCACTCCAGGCCCCTCGCTTTGTCTCCTGGCAGCTCCAAGGGATTACTAATTCTGCAATAGCTGCCAGCACCAATACACCAACCAGTGGGTTGAATATTTTAGCTGTAATAAATAGGTCTAAAGAAAGGCTTTCTTCAGTGACAACCTGCTTTATTTTTGCCAGCAGGCATGAATCAAAACAGAATCACAGTACCCTAGCCTGACTTCAAAGGATACGAACGTTTAATTTTTTGCAGCTTTCGCTTCGCTGTCCATTGTACTGCAAATACACCCCCAGGCCCCCAAAATCTCTTTCATCACTAATTTAACGTTCCTTTTTTAAAGATGACAATACAGAGAGGATGAGATGCATTTCCAGCAAAGGCTGACCCAGCATGACCTTGTTTATTTTCCAGAGCATGCCCAGCCTGTGGACATGCAGTGGGTTTCTCCACGGGCAGGAGGCTGAGCTGGGCCCAGCAGAGCTGGAGGATGCAATGCTCCTGGACTCCCAGTGCTGTTTCCCCAGACGGAGCCGGGGCTCCAAAGGTCGACGTGCGCCAGCAGACAGGAAGCAGCACGTGATTTCCTTTTGCTCTATGGCATAGCAGAGGACTAGAGATCAGATCTAGGATTTAATGCAATGATGGAAGTGAGGCAATTAGTAAATGACTCGGCATCTGCAGACCAGCAGGCCCCCTATTAACCAGCTAAGTACATTATCTTTGCCTAGATCATAGATTTTTCCCTTAAGCTAATTGTCTGCGTATAACTTCTGCAACTTGTCATATCCTACTGCCGACTCGGGCGCCAACCTGCAAGGTACCTAGTGCCCTTGCCGACTGACATCCATGGGAAGCAGCATGCCCCAGCCTCCCCGAGGAGATCATCCTCAGGCTCAGAAGTCGCAGTGAAAGATGAAGGAGAAAGGAGACATTCCTTTACCAAACCAATAATATTTCCTATGCCCCCAAATAACCTTTTATTCATTAGATTCCATTCAAGGGGGAAAAAAAAAAAAAAAAAAACAGTTTCACTTGTGAATGGCCTGAACAACAGGCTCTAATTAGCACTGTCTCTCCTGTTCTCTCAAGTCTGGGTTCATCTTTACTCTGTGCCTGTTTCACAACCAGGAGAACATCAATCAGTCCAAGCAACAGCCCTTGCAAAATGCTAGTGCTTATCAAGCAGGGGGACTCCACCAAGCAATACAGCCAACTTCAGCTAAGCTTAGGACAAGTAAAAAGAAAAAATCTTTTTTTAAAAGTAAAAGGAAAATCTCTTGTCCTCCTGTCCCACCATTATCTATTTAAGAGTTAACATAAAAGAGCAGGTGTTTGCATTGAGTTCTCAGAACTTTTATTCCAGTTAAAAACGTAGAAAATATCTTGGTAGTGGTGACTAAAGCATCCACAATGCTTTGGGAACCCAGCAACTCTTTCTGACTTTCAGGCACTCAACAGGCTTCAGCCTGTTTACTATATCCAAAAAAACAATGCTGGCAATTAAACACTGGCCACTTTAACAAAGTGGCTTACATTTTAGACAGAACCAATGTCGGCCATAAGGCTACATGCAGTTAAAAGGATGGACATTTTTCAAGGGCTGCTTTCTATAGGGGGAAAATAATGTGTGATCCATGCAAGAGAAGATAACAACACGCTTTCCAGTGAAAGAAACCCTCCTCTGTCATCTAGCACACAGCCTGGCAACCCCACACCCGGGGGAGAGAAGAGCGGTGTGAGTTAGACAGCCACAGAGCATGCTGCATTGCTGCACCTTTCATCTCAAAGGGCTTGAAGGTATTGGCCATCCTTTGATGCTCATGAATATCCTGAAACTGCTCTTATTTCAGCCAATGGGCGTTTCGTGACCAGGTGCTGCCCAGACACTACCTTACCAAACCCTGGCCAGCTATGCCAGTAACGACAGGAGCACACAGCTAAACTGCCAAAGTGTGGCTAGGAGTGGGGCCAACATCACAAGAGGGGAAAAGCCCTCAAAAGAGTGTTATGGGGTTTGTATTAAAGCTGTGCAGAAAATGATGTAACTGCCCTGTGAAAATATTTGAGAGCACAGAAGGAATATTCTCTTCTGTCTTGGGATGAAAAGCTAGCATCTCTACAACCATCACCAGTCTGAAAAGTGTAAAACCAAATTTCAGTTCAGGTCAGACAAACATGCCATTTAATTTTGACCACATTAAAAAAAACCCAACCAACCAATGAAACAAAAACAAAGAAAAAGCCTGCAGGCTTGGTTTGTTTGCTTTAAACAGACCTGATATGCAAATGACATCACATTCATCTCTCGCTCCTTTGCATTTCAGGTATGTTGTTACTGTCATCTCTTTTATAAGAAATTTAGGCCCTCTTCCAGGGCTTTTTACACCCATGCTTTATTTGGTACATCAATCATTTGTCTCCTCAATCAACTCCACCTCCCGTCACCTTGAGCTTCGGAGGCAGATGACAGGAGTACTGAGTATTTTGAAATGTACCGTTCTGTTTTCTGTAGGCCCCATCCAGCTTCCCTAATACAGCTTCCAGCTGATCTTGGGCTCAACTCTAATCCTTCGCCCCATGAGGCTGTTCCTCAGCCCGAGGCTCCAGAGGCCTGTTGTCCCCTCTATAAGGCACATGCGAGGTTGCTGCGGAGAGATGCTGCCTGGCTGGGACCAGCTTCTGGACAACTGCACGTTACTGAATACCAGACCTACAGTCCTCCAGGGACCTGCTAGGTCAGGCTACTGAGCTACCACTGGGTACGCGGATGGCTTGACGTTTTCAAACATTTGTCGTTCACCAGTAAAAGACTCCAGTGAAGCTAAAGCAAACGGTGTTCTCAAAATGAGTATTGATCATACAACAATGTTCATTTTGAAACAGCCGAGTTATCGGATCATTTCTGCTCTTCCATTTCCTCTGCGGATAATTTTGATTTCACTTTTGAAAGCACATTCTGCCCCATTAAGATATTTAAGACTGCAACACAAAGCTGCTAACTGTTGCAGAATGCAAGCATTCGGCAGAAGCACAGAGCAGCATTTTGTCAATATTTATTTTACAAGCACTGCCCATGCCAGGGGCATTTTACAGATGCTTGAAATCCCCTATCCCATCTTTTCCTCTTGTCATATGATAAGACAACCTATAAGGCGAATATAGCCCTCCTCCATCTCAACAGATGCAGTTATCGCATTCCCACTCCTGCCCTTCATGTTTTATTAACATGGCAAGTTCCACACTTGTCCCAATTGCAAAGAGCAGGACAAGACCTCCCTCAGGCAGGACAAAACTGTTTCGGAGGAAGCCTTGCCACATGCACAGACGCTAAATAGCAGGTAGAGCTGTAACTGCCAGCTCCGTGGCAGCTGTTGATAAGGCAGATTTCTCGACAGTGACAAAGTGCGCTCTCACAGTGGGACGGGAACGCGGTGGTAACAGGCTTTGCTATCTGATGGCCTTGAGCCAGCTGGGACGTGCGCGTTATTGCACCGTGGGAGAAGGTCTCTGCAGCGCACCGGTCTGCCAGGTGGGTTACAGAGCAGGGAAATATTTCGCAGATGCAAGCAAAGAAGGACTTTGAGAGAACAAGATTAATATGCTTGCATTCAAATTTCATGTAGAGACTAAACACCTCGTCACAACATGCTGTTCAGTAACACCACAATGGCTAACGTTATAACAGCGTGCTTTCAAGGAGGGAATTAATAAGTACTTTTATTAAACACAGTCCGGTGTTTGCTACTTTACCATGCCTTGACGTTTCCAGGTGGTCACAGACGAGCACATCTTTAACCTAAACTATTCAATAACAACACCACTCTGCACGGTATTTGTAACATTTAAACTTTCTCATGATTTCCCTTATGAGATTAACATAGGTTTCAAGTAATTCACCAAATTGAGAGCAACTGATGCTCTGTGGCTGTGCTAGAAATTAAGTTATTGTAAACTGCAGTGCAGTGTGGCTGCTGACTGCTGTCTGGTAAAGAGAAAATGTCACACAGTTTAGTATCAGCAAATCATAAACGTATTTAATTAGTTTGTGAACAGCCCCATTGGAAATAGCGGCACTACACTTCTGTATAGTGTTGAAAACGTGCTAAGGGTCACAAACTCTTTCTGAACATGGTTCAGTAACCACCCTAGAAGTCAAAATTGAAGATGGTATGATAGAAACTGAAGGCAATATCATATTCTGATAAAATAACAACAACATTCCCCTCCTCTTGCACCTCGGAAGCTACCACCATTACATTTCAGTCCAAGCACCACTGGTGATTTATATTTACTGAAGATGAAAGCCAAAGACAAGCTCACTCTAAGCCTTTTTCTCTTTCAACTTATGCAAAGGCCAAATGTAACTTCAATCAGACTAGTGCAGGAAAGCTCTGTCCATCAGCTGTCAATGCAGTTCAGCTTGTAACTGTCTTTTGGTTTTTGCTTTCATGTTCTATTGATTTGTATTGGCATAAGTCTATGAGTTTCATCTCTTGTTCTGATTGTCCAGTTTTAATATTTCTCACAGAAAAATTCTCTAGAATTGGTACAGACAAAGCTTTAGATGTCAGAAGCTGAAGACATATAACAGCATGAAGATAATGACGCTGAAAATTTTTGTTAGATCTTTTAGCATTAAGTTAAAATTTTTATAGACTTACAGAAAGCTATAAAATAAACTACAATATAACAATCAGGCAATTTAAGAAATGAACAGATAAAGGCAGAAGCACACAGAGCGCCAGCAGCATCCAATCACAGATACAAGTATAAAGACAATATTCCTTTTTATGCCACTGATTACATGTGCTATTCAAGTCGGTTCAGCCATCACATTAAATCTAACCATATAGATCAACCCATGCCAGTATCTACAGAAAACAACAAAATCTCCTGCAGGCTTTTCTTTTGCCCCAGTGCTCAAACCTCAGCTAGGGGTTTTTTTTCTTGGATCAAAAAAATTTAAGGCAATTCCAAGTGTTTCTTCTGTCTTAAAAATAAACTCCTCCTTAACTTCACTAAATTACCAGTATATTCACTTTCTCTCAGCAATTCAGCCACTGAAATGAAAAAAGAAACGGAGGATCAAGTGAGCAGTTACCTCTCCACTGACCATGAGGGGATTTTCAATCACAATGCACCTCAGATTGGAAATCACCACACAGACAACGTGATTTCAGGATTTTTGTACCGTGTCTCTGAACTGAGCATACATATTCTTAAAGTAATTATAAAGGCCGTCCCTGCACGCAGGGAGCTAAAGTCTACCTGCCACCAAGCCATAATAATCAGCCTGGCAAGAGTCTTCTATCCATGTCCAGCAAGTGAAGACGCCTTCACTCTACAGATGTGGAAGTGAAGCACAGGACCCAGCGGAGAGAAGTGGTCCTCACTCAACATAAAAATTCAGTTCATACACTGCACTATTTGTACACTGAACATATAAGCATTTCTTCACAAGTTTTCAAATTTCCAGAGAGCAAGATCATGCTGACAAAGGCAAAAAAATCCACTGTGCACTTCACTTCTAGCATGTAACGTTTTAAGATATACTTTCCTTTATCTAAAGCTAGGCTCTCCCAAGCAGTAATATGCACCAAAATAACAGCTCCTGAGCCTGAATGAATTCTTTATTGAGTTATACAACATTGCTTGTAGGCTTTGCTCTCAACTTCCTACATCTAACCTCAGGAAATTCCCACACCAGCTTAACAATAAATTGAGTTCTTTGTCACACTTAATGAAAGAACAGCCACAGAGTTAATTCCTGCCTGCTTGGCCCACAGCCAATACAAAGTAAAGAGAAATTTGGGGGCATCAGCATTTAAGCTGGATTTCACACAGTTGCCACCACTGTATATTTAAGCAGAAGTAGCTCAGAGGTTTATTAAAAAGGGATCACCTTGATTGGCTGCAGAGTTTCACAGCTTCCAAGTATCTCCCGAAAGCACGAGGGAACAGTTACCTGAATCCCTGCCCCACTTAGTGCTTTAGGAAAATGAAAAAGAAGGAAAAACTCTTACACAACCTCAACAAGGCGATATCTAACTTGCTTATGGAGCGGCAGCATCAACCACTAAACACAAAGTGCCAGGATTCGCACGAGGCTCAAGAATATTGAAATACTTTTCCATAAGCTGCAGGGTCTAAAAGAGCAAAAGCGCTGTCCATTGCTGCTCTGCTGGCACGCAGGGCTTGGGAGATGCAGATACCTGACCTATAGGCTTAAAATATCTAAGAATAAGCATGTATCAAAACCTACCAGGTGATCTAATGACATTATACAGGCAGATTTTTAAAAGTGAAAGAACAAAAAAGGTTTAGAAAAAACCTGCAGTAGGAAGTAGCGCTTTAAATAAACAAGCGGCACAGTATGTGAAAAGCTCTAATCCATTTGCCTGTTTGAAATATTACTCACTAGATGGCTCATCTCAAAGCACAGGCTTTGTAGTCTATCCTCCTCAAATGACTCCCAGATAGAATTAGTCAGGTGATTTTCAGGATATATTGATTAAAGAGGATTTAGTTAGGGCAACATAAAAAACATCCAGCTTTATCTTTTAGCGAAAATGAAAGAAAGAAAGAAAGAAAGCCTGCAAGCTATTATCACTGTATATAAATTAAGCTTTATTAATGAATGAATTAATTAACTACATTGAAAATGATAGATAAGAGTTAAAATAATGCGTTTTCCCTCTTAGAAAAAAAGCAGAGCTGAGAAAAAAGCAATACAACTAAAACAAGTCACCACTGTTTGTTTGTTTTTGTTTTTTCTTCTAAATGTCTGTAACTGGCTGAATTTTCATCTGAACATTCCTGAAAAACCCTGAGATGAGATGCTCAGTTTTCTCCTCCAATTCAGAACTTTTTCAGCCTTTACATATCAAACGTCTCCTCAGCTTCCCTCTATTAAGTCCCAGGCAACGTGAACTTCCCAAACGTTTCCCACTGTTTCCTCAGGATTAACTTTCAAGTGCTCAAAAGACAAAGTATCCTGACTGTGCTATGCACAGACTGAAAAATCAGGGATTCTTCTGATACAGGGAAACAGCAATGGGCACCCTCAACTCCCCCAGCTGGGTGGGGGCTCTGGCTTCGCACGAGACCTTCAGAGGAGTGTCCTGGCAGTAGCTCGACAGATGGTCTATTTTATCTGTAGGCTAACATGTCTTTCATGTTACAGATTTGTGAGAACATATGTATGCTTTTACGTACTGTAAAAATCAAAATCTACCAATCTGAGCATAGTAGGTAAAAGCAGCGTGGTTCCCTATCAAGGGGTCAAGCTTAAACCTACATGTGCATATGACTATATGGAATTGTCCATAATGCCTGCATGGAAAGAAAAATAATAACTTATTGGACATGATTTAATACCATATTCCTTACACCGACAAATGCTTGTACTCCCTCCAGCAGTGCCACTGATAGCAAGGCATTCATCAAAATACATGGTAGTTCACAGTCTGTGCCTAGTAGGATTTAAAAGTATAATTTTGTGTGAAATGACTGTTACTCGAGTTTCCTCCAAAAGTCCTTGAGCACTATTTGTGCTTCACAAACCCCCTCACGTTGGACGCCTTTGTCTCAGCAAAGCTGCACAGGGCACCCAGCTCCCCAACAACCCAAGTGACCACACTGCAGAAGGGGAAGCAAAAGGAAGGTACGCTCCAGTGGCCAGCTAGGAAACCCATCTAGTGGAGGTCTTCAGACATTTACTCACTTGGTAACAACTCTGAGATGCGTTTGCTGCATCTTAATAGGCTGGGCAAGACGCACCTTCCCAATGGCAGAATACACTCCATTATGGAGAAAAGGCAGGGGAAAAAAGTCTGCTTAACATGCTGCTTGCCTAGAGAGCTGCTTCGGTCAAGCCATAATTTGGGTTAAATCTGCCAAGTAGCTTTAGGTGGAAAAAAAAAAAAAAAAGAGGAGTTCAGCCTGGCTGATAAAAGAGCAGTGGTGTCAGCAGTCCCCTTCTCATCCGCTATCAGCTGGAGCACTCATCTGCAATGCAATATCCTGCCTACACTTGAGCGGATTTGAACTCACAGTGTTTATTGCCCAGGAAGGTGCCACGACTACACTGCACCACGAGGGAAGCGAGAAGGACAGTTTTCAATCTGTCTTCTCAACGCTGCTTTATTTCCTTAAGTATTCAGCTGAGCCCAGACTGACTCCACAGGTCAGCAGCTAGATACTTTCCAGGGATGCCGGAAAAAGGCATTCAAATTCCCTCAGGCTGAAAATGGAAATGAGTTCAAATCCACAATCCGAGGTTCATCAGCTCATCCAGGGACTACTGGGAAAAAGTGCTAGGTCCCAGATGTGTTCTTGTTTTCTGAATCATGCTTCTCTAGCAATTAACTCATTTCAAGAAGATAAAGATGCTTCAAAGGTTTTTTTTATTTTTATTTTTGGTTTGAGTTAAAAATATATATTCTTGTCAACAAGACACGCTGACAAATTTTCTTTTAGATTCAGAGCATATCTATTTTGTTTTTATGTGCTATTTTAGATCAAGCGCAGAGCCAAAAAATAAATGCAATTATGTATTCAGTTCTATGCTAAAGTTTCATTTAAAGTCGAAATGGAAAGTATTAACAGACAATGGTGGGGTAGAGCAGTAAAGTGGCAGATTAAAAGATCCAGGAATTCTGCTTAGCGGGCACATTTCTATGCTTTGTTGTCTTCACATCTTCACAGCCCTTCCTAAAATTCCCATCATTGGCAAGAAAGTTCTCATAAGAACAAACCAATATCTTGATTGTCATGTTGCGTTTCTGAGCAGGCAAAGACACCAGCTTGTTTTTACTATATCTGAGGCACAAAAAAGAAATTGAAGGCTGGCAGCACAGCCATCCCAAGCCCACTTTGTGGTGACTTCTGTGACCCCACTGCTTCAGCAGCACATATGGGAGGGGAAAACCAAACCCAGCAGTCACCTTGCAGTCTTCACCTGTAACAACATGAGATCTTCTTTCTATTTTGAACAGGAGATGAACTCACTTCTTTTTTTTTTGTGGTTTTTTTGTTTGGTTGGTTTGGGTTTTTTATTTTTTTGGTTTTTTTTTTTTACACAATGCAAGCCTGTTATCTTTCCTCCATTTAATGATACCTTCAGGAAGAATAAAACGTAACCTTCAGATTCAGTTTTACCCCAAGGTCAAATTGTTTCCCAGAGGGACTAGTTAAGGTTTTAAGGCTTGCTTTCAAATTCAGCTAAAAAAAATTTTTACTTAAACTAACTTCTAACTCTTAACAAGCCAATGGAATTCCCATATTCTGGGCTGTGACTGACTCTATAGAAAGGTCCAAACCCTAACACCGTACAGACAAAAGTTCTCCCGATATCAGTGGGAATACTTGTGCACGTAAAGCAAGCAAGATGTATGAACCAACAGAATGCCATCCTTCAGCAAAATGACCCAATTTCTGTTGTTTTATGTTTAAAGCAGGCATTCTATTGTTTTACAAAAATAAATGTTGTAGCCTTTAAAAAAAAACAACAAAAAACCCACACACATCCATTGATTCCCACATCAAGAGCACTGAAATGAAAATCTCTGTCTTAATCTGTGAAATCGCTGTTTGTTAAGATTTTGTTAATTTAGGTCAGTCAATTGCTTGTGAAATTTTAAAAGCTCATTGCAGACTTTCTGCATATTCAGCAATTAAACTTCTACATTGCACCTGGTAGTTTCCCACCTTGCATTCATAAAACAGATCCGGTTTTATGGAAGCACAGCATGTGGTGTGTAATTACTTCCAAGAAGTCAAGTAAAGCAGTTGGTCTCTTTTACAGTCCAATAACTTTCAATACTAAAATCACTTTAAAGAAACAATTTAAATGAAATTAAAGAACCAATTTGAGCTTTCATGACTTGAATTTTTTTTAATTGCTGTGGTTGTTCAAAAGCAACCTGTGTTCCTTCCATTGTGGCACCTCAGACTGAAAGCAGTACCTGGTTCCTTTGCAGAGCGTTTCATTTAACCTCGTACCCCTACGGCACCGAAGCCATAATCCTACATTTATTGAAGGCAACAGGAAACTTAATTTTAGTAGCTACTCAGGATTGAAACCATCTTTCCACTGCTGGGAAGCTGGTCACCTGGATTGCGCAGAGGCAGAGCTCATGTCCACAAGGTCTGGAATGACGTATTCTGCTAGACATACTGGCTACAGTTTTGGGGGCAATATTTTCACAACAGGGCACAAAAAAGCTCATCCATGAGAGTATTCACTTATTCCCTTAACGCTGCCAAGAATTCAAATGTGCATAATTGTATACGTCACTATCAGTCAGCATAATTAAGGGAATTTGGAAGGCTTCTTTGGATGTCCCATTAGCAGTGTTGTTCTCTGAGTCAGTAAGCTTTCTTTTAGTCACTGGAAGAGCTAGTGGAACACGCTGTAACTGCTGGTTGTAACGCTTTGACACGCACCCCTAACAGTTACTCTACACACCTTTCCTACTCAGGCTAGAAGGCACATTAGGCCTAAGATAACTGAAGTACGCAAGCTCCCAGCTTGCGCAAGATGTTATCTCCTCTAAATGTAAATCTGCTTACATTGTAATTGTTTCTAACCTTCCCTTTTTGCACGTATGCCAGCATATGCTCATGCATGTGTATGCGCACACATACACTCTTCAAGATGCCTCATTTCTTTTTCTTTCTCTCCCACTAAGCCCCTTGACTCACTCACATGAGCACGCTTCTACCCTCTCATTGCTTGTCAAATAAAAATTACAAAGCTAAGTCACTCACTCATGGAGGCTCCTCAATGTATGGCTGCAATTCAACTTCAGGGTCTAGAGAACAAGTCTTATGAGGAGCAGCTGAGGGAGATGGGGTTGTTTAGTTTGGAGAAGAGGAGGCTGAGGGGAGACCTTATTGCTCTCTACAACTGCCTGAAACGAGGTTGTAGAGAGGTGGGGGTCGGTCTCTTCACCCCAGTAACAAGCGATAGGATGAGAGGAAATGGCCTCAAGCTGCGCCAGGGAAAGTTTAGGTTGGATATTAGGAAAAACTTCTTTACTGAAAGAGTGGTCAGGCACTGGCACAGGTCGCCCAGGGAAGTGGTTGAGTCCCCATCCCTGGAGGGATTTAAAAGACGGGGAGATGCAGTGCTTGAGGACATGGTTTAGTGGTGGACTTGGCGGTGGTAGGTTAACGGTTGGACCTGATGATCCTAAGGGTCTTTTCCAACCTTAACAATTCTATGATTCTATGATTCTATTAATTCAATCCATCATTAATATTCAAGAGATGCATCAACTGCTCTGTATAGCCGTGTTATCTCACCAACTCAGTTGGTGTCCTGTCCCCCCCTTTTCTCTATTCCTCCTTCTTTTGTCCATCGAAATCCCTTTGTTCTTTTCTCCCTGTTAGCAGGGATAGTTATTTACTGCACCCATGTACAACATGACAAAACTCATTCTGGGCTCCCTCACCAGTCCAGTAAAACAAATTCCTGCCTTTGCCTTTGATAAATTGGAAAAACATAACACACAAAATGTAGTCAATCACAGCAAATGGAGTTAAAAACAGAGCAGCTGGCTTCTGACATCGCAACTCTTATCTGAATGAGTTTATCTTTAATCCTACAGAACTGAAGAAAATTTCAAAGGATCAAAAATTAAATTCATTATGTGAAAAGATCAGAAACACACATATGACTGAATATTATTCAGACAAATCCTCAGGTAAAGGCTTCAGTGGAATTTAGAGTGGATATAAGTTACCCAGCCCCACCCCAACCTCACACACAGGCGAACTCTGCAGAGCTCTCACGGACCCAGCAGAAACATGGAACAAAGACAGGCAACTCTAGAGACTAAGCATCAGTTTTTGCAAACAGTGAGCAAGGGCTCAGTTGCATGGCTTAACGAGTTACCACGCAGCAGCAGAACTCCAGTAACAGCGTAGAAGCCTTGCTGCTGGTACCGTGACTTCTCTTAGCACAGGACTAAAGAAGGCATAAGCTCCATCACATTAACTTGTATTTGCTATGGGCAAAGAGTTCATATATTGACAGCCGATGTGGATCAGTTGATATAAGATAACACAGAAGCACGTGCAAGTCTATTCTCAAGATAAAATATGAGCAGCACTGACATGGTGAGTTAGCTCTGGCTATTATCAGCATTCACTTGCTTGGAATATATTAACAGCTCTTTTCTTTTCTTCTTTATGTATTATGAAGACTTCAATCCATATTATGAATTATGAACCTAATTCTGTTCCCAGTAATGTTAATGGCAGACAAATGTGTCTCTACACTTAATATATTCTTTTCAATGTCATTAACTTATTAGTGAATATCAAGTTCTGCTGTCACTACAAAACATTTTATGTTATTCTACAAAATGATCTAGTATCTCAGAGAAGAAAGAAATGTGTACTAAGAGAACAGTCATCTCTCTTCTTAAGAGCCTAAGGTGGAACATCACTCTGATGTCACTCTTCACCACTTAATTTAATTTTCATCCATATTTTGCTCCAGTCCAAGGCATGCACATCTTGGCCCAACTAACAAAAGGAGGCAGAGTATTGCAGGGAATGTCTTGGGAATGAAATCACTTTCTGTAAAATGAACTAAAACAAACAAACAAAAATAAAAACAAACAAAAACCCAAACAAACCCCCTTGTTGTTCTCCAAAAACAAATTCTCGATGGGCCCATCTATTTGTCTTGATCAGTGTATCCCCTCCTAATTATTACAAACTTCATTTTGAAAGCATTCCATTTTAGTCCTGAGCACACTCACAATTTCAGGGGGGAAAAAAAAAAATCCAGACAACTCAGTATCATAGATCAAGGGAAGTAATCCTGTCACAGTAAGAAAAACCACAAAGCATCCAGGGATTTGATGAGCATGAGAAATCAATCGTGCATCAACTCGATTGATGTGGTTTATTTTAAGTCCTTCTCTTCTGATTTATTGCCATCATTGCCACCAATTTGCATAGATAATAGAACAAGACACCCTCTTAAAGTCTTAATCAGGAATTAAAAAGTAATATACTGTTACATCTCTTTCTGCTCATCAGAAAAGCGCACACATTAATGTTTAATGTCAGTTTTATTATAGGGATGGTACCAGATTGGAAAGAAGCACTTTAAACTGCTTCATGACATCACCACCAATTTGTTACTGTAATAGCTGCAAATCAAAAAACAGTCAACAAATCCTTCAAGCTAAAACAGGTTGTAAACATGACTGTTACAAGAAAAACAAGGGTGAGCTGTATTTCTGAGAGCAGCTCAATTTTCTTTTCAGTATGGCAAGTACTGCTACAACTGCAATATTCTTTCGACGCATTTCCAAACATCACCAGTTTTTTGTTAGAAGTGAGATAATTTTTTCATACTTTCAGTGTACTGAAGATGAGTGGGTAGCTTGCTGCTCAGTAAAGTGATTTCTTT
The DNA here is from genome assembly GCA_020745775.1 of Theristicus caerulescens. Taxonomy (NCBI): domain Eukaryota; kingdom Metazoa; phylum Chordata; class Aves; order Pelecaniformes; family Threskiornithidae; genus Theristicus; species Theristicus caerulescens. The sequence continues at coordinate 20,898,989 of CM036567.1, read as the reverse complement.
GACAGGGACTTATATCATTTGCAAAACCACCATAAATATGCACAACTGTTTAAAAACAGTGGAAAAACAATGGAAGCCTTGCCTCAAAGAGCCAGAGAAAAATCTGTTACAAGAGCAATAGTTCAGACATAAAGCATATGTATAAGAGGAAAGATGGAGAGGGGAACTCCAAGAGATCAGCATTGAACTGCTACCTCTGAGCAGCAGGTTCTGCACAAAAATGTGAGCAGCCTCAGAAGAAAAACCTCTGAAAGAGAAGCTCAAATTGCACATTGACTTCAGGAAGCGTGTTGGGAGGATGTGCTCACAAAGAACCTGGGAAAGAGAAGCAGGAAAAATTATTCTCCATTTTTCACGGAGAACAAAAATGGGCATCAAAGTAAAACATCAGGCAGGATTGGCTACTAGCCATGTCTACAGGACAGTGGGGTGGATCAGGCTCTGGATCAAGCTGATACAGTTCTAAGAAATTCAGTATCGTACACCTTAAAAACAGTCATTTCTCTTGAGGATAAGACCCAATCCATCCAATACACTGTGTATGAGATCCTCAGGTCACAGACTGCTGGACCCCAATTTACACAGAGATAACTATGTCTTTGTGCTCCCCGTTCCTAGATGAGCAGCTTTCTCCTCCACGATTCCTGCTTGCAAGAATTCTTTTCTTCCACTCTCCTCCCTTCTTGGTTGCTTCTATCACACCTTTGCTTGGGGCACAGCAGCACCCAGACTTGGCCCTACAATAAAGCAGCTTGCTTACCTGCAGGGCCAAGGCAAAAAACATTAGATATGACTGCATATAAAGAAATGTAGAGCTGAGCTCCCAGGACCAAATGCTGAAGCCTCAGAAGAAGTGTTTTCCCCAAAATTTCCCATATATTGTAGGTTGGTTTTTTGTGGGGGTTTTTTTTGGCTTTTTTTTTGTTGTTGTTGGTTTTTTTTTGCTTTGTCAAAAGAGCTGTGGCTCTTTGACCAACAGACCCAGTTCTTGGATTTCACCAAGCTTTCAGAGGATAAAGCATGGTGACAGCCATGACCACGAGAGATGCACCATCTTGCAGCGGTGACCCAGGCTCAGCTGCTAGCAGGGTAACCTGGGCTTAAAGTTGTGGGACTGTGGCCTCGGGCTGCCCCGCAGCTGAAGACCCAACCATGTAATCATCCTTACCAAAACCTATTCAAGTCAGGAGGATCGCTTATATGATTAACTGACGTCAGTCATGACTTGTGAGACTGAATCTTTTACTTGCTAAATAAGGAAGACATCACGCAGGCTCTGTCAGCTTTACAGGTGTTGCTTCCTTTAACTCTGTTAAAATAATGACGAATTAAAGTTTGCTAAGAAGCTTCTCCCTCCAAAAGAGCCTATATATAGATGAAAGCTGAGATCTGCTACATGTCTCCGTGTTAAAAATAACTGCAATATTAAAAATTAAAATTCTCCTACAAAGAACTGTCATTATTAACAGTCCTAATGCCAAGTTAAAAATTATACCCAATCAGCACAGAACAACATTTGGAAACTCATTTAAAAATGAATGAGACAAAGATTAGCTACTATAAAATATAGTATCACTTGTATAAAGCGGAAATTATCTGCCCAGGGAAAAAAAAAAAAAAAATCACTTGCCATTACTGACATATAGCTAACACACTGCAGCTGAAACAAGAGTGTGGCATGGATTTTTAAAATCAAATCAGCTTCAAGTCAATTTCCAAGACAAATATCTTTTCACTAGAGAAATCGAGGATGCAGGTTTTGTTTGGTATGGTTATTAACAGAGGTTGTTAAAATATAACCCTCAAAACATTCCAAGAAATGCTAGATATATGCTGATTAAGGGATTAGCTTCCAACTAGGAAAAGGTTCTTGCTTCTTGCATTTCTTATAAAAATGTTTAAAAATCTGTTAATCCACAAACTGGACAGTAATATCATCTGAATCATTTTGTTAAAAGAATTAACCATGTCGGTATGAGGATACCAGTTGAGTCTAGGCGCTCTTTTTCCGTAATGGACATCCGCTCATCTAACACTGCACATTTGTTGCAAGGCCCACATTTCCCTGAAACCTTTTTAAAAAGTAAATTGCAGGGCAGGAGAGTATATGCATGTTTAAAAAAAAATCCCACAGTTAAAGATATATCATAGCCGCATTTACTGGGTTCCTCATAAGCCGAAATAGGTAGCTACACGAACACGCAAGTGTGTACAACAGTACCGATGGATTTTGCCTCCCTCCTTCCCCTCCTTTTTTCTACCATCCCTCGTCAGTACAGGCCACTGCAGAGGAGACGGGTGACACCAGAAGGCGATTGCCACACACGTGCCAGTGGTTCCTTCACTCCATCAGCTTTAGAAGCAGCTGAACTAGCAGGGCAGATGCCTAGTTCTAGTTCTTTACCGCATACTACTCCTAATGTCTTACTACAGAGAATTTCCTTCACAATTTTTATAGAAAAACCCCTCTTGAAACTAATTTGACAGAGTGGAATCTAAATTGCACTCTGCTTCAAATAAAATACCTTTGGAACAACATACTCTGGGTGTAGAAGGAGAACTAATAAATGAGACTGAAGATAAAAATTGCAAATTTTTTCAGTGGAGAATGATAGCACTTAGTAAAGATAATTGCACACATTCACCATAAAATGAGAACTTGAGAAGAATATTGTAAGTCACAAAATATTTGGATTTGAAGTATTAAAAATGTATTGCAACTGAGGATCTATCAGCTGAAAAAATGGTGCTCCCTATTTCCTTCATTGTAAGTTAACCTATTTTACATATAAAGCTACGCAATTCGTGTTGTTACAAAAATGACTTCTTTTTCAGGCTGTTTCTACTGTAGCAGTACTCATTCTTTTTGCAGCATCAAACAGAACAAACACCAAACTGAAAATAGAACCCAGTGATAAAAAGATGTCCAGGCCATTAATTAGTATAATGGCATAAGTCCACAAAACGAAGGGAAACTAAATAGCTTGATAGCATCTTCTGATGGGGTAGCAAGGCAAACATCACCTTCCATTTACTTCGTTATCCCAGAGTGACCAAAATTGCTTCAGAAAAGAGAGTTATATTTACGTGTTGCCTTAATAGTTCTGTCACCTCTTCAAGCTCAAAAGCAAAGGTAGTTGAGTAGGTTGAGGGTTTGGTGTTGTGTGTTTTGGTTTGTTTGTTTGTTTGTTTTTTAATCTTTTATATGCCCAGCTAACACACAGGAGGTATCGGTCTGTTTTGTGTTGTCCCTGCTCACACAAAATGTAGACTTTTTCCTGTCAATGAAAAACAGAATTTAGCTTTTGGAATATCTGCCACATCTTTTCCTTCCTCAATAATAATATGATCTTGAGATGCTTTGGGGTGTACTTTATTATGCCAGGGATATCTAAATTGTATCTCTTCAGTTACATGCTAGATAAAAAATTGCCCAAGTACAGTTTTCTTTGCCTGTCTTCATGGTGCTTATACGTTAAGATGTCTTTATCTTCAGGATAGTGTAGTTGGTAAAAAAATTATTTGCCCTGTGATACCATGTTATTACTTCGTTATTGAATTCTGACTTTTGAGCGAAGGCTACCATGCAACTTCTCCAACAGTTTAATAAAAAAACCAGGGGAAAGTATTTCCAAGAGAATAAACAGCTCATATTTAGAATAAATCTAAGGATAATATTTATTCCTATTTATACTTACGGCATCAGCTACAGCCCTTCACCCTCATTCAATTACACAAACCGAACTCTGTACTACCAGTATTCTCAGAACAGTTTTAAGGAAGAGGACATTTCCAGGAACCCAGCTCAGTTGTACCTTACCACTAGCACAAGCATTCTGATTTTGCAGGTCCCAGGTTTGTTTGTCTAACAGGCTCTACCTTTTCTAAACTGATTTTGAGAGAAAACAAACAAACAAACAAAACCAAAAACTCCACACACCTGTTTCAACAGAAAACCAGATTAAGCACATGCCAAAGTAACTGGCTGCCTCTGCTTGCAACCATTTGATTCCTGGCAATCCAAGGCCCATTGCTCTCCATGAAGAATGCTTTTGTGCAAACCTCTTGTTGCGGTGCTTATGACGTACTGCTGGGTAACACTGCCAGACCACCATGGTCCCCTTAAATTGCCAAGGCATTTAAGACCCTAAAGTAGTTCAGATAAACATTATTTCACTTTCAGCTATGGGAGCGTTGGGTGTTGTTTTGTTTTGTTTTTAAACCAACAGTATCAGAAAGAATAAACCAGCATCACCTACCAAACCGTTAACAGGACCATTAGTGATTTAGGTAGCATTAAGTACTGCTCACACTAGAGTTTGTGCAAAAAATACAATAAATCCAAAGCCCCCTCATACTTCCCTGACCTGGTTCAAATCTGCTCAACGAGGAGGCTTTGACAGAAATGTGGTGGAGGGAAGGAGGGCAGAGCTTCCAGGCAAGGGCGTTTTTCAAGGAGTTAATGAATTTTGCAAGAATAATTATTTTTAATCTGGGTGCCAAGGTCTCTCTCCCATTCCATGAAATCCTGGTGCTGTGACATTAGAAAAGGAACACATGAGCCCTCAACTCTCATTACAGCATCATTAGATAATTCACAAATATCAGCCTCAAATTATATCTACTTAAATGTCTTTTATCTCCATGAAAGAATACTAAGGAATAGGGTATCTATGGACTCTCAGAGCCCATGGCAGCACAGGACCTCCAAATCTGGCCTCCAACAAGCCAGGGAGGTGAACAAATTCCAGCACAACGAAAGCCTGCGTAGGCAGAAAACTCTTGCCAAGCCGAACGCAACAGGAGGCTGCAAGGAGACCCACCAGCCACCGGCTGCCATGAGAAGCAACGCCAAGGGCACGCTAGAGCTGACCCACATCCGCATGCCACCATTACTGTTTTGGGGCAATATTAGGAGAGGAAAAATAGGTAAGGGAGGAAATCACTCTGAAATAATCTCTCAGTCCAGGACTTGCTTCTCCTTCAGCATCTACTCCCTGCGCTGAAGCAGCAAATGCTGTTCAACTGACTCAGCTGTAGAGCAGACCCCCATGTGGGGAAAGGATTACACTCCTGGGCACCACAAAAAGCCTGCAAAAAGCCAACCCAGAAAACAAAATACTAAATACAACCACCCAGTTAACCTCTGGTTATGACAGAGAAATAAAACAACTGAAATTGAAAAGGAAACACACACTTACAGCTTCAGCGATACAGCCTGCCCTCACTATGCAGCAAGGCAGCTCTGCCTGCCAGGTTACTAGACTGGATTTAGCAGATGCTTCAAGTTCTCAATTTTTGGGCAACCCATGCAATTCAGCTGCCTTTAGGAGGCCAGAGACTGCCCGGTCTGCTCACAGCTCTCGAGTCCTGCTGTGTTTGGATCCCAGAAAGGAGCTGTTGCCCTTCAGTGCGCCATGGCTCCCAGGCTCCTGGTCTTTTTGGGCACCAGTCCAGATGAGCTTGCATGCAGACAGACACTCCATGGTTGGCTAAAATCTGCTATAGGGTATTGCAGTCTGGCCAGAAGCATTTATTAAAGAAAACTGCTGTAACAGCAAATACACACGTATTTAGACTCTGTTCCAATTTTCTCCTTTTGTTTGCTGGGCACGTCGGCGTGTTAATGCTGTGCTACCCACAGGAGGATATCCAGCAACTCAACATCACAACTGCAAGGAATATTTCATTCCAGGTTAGAGATTTCCAAGAAGTTAAAAAAATTCCTATCGATTTCCTTACTGTAAAAATTTGTAATCACTGACAAAAGGCAAATTTAACGTAAGAACAAATATATTGGCTAAATGAAAAACTCACCAACCCCACGATTTAGTCACTTGATATAGCTGATGGTGGCTACTCAGGGAACAGTCTAAGGACAAGGCAAATACACACTGACACTTTTGAGCCACCCTCCCAGCATCCCAGCAATCCGACTCTCATCCATTCTTAAAATCAATACTGAAGACAGGTTTCTTCCTCCACCATTCCCACAGTTTCAAGCATATGTAGCATAAAATAACTGGAGTTGTGTTAAAATAAAAGCAGATCTGCCTAACAAGTATCCTGCTTTTGGTTTAGATCACCATCTTGGCACTTATCTCCAACCAAGTGATAACTAACATTGAGTTTAGGACAAGACTTCAAATGAAATTAAGTCTGCTCTGTCAACCTACCATTCAGTGAGGTTCACGTGCCTTTTATTTCCTTCCTACAGGGGGTACACTGTTTTATAATATTCTGGAGAAAAATACCTTAGAATTCCTGACCAGGTAGTACCAGTGGTCAGAAGACAGCAGGCAGCTTCCTCGGGTATGGTAGACTAACAGCAAGAGCCTGCCATTCAGCTGGAGTAGCTAGAACATCTTTAAAGAGATATTTAGATGCGCAGAGAAATTAATTTGTGCCATTTGCAAAAAGAAGCCATCGACAAATAGCAGCAATTTCCAAAATCACTGGCAGCAGATGCCATGTTTATAAAATTTCCCCGCAAATGAGCATCTGTGATACAAAAGGAAAAACAACAGAAAGGCTTCTGGGAAAGGAAACTCTTAAAATACATCTTTATAATCCAAGGCTTTTGTGATTGTGTCTTGGATTAAAGGTTAGACATTAATCTAGACATCTGGGGCTGGATTTATCCTATTGGGAGACAAACTGGAAACAACCGGTCCCCATCCCAAAATGAGAAGCGGGCAGGCTCTTTCCATTGTTTTGCATAACAATACTGTGTAAATGAGCTTAAAGTGACATTTTCACTCAAGCTTTTGTTACAGAAGAATGCTAATGATTCCCATCCTGCATCCCAATCACTCACTGCTTCTTAACTTCATTAACAACTCAAGATTCAGCATAGACACAGAAGTCCTACAGAATGAAAAGACAGGCAGCAGAAATAAATACATCAAAACCATTATGAAGCCTCTTCTCACGGCTCAATGAAAACTACGTAGAGATGAGCCATCATAACACCAGAAGAGGCCACGTGGCGATGGCACTGGATTGTGACTCATAACCCTATACTCAAATTCCAAGTACCAGCACGACTCCTTGGGATGACCTTAGGCAAGTCATCCCATCCAGCTCTTGAAGCAGCATGAAAACAAAAAGATGATAATATGCCTGAAGCCTCCCCGAGACAGCAAAAGGGTAGATTTATGTATATGAGACACTGAGACACAGTGAAAGGGACCACAAAGTACTTGAACAGACCCTTCTCTGTGGTGAGAGGGGGAAAACTACATCATAAACCTGTAACTGGCAAGTCTAACAAAGTTAAGACTGATCTGCCCTGCTTGGTTTAAAGCCCCTGAGTACACTCTTCTGATTCATAGCTAAGGCTACGCTGGCGCTGTCCCATCATTTAAAGCAATCCCAATTGTCCCATACGCATGATTTCGGGTATCTCATCTTTACACAGCTGAGCCAGTCTATTTTTAAACCTAGCTATCTGCAGGCAGGATATTGGTATAAAACCGATTAAACATAATTTCATATACAGAAAGACAAAGGATGGATCTGGCAAAGAAACAAGTCGGTACAATGAATACACACGTGTAACAGTAGAACGGCGAATATGCAGCAGAGTGTCCATTTAAGAGCAGATTTTAAATTTGACCTTCACAATATGCAACAAAAGTAGTGTACATATGCAAGCACAGTTTTATAGAAAGAATATTTATCCATCAGGTTCAACTGAACTTCCATAAATAATGCAGAAGCAAAACACTAATTGGTCTGTTGCAGAAAAATTTTGCATTTCATAACTCGCTGCTCTTCCTGTATATTATCTAGGGCTTTACCCTGACTAATCCAAGAATGCAGAAACCTGTCCAAGGAGTCAGTGCAAGGCTCCCAGAAAAAGTACGAGCTTTTTCTTTTTTAACCTGGCTTCCTGAAAAAAAGAGATTAGACACTTTCACTGTCCAGCTATCCATCCATTACTTCACTTCTCCTATGAAGTTTTTTGCAAATTTCAACCATGACTTAAGATGAGAACATGCTTCAAAAATATTCAGTTTATAAAAGTTCAATCCAAACCAAAACCAGGCAAAGAAAAGAGGTCCAAAATAGTGTCTCAATGATGGAAAGGCAGTTATAAACCACTCCTTATCCATTCCAAGAGGAGACATCCAGCAGTCACCACTTGCACTGCCTTGCTAAGCTGCATGCAGGAGACTGAGCTCTCTCTGCCAAAGAAGGGAAAGATGCAAGGGTGAAGGAGAATATGAGTGAGCTGAACACAGGAGTCTGAAAACAGACTCCAAACCTGTCAAAAACCCCTGCGCTACTTCTGTCCCTTACAGAACAACTGCCCTTTTCAAGCACAGAGAAATTTATCATCAAAACTTCAGGTTCTGACCATGTTTCCTCTTGCTTAAAGGTTTTTGTTTTTTCCCCCCTGTAAATAGAATACATGCTTGAAATGAATCTCGTTCCTTCAATTTCACTTTTTTGTAATTATAATTAACTCAAACGTATTTTCAAAGGCTGGAAGAATTATTTATGCTGCTAGAAAAGGGTCTTATGCATCAAGAGAAGAGAATTAAAAAATTTTTCTTGGAGGCCAGACACACAATCGAATTACTGTGCACCAGTGACTTACCACCTGCCACCTGGAGCAGTACCTGCCCAGGCACACACTCCGTCCTCACCACAAACGTGATGCAAAACAAACTTTCTGCAATAGGCATGTGAATATGCTTGGTTAAATCTTCATGAATGCTTCCGAGAGGGTATTTAACCTTGTGTCCACCACAGGCACCCAGCCAGTTACTGCGACTCAGGGGACACAGTTACCCCATGCCCTGCAGTATCCCTGCCCGAGGTCACCCTGGGCAAACGAGGCATGTCTGCTTTTTGCGCTATTACTCGTCTTCATTCTTTACACAAGGAATCTACCAACACTTGCTGAGCACGTTAAGTGGACAAACATGCAAAATTCCTGGAAGTTGTACCCAAGCAGTTTACTCCGTCAAGCTCATTTCCATGACTCAGGTGGAAGTTTTTTTCTTCAGGAGTTGATCATCAGCCTAGCAACTACTTACATTTTAAAATACATCCACGTTTTGAAGCGTAATACCCCAAACAGCAGACTCCTCTACTTTACTACCCGCCTGGGTAGCATACATGGAAGGGGATGGGCAGCACAGATGGGCTGCATTAAACTGCCTGCTGCAAGAACCAGATGCCCATGTAGAAAGTAGCCTGCTAACTTCAGCAGCTGACTCCTTGGCTAGTTCCACTGATAATAGCTGAGATGACAGTTCTGAAGTTGCCTGTGGGTCTATCACATGGTTATCCAGCTGATGAGCTACCCAGGCTGTCCTAACCTTTGAGATATAACTTTTATTCAATTTGCTTGTCTTCCAGGGGAAATGATGCATTCTTCTTCACTTACTGCACAAGTTATTGCACAAGTCCTTCAACAAAAATCTCCCAATGGATTCTTTATGGATAGATAAAATGAAATGTTTCTGCTTGCTCAGTCTGGTTTCTTCTTGGATCACACTGCATATTTTTAGGTAACATTTCTGGAAGAAGTTCTCTCTGACTGGACCAATAATATCTTCTAGATACCAAGACAAATGTTATCTTTAAACGAACAAAAGGCAAGTGACATAAATCCGTAAGAAATTCATGCAAAATCTCTGATATAGGTCTCTGAAAAAGCTGGCATTTACAAGAGATCAGTGGAAAGGTTTAGGAGCCTGAATGAAGTTATTTTGCTGATTCCTTTTAGCAGCTTGAGCAGCCTGGTTCCCAAACTTCAATTCAGAAGAATTCATAGCAAAGCACTGCTTCTTTTGAAGCCTGCATTCCACAGGGAGGAAGAATCACAGAGAAAAGTCCTGGAGGGAGTCCAGGGTAAAGTTTATGTTTACAAACATGATCCTGCCTCAGGGTTTTGTTACTTAAGAGTCCCTACAAGGTGTGAGCTTTGGACAACATTCATAAATCTTCAAATCTTAAGGAAAATTATAAATGCTGAATCAGACCCAACCATTCTGGTAATTTAAGCTGAATTTTTGCATAACATGGGTCATAAAAAACCAAACAAGCAAACGATTCTCAGCAGGGTTTTTTGGTGGACCAGAGTGGGGGAAACGTGCTCTTCTCCTGAGCGTGACCCTGACAACCTCCTGGTTTGTGCGCTGTCAGGCAGATTCAGCTTATGGGCCTGATCTCCTTCCCCATCGCTCCAAGGAGAACCTTGCTTAAAACCTGGATCTTGTATAGTATCTTCTTCAGAAAGAGAAATCTCATCTTAAAAAATAGCTAATGAAGAATCCACTGCCATTCCTAATTAAGGTCTTCCCAAATCGGTAATGATAAAGATGTTCATCTTATTTCTTGCATAAATTGCTCTAGATACTGACACAAATTTCACCCTGCCTGTTCAACGACGCTCTGTTTCCCCTGTGACATACTGAGAATCCACTTGCTTTCCCACAACTTCTCTGGAGTAAGAGACATGATGAGCTGTGGCCTGTCCTCTCTTATCCCAGATTCAAGGAAGGCACGAATGGGGCATCCATAACACACACATGGACCTACCCCAGCATCTGACACACTGACTGATGACTCAGCAGAGAGGAGTATCTCTGAATAGACAGATGGCATCTAATACAGTACATTATTAACAGGGATTTAATGACCAGAATAAGTAATTATATGCCAGAAGCTTGTTTCAGTCAGGCTAAATAGTAGCAAACCAAGCAAATCATTCCGCTACTAACGTAAATGGGCAATGCTATTTACAACAATTTGTTAAGACTTTACCCTAGGCAAAGAAGAATTCAACTTCACAGAAAAAAACCAAAGGGCAGCAGGTGGGCTGGATGGAGGGGAAGCAGAAAGCAGACAGAAAAAGAGAGACCACACGTCCTTGAGGAAGGACAGCATGTATTGGGGAAGAGAGGCCAAGTGCCAAGACTGACTGATGTCTTCGAAAGGTACATCCAAACTTCCAGTCTTCAGATCTTGCTTTCAGGATGTTCAGAGTCAGTTCCTCCTCTGAATTGCCAGATAAATCAACACTTCGATCATATATTTTACATCCTTGAAGTGCTAGACAAACATGAGCTAATTATAACTATACCCAAGAACCTAGGTAAACGTGATTACCCCCAAAGGAAAATGTAGAACTACAACACAGAAGGGTTAGCAACTTCATCAGGGCAGGCTGCCAAGCCACGTTTACTGCTGGAAGGTCCTGGTTCTGGATTCAATGTTTAGTTTGATCGAGCATCAATTTTCAGACTGTTGTGTGCATGAGTTCCTTTTTCAGAAGATAAAACATCCTATCTACTCTGAATAATACAAGCAACCACAACAAAAACATGATCTGCACCCCTCAAATTACAGTATTTTATGCTTCTCCACAGCATGTCTCTATGGCCCAACTTCTGCTTGGCTTGAAAACCACTAAACTGGACCAGCGACGCTGTGATTGCCTCTGTACAGCTTATCCTGCACAATAAACTACAAGGAGCACTGCTCATTAAAAAAGATTGACATAATTGCTTAGGGACAATTAAAATTAGATGTCTGAATGCATTATGCTAACTCTTTTGCATATATTCTCAATATTTCACTACTTCTGCTTGTATTTTCAATACAGATAAAGTTTAAGTATTTTAAAGATGAGGTTAAAATACTCCCACAACACAATTAGAGAAAAAAAGATGATCAGTTAAACATATATTAAAAAAAAAAAAATCAGTTAGAGCCATGAGCACTTTTAAAGAACAAGTCATTTCACCTTTTGTGATTTTATCAAATGCTACATATAAATGCCATTTTTGTTCATTGCATTAACAGTATCTAACTTTTCTATTTGAGTGGTAAATTAGGTATGCTCTTTTCAACATAAAAATGCAAAAGATCACGTATTTCAAAGATTTGATGCCACCTATGAAAAATAATCATATTCTCAGCTTCACCTTATACAGTGCCTCCTTTTACCATATACTTTTATTCCTCCTGTCTGCCAACTACAGTATTTAGTCTGTTGGAGTAGCAGTCATACAAACAATGATATGCTGTCCATTCCACCTACAATGCCCATATGAGCACTCCTGGCACTCTCCAAACTGCCAGTAACTTCAGTGTCTTTCTAATGCAAGTGGAAACAGGATATGACAAAGAAACAGGTGAAAGACAAGGGAAAATGTATATCATCTGTTGTCAAGAAAAGATATTGTTTTCACTCCCGCACTTCTATTTTTTGCATTGCTGAAGCACGAAATGCTCTCTGAAAGGTTACTTATGAAGTATGCAAAGACTCTGTGTCACATCAGATGGCTCAAGCTGTTGGATGATTTACTGTGATTGTGCTAATTATCTCCTACTAATTATTGCAGTCTCATGTTCAAAGTCCTAAGCAATATGCAGAACTCTCCATTCAGCCCAACTGCAAAAGATCAAGTCAAAAATTAAACAAAAAAAACCTGTAAAAACACACAGTCAAATTTATCCCTATTTCAATGCCTCCACCTGTCCATCACTTGACATGATTCTGCACCCCAGAAAAGCTCAGGGGAATAGGACCTTCTCCAGTGCATACTGGAGGTCTGCAAATCAGTATTTCAAGGGCATGACCTGGACAATGCTTTACCCATCGGTTTCATTCAGCTTACAGTAAGAACTACTTTGGAAGATCACAAGTGGATCAAGGCCGGCTCAGTGGGGCCCCAGGGCTGGGCAGGGCGGTGGCAGAACAGGAGACTGACATCCCACAGCATTGCTGGGGCAGACCCTGGCAGCTCCCAGCTGGGCTGAAATGGGGTCCTGGGCCAAGGGTGTGGGGAGATCAGGATGGAGGCCGAGGCAGGGGTCCTTTTAAACCAACTGCAAGGCACAGAAAGGGAGGAGATGGAAGGCATCCAAAGACAGCGCCTTTCGAAATCACACTTGCCATCACAGCTCTGCAGTGCTGTAAAGTGCTTTTTAATAAATATTTCTTGAGATTCTTTTCCCTTGCTCGGGGAAGGAGCAAGGGAGCTTGTGCCATCATCTTGAGGACAGATTGGGAATGCAAATCTGCCATATTCTTCTCTTCCCTTTCAAAATCAGATGATCAGCTGTGGCTTTAGTCCTGCCAAATTTTACCAAATATAGCACAAAATTACACAGAACCATAGTAACTGCACTCCCACCATTGTTCTGATTTAAAGAGGAGTTTGATTACATTAGGTAAATATTTGTCCTTATGTAATAGCTCCCTCCAACCTTCTAAAAATTTGCTGTCTCCTAGAACTGAGGAGGGTGCTTTTATATGTCACTGCTTTGCCCCAAAATCAAGTATACTCTATTATACTGTGAGTATTAAACTGTGAGTAATGTTATTACAAGCAATAATAGTTATCCAGACAATTATGTAGTTGCAATTGCAGTTTTCCTATTAAATCTAGAAGCTTTAAGCAAGTTCAGAGGCAATAAGAATTGCAACACCATCTCTGATGAGCTAAGTAGCAGTTATTTATTCACAGATTGTTAAATTCTCATGGCCTTGAGACTTCCAAGAAGAAAGCAACAAAGAATTGACTCCACATCTAAATACTGGCTCATTCTTCGTGTTGATATAATTATGAAGTTTCAGTCATTGCAAAGCTGTTCACACTGCTTTATCAACTACATGCATTGCAAAATATATGCTAACTGCAGTTTTTCCATTATAAAACTAGCTGGTGAAGTCACTGTTCTATTTCCAGCTCAGCTCTGGCACTGTGTGGATGCTCACTGCTTAGTAAATAGAATTTTTTTTTTTTAAGGGGAAAAAAAGAACATATTGAATAAAAAAGCTAGAGGCTTTCAATACCCTTTCTTCCAAGTAATTTTAAATAAGGCAATGAAACAAATGAATAACGAAGAGCAAATAGAGGTTTGTGTGATGACTCAACACACCAGGAGTCATGAGGAAAATGCCGAATTCTTGACTACATGTTCCATTATAATACACAGGAGCATACACACAGAAAAGCTTCCACCTTTTAAAATACGTGTTATCAATAGCCTAGGCAGCAATAATCAACATCCTTATCACTTAGGTAATTACATTCCTCCTAGCACTCGTACGCCAAGGGAAGGAATTTAAGATCTTAACTTTAGGCTTGGAAGAGAAAGAACAAAGTAAGCAAGCTCATTTGCCCTACGTCTTTCCTTGACAGCTCCAGCTAGAGTCTTAACTTCTTCGGTCAGCCTCCGTGATGAAGAAAGTTTCAGCCCATGCAAATATATCAGCTCATTTTCCTATAAATATTTGCTCAAATAAATTATTTGCTTTGGCTGCATTCATATTTATGTCCTGTGAATTTTGGAGGTAAGGCAACTGTCACAAATATTTGCTCAAACAAAGGATTTAAAACAAGCTTGTTGACAGTTTTCTTCTGAAACATTGAAGATTTCTATCAGAAACACCGTTATTAAAAGAGTCCAGCTCAAATAAACAATCACACAACCTTCCAGCTACTTACTGTATCACAAACAAACAGCATGGTTCAAACGACTCACTCTGCTATAGAAGAGTACTCTACAGAAATAAACGCATACAACTTTCTAAATCCTATTTCAAAAAGGAGAAATTTCAGCACAAAACCCTGCCCACTCAGGAGCCAAGCTGCCTGTCCAGGTCTCAGCCAGCACTGTCAGTGCAACACGAATTTCAATGCATGCGTGACGTTTCCCACTTTTCAAGAGCCGAATGTAAAAGCACAGCAACGCAATCTCATGCAAGAACACAGCCCCCGTATGGTTTCTACCTTACCTAACCTACAGCAGATACAGCTCCCAAGTAAAACTGGTGCTTCGCTCAGCGACTCCGTCACCCAAACATTGCTCTAGCAAAACTCCCTCTGCCCTTGGCCAGATTTTGGTCCAAGGATGAAAATATTGGAAGTCACATGGGAGATGCATGCACAGACTTCACGGAGAGAGTGAAAGAAAAAAAAAATATTTTAAGAGGTACATCTGGAAGGTAAGAATAGACTATTGCGGTGCCAAAAATACTTTTCAAAATAGAGCACACTTGTTCTATCCCTTTCTGCTGCCAAGAGGAATCCGCGGCACAGGACCGGAGGCAGCAGGGACAGGTGTTTTCTCTAAAAGTAGAATTCATTCTTTTGGCCACCTATACAACACGGTTGGCCAATGTGTTCAAATCCAAGCGTAGGATCCTTCCAACAGCAACATTCAGTCACTGGCAAGCTTCGCTGGAAGCTCTGCAGTTGCCTCTCGTATGATCAGATGAAAAGCTGCTTTCTGAGCTCCTGTTTGCAGTTCCTTTTTCCTTCTAAAGCATGTATTCTTTAAAATTATCTGGAAGAGTTACAAATTACTCTAACCAACTCTTTCAGCATGCAAGAATATGTGACTGTAAGGAGATTATAAATATATTTTCTTACAGCTGAGTAGTTCAAGCCCAACATTTAAGTGTTGGTATAAAAATATGCGAAACCAAATTGTATGACAGAGCTTGCTTTGTCAAAACACAAATGTCTCATAAAATATGCTGTCTAGCATCGTAAGTAGTAGGAGATTTTTCAGACAAACTTTTTCAGTCAGAGATACCTATTAAAATTAGCCAAAAATATTCAAAATTTAGATTTGAGATTTTAATTGACTTTTGATTTGAAATGGCAACAATTCTGAGGTTTATCTAGATTTCTTTAAAAATCAGCCCCAAAATAAAAAAAAATAATTTCACTTATGCAAAACATTTTCTTTAACCCTTCATAACGTCTTAAAATTACTGTTTCTTAGTTGGAAACTGCCCAGAAAACACTCGCGTCCATCCAGTTCCCCTATCTGCCTTCTTTCCCTCCAGTCTTTCTCATCAGTCCACAAAACAAAATTTCAACAATTTGTTTGATTCTAATCCAAAGTGCCTACACCTACAAAACAGATCAGTAACTTTTTGGGATTTTAAGTCTCTCCAGCAGCTGTCATCTTTTGGCAGCTGGTGTGAGAACGGGACTTAAATTTACTGGAAAAGAAACCACTCTCCACCATTCATACATGACCATACAAACACATGAGCAGCTTTGTAGGTAGACCAAGGTAAGATGCAGAGGTGAAATGGCTTAATGGTACCTGCAAAGAGGGGACAGGAGAAAGGGGAGGGTGAAGGGAATCCTGCCAGACTGTACTGAAGGCACAAGATGTCCCTTGGCAAGTGTTAGGTAGCAACCTGAAGGACTGGGAGATGGTTACGACCCTCACTCTGCCAGGATGGAGACCCAGGTCTCCAGAAGAGGAGCTGCCAGCGGGAAATCTGCTGGAGGAGGACAAAAACACCTCCCCACAGGGATGTTTTCCACCTGGACTCTTGGGCACCAAGGCTGAAGCATATGGGGATGCAGAGTCACAGGAAGCAAAGGCTGCTCTGATACAGCACGCTCAGAAGCGGGGAACCTGATCTGCAGGAGCTCATGCTTGTTTCTGCCCATTTATCTCCCTGCCCTTCTCTAATTACAGTTCCTCTGTTCGGAGCTATTACATCTCAGTTCTTGAGAGGCAGTTTCGATGATTTCGGAGAAACGAAAGCAACTGATAGAAAATCTGGACATTTACTCCAAGTAAAGCAAAAAGTATTAGGCTGCATTGTATCAAATTATGATCAGTTTTACCCCATTAGGAAAGACTTCACAAATAACCAAAAGACCTGCGAGTACAAATTTTTGAACTCAAGTAGGCTATAAGGTATTTAACTTGTTTGAAAACGTGGAGGTTTTGATCATCTCTTGCTTTATCAAAGCGAGATGCAAAGCCTTGGATCTATTCAGTTACATCCTGGTCATCTACAATAACATGTTTTTATTAATAAAGCAGACATTCGGTGAGATACTCTTGTTTTGCATCAGCCTCAAAAGGCTACTATGTTACACGTGACCCTGGGGGCAGAGGAGAAAAAATAAAAAAGGGCTTAAGCAGAGAAAGGGATGAGCTTTTGCCAGTAACCCGTACTGTAATCTATTTACACGGTTCCTGCAGAGACTCCTTTGATGGACAACTGTTTTATTTACATGGTGCTTTATACTTCAAGGTCTAGCCATTTACCTGATCAAATAAACATTTTTAAACAGATAAAATCAGAAGAGATCAGACATCCTCAGGTGGATGATTCCAGGAGAAAAGCATGTTAGTGACAGATTTTGTACTGTATTAGCCAAAAGGGAGAAGCAGTTGTGGATGCTGCATTTAAAGCTGGCTGTGTTATTAATGATCTCACTGAAATCAGTCATATTCAAATCCATCTATGACATGGTGGCAAAACCTGAAAAGGATGACATCCCTGCAAATAAATACAAATATTCTCTCTTGATAAAGATGGCAGACCTTTTTTTTTTTTTTAACAAGGCAAATGACTATGAAAATCAGGTGAGCTATGGGTCACGTACTGTAGTAGTTAGAAGTCAGCAGCCTGCAAAGGGGCTGAGCACCCTTGATGCATTGCAAAAGTATTCAGCACTTCACTGAATCAGGCCCCACAGCCAATTAAGAATTACTGATCACAAGAAGATGGTCTAAAACACAACCGTCACTACGTACAGAACAATTCCACCCTTTTTACACTAAGCATTTTACCATTTACAGTAACACCCATTGGGCTCAGCTGCATCCAGTGTCCACTGCAAAACAGTAGCTTTGCCTGTGAGCGAGAACTTCACATATTTTGTCATGATAAGCAGGAACAGGAAGCAGATGACCATGTTTCTGGTCCCTCTTGCCTCCTTTCAAAAATAAGATAGAAAGTGTGTAAGGTTTTATCCTGTCCAAATTCAGTGAGGTCCAAAATTGCCCCAGCTGGTGGAAAGCCATCCCGTGACACCCCAGGGATGCCAAGGCAGACAACAGCACAGACCCAACCGCTACGTTCCATCTCAGAAAGATTCATGGAGGCCATGACTAAGACCAGGGTACCATACTGCCTAAGAAGGTGATGCAATTGTTTGGTTCCCCCTCCCCCACCCAGGACTTCCAGGAATAAAATCCCAACTACAGGTAAAATAGCAGCAAACAAGACAAGTCTCCTTTCTCCTTCATTAAAACACTTTTCATTTTGGCAAGTCTATTATTTTCCACAAGACATAACCCTACCTTGTCAGGAAGCTTCTAGCCAGCTCAAACCTTTAACACACTTTGCCTCTGAAGCAGCAAACAAGGCAGGTATTTCTCATTAGACGACAATCTGAACGCATGCGTAGCTCATCTCTGCTGGCTATTCAAGGCTCAACTCCACTCATCTGACTTGTCTATTCAAGAACTACAGCAGCAGGTTACACTCTAGCCATGAGCTCGTTCTGATGTTCAAATCCAGTTAAAATGAATTATTAAACTGCTGAAATAAAATTAAATAAAAGTTATACAGCAATATTTCTTGCTGGCCCTACAGGCTGCACTCTGTCTTACATTATACAAGCCCATAAAATATTTAAAGTGACCATGTCTACACAATTACACATAATTCAGTTGAGAGGAATATACTGCTAAACGAAATAAATCATGCTGGCATTTGTGTCTATGTAGGACTAATATTAAATACAATTAAAATACTTAATTTTTTTTTCCTGAGAGAAATTACTAGGCTGACTGCATTTGAACAACAGTTGTTCAACACAGTTGTTTCATAGCCACCCTATACAGGCTGCAAATATAGGGGCAAGATCCTGAGCAAGCGCTTGGACATTTAGAAGTATATCTTGCATGAAATTCAAAACACCTAAGCTGTGCCATAGCCCCAACATGCTGATGGGCAACATGAGCATGCCAATGTGCACCTTCAAAACTAAAGCAGTTTGACGCCTCTGCACTGAAGTCCTCTGAGGAGCTCAATCCAGACAACGTATTCAGAGACATGGATAGCTTTGATTTCACTATAAACCACATCAAACAGGCACATTGACTTGAAAACACGGCAAGTTGACAGCAACATTTCAAAGATTTCTACTTTTTTTGTGACAACAAAGAGCAGGTGATCAGGTTTCTCTTCCCCAACATCCCCCATTTTCTAGGGCAGTGCCTTCTTCATCAAACTAAGGATGAGATCAAAATGTGACCAACATGACACGTGTAACACAAAGTTCTTCATGATGAGCGCAGGACATGAACGGTTATCATAGATTAACTGATGACCAGAATAGGTATCAATGAAAGTAACTCAAATTCTCTGGGTGATCTTAGTTTTACTCTCAAGTCCGCAGTCTTTGCCAGATCAAGCCTGGAAGCTGTATTTTGTGTACAACCAGTTAAGAAACACAAGTCGAACTGTAGGCTATTTGATAAGCAGGGTATTATGAAAATTCAGAAAGCGATACCTGTTATTTCAACTCCCACTAATAATGCGTGAACATACACAGAAGACAGCTGTTCCATGAGATCATTTGAGAGACTGATTCAAAATACTATCAAAATGCTAGAGCTAAGATTTTTTTCACAGCTTCTTACAATTATTTTCCCAGTCATTATTCCTTGGGTGTATACTGGTAGTATAAAATTTTTATTCCATAAAGTTTCCATTATTCTACCTTTGTTAGAAAGGCTCTGCTCTCTCTCAAGAGACTCATAAAGCCTCCTACATTGTATCAAAACACAAGGTAAATTTTCTATTGCTACAGAAATTGAAGCATCATTTTGTTACTTTCTATCGCCATACTGTAATATGTATTCTAAATCCTGCGGTTTTCTGTTGCCCTTCTCCTTTGGCCCATCCAAAAGCATGTCACCTATGCTATACACGTGGAAGAGCAGCGAAGAAATGAAACAGAGATCACTCAAAAGACGCTCATACGTGCACACACACCCATCGCTATCACATGTACTCTCAGCAATCCTTTGTCTACTTAAAACCGCAGCGTCATCCTTAAATTACAAATTGAGAGAATAAGGCAGCTTCTCATTTCTTCCAACAATACAAGATCTCTGGTCTCCAGCAAACCCTGCCAGATTTGGAATTCATTTCTTTGGGACAATTTGTTAAGGAGCTGTCGTGGTTTAACCCCAGCCAGCAACTAAGCACCACAGAAGAAAATTATGAAGAAAATTAACTCTATCCCGGCCAAAACCAGCACAGGAGCTCCGGCTGCCAGTCTCCTCCCAAAAAGTCCAAGGTGCCAAGCGCAGAGGATTTGCAGCATATGCTGTTGTGTAACCTGGAAAGACGAGCTCCTGGGGCAGGCACGACACAAACCGTTTAGCCCATTGCAGGCGAACATCAACACTTCAAGTGCCACCTGCAAAACACTTGATAGTTTGTACAGAGAACGGTTCGCAGGTGTTACCTGGTCTCTGCGCAAAACACGGCTTGGCAAGCAAAGTGTGTGCAAGCTGACACCTCCAGATGGCTTTGTGGCAGCCAAAAGACAGAGAAGACAAAGCTCCACTCAGGGAGAAATAGCATCCAGCCTTTCTGCATGTGGAGGAAAGCAATCCTGGGGTGATGGAGCTCCTGAACTCCAATGGGACACCAGCTTTGCAACTAAAAAAACAGCACAGCAGACCACCGGAAACAATCTTGGTCCTTTTGGTTGTCCCCTCACTTTATAACGTCTTATTTATCACTCAGTTGTATTTCAGTGACCTCCAGACACCCCAAGCAGGCAGCAGAAGGCTCACCTAGAGCTGCCCCAAGAGCCAGCAGACTCCAGGCTCCACATGAGCCAACTAACCAGTCTCCTCAAGGCCTCAGTAACACTTTGTGCCCTCCCGTCATGGGTACAAAGACCAAAGGCAGCCAAGGGGTGTCAGCAGCATCTCTACTAATTTCTCTCATAATTCTTTACATAGGTTAAGTAACGAGCAAGACAGCAAAACCCATTGCCCTGTAGGTCAGGGAAGAGCTGTGTGTTCTCGATTTTTCTGCATCTTTGCCCTGCCTTTTGGCTGTCCAGTTGTTTTAAATAACCTCAGGGTTTTCTGTTGTATTATGTTAAAGGAAGTATTTTCCTTTCTGTTCAGATTCTTTTGCATTTAGGAATACTATCATCAGTCACATTGATTTTTCATGGACTAACTAGACTGAGGAAATGAATTAACATGTTATTCCTTACACACAGCTTTTCCAAATGGCTTCTTTGCCCAGGGTATGATGTGGTAGACCCTGCACTACCCTTGTTGCTGACTGATACAAATGCATGCTGCGATCCCATATTCCATCCTTTGCTTGCCCAACAAGGGGCAGGTGCTGCACACTAGGTCTGCTGGAAATGCAGGTGGCTGCAGTGCTCCAGCATCCATCATATTATAGGAAGCCACAGCAGTAAAAAAAAAAAGTTGACCAGATAAAATATATACACACTGTGACCTACACTGTACTTGGTATAGCATCATTAACACTGTTTCAAACACAACTTCCTTGTGCCCCAAGGTAGGGTTGTTTGGTAGATGATGTCTATGAGAATCTGAGATTTATTCCCAGCAAAACTCCAGACAAGAGCACAGTATTAAAAATTCCCTGATCTAGAGCATGTAATCATCTCAAAGATGTGACACATGACAGACTGTGACTGTAAGAAAGGAGAAATCATTTCACAGGTCAGCAGGACTCCAGCTGTTTAGCAAGCAAGCAGTAAATAACACAAAGTAGCAATGGCTTCATAAAGGTAAGGGAGCAGCTGAAGGTGGATGTGCTGAAGAATGAGGAAAAGCATGTTTTGGATTCAGGAAAGAAACAAGAATCAAGCTGCAGGGAGTGAAGGGGGCAGGAGATGGTGTGCTAGGAGGAAACAGCTCGGATCAACCAGATGAGGAACACATAGCAAGGACAAAGGCAAAGCCATGGTCAGCTGGTTCCCCACTGCCAGCTGCGCAAGCCCAGGGTGGAAACAGCAAATCAGAACAGCAACATCTGCACCCTGGGTGAAGACCTCAGGGGCTACATACAAATGTAGGTGAATGCAAAATGAGGTCTACTGAGAACACATTTTAAAAAAAAAAAAAAAATTCCAACAAATATTTACTCCTGGTAGGTAGCATGGCAAACTTCCACAGCCTGAGCACAGTTGTACTTACGTTCTTTGAAAGATCACTGACAACAGGAAACTTGCATTTTCCTCTTATGAAAACACAGCTACTTTGTGTGTCATGAGGATAGGAAATAAAAAGCAAATAAAGACTCAGTTTAGCAGATCTTCACACCTGCGAACAATTCTCCCTCTCAGTGGAAGCTCCCTTACTCAAGGTAACTGTTCATGTAACAGCAGATTTGCAGGATTGGGTCCTAAAGGATTCACGAGGAAAGGAAACAGGCAGCCCAGGGTGGAAGTGAAGCTCTTCACACAACTTCTTTTCATCTCCTGAAGCTGCCATGATATCTATATTGCAGAGCGGGGATCATTCAGCTGTATGTGCACAGGCTGACAGAAGGGTAGGGGACAAGGCAAAACTTTTCAGCACGATCGCCTGTGGAGTTCGTCCTTCACTTTATTAAAACTGGAAGGATATTTATAGAATAAAGTTTCACTTCAAGCCCTGTCACATACTATATTACTCAGGAAGTGTCAAAAGTACAGCAGCAAAACTGAAATGAATTAAAATCATCTTTTGAACTATTTGATGCCAGGCAAAATCGAAAAGGACAGGATGAGAAATGATACCCTTTGGAACCAAAACAAGGATAACAGAATTCTAATCCATCTCTTTAGAGCTTATCTTCCATTTTGAGTATTTTGGGAGAAGCTGACATATCTGACTGTAAGGCACAGATGACTCAGCCAGTGATGGAATTTGTAGCTTACAAAACAAAAATGGTGTTTTGCTTACCACTATTTTGCATCATGAGACAAGTCACATCTGTGACTCGTATACTAGTACACTATTCAAGAATATTGCAAGTATACTCCTACCCTCGCTCTGGCCAAGGAGTTTTTGCATTGCACTTAAATGTTGGAATTGATTTTTGAGTCATAAGAGAAGATGCAAGAAATGTAAGAGTATGAAGAAGCAGAAGGAATAATTACTGAATTTGAGAGAATGTCTTAAAAAAATCCACACATGATGACTTTTATTTCTGTGCATGTCTGTCCAGCAGATGCAATGACAATGAACGATCAGGCGACATTTAGTAGCCTGATCAGTAGCAACTGATCAGCCCAGTAGCAACACATATACAATACAGCATGATGCCGGGCAGCGGTACCTTTCAAGTATTTCATTCAGAGAGCTACATAAATAAAAATTCAAACACAGTCCTCAAGCTCAGTTAACCCCGATATAAGCAGCACAAGGAAACAAAAGTGTTTCTTTTACACGTGTTCTTAGGGCTGCTCCAAGTTATACCACATGCCAGTTACTCAAAGGTAACGTCCATCAGGAATCAGAGCAGAAGGCATGACCAGAAGGCAATTTCTAGAAAGGAAATTTTAAATATCTCCACACCAGAATCTGCAGGTCTTGCCAAATAAAAGATTGAGGGGGGAAATACCCATGACTTTCTTGAAAGGAAACAAAATTCTATCCTTTCAGCTAGGAAAATTTTCCCAAATTTCACTGTTCAGGGAAGGGAATTAAGTGAATTATTTCCTGCTACATTAGAATACTTTTTCACAGCCCTCAGACACTTTGGGTTGAATCAATCCACACTGTATCGCATTGCTTTCTTACTGCTATCAATGTATTACTGAATGGCAACAAGTTCAAGCCACCATTATTTCGCTTGTTCCAGGCACTTCAGCTGTGCACACACCTTTTCCTCTGATCAAATCATATCGATTTACCTGGCTTCGGAGCATTACAGAAATCATGTAGAGGCCTTACAACTCCAAGCCCTCCTCTGGGCATAGCTTAATTTCCTGAACTGCAGCAAAGAAACAAATATGCCACCGTAGGAAACAGTTTAATATCAAACTGATCTGCAAAAATATCTCTGCTCATCCCATGTACTGAAAAAAAACCACTTCAATTTCAGGACTGTTGAGATATTTTTAATCTTTTTTTTTAATAAAAATGGCTAAATTAAACATTACAAATTTCAAAATAACCTCAGAACCTTTGTTTTCTACACAAAGGAATTTCATCCTACTTATAGTTGTGTCCTCAGCTTGCTTTTGGGTGATGGGAAGGCTCGGGTACATTACCAACCCAAGGAGCAAGAGAAACAGATGCTGCGTGACCTTTCTGAAGTAGGCATTGCTCGATAGCTGCATCAGGCTAGACCTCTGGGTCTCGTCTTTTCCTTCCAAACCTTAGTTCTTAATTTAGGATGAAAAAAAAACAGCCGAAATGCCACAATTTTCCACCTGATGGAAATCCTAAATTCATTCAGCTCAGCTATCCTCCCTGGCTTGTCAGTGCTCTTGGCTCCATGCAGACAATTGCTTTCTCCAGAGCGTGGTAGAGGAGTGATTTCTCAAACCAGCCCACAGTATTTATTGCCAGACTGCTGTGGGCTTGTACCTGACAGTCAACTGTTGCAGAGAACATGAGAAAGTAAATTCCAGGTAAGAGGTTAATCACCAGAAAAGGTAAATTCTAGCCATACATCTTCCAACCAAAACAGGTGGAAAAAAATCCTCTATTTTATTATTTTCTCTTAGTTTTGTTTTGCTATCTGTTATGCAGAGTTTAAAAAGGAACATAATTAAAAATTTACTCTTCTGAACCAAGTTTTCATCTTTTTTTCCCACAGATCCAGTGAGGGGAGGGGGGGAGGGGACGCAAGACTTCCCGTCACATAAATAATGAAAAAGATGCTCAAAGACTGAAAATTTCACACACAGCTTTTGAAGTTATTTTTTACTTCTTTATATTTTGTTGCATGCTCTACCTGCTGTTTTTTCCCCTTGGTAGCTTGACAAGTTCTTTTTAAAAAAGATTTTTAAAAGGCTGAGAAAAAGGCAATTCAAGAAGTTTTCACTGATCTTGTCCAAATAGAAGAAAGATTCTTTTCGTTGAGTATGCAAACTGCAATCCTTTGAACAAAAGGCACTTGACTCACATGACGCCAAATCTTTTCTCAGCTGAGAGCTTACACAATGCAGGCTCCATCCACAATAAAACAAGTATAATAGGGGAGAAAAAAAAAAATTTAAACCAATCTCCTGCTTTGGCCAGGCTCACCATATAGCAATCATCTTTTTGCCATTCAGGCATGAAGAAGTGTCATGCTTTGCTGTATTATTTTTCTGTGAGAGACAATGCCCAGGTCCAGGCGGACGAGGTGACAGAGCGGTGCCTGCATGTAACATGGGCAGGCAGCTCCGCCAGCCAAGGAGGCGAACAAAGCTCCCAGCGTCAGTCCGCATCGAGCTCATTTCCTCGGAGCTTGCTGCATTATCCACAAAATGGTTACAAAACAAAAGCAAATCTCCAGAAAA
Source organism: Theristicus caerulescens (assembly GCA_020745775.1). Lineage (NCBI taxonomy): Eukaryota > Metazoa > Chordata > Aves > Pelecaniformes > Threskiornithidae > Theristicus > Theristicus caerulescens. Next base: position 20,873,679 of record CM036567.1, on the reverse strand, counting down.
CCATTCAACTGTAATCTCTATAGACATTTCCAGCATCAGCCAGGCAAAAGGCAACAGACTCACCTTTCTCCTTAGCTTACCTTTACTCAGCTTTCCTTTCTACTTGCACTGTTCCCCAAAATACCAAACACAGGAGCCTGTTAACCCCTTACAAACTGCTGTGCTTTCCACAACACGTGCATTTGGAACACTTCAGACAGGTAGCTCCTGAAGCCACTCACTGTCATCCTTCACCACACATTTTTAGGTACTGGGATGCTACCCACTGTCTCTGTGCGAGGAAGGCGCCAAGCAGACCACGGGTCTAAATGGAGTCTCCATCTTTTGGTGCGTGCTTCAGGTTTTGCAGAGTGTGTGGAAGATGTGGCTAGCACAAAGTAATGAAACCAAATCTGCATAAAAGTAAGGAGTGAACCTTGTAGAAAAGGACTCAGTGAAAATAGTCCATGCTTCATGTAGCTTGCGAAAGCCAGGAAAAGTCACATAGCAGAGCACTGCTGCTTCTGGCGTTCAAGCCTCCATCCCATTAGTTTTATCTTGGCTTTATCTCCTGGGAAGAACTTGAAGAACCAGATGTATCGACCTCCAAATCCCTTGCTATTTTCTCTTTTAAATTAAATACAAATTAATCATGTTACAATAGCCACAAGGGTGCTGAGACGACCTTCATCAGATAGCACTCCACAGGCCATGCTGCACCCAGAGGTACGCAGCATTAACCCTGCTCCAAGCACACCCACAGTCTGAAAACCAGAAAAGTGGTCTGCATCAGCGGTTCTCACATTCAGATAAATACACGTGTGAAGCAGATGTAATACACAATGGTACGTATAAATGCTTTCCTTTTCCTTTACTTTCTTTAGTCGAAAAGAACACAAACGTAATTCACAAATGTGGACCCTCAGCGTATTAGCAGTCGGCCTCTGCGGTCTCCCAGTGTAAAGAACACGGAAATTAAAGGTTTGAAAACCGTATCTTTTCTAAGCCAAATGGGTTCCTTTAAGTCACTAATAGCTTTGCAGAAAATTCCCCTGTGAAGATTAAGGGGGGTGATATGTTAGAAACACTGTTCTGAGCTAATTTATGAGTACTCCATGTGGCCAGGCTGTAGAAACGTTTTCCTCATGATTAAATAGAATTACTGGAAGGCTTATAGTATGCATATGTTGATTAACTTTAATTGCAGAGCTGTTATGAAACTAGCAGGAAAGAACACAATAGACCATAGTAACTTCTTGGAAACTCATCATATCAAGAATATTCAGGAGAAAAACATAGGGCAGTAAAGCAGGCATGTGGGATACTGAACTCCTCAGCTTACGTAGCCATTCTGCTGAGGCAGCGTTCCCATCACTTCAGCAGAAGCTTTCCCACCTCCTAATACAAAATGCTTGCATCTTCCTCATACAGCAGTAACACAGTGTCATCTCCAAGGAAAAAAATGACAATTAGACAACTCACCTAAGAGCCTCCATGAAACAACATTTTCATGCGTGGTTTCAAAACCAGAACAGAGGTAACACTGTGTTTGATGGTGTGGTACATGCCTACAACTTTCCAGATTATTGACATGAAGCTGCTATTCACACCGAAGCCTCCCTCAAGCACTCCAGTCTCATGGTTTTTCAGACACACTGCATAAATCCCAAGTAACGCTTCCCTGTAGCAGTCACAACTGTGAGCACAGCATCTTTTTTCAGCCTCTGATTTACACTACAGCATCACTTTAAAATGCCTTCCACACTTTTGGGATATATGAGAACAAGTTTGCTTTTTTTTTTTGCCTTTTTTTTTTTAAAAAAAATACCAGATATAACAGCACCAAAGACATGTTACATACAGATAAACACATAGTGCACCCCCTCACCCCAAGAGGCCAAAGACCTGAAACACAAAGGTTTGAAGCATGTATTCTGTTACCAGTTAGTGATGCTTGATCACTGCATTTTAATTAAGTCCCACGAGTAATAAGCAGTAATATAACAGAAACCAACATGGTCTGTGGCATCACCATTGTTCATTCTTTCCTTTATATGTTGGCATCATCATCATCATGAAAGCTTTGAGCTCAGTTTATCATTTGGATGGCTGAATAGCCACACAGGGAGGGATTAACACATTTCAAATGTAATAACAAATGCAATTTCAAATTGCAGGCCTACATCTTCTTCCTTCCTTTCTTTCAACAAGATTATCGAATGTGGTTCAGAAGTGCATTTTAGTTTCAACTTATTCCCATAGCCACATCTCTATCCCTTTGGCACACGCACCCTCAGAGGGCAAAAGATCAACTCCTACCATAAAAGCTTGATCCTATTTGCTCTTAAACATACTTCCTAAACCTTTGGTAAGAACACGCAGAACTCAGAAGAACATCAGGATCTGCTGATTCACTGACACGCATCGCTGCAAACCAGTGAGTGTTTTACTGAACCCTTTTCAGCTTTTCAAATTGGTTCTTCACTTGAGCAAGTTCAGTCTCGGAGAACACCAGACACTACCTCTGCAGCCGTTCACCTTGGAGGCACGTGTCTTCACGAGCGCAATCAACTGAACCCGTGCTAGAGCAGTCCTCCGTGCTCCCAATCAACTGCAAAGGAAACAAAGTGCCCTTTGCTGCAAGGGCACATGGTGTGTCACAGGGACACTAATTTATCACAAGTATCTGCTGACTAAATTAGCTGAGCTCTAGAACACGGCTATTAACAGGACCCATCAAATTGCTTTCAGGACCATGAAGTAGACACCTACCTACCCAAAGACAAGCAGAAAAGCAAAACGGCCAAATGCAAAACATTCATAATTCACCAACTGCTTCCCATGTTACAGAGGCACTAATTTGTCACAATGTTAGAATTGTCTTGTTCCTAAGTGGGAAGCAACAGCATTCAGATTCTTGCAGATAATGATGGAAAATTTCTAGGGTATACGGGAGGAAAAGAGCTATTTTGTCTTTTCTGACTCTCAGAGATGGGGAAATGCACCAGACTCCCCCTGAGAATTCTGCTGGAGCTCAGGTGGGCTGGGAGGAGGAAGAGGAAGACAGCTACAAGCTGTGTTATGTTTTTTTCCCCAAGGTTTTGCTAGGTACAAAGCAAACCGGCATGAATTCAAATTTATTCTTTCAGTCAAACGATGTTCTGAGATAGGTATTCATGAACCTCCCATGTTCATGATACCTGAATGACCCACAGAGAATTCACGTTTGTCAAGGTTAAAATTTTCCCTGCCTCTGACTGCAGCCTGGAGCGTGTGAGCTCCACAACCTGTTCCTGTATGCCAGAGGCAGAGATCACTGGCAGCAGCTTTGTGTTACCACAGATCATACACGGCTCTCCGGCTTTTACAGAGTTGCCAATGGACCTCCATATTGGCAAAATCCTGTAGCTCTCTGCAAAGGGAATACATCCATCAGGTCTCTTTCCACACAGGAAGGAGTAAAGAAACGAGAAATATTTTCATAACCTGGTTAAGCAACTCAAGTGTTAAACCCAACCTAAATATTCTGATCACCATGACAGCCTTCACATGGTTCAAATACTTCTCACATTCAGTTCAGGCACTGGACCCACTTCTCCTCTTAACTGCAGGTTCTACACCATTTTAATCCAGAAAACTCAACAGTTAACTCATAGGACTAGACACTTAAGCATGTTGATCCAGCTTTGTGCATTGGCAAGAATGGCATTTAACATTCTATCAGTATCAAAAGTGAAACTTTCAAATGAAGATGCAATGCATTCAATCCTTCGATTTTCACTGAAACATCATGATGAATTCACTAAGGATTAAAACAGCACAAGCAATTTAATTTCTCTTTCCTAATTTTAACATCTGAAGTCATAACTCGTTAATAATCACGGGAGTGGGTACCATTCACTGTTGCATCTGAATTGTCGCTGAGAGCAGGATCCAACAGGAGAAATCATACTTGGTTGCTTTGAAAGGCCACACTCCTCAGCTCGATTCTATCTGGTGGATACTTACTGCAACGTCTCCTGCTTTCCCGTGCTAACAACCACTGCACTTGGCAGCCACCTGCTCCAAAATCCCTTCGGGAGGTGGGAGTATGAACCTGGCACAGCACTGCCCAGGGAGCAGCAAGGGACAGGCAGCTTGAGAGCTCCTTGGCAGAGCTGGAGGGCAGCCTTCCCCGCAGGAGGGACGAGGCATGCCGGCAAACATGCTGCAATGGGGATAAAGGCAGAATTAAATCCACCCTGGCAGAGGCAGAGTTGAAGGTACAGGTACCTGACCACTGTGGGAGAAACTGCTACTGGAAATACTTGTCCACTAACCAATTTCTTGGGGAGCACAGCAGGAGAAGAGGAAGAAAATGCAGGAGTTAGCATAGCAGACTGCTCTGAAGGCAGATGTTTATTCAAAACTGCTTCTGTGTACGTAAAACAGGCACAATAGAAAAGGCTTTTATTTGGTTAACGCACTAAAAAGTGGATGCTTTTATTATTCGAGATTTTATGATGTTAATCCTGCAAGAATGGCTGGACTGGAGCTATTTATCATCTGGCACTCTATACTTTGTTTCCATAGAAGGAAATGAAAAAGGCCAGGAAGGTTCAGCCAATTTGTCTTTTAATACTCTTTATTGGCTCATTAATGATTAATTCTTTTTAACACTCTGCCCTAGATCCTAAATTCACAATGGCTCAATGTAGATGAAAGATTTCAAATCCCCATCTCTCCTCCCTCTTCTCTTCTGGTTCCTGAGCCTATATGAAAAAAAATATCTGCCACTGCTCAGCACACTGCTGTCTAAGGAAATCATCCAGGACAGAAAAACATCTTTGGAAAATTAAGTGGTGCAAAAGATGAAACAAACAAAGATCACAACCCAACGCAGTCCTGAAGAGCCACAAACAGTAAAGGACCCACTCAATAACGGTAACAGCTGCCACCACTTAGCCACTAAGTCTACAACTTATTTATGCCGAGCACTGCACTACTGCAGTACTGCAGCATTCAACTGTTTTAGTTATTGAATTCTTCTTTTTGAAGGAATGTGGATTTATTTCTTCAGTATAGTATTAAAAGCAGAAAATATTACTGTTCCGCAATCAGAAATCAAAGAAAAGTCTTAGAAATGCCATGTAACAAGAACATTATTCATTTGAACATTTCCTTTGGATTAAAGAAAGCTACAGCCCTGATCACAGTGGTCTTTACAAGTCTCACAGCAATTTAATAACAATGCATTTGTCAATACACTGTCCTACATGCTATAATATGCATAAGAATATTCTGCCTACATCAAGTTTCTTCCAGGATTTCAGTTAATCTCTTCACAGTCTTTCCTGAAGCTGTAAAAGATCAGGTGAATAGGGTAGGAGCCTCGGGTCCTTTTCCTACCACAACTATCAACACACTATTTGTGGCCAATTCACTTACCCATTTTGCATCTCACTTCTGTTTACAGATAAGGAAGCAAATAAACAACCACCTTCACAGTGCACTTTGAGATCTCTGGAGGAATGATGCCATTTCTGCTCAGTATTTTTACTCATCTGCTCACATGCTGTTACTAGCTGTTGCAATTCAAAGCAAAGGTGACTGCATTTCAGTGATCCTGGATGAAAAGCATCATATAAGTATCAGTCTTACTATTAAATTCATTAAGTAGGCCTACAGAAATCAAGTCATAAAATTAACTGGATGAACTAATATAATAGTAGTGTATCATTAAATAATCATCATGTCACATCGGTACCTTTTTTGTTCATACAGCTACAGAGCAAGAATACGCAATGGATTCAGCAAACAGGATTAGTAGTAATCAGAAGATAGAGGAGACTCAGCGTAAAGACTGGTTTCTAACAGATGAATACATTAGCAAATAACTTATTTACTCAAATTGGCTGATGGGACAGTACTTGAAAACTACTTCATACAGGGGATATTAATGAAGATAAACTGCAATTGAAATCACAGGTGCATAAATTTTACGAAGTCTCCTGGATAATGGGACACGAAGCCTCTGCCTGCCGGTCACCTGCTCCACTGCAGCTTACACCTGCAGTGCTGGAAGCCTTACTCCATAATGCGTTCAGTGGCCAACACGAACGGAGATAAACATCGCTACACTAGGAACTAGAATGAGAAATACGATCTCCCCAGAGCACCACTGCTAACAAGGATGTCTATCAGAAACTCAGGAGGGAGGTCAGGGACTCGGCTGAAAGAAGAAACTGGATTATCCTCCCTCCCATACTCTGCTAATAAGGATGTGGGCAGTGGCAGCCTGCATTGTCCTGCCAGTATTGTAGGAGTTTCAAGAGAAACTTTAGTCACCGAGACTGTCAATCCAAGTACTCCCAAGTCCAAAAATCATGTTTAAAAAGAGATTTGCAAGAATGAGGCAGTACAACGTAGCATCTTCATGCAGGTGCAAGTACCCGTGCCTTCTGTGAACAGCCATTTTGTAATGATCCTTAATATTTTGCTATTAGTTCTGTATTTTGAAACACAGATCTAAGCCTGCTAGTAAGATTTCATTAAACAATATTGCAATCTTAATCAAAGGTCATTACCATCATTACCTATAATTACCCAATCTGAAACTTTGAATTTTACAGATAAGGCATTCATGGGAAAAAATGATTCATGCCTGCAACAGGTTCTTTTTACAGAGATGGATGGATTTCAACAGCTTTAGATTTGGTGAAGTTAACGTATAGAAGGGAAAGGGCAATATCAAATCAGTGACATTCTACACATCTCATTCATTAGCATAAATAACCTTATAACATCTCCAGTATATGCAGAAGCTTTAGTGAATACCTATATTTACCTCTCAGTACACTTGACAAGACTGTAGCTCTACCATTCATCCCAAATGAAGACAATCATATGTAAACATGTAAATTGCCCCACAATGCAATTAAACCAGGTGACGTATTCTTCTGAATCACAGCAGCTTTTTCTTTTAATTAAAAAAACAACAAAAAACCCCAAACAACTTTAGTTCCCTAGACAGACTAATATTTTTGGCCTAAGGACTCTGACATCACCACTGTACAGTTCACTCAAAGCTAAAAGCTTGGGTACCACAGCCAGGAAGGTCACTCTTAACTTCAAAGTTAATGCAGATCTTTGATGGGATTTAACACTTGAGGAGCTGGTTGGTCTCTCGCCAGGTGTCTGAATGTCGTTAATTAGAACATCACCTAGTCAGTATTGCTAAAAATACGTTTCTCAAGATGATGTGCTGAGTAGTCTGCACTCAGCTGCAGTACTTCAGACAGTTTCCCACTGCCATTAACCATAAGCAAATCTGTACAAGAAAAAAAAAAAAACAAAACAAAAACGTTGCCCGAATCTTTCTGTATCTCTGTCATCACACAGGCGATCAACACTGTTGGAAATGCCTCTAGAGCTTTAATAGCCCCCAGAAATTAATCACTAATTCTGCTTTTTCATTCCCTTTCTCCTACCATGTTGTGATTCCCATTGCAATCAAACTGGAAAAGCTGGAAACTCTGACCAAAATTACTGGGTCTAACCAACGCAGTGCTGGTCCAGGGCACCAGAAGGGTGCCAGCAGGCACTGCGGCCTCTCTGCCCAGGGCCTGTCCAGTTCCACCCCCCAGAGCAGAGGCAGGGCTGCTCCACACCACACCTTATGCAGCAAGGTATCTTTAAAGTCTTAGGTCACTCCTTTCCATTCTCACCACTACAGACATGGACTTTCAAGGCTGTAGCATAGCACACCAAAATAAAAGCTAAAAAAAAAAAAAAAATCAGTATTCATAGATACACAAAATACTAGGCTTCATTACGTCTCAAAAAGTAGCAGACATTCATTTCTTTAACATTACAGATTATAATGACTTTTTTGGGAAATCTCCTTTGCCTGATAAATATGTAACTCCCTACAGAAGCAGATAGAGCCTTACACTGCTTTGTTTGCATCTTAAACTTCTCAATCAGTTGAGTGGGAGTTTTTTGTTGGTTTTGTTTGTTTGTTTTAAAGTACGGTTCTCCTTTCTCATAGTTGCACAATAAATGTATTTAAAGGCCTCTGACAAGGACATGGCATGCTTTCTTTGCTCCCTGCACCTTACTTTCCCCAACAGCTTCATGGCTAATAGACACCAAGTATTATTACAAGTTGCTGTAGCTACAGGCCACTTCTGAAGGCACTTTTGTAAGTTTTCATGTGTTGGTTGGTTGTTTTTGTTGGGTTGGTTTTTTGTTTGTTTTTTTTTTTAAATACTGGCATTATGTAATTTTTTCCTGTACAAAAAGGATTTTCAAGAGCATCCATTTCTCTTTTATGAAGCATTCCTAGAGCATGAAAGTTCAGCTTTTCCCTGCAAGTCGCTTCACTTAGGCCTTTCTACTTAACAGTTCACAGACTGCCTTGGAGATCTGGAGGGCATGAAAATCCTGAAGGAGACATCCCCCAAGAACATCTCCATGGCAGGTTTGCTATTGTATGTTGATCAGTGTGGGTACTATGAAATCCAGAAGTTCGCCATGGACCACACAGCCATTGTAATCTGCTCCTCAGCAGCCACATGCAGTACAAAGCCTGTACAAACATCCTGCAGTTTCTGTTCACATTCATCTTTTCATCAGACTTTCCCCAAATTTCTTGCACCGCCAGCCCCTGGGAATGGCCAACTTCAGGAGCTGCCAGATTTGTTTTGGCAATTACCAGCAGAAGGCACCCCGGGAAGGCAATGCCAGCAGCAGCTCCTGGTGCAGGCAAAGCTTGAAATTGCTCTGAAGTGGTTTGAGAGCCACAACTGCACTCCTCCCTGCTCTGCTCCCAATTACATGCACACACACACACAAAAAAAGAAAAAAAAGAAAAAAGTGTGCCCTCTATGTTATTTTAAGCAAGTGCATAGTCCAATTGGCTTCAGAGGACCCACTCACGTGCTGAGCTGGACATATGCTTAAATACTTCCCTGAATTAACGCCAGATACTACCTCACCAAGCCCTCTGTGCTCCTCCCATGCCCTCCCACACTCCATCTCCTCCTGAATTGCTCCGAGCCTGCTCTGATGGGGTGCTCCTGCAGCACGGGGACCATGGCGTCCGCATGGATTATGCTCAGGAACATTGTAAGATCGTGGTCCAAGCGCACACACAACCCGAAGCATGCCTAAAACCAATCTCGTAGCTACAGCCTCTTCACATTGCCACGCTAGAAACAAAGATCAGAATCTCTTCTTGTGTTTGCTAAACATGGCATTTCCTCCTATAGCATCTTTTCCTCTGAAAGCAAACACCTGAATTTTAGCCTGGCACAAACATACCTGCTAAAAGCCTTTCATGTACCTCAGGCTCAAGAAACACTCTTTCAGTTAATTCTCGCTTGGCTGGAGCAGCATGAACCAATGTAACAAGCTGGATCGGACCCTGCTCTCGCTCCACAGGAATTCAGGAGTAACAGCACTGAAATAATCTGGTCCATAGAGATGGTGGCAGAATTCATAATTATGCGACTGTATTTATGGCAGCTGCATATAAAAATACACCCGCCCCGGCCCCCAATTTTTTAAAAATGCAGTAAACGGTAAGCTATAACAGGGCCTCTGAAGTGCAAAGAGAAACCTAGGCTTGCCTGCCTTTGTTTGGATTCATTATCCACTTTCCTTATATATTCTGAGGAGCTGAGAAGGCACCCAAGATAAATAGCTTGTAATCATCTGATATCTTCATGTGACCTCCTCTCTGCAATTTGCATTGGCTTTAAGTTTCCAGATGAAGACATCGGACGAAATAGCGCTAGGATTAATTTTAGCCTCCGCCTCAAGATGACTTGCTGATACCAGAATAAGGCTATAATACTTGACAGAGCAGAATATTTTCCTTGCCAACTATAATCTGTTTCAGGCTTCTCAGGACTGAAATAAAGTGTGCAAAAACAGTTCCAAGCAAAGAAGTGTTGTGAGCTTTGGGAGCAGAGAAAGAATTAAAATAGCATCATTCTTCCGGGTTTGCAAATCAGGATACACAGCACAGCACCTGCAGGGCAGCCTGCACAGTACAAATCTGAACACGACAGCATCTCCTTTAATGAGACATTCACGAAAGCTTGTCAAAAGATGGTACAAACACAGTTTTGGTATGTTGATAGAACAAATTTCTCTAGTTTTTAACTTCCAAGTACCTGCAGTAATAGACTAACTGTGGGAAGCTCTAGGACCACAAGGAACAAAGTCATTTTTACTGTGATGGCCTTGCATCCTTCAGTCCAAAGCACTACAAGCTGCCCTTTCAGAGTTGTGCATCAGTCAATTAATTTTAGCTTATACTCCACGGGAGAGTTAATACAGCTTCAAGACTATTACCTTGATTTTTCAGAGATGTTTGATGAGAACAGCTCTAGAGAAAGCAATCAAGCCTTTCTGAATTGCCACCTTACAGAAAAAGAGCCCAGTTCTGCCCTCTCTCAAACATTATCAGCCTACCTGTAGCCCCTGAATATGCTCACTTTGAGTTATAGTCCTGCAACTTTCAAAAATGAGCTCATGCTTCAATAACTTTCAGTGCCCTTGTCAGCCAAAATACTATCAGGTGTGTTTGTAAAGAGTTTTTTTCAGACAATTGTCAGAGCAAAACAAAATCTACTGTGGTAGCACAGTCATGCTATTCTGGCAGTTTAATGAAAAACTGGAGTGAAAAGCGCTGAACGCCAGGGTTGCTGAGACAAGAGGTAAGTTGGGGATGAGGGCATTTTTGAGAGCATCCAAACTGCACTGAGAAGGAGTCTGAAAGCTGAATTCTGTACCTGCCACAGAGCTGAGACCGAGGGGTTTGGTATGTGCCAAAGTCATTGCCTGAGCTCACAAGGAAGCAAGTGCACACTGCGGTAGCAGAAGTGACACGGTTCGCTTTTCATTGACATGGCAGCCTGACCTTTTCCTGGCTGCTACAAATCACCCCACCAGGAAAACTCTTGCAACTTTTCCTCTCTGCCGCGGAAATAGCAATTAACTTACTTGTGTCCAATCTACGCACAAAAAATGGCAGCGCTGTCTCCATTTCCGCAGGCGTATTGCCTTGGAAGTTCTGTGCGGGAAGAACTTTATTTTATACACTTTTGGGGGATTTCTAAATATTTGAGCACCCAGTAAGAGCTACTGACTTGCAGGTTGTGTGGAAAAATGAAGACATATTTACTGTGCATATCACAAGACATATTTACAAGCAATAAACTCAAGGGTGTGTACATATGTCTGTCCAGAAAATCCCAGGAAAAAATATAAGACTAAGTAGTGCCTGAAAAAAAAAAAAACAAACCAATCAATCATGTTCTAATACTTAGATTATTAATAAACTACACTGATATATTTTGCACAAACTACACCATAAAGGAATTACAGTGGAAGCTAATGCAGATCGTGGCTATATTTGTTACATGAACTTTCTCTTGCTGTGGATAACTGCTTGACTCTACCAAGACATGACTGCTGGCTTGTAAGTGGACTTCAGGGGATTTTTTTTGAACTACTGTGCTCTAATGAGGCTTTCCAACAGAGTCTACACTTTCGACACTTGAAAGAGAATGAAGAGGGATAAAACCTGGGGCAAAAAGATACAGGAGCAGAAAAATATCCCAGCTCAACACAAGCAGAACAAAATGCTGCCTTACCACCAACAACATGAACAAAGAGGAAAAAGTAACTGATGAAATCAGCAGATAATTCAAGAGACAAATATGTCAATGGCCTAGCAAGCCTTGGCACAATGACACCCGTCTTGGAAAGCTGCGGAAGGGATGTGGAAATGAAGCAATGAAGGACCGAGAAAATGTGAGTCAGCCTCATGGGCAGAGATGAACAAGACTGCTGGAGAGCATGAAAGCCACCAGGGCGAGGAGATGAAAACACTGTCACAACTGAAACCAGCGGAAATCAGTGGCTCGAGCACATGCTCACAGCAAAAGCGGACAAATATCATTGCCCTAAAAATGTCATGTTTGGGCTGGCAAGGATCCCGAGGAGGGAGGGGGCTTTCTTGGGGGTAGTCTTGCTCACAAGCTTGCAGCAGCTGGTGCTGTCCAGTGCCGCGGCTCCTCAAGCAGCCCCAAAGGTGCCGCGATGGTATCTCACACCCCTGCCGGTGCCAAAGCCATGACATTTGACATCACCTCTGCTCCATCAGCCCAGGGACCCCTCGCCGGGTGCCCAGCCCTGGGAGGGGGCGAGGGGCAACCGCTCTGGGGGGTTACACCAGCACAGCTGTAATCACAGCCAGGCTCACCAGCAGCTTCTCCCTTTCCCACGGAGGCCGGGAAGCTGCAAACCGTAGGGGACAGCCATGACATTTTAGGCCAGATCAAATAAAAGACCTTGACTGTAATCCTAGACTTTTACAGTCTTCAGAAGCACCGGGATTTCATCCATGACATTCAGATGGCCGTGGTGCCCACAGCCCACCTCCCAGGAACAGCCACCTCTGCAGCAGGAACAGCACCAGTGGTTCTTCGGAGGAAACACCCCAAAGTCCAAACACTCCTGACCAAAAGGAGCACACACCTACTTTAAAAGCTGCTACAAACATGGTTTGGGGTTTTTTGTTTTGTTTTTTAAAAACACACATATTTAATACCTAAAGCTCTTTAGAAAGTATTTTAAGAATTAAAACCAAAGCCAGACAGCAGCAGGATGATCTTTGGAAAGCTTCAAGGAAACACAGCGTGCACTTGTTTGTCTTTCTTGTGAAGTACAGGATTTGGTATATTTATGGACTGAGAAAAAAATAAAGTGGTGTTTGAGCAACTATAATCTGTCCCAATACAAAGAATTTGTGAAATGGTAAAAAGAAATAAGGGGAAAGGCTGGAATCTCCTCATTTTATAAATATAGCAAATAAAGATAAATGCAGATGAAGAATTCTTGAGTAGGGGGAGTAGTGGTCCGATTGCTACATGAAAGCACTTTTGCATACACTGCAGCAGATTAAAAATATTAAACGGACACACATGCCCTTGCTTTGCCTGTGGGACACGGTTTGTCTCAAAAACCTCAAAAAGAAAAAGAATCCCAGGATTTATGAGAAGCCATTAGGAATTTAAGTTGCAATATATTAAGAGATGAATACTGACATATTGATAGCAATTGCATAGTTTGTTTCAATGCATTAAAGAATACAAATTAACATAGCTAATAAAAACCAAGCTAATACTCCCTCTTATTTTTGTGCCTCTTATTTGGAAGAAGGTAAGTTAAAGGTTAAAGAATTTACCAAATAAAATGAGGAAAATATGCTGTAGCTCTCCTACAAAAGAAAAACCGTCAAGCTATTATTTCTCTGACCAATTAATCACATCAGGAGAACACCACATGAGCTTTTAAGAGTTTCCAGCACTACAGACTGAATACCAAATTCAATTAACTCTCCTGAGTTTTTGGTAGTAGGGTAGGAGGTATGATTTTGCAAAGTGCAGTGTAATTCTGTCCTATTATTATATACATGCTGGGTTTTTTTGGAAAAAAATGAACAGCCAAGTAAACTATCAGTTTTCATGACATTTACTTCCTATTATTCCTTTCGAAGTATTTCATCTCTCCTAAAGTCAGTCCTGCATGGAAGAACTTAAATTAAAAGAAACTGGCAGACCTATAAATCATACCTTGCTCTACATACGTACATCAGAAGTTACAAGTCTACTACTTAATTTCCAATCAATTAATTACTAGTGAAATCCATTACAACAGTGTGCACAGAATAAATGTGAAAACTAAAACCTGAGTAAAATCTTATTTGAGTAAGAGCTGTGACCAAAGTAGGATTTGTCTGAATTTTTTCAAATGCATGCCAATACTGTAATTTAAGCTTTCTTTTAAGACACATTTTTTCAAAATGAAAACAACCAAACTGAAATGTTCAGCTGACTTTTCTCATTATTATGCTCAGCAATTCCATAATTTTGAAAAAATTACATTTCCATAGTTATAAAACTGTCATGCAAAGCAAATGATTCACCTATGCACAAATTCCAAGATTTTTCTAATCTTTAAGTGTTGTCTTTTAAAATAACTTGCAGAATTCCACCATAAACAAATATTAGAGAGAAAAAACCCAAATAGAAATACTGTAATATTGACAGAATATATATACAGACATCTCACTAACAGAATTAGACTGATTCAGTTACAGAATAAAAACTTCTTGAAAATTGCGAATTCACTTCAGCTTTTACTTACTGAATGTTTGAAAACATCTTGTCATGAGCAATACACAGACCAAGAATTCCTCATGCAAATTCAATTAATAACTTTGAACGTATAACATTTTTTCCTGCAAGCAGTTTATTTTCTCAGTGGATAAATAAAACCTACTTTTATCAAGCATGCAATTATTTGTTCAGTTTTTATCTCATCTCTGAATAAAGGCACACAAAGAAGGGAGAGAAGTTTCATTATAAAAGCAACCTGTTACTGGTGCCAACCCAGAAACATCTTTTCAATATCTCAAAAGAATTTTAAACATCACTTAATCCGACCTACAAACAAACGGTTATCGATTTTAATTGGATCACTCAGAGCATATTTCTGAAACCGTTTCTTCATCTATGTTTACCTGCTCCCAGACAAGTGAAAATAGGATGTGTGTGTTTATTATTGGGTAATTAAATTAAGCCTAAAAAAATACCATCTGTGATCAAGCATTCTATAATTAGCATATGTTTACAGATATGGTGTCATCAAAACTAACTACACTCTAATCTCAATAAATGTGAATTTTGATCTTTTTATTAACTAATCTATTGAACACATTTTCCAGGCTCTTGACAAAAGGTCATTTCATTAGCAGCGAACTCTGGCTGTAAGAACACTTGACACTGTGTTGAACTGCTCCAGTTACTTGCCAAATACCAGCTCCAAGCCTTAGGAAGGGGGGGTGGGGGGAAGGAAAAAAAAGGCACTATTTGTCTAAATAGTTTTACAGTAGATAGAGTCTTCCTCCTCCAAAAGCTTTTTACATTTTTCTGTCCTGTGCAAATGACTTGCCACGAGCATACTTAAAAGTTGAGGATAAAATTATGACTATGTTGTAACATTACACACAGCAGAATGGAGCACGAATGCTGTAGAGTGAGCAGCTGAACTGTGCCAGTTCATTTAACCTTATGCATTACAAGAAACCCTACACAATGACGACACAGTCTCTAAACGCAAGTTTAGAGAGTATCATAATATGACACAACTGCATCCCAATTTCTTCTAGATGACAAAAAGACCACCAACATACCTACGTGTGTGCGGCAAAGCAACCGTGTTGGACGTTGCAAAAACACAGGCAAGGCACTGATGGGGACACAGCACGGACCTGGAAGGCTCCCTTCTCCTCAGATGCAGTGGTCTTCCCTTGATGATATATGCCAGGCATCTACAGGAATCTTGGCTGCACTACCAATGACGTTTCAAGATGTGCTTCAAAGCATACTTTTCCCACTTGTTTAATTTGCATAGCCAGCACCCTTATTCACTAACCAATGAATCTCCAATGCATAGCTTCCCAACCACGGGACTAAGCTGTAACATCTCCTCCTTAACCGGACATCTCCCTTGATGAGAAGGCAGCCGTGCATTTCATGTGAGCAACTGTGCTCATGCCATACCCACTCCTGTACTTCTCCTGTCGCCCATGGACAAAGAGATGGCAGTTTCTAAACTGTCTCTGCTGCTTGTTAAAAGCACAAGCTTCAGAACCACCCTGCCACGCTGTACAGTCTCTGTTCTGTACTCATTTAAGATAATTTTTTTAATCACAGTCAGCACAAACAGGACTAACGGGAGCCCTATCTACAGAAGAAAGGGCTGAATCCAGAGAGGTCTCCAAGAGACACTCTTTTAAAAAAGCAAATCATTATACTACCAAATTAGTAGATTAATAGACTTTTCCTGCCATTAGCCTTAGGATATGGAGCTTAGGAACGAAGACCCATATCTGAAAATCTAGCTGGACTCACTGTACAAGCTAGAGAAGAAGAGAGATTACATGATGCCTGTTGAATACATTCAAATATAGAAAACCTCTGTCCAAGTATGGCATTTCCAGTTGAACCTACTCTGAGACCCCCTGTTCTTGCATATGTTTGGCCATGAGTCTTTGAAGAGCAAGGTTTTCCAAAAATCCACAAATTGAGGAACACGGCAACCCCACTGCAAATGAGATCAGGCACCAAGGTGTCTTCAGGAAAAAGAGGTAATAAAGACTTTGAAAGTGAAACAACTACATTTGGCCAACACATGGAAGGAACATAGAGGGCTGAAGGGAACGAAGCAAGACAGACAATCCATCCATATTAAGGGTATTTGAAAAGTAAGAGAGGCAAAAAAGACAGGAAAAAAGAAAGTAGTTTTCACATTAAATACCACCAGCCACAACCATTAAGGAAAAAGCTTTCCTAGCTCTTCCCCCTGCTTTCCCAGCCAAAGCTGATACAAGAACAAGACCCAGCCCTCTCCTTGTGAGATTTTTCTGTAGCCTTTCTGCAGTCTCTACACTTCCTAAAAAATACACATTTTAATTTAGTTTTCAATGTCAAATAACTGATTTCAAGTGCATTTCCCACAGCAATCCATACATTCTCTGGCTTTCTATTTTTAAATGTGTGATAGCTCACAGCTCTTTGAGGCTGCAGTATACATTATACTGCAAAATTACCATGTCAACAAATAACTTTTCTTTACTTGTAAACAGTGCCTCTTTGTGAACTGGCAGATGTCTGCCAAATTACGCTTTTACTCATCGAGATGTTAATTGGGAAAAATATCAGTAAGATACAACCCTCTTGTGCAGCAAGCAGCAACAAAAGACTTGATGGAAAATGACTACCCCAAAATACTCATATCTCAGCAATAAAAGACAGTTCCAAGAACTGGTGTGCAAACAAGGGATCTTGGGCCCTTGAGGAGAGCAGTTGTCTGACAAATTGCTTACGAAGGGGACACGTAATTCAAAACCAATCAATAAGTAGGTGCCACATTCTCAGAAAATGAGTCCTGGAGTACACACATAAAGCATGTAGATACGTGCCATTATACTTGCACATATACTGAGGCTGCAAACTCAAACAGCACTTGAATTCTTACCTTTGTAGGTATGTAGAGGTCAAATGGTGCCAAAATGCCAGATTGTTCGTCTCAGCTACATGCACAGATTAGCTCCTGCGCATCAACTGACCGCAGAAGGAACATGACACTCAGGTGACTTTCCAGCCAGGCAGGGTGCAAACCCTCTGCCCCACTGTCCCTTCCTGCCACGGGCCTCACCCATCCCAAAGCATCCCTGCAGCTCGGCCTCCCCACCCAAGCTGGGGCACTTTGAGGGACCGCACCAAGAGACCCCATATTTGGGGATGCGCCAGGACCACCCCACTGCCTGCCCTGGCATCTCATTCACCTAACACGGATGCAGCTCTGCCTCAATGCAACATGTAAAACGGGGAGGACTCAAGTGCTTCCCCCAGCTAAAACTGATCAGACAATAACTTATTTCTTATTGAAGAGCCACTGTTTGAAGCGGTCGCCAGTGTGTCGGATTTCATTTTATGTTTTAAAAGCTGTGCTTCGCAAAACGCACAAACAGATTTTAAAAAAAGAATACGTAGGTGCACATACCCAGCTTTAGCCCTCAGCACTCGAGGAAAGGATCAAAACTGCAAACTTCCCAAGTAAAAGAAAGGCATCCTACCACTCCTGAGATGGAAACGAATGTGCCCATTGATTGTTTACACCAAGGAAAATTTAATCCTCTGGTGAGGAACCTGTTGTAGGCAGGGATAAGACGCTGATGTTCATGGGCATGAATCCCATTTCTGGAGATAAAGCCGGAGGAGGCAGCACAGAGGTGTAACTGTTGTGCTGGAAGCACCTCGGCTCCTGAGGACAACAGATTCAGAGCTCTGCGGGGCTCCCCACAGCTCTCTTACCTTTCCAAAGCAAGAATTAAAACCCATGCAGGATGTTGTGAAAGAGCCTTCTAACGAACACTGATTTCTCCTTCGTCCTGCAGGGAGGTGAAGAGCTGGGAGGAAAAGGGTGAGTTTTCCCATGGCCACAACTTGACATCCCCGATAGCTGTGCAACACCCTGATAGTCCTCCAACCCCACTGCGATGTGCATATGTATAACATGCTCCTCATTTCTGATGCTTTTTATCCAAAAAGATTGCAGGGCCATACAAAGTAAAGAAGAAAGCATTTCACCCCCACAAATACTTGATCATGCAGTGCCCCTTAAAGGGAAGCCATTCAAAAGAGAAGGTTTCACTGATTTGCATCACCAACAGCTAGGCAGAAGTAAACGTGCAAGGAATTTCTCCTGGTACAGACAAGGGGGGGGGGGGAAGGAACCTTCAAAAATATTGTTATGATCTGTCACAAACAGGTGCTGATAGCACCCATGGGAACAAGGGTGGGCATATGAGGGGCAGGCCAGACCACTTCTACGTTCTGGTCTCAACACCACAAACCAAGAGGATCGGAGGTGGATGCTTGCTATAAAAGGCAGGAAAGGGGGCGACAAGGCCATGTGGATGAAGGAAAAGCTATAGTTACTGCTGGCAGTGCCAAAAGGAGCACAAGTAACTAAAATTGTATGACCTTTTTATTTTTAAGCACACTCATTGCAATGCAAGATTAATTAAAAGGATCCATTTTCATCATATGCAGGATCTGTTTACTGCTGCATTATCAGAGCTATGCACAGCACATGTATTCAGCATATGGAAAAGAGATTAACTGCATATGAAAACCAACCATAGAAGACTGATAAGAGTAAATGCGAACCAAATAGGTAAGATGTATAGCTTTGACAGCATGACTGAAAAGCCAAATCAGACAGGTGGCCATAGAGACCAGCCTAGAAAAGAAGCTAGTCTTACACTAAAAAAATACATCAGTCTCTCCCTGGACACTTAATACCTTTATGGACTCAACAGCAGCCGTGCAAATGTAGTACTAAAACAATACAGAAGAGAGAGGAATTCAGAAGCACAAGCACAGGAAAGGCATTGGTCCATACAGAAATTCTCATAAAACTGGAAAGCATTAAATGGAAGCTGAAGAAGTTTGTTCATGTCACAGGAATCCAGATCTTGCAGCAAACAGTAAAATTTAATATCCTTCTACTAATATCCTTCTGTGAAACCTAGGTCTTGCAACAAACAGCCCAATCCAATATCCTTCTATTGAAGCACCAAATGAAATCCTCATGTACCAAGGAGGACAAAGCAGCTTTCTGCACTGAACAATAGCTACCCTCAATTTGCATTTAAAATTCTCTTATCTAAGTATGATCTGAGTGTAACTCCCGAAGCAAATCAAACCTCATGTATTTTGATATTATTTTCTAAGTGAACAGGAAAAAAGCACACACATACAGGAGAGGGATATCACCTTCAACCAACCATTACTGAGCTGACTTGAAAACAAGGACAATGATGAGATCCCACGAATGGGAATAAAGTGCCTGATTCAATCAGGCAGCTATCCAATAATGCCTTGGAAGAGGAAGAACACATTAGGTATCTGCATAAATGGTAAATCATTTTACAGTTAAGAGAAATGGGGACAGTCTATATAAAACTTCAGTAGTTTATAAAGTTTACTTTATTTAGCCATCTTAAACGCAAATCAGCAGTCTGTCTAGTTTCAACAGACCACCTTGACAAAGTACATACATACTAATTTCCTTACCGAAAGGAGACAGTGGTCTTCACTGGATAATTACAAGCAGGTGTTGTATTTTAGATAGGCCTTTCTATAGCAAGCCTCCTTCACAAGTTTTTTGTTGTTGTTGCTTCTGGTTTTGTTGTTTGTTGTTGTGGGTTTTTTTTTATTTTTTTAATTGTTAAGTGTGAGACCTAAAACTTCTTAGCAATGATTACAGGCATCCTATGGCCTTGAATGTATAATGTATACACATGCTATAATGCTGGCTTGAAACATAATGACAGATGAAACCTGCAAACCAGCAGATCTTTCATTCAGTGATTTTTGTCTCCATGCTTAGATATAATCCTCCTAATTAAGGCTTGGATAGTATTTCACTAACATTTTGTGGGTGTACAATACGATATCTGCACACTCCTCAGAGCATATAGGGCCTGATCCAAAATCTGCTGGCCAAGGTGTGTTCATCTCATGCAGCGACTCAAGAGAGGTAGAATCCAACGAGCAAGGAAAGCATCAGCACTGTTTCCAGAGAGGAATTCTCCACTGACTTATGCTGACAAACAAAATAAGTCATATTCAGGAACTCTTGAGTTTTATTCTGCTTCTACTGTACAGCTTTACAGCAAATGAGCTTTGTGCAAAGAATCAAAGCATGAGCAGGCACCAAGGACCAATTACAACTTTAAATGAGCTGCTGGACAGCCCTGCAGAAGAGCACCAAGAAGAAACACCAGCTTGCTGGGCCCTGTCTAGAAGGTGATGCTCCAGCAGCTCCTGCTCGCCTGCAGGCAGCGCAGAGGGCAGTGCATCCAGGCTGCCCACCCCACACCAGCAGAAGAGGGGGCATGGGAGCTTCCCCATGAGCTAGGTCCATCCGTGCTCCCCCAGCCCACTGCTTTGCAGCTTGGCATGGCAGCAATGTCTCCCAGCCGGTGGCAGCACAGCCTGCGGGTGTCTAAACCCTGCGGTGCTGCAGGATAAACTAATGCCACAGCTCCTTCTCTAATGCATTTCTCTTGCTATAAGTTAAACTCTCTAACAAGCAGCACAGCGGATGTTTTCATAAGTTCATCTTTAGCGGTCATTGTTTTCATGTTTACCACATAATTATTTCTTCACCACAGATGTGAAGGTAATAAGAGACCTTGTAGACATTTCACTGCTAAAATTACATCCACTTGATTTGAATCAGTCTTGTGTCATCTTCTGCACAAATGCCAGGCTGGACTTTTCTACACCAGTAGAGTCTGCCTTAATCTCCAGTGCAGCTCCTTGACACATAATGATGACACCAAAGAGAAGTGACAGAATCTGGTTCTCGTTTACCACTATAAATACTTTTGCCCAAAATGCGTTTAAAGAACTCGGAGGGAAACCCAAAATCCTGCTCTAACATTAGGATTTCGTCGTTAGCAGCGAAGAGCTGCACAAAGCAAATTACTTTTGTTAAAAACCACGTGCCCATTCAGTTATATTTTTGACTAGTCACACCCTCTCATTCTTTTTAAAAAACGAGATTTCTCAAAGTTGCCAATAGCTGTTTCAAATATCTGTCTTTGCTGAATAAGCCTCCCAGTTTCTATATTCAGAGCACAACCGATGCAGAAGTCTCTTAACACCCACTAAACTTGAATAATTTATACTCTTACAGTCTTGTATGGCAAGATACAAAGTGACTTAATCATGAGGTATTCATAGCATTCTCCTCCACAGAAGTATGAAACTCGGTGAAAAATATCATTCCGATACAAGTCCTCAGGCGGTGTGTTGCACATAGGAGACTGACTTGAGTCTTCATTAAAAATTCAGAGCCATAAACAAATCAAATACTTTTGGTTTTGTGTGACTGCTTGCCTGGGCAGTTGGAGAATTCGCTATTAAGCACACTCCATTTCCAGATTAAGCTGAGAAAACAGGATACGTTGCTTAATACCAAATTCATGTGTCCGCACAGTGCCTATTGCGTCTCGTGAAACTTTTAAGCACAATTCAAACTTAAATTGTCTTTTACTGCTTCAGTGTTTACAGTGAACACAACTACATCATGACTAAACTTCACTGCACGGATACGACTTTCTAAAAAGGAAAATATGGCATGATAGCAGGGCTCATATAAGTTTCCTTGCTTCATTTTTATCCTGCTTATATTTTTTTCATAAATATATAAACAAAGCAAGGACACATGTCCCTTATGTCCTGAGACACAAGCCACTGTAACAGTTTTGTAAGACAGCCACAGAATTAATCCTGTCTTTGAGCTCTCTGTTCAGTTTTGGATAGAGATTTTTCAAGAGATGAGCAGGTGCTAGTACTCAAACACCACCGATTTTCTGTGGAGGTTGGATGCCAAGTTGTCTTTGAGAAAAAATCCCTACAGAGATGTTTTTCTCCTTTAAACATTTTAAAGGTTTATGAAAATGAAAGATTAAAAACATATATGTGATTGCCTGTTACATAAGTAGTTTTTGAAAGCCTGCTGAGTTTAATGATATCTCAGTGGAACAAAATGAAGCAAATCACTAATCATAGTTACCAAAAAAATTCTTATGTCAAAATATTTTCTCATTAGTTTCTTGGTTTTTTGCAAGTTAAAAGTGGTTTCACCTGCCTTATAAGCATGTACATTTAATCAACCCATTTTAAAAAAAGGATATTGATATCAAAGTACCCCAAAACAATAAAAACCAACGCACCACAAGCCTGACTAACTGTCCAACAAATACATCTGAGACAGTGCAGTTCAGTGGATAAGACACTGGACAGAGGCAGGGGACATGGACATAAAAACTTATGTCCTATGTCAGGGCAAAGGTTCACTCTAGTCCATTTTGTGGCAGCAGCAAGTGCCAGGGGAGCAATATGAGCACTGAGGATGCATGAACCGATACCTCCCAGTGCCCAGCAATCGGCTGCTAATCATCTCCCTCGGCAGCTCTGTATCTTCACATTTAACAGCACCGACAGATCTGCTGCAACCTACCACTAAGTGCTGTGATCAACTACAGCTCACTTGGTCTTTTTTCTTCTCCTTCCCTCCCTCCCTCTCCTTTCTTCTGTCCTATCTATTTAAACTCACCTTTTCAAGGCAAGGAACATCTCTTACATTATTGCGTTCATATAATACCTAGTTCAATGCAGCCTTGATCTCAGCTAAGGCCTCTAAGAGTTATGATCTCTGGTAAGGCATACGTGTTAAGCAAATAGAATAAGGGTCTGGATTCATGCACTACAGTAAAGTAGTAATTTCCTGGCAACTGGCAAGTACCCGAGGTTTGCCATAAAAGTCATTGGGCTGACCTAAACAGGGAAGTTAAGCTCTCTTTTTTATTAACTGCATGCAAGGCTATTTATATTTCAGTTCTCAGTTAATATCATGGCTTCATTGTTTCCCAAAGCATGTTTTAGCATTTCCCTTTTGCTGTGACATCTGGCAGCACATCTTCAATATTCCCTTAGAGCAGATACGGCTGTCGGTATTCAGTTCAATACCTGGATTACAATCACGTTGATTAGGTCTTCGGTCTACAAGTGGTTCCATCAGTTACCCTGAAACTATTCTCACAAAAGAAGGTAAGAGCAACAGAATTTGGCTTCAAACACAGACGCACTTGCCGGATAGAAATTTCAAGGATTGACACCTAAACGAATAAAATCATTCACTTGACAATATCCCACTGAAAGCAATGTCATCTAGGCTTTTATAAACGGAAAAGGTTTTAAGAAATCAGCTCTAATTGGCTGAACTCAGTTATGCTACTCACTATTATGGAATAAAGTAAATCTTAGTGTCTTATTTTTAGCGTCTGCTGCACTACAGAATAATGTCTTTGACAAAAAACTACTCTGCTCATCATCCAAAGGACCCTTCTCCTTCCGTGTAGTTAAAGCCACTAGCAACTACCTGTTATCCTACACTAAGTCAATACCATGCCACACAAGTAATACCATAGATTCAACACCGAAAGGCTAACCAAGTCCTGCTCTTCCAAAGTTAATAACAGAAGGGTGCAATGTGGCACCTCCAGGCTTGGAGATCTAGAGACTACGAGGGGAATGGACCAGCTCAACTTTTATAGAAGCTGAAACGAGTACAAAGTTAATGCTGGAACCCCCCAGGGATTATTAACCGCCTGACCACAAAGCAACAGCACTTCTGTGGGATCCAGATGCAGACAGGCCAGCAATGAATTTACTAATTAAGTAGCAATACATGCAGAATAATTATAGCTATTGTATCATCAGACATTCTCCCCTAATTATTTCTAGTCATAATTTTTTGCACCTTAGACTGCAACAAAAATGGCAAAGGTCTTTCTTACAGTTATTCTTACCGATTTTCTCCACATGAATTTTCACAGTTCAATGAAGAACTACAGTCAGTGCAAATGCAAGCTAGGGCTGAAGGTTGTTACATAAACGTGACCTTGAAGGCACTGAGCCAAAAGAAAGCTGTTCTATTTATTCAGTTTTACTGGGACCTCTGTTTATTTGAGAATATGAATTTCACGTATGTACATCCTGGCTGAGTAGACTAGCAATGAGCTGTCAAATGATATCCATTGTGAAAAGATTATACTTCTGTTTGAACTGGGGCTTCTAATTGCCCTCCATGCAACGCCTTTTAGGAACTGAGACATCAGTCTAAACCCCAAGCAGCCTCACTACCATTTTTTGCAAGGTTTCCTTGCACATACATTTCTGTAATAGTGGAAAACACAGTTCAAACTTTTTTTACCTACCCAAAAGCTGTTGAGTTAGTGTGAGAAAATCCCAGTCACTGGCAATTTATTCTGTTAAATGTAATAAGACAATATTCTTGAAGTCTTGAGAACCCAAAGCAACAAAAGAAGAATTCACAAAATAGGACATACCGATTCCTGTTACTACTAAAATAAATTACCATCTAAGCAGTTTGAGAACATTTAGACTGGTGCAACGAGATCCATGCACATTTTTCCAATTAAATAGAGTTTTAACCTACAGTTGTCAACATAATACTAACTCCTAGCTAAAGCAATCAGCAGCAAAAATATGTGGATATGTCTATCAACCTCTGAGCTACCAGACTTAGCAAGCAACAGTTTGCCAAATCATTTAACCAAAAATATTCAAACATATTTTCCTGTCTGAATGCTAATATGAGTGTATGCCTGTTTCTTACCAGAGCTTTATGAGACTTCAAAATACACCCAACCACTTGTGCATTCTACTCCATGGGTGTCCTATCACCCCCCAAATCTTGTGATAGTTAGGTATACATGCCAGTGAGAAGATTTCTCTTACATTATGTCTATGTAGAAGAGATATTTATATCTACCTGGTTCACAGACCTACCTTTCACAGACCTACCTTTCACAGACCTACCTTTCACAGACCTACCAGGAGATGCAATGAAACAAGCAACATGTACTCCTATTCAAGCTTTTTTGGCTTTTACTGTGGGGGGAAGATCATTCAGTGAAAATGTGATCAGACAGCTCATTATCTTCCATGTGCCTTCATAGCTGGCCTAAATAACATGAAACATATGGAGACATAACTGCCTTTAAGTCTGAATAACTCAACTTTTGCCCCATTAGGGGCAGCTCCTTTCACTGCAGAAGCTCTGCAGTTTCTCCACTGCTAGTAGGCAGCTTCACCCTGGTGTAGTAAGTCCTGCACTATCAATACCAGTCCTTCGGGGCTGAGGATGAAGTTCATAAGGGCGTTTGGGCAGCAGCTGAGGGCTATACAGAGCATGCCACTCTCCTGACCAGGGCTCTCGGGAGCTCAGCAGCAGCCAAACCCTGGCAACTGGCACACACAGACCAAGCTCCCCACGTCCCTACCACCGCTCTCCAGGAGGGACAAAGAAGAATGAATCCCTCCTGTCTCCAACTTATTACAGGACAGCCAGCACGTACTAGGAAGATAACCCTTTCCTCTGTGAAGGCAGCATTCAGACCTAAGGGCCTTGCCAGGGGATTTCATTCACAGGTTGCCACAACAGAGGGCCGGCATTTTACCACCACTTGCCACTGAGCCATTACAACCCACCTCCCACAATACAAAGCCGTGACTTTTTCCAGCCATGTGAGAAAATTACCTCAGCTCAATCACTTGAATGAACGCGGTCCCAAGCAGACACACCGGTCCTGCAACATCCCTTGGCAAAACCAGCTGCGTGCTCAGAGCAAGCCACCGTACCCCACACGATTCTGTTCGCAGCAGCGTCACATCCCAAAGCCCTGACCCCGATTTATAAGCCTCTATATAGGCACGACCTATCTCCGATAATGCCTCACCAGCCACAGTCTTCCTAGAGACAGAAAATGAAGAAATTAAGCAAATCCATCTCAGCTCCTGTGGACTCCTTATCAGCAGATCTCCCTTGCTGAAGATCCCTCCAAGTGCTGCTGGCTTAGGCATATATTGAAATGCAGCTCGCCTCTCTCCGAGTACGAGGCTTTCCGATTCCTTTCAGACGGGGGATCAGAAAGAGTAAGGGAGAAAGTAACAGGAAAGAAAAACTAAATCAGGATGAGATCCAAACACTGCCAAAATCAATAGGAGCCTCTCTATTAACTTCAGTGGGTTTTTGATGTAGCAGAGAAGTCAAACAGACTGAATGGCAAGCAAATTGATTTGTTAGATGCTCAGATACCATGGTGAATGATGCTTTGGGCAGAGACTAGAGATTACTGATCTCCACTCATTATGGCTTTCATATAT
This sequence comes from Theristicus caerulescens, assembly GCA_020745775.1. Classification (NCBI taxonomy): domain Eukaryota; kingdom Metazoa; phylum Chordata; class Aves; order Pelecaniformes; family Threskiornithidae; genus Theristicus; species Theristicus caerulescens. The sequence goes on along the minus strand of CM036567.1, from coordinate 20,847,307 downwards.
TATACATCACACACAGACGCAGATTTCCTAAATAGTATTGAAAAGAGAAAACACCAGAATAAAGGCATTTTGTATTACCTCATTAAGCATGTCAAAAAATACTCAAGAGAAAATATCACCCTTCATCTCCACTTTTGCCTCCAATATTAGATGTTCCTATTAGTTTTTAAACAGCAATAGGCTGGCAAAAACATAGAACAATTGAGACTTTTGCATTGAAAACATTCACTAGCAACAATTTTTTCTTGTCAAACTTCAAAAACGTTATGAAACTAAGTATAATTTTGAATGTACACGGAAGCAAAATAAATGTGATCATTTTTCAATTTCAAATACACTTCTCTTAGCAAGCACATATTCCCAGTGGGTTTTTTAAAAGATTTTTTTTTCCCCGATGTTAAGGAAAACCAGGACTACAATAAAAGAAAAATTTCTGCAGATTGGAAAAGGAAATTTTCAAGTACAGCATTGTAATAATAGAAGGAAGAAATAAGCCAATCATTACAGACCTTCATCAAGAAATCCAGGCAGAAGTGGCTGCACATCATTATTATTGCCAATTGTACTTCATCCTTATGGTTCATTGTCTTCTATGTTGTTATCAATTTCACTAAACTCATGGTAACTCTCCCCTAAATTTCTCTTGCTCAGAATAACCAGAAAATTGATAAGTTCAAAGCTGACAAACTTTGGCTTCAACCAAAAGGACTACTCCTTATGGCTATGATTTTGCCACCACTGTTTGCATGCTTTTGAGGTCGGGGCTTCTTGTGCCAAAGGCCAGGTACAGGTACAGTGCTGGTGATATACTGAAGAGGAATAGCACTATTGTTTAGATAATGTTGCCAGTCAAGCCAATAAACTACTCCATCACATCATGGCCTCTTGCTTTTTAAAGCACATTTAGTAAGACAGATGGTCCTGCTACCACTTCTGCTACTCCAAATGCTAATTCTTTTGCCTTTCCTAACATAAGTAAGTGAGCCTCAACTGCCTAAATCGTCTTACAGAGTCTGACTAACTCTTTTCCACCTCAAAGACTGACTAACAACTTATGAAAAACAATACTTGCCCCATTAAAACTTTGTTCGTCTGAATCACTTATACGTCCCATTCATTGATTTTCACATTCTTACAACACCCACAGCAGTGTCATATGTAAAGTGCCAGATTCACTGGCTTTCATTTGCTCATGAATCACTCCTGTCTTCGTGGGCTACAGCACTACTGCACTCCCAACACAAATTTTCACTTTGCACTTGTAAGCGATCCCGTAGCTGCCTGCAATCTCCGCACAACAGGCAGGGAAACTGTCCCTCCATCGGCAGTCTCTTCCCTGGCAGCTCAGCACCAGCTGCTGTACGCCGCACCGCGCATCGGCGGCTCCATGGCTTGTCCCACCAGCTTCCCTCTCCACAATCACCCTAAGTCATTCCATAATCAAGCGATTCCTGTGCTTTCCCCTCGTCACTGTTATTCCAATTGTACGTGCGCATATAGATCTAGATAAAACAGTAATATGACTGCCCACATTACACCATGTTTAAGTCCTACGGTTGTGGAAATGGAGAGTCAGGAAACATTATGGTTCTAACAGCGTCAGCAAGGCCCCCTTGCACAGAAGAACTCTGGCACCAGAAATCCACTTGTAACATGCAGAGCTGCAGGTTCAACCAGTAAAGACTACATATGCGTGTGCCGTTACAATGAGTTTGTGCAGGAATGGCAGGTTTTGTACTTCCTGATCTGCGTTTATTTGAATTATACAGCCTCAGAGATGCAGCCAAAGTAACTGCTTGCATTTAAACACTTCAAGTATTTGGTTTCAGGGTGAGTTTGGTGGGTTTGGAGGGGCGGGGAGTGGGGGTGGTGTGGGGGGTGTGGTTGTTTGTTTGGGGTTTGGTTTGGGGGGTTTTATTTTTTTCGAAGTCTCTTCATGGCAGGTTCCAAGTACACAAAAAACCTCCCAGAAATTTGGGAAGCCTAATAAGTGAAAACTATTCTGAAGTGCAAAAGCTGCATTGCTGTCCCCCAGGTGCTCCTCAAGATAGAATTGATCCTGTAAATTAACATTGTGGTTTCTTGCTATCTTTAAGTCATGCCAGCACTTCACACTGAGGCACAGTCTCTCCCATGAAACAGGCCGTACTTGCTCAGCTCCACTTGTCCTATAATTGCAACAGCCCTTCTGAAAAGCAAATCACACCACTTGTTTAGCTCGTCAGCCCACTAACAGCCACAGGCTATACAGTCTGCTTTTTCTTTTTTTCCCCGTTCTTTTTTTTCTTTTTTAATCACAATACTTTGGACACAAGTAGCTCTTCCTGCAGAGGAAATCAATTATGAAATAAATCTAATATTCAGATCAGACTATATTAGAAGGGACTACTCATCCTATATATGATATTTCCAGATTACATCTTCACATGGCTCACTGAGTCATCACTTCAGCATTCTCACTAAATCAAAAATTAAACAAAGCAAATCGGTCAATTAACGTGGCTGCTTCTTGCTCTGTGCACATATAATCTTTTCAAGTCCAATCCTTAACTTAATTTGGAGCAGGGAGTGCTCAGTATCTAGGAAGAAGCATTCACCTCGCAGAGCTGGCTCCACTGTTACAGTACAAGATGTCCATCCAGCTTAATGTTTGAAATCACTGCTACACAAACGCAACCTCAGCCAGCCAAAGGTCAAGCCTGAAAGCCATCCATTTCCATCAGAGAGACTACTGAACAGTGCACAATATAACAATCACTACCAACAACCAAAATTCAATATTCTGCTTTACTCCTTCAAGACAATGAAGACATTTTCTCCCTCAAACCTCTGGCAAGTGTGGAAGACACATTGGGAATCTACTCATTTGTCCATCTATTTGACAAACGGGCTACACTCACAGCCATACCAGAAGCAGGATCCAAAACGCTTTGATCCTAAGACACGGAATGGAGTAACTTACTGATTATACATGTAGCACATAGTTTTCAGCAGGTATAATCTAAGGTAAAGGAAAGGATGGGTTAAGTACACAAGGAAATATTTTGCCCTTGAGAAATACTTTCTAAGTCTTCACTGGAATGCCTTTCTTTATCATTACAGAGATGGATCTAACTCCATCAAACACAATGATTTATGCAGCACCTCTCCAGTTACAGAAGGATTAGAGGTCTGTTTTGTTTTTAAAGCAAAAAAAATGGCTTCTAGAAGCACCTTTTAGCACAAAACCTAAAACTCTTAAGTCACCATCCACCACTCATGGTTTTGGGTGCCCATGCCAGTGCTTGTAAAAGAGAGAAATAAGCCCTAGCACATATAACACACATATAACACAAAGATGCTCTCCTTCCAACAGCCATGCTGGGTCAGAGCAAAGCTGTGTTCAGTGTCCAGTTCCTGAAGTACCCAGAAAACAGACATGTTCAAATTTTTCCTCAGCTGAGATACAGGTGAAGCCTAAAAGGTACAGGCAAAGGAAGTGGGTAAATATTCCTGTTCCTCAATAGCAAAGATAAGGGTGTTTCTCCCTCTTATACAAAAGTGTTTGCATATTTGTTTTCTAATTCAAAACATACTCTCCTTTAATTCCCCACTCCCTCCCCACATGCACATGCTTGAAGAAAAAAAATTCTGAACTAGTGATGAAACAATCTCTAGTCTCATTAAAGTCAGCATAGGAGCTTTGCAATGGACTTAAATGGGATTAGAGCATTTATCTAGATTAACAATGCTTAATAGCACAGCTACCAAACAAATTGCTCTGTATACAGAAGAAGTGATGACTATATTTTTGTTGACTGGTCACTTTTTCCCCCCTACCAGCATCTGCAGTGTCCGTGCACATTCTACTCTACAATATTTTCCCACTTTCCCCCAGTTTCTGGCCTGTCCGGCTGGACACATGTAGTGTTGATTCAGGGACACAATTGCATCCAGCAGCTCACCAGCTCTCTGAATTTAAGACATGATGTGCGATCCCCCTCCCTCTCACTGCAGGTGCTAGTTTGGGTCCTTTTCCTTTACACAACAAAGCTTTCCATAAAATTTGCAGAAACCGTATGTTTTAGAGTCCCACTGACTTTGCCCAGTTCAAGCTTTACATGGGTGAAAACGTTTGACAGACCATGTGATCGTGCACAGCACCGTCCTTAAGAAACCAAACTGGGATGTCATATTTTCCATAACTGTAGGGGTTGAATATAATTTGTTATAACTACAACACTAAAAGCCTAAGGACTTATACTTCACCTTGCATTTACTAAGAATTACTATGGTGAATGTTCAGCAGTGCAAGCTAACAAGGGAGCCATAATCTCAACTATGAAGGCAGAGTGCTACTTGGATATATTTGCATCATTTTCTTGTATTTCATATTATTCAGATAAATCCCAATAATTTAACTTCACGGATATTTTTGCACCTTGCAAAATGACTGCAGATATCCATCACCAATGACAGACTCCTGCATTTTGGACCAAGTGTTGTGAAAGGCGGTATTTTCCTAACAAAAGCTACTGCTCGGACCCTTCCACTGGTGAACATTTGCCAATAAGTATGTCCCTGTTTGTTCTTTTATTGTGCCAAACAGGCTTCCTGGAAATTGTTTTTTATGTCCCTATCCACCAACTTAAAAAGTCCCTATCACTGCAAAGTCAGGTCTGCATAGCATCCTGCGCTGGAACACTGCAACAAGGAACTGATCACATATCAGAAGTATTTTCCCTTTTAATGCGTGTATTTCAGCGCCTCATCTTAAAGTCCTCTATCTACAGCTTTGTCAAAACAGCTTCAGAAGAACTGCCTGCAAAGCTTCATAATTATGCTAAGTACCAGAATCTAATAATCCATGGGCATATACGAAAACTATCTGAACTATTAACCTTACCTACTTCTCAATGCAAAGTAAAACAGATGTCTGTATATATTAATCCTTAGAAGTTGTGTTACTTTTACATAACGATGTTAGAGCAACAAAGTCACTTGGTCACTCAGTGAAGCATATAACCAGGTTTTTTAATGATATGGACCCAAAAAATCTTTCTCCCATTCAATTTTAAACCATTAAAAAAAGAGGTGTATGGCCCATTTTGTGGCTAAACACTGTTCACTTCAAATATTTCTAATTATGCTGTATAGACAGTTCCCGTGCCAAATTGAGCTTTTGCATAGAAGGGCGGTAAGGTCTTCAGATACCTATTCCACTGTTTCTCACACCCTGGTGGTTCTTCATCCTTGCGTGACAGCATTGGCCGTGCTGGGGCACCACTCTCAGTCCGTCTTATCACCATGAGCTTTCACCTCTGCAACTGCTCTACTGCAGTGATGACATGAGGATGGAGCCAATATCCCCATCCGACTCCATCCATGCTCACCAGAAAGGCTTCAAACCAGGCTGCTGTAGGGAGGCAAGGAAGCTACACCTGTGCTGCCCTGCACAAATCCTGTGCTGTCCAGTAGAACCTGCTTGTGCGGGTACCCTACCACAAGGAGGTACGTCAGCTTGGGAGCCAGCGACCCATAGCCAACTGTAGTGGACACTGCCCCAATAAAATCAATCCCAAATCCCTGCCCATTCAAACATAAGATGGGACCTCCAGCAAACAGCTGGAGTGATGAGCAGCAGCAAGATAACAAGTAATAGCACTAGAACTGTAATAGGTTTACAAATATCCTTTTTTTTTTATATACAAACAAGGTGGGGTTTTTCTTCTGATATGCATTACTTTGACCATATGTTACTAGCTATTAAACTGCTATCCCAATTGGTTTTCCTTTTTTCCCCTCTCCATCTCTTTGCAAGTCATCTTCTCTCTGGCAAATATTTGAGAGTCTTCACCTGGTTTTGAACACGAATATAATAATATCATGAATCAGTTTTGGTTTATTACATTTAAGACATCTTCTGCCTCTGATTACTTCTCACTTAGTGTACAAAAAGCATTCACATGTAATCTAGAACATGTAGGGCATACAGACTAATAATTATATAGTAAAGAGCTACCACTTAAATTGTGCCATTTACATTTAAAATCCTGCTCATTTTTTCTTAACTTTCTATATTAAAGCTGATTAAAATTATATACTAATACTGCCTTGTAATTGCAAGAGTAAAATTTAGTATTTATTCCAAAGTTAATGAGTATCTATAACTTACATTTACAGGGAAGCTATAAGTTATAGTAAAATATGATTTGCTGCACTAAAAACCTAGCAGAAATTCTATTCCAGCATGTCAGGTAGTTCCAATTCTCGGATTTAAAGGTTTAGTGCCACAGGCAACAAACGGAGTCAGCAACAGTCAGCTCAGGCACAGAGATGGCTCTAGCCAATCTTTTAATCCCTCTGATGCCAAGAAGTACCATCTGAACACCATTTCCATACTGTCTTTGAGATCTTCAACATCCACAAGCAGGGCATAAGAAATGCAAGGAATGTTCTTAAATCAAGGCATGAAGTGCAACCCCCACCATGAAACATACTGTCTTCTTCGTAAGGGCAAGTACCTCCTCCTGCAAGAAACACACTCTGGGTGCAGGTCTCAGCAGCAAGGTTTAGCTCAACTTCTCAGCAGAACAAGCTAGAATAGGTCAACTTTGCAAGCTGCCGCTCCATCGAACAGGTCAGTTCTGTTCTCCTGAAGTCTGATAAGTTACACGGCCACACAAACCCACCTGGGATTTAATTTTGGGCTTTGTTTTCACTACGGAATACAAATCACTAATGTTTTGAAGGATCCACTATGAGAGAGGTGCCATTTTAATACCGCTATGAAGGAAAAACAGAACACGAGCATATGTGACTCCAGTTTTCCCTAGCTTGGACAGTTGCCTCACAGTCGCTGGCCACAGTCACATCTGTGCACAGATTAACACAAGGCTCAGATGCCAAATCAGCCTGCTCAAGTGAACCATGAGTGGTAACAGAACAGCAGAGAACAGAATTTGTCTGATGAAAGCCCAAAGACAGCATCGCAGTTACAGAAGGTGCTCTGACATACCAGCCCCATTTGGAATACATACTTAATAGCTACACAGCATCATCACTGGAAAGAGAACGAGCCTTCTTAACATTTTGTTTCAGAAGGTACACACCTGTATTTCTAAAGAAGTGTGATTTGTTTATTCTACACAGATGTAATTAGCATCTACAGAGTGGATAATATCCTTCACATCTGCTTCTGGTTACTAATTTAGCCAGTCTTTAAAAATGGAGGCATGCAAACTGGAAAGCCAGACTCATTACCTTTGCAACAAAGACCACCAGTTGATTCCCACCAGGACCTGGCCTTATTAACCTTAGTTTTAAATTACAAAGTCACAGATGTACTCATCAGTTGCTTGATGAAGATTCATTTGCCAACCTCATCTCACAAAAGGAGTAATTAACATGCAGACATTACAGGCTGATGACTGAAGTTGTTCTAATGCAGGACCATGGACAAATAGGGAGGCACCTGCGTATCTGTAACAACTAAAAAGTTCCAATTAACCAGCATAATTGTAAGAAATTAAGTAAAAAGCACTGAATTGCATCAGTCATGGGCCTGTTCTGCACACAGTCAGACAAATAAATTAATGCCTACAAGTGCAGCACTGCTATAGCCATGGTGATTTAAGGACAGAAAGAAAGGACTATGTCATTTATTTTACTAATTTATTAGGAAAGATTTGGCAAGTCTTTGGCACACAATCCCTTCACCAGATCTGACAAAGCAGAAGCGAACTCCAAGCTAAATACAGGTTAGAGACAATTGCTCTTAATTAACCTAATTATGTTATTCAATTAAGCAACTTTAGGGAAAGGATGGTTAGCACCTGTGGAGGAAAGAAGAGCATTGAGGGGGCGAGATGAAAGGTTGGCAGCTGTGGAGCAAGGAGGTAGGACCTGAAGAAGAGAAAAGGGTCAGCAGGGAGTGAGCTGAGAAAATATTAGATCACAAAAGCCCAGACACCAAGGGCACAGGCATTTCCAGCCACGCTCCAGCTCCAGGAGCCAAGGCCCTCCATTAAGTCCAGGGAAAGAGGCTGGATTTGGTCAGCCTGCACCAGCTCTAGAGCTCTCCTGACTACCGAGGACACTCACCCCCATGACAGCCTCTCAACAGGAGGTCTGAAGACAGTGTGAAAATCCCTGAGAAATTCCAGAGGAACATCCTGGGATCAGCTGGGGTGTGCAAATCCACCTGGAAGCTGGTGTTGATGCACTGGGCAGCAGCCTGCCTGCAAAGCCAGCTCCAAATTAACTTCAGGGCACCGCTGCTATGGGACTCATGAAGCAGTGAATGGCTGGAGACATTCCTCCCCAAGGCACCACTTCCCTCTCCTTTCTTGTGCTGGATGCCTGGCTCAGTCTGTAAGAGCTACTTGCCCAAAAGCGTCTTTTTATTCTATTTTCTTGAGCGTTTGAAGGACCAGATACAGCACATGATACACAGGACAAGAAACCCATCGGTGCCCTTATCAAGTGGTGTCACAGACACACAGAGACCCTGTTGAGCAGCAGTTCGATGCACTGCTGAAAAACTTGGTTATTTCTATGTAGGAGGGTTTGCTTCAGTAGAAATTTTAAACTGCATCTCTCTACTTTAATAAGACGAACAGTACCTGTGTCGCTTTGTTTTCCTGGCACCTTTAGGGGTATATCTGCACTGCACCACACAGCACGCTGCAGAATGCTGCAGGCAAGCACCAGCTCCTCTCAAAATGGGAACTGTATATTCAAGTCGGAGGAAGGGCTAAGCCACGGGACACAGCAGCGAGCTGACAGACACGCAGCCTCCAGGTCCCAAAGCAGTGACTCTGCCCAGAGCTGCGTTTTGCCATGCAGGTGTGCCAGCCCATTCACAGCTGGAGTCACAAATGCAGAGCATCCAGGCATGCATTGCAGATGCTCCCTCTCCCTTCTACAGAGGGTACTTCAGCATCCCATGGTGTGGGTAGGTCCTGTACATTTGCAGGCCTTTCCCAGCATAATCAGTCTTCAAAATCCAAATTCACTGGTATAAAGCAACAACAACAAAAAAAAAAAAAAAACACAGAAATGCTGATTTTGTAGTAAGAACAAAGTTACGGAGGAAAAAAAGTGAAAGCTGTGTGTGTAGGGGGTCTCCTGTCAAAGAAAAGAGTTTATACATTGCCTGGTTCTTGGTCTTTCTCAATTTTCCATCTTACCACTGTCATTTAACAACTCACAGGCATTTGCTGAGGAGTTGTTCATCTCCACTCTTCTTCCCCTTTGTTTGTTTTCCTTGCAGCCACTTAATAGACAAAAGCACTACACACATGCAAGAAACATCCAGTAACCAGGTAAACACAGTGTATTTACAGAGCAACTCCATCACAGAGGCTTTACCGAGGACTTGTGGATTTAGCCTGAGCATGTTTACCAGGAACAGAAAAATAAAAACTTGGACAAGTAAAACGCACTAGGATGGGTAAAGCTCAAGGACAAAAGAAAATCCCACAACCATTAGACAAACCTCACAGAGAGACTAGTTTCCCAGAAAAGGATATAATTAATATGTGATAGTACTGGAAAAGAAAATAAGTGCCCTTGTAAGGTACACTAAAATAATCTCTCCCCTCCAATGAAAAGCACTAAGATTTCACGCTAAGATTCTTCAGCAGCTAAGCTTTTCTAAACGTATTCAGGGACAGAGAGATGCTATTTTGAAAGATGCCCAGAAGTGTTTTCAGGAGACAAAGACAAAAAAAAAAAGTCAATGACAAGCAATAACTGTATAATCCCGAGTCTGTATTGCCCGTCTGAACGTCAGCAGTTAAATGCACAGTTCTCTGACGTTTTGCGTTCAAGATTGCCTGCCTGCTCGGTGCTCAAGCTACAAATTTTGTTCAGCTAATCCTGATCTGTTGAGAAGTTTTATCAGCATCTCACTATTTAATAGCAACACTGCTACGTGAAAACACAAACAAAAAAAATGAACAGTTGGTGCGGTATGTGGATAGATTTCCTTGCATAACCACCAATATAAGGAATAAAGACAGTCTGAGGATGCATATGGTCATTGAAAAGTTCTTCCACTGAAATGAGAAACACCAGGTTGTGCAGACCTTATTATTAATGAGAAGAATTTGCTTAGCTAAGCAGCCTGGAAAATCTAGTCTTTTGGGGATCTACTTTCAGTGCTAAAGCACTGCGGTGGAGCCTGTACACATGAAGCAAAGAAGAAACCCCTGAAATACGAAATATTAAGTAGCTACTATTCAATTAAGGAAAGCTTTCACACATTATGTGTCTTACACTGAAAAAGGACTTAAAGGTTTTGAAGACAACTTTCAGTACCTAGTGGCTCTGCAAGTGCAGGAATACATTCCACCATTCCTTCTGCTCCAAACAAGAGCACAGAATATCTTTTCATTCAACACATGGGTGTAATGACTCAGAGAGCACCCTGACCATAGAAACATGTGTGTACCCAGTTTAAAAAAATAAAATAGAAGCACAGAAACCTTCAGAAGTACAGGTATTACATTTTGGTATAAATTTAAAAGCTAGGAACCTAGAAGTTAGGATGACAGTCAACTACAATAAACCTATTCCGGCCAGCTCTTCACCTTTATGAAGATAAAAAGGTTGAAAGAGAAATCTGATCAGAAGGGTTTCATTTACATCATACCTGCTGTTCTCAGGCAGAGGGCACAGTGTGCAATAATCTTTTGGGCTTTGGATAAGTACTCTTTAAAATGTCATTTCTGATAGGTTACGTAGAGTTTCATAGGGGTTTTTTTATTATTACTACTTCATATCAGAGAGGACTAATAAATCATCTCACCATACCACCTGTATATTACTGCCTGTTTACCCAGCTCCTCCTTGAAGAAGCCCATTAACTTGGATTGAGGAGGAACCACAGAGACAAAAGCTTTCCATGCCGAACGAACGGACTGAACAGCACCCAGGCACGACGCTCCTTCCCCAGAGGTGGAGCCCTCGGCCAGACATACTGGCCACGCCACCTTAGACGGGGGATGGCAGGGCCAGCTCAAACCTGGACCAAGCTGCGGCCACGGAGGACCATTCACTATCACCCATCGCCCTCCCTCTGACAGTTACCAAACCCCGGTGACTAAGAAGGTGAATAAAATTACCCAGAGTAGCTGATACCCACAAGCAGTGCCCCAACACAACATTCCGTGCACCACAGGGACAGATTTGTAAACTGCCCTGAACATCATATTCATACCCCAATTTTATTCTCACCCACGTCTCCCATAAATACCCAGACCTTAAACTGGGTCACTGCTGCCTGGAGCATGGCAGGGAAGATTCATAAATATTGATGCAGGAAAAGAAAATAAACTTTTAGTGGAGGAGTGGGTCCTGCCTATGATGCCCCAAGAGCCTCAGTGCCATCAAGCATTTTGTGGTGTCAAACCATAATTTAAAGGCTGAATTTTGTACCAGCTCACAGGCCCTGTCTGTGCCAGTCAAGGCCTCCCATCCTCCATTTCAGCCCATTAATATCACAAAAAGTCAAGAGTCATCTTTAGCCTCATCACCACTTCTGGAAAGGACTTGTACTCACTCCACAAGCTGCTCCTCCTGATGAGGCTGTGAGAGAAGGTGCTCTTCACATGCCAGGAAAGCACAAACTCCCTCACCTCTAAAATCCAAAGTCCAGCACCAGCCAGCAGGATTTGTGTTTTGAAGTGATATATTTTCAAGAGAGACATGGTTTTCTGATTCAGAAGAGCCTTCTAATAATGGACTGTATGGATCATAGCTATTTCCATTTGGTGCTTTTTAAATAGCACAAAAAACAATTCTTGACAAATTATGGTTTTTAAATAACTTAATGTAGGGAAAAAAAATAATCACAACCAATTCATTCTATTTGCAAGGAAAAGCCTCCCAGTAATCACTCCTTCGTAGAGGAGAGAAAATACAGAAAAATTCTGCTCTACCCACTAAAATTCAAGTTTTACCACAGAGGCCAACGACACACAGCAAGAGCTGAGCTCAGTAAGCCACTAACTGATTATCTCCCCTAGAGAATAATGCCGCTTTCAGATCAAGAACACACATATAAAGGTCTCTGCAAGAAATTGTTCAGAAATACAATTAGCAGATAATGTAACTGAGCAAATATGTCTCATGGAAATGAAGGACATAAAACTTCAAATTAACCAGTGCCTGAATTGCCTTTGTTATTGATCACATCTCACACAAGCTTAAACCACCACAGTTCAACACACCCAACCTAGAACTACAGGGACATTCAAGCCATCAAACGTGGGGCGGCCAAAGTTTGCACCCAACTGGACCTTACGGACAGAAAGACAAAGTTGCTTGCATATTTTTAATTCAATATCTGCTATTCAAGATGTTGTCGTTGTATTGCGATTCAAACAGTTTCACTGGTAGTCAAGTTATCTACAACGTGTTCTATCAGCCCAACCGAGAGAACGGTGAACTGCAGCTGGGGTGGCAGGAGGTGGTAACACACTGAACAAAGCCTATATGGACCCTTGGAGAAGGGTATCTCTGTCCTTTCACCGTATAGATGTGTATGCGTAAGGAGTCTAGGCTCTTTAAGCTGCGTGCCTGAAGGTACACCCCGTGAAAATGCCTTCAGGCACCAAACCTGTACGCATGCATAATTTATTTTTTGCATGAGTGAGTAGTTTCAACACCTCTGGTGTTTGCCAAAGAATCAAAGCATTAAAAATTAAAGCAAACTGACTACTCTCGTCCCACAGCAAAACAGCAGAAACATGTGTCATCACTCGTCTCTGCGGTTACGGGCGCTGAATAATCCTCCATTGGTTCTAAAAGCAAGGACCAGCAGTCCAAGGAGAAAAATATCACAGGTAGTACAACTGAAACAAAAGTAAAAAATTGGCATTTAAATGCCTCCAATCTCATACAAAAACCTACTTCTTACAGTAATCAATAGGTGTCATGTCCCCTCAAATTGGCAATTTTCTGCATGGCCAAACAGGCATATTGTTGCCCACTAGAAGCCAAACTCCACCGGTGCAACAGCATTTCAGGGTAAGCCTCACTCTGAAACATTTACCTCTCTATGCTGAAAGTCTTTGAGGTTTTTAAAACCACGGATGGATTAATAAAATTGACCAAGGATGAAGAGGGACTAAAATAGCTCTTTTTTTTCTAAAGCCAATGGCAAAAATCAAACCAATTAAAATCATGATCTGAGCCAGTTTTAGTCAACTGTTAGCACCTCGGGCAAAATACTGCTAGAGCAGAGTTGCAGTTGGTTTCCAATTCAGCTGTCAGTATGGCGAGGGAAGGGATGGAGGAAGGCATTAATAGTAACAGAAGCAAAGACAAGAGAGCTTGGTCCACGCCGTGGGCACAGGATTTGCATCAACTTCCCATGCCTCTCTGACAGCAAGCCTGGCCCAGAGCAAGAATAAAACCAGGAGGAAAAGAGGAAAACTTAAAGGGAAGCCAAAAAATAAAGGTGCACAGACACAAAATCAATAAAGATTTTTTTTTAAAAGGCAGTTTAAGCCAAATGTTCTAAGGAGAAACAATTTCAATGTGCACGTGACAAAAGCACCTTGCACAGAGCACTACAGACAGATGTTTTGTGGAAAGCGACTCCTCTCACCTAACCAAGCGGAGCAGGCATGCTGGGAACATTAACACCAAACCAAACAGAAATATCCCACTAGATTGGTGAGCGCCACATCAAGCTGCGGGATGAGTCTACCAAGGACACCCTATGTATCTATACACCATCTGCATTACAGAATGGCCTCAGCTGGATTCATCCAGGACAATAAAATGTAGTCAATGTGACAACAGCAATATTTGGAAAGGGCCGGAGGAGAGAATGCAATAACTACACCAATACCAAGAAATTAATTTTGCCCGAGGCGGTGTGCTTATTTTACAAGCTACCTTGCAACAAGAGCAGAGTGCCAGTCACATCAACAGCACGGATACATTGGCCACAGGGCACTCAGCCAACCAGGCTGGACCACCAAGTAATACTGATAGAAAAAACATACAGCATGATGCTGTTCTGAACACCCCTGACAGGAACAGTCCAAATCTAAAAACAACCCCAAACGATCAAGCAACAATAAAAAAAATTCCCATAGGACAGAAGCTAAAAATAAGATTTGGCAATACTGCTTTTCATCAGCTCTTCCTCTGGGCCTGAAAGGGAAGAGCTTGCAGCAAGCAATACCTACCATCGCTTTGGATTCAGGATCACAAACAACTCAACTCATCAATTCTCAATAGCTTGCATGCAGCTTGAGCAAAGATATTTTTCTGGGGAGGAAAAGCAAGGGCGAGAAACTATTATAACTCTAAAAATATCGTGGAGTGACGAACTGGAAGGCTGGGTTCTTAAGAGAAGCTGATTCTCCTGCCTCTTCTCACACACATGTGCTTGCTCTAGCAGTACAAGCAGCCGTTCCCCTACCCAGCAGCAGACGTGCCGTGTGAGCTGTGGGTCGAGACACTGCAGGTCGGACCAATTGCCCATTTTGGGGATAGGAAAGAAACTTTTCTTCACAGGAAAGGCTGGCCACGTGCCCACTCCCTTTTTTGCTGTACCCTCCAGTGCTTTAGGCTGATCAAAAGTAGGTCCTTATGATTTATGAGGCACTTACAAGAGCACGGGAAGGATTTAGGTGTTTGTCATCTCATCTCAACTTGCGGATAGCATCCCACAGAGGCAGAGAAACTGAAAAAGGGACCAGTTTCCAGAGGTAGCCAAGGCGCAGGAAATAATTTGTGAACTATATTAGCCTACTGAAAGAGGTGGACAACCGTGAGTCTGCAGTTTGAGGTTCCCATCACACATACCCTTAATCTCTCTTCCAGATGAAGGGACAAGGATCAAGACACGACCTGATTCCCATAGGACGGAATGAAAAGAGACTAACCTGAGTACAAGCAAAGAGGAGCGTTTAATACCACAGCACCCAGTGAAAAGTCTGTTATTACAGAAGATAGGAACTTAGCTACCACCATGCCACATCAAAAGAAAGCTCATGAAGTTTCAGTCTTCTACTTTAAAATCTGCCCCACGCCTTTCTCATATGCCTGCACGGTCTGATCAATTAGCTTACGTCAAAGCCTTGTTACACACACACGGAGTTTTAATTGATTTACTCAAGTCAGTGAGCAAGGAATAATTACATCTTGGAAAATAAAGCTGGGCAGACTAGGGCAGCCCGCTTCATTGCCACGAGACTTAAAAGTTCAAAACAAAGGCAGATCTGGTTTCATCCCACAGTTCGATTGTAAGCTTCAAACTGCCTGGTGCTCCGAGACACTGTTGTTAGCTGGGCCTAATCATCAGCCAACCCACTGATTTTTCATATCAGTGCAGCCAGGGTATTAAGCCTACAAGCACAGTCATGTTCCATATGAAGATATTGTTTATCTGGCAATAAACTTACACTAATCAAAGTGGTGTTAACTTGAATTTATAAAGCATGAGCCATTCTCCCTACATGGTAAAACACAGAGACATCCCATAGCATATTGCAAATCTGAATACTGATTAGAAAATGCACATAAAACTAATGTTTCCATACTTTGTGGTGGTATTAGAGAGTCGGGGTCAAAAATCGATGCCACCACCTTTTAAAGACTCTTTATTCTCACCGTATATATCAAGGTATTAACCATCCTTCAAGACCTTTGAGTCAGTAATCCTTATGCTTGTGGATAAAGGTAAAAGATAAACAAGGGAGAGATAAATATGAAGAGAATGGAAGAGACTGAATTACACACTTTTGATACCGTAATTCCCAAAGCCAAATTTTGAAGCACAAACTACCATAATACAGTGGAACTGAAGAAGCAGCAGAGAAGCAGCAGCTGCCTCCAAGGCCACCCAGCATAGTACATTGTAAAATTTCATGCCACACTGTTTCAGTTGCAGCATCTTCCAGGCGATCTTTGAAGATGCAAACTAAACACAGGATTCTGCTACCTTTTATTCACCAACAGGGTTTTCTACTGATTTGCAAGATCAGATTTCAGGAGCCAAATCTATTTGTCTTATATACTTCAGCCTCCATTAAAATCACTGAAACGATGATGGCAATTCGTCCTACACGCATAAATCCCACATCGCAGAATCAAGCCTCAAGACAAAACTTACAGCTTGTTCTAGCTATCTTCAGGCTTATTTTAAAACACAACATTAATTCAACACAAAGGTACTACTCTTTCTAAAGAAAAGAAAAAAAATGAAAAAGAGACCCGGCATTTAAAATACTCATTCTTCATTCATCACAACAGCGGTCAGCACCATGAAAAGCAAAGCATATCACGCTCTTACTGAGGATATTACTCAGCAAGACTGGACTGAGCAGCACAAACCGTGTTTCAGTCTAACCTGACAAGACGGGACTGGTTCAAGTTCTGTTCTTTATTAGGTGTCACCCAAATAAACACAGATGAGCTATCCAAGTCTCTTACCTGTGGAGTTATTCAAACACACGTCCCATGCACAGTGATGGTTTAAAATGTTTCAAGCAGTAATAAAAAAAGTAATTAGAGATCCTACCAAGGAGGCCAAAGTGCTTTAAGACAAGACATATAAAAGAATAGGATAAGTGTTTCACATTGAGTATAATAATTTGCTGATGAATTAACAGCAACCATTTTAACAACTTTATGAAAGAAGAGTAATGCATTATCTTCTCCTCTTAGTGACAGAGGTACTACCTTGACAAACAGCTCATTCATACGTTTGAATGAGAGGGATGAAAGTATGCTATGTTTTGTTCGTTTCTTTTATAAGCCTTTTGTCACTCACTCAGTCTTCCTCATACTCAGTCAAGTGCTCCTTCTGAAATACATTTAATGTAAGAATTTGTTATAACGGGAACATGACATGACAGGACGAGGTGACGTTCACTGATACGGGGCCCTAACCAGAGCACTAAGAGTTTTCAGATAAATGAAAAGTAGAGATGCTTGGCATCTCGCAGGACAGATTGTCAAGGTTTGTTGCAGTGTTTTAGGTTGTCAAACCTGTGTGCTTTCACTACAGCCTGGTATTACTGCTAAGAGTTTCAAAGACATGGCTGTTGGGGAGTCTTTGCTTTCAATACTACTACAGAAGCTAACCCCATTTATGCCATTAGAAAATATAAGTGCCTAAATTTTCTTTCAAGCTGCTTTATCAGTGAAAGCAAGATTTGGCCTCCAAATCCCAAATAATTATATCTGATAATTATTCAGGTAAGTCTGGTAGAAGTGCACGCTTGGAATTCAATGGAAATTTGCATGTACCCCCACATTACCTTCAACACACCAGTAAATGTATTCATCCTCTCTGTGACAGTGTTTCCCAGATTTAAAAAAAAAAAAAAAAAAAAAAATATCAAGTAGTAATTCCAGACTTGACTTTTGGGGGTCACAAGGCTCACTGACACTGGTGCAACATGTGGGCCTTCACAGGACTGGTTACTAGGGTAGCACTTGTCTCAACCTGGTGCAAGTCCATAATGGATTTATTTTTTTAATGGTAAATGGAGAGCCAGACTCTGGGAAACTCAAGCATAGAAGGAAGATGATTTGAAGGCTTTGTTTAAAAAAACAGTTTCACTCTTGGGTGTTGGAACCAATACACGTAGGAGACAGATTTTAATAAGCAACACAAAGATACTCCCAGTTTAGTACCTTGAAGCAGTGAAAAATCAGACTAGATGACAGAAATTTTTTTTGGCTCCTTGAGCTCTGACTGACCAGACCATTACACACCACACAGAAGAAGGGAGACCCAGCCCTATTTTTAATGTAGCTATTTAACAATTTTTTTTTTTTTTTAAAATTTGTAAGCCCAGTTCTGCCTCTCTTGATTAGAAGTTCAGCCTCTCCTGCCACTTTACAATTTGGGTGCTTTTCTGACAATCTGCAAAACACCCAACTGGTGGAAAAGCTACTTAGGCAATGAACTCAGCAAGTTAACCTGGTACACAAAGGTACTTCTCTTTATATGCTCAGTATTTGCAACAGCTTCAGTGGCTCAAATGCTAATGGTTTTACCCGCTTCTGCCAACAGTGATGATAAACCTGTATCTTTAGTCCTCTTATGAAAAGCCCTGGAGTTGCAGCAAATTCATGAGCTCCTTTTCCTCCTTGTGCCTCTCTATCTCCATCTCTGCGTCATTGCTAACTTCATCTCTCCCTTGACCCCGGCTCCACTGAAACTCTTTCCACTGATCGCTTCCTGCCTCAGCTACCCCCATCGCTTCTCTTCTGGTCTTCATAAATCCACACTGCGGTAAGAAAATACATAGCCAGGCTATTATTACACTCCCGGAAACAGTGATAAATTATGCCCATAATATCCCCTCTTCCATTACATTTTTCAGCCTCCTCGTGCTCTCCAGAGCCTTTTCAAAGCTAATTTTCTATCGTTCAAAGTTTCACGGGATTTGCTTTCTCCTGCCACTCCATCACACTTTCTCTGCCCTGCATTCTTATTCTGGCATCTCATTCCTTCCACAAATCGCAAAGCAATTGAAAGTTCATCCTTCACCATACAATGTGCACTGAAATAAAAACAAGACACTTCCAGTCCAAAAGGCACATACGCAAAACCTCCCTGCGTCACTACAAAGCTTCCTGCCGTCCTCCACACCACTGACTTGAAATTGTGCTCTTTTTTTTTTTTCAAACTCTTATATTCCAAAATCTACTCCTAACATTGTTCAGAAGTGCCTAACCAATTTTTTTTTTTTTTCATACTCAAAAGTCTTGCAAGCACATCCCAGTTTTGAACAGAGGGCTTTTCAGATCAAGGGTGGAACAAGGACACAAATGGAAAACCTGACAGGTCTTTTTCCTTAAGATAATTCTGGTATGCCTCTTTTTCCTGAGTAGCTTCAAAGAAGTTTTGCTTATGTCCCAATGGGGGAACAAATACAAATGTTTAAACCCTGAACGTTGCCATGAAACAGAACTGACAATTTTCACAGCTCTGCATAGTCCTGCTCTCCTCTACGTTCATCGCTGCCGCTTAAATCAAGTATCCTAAACAAGAACATCTACTGTTCTTAAATGCACTACTAAGAAAAAGTACAATTTTACCTTCCTCCTGTCTTCTGTGCTGTTCTCTCCTTGTATAGGAGTTACTGCATGAGTATCCACAAAGCTTTCACCCCTGTCCATCGCCTACTACTTGGATACCCTGTATGAAAAGACCATTATTTATACCAGTTTGTTACTCCCAACATCCCAGAAATCATGCGATAGAAATTCCTCCCAAAGGCACAATTATAAAACCAAATCTTGAAAACTGGTTTCTGCATTGATATTTTGAAAATTAAAAAAAAAAAAAAAAACACAACCCCAAGCCAAACAAACAAAAAAAACCCAAAACCCCTCTTCCAGCCAAAGAAACCAAAGATGCAGCTTCCCAGTGGCCAAGTAACACAAGCCTGTAAGCTCAACAGGCCAGATACCAACCAAAATCCAACATCAAAATAGGCTTATTGATTTATCGGCCTCCCTGGCCAGGAATTATCGTGACACTGGAGTGGAACAGAAACAGGTCACACTTCATCCCAGAAATCTTTTCTCAGCTCCTAGGACTGGTATCACAGTCTTTCTGCTGCTGTAGCCTTCCTGTTAGGTGATCAAGAAGAGACTTGCTATTTGATCCCTTTTGACTTATTTCACTTTTACCACCTTCTACTGACTTCCAGCAGAATAAATAAAAAAAACCAGCATCCTTTCTTCAGAACGCAAACACGGGGCAGAGGGGGAAGAAGAAAAAAGAAAAGCAGCAAATGAAAGTCGTTCCAGTTCTCCTTGCCCAATCACTTGAAAACAGTTAGCTATTTTTGGCAGGCTCTGGTTCAGTCACTGGTATGCAAGATGAGAAGCAAATGTAAAGTAGAGCACATGACAAACCTGCACTGACTGTACATCAGTATGGCTGCAGAGACCTTTCTCCTATTTACAGTCAGAAGAAATATTACGTCAACATCTGCAGCAGGGGGTAGGGGGGAGCACCTGCACTACATGATGGTCTCAAACAATTACAAGTCATGATTCCCCCAGGAAATGCATACGCCTGCAATTCCCACCAATACTATAACTCCCAAAAATACCACCACATCTTTATTTCGCTGCAAAAGAGACTTTCACGGCTCAGGTATTCCACTGCACCCATAAGAAGTGACAACGGCTTGCAGTGGCAATTGGCTCCATCATAGTTTCTTATTCTCTTGCAGCACTTGAAGGAACAAAGTATCAGCGACAGCAGTTTGGAGCGCTGTATATAATTACAATTAAAAAATTTAACATTTTCGAGGCAGCACTGTAGCACAGCTTGGGAAGATTGAGATACGAGAGCAACATAAGAAATTTGTATGTCTATTGAACATAAAAGATAGCTGTACAGAAATTCACAGCAGATGTAAAATCCAAAGAAAAAATGTTTCTATGTAAGCAATTTGACAGCATATTGACAATGCATGGAAGTAAATCCAGCCTAAGTT
Organism: Theristicus caerulescens; assembly: GCA_020745775.1. NCBI lineage: Eukaryota > Metazoa > Chordata > Aves > Pelecaniformes > Threskiornithidae > Theristicus > Theristicus caerulescens. The sequence goes on along the minus strand of CM036567.1, from coordinate 20,826,833 downwards.
ACTTGAACAAACATTGCGGCCAGTACCCGTGAACTACACGGAGATGAAAGGGGGGAAAAAAAAAAAAAAAGAAGGTGCCTACCACCTTCTTAGATTTTGATAACTCCTGAAAATATGGCTGAAAAAATAAAACCAGAAGCAAGCTCTCTCTCCACTTGTGTGTCTGCTGGGCAGGTAAGAGAGTGTTTGAGGCGGGTGTGAGCAGGTGAGGTGCTGCAGCTCACCTGGAGCTCATTCTGCAACGCTCCCTTCTCCTCCCAGCTGTCTTCCCTCTCCTGTTAAGCTTTCCTTTCTGGTTCTTTCATACTTTCTTTCCATTGTATCTTTCTTATTTTATGCAAAAAAAAGTCCTGGACTTTTTCTCTTCATTTAACAAAAATCAGAAATGCTTCTAAAATTTGAGGAAAAAGTCACCTCCAACAGAAGAGGAAAAACTCCAAGGATTCAATACACAAAATGAACAGAAAAATCAAACAAAACCGGATTAGAGCTAATTACCACTGGATTTGCAAACACAGGCTACGGGAGGCAGGGAAAAACTGTTCAGAACTCCTAAACTTCTATAATGAAACCAAGCGAGTGAATAAAACCTGTATGAGCCTCCTGGAACTGGAGAGCTCACGGCCATCACCTCCTTCTTCTGCCTGAGGAGCTGAAGTCCCAGGTGAAACCGCTGACACAGCAGGCACGGCCGCCTTCTTCCAGGCGAAAGAGGGAATTTTCTGTTTAATTCCATTCACTCGGCCCGTTCTAATGAGAAGCGCAATTAGCAGGTTACCTTCGTCATCAGAAGTCGAGGCCGAGCCGTAAAGGCCTCCTTCTGTCACCAAGGCATCGTGCAAGTTGAACTGTGTGGGGGTGCTCAGGTGCCATCAGCAGGGCCCTTTGTGAGGCGAGGCCGGCGCTGCCCTCAGCTGGTTCCCGCCGGTTCCGGCTGGTTCCCGCCAGATCCCCAACACCCCCCCGGCAGGGCACAGCCGAGCCCAGCAGCGACGCTGGTGGTGCCTCTGGGAAAGCGCGTTGGAGACAGGGAAAAACGCTGCCCGGCAGGGAGGAGTGAGGGGAAACGCGAGAGAAACGGCCCTGGGAGCAGCAGGGCCAGCGAAGGCGGGGGGGAGGAGGTGCGCCAGGCCCCGGAGCAGGGATTCCCCCGCAGCCCCTGGGGAGACCACGGGGAGCAGGTGGGTGTTTCCTGAGGGAACCGCAGCCCATGGAGGGCCCACGCTGGAGCAGGTTTACCCTGAAGGACTGCAGCTCACGGGAAGGACCCAGGGGAAAAGTGTGAGGAGGAGGGAGTCCTCCACTCCTACAGACTGACCACAACCCCCGTTCCCCATCCCCGCTGCGTTGCTGGGGCAGGGGGAGGAGGTACAGGAGTTGGGAATGAAGGAGTGAAGTTGAGCCTGGGGAAAAAGAAGGGGAGTGGGGAAGGTGTTTTAGTTTTTGTCTTTATTTCTCACCATCCAACTCTTATTTTAATCAGCAATAAATTAGTTTTTTCCCAAGTCGAGGTTGTTTTGCCCATGACGGTAATTAGCAAGTGATCTCCCTGTCTTTATCATCTTGATCCATGAGCTTTTCCATCTCGTTTTCTCCCCCTGTCTTGTTGAGGAGGGTGAATGACAGAGGGGCTGGGTGGGTGGCTGGCAGCTGGCCACAGTATGTTTTCTATGTCCCTCTTGGCACAGTATGTTTTAAGGGGATGGAGGAAGCAGAACATTAGAAAAATAATCACATGGGTACTACCACGACTGCTGATGAAATCCCACATCTCTGTTGCCAGTCTCAGTTGTTAAAGCTTACATGAAGGGGGAGACAGAAGCCTACCAGAGCGGTACAGCAATGGATTCCCTGTGCTGGCATCTAAGAGTGATGTACAGAGGTGAAGCAGTCACTTTACAAAAGCCAGCAAATGCCCATGGACCACTCAGGTCAGATGAGGATTACACACTGCGTAAGTTTGATCTGATCCTGCTAAGACAAAAGAAATTTGTCCTAAATCGGGTGGTAACTAAAAGCACATGTATCAAAAATGCCAAGTACTGGTTAAACAATTTATTTGTAAAGCAACCAACAGAGCCTTATATCAATTATGTCAAGCCTCAGCTGAAAAGCATCTAGAGATTACTTGGGCCACAGAACAGAGTAATCTCTATAAATATACCTTCATCTCAGCTATAGTCACAACCACAGCATCAAAGGTAATGAACCACCACTAGTTCGGATTTAGTCGATCTTGAACGGCGTAGCGTGATGCAACCCAGACCAATGGCAATTCAATTGCTATTTCAGGAATATCTCTTCTTCCCACTTCATTTCAGTCCCTCTGCTCCCTCCCACCTCAGAGTGATGCTCTAATTATTCAAACAACGTAAGCAGCATTCAATCCATGCCAGCCCTTTCTTCCTTTAGCGCTGACCTTGCCTTATACATCACTCTCACAAAACTAATTAAGTGGAGAACAGTCTCACTTTACACTCTCTTCATGAAAAGAGCTGAATTGTTACCTGCCTGAGGGTGCAATTCAAATTATTTTCGCCTTCATTTCTCTCAGCAAAACAATACAAATATTGAGCAAGAAACCAGACCAGCCAATTCAAGGAAACCCTTTACCCAAGTTATCACACACACACAAAAAGGTATTATTGTAAATAACATACTCCTTTAGTTATTTCATTTTGGTTTTTAACATATGTCTTTTCATGTAAGTTTGGTCAAGACATGTTTTGGGAAAAGTGGGGAATTTTTTTAGGCTAACAGACATGGCTAAGGAAAGAAAATTAATGTTTGGGACACACAGACCCTAGAGCCAGGCTCAACTAAAACGGATCCAAGTGGCTAGGAAAGCTTCAGTCCCACAAAATAGATCTGAAACCACGGAATCCATAAACGCATCCACAACTAAATATACAAAAAACACGTGCCTCTAATCTCAGGGTAATCAACAGAGCAATTGCTCTCGAATACACATTAACTCACAAAGATCTTGGTCTGAAAATACTTAGCTGTAGGTCATCTAGGATGGGAAGCTTGTCCTCCCAGATTTACAAATGTTTCGTTTGTACACAGGACTGACCGCACATCTAGATTCACAAAAGATTTTATAAAAGCATCGATTTACTGCTTGCAGGGAAGAGACTGAGGCACAGGATTTGCAACATCTTTGCTCCTGAGGAAGTGGTTCGCATTAACTCCAGAGCCATCTCTTTTCCTAAATACACTATAGCAATAACACACAATGAGGAACAGAGGAAGAAAATTAACATTCATTTGACCCAAGACCACACTGCAGCACAAAATTCCCGAAGCGTAGGGGTAAGACCAGTGCCTTGCAGGAAATCACAGTAAATGGCACAAATACATTTAATGACAAGTCTCCAGCATATTGTGGGTGGCCACAGACCAGAGATGCCAGAAGCCTGAGCCATACAAATTCTTATGCATCTGCTGTGGATGCTGGTACTCTCCCCTTTGCAGCCCCCTGCAATGCTCTGTGGGGCTACTCATCCCCCAGGCTTCATCTGCCTGGGAGTTTTTCCTTTGAAGATGAGATTTGGCATCTGCCAAGAAGCAACTATTACTAAGTTCTCCTCTAGAAGCAAAAAGATGACTGTCTTTTACTACCTTCCATCCAACACGAGTTCTTCACTGTGGACAGCAGCCATACGAGAACCGACAGCATCACAAACCCCAGAGGCTGGAGCTTGTCCCTAAAAACACTGCCTTAATGTGGGTTTCTTCAGCTAACGCTGAAAACCATTGCAGAGCATCGGCATGAATGTGCTGGCACCTTGATCTCAAAGGCCGCTTCCATTTTCTAATTGCTGGTGTTTTACCAACAGATGTCAGGGACCACCGTCTTGGGATTTAGAGGGAAAGATGTTTCTTTTATAAATGTATCTTTTATAAAGAGTTGCTGTAGTTTGTGGAACCAAAACCAGTCACAGATAATGAGTCATAACAGGAGGTAGTTACTGTAAATATTCCAAGCATGGGCACATTAACAACCACCCACTAATCAGAGGCAATGTCACAGGCAGACACAGAGAACTCCCACTGGTGTCAATAAGAATTTTGAATGGATCAGGACCTCAGCCAAGCGCTCAGTATCTATTGTAACCTGCAGCATTAATATCCAGGATGGGGTGGGTCGCGCCTCAGATTTTGGCTGTCGCTTTCCAGTGGGCGATGCAGGCATCTATTCAAAGCAGATCTGCAATCTCAGATTTCAGACAGGAGGCACAGAGCTTTCTAATGTGAAGTGAGCAAAATAAAACCATTGAGTTTAACTACTCATTCTTTAGTGTCATTAAACGTTTATGATACAAACACAAGTTCTGATGCGTAAGTCAATAGCACCAATTGACCACAGTAAGACCCAATCCACTGCTGGCAAACATCTGCCTGAACGGAGACTCGAGTTCATATGTCAAACCACGGCTGCTGGTGAAGTTTGCTGGGGCTTTTTGTCTGGGATGCAAGGGAACTGGCACCCAAACTTCTGGTAAAAAGACAAAGAAATGCCCTGCCTCCCACCTGAGCTGGCCAAGCAGCAGATAAGGGTGCGAGCACCGTGCTCCCTTCCCCCTTCTCACACGGGTCTGCACTTGCTGCTAATTTTGATTCAGTGGACTCAGACCAAGACATGGTCAGCTTACATGTTGCCTCTGCGCTGCTCTTCTTCAGTCCCTGAAGTAAGTTACTTTCTCATGATTCAGTACTATAGAAATATAACTGTTGAGATCAGCTTCTTTATTTTTGTCAGCTTTTCTACAGACCTTTCAATCATAAGCTGCATTATACTATATTCCCATAAATCCAGGAAAAGCAGTAATAGATACCTCAAAATTCTGACTTCTATTTTTCCTGCCAAGTGCTTTCTTTAAGTGCTTTGTTTTCTGCTGTCACTGAATTAGAATAGTACCTATACTTTCAAAGTCTTCACCCTTACTGTCACTATTTCAATACGCTCTTCTCAGATTAGAAGCTATCAGCTTCAAAAATACTCCTCCTATTTTGGTTTCTAGAGAAGAAAATATACTCTGCATTTTCTCACTGCTTATGGCTGAGGTTATCAGACTTCTGGGCAAAGCTATCAAAGGTTCTTGCAGCGAGAGCACGGTGACAGGGAAAGATCACCCTGCGTCTGCCTTGATGGGGAAGGCAACAGTACATAATCCAATTGGTAAAAAGAAAAACAAATGCAGATGAATCCATTCCTCGGATTTAGTTTCAGATTCTCTGCTCTTGACTTTCCTTGGAGGAGCCACACAAATTGCAAAGCAGCCTCTGGAAAGAGTCTGGCTGTAATACCAGACAGCACGAGCTCTTTAAGGCCCAGATCCAAAGTACAAGGATTTCAGCAGGTCTCAGCTCACTTTCTAATGCCCTATGTTCTCCTACTCCCCCACGCCTCTCCCCCAAATAAAAGGTCGTCAAGTGTTTCATTCAAAAGGGGTTGTGTTGATACAGCCCCAAGGCTCGCTGGGGACACTGCCTATAGTGTTCTCAAAGTGCAAAGCAAAAGCTTTTTGAGGGAGAATTGGGGGAAGTCACCTGTCCTGCCACACACGCGGCTCTCCGCACACCAGCTACGTGGCAGGACAAGAACCCGACTGGTGGGAACTGCGCTGCTGCCACTGGGAACGTACTGAGGGGCACTTCTTGAGCACATAACCAACCTCCATTGAAGAAGAGCTGTTACCAACCATCAGACTACCACTGCAGGGTGCTCAGCTGTTGTTATCGAGGTCCTCGTACTCCTGCTAAGCCCAGAGAGAGTGCAAAGAGAGAAGAGACACGGGAACCTGCCCCGTGCTTGAAACCACCGACACAGCTGGGACAAGGCTGCTCCCCGAAACAAGCCGCTTGCTACCACAAACAGCTACCATGCTCGAGCAGCAGTGCCGCCAATCTGCCTCTGTGAGACAGCTTGGAGGCTGCCTGGGCTTACGGTATCCTGCAGCTCTCTAACACTCACACAGTTAAAAAAAAAAGAAAAAAAATCAATGCCTTAATCTTATACATATACATGCACAGTTAATGCAGCGTTCTGCAGAAAGTAAAGGTGCACATCCCTGACTTCATTATGTTAATCCATAAGCTTTATTTAGGTTGGGATACTTAATTTTCAAACATCCACAGCCAGTTTTAAAAACAGCCAAATTTTGAGCAAAACAGTTATCATTGGGTTTTCTAGGCAGGACTTATAAGTGGGGCCAACAAACTCTGAAGTGAGCCGTTACTTTCCTCTTTGGCTTAAGAAAAAATGGGAACACCCCACCCCCCCACCCCAACTTCTTTAAAAATAGGGTTTGGTACTTCTGTTACACCTGCACAACTCCAGTGACACCACCACAGGCTTCAGGAGAGACGGTAATTTAACTGAAAATACCCATTGCAAGACAGTATCTACTTGCACCGGATTGTGCCGATTCCTAACAAAATCCATGGCCTTTCAAGGTTCTGTATAAATCAGGCTTTTCTACAAAGACCCACCCCAAAAGCTGGGTGTAGAAAGTGCCGTTCAACAACTTACAAAGTAGCTCCTTACAGCAGGCTGAATATGGCCCTCCCCAAGTTCTGTGGAGAACTGCAGCAAAGCCTCACCTCGTGCCCGACCCTGGAATGCGTAAGAAAGCTTCAGGAGTAAGAAAGGCTGACACTATTCTTACTAACAAAGTACTCCACATTTATTATGCAAATATAGCCCTGGGACACCTGCATTTACAGCAGGTATTAAAATTACATCATTTATCTTACAAAATGTGGGGTACCTGAACGTATCACCACAATAAGCTACTCTCATACGAAACCTGATTACGTTGTTCTGTGAAAGTGGTTAACTAACTCAAAAACACAGAGGCTGCTGTCAGGACTGAAGTATACCCAGTGCCACGGTACAGCTGCAGAAATAGGCAGGACGTGGTATCCCAGCCTTTCCAGACAAATTACTGTTTCATTGTATAAAAAACAAAGCAAAACAAAAACATAGCCTATTTTTACTACATTAAACATTCCCACTAAGAGCAATAATACTCACAATCACCAAAAGAAAATTCAGGTGGTTCAGAGGAAAAAACATTTCCTATTTTAGTCTACGACACCAGAGGCTAAAGAAGGCCATACAGCCTATACATTAAGTGGGAAATACTACCTCCTTACCACCTTACCTTTTTAAAAGCATATTTCACAGACCGTAACCATCACTCACTTTTCTACAGCAGTACCGAACCACCTCCCTCATACAAGTACCGGCTCCTCCTGCTGTATCTAAAACTGCCTCTTTACTTTGTGATAACGGAGAAAGTTTTTATACGAGCGTACCAGCATCTCTTGGAAGCAGAGTATCAGCGTCAACTCTTTTTCCTGGGATTCTCGGAATACACACCTTCTGGTACACTGTCACCACAGGAATCAAAGCCTTGCGTGTCTAAGCCATTACTGACTCATTAACAGCAGACACAAATGCCTTTGCCCCAGTGTTTTGAAATACACGTCCCAAAACCTATACACAGGCACCTTCAAACATAAAGTTAAAATGTCCTTAAAACGCATAATCATAGCACAAAATGGAATATGTAAGTTTGATTTACAAAACAAGCTTTCAAGCCAGTATAGCACAAGTATGGCAAATCCTTTTTGTGTAGGATTATAACACTGTTCTAAATCATGCAAAATAATTCCTCGGAAAGGCAGGAATCTTTTGTTCTGCATTGCTTAATAAATTATTTAAAGAGCATTTTAGTGAATAAGGCCACCATAAAAAAAAATACTCAACATCAAAGAAAATAATGTAAAGACAAAAAAAATATATTTATTTAGCAAATGTAAGGTTTTGCAATGCATCTGAATGGTGAACTTTATTTTATTGTTGTGAAAAATAAAAAAAAAATGAAAATGCTAAGGTTTTGAACATAAGACATAACATAGTTAGAACTGGAAAGACAGAGTTAGGGGGAAAAAGAACATTAAAAAAAAACCAAAAAAGGTCTCACGAATCTAGTGTTAAACACAAACTTTCACAATCAAGAAACCAAAAAGTTTTGAAAAAAGAACAGAAAGGATGAATTATTTTGATTTGGCCTCTCAGGCTGCTAAAAAAGTAAATGACAGAAAAGTGCCCATTACGTTGGATAAAACTAGTAAATAAGGAGCAGTTTTTTCCTCTTTCAGGGGGGCCCCGAGCATGCCCTTCCCCGGGGCATCCCACCAGCCCCAGCCTGCCACAGGGACGCCTGAGCAGATACACGGATTTATCTACAAATACACAGCAAAAGTACTTACTGGAGGTACACCCAGCGCACACACACGCACACCAGCTACTTCCCAGCCGTACCCTACCGCCCTGAGTGCGGGCAACGCCGCAGGGGAGCTGCGCGGGGATGCGGGGCCCGGCCGAGGGGGCAGAGCCACCTGTGCGTGCACCCCGCACCCCGGGCATGCACCCCCGGGGAGGGACACCGGGCATGCACCGGGCCCCCCCCGCCATGCACCCCGCCGGGGCTGGGTACGGGGGGCTGCCCCCCGTATGCACCCCCCGCCCCCGCGTCTCCATGGCGATGGCTCCCCGCTCCCGCACGCCTCGCCCGGGGCCGCCTGCAGCGCCGAGCACCCGCCCGGCCCGCGGCGGGGGAGGCGGCGCGGCCGAGCCGGCTCCCCCCGGTGCCGGTGATGGTGGGGGGGGGTGGGCACTTACTTTCGCCGGTGCCGCATTGAGCCGGGCCCCCCCCCGCCGTGCCGGGGTGCCGGTGCAGCGCCCCGCACGCCGGGCACCGATTCCCCACCCGCGCCCGGTGTCCCCCGAGGCACGGACTTTCACCGGAGCGGTGTGTCCCCCGCTCCGGTCCGCGGTCGGGCCGGGGAACATGCTGTTTATAGGAGCGGCTGCGCCTGCCTTACCCTTGGAAGCATCTTTCTCTTCTTTGGGCTTGATCACCTTCCCGCTCATAGACCCCAGCTTGGGTGGGAAAATCCCCGGGAGCGTCGCGGATTCCGGCTGGACCCAAAGAAACCTCGGGCGGGGGGCAGCGTGCGTGCGTGTGGGGGATCCTCTACGCCGAAAAGGCAGAAATAACACCAACAGAAGGGGAGGGGAAGGAAGAAAAAAAAAATATTCAGGAGCCGGCGAGCTGCCCGCTCCCCGGCGCGGTGCCGCCGCGGTGCCTGCGGAGCGGGGCGGTGAGCGGGGGGCTCCGGCAGCCGCAGCACCGAGCCCCTGCGCCGCTCGCCGTGCCGGAGACAAAAGCGATTTTCCCTGTGTTTGCCTGGCCCCGGCCCCCTCCTTCCCCCCGCCTCCCCGGCTCTGCCTCCCCTCCCCAGGGCCAGGGAAGCGCAGCCGGTCCTGGAAGTCCCACCGACCAGGGAGGGGGGGGGGGTGGTACAGTGAGTTGGGGGGGGGCGTTGGTTTTTTGCTTGGGTGTCTTGGTTTTCGGGTTTGGGTTTTTTTTTTTTTTTTCGCATCCTCTCCTAATAATAATGGGATGGAGCAGCAGAGCTGCAGCCGCGGATGGGAGGAGGAGGACGCGAGTCCCCGGCACTGCAGAAGAGGCGGCAGGTTTACGCTCCAGCAAGGAGGGCTGGAGCTAGAGCTGTCCCCACCAGCCCCCCGGGGCCACCCATCCCCTTTCCCCATCACCCAGCCCGGGCCCCCATGACACGGTACCGAGGGGGCGAGGGGGGCAGGCTCATCCCCGCTGCCCTCCGGCCCCGGGACGGTGCCCCAGCGCCGGGCTGAGGGTGGCACAGCCCCCGCCTGCCCTCCCCTGGGGGAAGCCGCTCCCACGCCCCCATCCCACAGCGGGGAGGCTCCGGTCCCGGGGCTGTGGCCCCCGGCATTGCCTGGTCCCGAGCCCGGCAGCCTGTTGCTGCCGTCGCGGGAGTGCGAAGAGCCGGGGGATACTGGGGTGGGGGGACATGGAGGGAAAATGGGGGCAGCGGGCTCCCTTTAACCGAGGAGCACGCAGAGCCTGCGCCGTCCCGCTCCCAGCCCTGCTGCTCTGCCCGGGGGTGCGGGACGCGGCTCACCCCCCTCCCTGCCTCTCCCCCCATCTCCCCTCGAGGATGAGGAGGAGGAAGGGTCCCCCAAGAGCAGCCGAAGCTCCTCTCACCTGTGCGACAAAACACCACCCACCCAGCCACCCCCCGTCCTCCTCGCCGGGGGCGAAACTTCCTAGGAGCGGGGCCGCCGTCGGGGGAGGGAGCGCGGTTGGCGGCCGCCCGTCCTCGGCCCCCGCGGGGAGGGAGGGCGGCCGGGGGAAACCCGATGCAGCCGGCGCCCCTTGGAGCCTGGCCCTGCTCGGCAGCGCCCAAAATAAAGCGCTGGGACGGGCGAGCCGCGAAGTGCCTGGGGGAGCCCCTCTGTGAGGCAGCCGGACCCCCCCAACACCCCCCAAAAATGGCCTGTTTGGAGGGGGGGACACGATAGACTTCTCCAAGACCAGCAGGGAACAAGGCAGGGCTGGGCATCCCCTCGGGGGAAGGCAATACGCCCAGGGCACGGCCCTCCCCGTGGCTTCTGGGCACTGCCTCCCACGCCAACGCGCCCGCAGATGCAGCCCCCGCACCGGGGAGCCGGGGGTCTCCGGCCCGGCCCGAGAGGCGGCAGCCGCCGGGGCCGCTATTTTTAGCGGAGCCGAATTCCTGCCCCTTCACCCTCCCTTCGCTCCAGCCCAGCGCCGGGGACAGCTGAAGGCAGATCGGCTTACCGTGGCCTTGCTCCTGCCCCGGCTCCTCCAGCCCCAAGCAAAAGGTGGCTGGGCTGCCGGAAGGCAGGACATCACCTGGGTGAAGGAGGTGATGAGCCACAGCTGGCCCACAGCACGGGGTAAAGTCCCATTCCCACCTCACTCAGGTGGCTGTAGGTCAGGTGTGATTAGGAAAATCAGGGCTGTTTAAGCTAAGACTGAAGAGCCAGGATCAAAGCTGCCACTGGAAGACTTGCACTTTTTAAATTACTTTCTCCTAAGAAACGCACAAAGCACAAAACTGAACCCCCAAGACCTCCAGCAGAGCTCCTCCAGACCTCCACACATCTGTCTGCACCATGAACCACCTCTGCTCTGTTTCTGGAACCAAGGAATTGTCCCGGCAGGGTCAGCTTTGCTTCACAGAGATTCAGTAAGCCCTCTGATGATAGCAGACTTAGGCTGCTCTCAATATAAAGCTGTTTTACTTGAGCCTTTTCTGTGATTTTCTTTTTAACACTTCAGAGACCTGCCAGGAGGATCAAAAACTTGGGCTTTCTCTTGGCTGTTTCTCTCCAGTCGAACTTGGACCACTGAAACCAGAGAGCTGGGAGTGGAGGAGTGGGGAAGGAGAGGTTCCACAGCTGAGCCAGTGTTACCAGCAGGAGCCAGTGAGCCCCAGCAAGCAGATCTCAGCTGTCCCATGCGACTTACCTAGACCCAGATTTGCAAAGGCACTTGCTGTGACTTTGATGAGAGTTACAGACAATTCCCACTTCTGGTCAGGGGTCTTTCCAGCACCAGAGGCCACAGATAAATGCTGCACTTAGTACTGACAGTGATCTTGCCTTACATTAGCCATTCTCACCTTTGCCAGGAGATCTGTTAAATTTTACAGGAGCAGTTATTACATTGGCCAAATGAGGCCTCTACTCTCAAACTAAACATTGGAAGGAGGCAGCAGCTCAGCAGTTGCAGAGGAACTTACCTGCTGGTGGGCAGAGATCTTCCCCTGCTGCTTTGAAACGAGTTAGTTTTTCCCCTTACTAGTTTGCCAGGCTTAGAAGTGTCAATTAAAACAGTAATAAAATATGGTGTTATGCATGCAAAATATAAGGGGATTTGCATGAAGGCTTATTGCAGCCTGGGTACAGTTTGCATAGCCTTTACTTTTAAAGCGACCTTGATGGCTCAAGTATTCTAGTGGAGACAGCTTTATCTGGGGCCAGGACACTGACTCAAGTCTTCAGATTCCCTCGTCAGTTCCTTGCTTTGATGTGAGCATCTCTGGATTTGGGGTAAATCACGTAAGGTCTGGCTTTGCAATAAAATTTTGTTAACTAACTCACAAATATTTAAACATGAATCGGAGCTTTAGTATCTCTGTACATCACTTTCCCAACTACAGTAGGGAAAAGTGTCACCTCATTGCTTTGCAGCTGTAATACTGGAAGCTGAGAAGCACTCGGATGCTGTGGTGACAGAGCTGATACACAACAAGCTACGTACCGTGGCCAGGCTTATGCAGAAATGTACCTGTACGTGGCTCTGACACGGAGCTTGCACCTCTCACTGACAGCGTTCTCTGCGTTTCTGAGTTAGAAACAATTTCTGGACCTCCAGATAAATCAGATACCCAGAGGAAGAAGATTTAGTGACGGATACAAAGAAGTCTGGTGTCCCCTGTGCAAATGCTGTTTAGGTGTCCCCTATCCACCTGAGTGGCTAGGGAGGGTTTAAATTCAAGACTGTTTGGTGGGGGGAGCACAATTTAGAGTCAAATATAGTAAATTGCTCTAATTACACTCCTTTTGTGGTCCTCCCAAGATTGTGACGGAGTCATCTAAGCTGAGTGGCAACAAGCCAGCACGAACAGTTGAAGCATCGTCTGTACCCTTCTATGATTCCTGAACTCTCCTGCCCAGAGGGACAAACGCGATTGCCCCAAGCACAGTAAGGTCTCCGCAAGCTCCAAGCGTGAAGTGAAACGTGAGGCTTTTGCAGCAGAGAGACACAGGCAGCAGATTATATTTGGGCTCTCCGAATACTTGCGGCTCAGGGTGGCTCTCTGGGAACAGGCACGGCAGAGCTGACGTGCTGCACGGAGCTGTGCCTCTGCTGAGGGTATTTATTCCCCCAGAAACATCTCCCAGAAGGTTCTGACTTGGCACAGGCTTGGATAAGTTGGGTATCATTTACAATGTGAAATTGTAAACTCTAAGTGCCTTTATACAACGTAACTATTGCTGCTTAATGTCCAATAGCTGTACGGTTTGTCCATAAAACACATACTCAAGTCATGAACATGCTTTTCCTACCCTTGTAAAATATCTATAGAGACATATATCCCCCGAGGAATTCTGGAACTCACATAGATACGGTACCAGCATAGCTCCTCAGTGTACTTTTTCCTTGGTTCTTTGGATTATTCTCAAGTTGAAATTTTCTCTTTTCTGCAGGCAGTGGTTTGTAAAAGGTCCAGATTCTGCTCTTTTATATAGTGGGAATTTTACATTATGCCTTTAAAGCAGTTCAGCAAGTTTAAATTAGCTTTGTCATGATGGTTCCTGGTATGTTCCCAGCTAAATCTGCAGTAAAACTCTTCCTTACATTCAGGTGGAGCAGGATTAAGCCTTAAATTTGAGACTCCAGACATGATAAAGTCTCACTAATACAAGTACTTACTCCTCGTTTCAAATTATATTTTTATATTCATGCTGGCATCTAGAGGTATCTATTGCATTATGATGAAATAAGTAAATGAGTAAGTGGGCATGTCTGAAGTTTTGTTGGTGCTGTTTTGTAATGATGCCTATAAAATCGGTCCAGATAAATCCATCGCACACCTCCTTATTGCCTGGCCTGCCACTGTTTTAATTGGAATGCAAGGGCAAATTTCTTTACTAGCCATTGTGTGTTTTAACAAAACCCACGAAGGTTTACAGATGAGAGAAATACTAAACACAGGGCCAAAGCGCAGCCTATTCTCTAGCAAGCACATCCTTGTTCTAATGGATGTTTAATTTGGTCCCCGTCTTATTTTTACCATTCCTGTTCCTACACAGTCTTAAGCGCTACACAGAGGATCTGTTTTTGGCAGACAGCTTGCTGTGCAGAATCTTCCTCTTTTTGATTGCCAAAACCCAACTGCTATATGCAAATAGAGTTCCAGCTAATGGATAGTATGGAGATTGCAGTTTAATTTCTCTAAATAATTCAGTCAGATAAACAGAGAAGCCCTAAGCAGACACTAGTGGTAAGGGATAATGACCGTACTCACATAGTGAATCTCTCACCTATTTACTATGAATCATTTCAATTAAGATTAATGGACATCAAGCATTCTGTGCTGTGACCCTGGCACTTTGGATTGCTTCTCTGGGCTGGGGAATGTGCTCAGCACCTGGGAAATGGAGCATCTCACATTGCTATGCAATGATCCCTCCAGCTGATCAAGCTTTGCAAGCTGCAGAGCAAATCCCGATCAAGGCTGCTGGATCGAGCACCACACTGATGTGAGGCCTCTAGCACTGGAGATCAAAGTCTTCCAGATTACTGAAAGTCGAAAATAGACCAGTCTTGAAGGTCTTTTCTCTCTGCATTTCAGTACATTTGCTAAGCTAGATTGATCACGGTTTACAAAGGTATGCATTTCTGTAACAGAGTATAGTATTAGTTTTGGTGTTGAAGTAAAAAAAAAATATCAAATTCTTCTTAGAGCTCTAGAGAAGCCCACAAAGTCGTGCTTTAATATACAAAGACTATATCTTACGTGCAATCTCCGAGCTTTGCTCCCAGCTAACAAAGCTTTTAAAGGCTCACAGCAGACCTTGGGTTTAAGTCCTGGATTTACTGAAACTAAAACATCCCGAAATATACCATGAAGTTCTGAACTAAGTGAATTTTGGCAAAATGTGTTTGGGGGATGCTAGTGGTTATACAAGTACCGCATGGCAAATGCAATGTATAGGAATTCCCAATTATGGGAATCACTGACAGTGTTTAATGCAATCTATGAAACCTTGAAATCGTCCTTTAGCAGAAATGCTTATGCAGATTTTTATTAAGCCTGGAAAGTCTGAATAGACCTACAAAAGAAGTTTTCTGTCTCGAAATCCTACCCAGCTTACCTCTGGTAGATGATTGCTTGGCCACCTGCCTTTTTTTTGAGGTTGTCCCTCTCCTCAAGTTTGGTGAAATGCAACTGTGTAAGAAATCTCATCTCCTTTGCACCAGCAGCATCCATCTGTCACCAGAGCCTCTATACATCCACTAACCATTGATCACCAGCACACTAAAACCGAATAATGTTGGAAACATGAAGGACACAGGTTTGCAGGTATATCAGGAGGCAACGTCGCAATGGGCGAACGCAATAAAGGGCCCCGAGTGCTTTCTAGCACTTTTATGCAAGGCCAGCACTGGCAGCAGAGGCTGAAGCACTGCATGGCTTAAGGCATATCATAGAAGCGCTACCTGCGCGCTAGCCTTGAGAAGCAGACAAACAAACTCAGCTTCGTGACCCTGACTGATTCCTTATTTCTAATTTGTGCTTTCATAGGTACATTAAAAGATGTGAGGTTTTGTATGAAGTCTCCCTATATTACTGCTGCCAGACAGAAGGCAGCGAGGACAGCCATAAACCAAAGATGCCAGCTGAGCAGTTAGAGCTGCAGCTGTGCTCGTTACCTTCACCTCATCCAGCGTTTCTTAAGTTTGCACGAATGCATACACAGGCACAAAACAGGTAAAGTTAGGACCTTGCAAAAATGGCAGGCAGGCAGCTCGTTTCTTCTCCAGGGGAGGCAGTGGGCAAGGTACTCAATTTAAAGAAAGTTGTTACTTGATAGCTTCTGTTAGACACCTGCAGACTGAACTTTTGCAGGTGGAGCGGGGAAAAAAAAAGGGGGGAAGCATTCAGTGTCCTAACTGAAACCAGGTGCCTTGATGTCAAAACAGATTTTTGCCCAAGGCCTCTTCTCCAAGGCTGGTGAAAGGTTTGTTACAGAAAGCGTAAAGAGGAAAGACCCAGGAGTGGTTCTTCTACTATTCATAGCACAAGTCAAAGGGCGAAGGTGGTCCCACACCCCTCATGAACATAATAACAAGAAGCACAAATCAAACTGTGGCTATTGCTCCCTACTTTTTACTGTCTTAGATAAAAAGAAAATGCACTTCTTCACAGAGCCCATCATCCCGCGCGTTGCAGCTTTCCCTTTACAACTCCTTCTGCTACTTGGTCAAGTCTTAAAACTTGAAAGGTTTTGAAGTCGAGCTGGAACAGGAGCTTTGATGTTTGACTCCACCAAGCTGCAGACTGGCAGTGGAGGCTGATCGCACTCCGGCCTTTGTGGAGCAGAGAGAAAACAGTATTTTAAGAAGAGATCAGGGAGGCAAAAAATATACGATACCAAATCTGGGCCTGAAATCCAGAGGTAAACTCAGATGGATGTGAAGTCCAAGTGCGATGGGAGACCTGATGTTAGAAACCTTGGGCCACCTCGGTAATAGGCAGGCAGGTACCGTGATGAGCACTACATGCTTGATCTGAGCCTTCCCCGGAGTTACACCAGTTTCAGACACAGAAAGCTAATAGAGCAACAGCAGGAAAAAGAACATACAGCAATATTTGAAAGCAAACTTGCCAAGTAGAGCTCTAACATTATTGCAGGCTTGCATATGCAATGATATCATAGGATAACATTTTCTCATGCCTGACTTCTTCCTTAAGCGTGGTAAAAATTAATCAGTGTTCGATTTTTACAAGCCTGAGAGACAGAGAGAGGAATGTAACAATTGGTTTTTCAGACCTATTTTTGGGCTTAAAGAAGTCTAAAAAAAAAAACCAGTTAGGCTTAAAGTTCAGAGTGGATCCTTAAAGGAAAAATGGAAAGACACTAAATTAGTTCAAGAAACTCATCTTAAAAGAAAGTTCTAAGTGTTGCAAGAAGCCTACAGTGCGTAAGGCAAGATATTTTCTGTTAATTTGAACATACTGTTATGCACCAAGCAGCACTAGCATTGTATAGCCACGAAATAAGTTGCTTTCCTCTGTCATGAACCCGTTACCCCTCTCCTACTTGCTGTTCCTTTCCTGCTCGAAATTGTCTTCCCCTTTAAAGCTCTACGCAGTTCATCCCAGATGTCTCAGTTCTCTTTAACTTGCAGCAATTTTAAGCTGCAGCTGATGGAATTTTTCTAGCATTTCCTTCACTAAGACATGAGCTGGGTTCGGCGCTCACCCAGGATCAGCCGATGAAGCTCACCTATATTACACTGAGCACTTATGCACCGTTTCTCCTGTTTCCTCTGGTCACGGCCCTACGGCTGTGCCATGCAGCTCCGAGGCTTCCCGTTCACCTCCAGCTGAGCTGAACTTGTAGCTACCTCATAAACCTCTCACATGTCTTAATCAGATGGCAGCTGGTATTTCTCATGTGTCAACCAAGTTTTGATCTGAATGACATGCACAGTGCCACGGGTGAGCACAAGCAAAGAAAAGAGAAAGATTTTTCCCTTTTGTTTTTATAGATTTGCTTGAGTCCTCGTGACCCATTAAATTCCCATAGCACAAGGTGGCTGGCTGTGACAGTGGTCTAGTAGCTAGCTTGATCTTTGAGGAGAAGCAAAGCTTTAGCTCTGAAAGTCAAGTATTGCATGACCTGGAGACTTTTTTTTACAAAGACGACTTGAGGTAAGTTGGGGGATTTGGATTTCTGCAAGGCAGAGCCTGTAGCTACAGCCTTTCTCCTTCAAACTGGCATCAAGCACAGGTCCTAGCCTTGCCAGCCCAGGAGGATTCTGCCTGCTCATCCTTTGTAGAAAGCCACAAACACTTGAGGAGATGTTCCCTGTTCAAAGAACTGCATTTGGAGGTCATGGCTCTGAAAAGGAAAGAATTTTAAACTGGTTTGTGTGTATCTAAAATCTCTTTCTAAAGCTCCATATGAACTCTGTTGACATAATTGAATTTTTTTTTTACTTTTTGCTCTTGCCTCATTTCAAAGCAGTAGCTAAATGGTGCATTCAGATCAGGAATGTTGTACACGGTAACTGGTATGCACCAACACTTGGCATTTTGGTTGTGGCAGGACTGCACTGGGGCTCAGTGCTGGTGACAGCTGGGAAACGTAGCTACAACTTAATTATTTCTTGTCGTGCCATTCTGCTTTGGCCTTTTCCTGAGCCATTGCTAGGTACCGCCTTGGAGCACCACTAAGAAGCAGTGCTTTCAGGCTCAGCTCCCCATTCCCCATTTCTCTCCTCCAAAATTATTCCTAGGTGTGCATCCTTCGTACTTTCTGGTGACACTCTGATATCTGCAGATATTTTATTTATAGCCACAAGATTTGGCTTTTTGTGCCTCCAGTCTGAATGCTCCCTCAGCATCTTTTAATAGCTATCGCTATTTTGTATCCCTTTTTGTTTTTTCTCTAGGGAATATGCCAGCAGGGACAGGGCCGAAATCCTTCTGGATCAGGAGCAGAGACAAATGCTGCTCTGTTTGTAAACACTCCAAGGCTAAAATTAGCAGGAGTCAGAAGAAGCATCGTTTATAAACTTCAGGCTCCCTGAGCCATCTTGAGGAACGTCACACGCATATCGACACATCTGCTGCCGATTTAAATAGCAACCGGCATTACCTTCCCTCCGCGTGCCCCCGCGGGGAGCGGTGCCTCCAGCGCCCGCCCCACCAGCTGCCTCCTCCGCCTGCCGCAGCCCCTCTCCGAGCTTTAGACTCGTCGGCCTAACGACACCACCACAAGTGATCGAGCACATTTTCAGCTGGAGGAACTCTCCAGATCCTCCTTAACACTTTGCAGAGACTGGAAGAAAAGCCTTGCTCAGCCAGAATATTGTCCCACAAAAAGGGGAGCGTTTCAGGGTCTGAGTAAACATTGGAAGACCAGGAAAACCCTCACGGCATGAGCAGTTTTTAAGCAGGCTTGTGCTGTGCAATTTCAAGCTTGAGGGAAAACTAAGCCACGCTGGGCACAGCAGACAACATTGAATAGGATGGGTAACCCCTACATATGTCCCTCCTTTCAGCAGTTACAGGCAATGGCATATAAAAATGACCTTGGCTGTGTCTGAAGGAAAACACGACAATAGAGAAGCAGTGGTATGCTCAAATAGCGTGTTCAATAAAATCTATGCTTCTCAGAACAGGCTGCCAACCAAATGCCAAACGATCTGAATATATCATGTCAACAGTTAAACTCAAGTCTTCATAGATCCTTAAGTAGCAACTTGGCTTTTTCTGTTTTGCAAAGAGCATGAATACATACAACTACGCATCTAAAGCTTTTTTAAAAGGCATAGCAAAACCATGGCATCTTCTTTTTTGGCCATCTATTGGCTTAATAAGACTGAAGGAGATTAAAATATATACGAAAGAAGTAGGTGATATATTCTAAAGAGAAACAAACAAAAAAAATGGTGTTACAGCCAAATAAAGCAAACATCTTTAGAAAACGTTGGAGGCCAGAACAATACTATTTGGAGTTTTATTCAGTGTTGGAGAACATGGTCACTTTTTTTGGAAGTGAAAATTCATGCCCATAAACCTGAGGCTATAGAAGGCACTTACAGAAAGAGCGGATTTTATTTAAGAGAGAAAAACCAACTGAATGAAAAGTATAACCCCTCTCTGCTTTGTGCTACTGGCTCAACATGGGAAAAACTAACATCTTCATCTCCACCAAAGAAATGGAGTGGAGAGAAGAATTCAGCGAGACAGGATTGCACCTAGTTCCCGGGCTAGGAGAGCTTACTGAGCTTATTCTGTACAACTAATACAGTTGGTAGCACTGCTGGGATTTTCTTTCAGAAAAAAAGGAAAATATTATACTAGGTGTTTGTAATGAGCAATCAGGATATTCTGGACACATGGCTTTATTAAATACAGCTGCTTACCACCCTCTACCCTACTGCCTGCTCAGTGCTTTGCTCTTCAAGTCATCCCCTGAGCACAGGGAAGCTGCTCAGAGGGAAAGAGCTTCACACAGTCCTGCTCATAAGGGTTTGCGTAGACAGTGTTGACTCTGACACTTAGGACTGCTGCACACCCCTCCTTTACAGCACTTTCTCTGCAGCAGACCCCTGTAACACCATTTGAGAGGCCGTCGGTAACAGGGTCTCCGGCATCAGTAGCAGCAGGCACTCCCCTCCTGGGACACCCCGATCAATCGCGGCTTCTCAGGGTGCTGCTGCTGCTGGCCATAGCTCCCCTGCACAGCCTCATGCTGTCAGATGCTCTCAATTTAAAAAGTGATTTTTTTTTCCTCCTCATTCTTGTCTAATCCTGGACATTAAGGGCTTGTTCCAGTTTCAACCAATTGTAATCATGGGGCATCCCCTCCACTGCTGTGAAGCATGAAGGACTGGGGTGTGCTCTGCTTCAACTCCCTCCTGCGGGAAGCATCGCAGGAGGAAACATCGCCATGGTGTGAGAGAGGCTGCGCAGGCAGGCAGCCGATGGCAGAAGCCATTCCTCTTGCAAAGCCACCGCCAGCAGCAGAGGTGTCACTGGGACTGAACTGCCTCAGGTACAGTCCTCGAGGGATGCAAAGCCCTGACTCTCTTGACCCTCTCCGTAATGGATACGGGGACACCTGAGTTGGTGACAAAGCACGCTGCCATCCCTTGGGCAGGCACGCATCAGGCAGCGGGACACAGGGAGGCTGACGCGCCCGAGACCACCCCGGGCTAACGTGGCAATAGCCTAGCACCTTCCAGCCCACCAAAAGCCGCAGATCCTATCAGACTTGCACACGAACGCAGAGCTGCTATATTTGGAAAGCAACAGCAACCCCTTAAAAGAAGCAATAAGAGTCAAAGTACGTGACTCGGGGCGCTTTTGAAAGAGCCATATCCTTTCCATTTAAAGTGTGGTGCTTGTCGACATTTCCATTTCTCTGCCCTTGGCCGAACACGCACATGTATACCATGTCAAGTCCACAAAATACTTGGCTGCGATTTATATCCCCAAAATCCTTACCATATGCAAAATATCCCATCCATTTAAATAGGAGGATTATAGGAGTAGGAGGAAGCTTAGCACAAACAATAGCTGTGATCAAACCCAGCGTGCACGAGTGATTTGTGGGAAGTGCAAGACATATCAAAGATGGCAGGTGCTGCTCTTGCTTGCGAGCTATTTATACTCGCGGAGTCACTCTATAAACACTTCTTACTTTAGTACACTCGTAGGATTCTTTTTCAAAGGGAGAGGAGAGGTGTGGAGTACGACTGCATGGGCCAAGTCTGTCATTTTAAAGATAACCGAATTAAGTATCGCATAAAAATCCCACTATAATATACAAAGAGGAGTACCCTGATATAACTAGCTTCAAAGTAGGGAATCACGACAAACCAGGAGATATGTAACAGGGGAAAAAAGACACAAAAGGAGTGGAGGGGAAGCAAATAAAACATTTTCCTCTTAGAAAGTACTAATCTTAGAGATCCAGGCTCTGATGGAATTTTGTCTTTTACTGTTTTAACAAAGGAATCACTATCTCCCACAAGAGGTAAATATATCTGGTAAACAGGACCTGGCTGCTTACTTCTGAGGTTCGAGAGAGCGATGAACACGATGACTTCTCGCCCAAGAGATGCATTTGGGGGGGTTTTGGCCCCGAGGAGGGACCCCCTGGGCTTCTGCAGGAGCAGGGCTGAGGAGGGAGCTGGGAGTGCTCCTCGGCACCGCGCCGGCCGTGCAGCACGGCCCAGGGCTGCGGCCGCAGCAATCCTGTGCGGAGAGCTGCTCTCGCATCTTCCCCCAAACCACTGCAGGATCCAGTCGCAGGATGAAGGCTTTTGAGTTCAACTGGAAATAAAAGCTGAAAACCACAGAGCGTGGACTGTCCAGGGACATTGTCAGAATCGGTCACAGCGTTTCTCAATTGGTGTGAGAGGTTGTAAAAGCCAGGATTAATCCCTTATACACTCTCCTTGGACTCAGGAGATGTCACCACAATCCACACTCCAGCATTCACGCCATGAAAACACAGGGAGCTGCGATTCAGCTGCCCTTTCGGTGATAACACCCCCAGCGCTGTCATCCTCACTTGCACGTGGCTGGAAATAATTGTTTGAGAAACTGCTATTTCTGACTCACAATTCCAGTTGCGAGCGCGTGTACGATGAAAAGGTTAGCGCCTATGTTATTTACATGTCAGCGCAGTTCAGAGGCGCTAATAAAGGTTAAAGAAAGCAAGTCAAGATGAATGTGACCTATTCTTTGTAGTCCTGATCTTAAGCCTTTTAGCCTGGCAGATCTCCATTAAAATGAACGAGAGTTTCTGTGCTAAAGCTGGAAAATTCATCAAAAATCATTCTCCTTGTGTTTTGTTATTACAGCCGTGTAGTTTTCGATTGCTCCTCAGACGCAGTTCTTGTAGGCACGAATTGCATCATTACCAATTATTTTTCTTGAAGTACCAAGTATCAGTCACTGTGTCATGACTAAGGCAATAATACAAGTCTCAGAAGTGATTTGGGGAAAAAAAAGGAACACCAAACCTGATTAACAAGCATCATCTTTAAAGCAAACTACCACAAGTCATTAATCATAAAAGTTTCTAATTTCAGAAATGAGTTAACTGAACTTTAATGAGACAAACAGCTTTTAAAAGCTGCCACCAGAAGACTGTGTGCATTAAACTGGAGAATGTTGCAAAATGACCGATTTCATTGCCACTTCTAGGAAGCACTCCACCAGAAGCATCTTGAGGAATCTACGACATCTCCGAATTCCTTTCAAAAATTCTGCTTATTTATGGTACTCGGTATTCCAGGACATCCACAGGACATTTGCACATAGAGCTGAGGTCACCACCATAGTATGACAGCAGAAACTTTTCTAATTAGCGAAGCAGATTCCGTGCCACGTCCCAAATGGTTTCGGCTGGCGGGAGCTGTCACCCTCGGAGGAACGCAGTGATGCAGCGACCTCCCCCAGCAAGAAGGCTGCTGGGGGCAGGGGAGAGCTCCTGAGCACCCATCTCATGCATGATGCTGTTGTATTCCCACCCATCCTTCCCTCCAGCTTCTCAACCCATCAATAAGAAGTTGGGAGGGAGAGGAGGGGACCAGGGGAGGGCACAGAGGGGTGCCATGGCATATCCCCCCAATGACTGGGCTCCTAAGGTCTCTTCCAGACCAATGTTTCTGTGATTAAAGACCTCAGGACATCAACATGGACGCATGCATTTAAATCCAATATAAAAGGAAGAGAAACAGATAATTTCTGCTGGGGAACTGCTCCCTCCTGGGTGTAACGTTAGAGCAGAGTCCTTGCACTGTTGGTGCAGGAAAACTCACAGACACCAATAGCTGAAGACACTCAGCAAATCAAAACAAATATTAGCATGAAGAATGTGTTAGTCACTGTAGGAAACAGTCAAAGGGGAAGCTTGATGCCATTGCCACATTTGGCCTAAGCAGAAAGTCACTCTGAATGGGATGAAAGGTTTCCTGAGAAGTATTCAGCTGTAAAATTACTGCAAATGAAACACATGGTCCTGGAACAATCCTCGTTTCAAAACTACACCCCGCTGACCTTCGTGTAAACAGATGTTCATAGGCAAGTGACTTACTGTTGTCTGCTCATGACAAAAGCTAAAGTAAACAGATTGTTGTTTAAGGCACAGACTGGATGCTGCTATTAGCAAATGACAGCATCATCCTGTCAAGGCAGGAGCGCCAGCACGCAGAGAGCTGCCAAAGCGGTGCTCGCGTACAGCAATACACGCTTTGCAGGCATCTAACTCCCTCATCTACAGCACGGAGAAGATACTGCCCGAGGTACTCAGACCACCTCCTTCCCCTGAGAAGCATTTTCAGCCTGGTTCCCCAAAACCGTGCGTTTATGCAAGGATGCGCTGCTAGCCTCTCACCAGTCAACTTTAGCAGCATTTCCTACACAGCCGCAGGTCACAGCGTTGTCTTTATAGGGAAAAGTCGGGGCCACAAGGCCTGAACTGGTTGGGAAGGAGGGTTGGTCTGTGCCTCAGCTACCCCTTGGTTTTGGGCAGGGAGGTGAGGATGTGCCACATACCATCCTATCCAGCCAGCAGCAGATTTGTGCCCCTTGCCTGCTTTCCTGCTGGACCCTGGCTCAGTGACGGAGCCAGAGGTGTGGAGCACAGCTTCACATGGCCAGCCACGAGCCACCTACCTCCTTTTACAGCAGAGATCTCAGGCTCGACACCACTGTCGGGTCCTCAGAAAACAGCTTTCTCCCCAGAGGCGAGGGAGGTAGGGGATGCAGATGCTCTGAGCAGCATCCCCGGGGCTGGAGAGCAGCTCTGCAGGCTGCTGCGTGCCTGCATGTCGCATTGCCACCTAGTGACTAGCACCACAACCCAGCAGCCTGCCAGCCTGGGGCAATAGTTTTGCTCCCATAAGAATAAAATCGCCCCCAGCAGCCGCAGACAGGAGCTGGCTCTCTGCTCACCTGAAGCCAGCAGTCACTCGGCCACCGGCCCTCGTGTCTCCCCTCCGCTGTCCAGGCACCACAAAGCCACAGGGTTTTAAATGAAAACCTCGAGTGGTTAATGTACCAATTACTAATCACAGCAATTACTGTTAAGGCAAAAAGCCAAACGCATCAGTAATGCGCACAGGAGGGATAGATGCTTTATTCTGCAAGCGAGCTCGCCTCACTGAATGCCGGACTTGCAAAGTGGATTGAAATCAAGAATACAAGTGACTTCATCCCACTAAATTTAAACAAATTTGACTATAAGCAGTTTAAGAATCTTTTGACTGTGTTAATCGGTACAACATATTGTCATATTTGTTTTTCCATTACAAGATAATTAAAGCAAACAGTGGCAGCCAGTAACTTGAAAAAAAAAAGGGAACTGAATCAACTAAAAACTCTCTTCCTTGAGCAAAAAGTTAGATACACCTGTATTTACTGACGTCTAGTGTGGCAAGATAATGCTTCTCGAGAAAAAATTCAGCCTCTATTCCTGACATTGAAGCGATGTTACAAGAACAATTTCCATTAAGAATACCTAGAAGAGCTACTTCTTCCTGAAGAAGGGATGAACTGAGAGCTGTTCACTAATGACTTCTGATTTATTTCCTCAACACCTCCGGTAATGAAGTACCGTTGCGTTCACTTCCACGAGTGAAGCACCTACTCCTTCATCTTCTGAGCTGTGCCCAGTGCACGGTTTCAGGTTTTTCCCTTTCCTGACTTAGCCAGAACTTAAAAATGCCATTACACTATCTGGGTAGCTTTGGTCCCCAGGAAAACCAGGTTATTTCTAGCAGAAATATTTGCTCTCCAAACTTGCTGTTTTAACTGTGCTGCTAGTAATTCAGGAAGGTCAGCAAGAACATCAAGCCAGCACCCACCAGCAAGAAATAAAGGTTGGAAATTGCCAAAAAGTCACATGGACAAATACAAGACAGCGTTGTGCAACCCAGTCTTTTTTCCCGAAGCCATCCAGGAAGCAACATAAAGCATTGCCGTACCAAGAAAGCATTGTATGGCATTTTCCATGGTTCTTTGTTATCCAACAGTACTGAAGTAGCTTCCTCTGGTCAATAATGCTCTCAGCTGTGTGAAGGCCAGTTCCCACTAAAACAGGCAATGTGCTTCCCACACTCCAGAAAGAGTCAAAACTCATTTCATGAAGCCTGTGAAGCATCGTGCAGCACAACTCCGAGAATTGAGAGCCCTGCCAGTGGTGTCGTTACCTGTAGAGGAGAGGCTGATGCCTGTTCCTTCCCCCCCAAAACCATCGTTGTTTCCAGACGCTGTCAGTACATTGCTACTTGGTTGTACAGTCACAAAAAATCATGTCAATTCTCCTGCTTCGCTAGATGTACTGAACCCAGCTTGTGACAGTATGTGGCCTTTGGTCAAACTCAGATACATTCATGATTAATGTGCAATGCTTTAAATGGATACTTTTTAAAGAATCCACTTTCATACCTGACCATACGGCCTTATTTTATATGGTGTGGCTACTTAGCTTGGACTCACCTTAAGCAGGAATGGAGAAAAGCCCTTCCCAACTTTATAGAAAAAGAAGATACATTTTTAAACCGCATGAAATATGCCCTAGAAAATGACTTAACAGTATTCACAATTGCAGGACTCTAATATCACTCCTTATTAGCTGAATCTAACCTGGTGATGACACTTCAGAACATTACTTAGAGCTAATTGCAAGACCGTTGTTTCTGCCAGATAGCGCAGCTCAGCCCTCGTCCCCAACCAGTGGCTTTTGAACACGGCCTAACAAACGGAGTCGATGTTTGTTCCTTGAAGGATCGCAGTACGTGGTGGTATGTAAACTTTGAATCCTCACAGATCTAATGATAAGCACTGAGGTTGTTTACGAACAGTGTGCTGTACTTCAGAAATGAAGCCCTTACCTTCTGCAATTAGTATTTCATGACATTGCCAAATGCTGCCATATCCTAAAAGGCTGCAATCCCACAGTGCAATCCCAACTGCTTCCTACACCATGGCTCGGGAAAATCCGGATGAAACTCTCCTGCCTGCTAAGCCTCCATTGCCACACCAAATTAGCGAATGTAATTCTTCATATTCCATCACTTGGTTCAATCAATATTTTGCTGGCTGCCCAACCTCCATGGGAGCGTTTCTGGGCCAGTTCATCCTTGCGTTGTGATTTCTGGAAAGAGGTGCGACTACATTTGTAATGTAAATGGCTGTTTCTCTGCTTGGGACTGCAAGAGTCAGGCTTGCTCTGCGCCTAGTAAAGTAGAGGCCATAAATACCCTTGCCAGGCTGGGATTCATTTTAATTACACGATGGCCTCTGATGCTGAACGTTGGCTTCTGGAGAGCTGTTATCATTGTATCTCATTTGTCATGCAGGATCAAAACCCCGCAGTATTTGTGCAGCTGTTCCTATTGCTCGCGTACCTGTGCGTGAAGCAGCCTCGCTGGTTCATCTCCCACCAACTATAATTACAGGTCCACTTCTCCTGATGTAGGGGAGGGTAGGGAAGTATTACACTGGTTAATACTACTTATTGATTACTTTCACAGCTTTTCACCCAAACTAGATATCTTCATTCTAGACAGCAGCCCTGCTATGTGCTGCTGTATAAACACAAAGAAAACAAGGTTCCATAAAAAAATTTTGGTATTTTACGAATTCTCCATTTGTCTCTTTTCTTCCTTCTGTCTCCTTTCTCCTACACTGTTAACTAGATGCTAGAAAAAGCAGGGCTGGACCTGTGGTAGGTCTGAATCATATTCGGCATTCAATTAAAAAAAAAAAAAGTCATGTCACCTAATGCCATGCAAGAAGATGCTCTAGAAGCATAACGCAGGTGCTCATGTGATGCTGAACAGATCAGAAGGGCACCAGCTGTGTTCCCAGACATCACGAGCGTTCAGGCCCAAGGTCTGGCCCATCTCACCGTCCTCCCCATGTTCTATTAACGATGCCTTTGTCACTATAGATTAAATAGCAAGGGATCAACTCTCATAAAAGCCTCTTGTTCTATTCCCTTTGCCCCTTCCCATCTTTCACCAGTAGTACATTAGCCATTTGCAAATGCCAACTCCTGTTTGCTGGGCAGCAGAGCTGGGGCCCTGAGGTGCTGTCTGGAAGCAGGGGAAGGCTCATGCCTGCGGAGCACGAAAGTCCCTGGGCCCAGGGAAACATGTGGTGTTTGGCAGCTGCACGGCACCGAATGCTCTTTGTTAGCTGCTTTTCAAGGGTTGGGTTGTATGAAATATTAATTATGATTCTGCAAGTTCCCAAATGTCCTTTCAACCACAAGTCAAGCTGAAGATATAAGGTCTGTTGCAGAATGACACAGCAAAGCTGTCGTTCAATAACAAAGGGAGCAAGGGTCTTATTCTGTCCCGTGCACAGCTGTGTTTCCTTTGATTAGCCCCATTTTGTTGGGCTGCAGAGACAAACCCATCTTTTGTACAAATTTGGTTGGCGAGCGTTTGTGGCAGGGACCACACTGGGTCTGCGCAACACCAAGGGTGTGAACGCCTCTCTAGTTTGAGATGCTCATAGCATTACATTCACTGATTCCTGCTGCCAGCAGGAAAATCCCAATTATGCCCATGAGGGAAAAAACATCCCCACAGAAAGGAAAAGGTGATGGGGTGGATGCTCCTGTGGTAGCTGTGGGAAAGGGGGAAGGAGTCACCTGTGCTCTCTCCTCCATCTAACATGCTGGAGCTCAGCAGCTACAATTAGCACTAGATGGGTTTTTTTAATGGGCTAACTACCTGTCACACACACTGGACCTGACTTTCAGGTACCCTAATCACAGAGATGAAAGGTTTTCTTTGTCCATCTGTGTCTGAGGGAGTTTTGCATCCATTAGCAATTATGATAATGGATCTATTTCCAGAGAATTAATTGCTCCTTTGCCCAAGTCCTAGACAAGTTTGCTGTAAAAATTAATTACTTGGCATATACAATATGCTTAACAGTCAAGTAATAAGCTAATTTTCAGAGAATCCACGGAGGGCCACCAGTCTCCCAACTTCTCAGAGGAGTTTCTGAATATACAGCGAAAAGTCAGTTGTCTTCTTGCAATTCCTTTCCCATGGTATTTGACAGCCCCAAAACACCTGACGTGGGACTCGACAGCTCAGGACCCAGCAAGCAGCCCAGGAAAGCACAGGGGTATTAAAATAAACCACATCTGCAAAATAACCCTCCCAAACAAGCAATTCCCTCCTCCCCAAAACCCTGATGCTTTCCTGAGCACCAGCATGCGTTATGTCTAAAAATGGATGAGGATAATGCCAATAAGCAGCAGAGAACTCAAATAGACAAGACACACTGCTCTCCTTTCTTGATTCACATCTTCCTCCCAGGGAGGGCTTCACCTTTTACACCAGTGGGATGTACCAACAAGGAAGGAAGGGAGACAGCTTTATTGTCAGAAGATCACCCAACACTAAAACCCTTCAGCTTTAGGTCCCTTTCTAGGTCAGGGACTTGATGTTGCATCTCCCCACATCCCGGGTGAGTACCCCGTCCATTGCAGAGGTGGCTCATCCAGGGCGACAGGCATGGATATCTCTGTGCTTTTTTTGTCTAAGATGACTTGAGCTCCCATTGCTGTCTCTTCTGTGGGAATCTCTGCTTTCTGCCTAGCTATCTGTTTCTGTAAAACCTGGAGAAAGCCAATATTTTGCAATCTCTGCTCTTTTCTCCAATTTTGGTCAGCTCCAACAAAGAGTTCAAGAGAGAAGGACAGCAGGATTGCAACAAGACTTTTTTCCTTAGGAAAGCAGACTGAAAATTTGCATAGCATGTTTGCAAGCGACCTAATTACCTCTCCTGAACAAGCTACCACCCATCAGGTAGCCCACAGTAATTGATACCATGTGCTCCTCTTGCCTGCCCCAAAAGCAGAGTGAAAGAGTTTTACTTACTTAGCACAAAGACATTGTTTTTGACCAAGATTGGATTCCTTTCGCCAAATGCCCACAGTAAACAAAGCTAAGTGCTTTCTGTGCATGCATGAACACAAGACAGTTAGTCTACTTAGGTTCGTAAAATGATCAGCCCCACACTTCAAAAGAACAGGGATGCTTGGCCATTTTTCTTGAGGTTTATTGCAGCTATTTGCAGTCCCTGTTTCAGTAGCTTAAATATTAGGATTTTTTTTATAGCTCTCATGAACGTAGGTAGTACTTTGCACAAAAAACATACACACAGATGCAAAGGGGTCATACTTAAATAACAGAGATGACTGAATATGTAGATGTCAATGAAAGGAGATGAGCTTGCAAGGGGCAGGGATGCTGGGTGCCAAAGCAGGAGAAGACAGTTAGCAAGGACAGCTGGCCGCAGCAGACCTTCTCAGAGGTAGTACAAGGCTTTGGAAATCTTGTTCCTATTCATTTAATGGGAATTAAGCATCCAAATACTAGCATCTGAAATCTCAGTCTAGTTACTACACCCATAGAGAGACTGCTTTCAGAAGTCCTGCCCAACTATGGAAATTCCTCAAGCTCAGGAGGAAGTCTACGGTCAGTTCCCATGAGTATCAATGGGAATAATAGCATTAAGCTAATGTTGAGCATGTTGGGGGGGGGGCGACCAAAACGCCAAAAAGCCACCAAACCAGAAAAAACAGCACCCTCCTGATAGTAGAGACTACGATTTTCAACATAAAACTCCTTTTTGCTAGTGTGTTTCATGACTGCTTTGCTTGACACAGGTGTTTTTAGCAATAAGACCACCCTCAACAAATCAGCAACCAATCTAAATGTTAATATAACTTCTCTTTAGGAAATTAATTTCTTTAAAAAGTATAAAACAGTCCTGGCTCATTTATTTTCTTAACCTTCTCTGTGCCCTTGAGCATACACAGTTCATACAAGGAAACGGCATTTTTAATTTCTCATGGACATATGTTATACAACCTCGCAGAAGAATGCTGGAAATGATCATCTACGAAGAGCATGGGGCTTCCATCTGGCACCGTTTTGATTCGAGACTGACAAAAATATCTAGCAGAACTGCATAGAAAATGCTGAGATCGCTAATGGCCCAAATGGTGTCTTCTAGGGGGGAAAAGGGGGAAGAAAGGGAATAAAGATAATAAAAATCAAGCCATCGGCAAAGAGACATTTCAAGTAGAAAGAGGGAGATTTGTGGTATTTTTCATCAGTAAATGTACTGATTCCTGCTGCAGGGAGCCACACAAATCTTTTTTCAAGTTTTATTCACGGGAGGTGGGGAAATCACAACTGCCAAAGGAAGACAGGTCAGGATTAAAAGCAAGAAATATGTTGGTTTGGTCTCAGAAAATTCAATAGCAAAGAACCCCCATCAGAAACCTTTTGTTCTGCCTCGGCTTGTGCTAAATGCAAACTGAAATTTGCATCCATTTGATAGCAAACCATAAACAATGTCAGTTTAATGGAGAATAAAAAAATAAATAAATAAAGGTAGGGAAAGAGATATCGCATGGGAAATTACCACACGGTCCTAATACCCAGAGATAACTGCCTGAACTGGATCCTGAGTCTGGAACAATTGAAAGCAAACAAATATGGACAGATCCCTTTTAAACCTCGCAGGTGGAAGTTTCACACCTCTGTGATTCAAGACAGAGATGGGATTTTGGAAAAGTTTCCACAACACTCTGCCTCTCGCTCCCCTCCAGCCAGCTGCACTTTTATCTGCTGGGAAACTGATGTAATGGGCTAAATTTCTCACATAACAGAAAAAAAAATGGGCAAGGAATAACTTCTCACAGTGAAAGCCAGTGTACGGGCTGCACCACTAAACTTTTACAGACTTCCAAACAACAGCCAGACCAGCAAGACCTTTCACTGTAACCCAGGATATTTATTTCTGAGGAAACTCTCAGATTTATTTCATAGTGGGGCTTTAAAAGGAAAAACAATCTGCTTTCCTGGGACACCAGAAAGCCTATGATGGCTTGTTACATCCATTCTGCATCTGACTGGAGTAATGAGATATTTTGTATCATTTAAAGGGGTTGTTATTAAATTAAGACCATAGACAGCATTTGTAGATACTGCACAAGTTATGACTAGCAGGGAAATATGAGAGAAGACTCTCTCTCCGGACAAAAAACATAAGGCAAAGCAAGCCTAGAGCATGACCTGGTGATAGCCAGCACTGTGCCTCTCCTCGGTCGCTGCTCCACTGGTGGCAAGACGAGGAGTGTGCGATCCTTTCATCCTCCTGACACATCTGGCAGCCTCCATCATACAGGGCAGGGAAAGACAGGAGATCTTCACCTTCTCTTCCTCTTTGCTGCTGGAATGCTATATAGTCCCAGGAACAGGGACCTCTAATTCAGGGCTGGCTGTTGTATCTGCCTCTTGTAGACCATTTACCCCCTCTCCTTCTCAAGCAGGAGTCAAACATGAGCACATCCCCAGTTACCTTGATGCAAGCATCTTCCTCCCCTGTGTATTTTATCTGCAACATCTCTTCTGCTCATCTCCCAGAGGCATTTGTCCTCTCCCCTCGTTTGCACACCACATGTGCCTCATTTCCTACGCAGGAATTCTCAAGCTGAAAATAAGGCAGGTCAGCGTTAAACCTGGGCAGGTGCTGCCCAGGCTCCCTGCCCTGACAGCCCATCCCAACCCGGCTGGGGGGAATTAGCTGATTGCTGAAACCCTCCTGCAGGGCAGCTGGGCTGGGCCAGGCTCGCCAGCAGCCGGGTCTGCCCCTGCCCCTGCCCCTGCCCCTGCCCCTGCCCCTGCCCAGCCGCCTGGGCTTTGCCTGCAAACCATCACAGAGTCCGCATCCTGCAGGTGTTTGAATCTCTTTGGCCCTCTGCTCTCCAAAGCACACAAGCAATTTTGCAGGAAAATACTAAAAAAACCCAGCTCCTTTGACCTTGTGTTTCCCTGCCAAGGCTGCCCATCGCAGCCTAGTCCTCTCCGTATCCCCAGACAGACCTGTTTGCACTCTTGACATACACATATTTCTGTGTTTGGGGAACATGAAACATACTTTGCAAGCCCAATTCCTGCCAGAACAAATCCCTTTAGCATCCTTTCCTTCAGCGGTATTTCTAGGAATGGCACAGAAAAGTATTTTAGAGGGCTCTTTATTGATGCCATTTCCATCACAAACCCTCTCAGGGCCTTTGGCCATGTCGCTATCTTATCGCGGCTGGGAAGTGGGTCAGTATCTCCCCAGTGCGGTGGGTAACACACATCCAGAGTGCTGAACCAAAAACAGCTTTATAACCTGCCAGCACCGTTCTTTGAGACTTAGCTGCTCTGCCTTGGACAAGATATTTCCCAGCCTGCATGTTTTGCTTCAGAACATCCAGGGAAATGTAGACCAGCTTTAAACAATATGTTTAAAGGAAATATTCAGCTGTTAAATGCCTCGGCTCTCTACCTCTCTGCAGAGAAGGATGCGAATTTCTGAGTCCAGGCAGTTTTTAAAAAAAATCAGATTTCTGCCAAGTAATATTACTGCTGAGTGTAAGAAATACTCCTCTTTATCTGAACCATGATAAACTCAATCCAGGGGAAAATTTTCTCTAAAAATAAACTAATTTTTCATTTGACTCAGTTTGACAAGCAGGCCCTGCACCCCTACCTTTCAGCCAACTAGAAGCTCTTGTTTGTAGATATGCCCATGTCACAGAAATGTGGGAAAAATGATGTAAATCAGGCATGGAAGGCGATGGAGCCTCGCTTGCCATAACGCTGGAAAAAATCTCTAGCCCAGCAGAACAACAGTGGAAGGGTATTGGTATAACCATCACTCAGGTGGTGGGGAAGGTAAGAAACGAAAAATGTAAGAGACAAAGCAGTGCTTTTTGGCACCGGAGCACCCACAGCTTCAGCGCCCGGCACGATCTCTGTGCTGCCTTCCTTTAGCCGTACAGTCGTGGCAATAAAAGCAAGCAATTTTTATCTCAGGGTATGCAGCTCCTGATTTTATAGAGCTATAGATTAGATTTAGATAGACTAAATGTTGATAGATCCAATATATCTCCCAACTGCTCCTCAAGGAGAACAAATGCCTTTGAGACCTCTGAATAAATATGGTTTAGGACAAAGTTATGAGGCTGCAAAGTGCACGCTGTCTGTGCGTAGTATGTTACCGAGGTAAGATCTTAAAGGAAAAAAAAATCCTCCAAACTGTGTGAAAACAAACTTCTTAACTGGTGAAAACCACAGTTGGGAAACATCCCAGGCAGCTGTTCTTCAGCTATCTGGAGATCCGCCAAGTCTTATATATCAACTTTCAGCTGAGAACAAATGTGATAAATTCCCACCAAGAGGGTAATGTTTTTGAGTTATAAGCACCTAAAAATAGGCGTACGTAATGAAATTGCCTCCTCAGCCATGACTGGAGTGTCACTTGTATAAGAGTATAATGCACCATGTCCGCCCGAGAGCTGATGGGGTCCTGCATCCCGCTGGGCTCTGGTCAGAGGAAGGCTCCTGTTGCTGTCGGCGGGCACGGGGCATCATCAGTCCAGGGTCTCCTGCAAACCTCCACTCACCGGGCTGTCACACAGGCTGAAAATCCTCACCAGGAGCAGGTCCTGCCACGGTGTGTGCCCACTCCGTCCGTGGCTCGGGCCGAAGGACCCGCTCCAGCTCCAGCCAGGGCAGCAATGTTTGCAGCACCATTATTTGTGTTTCCACTGGGGTAATGCAGGAGGATCATTTCTAAACATTACCTTTTCAGTGCACACAGAAAGCTCAGTGTTAATCTCATAACATTTGCAAGGAAATCTTTTTAATCAGTAATGAAAGCCAAACATTATCTAGCCTTTATTGACCTGCAATAACAGAACACCACTGCTACATTTCCCCCGTGCCTCTTGCACAGGTTCATTTGACTCGATCTGTGGTTGGTGTTTATTATTAGCTCACAAAGCTCAAAGAGTTTATATTATTGATTTGCTGTATTTCAGGTTCAGTCCCTTGGTGCCCCTCAACCTGAAGGAATTAAGTCAGAAAGAGTTAACACCTTTACTTCCAAGACACAAATGTAATGGTGGTTTCTATAATCCACACATCAATTTTCACTCTGCCAGTGTTCAGCACATTAACTGGAAAGCGCCAAATGCTGCAGCAATATTGATATTTGCAACAGCAAAGGTATTCACAAACAAGAGCCTGCTCCCGGCCGAGGAAAAAGTGACGTATTCGGAAAACCAGAGCAAAGAGGCACAGCAGAGTAATCCAGGCAGCGTGGGAACCATCCTTCCCTCACTAACGGCTACACAGGTGGTTCGTAACCCTGTGTGCAGATGTGGCCTCTGCAGCGCTGTGCTGAGGTCATGGCTTCCAAATCCTTTTTCCTACCGCTTATTTATTCAATGTACCCCTTGCAGCTGGTCAACAGGCTAGATTGTAAACATGTGGGGGCAGGGGCTATCACTTTATCTGGTGGTTATATGACACTTGCTCACTGTCTCTCAGTGCAAGAACCAAGGAGCACCAACTGAAACTAGTAGACAGAAAGCCCAAAACCAAGAAAAAAAGAGGTCATTGCCAGCAGCAAGCAGTGAACCTGTGGAATGCCTCGCCCTGCAGATCTGTGGATGCTCAAAGCTTACAGGGATTTAAGAAGTGGTTGGACAAATCCATGGGGGAAAAACTCCATCAGGACCATTAAAAAAAAACCCCTCCACTTCAGGAAGTCCTTGAGCCACAAATAAGCAGAAGCTGGGAAAGGAGCTAGGTACGTACCATCACACCTCTATCTTATTCTTATACTCTTCCTCAGAATTGCTTTTGGTCACTGTTGGAGACAGGACACATTGCTGATGGCTCTCTGGTCTAATAGGACAACTGTTCTTCAGTCACATTAAAAACCTGGGGCACCAGAGAAAACCTGAAAGTTTTGTGTCTTGCAGAAGCTAAGCATTTATGTCTTCCCTCATTTATACTGACTGAACCAAAGAGTTCTTCATTAAATGGACCAAAAACCTCCCAGGGAAGCAGACTGGGTGGCTGGAGTCTAGGTGGGAAAATACGTGAAGAATTTGGGTTTCCTTTAAAAAGCTGCTAGTGGAATTTCATCAGTCTATGCCCCCGCAGCGACCAGCCACCAGAGCACACCTCTCCTTTCTGAGATTGTCTTTTGCTTACTTTTAACCATGGTTCAATTTCTTTACCTTTGGCTTGACCATCATTCAAAACACGCTCCCCCCCCACCTGTTTTGTCCTCTCCCTAAAAAAGGAGATCTGTTTGTTTTCCAGCAGAAGTAAGCTCCCTCCCAAATATTTCCATGTGGCAAGGAGCCATGATATTCCTGGTTGTGGAGGATGCTCTGCTCTGGCATCGAAATATGCAGCTCCTCTCGTAGAGCTTCTCGCGGTACATTTGGGCTCCACTTAGGACAGAACCAACTGTTGAGACGTGCTATCCACACATACCCTGATTGATAGGTTTAATTCCTTCTGATCCTCAGGGCCTCTCTAGCCTCAAAATGAACAACACAACTTTCTGCACGAAGTCAACAACTTGCCTCCTGTATGGTGTGGGGGTCTCTAAGGCTGGGAGCATGCTCCGGCGATGCCTCTAGGTGCTGGTTTGGCAGCAGTAAATGTGTGCATGTCATAGCTTTCCTAAGAGCTTTATGGTACACAGCCCGGTCCCTTGGGCTTTCTGCAATGGGTGAGCTTTTTCAAGAGCATCTGCCTCCTTTTCAGAAGTGGCTTACCCAGTGTTTATTTTCAGCTTAGAGGAATCCAAAGCCACAGTAAATGTTATACAATTTCCACATTATTTTTCTCTCAATATGTTGCATCCCTGAGGACGTGACAAGAGGAGCTTCAAGAAGATTTAATAAGTAGCACAGAGAGGGTAGGAACAGACTGGACCACGTCCTGCTCTGCACTAGCTACAGAAAAATTTTCCCAGGTATGTCACCTGCATGAAAATGTTATTTCTCTCACTCTTCAGAGCACCAGCTTAGGGCAGCACTGCCTGGGCACAACCACAGGAGCACACGGTACCCAGCATCATCTGAAAACTGCACTGATTGCGGCAAGGTGGGAGACTGGATATAGAGGTGCCACAACTGCTTTTATTTTCCCTTCCTCAGGAATTTTCCCAATGAATTGGAGCTAAAACTTGCCTTCTTGAATTTGTCTAGACCAGTAACATAGGAGCAGTAACAGCCACTGCTATGCACCTTAAGCGGCAATCAGGTTCCTACCTCCTATTCCCAGCGCCACGGCTGCATGCCGAAGAAGAGTCTCAAGCCACCTCTGTAGTCAGACAAGTTGAAGGACAGGAAGTATTTCACACCTTGGCATGGGGCATTC
The DNA here is from genome assembly GCA_020745775.1 of Theristicus caerulescens. Taxonomy (NCBI): domain Eukaryota; kingdom Metazoa; phylum Chordata; class Aves; order Pelecaniformes; family Threskiornithidae; genus Theristicus; species Theristicus caerulescens. The sequence goes on along the minus strand of CM036567.1, from coordinate 20,790,363 downwards.
TCATGTAAGAATACACCTTAAGAAGGAAATGAGACTGAAAAATTGAACTATTGCACTAAAATATGGAGCCCAGGGATAAAAGAAACTGTCCAGAGCACAGACAGGAGAGCCTGCAGTACTTTAGTCACCATGGCTTCAGTAAGGGAAATCTTGAAACAGCTACTACAAAAGCTCATCTACCATTAATGTGTTAACCATTAACCCCTTTTTCCATGCAGAAAGCCTAAGCAGAGTGCTCCAGCTCCTGCTAGATCCATAATCACAATCTCCCCTATCGCCTGGTGCTGTGCGGCGTTTCACAGGTTCAGCTTAGCCCTTTTCCATTCATTGTGGAGCAGGTCAAGAGATGGTGGGTGCAAACATGAATAGCTGGCCTCTGCATTAATGCAGTTGCCTAGGTAAGTGTTTTTCAAATAGATTTGTGCTGGGGCTCCATGCCCAGCCACTGCAAATTTATAGTGACCACAGGGTGACAGAGCACTAAAATATTAAAGTCTTTGTATTGTGATTGTACTTGGGAATTGCTCAGCTGGCTCTGAAAAGTAGCTATGACTCTATAAATAGTAAGTACTCTGTAATTTCTTGCCTACTTTAAACACACAGCTATATTTCAATCATGATTCAGAGTAAATCAAATTCCATGTGAGGTATGGTAGAAACGTTGTATGCGCCAGAGGTGCACCCTAAGCTCATATAAATCAGCACAGCTCCTTTGATGCCTGGGGAAAGGATGCCAATTTACGCCAGCTGAAGATCAGCAGTAGGCAGCATTCTCTTAAGACTGAGATACAAGTAAGTAAACATTGAACATCAAATTATTCACTGTGGTCCTCACTGTCCTCCTGGGATCTACTGAAAAAAGGCAGTGTAAAAGTGCTTATCCTCTCCTATGTCATTCATTCTTACAAAAATATTAGAAAGGTGTTGGTTAGAACTGGTTACAATTTGCCATAAATCTCGGTGCTATGTAACAGTACATTTTGTTTAGGAATATGACCTGGAAATCAGAAACCCAGTGAGCCATTGATTTTTAAAATGCCGTAGAGCCAAAATTTCTTCACGACAAAATGCAAATAAACTCAAAATAAATTAGTATTTACCAGAGGGGAAAAGGGAACAGGATCTATATCCTAGGTAACATTACAAAACAAAAGATTAATGAAACCCTCACTTGAAAACTCTAATGGCCAAGAAACTAAAAAATGTACCCGTAAAAGGTAATATTAATTGAAGAGCTATGGGGAAATACGCAGCTGTTACAGCACAAATATGTTTTCCTCCCCTCTGCAGCTATACAGCTTGCTGTGCACACTGTGTTCTTCTTCTGAGTTGGGATTATAACTGTCTTTTTAATGCGTAGTTTCACAGTGTCAGAAGGAATCATTAAATCATCCAGCCTGGCTTTCCACATAACACAGCTCTTTGCATTTCACCCATTTACCTCTACATTAAACCCAGCAACTCGACGCAGGCAATATGTTTTTGCCTTGGCCTCAGACAAGAGTTCTTGGGCTCAAAGCGTTGCTATCTTTTCTCCGAGGATGACTACACTTGGTGTCTCAGAACAAGTGGAAACACTCCTGTGTAGCTGCTTTCAAAGGACTGTGAGGTACCAAAAAGGCAGAAGCAAAGACTCGTGTTATCCCATGTTCCTGAGCCCTGGTTTTCAAATACGTTCTGCTGGTGGCATCAAAGCCTCAAAGTCCTCTTCTGATAGTGCAACAGGCAGAGCCACCGCACAGGATCGCCAGACAGCACATTGATGCATCCACAAAAGAGTTAAAGCAGCACCACATAAAAGCAGGCAGCAGTGCTAAAAATAGACAACAGTTCAAAAAAAAAAAGAAAGGAAAAAAAGAAAAAAACCTTCAACACATCTTAAATAAATCCATTTATTCCAGGGTTTCATAGAAACCATATAGCTGAAATTGCTACAGGATAATTCCTTATAAGCCTTATAAGAAATGTTGCTGTCCCAGAGCCCCAGTACAAATCCTGGCAAGAATATTGGAGATAACAGATTGGATGCCATGGAAACCGAGACAGACCTAATTTGAGCAGTAACCATTGCTGTTATTTATTTAATTCTGATAAGCCATCTAAATGTAGAATGACTAAAGGTTCCTCTGCACTAAAAATAGCAGGCTTGTAATATTTTAAATCGCAAATCGCTTGTGTTTAACAATATTTTGGGCATCTGACATTAACATTTTGCATGCACTTTTGAAACCTCAAAATTAACCCTGTTCTGTTTTATATTGTAAGAAGAAGAGTGCCTTGTCCCTTCCTTCTTATATTAACGTTATACGTCAAGGATGCCTTCCATCAGCCCAGGCTTCTCCTGGGAGAGTGGGAGCTTGGATGTCCCTGCTGCCCTCTTGTCCTCCCCCAAGCTTAAAGCAAATGTTTGAAAGAAGGCAGAACTGGGCCATAGGAACGAAGTTCCCCTTCTCCAATTGATACCAAGGATCTTCTGTGATTGTTTGATCTGAACGTCTCCATAAATAAAACACCTCCTGAGGCATGTCATTTTTGAGCTGGCTGACAGCTCCCATCTGTTTTTGCACCCCTGCCTCCCTTTCCTGAGCTGGAGAAGCAAAAACCCACAGGTGTGAATTTGCAATTTCTGGGGCTTTGGGATTTTGCAATGCTGCCGAAATGCCTGGAAGCAGGGCAGAAGCGAGGTTGCTGTTGGGATGTCAGTACCACCTGAAGGACCAAATTGAATTTCCTCGCGTCTCTGCTGTGTTTTTCCCCTTGTAATCTTCACTGTTTCAACAGCAGGAATAACACCTCCCATTTCTCTACTGTTTTGGATTTTAACCTTTGTGCTGGTTTTGACTGGGATAGAGTTAATTTTTTCCATAGTAGCCAGTATGGGGCTATATTTTCGATCTGTGCTAAAAACACTGTTGATAACACAGGGATGTTTTCGTTATTGCTGAGCAGTGCTTACACAGAGTCAAGGCCTTTTCTGCTCCTCACCCCACCCCACCAGCGAGGAGGCTGGGGGGGCACAAGGAGCTGGGAGGGGACACGGCTGGGACAGCTGACCCCAACTGACCAAAGAGATATTCTACACAATATGACGTCATGCTCAGCATATAAAGCTGGGGGAAGAAGGAAGGGGGGAATGTTCAGAGTGATGGCGTTTGTCTTCCCAGGTAACCATTATGTGTGATGGAGCCCTGCTTTCCTGGAGATGGCTGAACTCCTGCCTGCCGATGGGAAATGGTGAATGAATTCCTTGGTTTGCTTTGCTTGCGCGTGCAGCTTTTGCTTTACCTATTAAACTGTCTTTATCTCAACCCATGAGTTTTCTCACTTTTACCCTTCCGATTCTCTCCCCCATCCCACTGGGAGGGAGTGAACGAGTGGCTCTGTGGTGCTTAGTCGCTGGCTGGGGTTAAACCACGACACCTTAAAGTGTAAATGCAGCTGTATTCCCTGGGAGGTTGTACACACCATGTACAACAAATAAAAAAATCCTAGATGTGTTTTGTTTCTTAGAAATTCTCTCCTTCTTGCACTCCTACCTCCAAACAGATCAGCAGCAGCCCCATGCCTGTCCTTGCACACCCGGTTCCTCCCAGCAGCATTAGCATTTGCCCTCTCGTGGGGAAGATCCATCAGCCGGAGCATCAGGCACCCGCCGTGCCTCAGCACACCTTCCCCTCGGAAACTTCCCCGTCCTCCTACACCTGCCTCAGTTTTTCATTTTACAGTCTTTTGAGCTGGGAATTCATGGTGCAGATGGCAAGGATAAAGCAGCTCCTGACAGCGTTGTACCATCCAGAGAAGCCCAAAGCATCGGCTGGGCTAATGAAGCTACAAGGCTGGATCCTCTTGCCAATTAACACTGAATAGCGCTGATGACATCAATGCAGCAGTGCCAGTCTAAATCAGCTAAGGATCCTGGCTTTGGCATTTAATGGCAGTCTGGATTTTGTACAGAAAGGAGGGAAATGACCGATATTCTTTTTCATTTTGCAGTTAGCTGAGCTCTGTAACATTACCCAAGCCTTTCTTGTCTGCAGCGCAGGGCTGAAGGGTGAGTTGTCAGTGTTGTTTTCTTCAACGGTTCAGAAGTAGGACTGCAAGAAAGATATTCTGGGCAAGAATCAAAATGAATAAGAATTGCTTTCAGGGTCTGTCACAGCAGAGTCAGCATATATTTAGCTTCCATGGCTCTCGTTTACAAACAGGGAGCAACGCTGGGATATTTATAGTCTTCAAAGACCTTTTTCAGTGAATTGCAGCTCCAAGGGTCCATGCTGGGATGGACGAGCAGTGATACGCTATATTAGTATACCATGGAATAACCATTCACTCTATATATGGCACAATAAGACAGGAATTATTTTGAAAAAGTACAGGTTGCAATTATAGCTTTTTACCGTTTCACTGACTGTGTGTTACAGGACTGTTGCCAGTTTAAGGCTTTAATGGTTAGCAATTACATTCAGAAGTGAAGGGTTCATTCATCAGTTAGGGTTTAATCTCAAGCATGATATGACTGCACAGTGAATATTCCACAACACGCTGCTCATGTTGTCTGGGTAAATGAAATCCCGTTGGGCAGGCTCAAGGTAAAGAATCGGATATGGCGGTTTCCTCCAAAAACCCGCACAAGGCTTCTAACAAGCAGGTTTTAGCTGTTACAGAAAGAGAAACAATTTCTAGTCCAACTTTCCAAAAAGAAAAAGTTGTAGGGGGTAGAGGGCATGTGAGATCTCACATCCTGGTTAGCTCTCTTTTCTCATTAGAGTCTGCAAAGATGTTCGTCTTCTGAAGGGTATCTGACGGCTGCTTTTCATAAAGGAAATCTCTCCTGAGTTATCCAACTAACAGCAAAGAAGTACTTTCTGAAAGGATTTTTGTTCAGGCAGCTTCACAGTGCGATGAAACACTGATTATCCAAATATAATGGAAGATGTTGAATAATTTCAAACTGAGATTTCACATAATAGATATCAGACTGCCTATATTTAGCCACCCAAATCTATACTTAAACTCCTACGTAAAAATGGCCAAATGGAAAGCGGCCGTTGGAAGTTGGTTGTTACAGCTCATATCATTATTGGTATGAGTTTGTTGGTACCATTTCATTTTTCCTTTCTTTTTCTAATCCTCCTCCTCTCTGCTATTAAGCTTCTCCTTCCCCACTGTCTTTCTCTGCCTTTTAATAAGGAGATGTGAAAACTCCATTTGGCTTGGAAGGTGCTTGGACAGCAGCACCTTTGAAAATTTGGACTGAGACTTTGAACCCTTCAGTGACCCTAGAGAGATGATGTGGTGCAACCACTGTATGCCCAGCTCCTTCGATCTTCTTTGGAGACCTCATCCACCACCCACCCATCTGTACTGGTACCCCACCGGAGAAGTGGTGACTCCCTGACACTACAGAAGAACATGAGTGGCTGATTAACTGACTCCTTGAATTATGAGTAATATTGTGTCCTAAATTTAAATAGACAAATCTGTGACTCTGTAGACTTCAAGGGACTTGTCTCCATACGTACCAGTGTGCATAAGATGAGAATCTGGCCACCATCTGTATAGCAACACACTGCTCTTCAACGTCAAAACCTTTTGCCACCCCTTCACTGCTTCAAAGCTGAAGGAATTTCATTACAGTGGAGGACATGGGAAGAAATTGTTAATTCTGTTTAATTCTTGAGCTGCCCTTGACATTCAGCAGAAAGACATGAGTGTACTGAAACAAGTGTAAATAAGGTTAACACATCAAGAGAATTGCTCCTAAAATTGAAAAATGTAGTCATCTGCTGACAACAATCTATTCTCTCCTCGCAGAGTCATAGCAGGGCCACTGTGACTATGGCTACGGTTGAGTCAGCATTTCCATTATCAACTGCCATTTTCAAGGATTTATATCTTGGACATTTAAAAAAAAAAAAAGTGTTCTTGGCTGAAATTTCCGTACAAGCTCCTTGGGCCTGATCACGCCTCTGCTCTCCACCTGGTACTATCAGCTGTCCCTGCACGGCACGAGCATGAAACTCTCCAGCACTGAATTACTGGCGATGGAATCACTTTGCACAACCAGGACCGACAACTGAAGGGGCAAGAGATCAGTGAATCCGTCCCTGCAAAAACGCTGCCTTTGCTGAACACAGATGTCAGAAGCCTGCCAGAGCTGGAGAGTTATTTGAGTTAGCTTCCAGAAATTAAGTCTGGCAAATGACTCTGGGTAGCACTGCCACAGAATAAGGCATGTTAGAACCTGAAATCACAACTGTTGGGTTTGCAGTCAAAGTTTTTCCCTTAAAGACAGCTCTTATGGGTTTACTGTATGTTTGACTCCTGCTTGCAGTAGACAGGCAGGCTGACAGCTCCTTTGCAATGCAGTATTCACAAAGCTATTACCAGGTTTTAGAAACTGTTTGGACAAATTATTCAGCTACACAGGATAGATCTTTTGCAATGAAGGGATTATTCAGTGACTATCTGTTTAGCCACAGGAAGAGGCACTTTTTATCAAAAGAGGGAGCAAAAGGGTGGTCGTGTGCACATCAGCTGGCTCACTACCACCCTGCAGAAGCAGAGGGAGGTTTAGCTCAAGATTTATGTTAAGGTTCTCCATCTGGCACCAAGTCAGACCACAGACTCACTGAACTACATCAGCTGGGTGAATTGTGACAGCCACCAAATAACACATTGGAAGTTACACCAAGGATTCACATTAATCACGGCTTTGCACTGCCAGCCTGGCTGCTAAAGGCAACTTCTAGTTGTAGACATGCTCATAGAGACCATGAGTTAATTTGACAAGTTAATTTTAAACTACCAATTCACATCCTACAAGCTGTTTGTGTGTAGTAGTAGCGTGTAATAAATACAACTTAGAGTAGTTTAAATAAAACTGTCTTCGCCAGGGCCAGTTCACCGTGAATGGGTTATTTTGGTCCTTCTCGATGTTACAAGAGCATTACAAGATGGCCTACTTGTGACCAAGTCCTTCACAGGCGTAGAGGCTGGCCTGGGATGGAGAGAGCATTTTCCATAGCTGTTTCCCTCGTCTCTCCCTGCATGCGTCAGCTAACCTGCGTCCTGGGGTATGGGGCTGCAGGAGCCTTCGCAAGCAGCAGGACCAGGGAGGTGATAGTGCCCCTGTATTCGGCACTGGTGAGGCCACACCTCGAGTACTGTGTTCAGTTTTGGGCCCCTCACTTCAGGAAGGACATCGAGGTGCTGGAGCGTGTCCAGAGAAGGGCAACGAGGTTGGTGAAGGGTCTAGAGCACAAGTCTTATGAGGAGCGGCTGAGGGAGCTGGGGTTGTTTAGTTTGGAGAAGAGGAGGCTGAGGGGAGACCTTATTGCTCTCTACAACTACCTGAAAGGAGGTTGTAGAGAGGTGGGGGTCGGTCTCTTCACCCCAGTAACAAGCGATAGGACGAGAGGAAATGGCCTCAAGCTGCACCAGGGAAAGTTTAGGTTGGATATTAGGAAAAACTTCTTTACTGAAAGAGTAGTCAGGCACTGGCACAGGCTGCCCAGGGAAGTGGTTGAGTCCCCATCCCTGGAGGGATTTAAAAGACGGGTAGATGTGGTGCTTGAGGACATGGTTTAGTGGCGGACTTGGCGGTGGTAGGTTAACGGTTGGACCTGATGATCCTAAGGGTCTTTTCCAACCTTAACAATTCTATGATTCTATGATTCTGTGATACTGCCTGCCCTACCTGCCCTTTTGGGCATCCCCATGCTGGAGGACTTTTGAGTCTTCCTACCTACGGGCTCTACTGGCACAGCTGAGGTCTCAGCACGTACTTTAATAAGAACCACTTTGTTTGGCATTGTTTACACAAAGCCTTAATAAGCTTTGTGTTTTCACTCTGTTTTCTTTGTGCTATTTTTTCCCGAAGGAGAAGGTTTTATCCTATCAGTTCTCATGCAGTAGCGCTGAGTTCCTACATTTTGTTCACCTCTTTCTTATGTTCTATCCTGCCTTATGAAGCCTTCAGAGCCATGTCCGTTCCTCCGTACCAAATGTTTCTTTTCCTCCTGTGATCCATCGCAGCTGTCACTTACCTTCTAATGACATTCAAATGAAAGTGCCATGCTGTCAGGCTAATCAATGCTCATAATATAATTCAAATGATTGACTAGTCTTCAGAGACTGTGTTTAGTTGTTTTATACATTAAAGAAATTGAAGAGAAACGAAACTAAAAGCTGTAGACCTCAGAATGTGTTTAGGTAAATCAGGCACATGTAATTTCAACTAGAAAACACCTCACAGCGACTATTTATGTAAATACTGAGTGTGTCTCAATGAGTGTAATTCATCTTTTCTCTGGCTTTTCCTAGCTAGAACTAAATATTGCCACTGGGATATTTTTAAGTTACACGGAAGAATGAATTTAAGTCTCAATGGGAGGCTTCAACATGGTGAAATACTTAAGCCCTTGTGTAACTTTAAAAGGACACGAATAGTCCCACTGAAGTCAATGGGATTTAATACACACACTTTAGAGCCAAGTTGAATCACGGCCTGAACAAATGTTGGTTTCATCTTACAGAATTGTGTGACCTGATACCCTACTTCCAGCCGTAGCCCAGCTCTGCTGACTGCTCTCCATCACACACAGCCTGAGCACTAAATCCAAATCCTGTCTCACTTGCAGCGTAACAGGACTCAATTTTTTAAAAGTCACATTCCCCAGACATCCTATCTTTTTACCTCCTCTATTAGAAATAACACTAGATATGACTATTATAAAATGAGATTTCAGGGAAAACTATTTGCCAGTCCATTTACTTTATGCACGTCAGTCATTAATGTATCACCACTGTCATTATACGGCGGGTCCTACTGTCTGCATCTGATAGTACTCTCCTACGCATTTTTTCTGCCACCAGCACATCGCCACACAGCAGCAGGAGGCATAGCAAAGAATTTAAACATGCTGCTGTAAGGACATGAAACCTACAGGAGCTCTCGGGGTAGAAGTTGCAGCCACAGGGATTTATATCTCCGGGGGTGGAAACGGTCCTCATCTAACTGGGAGGGGTGTCACTGGTCGTGCTGGGAGCCTGTACACCAACCTGGATGGTGCTAAGGAGAGGGAGGGTAAGGACAGGGCACCACGCCACCTGCATGGCAGTCAGGCTCCCGGCCACCGCAACCCCTGCGTGGGACCTCTCTCCGGCTCAGTGTCCCTCCCTCTGTCTCAGTGCAGGTGGACATCAGGCAGGGCCAGGCGCTGGGGTCAGCAGAGAGGCTGCAGCACACCCACATCCCTCAAATGGCCCCTTCTGCCTCCAGCATCCTTCCTTCGACCATATGGATGCGGAGGAGGAGCGTGGGCTGGGGCGCTTGCTCCATAAAATCCACGCAGGGGGGTCAAGCTGAGTGCAAACACTTGTCATCCAAATCACAGTTTAGCCTTGCATTCTAGCAGGTTTGGGTCTGTGGGCTATACACACTTTAAAAATGGGGAGGAGGAGATGAACTTTCTCCCAGGCAGAGAAGAAAGGAGGTGATTTAAATATTAAACTCTCCTTGTCTTTGAAAGGGTTAGATGTGCCTAGGGCAGGATTTTTTCTGTAGGCAAAGTTTCTCTGTACCCTTCAAATCAGCAGCATCAGAGAGAGAGGTTTAACTGTGGACAACAGAATCTCACGGCTGTGTCAGAGAAGAAGCTTCATCCTTACCCTATATAGAAGGTTTTCCAAGCTTCTGTTACCGAAAAGGGAACAGGCAAGCTGAGCAAACCTGTTTGCTTGCCAATTTAAGGATTACGATTCAACTGAATGCTATGGCTCTGTACACCAAAGCAACTACAATATTGACAGGGCTACTTCCAGGACTGATAGCGTTGCTAAAAAAGAACCACAGTAAATAGGGCAATTGACTGGAAGCTAAAATGGTGTATGCTTTCTGGGCTAAAAATTCCTTCAAAGAGATTTATTAATTCATTATTCAATGATGACGTGCATAGTGCTGCGCACACTTAAACATGAGGCACTGCTGTAACTGCTTCTTGAAATTCTGATTTGCTTAAAATATTTAGTCCATTTTGATGCTAATTAAGGAGCCGTCAAGAAGGGAAGCCATAGCTCTGTGAGAGAAAAAACAGATCTTCTCCTTGAAATGAGACTTGCCCCTTTCACCCCTCCCCACAGCCAAAATCATACATGACTTTATAAACACTCTTATATATTTTAGCCTTTTGAAGCAATCACAGCAACAGGACAGATCACAGCCAGCACAGGTCAGGAGATGAGGTATGTCAGCCATAGTCAAGAATTAGAGGTACGATACAAAATGCAATGCAACAGCTGTCAAAAGCAAATCAAGCTACTTGGAGCCTGCTGTGTTCCCAAGCTAGGCTCTTTTGCTACTTCAGTAGCGATAATTGTACATCTGGCAGCAAGGATTTGAGCACAGAAGCAGCTCTCCAGCCATTTCTCAATTGCAATTGTGACTGGAGGATGCCAGAGCTGGCTGACCAGCTGGGAAACAGCAGTTTTTGCCAACAGGATCAAAAGACTAATCTTTCTGAACACTGTGATATTATTACTCTTGAGTTCCAGGGTTTGGGGGCTCAGGATTTTCAGCTCTCCATTGCATTTCTCCATCTGTTTGCCATCCCACTCACTCTCTTCCTCAGGCAATAAATAAAGTCATCCACAAAGAGCCAGTCGGGGGAGAACAAGAGGCTGGCAGCTGCAACCCAAATCCCAAATTTTGTGATTACTACAATTGTGTTTGGACCCAGTCCAACAATTAAAGTAGCATTTGTTTAGACAGTGCATTTCTTAGGGTTTCCAAGGCCGTTCCAGGCAAAAGTCCCTCCTTGGCTGACAGAAGGAGATTGACCATAGCATTGCAGCAGATCTTGCTGGAGGTTGCCAGTCGTGGTACAACATGGGAACTGCAATCTAAAGGACCATGCTACAGAGGAGGCAGAGTTCCCATTTCATTTTACCTTTCAGGCTGAAAGCAATTTTCAAAACTCTGCCCAGAAAATATTGCCTAGAGAAACTAGTAAAACGGGTAAAACAAGAGAGAATGATGTCTGGGAAAGCTGCTGCTGTGTTAGAGAGAACATTGCCCTAAGAAACTCTCTCTTTGCAAATACATATCCCAGCATTTCACAGTTCAAGTGAAAGTGCAAGAACTACCCCAAGAGATTTTGCTGCAGTGAACTAGTACAAAGGGACGCCAGAGAAGAGACAGGCAGTTGCATCTTCCTAGATTACTGGATTCCTAGAGCAATTTGCAAAGAACATGAAATGGATCTGGGTGACTCTTCCCACCTGCGCAAGTTTTATGAGCAAGTTCATTACTTCTTCCTGCTTTACTATTCTGTTTTCATTGAGAAGCACTGGCAACACATTGGAGATACCTAATCCTCCACACACAAAAAAAGCAGAAAGGAGTTCTCCTTCTAGAACAAGCCCTGACTCATCCTGGTGAGTCAGGCTATCATTCATTTGAGTTTGTCTGATAACTTTGGATCTCCAACTTTGGATGGGTGCACAGATCTTTTCATTGGCAAGTGCCAGAAGTTAACCCTCTACCCACTCATTAAAAACCATGATGACCTCCTAAAAACAATGTGACCCAGGAACTCTCACTGCCTTGAGGAGCTGTAACTGATTCCTGTTGTCACTGTGGTCTGTAGACCACCTTGAGCTCTGAAAGTGTGTCTGTTTGCATAGGAACTCAAAAAGTACTTGATATCTACAACTCATCATTTTAGCTCTGGTTTTCATCTCAGATCGCCAAATAAATACCGTGTGATCCACCAAAAATCTGCCCGACTGCCACCCCCCAAAATTGACCCCACTCTGAATCTGAGGGATTTCACTGCACTTTCATTTTGTCGGTGCTGTTCTGCCAACTGAAATTTCGAGCTGCAAATTACATTTGAGAAAATGTGCAAATATTTTAGGTGCACAATCAATATGCTGTAGATGACAAATTACAAAGTAGGAAAGGAATAGCTGGCTGTAAAGCATGGCTTCAATGCTGAATTAAGAAGTCTAATAAAGTGACAGCTACCATCATGCAACATAGCCATCTGATTCACTCTGCCAGCGAGTGCATTATTTCAAAGAAACATTTATATGGTATTTATCTTAGCCTATTCATCAGCTCCCATCAAATCAAGAGTGTCCCTACACTACAGATTCTCTATCCTTAAAATAAAGCTGTGAAAACTGAAAGGCTAAAGAGATGAAAGTTATGTTATGGATAATGCAAATATATACACTAATTATCTATGTATGGAGAACTTCCACTGCAGTTTTGAAAGCAGTGGTCTGCATATTCCAAGCAGTGAGTGACACATGGTATGATGCAATAGGCATGTGGGGAAAGCACTTTGCAATATTTTAATAAATATTTTCCTATTGAAGTATGATCCTGGTTTTTAAAATGATCTGACTAGTACAATCAATTGGATGCTAGAGAAAACATCTGTGCTCGTCCTCCTGCTGTTCCCGGGATAGCCTGACTCTGCTGTGCCTCTGGGTCAAAGCAGGCATGCTGGTGCTTAGCATGTTGGCACTGTGTCTGCCCCAGCTTGCTTTCCCGTGCCCTTGAAGAGAATTATGCTTTTGACTTGTATTCACCAAGAAGGTTGAGCTTTTGCAGATGATACAGCACAGTGCTGCCTTTTTTTCTGGAACAGGCATTTTGTTGGTGCCATCATGAGTCTGTTGAACTGCAAATCCAGCTGATTGATTACCTGGGATGTTAAGACATTAAAAATACGCTTCTATAAAGCCTAGCCTACGAGTCCGAGTCTAGTCCCACAGTACAACAAAGCTTGCACAGACATCAGCAGCAGTTATAGCAGGTCCTCTGCCTATTTCCACAGCAGCCCTCGGTAGGCAGCCCTGGCACAGCTTTATAAAGAATTAAGAACAAAATTTAGGGACTCACCTTTCTCAACGTATTAAAAATTCGCATCTCTAAGTCTTTACCTACAGCCTCAAACCTTTCCCCAACCAGGTGTTTGCTAGTCCACAGCTCCAAGAATTGATGCTTCCCTTCCTCTGGAATAGGGAAAGGAGGAGAGTGGGGAAAAGCCAAAGGAATCAGGATGTACATAGGAAATGTAAGCAAAATTGGAGGTTTTTGCCTAGAGAATTTTTCCTGATATCAGTCTATCTGTAGTAGCTGGCCCCCAGATTTATTATCCTCTTACTCATCCTCTGTTTTGGACAAGGACCAAGCCCAAGCAAGTCTGCTGTCTTGAGGGACTTCACATGGATTTTCTTGATGGACATTAGATGAGTCTTGCATTTCCTTCTCCTATCTGTGGTGGCTGGTGGAGGTGAGGGCTTAGTTTGTGGCCATCACTACATGATTTTTACATTTAAAAGTCCTGAGGCGAGCAACTAGATTCAGAGGTGCTGAAATGAGATGCAGAGAGGCATTTGCCTTAAGAATTTGATGGAGCAAGGCATTATTCCCTTTCAAGTATGAGAAAAGCAGACAGGTTTTGAAGTCTGCTCTTCTAATGGAGGAAAAGGTGCTGGAATCTGGCTGTTTTGAATCAGAGAGAATAAAACAGACAGTAAAAATGAGTGTGAATGAATGATTAGTCTCTCTCCTACATAAAAATACCATTAGCTCATTTCATGTGCCACATGTTATTTACTGACTAGGTCACTGAGAAGCCTGTGTTCTCCACCCCGAATGCTGCTGCTGAATGCACAAATGCTTTTTTCCAGAGGGGTAGATTGAGGCAGGACTGGCCCTCCCCAGCAGTAGCCAACACTGTTATTGGGGTCAGACCTCTATTTAATCTGCAGTGGCAGTGGGCAAACAACTTCTACTGGCACATGAAACACTTCCCCAAACAGCCTCAGACCAAAACACAGCAGAGGTGTTAATAGCTCTGAGCCAAAACCTTGCCCTGTTCACGTATGTGCTGGTTTTGACTGGGACAGAGTGTAATTTTTTCCATAGTAGCTGGTATGGGGCTATGTTTTGGATTTCTGCTGGAAACACTATTGATAATACAGGGATGTTTTCGTTATTGCTGAGCAGTGCTTGCACAGAGTCAAGGCCTTTTCTGCTCCTCACCCCACCCCACCAGCGAGGAGGCTGGGGGGGCACAAGGAGCTGGGAGGGGACACGGCCGGGACAGCTGACCCCAACTGACCAAAGGGCTATTCCATACCGTTTGATGTCATGCTCAGCGTATAAAGCTGGGGGAAGAAGAAGGAAGGAGGGGGACGTTCAGAGTGATGACGTTTGTTTTCCCAAGTAACCACTATGCATGATGGAGCCCTGCTTTCCTGGAGATGGCTGAGAACCTGCCTGCCGATGGGAAATGGTGAATGAATTCCTTGCTTTGCTTTGCTTGCGTGCAGCTTTTGCTTTCCCTATTAAACTGCCTTTATCTCAACCCATGAGTTTTCTCACTTTTACCCTTCTGATTCTCTCCCCCATCCCACTGCGGGGGAGTGAACTAGCGACTGTGTGGTGCTTAGTTACCGGCTGGGGATAAACCACGACAATGTAGGAGTGTTGTCCCACCAGACCTAGGCATTTTTGGCAGCCTAGGTATGAACTTGGGCAAACCTGCAGATCTCAATACTTTGCCTCTGATGGACCCCCCATTACCATCAGGATTCAAGAAAACAGGGAGCCTAGTAGTCATGCCAGACACATGATCACTTCTGAAGGTCCAAGAGCAAGACCAAGAGCTGTCACGTTCACCTGAATTGTTCCCAGCAGGTAAGCTGTGCTGTGAACAAAACCAGCACCCTGAGATGAGGTCTCTGGTTTACCTGCTGTTCTTACAGGTAGGCTGGGAGGGAGGGACAGAGAGGAATCCTGCTCAGTCCCTCTGTCTGAGCCCACTTGGGGTTTTAAAAGGATGTTTTTGAGAATAAAGACATACAAAAGCAGCCTAGCTAGTAACTGAGCTCTCCAAGAAACCTAAGCTCTCCACAACATGACAAGTAGTGCCATAGACAGAGAAAAAAGATCATGATGTGAACATCCCAGTAGACCTGAGTTTCAGCAGAACTGAACATCTGTCCAGTTCTCCAGTAAATGCCATGTCAACCGTCTGTGGGTTTTCCTATCAATCAAACAGGGACAGGATCATGCCCTTCTCTACCCAAGGGATGGCAGAGACCATTCCTTACCAGGGATACATATAGCAGTTGCCATTTTGTTAGATGTGGCAGTGCTAGAAGCCTCAAGCTGCACCCTTTGGAGCTGAAGAAGCTCTCCTAGGGTGCAAGGGATGGATCTCTTCTGTCCCAGGACAAGGGGAGACAACACACCTCCCCACACGCAGGGATAAGACTGTGCATAACACACCAGCCAGACTGGAGCCCAAGGCCCTTCCTCCTGTGTCACAGACAAAAAAAAGGATCCAGCTGAAAATTATTATTCAGCAAATAAGACAGGCATCCGGGATTTGGTGTGAATTTCAAGACTGACTGAGGCTGGCTGAGAAGTAATGTATTTAATTATTGAGAAACCAAGACAAGGCTGATTCTGCTGCGGTCCAGCCCGGCTGTCTCCCCGCAGCTGCGTCTGGGCTGCTGAGGGAGGCGAGAGGGGGGCTCGGCACCGGGTCCCGCCGGAGCCATGCACCCCCTGGGCATGGGCCCTCCAGACAGAGCCTGCACATAGAGAAGGTGCCCGGAAAAGACGGCGCTTCTGCTGTCCACCGCCACGCATACCATCGGACAGCTATTTGGGGAGATGCAGTTTTGAATGATGGTTTCGACATCACCACATCAGCATCCTCATTACAGAAACTGCTTTTGGTTTGCTTTGGCTCCTGCGTGCTCAGGCTGGGGCCAGAGCCTCCAGGCAGTGGCTGCAGATGCAAACAAGCCAGCAACAGCGACTGTCAGCACCATTTCACCAGGAGCTTCACATCCTCCTCCTGGTTGTCATTTCTGATTTTGGAGCCCGCTGGCCCAGACCATTTGCATCCGTTGTCTCTGCAGAGTAAGGACACGGCCAAGCTTTTTGTCACAGGACTTTGCACACTCAGAAAGCATGCTTCTTCCAACATCTTGGTCGCACAGGAGGAAATTTAGCAGACTCTCACCTTGCTGTTCCTTACCGAAAGGCAGTGGTCACCTGGGGCCAGAGCTGACCAGCTAACTTAAGAGCACAGACAATAAGATGAGGCTTCACGTAAGGGGCAATGGAGACACTGCTCAGTTTGATGGCTAACCTTGCAATTCAGAATTAGAGACATCTCCCCAGAGAAGGTAACCCGTTTCCTCCATAACCATGCAGGAGGTGTGCAGAGATGCAGAAAATAAAGCAAATCTCATTGTATATGTGACTTTACAATGTGAAAACAATGCCAAGGCTAACTCCAATATTCACCGACGTTAAGGCGGAATAGAGGTCAACCAGCAATCCAGCTTCAACCCAAGCAAGATCTCTTGGAAACTGGGCTCCTGACTCCAGTAGTTCAGACATAGTTATTTATAGAAATAGAAAGTTTTAAGCTTTTCGAAACATTTCTCAGTAAATAGGGCCTTGGGTTCCACTGCACGATAAGGGAACATGAGGAATAAAAATAGGTAGAGAGCCCTCAGGGAAAGAAAGAAAAGTGAACATTAAATCTGTTTGTGAAAATGCTTTTCCTGTAAAATAATCTCTTTCAAACACATTGGCAGCAGTTTATTCAGCAAAAACCAACAACCTCAGGAATGGACAATTTTTTGAAAGATAATTAAACAAGAGGTCAAAACACATCTGGGGAAGCAGGTATGGCAATTACTTAGCCTCGATGCTTAACAGTAGCTGAGAGACAAATTTATACAGCACCCTTTTGGGCAGTTTAGGCTTTTCCTGTTCCAGTGGCTTAACGGCTTCTAAACTAGCTAATATCTAACCTACAATGAAACAATCTTTTCTCCTTGTAGCTAGACGAAAAAGACAACCCAAAAGGCTTCCCAAACTGTGGGAAGCTGACACTCCAAAAACTACCCAGGCTTTTGACCTCACCCCATTTTGATCCAGGCTATCTTTAGCCTGATATTATTTAGCCTGAGAAACCAGATGCAGCCACCTTGATGCCCATCAGAGTTTCCATCTGCAGTGAGGGAAGCCAGCTATAGCTATAGTGTCCTTCAATGACTTTTGTCATAGAAAAGCATGGATTTCTGTGCCCAGGCAGTGTAACAGAGGGGAGACAGACTAGAGCGGAGAAACATGGAGTCCAACAAAAGGAGAGACGTCCCGAGAGCACAGGAAACAGCACCAGTTCTGGCCTCCGTCAGCAGACTCTCAGCCACTTCTAGACATCAACCACGTGCAAACTCAATGCTGACCTTGCTTTGAGTAAGAGGTCGGTCTAGATGACTTCCTCAGGTTCCTTTCCACAAGATCTCTCTCCCCTATGGTTACAAAGAGCCTACACGACATTGCAAAAATGCCCAAAGAGGAGGAAAACCACCAGCAGGAGGGTGCTCAGCAGCAATTTGCTGTTTGATAACTGGAA
This sequence comes from Theristicus caerulescens, assembly GCA_020745775.1. NCBI lineage: Eukaryota > Metazoa > Chordata > Aves > Pelecaniformes > Threskiornithidae > Theristicus > Theristicus caerulescens. The sequence goes on along the minus strand of CM036567.1, from coordinate 20,772,895 downwards.
AGTGGGAGATGGCTCAGGACCCCCAAATCAGGTCATTACTGAATGAACTTGCAGGGAGATGCATCCTCCAGCCGCATGGGAAGGAGCTGGCGGCTCCACCTGTGCTGCCTGTCGATGACACAGCACCAGCACTGGAGAAGGCATGAGTGGAGCTCCTGCTCATTCCTCCTGATGCAAGGGATGAAAAGTTGAAGCTGGTTGAGGAGCAAAGAGGAAAATGGCAGGTGGGAAATAGAAATTAGCACAAGGCAATAAATCTGCAGTCACACTGCCTTCACCACTCATTAATTAGTCCTGCAACCCTGAGACAGCTGAACTGCTGAAATAACAGTGCCCATTTGGGACCCTGTTTGAAGGCCTCACAGCTGGTATTTGTGGCTCTTCATGGAGGTGTCATAATACAACACCTTTTTGTATTGCATAGAGAAATCTACTTTGAATCACTCCAAACCATCAAGCCAGAGCTGAGCCTTCACATTTCCCTTATTCCCAAGAAAGATTCAGCTTCCACCCCCCCCCCCCGCAACAGTTATATACATCACAGCTTTGATCTCAAGGGGAATGAGCACAAGATAGATGCTTCCCCTGATGGTTAATAATGAAGGCTTAGGTGGGAGCACTGGGCATCAGGTAACGCTAGCTGCTAAATGGGCTGCCTCCTGTAGAGGCAGTAGACCGAAAAGCTTGACCTCTACTTCCCCAAGGCACCTGCCATCAGCCCTGGATGTATGGCTTGCTTTGTGTTGCCAGTCAAGAAGATAAACCCGTGAACACCAGCCTCTGCAGAGCAGCAAAGTGAAGTGGTGTTATGCCAAGAAAGGCAGGCAGGATGATTCAGAGTTGCTTTTAAATTACAGCCTTCTTTCAAAGTGGCAGCCATCTGCAGTCACACAAGCTGCAAGACAAGTGCCTAGGGGAGACAACTCAGTTTCTTTACTAAATGAAGTGGAAGAGGCACCTTACTCACTCTCACCCGCTCTAATTGCTACTGTTTCCATCAATTTTTAGGCCTGAATGTTGAATAAGAAATAGAGTTCCTATTTTAAAACCATCCTCGGTTCTTCACTCTGTGCAAAGTCAAGGGGAAAAAGAAAAAAAATCTAATCTAAAGCTTTGATCCTGCAGATTCCTGGAGATGCTCATCACCTTTCGCAGAGACCCGCGTGGTGGAATGGGTTTCTGTCTCCATGATGCTGCTGAAATCACACAATTTTCCCCAGATTGTTAGATTTCAGGTGTTCAGAAAGAAGTGGGCCAACCTCTGGGACTGAATTCAGAGGGCTCTTGAGACTCCTCCCCTGGTACAGGGTGAAAAAATTGCTTTGAACCTCCAGCCTAAACTGCATAGCTGGGGTCACAGGTTTTGCCAATACATCATTTTTTAATTCCACATCAATGCTAAATGCATCTAAAATTCTCCAACAATGGTACTTGACCTCTGTTATTGTCCCAACGACCGTTCAGTTGTATTTCTTGTGTGAAGATCCTTCTCTTCAAATCCAGGATCTCGCTAGAGCTCTATCTGCTATATTGAAAAGGTTCCCCTTACAACCTTTTGTTCCAGATGTGGAAAGTTAACACTTGCCTTCGTTAACACGAAACTGTTATTCTAATAGCTAAGTAAATTGCTTAGGTTTCTCACAATAAGGCATGTTAATCAATCCTTCTATTATTTTATCTTAGAGGGGATCCTGATTAACCCTTTGTGAACTGCTGACCTAGACAGACTCTTCATATAGCAATTATATTAGCACAGAGGCAATATCCCCTTCCCAGACTATACACGCTCAAGAACCACACTAACATTTTGACTATAGGTGAACTCATATTCAGCATATTTTTCCACTGGCCATCCTTTGCCATCTCTCCCCATGGCACTGTCCCAGCTCGGGAGCTGGAATCTCATTTCCAGTGCCATTTCCAGTCAGCTGGTAAGTATTATGGAAAGGGAGAAAAAGATGAGCTCTGGAGAGGACCCACAGTACCAGCAGCTGACAGTGATCATTTTGAGGACCATTAGTTAGGCAGTTTTAAATCCATCTAACACACAATACTCATTTTCGTGCTCTCTAGTTACTTAATATGAAGGGCTCTGTGGTATCAAATTATGTCTTGCAGAAGTCTATGTATATTCTGTTGTATCGACCCAAGTGTTTTCATCAACCAAACTTGTAAACTCACCCAAAAATACTACATCAATCTCCTTCAACAACATTATGTTTCCCTTAACCCACAGTGGTAGGAACGAAGGAAATTTTTCCTCCTATAATTCACTATTCAGTATAATTCTTTGAGATTTCTTTCAGACAACATCAACAGTCCATAAAATTTGTGATTCTCTGCATACATTCAAAATCCAGCTGGTTTAGTCACTGTTTTATTTGCATTAGCTTGAAGCATAAACACCAAAGCCTTAAAAGCATCCCTATTCAGAGCAGGTAAAAAAAAAAAAAAAAAAAAGGACAGAAAAAGAACACAGCAACAAAAAATAACTCCTTCCCTCTGCATCTAACATGCAAGCCTAAATTCATTTTTATTTCAAAGCACTGGCTGTTTTCTGCTGTTAAATGTACCACAGAGGCTACAGGATAGACGACTACAGAGATCTGCCATAACACCATTCTGTGTAATGTAAAAGGAAGAAATGGCTGAGGCTCCTGACAGATTATCCACACATTTAAGCATCAGCAGAATGTGGATGCATCAAATTTGCGGATGGTAAAAACAATGCTTACTTGTGGCTCTGCACAGGCTTATTTTTCAGAAGGGCTTGTTTTAGCTTTAAGTTTCCTTTTATTAGAAAGAATTCATCAACAACAACAGATGCTTAATGTTAATCACGTATGTCAGATTCTGCGGAACATTTACATATCTTCGGGTCTGTGCAGAAATGCTACAGCAAGACCCCCCCTGGAATTAGTCTTTGATCAGACTGTAATGCTGTTTCTACTCCTAGAGGTGAATCAGAAACCAGCTCAGCTCACTGAGTTTTTATTTCTACAGCTGAGGACCAAAGGCCTCAAAGATATGCAATCAGCTCCACTAAAAGATCAGAAGTAAAAGACTGAGGGGCTCTGGGGCTAGCTGCAAAATCAAAGAGATATGTTCCCATTTTGCTTCTGTTTCATTTTGCAGATCACCTTCAGGGACTTGGACCACTTCTGCAATTGGCAGTGGGTCCTTCCACCCAAGAAGCTCTTCCTTTAATGAGCATAGGGCAGAAGCCTAGATAAACCTTGCACTTTGTGGCCATAGATATAGTTGTGTCTCCTCCCACCCCAGTCCCAGGTTGCCTACTGTCCCACCCAGTTGCTTTTAACAGGTTTTATTCTTTGGGTTTTGACCACTTCTTCCCCACCTATCCCCCATCCCCACTGATACTGGGCAGTTCCCAAGCTCTTCCCTTACTCTGAGGTGAGGAATTTGTCTCTAAATTCTAGCCCAGATTTATTTCTGACTGCTTTATACTCTTCTGTTCTTACATCACTGTTCCTTTCCTCCTACAGGACACAAAATTTAGATTGAAAAATGCCAAACAACAGCAACAACAAAAAAACCCAACAAGATCTTGTCTCAATCTTGTAGAGTATCTCCAGCCTGCAAGCTATGTGCACACTGGCAAGATGTAGATTTGCTCTTTTCCTGTAGGTATGCATTTTGTAGTTTTTAAGAGGAAACCAGAGGGAAAAACTGATATGGACAAGAAAAATAAAGGTCTGTGCCAAGTTCAGCTTGCTTAGGCTTCTACAGAGCCTGTGCTGGGTGTCACTCAGACTTAACTCTGAAGAAATTACCTTTTGGAAGGCTTAAATTCCTTCTCCAGCTAAAGAGAAAGCTTCCCCCTTCCCCAGGTGGGACCACTGCTCAGTGGTGTTGGTTTTGCAGCAAGCTGCCTGCAGAAGGAATCCACGACCAGACCTTTCCATGTCAGAGCTCACAGGGAGAGGTCTCCTCCCAAGAGACAGGACTGGGAGTACGGGGGTTGTGTCTGCAGGAGTTCTCACGCTGTCTAATTGAGAGCGAGTGGAAATCCTGGTTCTACATGGTTAATTGATACTTAAAGCTCCCAGAGGTGGGATGCAATGCATGAACTTCAGGGCTACAGCAGGTTTCCCTAAAATATACTTCTTTCCCAAATTACTTATACCACTTCTGGTATGTTTTAGCTTTAGTGGCACACATTACAATTTGTTTGCCTCTGATGAGTTTGTCACTGTTTAGAGCAACAATGAAGACACAAATGGCATTTAGAACTTTCACTAGACAGATTAGATGCACTAATTAAAACTCATTTGATTTCAGGCAGGATAATTTGTTTTCCTTCATTCTGCCATCAACAGTTTTGGTGCCACCTTGTCTTTTGCAATGAAGCCTAACTGCAGCAGCCCTTTTAGCTGAGGGCTCAGTTACCGAGAATCTATTGTCTTCTGGCACCAGAGAGAGGGCAGCTGGGCCATTTAGAAGATATTTCTAATTACCTGAGACAAGACAGAGGCGAAAACCTTCACAGGCTGAACTAGCAGACTTAAGAGCAAGGGTTGAACACATATCGCGCAAACCAAGTTAAGTGGCTCAGCTGAAGACAAGGTGTAGTACCTAGCTTCATATTTGCTTATCTATGAAATTACACACTGTGAGAAAGTCCTACCTCATTTAATGGATAATATTTCCTTTTATCAAGCTTTTTATTGCTCCATCTCCTAGAGAATTTCCCTGACAATTCAGTTATATAGGGTAGCTTTAATGCATGACAGGAGCGCACCATACCCTGTTTGTTTGTACAGACCCTTCAAGAGCACCGTTGGTCTTATTATCATGGGGCTAGCCTGAAAGAAGAGTGAGGGAGCTGGGTTAGCTCTCTAGAAAACCAGAGCTCTCTATCCTGGCTCTGGCACTTTTTCATTGCCCCATCATGGGCAGGCTATGGTACCGTCTCCATCTCCCCTTCCTCTTCTCTGTGAGTTCTTGGTGGAGAGGTCTCCTTTCCCCGTACATTGGTACAGGTGACCACTGTAAAGCCCTTATTTCCACTGAATCCTGCATGCACACACAAATCCAGGACTTTCCCATAAGAATAACTCCTTAAACATTCACTGCTAAGTGATTAGAACAACCTAGCATGGTCCTTCTAGCTATGGTTAACCCAACAACCTTTACAGAAGATAACTTTGCAGAGATTTACAAATGAGACCATTTTCTACCATGAGCTAATTTTCTTTGGGAACTCACATTTTAAATGAAGGTTTTCATCATTCCCCTCTTCCCAGGAGGTACCAGGCACCTCCCCAGGCAAAGCAATGCCAGCTCCACGTGCACCCACCATTCAGGGGGTTCTTTTCCAGCTCACAAATTGATGCAGATTAAATTTGAAATCCTATTCAATAATCACATCTTTCTTCACCACTGTTTACTACTGTGTAGAAAATTATTGTAAAGATTTTAAGCTTTTTCTTTTTTCTTTATTTTTTTTTAAGAAAGAAGAAGTACAGGTAGTTCGATCAGTGCATGGGGAGATAAAGTTTCCTCAGATTTCCCAAACCTCAGGTTATCATCCTCTGAGATTACAGGAGACCGTTTCCTCCCAAGCTAAAGCAAGAGAAAAACAGGATTTAAAATAGAACAGTAAGCACTCAAGGGCCCCACATCTGCAAAGGAAGAACATGAAGCACATGAAGAACTCAATTTAGGGAGCGATTTGGTGGATCTGCCCAGGGAAATACCACCATTGCTCCTACAGGGTCAAGCCATGAGAAAGAACCACAAAATTTGTAGGGCAAAGGAGATTTAACAGAGGAAACAAACCCAAAACCCATTTCTAGCTGTACTACATAGAAGCCGATCATTTTTCCAAACACTGTAATCTGACTTGAAGGCCTTCTTTAGAAATGGCATTCGCTCTTCATTTTTAATCAAATGGATTGTTTTCCTCCTTAGAATGGGGCTGAGCCTTTTAACATTGCTGCAGAGTAGCGACACTGCTAATAAATATTTAAAGACTCAAAGCTTTAAGTGAAAAGAAGGATTTGTTGGATAATATTTCACTTTCCTTAAACTGTTTGTTCACCATTAAAATTGAAAATTTTAATTTTATGGTGATTGCTCAGAGAGCTGATGTTCAGACATTTCCCCAAGAAACCCGAGAGCCAGGAAGGTAGTCTATAAATAACTGCCTTGGAAATAAACTTCTGTGAATTGGACATAACCCAGATCAGATTTTCAAGTGTGTTGTAAATTACCCACAGCCAGAGCATAGGTCAAAAATATTTACTAGCATAGAGCTTCATTCCTCAGATTCCCCTCCCAGGATTATTTTAAACCTGGAGCAGACAATACGGAGGCCTGAGGTTCAGTTCTGCTTGCCCTCAGCCCCGGGTGGTTACTGACACGGCAGTGTTGTCTCCTGGCCTTGCACTACTGCAAATGTCCGTAACAACCAGAAGCATCACCTGAGTTTTCTATTATATTAATACCGAAAGGCTTGCTTGTGATTAAGGACTGCTTATGATTAAGCTGACTTGAAAAGTACGGCAATAGCCTTAGAGAAATGCAGGAGAGCAGAAATATAAGGGAGGAGAGAAGGGAGAAAGGGAAAGGGAGGAAGGGATTGCACCATCACTCTCCCGAAGAGGAGACAGGGAGCTGACAGATCTCCTCCTTAAAAGGAGCGGAATAGTGGCTACGTGGGATAACACATGCTATTCTAGATGCCATTTTGTACCATGGTCATTTAGGTCCAACACAGGCTGTCCCTGTCAGTGGAGGGTGACCCAGCAGCACTGCCAGGGGCTTCTGGGGAGGTTGACTCCAGTCACTTGTGCAAGGCACAGATAGACTTGTTTGCCTTTATGGATTAGTGCCTGAATTCCCCCTGAAGTCTTGAGTCTGCGAGTACATCTCTCCATTCATTTTTTCCAGGCTGCAAGTAATTAATGTTGTTGATTTAGAAAGTCCCACCTCCCCGATCCCTATCTGCTGTGCCTGTTGTGGAGCTCTCCTTGGGCGCACACAGTCCCTTCCCATATGCCTGGGAAGTTCCCAGTATGCTTCAGACACTGCAGCAAACTAACCAGAGGAAATAGTAGAAGAAAAAACAAGTGGAGACCATTCAGAGGTGGTGACCTGGGTAAACTGCTGAGAGGAGGATAGGTCCTGACAGGTTCACTGCACAAAGTACCAACCGGGTTGGCGTGATGGTTGTGAAGTCCTGCCAGCTGGTTTGCTTACTAGCCTGGTTTTATCCAAGGACTGAGGCAGCCAGTGCTATCATGGCTCCAGACTCCCAGTCACAGAGTTTTGCAGCAAGGTGGCCCATTAAGAGATGGCCAAACCCACAGTCCCATTCCAGTCAATCAAACTGTGCTGGCATGAAGGGTTGGCAGAATTTGGCCCTAAATCTACAAGAAGATCAAGACAAGGTCAGTACTTGGACAACTTGAGCAAGATGAATTATGTTCCCAGCCTGCATTCCTCGCACTGTGCAACCTTAGTTGGAAAGCTCAAAACCTTGAAAAGAAACACACAGGCCCATATTCATTTATAGGAAGAGCACACATAGCATTTACCTGTCAAATCAGGATTCATAGCTGGGAGCCGTGATGCTTTTTAGAAGGAGCACACATCACAAAGTCGTCATGTTTCCATGAGTTTGACACAGCTTTCAAGATAAAAAGCTGATGTGAAGAAGCACCCATCAAAAACCCTTGGGAGATGCTTTTTGTGATTTCTGAGATAATCCTCAGCAGTTTCAAATTATGATCTAAGCCTGAGCTGTGGAACTCATGCATTTTTTTCAGAGACTAGTCTGATTTAGAAAGAGTGTGTCATATATTAGACATCGCAACTTTTAAATGGTTGTATTTCCATGCATGTGAGATATTTCACTTGGTTTGAGTATATTCATAATTAGTCATACAACCTTAGTTGCAAAGAGTGCTAGCCAGACTAAGACAGAATTTTCCTAGGGTAGGATAGGGATGTTGCTTTCTAAGATTATTTTGTATTAGTTTAAGTGCAAAACTTTCAGAACATCTGCAGTAAAGTTTAAATTAGCAGCTTCAACTAAAAGTTCAACCAATGTGAATCTGATGAAGCACCACTGCATTCTGTATAATCACCTTGGGTTCCGGCCCTCATCTGCCCCTTTGCACCCTACTGTCCATCCATCCTCTTACTGTGAAGGCTCCCAACGTCTTCTGAACAAAGCATAGGCCTGACACAGCAACTCTACAGGCACCAAACACCTGTGGGCACTGAGGTGTCATTTTCCCATTGCACTTGGAGTGTAGGTGTGTATACTCCCCATGGAGTCAACACAGGGAGGAAGGTACTTCAAACCCAGCCATATCCCCAGTGTCTTATCTTTTGGGTCTCTGAGCCTCCAAAAGTGCGTCTTTCCTGCAACTATAGAGTCTGTGGTCCCAGACCTGGCAGTTCAAGTTACGAGATTAAATTCAGAAAGGTGAACCCAAGCTTCTGTGCCTGCTTTGCACCAGAGACTGGAAAACCCACCTGCAAACAGTCATGGCAGATCTTTATGTCAGCAGCTTCCTTCCTCCATCAGGGAGGTGACGCCACCATACACCAGTGGAAATCACCCCTCTGAAGCAACCACTGGGTACACAACTACCATCCTTCGTGAATTTTCAAAATAGTGCCCAAATAGCGCAGAGGAGTTTGGCTAGCTCTCTTGGTGAATTTGGCTGCAAATTAACCTTCATAGCAGAGTGCTGTTGGCAAGTCAGAGCATCCAATCATTCATTAGTGAACTCTGTTAGCAAGAAAAGTACTCCAGGCACTAGGTCAGGGCAACAGAAGAGAAAACCCGAGCAGGTCCACCTCACTAGAAAGGTCAGTTCAGTCTTAACTATTCATCACACCATACACCTCTGATGGGCCTGGGATTTCAGGAGAAAAATTACAGTGTCTCCCTCTGGAACCAGAGTGGTGGTTTCATCCATCGTATGTGTTGATGTGAGCAGACAATGGAGACTGTGAGGTCCCTTTCTCTGAATGTCAACTATCGACTGCCTCTTGCAGTAGGTCCAAGAGTTATGGGGAGGGCTCTCAGCTTTTCCAGTTCCCTCCCAAGTCAATCAGCTGGAACGGGCGTTCTAAGACCACATTTATTAAGCAGAGGACAAGCTTTGAGTGCCACTGCTTCAAGCACCTATGACTCAGGGAACTGGCTGGTGGTATCAGTTAGGGATACACAGATTAGAAATATCCTTATCTCTTCTCTGCATATCCTCCCCTTAGATTTTAATGTTAATAGCACAGACAGTTTTGTCCCTAAAGGGCAAGAAGGCAAATTATAAAGATAGTAGAAAGAAAGGGAGGTGGAGAAGGTGAATGGGGCACAAGGATGCCCTGGTACAAGGAGAAGATAGAAACTTCGGATGGAATATGGTTAAGGCAAAGAAAATGAACAAGGGCATAGTCACAAACGTTGACATAGAAAATGAGCAAAGGAAGAACACTGAATGTTGTTACTTTAAGCTCAGTGTGGAGTTAAGTGCAAAGGCTTTGACTATGGTGGGTCTGGATGTGCTGGTTGAGACTCATTTCACCCTGGTTTTGACTATCCAAAAATAAAGTTTGACATATAGCGTAAGCTGTCAATCGAGGCTCCTTTTCTAGTCAACAGAAGGGGGGGGGGGGAAGACAGAGACACCTTCCTCCTCCAACAAAAGGCATCAGAGCAAGGCAAGATGAATCTTTTCCCATGAGTGAAGAAGGAAACGGCTCCCTGTGCTTAGCTGGATGCCGCTGGCTGGAGTTAACCTGTCTCTATTAACAGAGTCCTGGTGCAGGAGTATTTCTCTAGGACACTATGCTACTAACACCATCAGCAGATGGGAGTCATGGGTTTGCTGGAGGAGAGAGAAACATCTTTCAGAGATTTGTTTCAAAGCTACCTCCATAACTCACATTCACATCAGCAAGCCTGGGGCAGGACAAGCCTCTATCCCACACATGTGCCTGGCCTGTTACCGGGGTTGTGTCATCTCGTGCCAAGACATAGCGGCAAGCCAGCTTTTGAGCTTATATTTAGTTTAGTTCTTGCTCTGTACGATGATGTTTGAGCTTAGTGATCTACCTGACCCATCAAAGCCTGCAAGAGCTGCTGCCTCCTCTGAGCTTTGTTTCATTGCTTTTTCCAGAGTTTGAAGTGGAGACGGCGAAGTCTAAATTTAGAGTAACTTCAGCAGCATGGTGCATCTATCCGTGTTTGCGCTCTGCTTTCTGAAAAGATGATGACCAAACCAAATCCAGATTTCCTTTTAATCTGGCCTATTTTAAATCAAACTGCAAAGAAAGATATTAAAGCTGCTACTGTGAAACGTGCTGCTCCATGAATTAGTAACTGTGTTTACCTTCTACATTGGGAATTTTTTGCCTGTGTTGCTGTTTCTTACTGCCATTCAACGTGAGGAGATTTTATTCGAATGAGACTGTTTCAAAGCACTTTTATACTCATGTAGAGTCAGGGACTTACTTTCTGACAGTTATTTACTTCCCATAAATATTTCACAGTCACAGGATCTCCCAGATGAAAGCAGAGTTTGCTCTGTGCTCCTGTTCAGGAGTCTAATTAAAAACTGAATAAAATGGGAGGGACGGAGCTTAAGTGCTAACTGCGATGGATGTGTCTGGAGGGAGTTCAGGAAGGGGAACCTGTTTCTTGGCACAAGTGTTGAAGCTTCTGCATAAAAGCAGAAATAAAATCCCCAACACTGGAACTGAAAGCCCTGAGATGGATAGGGGGAGCAGGGGAGAAGCTTTCAGAGACGGGAGAACGATGAGCCAACACTGCTCCTGCACAAACAGTATGCTGCCATCGCTGAAGGGTTGGTCCTGGTTGCTATTTCACATCGCCAAAGCCAGCCACCTACTTTTGCCTGAATAACCCTCCCACAGCACAGAATTGAAGTCATCAGCAGCATCTCCCTGCACCTGCGATCCCACCAGCCCGGAGCCACCACCATGGGGACAAGGTTTCGGCATCCCGCCTGTGAAAGCTGAAGGCATATCTTTGCCTGGGGTAGGTCCCTAATGTCCAAATACACCTTAGTATCTCTAGAGGCTATGGGACTTTTAACAGAATTGGTACTTTCAGCAGTATGTTAATCATTGCAACAGAATGGTAGGCACTGCAAAGGCCTCCATGGCTGTGCTGCCTCTGTATTTGGATAACTTCCCACAATCACTGCTCCAGAAAAAGCCAGGGACTTCAAAGTAATCAAATAAAGAAGGAAAAAAAAGTAAAGATCAAGCATTACTTTCCCTGCTTTTTTTCAGAAATAGCTTGTTTGCTGTTGGTTAAGGAAAGATTACTTACCATAGCTGTCTAGAGGGCAAGGGCAAATTGCAATTTGCTTAAGGTTTTGAGAGAGGATTTTTCGCTTAAAAGAGTGTATTTGGAGACAAGGGAGATTATGAACAATCCTGTAACAAGATCCTCAAGCCATCAGGCTGTTTAACATTATTGATCAGTGCAGCCAGAGCACCTTTTAAAAAAATCTATCAGATTAAAATGGAAATAGCTTTCTTGTTCTGACTTCTCATAAACTTCATTTCACTTTGCAGCAGAAAGCTTCTCCGAAAGACGGGCAGTCCCCGCGCCCGCGGTGGTGGCCCTGCCGGGAACACGCTGCCCTGCACCCCTGCCAACTCCTCTTGCCTTTGACACAAACTCATGCCCAGCAACCACATGCGTGTGACGGTTCTGTTCCAACAAAAAAAGGGACATTTCAACAAAAAAAGCCCCAAATGTATCACCTCAAACCAGAAGAGACATCTCCTAACAGCTCATTGCTACAGAAAGCCTTTTTAATAGGAAGGAATATGACTTGGGCGTGTATTTTAAATAACCTTCTTTTGAGAATGTAGAACACTGAGTCAAAATATACCCAGATCCGATTGCTGTCATCCACCTAAACAGCAAAGCTTTCATCTCCAAAGTGCCCATGGTGGGGACTGCCATTCTGGGGATTTTGTTTGCAAAATAAATAAAAAGAAACACTTTGCTTTCAATTTAGTGCCCCAGAAGTTGACAGCAATAGTAGTAAACAATAGAAATTATTTGTATTAAGAGCCTTGTTTATTCTAATAATGTTGGCATTTTCTGCAAAGATTAATTAGCAATAACATGAATACTATTACACGTGAAATATGCACCATAAACCAAAAATAATTTGACTGACCTATGTTCTAAAGTAAAATATTTACAGTAATGAGATTCTAATTATCCTTTGTTATGGCAGGCCATTCTCTACACTCCTCTTTATTGATAGGAGATGTATTGTTTCAGCATTTTAGCTCAATTTATTTTCTCACATTTGCATTTTCTTATGCACAGAAAATGAGAGATGATCATTACCTTCTTCACTTTGCATCCAATTTACATCAACAGCACATTACCTCATCCTAACTCATTTATCTACCACAGAAATTTGATAACAAAAGCTACTGTCAGTGATGAATAAAGATCATTTCAAATGGAGCAAGAAGAAACAAGATGAATTATAGGTTTCAGGACCTTTTGTTTGCTCAAGAAAGGGAAAATAAAGGATTTTTTCCACCTAGGCAACACGGATCTCACAAGGCTGTAACTCACATTCAGCATCTCATATTTACCTGCAGCTGATCGGTTCTTTCTGCATACAAAAGTAACTCCAAATACCCACGCAACCGTAAACGTCTCTCCCATTTGCTGCACGAAGGAACATTTTTAATTTTTTGGACTGAGTGCACAGAATTTATGGTTCATAAGCTCAAGCAAACACTTTAACAACTACCCAAGGGCTATTATAGCCTCATAGCAACTAATAGCTCTCCAGCCCGCGAGACAGAGGCACATCCAACACAGTATCTACTCTCGTCTCACCGGATGGCGTTAGCCTGCTTGCGAGCCCTCGTGGCACCGTGAAGCGCGCTGTGGGATTCCCTTGCATTGACAATAGCAGAATATCCATCTTGCTTTGCTGGGAACTAGCGAAACCTGCCAGCTCCCCTCTTCTAGCTCTTCTGCTTTAACAAGCCATCGGAGCCTGCTAGCCTCTCGTTGCTCTTCTTCAGCATAGTATTAGAGCTAAGCCAATACCAAAAGTCAATAGCACCAACAACACACTCAGAAATGGAGTTCTGCTTTAAAATGCCTCTGTTCGAGACCTTTTTGTAGTTGGGCAGAGCACCAGATGTGCATGGGTGCGATGATGGATTTCAGTTCTGCCCTGCGCATGGGTGAGTGGGGGGGAGAAGCAGAAACCGGGAAGCAGATTTTGAGGAACAGGTCATTGGCAGAAAGGCAACAAGCCCTCCCCAGAGTGGGATGAGTGATTTTGGCCTACTTTCCCTACAGCTCCTCAAGGAAGGAGGTGAGGAGGAGATTTTTGACCTTTTCAGAAGTGAATGTTCCATTTATTTTTTTACAATATTCAGTATTTTCCCAAAAGCTATTACTCACCTTGAAATAGCTTTTCATATTAAGGGAAAGTCAGAAGAAGGGAAAAAATGGGTTTTAGAAGTTGTAAGTAACCCACCATTAAATATGAATGGTTTCATATGAAAACTAACTCTTCTGTATGAAAACCTGCTTTTTTTCCTATTTCATTTCCCCCATCTTCCCTCCCTTTCAGTCCGCTCCTTGGCCAGTGTGGATCAGGAGCGGCCTGTGAACCTGCCCTGGGCAAAGGCTGCCCTGCAGCCAGGAGCCTGCATGCTCTTACTGCTTCAGAGCTGGCGTTTTATCAGCACATCCCTACGCCAGCCCACTGTCCAAGCCACCGAACAGCAGGTTCCTTCCTGCGGCCTCAAGTATGGGACCTAGGAAACTCCATGTTTTTCTAGGGTTTGTCCCAGCAGACCTGGATAATGGACCAACAGTCCCACTTCACTTCATCCAGGTTCTTAATTAGATAACCCACTTGAGACCGTGCTGGCTGACACAGCCCTGCGCCAAGGGTGTCTGGTCCCCGAGAGGAAACATCATCCGTAGGGTCACCTTCAAGGGAATTGTGCCACAAAATGTGGACCACACTGAAGCCTTTGAAAATGCTACTGTGAACTTTTATATAGCCAACAACATCACCTGGATAGGAATGGGAAATCCAGTGCTTTAAAGAGGTTCACTGAAGCTGAATTAATTTATTCTTGTGCCATGCCAACCCCCAAACATGGCAGTAATACCCTACAGGGCAGAAGATGAGCCCAAGGACGGCAACTACCTAGAAGGTTTCCTGTATGTGGACGTGCCCCCTCCAGTAACACCCATGCTGCCATTTCAAGCTTCAGGAATGGCACATCTGGGGATCTTAAATTAAAGGGTTACCCAAAGTAAATAAACAAGCACTTGCACTTTGGAACTATTGACTGAGCTCCACCACCCGAACAATTTGTTAGCGAGAGGTTTGGGCAGTGGGAAGAAGATGGCAAATATCCCCCTCGTACTCTCCATTTGTCTTCTGGGAGCTTGTCTTGGTGCCGAAAGTACAGGTGGGTTCATTTAAAACCTAGCAAGTCCTTCACTTCTGGGTGTGGGGGGGTTACAGGGGAAGGGACAGTTCGTCACTTGAGGGTGGGACAGCTTGTGCAGCCTCAGACTCAGAGGGACTGCTGTGTTTCATAGCTCCTTTCTTTAAAGTGAGAGTTCTTTTCTTGGGAATGAAATAATAGCTTTTATGCTGATTTTACACAGAATGTGTCACAGGGATTAATTTTAAGAATGGAATTTTTCTTAAATTTTTGCAGCTTTTAAGCTTTCAGAGCTTGATTCAGCCCTTATAGAATGCACGCACACACACAAGAAGGAAAAACAGGGGAGAGCGTCACTGGTGGAGAAACATCCACACCTCTGCGTGTGCCACCGCTTTGTCCTGGAGTAGAAACAAGTACTCACATCCATAAAACAGCCATTGGATTTGCCACTGTGAGAACTGTTTAAAGCCAAACCCAGCGTGAATTTAACAAAGACTGTAAGATGCAGCCAAAATTGTAGACAAGATAGAGTAGTTGATGGATGTGGGCAATCACACATAGTAATGCAGGCTGTTGCTTGATTTATCTGTAGCAGCAACAGTTCCAGCAGAGGCTGGTTCACATCCAGTGTGAGCACTTGTTTGGTGCAAGGCTGGCCTTTCTTCTTTCATTGAAACATTGCAAGTAACAGGTTAAAAAAAGGGCCTCTTTCCAAAAATGTTTGCTTAGCAATGAAAAGTGAGCAGAACCTCCTGTTGGTACCACCACCCAGCCAGGTGTACCTCCTAGAAAATACTATACTCAGCTGGCAGGACAGGTCTGCCCCGCAGCCCCTTGGCCTAGAGACCCATCTCACTCTCTCAGATACTGGTTCAGAAGTTGATAAGTCATGTATGAGTATATTCTTGGTGTGAGGATGGTTTCCAGCCAGGGTGAGTACCATGCCTGTGACCCCATGGGGCCTGCAACCTTCAGTTCAAATCAAGTTTTGCTTGTAAAGCAGCACGTGGGATCAGTAAGGAACTAAGAAAGCCTAGAGGGATCTGAGGGAGGCAAAGCTGCATTCATTAAAATGAGTTCTCTCCATTAAATGGGTTAATTACAGCAGGTGCCTGGCACATCCCACCAGGAAGAGATGAAGGAGTGGGTCTAACACAGCTGCCTCACTTCACACAGGGCGATGTGTGGCTGTTCCCACATCGGGTTCCCTGGGCACTAAGGACATGGAGAGCCCAACAGGGTTACAACACCAAGGAAGGCTGCTCCATCATTCTCACCTGAGCCTTTTCTGCCCAGCTTGGGGACAAGCTGGAGGCTGCAGCCCATGCCATGGGGAGAAGGGGGCAGGTCTCCTCCAGCAAGGCTGTGCCCCCGGTGCCTCCATGCTCTGAGCCCCCTGCTCAGCCGGGGAGGCTCGCTTGGGGGTGTACGCTCCTGTCCCACACATAAACCACAACCCCGCAGCTGGGAGGGGACCGGCCACCCCACAGGGGCTGCAGTGTTTGAAACAAGTCTGGCTTCTTCAGAGGTCAGTGTTTTACCCGTCATTATCTACTACCAAACAATTAGATTAAGGTCAGGATTTTAATGCACTCCTTTTTGTTTTTAACCAAAAACACATTAGCATGAGGAAGGCAGAGGTGCAGGCTTGCCGTACAATGATTAAAAGCATTGCAAACACCATTAGTTCAGTCTCTTGCAGAGAGATCTTTAGGTGAAGGGGCTGATTACACCGTCAGTGGCATGGCAAAAATCAGAGGAACCTGCCTGGGGCTCATGAGAGTTCAACAAAACTGATCCTCTGGGGGTTTGGAGAGGCTGGGATCTGCTCTGGGTCGAGAGCAGAAGTTAGCCATGAGAAGGAGCGAACGGCTGGTACCTGCCCCTCACTCTCCTCTCTACCCGCCTGGCTGAGCTCATGTTCTCAACCCTCAGAGGGGCCAGGCCCCCAGGTGCCTGAACCCCTTCGAGCACAGAGCCCCCACATAAGGGTCTGTGTCCAGGGTGGCCACCAGCAGCTCCAAGAAGAGCTGCTCTACCATGCCATCTGGTGACAAAAAGGGACATGGCTGCGAGAGCTAAGGGAGGGTGGAGAGAGAGGAGAGGCTGGGGAGGCAAAGCAGGAAGCTCCTCTGGGTGAATAATGTCTTTTTTAAAGTGATGGGATGGGGAAAGAGTGCTCAGAGAGACGGGGGGCTCCGAGAGGTGGGTCAGGAGCAAACCCTGCTGGGCGGCTGCCATGGGGAGGCTGCTGCTGCTGACCCTGCTGATGAGATGCGTGGCCCTCCCAGGAGAGCATTCATGGTAACACCATGACGGGACTGCATGTCCTTGTGCCCTTCACCACGCAACCACCATGGGAAGGCTGGTGGCCACTGCGGACATCCCATCTAGACTGGGGGTCCCTGCAGCACCAGCAGCTCTCTGCTGGTGGTTTCTGCCCAGAAGCTTGGACAGCAAGTTGAAGGTGGGTGCCCACCACCTCGTTGACATGACCTGGCCCAGGGGGTGAGGAGGGCTCATGTCACCCCTCCTGTCGGCAGCAAACAGTGGTACCCAGGCGCACGGGCACGGGTGAGGAGCAGGGAGAGAAGCAAATGGCCCGTGGCTTTCAAGGGCTGCAGCTACTTGCAGAGGCAAATGGCCCTTCACAGCCAAAACAGGCAGACACAGCTAAAGCAGGACAATTTCTGTGTCCAAACAAGACCTCAGCAAGCAGCAGCATGAAAAAGCCTATTATTTGCCCCTCTCAAATAGCTTATTCCAGTCTGTGCAGCTATGATAGGAGATACCCTAAAGCAGATGGTGTGAGTATTTTAAGCAGCAAACTTCAGCGCTCCTAATCACCCTCTCACCATCAGTCATTTCTGTCTATCGACTACTTTGACTCTTGGTTCTCCAGATTTGATCCTCTGGATTGCACTTAAGTTAGACACCAAAGAAACCTCAAGTAGATGATAACACTCCTGAAACGTCCCCAGCCATGGGGCAACAGGGGGTGAATGCATGAAAAGGGCTTGCTTTCTGGGAGAACAAAGCCCTGACAGCCCATCCCAGCTGCACCAAGCTACGGTGCGTGCTCCTCTCTAGCCCCTATTTCTTTTCAAATTGCAGTCTTCATTGAGAACAAAGAGGCGAGCTCGGTTCTGCTCAGGCAAAAGCGAGCCAATTCAAACAGGCTGGAAGAGGTTATTCCTGGGAACCTCGAGAGAGAATGCATAGAAGAAAAATGCAGCTTTGAAGAAGCCCGAGAAGTGTTTGAAAACACAGAGAAAACAGTGAGTATCGCTGCTGCAAAATGGCAACACCTTGTTCCCCCCAGCCCACACCTCTACGAGCCTTTCAGGTGAGGCATAGAAGGGGAAAGAGGAGGGAATAGCAAGGGGAAAACCTGCAGGGCCAAGTGCAGCATCTGTCATGTTTTATTCTCATTTGTGATCCATCAGTTGGGCTGGGGAACTGCTCTAAAGGTTTGTTGGTCACCACTGGGATTACAGAGGTGGCTGTTTTCCTGCAAGTCTTTTGCTTTACTTCTTTATTGATCCCTTTACTGCTTCAGTCAGGTAGTGTGCAGAAATTAGAAATCAAAGGAAACTTCTTTTTTTTTCCTTTGCAGATGGAGTTTTGGAAAACATACATTGGTAAGAGCTGCTTTCTTCATGTTCAAATGTGTAATATTCATCTCTCTGTGCATAAGTAGCAGATATTTATTGAAACAAGTGTATTCCAGCATTCTGTTTTGTGACAGAGCTAGTCAGAGTCATGCACCCTAAATCCTGCAGCCACCCAGCCTGGGCCCGTCCCGTTTGTATACAAATTGCAAGCCAAAAAAAAATTACTTAACATTTTCTTTGTTCAAGCGGTATTTTTAAACAAACCTCAAAAACCTCCCAGAACAAAACCAGTTCACACAGACCACTGGATCCGTTGAGCTCAGGTCACACTCTGGGCTTCCAGTTTCAGCTGTGGTACAGAGTAAAATGGACAGCAATAATTAACACCCCTCCAGCAAACAGCAAATGCTCTGTTCTCGAGCAGAGATCTCCAGATAAGGCTCAGCCTTGTGTAAGCACAGTGTGAATCCCTGGAAATGCCATATTAAAGTGGAGCCTCAACATGATCATAGCAAACAGCTGTTTGCAATTCACGCCGGTGGTCCCAAACCCTTGCTTCTCCACCATTTTTTTTCCACCATCTATTTCTTCCCTTCCAGCCTCTATCCCCAACGACTCCTCAGTCCCTTACCAAAAAGATTTCAATGCCCACTAAAACATCTGAAACTAATTTTAAGGACATTTCAATAAATGAACTGCTTTGTAGACTGGCGAAGCGCCCAGAACATCTCACTAAAAAGCCTTCAATAATTCAGATTATTCAGTCCAGAGTATAAAATAAAAAAGTTCCATTTGCATAGTAGGACTGTCCTCTGAAAAACCAACTGATGAAACTCAACGCTGCCTTTGTTTCCCTGCCACTGTAACCAATTAGCTCTTCAAAAATAATGGATGCCATATATTCCCCTATCATCCAGAGTGCCTGGTTTACTGTTCAGCTTACAAGCTGCTATTCCCAACATGTGCAGCCCACAGGAGTTCAACCCTTGCACAGCACCCAAGTGGTACCAAGCTCCAATTGCCCTCACCAAGTAGCAACAAGAGCTGTGATCCACACCTTGCGTGCAAACCCCAACGCCCTGCCTTAGACAAGACAAAACCATTTTGTCCATGTTTGCAAGCTGCCTTCTGCATTCCGGCCCTTTCCTCAAACCACCATTAACAGCCACGCTTACTGGCAGGACACAAACACATCAAGACATTCCCCTTCCTCCTTGTCTTTGCGTAACCATTCAAAGTGCACTTCCCTGTACTTTAACGCCATGGACTTACTGTTCCAAAGTGTTACATCACTAATTTTGCAATACTGGGTATTTTGATTAAAGCCTCAGCTTCTCAGCTGTAGGCAACTGTGAAAATAAAAGCCCTGACATGTAAAGAACAATCTAGACCAGTTAATAGTAGTACAAGACTTAGAAAGAAAGAGCAACGACCAAGGCTCTCAATCCTAGTTCACAGAGAGGTCTCCAAACCCAAGAGGACAGGCCCAAACCTTCAGAGAACAAAGGCAGTAGTGTTAAAATAATTCAGATTAGGAAATCCTAACCACTCTTGAGGAAGCAAACCTTCTAACTTTGTCTGTCTAACTTAGCCAAGACACGAGGTCCTGTTGAGGTGTTGCATGAGGGAGACTGAAGAGGAGTTCTGCTGAAATGAGCAGAATTAACCCATGCAGGACAGGGTACGTAATTAGGACTCTGGGTAAAGCACTGCTACTGATGTTACCCCAGTGCTGACGTTGCCTGTTGTGTGCTTGGGTGCCAGGATCTGACTTATTTTCCATTACAAAGAAGGAAGGTGCGCAGTCTCTTGCTCATCTTTAACAGGAGGCTTGCACAGAGCAAGGCTCCAGCACTTGGTCGGCACCAGCCGTGGTGGATGCTCATGTTTGTTAATTCTCCTGTCTTCTCTCCAAGATGGAGATCAATGCGACCCCAATCCATGCAAAAATGGAGCCGTTTGCAAGGACGCAGTAAGTTCCTATGTGTGCTGGTGTCCAGCTGGGTACGAAGGCAGAAACTGTGAGATAGGTACGTACTGGGGGCTCGACCTGTGGTTGTTCTGCCCTACTTGAAATCCCATGGGATCAAAGCGGGTGTAGAGTTTCATCCTGCTCGAGGGCTGTTTAGGACACACTTTGCCTTGCTGTAAGGCACCGTATGAACGTGTGAATTCAACCCATCAGCAATGGGATTACAGGGGGACATGCTTGGGGATATAGGAGCGGATGTCTCCATCCTCTCCTGTCCTTGGTGGAGTCCCAGCTCCACCTCTGCTGAGCACCGAGATGCCTGCTCTTACACAGGGTTCAACAGAGACTCAGGCTCAAGGTCTTTTGTTTAGCACGCTGCGGCTGCCAGCGCAAATGTTGACACAGAGACCTTCCTTTATCTCCCCAGCACAAGCCTTTCCGGGGCCGCTCGTCAATCAGGGATGACGTGCTCACCCGCTGAAAGCGACAGTTTTCCACCGACCCCGATGGGGCCCCCATGCTCTCGCTCCTCCTCTCCATTTCTCACACCAGCCTGGGCAGCAGGTGCTGAGAAGGGCAGGATTATTGCAACCTCCTCTCAACGACACTCTGCTAAATTCATAATTATAATTATCAGCAGCAACCTTGATTCTGAAGGCAAACAAAAGGCAAATATTTTCCTGATGGGTTGAGGAGTTTATGAAAACCAAACAGCTGATAATTTAAGCAAGAGGGATATTCAGCTCTTATATTTATAATATAATCAGGGGCTGCGCGACTCGCATAATGTGCTAGACTCACTGCACTAATAAAAGATTCTCTTTCTAGTTGTGCTTCTGCTCTGGCAGGAGAGGAGCGTACGTTAAAAAGAGCATTTCAAAGCTGCATCAAATTTAAATAGTCTCATTGCAGATTTCTCGTGGAAGTGAGACAGGAACAAAAATAGCACTAGAAGTGAGGCGTGAAAAGGAGCTCTGTAAAAATAGTAAATGATGGCATTAAAATGGCTACAGGAAGGGAGGTGTCCTTGAGGAAGTAGGAGTGGAGTTAATCTGCTGTGAAGTTATTTGAAAACTCACTGAGAATTAAAAGGGCGTCTGTGGATTAGTGGTTTCCCACCTCCAAGAGATGGTGTTCCCACCACAGAGGAGCGCGAGGTGGGGTGGGAGAAGACATGCGCAAGGCACGGGAATCTCGCCGTGCCTCAGGCTGGGACAGGTTTCATCAAACGTCCTGCTGAAATGGGTCTTCCACGTCAGGCTGCGATGATTTATTGGTGTGTCAGGAAGAACATATGGCTTTGCTTGAGGTTTTAATTTCGGAGCCCAAGGATAATCCCAGGACAAAGCCCTTCTTGGGTTCAGGGTTTGCTCCCATTTGACACATGGCATTCTCTGCTAGCATCCACACCAGGGCTGGATTGCTGTAAGCACAGGGGGGAGGAGAGCAGCACGACAGTGGGGAAATCATGTGGCTCATAACCAAATATTTGCAGGAGTCCTTTAGGGTCAGGCTGCCAAATTTCAGACAGCACGCAGTTGTCAGAGGCAAGAGGCTGCACCAGGGCTCGGCAGGGCCTGTCACAGGGCCGTTCCTCAACCTGCCTTCTTGAAGAGGTGCCTGGTGCTCCTTCATTACGAGCAGGGACATGATTTGGAAGGAGGACACTCTCCTTGCAAACAAGCATCCATTTTCCATAGTCTGGAACAACCGGAGTGGGTTATAGGCTGAGTCCAAAGGCCCAAGTCCCAACGAATCTCTGACCAGTTGTATTTCAAAAGAGCTTTCACAGTTTCATTTTAATTTCTTTCAGACTTCACTTGTGCTATTAAAAATGGAGGCTGCAAGCACTTTTGCCGGCATGACCCGCCGCAGAAAGTTGTGTGCTCCTGTGCCGCTGGCTATAGGCTTCATGAAGATGGAAAGTCCTGTGAACCTACAGGTTAACTTTTAAAGTGTTTTTAAGAGATTTGGGTGAAAGTTTCCAAGGTCTTGTCCTGGATTTAGATAGATGAATCTCATAAAAATGCAATATCCTGTTGAAAACCAGCCTTGTTTTCCTGCTTAGCAAATGTAAAGAGCCTGACCCTGCACTTTCCCAACAGCAGACGTGGGGTCAGGCTTGAAGGATGCAATTTAAACACTTTTTTTTTAGTCTAGGTGGGTGGAGAAGGAGGGTAGTTGTCCAAGAATTTGTTCACAAGGCAAATGCTTGTTTCAGGTGGCTGCTCGCACAGGCACCTTTCCCACTTGCAGCCATCTTATATTTCTAGATATGGATTAGTAGTTTCTGGAGGCAGAAATGCGATGTTCACGACACCAGCATCCAGCCAGAGCTCACTCCCATGTTCTTCCAACAGGAGCTACTATTTAGTTACTGATCCTACATTGAGGATGCTCTGGGCTTTTTCAGAATAAAAGACGATCTTTCTTACTGTAAATCCTCCTGATGGTCTGTTTCATGGCTGGCCATCACACAGTGTCTTACAATTATCTGAGTTGGGTGGAAACAAGTGAAGCTTTGTGGTGGTTCTGTCCTCCCAACAGTGTGTATCTGCACACAAAGACCAACAGGAACTAGAGGCTGTGGTTTGTCTGTGATATTGAGTGAGGTGGAGGGGAAATGCATTGCTTGAGGTTGCAACTGCATAAAGGGCTAAAAAATAGCTGGTTCTTGCGATGTTCCCCAAATTTACCCCACTCCTAGGCTGTTACAATATCTCTAACTACACCGACACATGCAATCCCAACCCAACCCAACACAGCAAGTTAATTGGGCATGAACATCTCAGAAGCACACCTGGCAGAGGAAAGAGGAGATTGAGTAGAGAAATATTTTGTCATCTAAGGTCAATTTAACCTTTGATGCTATTGTATTTCTAACACTCAAGAGTAACAGACTGGCGCATCTAAGCTAGCGTGCACAGGTGAGTTAGTTTCTGAAGCTCTGATAGCTACAGTCAGGAATGCTTTGAGCTCCTGAAAGTGCTGACTTTCAGCAAGCAGCGTAGGAAGTATCTTAGGCCGGGAGTCCTTCTGTTAATGGAGATCGTTAAGAGCTCAGGCCGGTGTTGCCCAACATGCTGTATCACTTTCGCTGCACCAGAAAGTTTTACTGTTAGCAATCAGATCATCTTTCAGGTTGGGTAATTGCCCTTCCTGCAAAAGCTTAGCTTTTGTTGGCTCTGAAACCTTCATTTCCTAGCCTAACCTCGCAGGTAGCACTTCCCATCAATCAACACTTATTTAAGCCCTATTCCTAATGCAGACTGTTTAAAAAAAATAAAAAAAGAAATCTCAGTAGGCCACACTTGCATCTGATTTTACACCAATGTTTGTTTGCACAGTACTGTTGAAAGCTTTTCGGATGAAAGACAATGCCTGATGCTATTTACTATTTTGACTGCCACTATCAGCAGGAATTCGGCACATACTGCGTAGGAGAGAAATGGGAAGAGCTCGTCTGAAATGAGCCTACAGATGAGATCTTCATTAACAGAGAAAAATCTACAACTCTAGAAAGAGCTTATTAATGTTTTCCTCACCTTGGTGCCAAGCAGGATTATCTGTACAATTGGCAGATATTATTTCCTGCCCTCTCCCAGCTGGACTTTTGTTGTACTGGAGTTACTTGCTGTAGAAATGTCAGCCAAGCGCCCGGCTGCCGGCCGCAGCAAGCTTCCCCGGCACGCACCTCAGCATCCCGCGAAATAAAGGCACAGCTGCACCGTCCCGTCAGACGTGCGCTCCCTCTCACAAGCTTTCTCCTTTTTAAAAGCTGTTCAGAATTAATTTCTAAAGCCCAGAAACAATTTGAGCTTTTGCTACTCTTGCATATTACCTGCACCGCTGCTCAAAGGCACAAGCATTTGTTTGCACGGGAATGCACAAGTCAGCCCACAGCCCTGCGTCTCCCATGTCAGTCCCAAAACAGGGTGCTGAGATGAGGCAGCATTTCCCTCCTTGCCTGCTCCTTTGATTGCTGTAACTCTCAGCGTGACACAGCCAGCCATAACCGTGACTGTTTCTCTCCCAGTGCCGTATCCCTGCGGGAGGATCACGGCTCCTGAAGCAAAGAGCAAGCTCACCCGAGCCATAAACACCTTTGAGCACTGGAACATCACCGCTGATGACCAAGATGATGCTCATAACGAGGTGCTCGACAACATCACGGAAACCAGCACCGCCGCCACCACGAAAATCACACCGATAATTAAGACGGGCACCCGGGTTGTCGGTGGATCAGACAGCATGAGAGGCGAGGTGCCTTGGCAGGTACTGGCTATTTCTGCAGCTCTCCTGTAACCCCAGCAATCTGTCTGTCTATGCATTTCCTTCTGAATGCAGGATCATCTTTCTTCTACATACCCAAAGCCCAGCTCTGAGGTTAGTTTAGCAATAGATCTCAAGTCTAACAGGACCACAGTTTCTTTCTGTACACAGTTTTATGCCACAGCAACAACACTTGCCTGGCTACCCTGGTCTACCCTGGCAAAAAAAGCTAGAAATCAGAATCACAGCAGCTTTATCTGGCAGGGCACAAAGGATCCGGTTTTGAGCTGTAGCAACAGATTCCCCAGCAGTCCATGACTTTACCAAGATTAAGCCAAAGGCTGAGGGAGGGGAGCTTTGCAAGGCACAGCTTTGCAATGAACAATGCAGCTCCAATTTTGGCTCCATCAGTTTCAACAGATCCATGATCATTTATATCAACAAAGGATCTGTCCTTGTACGACATCTACCAAATCCAGCTGCTCTTTCTTTATCCAAGCCCACACCCTACTTGCGACATCCTAGTCATCTCTACCTCATCAAGTGACATCACAGGTGAGGAGGGGCTGCAAAGAAACCTCCTCCAACCCACCACTGTGCAAATGCTTTTAAATTGGTGTCAAAAGGGAAGTTAGCTCCTAGCTCGGATCTTTTTCAAAGTCATCTACTGCCCTTAAATTCAACTCTGGCTCCAGCGAGCGCAGAAATCTCAGTGGCTGAGAGTGCAAAATAATAAATTCAGATGAGGTTTTAGGAACGGCAAATCTCTTTCTGTTGCAAGCTCTAGCACAAACTGACACTGGTGATGAAAATGAAAAGTTGCCCACACAGAGATGTAAATGCCCATTCATGCAGATCCCTCTACGTCTGCTGAGGGAGCGAAGCCGTGAGCAGGGTGTATGCAGACAGGTCAGGAGCAGGCATCTGTCCTCCATTTCAGAGCTAAAAAACCCAGTAATGTGTTGGGGACACACACGGCCACCAGAAGCAGCGGCAGGAGGTTTGTTGGGAGGTCACGTTTTGTGTCTGAAAGGAAGGGGCCGTACCGCTGCCCCAGCCACGCAGAGCTGTCTGGCACAGCCTGTTGTGGGACAAACCATAGGTGATGCTGGCACCCACCACGCACTCACAGAGTCAAGAGGAGAAACAGAAAGTTAAATATGAGAAACCAGTATCCATGAAGAAAGTAAATTCACACGCTACGAGCCCACCAAGTCTGGCTAGTTGGCTGTGCTCATGGAGACCTTTTCCTCACCAGGCATCCCCTGAAAAAAATCTTGGTTGCCCTTTTGCCGGCTGGCAAATGAAGATGCTCAGCCTGCTGGGATCCAGGCAGCAGCTGGGAGGGGTGCTACCTTCTCCCTGGGGTTTGGGGGTGGTTGTGGGGCTCAGATCCCAGGGAAGGGCCTTATAAACCATGTCACTGTCTCCTCTCTGGCCGCTCCACGGGTAGTCTCGCACCCACAGGCACCCATGGGTGCCTGGCTCCGTGGCGGCAGCCACCACCGGCAGCCTGGGCTGCCTTCCTGCGGCCAGGAGCCACGGGCAGAGCCCACGCTGGATGGGGATGGGGATGGCTGTGAGCGTAGAGGTGCTCCAGCTCACCACCGTGGGCAAGCTTCGTCCTCTTCGTTATCGATATTGAGCTCCTTGAAATGCAGCTGGCTCTGCCTAACGAGGCATTAAACGAGTAAATACATGGAAAGTATAAGGCAGATACACAGTGACGAGCCACATCACGTGAAAGGGACGAAATGGGTGAATTATAAAGAAATCCTTCTTTTAAACACAGTCCACTGACCAATTTAATTAAAAGTTTTAGCGTAAGGGATGTCCTGACTTGTGCCCCGTAAGTGCTGAGGCAGTTAGATGCCCACATGAAATGGGTAGTTAAGATTTTGTCCCTAGTTAACTAGTTAAGATCTAGTCACTGCCAAAACACTTTTAGGAGGTACGTGCAGAAGTGCTTGTATTTCAGATGCTCTGAGTTTTATGCTGAGGTTTATGTTCGGGGCTGTCTGTCCTCCCAGCCTGGCAGCAAAGGCAGGAGAAGCACAACGGGGCACTAACACATGCACAGGGCAATGTTGGCCACCCTCTGTGACAGCACAGGGGACGGAGGGGCAGGGACTGCCCAAGGAGCAGCGTCTCTGGCAGCACTGGGTCTGTGCGACCTAAACGCAGCCTGTTCTATAGCCAAACAAAACCCCTGCGTCCCACTCTTCTTCCCCACTGATTTGCACCAACCCATGGGTGTGATTTCCTTCTGCTCCCGCAGGTTCATCTGGTGAACAGCAACGGCGTGGGCTTCTGCGGCGCGTCCATCATCAACGAGAAATGGCTAGTGACGGCAGCGCACTGCCTGCAGCCAGGTGACAATGTCACCGCCGTGGCAGGTGAGCACCTTGGGTGGCATCAGGCCAGCGCAGGCGAGGGACAGGGGACAGGGCTTGCACTGGCCAGGCACAAGGCGTCGCACAGAACCCCGGGACCCAGGCCACCATGATGGGCAGCAAAGTGGCACGAGTTGCTTTAGAGTACCAGGGCCTCAGGTTGCAGCATTTTGGCAACCTGGTCCCTGCAGGTACCACCACCTCCCGTGGGAGCAGCGAGCTGGGTCTGGCCTTGCTCCCAAAGCCATGGAGCTGCTGGACCGTGTTGCAAAGACAGCTCAACCTGACCGCAGGCAATCGTCTCACCTGAGCCAGAGAGAACCCCAGGCTGCTTAAAAGCCTGGTGGGCTTCAGTTAAGATGCTGCTTCATGAGCTAGTGTGATGGATTTTTATCTCTACTAGCCACATAGGACCTCACTAGGGATTTCTGCTCTTCTTGGGGGTCACGCTAAGTTTTCACACAGCTTTCAGAGAATGAATTCGTGCAGCTAGTGCAAGAGGGGCACTGGAAACCTGACTAACTCCTTGCAAGGAGAAGATGACTACTTTTTCTCCTAACTTGTTTAGAAGCCAATAGAATTTATAGATTGAAGTAGAGAAACCAGGCTGGCTTGTGAGAAAGTGTGCTTTTACAGCAGGGTCTCTGGGGAGTTAGGCAGGGGCAGCGTGGCCAGACTGCACCGCAAGCGATGCTGCTGCTTTACAGAACAAATCTATCTCTGCTTGAAAAACGGTGTTTCCCCCTGACTGTTGGTACCCAGCTGTTCCAGACCGCCTGCGAGGCAGCCTGCTGATAACTCACCGCGGGGCCTTGGCAGGCATCGTGGTGCCACGTTTCACAGCTGGGGCAGCTTCCCCAAATTATTTGTTTCTCCCCTGTATCAATACCTAGTATAGGAGGGTTACACCGAGACGTACAGGAGGGGAACACTGGTAGGGTTAGTAATTGCTACAAGCAGCACTGAGAGGAGGCATGGAAGAATCATGCTTTCTGTTTAAACACTATGAAATGTATCAGTGACAAAAATGACATTCTACCTGAGCCTTAAAGCACGGAGTTTCTGTCTACAGAAACAAGCTCATCAAGAGGGCTCCAGCTGCATCTTCATCTTCCATGTTCACATGGCTGAGCTCCTGGATGTGCCTGGCCAGACCCTGGAGACTGAGCACTGCGGGGCTGGGCACCACCTGCCCGGTGCTGGCAGGATGAGGCTCACAGCTTGCACACAGCATTTTTTGCTGTTTTTGCTATCTACTTTCAGGCAGTTTTGCTGGAAAGCCCGGCACAAAGCCCAGCTTTGCAGCCGCTCACGTGAGAAAGTACGAAATGCCCAGTGCAAAAACCGTCTCCCCCCAGGAAAGCACGTTTCCACCTGGACAGTTTTGTATTTGCTGCATCTGCATGCAAACTGCCTCTCTTTTCAGGCTCTCTCACACACCCCTCCATTTAGGATACATTATCAGCCAGGTCCCCTTGTGCTACCTTCACACCGCTCTGCAGCACCGCTGGGTTTCCAGGACAGGATTTTGGACAGGCAGTAAGTCAAGAAAACAAAACACAATTTTGCAGGGCTTCAGGGACTATTGGATTTGTGCCTGCACCATGTACACTGCATGGGCAATATCCGATTCCTTCGTGTCCATTCATACTAAATGTTCAGCTTTGTATATAGCATCCTAGGAGGCCCAAAAATCGATAGCAGGGGGTGGAAGAAGCATTCCCCTCCCCTCTCTTTCTCTGCATCTCCACTTTCATCCCTGAAGCATATTTTCCAGTGCCCAGCAATAGTAAGCAGCTGTAGCATAAGAAAAACCCTACCAAAGTCTCCCCCACATCTGTCTTGCATTTACACTGTAGAAACATAGCCTGCGAGGAAGCTGACATTCACACTCTGCTGCAAAAAACCCCTCGCAGAGCACAGCAGCAGCACCAGCCACCAAACCCGCCTTCGTCAGGCACCAGCATTAACGTGAACACAGAAAGCTGCCTCACCTCTCTCGCTGGGCTCCGTGCCGCTCCTCGCAGGCAGACGCAGCAGACACAGGACGCTGCCAGGGCCAGGAGTGCTGCAGATACTGTTTAGAGGAGATCGTATATTCTGGAGATTACAGCAAAGCATGTAGAAATACCGCAGCAGGGGTTAAACGCACCCTGCGCCTCTTGGGCTGTGAAAAAGCAAGGGGGAAAAGTCATCCTGCTCTTGAGCCTTCAGCACAGCCAGTTCACAGGCAGGAGAGGGGATTCGGCTACAGACAGACCCAGACACTGCCTGTTTGCCAACCTGAGACCACAGAACATTTTTCCTTCCCTCTACCTGTTACACAAGCCAGGAGGGGAGGCAATAGGCTGCCAGCAACTCAATCAGAGGAGCCTGAGGCTGCCGGCAGCACCCTGCAATCGCAAGCAGCTGAGCCTCGTGAGGGCGGCAGGGACCCAGGGCACCTGTGAACATCGGGGGAGGGACGTTTCATAGCCCCCTGTGCCCCATTCTGCCCCATGGCTGTGTGGTTTTGGAAAAGGGAAGGTCAGGTTTCTTTTCCCTAATAAATTATTTACTTTAAACAAAGATTTTTAATTCTAGAGGCTTTCCCCGCTTTAATATGAGGGCAACATCCCTTTACATCTCTTTGAGGGTGCTAAATCCCGAGAACAGCCACATTGCTACTAACCTTGGCAAAAGCATCTGGGCCTTCGGCACTCGATCAGCCGGTGCGTGCCCAGTGTCACATCTGGGGGTTCAGGTCCTGCTGGCTGCGGGGCCCGAGGAGGTGCTGCCATGGGGGAACCTCCAACGCCCTTTGACAAGGAGCAAGCAGCCTTGCCAGCACCAGGCTTGGAGCAGCCCAACAGCTGGGGTGTGCAGCACTCAGCCCTTTGCACCCACCCGGCTGGGCTGGTATCGCATTGGGACGGCACCGTCAGGACATGGTGGCTGGTCCGGCCACGGAGCCCAAGCCATGCTTGTCTCTGCAGGTGAATACAACACCAACGAGGAAGACAACACGGAGCAGTGGCGTAAAGTGGTGAAAATCCTTCCCCACCCTACATACAATGCCACCATCAACAAGCACCACAATGACATTGCCCTCCTGGAGCTGGACCGGCCGCTCAGCTTCAACAGCTACGTCACCCCCATCTGCATCGGCAACCGGGAGTTCACCAACGCCCTGCTGAAGCACGGGACGGGGACGGTGAGCGGCTGGGGCAGCACACTCTTCCGCGGCCGGCCCGCCACCGTCCTCCAGATCCTCAAGGTGCCCTTCGTCGACCGGCCGACCTGCCTCAAGAGCACCTCCACCACCATCCTGCAGAACATGTTCTGCGCGGGCTTCCCGGCCGGGGGCAGTGACACCTGCGGGGGGGACAGCGGAGGTCCCTACACCACCGAGATTGAGGGCACCTGGTTTCTCACGGGGATCACCAGCTGGGGCGAGGAATGTGCCAAGCCAGGTAAATACGGCATCTACACCAGGGTCTCCAAGTACCTGAAGTGGATAAAGGAAATCACGAGGCTTACCTAACCCACGGGAGGTTATGCTGTGTTGGGGGATGGACTGGTTCGTTGAAGAGAGACCGTTGAAGAGATTGCTATCTACGTGTTTTTCAGAAATCACTGCATTTTAATAAACATTTCTAAATGAACTAATTTCTCCTCTTGGAAGGCAAGAGTTGGGAGAAGGCATTGGAAATGTGGTAATAAGGAAATAAAAAGCCTTTTTAATTATCCATGACTGCATTCCTGAATGCACTGGAACTGCTGAGACGGTGTAAGTCCCCAAATCTCAAGTGCAGAGGCTGGTGTGGATGAGCTGGGGCATGGCTCACACATGCCCTGGCCAGCGTGCCACCGGCATGACCACAGCTGCTGCACAGCACTGCGGGCAAGGGGAGCCCGGCAGGCACCGGGTGCCTCGGGCACCAGCGTCCAGCATCGTCCCTGTAGCAGGAGCGCGCGAGGGCAGGGAACACGCAAAGCATCGTACCCGCAGCGCTCTCGGTGAGACGTTTCCATGTGAGCCAGGCTGAGGTGGATCACGGGCAGCAGGAAATGCTCCTTCTGCTTTAGGACGGCATAAATTGGCTGTATAAATGACCTAAAATCTGTATAGGATTCATCTAGAGGTAGTGGCAGGCTTTATGCTAATGATTTCTGCAGAGCCTTGTTAGGATTATAAAGAGAACTGCTTAGTGCTCATTACCTGTCCTGGTCTCCATATTAATCATGGTAAACTAGAGACTGCAGCCACGGACGCTGCTGGTGGTGATGGAGATGGAGCACTGCCCTCCCCAGATGAGCTCGGGGGATGTCCCCTGGGTGCAGACCGCACGGACACCCCAGTGTCTGCTCTGAGTGGGTGGGAGAAACCTCGCTGGGAGGTGCCTGCCCCATGCCCAGGGTGGGCGCTGGCACCAAGGCATGGGGAAGCAGAGGTGGCATCCCGGGGAAAGGCTACGCTGGGCAGAGGTCCTGCGTTGGGATGACTCAAATGGGCTTAATTCAGTTCCCAACTTCAAGGGAAGGGAATTATCCCAGAGGAAAGGAGGTTTACCTCTGATCAGCGCTGGTTCGTCTCCTATCTCCTTCCATGGAAAACTCCAGGGGTGCACGGAGAAACAGCATCGCCTTCGGGAACCACACCCTGCGATGCCTGGCCCGGGCAGCTTGTGCACGGGCTTTACCACGCTGCAGGTACGCGCACAGGACCACGGCACGTCCCCAGAGGCAGAACCCCGGTGCCGAGGGTCTCCTCCCTCCCGCCTGGTGAGATGTGCCCCCAAAACCACCTCTCCCCCCACGCCACCCACAAAAGGGCTGTCGATGCCCGCACGGCCCCCGGGCACCCACCCACGAGCATGGCCCCGCGGTCCCCAGCCTGGAGGTCCCTCCTGGCAGCGCTGCCCGGTGCTGGGACGCAGGGGAGGCTGGTGATGGAGCCAGCCTGAGCCAGGGCAGGACTTCAACAGCTGCTCTTCCAGGCACGAGTATGAGCACTGAGGTGCCTCTCCCAATTTCATTGCCACTACATCCAGCAAGAAGCTAATCGGATCATCTGCCACTGCTTATTTTAAAATCAAAATGCATGTAAGAAGGTTATATTTGCTCCAAAGAAATTAAATAAAACCAATGCTGTGAGAATTATTTTTTTTTTCTCTAGAATTATAGCAGAGGTGTCTTTGGACAGAATTGCATATTCTCATATGAATTTATTTAACAAGTTTTTAATCTTTAAATATAGATTTAACACATTTTTTTACAGGTACATATACAATATAGTTCATTTAAACTTGCAGTCAGAGAAAATTCTCTACTGTAATTTATGATAACATATACATGAAGAGCCTAGTTCAACAGCATACTTAAGGTAACGTAACATACCATGTCGTGTGCAAAGTTTCAAATGTTAAAAATCTCAGACTGTACATTCAGATTTGCAGAACTTATCAACCTCATAAATTAATAAAAGCTTAGATTTAAAACTATGGAAGACAAAAAAGATTAAAACCATTTAATATGCAATGTGTGCTATGTTTGAGACAAATATTTACAGTTGTACCTCAAAATGTGTACTGTTACCACAAGAAGTGTTACCACCATGAACAGCCCCGACAGTAACTTAAGAGACTCCTACTTTTCCACCTAGCAAGTGCATTGTGACCAGTTTTAAAGTAGATGGAAATAACCTTCGGTGACTTAAGACCTCTCTGCTATGATTGCTAGTGGCTGAAGAACACTGGGATCTTTCTAGGTCTTGCAGAGTTGCTCAGTTCAGACTCAGCCGGTCAGGTTTTTGGGGGCGTACGGGGGTTACCCGCAATACTGGCCACCCAAACTGGAGAAATGCCCACCGCTGCGTGCCAGCGGGGTGGGGAACCCCCCAGGCAACCACAGCCATCGAGTACTTCAACAATTCCTCCATCCAAGAATGGTCACAAAAAAAAAAACCCTCACCCCAGTATGTTTTAACTTAACAACTTGGGACTGTGTCTAAGAATCCATGGTTCACAAATCAAAGTCAGATCATAAAGGTCCCCCTTTAGTCCACAGTATAAAACGTTTCATTTTGACGGGACAGAGCAAATTCACTACCACATGCATGCTATTAACCCTGTTCTCAACACAGTCAGATGCTCTTTGCACACATCTGCTTAAAAGTCAAACCACCTGTACCTATGTTCTACAAAAGCAAAACTAGACAAAGAAACACAAAATTAAATTATGAGTGTTCAATCTTCTTTTTTCTTTCTCAAAAATCCAATAGATACGTTATCGTTAGAGATGCTGAAAAGTACAGTCTTATCACAAGAACATCCTTAGTGCAAACATGGACATTAAACTTTTATTTATGGCACGTGTTCCAAAAGTACATACATTTAATGTAAACTTCAACACTTGCTAGATACAGGTTTCAGCCTTGGGACACTTTGGGACCCTAAGTGATTGGCGACAACCCTGAGTTGTCAGTTTGGCCTGATCCAAACCCCACTGAAATCAATGGGACTGACTGCAATGGGCTGGAGTCAGACCCTAAGTGCAAAAAGAGGATCTTTAGCGTTATTGCGGCTCCGCATGTGAGTCAGCCAGATGATGCTCTTACAGAACATTACATTCACATAGCTGAAGTCGATATTTAAGAAAAATCCATTCATAAAATCAATTAAGCAGGACATACAGCTTCTTTGTTTGGTTTTTGGTTTGGTTTTTTTTTGGTTTACCAAAACTCAACTCTTTTATTTGCAACTTCAACAGTTGTCAGCTAATAAGTAGGTAAAGCCTTCAACCTGGAGAGGAAATTTCAAGCATCTAAACAAAGTGTCAGGAAACTGTAGTGTACTTCTCTGATGAAACGTGATGGATGTCATGGAAAAACAGCAGGTAAAATTAATAAAATACTGTACTTTCCATAGGAGAAAAAAAAGAAAGAGCAGAGAATGGCTTCCTTTATGATTATGAGAAGCTGCTTAGGACCCCAGTCCCGTTCAGTGCAGATGAAGCTGTGGAGGTCTGTGAATGTGATGAATAGTACAGGACAACTCCAACTATTGTGCTATTTCTCTGTAACACTTAGTTGAAAGCTTCCAAAGAGCATCGAAAATAGGATGCTACTAGTTCACCCTCAATTCAAGGGGAACTAAACTTTCTCGTGTTACACAGGGCAGCATCTATAAAGTAATGAAGATTGATGTTAATATTAAAGCATCTTATTCCAAGAAATACATTGTTCCCTGTAATCATGTAACATTTGTATAACATAAAAAAATAAGTGCACTCCTGCAGGTCTCCCTAAAAGCTGACCTCCCACTAGCTTCAGTGAGAGCCTTGTCTAAGGCAGGACCGCAGGGCTTGACTCATTTCCATCATCTATCACTTGATTATCACAGTGCGGGCGCTGATATCTTCTCTAGACTCCTCATTTTGTCAAGCTCAAAATGGTTTTCTACAGCATTACAAAATAGCTGTTCTGTGAAGCTGGCTGGCATCACAGGTTGTACAAGGAGACCCTGCTTTACGTTTCAAAGGCCAAAAAGAAATCAACATTATCTTTAATGGACCCTGCATAAATACAAAAGCCTGCGGCTGCAATCATTAAAGTGCATGAGTAATAGTGCAAACAGCTGTGCTGCATCTGCAAAACTACGAGTGGCATTTTAAACAGAACTTAGACAAAACTTGTGCGTTTCAGCTAACATGCTTACGCCAGCCTGCAAGAGCTCAGGAGTTCAGCCACGTACGATACTCTTATCGGGCAGATTCAAACCACGTGGCCTAGGGAGCCACGTACAGGGTTGCCTCAAGCTCACCATAGTCGAGAGGACGAGCCCCACCGCCCTGGCCAGCAGGAGCAGAGGACGTGCAAGCTCGGTCCTTCGGACGCTACCGGCAAGGGAAACCTTTACTTGGCTTTATTGCATGAAGAGCACACACAGGGGATCCCCTTAAGGCTTGGAAGAGATAGTTTGGCAAGTGGGCTGTTAAAACAAACTAGGAGAGGGTCTGGCGTGTAGAACGGGAGCTTGTGTCCTCCTCAAACCAAGCGGGTGCGTGCGCCTGCCCTGGCCCAGAGCATCCTTCCACGCCTGCTCTGGATGCTCTCGGCCTTTGGGCTCAAGTCAAATTCTGCCATAAAACTTCTCTGCTGTTTAAAAGACCTTGAAAGTTGTAGCAAGATTCCTTTTATATATATAATCTAATAAGTAAAGGCATTTATTACTGCTTCCATTTTTCATTTGAATCCCTTTTTTATTAAGGCTACCCTATTTCATGCTCCCTCTAACAGAAATCAGTGTCACACAACCTCCACGCAGCGAGTGGAAATGGGAAACTTGCCCTTCTCTCTGCCCAGCTTTTAAAGGTTAGGAGAAAAAAGCTGAAAATGCTTTGGCCCTGTTTTGCTCTGATGTGAAAATTTGGGAGTGAACAACATGTTTCCTTTTGCTTCCATCTGTTTATCACTGCTGAGAGAAAAGAAGAGCAGGGACAGAGCTTAACCTCGATGAGAGGGGAGGCTGCCGTGCTGCTGGACACGAGCACCGTGTCACTGAAGTGAGAACAAGTCATGCATCTGCTTTGGGTTACGGCAAGGACCCCATTGCTACCGTCCCCGCTCTGCGTTTGCCGTGAAGCGGGTGCTGCAGCACAGCTGAGAGCTGAGATGCCTTCTCCCTCACTGACACAGACACTGTCAGTGCTGTAAATCGTGATCTTTGGCACGTTAGCAACCAGGGGACTTGCAGAAAGATTTTGTCTCCTGCCCCATTGTGGAAGAGGAGTTGGGGCTGTAACGCTGCAGCCCTCACCTTCCCCGAGATGTGCGTCTTGCAGAAGGCAATGAAGAGATATCTTGCATCTCCTTGTTAATGCATATAAAAGTCAAGTCAGTTGACCAGGCAATGCCTGGCCGCTTTAGCAAGGCCGCTTAAACTAGCAACACACAGGTAATGCTGAGCAGTAGCTATTTTCTGAATATTGCTTTTTCTGAGCAGAGTTCTCTCCAAGCCTTTTCCATGTTGAGATCTGTGTGTTATCACCTGCGATATAAAACTATTTCTATGGCACACACATAAAAAAAATCCCACCATGGATTCATGCAGGAGACAGAATAAATCTATTTAGAAAAAAGCAGAAAGGACTAATCTCAGAAATTATAGCTAGAGGCACACCAGAAGGAAAACTGGTTTTCAAAATGACCTCCAAGCCAGCCATCTTCCTCCCAAAAAGTCTCCTGGCTTATATCCAGGCCAAGATTTAAGTTTAATAAGGTTTCCCACACACACACCTTTGAAAAAGAAGATTTGGACCAAAATACTGGCTTTATCAACAGTTACATAGCATTGCCAATAGTAACCTCTCACCTATAAGGAAAATTACCTACTCAACCATGTGAGGAAAGTAAGAAAAATCAGCTGTGGAGTTGTCTGGATGTTGCAAGTTCAGCTTTGCAGCCAGGCTGTCCCTCGGCAGCCCGGGTGCAGGAGGACGGTGGATTTGCAAAGCTGGCAATGGTAGGGGAGTGGGGCATTGACCAAATACACATCTGATAACTTTAAATGAGCAGGAAAAAAGCTCCCTGTAACTTCATCATGATTGTACCGGCTCAATACTGGAATAATGAGCAGAATGGGAGAGGAACAGCTTGTAAGCATGCAGGTATCAGCCGTCCTGTGGTGGGAGGTTTTTGTTAGGGCCACAGTATAAATCTAAGAAAAAATGTTAAGGTAAGGGAACCATTTCATCTATTCAGCTAAAGGCTTTGCACTGAAAAAAAAAAACCAAAACCCAGATTTGTATGGATTCTGGTTATGAAATTCTGTGACTGGGGATATATTTTTATTTATTGTGGGGACCTGGAGCTGAGCACCCCCCGCGAAGGGCCAGGACTGCCTCTCCCCCAGTTCTGAAGTGACTCCAGTACACTCTAAGCTCTTGGGGACCCCACAACATGTTTATCAAGTTTTCCCCGATTCCATGCCAAACAGCATTTCAGCACAAGCAGCTAACAATATGTGAGGGTTACGGTGCTCCCTCCTGCCCCTACTTTGCTCTACAAGCTTGGCTGCCTAATTCTCCCTCTGCTATATTGGAGCAAGAGCTCCATCTTCTGAAGAAGCAGAAAAGATCCCAATCCAGACCACGTCCCTGAGCGGTCAGTGGTACAAAGTCACCTGCAGTATAAAATGACCAGCCCACAAAGGAAAGGTAATTGCTAAATGCAAGGTACTGTTTGAAAATCGGTTTTCAGAGTGCAAGTACGTTATGGCTATAAGGAGACATCACTGAAAAGCTCTAGGAATAGCTCTAGGAAATAGCAAGAAAACATCCTACATCATCCTACAATATTGCCTGGAGTGCATGTAAAATTAGAATCATGCCTAGAGACTGCACACATGATCAGCAATAGCGAGAGGGAACAGAGTTAATTTTAACAGGGAAAACAGAGCCTCGGTGCTGCGCCTAGACCCTGGCAACACGACTGCAAAGCGTCTGGGCAGTGGTGCAAGACTTGCAGGAGGAGCTTTCTGTGCTTTTGCCTTGTGAAATTCTCCTTAGTTTGTACTCAGCAACTTTGTAAACCAGCCCGGAGCTGCGAGTCTCTAGGCTTTGGGGGATACGACCACTGACAAAGCAAACCAGTGTTCAAAGTTTGCCTGCACCCTATTTTCAAGATGCATTTATGGCTGGAGAAACCTCCTGCACGTTCCGTGGTCCAGCACCCGGCGAGATGTGATAACCAGACTGGTGAGAAAACAACAGACGGTGCTCCAGGGTGGGAGCACCCCGAGGGGAACCCTCCCAGCTGTGCTGCCAGCCCACTACGAGCTACCCCTTATGTAAAGTCAGAAAACCTCCAACCTCTGAAACTTGACTGCCCTGCAACAAAGGGGATAAAAAAATACCTTCCAGTATAGGACGGATTTCACTGAAATATACTGGAAAACCATCAAGAGCTGACTGGAATTTTAAGCCTTTCAGAAGTCTTCCTTCATATTCATCAAAACAACAGATTTTGACAAAAAGGAAGTATTTAAAAAGAAATCTACTCGCAAAATTTGTTTCATATGGCCATAACTGGTAGATTCTTTTTTTTTTTTTAATGGACTAAATCTAGGTGGGTTTCCTGAGCTGCTCCCATTGCAAACCCTGGTCTCCCGTTTCCCATGGACAGGATGGTGATGAGGCAACACATGGAGCGGCGATGCTGCATACATGGCAAGGGCGACAGGCTGCTCTTAAGGCATTTTCTTGTGTCATCTGTTATGCTTCCCTATCTATTTCTATGTACATTTACAGCTAGAAAATGAGAACTAAGATTGTTGAGACTAGAAGCCTTCTGCCAAAACCTGCTAACCTGTTTATAAACTTTATTCTAACGATGGATTAACAAGCAGGCAGCAATGAGGGCAAGAGTGAGGCTGCGGAAATGAAGTATTGCCTTGAGAGTGCTGGGGGTCAGGCCACGGCGTCTTTTGCAGCAGTAGGAGATTTGGCCTAGGTACCTCCTATTCACACGGGGTTTGAGCTACGGCAGCGAGTAGGCAAAACAGGCACGGGAATCCCTGATCAGACTCCGTCTCTTCTCCCCGATCTTCTACCCAGTGCTCTTGCAAAGAAATCTACGTTTTTAAATGCTTGGTTTTAATTTCCTAGTGCCTAAAGTCAGAGAAATGTCTTAAGGTGTTAACAAATAATTAAAAAAAAGCTTAATTTACTACTTTTGCAGGCTTTTTGGAGCAGCTGCTTTCTTTTTTTTCCTGCAGAGGCATATGCAGCCAGATTTAGTACATCAAGTGTAATGCAAATGGCTTAAAAGACCTGATTGGAGTTACGAGATATTTCTGCTAGGCGTGCTATATGATACCTGCGACTTTGGCATTCCGAAATCTGCAGTCGCCGACTACTATCTGCAGACTGTGGACGGGAATCCAGCCTTCTTTTCTTCTGTTTAGGTTTTTCACCAACCTTTGAATGACAGCAGTATTAGTAAAAGAAGCAAACCAACCCAGGAGCAGTTTGATATGGGCACACTCTACACAACTGCTGGTGCAACCAACAATTTGTTCAAACCAGGGAAGCATTTTAACAGGAGCTGGGCATGCATTTAAAGTATTATTCCCACCTAAATTTAGGAACCTAATTAGAAACCCCAAATTGGGAGCACAGTTGCCTTGGGCCCCTCTCTAGTCAATGGAGAGGAATAGGACTCTCCAGAGCACGAGTTATCCTGCCCAAGACCTGCATCGCTCTCCAGCAGCACCGGTTTTGCTCCATTGACTACCGATGGAGCCAAGGGCAATTGCTTTCCTCAATCCTCTGCTACTAAGCCAGACTGGTAGGATGAATTTAGTCAGGGTACTATAAGTAAATTCAAGCCAAGATGTAGGCAGCTGGAAATACTCACGCTCATAAATGACATTTCTCCATCTCACTCATGCAGTGAAATCTGCTCTAACAAACAAGTTTGGTGTGAGAAATCTTTGCCTGGCACTGGCCAAAACCACCGTGAGAGGTAGTGAGCATTCAGCAATACTGAGATGCTTTACATCTTGCTTTTGCTAACAACAAACTGAATTTTCCTTGAAGTGCAAGGGCTGTAGCTGTCAGCCAGGAATCCTCCACGGGGCATTTGTGTCTGTGCATTTATGGGCCTAGTGCCTGCGCACATCTGATTCGGGTTCCTGCTAACATCACCCTTCCCATATCCCAAACGAGGCATTAGCGTGCTGCGCTCTCTCCCACTGAGAACCCGGGCTGGCTGATGAAAGCTAGTCAGAAATCAACCTGGGAAGGTCTTTCCAGCCAGAAATTGGTGCAAAAATCAGAAGAGGGCACGCTGCCCTCCAAGACGCCGAGACTAACGGTTCAACAGGCAGGAGGCTGGGTACGGTGATTTCCCAGGCAATGCTCCCAGCCGTAAGGACAGAACCAGCTGTGAAGTGTTATCTTGCGAGCCACAGCTTTAAATACAGCAGAAAGCTGGTCCGCAGCCATTAACCAGTTCACACTCGTACAGCTGTTTGAGGGAGGAAAATGTCTCGCAGCTACTCAATATTGCTATTAATAAGCCCAGAGGAACAAAGCCAACAGCCAAGCTGGGGTGGGCAAAGAGCTCTCACTTGAAGCATCATCTGAAGAGGGAAGAGCATGGCAAGAGAAGATGTTGGTAAAACACAGCTCGCCCAGACACCCATGGCAAGGGAGGTCCTGACGTGTTTTCCCAGGCCAAGCCAGTGCGTATGGCCTCTAGTCTTGGCAAGGGAATGGATTCTCCGGCTTTCTGGAATAGCCTAAAACTTCATCAGAAGCTGCAACGAGTGTATCATCAGGCAAGTGAGCTTGCACAGGACTGCCTTGCAGGCTCTGAGAGATAAGGCAAAGTAATCCTAAAATACCTACCACTGTCCCTCACCATCTTCATGCAAAAGCTGAATTTCATCCCCATTTTTCACCAGCAGGTCCTCTGATCCTCTCCTCTTGCAGTCTGCAAGGGCTTTATATTTTCCTGGAGACTGTAGCAGTAAGAAAAAGTTATATCTTATTTAGCTACATTTCATATCACGCAGCTGTTATTTCTGACTGCCGCAGGGAATGTGACAGAGCCCTATCAGCTACCTTAATTAAAATTATTTCAAGAAACTGTAGCTGAGACATCTCCTCATTCCCCAAAATTGAGATATGGAAAATCTGAGAGACACAGACGAGATACATCCATTATCCAGTGAAGCAAAACAAAGCAAGATGACTACAAACAGCAGCACCCCGAGCTTTGGGACTACTGCGTCTCTGTACTAACCAGCTGGTTCCCGTCCTCCTCTTCGGTGTCCGAGCAGTTGGAGAGGTACTGGTTACCCGACCACTCCTCCAGCCCCTCGCAGATTTCCAGGGACTGTGACATTCCTGGCCAGCCTGCAAGACAGCGTGCAGCTCAGGCTGGGGGTACCCCAGCACCCGCAAAGCGCACCCCAAGGGAGGGGAAGGGTCCGTACTTCTGTGGGGCTTGTTCTGGGGGGACGGGAGCCCACTGTCCAGCATCACCGGGCTGGTGCGCTCCGAGTCATTCTCCTCTGAGCTTATGGAGGCTCTCTGCTGCTTTCTGAATGATTAAAAAAAAGAAATCAACCTTAGTTTTACTTTAAGAATGAGTGTAAACTCCGCAAGGTTTTGTAAAACAGGGTCAGGAATAATAATGGTACTTTTTAATTTATGTTTCTATACAATTAAAGGACTCGGTGACTGGTTTTAATTTTGGGGGGAGGGGAAATAAAATGGCTACAGTATCTCTTTCCTTGAATTTGAGCACCATCTTTGATCTTCGTCTCCATTTGCAGAGGAGCTGCAGACTCTGTCCCCAGACTCTGGTCTGCAGATTCTGTCCCCAGACCACGGCCACCGCAGGACCAACTGCGGCACATCCCTCCTGCCACCGACCCAGAGGTCTCGGACAGAAACGGGGTGAGGGGAATAGCACAGAGCCAGGATACGGCCAGAAGGCACTGGGTGCCCAGCGATGGGAGGGTACTGGCGAGAGCCTCCAGTCCAGCTCCGGGGACTCACCCATCGCTCAGCTGGGAAGAGAGTGGGAGCTGGTCCGTGCACGAGCCGGGCTGCTGCTTCTCCACTGCAGGGAGGTCAAACACCAGCTTAAAATCCATTTTTTTTTATTAGTAACCATCACACTTGAAGCATTATTTTAAAAGTTAGACCTTTTGTACAACCCTAATGATTTCTGCTTAGAGAAGAACAGACCTAGGGACTCTTGCAAAGCACAGCCTTAGTTATGATTAAGATGGTATGTTAGCACAAATCCAATAGTGAGCATGCCACTGAAGACTCTAATATCCTTAAAACTAGGCATCTGCTATGTATCTTGTTGAATTAAGCCTATGATAACAAATGTGAAATAATCCCCAAGGTAACGACAAAAAAAAAAAATGGACTCCTGTAATTCATTTTCACATAAGCACCTGGCCTTTACTGCTCCAAGTTATGTTATTTCCCTGTAATGTGAGACCTCACTCCAGTATTTTGCTACTAGGCTTCTTCTGAAAAATCAATTCTCTGGTGAGAATTAGTGGATTTGAAGATTAACAATGTGAAAATAAGAAAGGTTCTGCTGCAGAGTGAACGCCACAGAGAAATTGGTCAAATGTACCTTTTATAAGCTCCTGCTGCTTGAACAAAATTTTTCTTATTTCATTCAACCATGCCATCTTCAGATCTACTGTTTGGGCCTGGAAGAAGAGAAAATTGTCTGAATTTTGCATTAAGAATCATCCATTATAACATATGAATAAAATCTTACTTTTCTACGCTGCAATTATCTGAAATCCCCCTCTATCCAAAGCCACCACTAAATTTTAAACATTCTTGCTCTTTTAAAATCGATGATCCCCACTACATCCAGGCAAAACACAGTGGAAATTGTGGAGCCATCACTACAATGCAAAGAGTGCAGGCAAAAGCACACATGTGCATGCATCCTATCTCTTTTACAATAGACCTAAAGGGCCAAATCTGCCTTTTGAATATATCTATACTTGGCTACCTGTATCTGCTTTGTGAATTTAAGTTCACTGTGTTGTAACATGGAGAAAAAACGCTAGGCAGAAGACTAATTAAAAAAGATCAATCAACCAACAATATTTTTACAATGGGTTTTCTTGTGAACACCCCGTTAGGCAAACATTTCGCCATCATAAATTTCTATTCAAAATGCTACAAAAGGGAAAAAAAGATCAGGAAGAAATCAGGTCAATTGGGCTACTATTTTGTAGATGAGTCAAAAGACTACTGGAAATAGCACCACGGAGGCCAAGCCTTT
Source organism: Theristicus caerulescens (assembly GCA_020745775.1). NCBI lineage: Eukaryota > Metazoa > Chordata > Aves > Pelecaniformes > Threskiornithidae > Theristicus > Theristicus caerulescens. Next base: position 20,730,352 of record CM036567.1, on the reverse strand, counting down.
GCCCTGGGAGCAGTTCTGACATGTAATTGTGGAGGAGCACACGTGGCCCATGGCCATTAAAGCATGAGGCCCATTTCCCAGCTCAATTCACATAAGCTATTAAGCACAGTAAAACTACTGGTCTGTTTGAGATTTCATCTGGAATAAAAGGCTCTATTTCCAAGGAGCAATTCTGTCTCCGCTTTAAGATGACTTTTACAGCTCTGGACTGGACACCAAGGACCAGCCACTAGGACAGCTCTGTGAACGCTGCCATGGGCAAAGAGGAAGAAGAAATGCAAGTTAAATGTCTGATAATCCTGCAAAGATCAATGGGAGACATTTCCTTAACACCATTACGAGGATGTACAAATCCAGGTTTTTGAAGCTACAAACCTGCACGACATAGACCTCTTCTCGCCCACTATACCAGATTTCAAATTTCCGATGATCTCCTTTCACATTCTCAGTTATTCCAACTGCATTCATCTGCAAAAGAACCAAAAAAATTAAACATACTATAAATCTCTCCCTCTTCCCTATGATTCCAGACATTTTGCAGCACGTTAAACAAACCTGTTTTCACCTAATTTAACACATTTCTTCAAATTTAATTTCAGTAGCAACTGAAAGTCATTATCTAACTTATCCCCCCGACTTTCCGCCAGCTTGCTGTATTTGTAAAAGCTTTCTGAATCCCATCAATGGACCTTAGGGGACTTTTCATTTGGGAATTAGTGGAACTAACTGAAAAGTCATCTCATACATCTTTCAGCATGAAATTTCTCAAATGAGGCATATGAAGCTTTATAAACGCATGGCACATTATTCTTCCACATGCATTATTTCTGTCATATGATTCTTTATTTACTCGCTGAATTCTGTGTTTCATTCTTTCAGCAATCTTTCAAACCCATTTGTGAAGCCCTCAGCTCCTTTAAGAAATTCAGTTCAATGTCTTTTGGTCCCTGACCATCCCTGTACTCGAGACATCATCCCAAGGTCTCCAAAAGAAGGGTTAATTTTTGGATATACAGCCTGAGCTGCCATAAACCTGGCTTTCAGGCAGCACACAGACTTCAAGCTAGACGTGGCTGAATGCTGCCATACCTAGGTACCCGTTATCACAGGCCACTTTTGATAAGCTGGATGGCAATGCCAGAGGCCCAAATAATTCAGGATCTGTACAACATGACCCAACTGAATCAGTAGCTCAAACTATGATTAGAGACCAAAAAACTCTTCAGCAACAGAGGACCTCTGAGCCACCTGCTGAACATGCCATAAAGCTGCGAAATGCTTTAATACCTGATATCGCATAAACCATCTTCTCACTTAAAGCACAGTTTGCTAGCAATTTATTGCTGATTAACAGACGGTCAAAAATAGCTAAAGTATCCCACTTGCATGTTTTGAAACAGATCTAATAATAATGGTATCATCTATCATAAATTATCGATACAGACTGCATTAGATCAATCAGTATAAACACAAATAAGGCCTTAGAAAGAACATCTGTTTAACATTGCTGTTCGTTGTTACTATGTGCATCCTCAGAGCTTTTGGTCTGAACGACTACGAGGATTTACAGATGAGGTCACCTGGACAAACCTTCTGTTCCTAGTTACTTTTTCAAATGTTGGCACCCATTTTCAGTGATACGAACAGCCTCAGGCAACTGGAAGCAAGCTGCTAATTAGCTTTCCTCGTTTCTTCACTGCTCTGAACAGCAGAGCTCTTATGAACTTCTGAGAAAGTGTTTGCCTCCAGAGGCAGAAAGGCCCATCGCTGAACAGCAGTCAGTATTTCCTGGTTTTATTTTATTTTAAAAATTTTTAAATAATTTTTAAAAATTATTTTATCCTCTGCAGTACAGTGCCATAAAGCCTTAGAAAGGCAGACCAGGCTCCATTCTGATTTTATGAAAACTTAAAAAAATAATTTCTGAAAGATGTTGAAAGAGCAGCCTAGAGAGTGCCTTATCTATATTCTGCAATTTCCAGTTCTGTGCATCTCCTCTGGCATGGCAATTTATATGGAAGCTCCTACAAAACTGCCCAGGCATCAAGATATTAGAAATTATAGATGATCTACTACGAGGATGCAAAGGAAAGTGCCAGGAATAAACGTATTTAAGGTCTGTTCATTCATGTTAGTGGATTTTGAAATTCCGCTTCCTCCCCTGAGCAGGATTTACTGTCCCTCAGCTGTTGGTTCACTGCAATGCAGACCGAGGTGGGTTAGTGCAAAGCTCCGGGATGCGTTCATCTGCATCACCGTCCACGGCGGTAAGAGCAGGCTGATTTACGTGGCATTGCAGCGAGTTATGAACCTGCATCCTCGCAGTTACTGAATCGCGGCTGAAGAGGTATTTACCACTGGATATTTTACACAGTATGTAAAATATTATCCTGAGGGGTTCTTTAGTTTGTTTTACAGATGTCCACTTACACAGCTTCTGTGCAACAGCTTGCTGTAATTCTGAATCCCCAGAAAACATTCTTGCAAAGAAAAATAATTTCCTGATGCTATCACGAATGAAACAAATGTCAAGCTCCAGAAACATGATTTCGCCCTCAGGACAGCAATTCTGAAAACGTACAAGTGCAGATGTAATCCTGCAGCATCCATGGATTCTCTAACGCCAACCTCTCAGCATGGCAACACAAACAACTGGAAAATGAGCCCTCTGGAGGCAAGGAAAAACCCTGGCCACATTGCCTGGACTCCTGAACACGAGATTTTCTCCTCCGAGCAGGCTTTCCCTGCACCACCTCTTCAGTTCTTTCAAAAGCACGTATGGTAAAACAAGTACTACAGGGAAAACAAGCTCTTCAGAAAGAAAATGATGCTGCTTGGGAAAAACATTTAAGTACCTAAACATATGGCCTGGGATTTGGTTTTAATACGCAGTTTGTAACAGGCACTGGAGCTGAACAGACTTACCTCCTTTTACATGGCTTTCCAAATACTCGTGGCATCTCTCTCTCCAGACCCCGCTGAGATCAGGGACCTGCAGCACCTGGGCCTGAAGGCTCTGCCTCCAAGTGCCCATCTTTTTTCCATTCTAAGATATACCCATATTGGGTTTTTATTTATCAAGAAACACAAGGCAGAGTACTGAGATAAAATGCTGATGCTAGAAGTGCTCATCACACGCAGTATGCCAGAAGGTCTCTTTTAGAGGCAGTTTGGGATTTTTATTGATAACAGTTGGCATTTACAGGCTTGGGACAGTTGTTTATGTCCCTCATACTTTGCCATAGGCTACTCTCTTCATCTGATAATGTACTTTTAGCTGCAGTTAGAGCCTGCCAAAGAAGAAAGGCAATGAGAGAGGAAGAAGAGTTACCTCCACATCCTCCTGGCTGGGAAACAGGGCTCAGGAGCAGCCAGGCTCCTCCAGGCTGTGCACCAGACAGACCCCAGCCCAAGGGACCTCCCTGGGGACTGTGGGGCGTGAGGAGCCCCTTGCTCTCCCAGTTGGGCTGGGCAAGATGCAAAGGGCCTCCCTGGTTTTATGCTCTCGCCCCCGCTCCTGGAAAGCGGACTAGGGGAGAGGGGAAGGCACGTTCTCGTCCCGGGGACTTGCCCACAGCACCGTTTCCCTGGCAGATGCAATCACATATGTGACTCTGAGTCCATGGGCTCTCCCAGCTGCTGCTTCAGCTATGGGGGTCCTCACAGCTAATTACAACCAACAGCCTTTCATGGGCATGGCACTTCCATACGGGGCATTACAACCCTTAATAGCAGAAAACAAGCCACTGTGTTAGAGGAAAAATACTCTCTGGGTCTGCAGAGTTATTGGCTTACAATATACATGGCAATGGCCCCAACTAAAAAGTCCTTACTTTCAAAAAATGCTTAAAACTGTAAGACGAGGTTTTGTCATATCCGTCTCCATGCTCCTCTCGCTTCTTGCAGAAGACCAAGGCTTTCTCGTACAGGAATAGATGCCTCTGCATTGGCTTGAACCTGGCAAGATCCTTCATTTTTGTTGGACCTTTTCGGTGTCCTGTCCAAACACTGAAAGATCCTTGCATCAATACTTTCCCCAATTCGCTCAGGTCACCCTGGTAAGAGTATGACAAATAAAACAGAAAGAAAAAGGCATTAATTAAAATGTAAGAAAGAGGACTGCCCAAACAATGATGGGTGATGGGGCCAGCCCTGTTCCAAGGCACGTCACTCTAAGAATAGGTCTTCCTGGAAGGATCAGATGATCTTTTGGAAGTGACGGCATGGTGCCAGGAGGGGAGCAGAGGTCTCGGACGCAGGGCTGCAGCTAGCCTATGTGAAGGGATACAAGTCAGTAACTGGAAGAACCAGGAAGATGGGAAAACTCTCCAGCTCCTATGGAAGTCCAGGTCAAGGGCTCTGGCTACTTCAGTGGGTGAGGGCAGATGAGATCTAAGCCTGAACTGAGGTCTCAGAGGATGGACTTCTCAAGCAGGCCAGGACTGGCACCAGCAGCTTAGAAAGCCAACCAACCCCTCACCCTTCCCTGAATCCCTAGGAAAGACAACCACTGCAATGGGCAAGGATCAAAATCAGCCTCAGAGAGTATTTAGTTAAATGTTGAACGAGAAACGCTGTGAAGACACCCCAGGTGAATTATAAGGTGAGCCATGAGAGAACTAAGGTGCACGCTGGAAAAATACTCTTGAAAACCACAAGGTGGCAAGTGTGGGCACTGTGTGACTCGGCATGTCCTTCGGATGCGGCTATTTTCCAAAGTCCTGAAATCAGATGGAAGACTGTCACCTGTAAGAGCTTCCTGATCCCATTCACATTGTAGCTGTTCTAGTATAGTTTTTAGCTCATACATTCTGGGACACTATCCATTCCCAATGCATCATCTGGCCTTGTGCAAGGTCTCTCATTACCCAAATCTACTCACATCATATCCTGTTATTGAAATCTGATGCATAGAGTCATTGACTGACTTTAGCAAATCCAACATTGCAACCAGAGCTTCTTGAAGTTCCTGAACTCCATCACAGCTCGTGCTGTACTTTAGCAACTCCTGAAAATAGAAATGGAAGAGCACGTGTTTGCACTTGAACAAAGCAGACTTTTCCATCTCGCCCAAAGTTTCCAATGCCCAAGAGCAACCTACACTGCCTGAGTTTCTTTTTTCATATGTCACTGGAAAAAAGACTCACTCTAAACCACAGTCAGTGTGAGGTGTGGAACAGATCACTGAAGCATGGCCCATTTTTTCTGGGTTTCCTTAGGGATGGTGTCAGGTTATAGAGCGGCATCACGCTCATCTGAGTTCTTTGTGTTGTGTTTTCCTGCTCGGTAAGAAATGGAAAATAAGGCTCAGGTTTTCCATCAGCTGCCAATATGTCATATATGCCTTCAAATGAGGTTGCAGCAGATGATTGTCTGCAGGCTGGCAGACACAAGGAGCTGATTTTATAAAATCCAGAGCCTTCAAGTGAATAAGCAGAAGACAGAGTTGGGAATTATACCACTGGTATAAAATTACTTTCCTTTCAGACCTCCTCTGCCCACTTACAGCTTCTTGTGTAACTCATCCCTCATTCAAGAAGCTGGGGTTCAGAAGCCACCCCCCCGCTGTTGTTCACACCCTGTAAAGTGGGAATAACAAAACTGCCCTGCCTCAGACGGGGGACACAAGAATAAATGCATTGAATTACAGGCACTATAACAACCTGAGGAGAAGAAGAGGTGCATCAATATAATGTACTTCATTCATCATACTCTCATGATCATCTCTGGTTCCATTTTCTTAGAAGTGGTTCTGCCATTTTGTATCTCTGAACAGATTCAAACAGTCTTTCTCCCCCCAAAAATGGCTTGTTAAAAGCACTTGCTCCTTTTTCAGGTATGTGAATTTTCATCCTCACTGAAAGTCACTACGGAGGGCCAAGATAAGCAATATGTAGTCTAAGGCTTGGTGCTGATTTACAGGTAACCTTTCACTGAAAAATAAAACAAACCAGAAAACAAATCTGTCTCCTGATGTCCTTTCAAAGCAGAATATGAAATACCTTCAGAAGTAACTGGTATTTTGTCAGGCGCTGCACTGGTTTGAGCAAATAGGAATCCAGCCCGAGTTTGTGCTCTAATTTTCTTTGGCATTCCTGGAACAAAGAATTCAGATCAAGTAAGTTCTGCACCAACTATAAGTAGTTATTCCAACAGCATGACTGGTATGGTTTGATGACTTTGAAGATTTCATGTAAAAATGTCATATGGTGCCTATAACTAAAGAAATTATATATAAACATGTAAAATAATATAAGAATGGATCCGCCTTCAACTCCTTGTGTAGAAGAAACTCCAACTGCTATTTTTGTAAGGCTTCCACGCAACGGTAAACAGAATATGCCACAAAATCACTGGGGTGCTGAGGAGGGTGTTTAGGACAAGCGAGGGTCCCAGGACGATGCCTGCCTTGGTAGGAACGAAGGGCTCACCTGGAAGAAGGTGCTCTCGGAGCACTGCCTCCACAGGGACTCCGACCGGGGCTTGTTCTGGCAGTATTTCTCATACATCTGGAAATCCTCTCGCTGTAAGGGAAGCCGAAAAGCAAGTCACATGCATGCACGCAAACCTGCTGGGCAGCCAAATAACGTGAGCACCCAAACTCTAAATTTGCTTTTATCTCTGATGCTACCCGTAATATCTAAAAGTCACAGAGTCTGGGCGAAAGAACCAGTGCTGGGAATCGCAGCAGACCACGGTGTAGTCACGACTGCTGCTCTCCCCCATCTGCTGCTGGCCACGCACCTACGCTCCCTGCCTTGCTGTTGGTATTGCGTATCAGAAGCATCTTACTCAACTGACATAACTGAGATGTTGCAGAGTGTGACAAATTGGGAGAAACATTGGCCTTCAAGGCTGCTTTATATGTGAAAATGAGTCACCCACCCTGTCTAGGAAACAAAATCCCACTCTCTCGGGTGCTCCCAGGCAGCTTTCCAGACTGTGCAGGAAAATTCTGCAAGAGATGGGAGAAGAGGCAAAATGCAGTGGTGAGCGAGGTATGGATTGGGTATTTAATCATTAGAGGAAATCAGTCTGATAAAAAGGGGCAATAGAGCCAGGATCGTACTTGTTGTGGAAGTCGTATATCTCGGGCATGTTTCCGAAGAGGACATCCTTCCTGTTCCTCAGCACGGGAGGCATGAGGATGAGCATGGCGGGGTTATCCATCTCAGCTCTGTAGCCCTGTGGGATGCAAAAGGGGCTCATCACTCAGTTGGTAAGGCCTTGGGTTGGCATCTCCTCAAAGGCAGATGAAAAAGGGACATGAACAGACTTTCAATACAATCTGCTTTGTTTCCAAGTGCAATATCCCTTTTATTTCCTTATTTTTGTCCCTAAACCCATCTTTCAGTCCCTGAGCATGCAGGAGTTGTGGTCCAGCAGGAGATGGCTTGGGATGGCTCCCGTGGGGCTGGCCAGCACTGCCGAGACGGCCTCTGTTCACTAAAGGGAAATTGCAGCCACTTTCTCCTCGCTATGGCCTGACTGTGGGATTGGTCCCAGTGGACTACTTGTCTGGGTTGAACACATCTGCTGCTATGACCGTGCGACACAGGAGTGGCAACGTGCTTGTAGGGGGTATGCAGTTACACAAAACCTCAGGAGAACCGGTGCACGAGGTGACTTGTAACAAAGCAGAGACAGCTTGAGATCAAATACCAAAATCAATGGGCTTTTGGCTCTTGTACAAGACCTGCTGAGCACTAGGGTCTCGCTCTCCTTGATGCCTCAGGATTTCTGTCCTCTGTGGCTCCACCTGCCTCTTGAAATCACAGCCTCCCAAACTGGGAAGGAGCTGGAAGGAACACCGCTGCACTACAAATCGTTGGGTGGAACTAGGAAATAATGCAAAGCTCCCCTCAGTAACATCACATCGCTGCGCCAATGCAAAAACATTCACCAGATATGGTAAACATCCTAACTGTAGGGTAGGGAGAAGGCATGGCCAGAGCTCAGGACCATCGTTGCAAAGAAGACATCAAGAAGGCCATTAGCCACAGCTCAAGCTGGCCACGCTAGTCATCAAGCGTTGCACAGAACTGAGGTCCTCTTAACAGGAGTAGCAAAAATGCTTGCAAAAATGTATTCAGTATGTACAGCATATCTTCTTTGGCTTTCCAAATTAATCTCTCACACTCACTATGGTTGGAATCAGTATTCCTCATGCTAAGCAGGCATTTTGTAGTGGATTAAGGATGCAGTAGAAGATAAGTATCTGGAAAATTAGTCATTTATATTTAACCACTGCAAGCAGGCTTCCCTCTTTAAAGGAAATACTATCTTCAGAAAACTTAAGTCTGTCTGTCCATTTTTCTCTATCTAGACTTGATATGCACGGTAATAAATCTGCGTACCTGCCAACCACTTTATCATATGGAGTGTAGTTCAACAAAAAAACCAATCAGTGCAGGGCAATTACATGTAACTACCTGCAGTCCAACAGATTTATATCCTGCTTGCTCCTGGGTGAGAGAAAGGAAAGGGAGGAGAGCTATTTAACAGCCAGCTTGTTTTGGCCATCAGCAAGAGTTATTTTGGAATAAAGTGTCTAAAATGGCAGCATGAGAAATTATAATCTGGTTTCTAAAGAAATGTGCTTTATACGTTCATGAACTTCACAGTATTGAGACAGAATCCTCCCAAGGATAAAACGCAAGCTTCTTTCTTTTGTCTCCAAAAGGCAAAAGAAATTAGGGAACAGTTAAAAATAACAGCTTTTTGTACATTTTTCCAGGCACTGATAAAACTAATTACCAGAGCTTTTGTGTACAAACAGAAGGCTTCTCCCTCATTCTAGATGAAAAGCTCATCCTGACACCAACTGTTCCTGCAGATGCCTCCAACAAAGAAAAGCTAGGGAGAAAAGTCGAAAATTTATGACTAGCTTGGGATCTGACAGTTTGGTAGAAACCTGCCCCATCTCATTTTGCTTAGTTTGACAGAGTGGCGGGTGCCCTTTTGTACAAGTCACCAGGGAACAGTAATGAGCAAACTGAAGAAGTCACTCACCGTCAAAACAGTGAAGAGTTCCTCTACGTACACTCTCTCAGTTTCTATGAGCTCGTTTATGACATGGCTAAAATAAAGAAAAAAAAAAAAGAAGTATATTACTTTTATGTCTGTAAAAAAGCCACAGGTAATCAGTGCGGTTCAACTAGCCCAAAACATAGTGCGATCCCATGAACAACCAACATAGGGATGATAAAACAGGTAAAAGCGCAAGAGGTAACACCTAGGTCAGGTTGGAGGAACACACGGATGGGGCAAGGACTGGCCAGAAGTAATCATCATTTTGAGTGATGTAAACAGGGTGAAAGCTTACCCTTTTAGTATATCTAAGTTGTCATCACTGTCTGAAATAAAAGACTGCAAGGAATTCCGTTTTTCCTGATAGTCGTGCATTACTTCGATCTGGAAGAGAAATGGGATGCACTGGGAAGAGCTGCAGGGAGGTCACTGCAGAGGCAGGACGAGCCCAGCCCCTGACGCTGGCATGGGAACTCCTTGGGAAGGATGAAATACGCTTCCTTTTAAGAAACCCTTTGTGACACAAAACTTTAAAAGGCCATAGCATGTAATGGGTAGCCAATTATCTCCAGAAATTACTCTGCTACATAAAATCTGAAAATACTGGTAACATAATTCATTAATGCAGAGACCAGAGAACAGTTTCCACAGGGGAAATATCTGTGGATGGGGAGTTTTCCTAATAGACATCACTGTTATGCAAAGAACAAGTTCAGGGAATAACGCACAGGAAATTGGTATCTGTGACTTGGAAAAACAATCCAAGATAGATCTCAGGTGCTGGACTAATCCAACTAAACCATACGGATGTGAAAGGGGGTTTGTTTTGTTTTTTTTTAAAGGGGAAAAAAAAGAGCATTTTCAAATCCAAAGTCTAAGTACAATCAGTTTTTAGAAGGGTTTCAGTTTTTCAGCGTATGAAACTCATTTGGATTACATGAATAATTTTTACCTTGCGAGAACTTAGAGTTTTTCTTGATGTTTTCTTCCCAGGGAGAGAGAGATCAAATGAAAATTTCAAACTGGAATTAAAATCCACACCTTGGGTAGAAAAAAAACATAATTATGTCATGTACGTGTCTAGTGAAGGAAACGGTTCAGACAGAAACTAATAAGTCACAAAGAAAAATGGGATACATTTTAAGAATGAATAGTTAGCTAATACTACAAGCAAATTGACAAAATAAAAGATATCTCAAGCAACGATACTAATACCAGATAACACAAGTCACATGGATGGTCATAAAGGCCATAAAGTAAAATGTAATCAGAAAAAACAAAATGTCTATTAAGTGAATACTGTAATCAAAACCTAACAAAGTCTGTGAAGCCTGTGCAAATGATAGAAAACAATAAAATCAAATAAACTACCAAAAGGAACATCACCTACTGGGATACTGTTTTAAAGTCCTTTTATGAACGTAGGGCAAGATGCTCAGCTGGTATAAACTGTTTCTCCACCTTGGAAGAATTTATTGATATTGTCAGTAAATAATCACAAGTTGTAATACTTTGGGTTACAGAGGTAAGTTGGAAGTTTAACAATAAAACATCAATCTCCCCAATGAGTTATATGGAATCTTTCAAATACTTCTTACTCCTGAATAGTCAGTATGGCAATTCTTCACCAAAAGGGTCTTTTCCCCCAGTGTGAATGGCAATAATGAATTTCTCCAGCATCATGCCAGCTCCAGCCTCAGCGACAGCTCCACGTGCCAGGCTGCAGCCCCAGTGGCTGCACCAAATTCTGAGATGGACCAAAAATAAATGCATTCTGATGTGCAATATTCACCTTATTTACCAATAGAAAAAAGAGGCTAGCAAAGTGAAAAAAAAATAAAATAAACTGGACTAATGAACTATCTTTCCATTAGGGTGAAAAAAGGTATCACAGCATATATGAATGCAACAGCAGCTGTGTCTAGATTGAAGGTTTGAACAGTGCTGACACCAAAGAGCCACCTTTTGTGAAGGAGAAGATGTAGGGAGAAAAATGGATGCAGAGGAATGCAAACCCACGTGGAGAGCAGGCGCCCCGTCTTCAGACAGGGCTGCTGTAAGATCAAGCTCTTACATCTTATCACACCAAGGAGGCCTTAGACCTCCACGTGTAAACACGCCGAATGAGGAAGGAGGGAGATCGGGACGCTGGAGAGCAGATCAGAGGTGTCCGTGGGCTGTGAGCCATCACGGACAGGAGGACCCAAAAGAAGCGAGGACTTGCCAGTGGTCCTACTGGGAGATTCCCACTGGGAGGAAGGGAACACGGATAGGAAGTTAGACAGGAGATGGTCACCAGCTGCAGCTCCGTGTCCTGTGGCAAGAGTGACTTTACTCCAGCCCTTGGGCTCCGCCACAGCCTGCCGTACCGCTGCTGCACATCTCACTACGCTTTACGGCTCAGGACAGGATTGGTTTACTCCTTTTTCCCCAAAAAAGCGATTTCAGAATTAGAACCACATTTATCAGACAGGCTTCAAATCCAAGGCAAAGATGAAAGAGGAAGCGTCTGTCCTCAGACAGAAAAAGAAGGCGGGGGGGGAACAAAAGAAAGAAAGGGAAAGAGGACAAAAGTAATGTGCTCAGAGGTGGTGTGGTTTCAATCCACACCATAAAACCCATCCATCTCAAAGCACTCCCGGCGGAGCCCAGCATGCGTCTTTGACACTGCACATCACGCCAGCAGGCCCGCAGCATTTTGATGTTTTGTGTCAAACAGCGGCCTTATTAAAAAGCTCTCTTGGCATGATCTATCCAAAGAGGAGCCTTTTGTCTTTCCCCGCTCGCTGGCTATGCTCATTTCAACACACTTGATCATCTCTTTCAGGAAGAGGATTAATGGAGGATACCTGTGCTTTGCAGGCGACTGAAAAGGCATTTTTGCTAGAAAAATGCGCATCCCATAAAGGCATGAAATAAGTCCAGCCGATTGATGATGGTCTCACAACATCCGACAGCGATGGCCACCCATTTACCCCTACTCTTTAAGTCAATAATTCCTCCTTAACACTTTCCTGTTTCTACAAAGCTGGAAAAGTTACATTAGGTAAAGTGGGCAATACTCTAGCTTAAAGACTCAGAGTTTTTTTCCTGATTGAGGAGGGAGGTTCAGAGGGCAGTGTGGTCTAGGGAAGGCAGCATCGGCCTGGGGAAAAGGAAATTTGGGGGTTATCTGCTTCACTGGCCTGCATTTTGAGCAGCTTAGCTCCCCTCACTGCATCCAGCTTCATTCCCATCCCTCCACTAGCTTGGTTTTTTACAGTAGTCACTCCCTGAACTGCAGCCACTTGTACTGTTTGCATGGCACCTGCTACAATTCACCATAACCAAGATTCATTAATTAATCTTAAAAATTTTGTGTTAAAACACAAATTTTTAATTGCTTTATACAGTCAGATCACTGAATTTAATATTCCCACATAACTTAGCATGTCCCTGGTTTAAAATACATGGACGTTACTTTGGAATACTTTTTAATTCTCATACATACAGGGCTGCCAAGGATGAAAGTTTTAATGTTATCATTTAAAGCTAACATTGTGCCACATCCCATTACCACAATCAAGGCAGAACATTCAGCAAACTCAGTTCAACCAGAATTTGTACTTTTATGGGCATTAATTATTCCACAATTGGGATTTAAGGAAGACATTCTCAAGGAATCAAAGGGAGTTAAGCATCCAGCTCATTTCTGTTCATGAGATTTGAGCTCCTCAATTCTCCAAGCTCCTTTGCAAACATCAGTCTAACTTTATGTCAGTTCCAGCTCAAGACAGTTATGGAGACTGCCACAGAGAATAGGTATGCTAATAAATTTATAAACCTTGCCCTTTTTCCCCTGTAGTACTAATTCACCATTTTTCAGCCCAGTAGGATGCTAGTAAAGCAGAACTGGAAGTATGTGCTGTTTACAGCTCTTTTTTTCACTGAGTAGGAAGTGAAAATAAACACCAAGCCACCAGCCCCATTCTTCACACAGGTATGGGAAGCTAGACACAAAAACTGGAAAGATAATAAATCATCTCATATACATTTAGCATTATACAACAACTCTGTGTCGGCCAGCAAGGTCCAGTTGGTTTCTCAAAACCAGCCTTAGCCTTACTCTTCCTGCCTCAAAGCAATATTATCATCCAAAAATACCATAAACTTAAAATATTTTACCATGTTTAGGAGAGAATAATGGCGATTTTGATCTTGGTGGATTTTCTGGCCGAGGGGCTACTAACTGGACGGGCCGCACGTGTTTATCCAACAGCTTCTTGAAGCAAGACTGCCGATTCTCAAACATGCTTCGAACGTTTTCAAGCTTGACCTGCACTGACTGTATCTGGCACTGTAGAGGGTGAAAAAGACTCCCGTGATCAAATAACTACCAGTATTTTGCACTTTGGCCCAAAACAGAGGACTATAAAGCTGACAACACCACAACACCGTCCGATCTTGCTTTTCACTTGTGTAACAAGGAACTGGAGGGGTTGCTTACCTTCAATTCAGATGTTAAGACTGACTCAAAATCATAGTGTAGGGCTTGGGGATCATAGTTTAAGTAGGCTGAAGAGCTCTCAAGAAATCTTTCTATGTCCTGGAGAGCTTTCTGAGCACCTTCTTTAGACTGGCACTTATCCATCTGCTGGTTGGCGAGCAGGTAGGCACCTTCATCGCAGCACTGCAGAGCCTGGTAACAGCACAGGGCAAACACAGGGAGTGAGACCATCAGCGGCACCCCTACTAAATCAAGGTTCCCATGAGGAATATCATTTACTGGATCTGTACTTTCAACGTGGAGATAATTATTACTCCTAAAGAGCACAGCAGCTATTGCATTTTGATGAGAAAGGCCACATTTTTTCTGGAGGGTGACTGCAGTCCTCAACATACCCAGCCAAGATGTGCTCCCACTTGTACCTTGATAAAACCAGTGGTACAACTGACACAAAAGCACTATTTAGTGCATAGTTGAACCAAATGATAAGCAGATCTTTATTTCTCCAAATCAGAAAGCTGAAGGGGGCACTACAGAGTTTACAACGAGACAGGCGGGTTTCTGGAGATAAATGCCTGGCTCAATGCAGACCTGAACTGCAAAAAATGATCAAAGTAATCACATTCACGTTTTAAAAAAAACTCAAGGATTTTAAATTGCAGTTTAAAGTTGTACATTTAACATGCACAGGTAATAGCTGAATGCCAGGCGTGGGTTTGGTTGGCACTTGTACACTGTGGTGTGCACAGGCGCGAGAAGATGCTGCAGCCGAGAACGACAGAGGACCTCCAGTGCTGTGAAGGGGAAGGGAGAGCGTGGAGAGCAGGACCACGGTGTGCTCCAGCAGAGCCCATGGGCTAGACCACCAGCACCAACCAGGACTGGAAGGACCCCAGGAGAGGACACTGCCCTGCAGCTGAGAGGCTGCTGAGGAATTGTCCGTCCCCACAGATTAATGCAATATTGCGGTGGGGCATACAGAGAAAAAAAACCAAGTTCCCTAGTGCCCCAAAATAGTGAAATGGAACAGGGTCAAACTTCACTGCTTCTCTTAATGGCCTCAAGCATATTACAGTCGTGTGCCTTCTGGCCTAATTAGCATGAATTTCCCTAAATGAATTTTTGATGCCGATTAAGATATCAAAGAGCGTTGGAGCCACATGACTCCACTTCCATGCTAGCACACAGCAGCTGCGCCTATCTACCAATCTGTCACCTTATTTTACAGTCAGCTATGTTAATTCTTAATAGATCACTAACAAAAAAGGGCTGGAGTTTATCTGAAAGCATTACCTCCATTGCACTGGGCATGAAAATCTCAAAAGTCAATTAACACATGGATGCACCATGAAAGCAGGAGCAACAGCAGCAGCTGAACTTTGGTGTTCGGAATTGTCCCCTGCAGATGCCCACCTCTTTCTGCTGACTATTCACAGCACCAGCAGATATCTGTTTGCTAACTTAACCAGCTAAGTGAGGGGTGAAGCACTCCCCCAGCCTCTGGGGCACTTTCCTACCATGAACTGTTGACGCAAAGCTGCAAATTCCAGATGCTTCCAGCTAAGACTTGGAGAGGCTAACCCCATGGAGAAGCTCACTATCTACTTCTCAGGGAACTGTGTCTCTGAACTCTTACCTGCTGAAGGCGTGTATGAAGATCCAAGGTCTTCTGCAGCCGCAGCTGCTTCCTTTTGATCTCATCAGACAAGACATCAGAATGGTGCCGCAGCTCGTTGCATTGCTGGCAAATTAGGTTGAGTGCGTAGTGATGATTTGCTGCTAGCTGGTGTCCGTGTAGTATCACCACCTGAGCCTTCCCTATCAGATCCTTCAGCAAAAGGAAGAGAACGGATTGCACACTTACTGAAATAATGCCAAAATATCTACATGTAACAACAGGCACTTTCTCGTCTTACCAGTTTTCAGGTACACATGGAGATGACTGCCATTAGGAGTAGCCAGAATGGGTGGCTTACGCAGGATAAAATGGCACCCATCAGCTGGGAAAAAAAACTTTTGCTACCCAAAAGGAGGGTGAAGAAGAAAACAGTATTTCACCAAACTAGCAATGCTGTGAATGGCTGCTGGCAACGTATTGCTGCCGTCTCCAGGAACTGCACTCTAAAAAAACCACGGCTGATGTTCAGTTTAGGCACACTATGCTCATAAGCATGAAAAGGAATTGGCTCAGTTAAGGTCTATGATGAAAATAAACCGTCTCTTTGCAGCAAAGCTTGATGCAAAGAACATGCTATCCTGTCCGCACATCTTGGTCAGTGTAATGGTTACGTCTCCTCCAGGGTTGGCTTTCTGCTGGGACTGCTTCCCTGCTGCACCCTGTCTGCCTGGCCTTTTGTTCCTCCTCCCTCTCTCCACAAACATATCTTCCAAATGGCCAAAAAGCCTTAGAACTTTCCCCTGGGACTCTTATTTTCAAAAAAGCCTCCGGGGGTTGTGTCCAGATCCCTGAGGACCTCCACTGACCCTGGCCCACTTGCCAAGCACATCCCTCTACAGAAGTCACATCTTCAGTTGCACTCCTATGAATCATCTCTCTTCGCTCTTCTTTCCCCTACGTCTCTTAGTCTTCATCCATATGTTACGTTCAAATCACAGACATGTCAAGATAGCAACTTTTTTGCCTCTCCATGTGCCTGGTAACAAGTCTCTGCCTATTAGCACTGCTAAAGCACTTAACATATAAATAATTCTTCTTTTAGCTCATTAACTCCCACACCTCCCCTATGTTCAGACATTTATCTGTTCTGGATTTTCATGGTGGCTCAGCAATTTATTTTAACTATGATAATTAAATACCCTGTTCCTGGCTTTCAGAGTGATCACAGCATTGCTGCGCAGAGCAAAGACATGAAATCAATCCTTTTGTGCAGCCACTTACCAATGAATTACACCGGAACCACGTAATTTCAGAAAACACCTCCTACCACAAACACAGAATGTGCCTCTTTCTCTGAAAGATTGTCTCACCTGAGCCATACCATCGAAATGACCCAGGTCCTTGAGCCTCTGCTTTACTTGGGGGACACTGTCGCCAGTGTCGGGCAGCTCTGCTTGCTGACCCATTAAAAATTCAATGGCGTTCTTGACCTAGACACAAAGAAGAAGACTGCTGCAAAAGGATACAAAGCACAGGCAGAAAATCATTCTCAGACCAAAATTAATCACACTTTAGCTAAGACTGCTAAATCCAATAATAAAACTAGTGTCCAAGAACTAATTTCTAAATTCAAAGATGCTTCTATCAGCAAAATCTATGCGACTGCAGGGCAGAGATAACTAAATTAGCTCTGAATGAGGAAGCACAGTGGCCTCCCCAAGCTAACTAGACCTGCCAGAGTCAAGGAACAGCAGCATTAATTAAACGCTCTCGAAATAAAAAGCATAAAAACTTCTCTTCTCTCCCCTCCTTTTCGTCTCCAACTCTTCCTTCTGCCAACAGAAGTGCATCTGATCATACCTCTTGAAAACTTTGCTCAAACTTCCACAGCTGTAAATATTGCTCCATTTTTAACTGATGTTTTTCCCAGAAGCCGTCAAAAGCAGTCTCCATCTCACGCAGCTGACCAAGTAACCTTGAGCACAGAAAAAGGGCAGGATTGGAACAATTCATAAACAGAGGACAAGCAGAGATGGACAAGCCCTAGAGATCACCTATCCAGGTCTTCTGGACCCAAGCTCTCAGGAGAAGTCAACAGATGTGTATATGTGACTTGTGAAGATCTCAGAGAGAATTTTAAGGAAATCGTCACTGCAGATGACAGCACCTGGGTGAAGCAGTTGTTGCTATCTCCATTTATCTGAACAATATTTGGGAGCCTGGCACAGGAGAACCCTGCATCTGCTCCACAGCCTCATTGTATCAGTGGGGGAAAAAATCAGAGCAGGTCAAAGTCGTTTGACAGAAGTCACCCAGCAATTTGATGGGTCTGGAGCAAAACTCTGGTATCTTTGTCTTTAGCTGTTTGATAGGTGACCTAAACAACACATTGACGCTTAAATAACTTGAGTGTTTCCACTCAAAAATCAGGCAAATTAGGAACAGAGTGCACTCACCGATTCACAGTCTCCCAGTCCCCAGGCCTCTCGTGGTGTGGGTCCTGACTGCATTCCCCGGAGTCAGGCTCTTCAAAACTGCTCAAAAGCAAGTTTCCCTCTTTTGTGACTGCTGTAATATCTTCCTGTAGAATGCAAAACATTTCTGATTCAGGCTACTTTTTGTGAGGTAAGGCTAAGTCATTTCGTGTTTCTCCTGCCTTAGTTTCCCTGTACGAAATGAAGCACCATTATCCATCAGACCAAAGGACTCGCGGCAGATGTTTTAGCCCCCTTACCGTGGGGTTAGCCCCTGGAGCTGGAGGAGGCTGAACCATGGACTGGTCGCCAGGCTGGGTGGAAACTGGCACGCATGAAAACATCAGGCCACAAAATGATTCAAGAGACAGGAGGACAGCACTACCACAGGTCTCTTGGTGAGCAGGTGGGTTTGTGTTAGATATCTATCTACAAGTTCATGTATTCAAGCAAGTATTTCTGCAGCTTGGAGACTGTGCTTCTCCATCAAGGTCATCACAGGAGGCTGCAGGAAGAGCATCCCATAGTGGGACAAAGCTAGGACTGAGATCACAAGGTGGCACTACTTACTAGAGCCTCTCTGTATAGAGGCAAGTCAGCACTTTCCAAGTAACCTCCACTTAGGGACAATTTAAACCCTTGATGTGTTCATTAGCATCAGCTGAGGTACTTTGTGCCGTGTTGGGCTCAGCCCCAAAGCAAACAGGTGCATTTAGCCAACTATTATCAGAAAAAAGAGAGCAAACACAGAGGTGAGAAGGAAGGAGAAAAGAGATGTGGCTGATGAACCGAGTTGGAAGAAGCCCTGAAGGAGAGACCTGTGCATGGCTCCATTGGAGAGCCAACTGCTGGAGGAGTAAGAGCCCATCCTAGGAGATGGCCAGATTTCTACTGCAAGAGAAACAATGGCAAAACCACTTTAGGGGGAAGATTCAGAAAGCACGGACTTGCTTAAATGTCTGCCTGCCCCAGATAGTTCACAGCAACCCAAAGGTAACTGCACCCTCAGGGCAGCAGCCCAGGAGCAGAATGACAAGGCCGCAGGAGCTTCTCCTCTCCCCCACACAAAGTGTCCACTGCCCGTTTGCATCCCTATCACTAAAACATCACAGAAGATGACCGCAAAGCCAAAACCCCATCTCCTTTTGATACTACCACATCCAGGAGACTCAAAAGGGAAGAGGAATTACACAGTATGCTTTAGACCGCAGGTGGCTCTTATTTCATCCTCTTACATCTCACTCTCCAGAGCCCTGCGTTCCCCTTTTGATTCAAAGCCTTTCATTATACGTACAACAAAGTAGCCTGACTGTCAAACAGGTGTTAACTTGATTTTTTTCCATTCAGTATATCAAAGAGGTTAATTTCTTAGTTACTCTGTTTAATTAATTTCTGTCATTTTTTCATTGTGTTTGCAACCAGCTTCTGTTCGGTATCACAGCTACATAAATTATTCTGATCGACTCATTATCTGAATTCAGGAATCAGCTGTACCAATCTTGGGGTTGTCATGAGAGAGACAAGGATCCCATGTCTTGCTGTCACCGCAATCTGTGCACAGTTTCTCATCTGCTTTCATCTTTCATGGTCTTAGAAGGAACAAAAGAAAAAAGCCAACAGGCTTCATTTCCGTCAAAAGCCAACGAGTGGTTTTGATATTTGAAATTAATAGACGAGGCATTAAAAGCAACAGATGCCTTGTACCGAGCGCTGCTGTGCTTTTTATGCAAATGAAAACACATGACATGGTTTTTTTCTCCACAGAGGAAAGTGTGTATTACTGCCTGGTTTATATACAGGACTCCATTGTGGAGCCGATATTTGCCCCCTACACTTTGGCTATAGTCCTAGGCGTGAAGCTAAGTCAGTCAGTCATATTGCAATATATATAGCTGCTGTTTTATACTACAGCTCTCTTCATTTTCAAAGAAGAAATAAAAGACTATTGGCAGTATCTAGAATGATACTTTCTGTACTTATGCACATACATTTATGCCTACACACAGCATACTTTGGATGTCATTTTGCATAGTTCTTACAGGCAGCCTTCTGGGAACCCACTGTCACATGAAGGACAAATGATTATAAATGAAAATAGATACACTTCTTTGACTTATGTAAACGAATCCTGTCATAAAGCAAAGGAGCTCATTCTTCAGCCGCACAGCACGGCTATGAACATGGGAATCGTTTCTGAAGTGAGGGTTTGGGGACAGGCCTGTGCTGTCCCCAGAAAGATGCAGGAGCAGCAAAGACGATGGCTTGATATAGCAGCAGCTGGCTGCACTAAAGCTTCCACTAAATCCTGTAATAATATTAATCACAACTACAAATAGTTGAAAAAAATCTTAAAATATTAAAGAAACAAACGTTGTTTAAGATGAAACATGAAGGCTCACATGAAGACAGGGATTACATCAGGAATGCTCTGTACCACGCGCTCACGAGAAATCCTTACCTTGGATGCTCTCCAGCACAGTTCCCTTCAGTCCCCCTGGGGAAGCCGCATCAGGCGGAGGGACCCTCCAGACCCGCTGATGGTCTTTGCGTCCAGCTTCCTCCAGCCAGGGGGGGTGAAGCAGAGGGAACCCCACCGGGGGCATGAACCCACGGGCGGTGAAGCCTCCCGCCCGCCCTCCTGCCAGCGAGACGTGCAAAGCCCACGGGAGGAGCGCACTACAGACACCAACTCCTGCAGCCAGCAAGGAGGCGGCAGCTGAGACAGTTTGCTGGATGCTGGCAGGGTAATTTGCTTGAGTGGATGGCAAATGTAAGGGTAACATACAGAAATAGTCAAGCTGTGTTTTATTTTGTCTGTCAACATGTACACATGCATGGGAGGGAAGAAGGAGTGGGCACCACACAAACAGGCAGTCAAACCCCAGAAATCCCATCTTGCTCCACAAACAGGGGCTGGAAACATGTGGCAGAGCTGCAGATGAGACATACCTTGAGCTGGTAGTACTTTTCCGTGCGCAGGGCCAGGATGCGCTCGATTGAATACATGTCGTCCGGTAGCTCGGTCTCTGCCAGCTCTGTGCCAAAGGATTGTAACATCTGTGCAATTTCCTTCACGGTTAGTGCAAAACTCTCTATCGCCTGGTGGGAGATGATAATTGCAATCAGCTTGGGATTCAGGATGTTCCTACAGCTCATTAAGAGTGCGTGAAGAGCCAAGGCTGAGGTCTGCAGGGGAGCCCAACAGCTTGCTCTGAGAGAGGTGGGTGGGATGTCCGCTGCAGGCGGAGCTGATGTGTGCTGCGGTGCATTAGCTAGTGGCCACCAACGTGTGGCCAGGTGGCTTTTAGTGCAGTTTGAACCCACAACAGGGACTTAAACAAGGATAGTATTGGGCAGAGATACCTCACGCTTTCTTTTCTGCTGCCTGTTCTTGTGCACTCTGAGATTTTTCCTAGCACACATTTGAGGTCTATAGCAGAAGCCACCATAGGATCCATCTCACATATTCCTGTCATTCCTCTTCTATCTTCTTTCTCTGGTTCACCCACACTGCAAACCACCTCCAGGCAGTAAGGCTTTGGAGATGTGTTTGGCTTCTTGGTGATGGACACTTCCAGCTTTGCAAGCCCAAATGGCAGGTTGCAAGGCAGCGTGGCACCACGGTCACCTCCTCCGCAGCTTCAACAAGAGGACAAAGGAAGGAGCTAAGCAGCGTGCCCGAGACAAACTGGAGACAGTGGGATGGAAGTGAGTGCTGCTGGTGCCTCCCCAGCACATCCCAGACAGCCACTGGGAGCTCTGGACGCCAGGCGGCTCCCATACCAGGGGGCGAGGTGGGGCTCTCCTGGCCCCACTCTTTGCTCTGATCCTCCCACCGGTTGCAGGAGGGGAAGAGCACGAAGCCTCTCGCAGCCCAGACTGAGACCGGGCAGCTGGATCAGCAAGGAGCTGCCAGTCTCCTGCTCAGCTGGCAGGGAATTGCCGCAAAAGCAGAGGACACAGCCTTGCTGAGGCTTGAAACCTTGTCCCCTGGAGGACACATGAAGAGCTCCGGCTCTGCTCTTGGGAATGGAGTAATAAACTCGAATGTAAGAGATCACGTTTATATTTTCTTTAAACAGCACGTATTTTCCGTGGAAATGTCAGCAAATGTTTTATGAGCACACTACAAAGGCATTTTGAGAGAGGTTTCTCATATGGACACTTATCTACCATATGCAGCTATGGCCTAGAAACTCATCCTTTTCTTAGATTAACTCTAACATTCTTTGTCATTCATTTTGTCATTTTTGCCTCCAAGTGTGAGAGCTATGCCATTATCGCTTTAACACATCATGCAAAAGAACAAAACTAAGAGCCAAAAATTAAAAAAAAAAATCATTAATTTGGCAGTGCTTCAGTGTAAACTGGCAGAAAGTTAATGGCACAAGCAATAGCTTGAGTTATTCCAGCTACAATGTCTCGTGCTTTTGTCTCTATACTGAGCTCCACATCTGCTGGTGTGGACGATGTTGCAGGACAAGGGGCACTAGGATGTCTGGTACATTTTTCATTAGTGCTTCGATTTGTTGGGAAGGTAACCGGGAATCCAACCTGCCATTAAGCTGGGAGACAAAGTCCCAGTGAAAACTAAGAGTGTACAGGAAGCATAGAAACACACGGCAAGGCACGGCTCAGGGAATTAACTGCCTAATTCCTGGCAATATTAAAGAAAAACTCTTGCAAAGAAAGAAAAATAATAGGAAATTTTCTGAATTCTCTGCATTCAGTCAGTATGTGGAAAGCAGCCTCATTACCCTGGTTCCCAAACACATTTGTGATATTAATCAGATGAAGCAACCATTATTAAAAAAAAAAAAGCCTATACTGTATCTACTATTAAGGGAATTTTAATAAAGGTTTAAGAAGACAGATCTTTCAGGAGCAGTTTTAAATGGAACCTGAGGGAGTTAATCATCCAATTCCCTTAAAAACCCATCAAGTGCTTAATGCCACTTGACTCCTTTGCAAATGTGATAGGGGAAACGTAGTTGGCTTCAGGGGTTGCTTTCAGCTACCCATTGCTCACTGCCTCACAGAAAACCTTCTCAATCGTTCCCAAACACCCAAGACCCCCGTGCTCAGCCCCGGTACGTACAGTCCTGAAGATGACCCACTCGCTGTGGCAGTACTCCAGGGTGCCTCCAAACTCCGGGGTTAACTGCTGTTCATCAATGTACGTCAGCAGGTCGCTAACCGAGCTCAGCATAACAACCTACAAACAAGGCAACACCATTAGTTGGTTGATCACCACTTCTACCCAAGTCATACGCAGATCAAGCTTACAAATCTTTTATGTATCTAAAAACTGGGTTTGCTCAATATATTGTTCTACAGCATGGCTTTCTTCTCATGCTTACGGCTTAACAGGGCTTTTATTTGATGTATTTGGCCATTTTTGTAAGACAACCCTGATCTCCCAGGTGCTTTCTTCCTTAAATGCAAAGCACAGTGAGATGCTGCAGTATCTGACTGCAGAACAGAGCTGAAAGCAAAAGTAATGCAGGTTTTTGCAAGGAATGACCAGTATTCTGGAAAAAATACATACATTTTAATAAGTTATGAAGTATTGGCCAATTTCACATAAATATTTACTTGTGAGTTTTTGTGTGTCTTGATCTGCCCTGGGATAAGTCATGAATTTTCAAAACTGTGCAGATGACAATCGATTTAGAGTGAAAAATGCAAGTTTGCGAAACTCATATTATTTCCTAAAGGAAAACATTGGGGGTTTTTTGTGGGTTTGTAATTGCGTCAGCCTTAGATTCCATAAATGTACTTATCTTCTCTTAATTATTCTCATTGTGCCCTATAATCAAGGTGGCTTTAGAAGTCTTGGAAGCTTTGACTTGAGAACATAAAACCATTTCAGCTGCTATTATAGAAACAAATACCAACATGATGTTAGTATGGAGTTTACATTGAGATGAAAATGGTGATTATGGGTGGAATTCATAGCAAAAGCTCCACTAGACATGTCTTTCGACTTTTCAGACATTAAACAAATTCCTGAGCATGGTTTTATCCTCCACAGAGGCATGCAGCCTACATGGGGGACGAGGACAGGCTGAGAAGCCCACCACTCACTACCATGGACATGCTCTGTGGGCAGCAAACTGTGCACAAGGGAGATGAAAAATGCTGTAGGACAGATTTGGTGGAAATAGGACACTACTGGCAGAGATACTCCAGTTACTCTGCACATAGACGCCTGCAGAGTGCGACACTGTCACCCTCCCGACCCGAGGTGCGCGGGCAGCCTCCCATCACGCACAGGCACAAAACCTGCATGCTCGTACCGGTAACTTGAGTAGAAAATCCTCCTGACTGAACCGAAATCCAATGTCAGTGAAGGTGCGCTGGAAAAACCCCGTGGGACGAAGAACCATCACTAAGTGCAGGTTCCCTGGGAAAGATGCCTGCAAGGAAACAGAGATGACATTCAACCCAGGGATGTGGCAGGTCCAACAATAGCTTTCAAATGCCTTGAAAAGAGGGGAAATCATTCAGATCTTAGTATTTTTTTCTGGTTACCCTGATAGCCTTTTCTTATTTTCAAAACAGGAGGGAGACACTGTTTAGAGATATGGGACATAACTGCGGGAGGATTGTCCAGTCCCACTTCCCTTTGGAACAGGCAGGAGTTCAGCCATGCACCTTGGAGACCCACTTATTATAAACTTTAATACTATATATTGCGTTTAGCATTATAACCTGGGGAGTGAAATTACGACTTAGCAGGAAACAGAGGGCTGGAACATCGAGGGAATGACAGACAGATTGGGGAAGCAAAATTTATTGCCAAACTCGCTAATCATCCCGTAACTGCAGCAAGCGTACTCTTCTCGTCCCTGGTAATTACCAGGCAACATTTAATTTGTGGTAAGAATTCGGAATTTCCTGTCTATGCTGCTGGAGCCTTTTTACAAGCATATGGTTGGCAGGTGCGTTTTTAAATAGATCTGTGAAAAGGGTGCTTGAGAATGAAAAAGAATTTTTAAGAAAGTAGGAGTCATATCATTAAATTATGGATAAGTGCATGATGCAAAGAATTGTGTTAATTAAGACACATGATTTTCTCTGAGATCCTGCCAGGCCAGGTTACATGTCTCCATATATTCCTCCTTATATTATCCTCCTCCATTATCCTCCAAGGAAGATGATAGTAGTATCTACACCAGGGGTGAGAGTAATGAACGCGTTTAGGTATTTTGCACTGCAGGGCACTTAATCCATGCCTTTAAAACAAAGATTACTCCCATAAACATGCATTAGTGTTGTTCAAAAAAGCCATGATTTACAGTTGAGATCTGACATCCATGAACTGCATCGTAACTCATCTGCTATGTTTTCTTGTGTAGGAAAGGTCAGGTTGTGGCTTCCATTGCCCACAACTCCACTTAGAAATGGACAACGACTTTTAGGATCAAATAAGCCACATAAATTCAATATATTGATCTGCCGTTATTTTAGGTAGGAGCAGAAAAAAAATAAAGAAATGAATGTGAATGAAGTGCCAAATTCACACCCTTTGGAAGCCAACAAGAATGGTGCCAGGGACACAGATTTGGCGTTAGAAACAAGAGCAAACCATTAAATAACGGAGACATTTGTGCTGGCTCCGGGCCCTGGGTGCTGTACCTCTGTTACACAGCACCTGGTTAGCGCACGTCGTCTCTGAAATGGCTGCCAGCCCCAGATGCGCAGCGATGGCTACAGCCACACGAGACCCAAGGAGCCAACTTCCAACCCCATCAAACCTGCAGATGGGCCAAAGGTCTAAACCTGGCCACGGAATCACCAGACCTTCGCAGCTCTGAGACAGGTCTTGCACAAGAAAGTGTGGGTGAGAGGCTGCAGGAGATCCAGGTTCAGCTCCCTGCTTCAATGCCTCTTTAATTAGCTCTACAAGGAAGATCGGATCTCCTGCAAGACAACCACAGGCAGGTCCTCCAACAGCCCAGTTACTGGATGCAGCTTTGAAGAGAAGCTCATTTTGGAGACTCTGCTCAGCTCAGGATTTTTAATTTGAGGTTCCCATATTACTAGAAAGAAAATCATCCACAGGCTACTGGATAACTCCGAGGAGTTGGAGTCGTTCCTCTCTTTGAGATTGAGAAGAACCTCTGCCTGGGATGCAGAAAACCTTCACTGAGGAAAGCACCACCAGAACTGGCACAGGCTTATAGACATTTTAAATGAACTGAAAATTTACAGCATTAGTATTTCACTGGAAAGACTCTGGCAAGCTCAACACTCATCCTCCAGCGCGTCCCAGAGAAGCTGGCTGCCTCTCCCACCTCGCTGTGCTGGCCCTCCGTTGGACCCGGTAACCGCTGCTATTGCTCTTTCCAGGCCTGTTGGCTGACCTGGCTGGTCCTTGACACTCTTCATGCTCCAGCATGTCCTACAGCACTAGGACATCCCAGGAAGGGACCTGTCAGTCTGCGTTCATGGCAATGCCGTGCCCGTTCCTGCAGAGCTGTAAGTCCATCATGTGTCGTTCCCTCACGCCCACCTTCATGTCCCCGTTTGCCTCATTTTACATCCTGGTCATTTCCCAGTGGGCATTTCTCTGCAGAAAGGACAACAGTAGCATCCCCCAATAAGGTTTCAAAGTTATCACCAAGGAGCCATCATGAGCTGCAAACCTCAAAGGAGCAAAATGCTTTTGCTCCGAGACAGACCCTGCATCCCTGGCGTTAATGGCTCAAACTGACTTGAACCAAAGCCTCGTGAGGCCAACAGTCTTACACTGCTTTAAAGGACCGCAGAGAATGCAATTTTAGGTCCCTCTGCATGGTTGTGAGTCCATTGTAGGTGAATCCAATTGTGAAGTCCCACAGAGTTTGGGGAAAGTCACTGTTTCCAACTCAGAAACACAACAGTGTGTTCAGGTCTCTGAGCTTTAGGCTCCTGCCTTGACCCCCTCCCAAAAAACGCATCAGGAATATCTTTGAGAATAACAGCCAGCCAGAGATACGTCCTCCCTTGGTCTTATCTCATTATCCCCATCCGTCCCCTGTCCCCTTTAACCCTGTTCAGCACTTCAAGCAGAGACGAGTCCGCTTTGCCCTCTCCTACTCCTTCAAGTCCTTTTTGACATGCACAATGGGCAGCTGTAGACTTTGAATGTCCTCTCCTATGAGCCCTTGGGCAGGAAAGCCCCAGCTGCAGGAGGATGGACCAGCGCTCAGGAGGCAAGCAGAGCCGCCTGCCAAAACTACGCTGCAACAGTGGCAAGGTGTGAAACGCCTCTCTGAGAGCAAAGGTGCCTTTGGACGCCTTTGGTTTCGTAAATGCAGAACGCCAACACGTTCCATACAACACACAAGGAGAGACCATAACCTGGCACTCAAATCCTTCTGCCACATCCGCCACAGGGGCAAATTCTTCTTTGATATAACTTTATGTCCCATACACACACAACTGTATCCCTTTAGCTCCTTGATACGTTTCACTGCAGAGATAGCTGGGTTTCCAGGACAGGTAATTGGATTTCCATTCAGTTTAGGAAGTGTTTGGGGATTTTTCAGCTGATCTTATACATGTAAGATCAAGGTCAGCACTTATGAATAGCTAAAAAAGCAAGAAATACAGCTTTGCAAATGATACTTAATATATTTCAAGCATGGAAAAAACAAACAAGCCAAAAAATAAGCTTGCAGAAAGACAGCCACCAATCAAACCATGTCCTGTGCCCTCTTACAGACTTAAGAGAAAGGATGAAATGTGAAAAATATTTATATATATATATATATATATATGAAAAGATCAATAATTCCTTAGGGATAACATTCCTGAAGGGACTATATCTTTTTTAATCACTGCTACAATTCCAGTTCTTCTAAGGGCTGAAGTGTAGAGAAGTTACCTGCAAACTGAACTCTAATGATACTGAAGGTACTGCTGGAAAAAAAGCCCTTCCCCATAATATAGTCAAGAAAGCAAAGACAAAAGGGTCCTTAATCTTGCCTTATATTTTATCTTATTATTTATAACATTAAAAAGAATCTTGTGCATTTGACAAACTTGGGTTTATGTAACAAAACCCCTAAAAGAGCCCTCTAAAGCCTTTGCCCGCTGCTATTCCTCTGCAGCAGTACCAGGAAAGACAGAAAACTATCGGCGCAATTCCACTAAATCAGGCAGTTGGCAACATTTCACTACTATTAACTATCTCACTGACCAAAGACCACGCTCAGAACATTCCTCCCCTTCTGAGGACACAGATGTGTGTACCTTAAGGCCCCAGTTTAGCAACTTATTTAAATACGCGCTCAGCTATAACCACGTAGATAGCCCTGATATAATCACTATAGATGAACTGGACTAATAAAGCACAAGAAAGGGCATGCATTGAAAGCATCATAGTTATCACCTCCTTAGTGAATATCTCATCCTGAAGCATTTAATGTGATTTTTTTCCTAATTTTAGGAATTCAGTTTTCAGAGAATATTCTTCCCTGCAGTTTACTGGGACATTCCTGAGGTTGGAAATCAATAAATGTAAAGAAAAAGTAGTATCTGCCAGCAAGTTTGTTTCTGAGCAATGGAGGTGGAGGCTAGTACTCCTTATACAGGTGCCGAAGTGAATGACTTTCTGCTGTCCCTTAAAGGAAAAGTCATACAACAAAATGCCAGGTACTGCTAATTTGAGCTTTAACCCAAAATGAAACTCCAAAGCGCTCTGCTACCTTTATTTTAGCCGCCTGCATAATTAACCCCCAAAGATGCTGGTGGCATCGCTGGTGCACAAATCCTACCCAGGGCCCCCCCCTCTGCGAGAGGCTTCCTCTCACTGTAAGGGCAATAAATAACGCCTTTCCCACGGCATCTCAGAGATGCGCTGCAAGGAGCACTGCGGGACAGCGATGCCCACCGCCCGCAAGCGGAGCCCGGCTGCTCCCGCAGGCAGATGATGCTAAATACGCTCCCGGCGCTGCTCAATTACAATCGCTCCGGCCAATATTCCCCTTCCCTCCGCCTCCCCCCCCGCGCAGTCCCCCGGCACAAAGAGGCCTCTCCCCGCCGCGATGCGGCCGCCCCCGTCCTTGGGCTCTGCAGCACGGCGGGCCCGGAGCCTTACCGCATCCCTGCCGCCCCGCCGCCCGCCCCGCCGCGGGCTCGCCTCCGCCATCGCCCCCGGCCGCCCGCCGCCGCGGCCGGGGCTGGGGCCCGCCGTGCTCCCGGCTCTCCCCGGGCAGGCAGGAGGGAGGAGAGCGGGCAGCCCCGCCGGCAGCCGGCTCCCGGCTGGCAGCCCCGCTCTCCTTCCGAGCGCCGGGCTGCTTTTTAAGGTGGAATGCCAAAAATCAGCCTGCAGACGGGGCCGGCTCCTTCCTTCGAGGATTGGGCGCTCAGCTTAGAGCTTCTGCCCTTCCCTTTCCCCCGCCTGCAATTATCGCAAAGGTACGTTTTGAAGTCAGTCGGGATTTTGGAGGGGAGGTAAGGAAAGATGCTCCTGCCAAAACCCGAGGCTTGATCTCGGCAGGAGGGCCTCGCTTCCCAAGGCAAGTAGTACCAGGGTGAGCCTGGTTTGCCCATTTAACTAGAGACATACACAAAGAGTTAAACAAAATTCTGTACGGTCTCGATACACAAAATTTTTCTGGATCAGATGCACAACCGCAGAGCTGCAATTGCATATACATATGCTGAAAAAATAGGACACTGTATTTCAAATGCAGCTTATTTGCACTTCTTTATTCTGAAATTATACTGAGATCAGAAAAAAGATTTCTTTACTGCAGCCTGGGTTATGGTTTATGACTGGAAAGAAATCAAGATTTAATCTTTTGTGTTCGCTGCACAAAGGCAAGTCCAGTCAAACGCCTCCTGGACACAAAGACAGCCCTTTAGGGCCAGACCCTGGTTTTAAGGCAAGATTCCCAAGTCTTGAGATTTAGTGGACATAAGTTTCCTGCTTCTCATTCCCCTTTGCACAGAGCACCTCCACATTATCACCGTGGACAGCCCTGATACTACAGGCAAAGTCACTTCTCCGCACGGACACACAGCACATACAGGTACGCAACCAGGGTGTGCGCTCAAAGGCCACGAAATAATTAAATTTTCTCATTAAACACAAAATGAATGACACTTCTGCAGAAGCTACAAATTAGGACAGGATTTTTTCACATTTGAAACTTCCAAACTATGCAAAGCAACTACCTCATCCTTAAAGGATGCTCTCAGTACTAGCACCTGTACAAACGCTGACAGCAGACCTGAATTTTGACGATCACTTTAAAGGACTACTTTTGAAATGCTGCTTCTTCTCTAATGGTTACCATACTTGGAAACTCAGATTATAAAATTCAGGAAAATCGGCACGCAAAACATCGACAGCGGTATCTTGTGCACGCTGCAGAAAGGCAACCCTCTTCCTTCTACTGGATGCCTCTCAGCAAAATGCCATCAAAGCCTAGACACTTGTAATGCCAAGTTCAGCCGGACCACTACTACATACTTAAAAAAGCAAAAGATCTAACTTTATCAGATCTAACCAGAATCAGCTAAGAGCTTTCTTTCTCAGTACATACTGTTTACTTCATTCTCTATCAGATGGATCAATGCCTTTAACGTCACCGATTATAAGCAGAAACAAAGGCAATAATAATACGCCCAGAATATTTTCATTGATTTACCCACATGGCGTGGTCTGGTTGGGAAAGCATTTATCAATTAGCTCCTACCTATCCATGCCCCTATAAACATGACTCTTCTACACCCGCACGCACTGCTGTAACACCACGCTCTGATTTCATGAGACACGATGCCTCGCTGAGTGGCAAAAAGCTTACTTTTAAGATACGTTCAGAATCTAATGATGGGTAGCACATAAACATGCGTAATAGATATTTAAAATACATGAATGCATACATACACATTTAAAATAGATTTTTCCCCCCATGTCCACATACAAATGCTTGTGAAGCCTGTTTTAAGAACCTAACACTTTCAATCCCTGACAACGGGGTAAAATATAGTCTCACTAATAACCAGTGTCTAGAAAGAGCATATATGAAGCCAAATTCTCCACCCATCAAAAGCACAGAACATGGCACAAAACACATTTGGACCACTATGAAGAAGTACAAAAGCAAGCAAATGAATCAGTTAATAGTCAAACAGCTCATTTACGCACTCAAATGGGGCATAGAGCTACGACTGAATTAATTATAGGGCCATAAAACAAAACACTACCTAGGGAGAAAGCACAAGCATCATTGCTCCTGGTTCCCAGTGTTTTCTGAAAATGCTACATAATGGGAACGATGACTTAGTACATTAAAATAACTTAATGTTAAAGAGGACTTACTGCTATTTTTTGGAGAGTCATTTTGACCGATGTCCATGTGTCCAATCTTCTATCCAGGATTAGGATAAATTTGGTGTCAGACTCATGTTGACTATGAGATAAGAAAATACCAAGTAATCAGATAACATTTGGAGGGAATATGGCTCTGTTCCCCCAAAAAAACCCAAACCCAAGCACACAGAATGCAAACTACATTTTGACATTTCCACGGTTGCCGAAATTCCCTTTGAAAAAATTTCCCTGAGCAGACTCCGGCAAGAAATGTGGGAAGCCCACCTTACGGTTAGCCCAGGGTTCTGCATCACCTTTCAAACGGGCCTTGTGTGGGAGGTGGACACGCATCGGTCTTGGGAAGGACTTTGCAGAGGTCGGAGGGAGCTGTGCTCCTGCTGAGCAGCTCAGGGATGCCCGGCAGCCTCCACCAGCCCCTGCCCCAAGATGCACATCCCTGCCCTCACCGCTGAGCTCTTCCCTCCGAGGGAGCTTGCTACCTGCTTGCCTGGGTTACAGCAACCAAGCGATGACTCCTGGCTCGTTTTGGCACAGGGCAACAGAGGTGAGACAAGCCAGGGACGGGTGATGCCGGCCTGGCAGGGGGAGAGGGGGAGCTGGGGCTGAAACAGGCTTCCCCGGCACCTCCCAAGGCCCCGCTGGAGAAGCAGCGATTGCTAGGAGGCAATTTCCAGCGCACTCTGGTTCACTTTGCAAGCGCAGGCTTCCTGACATCCCTTTTTACACCCAAATCCTTTAAGTTGCTTGAAATCCGCAGTCTCACCAAGCAAGCGAGCAGTACCTGGGATGCCCCGTCTGGCAGGTGACCTAAGGCGCAGGGCAGCTCCTGTCTGTAATTCAAATATTGCCTTCCCAGGCCAGCTGGGTACAGCTCAACCAGGCTCAACCTGTGACAGCACGCACTCCAGGGCAATCTGAATTGCAAACTGGAGTCACGTTTGCACACAGGTAAGGGTACACCAGCTTGTAACCAAGTCCTGTGATGTGAGTGTATTTACAGGATACTTAGGTAATATTTACAATATTTATTTTGCAGATGCTGAAACAGGAGAGCCATGTCCCACGCCACCCTATCTGGGCGTCTCAGTGCTGCGGAGAGGCTCCCAGGACACGTGCTGGCTCCCGAGAGCTGGGGCGGTGTCTGCACTGGGCATGGCCCCACGCAGGCAGCCTACCGCAAGCACCCCCTTCGGTAACTCTTGTGTTTGGCAAGCGAAAACACATGGTGGATAACTCAGGAGTATCACATGGCAGACAATACTTGGCAACTTCACTACAGGAAAAAAGACACTTGAAGACAGTGCAGGAGCTTTCATTCAATGCACATCTTGCTGCTCTGGTTTATGATAGCCACACCTTTGACAAATATATTTAAAAGGAATTAGCAGTTGTGCTGAGAGAAAAAAAAATTCCTTTTGGCTCATAATAACAATTGAATCATAGAATCATAGAATTGTTAAGGTTGGAAAAGACCCTTAGGATCATCAGGTCCAACTGTTAACCTACCACCGCCAAGTCCGCCACTAAACCATGTCCTCAAATTGACTCTCAAGCTGTCCTACAACTCTATCTTATGGACCTCTAATGTCACACTCAAAGTGCAAAGGCTTAGTGCGTATTTACACATTGTCATTGAGGCGTATCAGGAAAGAGCAGGGAAAATGAATAGCAGATTTGACACGTAGGTCGTACACAGAACTTCTGCATGTAATAAAGGCCGAGGTTACAGACTGCGATCTGGATCAGGCACGACTTTGCAGCCAAAACCAAATAATCTGGGCAACGTAAGACGATTCTGCAGGTTTCTGTCAGCTCTGTCCACCCCCACCATGAGTTAAATGACCCCAGAGGGTGGGAGGGGGGCAAAATGATCCTTTTGTTTGAGGTAAAAATAAAACCCTTTGGTTTTTCAGCACACCCTAAAACTTTAAAAGGTAGGTCTCTGTCCTATGGAAAACAATTCCCCAACTCCCCACGGTATTTCCCAACAGGCTGCAATTGAAAAAAAAAAATACAGTGTTTACACAGCACTGCTGTCATCGTAATAAAACCTGAAGAAAAACCCCAGAATCCAAGTAATTTAGAAAAGGCAGCCAGACTATAGTGCATTGTCCCTTAATAAAAGCATGCCAAAGTACGCCATTTACTCAGGACAAGGTTATATTCAGAGAGTAGCCTCTCAGCATGTTAATTTACTTTTATCAGTTCCCTTACAGACACAAAGAAAAAAGTTCCCAGCTGTCCAAAAGCCTTGAAACCTACTGTGGGAAATTTTTAATTTATTCTGGGGCTAGTGGAGCAAGTCTGTGACTATGTGCAAGCCAGGCCTTGCAGGTTTATCAGATTTCCAGCCCTGCGATGTACCTTTTAGACTGACAATAAAAATAAATCAATGCTTTCTCACCAAGGCTGCAAGGGGTGAGTTCATTTGCATCCAGCAGCAGAAAGATGGAGGCAGATAACCAGATTGAGGATTATTTCTCTCCGGGTGCTTCTTGTCACTTTTTTTTCTTACCCTTAATTTTGTACGCGTTGCAGGACGCACCAGACTAAAAATAAAGACTTGGGATGTTTTGCAGTAGGACTTGAAATTGGATCCCGGAGTCTGCAGTTGTGAGATTTATCACAGGCCTGAGAGACGCCTTGTGGCTGGTGGGATCAGAGCAGGACCTGCTGCCTAATGGTTAAATTGGGAGGTATTTATAGCCAACAGCACCCTTCGCTGTTTCATTACTCCGTGTCATCAGCCATGGCTCTAAACCACTTTGTCCTTCACTTCCCGACGTAAGGGAAACATGCAGAGCTTGTCTAAATACCAAAACGCTGGATAGTCAACCAAGATCACTCTTAGGGGCTCCTTTCTGCAAATACTGGGATCTGTCGCGCTTACCCGTGCCTCTCCTTCAAGCACACCATGGCACAGGGCCGTTCGGCAAAGCCAGCCTGCAGGCAGGCAGGCAGGCAGGCAGGCAGCCCCTCTGCAGGCAGCCCCTCTGCAGGCAGCCCACCGCGTGCAATTTGACTTGGGTGCGCGGGGCGGGAAAGGTGGGGACCTGTGACTTATTTTTCTGTACAGCTCTTCCATACGAGCACTTTCTGTGGCTGCCTCCTGCCCGCAGCATGGTTCCCAGGAATCCTAAAGTAAAATTAACCTGCCTACAAGACTCCTCTTCCTCCTGGCTCTGTTACTAATGCACTCACCTTGCAGAGCAAAGAGTGGCTTACAACATCCATCTCCTTTATCTAACAATTATTTCCAGGAGAAAGATACTTCATGAAATTCAGCTTCCCAAAATGCTACAGACTTGACATCCCATGAGGTTTCCTCAGAGTGGTATCAGTAGGACGAGATGTGGTCCTTGCTGCCGATTGCATAGGGAAGGCACTGTGCGAGTGGTTTTGATACGCCCATACCCATCCACAGGAATGTGGCAGGGAGGTGTCGGTGCATCCACAGCTAACTGACACGCAGGTCAAATATTTACCTCTTTTAGGGACTTTCTAGCCCAAAGCCTGAGCCCTGATGCCACGCTGCGATGCCACTGAGGGTACCACCCACCTCACAGCCCTTCCACCCTCCATTCCACGATGCTTTTCCTTGCTCCCTGACACCACAGCCTTTTTGACTCCAAAACGTTAAAAAGCACATGTTTTTATGACGGTCAGGTATTGAGGCAGGCTGTTATGGTGGCAGGAGGAGCAGAGAAGCGTGATTAAAGTGGTTTTACTAATAACATGCTGAACATCTTTGAATCACCAGCAAGCTTGCAGCTCTCATTAGTTCCTTGATTGAGTTTGACCTATTACAGGGACAGCAAGACTGCTCATCATGCTAATGCCAGGGTGTTTACCGTCATATGAAATAAGAAGCCCTGGAGAAACCGGGCAGAGCTGGGAAGCACGGCTGCACAGATACGGGCAGTCCACACAGCAAGGGGAAACCCCTCAGGCCAGCACACGCCGTGGTGTGCTCCTGTCCACGCCGGGACGGTGCCACGTGGGCCAGGAGCCCGCAAAACTTCAGAGTCCATCCAAAAACAGGACAGAGGAACCAGAGGCCCTTTTTTTCCTGCAGAGGTGGCTAAACACACGGTACTTCTTCCAAGGCAGCTGCTGATGGAAAGCTCCCATCTAGCTGCTCTCAACCTGCTCTCCCTGCAGGAAGAAATTTGCCAAAACAGGCATTATTCAAGGAAATTAAGCATTCCAGGTAACTGAGTCACCAGGCTCAGCAGCAAGAAATAGGAGGGCCATTAATCTAAGTATACAGCCCTGCATGTGGCACAGGCAGGCTGTCAGCCGCTTAACCCCGAGACACAGGCGGGTAATGGGAGCTGCGGCACGCTGCTGAGCCATCGCGTGTAATGGGGACCCCAAACGCCTTGTTCCTGTAATTAGTCTCTTCCTCCGGTTACATTTCTCTTTTTCCACAGTAATGACTCTCTATTTGTACACGTCAAAATATTATTCTGCAGTGGCATGGCATATTTAAGCGGTGACACATGTCAAAGCTTAAGGAAAGCTTGCTGTTAATTAGAAACTTAATAAACTAAATTTATGATACACGCAGGCTGACAAGTCATAGGGATGATGTCCACTTTTTACTTGGCAATTACTGGCATATTAAATACCACACCTGGACACCATAAGGGCTTGCATCGTTCGCCTTCTCCCTGTTACTTGTTCTGAGAGCTGAAGGTGCCCCTCACTGCCACACGTGGCATGACCCTGAAGGTCCCCTGCCTGACCCAGGCAGGACCGACACCTCTGCCCATCACAGGCAAGAGCTAGAAGGGAGCCACATACCTCGGGACTGACGTTAGGTAGGTTAAGACTTTAGATACGATCTCCTCGGGCACCTCGTTGAAGCGAGCGTTGTCGGGGAGGGTGATAATCCAAGCCTTGTCTTTCCCTCGGCCACCTGCAATAAAGACAAGGATGCTTCCCTGGGCTGCTTTCGAGGAGGGCCAGCAGCAAAGCCCGGGTCCACCAGTCAGGACAGAAAACACGCTGCCATCGTTACAGAGGGGTTTTTTACATCACCAGAATAGCAAAACCAAGCCAAATCCTGCCTCTAATTTCAAGCGCAACACACACGCACAAGTGGTAGAAACAAACGTATTAGGTAGCAGATATTTCCTTTATTTACTAAGCGTACTTTACACAGGACAGCAAAAGAAGTCAGAAACACAAGGACAAATCAGCACGCCGGTCTGGCACCTACAGAAATACATTTCAAAGCAAAACGCTTGTTAACGTGTTGAGTGTTTGAAGGTGAGAATATTTTACGGTACGGCTTGAGCCAGAAACCTAATATGCTCTTTCAAACTGCCTCAATGTTTTATTAACAACATTTCTAGTGGCAGTGGAGACTACCTGATGGATAATATCCCGTGTGGAGTATCATTTTGCCAAACAGCGCAGAAGTTTGTCTGGAGTATTTAATTACCGCAGAGAGAGAGAGACCCTGGAGAAGTTCACCGTACTCACCAGAAAGAAAAGCAAACTCTTTCATCAAATCATCACTGATGTCCTTTGCACAGATGGGTATTGCGGTTTCTGGAAAAAAAGCAAAAGCAGCAATCAAAAAGGAAGCACAAATCCAAAGCAAACACATTTATCAATGTGTTAACCCAAAGGTGGGACTCGAACAAAGTGCAGCTTCCCTGAAATACATATGAAATATTGTAACAAAGGAGATATAGTTCTCCTAGAAACCAATGTTTCTAATGACTCTAACAGGGCAAATGCCATCATTCAGCAGCAAATGTATTCTGTCAAATGTACTGAGGAAGAACTGCCTGGGAGCTTGAGTGCTCTTCCCTCAACAGGGTATATCCAATGTTAATATTTATATTTCGGAGTTACTAAATTGCCTCCCCTATTTCGCGAACTCCCCCAGTGCCTCCTAGCCTTGGCAATCCAATGGGCTGAGGTTTCTGCTGGGAAGGCTGCTGCACTGGGAACGAGGTTGGGTTTTCAGCCTGTTATAGTCTTTAATTTTGAGCAAGTAAGCTTCTGAAATCATGTTTTCATCTGGCACGGGGCCACACGCACTGGAAAAGCTGTTGTTCTTATGTCCAGTTATTAGATTGCTTTTTAATTAAATAATGGGAGAGGCTGTTTTAATACCATATTTAGCACACTGACCATTTCAGTGGCAATGAAGCACATCGGAACAATATACATGATTTTACCTTTCACTGGGAGAAGGAAACAAAAACCAGACTCAATAAACACAAGAGGAGCTTATAGCTGGTAGACATTTTTCTGGATTATCTATAAATGGAACGATAGCTAAAAATCAAACAGCCTTGTTCCTGCAAATAAATGTTTTAAAGCACATCTATACAGATTAAAGTCCTTGTGCCTTCTGATAATTAAATTTTAAACACTGATTATTTTACAGAGTTGGTCCTAGGGAGCAATCTTTTGGCTGTTTTCAATCGCACGGGCTGCATACTTCAGCACACTCCAGCGTAATCAATATTTATTCTATTGCACTTTTTCCAAAAGCTTTCTGGGTCACTTCTGCTTTACCTAAGGATTTGTCAGGCCTTTCGTCGGCCATGTGGAGCTGCAGCACCGCAGCCCAGGGGTGCCCGAGGTGGGGGTGCTCTGCCTCCCGCAGCCCCGCCGGCCACGGGCTGATCCCTGCTCTTCTACACACGTGCTGCTATTTTTTTCCTCTTGTAGATAAAAATGTTATTTTTGTGTGTTAAGGATCGAGCTTCAGTCCCACTGGCATCTACAGAAACATTCTTGATTTTAACAGGCCCCAGAATTGGTCTTGGTAAGAAAAGAAGTTTGTTTTGCAGAGATATTTCAAATATTTCTCTCTCATTCAACTGCTTCACCTAACTTGAGGACAAGCAGCGGCAATAGATTTCTTCTCTATTAGTTGATTTTTTTTCCAGGTCAATAGTTTCATACTGATAAAAATCACATTTAATAACTTAATAAGCTCCAACACATAGAATCATAGAATCATAGAATTGTTAAGGTTGGAAAAGACCCTTAGGATCATCAGGTCCGACCGTTAACCTACCACCACCAAGTCCGCCACTAAACCATGTCCTCAAGCACTGCATCTCCCCGTCTTTTAAATACCTCCAGGGATGGGGACTCAACCACTTCCATGGGCAACCTGTTCCAGTGCCTGACTACTCTTTCAGTAAAGAAGTTTTTCCTAATATCCAACCTAAACTTTCCCTGGCGCAGCTTGAGGCCATTTCCTTTCGTCCTATCGCTTGTTACTGGGGTGAAGAGACCGACCCCCACCTCTCTACAGCCTCCTTTCAGGCAGTTGTAGAGAGTGATAAGGTCTCCCCTCAGCCTCCTCTTCTCCAAACTAAACAACCCCAGCTCCCTCAGCCGCTCCTCATAAGACTTGTCCTCTAGACCCTTCACCAACCTCGTTGCCCTTCTCTGGACATGCTCCAGCACCTCCATGTCCTTCTTGAATTGAGGTAGAAGTAGATGATACTAAACATGCGGGTCTTTGAAAATACAAGACAAAAGCCCGTGGCTGTACACACATATTTGCCTCAGAAAGGGGCTGTTCAGCAGCTTGTCCCCCTTTGCGGTCGGGGTGAAGCCTGTCCCCAAAGCCAGCTCACCTCGCCTACCCCTGCCGACCGCTTTCCCCGCAGATGCAGCCACTGGCAAGCCAGGCAAAGATTTGCCCTGCGCTATAACGTCCACGCGTGACTCAAGTGCTCGACGGTAAACGCAAACGCAGTTACAGGTTTACAGTAAATGCAGCTTTTGTTTCTGGTCCTGCAGTGATATGGGAGGGAAATGCTGGTTTATTGGTAGCTGTCCAGGAAACAGGCTGGGGAAAGGGGGTTAACCTTTGCATGGTAAAAAACAACAAAAAAAATTACTTAAAAAGTTTCACAAGGCATTTTCTCACTGAGAACAACCTAACAACTTGCAGCCTTAAACTCAGCTGGAGACAACCATAGTTGGAAAAAAGTAGCATTTTTCCACAGATATTTTCAAACTTTGCTTTCCAGAAAAGAAATACCATCTGAAAAATGCATGCTTTAACCCCAGAGTCTGGTGCTTATTCTCTCATGTCTCTCTTTTAGCTGCAATTTCCCAATGATCATCATGGAAACTGCAAAAACCAACGGATGCTTTAATCCTACCCGTGCTGGGGGGCTGCAGCGGGACCCGCTGTGTCGTGCCCTCTGCAAACGCAGGCGCAGGCGACCCCAGCCCCGCACAGCCCACCAGCTAAGCAAGCACCATCAGGGCCATGCCAGCAGGTGGACCTGGCATTTTGGGGTTTGAGGTGCAAAGCACCATAGGATGGGGGTTCCCACCACGGTCGGGAACAACCTGAGGAGGGACCCGCTTTGGGAATCACAGTTTCCAGCGAGGACCTTGCTCCCCAACATTTTATTCCACAGAAAGTTTCATCCTTGACTTCGGCAAAGAGGTGGAGACCCAGATTCTTACAGCACCCTTATGAGTTTCTTGCTTCTCAAGGGATGACATTTTTGGAAGAGGGCACTCAGCACCCTTAGAAAATCAGGCCCTTCCTAGCAGTCCCAAGTTGGGCACT
The DNA here is from genome assembly GCA_020745775.1 of Theristicus caerulescens. Taxonomy (NCBI): domain Eukaryota; kingdom Metazoa; phylum Chordata; class Aves; order Pelecaniformes; family Threskiornithidae; genus Theristicus; species Theristicus caerulescens. Next base: position 20,690,839 of record CM036567.1, on the reverse strand, counting down.
CAAAATAACTCATTTGAGGAAAAACTGCGTGGGAGTACTTTACTTCAGGCAGTGAAGGCTCGGGGATTATTTCCCTTACAAACCCTCCCCATCTCCTGCAGGGTAGGAGAATCCAACAAGCGATGGAGGAGCAGGACGGCTGCCCTTTGGTAAGGTCAAGGCACAACAACAGGCTGATTGTGGTCCCATGAGAGCCGCTCCTTGGCCAACTCATCGCTCGCTCTGCACTGGCCATCGAGTTCAACCTCCTGGGCAAATGCTAGGGAAAATCAAGTGCTGGCATCAAATTTGCAAGCGTGTTGCTGTGCCTGCGGCACATCAGTTGGATATTACTATAAACCCCGCACAGAAGCGCAACCTCTGTCCTCAAATATTAATCTATGGAAAAAGAGCAGTGAAAGGCAGTGGGGCACCAAAGACATCCGCCTCTCAAACAAGGCTGCAGTTGATGTTCATTAGCAAACAGTATTTCTTATTTGAAGGACGCTCTTGGGACAGTACACAAAAGACCCCAGGGTATCACCCAGCACTGGCTATGAACAGTACAGCATCTTGCTTGGCACAAGGTGGAGGAAGCCAAGGTTTCATGGAAGTCCACTCGTTTCTCTTACAAAGAGGCTTTGTGATCATCAGCTACCATGGAATAGAGCTGCTGTTACAAAATCAAGCCTGAACCCCCTACATTACAGCATCCCAGAGCACTTCACAAACTACACTGCTATCCCCATAGTTGGTATGACCTCAGGCTTTAGGGTCTTCCTAGAAACAAGCAGCATCTGGATGATAAATTGTCATAACAGTGTAGTAACATTTTTTATATAGGCTCTAAGCTGGGTATTTATAAAATGCTGCTGCAGTTTTTACATTCAGAGACTCCTCTATGGAGGAGATCGTTGCCATGACACAGAGTATCGGAGGATGCGTGAAGCCAAGCAGGGAAAAGACAAAAGGGAAATACAGAGCTCTCTACCCTTCCAAGAAAAACGAATGTGGCTCAGCACAGAACCCTGCTGAATCTGTCCTGTCCCCATCATTTGCTTTACACAGTCCAGAACATTTTGCTGGGTCCTCTCCCCAGGACCCTATCTCAAGGCCATTGCACAGGCTGCAGTTGTAAGGATGATGCTTATTGTTAGAGATCTTCCCTTTCGAGGCGATTCAAGCACAGCGGGACTTTCATGTACGGTGGAGGTCTGCAGTGACATTCAGCGAGGGGACAGCTACAGCCTGAGTCCAAATTCCTCTCGTAAAACTCAACTAAACTCTGAAGTGCTTTGCTCTTTGGTAACTATTGTTTTCTTTTCTTTTCCAAACTTCGCAGGCCCGCAGCATCTGCAGGCAGCAGCTGTGTAATGCAACTGCCAAGCTGATGTAACAGAGCCTTATACTTCACAACACTGACCAAATATTGTTTGCAACTATAAAATCCATTCGGAGATGGCTTTGTCGTGAATGAAGAATAGCAGCTTTTCATGCGAGGGTTGCTGCCGTAGTCTAGGAAACAAAACTGAAGTAAATCAAATGAAAAGGGTAAAGGATCATGCTGAGCTTCTCCGTAATCTGCTTGTTCTCAGCTGCTTGTCCATTTGGGCATCTACATCCAATGGAGCAGTGTCAAGGGAGCCTGCAAACCGGCACATTTGTAACCTATTTCCAGTTCCCTCAGTGACTTTCTGGGCTAACTGGGGTCATCAGCCAGAGTCTGTCCCAGGGCGTCCCACCACAGGAAGGCCCACCTGCCTCCAAAAGTTCCTTTGAGGCTAACGACACCCGTAACGCACACCTACATAAACCGTAGGTGTTCGCAGGAAGGTCCGGTGCTCGGGGAGTTTCAACGAGCAGCGTTTCTCCCAGCTGCCACAGACACTCCTGTCTGCGGCCAGCATCGGTGCGAGCCTCCCAGAACAGCTGATGGAGCACAAGTTAGGCTGGGCGTGAGGATTAAGCCATCCCCGTCTCATCTGCTTTGCGCAGGGGTGGGAATAGAAATCCCTTAGAGCAGAGTGTCCCAGCCATGAACCCTGTGCAATGCAGAGAGCGGCCCTTTCAGCTTCTCCGGCTGAAGTTGCTCTGCTTTGCAAAACTAAATATTCATTCAGGTAAAGAACAGAAACACAGTCCTGTATCTGAGGAGAAAAACCAATGCACTACCCTGCAATTCGTCCCCCTAACCCAGTCCAGATCGCTATACCCACTCAAAACACTCAAATGGAGGGACCCTGCAGCCCATCGCTTGGGTTAAGGGGAACGGTTTCACTTGAAATTTAATTCTCTGCAAAAGCCAAAGAGCTCCTCCAGGAAGAATGACAGAAAGCCATCCCATAGCAGCGGTCGGGGCCACAGTTTGCTGCAGGAAACCCGAGTCTCCATCGCCCCGGTGCGCGTCCTAGCCGGTGAGCGGCTGAGCCTCACCCTGCCTTCTCACCGAGCAATTTCAAAAGACTCTGGATTCAATCCAGTACACAAGAAGAAACATCGCCATTCTCCCTATCAGCACACCATGTCCAGGAAGCAAGACAGAGGGAGTTATTAGAGAAAAAAATACTATTTTATCCTGTCTGCAAACTGCCCTACTGTGGAACAGCACGCTTGCATGAAGTCTACACAAAGCCTGTCCAACAGCACGGTGCCGAGTGACAGAGTGCCTGTCCCTGGCTGCGGGGAAGGAGCAGGCAGCTGCCCTTACTGCCCGGGCACCGCTTCACCCCGTATCTTCCCCTGGACCATGCCCCACCTGCGCAGTCTCCAAGCGGTGCCTTCCCTGACAAGCTTATCCCTGGACTAGGATCCTAATTTCCGCATCACCGGATCCGCCCTCCCACATCTCCATCCTGCTCCGTACCTGCCCGGGAACAGGACACGACGCTGCGTACGCGTGGAGCAGGTGTTTACACAGCCTTCACGGGAACCGGAGCCAGGAGGGGCTGGCGGCTGGCCAGGCGGCACCACGCTGATGGAGATACCGTGCTGAACTGCACGTTCATCAGGGAACATGTAGCAGAGAATAGGACATTGTGCTCCTCAACAAGGCCTGCTGTATTCACCAAAAGCTTATGTACAGGACCTGGGCTGAGCAGAGGACTGACAGCCAAGGTCCTGAGGCTGCTTCCTGGCTTTGGGACTAAACTCTTTGGTAGCCAGGAGCAAATTGTGTCTCTCGTGGCTTCAGTTCTTCATTTGCAAAGGGGAACAAGTGCCAGCAGGATACGATGGTAGCAAAGGGCCACGAGCATATCTGATGACAAGGGCAGAAAAGACCCCTGCAGCCCCCATCCGTCAGGCCGATGTAGGTGTTCACGTCTGCACGGGTTGTGCGAGAGCTGGCCTCAAAGGGCGAGTGTTAAAAACCCCACTGGACTAACCACTGGATTAACCCATGAACCCACGGGACTAACCACTGGATTAACCCATGAACCCACGGGACTAACCACTGGCATTGGACTAACCTGGACAGCTGGGTAAGAAAAGGTCTCCGCAACCCCCAGGACTGGTTTCTGAATGCACCAGAAAAAGAGAAGATGTCAGGATCAGCCGTGAAGTCCATCAGTCAGGACTTGGTGGCTTCCTCCCTGGGGACCCGAGGCCAAGGGATCACTTTTCCCTACAAGTGAGTTTGCAGCACGCTGGCTCACAAGGGCTTGCAGATCCCAACCAGGACTTCTGAAGATTCATAGGGCAGAAAAGCAGAGGGGCCTGCTAATGAGAGACATTTCTACTTGGCTCCACTGAAGTCATCTAGAGCTGCAGAGCACACGGGGGTTACCAGCCTTACGCTGCAATTAACACCTTCATAGCTGAGGTAACAGCCTGGCCACAGATTTAGACATGTGGGGACCTTTTCCCCAGGTGATGAATACCCTGCAGTAAAGCATAGTCTGCATCAAACAAATTTCCTTCTCTCCACACCCCAGAAATTCAGCTGCTAAAGAAACTTAGAGACTTGATCGTGCAAAGTGCAAAAACTGCTGTGGGCCTCTTCTGCATTTGCAGGTGATCTCAGGTATGTTGCAGAAGCTATATATGCAATCATTAGTCATTTCTAACAGCAGCTCTGAGCTGCACACACCCTTGTGTCCACCAAAACCATGTTCAGCTGCTCGTGCATCCTGCCCCGACACACCTATGCCCTTGTGGAAGTAGTCCCAGTGCAGTCGCCGGGGGGACCTGTTGCAAAGACAAGGCTCTGTTGCTGTCCAGGGGAGCCACGCAGAGCAAATTCACCTTTAGCCATCACAGTGTAAGAACAACAATTTCTGCTGCTGCACTAAAACCTGGCACATCCAACAGTGTGTAATTCCAGGTGGTGCAGCCATTCCCCGTGCCAAGCCAGCGACACAAAAGACTCATTAAAATATTTATGGCAGAAAGCTTCAATACCCTCAGTTGCTGCAAGCACCTTTGTCCCCTCCTGCCCACGGGGACAGCTCGTACCTCGCTGCGGCTGGGGGCTGCACGGGAGCATCTGCATCCCCCCGAGCCCTGGGCTCAGCCTGCAGGCACCCGCTTTGTAACTACAGCCAGTTGAAACCAGGTTTTCATTTGGAGTGACAGATTAGCAATTAGATTTGGTTTATAAATGCCTGTTTTTCTGGAAGACGTGAAGTATTGATCCCGAGGAAGGTGATGGGGCTTCTCGGCTGGTTCTGTCAATAGCCTGATGGCAAACCTCCACCTGCCACACGCAAACCTCTCGGTAAATCCTTGACTTGGCAGAGGCGCTTGCAAAACCAGCACAATACGGGGACAAGGGATGGCAGAGCCGTGGGAAGAGCTGCACCCCAGGAACGTGGTGGGAGCCATGCATGGACAGGGTGTATTTAGAGGGAACTGGTGGTTCAGGTGCTGGCAGCACACCTTGGTCCCCAGGCTACAGGTGGCAGTGGGGCCATCCCCGGAGCTGCCAGGAGCCCGGTGATGCTGGCAGCCAGGCATGGGTGGCCCTTGGAGAGCTCGCTACGGAGGCAGGTCAGCAGCAAAATGCCTCCTTCAGAGCCAGATGGGACAGATGCACAGCAACAGCGGCCACACCACCGTTTCAAAGGGAGCCAGCCCTTGCAAAGCCATGCCCTGTACAGGACAGCCACCAGCACCGGCCCCCCGGCACAGCCACCACCCTCCACGGCCACGCGGGCACAAGCGCAGACCCCTCTTCCCAAATCACCACCGTACCTGTCCACATATGAGCATGCCCCAGCAAAAATCATGATTTAAACTTCAGCAGGAGCATCATCTCATGTCACAGATGGGAAACTGAGGCAGTCATGTCAGGCAGAAACACATCAAAAACACCCAGGGATTCAAAAAAGCCATGGAAAGCCCCAGGAGGGTCAGTCCGTCACGAGGCGTGACGGCTTGGTCACCACGCCAGGTTCAAGGACTCCTTAAATTATCCTTTATCAGACTGGGGAGGATATATTAAGGAAAGGCTCGCTCTGTTTGCAAGCTCTTTCTTTTACTTCTCCCCAAGCACCCGCTCTGGCGCAGTGTAGGAGGCAGGATACGGCACCAGATGGTCCTCTCTTCTGACCTAGTGGCTGTGCTTCTCCACCGAGGCCTTCTGGGGCTTATCTGCCGTCGATGCTTCAGCGCAGACACACATCCCCATCACCCAAACCTGGGAGTATGCTCGGCTAAGAAACCATACAGGGGGAAAAAAAAAAAATGAAGCTTCTGTAAAGCTAGAATGAGCTTTACAAAAGGCTTAGATTTATATACGCTGAGGATAAGAGTGAAAATGCAAAAGAAAATGCTGTGAAAGAAAAAAAAGATAAGAAATAGGGAGAAAATGTTAACTCAGCACAGCGCAGGCTTGCAGACCATCATCCAGGCAGCGTGCCCGTCCCATGGGAATGTTCTCACGGGACGAGCTGAATCATCACCTTACAATAGGAGCTGACCGGCGAGGCCGAAGAAGGATCGCATGGCAGCATGTCCTGGCGTGCAGAGGGCGGCCCCGGATCAGGCCCCGCGGCCGAGCCTGCGAGCCCCGGGGCAGGAGCCTCCCGCTCCCGGGCATCCCTCCAGCAGCTGCCGGTGGGGAAATGCCCAGGGCACCGGCACGGCTCAGCTGCGGTCGCTCACTGACACACAAAACCGGCAAAACCCCATTCCTGCTGACCGCTGCCGGGAGGAGAAGGCACAGCCAGCTGAGGATCCCAGACAAGGTGCAGTCATCTAAGGATCCCGCATTCATGGAAACGTCATCCTCCGAGACAATTTTGGGAGCTGGAGTGAGCAGAAGGGTCCCTGGGAGCCGGGGCTGAGCCGCGCTGCCAGCGAGGAGGAGGATGCTCAGGGGAGGTTAAAAGGTCCAGGGTGTCCCTGTGTGCTGGGGACCACAGAGTTTGGGAAGGGGGGATCTCTTCCAATTTAGATTTAACAGCTGGCAAACTGTGGAAGCTTTGCTCGGAAAAGGTGAACCAAAAGTAAACTAAACGGCAACAAGGCTTATGTGTTATCTCCTGTTATTGCTGTGGCTAATCTGCTAATGTGAGGGAACAAAATACCGGATGCTCTGATGTGGTCACGTCCAATCAGAAAAACTATCTTCTCATATCACCCCAAACTAAGCAAAAATTGGGAAAGATAAAAGCCAGCTCAGCTATACGTGAATTTACATCTATTGCAAGAAATGTAATATAGTTTCTCAACACCCACCCTCGTGGAGTCAAACTCAGTGTGGGAGTTGAGAAAATCTAGTTTCTTGCATTTCTAATACGTAGGAGCTTCAATGTACTTTTAATTTTCTCCTATTTCAGTCACTCCTCCCTCATGGGGGACTCAGGAAAGAGCCTACAGGTGTTGGCACACCAGCACCGGGGCACGTTTGCCCGCCGTGCAGGGGAAGGCGTGTTTAGCATTGGCCACCCGTACGCACCTTCCCAGCCAACACCGTCAGCCTCCGAAACAGAGCCCGTTCAGCACAAAAGACTTCCAAAGCCAAATAAAAACACACACACATCAATAAATTTCACATCATTCGATAGTGTGCATGCATTGCTTTTTCCAAGCCAAATTCCAGCTTCGTGCACAAAGGACGGAGATGCAACAGCAGTAAATCCTCAGGCCCCACTACCTGCCCAGGAACCTGGAATTAAGTTCACTGAAGTCACTGGAATGATTTAGTTGCTTTCACAGCCTATATAGCCAGGAAAATAAATCGTACGGCCAGGTTCCCATGATGGCATCACCTGGAAACTCTGCTGCAAAGTGAGGGAAATTAAAAACTATTTTCCTGAATTGAAAATGGAAACGCTCAATTCTGGCATTCCCCCATTGAGCAAAAGCGCGTCTCCAAATCCAGCAAACCGCTTTCCTGCGGCAGGAGAAGGTCAGCGGCATGGAAAGTGCGGGGGGAGGATATCGCTGGCGCTCGCTGTCTGTCTCACACCACCCAGCCCTCGGACAGACACCCATGGAGCAGCAGATGGGTAATTGCGCCGTGCAGGCGGCTCAGCCGGCGCGGATTCCCAGGGAACAACTCTGCCCCGGGAGCTGCCGTCAGCCGGAGCTCCTGACTCAGCCCTGCTGTAAAACCAAGTCTAGCATCGCCTGGGAGGAAAAGGGATTTGGAAGACAGGGCAGCTCCACCCAGCCACTTCCACCACGGCTCCTCGCGGTCCTGTTCCTCTGCCCCCAATTTTGCAATGGCCTTCAATTTTATTTCATTAGGGAAGCTGTCAGATGGGATGATTGAGGCTTTGGCAGCGGAGCAAGCTGAGGAGCGTGGGACCCGCGCTGTGCTCCTCACACGTGCCGGAACGACCACCGCCGCAGCGACACGTGTCAGTCGGCACGAAGCTGCCCATTTGCAGCACGAGGCTGAGGGCACTCGCTTGGTTTGTGGCTCTGGGATTTCCTTGCAAGTCCTACCTGCCAAAACCGACTTTAACGCTCCTACCACAAGCACGACCAGTGGCGATATCCACACTCTGAACTGCCCACCTCCAGGCACACGGGGGAAGCTCTGGGTCTCCAAGCATCCTCCAGCTCGGTGGCAAAGCCAGCGCTTTGGAAGACTCTCTCTTTCCCCCACCATATTTTACACTTCAGTTGCTTCCCTCCCACACAGCCCTGCTGTCACGTCACTTTTGTCCTGGTAAATGAATGATAAACCATTAAACTGCAGTTGTAGCAAACGCGATGGAGGGAGAGGAAGCAGATCCCACGTACTACTGACTGCTCCCAGACTACTACTCCTCCGTGGTCCACCCAAGGAGGTCTGGACCGGCAGCGGCGCAGAGCTTTCGGAGGCTGCTGGCCCTGGACTCCACTGCCTTGGCCTCTGAGGGAGCCCAAGCCATTTTAAAGAAGAGAATGGCTGTAAAAGGCTGGGGATTTATATAGGCTTATATCTCACTGTAAGGCAGATATGGGGGAAACATCACCTTCTACTAGAAACGACCAAGTTTCCAGTACTGATGCGTGAAGAGAAATGGTTAACACATCATCCCAGATCAGGCTGAATGCTCAGAAATCAGCGATGAGGGAAAAAACCTCCTGATTTATTTTTAATCTCATGATTTGAGGAACCTTACTCAACTTTGTATCTTTTTCAATATCTCATTTTAAGAATCTACATAGATGCTAAATCACGTGTCCAGATCCTGCAGCTATAACCACACAAGCGTGCCTTTGTGGAGATATTTTGATTTCATATGACCATTATGCAAAGGTCATCTGCCAAGAAGACAGGGCTCATGCTCACGAGAAACCCGCTGCCCGCTTTCACCCGGTTTCCATCACACCGCTCATAGGAAACGTTCACCAGCTGCGTCCCCGTGCCTGTGTCACCCAGCTCCTGTTCCAGCAGCGTGGGTGTTTCATCGCCGACACCAGCGCGAGGAGGATCAGACTTTTTTTTCAATCACGTCCGTTCGAGTAGCATCCTTTGCTAACTGACCACGATCACCCCTGCCTACATTCTCCTACCCTGTTGGCAGGGTGAGGGCAAACGAAGAGGCCGGCATGGGTACGGCAGGCAGGACAGCCCGCAGCAGCACGGGAGGTGCTGTGGTGGGCATCGTCCCAGAAGAGGATGTGCACAAGCATCTCTTGAGGGGCAGGTGACACCCTGGTAAAGTCCTCACCTGTGACTTACCCCCCGATAAATTCCTCCCACAGCCTAAACTGTGCTTTGCAAAGAGGTCAAGGCAACGGGAATTAGACTGGAAGCTTTTTTTGGGTCAGTGTGTCTTCTTTGTGCCTGGCACGGCTCCAAGCACACCGCCAGCTGTGAACAAATAAGGAATGATGAGCACCTTCGCCTCCTGACAACATCCGCATCCTCTAGCGAGGATGGAGTCACCCAAGATGCCACTACCTTTCCCAGATTATGAAAGACCTCTCTGCAAAATAAAAAACCAACCTATTCTCCCCACAAGAAAACAAAATAACAAAAAAGTCAGGGCTCCAAACAGTTTATGAGCAGATCATTGTCCATCAAAGGAAGCATAGTTGAGGCACAAGAGCAGCTTACAGCCTGGGGCTAAGGGATCAATTGCATTTGCTTCTCACATTCAGGGTGTGCAGCCGTATAACCACAGCAACATCATTACAACTCTCTGCGTTCCCCAGCGCAGCCTGGGTTTAAGCGATGTTTAAAGTCCAAGGAACGAGGGAGGGAAGAGGGGCTGTCCAACAAACAGAGACACGGGCTTTACACACATCTCTTCTACTTCAGGAACTAGGAAAGGGCACATCACAGTCAGCAGCCTCAGATGCAACTTCCCAGGGAAGACTTCTTTAGTTGTGGCCATGGGGACTCGCAGGGGCAAACACCCTTCGGCTCACCGAAAACAATCTCCTTTCTTCAAAATGCATTTTGAGCCATGCATTACAATAAGGACATGTCAGCAGCGCAACGTGAAAGAGCTTCTCCCTAAAAAACGAGGCCGTTCTACACCGACCATGCAATCCATCAAAATAAAGAACAGCCAGGGTCCTCGCCAGCCCTCCTGCAACAAACCCCCCCGGAGGCAGACGGACTCGAGCAGGAGCAGCACATCTGCCCGCCCCGCCTCTGCACCCCGGCTCCGCAGCCGCCCCCCGGAGCCGCTGCCGGCCGCTGGGGAGCCGGGCACCCGCGGGCCGCCCCCGCCCCGCCGCCGGGCACCCCCGGGATGGAGGAGGCGAGCGGGGAGCCAGGCTCCCTGCGGGGAGGGAGAAGGGAGAGGGATGTCCGGGGAGAGGGATGATGTCCGGGGAGAGCCCTTCGCCATCCCCGCCGCCCCGGACACCTGTGACAGCCCTGACACCCGCACCGGCCCCGCGGGGTCCGGCAGCCCCCGGGACTCACCGGCGGCGGCGGCCTCCAGCAGCGCGGCGGCCCGCAGCAGGCAGTAGTAGCGCTCCATCTCCCCCGCCGAGGTGCCCCCCGGCGGGGCACCGGCCGGAGCCGGGGCCGGGGCCGGGGCCGGGGCCAGGGCCATGCCCCGCGGCAGCGCTCCGCCGCCGGCACCGCTCCGCCGCCGCCGCCGCCCCGGGCCCGCACGGCCGCCCAGGCGGGGCCGGGGGAAGCGGGCGGCCCCCGCCGCCGCCTCCGCCCGCCCCCCGCCCGCCCCCCGCGCCGCCCCCTGCCCGAGCCGCGGCCCCGGGCACCGCCGCCTCCCGCCCCGCGCCCTCGGCCTTTTCACTTTCTTTCCTTTTTATTTCCCCCTCACTTTCCCTTCCCCCCCTTTTTCCCTTCCCCCCCTTTTTCCCTTCCCCCCTTTTTTCCTTTTCCCCCTTTTTTCCTTTTTTCTAAATTCACTGCTTCTCTCCAGTGTCCCCCCCCACACCACCCTGCACCGCTCCCCACCTTAGTGCCTATAGCACTTCTCTAAGAAAAAAAAAACCAACCACACACCAGTGTTTTCATCCTCTGCAAGCAGCATTCTAGCAAATTCCCTGAACAATATACGAGACCTACGTTAAGCCATGCCACAGCCCAAGCTGGCCAGAGCTCTAAGCGCACCGCCGGCCTGACCCATCAGCCTCAGTTTCCCCGATGCTGAGGCTCAAACGATGCCAGCTCATTCTCGACAGGAGCCTGAGCTGCCCAGGAAGGCAGCACGGAGAAGTGGATGTTCCTGTTTTTCCAAAACAACCTTTTAATTATGCTCCTTACTATAATAGCAGCCTTTTTCCAACACTTCAGCAGTCGGGGCTATTAATTTAGGCCCCAGCAATGGTAGTATGAAAAACAGCATCTTTTGGCAGCCCGTGTCCTTTCTTACACTGATAGAGCATTTTTCAAGGGAAAACCACCCGTTCAGTCAGTGCTCCTTGTTCCTAACACAGCAGATCCTCACCAACTTAACAGTTTGAAGAGACGATTTTCTGTCTGGGCATGAAGCACACCTTGTGTGACAGTTACTTATCAAAAAGTCCAGCTCAGGTGCACAGCAGTAAAACGCGGTTATAAAATAGCCATACACAAAGCTACAAGCATGGAAAGACAGCCCCGCCGCATTCCTTCTGTATCCTTATCGCAGGAATGCTCTTTTCCCTGAACTGCAACAGCTCATGCGAAAATGAGGCCTATCCAAGTGCTGAAAGTCTCTTTTTTGTGCAGAGGATGCCCTGCCGTAGCTGGGACTCGCCACCGCTGAGCGATGCGTACGCACTTTAACACCGGCTTTAGGAAAAGTGAAGCTAGCCAGTAGAAGATACAGCTATGTTATCGCTAAGGTTTGGCAATCGATCCATTTCTTGCTCTCTGAACAGAAGACAAAACGATGACGACGGGATGCGGATCAGGCCTTTGCAGCCAACGCACCCTCCCCGCGCCCCGGGCGGGCTGGGCTGGACCGCGGCGGCAGATGCCGGCAGGAATCCCGCACATCCCACGGCTGCACCTCCTCCAGCCGATTCAGCTGGCGCAAGACAACATCGGCCAGCTCTCGGCATGGAAAAGCTGTGTTTGCCCAAACTGCAGGATAATCAGTCACAGCTTTTCCTTACAAGCCTCTATGGCCACAAAGATTCTTGTTTTGGAAACCTGGCTGCTTACAGCCCCTCCTTTCGGGCGTTTCATGCCCACCATCAGTGACGCTCAGCAGAGGCACGGTCCAGCTGCTCGTGGTTTGCGCTGGCAGAAGCTCCTCGGCACGTCCGCCTCCTCCAGGGACGAGCACTACTCCCTGCCTGCCCAAGGAACGATACGGGAGCCAGAGGGAACAAGGAGATGGATAAAAAGGAAACAGTGACAGTCAGAAACACGGGCGTTTCTTTTTCAGGGATTTCCCACCCAGGCCCCGTAACAGCGTCCAGCGCTGAGAGTGGCCCTACGCGTCTGTGTGCGAAGGGGAAGAGCCCCTTCAGAGAGCTGGGGCAAAGCTTGCCAGCACCCGCAGCACCTCTGTTTGCAAAGTTTTATTTCATCTGGGTGCAATTCCTTATCCTTAAATCTTAGGGAGAAGGTGTAAGGAGAATTCCTACTAATTTCATTAATTCCAGATCAGAGGCTGGGAAAAAAAACCTGGAACAAAATTCAAAACCCTCTTCTTTTTCTCTTTTTTCCTTTTTTCCCCCCCTTTTATTCTTTTTTTTTTCTTTTCCCCCCAGATAAAGGCTAGAAGTTTTTGTTGGGACTGGTGCCATTATTTGGATTTTAGAAATCACCCTTCAAAAATACCTGTTTAGTCAAACAGGAATGCTCCGTTTTAGGCTACCACAGACATCTGAGGCCTGACCGTGATGCAATCACCTTTTGAGATTGATCTGAATAATCCAGGTTTCATTTCTGCAACTTCCAAAAGCTGCTGCTTTCATACTTCATCGTGGGACTGTGCAGAAAGCGAGGGCCGAGCAGGGAGCCTGGCTCCGGCGGCTCCAGCCCCACCGCGTCGCTGAGGCATCGCTCGGTTAGAGGCTTCTGATGAGAGCGTCCTGCTCAACGCCCATCTGCCACCATCGGCTCACTCCATCCCGTCTCCCAGTCTCTCCTTCAGAAACACCCTTCCTCTGACAGTCGCTGGGGAGAAGTTTCAGGTTAAATAGGGGAATTTAACTTGTCACCCTCAATTCAGCCCTCCGTCCCAGCTCTCACATGCAGTCCTGCCGCTGCCAGATAATTTCTCCAAGATACAGCCCAGCTCTCATCACTCCAGGACTCAACTGTTGCAATGGTTTTCCCTGTCTTGCCCAAATCCCATTTTTCCTGCTACACCACCTGGAAGGCTGCTGCAAACACCTTCGTCCCACTCCGTCACATTATCCCCATCAGCTCTTACAGGCAATTCCTCCACCGATCCTCTCCTCACCTGCACGACTGCTCCGTGCCCCCTGCTTAGCCCCTGACCCCAGCTGCGATGGGGAGCAGCCGCTTGGGTTTTCATGCCCAGACTCCAATGGGCAAAACGGGACAGAAGGGCTTTAATTTTTTTGTAGGGTGGTGCTGGGAACTGGAAAAACAGAGCTGGCTAAACGTAGTTTGGAATCAAACTGATGTCGAAGGGAATTGCTCACCTCTGGAATAAGCATAGCGACATCAAAGTACTTGTGCAGAAGAGTAATTAAGCTCTGGGTGGTTTTCATAAACAGGGATTTTAGGAGGTTTTATATGCACAGGGCAGCATCACCCCCGATCCCGGGGCACCGTCCGGTGCAGGCTCTTTCCAGGCTGGTCCAGGAGGAGCAGAGCCTTCACTGGCCGCGCTGAAGCCAGTTAAGCCTGCACCGATTTCACCAGGACCAGGATTTTATATCCCCTGCTATGTCAATGTGAAAACCAGAAAGGGCTCCACTCCGCTCTCCCACTCTCGCTCTTCCCTGCGTCAGTCAGACCTGCCTTATTTATCATTACAGCCCCTGGTTTTGGAAGGGAACAGGCATGCAGCTGCACACCCGCCCTTTCTCCAGGCCACAGCGTATTTTCCAGCTGAGCAGGTTATCCCCAGACATGTGAAGATGTCAGAAGCCAACCCCAACCCCAGCAGCGAGGACGCTGCGGGTGCATGGAGGCTCTGCGATGGCTGGAGGGGAACGGGGAGGGACGGGGACGCCGCGGCCCCTCCGCGTGCCAAGAGCCCTCGCAGGCCAACAGCCCGACCTTTAACAAAATTGCTGCCCTTGTCAAAAATCACCTTACAAAACGACATTGCTTCTCCTTTCTAATATAAAGGGTTACACGGGCGTTTTAAATGCTAATTTGCTGCTTTCTGCAATACCTCGTGACCCGCAGCCATCTCCCATCGCTTACATTTACTACTTGGGTCCCGTCAGCCTGGGAAGCCAGCTCGGAGTAAAACCCCTTCCAGCCCTTCAGATGCTTTTCACTCTCACTCACTTGGGCTATTAAGATTCTCAATGCGTGTATCTGGTTTCCAATAGTACAAGCTGCTGCTTAAAGGTTATAGTTTGTTTTAAATAGCACAGCCATCTGTCCTCCGGTGGCTGATGGGAGCTGAAGAAATCGAAGCAGCCAAAACAGAATTTTTCAAACTGTCAGTTTTTCATTACAAACATTTCAGTTTGAATCAGACCCATGTCCTAAAAAAAAAACCCCAAACCCAACAAACTATGTATTTTGTGTATTATACAAACACTGTGAGTCTTGCTTTAACAGTTTCCTTGCATTGTTGGAATTTCATCAATGCAAATATCTGGCCTGGACTTCACCAGCTCCAGGCGCTTCACAAACCACAGAATAATCCTCGTTTCTGTGCTTCTAGTCTTTGAACTAAAAAACACTTAGTTATTACAGGGAGCCACGACACAGAACCAATGCACAGCATTAAGAAAAAGTCTCCATGCGCATATGGAAGTCGGGCACACGGACCTGTGGTTTTTTTTTTACTCAATTCCTAAATGTCAGCTAAAGCTCCGACTTCAACTCTTGTACAAAGTTAAATCAATTTATTCACTTAATTCACAGGACTTACCTTCTGAATTTGACAGATTGTTTCTCAGGGAAATGGGTTTAGAGCACGTAGGCCAGCTACGTGCAGCAGCTGTTACCAGCAGAAGTGCTAATACCTTGCTGGAAAAATAAAAATATGTAAGAAGCAATCAGTGTTTCCTTAGGCAGATGCTGCTCCACATCAGAGAACCGAGCAGGGCCTTGCTGGCATCATCCACCCCCAGTGAAAATGCCGACGGTCCCCGTCGCGCTGCCTTGTGAAAGCCCACGTTATGGGCTATATGATGCTACATAGCATCCGAGAGGACAAGACAGACAACAAATATCTATTAATCAGAACAACATACCAAAGTTTATTGATTACTTCAAACAAAAGTTTCTGTAATGAAAAAAGAGCAAGTTGCATTCATAAAAGGTAACATTCACATTCAATTTCCTTTATATAAAGCAACATAAATGTATAAAATTGCATTTGAGTGAAAAAAATGTAAGGTTGCAGTCCTTTTTTTTTTTTTTTTGCAAGAAGCTGAAAATGTATCTTCTCATTGCCTGTATATAATTTACACTTTCTATATACTACATGGTTTTTAAAAAAAAAAATCCATAGCTGGGAAATTGGATAAATGGTGCAGTATTAGGTAAGTTTTTCAACCGTGTGTATACAAATTCCATTTTAAGCTTTTATGCAATTCCAAGTCATTTATAATATTCTCATAACAATCAGGATTAGTTTTTGAAAAGTAGCTATGACTACACCGAGTTCCTCCGTTATCACATAACAGTTTTAGAGGGAATCTTAATTACTTTTCTTATCTTTCAGCGTCACTAGCCAGTGATTAAGCTTCAACAAATTATTAGGAAAATACCCCAGCCTTTTTTCCTTCAAGTTTTTCCACCGAGAAGCCTGTACTGACCTTTTCGCTCACTGATGAGCACTGTAACAGCGCAGCATGTGTATGGTACACAAACAATCACAGCATCGCTCTCGGGTTGCTGCCGCTTCAGCATCCCGCTGGCTTACACCTTACCGTTACTATCACCGCTTTTCTTCCCTTCTCTAACCCCAGAAGGGGTCTCCTGTTTCCCCTGATTTCACAAGTCAGCCACAGCAATAGGAATTTCACTTTTGCCATTGCTGAACGATGAGGATCGGCTCTTCTGCAGGTCTAGGGCAGGCCGGCTGTCCTGGCACCCCCAGCACTACACCAGTGCTCTAGCTGAAGATCCAAGCCCAAGAAAACCTGTGTTTTCCCAAAAAAGCTGCTATTCAAGACATTCCACGTTCATTCCAACCCGCCCGTCGGCACACGTGCCTTGGGTTTGAACGTTCAGCTATTGCAATGGCTTGCTCCATCCTGAGACAGGACACTTGGGAAGAGAAATATTTGGTTCTCAAAGGCTCTGTCTTAAAGCAGGCTGCAGAAATGAGCCCGTTTAAGTGGCTTTATTCGGACAGTTCACACATCGCGCATACATGGCAAGCTTTGCTCTGTTCCCACTAACGTCACCAGCAACACCTCCAGCTGAGTTGCACGGGAACAGACTTTGACCCTAGGAGTAGAGTACGACACAAACCGAGAAGCAAGGTGTCAGGCTTGGGACCATTCGGGCTTGGAATGGTTGTGAATCGCAGGAATTAGGCATTTCAGCGCCCGCGTTTTAAAGGTTATGTAAACACAAGTCAGCAACTGTATATTTAAGGAGAAAGGTTAGATTTGGCATATAGAGCGTATCGTCATTGTATTCATCGCATACTTGATCCGTAGGCACCACATTTTAGCAAGAAAAGTTGAGAAGGGGACAAGGTCTGCAAGTTGAATTCTAGGTCTGTGAAATGAGCTAGGAAAAGGAAAAAAAGGGGGGGAAAAAGAAAAGCTTTGCCCATGGGACACATGCTGGAAGTGCAGCTCCTTACTTGCATGCAGCAAGGAGTCGAGCCGCGGTTGCTAACACGGTGCTAACGAACACCACTTGCGTTGAGGCCAGTGCAGCGTGTATAATACAGTGGTCCTGTCCGTACGTCCCCTCCCGCGCTGGGTGATACCAGAACGGCCATCCGCCACGGGGACTGTGCGCACCGCTTTCCCACTCGGGTAAGGCCCGTTGCAAAGTCCTTACGACGCACGCCAGAATTCGCCCGCAGCTGATCCGCATCCCGCTTCCACCAGAGTCGAAGATGGACCTCAGGGGTGGCAGCCAGAGCGCAACACCCCATTCTTCCAAAAATTAACAGTCCACGGTTCAGTGACATTTGATGATGGAATGTTCCTTCTAGTCCCAAATTGTTTCTTTGCATGTAAGTGACACAAGGCCTGAGAGCGGGAGCCAAACCAGCCGCGGCGTGGAGCTTGTTGCTTCTGAAATGAGACTCGAATGCCTCTCGCAGTGGTTCCTGGGCATCGCTCCGCAGCGCGCCGGGGCGGCCAGCGCGAGGGGGGACCTTCCCACCAAGCGGCGGTGGCACGCAGGGTGCTCTGTCGCTGCTCGTGACTTAACGTAACAAAAAAGCTGCTTTTTCCATGTATGAAGTATCAGAGAAGAAAACCAGAATGGAGCATCAGGCATCTCACCTCTGCTGCGCACAACCCAACGAGAAAAGTTCCCACAACCATGGTACAGGTAGATTTAAAAAGAACATGCCAATTTAAAAACCAAATAAGGTCTAAAATGAGATCAGGTTCAGGTATTCCTTTTATTTTTAAACTGGCTTCTTTTTTTCTTAGTGCAAATAACTCAAGATGCAGTTTTGTATGCCTGCAGGTTCACAGGCACAGCCCGTGTCCCTGGGATCACCCAAGGACCGCAGGGTCACGCAGGCCTTTAAAGTGTTGAAGCAACTGCACGGTGCAGTAAGGTAAGCACAACCACAGGAGCCCGGGCAAAATTGGCTCAAAGTCTGGCACAGCCCAACTTTTGAGATTCTTTCCTCCCCACAAAAGCTTCCTTCCATCACGAACAGCCACAACGCAAGGGAAAATGACCTTTTCTTCACCCTCCATCGGGAATAAACCCATCAGCAAACTGAGAGGATGCTCAGGCGCTTCCCAGCGCCGCGGGTCTCCGCCGCTGCGTACGGACCGCAGACCGCTTCCAGCCAGATCCAGAGGAGGCATATGCGACCGAACGCTTTGCACCGTCGGCGAAGATTTCTCCCGAATTTTCAAGTATTTCTGCCATGTGCAGCTGGGAATCCATCGCTGGGAGGGGCAGCCCCTCGCCGAGGGGTCGCAGCCCCAGCACCAGGCGAGATGCTCGCAGGGCTGCATCCCTGCGCGAAAGGAGCAGGCTTTCCCCAGCGCCTTCGGGGACTGTTACTGGGTTTCAAGTCTGTGCTACTTCTTTGGTCAGCAAAGCAAGAGACTTCAGCTGCTCTCGGACAGATCTGCAGCGGGCAGAGGAAGCCCCCGTGTGAAACGGGGCTGGCATTGCTCTCTTGCGCTTCAATTGATGCTGTTTCGGATGAATTTCTAAAGATGCTTTCTCAGCCTCCAATGACGTAGAATTTGGCAGAATTTTTGGGGGGCCGGTGGGGAAGCTACAAGACCAAAGACAAACAGGTACCGCGGGGCCAGTGCCCTGGCTACTGCTTTATCAGCATGGCTGCTTACTGTACTCAGTAATATTAAAGAGAACTGTCAGGTTAAAACCGTGTGTTTTTCCTACAGCATGACAATACGCAGTGTTTGTATGGAGCACTTTAAAGTATCCTGAGAGGATATCTTTCTGCCAAATTAGTAACAGCATCTTCAGTCTTCACATAACCGTTCTCTATACGTTTGTACGAGACTAACATAGGCAGGTCAAAGGAGCCAGTCTGCAAAAATCAGAAGGAAAAGGCACATGTATTGCAATTGTTACATTCCCAAATTCATAAACCTTTTTCTGTGTTATTTTTAGGAAAAAAACTTAGAATTTTATAGAAGAAGAATGATTAGACCACGATAAAAGTGCCAAATTTCATTCACAACCAAATAACAGGATAGTAAATCATTTTGTGCCATCTGCAAAATGCTGTATAAAGTCTAAAAGCAGCATCTGCCTCGCTGTCCGCTGCGGTTCCCATTCTGCCCCAGTCCAGCCGCCTGCCGCACCAGTCTGCACCAGTATACGGTAGTGGAGAGCACCACCTAACGACTGCGGGGAAGGAACGGCCGCTCGGCTCGCCGGCAGCGCCCGGGCAAGCAGAAACCCGCATTTACACCAGCCACATTTGGAGCTCTGGCAAGCCCGGCTGTTGGACCCGCCACTCCGATTCATCGGATTCCTTTAGAAGCAGGCGTGGGTGCAAAGATAGGAGCGGTCTGCAGAAAATTTGCAGTTTTATGTTTGCAGTGGACACCGCACCGCTACGTAACATCCACCTAAAACTGCAATTGTGAATTCGATTGGGCACTTTTACTTTTTTATTCTGTTATAGGCTTACTACAATGTTTAAAATCAAGTAAACTGGTACGAGGATGCCCTCTGTGTGTGTACACACGTACAGACACGGAGACATGCCTGCCGTACCGCGTGGTGACATACATAGACAAGTACACAGGTTTAGTTTCAATCTATGCGGATGGATTAAAATGTACTTATTTCTATCTGACAGAACAGCATGCACCCTAGAAAAATGGATTTTGGTACAACTCAGATGCAATACTGGAATCATTTTAATAGCTGAGATTTGAATACTTCACTGTAAATACATCAGTGTTAGCTTTTATAACCGTTAGCACAATTCACTGACTCTTCTCAGACTCAGTTGTCTGTTTAATATTAGGCTAAAATATCAGTTAGATTGAAAGATTTGTTTACAGACTGCAAAATATTTCCGTTTGAAAAGATCTGTGCACATATGGGATTCTGAAAAGGCTGGATAGGTCAATGTCCCCGAATTAAAATGCATCCCAAGCATTGCATCTCCATTCCACAAGGACAGGGGTGCCCCACACCGATAGTCAAGAGGATTACAAGAACCACGGTTTAATTGATTGGGGGGGTTACATTCGGTTAATCGATGCCTTTTAAAACCATCCCAACTCCTTCGGACAGGGTACCTGTTACAACACATTAGACTCATCTGAGAATGTTCTTAAAAGAAGTGGTCTGACAGAAGGTCTGGCCGACAGTGAATCAGGTACCTTCCTGCTGCTCTGCAACAGCGAGGCAAAAAGACTTACAGCACACGCAACACTTGCCCCTGCCTAAGGGTCCAACTATGTAAGACAGACACGCACCTTTTTACAGCTAAGTCACATCAGAAGGGATGCAGCAATACATGCTCCCCAAACACCACGGTGATCAACGCTGGCTGGGTTTTGCAGTGCAAGAGGCACGGAGGGTATTCAGAAACTGGCCCTGATTCCTGAAATGGCCAACTTCAGGCTGGGAGGTTTATGCTACAGGTGCTTTCGAGGGAGGAGGAAACCATCCTTGATCTCCACATAACTGGTATTTTCAAAATAGCGAGTCTTACTGGAGATCTACAGCAAAACCAAACGCTAGGGACAGGTATTCAAGGCGCTTTGCGGTGGGGTAGCCCCACCATCCCCACGGTCAGCAAGGCCAGGACCGTCCCTCGCTGGGAGGGTCGAGTGCAGGGGTTTATTCACTCGTACGAAGAGCAACGGTAGCACTAACAACTGGGATGGACTGGGCAAGATGGGCACTTGGGGAGCTCCTCCTAGACCAAACAAGCTTGAGCTGTTTGCCAAGTCATCCAGATGATCAAAATTGAGTCCACTTTGTCCCAGGCTTTATAGAAGTTTGTATCTAGTCCACAAACACACAAAACTACAGTGGGAAAAGAGAGCGTAACCAGCACTGGCCGCGTCCACCTCACTTGGACGCTCCGAGCACGACCAGCTCGACCCACCTGAGGTGCAGCAGGAGACCGAAGGGGAAGAGACAGATGAAATATTTAAGCAAAAGATTTAAATTAAAGCAAAAGGGGGGGAAAAAAAGCAGGGTTTTGCTGGGTGAGCAAATCTAAACGTGGGTTTTCAGGAGTTAGGCGTTAGAAAGAGGAAAAAAGCAGTAGAGCAAGCAACACATAGTGACTCAGAAAGAAAATCACCTTATTCACTCCAAGAAAAGCTGTGATTGCTGGAAGTTTGAGAAAGCATGAAGATAGTGGATGTTCCTGAGGAAGGAAGGCGCTTCGTTACCTAGTTCACAACAGCACAAAAGACAGAAAATTGCAGTACAAGAAAGAGAAAGGCAGAAACCAAGGAAAACACAAATGCGCCTTGCAGTTAGGGGAAAGAAAAAAAACAAACAAAAAAACCCAAAACATTTCCACACAGAAAATTGAATAAAGACTGAGCAGAGCTGATGCGTTGTGTTATAGGGAGCTCGGGGTGAAACCCAGTCCCATTGAGGTCAAGGGCAAACGCCCATCGACCTGGCCTCAGTCCATCCTCCCCTTCCAGAGGGACCCTCAGCTGCCAAGCTGAGGGTTCAGGCACCTAAATAACATCCCTAATCTTGTTTTTCATTTAATGCTCCCCTTGGGAAACTGATGTTTATTTTTTTCTAATATTAAAGGTCAGGACCCTCAAGAAGGGTCTTGATTTGAAATCATCTACCTGGTCTTGGATACCTTTAAAACATCAAGTGACTGACTTCAGTGTGTGACCGCTGGCACAGCCACCTAGAGCTGGTTTCTGCTTCAGGCATTTTATACAGCTCTTACTCAAAATGTACATTTAAATATGGCTCAGCCTGTGTTTAGTTTGGTATGCACAGATAAAGAGACTTTTTTAGTTGACACTTACTTTGCTAAACGATTTCACAAGAGCCTTTTTTTAACGTGTATAAAGCACTCTTGAAAGCAAGGATTACATGAGGGAACGGATCTTCTGGCCATCAGCTGAAGGCAAAACCAGGTCACCTCTCAGGTGAGTTGAGCTGGGGCTTGGTAGCCCCCAGGTCACCTTTCCAGGTCACTGTCCTTGAACTGGCCTATGTCCACAGCTGAGAGCAACTCGCTCCCAGCCTATTCAATAGGGGTGTCAAGCTAAAAAACTATTAAATCATACTTAATTGGAAGAAATTACATGAAGCCTCAAAGAATTCAACCATACTTCTTTTACCATCTCTATTGCTTTCAACTTTAACGGTTTGGGGGTTTTTTTTGGTCTTGCAGATACATGTTTTACTTCACTGATATCTTTACTACCTTCATTGGAGATATATATTTTTTTTTAATTGAGATAATCATAATTTTTAAATAAGGACCAAAGGTAACAAGTTATCCCAGGTGAGGAAAGTGCACTGAAACCTTATGGGATATAGGAGCTTCAAGGAGAGAAGCCTGGTTTGAACCTCAGTATTGGGAGGTCATCCCACAGTGTCCTGGGACACGGTCAGAGCAGCTGGGCACCGCTCTGCTGGTACCATGGTGCTGGTCCAGGGCACAGTTAGCAGGGCAGAAGCCACCTCTGCATGCTGCTACCTCTGTGCTGGCCAAATCCTGCAGCTGTGCCGCCGGGCAGAGCGATGGCGGGCTCTGGCCACCTGCCAGGGAGCCACACTAGCCAAGCCAAACCCACACTGCCAGCATCTGCTGGGTGTCGGCGGTGGGGTGACCCCGCGCTGGCAGCGCTGGCCCACGCCCCTTTGGCTGTGCCCTACCCCTGCCTAAGGACGTGCAAACCCGATGGCGAGAGGCCAGGGCCGGCTGGCAATACGCCGCGTGGTGACCCAAGGCAGGACTTGCTGATGTTGCAGGGGGAAAGAGAAGGGCTGCAGGAGGGAAGGGAGGCACAGGGAGCGGCGGAGGCACGGCCGGGGTGAGCAGGGGCTGCCCGCGAGGACGTTCGGCACCTCTGGGCAAGCAGAGAGCGAGGGGCAGGGGTGGTCTCGGCACGGTGCGAGTCGTGAGCTCAGCAGCGCTGGCATTCACCATTTGCAGGAGTGACGAAGAAAACTTTTAGGAGATGGTTTACACTTCTAAAATGAGCCCTCCCCCTCAGCAGCAGAGGAAAGCTGTTAAGAAACCAGACCGCTTTCGGGGAGAGCTAGACTCTGCAGGCTAACGCCACGGTACGAGCCCTCGGTTATTGAGGGGAGCGGGCAGATGTGACAAGACCCGACCCTGTTCCCCCTGCACCGGCACCTGAGGACATACCCAAGGGGAACACGGGTGTGTTCTTGGACATAAAAACAAGTAGCTTTTTTTCAGGACACAATATGGTGGGTTTGATGATCAGTTCAGGTTGGAAAAGGGTTACTGCGCTTTCATAAGAGACGGCAGGTTTCCATCCAGTGAAGGCAACTAAGGAAAGGCACGGGTTGAGTCTCTCCTTGCTACAGATCTAGGCAGTATTTTTAGATGAGCTTTTTGACATTTCTGGCATGTGAAAGAGCAAGATGAGACTCTAGAAAGCCTTCCTCAAGACGTGAGTGGCACACAGTACTGTTACGGGTTCATCTGGTGCTTAAGAGTAAGAGTGGTCTTCCTAAAAATACTGTGAGATACATCATCTTGTTCCTTACCTGATGATTTTTCTCTTTCATATTTTTTAAAACTATTAGAAGAATTTCTGGGAAAAGGCTGATAAAAATCAGGAGAATTATTGCCAGCCACGTGGAAACAGAAGTCAGCATATGGGCAAATACAAAATACATTCTTTGCTGCTTCAAGAAAGGCCTGAAAAAGAAAGGATACAAATAAATTTTGGTTAACGTGAATTTCCCAAGGTCAGAATCAAAGGCAGATTCAGATTGAACTATTAGCAGTAACGTTTCCCTTTCAGATGGAGATGGATACAGCCTGCACAGAGACACACCGCCCATCCTTCTCCCAACGCATCTCCTGCCTTCAGCTGCACTAGTTCTGGAGGACCGTGCTGTCACCTTACACAATGTATTTTGCATCTTCCACATCTGTTTCATTTCGGGGCGGGGAGGGGTTTGAATTTTGCTATTATCACTGAAAGATAAATTATTCACCTTATCAAAAACCAGATCGCTTTATTTTAACTTTGGACTTTGCTATGGCTTCTGGCTTGCTTTGATGGTGGAAATCCAGAGGCTCTCAGTCCCAATAAGGTTATTTGCCTCTTCCTCCCTCCTTTGATGATGGAGGGGAACCGACAGATGCTTGTGAAAAATGCCTCATAAATAACTGATGACAAGGATCCCGAAGCGGTTGTTGCTTAGCATTAACTCAAAAATATTGAGCTATGCAAGTTAAACACACCAGTAGAAAACTCACACATTTCAGCACAGAGATCTGGCTAGATCGCAGATCTGAATCTGTTGGTTAGGAACGCTGAAGTTAAACAAAGCTCGTGACCCCCAATTAAAATATTTAAATCAGTTCCACACCTTTATTAGCAGGCTGCTGGGTCAAGGCTCCAGCCAATAACCCATGGCGCTAGCCCACGGGAAAGCAAAGGTGTAAAATGGGAGATGGTGTCTACTGTGAATGTCAACACTAATGAATGTCTACTCCAGCACGGGCAACAGAAAACTAATAATATTTGTAATGTACTATTGCTTGCCTGCTTTTGCAAGATATTGAGTCTAAAGTCCTGGTCGCACTCAAATCAACGAGAATTTCTCCTCCTACTCAGATGTGGGATTTCAGCAGCAGGATCTGCACTTTCTCCTGCTTATTTCTCCCCCTTAAGCTGCCCCAGAGTGCCAGGTCCTCTTGCTCTGCATCTGCCTCATCTTTCCTTTCCTTCCATATCACTGGGTTTCTTCCCACCATCAATTTTTCCTTTCTTTCCCATCCACATGCACAAACAGACCCTGAAATATTTACCCCAGAACCTCCCAATGAAGACAAGCGTCTCAGCACCAGAAATGCCCCCGTGGGCAGAAAAGCAAACCATCTCTTGCCAACGCAAGCACCTGGATGGAGACCAGGGCGTTACCCGCTTTAGGCTACCTCTTCGGTAGAGAAAGGAGCACGGTTGCACACACCCTGCCATCTGTAAATCTCTGGACAGCCCAGCCGAGGGGATGCTGCAGCCATGTCCCCCGCAAAGCCAGTGCTGGGCATCCCCTAAGAAAGCACCATGGAAAGAAGAAAAGATACTTGCCAAATGACTCCTCCCCAAAAGAATGAGAAAAACACATAGAAGGCAAGGGAGCCCCAAATCACAAAGTGGTTCATCCACGTCCAGAATCGGGTATCTAACGCTAGCTGTGTGAATAAAAAAAAGAGACAGAACAGGCATTAGATGCAGAGTGTATTTGGTTGTATTTGTAAGAAATTTCAGACTGCTTTCACAGTAAGGTTGATGGTTCTCCAAGCAGCCACCCAGCTACCTCTCTGTATACGTGCACCAGGGAAAATATTTTCAGTATCTACAGATTGGCACAATGTCAACAGGGAAACAGCAAGCTTCTAATTGTAACTGACACTTTTTAATAGAATAAATTTGATGCAACCTCTGATGCTACAGGAAAGAAATGTCTAAAGGTTACGGGGACTGTAATACCTCCTGCCACCACCTGCTGTCCTGAACCAAACATAAAAGACCTTTTGTAAGGTCTCATGCAAACTGTTCATTCTGGAAAGCTCCGTGAAACAAAGCAGATTGGCTGCTATTATTTGACAGATGTGCTTTTGTGATCCCGCCAGTGCTTAGTGGTATCTGAAACAAGGTGGACAAACCCAAGTTCTCTGTTGTTCCTCTCCTCTTGCTGGAGCTGAACACCAAGGGGTGAAAGTGTAGGGAAAAAGTCAACCGTAACCAATTGGAGTCCTCAGAAGAGGGCAAAAAATAGGCAAATTTAACCAAAACAAACACTTCTAGACCAGCACAGCCCAGGAATACAGACCACAGACTACACAAAGGACAGCAGTCAATAAGCAAGTTCTGCCTCTATGGAAGAAGAGAAGATTTAAGTGTGGTGGGAAACATATTCATAGAAACTTCACTTTCAACACATTTACTGCACGATTTCACAGCACGTACACATGCACCGGAAAATGACTGCAAAAATAAGCGACTGAGAAAGGAAGGAAGAGCCTAACCTTTAGAGTGACGGTGAACACCAGCACGGTGAAAACAATCGTCCCAAAGGTCCAGTTCCCAAAAACCTGAAAAACACGTTACATTGCCACAGGCGTCTCAGTCCATCTCCTTGGAGAGGCACAGAAACGACGACGAGGACAGGGGTGCAAGCAGGGACCGGAGAGGAAGGATGGGATGGAGTGACGGCTACGGGGGATTGATGCTCGGAGAGGCACGACTCGCCGCCCGCTACGCTACCCTGTGCCATGCAGTGCCACACAGACGGGTGACCAGAGTTGGGACGGTGACAGGTACAACCTCCTACTAACAGCAATGTTGATCGAGGATACAAGTCATTGGACCACCTGTATTTCATGATTTCTTGGTAATTTACTCAGTTTCTGCTTTCTCGCAACACCTCTGCTCATCGTCTCGCTTTAGTCCCATTTGCAGAATGCACCAATGGGCATTTTTCCATCTGGTTTGGTTTCCAGATACTAGTGACTACACACGACAAAGAAAAGCAGATACTGTATATAAATCCAAATGATGGCAATGAATGGGAGGGATGCTTACCAAAGGCTGTCAAGATCTGAATGCATACATTAAAACAGAAAGTGAAATGTAAAAGTTTTCAAAAAATGCAAAAAAATTAAAGTCAATAGGAGCGAAAAAGGAATCAAACATACATGGATATTATGAACAATTGCTGGTAGCAGTTCTTACAGGCATAAGTGTTTACAAAACAGGACGTAACCACAGATCTTATTTTCGTGCCACATAGACTTGACCTCTCAAGGCATTTGCAGAACATATCAGTGCTTCATGTTTTATTCAAATACAACCAGAATGACTATAAATACAGAAAAGCACTGAATCTACAATACAGGGGCTTGACTACTTACAGCTGGGGCCATAAATGCTGACATTGATGCAACGTACGCATATACATACATAAATTTCATCAGCTTTTCTCCAAGTGTTAGCTGCTAAAAAAAGCTAAGGTATTTTTCAAGGGTCACAAGTGATGGTGTAAGAAAGTTTTCCATCAGCCGAGACCCAATAACATACTGCGTACCCCCTTGGGGAAAGGGTCCTGAGACAGCCCAGGCCACCGCACATGGCAGCCGCACTGCACTAATGCTTTGCTCTGTACTCGGTTAACCAGCAAAAAGAAAAAAAAGAAAAAAGGAAAAAGAGAAAGAAAATTAATTTTCCCCTCCTCTTTCTGTGCAGGTTAACCTGGAGCAGCTCCCACACCTTGCTCACGTGGAGATGCAAGCGCTCGTCCCGACACAAGAGGCACGAGCAAGCAGACAGCAGGGAGAAGAGGAACAGCCTGCTCGTTCTGACAGCGGTGCTAACTTACGCTGGCTTCGAAACGGTAGCACAACCCCAGCACCAGCCTTCCCCCATCGCAAAGGGAGGAGGGCGGCTGAAATCACGCCCCGGAGCAGGCGCAGCACGCAAGCAGCCCTGTACCACGTCTGCGCTGACGAGCGGCATCTTAGCAAGGTGGGATAATGCCCTCACTCGTCACCAGCTGAACATGTGCCAAATTTCATGTGGCACGCTGGTGGGAAGGACGGACATTGCTCCTGCCCTGGGCCAACGCCTGGGAGCATGCAGAAGAGTGGAAGAGGGCTGTGCAAAGCTCACCGGGTTGGAATAAAGCTGTATGTAAGACTAGTTATTTTACCTAGTGAGTATAACCAGCTCTGCCCTGTTTCCATGGCAATTTGGAAAATGTTTCATATTTCAAGCATTCGCTGCAAAATCACACCATAAGCAAGGCTACACCATCAGACAAGACTCAAGACACACGGCACAGATTAAGCATGTAGATATTCCCTGCCAGGCGTACAAAAGAGGCAGTGCACAAAAGAAAGTCATCTTTCTCTTTGTTTTTTTGGTGGTGTTACCTTTCCGTTGTCTTCCAACGATGAATTTTGAAAAAGAAAATAAACCCCAAAGAAAAACACGAGTCCTTCAAAGGCGCCCAGAAAGGTCCAGTACAGGAACGGCCTCCACTGCAGCATTGCATTATCTGAAACCTTCCTGCCAAAAGATGGAGCAACAAGAACATCACCACCATGTTTAGGATGCGCTGCAAAGCCCCTTGCAGCCAGGTGATCAGCGGGCTTTGGAGCAAGCCCTTGCTGTAGGAAACAAGGAGGTAAACCACAAATATCTGCCAGCATACAGGACATAAACAACGCTTGCCATATGCAGCTGCTGGTGATGAGAAATCATGAGAGGCTCAGCGTATTAATTTGGTTTGTCCTTCTCCTCTAGGTAACTTGGATTAAAATCCAAGCCAGCCCAAAGCAAACAGCTGTAATGCTGTCCTGAGCCTCTCCCACAGCCCCTGCACTGCCCACGCTATCATTACCACTGCTAAATTTTAAATTTTAAAACCAGGGCAATGCTAAAGACAACCCGTACGGGATGCAGCCAGTCTGTAGCACGTTTCCCCCTTTTTGTTGAACGCACAAACTCCCTCTTTGAGCAAAGCTCTGCAAGTCCCATTTCTGGAAGTGGTGTTTTTCTGCACAGGCTGAAAATAACCTCCTGAATCGTACGGTGGGTGTTTTTAACACGGGGGTTGGAGCGGCAGGCTCTTGGCTGAATATAGGATGAGATCTGGCACGGAGGCAGCAGCAGCAAAGGGATGCGCTATGGGCAGAGCTCTGCACGGACTGCAGGCAACGCCCAGGCAGAGGAGAGCGGCCCTCAGGGCAGCAGGGAGTTAAAAAAAGTTTCCTACATCATTATCTTTTCAGATTACTTTCTTTAAAATTGGAAGATTGATGACAGATAAAAGCATGGTTATGGTAAAACCAAAAATTCCCATTTTTTCTCCTTTTTCTTCCTAACTGTTAAAGCAATACATCCATTTTCAGCAAGATGCACCTCACAAACCAGTGTGGTGCTGGGCTCCTATAAGTGCAGTTTCTAAAACAAAACCCTACCAAATCCTATGCATGATGTTGCAGTGGCAATGCTCTAAAATAGTGCAATTTGGACATGAGTAAGGAGCACGGATAAACCAGACTGTAAGTGGGTTTTATTGCAAGGAGAGAAAACAGAACCGACTTCCTCACGGCGAGCTGTTTTGCATTCACATTCACGTCCTGCAGCACTCATCGTAAACAGGCTTTTTACAGCGCCTCAGCCTCGAGATCTGCACTGCAGCAACTCAGCACTTCACACGGCAGAGGCGCAGCAGTCGTTCTGCATTCAGCAGCACATGCAGAGTCATGAATATCCAAACTAAAGCTATCTGCCTGCACAATTAATCTGTTTTCCCTCAATGGACAGACCCCAGAGATCAGACAGCCCACCAGGTGAATGCACGGGGGCCTGCTGTTATTGGTCTATGTGGCACAATATTCAATTACCAATTTATTTAAAAATAGATGCGGTGGCATTTTGCCATACAAGTGGAGGAACACAGAGGTCTAATCAATCATGGATCTGAGTACTTATTTCAAAAGCACCCAAGCCCCCTTCCTTGTCTTACTGCCCTTATTGCATTTGCTGATTTTTCTATACCTACAGCAATATCGTTAGGTACCTGCTAATTCCCTTTGCTGTCCCTGCAAAGGCACCGCTCTTGGCTCGAGCATGGCTTTGCCGCACACAGCTCCTCCACGGCTGAGGAGCATCGTACAATGGTGACAGGGCTTGCACAGGGCACTGGCCAGAGCAGCCCTGACCCAGTCCCTCTCCGCAGGGGTGAGATCGGTGCTGAGCTTACTGCCAGACAAGGGAACTCGCAACAGCGATGCATGAACAGGGGCTTCCTCAAAAAAGCATCTTCCTCAGTCCTTGCTGAAGGGCTGCACCCAAGCACCTGTGCGTGGGCAGGGGTGGGGGGGACGATGGGAAGCATCCCGGTTTCCGTGGGAGGTTGGAGCCCCCCCTCAGTTGCAACCAAAGAAGGAGAGAAAGCAACCAACAAAGCAGAGAAAAGCAGTCTCCTCTTAAACTGGGCTTTCCATGGCCAACAGGGCAGAAAACTCTGAGCGCGTGGATCGAAGAGCAGAGTTCCCCAGAACTGGCTCTCATATGGGGATTTGGCCACCTGGGGATATCCATTTAGGATATCCATTTAGACCAGCTGAGAAACTACCTGCCTGAGCTGGGCTTCAGGAACATTCATCTTTCTGAAAATGAATGGATCTTTTTTTCTCCTGAAAGCTAGATCTCCTCTCCATCCATTACACGCGCTCTACCATGTGCTTGGCTCATGCTGCCTGGCTCAAAGCTAATGCGAATGAATGGTCTGGCCACGCTCGCAGCCTGATTTTTCTTACAGATGAAGAATTCCACCTACAGTTTATTTTTTTATAGAGACACAACAGTGCAATTTGCTAGACCAGATACTGTTAGAGAGCATAAATAAGTAGAAATAGGCAATAAATAGGACATTGCTCAGCTCTAATGCAGCAGCAGCAGTGCCAGCAGGGACAGAAACAGCCTTTTCTGCAGTTCATGGTGACCCCATCACCGACACAGGACAGGGACACCTGCTTACACTCCTGCACCAACAAAACTTAAACCATGGTTAACCAAGTTGTGCGGAGGCTTACCCAGTCCAATGCTACTTGGTGAAACACTGGAATGGGTTGCTCAAAGAGGTGGTAGATGCCCCATCCTTGGAAACATTCAAGGCCAGGCTGGATGGGGCTCTGAGCAACCTCATCTAGTGGAAGATGTCCCTGCCCATTGCAGGGGGGATGGACTAGATGGCCTTTAAAGGTCCCTTCCATCCCAAAGCATCCTGTGTTTCTACTTACATATACAGCTGTGGATCTGAGGTCAGCGTGTCAATGTTGATATGCTGCTCCAGGAGGCTGTAAGCCAGGATAGGTAGTGATGTGAAGCAGATGTTGTACATGGTAAGATAAGCAGCATCGTACAGTGGCTTAGAAGAGGAAGAAAGGGTAAAATGAGACAGAAATTCCAGTTTAAGTCTCCCCACAGAGAGATTAAAAGTTTCCAGCCCTCGCCTCCGTACATACCCTACAGACTCATCCCTTTGTCACGGACACATAGGACAGTTTCATTTGATAGGGGTCACGCTCTGTGTGATGCCAGGGGGGCCAAGGCACCTGCAGGCTGCATGGCCGGGACCCCGCTCCCACCACTGGGTGGTTTGGTAACTGGCTGGTCTCATCTCCAGCTCATTCTCCAGAAAAACATGATTCAACAGCCCTTATCACAGCTTTTCTGTAGCTGCTCTTGTGCTGCTGTTTCTATTAATATACTTGATGTCTCCTGTGACTCTCTGAAGACTAAACTGTTTTAGAGGAACTATGGCTTCTTCTTTTAAAAAAAAAAAAAAAAAAAAAAGCAAGTGGTTCTGCGGAGACAAGTAGAGAATCATCTCCTATCATTTACTCTTCCTTACCGTTACTTTTGAGCCCAAACAGACACAAAAGCCCAAAAGTTGACCCAAAAGCCAAAGCCCTTGTCTCCGAGCATGTGAGCCCACCCGCTGCACGGATCTGTCCTTCTGACGCTCACTTGGACTAAGCAAAGCTCTGATGACACTCATCGTGTGTCTTTTTTTAAAGGCTGTCATAAAAGAACAAACTGTTCTTCCTTTTGAGAGACACCTTTAACGCAGGGAAATGCAGCAGAGGAGAAAAGATCAGGAAGTCTTTGAAAACTTTTTCTCTTAAGAGAAGTAGAAGTAGCAAAATCAGGTGCCGACAAAACAGCTAAACCCCTCTCCCGTTACTTTAGGAAGGTGTCCATCTGTATTTCTGGGTGGTGGATGGGGGAAAAAAATAACCAGCAAGCATAATATTTTTTTCTTTTCAGTTACGGGTCTCAAAAATATTATGCTCCAGATACGGTGCTGAGCAATGAGGTCGGTTCCTACTGCCCTCTAAAGCAAGGTGAGGAAGGGACAGGACACCAAAAGCCAAGTCTCTGTTAGGAAGCCTCACTGTGCCTCTTGCTTTTTATCCTGGCTTTATAGACACGTTACTGGAAGTTACCTGCTGTGAGAATCCACAGAAGAACTGGTATAAAAACTGCGGTAAAATGAAGCAAAGGTTCTAGGGAAACAAAAGACAAACGGTTAGCAGGGAAGCGCTTGACTTCTCAATCCAAATCCAAATAATTTTTCCTGTTATCAGACATTAGTGTCTGATATTACAATATCAGACAAGTTAGGGCACTGTTTTCTACCAAGCATAAAACTAATCCAATGAGCAGTTAGTATCTGCAGAAGACACTGGAAGAAAGTCATGCTCACATTCCCCTATAAGCACTGCTTTCAATTGACAGGCACATGGCAGAGACACAGCCTGTTCTAGAGAAGGAAAACAGAGCTACAGAACAGCCTATACATTTTTTTCCCTGTTTACTATTTTTTTTCTATTGTCAAAGAAACCCATAGTATAAACAAAGAAATAAACTGCACACACATCCTTACCTTATAGAAGAAATACTGTACAAGGTGTGCTATTCTCACATAATATAAATGCCCATGTGCTAGTAGCAATTTTCTTAAGTGTTTAAACTTTGGCACAGCATAGTCGCTGTTTCTGGAAGCCTGCCGTCCTTCTTTGCCTTTTATACCTGCAGACAGAAGCGTGGCAAGGGGTTAATCCCTATGGGACTGGAATTTGGACCGATGCTATGGCAAGGGGTTAATCCCCATGGGACTGGAATTTGGACCGATGCTATGGCAAGGGGTTAATCCCTACAGGACTGGAATTTGGACCAATGCTATGGCAAGGGGTTAATGCCCACGGGACTGGAATTTGGACCGATGCTATGGCAAGGGGTTAATGCTCATGGGACTGGAATTTGGACCAATGCTATGGCAAGGGGTTAATGCCCATGGGACTGGAATTTGGACTGATGCTACCCACTAGGTTTGTTCACATCACTCAGTGTCTCAAGGCATGACAAAGGCTTTATTTCCCTCTCGAGTGCCCCAGGAGAGCAAAACACTAACACGCTACAAGACTCGGCGTGGTTTTGGCTCCAGCACAGTCAGACCTGCCTCTGGAGTTTTTAAGCTATATTTAGGTTGCTGTCTGAGTTCCTATGTAAGAGCATGGTGAAGAGTATCTAAGCAAACCTGATAAAAGATAAGGAATTGGTTTCCCCACGGGCTTGCCCGCGTCTAACACAGCCTAGTTATTTCACTGCAGACGCTCAGCCTCCCGAGGCATCCCCGCAGAGCAGAGCTCAAGAAAGACAGTTTTGTTCGCTCAAAAGCCACATCCAAACGAACTGCACTGGGACCCCATTCATGAGAGGGCACCGCGGCATTTCCAACAGCCCTAAATAAAGAGGCTGCCCTTTCTCTTCCATCGACCCTTCTTTAGCGGTATTAAAAAACTCTCCAGTATTTCCCGTATCTCTGACACCAATCTGCAGAAAGGAGGATAGTTTCCAGCCTGATGTCAGTCATACGGAGAGGGCAGCCACAACATAACTGAGCATCAGCCCTCAGGAAACACTTGCGGGCCCCAGTGTTGAGTTACTAGCAGCTGCGGCCAGTTAGCCCTAATGAAGTCTGATATTTTCATTGCACTGCCTTTGCAACAACTGCCAGTAAGCACCCATCAGTTTGCTACTTGTGCCTTTTTTTTTTTTTTCTGACCAGCAAGCAACATTTGCCACCTTGAATTTAGCCGTAGAGTTTTTGAACACAATCTGCAGTTTATCACTGATAAAGAGAGCGGTGCAATCAAAGGTGGGCATTATATGACGATCCCAAGGATGTATCTGGAGACAAACCCTGGCTCCAAAGGAAGCAACGGCAGACTTTCCGCATTTTTCAAGAGGATCAATTTAGCCAGTGCAATCAAATACTGAGCCTCAACAGCGAACCCCAGCAACAGCAGACAGCTCTTAGGTGTCGGACGCGTGTTACCAGAGTCTCACCTATTCCAACATGTGCTTCCAAAATCATACTAACATCATTTGCACCATCCCCTATGGAGAGTGTTATTGGGCTCCCTTTTGTGTTCTTCACCATTCGCACAATCTAAAAGATTTAAAAAAAGGATAGCAGCAGAAACCAAAAATTCAGTTAAAAAGCCACCAGAGACCCCACCACTGCCCCACTTGCAAGACCCCCCTAGGACAAGCAACCAGGCTTCTGCAGCAGCAAAATAACACCCGGAGAGATCAGATTAATAAAACCCCTGGTTACATCCTTCGCAGTCACCAACCAGAGCAAAAGCTAAGATCTCGCTGCGCAGGGCTGAAGGGCAGTATTTAAAAAACAAATCCCAGGCAGCAGCATCCCGCCCTTCCCTTCTGCCAGGCCCCGCTCTCCCAAAGCTGGGACCTCTCACGCGTTTCGGGGGGCAGGAAACCCTCCCGCGGAAGAGGGACAGAAACACGCCACTTATCAGGCTTGGATACCATCAGCCAGCGTGAGGAAGTCACGGACTCCACTTGACGAATTTGGAAAGGAAAAAGAGAACAAACAGGGGGGGTTGTTTATTTCTAATTGGCTTGGATTTGTGGCTTCCTGCGAGCATATTAAACAAAGGTTTTACATTCAAATTTGAAAGACTGGTGTTTCCATCACACTCTGAAGCTCGGATGAGGCTTACACATAGCCTGGAGAAGTCCTAGCTGATTAAGACAATCAGGTCAAGTCCCAGCCGATGGATTAAAAGTGCATCACATCACCTAATGATGCGCTTCAGATGGTTAAAAGTAGAGTAAATACCTGTGCTTTCTGCAAAGGAGCCATCCGGCAGCAGAGGACTGCAGTACACTTCAAGCAGATTTGTAGAAATATATTTTTGTAATTACTAGAACTGGAGTCCTGAGAAGGGTTGAGTATCAGCGACAGCGTTGAGCCATCTATAATCAGGCCGTACTCTTGACTCAACGTCCAGCTTCTGCAACACAACAAGGAACGCATTTGAAATAAAATCACATTTTAAGAAGTCAATCTAGCTGCTTGTATCATCTTAGAGGAAAAGAAATTGCTTTTGTATTAATCTTCTTCCCATCCCTTTTGTGGGGCTTAGCAATCTTAAAAAGCTTGGATTTAATACGTGCCCTTCGCTAAGGGAACGGTGCAATTAAGTTCAAACCCAACTAATACTAGGGATGATGAGCAAAGCGAAGGAGCCAGCCGCAGCGTGTGCAAGCAGCGAGTCCCCAGGGCCACAACGTGGTCCTGTTTCTCTATAAACTTTGCATCTGCATCCAAAATGCGTACGGGCTGGGTCCTCTTGCTCGCTTACCTCTTCAGGCCTCCCCGGTTTTTGGGAACGTCCTGAATCAGCTTTTTATGGTACTCCATCAGCAGCTCATGGAGCCGATCCTCCTTTCTTTCGCTCTCGCCCACCGTTTTCGCCGTCAGCTCCAGCAGCTCGGTGCTGGTCTGGAAGAGCCTGCAGGCGTAGCAGGTGGATTTGGCAGTTTCCATCTTGTCTCCCGTCAGCACCCAAACCTTCATGCCGGCTGCGTGCAGAGCTTCGATCGTCTCTGCCGACTGCTCCTGCAGCCTGCAAGCAGAAGCAAAACATCACACCTCAGGCTGGTCCACACTTAATCCATCTAAGCCTTGTTTTGTAGATAGGAAATACCAGCTCAAGAGAAGTTAATTGATTTTCCCTGTGCTGGAGAGACCACTGCCACAGGAATAAGGATGACAAGTCAGCAATCCCAAATTTTTATTTGCAGCAAAAAAGAAAATCACCACTTTATACTGTAAGACCTAAGAGTCAAGAGTAAGAACTTAATTTACACATGCAGTTACTATAACTGCATGTGAAACTGAACTTGTTTTGATGTGCAAATTAACGCTGCGTGCTTAATTCACTCTCTAGAAGTGCGAGTACTTCTGTAGTTTCATTAATAAATCCTAATTCCTACTACACCGGCCAATTTTAGCAACTAGGGCACTGTGTAATGGGTTGTGCCACGGAGTAATTAATTGCCCTGGATGCTTCCAGCATCTGCCTGGCTGCTCAGTTCCACCACGGCGAGTCAGGGCCACGATGCAACGTCAGGGAGAAGCTGCAGGTACTGCAGTGTTGGTGGTGGTGGTCACCTCTTTACCTGTCTTCTACGGCAGTAGCCCCAATCAAGTGCATGTCTGCTTCTGTGTCTTCGAAAACCTTCGCCATCTTTTCCTCCCTGTCCTGCAGAGCCATCTTAGCTTCATTAAGTTGTCTGTCAATTTTGTCGTACTCCTTCTGAGTTAGTTCTTTGAATGCCACGCAGAGCGTTCGGTAGCCATCCTGGCAGGGGGAGGGAAAGAAAAGAAAGTGGACAAGTACCCTAAAACCAGATTTTCTACAGCTCCTCAACTTTAGGGTTAGTGCTTTTCTCCACCATCAGTGCTTTCTGTCAGTACTGACCCTGATGGCAATGACAACTTGTTGGCTTGAGTCAAAAGACCAATGTCTCTGTGTTTATACAGTAACTTCTTCCCATCAGAGTAACCGTGGTTATGCTTACTACCTGCATGTAATACGGCAGACAGAAACTAAGAGAGAAGGACCAGAGCCGAGAGCGTGCATCCAGCAGGGAGAGCTGGGACCGGGTGTCCCCACGCTGGGGCCCAGGCATTTCTCCCACCAGAGAAAACAGCCTGCTATTGTTACTTCTTTTTTTAACTTGCTTGGGAGATGCTCAGACACAACTGTGATGGAGACCATATAAGTATGTCAAAAGGCAAATAAACATTGGAAGCCAAAGAAACAGAAAAGGAAAGAAGCCTGGCTTCAAAACAATGCGAAGTGACACTCAGATTTTCAACACTTCCCTCCAAAGCAAGGTCACATCCCTATTTTTGGAATAAGGCTTTCCTGACCCCAGGAGCCAGCCAAATTCCAGACGCGTGCTCACCATAGCATTGCGGTCCACATGGACTTTCGTTTGTTGAATTTCTTCTTGCTGCACCCTTGGAAAAATAGAGGAGTCTGCTCCTTTACAGAAGAGAAGCAACTTTCCTAAAAGCAAATTATAAATAGTTTATAGCAGTCACAAGCTGTAGAAAGACTTAACAGATTCAATAGCCAGCAAATGATGCAGAGGCAGAAAATCTGGCAGGACTACAGGAGGAACGGCTAGAAGCCCGGTGCCTACCAAAAGTGACCTCGCACTAACCTGTGCAAAATCTTGTTTGACCTCAGCTGGGATACGGGGTGTCCCTACCTGCCTCTGAGCGAGCTTTCTGCAACAGGCTGGACAAAGCAGTTTATTTTTAACTATTTAGAAACCTTGGCAACCTTTTGGAGGACAGTAAAGCCAGCATCCCACACCTCACGGGACTGACATTTGAGAAGGATGGTGACCTCTGAATTTTTGTGCGCTATCCCCATGAAAACCCACCCCGCTCAGGGAAAGGTCTCAGATCTCCCCCTGTAGCTGTGCCTCCAGGATGGAGCAAGGCAAGCAGGGAGGTTTCCATCGGTCACTGTCTCCGTCCCCTCCTCTTATCTGCTGCTGGCCCCCAACGGCTGCTATGGAGAAAATTAGCTCCATCCCAACCAGACCCAGTACAGAATTTAATTAGACCAGCTTAGAAAACCTAACAGCTTAGCCTCTCTGGGTTACAGCACATGGCATTATGCACACTCAGTACAGGAATAAAGAGGATGTGTTTTATATTTGTGTGCATGTGCACGCACGTATGGGAGTCCAGAAATGTGTTTTAACTGTACCCGTGGTGGTTCTCACAATGACACTCATACGACGACGGACAGGATCGAAGTTCAACACATGGAGAAGTTGGTACCTTAAAAAAAAAAAAAAAAAAGAATAGAGCTTAGACTCAGTAAGAGAAAAATAACTATTTAAGACAGAAAATCACTAACAACGACCTGCAGAAATCAATACACCCTACAAGTGGCAGCACCCACTGGGCAAAGTACTTTTTACAGCTACTGCACAAGAAAATAGAGTAAAAAAAAAAAGCCTCCTGTGCTGCTTTGAGCATGGTGCTGAGGGTGCACACATGAGACCTCCCACCAGACAGCAAAGCTTTGGGCTACAGCTTGTGACTGTGCTCCCCTCGCTGCCCACCGCTGCCTCGAGCCCCCCGCCTGGGCAGTGGCTCAGCAGGCAGCCACATCGGCTCTGGCATTTAAATACGAAGTTTCCCTACAAGGGGAGTAAGAAGTGAAACTTGCTTGTGAAGGCAAGTTCTCGGGGATTGCTGGGATCACGTCAGTGAGTCTCAGATGTCCTGCAAGCTGTTAGCACGGTGTAAAATCTAATTATTTTCAGTCTGGGAGGAGCAAAAAGTTAGAGGGAAGGGAGCCATATCACACAATTTAGCCTTGGAGTATCCCGCTGTGAGGCCCAGCCACTGTCCGTAAGGTCAGCAACCACCCCGTGAATGCCGGGAGCCACCTGCGCAGCCAGGCACGGATGAAGGATACACGCAAGGGACCGCACGTGCTCAAGGGACCTGAATTCAGACATCACTAAAACCGCCAGCAGATTTTTGCAAGCAAGCCTTCTAGCCTGCACCTTGCTGTGCCACGCTTTGTAAAAAGGACAGGAGTTTTTGGGCAGGTCAGCACGGTCTGACAGCCCTCGCGGAACAGCTTGGACCTTGCCAGGTTGGCCACGGTGACCAAACTCAATTAAGCCAGGCGGGAGCTGGTGCAGCACTAAGGGCCCCGTTCCTCGGCAGCCCCTGCAGAACTTACATTTCAGTTTCATTCTTTTGGTTTCGTACTTTCATGAAATCGTTTTCAAGTCCTAGAAAAGTGAAACCATACCTGTCAATAAACAAAAGGACAGAACAACATTGAAAACACCCATTGGCACATATTATACATTAACAACGTTCTCGTTTCACCTTCTGTACTGCAGAGGAGAGCAAAGAAGTTAGCAAGCCTGAGCTAAAAAGCTTGGCTAGATGTTTTCTTGCTCCATGCAGAGCCTGCTATGATGTTCTGGCACCGCTCCCATGACCTGGAGAGCTGGGCTCCACAGCGCACAGACGCTGAGAGCCTCTCGACGCGGTCCCCTGGGTCTCTGGCAGATTTACAAGCCATGAGCAAGTATATACAGCTGCAACAGCCTCTGGCTAAAACGTAGGGGCTGGCAATAGGATAGAATCATGGAATGGTTTGGATTAGAGGGGATCTGAAAGATCACCTAGTTCACCCCCCCTGCCATGACCAGGGAGACCTTCCACTAGATCAGGTTGCTCAAAGTCCCATCCAACATGGCCTTGAGCATCTTTGGCAGGATTCAAATGCGGGTTTGATAAAAAAGTATCCTATCCTAATATTTTGCCAATGTATGTTAAGGAAGCAATTTGGCTGCAATATGCACATGGTGACTGGTCTCCATTTCTTGGGGATTAAAACACATAGCCATGGGGGCTCCAGCAAAGGACCCTCTGCCCCATCCAGGCACTGCAGCACCTTGGGGCTGCTCTCAGCAGTGAATGCAAACCACGGCCTCCCGAGAAGCTGCTCAGGGAAGACCCTTTGCAGAGCATCCCGTTTTACAGAGAGCTCATTTAAACCCACAGGTTTGCAGGGCTTCACAGGGCTACGGGTCAGGCCCAGCATTGGTATCACAACATGCTTCCCAGCAAGAGATGCAGTCTTGACCAGGGAAAGGGGTCTACCACCTTCAGATAACCCTCACCTCCCTCCCACCAGGAGAGAGGGAATTAAAAACCCAATATCTTCATATTCTTACTTTTCTGCGCCTTTCACCAAAGCAATTTCGTCTGGGGAAGAGGAGATATAGGTGTATTTGCGTTCTGGATGTCCTATCAGCCCATCCACCTGGTCTGCTTCCTTGATCTGAACGGTGTGGCACAGGCAGAGGGCTCGCAGGAACAGCTCCTCGCGGCTCTAGGCAGGAGTGAGGGAGGGCTCGTTACCAGCTTAACGCCGTGCACCGAGCCCGCCTCGCAGCACTTGGTTGTGGTTTTTGTGTATGCATGTTTTAAAACAGAAAACACACCCTCCCTCCCCCAGCTTCTGCTGTATTTACCCAGCCAGGAGCTGACCACAAAACCCTGAAGGTCATCAACACACCGATTTCTTACTTTTTCAGCTTTGCCATAACATTTCAGGCCTCCATCAGTCTGAGAGAAGCCATCCACCTCCGAAATGCAGTCTTTGTACTTGTGCCCGTCTATGCAGCACTCGATGAACTCCATGCTGTTCTCCGTCAGGGTCCCGGTTTTGTCCGTGAAGACGTACTCCACCTAGAAGCAAGCAGGCAGGCTGCCTCGCTGCGCCCCAGCCCCACGCACCGGGGAAGGAGCCCCTCCAAACCGAAAAGGCTGGGGCATTTCAGTGCATCTGTGGCAATGCTGATGAGTACTTTGCTGCTATCCTAACCTGGACCCCCCAAAAGACACAGGTGCCCCACGGGAGTTACACCACTGTGTAGTTTTACTACTTTGCTCCTCAGAGGAGCTCCTTTGTTTCTCAGTGGTTTTGCACGGGTGGCAGGAGGCAGCTCCTGAAGACTTAAAATCTGTTTCCAGGCTCTTCGTTTTCCCCTCATCCTCTTTATTGGGTCCTTTGCTATAGCTCCTAGCACTTATATAGCTGCTGCTGCAGCTCCCCTGCCTCTTTTGGGGGATCTTCATTTTGGTGCTGTATTTAATTTAGATAATTGCTACACCAAATTGATTTTTTTTTTTTTTTAAGCAAAATAAAAAGCAGGAGGCACTACTCATACCCCACACTCAGTCTCTCCTGACACAGATAAGAAAGGGAAGCCTGAGCTATATGATTGCCCCAGCAAAGCCAGCAGCAGCGTGGCTGCACGTATGCTGCATGCCCAGAGATGCCTGGGCAGACATGTTCATTAATCCTCGAAGAGACAGAGGATTTTTAATTTTTAATTGAAGCAGTGAAAGCAAACCACCCTGACATGCAGAGCGCTGCGCCTGATATTCCCCAATATGGAAACAATTGGCATGACCCAATTCCTGCTCTTTCATGCACTATTTATAACCTTATCCATTTTGCAGAGCGAGTAGAATCACATTAAATGGAAAGTGCCACCAAACCGGCTGAAGCTCTGCCCTGAGGGGACCGTGGGGGACTGCCACAACAAGCGTTCCTATCGGGGAGGACATTTTCATCCGCATTTTCATCCGAGCAGATGCAAACAGAGCGTGCTCTGACCTGCCCGAGCTCTTCGTTCAGGTCCGAGGTGTTCACCAACGCCCCCTCTTTTATTTCTTCGTCGTACATCTCCTTGTCCCAAGAGATGAAGAAGGAACCCAAGAACTTCTGCATCTCTACTGTAACGTACATGGAGACCGGGATAATAAAATTGAAGAGGACCATAAACGACAAGAAGTCCGTGAACATCCGCAAGACCTGCAATGGAAAGAGGAGAAGATGCAGTCTGTGCCCATCAGGTGTAACTCAGGGGCAGTTTACGGCAACACCTCTGGGGTTTTAGACAGCTTTTCTTCTACGGTTAAATAGAAAAAAAAAACCTGAAAATGAATACAGCTAAGATACAGGGCCAAACTCCATTTTCCTTCAACGTAGAAAATCTCATCGTCTTCTGCAGGTCTACGAGGGTATAATACAAGAGTATGTCTCACTGCTTCATAGTGACCAAATCGATGTTCTATTCAAGTATATTCCTCTTAAGAATATAGTGCTACAAGCTCATTCTGATCTCAACTAACTAGAAACAAGGAGCAATTTAAGTTTACCTGCTAAAAACTGAAAGATAGGTCAAGTTCCGATAAGGATCCAGGTTAAATTGGCTGCTGCATTTATATAATATATAATATTTATTTATGCTTTGCCCTGCTCCACGCAAGCATCGCTGTGCACAAGCACAAGAGAGGCAGGAAAGAAATGCAAACAGCAGGGGAGCCCGAAGGAAACGACAGCACTTCCAGCGAGCAAACAGGACTCGCAGAAGACATTATCAGATTAAATAAAACTGTCAGAATAAATAAAGCTGGAGGAGGTGCCGAAATACAAATCCACTCACCTTGAAAGTCTCTCTCTCTTTTTTAGTCTTTTCGTTGTACCATGGCTCATCATTAAATGGATTACTCTGCCAGACATATTTCAGAGTTGTGCACACAGTAGCCTTGCTCAATAAGATGCACAAATACACTATCAAGAAAGCGTTGATAGATCTGAAAAATAGGTTTCTTTTTTAAATTTTTGCGGCTATTTTTATATAGAAAATCATGCAAATAAGCAGGAACAAGACTTCCTTACTTTTAAGAAGGGAATTACAGAACAACTGCTTTTGACAGTGCTGATATTCAGGGTCAGTTCATATATTTTAACATTTCTTAATTTTGTTTTTAAATAAAAAAAAGCTACTAAATGATGCAGCTTCTTGCAAGATACGCTTAATCAAATATACAGATTTTCTATGCAATCAGAGATCATCCGAAACAAAAGGCAGCAGATTAGGGGATTATTTCTGCACAAGTCATCCATGAAAAAAAAAAGCCAGCTTTTACCGATTTTTTGCTGACTATAAATACTCACTTTTCTACAGCAGATCGTTTCTGAGATTTCCCTTGGTAGTTCAAAGCCATTTTCGTTTCCATTCCAGTATAGACTGCAACTCCTACAGGGTATTAAAGCAGGGCTCATAAGGGACTCGCGGCCCCGGAGGGACCCCGCTTGCACTTAGCCATAAGGGGCATCGGTGTTTACATGGAACTTGAATCCCAGTTGAAGAAAGAGGCATTACCCAAGGACTGTTCAACTACAGAAACCTCCGAGGCTGCTAAGTAATGTAACTGCATATATCCCAGAGCACTGAGCAGGAGCCTATGGATCACATACAGTCAGAAAAAACATCGGTCTTCCATAACAGCCATCACCCTCAATCACTAGTGGCAGGGACTGTGATCCTAGTTCATGTTTTCAGCAAAGGATTTGGGAACGACTCCTTCTCTTTCTATCTCAAGCAAAAAGAAAAGCTTGCTCAGGTGTATTAACACAACCTGCACAGCTTGGCAGCGCTGCAGATACAACCAGTATCTCCTAATTTTACCCTGTAAACTTCGCAATCGGCTTGCATACTGAATGCAAATGTAAAGCCCTGGCAGACAGGCAGTAGAGAAGTATTTTCTCTCTCCAGATTTAGTGATGAGCGTCTACATTTGTCATTATTTATCAGAACTATTTAAATAAACAAAATAATAATAATAATAATAATAATAATAATAATAATAATAATAAAAATAAAAATAATAATAAAAAATAATAAAAATAATAATAAAAATAATAAAACTGTTCACCATAAATCTTCTTGGTATTTTTGAGGGTAGCACCTTTCAGCAACAGGTTTTCAGGACCCAAAGACCTAAACAGAAAAGAAGTTATAATATGACATCACTCAAAGAACATTCAAACTTCTTGATAATTTAGACCCAGAGATAGATTATAAAGCTAAGCAGATGTCCTTTAGATCTGATTACTTGATTTGTATGTTAA
The DNA here is from genome assembly GCA_020745775.1 of Theristicus caerulescens. Lineage (NCBI taxonomy): Eukaryota > Metazoa > Chordata > Aves > Pelecaniformes > Threskiornithidae > Theristicus > Theristicus caerulescens. The sequence goes on along the minus strand of CM036567.1, from coordinate 20,647,607 downwards.
ATTGGGCATTTCTTGAGTTTTTCTCTTTACATGCTTATATTTCCATTTCATCTTACGCAGACTGTTTTTGGTGCTCAAAGTTCCAAATTTAACGGGGGATTATCAGTAAGGCTTTTGAGGAATAAGTGCAAAAGGTTCAGATCTAACATGTTCTAGTACGTACATAAAAACCTGATTTTAAAAGCATCAAAAACCTGTCCATTCCAGCACAATCTATCAATGGCACCAAAGCCAATGGCGTATTTTGCTCCCATTTGTGTTTTTATTTCTCTTTGAAACGCCCACCCATGACCCTCTGTTGCTTCTAGGGTCCGGGCAGATCCATCACAGCATGAAACATGGTCAGCACAGCTCTGGTGACACCTGTCTGGTTTTGATGACTTATAAACATTATTTGCCTTTTTTTCCCCCCCCCCAAATGATGTTTAAGTTTCTGCTTTCCCTTGAACAACAATTTTTTGCAATTGCCTGGTAAATTTGCTCCCCACCAGGAGAGGAGGACATTACCAGGTGGTCCTGCACGGCTTCCCCAAGAGGGGCTCCAACAAATCACAGGATGGCAGAAGAGCGTAAGTGGAGAGGTTAACTACAGGCCTCCCTTAATAATGAAATATTTGGAATGGTTAAAGAAAACAACCATTCCCTAATGATGGCAGCACAAGTTCAGATCCTTGAAATCTGATGTAGATGCCCAACCTCTCTGAGGAGGGCCAGCGAGGTGCCTGCAGGACCAACCTGGCTATAGGCTCTTGGTTGCTTCTGTAGATGATAATTCTTCCAACAAATCTGCAATAAAAATGAGAGAAACTTGTGTGACAAACACATTAACCTTAAAAAGAGCTACTACAGACATACCAAAAAAAGTCATTATAGAATCATAGAATTGTTAAGGTTGGAAAAGACCCTTAGGATCATCAGGTCCAACTGTTAACCTACCACTGCCAAGTCCACCACTAAACCATGTCCTCAAGTACTGCATCTACCCATCTTTTAAATACCTCCAGGGATGGGGATTCAACCACTTCCCTGGGCAGCCTGTGCCAGTGCCTGACTACTCTTTCAGTAAAGAAGTTTTTCCTAATATCCAACCTAAACTTTCCCTGGCGCAGCTTGAGGCCATTTCCTCTCGTCCCATCGCTTGTTACTGGGGTGAAGAGACCGACCCCCACCCCTCTACAACCTCCTTTCAGGCAGTTGTAAAGGGCAATAAGGTCTCCCCTCAGCCTCCTCTTCTCCAAACTAAACAACCCCAGCTCCCTCAGCCGCTCCTCCTAAGACTTGTCCTCTAGACCCTTCACCAACCTTGTTGCCCTTCTCTGGACGCGCTCCAGCACCTCCATGTCCTTCTTGAATTGAGGGGCCCAAAACTGGACACAGGATTCGAGGTGCGGCCTCACCAGTGCCGAATACAGGGGCACTATCACCTCCCTGGTCCTGCTGGCCACACTATTCCTGATACAAGCCAGGATGCCATTGGCCCATTGACAGGAGATGGAAACAAACACATCAATGAGCGCATTTGAGAGTTTAACGCTTTGAGAGTTAACCCCTTCAGAGGGGTTGCTGCGCTCGGGACAGATGGAAACCTCACGCTCCCCCCGGCCGGGGGTGTCCCCAGCTGCAAAGCAGCAGCACCTGACCGTGCCTACGCACCCCAGCCCATCCCCATTGCAGAGTACAACACACCCCAGCAAACCTCCTTCAAGGAATTTAACCACAAAGCTTACTCCTGGAAGTCATTCAGCCCAATGCATTTTACTTGGAAGGTAGAGTGGCCTAAGAATAGACACACGGACCATTACTACCGCTGAGCTGACAAAAAAATAGCTCATTACACCATGACAAGCATTTCACTGGGGAGGTTTTGCTGCAAAGAAACTGAGCCCTGAAGTGCGGTGTCGACTTTGCCATCCTCGTGTGGAAGAAGGCCGGCAGCTTATCGCTGCCTTGAGAAATCTCTCAGTCTCTGATGAAAAGAAAACGCCCTTCGCTTTGCTGAACTGTAACTTATCAGATCCCCTAATGGATGGTGCTCAGGTGCCTGCAGGGACACCAGGCAGCGAGAGGGCAGGACGAGGAGCAGACTCACTTGTAGAGGTCGGGCTGGGGCTGTTCACACTCGATGGTGGCGGTGAGGGCGTCGATGGCTTCATCCGTACAGAGCACGGTGGTATCCCGCACCGCATAGTGAGTCTGGGCAGAGAAGCACAGGCAGTGTCACCACGAGCCCCCAGCCCGTCCCCAAGCTTTATACCCCATTACTTAAAATACCACCATGCAAAGGCTTGTCAGCGCCAGCAGCTCACCCAAGCCCTCGCCCCACTCCCACAAAGCAGCTGAAGCATCTCTCAGCGAAAGACTGAAGTCAATAAGCTTAAGAGAAACCGTAGCAGGAAAGAGCCGCTGGATATCTGTTCAGTAAGGCATCCACGAAAGCAGAGCATCTTTGGTTTTTCCCCAGGGACTTGCTGCTGCCCTGGCTGGGGTCGGGGGGAGGCTGCAGGTGCCCCTGGGGCAAAGGGGGTCCCAGGGACCACTCGCCTGCCCGCTCCTGAAGGTAATTAGACGCCAGCTCCAGCGCCCAGGGATCAGGCAGAGCGCTGGCAGACACCAAGCTATTTTTAGCAGCTGCTGCTGCGAAGGTTCATCTCTCACAATTAACTGGAAAGCCCACGAAGGATCCGCTTGCTGCCTTCCAGGCTCTATTTATAGGAGCTACTCAGAGCTCCAAGTCACGGCGGGCTGCACGGCAGGCTGCCTCCATCCAACCTCATAAACAAATTCATTAAAAAGCTTCCTCCGCTCCTCACGTTTGCGTTCCCCTCCTTGCGCATCCCGGGAGGAACCGCTATGTTACGCACGCTGTAGTCATGACATTATGAAAACCCACCTTCATGCCGTTTTGGTAACCTGCCTGGCTTTTCGTTTTGAAAGCAGATGCACACACACACACGCATCCCTGGTATAAATCACAGCTTTTGTGAAACACAACTCAAAACTGTTCCTGCAGAGCCCGGTACCAAACCCAACCCTTGTGCAGGGTTTTGCATCCGCTGCTCCTGTCACCATGGGCACCGTGCAATTACTGAGCGATACTTCAAAGCCGCCTCCTAACCAATTCCACAATCTTTACATCCTCGGTCCCCTAGCGTATTTAGAAAACACATGTTCTTTCAGATAACTTACGACCAAAGATTTGTGCTTCAAAGACAGAGCCCTGACAAAATCCCTTTTATAGTTCTGCTCCAGTTTCACTTGACCAGGCATCTTTCCCATACCTCGACCTGACGTGCCCCAAATACCAGAAAAATCCCCACCAGGCAGGCAGCAGATATCGATGCAGATGAGGTTTTGTGTGTACCTGACTGCGCTTCCCTCACCCTCCTTTTACAGCAAAGCCTAGTTCCTAATGTTAGACCTATTCCCCCAAACAGCACTTGCTTTTCTATTCCCCCCCTTCCCCTTCAAACTCATCTTCGTCTCATCAAGAAACAGGAGACAGCTCCCAGTCACCTACAGGAATCCACAAACTGGGAAAAAAACCACCACAACACTTGACATAGAAATTCAGCGCTGCATTTGCAGACTCAAAAGTTAGTAAGAGCCAAGACTCTGCAAAAGTTATGTGAACTCATGCGTATAATACACCTGACACAAATAAGCAATTGCCTATTTAACTTGGTTATCTATTTTTAGCCTCAAGCCACTTCAAAGCTCCACTCCTCTTCCCTAGTGGAACCAGTGCGATGCACCAGCACTCCTACACAAGAATTCCAGTACCAATTAACAACCACACATAAAGAGATGAGCCACAGACCCCATACAATACACATCAGATCCACAATGGTATTCCCACTGACTCCAAGAGTGTGCCGGAATGAATCATGTCATTTTAAAGCACCTTCCAGTCTTATTACTGCAGTTGCTAGTATCTGTATAAATATTTATGAAACAAGTGCAACCAAATGTTCATGTCTTCTGATGTATATGTTTGTTGTTGTTGTTGCTGCCTCTTTCCCTAGTTGAGAGGGGAGGGATTAATAAACAAAGAAAATAAACTGAAGAGGAGATTCACCCTGAGCAAGACTAATATTAAATTTCACTGCTTGATTCGGGGAAAGGGAGAGAAAGAAACCCAGAAGAGATGTTCTTCTCATGCTGGTGAAAAATTCCCCAAATGAATCTAGACATACTGCCTCAAAAAGTCCCCAATCTCACTGGAAAAGCTCGGTTAAGTAACAGACGCATTGGCAAGCACTGGAAAGGGAGCTGAAGCAGCTGCAGGCACTGCTTTACCGACGCACCGGACCTCACAGGGAGCAGGGAAGTGCTAACACGCTTCCCATGATGGGCAACAAGGCAGTGAAGCTGTATCGACATTTATCGATTAAATTTGGGGTAGCACCAGCAGAAATTGCTGTTGGAGACAAAACGGAAAAGAAAATCCCCAGGGGGCTTCGGTGGTGACGCACTGGGAGGAGACGGAGGGAAGAGCTGTAAATACAGCCACGTGGCCACGGGGATGGGCTCCACGGGAACATCCTCCAGTTAGGCACGCACTCCCCGCGCAAGCGCCGGCTTCAGAGGCAGCTCCAGGCACCCGAGTACCCCCGAGCACCGGCTCCCGAACGCTGCCCCATCCATCCCCGTCACCTTGAAATTGGACTCGCCATCGAGACTCGCTGTAGTGACGTAACAGGTCCCGTCCACACTGCTTGAGGCCAAAAATATCAAGTCACAGGGGAAGGTCTCATCTGCTTTCACTTCTACTATGTCTCCAACCTGGAAGAAAGGAAACATTTACATGAAAAGCCCTCTCGGTTGTTATTAGATGGTTATTGATTTAGCTTCTCTCAAAGCCTAAGAGAGATCACCTTGGCTAAAAGGGAAATGAGGGTTCAAGAGGTGCACGGGTCCCCGAGCATCACTCCACAGCCCGACGGGTCGATCCAGCCCAGCACCACCTCAGTGCACCCACGTGGCAGAGTTAGTACTTATTTCGCTGCTAAATCTTGATGGAGCAAAAGACTCCGTACTTGTCTGAAGCGCAGCGTGATAAATTAACGTCAAAGCTAGCGTACTTTCCTGGTGCCCTTGGGAGAGATGGAAGGAGAAGAGGACTGCCTGTCCTGGAGAAGTGCAAAACGCTGACAGATCTGTCACTTGTCAGCCCTGGTACAGCTTTTGCAAGACAGCTTTTCAAAAGCAATCAAACAAAGGCAGCGTCACTCCTTAACCGGGATCAGCTCTCTGAGCATCTCATCTGAAAGCGAGCGCGCTGGGGCAGCTCTAACCGCAGTACGTCCCTCCTCCCCTGCCCACACCTCCTCTTCCCATCGACTTCAGTGATAACCACACCCGAGGTCTCTGTTAACAGTTACCTTGATTTTTTCACTCTCTTTCTGCACTTGCTTTGCATTTTCGACAAGGAAGACGTTGCTTTTGTTCACTTCGTTGTCAGCTCTGTGCCTCAGCCAGTCCTCGTATCCCTAGGCACACAAATACAGGCAACACAAATTCGTAACGAAGCAAGTAAACTAACAAAAGGGGATGAGTGGGGACAGAGAGAGAGGAAGATTAAAAAAAAAAAAATGAATAAGTTAAGCAGTCCTCAGACCTCCTTCATGCCTGACAAAACATCAACCACAGTAGCTCAGATTGAATCAATTTATTTTAAAAACTTCATATGCATACTTGACAGATTCAGAACAGATTAAAATAACACACAAAAATAATCTATACACAGCGCATGCAACGAGCAGCTAAATTACTGTAACATGTTTCTATTATTCTCAGTGTTGGCAAGAACAGGCTGATAATATGAATAATACACTTAGCACCCTGCGACTCTTCCCTATGGTAACGCAGGACAAGACTCTTCAGTCCTCACTGAAAGAATAAAACATTCAGATTTGAAGCAGATGGATTTTACTCTAGCTCTCCCTTTCTGGCCCCTGCAGAAGAAACTTTTTATTATTCAGTCCTTCTGTAGAGGAAATTTTAAATGGCACATGGGCGTACGATGGAAGGAAGGTCTTTTAACATTGCAAAAAGATGAAGACTACATATTTTCGGGACTAGCTGAGTGGCTGAACAGAACCTGTCCTTTCCATTTACCAACACGGGAACAGAGCGCGGGCTATATTTGGAGCACGTCTCTGCATCCTGCAAAGACTCGGACAGCATTTCTAAAAAGAGAAGAAAAATCAAGTAAAGCCAGAACGACAGCGGTAACCTTTACTGACCCTCATGGCTTGCTTACAACAGTACGCACGGAGATGTTTTACATCGCCAAAGCAAGAGAGAGACCAATAACCACGCTCAACACGCAGCCTCTCTTGAAAAGCACCAGTATACGTGTCTGACCTTCTGGGAAGGGTTCACCAAACCTACCAGTCCGTTTTGGTGACTTCTGAGTACATTCAAATACATGCTCATCATTTGCTCTACCGCATGTCCCAAAGAGCATCTTCCTCTCCCCACGCTGACACTCGTACCTGTTTGATAGCTGTGACAGTGATGACAAAGAAGAGCGGGAGGCCGCTGGTCACTGGGCTGGTCGGGGTGTCCACTATCACCTGCAGAGAGAAAAAAAAAAATGTACTGCTGACAAATGGTTTTCAGGCAGCAGAGGAAAAAAAAACTCTGGTAATGGTGCAAAAAGGGTGCTCAGCCCACGGGGGGTAAGTCACAGCCCAGCAGAGGAGGGAGGGAAGGAAAGGGCACATGAGAAGGACAGGCACAGACGTCCCCAGGAGTGCTCTCCTCCATCTCAAGACAACAATCCCTCCTCCTGAAGACCGTGGGATGGCCTCAGGTGGAAAAAACCCTATCAGAAGTAGCTTAAAACCTGAATTTGACCTTGCACTAGTGGGAAGTAAAAGCCTGGATGAATGGGTTGCTGAGGATGGGCTACGTAAACACAACTACTCAAAGTGTGGCCGCCAACAAGCCTACTCCCACCACAGGATGTGCTGGAGAGGACTGAGGCAGGGAAGGAGGATGGGGCAGAGGCAGCAGCAACGCATGAAGCGAAAAATACCCTTATTTCTCACTGAGCCACAGGAGGGCCGTTTCTCCTCCTTGGCAATGAAGATGGGGCACATCTGAACCCTAAAACACGTCTGGTTATGAGAGGGAGGACAGTACCAGTCGTCTCGAACCACTGACAGATTAAAAATAACACACAGTCCAAATTAGCTAGGAAATATATTGCAGAATAGAACATGAATATTTAAGTAAAACAAGCTCTGAAATTTGGAGTTAAGAGCACAATTTAAGCACAGAGACTGCAGGAGAGCCTTGGGATGGATAGCTGGATTCTTCCCAAGTTCAGTGCAGCACTCGCCACGGCAAAGAGCAAGCCCTTTCATCGTTAATTAAACCTTTGGGCTGTGGGAAACCGCTGCTTCTTCTGACTGTATCACGACTTGGCCTGAAGGGTAAGAACAGCAGAACAGGTTCGTAACTGGGAGGGAGTAACGTAAGAGGAGGACAAGCTGTGCCCACGCCCCACCTTCCAAACCAGGGCACACAAAATTGGCCATTTTTCCTGCTGTCCCCAGAGAGGACGGGAGCACGAGAGGCAGATGGTGAGGGCTGTGATGAAAGGGATGGGGAAGCTCAGCAGAAAGGCTTTGTGTCCCCACAAAGGGACTTTGTGTCCCTCCGCTTGTTTGCGCTTCCCTGGCACGCTCGCAAACAGCAGCATCTGTATATTTATTGTTTTAGGCTGCCCGTAAAATGCTGTGTTAAGGACAGGACTGCTCTTATAGGCTGGTAGGAAGCTAAGTGGAAATTTTTAACTCTATGGAATGCTGTACACTGCAATTTTACCCTATGCTATTGGACCCAAAGAGAGAAGAGCCAGAAGACGTTGAAGTGGAAGAGATACCTGGTTGCTTCTTGTGGTGTCTGGTGTATGAGTTAAGTAGCATGAGTGTAAACCAAGATAAACACAACAAATATTTCCAGTAACACAAAGCCCTGGGTCATTCAAATGGGTGTGAAATGTTTACAAACAGAAAGTCTGGTAGGAACCAGACTTTGGAGGAACGACCTTGAGCAAGGATGGTGCCAAGCGTCACACGGACACATCGCACACAGCATGTGTCATGGACACTCGCTGGAGTGGCATCATTGAAGTTTAGGCCAGTCAGCCAAAAGATATCTTGCAAAAATTGGACAGACTTTGGAAATACAAGGGGAACTTCGGCTTTTAGCTGAGAAGGGCGAGGGAGAGGACCTCCTGCTGCCCAGCAGGAGAGTCCTCTGCATGGGACAAGATGCAGTTGTATTTGTTTAAACAAACAATACGACTTCTGTCCACACAAATGCTGTATTATAGATGTATGAACACAAATATTACATGAAGCCCTCAGAATAACTCATTTTTGTATTTGGAGATTACACTCCCTGCGCATCCCGTGGCTGGATACTGCTCTTCCCCTTCGCAGCTGGTGGAAAGCCAAGGGACACAGAAGCAATGTGCCAGAACATCAAAGGCAGACTCCTTTGAAGCTATTTTTGAGCTGGTTTAGGACTTCAACAGCTTAATTTGGATCCACTTAAAAGTGACAAAATCCTCCTGTTACTTAACAGTTTCTTCCTAACTCATTGTTTAGGAGACTGAAGACCACAGTCCAGAAGTCATCTCCATCAATCAAAAGGGACATTTTTCATTCCTGGCACCTCCTCAATTAGCTTACTGCCATCAGCTTGGTCTGCCTACACAAACATACTTGGACTACACTTACTCCAGGCCAGCCGTTTCCACCAGGAGTTTACTTGCAGTTTCCTTTGAGTGTTGCAATAGATGAACCAAAGAAACAGCTATTTGTATCCCTGTTAGTGCACTAATAGGTGTTTTATGTTTAATGCATGTACTTTCTCTTCCTTCCTCTAAAACAAGAGCTAAATTTGGAGTCTCGGAGTAACAGACATTTTGATAAAGGGTTTCAGCAGCAGGTAGAGCAGATGCACCAGGCAATTTCCCAAGCACTGTGATACTTCGCTCCTAATGCAGCATGTAGGGCAATTCTATTAAAGTAATTTAAAGACAAGTACCAACGCTTAAGCTATAGATGCCATTTATCAAGGTATAACCCCGGATATTTTAAATGAATGGAGTTGCCCTGAGTGCTTTTTTAAGGCAAGTGACATCTCCAGAACAACGAGCACCCGGGGGCAGTCAGTTACTCTGTAGGGCAGGAAGTGTATTAGTGCTGTCAGGTTGCTTTTTGTTCAGTTGGGTTTGTTTTATATCTAATAGAGCATGAGGTTTGCTTCCTTATTTTAGAGGTAATCACAGATCACAGAATAAAACCAAAGAGGAACAGCAAGACTTTTCTCACCTGCATACCCCTGTGCCTGAAATGGGTAAGCAGCTAAAGTGCAACCAGCTTTTTAAGTATAATCAAGAATATCCCATATTCTTCATGGCCAGAGGGTCAATAGATAAAATGTAATACCGCGTCACTAAATGGCCAACTACACAAAAAGGACATCCCGACTCCGGGGCATCGCTTCAGTTCAAGGCAAATTACAAATCCACTCTGACAAAATGGAACAACGCCAGTGAAATCAAGTGGTGGAGAAGAGCCAGCTGATGTCGGGGTAAATTGGCCTTTCATATAACGCTGCCAGGAGGAGCCATCCTCGGCCGTTATCCTGGGATCCCCCGTTTCTGCGGCAGCCACTGAAATGACTGTAACCCATAGCTCTTTAAAGGACAAAACATTTTAGGCACTCGTCTTTTGAACATGCAGCCTAGAAGAGAGCGATACCCCAGACCTGAACCACCAAAACCCTGGAAAAGTCATCTAAAAGCAGGCTGTTTGCAGTAGCTGCATAGTGCCATTTAATTTGCTGGGGTAGAGTTTTTGATGCCTATTTTCAGCCCTAGAGCAGGTTGTCTGATGAGCCCCAGGCCTGAGTACAGGATTTAAAAGGTAAAAGGTAAATGCACTGCGATGATTCTCCCAAACTGCCTTTGCCCCAAGGCATTTGGACAGCCTGCTTTTCTTCATGGCTGACAGAACAGAAAATGACTATTCAGGTTTTTTCAGGTTTTGCTCCTTAACCAAAGCCACAAAGCAGAGCAGCAAAAGTTTGTCCACGTATAAGATTTGCTATTTTGTCTGTGTAGTGCAGCTTCCTGAAGCTTCACATTCCCAAAGCTCATGCTATGCATTTTCTGAATTTTACCGAGTACAGCCTATCTCTCCTGCTTGCCTTGAAACTCACTATAACTAAGATATACAGATAACTTGGGAAAATATATAGTTATGCAGCAGAAGTAATAAAGATGACACAAAACTGGATCTTAATTCTGTAGCGTCAAATGTATTTTCACCGGTTGACTGATCTTAATGGTTAAAGAGTTAAGATGGTTTTTTAATTGTCTCGGCAGTCATTCAAACATCATCTCAGGCAAGCCCAAATATTTTAATTGTTATTATGCCTTGAATTATAACATAGCTTCCAATTAAAAAAAACCCAAACACTTATAAGCACCAACGGAGTCAGTTTTGAACCTCACTCTTGTTCAAGCTGTACTTACCATCAGTAGGTGATTAAAACCCACCCTTGGCAGTAGCTCTTACCTGCACAAGGAAGATGATGAGGAAGTAGAAGTTGGCAATTCTTCTAAACTGCTCAAAAAGGTTCTTCGGGAGGAAGTTCCAGAGGGTGTACTGCGGGGAGAGAGCGGGGCTGACAAACAGACCGAGGCACGGGGCCGACTGGGGACTTGAGCTACAAAATGGGAAATATCTGCACAAAATAGGAAAGGAGTTTTCCCTTTAACCCGGCGAGGAGCACCGCAGCGAGCTCTCTGAGCAGCCCTGGCGTGCTCCAGGCAAAGGTCCAGGTCCCTGCTTTAAAACCAGGAGCGCGATGCAGCTGGATGCTGAGATGCCACTGAGCTCCTGCTGCAGCCTCCAGCACCGGCTCTCTGCTGGTTCATTAAACAGCTGGAAGTGTCTCTCACTTATGTGGGGATTTCTTGTTTGTTTGCTTTAAAGTAAGCAACTATTTCTCTTTCCTCAAAATAACCCAAACCACACAGTTGGAGATGGTGAAGGGTAAAAGAAGATGAAAACAACAGGATCTGTTTCAGCAAACAACTTCTAGATAGGCATTTGTAGAGACATGACTTCGTGAACAGGTAATGCACAGTGCAGAGATTTCTTTTTTTTCAAAACAAATTCTAAAAACTATCTTAGAGTTGCTCTTCTGTTAAAAAAAAAGCCATGTTGCCCATAGAAATTTGTTATTAGGTTGTGCTTCATTACCATTTTAAGAAGGCTGCTGAATCATTTGCTTTGGAAGACATGCAGAATTTAAGAACAGCACGGAAAATAATGGGTCTAATATCTGATCTTTCAGTCTGCCTCGAATAAACAAAGAATAATAAGCAGCCAAGTCTCAAGACCAATGTCCACTTAATTATAAAAACAGGCTGGTCAGGTAAGAAGACTCCATGCCTAGCAAATATAAATGGAAAAAAAGAGCAAGGACACAACATTCAAAAATAAATCAGGGAAGAATTCAAATTAGTGCTAAAACAAACCATTTTGTCAGAGAGGGAACTGAAATGGGGAAGGTGTCCTCTCTTAAGGACCCTCTTACGTGCCAGGGAAATGTCAATGGGAATGCTACATGAATTAAACATCGTTAGACTTAAAACTTCTCCCCAATATAAACTCAGACAGCTCAGAGACAGAAAACCAAATGAGATCCAAGCTGTATAAGAAAGGAGAGGGAAAAATCGCCTTACAGCTCAAATACAGTAAAACTGAAGCCTAACTGTATGCTGAGCATCACGAATCCTAAGCAACATAATACGTATCCAGCTGTGTTGACAATATGGGATGCCACTTGTTTGATATTTTACTCGAATTGGCTTCAAATCTTTTGAAATAGCTTCATGAATGTCATGGGAAAAAGCTAAGCAGAAGGCAGACGGGTGTCATCACAGTTTTCCACCATAAACAAAAGCTGCATTAATACCGTATGAATGTTTCCCCTTTCATCCAAAGGGATAAACAGAGCATGGTTATTTTCGTCCTATCTCAAGAGAGAAAAAACCCACTGAACAAAAAAAAAAAAATAGGGGAATCATATTTTTTTGTCCATTTATAAAATAATCCCCACTCCTTTTTGCAAATCCGAGTTGCTGTTGTCTCGTGCTGTATAACACTTAACCTGTCCTTTCTTCACAACGGGAATGCCAGAAAACATTAAAGAACAACCTCACCCCAAAATATTCACAAACCCGATGTGTCCATGTGCTTTGCTCTCATCCAGCCTAGAAGAACTTGTACACAACCCCACTGAGACTGATAAGAAAAAAAAACTAATGGAGAGACTGGAGCTGTGGTGTAAGGTACGTACCAGGCTGCTCTACTTGCAAAGGGGCCCTGACACCCATCCTTGAGGAATTCAGAGTTTCTCAATTTCAAATCCAGCCATCAAATAAAATCAGGATGAATACACAAGCAGGGAATACATGCGCACGATGCACCCGCAGGAGCGGAGCAAGCTCACCTTGGAGGAGACGATCCTGTTGTCGCAGAACTTCTGTGCCACGTACGCATCTGTTTCTGAAACCGGACGGTGTCCGACCACCACAGTGCGCGTACCGACCCGCTTCTCTTCCCCAGCACACTGTCGGGGCAATCAGGAAAGGGAAAAATTAGCTTTTAGCGCAAAAAAGTCAAGTATTTTTATTAATAGCTTCCAGCTTCTGAAGGCACCATGCTGTTCGTTGGAAATAAGGAAGCTGAAAACTCAAAAATTCACTGTTCTGCCCCAGCAAAAGCGCAGAGAACGAAGAGGCGCACATAAGGTCATTTAGCAAAACCAAGGCAACACTGAGCCTGCAACCTGGGGTCCCCACTGCTGCTCAGCCACCGACCCCCCAGGACCACAGCCCGTCCCACACCCCACCAGGACAGGCCACCGCTCACGTCCACCGCGCTCCTGCCCTATGCAGGATGGCTGCTGCCTGTACTTGCAGCCTGTGCCCATCTGCCAGGCAACTTTTCCTTCTTGAAGGAGATTATATCTTTATCAAGCACTTCAAGTCATTAGGAACATAATTTATCTTCTACGCATCTCTTCCTAGTCCTGACCTGGAGAGTCCTTCAGCCTTGGGTTTCTACAGCGGCTCCAGGCTTTGCCCCAGGAGCCCATGGAGGACGATGGAAACTGCACCCTCCTTTACACTTGCTCTCCTGTCAAACCCTCAAGTCCATCCAAAACGCCTCACCACCACACTGGTGCATGCAGACCTGGGATTTGGCTTTAAAAAAAAAAGTATACTTCTGTATACCTTTGTACTTCTTGTTCTGTATACCTCTGTACTATATACTATATATATATATATATATACTATATACTCTATACCTGCAGATGTGGTGCTCAGGGACATGGCTTAGTGGTGGACTTGGCAGTGCTGGGTTAACGGTTGGACTTGATGATCTTAAAGGTCTCTTCCAACCTAATGATTCTATGATTCTGCTATTTTAAAATCTCAGATAAAACGAGAAATAACGAAGCAGACAGTTGCACATTGCAAACTCCTCAAAGACATGCGGGGTGCTGGGGATGCCAGCTTGTCTTGTGGGGGGTTTATTTGAAAGCGGAATGAGATGTCACCAGTGAATGATAACCTGGTGTCACAGGGGCTTGCCGACAGCCCCCCTGCTCCACAGCAGCCAGGGGAAGGATGAGGGGAATTGCAGCAGAGTAAACTCAAACAGAGGGGAAGCAGAGCGGCTCTGCAGGAGGAGAGCATCCCTTGCATGAAGCCGCAAGAGATACTTGCAACCAGGAACAGAGGGCTCTGGCAGAGACGCAGCCATCGCCGTGGCCCTTGCAGGCTTCCCCGGGGACGTCATGGCACCCCGCAAATTAAAGATAGATCCTCCCAATCCAATGGAGAGCCTGTTAAAATAACACATAGTAAAAAAGGTACCTGAATATACTGAAAGTAACGGTGCTTTTCTAATTAAATGTACCTCAAATACCAAATTTCCAACTTCCTATAACGTCATTTAAAAAACACTTGCAAACTTGTGACAAGGCAGAGGCAATGCAGGTCCCTGCCAGTGCCTGCAGCCCTCGGGAAGGCTCTCAGGCAGACGGGGCAACACCATGGGCTCCGTTTCCAACTCCAGGCTGCCCAGCACATGCAGGGTCCTCGCTGGATCAGAAATGTCTATTTTCGAAAGAAACAAAACTGTGCAATAGTTTAAAAATCAGCTTTTTGTTCTGTCCAAGTTCCACGTTGCGTATAACAGTGTCCCTGCCACAGATGCTTGCAGCCAAGGGAGGAGACCTGGCTGGCACGAGGAAACATTTTGCAAGGTTGAACTTAAAATTATAAAGTGGATTTAAAATGCCTGCTAAGAGGAGATGGAATGGGGGGAAAAAAAAGGGTGTTCTTAGGCCAGGCTAAGGTTTTCTTAGAGTTAAGATTTCGGATTTTAAAACATGAGCAGGGAAGACATTTGTCACTGTTCATGGTTCAAGGGCATTAACAGGCAGCAGGGCTGCTAAAACACCAGTGGATACTGTTCATACTCCACTTAGTCTTATTAATCCTCAACCCTAGAGCTTGTTTGCTTTAAAACCCCACCAGAGCAGGTGCCAAAAATACCAAATCCCTCTCCTGTGTCAGCTGTCCGGCAGGGCAGATGCTCCTGGCGTACCCTGGGTCCGGCTCAGCATCCCGGCTGTCCGAAGGGCCCGTTGCAGGCAGCTTGTCAAGCTGCAAGCAAAACCCAGGTAGAGAAAAGGTGCTCTGAAAACAACCATACTAAGACAGCAAGGCCTGGGATGAACTGCTGCTTAGGGAAAGTGTAAAAAAAATGAAAAATCAAAATCTAAGCCAATCTAATTCATGTACGTGGAGCAGCAGCAACTGAATGGATCCTGTTGGACCAGGAGCAGGGTCTGCCCAAAGGAAGTGGCAGCTCTTCCTTCCCCCTGCTCCCTACCCATGTCTGCAGCATCTTTCATTAAAGAAGTGTTTTTCCACCATGCCTAAACCCGGTTCGGTGTGCTGACTGCTCTCACTCCCCAAACACGGATCAGGCAGGCAGACACTCCCAGCTAGGGAATGCCACCACCCCGGCACGGGCTGACCGCCCTCCCAGCCTCATCATCACCGCCTGCAGCGGCAAACAGCACATATTCTGCATGAGAAACTAGACCCAAAAAAGATTCCCTGATGTATCTGCTGCACTATGGAGGTGGCAGCCATAGGTCTCGCCAACCTGCACCCCAGGAATGAGAGGCAGAGCCATTCATCCACGCCATGGCAGTGCTGGGGAGCAAAGACAGACTGTCGCCAAGCCTGAAGTCCCCATCGTGTCCCCTGGCAGGAGCCGGAGCCGGTCATGCCTGGACAGCATCCCTCCAGCGTGGGGAGGAAAGGAGAGCTTCCCTGCCCACGCTGCTGGCAGAGCGGTGGGAAGGAGCAGGGGTGAGGGTTTGCCAAACACACGCATTGGCATGGAAGTAACAAAGCTCCTAGAACACTCCTGGAAAAATACACACAAGTATTTACTCTGCAAGACTATCCGTAGTTAGCCATTGAAAAGCCGGAGCATGTGAAGCCCCTGAGCAGAAGAGAACCCAAATCCCAGGTGTGGTGTGTTAGCTTTCACCCCTCAACTCCCCTTCAGTTATCTATTTGAAGCATCTCCTACAAAGATGATGGCAACCCCCTCCACGATGCATCAGAGCCCTCTGCGGTGGCAGCACAGGGACAAGTCCTCGCTCTGGGGTGTAACCAGACTCCCACCGCTTCATTTCCCCTTTCCCTGCCCACCCCACAGCGTCACACCATCACGCAGCCACGCTTCACGCCGCATCTCTCCGCTTCTTCCACCTCCCAGCGATCGAGCGCGCACCACAACGCCGCCCATGGCGAGAGGCATTGGCTCAGCTTGGCAATTAAAAGCTCTTATTTTGACAAGCCCACCTCAAACGGCTCGCCGGGTTGCTAATAGATTGCTAAATCTTAATAACAGCTCTCAACGGAGACTTATGAAGAGATTTAGGGAGTAACTGTCAGGCTTTCGGGAAAATTATAAAATATGCAGATTAGCAGGGAGAGGATTTAGGCGACTTTTCCTGACCACTTTTCATCAAATATTTTAATTCTGATTAAAAAAAAAAAGGAAAATATTATTTAGATACGATTCAAACAGCTGCCTCGTTGCCTGGTGGGGTTTTATAAAGCCTGTGCTACAGGGCGCAGGAGTCAGCTGGTGCAAGCAAAAGCCAGAGTTTCTCCTGCCATTTAGAGCTGCACATGCCAAAAGGATTATTTAAGAAAATAAACAATTGCATCCTCCCCATATGCACTTTATCACCTCCCTCTTCCCGAGGCGCGGTGTTTGCAGGAGTGCTGGGAGAACCAGAGCTATCCATAGGGATTAGCGGTGCCAGGTTGCCCGCGGCCTCGGGACTGCACAGTGGGAAGCTGCTCTGCATCCTCCCACCGAGCCGTGAGGATCTGGGGATGCTGGTAGGTGATCCCAGTCCCCTCTCTGCCGTACCACGCCCCAGCAACCCAGAAGAGCTCCCAGCAGCTGGTAGACACAAAGCAGCACCCCGGGGGACACCGCACACCCCAGGAATTGAGAGGAGGGAGAGAAGGAGGTAATTTTGCGAAGAGCCACTACCCTGTTCGCATCCCTTGAAGACCAGCCCCAAAGATGCGGGTCTCTCCTGCAGCATTTTAAGCTTCAATTCAGGGCTCCTGCTCTGCTCCCCCAGTGTTCAACCAAGGCCATCAGCGAGTCAACCTCTCAGCATCCAAACCAGATTTCTCCTGAAGGAGCTCAGCTGGAAGCCGACAGTCAAACACAAATCATAGGAGATAAAGATGAGGCTAGCGAAGCTGTTCTGCCAGGAACATCCTTCCGAGTTGGCAGCTTGCTATCTACCTTCGCTTCCCACCCCGGGCAGGACCAGGCTGCAGTAATAAATAACCGCATCGTCGCCACCGATGCGGGCACGCACGCTCTGCTGCACGCACGGCAGGGCAAAGTGCTGCTGCTGCAGTACAGCCTTCCTCGTGCCACGGAGAAATTCAGACACAGAATGTATTTCTGTTAAATATTTTGATGTAACTCAACCTTCCTGTACTTTCAACTTTGTATAAAGCCCACTTACTGCGAGAAGGAGCAGTTCTGAATAGAAAGCATTAGGGATAATGGCTATTTTCTTACATTGTCCAAATTTAAAAAGCCCATCTACACACATCAGTATGCCCATGGAAAGTCAGCTGAGGCTTGGCATTTTGCTACAAATTTGCCTTTGAGGAGTTAGGAACAGCTACGATGTGAAGGCATCAGACCAGGGCTAAAGAAGTCCATGGATGCAACTAATGACCCAACATCATTTATGACTTGAAGCTGTTGCAGCATTACGTAGAGACGGCGGAATCATGTTTGCAGCCCACAGCACTCCCCAAATTCTTCGCCTGAGTTTGGGCAAGCCTCCCTTCTTGCCTCTTCCCCTCTCCATCTGTGCCCCCCTCCCATGGAGAGGTCCTGCCCCAGCACAACAGCTCCCGCCTGCCTCCCGGAGAGGCTCCTCTTCACCCGCCCTCCCGAATTTCTGGGAATCCATCACAGCACGGTGTACAGAACCCAGCCGGCACTTGATACAAGTTGCAAGCCTAGATAAAAATTAGCAAGCCTGGGTAAAAATTAATGGAGTTAGAGTTCAACAGGAGGGGTGAGCCTGTGCTCTGCAGCCACCGTTGACAAGGAGCCGCTCTAAGTGGGCTATTTCTAGGGCAGCTGCAAAATACAGTGTTTAATTATATCCCCCATATGGAAAACAAGTGTCTGTGCTACCTGCTGGCCCTGTTTCCAGAAAAAAAGTGGCAAAAAAACCAAAACCCACCATTTGATATACTATAGTTTCAGAAAGCACCTGAACCAGACCTAACTAATCAAAAGAAACTCTTTTCATGTTTGCTAAAGATACCTTCAAGCCACAAAGTAAACACAACTCATAGAAAAAAAGATCTAATAAAAAACACAGGCATTTAAAAAAAAGTCATCTGCTAAAACCGGAGATAATTATACAGTACAAGTACAAAGCTCAAACATTTGAATGAAATCACAGCTTATATTAAATATATGCAGAAGAAAGATTAAATCACATTACTTGGCTTAGATCTCATGAATAGTTTAAAGTCTAGTCACTCCTGTATTGTTCCATTTATCTTAAAAGTAGTAGAGAAGACGACCTCATTTACAAAAAAAGCCAGCAAAAATAACACCACCTCCCAACACAGCCTGTTCTAGCTCCTGTTTCATTTAGCCCCAGAAGAACCAAGAAAAACACATCCACAATTTTAAAAAGCCTCCGTAAATTTACCATAACCTCCCCAAACCGTCTGGCAGTCTCGGAAAGTCGCTCAGCACACCGACCTCACTGCCCAACCCATATATTTTTAATTGAAATTTTTCTTGCCAATTTTTCTATTACTCTTTGTCCTTAGTCATTTCTATGCAAGTACAAGCGATGATTTGAGAAAACCCTTAATAATTTAGCAGCTCGGACTATGCTTACCCACACCGACCACATTTTTAGGCAGATCTCCTGATTTATAAAGAGAACTCCGTTGACCAGGATCAACTCCACCGCTCTCCCCTACGCCTGCGGCAAAGGGTCAATAACTTGCACAGTCCTCGGCGGGAAAAAAAAAAACAACATTGCATTTAAAATACTAAGAGCCCATAGGTCCAAGAGACGGGGCTGAAGGTGAGCACAGCTCTGAGCTCATTTCCCACTGGAGGGGACTTTTGCTGCTCAACCCTAAGCCAAAGAGGGAAAGCAAAAGGTTGAAATTTAAACCAGCATCCCTTCTCCTCCGTTGAAGCTCCTACTGATGTTTCAAGCAGAGTGAGAATGGTACCACCAAGGACAAGCTGGCTCCAGCCGAGGAGAGGGGGCAGCAGGGGGTAACCATGAGAGCCCCCGGATCAAGCAGACCAACAAGCAAGAGCAAAAGAGAAGCCGTGGGAAAAGGACCAATACTTTTTTTTTTTTAACCATGGTCAACACATGATGGGGCTCAACGTCCAGTCCCCGGTCCCTGCTGGGGATGACAAAGCGGTGGATGATGTACTCTAGCAGAGCTTCATGGACCCAAACCGCACCATCCGTAACGCAAGTCGATGTGCGTCTGGTGACACAGGGGCCCTGGCCAGCGCCTGTCCCCGTGTCCCCTTTGTCCCAAGGACGTGCTGCCTCACCATATGGGCTTGCAGGAAGGTCACCTTCACCAAGGACGACGGACTGGAGAACAGCAGGGCCCAAGCAGGCTGAGATTCCTGGAAAAGCTGACTTAGCCAATAAAGCTACCAATAAAAGCAGAGAGAGACACGGCGGGGCAGGGAGAACAGGGGAAAGGGCTACTTGAAAGATTTAAGAAGGGTGGAGAGAAGAAATACGAAATACACGGGGTTTTTTCCCCAGATAATAAATTTACAGGAGGGCCCAGCGCTCTCAGGTACTCGGGGAGCGCTGCACACAGGGGTGACAGCTAAAAAGAGCTTTTTTGGTGTGGGGTTTGGTTTGGTTGGTCGTGTTTTTCTTTTTCCATCTGAAGGCAGTCTAGCCACAAATCATGCAGTACTGCATCTTCCCAGCAAACATGCCACATCGTCCCCAATCGCGGCTTCAGTTCAGCAGCGCTTTGCAGAAAATCAGATTCATATATGACGCAGAAAGCCAAAGCCAGGCCGAAGCCAGCAGATATCAATTGGGATAGCATTACTTCAGTGCTGCTGTTTTGGGGAAAATCTGTTGCGCTCCTGTTCAAACATAACCACCGACCTTTGGAAGTTTTCAGGATCTCAGCTCTTTTTGCCTGCCCTGTTGGCAGCCAGGGTTATGAAACCATCGCTCCTCTTGAAATGCAGGCAGCATATTTTTATTTTTGGCAGTCCAAAAGAAAAGTTCGACCAGCACGCTGCCAGCATATCAAATACAGGCTCATAGGAACACTTCAGACTCGAGAACAGAAAAAGGACTTTGAATAAGAGCCCAAATGTTTTGCAGAGGTCACAAAGCAAATACAACGAGGTCTTCCCGTCTTCAAACCTCTTCCTCTCTCCTTTCCCCAGCTCAAGCTGTGCACATATGTCTGCTCACTGGCAGCTATTTTAGCAGGGCAGCAAGCTCTTCAGAGCACTGATTTGCCCTGGCAAAAATTAAAGTTAGAGCAAACTGGAAAAAAAAAACCTTCAAGTTTGCAATTGTCAATGCTTGCATCAGCCACCAAAGCTATAATTTGTTGGTTTTTCTGTTGTTTTCTGGTCCTCAGAAAGCCTGAGCTCTTCAGTTATGGAAACAAAAAAAACCCCTAAATACCACGTTATGCATCCCAGCTCGGCCAGACATTACTCTGACCTCTGCCACCTAAGGACATTTTGCCCCTTTCTAAGCTTTCCCAGCATTTCAGAGGCGGGCTGCCGGCTGACCAGCAAGGAGCCCATTTCCCAGAGCAGTTTCTTCCCTTTCCCGCTGGGAAGCGAGCCCGCCGGGGGCAGAGGCTGCAGACCCCCTGCCAGAGTGTACATCACCAGCAACCCCGCAGCAGGGGCTGGTACCCAGGCCTGCCCAGCCCGCATCCCCCAGCTCAAGGTTATCCCCCAGGGAAGCTGTCCTATTTCCCACGCGACAGCCACCGGGAGGGATGGGAGGGCAGGTCCAGGCTGCAGGGGGTGGCCGAGCCCCACGCCAGCATCGCGGGGTGACCGAGCCCTGCACCAGCATCGTGGGGTGCCCTCAGCCCCTGCAATGGGCACCCGAGGTCCAAGGTCCCAGCCCCCCCATGCTGCTCGCTCATGCTGGCTCAGATTAAGTTTTTCCACTCAAAAAAAAAAATAAAAGCTGTAGTTTTTTTAAACCTCCCCTTGCTGTACTGCAGAGAAATGTTTCCACAGAAGTAGCAGGAGATAAAAGGGGGAAGAGAGGGAGAAATCACCTACTTCACCCCTTGCTCCACAGCCAAAATCAGCTCCACACGCCCCAGACCCCATTCGGAGTGTTTTCTTCTCCGGATACTACAGTAACCAACAGATTTATCCTCAGGGCTGCAGGCACAGTTACACTAGGATCCGGGATCAGTGCAATCCACCCAGTCAGGAGAGAAACCCTCAACATGTGGCCTAGAATAGTTTATCTTCAGGAAATCCTTTCGGCTTCTGTTTCCCGCCAGGCTGGGTAAAGTAGCTGCAGCAAAGCACACACTGCCCAGGGCTGACTGAGCACCCACGCTGGGCACAGCAGCTGAGTTTTCCAGCGGGAGGGAATTCCGCTTATCCACAGGGACCTGGAGATGAGGTCTGAGGTGGCCCTGGGGTGCCGGGCTCGGTGTACGAGGGGTTTCGGTGTGGTCCATCCTGGCACCATCAGCTGCAGAAAGTGAGCCCAGGCTGTGCGGGAGAACAGGGCAGCGTCCCGGGAGATGACTCACGGCCATTCCCTTCCCATCCCACCTCCTTCCCTAGACAGGCACTGCGATAAGGGCGTTCCTGCTCTCACAGTCACCCAGACAAGCGCCTTCACCCAAGGTTTCCTCTCTCTGCATATCCAATCTTCCTACCCTGCACTTACCAGAATGGTACCCATCAAGTGGAAAGTCCCACTTCCATCCATTCAACTGCACTGGAAGAAACCGCCCTGCGGAAATGATGCACTCCACGATATTAATTTGGCTGATACAAGTTCAACAGCCCTCTGGGCATCGCAGCTGATTTTACTGCGCTCCCTCCCTGAGCAAACATTTATAAGAAAAGGTGAGCTGGAAGAAAAAAAAAAAAAAGCCACCACCTTCCGCAATTCAAGAGTCAACAAAACCAGCATGCAAAACACCACCCTGCAAGCCAAATAAAAAAAAAAAAACAATATTGCATTTTAAGCTTGGCTTTGCAGCCCCTGTAAGAGCAGGGCTGCTGCCAAGTGGGTGCCCCTGGCACAGCCTGAGCCCCCCCAGCCCCGAGCAGCGCTCAGGACCTCACGTCACCCCTGGTCCCAACAGGCAGCAGCTGCTTGGTTTTGTGTGAACGCTGGGGAGGAATTACACAGAAATCATAATAAAAGATGGCATGGCTGCTCACGAAGTGAAGGATTTTTTTTTTCACCTACATCTAATTTCCCAGCAGTTGGATTTTTTTTTTTCCCCTTTTAAGCCAATTGAGACTCAGGCGATGGAGCACAGCGTCACTGCAATCTAGCGGTACTTAATTTTTATTACTGCTGAAAAGATCTTGGATTGCAGCACCAAAGAAATGCTTCAAATTGTCTAGTTTTGCCTGTTGCACATCTTACTCAGCTTTTCTAGATCCTGTACTGTACAAGAAAAATAAGATCCTCTGCTTTACAAATCTATGCATTTGCCACAATATTGCAAACAAATTACATCTACCAAGTGAGCGTTGCCTCTGTTTTTCACTTTAATAGTCTTGCTAAAATCTTATTAAGGTGTACAGCATACTTTACGATAGGCCAGATGTAAAGACCGCTTGCTGACCCTTAGAAAATACACAGCCAGAAATGACCAAGCCCTCCGCGTAGCACCCTACAAGAGCAAGGCTGGGGCCAGCCCAAGGGCCCTTTCACCTCTAGGTCCTGCAAAACTCAGCTGAAATCACAGAGCAAAAAGCCCGCAGCAAAGCATTGCTCATCCAAGGCCACAAGAGAGGCTAACAGGAATCTTGTTCAAGTTGTGAACAAAAATAACGAGGCCGATTTGCTCCCGAAATACCCGGCTACGAAAGCCTCGCAGGTGCTTACCCCTCCTTTCTGCTGCAGGAGGAAAACAAAAAGCCCTTTACAAACAGCCGGATCAAAAATAAGTGCATTAAGCTTTCATTAAGGAGAACAGGACAAATGTCTCTAAACTACAAACGCTATCAATTACGGCTGGATGTCAAGAGCGGACATGCTTTTAGACTAAATTGGCTTCGGCTGGAATTTCATCTCAAACAAAATGATTGAAGTTTTGGGAAAAATGACTGGAGTCAGCACGATGCAACAGGTGCCCAAGAGAGATGGACTGAAAAAAAAGATTTTTACAGAGTATTGGTTCTGAGCAGCACCCGTGGCAGCGAGCATCCCTATGAGAGCATGAAAACCGACGGAGGGGAGGGAAAGCAGAAGCCAGGACTGCTTCCCTTCCACCAGCGAGGCCCCCGCTAGCGCGTCGCCGGCTCCTCTCCCCACCCAGCCCGCTGCGGCTGCGCAGCTCCATACCCAAATGCACTTTACAGCCATCAAAGCGGCGCCTTGTGCCAACCAGCGGCTGGCAGCTCCCTGGATTTTGGCTAAGTCCGAGAAAGAGCCCATAAGCAAAAATAAATATATATATTTAATGCATCTCTATATATTGCATATATGCATATTTAATGTGTATATATTGCATACATGTATATTTAATGCACGTATATATATACTGAAGTCATTGCAGCCTCTGGGCAGAACAGGCTTTTCCTGACCCAGCAGCTGGGCCGCTGCCAGGCAGGAGCCAGGCGAGGGCAGGGGCCAGAGGAGACCTTTTAAAACAGTAGTTTCACCATTTCCCCAGGCTACAAGTTAGTAAACTAAGCTTTAAAATAGCTTACTCCTTACTGCCCATCCCTTGTGGCCTACGGGCAGTACCGGCACTGCTCTCCTACCATGAAAGGGTGATGGCAATCCACGTACCAGCTCCACACACAAGTCTTGGAGTCAAGTTTATTACAAAAAGCAAAATACTAACCGCCCAAATCAAATGTTAACCAATTCAGGCAAACACCAGCGAACAACCTGCTGGTCGGATGTTGGATAATTCAAAGCAATTCAGCAAACTGCAGTGCGATGGTTACACCGAAAGCAGCCGGGGCTGCCTTGGGGTTGGAGAGCCAGCCTGCGGAAAGGGCGCAGGGAGTCACAGGAGAGCAGAACTACAAGAGAGAGATTATTCCATAATAATTAAAAAAAAAAAAATAGAGAGAAATGGCCTACAATCATCAGCAACATGAGCAGCGGTGTTCTTATTACCCATTTCCAATGAGCAGGGCACACTTTGCAACTGGCACGGTGTCCCTAAAGGCAAGACGCGGGCTGCGCACAGCACCCTCCACCGATGTGTCCTTCCCACAGCGCTCGCTGCTAACAACAACCCAGCGGTGCGAGGCTCCCAGGCGGCAGCGGTTCATCGCCAGCGGGCAGCAAACAGCCACAGCCCGGCACCCCGAGCTGCCGGGGATCAGCCCCGCCTGCAGCCCAGCATCTGCACGGTCCCCACAAGTTAGAGAAAGCTGCGAATCTCTGGGTGAATAAGGGAAAACACTAAAAAACCACTGAACCTCAACATCACTTGGCAATTAAAATAGGAAAAAAAAAATAAAGATGCTGTCTACTTGCAAGAGATGAGGGAGACGGGGGGCAGAGGCTGGAGGTGAGCGGCAGGGTTCTCCCGGTGCCCACGCAGCGGTGGGCATCACCTGCAGAGCTCAAAGCCCAGGTCTGGGCGCAGATCCGCTGGCTGGGGAGAGCACAGGCAGGTGAAGTCCACAGCACCCTGTGTAGAGCGCTGGCAAAACCTGCTCAGCAAAAACCAGCCCATCCTTCCCAACAGCAGACCTCAGAGCAAGCACATAAATATTTCTGAGATGAGCAACGAGAAGCAGATTTCAGTCTAAACCCATAGGCAAGGTATTTTCTGAGATCACCTTGGGATAGCCTGTCCTGGCAGAGGGCAAGAGCTGCAGCCCGCTCCCCATCATAACCCAACCCCCTCCCCACGGCAGGGCTCAGCGGGGGACCCGGGGGACACTTCTGGGCAGACGGCCACCGAAGCGACCAG
This sequence comes from Theristicus caerulescens, assembly GCA_020745775.1. Lineage (NCBI taxonomy): Eukaryota > Metazoa > Chordata > Aves > Pelecaniformes > Threskiornithidae > Theristicus > Theristicus caerulescens. Next base: position 20,622,715 of record CM036567.1, on the reverse strand, counting down.
CCCAGCGGCGCAGGAAAGCCTCCGCGCTGCCCTCCGGCCTCAGCGCCCGCTTCCTATGCACAACTAAATACAGGAAACCCCCTTGAAAAATCCCCCGAGCAAACATTTTTGGGGAAAGGCAAATGGGCTAATAATGCACTCAGTCACCCCGCGCCCACGCTTCTTGGAAAATTCACACTTCCCAGACACCCCAGCCGGGCCGAACAGCTCAGTGACTGCCTTACCCCCGCGATGGCAGCTCCTCCAGCAGGCAGATCTCGGCCGCAGGTATCACAAGGGATGTCCCTCTGCTCGGCCACCCCTGCGTTTGCTCAGCAAGAACGGTGGGTTACAGTCCCCCAAGGGGACACAGAGTCCCACGCCCTGAGGAATTAGCAGCCAAAGGCTGGTTTTTCTGTTGCACACCATTGCAGATGAGAGATTCAAGCGTGGGTACCGTGGGAGGAAGATGCTCACAGGGACCCAACCTGCATTGCTAAAAACACGGTCACTGGCAGAACAACCCTGGTGTGAAGGTTTCTTCTGGCTGAGACACTCTGGTAATGCTCTCCATCAGCTTCGCTTTTAACTAACACTTCAAAAAAAATCTCTCCACCAGCGAGGACATCAACAGTTACAGCCAGAAAGCAGCAGTTTTAATCGGAAAGGAAGTGCATAAACCAAAGGCAACAGGATGAAATTAAAGGCAAGGCTGAAAAGCCTGCTATTAATAGATGGCCTGTTTGCTTTTACAGTTTGTATTGTTAAAAGCAAATTGCCATGCCTTCAGCTGCAACTCAGTCAGTTCAGCTCCGAACCTTTCCCACACAGCCCAGACATTATTATTCTTAGCAAAATACCAACTGGAGACAAAAAACAGTTTTGAGTGAGGAATAAAATACAGCCTCGAGATGCATGTTACTCTCCACAGAAAAGTTTCTGCACGCCACGGGTTTAACCGGCAGCACCATTTATCATTAACGTTTGACCGGTGCTTTCCAGTCCCTCCTTACAGTGATTTCTAACCTCTCCAAACTTTAACTGCACACATGAATGTGCAGCTGCTTGTCCGAGGCTGGCTTTTTTTTTTTTTGTTTGATTTTTATTTAGTTTTAGCCAAATGGTTGAGCTATTTCTGGGAGTAAGGCTAGGGTTAGAAGACTGCTTTGCAATGTTAAAGAGAAACGGTTACAGGAATTTCAGGAACTCCTGTGTCCCCATTTTCTAGGGTAGGGGCATCAAAAAGGGATTTCAGCCCTGGGGAAAAGCCTTTTGCAGCTCCAGGTTCCCAGTTTGAGCCTCCGCTGTCTTCTCTGTGGTCAAGCATGGGCTGCCCTGCGGCTGCTACAGAGAACCGGCCCCGAGCGCACGAAATGCCGTATCACGTTAAATACACATTACAAAATAAATTCCAGCAACTTTCATGAAAAATTAAAGTCACCTCGTTAAAATCCACGCTCTTCTGAAGTGTGGGATTTCTCCAAGCAGAGCTGCCACCCAGTGTCACGGAGACGCCCCAGCCCCAACCTGTGCTGCTTGGGGGTTTTTGTCATATTAATGAAAGCAAAATGCTTCTTGCAGAAGTTGGCAGTCAGGTACAAGGTATTTGACATGCAACTTCGCTCCCGAGGTGTTAGCGTGGCTGGATTGGGGGGAAAAAAGCAATTCTCAAGGCTTTCTCCTCCTACCTATGCTCTTCTTTCTTATGAGAATAGGAATTGCAATCACACGCTGTAATGTTTGGTTCACACTCTCTAAAAAAAAAAAAAAGCAAGCGTGAAAGAAAATCGCAGATGTGCTCTGTATCCCAAAATAGACTCTATTACACATTTGCTGCAAAAACTAAAGACGGGAGTGTAAATCAGCATCCTCCACCCCAGACTCAGACATCTCTCACTACACGTACTCCAGCATCCCCCTGAGCCGGGCAGGGTCCGGGCGGCAGCAGCCAGCGGTGGCCAGGGGCTCTCCCCACCCGACCCTGCCTCTCCTCACCTACTCCCCATTGCCAACCGCAGGCACGGGGAATTTATTTCCCTTCTAAAAAGTGACTTCGGGCCATTTCTCAATTTCTGCCATTTGAATAAGTCTCAATTTGCAGCAGAGCACCAGGTAGGACCTGCCCCACAGGGCTCAGCATCACCGCCTGGCCCACTCCTTCCCAGGCTCGAATCATCTCCCCAGCCTCCAGCACACACCGCTCGAGTCAACACATGCCTTCCCCAACGCCCTCCTCTTGCCTCTGGTCTTCCCCAAAGGGACCAGGCAGGGCCTTGGGGACACGAGGGGACAAACTGCCACACTCTGGCCCTGTTGATGATGACGGCTCTGAGCATCCCGACCCAGACCCCCTCCTCGGCAGCACCAGCCTTGCCCCCCGAGGTGTGTGGGGTTGGAGGGCACCAGGGTAAGGCAACCTTCAAAAAATCCAGAGAGGCTTTTGGAAAACTACAGCAGAGCCCAAATGGAGCCCTGAACCTCGCACCAGGCACCGTTCGTGTGCACGTGAGCCCCCACCAGCAGGGACAGGATCCGTCCCCCCGCCGCTTTGGGAAGGGTAAGGATTTGGCAAGGAAGTTTGTGACACTCACAAGCGCTTTAAGGGGGACAACCCTCCCCTGCTGTCCGCAGAACACCGGTGGCACAGCGGGCGCAGCCGGGGGATGCCAAGCAAGCGGCGAAGCAGTGCCTGGGGAGCCTGGCTGGGGCAGCCCCTGCAGAGGTGACAAGCCACAGGCGACATTAAAGCCCGGCTCAAGTGCCCATCCCCTGCAACCCTGCCTCGTGGTGGTTTGCAAGCAATTTTTTTTAGTTAAATGAAGCGAGGCCCAGATGGAAAAGCTCCACATGAAAGCAGCACCAAGCATACAAATTAAGAGTAACAGTCAGTTATGAAGGCGGCTCCCCCGTTTTAGGGCTGCACAAAGCAAACCCCCTTCGCTTTCCTTAACGTCCCTCCGCTGCGCAGCGGGGGAGCCCCAGGCGTTCCAGCGGGGACACGGAGGGACAGGGCCTGACCCAGGGGGGCTGACAAGTCCCGGAGAGAGGAGGGCGGCGGGGGACCCCGCACAGCCCCACAACCAGCCTGGGGGTACCCCCATTGCTGGCAGCCACACAGCAGAGACCCGGCAGGGACCCCAGGAGAAGACCAGTAAGGGACCCTCCTTACTAGCCTACAGCAAGGCAAAGGCACTGAGGCACGACCCAGGGAGAAGCACTGCACCCGTGCGGCATCTTCTTTCCCCCAACGTCACGCAAATGTTCTCGAGAGCCAGCAGCTCAGGACCAGCCCAGCACTTGCCAAGCACCAGGGATTTACCAGGGCACGGGCTGCAAAGAGGATCAGGCCCCGAGGTATTTAATTAAAAGGGAATAACACAACTAAGGTCCTGTTGTTAGACACTGCACAAACACACAAAGCGAAGAATTCTACTCCCAATTAAGGACTGTTTGTTATTTTCTTACCCTGGATTTTCCACAAGAATAGGAAAATACCAGAGCGAGGACCTGCGCTAACCGCAGAGGCAAGAGACCCAGGCGGCAACGCCACGATGGGCAAGCACTGGCCCGCGGGCTGAGCCAGCAGCGGGCACCCGGAGAGGAAGGGGAGCACCCCGGGGTGCTTCCCCCCCAGCCTCCTTGTGCCGTGAGCAGGGTGACGCCTCCAGGGGCTCGCTTCCAGACCAGCCTTAAATAAAAGCAAATGGGGGGGGCAAACTGAAAACAACAGGGGCATCGGTAACTTTTCTTTCTGGATTTCTTACTTAGTTCTCGCAACAGCCCAAATGGGCACTGGCCCCGCGGCATCGGCAGAGCTGTGGTGTGTAGCTGTGGCCCAGAGGTACGGCTGTCTGCACGCTTCGGAAGAATCCAGGAAAAGTAATTAAGGAAAAAAGCACATTGTCTTTGATGCACGACACAGGGACCAGCAACTCCAACTCCCAGGCATCTGCCAAGCAAGTTTGGAAGTGGGCAGCGCTCGCCCCGCTCCTGCAAGGAGCCCAGCACCAGGAGCCGGACCCAAACCCTCCCCTGGCCACCAACACGCTTCCCCGCTCGACTCCCGCACCCTCCCAACAGCCGTACAAGCAGCATGAGACTCAAAATCAAGACTCCAATGACAGAATCTGTTTCCAAAAGAGAATTAAAGTTATACGTCAAGCTGACAGTATCTCCTAAAAGTGGATTAACCATGGCAATTCAATCCTGCCTCCCCGCAGCGATCCCAGCCCGACTCTCCTTTCGGCAGGGATGATTTCAGCGGTGTAAATTGAAGTTCAGAATCCAATTTGTTTCCGCAGAGAGCATCAGTCTGTACCCTGGGGTAGCAGAGCAGACCCACATGCACCACTCTGCCCCTCTTGCTCTTTCTACCAGCCTGTTTTGTACCCTATCCAGGATGAAAAAGTTTATGGGAGGGAGAAACGGAGCCACGTAACAGTCATGTTGATAGGGCAAGGCACATTCATCACGCCTAAGCAGTGAAATACATCTGAAAACAGGATTTTTAATATCCGTTGGTATTTATGAGCCTCTGGCAGAGACCATGCAGTGGAGAGGTGACAACATTTGTCTGAGTAGCCCTACGGGATCTTAAGTGTCAGATAATCCGCAGCCTTTAATAACTGCAGTGACTTTTCTGCAATGCCACCGCCACAAGACGAGCATCGCTTGAAGCCCCATGCCACCCACATGGGACTGAGGGCAAGACGGCACCCTGGGGACATCTCTGTGGAGATGGCCGTGGGCTGTCCTCTCCTCCCATGGAGCAAGAGGGGGGACCAACCCAAACCCAGCCACCTCCTGGGAGACCCGCAGGGCTGGGGATGGGGCAGAGCCGCAGCAGCGTGGCGGGAGCTGCTGTCTGCCCAGGGCCGGCAGGACACACGCCACCTCCGCCAGCCTGATAACACACACAGCTCGCTGCCGCTCAAATGCCGCTTGCAAAGCCAGTAGCTGGAAAAAGCATCCAGCGACCCTCAGCCACACCACAGTTGCCCTGGTGCGCTCCGGAGTCCCCAAGCAGAGTCATTCCTCTAACCAGAAAACTACCTCTAACCCTCCAAATACGTGCTGCAACAGTTCAGCCCTGAACAAAGCAGTCAGAAATACCTGGGTTCAGTGTTCGGGACTGTTTCTTCTCCACTCCGGTGGACATCGCGGCCCAGCAGTGCTGCATGTCCCCTGCTCGTGCCGAGGGACCGCGAGAGGCGGCACGGAGCCGGTGCAGGACCACTGGGCAGCACAGGGATCGCGTGAAGATGCTGGAGCCGGAGCCCGGCCAGGCACCTCCGTGGGATCCCACAGCCACTGGTACCTGCTCATGGGAGGCGGATACCTAAAAATGCTTTTAGCCAAACTCACGGCTCCAGAAGAGACGCTTCATACCCCAAATGCCTCCTGACATGCCTTAGAAAAAGGCTCCTGCAAGGGAGGGGTAGGAAGCACGTAACAGCAGGCAGAGCTAAATTCAAAGTCAGAAACTCAGGCCGCTGAGATTAGATCCGATACATTTGTCCCCGGGGCTGCAAAACAAGAGTTGCAGTAGGTGTGTTCTCTGCAAAGCTAACCCAAAGTCCTCAACAGCAATCCAACCTAAAACACACAGACAGGAAAATTAACCTTTTTTTTTTTTCCCCAGACCTGCTGCAGAGCTACCTCCGGACTTGAAAAGGAAATTAGAGCCCCTTGAGCCTGGGAACCCGGCACAAACGGCTCGCTCAAAACCCGAATATGAAAACACATCTCTCGGAGGTCCTGGCCTCGCGGGCAGGCGCAGGCAGAGCCCGTTATTCCGGCAGGTACCCGGGTGCCCAGAGGAACCGGCTCCCGAACCTCCCAGGGCGCACAGGCGGGACTAACCACACATGCCCGCTCTTTAAACTCGAGGAACTTTGTTAACTACGCACTGCGCAATGAATGACACTGCTAAATAAACAGAAGCTCCCGAAATCATGTTAAAGCATGGGCTTTACCACACTTGCCGTGGAAGAGGAAAAAATGAGTAATTACAGAGTTCAGGCCAAGCAATGAGGTCACGGTGAAATCTCTAAGTAGCTTATGTGGCACCGGGAGGGTTTTTAAGGTATTTGGGGACACGAAGCGGGTGAGAAAGCGGCGGGCAGCACCCTGACAACTGCCCTGCGCCTCGCCTGGCCTATAACCATGCGATTTTGGGGGCGTGCTTCCAGGGACCGAGAACTCCCCCTCCTCTAGGCTTTTTTGGGGGAAAAAAAAGAGAAATTAAGGTTCGGGCTCTGAGAGCAAAGGCAACTTCTCGTGCCGAGCCGCAGCGCGGGCAGGGCCCTACCCGAGAGGTTTCGCAAGGGAGGGAGCCGCCGCTGCGGCTCGGAGCCGGGCGCGCTGCGGCCGCGACCCCCGCCGCGGGGATGCGCCCCGTGTCCCCCCCCCCCGCCATGAGCCCCCCTCGCTGGAAAAAACAAATAAAAGGGGGAAAAAAAATAATACCAGCGAACTTTTCCCCCGCCCCGGCCCCGCACTCACCAGGCGGCTCAGGCTGCGGCGGAGCATCGCGGCGGCGCCCGGCCCCGCCGCCCTCACCGCCGCATCGCCCGGCTCCTCGGCTGCCCGCCGGGCCCCGCCGCCCGCCTCGGCCCGGCCCGGCCGCGCTCGGCTGGCGGCGCTTCCCCGCGCCCCCGCTTTTGTCCCGCCGCCGCCCGGGAGGCGGGCAGGGCCTGCCCCGGAGCAGGCTGGGAGCTGTAGTGCCGGGCCGGGGCCGGCGGGGGGAGCCCACCGCACCCCCGGGCCGGGCCGGCGGCTCCCGCCCGAGGGGAAAAACAAAAAAACACCGCCCCGGTGAGAAGCGCTGCGGGGGGGGAGCGGCGAGCAGCGGCCCGGTGCGTGCTCCGAAAGGGGATGCGGCGGGGGAGGGGAAGGGCTTGAGAGGAGCCTCATCCCTGCGGCCCCCGGGGGCGGTGGGTTAGACCCCTCCCGTCCGCCTGCCCAGCCCCTGGCTGCAGCCGGGCCGTGGTTAACGCAAATTCTGTATTGAATGCAGGAGCCCTCCCTCCCGTGTCACAGCCCTCCTCATCATCCTCCCGTACAAAAGCCCTGATGCTCAAATATCACGAACACACCTCAGAGCACCTTCCCCGAGTCGTGACTGACCATGGAAGGCATTTAGGGTCCCTTGGTGTTTTTCCCACTGCAAACTCTTCCCAGGAGAGCACCCCTCAGGCACTGCCTTGGGTGGCGGGGCCGCCCTGCGAGCCCAGCCCGGCGCCCGGGGCCGCCCTGCGAGCCCCTGAGCCCAGGGCTGCCCAGCTTTCCCTGGTGCCTCCAGCCTTTGGCAGCACACAGGCCAACCCGCACCCTCTTCCCTCTGCATTGGGATAACACAAGTGGAAACAACACATCTGAAATAGCTTCCTTGAGGGAGCATCTCCCTGGTCCAGAGGGCAGGGCAGGAGAATATTTGTTTCCATACAAGTCACCAAAATTGGGAGAGATGAGATGTAACTTAACAAAATCTGCATTTTTCTATTATGTTTTTGACATTGGTATTGCCTGGTAATAAAGCAGCCTTTTCTGGAGCAATATCCTCTGTAACAGCACAGGGCAGGGAGTTTTCCTGGTGCCGTCCCTTGCCAATGGCCCCGAGGACCTCCGGGAGCCGGTGGGCTGCTCGACCCCGCCGGCCAGGAGCCGCTGGCATTTCAGCAGCCCAAGTTGCTCCTATTTTAAAGCAGGCTTCTCCCTGGAAACTGAGCAAAACTCACCTTGCTGTACCATGACAGGGCCCAGGGAGCAGCTGCAGGCTTCCAGAGACCTGGAAAACACAGAGATTTTTCACTTGGCATTTTTAAAGCAAGAATAGTACCGTATTGATTTTACTAAGGCTAAAACCAGTCACATTTGCTCTAGTTAAGCACCAACTGGCAGTTTTACACAGTATGATACCTCTAAGCGCACACAGAAAGCCTGCCCTGGGCAGCATCAAAACAGCAGTCAGGTGTTGGACAGGCAGGAGCCTACTGGGTGGGTTTTTTTAATCCCAGTTATCCCAGAGCAGCAGTAGGTGGGTCAGCGAAGGCTCCCACAAGGAGCAAGGCAGCATTCCCAAAGGCACAGCCAGCACTCAGCTGAATCCCAAGTGCAACCTTGCCACTACTCTCCGTGCAGCTGTGCTGTTACTTACCTTTCTGCACAAAAGCCTAACCACATCAGAGGAAACCAGAAAACAATGCTAGGCAGTTCTGAACACATTTTAAAATAATGAATGGAAATTGTTGAACACCTTAATATAATGCCTAACCAGTTTAGCTCTAGACTTCCCTCCCCCACAAAACAATGACAGATCTAAACTTAGATCAACACTATCCTGCAGCTTTTGTATTGCTTTTTTGATACTTTCCTGATGTTTTTCTGGCCCATTTGTGTTGGCTAGAAGAGGGAGTTGTTCTCAGGCATTTTTCCCGTTGCAGGGCTCTGCGGTGGGTGTTGAACAGACCGGTGATGCCTGGTGAACCACCAGCCTTTGGGGCCAGGCACCTACATATTTCCAAAGGCCAAGGCAGCCTGGCTTACCTGGCCCACAGAAAAAAAAAAAGCTATATTCTTCTCTAATATATTCCTACAGATACAGTTACTTCTCCTCTTTCACCTGCTTTAACTGGTAAGAAGGGAAGTTGGTCTCACCAGCAGAAGAGAGGATCCACACAGCTACACTTGTCTTTACGATTCCCATGCTGTACAAATTGCAGCTCCTATCCAGTTTAGTTTGAAATGCTGCTGCCTTTATTTTTTTAAGAAGTTTGCTTGAGTTAGAACTAAAATGCAACACTTAGACCATGATATGGAATTAAGCATTAGATAGGTAATTATCTTTAATGTATGGGCAACAGTGGCTGTGGTGTTGGAGAGAGACCCTCTTCCAGGGAGCTCCCAGACGAAGCAAGTCCACGCAAGTCAGCACGGCTGGGAAGCAGGTACAGGCGAGCATTTGGTCTCCCACACTCAGCCAGAGCAGAACCACGGTCTCCTGCCGTGGATCAGACTGCTTAAACCCATCTGTCTCCCTCCTTACCCTGCACAGCCAGAGGCATGATTTCACCGGAGAAATCAAGGCAACCGCCATCCCCCCTTTTGCTGCTGACACTGTGGCCTCGGGGCAGCGAAACCCCTATCTCAGCAGAAACCATCCCCACAGAGAGGAAGCAAAATAACCCTGACTGGGCTTTTTCACACCCTGAAACAGCCTGTGCAATTCAGCTGCTGATTTGGTAGCAACTGTGTCAGGCCTTTTACAAGGGAATCTGTTTTTAAGGCACCTTTTAATGCCACAAACACCCATCCCGGTGCAGATACCGCACACGGCACAGGCAGTACCAGGGGGCCTCGGGCACGGAGCCGGCAGGGACTCCATCCTGCATCCCCACGGCAAGGGGACCACAAAGGGCAGGTCCCAGGGAGAATTTTGCACAATACAGCTCAGTTGGGACCCATCACCACCTCAACTAGCATCAAAAACTAGTTGTTCAGCACATCAGCCAAGCTCTCAGCAGGCTGCCAACATGGGCGTGAACAGAGCGACCCAAGGGATTGCTGTGAGCTACTCGCAGCTTGGGAGAGTCCATTAAATCCTTTCACAAAATAGTTTTTATGTCCTGTAACGTTTGTTTTTCATGTTCACAGCGATGGAGGCTTTTGAACCTCAGTCCCTGGCAGGTAGCACAGCAGGAGGGGAGCCAGCCTCCCCACTACTGGGGACACATGCTAACCCTCGCTGCCTTTTTTTTCTTTTAAACACTTATTTTTGCAATGTTCTTTGCTTCTTCTGCCATCGTGTGGCCAGTTAGAGGATGAACGCTGTCGTTGGTAGAACATGCAATCGGCTTGACATGTCTTAAAACTGTTTTATGGATTTTTGTAATATCCGGTGGAATATGAAGTCATGGAGATGTATTACTTCTCTTCAAGGCCCATCCCACCTCCTGACGAGTACTACAGATTTATCTTTAATGTTGTGATGGCTTGAAGTAGATCTTGTTAATCCAACTGGCTAGATTGCCAGCCAATTTATTGTAAGGGCTGACCTCCCTGTTGACCTGCTGCTTGCAGAGCTCCTGCTCGCACTGGGTAAGAGGACCAGGGGAAGGGCACTCGCTGACCACCGCCGCTGTAGCTACCCGCTTTCAAAGCGATTCTTTTCCCCCCCGAGAGCCATCCCAGGGCCATCTCCATCTGGGAAAACCGAGTTCACGCTCAGGGCTGCCGCAGTCACAGCACTCTGCAGAGACTGGCAGGGCTCTGTCCTTGCCCACGGGTACATCGATACACGCCGGGAGCCCTTCCCTGCCTCCCCTGGGGGGCTGCCAAGGAGGAGCTGGCAACACCATCTTTTTTCCTCCTCTTTTCCTGAATGGGGCAGATCCTTCACTGATTTGGTGACAAATGTTGTTTCCTAAGAAATGAGAGCATTTTTGCCAGCAGATACCAGTGCAGAACCCCTGTCTGCTCACACCTGAGACTTTCAAATCCACCCTGCAGTGGTCTTTGCTTACCCTGCCAGCACAGGGCTGACCCACGGGCACAGGACCAGGAGCTCGCTTTCTGAAAGCGGCCAAAGCCACCCAAACACCACATTTGCTGGAGTCGTGGTTTAACCCCAGTCGGCAACTAAGCACCACGCAGCCGCTCGCTCACTCCCCCCACGGTGGGATGGGGGAGAGAATCGGAGGAGTAAAAGTGAGAAAACTCATGGGTTGAGATAAAGACAGTTTAATAGGGAAAGCAAAAGCCGCGCGCACAAGCAAAGCAAAGCAAGGAATTCATTCACTACTTCCCATGGGCGGGCAGGTGTTCAGCCATCCCCAGGAAAGCAGGGCTCCATCACGCGTAATGGTTACTTGGGAAGCCAAACGCCATCATGCCGAATGTCCCCCCCTTCCTTCTTCTTCTCCCAGCTTATATACTGAGCATGATGTCATATGGTATGGAATAGCCCGTTGGCCGGTCTGGGTCAGCTGTCCTGGCTGTGCCCCCTCCCAGCTTCTCATGCACCTGGCAGAGCACGGGAAGCTGAAAAGTCCTTGACCAGTGTAAACTCTACTCAGCAAGAAACAAAACATCACTGTGTTATCGACATTATCCTCATCCTAAATCCAAACCACAGCACTCTACCAGCTACTAAGAAGAAAATTAACTCTATCCCAGCTGAAACCAGGACAGTATCCACCCCTTATTCCATACCATTTACTTCATGCTCAGGTCCTACATTATCCAATACATCCTCATTAACCCCCACCCCCCACCCCTTCCATCCTTTGATACAATACAAAGGTATCATTCCCTTAGTCTATGGACCACCCCTGTGAAATGTCTGTAAAATGTCCATAAGCATCCACAAATGTCCACATAATGTCCATTGAGTTCATTTAGTCCATGACTTTGGGCTCCATCTGTGATGGTGGTCGCTCAGGACAGGAGAGGTGGTGTGTTGCGTGGAGTTATTGGACACCAAGCCAGCTCAGGTCAGGTCACTGCTGCACTTGCACTGCTTCTTGTAAGGCTTGTCCTCCATCGGTTCAGGTGGTTCCTGCTATGGTAATTCCTATAACATGCAACTCAGATCATGGGTTACAACAATTTAAAGGTATTTCCATTACAATCTCCATCCCTGGCCCCTTTGGGCCAGGTTATAGGGTTTAACATTGCAATGAACTCCTCCCCTTGCTCCTAGCCTGGCTAGCAACAAGGGGTTCCTGCTATAGTAATTCCTGTAACATGCAACTCAAATCCTGGGTTACAACAATTTAAAGGTATTTCCATTACAATCTCCACCCCTGGCCCCTTTGAACCAGACCATTGGGTTTAACACTGCAATGGAGTCCTCCCCTTGCCCCTGCCCCGGCTTGGACTTATCCACAGACTGCAGGCCCCTAGGGGTTTACCTGCTCCAAATGAGCCTTATCTATGAGCCACAGTCTCTCCAGGGGTATACCTGCTGTGGCATAGACTTATCCACAGCCACAGTCACTTAGAGGTGCACCTGTTCCAACATGGCCTTCTCCATGGGCCGCAATGCCTTCAGAGATATACCTGCTCCAGCGTGGCCTTGCCCACAGCCACAGTCTCTTCAGAAGTAAACTTGCTCCAGCATGGCCTTACCCATGGCCACGTGCTTTGAGGTGCTCCAGCATGACCTCATGCACAGCCACTGATGCTTCAAGGTGTCCCTGCTGCAGCACGGACTTATCCACAGCCACAGATGCTTCGAGGTGTACCTTCCCCAGCGCGGACTTATCCTTGGGCCACAATGCCTTCAAGAGGTACACCTGCTGCGGCGCAGACATAACCATGGCCACAGACGCTTCGAGACATACCTGCTCTGGCATGGGCTTATCCACATCCACAGATGCTTCGGGGTGTCCTGCTCCCTCATGGACTCATCCACAGGTCACAGTCCCTTCGACTCGAGTTCACACTGGAGTTCCAGCCTGTCCAGTACAGCAGTACAGAAACAGCAGCGATGCCCTGGCCATCTGCCAGCCCAGGCACATGGCCATTGCTGTTATCAAAATGTTCCCAGGCCCGGCAGAGTAAGATGATCAGCAGTACAGCAGTACAGCGAGCAGCAAAAGCAAAAAGCAGCCACTAACGAGCACTAAACTCTAATACACAGTAAGGCAAGCAAGCCCCGTGGCAAGCACAGAGGCCTGCCGATTAAGAGCTAAACAGCAATAACAGCTATAAATTCGATCTAGCACATTCCAATTAAATCTGTCGTTATCTCAAACCCTTCAAGCCACACGCTGGGCGCCAAAAAGGACTGTCGTGGTTTAACCCCAGTCGGCAACTAAGCACCACGCAGCCGCTCGCTCACTCCCCCCACGGTGGGATGGGGGAGAGAATCGGAGGAGTAAAAGTGAGAAAACTCATGGGTTGAGATAAAGACAGTTTAATAGGGAAAGCAAAAGCCGCGCGCACAAGCAAAGCAAAGCAAGGAATTCATTCACTACTTCCCATGGGCAGGCAGGTGTTCAGCCATCCCCAGGAAAGCAGGGCTCCATCACGCGTAATGGTTACTTGGGAAGCCAAACGCCATCATGCCGAATGTCCCCCCCTTCCTTCTTCTTCTCCCAGCTTATATACTGAGCATGATGTCATATGGTATGGAATAGCCCGTTGGCCGGTCTGGGTCAGCTGTCCTGGCTGTGCCCCCTCCCAGCTTCTCATGCACCTGGCAGAGCACGGGAAGCTGAAAAGTCCTTGACCAGTGTAAACTCTACTCAGCAAGAAACAAAACATCACTGTGTTATCGACATTATCCTCATCCTAAATCCAAACCACAGCACTCTACCAGCTACTAAGAAGAAAATTAACTCTATCCCAGCTGAAACCAGGACAGTATGGCCTTTAGCTGCCGACATCTCTGGGTATTTCTCATTGCCCCTCACCAGGGCAGGGTGTAGGCTTCATCCTCCCTCACACCCACCTGCCTGGAAAAAGCAGGTCTCAGCCAGGATGGGCCAGCAAGCGCTTGATATGTCGTCAAGGGTGTTACAAGGAGGGATTGCATCATACTTGCAAAACACCCAGGAGGGAAGGAAGCCAATAACTCTGGCTGCAGAGGGGTTTGCGTGGAGGCATGCCTCGGTACATCCCCGAGCCCGCGCATCCCGTCCCCCCGGATCCGCAGGGCCTGACACACACCATGGAGAGCATCATGTGGTGCCAGTTTCCAAAGTCCTGCCTCACAGTCTGTGCCAAAAATATCTGCTTCGGACTTATGACTTCCTCTAGGAAGTCATAACCTGCAGCAGGGGCCTCCCAGGGAGTGCTCTGGGCTTTCCCCAGCCTTCCCAGAAAAAGGAAGGAAGATGCAAGTTCAGAGCCTGCACTAAGCATCCACGCTGCGGTGTCCGTTGAGCAAGGGGATTTGCACATGCTTTTCTCCACCCCAAGTCCATTTTGAATCAATTTATCACTGCACCAGCAGCTTTCTTTGCTGGAGGAGGGCACGGGGTTCAGACGCTGGTAGCTACAAGCCTGTGCAGCAGTTGTACCTTGCAACCTATGAACACAAGCCCAGCAAAAAACCCAACAAAAGACCTACAAAATCACTCTCAAAACCCTCTTCTTAGAGCAGCACCATGCATGGAAGGTGGGTTGTAACGTCTAATGCAGAGCATGGCTTGGGTAGCAAGAAAGATTTACATCACAGGTCAGGGGTTTGGGCTAGAGTCCCGCTAAACCCAGCTGCACTGAAATATAAATGCAGTTTAATAAGGTGAAAGTTCTCTCATAGACAAGGCCTGAGCTCTGATTGCTGCAGAAGAATTTAAAATGAAAACTTTTGGTTAATAAATTGGCTCTTGATCCCATATCCAGTGATATTCTGTAGCAAAAGCCCTTCTAATTAATACACTGATAGTCTTTCTCAAGAGGCACTTTCCCCTTATAGTCTGAAATAACCTATTCAAATATGCAGTGACTTACAGAGTGATAATTTATGAAAGAGAAAGACTACCAATTTTAGTTAACAGAATTTCCCTTTTTAAAAACAAGCTTTTTATAAAAGGGGAAAAAAAAGCAAGTATATTTGGCACATGATGTGACCAATCCATATACTTTGGATTCCAGCACATTCCCTTGTGCTCTGAGACAAATACATCCATTAAATAAATTTGATTATATCCTTCCTCCTCCTGCCAGCAATAATGTCTCCAACAAGGCTCATTTAACCTAGAAAGGGAAAGTTTTCATATTTTCTTAATTTCCAGTTCTCGTTATCTTCTCTTTCCCTGCAAAGTCTTAATAGCCTCTTTCATAACAATCAAGAGAAGCTTGGGGAGTTACTCTCACCTAATTAAGCCTTGTTTTTTCTAACAATTCTGCAGAATACATGACAGCAAACACTCCAGCTCTCATTTTTAATGTAATACAACAGAGGCTCTACAACCGATAACAAAAACCCAAAAGAAACTCTGTGCATGGTTATTCATTCTTCAACACATGCAGCCTCCGAGAGCTGGAGGAGGGTGAAAGCTGCCCAGTATCACATGCTTGCATTTTTCAGCTCAATATTTTGAATGATCTCAAGAAAATCAGCTGTGCCCTAGTGTGCTTACCCAGAAAAAAATAAAAGGATTTCCCAACACTTCCTTTTTCTGACTGAGGTAGGAAACTGCCACAAGAGCATGCTGGCACCCAGCCTACCTGAGTCAGAGGGTAGGAGCTGCAAGCATGAGAAAGTGTACATAACAACCAACTTCTCACGCTCAAAACATCCACGCCAGGCTTTTATCAACCCAAACACCCCTTCCAAGGTTTAAAATCCACTAACTTTGCTTATATATATTTATTTAAGTATGGTAACCAGCTTTCAGCAAGAGCATAACCTGAGAAAGAGCCCCACACCTTAGCACTCCTGGTTAGCGCGTTTGTGATACCTCCAGCCCTACCCCAAGGGATGGCAAAGCCAGGGAGCAGAGGCTGCTCACCTCCCCACCAGCCACCACTGCTGTGGGGCGAGAAATCTTTTATTCATTTTTTACCTTTGGTGCAGAACAGAGAAGGGAAGAGCTGCACGTGAAAGACCTTCACCGTCCCAGGCTCTGTCCCCAGGAAAGCCCTGGGCTCACCCTGGTTGTATATATGCCCTACAACACATGATGGGATTTACGGAGGGGCTGGCGAGGAATGAGGAGCACCTGCAGGCACCCTGCAGGATGCAACCCATTGCATTTGCCTTGCAAAACACTTGTTAGCAAGGATCACTTGCACTTAATTGCCTCTACAGCCCTCAATCAATGTTCAGATTCCAGTGTCTGGGATGCTCTCTCAAAAACCGCTTCCTGGGTCCTTCTTCTGTAACTTGGGGTCAGCGGAGGAGTGGACAAAGAACCATTACGTTTTTCACACAATCACAAATCTCTGGCACTTTGTTGTTTTCCCTCGTCAGGCCTGGCCGCTGCTGGGTGGTACCACCCCATGGCTCCCCGATATGTGGAGCACCCCAGGACCGGGCTCACCTTCCCCGTCCTGCCCCTCAGAGCATGGGGCACCCTCGCTGCAGGCGTGAGGAAGGCTGACTCCCAAGGGATCTCTGCATCCGAAATCTGGAAACGATGGCAAGGCCCGCCATGGTTCACACTCCTCTGGAAAGGCTCATATAGGGGAAAAAAATACACAATTGAGTTTGTATTAAGAAAATACAACAGTGGATGTACAGCAGGAGAGAGACCTGTGCATCTTAACACCAGGTTGCTGTGGGGACACCTCCTGCCCTGCCCACACTTGTGGGACAAGTCGAGGGCTCTCAGAGGAGCCCTCAGAGCCAACGTCGCCTTCCCCATCCTCTCCTGGGGGCAGAGAGGAGCACGGAGGGGTTAAAAAACAAAGTGTAATTGCTGGCTAAGCCCAGCCAGCGGGCAGAAAGCAAAGCGTAAAGATGTGGGAGAAAGCACAGCAGGGCCGTGGGTGCAGCCGGAGGGGCCGGCAGCCTCGCCACATGGTCCCGCCTGCCAGGCTCTCCTCCAGGTCTTCCCGCTGCCTGGAAAGCTTGGTGATGTGCTGTACACGGGAGGGCTCGGCAGCTTTTTTAGCACTGACCAAGCAATGCTCTTCCCACCCTTCTTTGCAAAAGAGTAGTGGTCTCTCCCCTACCCTCCAAATTTCAGCCCACGCAGTTAAATTTTGATAGCGATAACAGGAAAATATGCGATTGTGCAAAGCAACATTGGTGTGAGGAGGTGGAACCAGCCATGCCCCGGTGTAGGTGTATGCCCACAGGCACTCGCTGAAATACCTCTTCATCTCCTCCTGGCACTGTACAAACCATCACCGACTTTTGCAAAGCTGAGACAAGCGCAGCCTCTCTCCCTCCCTCCTTCAGGCTTAGAAGGACACAAGCCATGGAGAGAGATGCTGGGGGCCATGCCGGCAGCTGCGGGTTCCCCAAATGAGCACCATCCAGGGGAAGCGTGCTGCAGACAGGCAAAACTCACACATGCTTCTGCATCACCAGTTTGCAACAAATGCAGCTGCAGCCCAGGCTGAGGCACCACAGAAACGCTCATGGAAGCAGGAACCAGGTTTTGCCTAACCCGACCCTCCTGAGACAGCTCCTCTGGAAACCTGAAAAAAAGGATGTGCTAGATGATATAAAAACGCTTCAATGCAAAGCACCACTGTGTCACCCAGCTGGCTCCAGTCCTCCCTGCAGCAAATGCTATCGATACCATTTACTTTCTGCATCAGTAGGCAGATGTGTCTCCCCAGGGCAGTTGCTGTTGCATCGCTTCGTGCTTCTTGGTACATTTGGAGCTCCAGCGCTTTCCAACAAACCCAAGATTCATAGGAGGGTGGCACTGACCGCCACCTCATTTTTGGGGACGTCTCCTCAAGGCAAGCACCGCTGCCGGGCACCGCGCCTGGCCTCGGCGCACCCGCCAGCAGATCGGGCACGCCGGGACCAGCCTGGGCAGCGCGGCACCTCCGAGTGGCAGTGCCACCGAGGATCGTACCTCCTACAGACCTCCTCCCCTTGCTGGGTATTCAGCTATCGGGCTGTAAGATGGATAGCATGGGGAGTATGATGGGAAAAGGAGCCCTGCCCGCCCTGCCTGCCCCAAGCATGCACGCCCTGCTACAGCCGCTGCTTTTCGCATGCGGCAGGAGCAGCCCAGGCTCTTACCCTGTGGCACGGAGCAGCCATTAATTAATATATTTTGGTTAATCTTTGACCACATAGATCTCAAGATCTCATTTCTGAGATGTTTCTGGCTTTGAGATAGACCATTTTTAACATGAAGTTGTTGCTGCTCACCTTCTAAAGAAGATAAAAGTCATATTGCCGGTTGGTGCAGACCAGGATTGTCTCCTGGTCGTAGTAGGGATTAGCTGCTCTACAGCCATGGAAACACTAGGATAAGGGGGTTTGATTTTGAAATGTATTTGAACTGCCTGTCTGCACCACTTGCTTGAGATCATTGTGTTAGGGGAAAGCGCATTAGGTCAACCTAACCGGTTTCTTACAGCTGGCTCCCAGGGAAAGTTTCATTCAGCTGCCCAGCAGCACCAGCCAGGCCAGTTCTGCCTTTGGATTTGTCTCGCTGTCTTCTCCGGCTTTGGGTGTTGCACGGGGCACGCTGTGTCCCCACGTGGCTGCCAGTGCCCGTGCCGTGGCTGCCGGTGCCGTGCCCGGAGCCGCAGGGAGCACCAGAAGGAGCTGGCTGCCAGCCGGCCCTGACGGAGGCTCCCAAACCCACTCAGCTCCCGTCCCCCACACGATTTCAGAGCCGCGATGAGCGAGGCCCAGCCCCGGCCATGGGCTGGTTTGGGGTGCCGGCTGTTTGGGAGGGCTTGGCACCCTCCCAGACCCAGTGGGTGTGTGAGAAGTGGCCATGAGAGGGGATAAACTTTTAATGTGTCTCTCCCTGTGGTCCTGTGGCCATCCATGACCCCAGCAGAAGGAGCCTGGCTGTGAGCCCGGACCGGACCCCACAGGAGCACGCATGGCCCCGACCACCCCAGGAGAAGGGGCTCCGCCGCAGGCACGGGCCCCCGCGTTGCCCTCCCACATTGCCCACAGCACCGGCACCGCACGGGTCTCCACCAGACAGAGACAAGGGTTTACTAAAAGTGCTGTATTTACGGGACAGTATGAATTTGTGCTCGTTATTTACGATTTATTTACCATTAATCCCTATAGTCACCGACAGTTGAATCTGGCAGAGTTAGACAGAACTTTACAGCAGACTAGCAAGGCAGAGTAGCCAGAGTTTTCCTTCTTTTCCCTTTTCAGCCCTGCCGAGGGAAGGGCTTTAGTGATTTTTCTTCCCCTGGACCACAAAGGCGTTGCCTGTTAATCAGTAATCACGGGAACAGAGGCGACTCACGCTCTGCTGCTCAGCACCGTTCAAGTCCTAACGCTGTTGCAGCCGTGAAGGGAGAACTGCTGCACTCGGGACTTCACGTGAAGTGTTTCCAGGGCTGACGGCTGGTTTCCCTGCACGTCACCCAGCCGGAGCCGGGCAGCACGAGCCCTCCGGCACGGCCCAGTCCCCGCGACAGCGTGGCTCTGCAGACACGGTGAGTGTCGCAGATGGGTTGTGTTGGGATGTGGATGCTGCTCATCCTCCTGTCTCAGAGCTGAGCCGAGCACAGATCAGGGACTGCCTGGGGATGCAGGGTACCAGGCTGCCAGTGACATGGGACAATTTTGCATCACCTGCAGGCCACCCCTGTCCCTCCTGGGAGGATGGCAGGATCAGGAGGAACGATCCTGGGGAAGTAGCCTCCAGCAGCCTCCACCACCAGCTGCCGTTGAACTAAGCCTTCGCTGAGGGGCTGCAAGGATGCACAGGCAATGCGGGCATCACCCTCCTCCACCATGTGAGGGGGCTCCTGCCAGCCCTGCCAGATGTGGCCGGGGGCCGGGTGAAGCTCCTCCGCAGACGTCCGTGACTGCCCTCCCACCTTCACCAGCAGGAGATGAGACTTGTCGGGCCAGCAGCCCGGACTGAATGAGGGGCCAAGTCAGCCCCTGACCTGTGAAGACAGCTTTGCCTGGCCACAGGTCAATTCAAGAGACAGGCTTTTCCCCTGGGGTATTTGCTCCAATCTCCCTCTCTTTCACAGACTCGGTCGGGTTCAGACTGAGCCTTCCACAGAATACTAACACGGGATCGGCAAGCGGCCGGCTGTTCCCTTTTCAGACGGTTTTGCAGCCTGGCTACCAGAGAGGCATCTTACAAAGGGACATTTGGCTCGCTCCTGCGGATCCCTGGTTTTCAAGCCATGCAGAGGACAACGATGCTGTTCATGCCCCAGGACCCACTGCCCAGGACTGCCAGCCCTGGCCAAGCACCCCACAAGCCCTGCACGAGCGCGGGTCCCACTGCCACTGCAGTCTGGGGTCCCCTGGGACCACACATCCCCCTTCCTGCTCAGGGGACGATGGCAGACTGCTGCTTCCTTTGCTCCTGCCTCATCTTCAGAGCCAGCATCACCCGGCGGTACAGGTCTGGGGAGGAAGGGAAGCGGTCAGGCACTGACACAGGGGTTCAGCCTGGCAGCCTGGGCTGAGCGAGGGTTGCAGGGACACCCCAGGCTCCAGCACCATGCACTCGCGTGGCCTCCCCGCGTCCCACCCGAAGGCAGAGGCAGCAGCATCTGCCTCCCCCACAGCCCCCACCTTGCCCTGCACCAGCACTTGCTTATGCCCGTGCTGTGCCCCCGCGCCAAGCACCACGTGGGCCAGGGCTCCTGCGCAGCTCACGCCCCACTGCCAGCAGGCCAGGCCCCCGGATGCTTTTCAGCAAAATCTGTCCTGGAAAATACCAACCAAGAGTGCTCGAGACCTCCTCACACTGCTGCTCCATGGCAGGTTCCTGCGACTTGATTTTATTCTTGATTTTCTTCTTCTTTTTCTTTTTCATGCCCTGTGCTAGATGGAGAAATACAAAATTTCAGGCCCCACATCTGGGCAAGGATGCATTTGTCACCAAACCAGCCGAGAGGACTGCTGCTGGCAGATCTGCAGTCCTCCACCACCTCCGTGCATCAGCCCCTGCAGAGATGCTCAGAGATGTCTCTCCTCTTCCCTGGTCACACTCCCACGACCCCACTCAGCCGATCTGCAAGCAAAGCTAACAGAGATGGTGGGGACCAGTGGTCCGGCATATTGCCACATCGCCAGGTCCCAAAACCACCCCGTCGGGTGTCTCTGGGGGTCCTGGTGCTGGTGGTGCCAGCAGCCCCCCACAGCCCCCTCTCACCTGGGTGGGGGGTGGTCGTCCCAGTGGGCACAGGCTCCTCCTGCCTGACCCTGTTGGGAGGCAGCAGCCCCCCGGCAGCCCCGGTTCGGCTGTCACCCCCTCCTCCTGGTCCCTCCGGCTCCTCAGCTGGGCTTGGCTGCCCCAAGCCCTTCTTCCTCACCTTCACCTTCTTCTTCCTCCTCGCGGGGCCCTTCGTTCTCTCCTCCTGGGCAGGGTAAGGGGGATGAGGGGAAGGTGGCGGACCCCCCCTTCCATCCCGTCCCATCCCGGGGCTCCCTCACCAGCGGGAGGAGGCGGCGGACGGGCCGCAGCGGCCGGTTCTCCCCGGTCTTCCCCGCTCCATCTCGGGCATCCTCCCCGGGGGGCGGCGGGTCCCTGGCGGGGCGAGAGCACGGCGGGGCATGGGGGCGAGCCCCGCGGCGGGGCGAACGGGGCCGGGGCCGGGCACAGACGGAGCTCCGCACCCACCTGCGGGCGGGCGGCCGGCCGCGGGCTGCCCGGGGACCGGGACCGGGCGGCGGAGCGGCGGCGGCGGCGGGCGGCGGCCCCGGGGCGGCGGGGGCGGCGCGGAGGAGCCAGCGGAGCCCCTGCAGCGTGGGGCGGGCCGGGCCGGCGGGGGGGCCCCGCTTGGCCGCACAGGGCTCCTGGGGCGGAGGGGCAGGGTCAGCCCCGGCGGGCAGCGGGCAGCGGGCAGCGGGGAGCGGGGGGGCCCGCACTCACGATGCGGCAGGGCGAGCGGTTCTCGTTGACCAGCCGCTCCAGGGACAGCCGCTCGATCAGCTCGCAGGGCAGCAGGGCGGCCGCCGCGTCTTGCTTGTTGGCCAGCCTGGGGCGAGGGGAGAGCGGGGAGGCTGGGTGCTTTCTCCCGGTTTGGCTGCCGTTTGGCATACCCGGCGCTGGAACCCCCTCCCCAGCTCCTCTCCAGGGATGCTTCCCGCTCCCGAGCACCGCTGGGGTCCCCCAGCACCCCCCGACAGCCCCCTGGGCAGCACATCCCCGCAGCAGCCCGGCCACGCTCCCCACAACCCCAGCAACAGGTTCCCACTCCCTCCCCATCCCAAACCCTACAGGTCACATCCCAGGGACTCAGCCTTACAGTAAGATGGGCTTCCCGGAGACATCGGGATGGCTCAGGACACGGTTCAGGACCTTGCGGGCCTCCTCCATCCGCGCCAGGTCACTGGAGTCCAGGACGAAGAGGAGGCCGTGGGCCGCGCGGTAGTGGCTGCGCCAGGCGCTGCGGGAGCGCTGGCCCCCGGGCAGGTCCACCAGTGTCACCTCGAACCTGTCCACCCGCAGGCGGGTCTGGCCGGGCTGCGCCGCGGGCAGCACCTCGCCGGCCAGCGCTGCATGCGGGGAGAGGGCAGAGGGCTGGTGCAGCGAGCCCAGGAGCATCCCTGTGGCATGTGTCCCCTCCCCTGGCCACATCCCCGCTCCCAGGGCTGCCCAGGACACAGCACAAGCCCCCCACGCTTCCCCCAGCCCAGCAGCTGTATTTCAAGGGTCTCGGTCCTTCGAGGCTCAGGCACTTGGTTGCAAAGGACTGTAAAGCTGCTGCCTCCAGCCAACGCCAGCTCCGGGGCTGTGCTGCTCCTCACCTCTCTCTATGTCCATGATGACGGAGGTTTTCCCTGCATTGTCCAGCCCCACAACGAGGAGGGTCACCTTTCTGTGGAGCAACAACATCGGGTGAGCATCCCAGAGAAAGGCTGTGATCCCTGGGCAACAGTGACCACTGCTGGCCCCAGGGCTCCCAGGCAAGGGACCCTGAGCACGGTGGCCGTGCTTTGGCCAGGAGAGGGGCAGGACAGTGACACAGGCTCTGGCTGAGCTGGGGGCGAGGGCAGGGACGGTCCCCAGCACCCAGGAGAGGGCGAGGGCAGGCACAGGCTCCTGGAGTCACCTCGGCACCATGGGGCAGTCGCACTGCAGAGCCTTCAATGCACTTCCTATGGCCATGACTTCTCAGATCATATCAGATTAAGCAACGATATGCACAGGCCAAAATGATTGTTCCTTATATGCAGTTAATGATTGCTCTTGGTGTCCTTCCGTGTCCGTGAGTTATGGGTATACACAGCTAGGGAGAGGTAGCGAGGACATTTTACGAGCTTCTGCCTGGACTCAGGAGGTTTTTCCTGTTGCTAAACAGTCCTATTTGGTCTCCAGCGATGTGCTCCGCTGGAGCCACGCGCAGAACGTTTTCCCTGTGGTTGACAAGCCACAGTAGTCATTCGCAGTGTTGATTTCTTCCTTAAACATACAGACGAGGCTGCGTGGGCGACGCGGCTCCACCTCCGACATTATGGCAACGTGTCCTCGTTGGCGGGAGAGAACCATAAACCCCCCACCACCCGCAGTCTCTGTCTGGGCTGGTGCAGTGCCATCCCCAGGGAATTAACCCAGGTCTCCTGACACATGCAAACACAGCAGATGTTTCAGTTCGTCCTCCCCGGCTTTCTTGGAGAGCTGCTGACTTTGCACAGGGGGGATCCCGCTGGGAGCGTTCCCCGCATGCGCACCCCTGCCTGCCCAGCTCCTGCCTGCTGCAGGGGCAGCGGGGACGTGCGTGTGCCTTGCTCCGGGGTTCGGGGGTGGTTCCTGCAACGGGCACCGCTCTCACAGTGTTACCGCACCAGTGCCCTCACCAATAAACGCGTGGGTAAATGTTGTGCCCCCCGGGGAGCCCCGAGAAGCGGGCACAGGGACCTACCTGACGGGTTCCTGTATGGCCTGCAGCCACGACCAGCAGTGGGAGAAAAGGTGGAACATGCTTGGCAGCTCCGTGAGGAGGGATGGCCTCTCTTCAGCACCTACGAAGCGAGCAGCCCGGCGTGTCTCCATGCTTCGTCCGCCTGCCCGTGCCTGCTCCCCATGGCGGGGAGCATCTCACCCCGGGGTGCGCCGTCCCACGGCCCAGCACTGCTGCCTCCAGCCTGGTGTGCACAAGCCAAGCCGGGGGACAAAAGCCAGCCCCCTGGGCAATACCCCACGGGCACGGACCCCCTGGCTTGACCCTGCCCCGGCACCCCCTTCTTGCATCGCAGGAGTGCCAGTCAGGCTCTCACCGCTCGTCCCCGCTGCGTGGCCCCTGCTCACATCCCCTTTGCGTAGCAGCTGCTTAAATCTAATCTGGATTTAAATTACTTACTCCTTGCAGCCTCCTTAATCCTGGTGGGTCAGCCCAGGCCGGTGGCCACTGGGACATGGAGCGCCATGGGGCCGCCCGCTGCACCGGGCGGCACGGCGCGGCACTGCATTACCCACCCGGCTGCACCTGTGCGGCGCTGGGCAGCCTCGCGCCTCCATCGCTGGCTTAAATGGCTTGTGGTGGGGACATGGCCTGACTGCCCACGTGGGGCTTCCAGCTGAATTAAGTGTCTCCTCTAACGAGCAGCGACCCTGGCTCCTCGCTGCCTAATCCCTGCGCGGATGTTTCTCCCCAGCCCCTGTAAGGAGCAGCCCCTACATGGTGTGCGCAGCTCCGCTGCCTGCCCAGGGGTCCCCTCTCTGCCGGGCTGGGGTTCATCACTGCTCACTGCTGGTATTTTGTGCCCTAACGAGGCACCCCCTGAGCAGCAGCAGGTCTTGTGCCGCTCAGAATAGAAATACCAACCAGCCCGAGCCGGCGCCTGGCCGGGAGCAGGGAGACGGTGAGGGCCTTTGGACAGCAGGGCAGGGAGCGGAGCCAAAAAAGCCCCAACTCCTTGATCTGCAACCCTGAAGCTCTTATCTTGCTCCTCAGGTTTCCTGCTGCTTCCCCCAGCCGGGGCTGCCCTCCCTGGCACGCTGCCGCTGTTCCGTGCAGAGAAGAGGCCGCACGGGGATGTCTGAGCCGGAGGAGCTTTGGGTGGGGGAGTGGGGTCCAGAGGGATGAGGATATGAGACCCACCAAAAGCCACACTGGGGAGCAGACAGGGATCCTGCTGGCTCACATTGGCCCACGCTAAACCACCCAGTGCCAGCAGCACTACCTTGACCAGCTGAGCCCCAGCCATGAGCCAAGGATGCCGAGATGCTCCCAGGCGCCCCACATCTCTGGGATGGCCCTGGGGGTGCAAGCACACACAGCCCCTCGCTCCAGCCCCGCACGCCGCTGGGAAGCTCCTGGGCAAGGGAGCTTTGCCGGAGCTGCGCCACGGGCAGGGAGCCACGCATGGTTAATGATTGATGGAGGAAGTTTCCATACCGATATCACGGCCACATGCAACAATATTTGGGGCGACTGTTCACCCCCACACCTCTGCTGGCGGGGCAGCACCCCAGCTGCCTTAGCCTGGCCCAGGGACAGAGCCCTGTCCCCAGCCTGATGGCATTGCCCCGTTGCTCCCGTGCCGGCAGCCTGCCGGGACCAGCGGCAGCGCCAGGTTTGCAGGCAGCACAGGGCTGGGAAGCCTTTTGCAGAATTAGCCGTACCAGGGCTGAAAGGACTTGCTGGAAGTGTCAGCGCCTGTCTCTGTGCCTCGGGGTGGCACTGCCAGGGGATGGCCGGGCAGGGGACAGGAGGAGGCACGACCACGGGTGCTATAAATAGGGAAGTGCCATGCGGCAGGCACCGCAAGAGCTGCTCTCCTGCTGGCACCAATGGATTTCCAGAGGTCTCTGAGCACGTGAGGCTCTCCTGCTTTTAACACAAGTGCCCAAAATCCCCAGCCAAACCAGCGCCGGGGACCGGGAAACCCTCTGGGGGGCCTGAAGCAGCTCCAGGTCACCCCTCCCGACGCACACACACCAGGCTCAACGGCCGGGAAAACCTCAAAATCCATCCCAAATCTGGTGAAACCCACACCCGACTCCGGAGTGGCGGTGTGAGGGCCAAGGCCGGATCGATGGGCGTTTTGCCAGGCCTGGGCTCAGGTTACAGCGCGGGCGGCTGGCCCTTCGCCGGGGTGCCGCCGGAGCCCCCCTGCCAGCGCCGCGGGGACCCCTGGGCAGTGCCAGTGGGGACCCGCAGCAGCCGTCTGGGTTTCCTTGGTGACTGTTGCCAGGTGAGAAACTCTAAGGCAGAATTTATTATCTTGGCGGATAACCGGAGATGTTCCTCGCCGGAGCTGTTACCGGACTGTGCCCCGGCACCGTGCCGGGCTGGACCCTCTAGTGCTGTCGGTGCCAGCGCGAGCCCCCGAGGGAGGTCTGTGCCTGGGGTGCCGGGGCTGCTCGGCCCCTGGCATCGCTTCCCGGCAGGCGGCACATGTTTTTGGCTATTTCTGCCCGCTGGAGTGTCGCAGGCGAGGGAAGGAGGCGAAACCACAAGGACCGCGGAGAAGCGCAGATGGACGCAGGCTGGCGGGCTGCCCTGCCTTGGCTTCCCTAGACCCCGTGAGTACATGCCCGAGCCAGCATCGGGCACGCTGGGACCCCCCGCCCGGGACCCCTGGGGTGAGGAGCAGAGTGGGGGGGACAGCAGTGGCAGGGCTGGGGGAGCTTGCACGTGGGGAATGACAGCTTGCAAGGGAAAGCAGTGGGCAGCGCAGAGCTATAGGGGCTGCCTAGAGCATTTACTGAGAGCCTCGAGCCAGGGTGGCACCAAAACTGAGGTGATGGCAAGGACCAAGAAGTCCTGGTGGCAATATTTACAAGCAAGCTGTCCTGCTTTGCTTGGGACCTCACTGCCCCTGCCCAAAAAAGCATCCATGGCAGGGCGAGGACATGCACAGGCTTTGGGGAGGGACTCATCTTGCTATTTAACGCATCAGACGACAGCAGCAGCACGGTAGATATGCAAATAGCCGCATCGTCCCTTTAAATCTCCGCACGGCTCTAGTGGCTAACATAACCCCGGATCATATGAGCTCCTAAATCCCAAGAGCTAATTACAGGCGAACGCCCCACGGTCAGGCTGGAAATGCAAGATAATTACAGGTTCTGCCATGGACACCTGTTGGTGATGAATTGGGACACCAGGAATGTTTGCTGGCTGGCTGGTGCGGTGGCGGGGAGCAAACCGGCACCGGGTGCAAACCGGCTGCGCTCCCCGCCGCTAGGCCAGCAACCATTTTGCAAGCTATTTTGGGCAAGCGAGGTTGTTTTTCTGGAGTGATCTTTGCTCCCCCGCCACCGGTACCACCACCCTGCGGCGGACGCAGAAGCTGGGGAGGAAGCATGCAGGGAGCTGGTTACTTTTCACCCAATTTCTGGCTGGGTGCTTCCCAGCCAGAGCACACATGAATTCATGGGAGAGGCTTGGATTTCAGCGCAAGGTCCTGTGCCAGGGTTTGCTCTGCTCCCTGCTGCGTGGGGAAGCTGCCAGCTCGCTCCTGTGCCATGCATGCAGCTCGGTGATGCCCCTGCGATGGCTACAAGCCCTCCCTGGGCTCCTACGGTGGTTTTGCTGAGAGCATTATAGTGCTGCTGCTGCTTTCCTGCAGCAAAGCATGGGGGAAAGGGGAGTGTAAACCATCCCTCCTGCCTGCCAGGATGCCCGGGCATGCGCAGTCGCAGCCTGGCTGGGTTAGCAGGCTGCCAGGGCTGTATACTCTTACAGCAGGTGGGACTGGAAATCAGTTAATTAAAAGTAATTTTAACCCCTCCTGCCCCGTTTAGTGTTACAGCATCACCTGCTGCCTGAGCTGGGACTGTAGCCAGAGAGACATAACTTCAAAATGTATAATTATCGCAAAGACCTATAAATGCACCCGAAGAGGGTACTCTGGTTTCTTGTTAAAGAATTGAAGCCGTGAGGCAGCAGTGGCATGGCCCACACCGGAGGAGCACCGTGGCTCTGGCAGCACCGAGCCCGGCGGTGGGCTCAGCACAGCCTCCAGCCTGCAGTGAGATTTAGAGGGATGAAGTCCTCACATATGAGTTTTTCTCCCAGCAGGGTAAGGGAGTGAAGCTGGACCAGGAAACGGAGCGGCAAAAGCAGCTGCATGATGGAGCAAATGGAAAAAATATTTCTCCAACCAGAAACTATTCCAGAGACTGCTGGGGCAGGAAAAAATACAGCTGAGTTATTGAGAAAGCAATGCAAAATCCAAACAATTTAGGCTGTGAAAAGCAGTCATTTGCAGAGCTATTTCCAAACTAAGTAAAAAGTTCCCGGCTCACGGATTCCTGGGAGCTCCCCAGCTGCCAGCCTGGCCGGCCGGGGCAGCGTGGCTCCCTGTCCCCTGCTCACTGCATGTCGAGCCGGGGAACGCTTTGTGATTTCCACTTCATCCAGCACACGGGGTCTTTTGGGGATCAACACATCCCCACCATCGCTCCGTGCGGCACCAGCTGCGTATTTAAGCCTCAGCACAAAGCGGGGAGGTTTCAGATCCGAAAGGGCAGCAGGGGAAGAGCACGGCCGTCCCCGCACCCCGAGCAGCTGCTCCACCTCTGCGTGCAGGGCTATATTTGGGAAGCCAGCAGCGAGCACTTGGCATGTCCCAGCGAGCGCTCCGGGAGCGATGTCTGCTCCGGGTCCTAGCGCAGTGGCAGGGCCCAGGGCAGAGGAGAGCTTGCGGCAGCGTGCCGGCAGCTCTCCCCGCCTGGGCTCTTTAAGGGCTCTGGCAAGGAGCTCCTTGCCATTTCCAAACGGCTTTTCTCTTCTCCTTTTACAGGAGTCGAGCCGCCAGGCAGGCATGTGTAAAGCAGACATGGCTATTTTCAGAGTGAGAGCTGGTGATGGAGCCGGCTCCCACCCCACGTACAGCCCGGGCTCTCACACACAAATGCCCTCGCGCGTCCGCAGGCGTGCAAGGGGCTGGAAAAACTGCACAGCAAATCCCACGTTTCCCACGGCGGGCAGCCACCGCTGCCATGGCCCTGTGTTCAAAGTGCGTTGTGTGAATAGTGGGATTAAAAAAATAATGAAGGCTGGGATTAAGGAAATAATGAAGCTGGGATGTTCAGAGCAGACATTTGTGGGAACAGGAGAACTGACATCTGCATGTGGTGGCAGGACTCGGGCAGTGCCTTGGGCACCCCTGGGTGGGGGGAGACTCCTGAGTGCTGGTGCCTGCAGCAAGGCATGGGGCAGGGACTCGGGTGGCACCGTGCCAGCCTTGTGCAGGGAAAACAGTGTTTTCTCCTTCCCTCTGCCTTTCTCTCCTAGTCCAGCTCCTGAGAGCGAGGTCTGCAAAACACACAAGCTTCTAGGTGCTGCTGTTACCTGCCACCCATCTACAAACCTTCCCTTTCTTATGTGGCCCCAGAGAGACCAGCACAGTCCCGCTCTGTTTGGCACCTTGGGCGATGTCGTGATGGGCACTTCCACAGCAGCTTTGCGTCGCGTTGGAGGTTGCTTCACCCATCCGGACTGCGGCTCCAGAGCCCAGGAGCTGTTCTGCTCCCAGGAGGGCTCAGAGCAAGGGCTGGCCAGCAGCTGCCCACTCCGCTGGTCCAGGATCAGGCCACTGCTCATGGGAACCCCTGGGTGGGATGTCCCCAGCGCCCAGGCAGTGCCTCTGGGCTTGCCACAGCTCTGGCTCAGCCGGCGGCTCTGTGACGGCAGTGTCCCCGGGTGTCTGTGCAGCCCAAGCCCTGCTGGGTTTGCAGGCAGAGGCGCAGGCGTTGAGCTGGCAGGTACGGGGAGTGGCGGAGGCAGCGGGGGCAGGATGGCTCGCTGATGCTATCTGTGACACAGATCGCTTTTATGGTCTGCTGTTTACAGTGCTGAGCTACGGACAGGTAGGGTTAGGCTTGAGGGGTGACTCACGGCGTGAACCAGAAAACAGCCCGCTGCCTCACTGTGCTTGGGTCAGAAAATGGGATAATAACTGGTGTGGGAAGCGCTGTGAGGCTTCGTCCCTCCGTTCCCCTGACAGCTGCTGGGGCTCCTGGATGCAAGCCTGGAATTCTTGACTGCTTAAACAATTGCTCTTAAGTATTTCATCTTATGATGAAATTAAAAATATGATGAATCGGAGCTCAGGCATTGCTCAGCCGAGGGCTTGGTGACCTGCCAGACTCCTAGGGGATGCTTTTAATTTGGATAAATGGAAGTTGCATAAATGGTATAAATTGCACGTTGCTCTTACTGTTAATACAGAGGTGTGGGCGCAGTTGGCAGCGCCGCACGATGTGCCGTCACCGGCTGAGTGCCCAGCCAGGCTGCGCGCCGGGGCCGGCGCAGCCGTTGCCCATGCACAGCTCCCACCCCGAGCACCCGCAGGAGCCACCCGGCCGGTGGGCAGGCCCCTTCGCTCGGATGCCGTTCCCTTCGCCCTCTGCCCTGCTGGGTTTTTTTTTTGGAAAGGCTGTTTTCCAAAAACAGCTTGAAAATATGTAACTATCATACCAGAGCTGAGCAGTCACACGTAGGTCTCCCGTCCCCGCCGGTCAGGCCAGTCCCTATGAGCTCATGGTGTTTGTGGTTTCCCGAAGCAGCTGTTCAGTGTTGGAAGGAAAAGCGCTGGGCAGCTGCAGAGACCGGGATTGCTTCTGTGCGGGAGCTGCCGTTGGGGGAGACGTGGCCTCCAAGGTCTCAGGCGGTTTTATTCCCAGCTCTGCCGCTGATAAGCCCGATAGCCCTGGTAATGCGTCCAGCCTGGTAAAATGGGGGAAAGAGGGGTTTGGGGCGTGGGGGTTCATGCTTTTGGCTTGTGCAGGGCCAGGCAAGCAGTGGACACAGCATCTCTGCCATTAGCGCGGGCACCTCCTTGCGAGCTGGTCTGGCTGCCAAGGGATGAACACCGAGTGCCTTTTAAAAGTTACCTAAGACTTCCCAGTCTGCCTAAACCAGGGAAAATTGGCCGACCTCAAACACTCCTTGCCTTGTCCCACCTCTCGCAGCCAGCCGGCGTGTGCCCAGGCTGGACTGAGTAATCTGGCAGGCAGCGTGCGCTCAGGTGCATCGCCACGCTGGCAGCTGCCTGCGCTCACGCCGCTGCCTGCGGGGGAAAGGCAGGCAGGGCTGGCGCTGGGGGCCACCGCGTGTGCCGGGCAGAGCAGGGAGCCCCTCGGCCATCGATGTGGGGAGCAGCCCAGCCAGCCTTGCGTTCCCACCGCCGCGCTGGTGACCGAGGTGTGGAGCTGAGCTGGCCTCCCCGGGCCTGGACCGCAGGTGGGACAGGCAGGAGGGGACGTGGGGCTGAGCAGCGGGCTCAGCAGTGTGAGGTCTGGCTCCGTCAGAGAGTCCCTATATCCCATCACCTTGAAGGTGGGTCCTTGAAGGCGATGGGAGAAGCACCCCGTTGCTCAGTTGCAGGCCAAGGTGGTCTTCACTACCCCCTGCCCAGGTGCAGGAGCATCCAGGATGCAGAGCCACATCTCCCCCGTAACGTCCTACCCAAATCTTGAGGCCAGCCCTGCACACACACACCAGCCGCCCGCCGGACCCGAAGGGGTGCCCCTGCCACAGCTCGGCTTGCGAGATACCAAAATGCTCCCTGCCTTGGCAACACCCTTCCTCCCACACGCTGCCCCACAAAGCGCAGGGCCACGGGCTGGTGGCTGCCCTGGCCCAGCCCCACGCACCCTTCCCTGGGGCTGGAGCTCGGGGTCAGCCCCTGGAGCTGGGGTGCTAGTGGGTGCAGGGGTGCTAGCGGGTGCAGGGGTACTAGTGGGTGCAGGCAGCGCCTTGGCAGATGGCTGGTAAAAGCCGGAGGCCTGGCATCCACACTGGCATCCCCTCCTCTGCCCCACGGTGGGACCCCACTGTCCCTGGGGCTGCCTGACACCTCTTCCATGGGGGGACCCCCCATGTAGCTGCACCTTGGGGTGCTTGTAGCTGCCAGGGCCCAGTTGAGCCAGGACTTGGCGGAGGGGTCCTAGGGAGGACCCCAGAGGCTCGGGGCACACAGGGTGTAGCACGGGGGGTGGCAGGGCTACGGCTGGGGGAGCGGGCAGTGCCAGGGTGGGTGCTGCAGGGGGGTCCTGGGCTGGCAGGGGGGTCCTGGGGTGTGGATCCTGGCCATGTTGGGGGTTGGGTTCCCGGCAGAGATGGGGAGTCCTGGGGTGGAGGGACCTCTGCAAAGATGGGGGTGTCGGGGCAGGGGCGCAGGTGGGGGTGTGCTGGGGCGGGGGGCTCCACGCCTGCTGGGGACCTGGGGGGGCTCCCGGGGTAAGAGGGTGCCGGGCACGGCCGGGGGACCCCGCGATGGAGGGTCGGGGCCCGGCGCGGTGTCCCGCCCCCTGTGCCCGTCGGGGCGGGCCCGCAGCGCTGCCGGTGCGGCCCGCCCCCGCCGCGCCGGGGCACGGCTGGGCCGGGCTGAGCTCGGCTGGGCTGGGCACGGCTGGGCTGAGCTCGGCTGGGCACGGCCGGGCTGGGCCGGGCTCGGCGGGGCCGGGCCAGGGCTGCCCGTCGGGGCGCCGTGCGGCGGGGTCGCCCCGCCCTGCCCCGCCCCGCAGCGCGGCTCCTCTCTCCGCTGCAGCCCGGGATGGCGCCGCGGCGGGGCTGAGCCGCCGGGCCGGGCCGGGCCGGGCCGGGGCCGGGATGGACGGCCCGAGCGGGGGCTGCCCGCCCGCCGCCGCCCCGTCGCGGGCGAAGCTGCCGCTCGGCATCGTCTTCTCGACGGCGCTCTTCTGCGGGGAGGGGGCGGCGGCCGCCGTCCTCTGCCTCTCCTACGGCCACTCCGACGACCGCTTCTGGCTGGCGCTCACCGTCTTCTTCGTCCTCTGCCCCTCCGTCCTGGTGCAGCTCACCCTCATCTTCGTGCACCGCGACCTCAGCCGCGACCGCCCCCTCGTCCTGCTGATGCACCTCCTCCAGCTCGGGCCCATCATCAGGTGAGCGGGCAGGGACGCGGGGACCCCCGGCAGGGACGCGGGCACCGGGCGAGAGCAGGGGCCGGGCAGGGTGGGGGGCTCCGGGCACCGGCTGTCAGCAGAAATCCGTCCGTCCAGCAAACCCCGGCGTGCCCAGAGCTGCTCCTGCCAGCTCCCCGGCCCCCTCCTCCCCGGGGACGCTGCTGCTCCGGGGGTCTTCTGCTCGGCCACCCCTCCCCAGCGATGCTGCGGTCCTGCCGGGGGGCTGCTGCCTGCTCTCCTGCCTGCTGGACCCCTGCTCTGGGCAGGACTCGGCTCTGCCAGCCTGTTGCGTTTCAGCTGCTGAAAAGGGTCTTTGCGTGGTCGCTTTCTGCAGCCAGCGTTTCCCTCTGCCTTTGGGTTTTGCCATAGTCTCGCTCAGGCTGGGAGCACAGATGCAAATCCCAGCTGGGGTGCTTGAGGGTGAATAGGAACAGGGGTTCTGTCCCCTGGAAAAGGTCCCCGGGCCTGGGACAGGGACGGGTTCTGGGCCATGGAGGAGAGGAGCTGGGTGCAGGAGCGGGGCTGGCATGGGAGCTGGGGGGCCACCAGACCCCGCCGGGGAGAGAAGGGCGAGGGGGTGGATGTTGCACAAGCTGGAGAGATGCTGATCTGTCACTCCTTGGGAATGCTGCGGTGCCTCCCTGGGCTGCCGTCACCCCGGCCATCCCGCTCGGCAAGAGCGCACAGGGGGTGCAGCGAGTGGCACGGCAGAGCCGCCATCTCCGCAGGGCTCCTTCCCCGAGGGCAGGCCGGCAGCCACACTACAAGGCGCGCCATAACCGCAGAGCTGCAAAACCACCGCGGCCTGCACCACGCTTCCTCCATCACCGGAAACAAGCAGGGTGCCACGGGCGTACTCGTCACCACAGTTCATCTTCAGAGGTGGCCGGGGAGCCTCACCTCGGTGCTGCCGGCTCTTGGAAGGGCTGCGGGTCCACCTCAGCCTTTGCTGGCCCGCAGGCCTTGTCGCAGCTCTCACCGCACCGACCGCAGCTGTCTGAGACGGTTGCGATGGTGCTTGGCTGCTTGCAGGTGCCAGCCAGCGCTGCTCGGGGGGGGCCGCTTCGTTCGGCTCCTCGGGCTGGAGATGGAGCCCAGCTGGCTGAGAAGGTCTGGCAGGGCACCGGCAGCCAGCTGGGACTGCCCTTGAAGCCGGGCCTTTTAGATGAAACCGTTTTCCCATTAGAGTCTGCAATGAGCCATGAGCGCTGGCCTGATCTGGCAAGAGAATTTATCCAAAAAACCTCATTCCATTTGGTTCTCAAACAGAGCAACTTCTGCCGTCCTAATGAACGCTCATAAATAATTACGTCCTGTTGGTCCCAGAGCCAGCTCGTCCCCGGGCGGGAGCCAAGCCCGTCGGATGGGTCCTCCTCTGCGGATGGCCCACGCACGCCCACCTGCGTGGCTGTGCGCGGAGGGGCTGGGGGTCCCGCCGGCCTTGCAGCGGGGAGCAGCGTGGGAGAAAGCCGCCTCCCCTGCCCGCGCGTTAGCGCGCCCCGCGGGGAGGGGGCTGCGGAAGCCTGTCTTATCTGCCCATGTCACACCCGGCTTCACCCTACGCTCCCCTTCCTGCTGTCCCCACCAAGAAGGAAGCGTAGAAGACTTCTGGTCAGGAGGAGAGATCAAAGACAATATCAGAAAGTTTGTCTTGCTTCTGCTTAGAGGAAGAGATGCGGTTTTTGCCAGTGGGGAAAACAGAGCCTGAGGGCGATTAACCCCTTCCTGTAGCTCTGGCTCCCGGCAGGGCTGAAGTTTCCATACCCTGGATGCTGCACCTCTTGCAGCAGTTGTTGCACCATCGCTGGGGCAGTTGTTGTCCCCCTGCCCCACACGCTTCACCCCGAGCGCCGGAGCGGAGGAGCAGCCACCGGGCATCCCCATGGTCCTGGTGTGA
This sequence comes from Theristicus caerulescens, assembly GCA_020745775.1. NCBI lineage: Eukaryota > Metazoa > Chordata > Aves > Pelecaniformes > Threskiornithidae > Theristicus > Theristicus caerulescens. Next base: position 20,588,422 of record CM036567.1, on the reverse strand, counting down.
CCCTGCCCTCATCCTGACATCCCAGGGCCAGCGACTGCCCGCAGCGCTGCTGAACAGTTGCCCAAATCAGTTGGGCTGCGCCTGGCAGGAGCAGGGTCCGGCCGGCACCGGACGAGGAGGGGCTGGAAGTGCAGGGAGCGGGGCTGGGGGGCATCGGCGAGGCTGGCGGGGTGACGGCTGCCGCATCCCCGCAGGTGCATGGAGGCCCTGGTGGTGTACTGCTGGTCGGGGAAGGAGGAGGAGCCCTACGTCACCATCACCCGCAAGCGGCGGCTGCGGCAAGGCTACGAGGTGGAGATGGAGCAGGAGGTGGGCCACTCGGTGCGCCGGCTGGCCACGCACCGCAACGCCTTCAAGCGCATGGCGGTCATCCAGGCCTTCCTGGGCTCCACCCCGCAGCTCACCCTCCAGCTCTACATCAGCATCCTGGAGAAGTACGTCCCCGCTGCCCGAGGTAAGGGTGCCCGGCACACGGGCTCTGTGCAGGCAGGACCCCCCCATGTGCCGCTGTGGCATCCGAACGAAGCTCTGGGGAGTTGCTGAGGGCACAGCTGCCACCGGACTCCCCTAAATGTGGAGCACAACCCGCAGAGGTTGGGCACTTCTCCGTCCCCTGGTTTGCTTTTCCCGTGCCCAGCGCTCTGCTTTCCAGCTTGGAGTGAGGCTGGGGAGAGTGGGAAGAGCTGGCTGTGACCGAGGCACCAGGCTCTGCTCCCAGCCCTGGTGCTTGCAGACGTCTGCCCTATGGAGCCGTGCCATCCACCCGGTGCCCTGTCCCATAAAGATCCCATAAAGATGTCGTGCCCCTGCCCCAGGCTGCTCCAGTCTGCATTAGTTATTGGGTTTTTCAGGCTAGCTATGGGCTCTGGCTTCCCCGCGCTCCCTCCATTAGATCTATTTCTCCGCCTTTCCCAACAGCCGGAGCTCCCAGCCCAGCGCTCCCACTCCCAGGCTCCCTCGCCTGCTCGCGGGGTGTTTATGTGCGCAGGGGCTGGATGTGCCGGAGCAAGCTTTTAACTCCTGCTTCAGCGTGCTACCGAGCCGGGCGTGCAGGAGCACTCTTGCACCTTTCCAATTGCAGCGCCCGGTGAAGGAGGAGCTGCCCTCGCCAACCCTCTCCCGGCTGTGCCGGGAGCCCAGGCATTGCCCTTGGTGCCCACGGCAGGCGCATGGAAAGGGGAACACGGGAGATGCCCCATAGAAACCCCCTCCTTGGCCATGGCCCCCTGCGAGGGCGTTTTGGGGAGCAGGAACAGCAGAGGCTGGAGGACGAGCCCGGTGCTCCTCCCGCAGCAGATGCGGGAAGCAAATCCCGGTTGACAAGTTTTGGGTGATTTCCTCGCAGCTCAGGTGTCTCAGCTCAGCCTCACAGTTCACAGCTGCCGCTGCCACCAGCACGGTGTGACGGGGACCAGCTGCATGCTTCCCTTTTTCTCCCTCATGGTTTTCCTGGCTGCTCTGAATGCGAGCGGCCGCTGGTGTTCCCTATGAATGACCTTGGCTTTGCAGCCCTCGGGTGCTCCCGGGGTGAGTGGTGGGCTACGGTGGTGCAGCTCTTGGCCCGGGTGAGGGCAGAGGGACTTTTGCAGCACAGACCGTGCCCCACTCGAGCAGTGTTTCTTGCACAGGGCAGGGGGGGTGGCGCCTGGTTCAAGCACAGGAACAGCCCCAGTTTGGCAAAGGCTTCTGGTAGGGAGAAAATCTGGGAGCAGAGCCTCCTGCTGCCCGCAGTGCTCCCCCACAGCCACCCCATCGCGGGGTCTGTCGCCACCAGCCGCGAGCTGTCCCAGCCGTGCTCACGCTGAGCCTCCTGCTGCAAGCCCCGGCGCTTGGCACCCTGCACTTTGCACCCAGAGTTGGCACCCCACGCTTTGCACCCAGGGCAGCAGAGAGGCTGGCACACAGCCCCGTCCCCGGCACTGCCTGACTCCCCTGCCCTCTCCCTCTGCAGCCGTCCTCATGGGCATCTGCCTGGTGTCGGTCACCTACGGGGCGCTCGTCTGCAATATCCTGGCCATCCAGGTCAAGTACGATGACTACAAGGTCCAGCTGCGGCCGCTGGCCTTCCTCTGCATTGTGCTCTGGCGCAGCCTGGAGATCTCCACCCGCGTGGCTGTCCTCGTGCTCTTCAGCACCGTCTTCAAGCACTGGATCATCCCCATCGCCCTGGCCAACCTGCTGGTGGTCTTCTTCTTGCCCTGGGTGCAGTTCTGGCGGAGCGGCACCCGCCTGCCTGACAACATCGAGAAGAACTTCAGCCGGGTGGGCACGGTGGTGGTGCTCTGCGCCTTCACCCTCCTCTACGCCAGCATCAACATGTTCTGCTGGTCGGCCGTGCAGCTCAAGCTGGCCGACCGGGACCTCATCGACAAGTCGCAGAACTGGGGCCGCCTGGCCGTGTACTACGTGGCCCGGCTGGCGGAGAACACGGCCCTCGTCATCCTCTGGTACTTCTTCAAGACGGACGTCTACGAGAACATCTGCACCCCGCTGCTGGTGGTGCAGCTGCTTCTCGGCTACTGCCTGGGCATCTACTTCATGCTCCTCTTCTTCCAGTACCTGCACCCCTGCCGCCAGCTCTTCCGGCACAACGTCGCCGACTTCCTGCACTGCGTCTGCTGCCGCCGGCACACGCCGGGGACCCCCCTGCGCCTCCAGGCGCCCCATGAGCCCGGCGTGAGGCACAGCATCGTCTGAGGCACGGCCAGCACCCGGCTCCTCCAGCCGGCTATGGACACAGGGACGGGCAGCGCCGGGCTGCGCCGGCAGCCGGAGGGGGCTCGTGGCACAAGCCGTGCCAGAGGCAGGCGCTCCCTGGCCCTGCGGTGGCAGTGGGTCCCAACGCGTCCCCGCAGTGGCAGGGGGACAGGAGCGTGCCCGCATGCCCAGGACCACGCGCATGGACACGAAGGACTTACGGGGTGCCCAAACCAGCTGCTGCTGCAAGCCAGCTGCCATGCGGTGTGCAGCCCCTGGGGTGCACCGACACCCTCGACCGCCCGCTACGGTACCTACGGTGACCCTGGGGCCACGGGTGCCGGCGGGACTGTTTTAAGCAGTAAAGAAACTTTGCTGTGGCTGCGCGTCCGGGTGCTGGCGGGCGGGCGGTGACTCAGGCGGAGGGTGGGGGCTGTCCCGCCGGGGCTGGCATGGCTGCGCACACCTGCTGCCCACGTAGCCCTCGCACTCGTGGGCACCGAGCCAGGGCTGTGCTGCCAGGAAGCGGGGATGCGGGGAGCCCCGCCATGGAGCTGATAAGATGCAGGAGCATGGCGGAACGGGGGCCGGCCTCATCCTGCGCCTCCGCGAGCATGGCCCTGGCTGCGGGCCAGGAGCAACCCGGCACGCCAGCAAGGAGCAATCCTGCCCAACCTGTTCCTCCAGGCAGGAGGCCCCGGTAACGGCTGCCATTCCCAGCAGGAGCAGTGGGTGCCGCAGCGCCGGGCACCGCGGAGCTCCGGAGCCTGCAGCGGAGGGCAGGCAGGAGAGGAAGGGTGGCTGGCACAGCGATGGTGATGCTGATGGGACACAGGGACCTCCCTCCCTTCCAGAAACCATTTCTGGGGTCAGCTCAGTTTAGAGGGTGCTGGGTGCCAGGCTGAGGGTGCTGAGCACCCTGGGGTGCCCACAGAGGTGCAGCACCGCTGGTGCTCAGGCGCTGGGCGCTCAATCTTAACTCACCCTCCCTGGGGTGGATCTCCGGGCTGGATCCTGGCACCGGTGCAGCGCCATGCCCCCGGGATGCTTCTCTTCCCTTGGCAGTTTTCTTGTCAAATGGGCAGCGGAGGCTGGCGAGGGATGCCAGGGATGGGCGCATCTGCTGAGCCGGGCACAGGACAGGCCCTCCGCAACTTCCTCCCACGAGGAAATTCCTACCTTAAAAAAATACTGGGTTTGTCCCCATATGTTGCAAATAACTGAGAGGAGCAGCCCGATGCCCTGCAGCACCCAGCCATGGGGCCGCAGGGGACCCCTCAGTGGGGGGCCATGCCTGGCCGGAGCAGGGGGCTGGTTTCGGGGCTGGCCGATGTGATCAGTCCTGCCTTCCTGGAAGGTGGCCTTTGAAACCACCCGACATTTCCTCAAAGGCTTCTCAGGGGAAAGTCCCCACGGTGCCGTTCCCAAAGTCCCCGCCGTGCCGTTCCCACAGCCAGGGCTGCCGCACCGCCTGCCGCCTCCATAAAACGGCGGGCAGGCAGCGGCAGGCGCAGGCAGGCGCGGGCAGGCGGGCACGGGGACGTTGCACCATGGGCAACTGGCTGGTCAACCACTGGTTCTCGGCCACCGTCCTGGTGAGTGTGTGGGGCTGGGGGAGCTCATCCACTGGGCAGGGCTGGGGGGATGCGGGGGTTATGGGGGGCACGGTGTGGGCATGGCGCCGGGGGGCTCGTGGGGGAAATGGGGGCTGGCGGGCTCTCCTGGGGCTGGGCTGCAGGGAGGGACAAGCATCCCCCTCTGCTCAGCCAACCTGCAAAGCCAGGGGAGGGATGGGGTTCAGAAAACTTAAGGAAAACACAACTCAAAGGAAATGGGAGGGTCCCGCTGCAAAATTTAAAAATGCCGCTGCTTTGCCTGGCCGCTTTGGCTGGGAGCCTCCCATGTGCCCCTTCTCCCCACCTGACCACAGGAGGCTCCTGCGAGAGCCCACACCAGAGGGGCGATCTGCCGGTGCCGTGCCGCGGCATCGCTGGTGTAAGAGGGCTTGCCCGGCCGGCAGCGCACCAGCTGCTCAGTGCTGCGTGAGGAGCTGCAAATGCATGGGGAAATGGGGGTTTGCAGAAAGTTGGGTTATTTTCATTTTTTAAATTACTTTTAAAAAAAAAATGCAAGGCAGAGTGGTCTTGGGAGCGCTGCAAAAAATTGATGGCTGTGAGAGGGGCCGGTGTGGGGTGCAGCAGGGTTAGGCACGGGACGGCAGTGCGGTGGGGCTGGGGGAGCCAGCTCCCTGCAAAATTTCCTTCTCCCAGCGTCTTCCCCACGCAGCCCCGCTCAGCCCCGGCCACCCTCCGGGTCTGCCCTCCCGCCGTGCAGGCGTTGCCTGCGCCGGCCTTTCCTCCTTCCTCGTGCGTGCATGGGTGATGCACAGGGCCGCGGGTGACAAGACAGTTATTTTGCAAGACTCCCACACCTCTCCCAACCTTTGGCCCTGTGTCCCGGCCCCATGCGCGCTGTCACAGCTGATGAGGAAGCAGGAGGGGACGCGCTGTCCTGGTGCCCTCCGGCTGCACCCGCACCCGAGTGCTGCGGGGTGAGGGGGTCCTGGGCCAGGGTCCCTCACGAGGCCGTGGCTTTCCCCTGCAGGCGGCCTGGCTGGGCATCAACATCTTCCTCTTCACATACTACTTTCTGTTCTTCGACCGGGACGAGCGGTACTTCTACACCAGGGCCATCCTCGGGGTAAGGTGCTCCCCTGAAGCACACGTGCCCCTCGGAGCCCTCCTGCAGCAGGGTGGGGGCTGCAGCACCCCATGCCCCTTCCTTGTCCTGTCCTCTTCCAGCCCGCCATCGCTCCGTCCCTGTCCCCAGCCTGGCATTCCTCCATGCCGGTCCCCATCTTGGTCCCTGTCCTGCCTCAGCCCAGCATCACCCCCTCCCAGTTCCCCTCCTCTCCTGGCTCAGCATCGCCCCTCTCCCAGTCCCCAGTCCAGCATTGTTCCCTCCCAGTACCCAGTTCAGTATCACTCAGTCCCAGCTCAGCATGGCTCAGCCCCATCCTGTCCCAGTCCTGGCACAGCACCATGCTGGGCAGAGCGGTGGGGGGCAGCACGGCTGCAGGCAGACGTACCCCGTCTGCAGCACGGGACAGCGGCGCTCACCCCTTCCCCTCTCCCCAGTCCGCCTTGGCGTGGGCACGAGCATCGGCCAAGTGCCTCAACTTCAACAGCATGCTGATCCTGCTGCCCGTCTGCCGCAACCTCCTCTCCTTCCTCCGCGGGACCTGCTCGGTGAGTGCCCCGCGGTGGCACGGCCAGCGCGGCCATCCCCCTCCCCGTCCCTGTCCCCATCCCCACCCTGACGCCGCTGCCTCTCCCCGCAGTGCTGCCGGCGGACGCTGCGGAAGCAGCTGGACCACAACCTCACCTTCCACAAGCTGGTGGCCTACGCGCTGGCCCTGTTCACAGGTATCGCTCCATGCCGGGCTCGGGGGCACAGTGGGGATGGGGAGGCGGGCACGTGTGTGACTGCCTGTCCCCTGCCCAGCCGTGCACACCATCGCCCACCTCTTCAACCTGGAGCGCTACAACCACAGCCAACAAGCCACCGACGGCAGCCTCGCCGCTGTCCTCTCCAAGATGCACCTGCAGAGCAGCGACAAGTGGCTGAACCCCATCCACTCCAACCAGACGGTGAGCGCCAGCCCCGGCATCCAGCCCCCTGCCACCGCCTGTCCCCTGCCCCCCTAACCCATCCTGCCGCCCCTGCAGACCGTCGAGTACGTGGCCTTCACCACCATCCCGGGGCTGACGGGGGTCATCATCACGCTGGCGCTCATCCTCATGGTCACGTCCTCCACCGAGTTCATCCGCAGGAACTACTTTGAGGTCTTCTGGTACACGCACCACCTCTTCCTCATCTACTTCGCTGGCCTCGTCATCCACGGCATTGCGTAAGGCTCCTCACCGCTCCCCGAGGGCAGGACAGCAAGGGGCAGCGGCCGCAGACCCCCGCTGGGGCAGCCCTGCCTGTGCAGTCCCGGAGAGGGTCCGGCGGGGCTGTGGGCTCCCCATTCCCAGGGCTGGCTAGCCCAGCCGGCCTCACGCAGAGCGGCTGAGCCCCATCCGGGGGGGCAGGAGCTGGCCCCTGGGCTCACCCCTCGCCTCCCCGCAGCGGGCTGGTGCGCGGGCAGACGGAGGAGAGCATGGAGGAGGTGCACCCCCATCGCTGCGCCCACTACCTCGTGCACAAGGACGAGGACTGCAGCCACGACTGCTGCAAAGTCCCCGAGTTCGGGAGCATCCCCGCTGAGGTAGGGCAGCGGTGGGACGGCTGTGGGGGGAGAAGCCCTTCCCTTGCCCTTGGGATGCTCCAGCCCTGGTCCTCCCCAACCCTTTGCTCTCCTCCATTCCCGCAGTCCTGGAAGTGGGTTCTGGCCCCCGTCCTCCTCTACATCTTCGAGCGGATCCTCCGGATCTGGCGTGCGCAGCAGAAGGTGGTTGTCACCAAGGTGGGTGGTGTGGGAGCCTGTGCCTGCTGCCAGCTCCTTCCCTCGCAGCCAGCGGTGCCGCAGCGCCTTGCCAGCGTGGCCGTGGGGAGGTGGGCAGGGGCTGCTGCCAAAGCCCCTTGCCCAGAGACAGGAGCCAGGCTGGGCGCTGAGCCCTGTCCCTGCCCCGCAGGTGGTCATGCACCCTGCCCGCGTGCTGGAGCTGCAGATGCAGAAGAAGGGCTTCCGCATGGAGGTGGGGCAGTACATCTTCGTCAACTGCCCCGCCATCTCCCTGCTGGAGTGGCACCCCTTCACCCTCACCTCGGCCCCCGAGGAGGACTTCTTCTCCATCCACATCCGCGTGGCCGGTGACTGGACGGAGCGTCTCATCGACACCTTCCAGCAGCAGAAGCCGGAGATGCCCAGGTAGGCTGGGGAGCGCCCGAGTGGACCATCCTGGGGATTTGGGGAGGCCCCGCCTCTTACCCAGGCCCTCCCTCGGCCAGGATCGAGGTGGATGGCCCCTTCGGCACGGCCAGCGAAGACGTGTTCCAGTACGAGGTGGCCATGCTGGTGGGAGCGGGCATCGGCGTCACCCCCTTCGCCTCCATCCTGAAGTCCATCTGGTACAAGTTCCAGCAGGCTGACCAGACCCTCAAGACCAAGAAGGTACGGGGTGTCCCGGGGGAGCAGCCATGGGTTTCTCCATGCTGGGCTTCCCAGTCCTTGACATTGCACCCTTCCACCCCTCCTGCTCTGCTCCACCTTGGGCAACCCCTCTCCCTGCATCCCAGATCTACTTCTACTGGCTCTGCCGGGACACGGGAGCCTTCGCCTGGTTCAACGACCTGCTTGCCTCGCTGGAGCAGAAGATGGCCGAGTCGGGCAAGGCAGACTTTCTCACCTACCGTCTCTTCCTCACTGGCTGGGACACCAGCATTGTGAGTCAACCACGGGCAGGCGTGGCTGCAAGCGGGGACACGGGGTGGCCGAGCCAGGCAGGAGAGGCAGGGCAAGCACGTCAACAGCTTGCAGGCAGGAGGTCCAGGAGCGGCATTTGGTGGGGATCAGCGATGGATGCTCCTCGTGGTGAGGGACTGGAGGTGGGCTCGCGGGTGGTGGCCGGGGTCCTCACCCTCCCTGCTCTGCCCAGGCCAACAACGTGGCGCTCCACTTCGACACCGCTACGGACACGGTGACGGGCCTCAGGCACAAAACCATCTTCGGGCGGCCCATGTGGAACAATGAGTTTGCGGCGGTGGCTGCAGCCCACCCCAGGTGAGAACCAGGCAGGGGGGTCAGGGTGCCGGAGCTGGGAGGCACCCCCTCCTCCCCGGCACCCAGCGCCGGGCTGGGCAGCGCTGGCTTTGGGAGGGGCGTGCTCATCCCCCGCAGGTTGCAGGGACCCCAAAAAGCTCTTAAATCACTTTTCCCTGAGCCGCCCGCCTGGTGCCAACGTCCCCGTGCTGTGTGCAGGTCGGTGGTCGGCGTGTTCCTCTGCGGGCCGGGGGCCTTGGCAAAGAGCCTGCAGAAGTCTTGCCACCAGCACTCCAGCCTGGACCCCAGGAAGGTCAAATTCTACTTCAACAAGGAGAACTTCTAAGTGGCAGCCAGGCAGGGACCCCAGCGGTCAGGGGACCCTGCCAGCCTCGCTTCAACCCCAGAGCGAGTCGGCGTGGCCGGGGATAAGCACGTGAAGAGTGCGTGCACAGAATCCAGGCAAGACACGGCGCGGTGCTCCTTCTCCACGAGAAGCTCTAGGTTCAGAGGCTGCTGCCTTCTCAACCTGGTCTACAAGGAGTCCCTATGGCGGGAGCGGGCCGGCAGCTCCGCACGGCCCCCCGTCGAGAAACCAGAGGGAGATCCTGTGACGGTGCTGCTGGAGCAGCGGGAGCGCCCAGCGGGCTGGGCAGAACCACAGGGTGGGGTGGGACGGGAGAGGGGCACGCCGAGCCGGCACTGGGGGCCGAACGTGCCCCTCTGGGTTTAAACAGTCCTTTGTGTACAAGGGTAAATTAAACGCGCTTTCCTTTGCAATAAAAGCCTCCGGGGTGACTCAGTCCGTGCAGGTGCAAAGGGGGCCCACTCTTTGCCCCCTTGTAAGGCTGCAATAAAAAAGCTGGTTCACAGCAAACCCTCTGGGTAAGGTGCTCCTCCTCCGCGGGGGCTCGCTGCCACCACCCGGAGCCAGCCCGCGCCGCCCGCCAGGCACGCACCGGTGCGCAGGCAACTTCAAACGCAGCTCATGCAAAGGCAACAAATTCTGCTCAAGTGTATGCAGAGAAGAGGGGAAAACCACCCTCCCCGAGCAGGCCGGCGTGGTAAGCGATACAGCAATCGGATACGGAGCCCTTCCCGCCTGGTCAGCAGGGACAGAAAGCCGAGCTCCCCGTCCTGCGCTTCCCTTACACCCCTGTGAACAGCTGGGAACAGCACGGCATGGAAAATCCCACGAGTAGAGCTTGCCCTGGTGCTGGGGAGAAGGGAGGGAGGCGAGTGGTTTGGACTAGCCTGGAGCCAGGCCAGACTCTTCCCAGAACCCAAGAGTCCCACTCCGGCCTCCACGAGAGACCCAACAAGGCAGCTGGAGACACGGCTTTACTCAAACCCTCCTCCCACTTTATTTCAAACATCATAAAATATACACACAGAAAACAGGATGAATGGGAAGGGAAAACGTTTGTGGGGGGGAGGAGAAATCTCTCCCAAAACGCAACATCAGCTCAGACAGCAACGGGAAGCAGCTGCCACGGAGCGTCGCCGCTGTCCAGATGGGCAGCATCTCCACCGCGCGCCCGCCAGGCCTGCGAGAAGGAAGGGGAGGTGAGCGAGCCCCGGCACGGAGAGGAAAAGCAGAGCACAGCCCCATCCTAAGCAGCTCTCCGATTCCCTGACGGGGAGCAGGCACGGCCCGAGGCTGGGTTAAGGACATCACCTGTCAGGGTGCCCCCGTGGACTTCTGGATTTGCTCCTTCAGAATAAGGATGCTCTGCCGTTGCTCCGGGGGCAGCATGGCGATCTGGTCCGCCGTCAGCTGCAGAACCTGCATGATCAGGGCTGCCTGCGGGGAGAGGGGGGAATCAGAGATGTGCCCTGCCAGAGCAGCTGCCGGTTACCGGAGCCAGGAAGGGGCTGTCCCTGCACCGAGGAAGTGCTGCTCTCGGTGTCTCACCCTCTCCCCTTTTCCTCTCACCTTCTCGTGATCCTGGGGAGTGACCTGGCTCTGTCCAGGGCTAAAGCCTCCGGGCTGGCCAGCTCCTTGGACCCCTGCCCCAGGAATGCCTCCTCCCTGCATGCCTGCCCCTGCCATGTTAGGAACCTGCAGGCACAAGAGAGGGGGTAAGGACCAAGGGGTCTCTGGACCCAGCCATACAAATACAGAAATGTAAAGCAGATGATCAGATGGGTCCGATCATCCCACAGCCAGCCTGAAGACGACTGAGCCTGAAGAGACAGGCTACCGTGCGTTTTACGTGCTCTCCTCTCCCTCCAACTCCTGCACTCCTTCCTGCGCATCAGGAAGAGGTGGAGAGAGGCCCAAGCCTCGTCTTGTCCCCAGCAGATCGGCAGTGCCCAGGGAGATGGGACGGATGCCCCAAACCCCTCAGAGAGCCACTGACCCCGGCCTTGTCCTTCCCGGAGGTGCCGCTCTGCAGGACGCCCTCCCCTCCCTAGCTGCTGCAGGACGCCATCACACCCCCCCGACCCAATCTACAAGACACCATTGGTGCCCAGCCAGCCCAGCAGAGACTTTGTATGTACCTGGCGGGGCCCCTGCGGGCCACTGGCTCCCATGTTAAGTGGCCCAGGACCCTGGATCCCGCCAGGCATGGGGCCACGTGGGTTGGGACCCGGCCCTCGAGGCTCCAGGCCCCGGGGCTCCATGACCCTGGCCTCCATGGCCCTAGCTTCCAGCACTCGTGGCTCCAAGACCCGCGGCTCCAGGCCTCGCGCCTCCAGGGCTCTCGCCTCCATCACCCGGGGCTCCAGCCCTCGCGGCTCCAATCCTCGTGGCTCCAGCCCTCGGGGATCTCTTCCGACTGCAGGGGAAAGACAAGGCAAGCTGTTGAAGGGAGCAGTGCCGCAGGGAGTGTGGGAGCGAGCCCGCTGCCTCCTTTGCCTGGGGGCTAGCAAATGCCCAGAAGGTGCAGAGCTGGGGGCAGAGGGGACACGCCAGGAGGAAGTCCCTTGCCCCGTGGGACTGTCCCTCCTTGCCCTGGGGTCAGTTGTTTCACTGCCCAAACCCCCTTCCTACGCCTCGTGTCGGGGCAGCGGGCTCCACTCTGACTTCTTGTCTGTCCGCTTTACGCCACCCACTATTTCATGCCCCCTCTCTCACCTCGAGCATCCATCAAGGGCCCCCGCGGCTCTCCCATCAGTGGTCGGGGTTCTCCCATGGGTCCCCCCCTCATCTCATGGGGGGGGCCACGGCTGTCATGACCAGGCATATGGTGCATAGGGGCTCCCTGGTGGGGCGGCCCAAGGTAACCTCTGACGCAGAGAGACGAGGAGAGCAAAGCAGGAGGAGGAGAAAAAGCGAGAGAGTGTGAATCAGACGCTGGCTTGGCAAGGTCTGGGCAGAGCGCTGGGATCGTCCCCGAAGCCGGCCGCAGGGGAGGAGGGCGAGGCTGGCACAGGGACGGGTGCTGTCGGCCCCATGCCACAGGGCTGCTGCCATCACCCCGGGGATGCCCCGTCCCCGGGGAAACGGGCCGGCCCCCGCGGTCGGCAGCACACAGGCCTCCGACCAGGCAGTGGTGACTCCCGGAAGGCTGGTGCCATCCCTGTCCTCAGCGAGAGGTCACCCTTGGGCAGGGGACAGTGCCAAGGGCTCCTCTCCTTCCCTCTCCCCTCACCTGGGCTCCACTTCTCCAGTGACTGAGAGCAGGGTCCCTCCGCGAGGGTCATTCGGGGCATCTCCCAAAAGGCCTCGGGGCGGCGGGCCACTAGCAGGTAGAGGTCCACGCTGCATAGGGGCCCTCGGGTCTGGCATGGGCACTGCCAGGGAGACACACAAGAGCTCGTGAGGATCTGCATGACCAGTGCCGTGCTGAGACTGTCCCCCAGCGCTCTCGGGGCTGGGGTGCGGGGCGGCCTCGCCGCTCCCCGGCGCGCAGGCGGGTGAGCCGTACTGACCGCCGGGGCAGCAGCCCCTCACACAAGGCCGGAGCGCACCGAAGCCCCTTCCCTGGCTGCTGATTTTATCCCTCTCTTTCCCTCTCTGGCTCTACCTCAGGCTCCTTACGGCACCAGGTGGCCAAACCAAGCGCGGATGCCCCCGTGGCAATCCCTATGAGCATGGGCATCAGCACCCTGCCGACGTGGGGCCAGGAGCAAAGCAAGACCTGGAAGGCTCCTGGTAGCGAGGTGTCAAAGGGGGCTGGATCCTAGGCAAAGGCCCTCTCCTCTTCCACTGGTGCACAGTGCTAGCCTGTTCTCTCCTGAGGCCCCGGAGAAAACCCTGCTTCCTCCTAACCCTGCCAGGCTACACAGAGTGATGCACCAGTCCCCGGCCCTGAGCACAGCAGGGCGAAAGCCACTCTCTGCACACTCCACAACGAGCTCCACGGGAGGAGGGAGCTGGCGGGTGCTGGGATACCTTGAACGCGTTCGATAGACGCAGGCCTGGCAGGTCCCACGGGCGAGAGCTGCAGGTTCCCTGGGCAAGCAGCAGGAAAAGAGGGAGAAGAGCAGACACGTAAATAGTGTATGCACACATGCACTCAGCCTTGGGGACAGCGCTGCCTGCAGGATCACCTCCGCTCCCTGAAGTCCCCCGGAAAACCTATGGAGAAGATGCTGCCTGCTGCAGGTCTGGCTTTATCAACCTCTTCCATTAATGCCACCTCTGCCACCACAGGCGTGAGAGCCAGCTTGGCACGGCCCTTCCCTCACTCACCGCGTGAACGTGCGGGGCAGGAGGACGTCCTGCCGAGAGAACTGGCATTCTCTGGGGCCACGCTGCGCCCCACAACACACAGCCAGTCAGCTTCTGCTCCTGCCCGCAGCTTCCCACGGCACTCCCCAGTGCCAGCTTTCTGTCTGCTCTCCAGAACCTTCTGGGTGCCAGCGAAAGTGCCAAAAACTGCCGGGTTGCTCTCAGGAAGACGGTGCCCACCCCAAAGAAAATGAGAGTCAGCTTCTCCTAAGATACCTAAGGCTGGCGGATCTCAGAACAAGTTTGCCACGTTCCCGAAACAAGGCCTACGATACAAGTCAAGACAATAGGGGTGTCAGCTATGTGCCTTATTACTGGGAGAACAGGAACTCTTTGGTTGTGCTAACGCTGGCGCGTGACTTGACGGGGCATCCACACAACATGTGAACCGTAAGGAATCAGGCTCCAGGGCTGGGCCGTACAGACCGTGCCTGCGGAGGGAGAGCCAAGCAATCGCTCACCGGGAAATTCCCTGCCAAGCCTCGCACTCACTGTTGCAAGCAAAAGCGAAGGCCCAGCTCCCTCTGCCGGGCATGGCGCAGGGAGCGCTGGGAGACGCAGCGGCAGCACAAGCTGCTTCCCAGCACCCAGGCAGCGAAGGAGCAGGACAGGGACCAGAGAAGAGCAAGCTCTGCCCGCCCGCTCAAGCACAGGGACAGACACGGGCTCAAAGAGATGGAAAACACAGGCACGTCCCGCTCGGTGGGGCTCTGCGGGGACTGGCAGCTCTCCTGGCTTCCAGGGCACATCTGCACAACATGGTGCAGGACAAGCTGGGAGCAAACTGGTGCGTGCCCTGGGAACAGGAGAGCTGCTGCCACAGCCTTGCGCCTAAGCGAACAAACCCGGGCACAGCCCAGCGCTGCGGGAGCTGCCCCGGATCCAGGGACGGCAAGGCTGCAGGGAGCTGGCAGGGGCTCTTGGCGCAGCACCCGTGGCCTGGGCCCCTGCTGGAGCGAGGCTCACATAACGCACAGCACTAACCCACGTCTGTTTTACCTTGTCCACGCTCCAAGGGGACGGGCCCTCCTCCCGGCATCCCAACCTGCGGCTGCATCCCACCTGAGAGGGAACAGGCAGAGATCAGATCCCTCCCCAGCCGGCCATGCACCACCACCAGCTTCCTCAGGCCCCAAGTACCTCCCCCCTCCCAGCTCCTGGGGGAGCATCCAAAGGTTTATTTTCTCGGTACTGGCTCCCCACGGAAATAAGCCGACTTTCTGAACTGCCACTGGCAGCAGCCGCAACCACAGCACGCAGTATGGGACTACGTGCGCTCCCATGGGGCCAAGCCCTCTGGTTAAGGGGAAGGGAGAGGGGGGCTGTCTGCAGGACTCGTGTGCCCAGGGCACCGTTCAGCCAAAACCCACGCACTCACCTCCTGGAGCCATGGGGCCAGGGCCCGGGCCCTGCACAGGGGCTGCCATCTGTCCTGGGGCCGGCACTCCTCCCTGCATGGGCGGCTGCATCAGAGGAGGAGCGCCGTTCACGTGCATCCCACCCTACCCAGGAGAGAAACCGGACCTCAGGGAAGCCCCGTCACCCGGGCACGCGCACCCCAGCTGGGAGAGCTGGAGCTGGCAATGCCCATCTCTCCCCCACGCGGCACCTGCGTCGCGTAGGCTCTTACTATGGGCTGTGGCTGAGACGAGGGGGTGTTCTGCGGGTTCAGCTGGGCGTTTGGCCCTGGCCCAGGCCCCGGTCCCGGTCCAGGGCCCGGCCCTGGCACTGGCTGCTGGTTGCCTGGGATCAGAGGAGGAACACTGGTCTGGCGATGCAGGATTTTCTAGGGGCAGAAGAAGGAGAAAGGAGTTCTCTTCCACCCCCTCTCCACAACAGGCTACCACCGATATCCTACCGACCCCGGACGAGGCAGCAAGGGACAAACCAGTGCGATCTCCGGGTCGACGATCCTCATGACCACCTGGGCCTGCAGCAGGGCGTAAGCCAGCTGGGGGTTCTGGAGCAGCATGTTCCTGGCTTCCTGCGGGCTGTTCTGGACACACAACTGTGAAGACAGAGGCAGATCAGAGCTCTGGCAAGGCACAGCAGGGGCTGCGAGGGCACGGGCAGCGGTGGTAGAAGCTGTGCTCACGCAGAGAGCGCAGCCTTCTGCTTCGCTCACCTTCATCTGCTTCATCAGCTCAAACATCTGCTCGGGCGGCAGGCTGGCTACTGCCCGGCTGATGGACTCGGGGGCATCTTCTGGGTTGACAGGGTCCCCGTAGGGTGACTCTATGATGGGTGCGCCTGTGCCCAAGCCTGCAACAGAGTTTGTGACCTCGTACGGCTACGTAAACTGGCCGTTTTTAACGGGCTCATCAGAAGGGAAGCACCACGCCATTACGGGGAAAGGGAGGCAGTGAAAACAGGGAGAGAAAACACAGCTGAGCCCACACATCCCTCAGCAAAACTACTTGCTACATCTCTTGGAGCAGGTCAGCTCCGCGAGGTCTCCACCTCGCCAGCCTCGCAGCAGAGGCATGCTTTGTAATGCTGAAAAGGCCAGGCCCAGCATGACATCAGTGCGTTCTCCACCACAAAATTCAGACTCACTCTTCAGCTCCTCCTTGTTCTTCTCACTGGCTGCGTTGTCGACGCGCAGGGCCCTCCCACTGAACTCGCGCCCGTTCAGGTTCCGCATGGCACTGAGGGCCGTCTCCTGGTCTTGGTACTCACAGAAGCCATAGCCCTTCGGCTTTCCCGTCTCCCTGTCATACACCAGCCTGTGCAGCGAGGAATCACAGAATCATTTAGATTGGAAAAGACCTTTAAGATCATCAAGTCCAACCGTTAACCCAGCACTGCCAAGTCCGCCACTGAACCATGTCCTCAAGCACCACATCTCCCCGGCTTTTAAATACCTCCAGGGATGGGGACTCAGCCCCTGCCCTGGGCAGCCTGTGCCAGTGCCTGACTACCCTTTCGCTGAAGAAATTTTTCCTAATATCCAGCCTAAACTTACCCTGGCCCAACTTGAGGCCATTTCCTCTCATCCTACCGCTTGTTACTTGGTAGAAGAGACAGACCCCACCTCACTACAGCCTCCTTTCAGGTAGCTGTAGAGAGCAATAAGGTCTCCCCTCAGCCTCCTCTTCTCCAGGCTAAACAACCCCAGCTCCCTCAGCCGCTCCTCACAAGACTTGTGCTCCAGACCCTTCACCAGCTTCACCAGAGGAGGAGAGAACCACCACTGCTGAGGGCAGCGCAGGCATGGAGCAGCGTGCAGTACCCACAGCTCCCCAGCGCTTGGCAGGGGGCTATCGGGGTACGCCACACAGGAGCGCTGGGGAGCAGAGCGAAGGCACCAGGGCCAGGTCAAGGCATGCAACAGCCAGAGCCAAAATCCCTCCTGGATGCAGGCCAATGGGTGTTCCCAGAGCTCTGGTGTCCAGGAAGGCCACCAGCGTGAGTGCTGTGCTTCCCGTCACCCCACCAAGGCAGCTCCTGGGGGTGCAGGACTGGCCTGGCTGCTCCTGGAGCTCCCAAAGCCCTCAAGCGAGAGCTCTCTGAAGCCTGGTGCCAAGCCAGGAAACCAGCCCTGCAGAGCCACTGGGGTGGGAGCACTCCGCACTCCTGGCTCTCTGTGCACAGCCCAGCCAGGACCTGAGGGCTCACCTGCCCCAGCTCCGTGCCGCAGCAGGGCGGCTGCCTCCAGCCTGGAGCAGCCTGCCCACGTTCACGCTGCGGGCTTGGGGCCGTGTCGCTCCCCATCCCGCGGGGCGAGATCTGCCCGCGCTGCCCCGGGGAAGCGGGCAGCGGAGGCCGGCAGCCGTTCTCACCTAAAGCTGACCACGGGCCCGACCTCTGAGAAAATGTCCTTCAGCTGCTCCTCTGTGGCTTCGTACGGGATGTTCCCCACTGTGGAAGAGAGACGGCGGCCGCCGGTCAGCGCCGAGGCCGAGGGTTGCGCGGACACCGGCCCCGAACGGCGGGAAAGGCTCGGCTCGGCCCGCGCCCGCCCCCGCCCCCGTCCCTGTCCCCGTCCCCGTCCGCCCCCGCGGCGCTCACCGAAGACGGAGCGCAGGGAGCGGTCCACGGCGGGGTCCCGCACCGACAGCCCCGCCATCCCGCCGCCCGGGCCTGGCCGCCGCTTCCGGTCCCTCACCCCATGCCGTCCCCCCGCTTCCGCTTCCGCCCGCGCCCGCAACAAACATGGCGGCGGCGCGGCGGGGAAGGCGCTCCGGCGGGAAACACGGGCTGCGCGCCGCTGCGGTCTGCGCGCCGCGCTCGGTAGGAGCGGGGCGGGGGCGGCCGGGGCACCCGGCCGGGGGGGTGCTGGGCCTTGGGGAGCCCTTCCCGGGACAGCCAGCCATGGGGTGCCGGCTCCCGGAGCGGCCCCAGGGGTGCAGTCCCGGGCACAGGCCCGGAGGTACGGTCCCGCGGGTACCCCGCCCCTCGCACCCGGGTATCCCGCTCCTAGGGCCCCCCGTCCCCGGGCACCCCATCCTCCAGGACACCCCACCCCTCATCCCCCGGGCACCCCATCCTCCAGGACACCCCACCCCTCATCCCCCGGGCACCCCATCCCGCAGGGCTCCCCACCCGCCTCCCCGGGCACCCCACGGCAGTGCCGTGCCCCCAGCATGGCGGTGCCAGGGGCCCCCACCGTCTCCCTCCTGTCCCCTGCCAGCCTGACGCCCTGTGCCCGCCTGGCGGGTGGCTGCGTCCCTGCTGGACGGTGACATCCCCCCGTCCTGGGGATGGAGGCAAGGGATGTCCCCGTCCCTGCGCTGGCCACGGAGCCGCAGTTCGCCCAGCGCCTCAGGTGAGCCTGCGAGGGGGAATGGGAGCCCTGGGACAGGGCGCAGGCAGGGAGCAGAGCTCAGGGGGCTGGCCCCACGCCCCCGGGGGGTCTCTTCCCTGCAGCGGGGTGGCTGCGGGGCTGGGGAGGGCCTGACGGTGCCTTGGCCTTGCAGGGAGCACTTGGAAGAGGAGCAGCTCCTGGATGGGCGCTACCGGCTGCAAGGGGTGCCTGGGGGCCGTGTGGCCCTGCCTGTGCTGGAGGAGAAGCTCTCCCAGCTGCGGCTGCCCCGGGAGATGCCCTGTGGGCTGGTCTGGATCCAGGTTGGGAGAGACCCCCTCTCCCTGAGTCCCGCCATGGCGTGGCGGGGTCTCAGCCCCATGCGCCACATCCCTCCCGCAGGACCCCGTCCCCTCCCGGGCAGCCCGCCGGCAGACACCCGCCAAGAAGCTGCGGGACGAGCTGCGGCGGCTGCTGGGCGAGAGCTGGTCGGAGGAGCTGGAGCATGATGTGCCCCGCGCCTGGCAGCGGCACGGGGATCTGGTCCTGCTGAGCGAGGACAGCTTCAGGGCTGCGCCGTGGGAGAAGCTGGGTAAGGGGCAGTGGGGTCTGCCTGCCCAGATCCTGCCCGCAGAGCTGTCCTGGCCTTTCCCAAAGCTCCCGGGATGGGTGCATTGCAGGTCCGGCGCTCTGGGAGACGGTCGCCTTGGCTCTGGGTGCCCGGCGGCTGGCCAGGCGAGGACGGGTGTTGCCGGACGGGATGCGGTCCCCCAGTGTCACCCTGCTGCTGGGCGAGGACGGCTGGGTGGAGCACGTGGACAACGGGATCAGGTAGGCAGGAGCTGTGGTGCGGGATGCAGCCGGTGCAGGGAAGGGGCAGCCCTCACCGAGCGGGTCATATCTCCCAGGTACACGTTTGATGTGACCAAGTGCATGTTCTCGCCGGGCAACATCACGGAGAAGCTGCGCGTGGCCTCGCTGCCCTGCTCCGGGGAGGTCCTGGTGGATCTCTACGCAGGTAATGGGGACAGCGGAGGGATTTGGCAGGGCAGGCTTGCGGAGGCAGGCAGGCAGAGACCAGTGATGCAGGTACCGATGGCATCCAGGTGGATGTGAAACGTCATTTCCAGCCTGGACTGGAAAAGTACCCAGGCTTAGAGCTCCTGCCCCACCTGTGAGCCCTCAGCTAACCTGGCACTGCTGTCCCTCCTGTGTCCCTGTTGGCTTTGGACGCTCAGGATGACCTTGCACTCAGGCTCTGCTGAGCACTGCTCTGTGCCTAGTGCTGGTCATGGCAATCATTTGGATCCATGGAAAAGATTTGCCCTCGATATTGTTTCTGAAAAGCTCCCATAGCTGTCCTGAGCCTGTACTGATGCGCTTTCACGACAAGCTGGCACTAACTGAAGCGTCCTGTGTAGTGAGATGAGAGGGGAGATCACGTCAGGCGTTTGCATGTCAAGAGAGCCGCTGTTTTGTGCTTAGGGAAGTTAGCGCGTCCAATCTGTGCCACGCAGAAAGGATGTGGCAATCACAAAACTGCTCTGGTTTAATTAAAATAAGTGGTAGTCTGGGCACTTCTGCACAGAGTGGAAGCAGGGCAGGGCAGGTCTCGAGCTAACGGCCAAAGACTGAAGGTAAAATAAGCTCCTCTGTAAACATTTTTCAAGACAGATTTTGCTTTTGCGGAGGCAAGGGGGGGATGAATTTCCATTTTCCCAGCGTCTGGGCTTGTTCCGACCTGGAGCAAAGCAGATACAGAGAGCCAGGGTGGTAATCTGCATCCCACCCTGCCTCCAGGGGGGAGCGCGGACCCCTGCTGGTGCCCAGATTCTGCCCTCAGCCGCTGCCACCTCTCCTGCCCTCAGGCATCGGCTATTTCACGCTGCCGTACCTGGTTCATGCAGCGGCCGCCTTTGCCCACGCCTGCGAGTGGAACGGCCACGCCGTGGAGGCCCTGCGGAGGAACCTGGTGCTGAACGGCGTGCAGGACCGCTGCCGCGTCCACCACGGGGACAGCAGGCAGGTGGGCAGCGCCGACCGGCCACGGCCCCCCTGGCCCTGCGCGGCATCCCCCTCACCTCCCCTCTCCTTCCAGCTGGAGCTGTGGGACGTAGCGGACCGGGTGAATCTGGGACTGATTCCCAGCTCGGAGGAGGGCTGGCCGGTGGCCTGCCGCGTCCTGAAAAAGGGCACAGGCGGGGTTCTCCACATCCACCACAACGTGGAGTCTCGCCCCACACCGACCCCGGTCCCGCGGGCTGAGCAGGGCTCTCCAGAGGCAGCTGGCTCTGATGGAGAGGCGCAGCACTCAATGGAGGACGGTGGGAAGGAGGCACGGGGGGCCAGGATCAGACCTGAGTGGCAGAGGTGGGCCGAAGCCGCGGCGGCACGGATCCGGGGCCTGCTGGCGGAGCTGCACGGGCAGCCGTGGTGCACCAGCATCCTGCACATCGAGGCGGTGAAGTCCTACGCGCCCCACGTGCATCACCTCGTACTGGACCTTGAGTGCCGGCCGACGCCGCCGGCCTAGCCGGCCACGGGCCCTGGCGGGGCTCCAGCTCCCACGCAACGGCGGTATTGGAGCACCGGTGGCAGGGAGATGCTACCGTTGCCTGCTGCCAGCCTGGATGAACTTTACGCCCCCTCATTCCCGGGTGGCAGCGCTGCCCAGCAGTGCCTCCCCGCACCCGGGGATGCTCTCCCACCGGAGATCCCTCCAGGAGCCGTATCCCGGCCGAGGATGGGGCGAGCTGGGGCTGAGAGCGCCCCGAGTCCTGCCCTGGCTCTGCCTGTCACTGCCCAGATCTTGGACATGTGGTGGCACTTTCAGCCCCATTTTCACACAGGAGAGAGCCACAGGGCTGAATAAACCTCAGATTCCTGCCGAGCTTTGTTTCAGCAAGTCAGGGGCAGGCTTTGTGTTTATATTTACCTTTTTTAATGTACTGGAAACAGGTCTGTTCATCTCGGTTTCTTCTCACCTTTTTGCAGAAATAAGGATGTTTCCCGTCTCTCTGGTTGGTGTCCAGTTAAAACGCAAACACAGGTGCAAGCGTGGGGGTCCTGCGTGGGGACCCTGGGTCCCGGGGCGGTGTGTGGAGGGGCTCGGGGAGCAAAGCCTCTGCCTGCATCCTCTGCCCTCAATGCTGCCTGCAAGCTTAAAGCCCTCTTACCCCTGGATAAGAGAAGCCACCTCTTACTCAGCTGTGCGTGTATCCCTGTTGCAGAGAAACCCCTGCCCGAGGAGGGAGCTCCCGCTGCCCCTTTGGTGTCCCCAGGTCCCCGTGGTTTTCCCATCTCCTCCCGCAGGCTTTCTCCCGTCCCGTGGCAGCAGCCGAAACCGTGGGCATCTTCGTGTTTGCTTCGGGGCTGCTCCCAGCCGGCCTCCCACGCGGCCCCGCCATCCTGCGTGGCGAGCGGCCACCTCCCCATGGACGTGAGCCCCACGCCTCGTCCTGCCACGTGTGCTCAGGGTTTGCCTGTGCTGCAGGAGCCCTGCCAGCACCGTGTCTCTGCCCACGAAGGAGAAGGGCAGAGGCTGGAGGCTTGTGGCGGGGCCATCCTCTGCTGGGAGGACACCGGGGCCGTGCTCTTTGGGTCTCGGTCCCTCGCCCGCCGCCGTGCTGGGCACCCCGGGAGGGGTAAACTTTGGGTGTAGCCGTTGTGCTGGCTTGTGTGTGCTCTTCGGGAGGAGCTGCCTTCCCAGGTAGGGCTGCGGGGAGGCACACCGGGGAGCAGAGCGCCCAGCTCCGGGCCCCGAGCCCTGCCCAGCCCTGCCCAGCCCTGCCGGGGGGGGGGGGGGGGGCGAGCAGCCGGCGGGGCTGGGGCCGCAGGGGGACCGTCCCCGGGGGGACCGGGGGCTCCGGGCACGGCTGCCCCGGGGGAAGGGGCTGCTGCTGTCCCGCGGCTGGGGGAGCCGCCCCGTCGGTGCCGCAGATGCGGGGCCTTTAAGGAGGCGGCTCCGTCCGCCTGTCTGTCCCTCCCTGCTGCTGCCGGGAGGCGCCGGCCGGAGCCGCGGCAGGTACCGGGCAGCACCGGGCGGGGCGGGGGGTCCCTGCGCCGGCGGGGGGACGGGGACGGGACGGTCCCTGCCGCCGGGCTGGGCAGCGGCCGCTTCCAGCCGCCTGCGGCCGCTCGGCGGTGCCGCCGCCCCGGCTGGGGAGCGGGGTCGACCCGCGGGCGGGCTGCGGCCCCTCTGCGGGGGGACGGGCGGCTTCCCGAGCCCGGGCTGCAGCGGCCCCGGGGCGGCTCCTTCCTCCCCCGGGGGAGCCGGGCGAGGTCAGCGGGGCCGGCGGGCGGCCGAGGGCCCAGCCCGCAGCCGGGCCGCGGCGGTGGCCGGGCGGGGCGCGGGCTCCCGGGGCGCCGGCGTGGGCTACCCGCGGGGCGGGGCTGCGGGCCCGGGCCGGGGCTGCGCTCAGCGGCCGGCTTGCTCCTAGCAGGGAGGAGGCGTCCGGCTGCTTCTGGTGAGCCATCCCGGGGGGGAGCGATGTCGGAGGCCGTGGATCTGTCCTTCCTGTCGGACGCGGAGCGGGATTTGATCCTGCAGGTCCTGCAGCGCGATGAGGAGCTCCGCAAAGCGGAGGAGCGGAGAATCCGGTGAGGAGGGGGCCGGGCAGGGCGCTGGGTTCCCCGCTTCGCTCTGGAAGCGGCTGGAGGGGCGCGGGCGATGGGGCTGGGGCACAGCTCGGCCCCGGGGTCCCGGCACGGCTCTGACGGGTGTCGGGGTCCGAGCAGGCGCCTGAAGAACGAGCTGCTGGAGATCCGGCGCAAGGGAGCCAAGCGGGGCAGCCAGCGCTACAGCGAGCGGACCTGCGCCCGCTGCCAGCAGAGCCTGGGCCGCGTCGGCCCCAAGGCCAACACCTGCCGGGGCTGCAACCACTTGGTGTGTCGGGACTGCCGTTCCTACAGCCCCAACGGCTCCTGGCGCTGCAAAGTCTGCTCCAAGGAGGCGTGAGTACCCGGGGACAAGTGGCAGGGACCTTCTGCACGCTCCTCCTGTCCCCTTCCTCTTCCCAGTCGCCCCGGCTGGATGCCCCATGGCCAGCCTTTCCTAGCCCAGCTGGTCTTCTCCAGAGCAGGGCAGCTCTCTCTGCTTCCCGGGGTGGGCACCCGCGGTTGGGTGATGGAGAACTGGGTTGTGCCCCACTCTTGGGTCTCCTTCGTGCCCACCCCGCTCCTTTTCCCCCCTTACTTGACTCTGGCATCCCCCCGCGCCCCTCGCACAGCCTGTGTTTCAGGCACCCCAGGTTTCCTCCCTCTCAGCCTCCCCGTCCTGCAAAACCCGTCTTGCTCCTGTGTTTGCTGGGGATGTAGCTGGGCCCATCGTCTCTGCCCACCCCCTTGCCGAACATGCCCACTGTGCCTGTGCCCCCCTTGGCTGGTGGCAGCACGGAGGGTGGTGTTGGGGTGCAGGGAGCAGCCCCCCGCCGCCCCTGACTGCCCCCGCTGCCTCCCTGCCCTGCAGCGAGCTGAAGAAGACGACGGGCGACTGGTTCTACGACCAGAGGGTCAACCGCTTCGCCAACCGGCTGGGCAGCGACATGGTGCGGCTGTCCCTGCGGCACAGGTCGGCAGGTAGGGGTGCCACAGCGATGCCTTCTCCCACAGCCCGGACCTCCGGGATGCTCCAGCTTTCCCTGGTCTGCCTCCGCCCAGCGCGGAGCGGCTGGAAGCAGCTCCTGCTCCAGGCAATGGGCTGGGAGCAGTGGTCCTCCTGATGCCTCTCTCCTTCCAGCCTGCAAAAGAGAGACCGTGGGACAAACCCTCCTCCAGAAAGCCCAGCTCGGTGAGCCCAAAAGCTCCTCCGCAGCTCGGCAGCAGAGCCCCCCAGCACCCCGGGAGGGGCCCAGGTGAGGATCCCTGCCGTCTCCCCCACTCCGGGTGCCAGCCCTCGCCTGCTGCAGGGACGGGCGGGACGCTGACGCCCTGCTTGGATCGCTGGTGGCGCAGAAGCTCTGTCTCAGACCGGCTTCCTCGCCAAACAGGACATACCTGTGGTTTTGTTTGTCTGCAGTTTGTTTCTGGATGCCTCAGACCCTCGGGATGGTAAAAGCGACACAGAGTCCATGGAAAACATGAGCCTGGATGGCTACAGACCTAGTCCCGGTGGCGTGGGGGGCAGGTGAGGGGCTCCCGGGGTGGTTTGTCCTTGGCAAGGCTGGCATGGCAGAGGAGGAGGACCCTCATCTCAAGTGCGTTTTTCTCGGTCTAGTGAGAGGGAGCTGGCTTCTCTGGCTGGGCTGAAACCTGTCCCTGGGCAGGCAGGTCCTCTGCTGCCCAGGCTGGGATGCTCTGGGGAGCTTGTGGGGAGATGGCGCTGCCCGGCCAGCGCTTGCTCTCCCAGCCGTGCTCTTGGCCTGGGACAGACCTTTCTGTGTCCTCCGCAGGAGTCGCTCCCTGGAGAGAGCCGCCCATCTCAGAGATGGAAAACAGGTTGCTGCGCCAGCAGGACCTGCTGCCTCCAGCCTGACCCTCCCTCTCCGCTCCAAAAACACATTCTCCGACGGACGGGTGTGTGCCCGTGCTCCGGCAGGCTCAGCCCTGTCCTGGGGTGCCTGGGAGCCCCGTGGGGTGCCCAGCCCTGCCCTGCTCTGAAGGGACCTTTCCTCCCCAGGATGCTGCCATGGGGAGCCGCAGCAGCGCCTTGGTGGATGAGCATGAAACGATATTCAAGAAGAATCCCCGGCGGGTGGTGAGGCCTGCGGGTGAGAGCTGCGCGGATGCAGGGGGGTTTGGGTCCCGACATGGTAGGGGATGGGCGGCCGCTTCTCCCTGGGCTGCAGCGGGCTTTCGGTGCGGATGGGAGAGGCTGGGGCACCCCTTGCTGGAGGGAGCAGCAGGGCTCTGTGAGTCCTGCACCGTGCTGCTGCCTCCTGCCTCACCGTCTCTCGTGCAGACTACACCAAGTCGGTGATCGACCTGCGCCCGGAGGACTTCGTGGGGGAAGGCGGCTCTTTGGGGGACAGGAGCAAGTCGGTCCCCGGCCTCAACATGGAGCTGGTGAGACCCTCGGCGTGCCACGGAGCCGGCTGCCAGGTGGAGGAGCAGGCTGTGCCCTGCCCTGCCGCTCCCCACGCAGGCAGCTTGTCCCTCTCCTTGCAGGAGGAGGAGGAGGAGGACATCGATAACCTGGTGGAGATCCATCGGCAGAGGGTGGCCCGGGGCAGCATGCGCAGCGGCACCTCCTCGGTGAGTCCTCGCAGCGTGGCTGTGCTCTGCTCTGCAGGAAGGAATGATGGAGAAGGGCAGCGGCGGCTGGCTGGGTGGGAGGGAGGCGGGGGGCAGCTTCTGGGGCATGGGGGCAAGAGCCTGGGGCATGGGGGCTTCCTCCCCTTGAAGGGAATCGAAACGCGGAGACCCAGCTCTCTTCCAGGGAGCCTGCGTGTGGGTGGGAGGCGCTCGGTGGCCATCCCCAGCCACGGAGGGGTGAGAGGGGGGCTGTGCGGAGGGGAGTCGCCTTGCTGAGGATGAAGAGGGACCTATCAAGCGATGCTGCCCTGGCTCAGCCCTGCTGTGTCTTCCAGAGCACGCTGGGGAGCATGGTCAGCATTTACAGTGAGGCCGGTGACTTCGGCAACGTTGCGGTCACTGGGGGAATCTCCTTCTCCCTGAGCTACGAGCAGAAGACGCAGACCTTGTTCATTCACGTGAAGGAGTGTCGCCAGCTGGCCTACGGGGACGAGGGCAAGAAGCGCTCCAACCCGTGAGAGCCGGGGGGGCGATGGCTGGTGGTGCTGCTGGTGGTGCTCAGCTGGGTTGGGGGGTGCCCACCAGAGATGGGAGCTGTAAGCGGGGGGGGTCTTGGCGAGGCAGGAGGTCTGGGGTTGTCCTGGGGGGGAAGGGGGGTGGGGGGGTTAGTTATGGGGAGACCCTGGTGAATGCTGCCTCCTTCTCCCTTCAGGTATGTGAAGACCTACCTGCTGCCTGACAGATCCCGGCAAGGGAAACGCAAGACGACCATCAAACGCAACACCATCAACCCCCTGTACAATGAGCTGCTGAAGGTGAGCGGGGATGGGCTGGGGTGCAGGGGGGCACTTGGCTCTGGGGACGCTGCTGGAACAAACCAGGGGACGGATGGGCTCCAAACCCTGAGGCAGGGGTTCTGCAGAGGACCTGTGTCCAGACACTGCACCCTGAAAGTGGGAAAAACCCAGTCCCAGGCTGGGTCACTGCTCTGATGTGGCTGTGGTGTCAAGCCCCAGGTGCCATGGTGGGGTGGAGGCACAGCTGCAGATGTGAATGTGTGTCCTGGCTCCCGTGGCATCCCCCAGCACCAGGGGCCTTCTGCTTACCCACAGGCATTGCTTTCCTGTGAAGAAGGCTCCTGGGCCATTGCAGGCAGGTTACAGTGGTGGGAGGGCAGGCAGCACAGCTGCAGAGGCAGAGATAAGGCAATTCTGGGCCCCAGGCACTGCCCTTCACGGTCCCTGCTGCGGCTGCCACAGGGTGGTGGGAAGGGCTGGCTCCATCCCCGAGCCTGGCAGCGCATCGCTGAGGCCAGGCACTCTCCGGACAGGAGGGAAGTGGGAGCTGTGGTTGGGTTTCCAGGCTCCCACAGCCGCGGGTTTGCTGAGGTCTCGCGCTCTGACCACCTGAGGCTCGCTGGGCTGGCAGAGCTTCGCCTGTGGTGGGATGGGGTGGGGTGGCCAGGTGCCATGAGACCTGGTCTTGGCTCTGCACAGGCTCTGAGGACCACTTGCCTGGAGAGCACGGGCTCCTGCACCACTGCCCCAGGACTTTGAGGTTTCAGCAGGCTTGGGAAGGAAGACAAACAGTCTCTTCCGTGCATCCATTGCTCTTCAAACCTGTCTCCTCTCCTGCTCGAGAGCTGTGGCTGATGGTGTATGCCAAGCCTGTCCCCTGCCTGGTGCTGCCTGCTCACCGGTGGTTTTCCTGTCTCTCTTCCTAGTACGAGATTAACAAGTCCCTCCTGCTTGCAAGGACGCTGCAGTTCTCGGTCTGGCACCACGACCGCTTTGGCCGAAACACGTTCCTGGGGGAGGTGGAGGTCCCGCTGGACGCCTGGAACTTCGAGAGCCACCTGGAGGAGTTTCTGCCCCTGCACGGCAAGGTGCTGGCCATGCCACCCAGCCCCGCTGCCCGCAGCCTCCCGTGCCTGGCCCTGTCCCGGGGGGTGGCCCTCAGTGGGCAGAGGGCTGCAGAGACCTTGGCCGAGAGCTGCCAAAAGGCTTGCCCCAAATCAAATCTTGGAGAAACAAAGACCCCGGAGCAGATAGCAGTAGTAGTAAGAAAGGGTAGATCTTCTGCCTTAAGCCTAGCTTCCCTCCTCCTCCCTATGGGATGCAGTGGGATGTCTCTGCCCCGTCAGGTATTTTCATTCTGCTTGCTTGATTGCTCCAAGAGCGCAGCTCTTCCCAGCTCCCTGCCCCATCGAGGAGGAATTGGAGCCAGGGAAAGAAATGGGGGCAACTGGCCGGGACACCCTGCTGCGGGCTGCAGAGCCGGGCAGCAAGGGCCTTCGTGCAGCTCGATGGTGACACCAGCTGCTGCTGCTGGACTTAAAAGTCTGGTTCTCTTGACTAGCTTGTACTGTGGGCTCAGCCCTTGGCGTTGCTGGGGCTTGAGCAGCTTGTGGAAACCCCTAAACAGCATTTCCTAAGGGAGCTGGTTGAGCCAAAGTAGAATCCCAAAGGAGCTGGTCTGAGTCTGACCTGGTGATGCTGGGGAGGGCCTGCAGGCATCTGTGCTGGCTAAACCACCTCTAGGAGAAGCCAAGCTCTTTGGCCCGGCGTGGGGAGGTGCTGCCTGCAGACCAGGCCATGACCATGTCCGCTTTGGCCTCTCTAGCAGTGTGTGATAAGCTTTGCCTCTTTGCAGATTGGGGCGGATGCTGCTGGTCTGCACCAGTACAAGGGGGAGCTGGTCGTCTCCATGAAGTACATCCCGTCTTCCAAGCACCCTGGGGCTGGGAATGGCAGGAAGGGTGAGTGCTGGAGCTCCAGGATCTCTGCGTAGCCTGCGGGACCTGCTCGTGGCCACGCGAGCTGGGTCTGGCTGGGTTTCTTGGGTGGTGCCGTTGCAGCCTTCTCTGCAACACCTGCAAGGCTGCTGTGGGTCAGGGCGGACCTGGCGGTCCTCAGGCTGGCCGAGTGGTCCCGGTGCTTTCCTGGGGCTGGACCAGGCTGGACCATCGGGCCCCACATGGAGCAATTGTCTGCCTTCGCCTCAGCAGGCAGGGCCAGCAAGGGAGGAGGCAGGAGGAGATACCAGTGGGGGATCTGTACCTGCCTCCGTGATGAAGGCTGTTCACCAGGACCTTTCCAGAAGTTAGCGGTGGTGGAAATTAAGGTTGATTAATTCTCGCTGTGTTGGGTTTTTCCCAGGTAAAACGGGGGAAGGAGGTGAGCTCCAGGTCTGGATCAAAGAAGCCAAGAACCTCACAGCTGCCAAATCAGGGGGGACCTCAGACAGCTTTGTCAAGGGGTGAGCGTGGGTCCTGGGTTGGGGGGCAATGAAGGCACTGTCCTCCCTGGCTGCATCCCAGAGCTGCCTCGGGGAGGGATGGGTCTCTCTGCTAGCTGCCCCACGCTGCCTGCGTTGGTACCCTGGAAGTCACTGTCTGCCAGTCTCTGCCTGGAGATGAGATGCTCCTGGTAGCAAACGCTCTCCTGGGTTTTGGCCGGCTGAGAGGTCGCAGTGGCAGGCTGCGTGCAGGGCAGGGCTCCAGCTGCCATCAAATTGTCTTCCCAAAGGTCACCGAGCCACTGGGCAGCGTGGCTGGGGGTGAGCAGGCTGCGGTCCTTGCCCTCTCCCCTCCTCAGACCACCTGCAGTCTGCCGAGCGGCTTTTCAGGAGTCGGGGCAGATACCCAGCCCCTTGCAGACCATTGTGGCTCTTCCTGCGCTATGTCAGGGAAGGTGGCCTCCAGACCAGGTCCTGGGGTGCTGAGGTGCCCCAGCCCAGGGGCAGAAGGCAGTTGCACATGTGCTGCTAACCTAAGGGGCTGCTTCCCCCAGCTACCTCCTGCCACACAAAACCAAAGCCTCCAAGAGGAAGACGCCTGTGGTGAAGAAGACCCTGAACCCTCATTACAACCACACCTTTGTCTACAACGGCATCAACCCCGAGGACCTGCAGCACATCTGCCTGGAGCTGACAGTCTGGGACCGGGAGCCACTGTCCAGCAACGACTTCCTCGGGGGTGTCCGTCTGGGGGTGGGCAACGGTGAGGAGCCCTGGGGTCCCATCAAACCCTGGGGACAAGCAGCCTTGCTCGGGGCTGCCTCGCTGCGGGCAGGAGGCTGCTCCGGCAGTGACTTCTGCCCATGGCCATCCTTTCTCCCAGGCATGAGCAACGGGCAGGCTGTGGACTGGATGGACTCCACCGGCGAGGAGCTGAACCTGTGGCAGAAGATGCGCCAGTACCCGGGCTCGTGGGCGGAGGGGACGCTCCAGCTCCGCTCCACCATGGCCAAGCTGAGGCCATAGGCTGTGGCCAAGGGCTGGCACCGCTGCTCAAGAGCTGCATTCGCAGCATGGGGCCCGGCAGGGCTGCCAAATGTGGGTTGGGTTGGTTTTTTTTCTTGCTTATACTTTATTAAACATGACCTTCTCTAAACAGGCTTGGGCAGAAAGTCTTCTTGGCCTCGCTTCATTTAAAGGGTTTTCCTTTTGTCTTAGGCTTTGCACCAAATTTCAGGCTGAACTAGAGTCCTTGGGGACCCTCCCTTCTTCCCCCCCAGGCAAAATGCTTTGAAATGTGGTTGGGTTTTTTCTTCTTTCCATTCTTCTTCCTCCCACCCGCTCTGTTTCACGGTCTGCTCCCTCCTTGTCTTCCCTACCCTCCTCCTGCAGGATGCTGCCGGCTCCAGGACATCTGTGTGCGGGGTCAGCTTGGGCGGGCTGGGGGTGGTGCCCCCCAGGAAGGATTCATTTCCCGGGCCTCTCTGCAACACACCTTCTGCCAGCACTGGCTTTTATACAAATTTATTTATTTTGAGTTAATATTCTACTGCCAAAACAGTTCCCAGGAAGGGTTGCCCCGTGGCTGGTGGAAGGGGAAGCGAGGGGTAGGGTGGGGATGGCGAGCCCTTGGGGTGGGCTCCACGCTGGCTTTGCTGAGCGTGGGGCCGTTTGCTTTTACTAACGGCTTTCTGGCAGGACCCTGGCAGCAGCGCCTGCCCGGCAGGGCCGACCCCAGGTGAGGAGGGAGAGGGTTCAGGTTGTGCACGGGGTGAGGACGGCCGCGGGGAGGGTGAAGCTGCTGCATCAGAGGCTGTCGCCCTGCCTGCGCTGCCTGCCCTGTCCGCTCTCCTCTGCTCTGGCAGTCCAGTGTCTGGCTCCCCGTCTCCCCCCTGCCCTGGGGTTCGAGCAGAGGTGCTCCGGTGTCTCCCGCCATGGTCCCAGCTGGGCTGAGCCATCCCGCCCCGCAGCCGGAGGCTGCTCCTGGCTGCTGGGCAGTGAGGACGCTACCGGCACATGGCCCCCATCCCCATCCCTACTCGCCTCTCTGTGCCAGAGCAGCCGGAGAGGAGCTCCCCTTCCCCTGGAGGTCCTCGGCACCCTGGTCCTCCTCTACAGTGGGCGACTAGAAAAGCAGAAAGTAAGGTGTCCGTCCCCTGAGGCCGGTGGTGGCAGAGGGGGGGTCTCCCCGGCGCTGCCTCACTCGCAGGGGTCCCCGCTCTGCGCCCGCCGCGCCGCCTCCCGCTCGCTCAGCAGGTAGGTGTCGATGAAGACAAAGAGCTCGTCGGGGCTGATGGGGGAGATGTAGCGCTCGCGGTCGGTGCCCGCCTTGTCCAGCAGCACCGCGTTGAAGTGGGAGCGGGTGAGGTGCAGGAACTGCCTGGGGGTGCAGGGGGGAGCCGCGGTCAGGGCTGGGGGGCTGTGGGTTGGGGCTGAGCCTGCCTGCCCCATGCAGCCGAGCTCGGGTCCTCCTGGGGTGGTGGCTGCCATCTCTTCCTCGGGGCTGTGAGCTCCGGGAGGGTCTGGCGATGCTGTATTTGGACGCGCTGGGGGTGTCCCCACATTGCACAAGCCCCTCCAGCGCAGCAGCCTGTGAACCCAGCTGCAACCTCATGCCTTGCCATCCCTGGAGGTGTCCCTGTCCCTGCTCCCTTCCCACAGGCACCGGGCTCTGCAGGATAGTCCTCCTACCTGAGCTCCTCGATGATGCCGAGGGATAGCTGGTGCTCCCGGATGCGTCCCACCTCGTGCGGGGGCTGCCCCACCAGCTCGACGGTGGTGACGTGACGCAGGTCCAGCCCGCAGGCAGCTTGCTGTGGAGAGGGGGGACAGTGAGAGTGTGCTGGGGGGGTATGGGAAGGGGGGCAGCGGGAGGGTCTCCTCACCTGCAGCATGGAGATCTGCATCTTGTAGTAGCGGTTAGAGGGGTCGGGGGCTGAGATGACGAGGAGGCGGCGTTTCTCGTGGAACTGATCAAGCAGGCTGGCGGCCGAGTTCACGTCTGTGTTGATCTGCATGGCTGGGGCGAGAGGCAAGCGTGTGGGGGCATGCTGTTTTGCACCCCATCATCCCATCCCCACCCCTTCGCCCTGCTGGGCAGCGTCCCCCCGGGCATCGCTGGGGACAAGTCCTCCCCTGCCCCGGGCCACTTACGTGCACAAAGGGGCTGGGAGCCCGTCCACTGCTGGGTGGACTGGCAGACCCGCAGGGAGGTGCCCTGGCGCTCGTAGCCCCCGTCGCACAGGTACTCGCAGGTAGCACCGTAGTTGTTGCCGTCGGAGGTGCAGGAGAGGTAGCCGTTCTGCGGAGGCTTCAGGACGGGGCAGCGCCTCACTGTGAAGAGGGAGGCTGGGTGAGGGCTGGGGGTGATAGGGCACGGCTCTGGCCGTGGGGCGCGGAGCCCGGAGCGAGGGGGAGGCAGCCAGCATCCCCAGGGGAGCCCGCTTCACCTTGGACGCGGATGCTGAACTTGCAGCTGGCTCGGTTGTATGCCTGGTCGTGGGCGGTGTAGCGGATTACGTGCTCTCCTTCGGGGAATTCAGAACCGGGCTCTGGGCCCCGCAGCATCACCCTGCACCCAGGTTTCTTTGTCAGCGTCCGGGAGGGGGCACCCAGGGGGCCCCCAGCCCTCGCTGGCCGTGCCCGCAGCACCTCCACCCTCACCTCTTGATGATGCCGTCGGCAGAGTCCTTCACGCGGGGAGGGTCCCAGTAGACGGTGGCGGTCAGCTTGCCTGGCTCGGCTATCCGCTCCCGGGAGTCCGGGCAGCGGATCTTGGGAGGCTCCATATCTGCCCGCAGGGAGGAGAGGGAGTCGGGGAACCTGCGGGAGCTGGGCACCAGCCCCGGTGCTCAGTGACCCCAGGGATGCTGTGCACAGCCCAGGCACCCCAGAGCCAGCAAGACCTGCCGTAACACCAGCACTGAGTGCCCCGACCAACGTGCCCTGCACCAGCCCGTGCTTCGGGGCTAACGGCACCTCGGGGAGCAGCTGGGACAGGAGTCCCAGGGCTGGGAGGTGCAGGAGCTGGCACCCGGCAATGCGTGGGACAGGCGTGGGGGTGATACCTGCAGGCAGCCCAGGGATGGAGGGTGGCCTGCCCTTGTGTGCCCGCCCCAGCAGCGGGGGGCTGGGAGGACGGTAGGGTGAGAATTTACCTACACAGATTGGCTCGCTCCCGCTCCAGCGCCCATCCTCCATGCAGATGCGGCTCCGGTCACCCTCCAGCTGGTAGCCGGGCAGGCAGGTGTAGTCACAGCGGGAATCCATCTGCACGCCGGCCGAGCACACGTAGGAGCCCCGCAGCACCGCCGGCAGCACGTGGCACCGGATTTCTGGGACGGAGAGAGCAAAGAGGGGATGGAAGCGGCTGCCCGGCCATGCTAATGGGCAGAGCACCCAGGGCTGGCTGCCACGGGTGCCCACAGGGATGCTGGCAAGCCGATGGCCGGGGCACACTCACGTCGGCAGTACGCCATCCCGGACCAGTGGCGACTGGGCAGGCACTGGACGGCGCTGCGGCCCACCAGCCGGTACCCGCGGGCGCAGCTCAGCTCGCAGCGTGTCCCCAGGCTGCTGCGGTAGGAGCCCCCCCGGGGCGAGTAGCAGGTGGCCTCTCCACGGTGGATGTTGAGCGTGGCACACCACTGGGGCACTGGGGGAGAGAAGGAAGGTGAGGGGGGCACCCGGCCCTGCCATGCCTCGGTTTTCCCACGAGGACCTGAGGGATGGCTCGGGTGCCATTACCTCGGTGGTAGTCCAGAGCAGGCTCGGGGGGGGCTTCTTCCACGTACACTTCATTGGTTTGGCTCTCAGTGGCGTAGTAGCCAGACCCTGGGGAGGAGGGGAGAGACAAGGGGGCTGTGTGATGGTTTGTGGCCGCAGCAGCACCCAGGCGATGATGCCTCCCCGGGCAGCTGCACCCTCCAGCACCGAAAAATCCCACAACTCCCAGCAAGCGATCCCATCCCCGGGCAGGCTCTGTCCTGCCGTCCTTGGGGCTGCTGGCAAGGGTTAAGCCGGGCAGACAGCGAGCCCAGTCCCCAGCAACATGGTGTGTGCTGGCACCAGCCCGCAGACTAAACAGTGGCAGGAGCAGCCGCGGTTATGGCAGGAAACGGGTGCTGGCGCAGTGGGCTGGCACCGACCCACGGCTTCGTGCTGCCGGGAAGTTCTCCTTTCCCCCTCTCCCATGGCACCATCCCTGCCACCGAGCGTCCCAAGGGAAGGAAGCAAGCTGCCCTCTCCTGCCCGTCCCAGCGGAGCCCCTGGCCAAGGCAAGGGAGGAGAGGCACGCCGCCCGGCCGGGGGGGCTGGCGGGGATGCAGCCCCTCGCTTGCGCGCCAGGGAAGGATGAAGCTGCTGGAGGGACGGTGCTGGAGGGGCTTGGCTGGAGCTGCTGGCCTCCTGCCATCCGTGCTGTGCAGAGGGGCCCCTGGCCCCGTTGTTGGGGGAAGGACAGCCTTGCGCCGCCCTTGTGGGTCACCCTCTGGCCCGCACCGTG
Organism: Theristicus caerulescens; assembly: GCA_020745775.1. NCBI lineage: Eukaryota > Metazoa > Chordata > Aves > Pelecaniformes > Threskiornithidae > Theristicus > Theristicus caerulescens. The sequence goes on along the minus strand of CM036567.1, from coordinate 20,554,665 downwards.
TCCCCATGGGCAAGGGACCAGTGGGCGGGGAGGGAGGCATGCGGGGGGAGAGGGCTGGCGCCCTTCCCCATGGCCCCTCGGCCCCGCGGCGCCTCGGCCGGCCACGGCATTCCCCAGCACTGAGCTCACGTTTCCGCCGCGTTTCCGCCGGCCCCTGCCAGCGCTGCCCCCTCCTCGCCGCCAGCCCACCCCACCGCAGTCCCCGCTCCGGCATGGCGGGGATGCTTGGCCTGGGAAGGGACCCTGGGCGAAGCGGCAGCCCTGCCATGGCTGTACCCATCTCCCCTTGGCCCTGCTTCGGGTTTTGGGAAGGGGATATCCGCCGAGGCCAATCCAAGCAGCAGCCCCGCCGTCACGGGGAGGAAACTCCATTACAAATCTTTCCGACATGAACTTCACTACAGAGTGACTCCCCACCGCTTCCCACAAGCTCCGTTAAGTCACCCACTCCTTTCCACAAAGCCTTTTATCCCAATGCCCTTCCCACGCTGCCACGGCTGCCTTGGGGAGCGGAGGGGGTCGGGGCGAGCGCAGGGCTGGCATCTGTGGGGCCGGCGGTGGGGATGTGTCGGTGACCCGGCGAGCAGGGCTGCTTCCCAGGGGGGCTGCCGAGCCCCCCGCCGGGGCCCCGGGGACGGGGTGCGCTGTGTCCCTGCGGGCAGATGCGCCATTTAACTGTGATGTTCCCTTTTTGTGCAGGCGCTGCCTTTTCCTTCTCACCTGGGGCCAGCTCGCAGCCCCAGCTGCACCGGGCAGGAGCATCCCTGGCCAGCCGTGCTGGCAGCATGGCAAGGGGATGGGGACGGGAGCAGGGAAGGAGGAAACCCCCCCAAACAGGGCAAGAGCTTTTGATCCTTGACCCAGCAGCTGCCTGGCTGCAGCAGGGGTTGGATCTGAGCACTCCGTCCAGGCAAACATCTGCCGGCCGATGGCCCCCATGGGAACAGGGAGTCAGCGAGAAAGCTGCAATCCCGCAGGCAGGGGCGTGATGGAGAGGCTGGTTTTCTGCTCCTCTCTGGATGCCTCCCAGCACCCCGTACCCCACAGCCCACCCCTGCAGGCACCCCATACCCTGCAGGCACCGATGCTCTCCCCGGCATCGCCGTACCGGGGCACCCCTCCCTCCCCACTGCGAGCCCCCCTGAGGGGAGCGGGACCCTGCAGGCTGCCATCCCTGGGGAGCCCCGCTGTGCCCGCACACCCCGGCTCTTACCTTCGTGCCACGTGGATGACACCAGCCTGGCGAGGACAACCAGCAGCACGGGGGCCGCCTCCGGTGCCATGCCAGGGCGCCGGGGGGTCCGGGGGCCGGCCAGCCCGCCTGCCGCGCTGGGTCCGGGGGCAGCCGCGAGCCCCGGCGAGGATGGAGAGGGGCTGGAAATAGGACGGTGGCCCCCTCCGTCGCCTTGTCACGGCACAGATGCCTGACCCTCCTGCCCGTCCTTGCTGCTTGTGCTGAGTAAACCTACTTTTCCCTTCTGCTGCCCGTCCCAAACATTCAAAAGCCGTGAGTCAGGCCCAAAATGATGAGATTGTCAAAAATAATAAATCCCAGGACTGCCCGTTTTCCAGTGCACCTCCTGCTTCTCCGAGGCTTTAAAAGGTTGTCAGATTTTTCTCTTCGCAAGCAGAAGAGCCAGGAGTCTATTTTGACAGAGGAGAGAGCGTAGCCGAGCCTGTGCCAGCCCTGCCGGGCTCTGGGAACAGGGGTCCTGGGGGACCGAGGACAAAACCACAGGAGCCAGGACCCTGCCAGGAGGGAGGGAGAGACCTCGCTGCAGACGGCGGGCTCCGAAACGGGTCTGGAGGCAAGCGATTCCAGCTGGGGTCTGTTTTCCAGCTGAAGTTCAGCCCCCGCGAGGCAGAGGTAACGAAGCGCGTTCGTTAGGACCCGCCGCCCCGCGTCCCATGGGGTCGGGCGGGAGGCGAGGCGGGAGCTGGAGCCACCCGGGGATTTTGGCTCTGGAGCACGGGATCGCATGGGTGAGGGGAGATGAGGGACGAGCCTGGCATGGACAGGTAGGAGAGTTGGCACGGGGCGGCGAGGGAGGACGTGCTGCCTGAATGCACTAATTATGTGGCGGCCAGGCCGGTAAGCGCGCTAATTAATAACCCAGCTGTCCTGAGCAGGAGAGGGCTGCCAGGAGGCTGCTGTGCGGGGCTGCTTGCTGCAGGGTGTGGGGAGCCCGCAGCCCCCCGCAGCCCGGGGCCGTCCCCGAGGAGGGGACGGGGTGCTCAGCCCACGGCGGGCAGGAAGGCCATCACTTGCCAGCATGGTGGCCGTGCCGTGTGCTGGGGCGCAGGGTGGCTGCCCCGGCTGGTCTCTGCTCTGCTGGGGGACACCTGGGCAGGGACTGGGGGGCCACGCTGGGGCTGGGGCTGCATTGCCAGCCGCTGGGGCAGGAGGGCTGGGATGGGGACTGGGACTGGGACTGGGACTGGGTGGCACAGTGCGGGCAGAGGGTGGCACGGTGTGGACAGGAGATGGCATGGTGCGGGCAGGAGGTGGCATGATGCAGGCAGGGGGTAGCACGGTGCAGACAGGAGGTGGCACGATGCGGACAGGAGGTGGCACGGTGCGGGCAGCGGGTGGCGCGGTGCGGGCAGAGGGTGGCACGGTGTGGGCAGGGGGCGGCGCGGTGCGGGCAGGGGGTGGCACGGTGCGGGCAGGGGGTGGCACGGTGCAGACAGGAGGTGGCACGGTGAGGGCAGAGCGTGGCGCGGTGCGGGCAGGGGGCGGCGCGGTGCGGGCAGAGCGTGGCGCGGTGCGGGCAGGGGGCGGCACCCCGCAGGCAGCGGGCGCCCCCTCTGGGGAGGCTCGGGGCGCCTTCGGGCGCTCTCGGCCATTTCCGTGAGCGCTCGGCAGCCTCCGCCGCCGCTCGGGCGCCTCCGGCGGGGCGGGGCGGGGCGGGGCCTGGCCCGGGGCGGGGCGCGGCGCGGCGGGACCCGTCCCGGCAGGAGAGGGCCCGCGTCGGCCATGGCGTCCCCGTCGCGGCGGCTGCAGACGAAGCCGGTGATCACCTGCCTCAAGAGCGTCCTGCTCACCTACACCTTCGTCTTCTGGGTGAGCGCCGGCCCGCGGACGCCCCGCCCCGCCCTACCCCCGCGACATGTCGCGGCCGCGCCGCCCTGTCGCGACAGTCGCGAGCCACGGCGGCTTTCCCCTCTCCCCAGGTGTCGGGCATCGTGCTGCTGGCCGTGGGCGTCTGGGGCAAGGTGAGCCTGGCCGTCTACTTCTCCCTGCTGGACGAGAAGGCCACCAACGTCCCCTTCGTCCTGGTGGGTGCCGGCACCGTCGTCGTCCTCCTGGGCACCTTCGGCTGCTTCGCCACCTGCCGCGGCAGCACCTGGATGCTCAAGCTGGTGGGTGGCCCTGGACGGAGCGGGATGGGGTCCCGTCCCCTCCTGACCCATCCCGACCTGTCCTGACCCATCCCAGCACATCCCCTCCTTCCCCGTCCCATCCCAACCCCATCCCATCCCATCCTACCCCATCCCGTCCCATCCATCCCATCCCATCATACCTCATCCTGTCCCATCCCAACCCCATCCCGTCCCATCCCAACCCCATCCCATCCTACCCCATCCCGTCCCATCCCAACCCCATCCTGTCCCATCCTACCCCATATCCCATCCTACCCCATCCCGTCCCATCCCAACCCCATCCCGTCCCATCCTACCCCATCCCGTCCCGTCCCAACCCCATCCCGGCCCATCCTACCCCATATCCCATCCTACCCCGTCTCATCCCACCCTGCCCCAATCCTATCCTACTTGTCCCATCCCACCCTTTCTGCCCGCAGTACGCCATGCTCCTGTCCCTCATCTTCCTCATCGTCCTGGTGGCCGCCGTCGTGGGGTTCGTCTTCAGGCACGAGGTGAGTCTGGGTGGCCGCTGCTGTCTCCCGATGTTGCGGAGCGAATTTGATCCTGGTTTTGACCCGAGTGCAGTTGCAGATGTCTCTGGAGGGACAGAGGTGCTGCTGGGAGCGGTGCTTAGTTTAGCTAAAATGGGGTTAAAACAGCCCGAAGAGCAGCTTGGTCCCCGTAAGGATCCATAAGGTCCCCATAGGGATGAGGCTGGGTGCAGGGTCCGCCCAACACTGCACGCTGCCCCTCTGCTGGAACAGGCAGAGTAGCCCTGGACTTTAATTTCTGGCTTTGGTCTATCTTCTGCAATAATTTCTGTAATTAAAGCTCCTCTGAGGGTTCCTGTGCCACGGCGCAGCCTGCTTGGGGGGGAGTTGGCACCGCGCAGGTCCTTGTTATTACACGCAGCATCCCTGCCGCCACGGCGCATCCCAGCCTGCCCTTTAATACAGCGTTTAATTGCCTGGGTGGCCAGGGGAATGTCAGCTGGCCACGGCCGGAGTCATTCCTGCCGTCGCCAAGAGGTGACTAATGCGGGGCCGCGGGTCCTGGAGCGCGGGAGGGGACGGCACCGCCGCAGAGCCCTCTCTCTTGCAGATTAAGACAAACTTTGAGAGTAACCTCAACCTGGCCTTGAGGGACTACAACGTGACCGCGGATCGGCACAGCGAGGCCGTCGACACCATCCAGAGAACCGTGAGTGCCCCGGGCTGGTGTCTGGATGGCGGTGGGTGGGTACGGCCGCCTCGCCCCGGGGCGTCCCCCGGGACCCCCTGCGGTATCGGCATCCCCAACACGGTGCTGGGGGTCCTTTTGCACCACGGGCCTTTGAGTTTGGGAGGAGACGCTGGGTGAGATGGGGGCATTTCCCAGAGAGGCGAGGGCAGGGGAGCTGTGGGAGTGGTGGTGGTAGGACTGGGGGGTCAGTCCCCTGGTGTGACCGTGCTCCCCAAACGTGCTTCCCGCTCCAGCTGCACTGCTGCGGGGTGCAGAACTACTCGGACTGGGAGAGGACCGAGTACTTCACCCAGAGGGGCATCCCCCGGAGCTGCTGCAAGAGCCAGGACGACTGCTCGGAGGAGGATCTGAAAGACCTGGGCAGAGCCAAACTGAAAGTGTTTGTGGATGTAAGTTAAGTTCAGAAAAATCCCCCTGCCAGTCCTGGAGGTGGAGAGGGCAGAGCTGGTGGGTGGAGAAGGGCTTGCCCTTCCCTGGGAGGCTCGAAAGGAGAACTGCTCTCTCCACGCAGACACCCTGTGGCCCGGGGACTCCCCTGGGTTCGAGGCAGGGGAAGGGTATGGAGGAACGCGCCCTCCCTCATGGCTGGGGTTCCCCCCTGCTCCTTCCTTGGAGGTCAGGGACCAGCCGGACCCAAGTGTTTGTGTTCAGGGCTGTGTGTTTGGGAGAACAGGTGAATAAGGAGGTATAATTTCCTGGTAAAGTTAGTTTCGGCAGCGCTGACGTCTCTTGACAGCCGGGCAAAATCCTGACCCAGCGGTGAGGGCGGGTGACCTCATCCGGCAGGGACGGCGGGTGATGCAAGGGACGTTCCTCTGATGAGTCACCTTGCTCAACCCAGCGCTCCGGGCTGCGCTCCCCTTGATAACGCGGTGGGGCTGGGAGGCCGGTCGGCACAGCGCTGATAGGGAAATGACTTTGCCGAGGTCAGGCAGGAGGGTGGCAGCCAGAAGCCCTCGGCTGCCCGCGCGGGAGCATCTTCCCCTGGAGCTGCCGGTTTGTGCTCCGGAGGGGTGAAAAGCATTGGACCCACATGCTCGCTTTCCCTCCTCTGCAGGGTTGTTTCTTCCTGGTAACGTCAACGATGGAGTCAAAAATGAGCATTGTGGCTGGAATTTCCTTTGGCATCGCGTGCTTCCAGGTAACTCTCTCTTGTTGGCCGGCACAGGAGTGCAGAGTGAAGCTAGCGTGTCTCCAGAGGTATTTAATTTCTTGTAAAGCCTGGTGTGTGTACAAAAGGCACGGCCTGTTTCAGCCAGGGAGGAGCAGCTGTTCTGCAGATTCCCCTTGGTTTTAATCTCACCGCTGTGCTGTCTCCAGTCTCTTAAACCCAGGGCTGCTTCTGCCTGGCTGGGTCCCCGTGAGCGCCCGTGGGGCACCGCTTGTGCTGGCAGCTCGCGCCCCGTACGCCGCCTTACCCTGCAATTGCTTCCTCTCCCTCCCACTCCCCAGCCTCTCCGTTACTTTATCCTGCAGGACACTTCCTTCAGGAGCCGCAGCCGCGGCATACTCGCTGGCCCTTGCTCCGGCAGGCTTTATCCCGGCAGGAAGCGAGAGGCCCCTGCCCCCAGCTCCGGCACGCTGGGCGTCGGGCACGCTGACGCCGCGCTGGGGTTTCCCGAGGTGCTGAGGGTTTTCCGATGCACCGCAGCGGGAGCTGCAGGATGCGCAGCCGGCCCTTCTTTAGCTGGTTTGTGGAAGCTTGCTGGGCTTTCGGCGCTGAGCAGCTGCAGAGCGAGCTCAGCTGGCCTTGGCTTTGGAGGGGCTTGAATTCGCCCTCTCCTTGATCCGGCACGCAGAGGCTGTGGCATGAGCTTCAAGGTGCTGCCCCGCAGGACCGCCAGCTGACTGCCCCAGCACGGGGAGAAGGGACCCAGCCAAGATATTTCTCCTGTAATGAGCGTGTCACCATGCGTTTCCCGTAATGGATGTGCTAAACTGGGGGAGAGGCGGGAGCCAGCAGCCCCTGGCTGCAGCTTCTGCTACCAAGTGCTTTCGGTTGTGGCCGGGAGAGCCCAAGAGCCGCAGCCGCTCTGCTGTGCCCAGCTGCTCGCCCCAGTCTCCTCCTCAGTTGGGCTGTGCTCGCTGTGGGGTCACCGAGACGTGACCGATACACAAACGGTGAGCTGAGCACACTCCCAGCCGCGAAATTATCTCGGCTGATGCCAGGCTTGGGAATTGTAACCGGTTCCTGGCTTTTATCGCTCTTTCAGCAAGCCTTGCTGCGTTGTGCGGCCGGCAGGGACCCATCACGTAAATGTGCCTCTGACTTCACTGTTGTAGGTCAAACTCCTGCAGGATCCGGCCCTAAATGTCTGCGCAGGGGCTGGGAGGCCACGTTGTGATAACAGTAGCGTGTCCTTCAGATGCTGATGCAAAACCAGCAACCTTGCTTCCCCACTGTCCTTGCAACAGGGAGAGGTGGCTGCTGTTCTCTAGTGGCTGTGTAATTGGCTGTGACGCTCCTGATATCTGTGTAATCTCTGAAATTACCATAAAACAGTAGTTGCTTCATGAAGCAAAATGTAACCGGAGGGGACGCGGAGCATCTCTTGTGAGGAGCTTGTTTGGCTGATGCCCGCCAGGATCCTTCGCTTCAGCCTCTCTCAGTTACTCCGAAGCAGGGCGCAGCAGCCCGTGTTGCGGTTTGTAAATCCCGCTGTTCATCTTCAGGTTTTATAAAACCGATGCTCTGGAGCAATTTGTCAGGCTTTTCCTCTAAAATGCCACATCCTGGTTTTGGATACCTCTGATGTGTGGGTTTTTTTTTCTCTTTTTCAGTTGGTTGGCATCATTCTCGCCTGCTGCCTGTCCCAGTACATCACGAACAATCAGTACGAGATGGTGTAGCTGGCCCCCCACGCTGTGGCTGTGGCCGGGTATGTCTGTCCAGCTCTGTAAGCTCGGTGGGCTGCCTCTGCATCCCTGGTTGCCCCTGGGGACCTTCAGCACGGCGGCGGGTACCACTTTTGGGGGCACGTGGGGATAGAGGGCACCTGCGAGACCGTGTCTGCTAAATCATTTGAAGCTGTGTATAAATCCAGCCTTGTCTGTTAACGCTTTGTCTTGTGCATTGCAGGGCATGCTCTCTGCGGCCGGGGAGGATGCTGCCACCTCCAGTTTTCCTCTGGATGCCGCTTCGTGAAATCTTGCTTTGAACTGACTGATCTTCTTCTCAACTAGCTCATAGAAACGAGTGCAGCAGCTGTCCTGGTGCGCTCAGGGACTTGTCCTAACACTACTCTGCTGTGCCACCGCGTGGGATAATTAGCGTAGCTGCGGTGGTTACAGCAAGCGCGCTCCCCAGGGCACCGCAGACCCCGGCTCTTTCCTCGACGGCACGCTCAAGTGCCGTGCCGAACCGACGGTGCTGGTGGCCTCGCGGGACTCCCAGCGCTCATCTTCGGTGCCTCTGTCGGGAAAACGATGCTTCCCCTCATCTCTGGCAGCCCCTCGACGTCCCCTCGCTCTCCGGATGCGGTTGCTCTTGAGATGGGGCTGTTGCCCCGTTAAAACACGGCCCTGCCTGCCTGAAGCCCTTGGCTCAGCATGGTCTCGGCTTGTTGCCAAGCTCTCTCTTATCCCTGCCCTCGGTTTTATATACTTTTTTATAGTTGTACTTTTTTAAGTACAGGCTGTAGTGATTCTTTGTAAGCTGTAGCGAGGTTTGGTGATGTAGCTCCTGGTGCCTTTACCTTAGTAGGTGTCCTTGCACCGAGTCAGCTGTGACTTGATTGTCAGTATTATATGCTGCTTTAACTCGTTTTGTGTATCGAGTAGAACTCTCTTGTCCTGAAACACAATAAATATTAAGATATTTTACTCTATGAAACCGCCCAGGCTTTTCTTTTCATCTCCTGGAAATTCCTCTGCTCGAGTCGCTGCAAAGAGCAGCAACCCCCCCAGGAGGCAATCCGCTCGCCCCGGGCCAGCCGGTAACCTCTGGACCATCGCAGCCCGCGTTTCTCTGATGCTCACTGGCGCACTTGTGCTTACAAATAACTTCTGTAATTGAATTTTCTTCGTAACAGCGGTTGTGTAACAGTGCTGAAGCAGAAGGCCGGGAGCAGCCCAGCCCAGGAGCGGGGCAGATGAGTTCAGCCCCGTGCAAACGCATGCAGCCTCTGCTGGCTGCTCGCTCGGAGCAAAGGGCAGGGCAGCACTGCTGGATGGAGCTGCCTGCATCCCCAGCCTCTCCCCGGGGCAAGAAACGTGGATTTAAGCTTTTGTGTTTGTTTGGTACTGCTCATCTTTGGGCTGTTTCGTCAGCAAGCCTTTGCCTTAGTGAGCCTGATGCCGCAGTGGTGCGGTGGAGCTCCCCTCTGCCGAGCTTGGGGCATTTTCGGGTCTCCAGCACCGCACTCCCAAGGGCCGTGGCTCGGAGCAGCCAGCCGGCTGCTGGTGCTGCCTGTCCTGCTCCCGGGGAGGAGGCGGGCGTAAAAGGAGCAGCTAAGCCGTGGGTAGGAGTGGTGGCCCTTCATCAGCGTCAGCCCGCTGGCAAATGCTGCTCTGGTGCTGGGTGAGCTGCCCCAGCCAAACCGCCCCGTGGTGCGGCAAATGAGCCAGTATGGAGCAGCCTCGCTGCTGAGGGAGGAACCTGAAGGGGAACACCTGAAATCCTTATGTTGGCATTTAGCCCGGGTGAGTAAATCAGACTGCTGTCAGCGCCTGGCTGTCCTGCGTCGGGACGGCGAGGCAGAGTGCGTCAGAGCGCGGAAACCGGGTTGGAGAGATCGGCTGATGGCAATTAACGGATGGATGGAGAGAGGGGAGGAACACGCGAGAAGCAGGGCCAGGTTTGGATAAACCCATCCTCATCAGAAAGCCTGCGCAGAGGGAAGCGACCCCGCGCTGGGCTGCGCCCCTGCCTCTGCAGGCAGCTTCCTTCCCGTGGCGGGCGGCCGAGGCGATGCTGGGCAGGGATGGTGCTGGCAGAGGGTGGCACAGGGAGCCTGGAGGTTTCTGAGCTGCTGCAGGAAAATCAGCACTGACCGGCTGTGCCGACCTGGGGAGTGCGGAGGTTGGTCCAGCCTGCGCGTCCCCACGGCCGGCGACAGGCAGTGCGGCCATCAGAGGGTGCAGATCGTATCTGGTTAAATAGTGCTTATGTAGACACCTTGCTTTAATTTGGAGAGACAACAGTGACATCCTGGAGGTACAGGCACGTGCGGAGGGAGATGCCAGGCAAACTTGTGACACTGCTGTCTTGGCAAAGGCATTGGATGCGTCTTCGTGACCCAGCTGGACCCATTGAGCCGGGACATGAGCACCGCTGGCTGGCCCCAGGGCTCCGGTTTCCTGCAGCAGCTGTGGCCGGGTGGGCTTCACACGTCCCCACCGTGTTCGGACGTCCCCTCTCAGGGGTATAAATGTCTCGGGGGGACTTGTGAGAAGTGCCTGGTGTCCCCAGGCTGGTTGGTGTCCCTTGGGACACCGTGTGGGGAGCTCTGCTGCACCGTGCTCCTGGTGGCTCCCAGCGTTTTAACCACATTGTCAGTGCAGCCGTGAATGGGGATGGAAGGAACTGCTCTGAAAACACGCTCATGTCTCCACGGGAGCTGCAGGGGTGCGGGGAGGGCCCAGCAGCTCCGGGGACACCATGGCCAGCACCCGGCATGGTGGCGGTGAGCAGAGCCTGAGCCCCTGCTCCCTCTGTATGCACGGCTGGGCAGGCTCCTCCATCCAGGTGTTTTTCTGGAAAGCCCCAGCCGAGGCAGCACGTCACCCTCAGTGACACCAAGGGAGTTTTGCCCGGTGGCACCCATGGGATGTCAAAGCTCCCCAGCAGCAGCCGGCTCCCTGGGATGAAAGCTGGAACCTGGGGTCTGGCATGAGCACCGAGGCCGTGAGCAGAGGAGGGCTGCGCGGGGGGTGCATGGGGATTTTGGCCCTCAGCACTGCTGCAGTCAGTGTCCTGCTCAGGGCGGCTGCAGTGTCAAGGGCTTTTTTTTCCTCTTACAGCTTGGGTTTTGCCTGCTTGTTGGTCACAAGGCTGGGGACAGCTGATGGCACTTGTGGTCCTCCGTGCCACCGCTTCCTCCAGCTCTGGCTGCTCGGTTCCCCAGGGGCTCCTTGTGCCCGCTCCTGCCTCCACCTTGCCTGCACACTGCCATGCTGCACATCGCTCCCGAGGGGACTGGTGCCACCCCTGAGCTGTCACTAGCAACTACTGAACACATCAGAGCATGCCAGAGCAGAGGGTTGGGATGTGCTGAACAACTACCAGCGCAGTCAGGGAGCAAATTAGGGACCTCCGCACGTTCCCAGCGAGGCGAGCGCCGGCAGTCCCGGTACCTGAGTTATGGATGCTCGTGACAAGGCAACCGAGCAATTAGATCACTTCTCAGACCCATTAAGCATCACAGACTGAGACTAAACGACTTTCCATTTTCTTTGCAATCGCTCATACAAGACGTTTATTGTTTGCCTCTTGCTGCTCGGCATGGCGACGATGCACTCGAGCACGGCCTCCCCCAGCCCCACGGGAGCAGCGCTGGATGTGGAGGGGGGACAGGCGGCGTGCGCTCGGTGAGGGTGTCGCGGCCGGCGGGCTCGCATGCTCACTGGCAATCAAGCAGGTAACAACCTGCGCGTCGGCTACATCAGGATGCATCCAGATGGGTGGCAACGTGGCAGGCGGGCATGGGGCAGCACCCAAGCGCTGGGTGCTGCACAGCGGGTGTTAAACCCTGCCCAGCATCCGCGCGATCCACCAGTTGCAGGGCATGATGATCCGGCAGATGACCCTCCCGCCCTGGTAGCAGTAGGGGTAGGGGTAGTAGCCCAGGAGGGGCTCACAGACCCGCCGGCAGTAGCGGTTGGCGCGGCGGCACTGGGCACAGCAGTAGCCTTGCTCGTCCCACAAGGGATGGAACTCCAGCCCGTTCTCCGACTGCCGGGAAGAGCCAGTGTCAGTGCAGAAAGGGGGACATGTGGCTTGAGCACCCTGGGAATGTGGCCAGGGCACCCCAGGAGCAGGGACAGGTCACCCTAGGAATATGGGCAGGACACCCCAGGAGCATTGGCAGGACATCCCAAGGAGCACAGCCAGGACACGTGAGGAGCATGGACAGGTCATCCTAGGAACATGGCCAGGACATGCCAGGAGCACAACCAGGACACCCCAGGAGCACAGCCAGGACACCCCAGGACCGTGGCCAGGGCACCCCAGGGTGCAATCCCCCGCACTCACATAGTCGTTGACAGGCAGGTCCTCCTCAGTGAGCTGCCGTGCCCGGCGCTTGGGCCCCGGCTGCACATCCTTCTCCACCTCATGTTCGCTCCCCCCGTCCAACCAGCTCTGGTTGTCCACGAGCAGCTCAGGGTCTTGTTCTTCTGCCCCTTCAAGGTCAGCCAGCTCAGGAGCTACAAGAAGAGCCCAAACGTTGCCATCAATAACCAGGGAGCAGGGGGACAAACACAGCAGCAGGCATTAATGTCTATACCAAAATTTGTGCCCTGGTAGAAGAAGAGGAGGAAATGGCTCCAACCTGAGCAGCCCCACCAGCAAACCAGCTGTACTGTGTTGCCTCCTGCTCTTATCAGGCCTGGGCAAAGGGCTGTAGGAGGTAATTTGGCAGAAGGAGAGGGTAGAGAAGACATGGGCCATCCCCTCCCCATGCTCACGGGTGCCCATGTTGGCATCCCCTGCCCTGGGCTGTGGGTGCAGGGAAGCATGTCCTCATGGTGGGCTCTGCTGCTGCGGGGTGGGATTTGTAGAGCCCCAGCAAAGCAACATGATTCAGGGCAGATTACACCCCGCTACGGCACCTGTTGGTGGCTTAGGTAAGACCCACAGCGACATTAATTTTCTCTGCAGCAGGGTTTAACAGCAGGGGCTGAGGAAGCAGAAAGGGGACAGCAGAGAAGGACAGCAGCCTCCCTCTGCATCGGGGATCTCTGGTGGCCACTTGCTCCCAGGACCACTGATGGCCGTGAGCTGACTGGTACCCGTGGGGGATGAGATGTGCCTCTGCAGCTGCAGAGGGGAGGGAGTTTTCTCTGTAGGGGATTTTAAACTATCTCATTCAGATAGAAGTGGGTTAGAGATAGCACGTAATTACACTGGCGGATCTCAGAGGCCGCAACCTCTGCGAGGGCTGTGTAGCGAGCAGCTGGAGGTGGCAACCCTGTTGTGTGATTTAGATGCAGATGTCTGCTCATGCTCTGATGTTCATGCAGTGACGAGAATTTAGTTGTCCCAGTTTCCAGCAGCGCTGGCTTCATTGCAGGTATAAAGGGTTGTGGGTTTTTTTGCCTTGTTATGAGGAGGGTGGCCCCTCTGCAAAGTGCAGGGCGGTGGGGAGCCAGCAGAGATGAGCGCTTTGCAGAGAGAAACTTCAACCCCTGCTGTTACATTGGCCCTGTTCTCTCATGGTCGGGGCCAATGTTGTGTTCATGTCCAAGATGTACAACGAGGCTGCAGAAACGGGTTCCCACCGTGTTGCACAGGGCAAATGGCAGAGGGGACGTGGGTGAGTGGCAGGGCTGCTCCCAGAGAGGGGGCTCACAAGCATTTCGGGGAGGAGATGGCTCCTTGTACCTGCTATCGGCGTGGGGTGGATCCAGTAGATGGTCACGTTTCTGCAGATGTCAAAAATTTTGGAGCTCTTCAGGAACTCCTTGTTCTGAATGGGCTTTTCCCCAGGCACCCAGACCACGGACTGCTCAAAGTAGGTGGTCGTGATTTCTTCTCCCTGGAAGAAAAGCGAGATTTCACACCCCCCCCCGTGTGGTGAGACACCCTCTCCCCACCGCTGGCTGCTTCTCCTCCCCTTGGCTTACCTCGAGGCACCTCTCTCCTCCGAGTGAGCAGCTGGACTTTGTCTGCCAGCCCCAGGATTGGGGTGCACGTGCAACACCCCACTGGTCCTCACGGAGGGAGACCCATCATGAGCCTTGTCTTTCCTGCCTGCTTTCAGCCAACACCACCCAGCTCTCCTCCCTCCGTTCATCATGCTTCAAGAGCCTTCTCCTGTGCAGTCCCCACCATCTGGAAGAGCCTTCTGGAGCGCCCCAGCTCATTTAAAACCCAAGATTAAAACATCTCCTCCCTGCTTTGCTCTTACTACTTAATTCCTCTCTCCTTCTGCTACTGATTTTGTGATCGAACACTTTAATTTATTCCTCACAGAAATTCTTTGCACGGCTGTATTCTGTAATTTATACTACATGTCTCTGCCGTTGCATTAGTCCATGGTGTGTTTTGGCAGGCGCTTAGGGAGGGAGATATATAAAGATTATTGGATGGGTCTGTGCTGAGCTATCTGCCAAGGCAACGTTGTGTATGTTGGTGGTGGTAGCCCATAGAGCAAGTTGGCAAATGGCATTTTTCTCTCCAGAAGGCGTCTGGAGCTGTATTTCTCTTTTATAGATTTTTTCCTTATGGCTCTGGGAAGTCTTAGAAAAGAGCTAACACAACCTGACCCAGTCTGAGTCGTTTTCGGAGTCTCTGGCGAAAGCCGCGGGGTTGGGGAGGTGCTGCCTGAAGGACCTGGCAGCGTGCAGGCTCTGGGAAGACATGACTGGTTTTTAAATCTACATTTATCTCATTGGGTTTTACGTTTCAGCTCTCTACCTGGGGCAATGTTCTGCTAAAGACTGGGAAGTCATATCCCTTTTACGACGGTAGCTGAAAAGATCTATTAGCTTCTTATGGCATAATCAAAGAATCGGTGTCTGGGAATTTGGGTCATGATTCAGGGAAATGTTTCTGCCCACGCTTCGTTTCAAACATGTGTCCTGCTGGCGTTTTATCTGCAATGGCTTCCTTGGGGGGATTCAATCTGCTAACACCCTTCGTCTTGCAAAGGGGAGGCGGGAGGGCTGTGCCGCGGGGCTGTGCCACCGCCAGGGGCTCTGGGATGGGGACAGGGGACAACGGCTTTCAAGGGACTGAGCCATCACCCCAGGTTACGCTGCCAGAGAGGGGTTAAAATATGGAGTCAAACACTTTTTCCACGCAGCATGTGAAGCGTGAGACCCCTTGCAGCAGGATGTGGTGGGCAGAAGTTAGATGGGTGTAAGAAGCAGTCAGGCACGTGGATGGGAGGCAGGTCCGTGTAGGACAGGGAGGTGGCCCCAGCCCGGCGCGTCCCACCTCCCAGGGCTCTACGCCAAGCACTTTCTCAAATCGCATTTCTTAAATGCGGCTGCTCTTTTAAATTCATTACTTCTGCCTCATTCTGCTTGAGAACATGAGGCTCAATTCTTGGAGAAAACAATTTGATTGACTTTTTGGTGCCTGCTAATCCTGAGCTGCCTTGCGACCTTTTTGACTACAACAGGATTATTGTTCTTGATCTCCGGTATTGTGCCGAGAGGTTTTTGTCTGTCAGCTGTCTAATCCCGTCTCTTTCCACTTCTTGTTTTCAGAAGCAATCCTCTGAAATAAGATCATTTTATGAAGCGATCACAACTCATTATTTCTTTATTGCAGAGTCTCTGGGAAGGCTGGAGCAGATGGGAGGGCAGTGGGGATGGCGGCTGCGCTCCCAACGCCAGGGAGAGGAGTGGGTTTCACAGGGGGCGGAGGGTGTCCTGTTTTATTCACCTACCTCCAGCTCAGGGATCTTGGCCTCTGTCGTCTCAGGTAGGACTTTAGTCTGAGTTTTGATGAAACATTTTTGAAGTCCCACAAAGAAGATGCCAGTTATTCCCTACAGCATCAAAACAAACACCAAAAAAGCAGTCAAGGCAAAGCGGGAGGATAAATAACCCCATCGTACGGAGGGTACAGCTGGATGAGGGTTTAGTTGTATTTTTCCTGTTGATGTTTTTGTGCAAACTCTGTTCAGATGTACTAACAGGTTCTCCTAAGGGATATTGCATTTTATGGTTTGGGAGAATTGGGCTTTTTACAAATATTCTAAGGCAGATAGTCATAAAATTTTACTTTGCTCCCCTTCTCCTTATAACTATCATGAGCTCTAGTTATCATAAAGAAAAATATGCAGAATAGCATCTGACCGTTATGGTTATATGAACATTCAGCCCCCAGTTCCTGCTAGGCTATTAGCTGAAAATTCTGCCATATGTCACTGCACAGAGTATTTCCCTACAAATTTTAATTAGGTTTCAGAGAGAGCCTACAACATTGTCATGAGGTTTTAATGCTCTCCAGACAGACAAATGTACTGGGCTCGGATAGATTTATGATGATTGCGTTCCTTTGCAAAGGTAAATCCAATAACTAGCTCTTGCTTTTAAGATGTATTTTGTTGGAACTGAACCACGCCACTATTAAATACTGGTGGAAGCTTATGTAGATACGCATCTCCTTTCCTTTGAGAGCATCCCTAGCGAGTCTGCACATGGGAATTGCTCTCCCTGATCATCCTAGGTCTTGCTCCAGCGACCCCATGGTGTCCTAAGGGATCCTGTCGGTCCTGCTGCAAGACGGCAGGCAGGCTCCCGGGGACAAACCCGGCCGCACTCACGTTTTTGAAGTCATGGATCTCCAGGATTTCCTCGCTGCCGTTCCCGCTCCTGAAGGTCTCTGTCCTGGCCAAGGGGTCGATCTCCATCACAATCTTCTTCTTCTGACCGTGGCTGAAGAATGTGTGCTCCATGTCGTAAACCTGTGAGGGGCAAAATCACACGGGGGGGTCAGCTGAGCCCCCCACCCAGTTTCACAGGCCGGCTGGTGGGCGAGTGGGCTGGTGCTGGGCGCCTGACCCCTGGTGCTAGGTACCCTGCCACGGGGCCGGCTGCTTCCCCACGCCCCAGCTCTGAGCCAGGACGATCGCCTGTATAGCGCAAGGAGAGGCAGCTCCCAGGCACCGGGGCTGGGAAGAAGGGCAGGATGGGGCCAGGCTGTGGGGGGACATGTGTGTCAAGCCTGGAAGAAGATGCTCATCCCACACATCCACCAGGAGCTTTGCCATGGCTCAGCCTTTGCTGGTGTTTTCTGTGGCATGAGCCTCTTTATGTCCCAGGCTGGACTGAAGTCCTGAGCCCAAGGGACCTTGCTTTCCCCTGTCCCTGGATCGCTTGCTCCATCGCTGTGTCCCCGGCTCGCTTGCTCCATCATGTCATCCCCTGCTCACTTGCTCCATCTCTGTACCTTCTGTTTTTCCTGGAAAGGCAGAGGTAAAAGCCTCTCTCTGCCTGGAGGAGATCAGGGATTGCCTGCGGATCAAAGACCTCCTTGACGGCTGCTGAAGAGCTTCGGGGCGTAGCAGCCGGCTTCCCGGCAGCACTCATCCCCACGGGGAGCCGGGGTGAGCAGCGCCGGGGGGAGCAGCCCTCTTCTCCTCGCAGGTGCTCGCTGCACTCAGCCAGCCCGGCAGCCCTCCAGTCTCTGCGGATGCCTGACCCTTAAAGGATGAGTAGTGGCAGATGCTATTTGAAGCACAAAAATGATCCTGCTGGCACGGCGAGAGCTGGAGAGCCTTGGGGAGTCTCGTTTCCCCTAATCAAACGGTGTCATGTAGAAGTAAAGGGCTTGTGCAAAACCCCTCAAGTCCACAAGGCAGGGGGGGTGATGGAGGCACAGGGATGGGAAAGCCCTGTTCGTCCCCCAGCACGGCCATGGAGCCGGGGAAGGAGCACCCTGGCCCCCCAGCAACGTGCCGGCGAGGGGCAGGGGCTCTGCCTGCAGTCCCAGCCTAAAACCCCTTTCACAGTCCCCTGGTTCTTGCACATCCCTCCCCATCAGGGGCTTCAAAGCCTCTTAGCAATGTTTTCAGCATCAGCATCCCCCATTTTGCAACCGCTGGAGGAAGGCTGGGTGCAGAACCGGCCGTGCGGGTGGTAACTGCCAGGTACCTTTGCCCCTGCTTAAAAGTTAGAGGAGCGATGTGCGCCTTGGCAGCCCTGAGCAGCTCCTGTTAGTCAGCAGGAGGCTTTTAGAAAGATATATGGCTGTCAATGGATTTTATGGTATGGTAGAAATAGTCTGAAGCCTAAAATGGCTGGAAGGCCACCGGTTTTGACTGACAAAATGAGCACGGTGCTGTAAATCATTTCTAGGAGGGTAGGATCCCGGGTGGCACCTTACCTTCGAGTGCCTCTCCATTTACAAAGAATTACTTTTGCCAGCGCGGTGGCCAGCTAACCCATTTGGGCTTGGCCGGCTCTGTGCTGCTCGGAGAGCTGTGAGATGTTTTATAGGGCTAAAAATGACACTGGCTCACAAATCATTGAAATATGTCCCGCTGCGAGGCCGCGACGAACCCCTTGTTAGCTGACTCATTGCCTTCGCTCGCTGGCGGTGCCGGCCGGCGTGGATGCTGCTGTGCAGAGGGCAGCGCCGTGTCCAAGGCCACCCCTCGGAGGAACAAGTCTTCTTTAAAGATTTTTTCCATTCTCCGGTTGTGTGAAGGGAGCTCAAAGCACTTTTTGTTCTTTATAGAGTTCAGTTCCCCTTGGTTTATATTTTTGAGCGTTAGGAACTTCCAGCCTCCTCTGCCCTGCTTTTCCCGGAGGACTCCCAGGCCAGCTGGAGGAGCTGCAGAGGATGCGGTGATGCCGGACACCAAGAGCATCAGCGTGCAGCTCCATCGCAGGGGCATCTTTGCTCTCCTGTGACCGTGCACTTCGCTTGCCCGCCCGTCAGGCGTTGTGAAGGGCTTTCAGAAACACCAACGGACTCCATCCTCCATCAGGCCATGGGAGCCAAGGACCAGCGCCCTGGATAACCCTTCCGAGGCTGCGGCAATGGCTCTGCACCGCTGGCTCGGAGAAAACCTCCCCTCCGGGGGTTAACAGCCTCTTCCCCCCACAGCTGGCACGCACCCTGTTTTTCGAGGAACAGTAGAGACTTTATAACCGTCTTGGCAGGAGCCTGGAGGCACATATGGCTTTTATTGCTTTTTCTTTTATTTTGCAGGGTATTTATTTCTATTTGCTGATAAGAAGACAAAGTTTCTGGCGAGCGGGGTGCTTCCTCCACGTGGCGGGAGGGCAGCCTGGCCGGGCCAGCTCGGCTCCGGCGTGGGGCAGGGAGGAGAGAGGAGATGCCACCGTGGGAAAGAGGCCGCCTTGGCTGCAGACGGGAATTTTGGAGGCGTTCTTGAGAGTCGGCAAAACCCATCGGCACCAGGGCACAAAGCGGGGCCTCCTGGGTGAGCGTGGAAACTCAAAGGGCAGTAGGATGGGGAGCAATGGGGAGCAGCGGGCAGGCTCTTGGCTTCAAGGTTAAGCGATTTTCTTGGGGTATGGGAAAAAAAAAAGGATTTTGGCAGAATTGCCAAGAGGCTGGGCAGCAGCGGGCGGAGATGCACGGGAGATGCGCAGCCCTGCTGCCGCCCCCGGCGCGCTCGGCACTTACAGCAGCGTCCGTCTGGGGAGCCGGGAATAAACGAGCACAATCCAGTTAGCAGGAGCTCCTCCAAAAGCTAATCCGTCTCACCGTCCCCTCACATTGCAGACACATTAAAGTAAGAAATATAATCCATGACAATCAATCACCACTGCGTCCTGGCTTTCTCTCCTCTTTATGTGGTGGCATAATGACTTTTCCACCAGTTTCTGGCAAGATAATTGAAATGAAATGGAAAATATTTTCTTACTTGTCATAAAATTTGCTGCCGGTGAAATAAGAGTAACTTTAACTCTTCGTGGTGTAGCTCCCATCCCCTGTAATTGTCAGTTAGGGAAAGAATGCGGTGACAGAGAAAAAAACCCAGCCCGTATAAAGTAAAAGCTAGTTATGAATAATACAAAGATATTTAAAAGTCCCATGAATACTTGTGGTCTAAGAAAATGCATTTTGTAGAGTTGCCTGGGGTTCGGGTTGTAGTTAAAAGTTTCAGTGAGTCGGGGGCGGGGGGGAACAGCTCTGTCTGGGGAAGCGGCACTCAGAAACACTGGATCAGAGAGTTTTTACTTACTTTTCTGGGTGTTGGGTTCCAGAGATATTTGACACCAAAAAATATCAGAATAAGAGAAATGAGCAGCACGCTGAAGAGCAGTCCACAGATCTGGTATCTGGTGCAGGTCTTCTTTCGTGTCTTGGATGCTTCTGCCTAATTAATGACAAAACACCGATAGCCAGAGGTTGGCCGATGATTCACGGAGGGACGAGTACACACGCATATCAGACATTTATCATGCTGACAAGCTGCATGGTGGCAAAGCAAGCCACAAACTTACATCCAGAAAGCGGCAGTCCTCCGGGCTCTCCCGAGCCGTCCCTCCCATGGTCTCCTCCGTGTGCGAGGACGCGAGCCCGCTCCGAGGTGGAGTTACAGAGGCTCTGGGCTGCACATGCGGCGGGGAAGGCTGGGTCACTGCCGCCCCCACGACGGCGGCAGCCAGCTTCCCCCACAGCCTGCCAGGCCCCGGGTGCTCCTGCAGCGCTTGCTGTTTGCAGGGTGCAAGCAATTCCCACGCTTTTGGAGGCGAACCCGCACGAAGCTCTGTTGCACAGTGTCCATTGGCCCCGTCCAGGGTCCCAGTTTTTCGTTTAAGCTCTGCTCCTGCCCTCCGCTTCTGCCCCTGCACTGATGGCTAGCGGTGCCCAGGCTGTGCCAGGGCTCCTGGACCCCCCAGAGCTCTGGGGACATGGGCACTGCTGCTCTTGGGGGGCTGCTCCCCTCTGCTCACGCGCGCAGCGGGGCTTCTGCAGCGGGGGCAGCCCCGGAGCTGCTGGCGGGGTGCCTGCATGGCAGGGGGACGTGGGCATGGGAGCAGGGCACGTGTGTGCGTGGGCGTGGGTGCACACAGGTGTGCGTACACGTGGGCATGGGTGTGCACCCATGTGCGCCTGTGCATACGCATGGGCATGTGTGTGCATGTGCGTGTGTGTGCATGCACGTGTGCATGTGTGTGTGTGCATGCATGTGTGCATGCACATGTGTGTGTGCGTGCATGCATGCTCATGCAGGCACTGCCAGCCCTCAGCAACGCGGGGCGAAGCCCGAGCTCTCCCCGTGGAGGGCTCTGGCATCCCGCACCCGCTTTGTGCAGAGCCTTGCCCCAAACTCGGCCTAACCAGGAATTTCCTGACTAATTTTTTTTCCTACGTTCAAAAATTTCCATTTGTTGAAATCGTACCATTTCTTCATGGAAATGAACCCATCTTAAGAAAGGCTTTCAGAAATCCAGTGTGAAGTTTCTAGTCTGAACAGGATGAGGCTCCCTGGTGTAGCGGAGCTGGCACGCACTGTTTTTTCAAGCTGTTTACGCTCATAAAAACCCAGAGTGCATCATGCACTAATTAAAATTGCACTGAAAAGAAGAAAATCCACGTCAAGTTTTACTCAGGGTGAGAAACGGAGAAAGAAATTGCTTTTAGCAGGTCTGGCACTGGCTTTGCGAGCGTGTCGGGGCATCGCTGCCTGCATCCCGAGGGTAAATCCAAGAGGGATGGAAGCAGAGTTGCTGAATAGCTTGGGGAAAGCGGGGTGTGCGTGGGGGTGTGTGTGTGTGCCCTGGTGCGTATCGGCTCCCTGCAAAGGGGTTCGGGGTCCCTGGCCCCGGGGCGGCAGGAGCTCCTCACCCCGCAGCCCAGCAGCGGCTCCAGGGCCAGCTCCCCTTCCCTTAACTCGGCAGCAACAGCTCAGGGATGTAAAGCACACCAAGGGTTTTTAATATTTGAGAGGCCAATAACAGAAGGGAATCATATTGATGAGTGAAAGACAGCAGGTTATTTGGAAGAGGAAAATCGCTTTTTAATGGAAAGCGATCACAGGCAGCCTTTGAAAATATCTGAAAGATTTTGGAAATCTAAACGCAGCAAAATCTGTGCAGACACCAGGTTTGTCTTTCTCCACTTTTCCCCAGAAAGTTTCACCTCTGAAGCTTTTGTTATTCAGTGGAAACTGAAGTATCTGAAAACATTTTTTTTCCCTGTCAAAATTACAGTTTCAAAGGAAAACTTTGGAGCAGCTCTACTGAAAGACGGTTATGATTACAGGAAAGAATTACAGCAGCGCCGTTAAGCAGACATAATTGATCAGCATAGCAGCGATCTTCACAATATCCCCCACTCCAGGCACAGGAAACACTGCAAATACCACTCGTAAACCAAATTAGGCATTATTATTTTATTACTGTTGTAAGGTAAATGTCAAGCTTTTTAATGGCAATCACTGTAGCTCCGGCAGGAGTCGGGCGTCTGAATTAGCTGGAAGAGGTGAGAACCTCCCAGGGCTGGGAGTTAATAAAACTCAACAAATATCATCGGTCCCTTCCAGCGCTTGGCGAGTGCCGGGGATGGAGCGGCCGGGGCGAGGGGGGGTCCCGCCGTGGGGCTGCAGACCTCGTTTTGCTGCAGCCTGCAAAACTGGGTGCTGCTGGCCAGGAGGGATGGGAGCAATGGGAGTGAGCGTGCACACATGCATGCACACATGCATGCACATGTAGCCCCGGAGCCAGCTCAGCCCTGTGCTCCCCAGCCCCTGCGCTGGGCAGGGAGCAGGATGGGACCCCCCTACGCTGCCACTCTCCATAGAAAGCGTTATAAATATCCAGTCTTGAACCGGGGGGTTTGATGGCAGCAAAACCCTGTGTGACCCAAATCATCCGTCCCCTCAGCAGCTGCGGGCTGTGCGTCAGCCGCTGGATCCCGACGGGGAGAGGGATACTTGGGATGCAGAGAGGGACAGAAACCACGGGATGATGCTGGTCAGGAATGTTTTTGCTTTTTTTCCCCCATTCCCCAGTGTTCAGGCTCAGCATTCAGGGTTTCAGAGAAAGAAAAAAAATGGATTTTCCATGTAAAGACAATAATTTTTGGGGAGAAAAACCTCAATCTCTTTAAGATGACAATCAGGTTCTCTGTATGAAAAGCAGTTCCGATGGAAATCTTCCATCAGTGCCAATGAAGAGGGAACAATCACTAATTTTCCTTGAAGCTAATGAGCGCCAGTCTATATGACAGGGGAGAATTTAATCTGACGTGAACTGAGGAAGAGAAGCAATACTGATATTAATGTGTGACTAATTGATACCCAGAAGAACATTTGAAATGATTAAAAGGCATTTGATTTTTATACAGGACAATAAGAGGCTCATTGGCTACGTCTGGTGCATCCTTTCTGTTTTCTACTTCTTGCTCCAATTTGCCCAGAAAAATCTATCATATCCGTGGCATAGCTTGACTGCCATATAAAATCTCTGTGCCTGGAAATATTATACCAAGAAATTCCTCCTGGATAGCATGAAGGTTTGTACATGGTGTGAGTGGAGGCGAGAAGCCTGGCAGAAATAAAACAGGTCCCTGAACTACTAAAAAGCAGCTCCCCAAAGCAGTGGGGCTCGGGCAGCAATCTCCAGCCGAAAACCCATCGTGATTAATGTGGTGCTCTTTGTTATAATGAAAAACCCATTAAGGTCAGCGACAGCATCTCTGAGCAGCACTAAATTGGAACGATGGAGACAGTAAAGTTAAAAATGAGCCATAATATTAATGTGGATAGTGAATTAATTGGGCAATTCCATAGGTAGTAAGTAAATCATATCGTTTACTGCGGGACGCGGCGCCTTGTGGCTCTCACTGCAGGGTGGGGTGGCGGCAGCGGTGGCACCCGCTCCCAGACGGAGCCGGGGGGAGTGACATGGACCCACAGCACCCGGGGGGACCCCGCTGTGTCCGCCCCCGCCAGCCTTTGCCCCTTCTCCTTGGGTGCCGCGGGGGGGTCTCTCAGTAGGAGAAATGCCTCTCGCTTTGCTCTTTTAGGTGCTCCATCTCCAAAATACCTCCAGAGCACATCCTTACAGCGTGTCTGGGGTGCTGCATCCACAGTCCAGGGTGTCTGTCCCCTGGTCCTGCAGCCGTGGTCCGAGGTGTCTGTCCCTCGGTCCTCAGCTGTGGTCCAAGGCGTCTGTCCCTTGGTCCTCAGCTGTGGTCCGAGGTGTCTGTCCCTTGGTCCTCAGCCGTGGTTCGAGGTGTCTGTCCCTCGGTCCTCAGCTGTGGTCCGAGGTATCTGTCCCTTGGTCCTCAGCTGTGGTCCGAGGCATCTGTCCCTTGGTCCTCAGCTGTGGTCCGAGGTGTCTGTCCCTTGGTCCTCAGCTGTGGTCCGAGGTGTCTGTCCCTTGGTCCTCAGCTGTGGTCCGAGGTGTCTGTCCCTCGGTCCTCAGCTGTGGTCCGAGGCGTCTGTCCCTTGGTCCTCAGCTGTGGTCCGAGGTGTCTGTCCCTTGGTCCTCAGCCGTGGTCCAAGGCGTCTGTCCCTCGGTCCTCAGCTGTGGTCCGAGGCATCTGTCCTTGGTCCTCAGCTGAGGTGTCTGTCCCTTGGTCCTCAGCTGTGGTCCGAGGTGTCTGTCCCCCTTTGCTGTTGCACACACAAAGCTTTGAGCAGGCTGCTGGTAGATTTTCAGATGGTTTCTTCCCCTGGTTTGGGTGGGTCTCTCAGGAAAGGCTTCCTCGCCTTCGGGAGACACGTACAGCACCATCACACATCCCTGAGCCATCTCCGGCTGCTGTTGTGTCTTGGACTGGGACCCGCCGTGGGGGCAGAGGGCAGTGATTTATCCCAGAGCGGAGCATTTGCATGCGTGTTGGTCCGGCTGCCGGCTCCCTCCCCACTTCCAACATCCTGGACAGCAAACAGAGAAAAGGAAAAATCACATATAAAAGGAAATTGCTCATTAGCTGGTGGCTGATTACACAGAACCATCTCTGCTTCAAACCATCCCATTTTCTGTAACATTTGCCAGATGAGAGGACGCATACCTCCTCTTATCAACTAGCCACATATGGCCCCAGCTGAAGAGAGGTTTCAGTAATTTGCCTATTCATCATTCATTGTTTATCTTAAGTTCACGTTGTTGTCGGGAACTCCAGAGACATCCTTGATTTAAGTTAAGAAACTTCATCATTATGATAAAACTGCTCAGGGAGTTGGACTTCATGTTGGAGACGCACGTGGCCATGTGGCACTCTGGCAGTCCGCAGCCACAGCAGATTATTCAAAGCTGACAAAGCTTTTGGAGAGAATAGAAAAAGATAAATTCGTGGTGGCCGTTCTGATGGAGCCGCTCAGAAAGTTATTACCGAAGACACATGCTTCTCCTTGCTCACAGCCCATGAAAAATCCCGCTCCCCCGAGCTCAGGGGGACGTCTACCTCATTTCTGCTGTTGTGACTCCCTCGTCAACAGAAGTTATTAACAGCGCTGCAGAATTTTATCCAAATGCTGGTTTCATCTTGATAAATAACAATTTCATGTCTCTGTTCTACTAGATGACTACACGGTTTTATTTCAAACACTTAACTTCTTCAGAAACGCTTCCCCGTGCGTGAGGCTTAGCTCATCTATAGAATATGTGCTGAGCAGTTTTTATTTTCACCAGGCTTTGAATATCTGTAATGCAAAGACCAAACCCATAATCCTGCACTATCATAAGTCACTTTCCCAATAAAGAGCTACTTCCTACTGGGAGTGCTAAAATGTAATTGAAAGCTACGTGTGTATTGGTGTCACACTGAAAACCATTTTATTAAAAATAGTTTAAGGGTTGTTAAGATCTGAAGGAATATTGTAAAGCTCCTCTTGGACGCGAGAAAGGAAGCCAAGGGGATAACTTGGGGAGCGAGGGGTCGTTGCCTCCCTCTGCCCTGCCGTAACCCCACCCCGGTGCCCATTGCCCAAATCTGCCGTATGCGTGCTGTTATTGGGTTCCCCGTCCATGGCCGCAGCCGGATGCTCGGGGTGACGCAGGCGCTCTGCTGGCAGCCGTTAATTGCCAGCCTGCTTAGTTAGAAGCGGGTAATTTTGTGATGACTGTGTCTGAGGTGCGGGGGGAAGGAGGCGGATGAGGCCGGCCTGGTTTCTCGGGGAGATGTCATGCTGCAGGTGTGTGGATCCATTCCTGGACGGATGGATGCTCTGGGTTTCTCCAGCAGCAGCGATAAGGCCGTTGGCATGGGAAGAGGCACCAGGTCTCCCTTCGAGGGACTGCAGGGCCTGAATTTCACCATAGCCATGAACTCGACAGTGGGAAACCCGCAGGGAGAAGACATTTTTTGGTAAAAATTGCTGCATTGTGCTGGGATTGTGTGAAGAGAATAACAAGTGCATTATCACTGCTTAGTAAACCTGAAATATTTAATATTAACATATGAAAAATTTCCTGCTGAATCAGTTCAGTTCAGTATCACATAGGCTCCTGCGTTATTTTACTCTGCCACCTGATCTATGTATTAATGTTGTTTACTTACTAAAGCAAGTAAAGACAGAATTGAGATTACTTCTGAATGTGACTACTCAAGAAGGAATCCATTAAACCGAAGAATTTCAACACAGTTAATTTTTCTTTGATTGTCATTAATCTCCCATTGATGGCCCTTGCAATTAATCGCGCTGTGATGCTGCGAGCATCATTTTCCCTCGCCCTCTGAGACCGCATACAGCATCCCAGCGATGGGCGGATGAATGTCCTGGTCTCTCAGTGTGCTGGGGTTTCTGGGCAGGTCCTGAGGCTCAGGAGATGGGGGTTTGCCTGGTCCTTTCTCAGTGATGTCTCCATGCAGCCCTAGCTGCTTCCCCTGCACCTCGAGCTCAGCCACTGCCTCTTCCTCAGCTCTCATATGCACAGGCAAGCTGTGCACGGCCCCAAGGTCCTTTTGCAAAAAAGCACCTATATAAAAAATCAATAAAATGAACCAAAATCAGCATGATTGCCCATCTCTGCCCCAAACAGAACGAAGCAGTGGAAGGCTCTGCAAGTCTATAAATTTTGGGGTTCATCGTCTGAAATGGGGGGTGGCAGCTGCTGCTGCGGGCTGGCTCCCCTCCAGATGCTCACTGGCACCTAAGGGGGCAGCTACCAGGTGGTCCCCATGAGCAAAGGTGGTTGGAGCTGATGCTGCTCAGCTGCCCCTGCCTGGGAGGGTATATAGGGGATGGGATGGCTGCAGGAGGGTTTCAGCTGTGCTGCTGCTGGCCCTTGGCTGGCAGAGGAGGGCTGCAGGGCTCCAGGCAGCTCCAGGAGCACAGCATGCTGAGAGCTGAGGATCAGCAAGAGGAAACTGGGATGAAAAAGGTGGGAAACAGAGCAGGGAGGAGGCTCCGGTGTGTGCAGGTGAGGTGGGAGCTGTGGGGTCACGGCAGCGCTGTGTGCATTAAGCAGCCCCGTTCCTGGAGCGGCACCTGCGCCAGGCTGGGCTGCGCGCCCGCGCTGCGACGGCGGTAAGGGATCTCCTCCTCCTCCTCCTCCTCTGCAGCTTCCTCCCCGCCTCAGCCATGTGTGATCGCAGATGGGCTGCAAAGGGGGCGCGGAGTGGAGACGATAAGCATATGGGTGATGATGTACCGTGGCACGCACTGCTCGCCCGCCTGCGAGAGCGGGCTGGCTGCCGGGGCCATGGGCACCATGCTCCTGCCGTGCGGCCGGGCTTCCTCCTGCCTGGGTGCCCTGTGTGAGTGGTTTTCAGAGGCAGCCACGTCCTGAGGCTGCTGCCTGACCAGTGGCAAGCTGAAGGGTTCTCGGTGCTCCAGGGCTGTGTCTGGTGGCACTGGGAGCTGTCGCAGGTTGTCCCAGGAGCTGCTGTCCCACCGTGACTGGAGGCCCTGCCAAAATCTGGGTGACTCAGCCATCGCCCTGTTGCAAGGTGCCCGAGTCCCAGTGCACTGACCCCTGGACGGGGCTGTCCCAATGCCCATCCTGGGGTTTGCAGGAGGGCCAGCTCGCACCCCGTGTGCTGCTGGGCCACCAGTGCCGTGGTTGGCCCCGTGCTGTGCCCTGCAAGGTTGCTGCCTCCTTGCCCCGCAGCTGGGCTGGCTGCAGCTCAGCTCGGCTGGCTGCAGCTCAGCTCGCTGAGTCTTTGCCTTTGGGATCATGATTGAACGCTTCTGCTGTGTGGTGTGCCTGCCCTCGCCTTCCACCCGACGTACGCACCAGGGGCTGCCGCAGCAGGGCTGTGCCCAGCCTGTGCCCCCCAAAGTCCCTCTGCAGCGGGCTGAGCCCAGCCCTCTGTGCCTTTGGAGCAGTCCAGGCGTGCAGAAAGCATCTGCATTGCCTCCTCTCAGGTGACACCTCCCTTTCTCCTCTCTCCTTCCCTCCCACTGAGGCTCTTATTTTTTTTTACTAACATTAAGGCTTGAAGCTCCCTCTCACCCTCTTTCTCTCCCGTTGCTCTGCTCTCCCCTTGCTATACCTGGCAGGGATTTTTTTTTTCCTCCCTCCCTTCCAAGGTGCTTCCCTTCTGTTGGGTTTTTCTCTCCTCCTTTGCTTTGTTCCTGCTCTCCCTCCTGTTTTTTTCCACCTCCTCCTTGCTCTTTCCCTCTCCATGCCACCTGCCACAATCTTCTCCTCCTGTTGGACCCCCAGCATCTCCCCCGCTCCCTGGCTGTCTCGGCTCTGTGGCAGGAGGGGGCTGCAGCCCTTGGGAAGGGAGATGCACCCCAGTAGCGCAACCCCTGCCCCACGCCGGGCTGCCTGGCCCCAGGGTCTGCACTCCAGCTCTGTCCCTGGTGAGGTCTTGGCTGGGAAGTGGAAATTCCCAGGAGAACCTGCTTAACTTTGCCGTCAGTTATGGTGATTGGTTTCTGCCTTTTTAATATTTTTTTTTGTCCTGTGAGAAACTGCTCGCTAAAGAAAGCACATTTTTCTTGCTTACTGGGAGTTCCTGTTTGTCATTTTTATAAATCAGTGTTTATTGGCCTAATTATTGTAAATGCAGAGCCCAATAAAGGTGACTGTGATTGCAATATCTGATAATGAATTTTATAACAAACCTGCTGAGCCTGAAAGCTGCCAGCAGGAAAGACATTATGTCAGGTTAATGACAGAGAGGAGAAATCCTCCCCACTAAGCTTTTTTCCAAAGCACGAGGGATCTGTGGTGGAGGCTGCTGGGGGTCCTGCCGGGCTGGAGCACCTCAGGTTGGTGGGGTCTGGCCCTCCAACGCTGCACCCCAAAGCTTTTGGGGCTGCTTCACTGCCTCCCCAGCCTTGCCCTGGAAGGGGGATGCTTTGGGCATGCTGGACGGAGGGCTGCGAGGAGGCTCGGCTCTGGGTGTGCGGACATCAGGCAGCAGCACCCAGAGGTGCTTGCCTCCCTGTTCTCACTCCCCCATCTGACTTAATCCCACCATGCAAATGCCAAATGCGAGGCGCAGGGAAAGCAGCTTAAATGGCACCTAAAGCTAGCTCAACTCCAACTGCTGTGAATAGATTAATTTAAAAAATCAATTGAGCTCTGCAGGGGTAGGTTTTCCAATAGAGATGCTGGTGCCTGCTCTAGCTTATGCCCTTACATGTGCCCTGGGGGGGCAGAATCCCCTCCCTGCCCCCAGCTCAGCCCTCTGGGGGGAAGCAGCTCCCCTGTCCGTACTCAGCTGTGTGTGGGGCTGCCCCTCCATCACCCTCGCCTGCCCATGGCCTCTGCTGAGATGGTGAAGGTGAGGAGTCATTTTGCAGGGGAAAGCGATGCTGCTCCTGCAAGGCCCTGATGAGGTGAGGGTGTGGGGGATTTACGGGCTGCTCATGGGGTGTCTGGACAGCCCAGTGCGATGCCGTTATCACGTGGCATTGCAAGTGCCATGGACCTGTCTGATGATCAAGCAAGGGCGGGGGACGTGGGGCTCGTGGTGGTGCCTGGCCTCAGTTCCAAATGTTGCCTGACCATGGTGGCGCCGGGCTCTTGCTTTGTCTTGGTCCTTCTCGATGCTTGTGATGGTCCTGGGCAGAGTCAGTGGCAGCTGCCCGTGTGTCTGCTCCCTGGGCACAGCTCTTCCCCGGGTTTGGACCCAGATCTGCCTTTCAAAGCTACAAGTGTTGGGCTCTGGGCTTTCAGTCAGTGCGTGGCAGCCGTTGGCTCTGCTGAGCCCAGGTCTGCGCTGCTCCGGGTCCGTCTGATCCAAGAGCCAGCTCTGTCCTGCTGCATGAACTTGGGCACCTTTCTAGACCTGGATCAGACCCGGAGCATGGCTTCACGCTGCTTCGAAGCCTGGGCTTGCAGGGTTTGACTTGGTTCACTCACCAGCAGCAGGAATCAAGTGCAAAAGGGAAAGAATAAAGACTAGAAGAGAACATGTTTTCTCTTAAATAATGCAGAGAAACATGAGGGAGGAGGTTGTACAAATGTGATTTAGTCCTTTGCCCCTATGTTATTTGCTGCTGGTCGCCAGCGTACCCCAGCTGTGTCTCGCGGGGCCGAGGGAATTGCTTGCCCTCTGTAATGTGCAGATGCCCACGCTGAGCCTTCTCTCCCAAACCGCCGGCAAGGGGATGGAGCTGCTTTTTTTTTATATCTTTAATATTTGTTTGGCAGCTGCTGTGTTTAACGCTACTCAATGTGAGAGCAAATTGGATTAACTGAAACATATTTACTGGGATAAGCTGGCAAAAAAACCGTGCGCGGGGTTGTTTGCAGAAACCGGTGTCTACAGAAGGTGGCTGATCCCCTCGAGGGGCTCCCGTGCACGGGGCAGGGCGAGCCCTGGCCTTGCTCAGAGGCTGGGGTGGAAAGGGGGAATTGGGGGGTCAGGGGGACCACAAACCCAGCACCAGGTGCCCCCACAGCCCTTCCCCAGCAGGATCTCCCTGAGAGCAGCGTGACCCAGGGATTTATTGGTGTTATCCGCCACGTACCCGAGAATGCTTGTCTTCAGCCGATAATGCTTTCAATACTGCAGTCAATAAGGAGGGGATGTGGATACCTTGGGAAAATTTGCAAAGGAATTTTGGGGATGGCTTCTGTTTGGATAAATGAGTCCCAAGCACTGTGTATTCATCACGCTGCAAAGAAAGCAAGCCGTGGTTTGGTGTTCCTGCACCAGCCATAACTGAGCAACATGTCATCTCTGCACCTGGAAATGACCCTGCCTCGTCCAGGAGGGGACAAGGGCACAGGAGAGATGCAGGCAGAAGAAGTCCTTGCTGCTGGAGGCAAAAAGTTGGAGGCAGAAGGCCGGTGTCCGTGGCCTGATGCTCAGCTAGCTGGCAAGAGCATTGCCAGGGCAATGCCCTGCCCTGCTCAGCCCATGGAGCGCTATTATTTCATTAATCTCATGTCATCTCCTCCTCAGCCGATCCAGTTGCAATATTGCAGAAATAACTTTTCGCTGCTCCCTGAGGAGAAGCAGACTTCAGAGGCCGGGAGAGCTCTTCCCTCTCCTCCCTGCTCACAGTGGGCTGCGATCCCTAAAGCTGCCAGGAGGTTTGCGAAGTCTTTGATTCCTTCTAACTCTTACAGTCAGGGATGCATAAAAAGCAGCTCACGCAAAAAACCAACCAGTTATTATTATCATCAAACCCTTCAAAATCCCAGGGCAACTTAGCAAGGTCTAGATGAAGAAGTCACATCCCCATCCCAGACATGAAAATGTCACAGCGCATCGGCCGATGCCGGCAGATGCTGTCAAGCAAGTGACGTTGCGGATCATTCCCCATTCTCTTTGTGTACCCGGCTTCCTTGGATGCTTGGCTTGCTTCTCCCTGGAGTTACTAGCCAGACCACATGCTGCTCCCTCTGCTTGTGCCATCCCAGTGCCGTGGTCCCTCTGGCTCTCGTGCGGGTGGGAGCGTTCATGGGGCACTGATTTGTGGAGCCTCATTAGCTGCAGATAAACGAGGAGTCAGGTGAATTCTTACTCCAATTCCTAAAACACCATTTTAATGCATAATATATGTCCAGGGGTAAATCTCTGTTTCTATTTAAATGCGGGGAAGAGTGTGCCGCTGAATTTTAAGTACGTTATCACAGAAAACAATGACTCTGCTGAGTGAATGACATGTCTAATGAATATAGCGAGGGGAGCAGGGCTGGCATCTCCACTCCCTCGTGCTGGTGCAGCCTCCATTAGCTGCGTGGGGGATTTTTTTTCCCAAGCGTAGTAGTGACAAATTATACGATCAATACGGAAGCTGATCCGTGGTCTAATCTTGCTTAGCTCCAGTAAGCCTGGGATTGATCCAGATCTAATCTTGCTTATCCTGGACAAACGCAGGAGCAGATCCAGATCCTAAGGTTACACATCCTGTGTAAATCCAGAATTTCTCTGTCAATTTGCTGGCGTCATCGCTCCGGTTTTGCCTTGCTGGGGAGGGCTTTATCGGTGTTATCTGCCCCTTGATGTGTAATGCAATCGAAGTGGTCATCTTGATTAATTGGCGGCAGTGAGCGCCTGGCGTCTCTGGCTGCAGGGCTGTGGAGCAACGGGGCTTCCTACGCAAGACTGGCACAATAGAGGGAGGAGGTTAAATGCTGGCTGGGAATCAAGGCGCCCTCCGTTTGCGTTTCACCTGAGCTGTGAGAGCTTTTCTTTGCTGTCAAAGGCGGTCATGGAGCCACGAAGAAGGTGCAGTCTGTGTAGACGAGGCTCCTGCTCCCACCTAGACTGCTCCTTGGTCTCCTCTTGGACCCTGGAGGTCTTCTGACCCTCCACCCATGGCTTTAGTGAGCAGAAGGGCTGTGACATCCAATGGTCCCCTTAGTTTGCTGCATCGCCCTGCAAGAGCTGGTCCCTGCAGCCCACCGGCCCCACGTGCAGCCCACAACAGCGGGGTCCAGGTCTGCTGCCCCTGCTACAGGGCTGAGGCAAGGGGCTTCTGCTTCAGGGCCTTCCTGCAACTCTAATAACTTCAGGAGGGAAAAAAAAAAAAAAAAGCAATTACCTTCTGGGGTGGAATTTCTCCAGCCTTTACTCAGCCCACCGGGGAATTTGTCAGGAACGTGGACTGCGGTTTTATTCAGCTACTCCTGAGTTATAACAGCACAGGGAAAATGGCATGTCTCGCAGCTTGATGTTTTTCTGATGTCTTTCTTTGCTCTCAGATTTTAAAAAAATACCAGACCCCAAAAATCTCTCTTCAAAACATGAAACTTGCCCTTAGCTTAATTCAGTGGAGACTCCAGCAGCTGCTCCTGCATCTCAGAGAAAAGAGGCCTCGTACTATTAACATGTCTAAAGAAATTGGATGTAGAAATATGAAGGTCCCCCGACTTTTAAGGTCTGCACTCCATGCCTCCGGCTCCTGGCTTTTGCATACGCGGTGTGGCACCGAGGGATGCAAACGTGTTGCAGGAGCTGACCCTGCTGGGCTTGAAGCGGGGGCTTGCGCTCCAGCCCCTTGAGGAGAGGATCCCCGAGCTGGGAGGAGGCGATGAGGGGCTCTCTCCCATCCTACAGCTTTTACGGCCCCGTGCAGGTGTATTATCGGAGGCTGGGCTTAAGGGCTGGGGGACCAAATCCTGCAGGCTTAGTGCCAGAGCTGAGCTACAGCTGTGTCTGCAGCCTGGACCTGTTATTTTGCAGAGTGCTTTGAGCTGAAAAGTGCTTTAGTGGTGTAAATATAACCTAGAAGGTTCTCAAACACTCCAGAAATGTTCTCAGAGAAAATACGCTGCCTTTCCCCCTCCCTTCCCTCGAACAGGAAATAATTCCAAATTCATCCAAATGTGCTTTTCTAATCAAAGGGGCCACTTTGTACTTCTGAATCCAAGGGGAGGGGATCGGAGCACGAATAAAACAAAACTCCTTCTCAGCGCTGCGTTTGCGAGATGGATCTCCCGTGGCTAAATCCATCTGTGTTTCTCCTTTGGCGTAAGCAGGAGGATCTTCCCACTGCAGCTGGGCACTTCACTTCACAGCCTTAGTTGCTGCACAGGGAGGAGGAGGAGGATGAAACGCTGGAGTAGCCCAGGTTTCTATGGCAGTGCGTGCAGCAGCCGCTCTCCTTATCTTTCCAACTTGATCGGGAAAAATTGCTTTTGTCAATTTTAATTTCAGCTGAGCTGAGCAGGATAAACAAAGGGAGGTACAGGCAAAGCAGATGGTTTGTCACAGAGCACAGAGCAGGCAGGAAGACTGTGCAGCTTTTTATAGCGTATAATGGCCTTTCCTTGCATCTAGCTATCCATCACCATATAATTCCCGAAATAAACTGGGCTTGTGCGATATATGTGAAATACCCAAATGTTACAGCAGGTCTGGAATATTCAGGCTGCAGAAGTTTGGGCAGTGGATGGGAGCATCCACACGAAAGCTTTCTGCCGGTTGGTGTCGGCCCCTTGTTTGGAAACCCCTGCGGTGCCTGCTCGTCCCACGGCCGGGGCAGGGAAGCTCCGCTGTGCCCGGGGTGAGACCTTCTTCTGCAGCTTGGCAGACGTGGCAGAGTCACCGATGCTCCTTTGTGGTGTAACGAGGATCAGCAAGGGGTTTGCATCTTACCCCATGGTCCTCCCTTCTCATTACACCAGCCGGGGTCATCTCAGACCCCCTGGTCTGGGTCAGGCAGGTGGCTGAAGAAGCAGGGAAAGGAGACATCTTGTAGCCCTGCTCTGCATTTCCTTGCCTGCGCGGTGGTCTTGCCTGCGCGGTGGTCTTGCCTGCGCGGTGGTCTTGCCTGCGCGGTGGTCTTGCCTGCGCGGTGGTCTTGCCTGCGCGGTGGTCTTGCCTGCGCGGTGGTCTTGCCTGCGCGGTGGTCTTGCCTGCGCGGTGGTCTTGCCTGCGCGGTGGTCTTGCCTGCGCGGTGGTCTTGCCTGCGCGGTGGTCTTGCCTGCGCGGTGGTCTTGCCTGCGCGGTGGTCTTGCCTGCGCGGTGGTCTTGCCTGCGCGGTGGTCTTGCCTGCGCGGTGGTCTTGCCTGCGCGGTGGTCTTGCCTGCGTGGAGCTTTGCTATCCGTGCAGGCGTTGAGGGGCTTGGTGCCCGCAACGACTTCCCACCCCATTGCTTACCCTGGCTTGGGTGCTTCTACTGCATGGGACATTTTGGTGATGGGGTGTCCTCTCATACCCTCCGGCTGCATTCACCTTCCTGCTTTCCCCCCAGCGCCGGCAGCGTGGTCCCATCACGGCTGCGTGCCCCACGGCGCGGGCAGGGCTGGCAGGAGGCTGCCTGCGGCCAAGCAGCTCTGACACTGCTGCCATGGCACCATGTCCGAACCAGCTGGGGAGATGTGATCTTTCCCAGAGCTCGTGCTCTTGGAGCATGGCGCAGATTGGTGGATATTTGTTTCAATAAGAACCATGCTGGTGTTTGCAAACCCTTTTAAATTGCTCTCAGCAAGCGCTTCTGCATCTGGAGCAAAGTCTGCTTGCAGAAAAGCCTGCAGAAAGAGGAGGTCTGGGGGGCGGCGGTAGGAGCCTGAATCCTTGCCAGGTTTCCGTCCCGCAGAGCGTGTCGGGGCCGGAGCAGGGACGTGCTGCGGCTGCTGCCTGCCTGCCTTTGAACAGCGGACAGGCAGTCCCCGCTCCGAAACATCCCCATTAAAGCATCCCTGTGCAATTTCAAATAATGAGCAAATATGAAGAAAATCAAAGTATGTTTGAACTCCATTAATGAACAGAAAGAGGGCTAAATGTTTCCAATAAACCATTTGCTGCAAATATGCAGAATACCTAAACCAGCCCCATCCGTTCCAGCTCAGATTCTGCAGGTGCCCAAAGCCATGAAAACCTCAGCACGTGAATGATGGCATCAGCCAGACCCCAGTGGGCTGGTGGTGGCTGTCATTTCTGGGGATAAGCGACTTATTCAAAATCCGAGCAAGCGTGTTACATTTCCACGTGCGGGCAGGAGCATCCCCTTGGAGAGAGCAGCAGGGGACAGCCCGCCCGTGCTGCTGGCCTCTATAGCGGCAAGGAAAGGGAAGATACGGTGCTGGGCTTGGAAGAAAACAGAGTTCAAAGGCGGCTCCCGGGGGGAACCGGCTCATGCTAAAGAGGACAGTCCCCGTGGCATTTTTGTGCGTTGCGAGAGACCTATTTAGTATTTATTTCCCTGTATTTGTTGTTTATGGGAGGCTGAGCAGCAGCCTTGCTGGCTACGTGGGGTCCCCCATCCGGGTGCAGTGCGAGTCCCAGTTCAGGGCTGTGCAGGCAGGGCTGTGCAGGCAGGGCCGGGGCACCCAGCCCAGAGGCAGCCGCGGGCTTTGTTTGCGAAGGCAGGCAGAATTTCAACGAGCTGCATTTTCATTCTTCAGGGCTGGAAACATGATCTCGGTCACGGGCTGGTTGCTCAGGCCTTCCCCCGTGGACAGATGGAAGGACGGACGGTTGACCCGGGCTCTGTGGTGCTGAGCCCCCCACCCGCACCCCTCCCAGCTTAACACAGGTTTAGGGATGCCCTGTGTAGGGCGCAGAGGGGCCGCATGGGCAATGGGTGGCTTTCTCCATCAGGACCCTCGGCCGTCACCCAGTGCCAGCCCTGGCTTCGCAGCGCCGTCAGCTGATTAGCTTGCTAATTAAAGTAAATCGTGATGATAGCGTTAGGGTATATGTTAAAGCTCTACCAGGCAGGGTGTTTTTCCACGTAATGCATCACGTAATCCTGCCACATGGTCTAGGCTGTAATTGCTGCCTTTCCCTTTGAACGTGGTACTTGCCCTAACTTTAATGATTATTTCTTCCCTGGCTGCAGGAGAGCTCGGTGCCCTGAATCACAGCCTCGGGTCAGCTGCCTGAGGGCCCTGGGTGGAGAAGCAGGGAGAGAGTTTCAGGAGGATGTGCACACAGAGCTACGCTCTGGGCGACCGCTTTCTCCGGGATGCCGGTCCCCAAGCCTGGGTCTCTGGTCCCAGCTCTGCATGCTGACTGGGTGTCTGTCCCCAGGCTGCATGCCACCCGCTGCTCTTTAACCAGAGCCGGACTGACGGCAACGGTGTGTCTCGTCATTGCAAAAGCTGGCTGGCAGTCTCAATGCAAAATGTTTGCTGCTCCTGAGCGTGTCTTGCTTAAAAGGCAGCTCCTCGGTCAGGTAGGATGCCATCCCTCCCCAAGTGCCCCCCTCGCTTTCAGGGGTTGCTCACAATTGTGGAAATACGGAATTTCCAAAAATGCCCTCAAATAGCAGACCAGTCCCTCGGGATCACGTCAGCTGTAAACAAGACGAGCCCGGAGAAGAGGCGCATCTTTTACTGGTAATAGATTAAAATTATGGATGATCACAAAATAGCGGTGTACAGAATAAATTCTCAGCTGATGTAAATTACTTTTTCCTCTATTTCCTTTCATTAGCCACCGACCATCTACCCCAGGCAGAGCTCTGTCCCCGGGAACCCCCCGAGCTGGATGTGGAGCAGCAGGCTGGGTAAGTGCTGGGTAAGATGGCAGTCCTGATGGACTGAGATGAAGTGTGAAAATCAGAGGGACTGTGAGATGGAGGATGCTACCTGTCATATTATCTCCAATCATTAAAAAAAAAAAAAGGCAGAAAGCTGTTCCTACCTGATTTGTGTTCTTTTGTTCTGGCATTGCTTGCTCCAGGAAAGGATTTGGCCTGCAGGCCAGCAAGGAAAGTTTGCAGCATTGGCAACAACACTGTGTGATTCAGGAGCGATCCTTTAAACAAGATTATTGCTCATTTTACCAGGCACAGCTATCCATTATGGTTAATAAAACACCGCATAAGTGATTCTCAGCCTGATCCAAACAATCTGTCTTGCGGCCCAGCTGGACTCGCTTTTATCCTTAGCCTCAGGTTGGAGGATATGTTGCCATCAGCAGACACTGAGATGTTGGTACCTGATCGCATGGACAGCCAAGACCTGCCTCTTACTTTCCAAGGGGATGAGTGATGTGAGCTGTTGGATGGGCAGGGTTGCCACCTCCCTGCTGTCTCCTTCTCTGAAGGACAGGGTCCGTGGTGGCACATTGGCCCATGATCCCGGGAGAAAGGCAGCTCCATCCTGGGCTGGGCGCCCTGCCCACCCGCTCCACGGCAGGTGGGTGACCTCTCGAGGGACCACGCTTTGTGCTTTTGCACCGCTGGAGCCGTGGCTGCTGTTTTGGCTGCCTGGACAGTGATGTCTCATCGCCCCAGAGCAAACGGAGTCCGTGGGCAGGGGAAGGAGAGGAGGACCAGCCTGGGCTGCAGGAGGAAGGCTTCATCCTGGCACTCCTGCTAGAAGTGAGCCCCAGGAATGTGTTGTGGAGATGTGCCTGACGCAAGGGCAGCGACAAGGCTGCCTTCATGTGCTCACACTGCTCAGCAGCCTCCGCCGGCGCTGCGGGAGGACGGGAGCCAGCAACCCTGCCCGCACGCTGCCCTCTGCATCCAGCGTTACGCCTCTTCTGCAAGGCGCCGGGAACAGCTTGAGGAGCGCCGGGGCCTGGGGCAGCGGCAGGGGCCGGTCCCTGCCAGGATGCAGTTACCCCACAAATAAGGAGCAAGCACCGCACGGCTCGGGGTGACCACCTGCGCCGGCACCGGCGTTGCCAGCACCTGCTCTGCGGCGTGCCGGTGGCTGGCCGGGGGGCTCTGCTCCATGCCGTCCATCTGGCATTTTTCTGAGACACCGTGCTTGTTTTTTTGCCATGCCAAAACAAATCCTAGCAGACTATTAATCACTGGCTTGGAACAGCATCCACCCCGGGTTCAGTTATGATAAGCTATGCCAGCCCTTTCCCCCGCGCCATGTCTGACATCGTGTAGCCATTTGAAAAGGCCATAATTACAACAATTGTTAGGCATTTTTCTAGCCTTTTCTCCCTTCTCTCGTAGGTAATGTTATGTGACAAATCGCTTTCCCTGACATTCACATTGCCGAGCGCTCTGCTGAAACGCCACCGGTAGCCCGGCTGTGTTGCAGTGCGGGAACATCAGGCTCGC
Source organism: Theristicus caerulescens (assembly GCA_020745775.1). Classification (NCBI taxonomy): domain Eukaryota; kingdom Metazoa; phylum Chordata; class Aves; order Pelecaniformes; family Threskiornithidae; genus Theristicus; species Theristicus caerulescens. Next base: position 20,516,616 of record CM036567.1, on the reverse strand, counting down.
CGCAGACAGCGCAGGCGGGGTGCCATAACGTGTGAATCTCAGTTTGGTGGGTGAAAATGATCCACGCGGCAATGCTGGGGGAGAGCTGGGGTTTTGACGGGTGTATTCTGCAATTTCCCTACATCTGCAGTTGCAGAAGCGGGAGGGAAGGAGGGAAGCATGCCGGGATCGGTGCCTGGACTGCTAATTGCCAGGTGTAGGATACAGGCAGGCAGTGTTTGAAACGCCAAACTGCGGGATGCCGCTAAGTCAGTACCAGCGAGGAACCAGAGCCAGATTCCCCGATGTGGGCATCTCGGTGAGATGGAGCTGGAGCCTGGTCCCGGCCCCGCAGCTGCTCCTCAGCTGGTGCTCCGCACCTCCGTCGGCTGCTCCGGAGCTGGGGCAAATCGCTCCAGCTGAGGAGCGCTGCCTAAATCTCCCAGCTGGTGTTCAGCGCTGTGGCAGGAGGCTGTATATCCCAGAAATGCTTTCTCCTGCCTGTTGGCGTGCTGGGCAGGAGGCTTGTGGCTCGGGTGTAAAAGCAAGCGAATGGTTGGGAGCTGTCAGCCCTCTGCCAGTGCCAGGTATCTAATTTCTCCTGGAAGAAGGAAGCGTTGCAGTCTCTTTCCCATCCCATGGGGTCAGCAGCAGGCTAAGTAGCATGCTGGAATAAAGGGGGGAGAAAAATAGAAAGAAAAATGTAGAATAAGTGATTTAGTTTTATTCGTGACTGTTCTGAAAGACGGAATGGATGTTGCTGGAGCGGCTGTGCAGTTTGCTAAGCTCTGTGCATTAGCCGTGTAGCTGTTCAGACCAGAAATATTGCACTGCCTTCCTTCTCTAAATCACTGTCCTTCCCCAGGTGCCTCTGTTCCCCCGACCTTCGCAATCTGTTTGTCTACGCAAGGACCTGGAGACTGAATTAAGATGTGCTATTTGTAAGCAGGGTAGGAAGAGCAGAGATTCTCCCATCACCTAGGATAACCTTCGCCGGCAGGCGGATCTCCTGCAGAGAGAAGTTTGGTTGCCTCTTAATTCATCCATGGCATTGCTGCCTTGTAAACCCTAAGGCCGTCTGTTCTTCACCTGTGTGGGTAACGGCGCGCACGGTTTGTAAATCCAGGCAGGCGTCCAACGCGCCGTCCTGAAGGTCCACCGCGCAATCGTGCACCGACCTGCGCTGCAGCGCTCCCCCGGCTCTGCTCCCGCACACGCTGACGGCACAGATTGCAATCTCCTTGTGCTTCGTTTTCTACCCTCCCTCTTCTCTCCTCCTTGCCTTTAATCTTTCCTTAACTTGTTGTGCAGGCAATTGCATGGCATTTAGTGCATGGTGATGTGTGTTTGGGGCCTGTGCTGGAAATACAGCTCATTATCTGGAGTGGATAATATTAAGCACTTTTCTCTGTTGGCCATTTGATCACAAGGTTATCCTGTTTGATGGTTTTATACGCTGGAATTGATTGCATGGGAAATATTTAGCCAGCACGGCTGAAATGTGTGTCTCCCCGCAGGCTGCCAGATGCAGGTGTGCTGCGGCATCGAGGGGCCGGGAGAGCATCTCGGAGGGTGGCCAGCAGCCCTTTTCAGACCCTCAGCTCAGCTTTTTTTGTAAGATGTGGGATTAAATCAATCACTGCGTAGTTTTTTGGTGTGATCCTGCAGCAGACAGCGGGTCGGCTGTCAGCCACCGGTGAGGATGCTGCTCGGTGCTGACCTCGGCCGCGGTGGGGCTGCGCGGGCGGTGGGACCGGCTCTCGCTGCGGGTCTCCTGCCTGAGCGGGGGCACCTCCCCACCCCGCTGGCTCCCGGCCTCTCAGCTGAGCCGGCAGAGATGCCATTGCAGCAGTAGCTTTTCATAATGTGCCCTCTGGGAAGTGGCCTGAGACCGAGCGCGCTCGTTTGCCACAGGCCATTGAGTAGCCGCCGGGTAATGAACGCCGGCAGCAGCCGGCGGGACGTGGGCCAGCGATGTGGGGGGAAAGGCTCCCCAAATCGCGCAGCGTTTTTTGCATCGCATCCTGATAGACCATATTGGAAAGAGAGCGGTTGATGATGCTGGCTGCCTTTCGCCTTAACGTTGCCCTGTGCGCGCTGCTGAGAGCCGGCCTCTGCCCAGCTCCTCGGCCGCCCATCGCAGGCGGTGATGCTCTGCCCTTCGCACGGGGCCGCGCCTGCCTCGCTCCTTGGGTACCTCCAGAAAACTCCATCCTATTATTTCTCCCCCCTCCCTCCGTTTTGCCGTCAGGCAGGCGGTGTAGGTCGGGAGCGGCTCCAGCGGGCTTCCTCTGGACTGACACCAGTGCGGGAGCAGGGAATTAGCCCTGCACCTGCCACTTTTTTAATATAGGCTTTAAATCTGATTATAACTGCCTGTCTGGCTCTGCATTATGTGCTTGATGATTATTCAGCATTATGTAATCTTTGATAAAAGATGCTGCATCAGTAAAAGTGAATTAAACTATTGAGTGATAGGAGTTTATCGAATTCCTCGGAGCGCTGCTGTCCCCTCTTTGGCACTTTAACCTCTCCTGTGGAAGGAGCGTGCCAGACGCTGCCCTTGCTAACAGCCAGGAAACCCTGCTGACTTGGGTGGAATTGCGGGAGTACAAATAAAGTTAGATTTTAGCTTAGAAGGACAGTTTTTTATAGTCTAAAGACTCAATATTTTACAGCAGCGGTCCCTTATCTGCATTATGTGCAAACTGCTAACAGAGCTACACGGACAGATGTCTGCAAGTCCCGCGGATGCCCGATAAAGTTTGGCTCTCAGGGCTGATGGGCAGAGCTGGCCGGCTGTCCTCACTCCGAAACCTCTTGAGAGTGGACATGCACTGAATTCCCACATGATAGGGGGGAAAAAAAGTGTGTTTAATTCTAAGTTGAATATTTTGTCTTATTTTCCAAACACCCCCCCCAATATAAAATATTGTATTTTTCTCCTTTTTAGGTCTTCCCTTTCTCCACACACAGCAGATGTCTGATGGCTGAATGGCCTAGGGATTTTGCTCTGAGTTTTCCTATTTCTTCATTTCCTTTTTCTATGCTACGTTTTTTTTTTCTACTTTGCTGTGATACTAGAAACATTGCTAGGGGAAAAAAAAGCACAAACCTAAACTGTAACTCCCGACACCCAGATGCTTTGAAAAGCTTTCAAGTTTTGCAGAACTGGATAAGCAAAGAAAGGAAAAAATAAACCTACATTGTTTATTTTACTTCACCTAGTAGCTAAAAGGAAAAGGTGCCGGAAAGGGGAAAAACAACGTTTCAGAAATGTGAAATTAAAAGAAAGGCTCTGAAAAATTAAAAAGATAAAGTTTCTCTTTGATGTTTAAAACAAATTTCAAAATGTTTTCTCCAGTTTTGCACTGCACCTGGAGAAATGGGGTGCTGGGGGAGCTGGGTGCGAGCGGGCTTCGCTTCCCCGCCTTGCTGTAGCAGAGGATGCGAGCGGTGGCTTGGGGACCAGCAGCGGGGCAGGGGACCCGCAGCGGGGCAGCCTTTGCTGTAGAGGGAGGCAGGGTGTGCGTCGAGCCCCCGCAGCCCGCTGGCCTCCGCAGCAGCGTGCCTGGGGGGAGCAGGAGCTGCCCCGAGGAGCCGGCCGGGCGGGAGGTCAGTCCATCCTGCTGCCCCGGCTGCGAGCGATGGCGGGGGCCAGTTTGCCCACAAAGCAGGACAGGCTTTGCCTGCGTGGTCCGGCCGGGAGGCTGGTGGCCATCTCGCTGCTTTGCTGGCCTCACCCTGCACTCACCCCTTCCCTGCACCAAGGAATGTTTAATAAAAAACCCCAGGCTTGACAGCCTGCTGATACCATAGTTTTAAATATACATGTTTTAGATCCTGAGATTTACTTTTTGACAGGTACAAGAGAGACAGCTATAAATGCTGGGCTGGCAAGGAAAGTCATTCGCATTAGCGCTCAAACAAAGGGCTGCAAGCTGCACCACTTGCTTTTAATTAAAAGCTTTCCTTATTTTACAGCGTGGGCAGAACCAGTATCTCCGTTACGTGCTGCCTGTGCCCATCAGTGAGCCGCTGAGCGACAGCCCACGGTGCTGCCCCGTCGCACCAGCTCCTCAGCTGCGAGGGGCTGGGGCTGGGCTGGTCCTGCGGCCCCCCAGACCCCCAGCCTGATGCCCAGGGGCAGCAAGGGGAGTTGATGCAGCTCCCCGATGGCAGCACGACTGGAGGAGGGTGCTACGAAATGGGCTGCTGTCTTGGATGGAGAGCTCTTGCAGGGGGTTTGGCCAAGGCGGACGCGGGGACCACCATGCCACCAGCTCCCTCCCTCCCAGCCAGGCCACCACCCACGGGTGCTCGGGGCATCAGCAGGCGCATCGCGACGGGAGCGTTGGGCTTTGGATAAACTAATTGTGTTGCAAGGAGTGGAGCGAAGCTTTTAGATTTCAGAGCCAACGTGTGGCATCTTTATTAATGTGCCTACTTGAGTTCCCTGGGACGCGATGTTTTCTCCTCACCCTGGCCATCCATCTGAACTGATAATAGGACTATTAATCCATTTTGTGACAGCACTTGCAGACCTCCAGTGAGGCAGGAGATGGGGAGGGGCTGCAATAGGTGCCTGGTTTGCTCCAAAGAGATCCCGTCACAGCCTCTGGCAAACTGAACGTTAGCTGGGGGTGAAAGAATGGAGCGTTAGCCAAGGTTACGGGTGCTGTGCAGCTGGCCAGCTGTGGCCTGGCTTCTCCTTGGCCACCTGGAGAGCATCCTGCAGAAAGCCATTGAGATACGAGATGCTCTACAGAAGCCAAACCTGCAGGAGACCTTGCTCCAGGGCACGTCACACTGCGCAGGGACACCGACACCGGGGTTATACACTGTGGAGCTGCTCAGCAACCTGGTACCAGTCACTTAACCCCCCTCGAATCCCCCTCCACACCCATACAGAGGTGAAGTTCCTCTGATTTCAGGGCCTCTTCAGCCCTGCGCAGCTACAAGGTGCCTGGCGCAGCATCCGTTGTGTCAGTGACTCCCTTCAGAGCAGCAGAAATACATATATGCAAGAAATAAAAAATGCAGGTCTTTTATATATGTGATATATAAAGAAACATTTCAGTGGAAAAAGAGCTGGAAAATGAGGCGCGTCCCTGCCCAGCTCTCGCTCCTCCGTGCATCCCCTGCCAGTGGCTCATTGCAGGCGCCTTTATATTCAGACTGATCCTGTCTGGTTTTAAATATCTCAAGCCACAGAACTTTCTCCCTCCAGGGAACCACGTCGCAGCCTCATAATTTTCGCTGTCAGCAGAGGGGATTTTTTCCCCTGTGACATTCAACCTAAATGCTCCATTTCTTCATTTCCTGTCATCCCTTCTGGTGATGCCCCTTGAACTCTATTAAATAATTCCTTCCCTCCCTCTCTATTTACACCAACCAGAACTGTAAAGCTCTTAGTTTATCTCCCCATGGACAGCTCTTAGCCAAGCAATATATATATTTAAGCCTTTTAATCTTCCTTCAGAAATCAGTCTCTCTGTGCCTTTGATCATTTGCGTGGCTTCCCTCTGAACTGCCGCCAACGCGTCGGTGCCGAGGGAGCCCCGTGCTCCGGCCCCGGCCACACCTGGGCCTCCCGGCACCTCCACGCCATCCCCAGACACCAGCGGCTGGTCCGACCCTGCTGCCCTTATGCTCGGCAGCCTCCGGGGTCCCCTTTGCTGTCCCCCATCCCAGGCCCTTGGCTGGGGTGTCGCTCCAGCTCCGTGCTGCCGGCTTGGCTCAGCCATCGTTGCCCCTTCTGCCATCGGCTCGTACCTGCATTTGCCTCCCAGCTGCACTCACTTAGGTTTGTCCAAGGCGCAGCTCCTTTTGCTGTTTCCTGCCCATGTTTCTAATCTCGCTAGGCCCTTTTGTGTTAATTTTCTATGCTTGCTGGAGCTCACAGCACCTCCCAGTATAGCATCATCTGCCAAATTCATTAATGTGTAGTTTACTCCCTCTTTCCAGGTCATTAATGAGGGTATTAAATGAGAGCAGACCCAACCTAGATCCCTGCAGTACCCCATAAACACCTCCCCCTGTTTCTAATTACCCTTTGTTTATGATCCTTCAGCCAGGTTTTCAATCCACATGGCACAATTCAAGCCATCAGAATTAATTTTTCCAAGGCAGACTTGGCGAACGGGGGAGCAGAGGGTTTGCCCATCCGCACCGTCCCCGCCTGCCGCCTCCCCGCGTCCCGCCCCCGCGGGTCACGGTGACCCACGCTGCTGCTTCCCGGAGAGGGGAAGGAAGAAACGCCCGGTAAGGGCTCTTCTCTTCGCTGGCTTCTGCTCCCCCTCCTCCGGGACGCGGCAGCCAGGAGCAGAGGGACCCTGCCTCCCTCCCGCGCCCCCCGGGGAGCGCGGGGGATCCCCTCGGGTGTCGCCAGGCACGGTGTCGCTGGAGGGGGTGCTGTCCCAGCGCCCAGCCGGGGCCCCGGGGCCGCGCCGAGGCAGCGCACGGCGGGGCGGGCGCAGGGCGCGGCGGGCTCCCGGCTCCGCGGGCTCCCGGCTCCGCCGTGCGCGGCCCGGGCCGCTCCGGCTCCGCGCGGCCGCCGCTAGATGGCGCCGTTGTGCCTGGGAAGGCGCGGCGGGGCCCGACGGCGCGGCCGGGCCGGGGCGGGGGCCGGGGCCGCGGGGGTGCTGCACCGGCCGGGCGTCGGTTCCCGCTGCCCACCGCCCCCGCGGGGCCTGCACCGCGGGAGCTCCGGCCGGGCGCCCCGTCTCGCTACCTTCTCCCCGCCGCGGCGCCGGCTGGCCGCTATCGATCGGCGGGCTCCCGGGGGCGGTTTGCCGCAGGGACGCGCTGGCACCCGGCCCCTCCTTTAACCTGGGGGAACGGCGCGTCTGAAAGTTTGCGGCCGAAAGGCTCCGCGCTGAGCGCCGCCAGCGCCGGAGCGCCCCGCCCGCAGCCCGCCGGGGGCAGCGCCGGCCCCGTGCCCGGGCCACGGCGGCATCTTCCCAGGGCCCCCCGTAACCAGGCCCCGGGAACTTGCGTGCCACGCGCGGACGCCCGAGGTAAGGCACCGGCACAGGGACAAGGGACGTTTTGTTTCGTTTTTAAGAGAAGACGGGACCAGGGTGCTTTCTCCAGTCATTAGCAGTGGGCAGCGAGCGCTGCCGGGGCTGGAGCCGCCGGGGGGAGCCTGGCGGGCCCGGGTCCCACGCCGGCTCCCGGGGGACGCTGCCCAGCGGGGCGGGGTGCGGTGCAGCCGGAACGGGGCGGGCTCACTCCCACCCCGGAGGGAAAGCGAGCGAACGGGCCTGGGGGCGCTCAGCGCGGACCCGGTGCTCCCCGCAGGGGCCCGCCGCCGCCCTGTGCGCGTCCGCGGCGCCGAAGCAGGAACGGCCGGTGACCGCGGCCACGCAGCGGCCGCCGCGGCGCCCCAAAGCGCCGGTGCGCCCGCAGCTCCCGGCCACCGGGGCGGGCTGGGCACCGCGGGGCAGCGGGCTCCCGGCGGGGCAGCGAGCTCCCGGCGCGGCGGGGCCGCCCCGCTCCCGCTCCCCGCTCCCGGCCGCGCCGCCCCGCGGGCCCCGCCCCGGCCCCGCCCCCGCCCCTCCGGCCGGCAGCGCGGCTCGGCGCGGCCCCATTGGCGGCGGCGCGGCGCGCCGGCCCCGCCCCCCCCGCGCCCATTGGCCGGCGCTCACCGCCGCCCGCCCCCGCGCCGCCCGCCCCCGCGCCGCCCGCCGGCGCTCCGGACTGCGGGCAGTGGCGTGCGGCCGCCGCAGCGAGCGCCGGCGGGAGCGGGCTCGGCTCGGCGCGGCTCGGCGCGGCTCGGCACCGCTCGGCTCGGCACCCCGCTCCGGCTCCCGCCGCCGCACGCCATGCCCGGCCCATCCGCGGCGCCGCCGGCTCGGAGCGCCTGAGCGGGCGGCGTTGGCGTGGGGGACCGCGGCTCCGGTGCCCGCACCCGCCCGCCCGCCGCCGCCGGGGCAGCCCGGCGGGCGCTGCCCGCATGAGGGCGGCGGGCCCCTGAGGCGGGCGGCCAGCGGCCGTCGGGGCGCGGCGCGGCGGCCGGAGGGGGCGGCGGCGATGGGGGCTCTCCCGGCGCTGCTGGGGGCCGCCTTGCTGTGGGCCGGCGCCGGGGCCCTCGTCAACCTCAAGTACTCGGTGGAGGAGGAGCAGCGGGCCGGCACGGTGATCGCCAACGTCGCCAAGGACGCCCGGGACGCCGGTTTCGTGCTGGACCCCCGACAGCCCGCCGCCTTCCGGGTGGTCTCCAACTCGGCCCCCCCACCTGGTGGACATCAGCCCCGGGTCGGGGCTGCTGGTGACCAAGCAGAAGATCGACCGGGACCTGCTGTGCCGGCAGAGTCCCAAGTGCGTCATCTCGCTGGAGGTGATGTCCAGCTCCATGGAGATCTGCGTGATCAAGCTGGAGATCAAGGACCTCAACGACAACGCGCCCAGCTTCCCCACCGACCAGATCGAGCTGGAAATCTCGGAGACGGCCAGCCCCGGCACCCGGGTGCCGCTGGAGAGTGCCTACGACCCGGACTCGGGCAGCTTTGGTGTGCAGAGCTATGAGATCACCCCCAATGACCTCTTCGGGCTGGAGACCAAGACGCGCGGCGATGGGTCCCGCTTTGCCGAGCTGGTGGTGGAGAAGAGCCTGGACCGCGAGACCCAGTCCCATTACAGCTATGTGATCACGGCGCTGGATGGTGGTGACCCGCCCAACTTCGGCACGGTGGAGCTCAGCATCCGCGTCATCGACTCCAATGACAACAACCCGCTCTTTGAGGAGCCGGCCTACACCGTCAGCGTGCCTGAAAATGCCCCGCCGGGAACGCCGGTCATCCGCCTCAACGCCTCCGACCCGGACGAGGGCACCAATGGCCAGGTCCTCTATTCTTTCCACAGCTACGTCTCTGAGAGGGCCCGGGAGCTCTTCCAAATCGACCCACAGAGCGGCCTCATCACGGTGAGCGGTGCCATCGACTACGAGGAGGGTCACGTCTACGAGCTGGACGTGCAGGCCAAGGACATGGGGCCTAACTCCATCCCTGCCCATTGCAAAGTGACCATCAGCGTCCAGGATGCCAATGACAACCCGCCCCTCATCAACCTGCTCTCTGTCAACAGCGAGCTGGTGGAGGTGAGCGAGAACGCCCCACCGGGGTACGTCATCGCCCTGGTGCGGGTCTCAGACCGTGACTCCGGGGCCAACGGGCGGGTGCAGTGCAAGCTCCTGGGCAACATGCCTTTTCGGCTCCAGGAGTACGAGAGCTTCTCCACCATCCTGGTGGATGGGCGGCTGGACCGGGAGCAGAGGGACCAGTACAACCTCACCATCCAGGCCAAGGACAATGGTGTCCCATCCCTGCAGGCCACCAAGTCCTTCACCGTCAAGATCACCGATGAGAATGACAACCATCCCCACTTCTCCAAGCCCTATTACCAGGTCATCGTGCAGGAGAACAACACCCCGGGGGCCTACCTCCTCTCAGTCTCGGCCAGGGACCCCGACCTGGGCCTCAACGGCAGTGTCTCCTACCAGATCGTGCCCTCCCAAGTCAGGGACATGCCTGTCTTCACCTATGTCTCCATCAACCCCAACTCTGGAGATATCTATGCTTTGAGGTCCTTCAATCATGAACAGACGAAGGCCTTTGAGTTCAAGGTCTTGGCAAAAGACGGGGGTAATCCCTCTCTGCAGAGCAATGCCACCGTCAGGGTGATCGTCCTGGACGTCAATGACAACACCCCCGTGATCACGGCCCCGCCGCTGGTCAACGGGACTGCGGAGGTGTACATCCCCAGGAACGCGGGGGTCGGCTACTTGGTGACGGTGGTCAAGGCGGATGACTATGATGAGGGTGAAAATGGCAGACTTTCCTACGAAATGGTGGAAGGAGACAGAGGATTTTTTGAGATAGACCAGGTCAATGGAGAGATAAGGACCACCAGAGCCTTTGGGGAGAACGCAAAGACAGCCTACGAGCTGATCGTGGTGGCTCACGACCATGGAAAAACATCTCTCTCGGCTTCCGCCTTGATTTTGATATACCTGTCTCCAGCCCTGGATGCCCAGGAGTCCATAGGATCTGTTAACCTCTCCCTGATTTTCATTATTGCCCTGGGGTCTATCGCAGCCATTCTTTTTGTCACCATGATCTTTGTGGCAGTCAAGTGCAAAAGGGATAACAAGGAAATCAGGACCTATAACTGCAGGTAAAGACATCTTTGTTTCTGTGCACCTGCCGCGTCTGCTTTGATTTTTGCCATCACAGTTACTTTTCTATTTGCTGCTGTATACGTGTGGGGGGGGTGGTGTTAAATCTGCTTTAGCAACAAAAGTGAGGTTCGCGTTCCTCTGAGGAAATTTCCTGCTAAGCTTTGAAAAATTGTTCCCTGGGAGGAGAGCAGAAATCCGTGCCGAGTAACGAATAGACTTAATTGTGCGGCTTGACAATCTGTTGCAGCATCCCTGATTTTACGCGCTCCGTCGCAGGAAGGGGGGAGAACAGTTTCGCAGCGGCATGGCCGGTTCCCGCGGGCAGCCCCCCGTCCCCCGTGCAGCTCCCCGGCCTCGCGAGGGGGGGAAGCCCCCCAGCCCACCGCAGCATCCCCGCAGCAGACGGGGCGAGCGGCCGCGGTGGCATCCGTAAGCCCTCGCTCGCCGTTCAAAAGAGCTATTGTGCACCCGATGCGGCTCCTCGCCACGGCTGACGATGGGGCCAAATGGATAAAACAGTGGCGAAAATCAGCCGGTTCCCCTCGATGCGCGGCTCCAGCTCCCGGCGCGGCCGGTTGGGCTGGGAGCGATGGGGTGAGGGAGGATTTTTGCAGCGCTGCGTTATTTTGCCCTGGCTGAATGCGTGCTCCCGGGTCCGAAATGCCGGAGGGGAGGTCAGCCCTGCGCCCGGAGGCGCTGAAAGGCTGATCGGGGAAATCCAGTCCCCTGAATATGTAACAGCCCGGCGATTATTGTCTCTCTTTTACTATTCTCTGTGTTACACAAGTTAGGAGACAAATGCTAACCACACATGAATATCAATCAGATGCCATAAAAGAGCAGCTGCAATGCCTCATAAATGGTTTAATCCTGTTACTAGTGAAATAGCCATGACTTCTCCATTCCTTCGGCACCGAGTCGTTTCAGAGGGGAGGGATGGAAATTAATTTTGCTCTACCTTGGAAACGCACGCTGGCCCCCGGCAATTCTGCGGCGCAGGGGGATGTGCGGTCTTTGAAGTTTTATTTACGCAGAAATAATGCCGGAGAGTTCGGTTTTTACACCCCGTTTTCACAGCGTAAAGTGCGTTTATAAGCCTTTTTGCTCGATGGGGGAAAAATCGTCTGCAAATAAAGGTCGGTCTGTGCTGTATTATGGGATGTCTAGCTTCAAGTGAAAGCTCATAGACCAGATTTCTTGCCAGCTCAGACCATTAAATGAGAATAGGACCCGAATGGATAAAAATCACGTCGTGGTGGTGCCCCTAACAGCTCCACACATATGTATAAGCCCTGGGTTTACTGCGATGGCTTAGGGATTAATGAAGTGCAGTTTAATTAAATAATTGGTCAATAGAGAAAGGACAGCAAAATGAATGCCTGCAGGAAATAATTGGGCTCTCGCATTGCCAAACTTAAACATTTAGGTAAACAAAACAATTAAAGCTTCATCAAGCATTGTTAGACGAGTCAGCAGCATATAGATTGTTGGCACAACGGAAACCCCTGCCTTCCCCTGATTTATTTGCACGCTCAGGGGGATGCACGGGCTGTTATCAGTGTGCATCTGAGCAGGTGAAGTCAGCTGCAGAGGTAGGGAAGCTCCAGGTAGGCTCAGCAGCGGCTGCGACCATGGGGCACCCTCTCCCCGCGCTGGGTGCGTCCCTTTAGGCTTCGCCAGCGCCTTATTTTAGAGGTTCTTCACAACAGCTGCTGGAGAGTCTCCATAAAATGTGTTAATTTATGAGGGACGTAAGGTTATATGAGAGCTGTTCGACTTGGTGGCATTTTCATGCTCAGGCAATTAGCTTTCTGGAGCAAGAATATTTGTCCAATATTTGCCTTTCTAGATAAACTGTATTATTTATTCATCCCATTTTTTCTGTTGCAGCTATTGGATTTTTTTTCTTTTTTTTTTTAAATGCTGCTATCATAACAAGAAGAGGAGCAAAGTCCTGACTTTCAAATGTGTATTTCTGACTGTGGGTAGCATTTGCTGTGCTTCCCTGGGAAATACCGAGCTGCCCAGCGCTGTGCGTGCACAGATTCATCTGTGGGGCATTGGCTGGGGCTGCGTTGCTCCCTATGGAATGAGGAGCCATTCTGAGCCGAGCATACCCAGTTAATGCAAGGTGCAGTCATATTTGTCATTATTTGCTCGGGTGGTGTTTTATGATAACTTTTTTCCTCCGGTGTTTTGCAGAAGGCATTCAAGGCACTTCATCAGTTGATTCTTTTGGCAGGTGGGAAGCAAAGAGGGAAAGAAAGGCAGAGAAAAACAAGCTTGCAGTAAAAAAAAAAAAAGGTCAAAAAGGATCATTTCTCTTTGCAAAACACAGTTGCTGTTCTCCGATTTCTAGAAGACGAAAGCGTTTCCCAGCAGAAGGGGGTGTGCGTGTCGGGGGGCGAGGGAGGAATAGGATGCAGTTGGAGAAAAGATTTCAAGTTATCAGGTATTATCAGGAGATAGTCAAAATACCAGCAGTTTGGATAAAGCATTAATAAACAAACAGCCTTTGGAGTGTGAGAGAATAGAGCTTGCCAGCTAGGACTGCTTCTGGGTCTGCCTTATTTACTGCTATGGAAAATGAACTGGGAAAAAAATCCGCTGTTCATTTTGAATTTTCATTACAGGGACCAAATTAAATCACTTTAAAAATCCTTATTATGCATGGAAATGAATGCAGGTACCCTTTTCAGTTCATGGATTTTAACATCTTCATTTTTCTCTTCTGCAGGCTGGACTTTACTCCTAGTAACTAAATACCAGCAATTATAAACACTAGAGAAAAACAGAGGCATTCTCCCTTCCCATTATTGTTCATATTTGACCTGAAAGCATTATGCATATGAAAATAAGCTAAAGACTGTGTCGTGCCACCAGACCCAAAACATGACGTAATGTGCATGACTAAGAAGCCTACACGGAGATGGGGGCCAAGCCCTCCGGGTTTCTGCGTGTGTATTTAGCGGGGCAGGGTTCGGGATGCTCTCAGCTAGTCATTCTCTTTCTGTCCCCCAGAATCGCAGAATACTCCTATGGGCATCAAAAGAAATCGAGCAAGAAGAAGAAAATCAGCAAGAATGATATCCGCCTGGTACCGCGGGACGTGGAGGAGACGGATAAAATGAACGTTGTGAGCTGCTCCTCTCTCACTTCATCCCTCAACTACTTCGACTACCACCAGCAGACCCTGCCGCTGGGCTGCCGCCGCTCCGAAAGCACCTTCCTCAACGTGGAGAGCCAGAACAACAGGAACGCCGGCTCCAACCACATTTACCATCACACCTTCACGGGGCAGAGCCCCCAGCAGCCCGACCTCATCATCAACGGGATGCCGCTGCCGGAGGTGAGTGCGGGCGGGCAGCCCGCGCCCCCGGGGCGTCGCTAACAGGTTTGCACGTGGGCCGCAGCGTGCGGGTCTGTTGGTGTAAGCGCTGCTGAAACGAGCGTCGAGCAAACGGGCAGTGGTGGTTTCCGTGTGTCCGACGCCCCGGGGCGAGGGAGCGATGGAGGACGGGCAAGGGGGAGCGGCGACCACCCAGCTTGTGGGATCTGGGGCAGCCCCAACACATGGTCGTGGGTGGATGTTTCACCCCCACCCACTGCAGAGACCCCCAGAAGCGCCCAGGCAGGGATGCCGGCGGGGCCGGCCAGGCCAGGCTGCCTCCGTGCTGCCGGGAGGCTGGAGGTGGCTGCTTTGCAAGTGGATTTGGAGCGTGGTGATCCCCAAGGGAAGAGACACTCGTTGCCTTCACAGGAGTTTTTTTAAAGGTTGTTGAAAGTGGTGTTGGTGGCTGTTGCTCTGGAGGCAGCGGGTTGTACCGGGGACGCGGGCAGTGCAGGATGCCCGGTGTGACCGCCCGTACGCCTGGCCTGGTGCTGTCCCCTCGCCGTGCAGGACGGGTGTGCGGTGGCCGGTGCGGGAGGGATGTGCGGTATCTGCCGAAGGCAGGGAAAGGGGCCGCTGCGATCCACGCCATCCTCATCAGGTTCTTCTAATTCATCAGCTTTCCTGTACATCACAGGCATCATTTAATGTAGCTTGTTTGTCTCTCTTTGAATTATTGTTTGGTATTAAGCAAAACAATCAAAGGTTTGTCATGTTTCCTGCTTTGAACGGAATAACAAAGCTGAAAAAGCAGCTAAAATATTTATGGCTTGCTCTGTTTTGCGTTCAGTGTGCTAGTGTAAATGCAAAATGATGCTGCTGAAGACAGTGGAGCTGCTTCAGATTTATACTTGCGCTATGGAGAGCAGAGCCTGGCCCTCTGCGGGAGCCTGCAGGGCTGCTGGAGAGGGCTGGCGCCGGCGGGCCCGATCCTGCAGCGTTTGTACTGGCAAAACGCTCGTTGAACCCTGGTGGTTAACCTCTGCTAAGGCTGCAGAACCAGCTCCTGAGAGGTCATGTACTGGTGTTGGCCCAGTTTTGGGGTGCTCCCAGCCCAAATGCGGGTCGCTCAAAGCAGCTTTTAATGACCAGACGGTCAGGAGGCGTTGTCGGGATCTCCATGACAGATCGTGGGCACTTAGCTGCCTTCTGCCCAGCCTGCGATTCGAGCCTCTCCTGCCCTCACGTGTGCAGGCTCCTCGCCGTACGGCGTTGCCTTTTCAAGGTTACCCACTGTGATGCTGTGAGGAGGCAACTTCTGCATGGGTGCACCAGTACAGCCCAGTGCAGCCGCCTGTGGCTGCGGGGCCGGGACCCCACCTGCGTTTGGGAGGGTATGGCAGGGGCAACCGAGTGCTGGTGCTGAGAATTAAAGCTCGATTTAACTTCTGGTGTCGGTTTAAAAGCTGTAATAGAGTTTCTTAGCAATAACTGAGTGGGAATGACCTGGATATAAGCACTCATGTTCCACTTGCATGTATCCAGCCATAGAGCTGAGTGGGCTCTGCTGCTCCCAAATGCCGTGATGAGGAGAGGCAGGGACTTTGCATCCAAGTCTGGATGGGGGCAGTTTGGGATAAGCCTGTCCCTGGCCAAGTAGGGCAGAAGAGCTGCTACTGAAGCCTCCTGCTCCTTCTGCTGTGCCCGGGCAGGCCAGGGGTGGGAAACACCACCCTTCGTGTATTGGGGGATCTCCATCGATGCTCAGATTTGCCTGTGCTCTTTGCGGGGTACCAGTTGGGGCTCAGGGTGCCCAGCTGCCTGGGGGACGCATCCCAAGGTTGTGGGTGACCAAAGCTGTTGGGATGCTGGGGGCAGTGATCCCTGAGGAATTCCTGCCTTCCTGGAGCTGTGTCATTTGGAGAGGGGTCTCGGGCGCGTTTCTGGCTGGTGCTTTGCTAAGGGCAGCGAGCAGTGGAGCACCCTGTCAGCCTGTGATTCACTGCCACAGACGAAATTCAGTCATAAAATCCATCACACGTCGACATTAGCCAGAAGTGTGCGCTGGCAGCGGGAGGTCTGTGGTGCCGGGGAGGAGAGAAGGACCATCGGGAACATCATAGCTCAGCTGATAAAGTTAACAGGCAGCTGCAGGCAGAAGGCGGTGCTGCCCACGTTCCTCCCTGACACAGCAGTTGGCCGGGGGGCCGGCAGGACAGGCTCTCCAAAGGCCCCCACCGCCTCGTGCACCCTCGCGTGAGGGAGCCGGGACGCTTGTTGCTTCTCCCCCTGCCTCCAGCTCGCCCCATTTCCCCATCACTCGTGCAGGTGGGATGCACTGCGAAGAGCTGGTACCTTGCCTGGAGAAATAAATTTGTCTCTTGTAATGAGTGCCATGGAGTGTCAGCTTAAACCGTGCCCTCCAGCAGCCCCGCCAGCACGCAGGAGCGCAGCTGACGGCTCTCTGGTCCTGCCAAGGGCCCAGCAGCTCTGGGGTGGGTGCTCTCGGGGAGAGCAGCATGTCCTGGCAGGGGCCTCCTCGCTCCCAGGGGATGCTTTTGGACAAAAGGGCAGGGCCAGGACACGGGGAGGAGAAATCCCAAATGGAAGTTGCTTGGAAGTTTGTTTTAGGGTGGGAACTTTTCTTTTTTTTGGCAGAGAGCCTCTGTGTAATGCTTCCAGCTGTTGCAAGGGAAGTTATCCTGCTGGCGTTGTGGGTTCAACTGGCTCCTTCTGAGGAGGCTCAGCAGTGACCAGAGTGACAGCCCTGTCCTGGCACACAGGGTGACACAGAGACTCCATAAAAGATGCTTCCACGGAGGAGCATCTCCGCCTTGTACCCACCATAGCCCGTTGATGCCTTAGCAGGTGCTATGGGTGTGATGTTATGCTTATAAAGGGTGCTATTGGTACACCTCCAGGTGATGATGATTTAATAAATTAAATTCCTGCCCAAGCCTGGAGTTTCCAGAGCCAAACCGTTCCCTGCAGTGCATCCAGTGGGACTTTGCCTGGGCTGGTTTAAAGCACCTCCAGTGACGAGGCCGCCGGCATTTCCCCCGGGAGCCTTTACGAGGTGTCAGCATCAGGGAGATATCGCTGCTGCTCCACCTGGGAGTGACTTTTCCTAATGGGAAGGCAAAGCATCGGTTGATAAAAGATAAAATATGGAGGTAAACGTGTCGCTGGCGGTGTCGCTTAGCATACGATGGTTGTGTCTGGGAGTAAGCGATTGCCTCTGCAGACGCGCGCTGTCCGAGCAGCGGTGGGTTTACAACGTAGCTGGTCTTTAATGTGAAGCTCATTTACTTTAACAGTCAGGAACCTTGAAATAAAAGTCCCCAAGGATGGGTTGTTTGTGGAGCTTCAGGAGCTGTTTCCTCCGCACCGTGGCAGCGGTACGTGCGGTGGCAGGTCTCGGGGCTGGCAGTGCCGTGCCGGTGGTAATTGGGTTCGTCGATGCTCCCCAGCTTTCCCTGCTGATCCAGAAAGGATTAAACAGCGGCATCTGTGGGGACTGCAACCGTGCTCTGAGGATGCAAAAAAAGTTTGAGACGACCCTTGAAAAGCTTTTCCCTTTGGGTGGAGGCCGGGCTCGGCTGCCAGCTCTGCTTGTGCCAGGGCACGGCTGCCAAGGGAGCATCAGGAGGCGGCCAGGGGTGTCCCGGGGGGATTCCTGGCCCCGCTGGGGTTCGGTGGTCCCTTGGGTGCTGGGGTACCGCTTGGGGACCCCTGCCCATGGCCTTTTAGCATCCTCGTGGCTGTAGGCAGCGGTGGCAGAAAGCGTTTGCGAGCTGCTCTGGTGATTGTGGCTGACAGCGGGAGGCTTGGCCCCCGTTAGTAGTTCGACTTGTTTTGCAGAAGGGAGAGTGGGACATGTTGGAGCTGCAAGGGCATTGCCGGTCAGAGGCTTTGCTGCTGCCGAGGGCTTTTTTTTTTCCTTCCTGCTGAGCCGGAGGAGAAGTCAGCTTTGAAACCAAAAGGGCTTGTTGTCAGGTTTTGCATGTATATTACTGGAAGTTGTACCAGGAGATTAAAAATCAAAATTAATAGGAGCCATTAGGCAGCTTCCTTGATAAAAATGCACATTGCATTGGGGTGGTGTGGAAACCGGTCTGAATGCCGAGCCTTTTAGGATCCCCGGGACACGACTTGCATGTAGAGCAGCCACCCTTGGGTAACACTTACATGCCTGGATTTTGACTTTGTGGTTTTAAAATTAAAAATGTGCGTGTAATGGCTGCGTCTGTGTTTCAGAGACAGTTTTATATCCAAAATCTGCACCGCTTTGGGAAATGGTGCTGAAGCATCGTGTGCTGCCCTGGGACGGGGAGCATCCCCCGGGACACGGCGGCTCGCTCTGCCCCTCGGTCTCACCCAGGACCACGGTGGTGACCGGTCCCCAGCAGGACCCAGCGTGGGAGAGGCGAGAAGGTGTGAAATGGGAGCGGGCGAGCCTTGTTTGAGAGGTTGGGTGTCCAAAGATGGAATTAGCATGGAGGTTCAGGACTGACTCTCTCTGGGGGTCCGGGATGGCTCTGTCATGGCAGCGGCAGGGAAGGGAAGCAGCAGCGCTGCCGTTGCACCGTGAGCGGGGTGTGGATCAGGCATGGCCTTGCTCTGGTGCTGCTTTGGTAGGTCCTGCTGGAGAAGGTCGAGGTGGAGCAGTCGCTGATCCAGCAGGACTCGAGTCCTCCGGGGACCCGCGTGCCCTACAGCTCCCAGACCTGGGTCTGGTCATGGCCGTGGCGATCCGCCGCCTCCTGAGCTGGTGGCCACCATCAGTAAGGTGGGGAATTACTGGTTTTAGTGGTAATCCTGGTCTAATCCCCCAACCTTGATACACTCCCGCGTAATCCTCACTCACACCGATTTCATTTGGGCTCCTCGTGGCAGTGGGGATTATTTGAGCGAGCAACAGTTGCGGGATAAGGCCCTGTTGGTTTCAGATATGCTTTTTACTACCTGGAAAGCGTTCTCCTCGCTGTAGGAAATGGTTTTCTAAGCACAATAGAGCAATTTTCGTTTCAGGCAGCACCGGCAGTTTTTGCTCTGGCTATCTGGCGGTGTTAACTAAAGCACATTTCTACAACACACAAAGATTTTTGTTTTGTAAGAAATGAAATCAGCGTGGCTATTCCTCTTTCTCTGTCGTTTCTCTACTTGTCAATTCTTTCTTCCCCTCCAGCTTATCCTCCTCTTCTCCGCTAGCCTTAAAAAGCCCCAAAGTGTCTGTTATAATCACATTTTGTGTGTTACAACCAGAATGAATGTACTCACTTTAATATGCTGGGTTTGAGGAAATCAGTTTCTGTCTGGTATAACAGACAATTTGTTATAAACCATGCCATTTAGAAGTGAAGGGCCTTGCTTTAGTGCAACGCTGGGGAAACGTCATGATACATAATTGGAAGGGATTTGGCTTGCTTCTGAGTAATACTGTGTATAGAGCAAGGGGAGAAAAAAAAAGGAGATAATTTCCAACCCGGAGAAAGTTTGCGGTGCTGAGACATGCCAGGCTGTTGAAATAAGGCTTATTTTCAGCAGAGATAATAATTAAAGCATTATCAGCGATGATGTTCGACTAGTCGGAAGGCTGACTTCGCAGCCAGCGTTGCCAGTCTTGTTTTCTCCTTGGGAGGTCACTGTAACTCAGCACTTTTTTGTGCCTGCGATGCGCACCGCGATGGGTAAGCACAGGTCACGGCTCTCGTTAGCGCTCCTGCGTTTCTGTGCTTCTGCATCCCTGTCTGGGAGCTAGCGACAGCCTTTATTCTCCCAGAGCCCGCCGAAGAGGAGCGATGCTTTCGGCTTTAGATAGCGACTGGTTATCCCTCCCCTGGGGAAAGCTCGCCGGTCCCTGCCCGGTGAGCAGGGGACCAGAGCCCACGGGGTGGGAACCCCAAACCTCCCCGCATGCTCTCCCCATTCACTCCAAATCTGCCCCAAAATCGCAAGTCCCGGTAAATCCTTCGGCTTAACTGCTCCCAAAGTGTTTTGTGTATCGCTGCACGTTCCCTGACCTCTCCGAGCGTCGGAGGCCGACGTAATGGAAATCAGCAGCTCCATTCCGAGGTCAGCCTAACCAAATTATACATCTCCTAATGTAATCACTCCAAGCTCTCCGTTTGGAAAAATTCATGTGCATACCTTGCCACAGAGTAAATACACCAGCTCCCATTCATGTTTAACCACATCTCCCATTGATGGCCACGCTCGCTGTGCTGTGTCTTGGGGGAGCCTGTAGTTCAACGCGCTTTGGCTTTTGTATCGGTGATATGGGGCTGCGACCCTGTCCATCCCTTCTTTGGGTTTTCCAAGGGTTTTCCAGCCCGCAGTGGGGTCCCGGCTGGGTGGGACCCAGGGGTTTTTGCTGCAAGGGTCCGTGGAGGAATCAGGGCCGTTGTGGGATGTGGCGGCAGTAGCCAAGCTGTATTTAAGAGTAAAAAACCTCTGATGGCAAGGCCTATAGATAATGATATAATGATTGTATTGTTATATATTACATACTGTATGTTATATATCATATATTATCTATTATATACTATATGCTATATACAATATATTGATAAGGATATAAAAAGTGTGTATGGAATTATTATCTACTCTACCTAATTATGTAAATAAGTATATAATATGTCATATAACCATATATATCTCTCATTTGTTTTTATGCTACTGGTTTGGGTGTTATGGTTCACTTTTACTGAAAGTAGAGAGGCTCATCTTGTTTTCCTTTTAGTAAATTTGAATTTCTGATGCATATTTCTGATGCATAGCTCTTACTTGTTGAGTCTATAAAAAAAGGTTCTGCATCTATATATACATGCCAGATAAGAATTTTCCCTTAAATTAGGAAAGCTTTATGGTAAGTTTTTTTTAAAATTACATCAAAAAGGTGGTCTTGCCTGCTATTTTTGGCCTTTCTTGTAGTAGTTTCCAAATTAGCTCCCGTTGTATTGAGCGATTTGAACTCTGTGGTTTCTCCCTGTCGTTTACTTTGCATAAAGCACGCGCTGCATGCAAAGGCGTCGTTAAGGCCAAGCGGTCGCCTTTGAATAGCCTTGTGTGCATCTGCTCGGCTCCGTGGAAGAGCTGTATTTTCCAGCTGCCATCTCCTGAAGTCTCTCCTGAGGGCTTTGAGCCAGAGAAGCTCCTCAGCCAGGTGCTCCCCCAGGTTCCCAGGCTCCAGCCCTCACTGAGGATGCCCCGCTCGGGTCTTTCCTAAATTCCCATCAGCCGGCGAGGGCAGAGCCCTGCCCGCCCTTCATCCCCTGCCTGCCTCCATCTGCGGGCTCTGCCTGCAGGCTCCCCAGCGATGAGCCCTCCATCCCTCCTGGGAGACCTCTCCTCTCGCCCCCTCTGACGGCGGCTCCCGCTCTCGTGCGAGGGCTCGGATGGGGGGACCCCCAGCCCTGCCCGCTCCCCCTTCCCTGCCAGGCTGCCTACAGGGCTGGGCACAGCCTCGCTTCAATAAATGATTAGATATTGTTCCCAGTAGAGGCTATAGTTGAGTTCCAATCATTTTCTCTTAATTAAAATACAGGATGGTCTTATTTGTAGCATAAATAGTTGTAATCTGTGTACTTATAAGTGTAATTATAATTTAAATTAGAGCGTGCTCTGAATTGGCGATGGATGGGGTGCTCCGCAGGCAGCGCTACCCTTGCAGGGCTGCGGTATGGGTTGTCTCCTGGGGTCCCCCGCAGTCCTGGTCCCCACCGTCCCCAGGAGAGCATCGCCCAGGGCTCAGCAAAGGGACGCTGAGGCTGTTGACGACTCCCAGTTTCACTGTTCCTGTTGGGGCAGAGCTTGCCCGTGGCACCCGTTGGAGGGTTTGCCGGAGAATAGACCGCAGCATCGTTGTTTCAGTGTCTCCCTCTAGTTTCTAGTCTAAATTTGGAAGGAGGTAATGGCTTATGTCAGCCGGACAAGTGATTAGTACTTAGCCTTGACGTGACTCCCTGTTTAACACGGAATTACGGTGAGTTCTCGTTAGGCTGGCGAAGGCTTGAGTGCAGCGACTGCTAATGCTGCAGCGGGCAGATGTGCATCGCAGGTATTGCACTTCATCCACCCTCTGATGGCAACCCTCGGCACGCTGCAGGTAACCCCAGCCGCTCCTCCTCCTTACACCCAACACATCGTGTAGGTCTGGGATAAATAGCGTAGGTCTGTGTGCGTCGGAGCCGTGTGGACGCGGTCGTCGTCTCTATACCCTGTTGGCCACCGGAGATCTGGACGTGAATCCTTCATGGTTCTCACGGGGATCTGGAGCTTGTTGGATTATACCATCTTTTGTAATGGCAGGTGTATGCCACAGGGCAGGTTTTAAAATTCCCATGTTGGTGGATTGCATTAACCCATCCTAAGTCAGGTATGTAAAATTCCATTAAGCAAAAACCCTCTGGCATTTTCTCACCCGTGCTCGAGCTCTGCAGGCTATGCTAATGCAGTGCGTTTGCTCATCTATTAGGAGGATGATGGCTTTAAAATAATAACATTTATCTTTGGCAGCAGACCTACAATAGTGCATGCCGAGTACAATTTTGTGAAAGGCTCTGCAGATGTTGCCTCATTCAATCTGGGTCAAAAAGAGTGCTTAGAATCATAAAGGTTAGAAAGAGATCAAATAATTTGGCGGTTTTATTGCTGAATAATGTACTTGGAAAATATCATTCACCATTATTAGACTAAGTGAGTACAGAAAACACAGGACTCAATAGTAATTTCTCAGTATTGGCTGATTTTACTGTTTTTATAATGTAGCTAAATTCCCTGTTATTGATTCTAGCATTGATTATCGATCTGGAAATCTAAATGTATGTGCTGGTGGGAGCACACGGGAGTCGGACAATTAGGGAATAAGGATTCTGCACCTCCCTGCAGCGCCTGGCAGCGGGCAGCACACCCGCGGGGCAGGTTGTTGATACTTTTGGGGTGCTGTCAGGGTTTTGGGAGCTGTCTTCACAAAGGAAGATGAAAAACCAGGAAACCACCCATTTTATGTGTGTTCTTTTCCATGCCTGCGAGCTTATGTAAACTTAGTCATGCAAATCCAGATGGGCTGGGACGCCGGCACCGGGATGGGGGCTCGGTGCCCACGCCTGCAACTCCCATCACCTGCTCCCTCCTGGACTTTTCATATTCAGATGCACATCTGGATGCTCTGGCAGGGACCCAGCTTCAGTGACATTTAGTAATCAAATCCACACGGCTGTTGGCTTAGAAACAGCATCCGAACCTGTCTGCCCGGTGAAATGCTTTTCCAGACGTTTGCAAGCGGTTCCTCTGCTTTCTTGTTCAGCCCCTACCATGGCTGTGTCCCCTGTCTGGGGGGAAATACCACGCTCGGGCTGAGATCCTTCCCCGTACGTCAGTTAATTGCAGGGGTTGGGTTAGTGAGAGACCAAAGCCATGGTCCCATACGGGCTCTGCATCCCGTGGTGAGCCCATGGACCAGAGCCGGCAGCATCTCTGTGGGAGTCATGGGCTCCCGCTGGGCTGGGGCTTGCTCAGGTGCACGATGGATTCCTTTGTTCAGGGGAAAAAAAAGATGGATTTTGGAATATGTTCATCTCTTGTTCTCCACACTTAGTTGTTGTCAGCATTAACATGCCATTAACACATGCTCATTAGGAGGAGAATGATTATACCCTGCAGAATATGGGGGAAACCTTCATTAGGCACTAACATATTGAACCGAGCTGCAAACTTCACTTGGGAAAACTGGGGAAGGTTCTGCTCGGCATCAGGTTTCCCTGATTTCTCCTTGTTGGTCTGATGAAAGCAGCTCATCTTCCAGCACGTGCTTTCAGCCAGGGCTGTGGGTGATGTGCAGGCGAGCCTGGGCTCAGGCTCCAGCACTGAGATCCTTCTCGGGACCTCGAACCCATCTTCACCCAGATCGAAGATGTCCTCATCAGAGCTTATTTTGGCATGCAAAGAGGACGCGAGCCCGTGTGCCTGCTCCAAGGGCTATGCTGGCTCTTCAGGCTTAATGAGATGAAATCTCCGCAGAGCCGGGAGATGCTCCGGGAACAGATTTGTTGAGAAAGGAGGTGTCATTTCTACATCCTCGCTTTTCACACTGTAACGACATTTTAAGCGTTCATCTGGCCTTGCTGCCTCCAGTCTGAAGCCATAACCTGCCATGTGTGACAGGGCAATTGCTCGCCCCGGTAATGATTACAGCGGAGCCCAGCGTTGCTCCCTTGTTTGCTCGGCGCGTGGCAGCTCGAGGCATGTGCATGGTGCTCTCTTGAAGTCAATCAATAAGAATAATTGCAAGTTCAGGTGGGGGTGAGGGAGGAGAGTGCTGTAGCAGACAAATATTTGCCGATTAAGACCCTGTTTACATGCAGATGCCGCTTGTGATAGGTAACAAGGGATGGACAATAAGGACCATATGTGGTATTTAATCAGAATTTATTCTAAATGGGGTGATTTCATAGATTTCCATGGAGCTGACAGCTGTCCTCCATTAAATGTGAGCGTGCTGCCTCTGACCCTGCCCCTCTACCCTGTCTGCCCTGCAGTTTTGCAGGATTTTGCAGCTTTGGTGGTGGGGCATTGCGGTCCTGTCCCCCCTCATCTCTGTGTAGGTGCAGCCAGAGGGAATCCCATGGATCCGTTTTCACCTACAAACCTCAGCAAAGGAAAAACGGCATTTGATGGGCCTGGATTTCCCATTGTGAAGGTGAACGAAAGCCTAGCCACATCAGGAGCGCAGGAGGGCACTGGGGGAGGTAGCCCTCTCTTCTTGTGCCCGCAGCAGCCTCAGGAGCAGCGATGGCTGGGCTGAGCAATGCCTGCTGCCCGCAGGACAGCCAGCGCCGACGGGATGTGCTGGAGCTGCAGCTGGTCATGGGGAGACCCAAACCGCAGGTTGGAGGGTTTCTTTCTGCAGAGATGGAGACAGAGAGGGCTGGAGCTGCCCATCCCCGGCTCACGTTGCCTTCAACCCCTTTGACGTTGATTCTGAAACCTAATAATGGGGAAGTACACCAAAATCAGAGAGGTGAACTGTGGTTATCTGTCATTGAAGGGGAGGGAAGTGAGGTACCAACATGCAACAGGCCATGGAAGCTTTTTGGTGTCTACCAGTGCCTTCATTAGAACTAGAGTACCATCTTCTGGCTTGTGGTGGCTGGACAGATGGACACACGGACACCCTGGCTGTTGAGGAGGCAGGTCGGTGGCCGTCCCAGCTTCACCCAGCTTCTTGGTTATTTCTCCTCTGACCTTAATGACTTCTCCTCTCAGCCCTCCGGCAGAGCAGCCACAGGCTCCCATCTAATCGCATCTCGCCACGTTGGAAACGTGGCTGCGTCCGTTTGCTGGATGCTGCGTGACTCATGTAATCACCATGCGAAATGCATCATTCATAAACTGTTTAGCACGACCTTTTGTACAGTAGCACTAATTATTATTATCACAGAAGCCCAGTAAACTAGACTAGTAATTATCAGGGATTTATTTGAATGGACAGCTAAGCTATTCTTGGCAAGTTAGTCAAAGCAGTTGTCATGACAGCAACACAAATGTGTCTTATGAATTGGGTTAATTAGGGTAATTAATAACTGTTGTTTTGCCCTTTTTAACAAGGTATTGCCTAGACACAATCAAAAAATAGCAATTGTACCTAACAGAAATAGTCGTCTTCTAGCAGCAACCTTCAAATCACAAAATCAAAGTAGTAAATACCCGTTGGGTTGTCATTTCACAAAGCAACGTGTCATCCTTCTCCTTGCGCAAAAGCAGGGAGCAAAAGGCTCTGTTGTAATTTTTCTGCTGAGCTTCCCCTGCTGCGCAGTGTTTTCTAGAGATTGATCATCATCATTATTGATATTATTATTATTTATTTTAATGCCGTGCTGCTCCAAGCGGTTGTTGCAGAGGGATCTCTGCCATGCCTGGCTCTGTGCGAGTGGTGAGGTGCACCCATCGGTCGGAGCAGGCTCTGCAAGTGGCAGGTCTTAAAACCAATTTGAAAGTTGTGACTGTAAAATATTGTTGTTTTGCTGGTGCATCGTCACCAGCCTCATCAGGATGGCTGATGCCAAGCCGCCGAGCCCTCGCTCAGCAGAGCATCTGCTTCTTCCGAAAGAAGGGTTTTGCTGATTAAATGGTTTTGGTTTTGTCATGGTTGTTGCCGATATTGAGTAATGGTGGTAACTAAAGCTTTTAATAACTAAGTAGCACCAAAGAGCCTCAAAAGGAAAAAAACCAAAACATAGTCCCCATCCCAGGGAGCACCCTGGGCCCCCCTGGCTGCCTCGTAGGGGGTTGGCAGCCTGCGATGGTGGCGGTCCCCGTCCGGCGACGGTGGGCTGGGGGCTTGCCGGCACAGAGCATCCTATCCCCAAGGACTGCAAGATTTGGTGCTGATTATTAAAAATGGCCCAAGATTACGGATGCGACTGAGGAATATTACGTAAGTTTTGTAGAAAAATGACCTGAATAGATGAGTGAAGGCTCTGACTGGTTCTCCAGCTGCACCGAGCCCTGGCTATTTATATCACCTTTGGGCTTTCGAAGCCCTCTTTTAACTAAAGGTTATGTGATAACACACATCTTTTAAAAAGAAAAGAATAAAAAAAAAATAGAAGAAGAAGTAAAGGGGGGGAAAAAAAACCCTAAAGAAAAACACCTCTATGGAGAAGGTAGGGTTTTAATGAAGAAATATTTTACACCATTCTCCTACAACCTTAGGGCTAATAGCCTGGAACTGGTACTTTGGCTCCTTAAAAAGCCCAACAAGACAAGCCAATTACGGCCTCTGAAACATTTTTATTTTTAGTTCCTTGTAATAGCAATTCATCCTCGGCTATGGTACATTAACTGGAAGGAACAAGAAGTAGTAAGGTTTTGGCATCTTTGTAATAACCAACGGGCTGTGTTTACCAGGCTGTTAATAATGCGGGGTGGCTGTCGGGCAGGGGGAGTGGGCAGCCTGGGGATGGAGAGGGGCAGCCAGTTAGTGCTGGAGCAGAGATCCCCTAACCTGGCGAGCGCTTTATTATCATTTACGTCCCTACAGTTTATTCTGGGAGAAAACAGGCTCCTGTTGGGTGAAATTCCTCAGTTTCTCCGTGCCCCCAAGCTGGCAGCACGGCTCAGAGAGGAGGAAGGGCCCTTTGGAGGGTGCTGGTGTGTCCCCAGGGATGCTGGAGCCAGAGTGGCACCTTTGGGGGGCAGTGGGTTTCAAGGGGAGCTGAGCCGGGCTGAGCTGAGCCAGGCTTCACATCCCGCTCCCCAGCCGGGGCTCTGCGCGTGGTGCCGTGGCCGCCGAGGACAGCGATGGCAGCGGGGAGGAAGGCCAGTCCTGCTCAGGTCTGCAGTCAGTCTCATGGCCACAGGGTAGTTTTGTGGGCTGGAGAGCTGTGTTTTCCTGCCCAAGTAGGGAAAAACATTAAAATAGGGGAAAACTGGTTTTGATAAATAATTTTGTTGTGAGCAAAATCCCCTTGAGGGCTTAGTGCGGGAGCTGGCCGAGGCTATCCTGATTGCAAGCCTTCTCATGCAATTACAGATAAACAATGTAAATGATAAGACGATGAGCACACGGGGCAGCGTTCGCCTCGGTTTTATTATCCACCATTGCTGGGCAATTTTAGCTGAAGCCAGGCGGGAGCTGCTGGTGCGGAGGTTTCACTCCAGAGCTGGGTGTGGACGTGCCGGGGGCACACACTGGACCGGATCAGGCCTCCGGTGAAGCCGTAGGATGACAAGGTCTGTGGGGTGTGTAGGTGATACGGGAAGCGCTTGCTGCTTGTCCATAAATCAGAAGAAATGGGGCTTGCACTGAGACATGGGGCAGGGCCAAGGTCCCTGTGCGCCCATCCTGCCCTCCCCGGCTGCTGCCGGGGCTGCTGCCTGCCATGGTGCTGGTATTGGCACCCCCAGCCAAATTTCTCCCCACTAAGCCCCAAAGCAGGGAAATCCTCCGGCTGCGGCCGCGAGCCCCCTCGCCCACCGCCCTGGGATGCCTCGGGGGCCGTCCCCGTCTCCTCTGGGGTGCAGGAGCGGAGCGAGGTGCCCCCGTGGTGGCAGGGCACCAGCTGAGCCCGGCTGCCCCTTTCGGTGCCCGGCCCCGTTTCGCCGTGCCCCCGAGCCCCCGCCGCCCCGGGGCTCGTGCGCGCTCAGGGATGCAGCCGGCGGGGCGGCTGCCCGGGCACCCCATCACTCTGATGTGCCGAGCTGGCGGCGGCATCTCACGCCTTTGCTATTTTTAACATATCTGCAATGATTTTTGGTTTTTCTTTTTTTTCTTTTTTTTTTTATGCAGTGACAAATCTGTGATTTCTCCTGTTCCCTACAAAATGCATCGGTCTGACCTGCCGTGCCAGAAGGTGAATGACAAGGAGTTTTATTTAGCCCTAGCGATGGGAACATTTAAAAAAAGGTTCCTCTGTTATATTTGTTTTCATTCCTAATGGCAAGAGGCAGGGAGAGGACAGTTCTGAAAGGTTTTTTTAACAAACCTGTAAGTCATGCCCCATTACCCTGGGGCTGCTGATTAGATCCAGATTGTTTCTTGCACTACTTAGGGAGGGGTGTAGTTCACGCTGGAAGCTGTATGCATGGATCCATTACACATCTGAAAGTCCCAGGCATAGGTGATGGGAAAAAACCCTTGTATTAGGTTTATTGGCTATTATCTCCCCCCAGGGAATTTTCCTCAGCGTATCGAGGCAGCACCCCCGTGCAGAAGGCTGTGCCCTGGGGGGCCGGCGAGCTCGGCCCTGTGCCCGTTGGTGGGCACACGGGAGGGAGGCGTTGCCCCCCTGCCCCAAAATCCCTCCTGTCCCAGCCCTGGGGGGGGCATGGGCAGCCTCCTGGCTGCTCACGGTCCAGGGAAGGCGCTTGTATGCTCTCCCCTAGAAAGCATGGCCCCCTTTTGGGTCAGTATTTTGCTTTTTGATCGATTTGGGGGGGGGTGGTGCCAAGCGGGTGCCTGCCCTGGCAGTGCTGCTGGAGGGACCCCTGTGCCACGGCCACTGAGGAGCTTTTGGGTTATAGATGCCATCTGAATGTAAGGCAGGTTTTTTATTATTGCATTTTTGCTTTTCATAACCATACGGTAGATTTCTGATATGTTGACAAATTCAAGCGGGTGACACTATTTGTGGCTTTCAGGAGTGTAATTATGGCTTCATTGTGTGTTGCCGCTCTCGGGATTCAATCTGGGTTTCTAATCCTATACCCTTTTTCAAAATCACATCACAGCAGCTCCTTTCCTCCTGCCTCCGATCCATTTGCAGACAAAAAATGACAAAGCCTGTATTTATTTGGGGAGGGACAGGAGTTCAGCGTGGATTAGTGGGCATGTCTGCGCCGTAATGCAATCTGGTTTGATACTTCTGCTCATTCTGATGAGCGGGGTGATGCTAAAGGATGAACTCTCCCAGTGATTTCTCTGCAATGCTTTTTATTTCATCAAGAGAAAATGGAGGCTGGACTCAGTTCCTTCGGTGTTTAATAACGTCCATCAGAACCAAATGCCCTTTATTTAAGCTGCAGTAATAATTAGAGGGTCGGTGGTGTTAAGCAGCCATGGAGTCTGGCTCTGAGGAATGTTCATTGTGCCTCATTAAATTTGGAATTAGTGCTTAAAAGGTCAGAAATAAATATTCTGTTTATATTTCGGCGATAGTAAATCTAAATGGATGCTGTGTTTGCACATCCTCGTCTCTGCTCGTTCCTGCTGAACTGAGCGAGGCACCGCTCCATTTGGTTTAGGCAGCAATCAGAGTGTCTGCAAAAAAGCCCAACCCCAAACCAACCCTGGTTTCATTGATCAAGGGCAGGAAAATGATCTGCTGTATTACATCTAATTATAAAACATCAATATCAGATGCTAAATGCACTTATTTTTTCAGAGACACTATGTTGCTGGTTAACAGTTTGCAATCTCCTGTATTATAGGCTTTAACGCTGAGCTGGGGTACAGGGAGATGGCTGCAAAGGGAGATGCCGGAGGTCAGATCCCGTTAACCTTTATTGAACTCCTCCAGGTGACTGGCTCTTAAATGCTTCTTAATAAGAGCCAAATTGCTTCACCTTTTCCTTCTGTCTTGCCTGGGGCTGTTGACACAGCAGAGGTGCCTCCCTCTGCCCCTCTCCCCCGGCTTGTGCTCCAGCGCCCATGGAGTGGGCTGGAGCTGTTGATGGCGACCAGTGGCCAGCCGGGTCCTTTCCAAAGGCCCTGACCCCGCGGGGGTCTCCGAGCCACAGCTCGGCTGTCGGAGGAGAGGGTGGTGGGCTCCTTGGTGCTCACCCCACCACGTCCATCAGCATTTGCTGACTGTCCCCCGAGGTGGAAGCACCAGTAGCTCTTTGGGTAGAGTTTGCATGGGGGTTTAACCCAAAGCCTTGGGCTGGTGCTGCTCTTGCATCTCTGATACCCACCATGCTGGGATGTGCTGATGCTGGAGAGTGAGGAACTGGGAAATATGGGTCTGTCTTCTGTTACATCTTCCTAGGCCGTGGCCGTGGTGCTCAGGACCCTCACCTGTGGTTGCAGACGTTGCA
Organism: Theristicus caerulescens; assembly: GCA_020745775.1. NCBI lineage: Eukaryota > Metazoa > Chordata > Aves > Pelecaniformes > Threskiornithidae > Theristicus > Theristicus caerulescens. The sequence goes on along the minus strand of CM036567.1, from coordinate 20,486,590 downwards.
GATGCTGTCAGCACCTGAGCAGAGCCGGTGGCGAGCGCAGGGAAGGAGGAGCAGAGCTCCTCAAGTGAAGGGCCTGGAGCACAAGTCTTACGAGGAGCAGCTGAGGGAGCTGGGGTTGTTTAGCCTGGAGAAGAGGAGGCTGAGGGGAGACCTTATTGCTCTCTACAACTACCTGAAAGGAGGCTGTAGCAAGGTGGGGGTCGGTCTCTTCTCCCAAGTAACAAGCAACAGGATGAGAGGAGATGGCCTCAAGTTGCGCTAGGGGAGGTTTAGATTGGATATTAGGAAAAATTTCTTCAGTGAAAGGGCAGTCAGGCCCTGGCACAGGCTGCTCAGGGAAGTGATTGAGTCCCCATCCTTGGAGGTATTTAAGAGATGGGTAGATGTGGTGCTTAGGAACATGGTTTAGTGGTGGACTTGGCAGTGCTGGGTTAATGGTTGGACTTGATGATCTTAAAGGTCTTTTCCAACCTAAACCATTCTATGATTCTATGATTCTAAGTGGGTCAGGCACCATGGTGCTCATCCAGGCTGGTCTCCAGCCACCGGTCCTGGCTTCTGACCGATGCTCCAAGGCAGCAGCATCCTCGTCAGCAGCCGGTAGCGCAGGGGTTAATTACATGGCATCACACACAATGGGAAAATCTCTCCTGATGTCCTTTGTGATCCGCTCCCAGCCCGGAGCTGGATCTGATGAGTCTCCTGCTGGTGTGCGGGGAGAGACCAGCCGCCTCGCTGGGCGTGAGAGCGTCAGGACAAGCCCGGCTGTTCCTCTCGGGGCCGCGGGGCTAGATTTCGGTGTTTGGTGGGGTTTTGTACTGCGCCTGCTCCCGGCGGAAAGGAGTCTCAGACCACTTATTTATTTCCCATGGGGTAAATAAGCAGCTTGCTAAACGATAATGACTTTCCCTCATTGCTGATCCTTACTTCATTTGACCTGGTCCCTACTTTGAAATTTTCCCTGTTTCCCAAATGCAGCTGGAGTGGTTTTATTTAATTTGCATGAATTCTATATCACCCACAATATAGTTCAATCGGTAAGAATTAAGTGCTGGCGAGATCTCCTAACAGGGAGCAACAGTTTTATTGCAGATGCTGGAGCCTGTGATTGAGTGGCCCATGGAGAACGGGACCGAGGATCCAGGAGGACCAGGAGAAGCGGTCTTACAAGCCCTGCCCTTCCCACCGGGGAGGCCCAGTGGATTTTTGGGAACGATTTGCCATTTCTGTGGTCCCCGATGATGCCTTCAGCACGGAGGGAAGATCAGGAGACCGGTGCTCCTAGTGAAGACGTGCAGCTTGATGCAGAGAACGAGGAGCTGTTGTGTGTTTTGGGAGGAGTTTCTGAAACCCAAAAGGAGAGATGCACGTTGCAGCCTTGGAGAAAGGTCCACTTTGTTTTTTAATAATAAAGGCTGACATGCAAGCTTTATTAACAAGGCACACAGGGGAAAAAAAAGGCTCAAGGGATAACCCTGAAAAAGTGGCGCTAAATGTGTCATTTTTATGAACCTGATTTTGTGAAGGGTCCCTACATGCTTTGGCAGGAGGTTGCAGCAGGTTTACAATAATTTGTAGAAAGACGGAAATGTTTTCACCCTGAAGTGAGAAGAAGGGCAAAAAAACCAGCGTTGAGATGCTTTAGAGTCGTCTTCCGAGGCGGAGGGACGGATACCTGTCACTTTGGGTCGGGAGAGATGGGTCCAGCTTTGAACAACCACGGACTTTGCTGGGGGGCTGATGTGCGGGCCGAGGAGCCAAACTCTCCATCAAGAGTCCGGATCCAGACACAGCGGGGAAAGCTGGATTTTCACCTCCATGGAGTTTGGTTTGGAAAAAAAAAACATTTGAAATAGCTGAGAAGAGGGAAGAGTGAGAAAGAGCCAGATCCTGGGCATGTGCCCCGAGGCGGGCAGGCTGGCAGGGACACGGCTGCGCTGATCCGAGCCTCCTGGCACGGCCCAGGACACGTCCCCCCCACGCCGGGGACCGACCCCAGCCAGCATCCTCTATTTCTCCATCAGTCCACAGTGGTGGTTGTGCCTGGAGTTGCCGCAGCCCGCTGACCTTTCTGCTGGCACTTGCATTAATTCCCCTTAAACCGCCTTTGGATCCTCCGGAGTTTATTTCTGTTTCTAAGGCAGAGAGTGAGCAGTCGTCAGAGCAGCGCCCTTTTGCTAACGGACCTTTTGCTAACGGGGAAGTCACCACCCCCTGATGTCCAGGTCAAGAAGAGTTGTACTGACGTTTGTACATCTTTTTTTTTTTAATTTAATGGAATTGGCAGTCCTCAACCGAAAGCAACCGCTGGGGAAAAAAAAAAGTTTAAAATTTCCCTGCTGATTGCTCGATTCCGAGTGTGTCTGTTGTTATATTTCTATTTGTGTTGCTAGGGCAGCAGTTAAAAGCATTTTTCAAATTAGGCACTGGTAAGCGGCGTGCCGAGCCAGGGCTCTCTCTTTGATGGCATTGACACCAACACGCCTGCATCTGGAAAGCAAATCCCGAGCCCGGAGGACAGCAGGGTTTCTCTCCTCTAAGAAAAATGCAGGCTGAGACCACAGACTTTATGCTAGGTGTTATTCAGCGCTTCCCAATGTCTCGAATGTATTGTTTATAGCACAGAGGCCGAGGGGCTGATCCTGACAAGCGTGAGCATCCTTTGTTCGTGTTACGATGAGCAGGAGATAAGAATTGGCAGTGCCGTTTGGGAGGTCCTTGCCATACCCAGCTCTGGACGTGGAAAGGAGAGGCTGGGCTTGAGGCTGGGCTTCCCTTTGATTTCTACAGGAGCGATGCTGATCAGTGAGAAAGTAACGGCTTGTTTGCTTTTGCCAAAATAATGAAGAAGACAAGGGCTGGCTTCGTGATGATGCACTTTATGAAGAGCACACTTTCATCGGTGCCAGCCAGCCTTACCTTTTCCCTCTTTTTCGTGCTTCGACTTTGTTCTTTGGGCCTCATTAAGAGAGGGAGCGGATCCTTTCCCAATTAAAATGTTGACATGTCGGAATGCTCTCCTTCCCCGTCGTTTTGCCTCTGTTTGTAAGTGATGGCACTTCGCAGGACGAACTAGAATTAAATCAAGTGAACTTCGATTGAATAATGCAAGCTATAAAGCAGCCCTTCTCCATGAAAAATCTCATTTCTTTTTTATTTTTCTGTTTTGATCCCCTAGCCTCCATGGAGATAACCTTGACGGATAATCCCACAGCTGAGGAGAGGCCTCGTAAACTGCTGGGCTGCCTCGTGCACCGGCGGGAGTGTGCTGGTATGGGCAGGGCAGGCAGCCCACCCTCCTGCCGGTGCGGGCAGCACAGGCAGCTCTGGCTGAGGGTGCAGACCCCCAGCCCAGGGAAGCACATTTCCCATCCTTCTGGCCACCTCACTCCTTGTCTTGTCCAAAATCTGGAAGTAATTAGCATTAGTCGTGCTGCTTTTGGTGGTGTGGGGGATTCGAAGCCTGGGAACGGATGCTGTGACCGACCCCGCGGGAACCCGCTCGCTTGCTTGTGGACTTGGGGGTTGTGTCTTCGTTAGCAACGTGGTGCAGAGCTTCCCGAGCAGGGGGGACACATGGACCAGGGAGTCCGCACGTTACTCCAGTCCATCAAACTTAAACCATGGGGAATTTGCTCGTCGGTGAATGATTTCAGTTGGGCCAGGATTTGGTCTTTTTTTGGGTCAGAAATCAATAGCAAAGCTCCAAGTGATGTTGGTTAGAGGGGGATTTAGTGCGAGGTCTGTATCTCGGCTGTGGCAGGGGACGTGGTGGCAGCACGTGCGGCGTTTCCTCAGCCTGCAGTGGGGTTTCGGTGACACCGGTCGAGCCTTCCCTGCAGATGGCCCTGGTTATCCCTTGGCCCCTGAAGCCTGGGCCATACGGTGTCAGTGCTCTGGGCATTTTAAAGCTCTGTGATGTATGTGTATATATTGAAGTTTGCTCTCTGGGTCCTCCCACCCACCCGTTCCTCTCCTGCTTTTCCCAGGGCTGAGATGCACACGCATAGGGATGAAGCTGATGGAGGTGGTGGTGGTGCAGGGGGTCTCACACCGCTGCCGGGCACAGCGGCAGGGCTGGGGATGCGGGGACGGAGCGGGGACGGAGCCAGCTGGGACGGAGCCAGCCAGCCCCCACATCCACCAGCACAGGCTGATGGAGGGGACTCCCCGCCAAGCAGGGATTGCTCCAAACCTGGCTCCGATCCCTCCTGCCCTCCATCGCTCAGCTGCCCTCAGAGCCTGTTTGCAGGGCTGGGATCTCCCGCCTGCCGCGTGGGGCTGCTGGGGGGGACAGGCCGTGGGGTGGCATCCCTCCCCCTGGGATGGCGGTGCCAGGATTGATGGGTAGACACAGGATCAGGAATTTTCTGCAGTGTTTAAAGTCTTGGGCATCGCGTATTTTAAAAATCCATGTGTCCGTTTGCTCTCGAGCTCTAACCATCAAAGTCGTCCTGCAGGACTGAGGATGCAGGAACTGCAGGGACCAGTAGTTTGTGCACTAAATCTCCTGCGTGAGTCTCCAGCAGTAATTACTATGTGAAAGTAATAACTGAGCTGTGCTGAGTGCTAGGCCAACTCCCCCGGCTCGCAGCTCCTTGCATGTTTCTCTCTGGGAGGCTCCTGTTTGGTAAATTAGATATTGTGCTGTATTTCAGAAAAGGTCACACTTAACCAACGCTGCCTTTGCTTTATTATCTTGGCAGAGCAGTCTAACCTCTGCCGGGGTACGATTGGATTTCACATTCGGCTCTGCTGCAGCGGCCCCGCTCCCTGCATCCTGCCGTTGTGATTACGTTAGCAGCAGACTCTGCTTTCCTTTATTTATTGAGACATTAAAGATGCATGCATTTATTTTTACCATGTTCATAATTGCCATAAAAACAGGCCATAGTATCCCAGAGCGGCTCTTTGGGAAGGAGAGCGGCCGCGAGGCCGGGGTGAGGAGGAGCCGCGGCAGAGCGGAGGCAGGATGGGGCTGCTGGGGCCGGTGGCTGGCCCCGCTCCTGTCCTGGGGAGACGCTTCCCGGAGGACGGGGGGCAGAGCCGAGTCTGCTCCTTCTGCTGCCCAGGGTGCCTGGTGGGGGGCAAGGAGCATCCCCCGGGCCAGGGGTGATGCTGGGGGGAGCCCAGGTGGGTTCCCTGCAGCTCTGGGTGGGCTTTGGGTGGACAGACGGACTGGGGTACCTGACTTATGCAAAGAGATCTGCATCCTCCAGGGTACCCGAAGCCCAGGATGGATCCCGGCCAGGCCATGCAGATCCCACCACGTCCCACCACATGGCTTCCACTGGGACTCACCGTGGATCTCCCACCACATCCCACCATGCAGCTCCCGCCACATCCACGGTCATGCAACAGCCGCTGCACCCCACCGCACGGCTCCCACCACGCAGCACCCACCACGTCCCACCCCACGGCTCCCACCGTGGCCGCCTGGGTGCTGACACCCTGCTCTCTTCCCCACCTTCTGGCTGCTTTTTTCGGTTCCTTACCTGCTCAGAGCACCAGAAATCCGGGGCTTTGTAATCTGAGGTTAAAAGACGGTGTGTCAAGCGCAGAGCGACTTAGTGGGTCTTGCTTGCAGATGACAAATCCATTGACTTTCCCTCCCTGCTTTCACTCCCCTCCAACTTTTAAGCATGTCACCCATTGTTTGCTTTTTTATTAATAACAGAGCCCACTGTCTCTGCAAATGAAATGATGTAAAACAAAGAAAAGTGCCCGCATTAAATTCTCTGGCAGGGGATTACCTTGCTAGCATTTACATATCTATGCAATAAATATTTTAACATGTTAATTATACACTAATAAGAAAAATACCTTTTGAACTTTCAGTCAAATTGACACACACAGAACGGAGTCCATCAGGGAATTAAAAGCAATTAGTTTTGTAACAGAGCGTAGTCACATTGTTTCTTCTCTGCAAATTGTTCTGCGGTCACCAGCCAGCCTTTTTTTCTGGTGAAAGCTGGTGGAAAGACTGGCAGGGACTGGAGTTTTCTGCGCCCGGCTCCGTCCCGCTCGCCGGGGTCTGTCCCGTGCCGGGATGCTCCTTCCCTCCCGTGGGGTTTGCTGGTGGCTTTTGTCCTGGACCTGCAAACCCGGCTGTTCCCAGTCGTGGAGCCATCAGACCTGTAACCGTCTCCCTTTTCTTTTCCTCCTTCCAGACTGAAAACTACTCCTTCGATTCCAACTACGTGAACAGCAGAGCTCATTTAATAAAAAGGTACGTAGGCTCGCTTGAAAGCACTGGGGTTTGCCCAGCCAAATCCTGATTATTTAATGTTCTTCCTTACTGCGTTATATACTACTACCTTTTTTCAATACGCAAAATGTTTCAAGAGTAATCATTTGATTTTAAAAACAGTATTTACTTCCTATTAAGTCCCATTGCTCTTGGTTTGCAATAAAGGCGAGTCTTTTTTTCTTCTCCTTGGCTCCTTTGCACCGGGAAGTTGCAGCGAGTTAGGTGGAGTGCTGTTACCCTGACAACTTTCAAATTCGTAGAGTTTATTCTATTTGAATGCACAGGAATAAAATTATAGATTTGGGTGGTGAGATCTCCCTGCCATGTGAGGCAGGGGAAAAGGAAAAAAAAAACTCATTTGGGGGCAGGTCATTGGGTTGGATACACGCTCACTGTTTTAGTTTGAATACCGAGGCAAAACAGCACTTTGCTAGGCTTTTTTCTTCCATGGGTAAAAAGGAAATCATCAGTTCAGTTGCAACCTGGCAATTACTCTTGGGGGAATTTAACCCTTTGGATAAAACGCTGCCTCAGAGCTTAGCAGTGGCAAAGAAATGTCTCTGGGAGGTTAACGCCGGGTTAGCCGGTTGAACCCCGCTGGATTGTATTAAACTGGAGATGAGCATCCCCCCGTGGGGCGGGTGGCCGGGCTTGCCTCTGCCTCCCCGGCTGTTTCCGAGGCAGGGAAAGGCACTGACACAGCACAATCGATACTCATCAGCAGGCCGCCGCGCAGGGCTGCAGGGCCGTCTCCCCGCGCAGGATGCGGGCGCGGGAGGTGGCCGGCAGCTCTCTGCCCACCTCCCCTCTTCCCCCCAGGGACCGGCCGAGGTGTGGGGTGGGCAAGCCGTGCCCGTGCCCCTGCCCGGCGGGGTTGTACCCGGGGGCTCTGCAGAAGCCATTGCGGTAGCAGGGGTGTAACGGAGAGCAGGAGCCGGCCCTGAACTGTTGAGATCTGATCTGAGCAGTAAAAAAATCCAATTATCTGCCTGGCTGAGATCCCATTTGTTTACATCTTAAAAATATAAGGAGTAAGGGAGCTGCGAGCGCATTGTTTAAGCAGCTCGAGTTCAGCTAGCGAAGGGCAGGTATATTTGCCTGCGTGGCTCGTGATGTTTAACGATGCTAATGCAATTGCGAGAGAGATGGCTTGCCTGCGCCACGCCGCTCCTCGCCAGAGAGTCTGCAGGCATCCTGAAAAAACCCCAAATCTATTAATCTTTCCTCGTTCACACCTAAGATAAAGGCAAGCGGCGCTCCCGCCTGCCGCAGCAGGGCTTACTCCGAGGCTGTATTGTTTGGGAAATGCTGCTGCCGCCGATTCCCCGAGACCTGCCCATCCTTTAGAGAAGTGTCAGGCGCGGAAACATGTCGTGTGGCTGCTGCATTACGGTCTGGTTCACTGCGGGGAAGATAAATGCGTTGTAACACGGGTTGCCTGCGCGTTATGAACAGCAGCTCCGTGTAGGACAGCGTTTCCCCTTGCTTTCTACCTTTGTCTTGTATCTTAAGTACAACGGGTGCCAGGAACGCTGTGCAGACATCTAAGAACAAAAAATATTTTCTGTAACATACTGTGGCATCATTTTCATCCTTTGCCTTTATGAAGATGTTGTAGCTCTTCTATCTTTGGTGAGTGAATCTCCTCAAATCCAGGACTTTAATTAATCTATTTGTACTTTTCCTGTGTTGTCTGCCTGCCTCTCTCGCACATCTACACACACACAAATGAATTGTAGATTTGTAGTGCTTTCTTAACTTAAAATTCTTTGATGTCGCCTGGAATCAAAGTCAGTGGCTTCAACAGGGACATCTTTATTTAAAAGGTAATGTTTGAAGGTTTACCAATTTATATGTATTTCAGAGCTCCCCCCTCGCGTGCTTTTGCAAAGCATCAGATGGTAGGTGGTCTGCTTGGTTTCCGTGGAGACGCAAAAGGGCTTTTCAAAGTAATGAAAATCTCCAGCTCTTTGGGGCTTTGAAGCACAGGCCGCGTCTTCCACCGACGCTTCACACCAAATCAGCCAGCGAGGAAGTTTGGGGCCGTGGGTGCAGGTGGATCCCCCATGATGGGTGCAGATTTCCCATGCCAAGGCTGGGTGTGGGAGGAGGTGCAGAGTGGGTGGCCCCAGGGACGCCTCGCTGGCCGTGCCACCGGGGCAGGCGCATCTCAAGACATCCCCGTGGCTCACCGCAGCTGGGTGTCCCGGGGCATCATCCCTTGCAGGGCAGCGGGGAGCAGCAGAAAGATCCCAAATGCAACCAGAAATGAAGCTCTTCCATCCCTCCAGCCTAGGAGCTGGGTGCCGTGGGGTGATGGAGCTGCGCAGTCCTTGGGGGAAATTTGGGAGCAGCTCAGCCGTCAGGTCCCTGCAGCAGTGGCTGCGCTTGCAGGCGATGTCAAGGAGTTCGACTGTGTATCAGCTCTTCTTGAACCTGTGTGAACTTGGACCCAGAACCACTGGGTTATTTTTAAAAATAAGAATGGCATTGTCATTGGGAAAAGAAATTTCCGTTTCTAGGAAGACTTTTGTTTTCAAGTTTTAAGCGATTAGGATTTGGCCTATAACCTAAAAAATTAGGGTTTAGATCCTGTGTAACTTCAATATGAGGTCATACGACTTGAGGGAGCCTAGTTATAGAAACAGCCCATCTAATGTATATTTTTTAAATTTTATTTTCAAATCCTGCTTCACTCTCAGCTTTCATAATACCCACAGCAGCCTGACCCACAGGCTCACACCAGGCAGCAGCAGCCTGCGAGGCGGTGCAGGCTGGATGCTGTGTTTTGGGGTGCAGAGGTGCCAAGCAGGGGGTGCCCCCCCCGCACCCCCTGCCCCAGCTCTCCATGCTGGGCGAGCAGTCCCAGCCCTGCTGCTGGGTGCTGGGGACGGCAGGGGACCTCCCCGTCCCCGCGGGGCGCGAGGCTGAGCGGTGGCAGCCGTGCCACCACTGCAGGTCTCGCTGCAGCACCGCAGCGTGGTGGGGGCCACCTTGTCCCACCCGGTAAATCATGGCTGTGTCTCCCCCAGCAGCTCCACGTTCAAGGACTTGGAGGGGAACAGTCTGAAGGACAGCGGCCACGAGGAGAGCGACCAAACGGACAGTGAGCACGACGTGCAGCGGGGCCTCTACTGCGACACGGCCGTCAACGATGTGCTGAACACCAGCGTCCCCTCCATGGGGTCCCAGGGCCCCGAGCAAGGTGAGCCACCGCTGTGCGCCCTGGGGGGCTGCCCACCACCCCTCGACCCCCACATGCCCCACCCGGTGGCTCCGGGGCTGCCTCAGTGGGTGCATAGTAAGGATGCTTAGCGCTTGCTGGGGATAACGCTGTACGTCATCGGAGTGCTGGGTACATAGAAATTAATCTTCACGCCACGCCTGTCAGGTAAGCAAGCAGTTAGTTAGGATTATCCTCTGTTTCTCAGGCAGAAAACCCAAGGCCCTGAGCATCCGCCTGCCAGCGAGCGAGCGGTGGGGTTGGGATTAGGGCAGGAATCACCGGTGCGGTGCCCGGGGCTGGTCCCTGCCGGTGCTCCTCTCCGGAGGCAGTTGGTGCACCCTTCCCTGCGTTCTCTGCTCGCCGTCTCCAGAGCTCACGCACAGGCCCCGTCCGAGCAACTTTTCCAAAAGGTCAGCGGAGCACGTCGGCATCCCACGAGGGATTAGCTCAGGGCAGTGGGCGAGGGTTTTGTATCTTTTCCCCCAAATACGTGGTGGGGTTTCAGCTCTTCCGCGTCCCCACGTGCAGGGATGAAGTCCTGCTCCGAAAGCAGACCGGTATTAGCTAGAGGAAAGAAGTCAGAGGAGTTCAGCTGAGACCAAGCCGTCATTTGTACTTGGGCATGAATGTCGCTTTTAATGTCTGACGGATGCAAACATCCTATGCAAACATCCTGTCTTTTTCAATTAAGGAGCCTGAATGCGGTTTGGTGCTCGGGCGCAGGGGAGCCTCGGGGCGCTTGGCTATATCTTGAGATAAGCTGTAGCTGAGGCTCAACTGGAAGCCCCACTGCTAAAAGACTTAAGGATATGAAAACAAAATGCTGTGATTATGAACTGGTCTTCAGCTGTTTAATTCAATTCATGGTAAACATCATTAAAAGCCTTTGTTTTGCTGTCATAAAAGAGTCAAACGGGGGAAAGAGAGTTCTTGCCATCTGCGCCACCGAATGTTTTTTTTTTTCTGGAGAGAAGCTGATCGCTGTATTAATTCTCGATAGAGTCTGTTAAATGGCCGTAGTTAACCCTGTAAGACTCCGCGAGGAGGGGAACGCAGAGGTCACCTACCCATTCCACGCTGCCAGCCACGCTAATTGGAGAGGGATGGCATCCGCAGCGATAATGTATTTCCAGACAACCCTACTGTGGCCAAAGATGAAAAAAATTAAACATTTATATAACTGTACAGTGGCAGTTTAATTCTCCGCGGACCGGTGCCGTGTCAGAGAATGCAGGCTGATAGCTATCATTTATTATTCTTCTATTACAAAGAAATGCTTTTTCATTTCGATCAGGAGAGGGTTTCCTAAGATGCATTTGCAGTAAGGGATGACTGTAGGAGCAAAAATGTTGATAATTGATTCCTGTCCTGTTGAATGGTCTGAGCAACATCTGTTAATTTTTTGTCACATTTCTTCGGCAAAAAAGACAATCTCAATGGACTGCAGATAGGGTTTTACAGAGATTACATTTCTGATAAGTCTGCGTGCTGGCTCTGTCGTGCACCAGATAACAATGCAAATAAGTTAGAGGATGAGTTGGAGGCAGAGCCCATCAGAGGATTCCGATGGAAATAAATATGGTCCAATCCATTGTATCAAGAACTCCTTCTTGCATGTAAAATACCCCCCAAAAATCAAGAGTATTTCCAGAAGGTGACTTCCAAAGGCACCCTGCGTGTCTGGTTCCCAGTCCCGTGATGGCCAGGGAGTTGGTGCTCTTGGCTCTGGTTTATTTTTGGGAGGAAGCCGGCGTGCCGGCGCTGCGTTGCCATCCAGCTGGACCGGCAGGCAGGCAGGCAGGTGTGCCGGGGGCCAGCTCTCGTGTCCTGCGGCACCCACGCTGCCTCGCGCGGAGGAGCAGGGGGTGCTCGCCTGCAAGGTTATCGGGGTGCTCGTGGAGCAATGAGAGGAGCAGCGCAGGCGGGGAAGTTAGCAGCTACTGTCACAGAAGCTGAAAAAAAGGTTAAAGAGAGTATTTTCTGAGCTGATTTGTCAAGCAGGGACTGCAGAAAATAATGAGGAAAATCAAGACGCTGAGATGATGGTGATAACAGCAGTTCCTGCATGATTAAAGCGATGTTTTTGGCATGGTAATTTTTACCCGATTTTGGGTCAGAGTGGCAGGACGGGGAGGAAACACAAGCAGTTCAGTGCCAAGGATGCACGGGACCAGTGGGCTGACCACCGCCCCGAGCACACAGTCCGTGGCCGAAGGGCAGCCTGGCAGCTCACGTCCCCACGCTTTGCCTTCGTTCGCCGTCCCTGCCCGAAACGCATCTCACGTAATCCCAGAGAAATGGGGTGGGAGAGTCACTGGGGTTTGCTTGTCAAATGATCCTGCTTGGGAGCCTGATGAGGTGCCCCCATGGCCAGGCTCTGCTGGGCTTGGACCTCGGCTTGTAGCACCACGAGTCCTTCGTGAGCAGCCAACCCTCAGACTTCATCAGATAATTCAGGAGTGTTTATCTGCTCAGTGGGTAATCCTGGCTCTGCCGAGGCAGGACGGTGGTTGGCAGAAATCTTTGGTGGTAGAGAATGAGAGGAACTCAGTGGTGGCACCGGGGGGTTCGCGTGGACGTGTCTGGCCAGCCTTCACCTGCTGAGATGCTGGATTTCCTGCAGAAAGAGGTAGGCGTGGGGTAGGTGTGGATGTGTCCAAGCTTCTTTAGTGTTCTTAAACCAGTGCGTGAGGCTGGCACTGATGGTGAGTACGTGGCCATGGGAGCCCCAGGGACCTGCTGCAGATGCTCAGGTGGCCTCGGGGCCCTTTACCCCTTCACTGCCCTGGTGCCACTCTAGGATGGGAGTGACACCAGCTGCCAGTCCTGCTGGCAGGAGCCCTTGGAAATTTCCTTTGGAAATGACCTAGATTTCCAGAAAAATGGCAAACTAGCGTGGAGGGTGTCAAGCTTTACTGGGCAGCAGCAGGTCACCAGAAATACTGCCTAGAGCTCAGCCACATCGCTTATTTTGGGAGCAGGACTTCTGCCCTCTTTACCTCAGGATCTTAATTATTGATTATAAATTCATCAGCTGAAAAGATTGCTTTAATTGCTCTAATATGTACCCAATTTAGAGTTCATTATCGCCCAGAATTGTTTTCCTTCCCCTGCTAATTGATACCAAATGGGACGCTGAGGAAGGCGGGCACCGGCGCTGTGCCACCTTTTGCGATTGCCTGGCTGCCGTTTAATTGTTTGTTTATTTGTGGAGGTGTTAAGCACTGCTAGAAGTTTATATGCACTCCTTTCCTAACAGCGTCCTCAGCTGAACTTCCAAACGGATTTGTTGGAGAAGGGGAGGTTATCAAGTGGCTGTTGGATCTCAGCAACGTTTTGGGTTGGCTGGAGAAGTCTGTTGGAGGATGGGGGTAAATCCTGCGGTCCTCCTTCATATCTTGGCCTATTTCACTGCAATATGGGGTGGATTTTCTCCATGTCCTGGTGTAACCTTGACTCAAAGTCCAGCCCTGGAGGAAACTGTGATTTCCAGCAAGGAGGCGAAGTGCGCGGTGGTGCCAGGTAGGAGACCCACCACCGGCATCGCCTCTGTGGACCTCCACCCACCACCTCCGTGGGTGATGCCGGCGGCTGCGGGAGCTTTGCTGTCGGGTTTGAAGCTCCTGACACCTGTGCCTCCCAGCAACGTGGGGAAATCTCAGCGTGAAATGTTTTCCAACACTGCAGAGCGTGGTGATGCTTTTCCCGGGAAATGGCAGCGCGGACCAGATGTTTCGCAGGGTAATTGAAAATTCCATTTTATCAGAAAGCATTTGCTGTCAAAAAGTTTTATCTTTACTTCAACAAAGAGGTTGATTAGATCCCTCAGGACCTGAATTAGCATCTTTGAGGCTAGATACTCAGTTCTGTGATTCAGGTAGTTATTCCTCCCTTGGTTTTCCTCATACTGGGACTTTTTTTTTTTTTGTAATGCCTTCGCCCTCTTCCAGACATAGCGTTTGTGCAGGTTTGGCTTGTTTTCTTTGTGTGGATGCATACGGGCACCTAGATCTGCTTAAATGTTTTCTATTACCTTTTTCACCTTGCCTTGAGCCAGAGCCATACTTGTACTCTATAAGTCATAGGAGCTCTTGCCAGCATAGTAATCAGAAAGGAACTATTTAAAATATGTGTTTTTAATGTTAGAAGCAACAGATTTCAAACTTATCTTAATTCCCAGTGCCAACCAGTATTTTTACCATCAGTTGTAGAAGGAAAATCATTGGCCCAACGAAGCAGTGATTTGCTGTTTAAGATAAAAATAGAATCCAAAAGAAAATATGAAAATAATAGACACACACTAATCATAAAAAGCCAGTGTTAGAAATAGTCATCACAGCCATAAAATAGTGAAAAAGCTTTAAAATCATAAGTGAGAGGGTTTTTAAGCAATGTCAGTAATGTGTCTCTACAGAGAATTACTTCTAAAAGCATCACTTCCATTTTTCTGGTGCCAGATCAGCAGTAAAGGTTGGCGTGAAATGTCATCTGGAAAGACCTGATCCTGCATACATTTCCACATTTGAGTAACTTTGCTCACATAGGTGGTTTAATTGTGTCTTACTCTCATAAACTCCAGCAAGACGAAGGGTTCTTTGTATAGAAATGGGTTATATTTAAATGCTTATGTTAAGTCTTTGTACTATCGCACGCTATAGAAATAGGCTGGGATGTAAAGGAGAGCCGGGCACATGATATTCACCGAAACTTTTCTTGCTGGTTGCATCCCAAATTATTCAGATACCTCGTCATTAGGGGATCAGGTTTTATCTGGAATATTCCAATTGGTTCTTATGCTCATCTCCATAGTATCCGGGTGCATTTCAGTTGTGAATTGAGAACATGACTAATGGTATTAACTGGAGGCAAACACAGGTATTAGAAACTGTTGATTTTTTAAGCTGATTTCCAGCAGTCGTTCTACCTGCAACTCCCTTTTACTCTGCAGAAAAGCCTTTCTGTAGAGCCGTATGTACATGAAGACCTAAGTGACATATTCTAGGGCTTTGGAGGCTGGAAATACAGCTGCATTTCTCTAGAAGTTTCTACAAATTAATAAAAATACCTACTTTCTTGTATTCATATATGCATCACAAGACATAAAGTATAACATTCATACGTGAGTGACAGCACATCCCTTAAGATGGATAAACGCTGTAAGCTTTCTTTACAGGGCAATGTCAATTATTACAGCTCTTCTGATTTCTGTATTATTGCACGGATCTGTCAGTAAGGCAGCCTCAGAGAGCTCAGCGGTGCTCCTGCAGTGGCCAGCCTGGAGGGAGCAGGCAGCTTCTCACAGTACTTTGAAACCCCAAAGAAGGATTTTTATGACGAGCGGGTAAGCTGGGCTTTGGGAAGAAGAGTTGATTGTCTTATGATTCCTACACTTTTAAACGATTACCTCTTGAGCATCTAAGTCAGCTTATGGATGGCCAGCGTGGTGGTTGCTGATGCTTTTGTACACGCTCTCTCCATCCTCCCCAAGCGCCCGCTCCTGCTAACGTTGCCCAGCCGGGCTCGCAGGGGGACGTAATCTCTTTTATTCGACCAGTGAATGTAACTGGAAAAAAGCTGTCAAGCACTCGGAGTAACAAGCCTCTCTTCAGGTTGACCCTTATCGCTGCCAGGTACGCGGCGCTTAGCTCCATCTTCAGCGAGTCATCTGGGCATGGTGGGGTTGGACACTGGGTCAGGCTGCGGGGCCGACGGGCTCAGCGTCCTTCATCACCGCGTTGCATCACAGCAGAGCAGGGCGGCGGTCACTCGAGGAGGATTAATCCACGCACGGACACTGTGGCTGGCACAGACGGGTCCCTCGCGTTGCTTTTTCCTTAGGTTCGTAGCTCTGTAGCATTGAGTACAGCTCGGAGAAGTCCTTGCTGGAAACTGCTGGTGGGGCAGGGGTGACACTGAAGTCATATCTACAGCAATAAATGAACGCCAGTCCCTTTCTGCAACAGCAGAACTAAATGACAAACAGATGTGTAACCTCCTGTGTTTGCATAAGAAGCATTATCATATATCCCACATTCCTGGCACTCTTCCTTCAGTTTTCAGGTTCCTTCCATCAAAGATAATTCTCGCAACGTCTCCATCGCTGAAGTTACTCAGTCCAGGGTCACAGGAGTTACAACCTTTAGGTCCTCAAGTCCATTCCGTCTAAGCACAGAAAACACTCACCAGATGTGAACACTTTGGCAACTTCGGGGGGAAAATTAAAACTTGGATCCCTGCCCCATTGTGTAGGTTTGTAATGGATGAATGATCAACCCAGAAAGTTGGAGGGTTTCTAGTGTTTTATTGTACTTTTTAATGAGATTTTGTCGAATTTAGTTATTGCTTACCCATATTTTTGCTGGGTGACTGGAGAGCAATTTATAGGAGATATGAAGAAGCGATATTTCTGATTAGATAGTTTCCGCTTCTGGTTGTGCTTGGTTTTGTTAACTGCTCCTAAACTCCAGCCCAAGCAGAAGGTTTGCAGAGAAGATCTTTGTCAGGGTTCAGCTGAAGGACGGGGCGATGCTAACCCTGGCTCTCCCAAAGCATCCTTTTCCAAAACACCACACAATACTTGGTTTCTCAAATATTTCTAAGATAAACAAACAGTTCAGTCAAGCTTGCAGCTTCCTTTTCCCTTATAAACAAGCCAAAAAAAGGCTCATGTGGGCTTTTTTTTTCCTTTTGCCAGTAACCTCTAAGGAAACCATTAACACTTTCTGTCTCACAGCAGTTAAGACTAGCAAAATGGTCAAGGTAATGGCCATCATATTTAACAGTAGGGAAGGTATATGAATAAAACCTAACCTTCTGCTAACGCAGCAAGCCAGCACTTCCCGATCTCCTCCTGTAATCAATCTACATCGTTAATGACTCTGAAAACAGACTGAACTGCTGGGGCTGGCACCGGGAAACTTGCATTACAAACTAACCGTCTCTTATTAACCTTTCGGTGTTTCCTTCACAACACTAATTAGAGCCAAATAAAACTACTGTTTGTGAAACTCTTAAGTTAAAATACAATTTTCAGAGGAAATATGGTAAACTCCAAAGCTCCTGTTTGCTTGGCCTTTCTTTTTAATTATGATGGAGGATGGCTGTTACTTGTTTAACAGAGGCTTACATGATTAATGCTGCAATGTTACTGTAATTAAAACGGCAAAAAAAGATGTGATTGGAGCCCGTATAATTTACAGACATCTCGGCATTCTGGTGGCAGAGCAGCATTAAGTGTTGCAAAGAGGAATCATAAAAATTTATTCTAATTAAAATTGCCAGATTGACTAAACAACAGGTGACTTATGTAACTGGAGCGACTTGCTCTTGGGGTGAGAAATCATCTGAAATCAGTGAATTATACAAAGCTGTCTATTATTCTGCTAAATGGGAAAGTGTGTGCTTACCATGGCAACCTGCATCAATTTTGCAGCCACTGGAAAATACAGGGCCTTTATTAAAGGAATAATCACCGCAAGCGGCGTGCTGACCCTGGGCTCGGCGGGCGCGGGGTGCCCGGCACAGCAAGTTTCAGAGCAGCCTTCTGGGCACGGGCGGTTGCCATCAGGCTAAATCCCCTCCTGCTGCACCGAACCACGCGCCCGGCAGCTCGGGGGTGATTCGGGTTCGGTGCTGGACCTGCATCTCCGGAGGGGGTGGTGCAAGTTGCGTGCCTGGTTTTTTTTCCCCCCCCAAAAGCAGTGCATACAACTTTGTAAGTAAGTGCCATGAAGATAAATCGTTTGGGCCTCTCTTAATTACGCTTGCACGCTGCAGAGAGCTGTAGGGCAGGGGGCTGCGTCTCCCCGGGGTGCAGGGGAAGGAGCCCACCCGGCTCTGAAATATGGTGTATATGGGTGAATGTCTAAACTGCTCTGGTTCCAGCAGATAACTGCTGAAGGGAGACATACCACTGGGCTTGCATATAGGTTGTTTTACTAAATGATCTATGTAATAATAGATAAGTCAAAACTCTGTAATAATTGGCACCAAACAGCAAAGAGAACTTGCAGCTTTTATCCGTCTTAAGGGAAGTGCTGCCACTCAAAACTTGCGAGTGCTGTATTTTATTTCTCATACAGCATATATGAATGTGAGAGAGTAGATATTTTTAAATGGGTCACAGAATTGTTAAGAAGTTTGGCAGCCTTTCCCCACGGCAGACATGCAGGTATGCAGCGGCGCGGGCAGGGCTGGGAAGCAGGAGCGTGGGGCTGTGCCGGGCTCCAGCTGGGTTTGTGTTGCCTTTGCTCAGTGATTTCCCTTTCCATCCTGCATTTAACCCCTGTGTCTGTTTGGAAAATAAGTTCTTTATAGCGAGTATATTATAGAAATATGCTAGCCACAATGTGTATAATCACAGTAAGCATAATATGGCCCCATTTTTTCCTGAGTATCTGTAATAGTAATGATCAGCTTCCCCACTCTCAGCATTAGCTCTCTTAGTGTTTTTATTTTTCAAGAGAAACCCTTTTTTGTTCCATTTTCCTTATCGTATTTTCACCCTTTTTCAAGTATGGGGAATGACTTGCTTTGTAACCAGCTTCATTAGCTACTGGCAGGTTGTGTTTCATTACCGATACCCACAGCCGGCTGCGTGTGACAGCACGTGGCAGCGGGTGACCGGCAGTCACCACTGTGTCGCTTCACCTTCGGGCAGTGACGGTGACACTTGGGGCAGGGAAGTGGAGTCAGGTCGAGATGGGTTGGGCTCGAGATCTGGGTGCAGTAAATAGGAGGACATCTGGATATGTGGAATGACGAGCTGTAGTGAAAGCAGAGCTTTATCCTGAAGAAATCCTGGGTTAACGTCAGTCTCTGTAGGAAAAGGAGAAAATTGAACCACCAAAAAAAAAAAAAGATGAATAAAACCCTCTCTGAATTGAAGCAATAGGAAATGAAAATTGCTGAGATATACTGTCATGTGGGTAGTGGTGCTACCAACCTTGTGCTGCAGTAATTACCTCTATGCATGCAATTTGTGCTCGGCTACGACTGATTTCCCACATCATCCGGAGCCCAGGCTATATTCAATCAGTCCCAGCTGGAGAAAACTATCTTGGATCATTTGGTGAGATTTCACCACAGATGCTACCTTGCATCCTACGGAAGCACTCGAGAGCTGTACGCCCCGAAGCCTCCCTGGTGCACGGGTGGAGGTGCGGGGACGGTCACGGGAGGCTCCCTGCGGCACGGGGAGGGGTGCCACGGCCCGCGGGGTGCTGGGCACCTGCGGCTGGTGGGGGTGAAAGGCGAGGAGCTCCTGGCCCTTTCTGAGCAGAAGACTTTGCTCTGCTGGTTGCGTGCTGGAGAGAATAGGTTTTGTGGTTGTTCTTGCACTGTTTCATGTGAAAAATGAAAGAGCGAATTGCGTTGGTTGGAAATTTTTGCGAGAAGCCCGAGGAAGGTGGGTGTCCGCATCGCTCGCAAACCAAAATAGGTCAGGCACTTGATTTCTTCTGACTGCTTTGGAAGCGTCAGCTTCATTAAAGAGATGAGGCAGGAGAGTAGCTGGTGCGAGTACAGCAGGCAGCGCAGCCTCGTCTGCTCGGGCACGTTCTCCGGTCAGCTGGTTTAATAGGCGAACCGCTCCTGGTCCAGGTGAGGAGCCTCTGGATTTGCCCTGCGAGAGGAATGGCTTTCTCATTTCAGCTAACACTGCTTCTGGATTTCTACAGCTCAGTGAGAAGTTATAAAGGGGCAGCTCCCGTTCGGGAAGAGGAATTTGGCTAGAAACCCATAGTCAAAACTGTGCATAGTAGTAATTCAGGAAAGGTCAGAGAGCCAGAAGTGGTTTTGGGAGCGGTAGGTGGTTAGCGGAGGGTATAAATACCTTTGGGGAGGGCCTGGCACACTCAGGTGGGTGCCCGGGTGGGCACTATGCATATACTGGACTTTCATTTAGTTTTCACTCTCTGCGTTTACCAAGTTATTTGTGCCGCTGACATTGCTGCTGGCCAGCATGTTTCAACGGGAGCCGTGCCTTCGCGATGCTCCGCTCTGCCCGTCCTCGCCGCGCCTCCCGCAGCGGGCTCCGAGAAGCCATCCCCGGGAGCGCGGGGCTGCCGTCTGCCTCGCGGCGCGCGCCGGTTGACTTCCACGTCCTGCATCTGTTCTGACAGGCGGTGCTTTTGCAGCCGCTCTCTGATTAGTTTTGGTCCCTCGGATGCATTGATTTACAGCCCTTTGCTCTGCAATACAGCTTTTCTCGATGACAGTCCATGAAGCACATGATAACTCAGCAGCCTAAATTATTCAGGCAAATTGAATGTGTTTGGCTTGTTCCAAACTTTTGTTTCCTTTCAGCGCTGTCAGGAGAACAGGTAGCCGTGATGCTTGTATCCAACTCATTCCAGTGCCAGGGAGACAAACAGCTCAAGTATAACCTGTGTTTTACCTTGTTCATCACTTATTTCTACCGTCAGCCGTGCTTTTTCTGGGTGCTTTTGGGCCTCATAAAAATGTTTAACTTGCATCTAGGGTTGCTCCCCTCTGGTACGCTGCTGGGCTCTGGGAAGTCGCGTCATCTTCTGGTGGAAACACCCTTGTAAAACCCAAAGATAATTCCGTGTCTGTTCCACCCTTTAGCCACGTGTCCTTTTGTGGAAGTATATTCACTCATGCAAATATTTTGACCCATTAGTCATCACTGTAGGATCCAGAAACCCCATATTAATGAAGACAAGTAATTAAAATGAACAATTCCACCTGCAATTCCCTTATCTCCTGACCTCTGCTCTGTCAGTCTTCCTCCATTATTATTGGGTAGATACATCCAATTAATTCACTATAAAATCCACGCAAGCCCCACTTCACAGTGCTTTGCAGCGACCAAAGAGCTCTGGCACGTCAGGTGGAGAGGAGACGCTTTGTCAGTGCAAAAATGTCCCCTTGCTTTCTGGAGACTATTCTGCATCAGGAGCTTCTGGGTATAGCTGAAGGCATTGGCTTTCATTCTCCAAATGTGTCTGGAGGTTTAGGACCTGACTCAAAGCCTGTTGAATCCAGCGGGACTCCTTCAGCTGAGACCATTGGGCTTGAAATAGGACCCAAGAGAGGTGGCATCCTCGGGGGACGTGCTCTGGACTTTGCTTGAGACATCGGTCATCTCAGCCTGTGTTCAGAAGTGAACTCAGGGAGAAAATATCTGCTACTAAGCATCTCTCTGATTCAGCAAACAAGGCACAGCTGCTGCTGGAGGATGGAGGTTTGCCTTGGAAAATTCGAGCTGCAAATGAGACGCATGATTTTAGGAATTAGAATAATTACCCCCTGGAACAGGTTCCCAAGGGATGTGATATATTCTGTATCACTTAGAGTCTTTAAATCACATTTGCATGTCTTTCCTAAAAGCGTGCCTAGTCACTCAAAGTGAAGGGCTGTGCTTGAGAAGCACAGTGTGACAAAGCTGAGCACCCCGTGGTTTGCAAGGGAGCAGAGCAGGGAGTCACCGTGGTCCCACATGGGTTAAGCTCTGCAGGTCCCTTGAGGAGCAGGTTTTGGCACGTCCTCGAGGAGAAGAGCTCACGACCGTCCCCTTGGCTGGCGCTGGCTGCCATGCAGGAATGTGCAGAATTGAGCAAGTAACCACACTGGGGATGATTCAGGAGTGAACTCCCCCAGCCAAAATCTGCCTTCTCTTTCCGAACGCACACAGTCCCTTCCTCGCTGAATCAGATGTCCCCAGGGGCTGAGCAATCCTGGCTTTATGAGTGTTTCCAGGACCTTCCCTCCCACCGCTCCCTAAATGATGAGAGTGTTCTTGAAGACCTCATTTCCCAGATTTTCCCTTTTATCTCTCCAAACAGCAAGTAAATGAGCAGCCCTTTAGTTTTTAGTTACTGCTTCTGCACCGGGTGAGCTATCAGAGGCTGTTGACGATGACTTTTCTCTTTTCCATGCTCCTGCCTGCAGGATTTGGGGAGATAATTCATTTGGTCCTGGTGCTTTGTCAACTTTCAGCAGTTGTAATTGCCTAATGATCAGTGCTGATGCCGTTGTTAAGCCTGTTAAAACTTTGTCCTGCTGAACAGCCAGACTGTGGCTGTCTCATCATGTTGTGCCTGCTGTGTTGGCTGGGGCCGCCTTTGATGCTCCCTTCCCGGTCCCGGCTTTGGTTGCTGCTTCCCACCCCACCTCAGGCGCCCGCCGAGGGGGATGGATGCAGCAGGGTGCTACCCACAGTAGGGAACTCCTCCTGGGGGTACAAAAACTGAAGAATAACCCCACGGAGAGCCAGCTGCTTTCCAGGATCAATCCCCTCTCGCCTGCCCCAATGCCAGTGCTGGCCCTGAGAGCCGGTGCTGGGTGGTGAAGGTGGTCCATCGCCCTGAGCCCTCGTGGGGCGTCGAGATGCTCTCCGGAGAAGGCTATCACTGGTAGGGTTATTGCTATTTAGTAACCTTCACGCCATTTTTGCTCTTCCGTTTCTCGGGTGCCTTTTCCACCCTCGTTATCACTTTTTTAGAGCTCTAATTGGCTGCATTTTGTGCTATCACCTTCTTTGCTATGCATCCGAGGTGCCCAACCGGCTGGTGCCCTCTCGAAGCTCCCGTCGCTCATCCTCGCCTCTTCCAAGGCTGTTTCTTACTTAATGGCGCACACTGAGCATTAGTGCATTACCATCCCTTTTCCAAGAACAGTCTCCATCCACTCTTCTCTCGTCCCCCAGTGCCTCATCCAATTTAATTAATTATACTTAGTATATTACGCATCCTGTCAAAGTTTTTCCTTTCCGAGGTTTAATGGTTTTTTAATTCTAATGCATGCTGCATGTGTAAGTGTTTTAGAAATGAGGCGAGCGTGCAGTGGCAAAGAGGCAGCATTACATCTGTGTGCCGCAGACAGCGAGGGTGGATCCCTGTAGAGAGGCTCCAGCAGAATTACTGCAGGACCGTGCTGCCTGCCTTCCCATTGCATCCCCTTTCTTCTGCTCAGGAGGAAAATCAGGCTGATTCCCACCGCAGAGGTTCACGTTTGGGTTAAACCTACCCGCTTATGGTGCATCTCGTGCTCCTGCCGCAGAAGCGGGCGCCCGGCCGGCGGCTTAGCCCCAGCACCGGCCGCGTCTTCTCGGCTGCTGCAGCCCTGTGGTGAACTCCAGTGTCATGAACTTGACTTCTCCTCGCACTAACTGTGTCTGAAAGCACCAAATTACATCAGTCATTTCAGCCTTGCTTTATCCCTTTGAAGAAAGGCTGCGTTAAGGATGCGGTGGGGACGAGACTAATCAGGTAACGCCGGCTGGGGCTGGTACCTATCGCTCTTTATTTCCCAGTGACAGTTAAAAGGTTTGGTCAGAAAAGTGGTTCAGGAGGAATGACTTTGTGGGGTCTTATATCTACCAGCTTTGGATATTTCCAGATAAAACCTGCTCAGACTAAGAGGGTTGTGGGTTGGTGGTTTTTTTTCTTGCCTGTCAGTGTTGCAAAGTGCTTAGGTTTTGAAAATCCAGCTGGGCTCTGTCTGTCTGTCACACCATCACCGGGAGTAACGATGCCGTGGTGCAATTTAACTGACAGCCATGTGAACCGGGGCCAGGAGCCAACACAATCCAGCCTGACCTTGGGGCAGCGCTGCAGAAACGCGCCTCGGAGAAATCAGAAATCATGGGAGGCTGCGCAGGCAGAGGTTGGGCCAGAAGCCCGCCGTGCTGGAGCAGTGCCGGAGCAGCCCACCTCGGGGAGCCGGAGCCTCCTGCCCTCTGCGTTGGAGCCCCAGCAAGGTAGCACATGGCAGGGCCCCAGCGCGGCGTGCAGACCCCCCGCATCAGACTCAGCATCGGTGCCCGGGCGCCCGTGGGTTGGCATCAGCTTGGCTGGAGCCGTGGAGCCGACTGCTTTCCTTCAGTACTTACACAGGTCATGAAAATACACTTATTTTCCATTCCCATTGCTCAGCTGTCTCCCCATGGCTCTTCAGTTTACAGCCCCAGACAAACTTGAGGGCTCGTTTTCCATCTCGCCCCCATGGCTGTCTGGGATGGGATGGGATGGGACGGGACGGGACAGGACAGGACCCCACCTGCATTGTTGGAAATTGAGCTTGTCCGTGACTCACAGGTAATGTGGTTTCCCTAGGCTTATAACGAGGTTTTAGATTTGGCTCTTGACCATATAGTAATTTTATGTGTATATTTATACACTATGATCACTCTGTTAATTAATGAAGGTAAACTTAATTGCCAGAACGAAGTTCTGGCTGAATTAAATGGGCCAGATTCCCAGGCTTTGGCAATGCTGTGATCTCTCCTGGTGGCCATGGGGCCAGTCTAACCCATGGCTGGTGTTCTCCTGGCATCGCCGTTATCCCTCGTCAGCGCGGAGCTGGAGCCTCATTTGAGCCCTCGGTGTAGATCCATGGCCGGGGCAGAGAGGACCAGGAGTGTCCTTGTGTCACAGTGAGTCATGGTGCCCGATCAGACCGTGGGCGCTGTTGGGCGCTGGACAATGTAGAGCGGCTTTTGTAGACCTGTCCCTATGGCCGTCCTGGTTCCCTGTGTGATTTTCTGATGTACCTGCCACCCTAGGCCAACATCTCATTGTGGGACATCCCTGTGCTTCAGACAAGGGGATCCACCAGCATGGAAAAGCCCTGTGTTCATCCAAAAACCCCAAAGAGTTCAAGTAGAACACCAGGGAGAGGATAATGCCGGGTTCCAGGGTGGAGGAGTGAGAGGTCAATGTCATGATGAAGGATGGCCAGCAACCACTGCTTTTGGTTTAAAAAAAAAAAGGGAAAAATTCCCTAGCTCTCTCTCGATGGTGGGGAACGCCCCATCGTGCTGGGAAGCCTTCCAGCTCCCTCCGCTCTTCAGAGCTGCGCACTTTTCAAAAGTACAAAGAGCTTCTCATAATGTTTTGCCTTGTGGGTACATCTATGATTAATTCCGTGCAAGCATTACTGGTGCAATAACAATACTGGAGGTCCTAAAACTGAAAAAGGAAACACATTTGGCTCGTACTTCATACACAATCACTTACACTTAAGCTATTGATAGTTGATTGGGATCTGTAGACTGCTGGGCTGGTGCCACTGGGTTTCTGAGCGCGTTCAATGGCTGGAACAGACAGCGAGGCTGTAGGTTTTGGCAAGCTGTAGGTCTCATTAGTCAGGCTGACTGTATCTGACACGAGAGATTCCCATCCACCAAGATGAAGCTCACTTCCCTAGGCTTTGGCTGACGTCCCAACAATATTTACATGAAGGACAACAGAGGATCAGTGTTAGATTAAGGCTGTGAGTTTCCAGTAGGCAGACAGTTAAATATTCTATTGAAATACTCTTTTGATTATTTAGATAATAATGAAGTTTATGCATGTCCTTGAGAAATCTGGGGAAAGGCAGTTGTTTTATGCTAAGCATGCAAAGATGTGTTTAATCTTGATAATAGGAGTAAATTATGTATCAGCGTTTATAACCTCGGCTCCTTTATTTCTCATTTGTTGTGTGGAAGCACCAGAAACCTCGCAGGGATGGGAGAGCCGCGTTGGGCGGGTATGCAGGAGCGGGTCTCACCTGCATCCCCGCTCCTGCCGGCACCCTGGCCCTCCACAACCCTGCGGGGAGAGGATGAGGATGGGCTTTTCTGCTTCATCCTGGCCAAGGGAGGTGCTGGTTGCGCTAAAATGTTCACCCCAAGCCCCCCAAGGGGCGTACATCGGTACGGCTGCAGCGAGGGCAGGGATGCTGCTCCAACAGGCACTGGGCCAGGAGCTGGCCCGGTACAAGTGGCTGGGAATTGCTTCTTATCTCCCCAACTGTAATTTCTGTTTTGTTAGATTTTTATCAGAATCATTCAGTAGCTATTTTCTGAGCAGCGCCTAATTTTGAATGGAATAGGGTAATAATTTGATTTATTGCTGCCGTTGGAATGTGGCTGCCTGGCTGGTCCCGCGTTACCCCGACAGAATACGTGCATTTGTC
This sequence comes from Theristicus caerulescens, assembly GCA_020745775.1. Lineage (NCBI taxonomy): Eukaryota > Metazoa > Chordata > Aves > Pelecaniformes > Threskiornithidae > Theristicus > Theristicus caerulescens. Next base: position 20,461,190 of record CM036567.1, on the reverse strand, counting down.
TGTTTCGGATTTGACAATAGCGGAGAAAAGTAACCTTTGGATTAATTAGTTTTAGTGACTAAAGTCCCATTAAATGGAAGGCAGCTGGTGTCAAAGGCATAAATGGAGACAAAGTTTTGCTCCCAATTGTGGGAAATGTGTTTAAACAGACTAGAAATGTTTCCATCTCTGCAGGGTATAATATACTCAAATGGTTACATTAACATGAAAAAAATATAAGAAAGAGTGTATTTAGGACAATCCCTCTGTATCCAGCGTTAATGAAATTGAATTCCAGTAATGAAGTCAAAGGGTTGTATTCTGCACTCGTGCAGGCAGCACAGTAACTGCCATTAGCATTAATGGGAGCTGTGCCTATGAATTACGGAGCCGTAATGGTTCGAGATGGAAAAGGTCTATCGGATCCCGGAGTGCTCTCCTCTCCGAGGACCGGATCCTGCATTCTAACATCAGTTAGGATGCTAATGAGCCCTGTATCGAGGCACGACTAGCGGAGTTTCGGAGGTGAAATCCCCGCCGCTCAGGGGCCAGTACGAGCTCTACGGACCACTTAAGAAAAGGATTAATTGGAGTTTAAATGGTGTGTTCCACCGGCCCTCTGAAAGGGAATTAATTTTGCCTTGTGAATGAGGTGGGGATTGGCCCGCGGTCCCGGACAAAGCGGGGCAGCCAGCATTAAATTGCATTCCAGCCCGTAATACCTTCTGGGTCTGGCTCCGCTGTAGTGCACGGCGTGCCCAAGCACCAGCTCCTCGTGCTTCGGGTGATCGCCCTCCTTCCCACAGCCGCCTTCTCATCCCAAAGGTGTGCCCAGGAAGGCGTTTTTCCAGAGAAAATCTTTTGCATCAAATCTCTGCTTAGCCCTGCGGTGCGTAGCTAGCCAGGCACCCCAGCTGTATCGCTGTGCCAGGCTTCGTTCGTGATACGGGGACCGTTCTGCAGAAGAAAGGGTGTCATTAATGGTAACAGAGAGCAGGGGAAGAGGTGCATGGGCCAACCCCACGGCTGGTGTAAATCAGCGGGGGTCCTCGGCGCTTCTTGGGAGCTGCAGCAGCCGGGGGCGAGCCCTGTCGCATCTCTCCGTTGACCATTACAGAAGCGCTGCCCATGAGCTGCATTCCGCCATGGGTCCTTATCAGCAGTTGCCTGATAAATTAATCTAATTCACATCCCTTGTTTCACTAAAATAATTCCTCGCAGGCATTTGCTTTGTCCAAGCACTGTTGACCTCCTGTGTCGGGACAGACAATCCAGGATTAAAAATACAGCATTTTTTAGCTTGCATAAATCCCGAACAATGGCGAAAGAGAGGAAAAGAAAGGCTCCTCGTTGCGGTAAAGAGCATTTGTCACTGTCCCTGGTTATTAGCATCCTCCGAGCATTGTGCAAGGGAAGCCACGCCGGGATTACATTTCTGCATAGACTGGAGATTTCTTATTAGGAAAGGCGAAGAAGGCTCTGTAAAAGCCCATAGGTCAAAAATATAATACACTATCCCCACCTCTTGTTTCCTGATATTATGCTATTACGGGAGATAAGGGAGAGGTGCAGAGTCTTAATTTATAAGCAGATGATGAACCATGGCTGGGGACTGTTTGTATTTTGCTCGAGCTTATTATTTTATCTGGAGTGTGAGGCGGTGGATCGCTGCTCCCGAGCCGGGAACAGCCGCTCCCGGTGGGGTGGAGGGGAGGTGGGCTCTGCCGGCGTGCCGAGGGTGGTGGGTGCTGCAGGGCGGCTCGGGGACCTGCCTCGCACCTCCTGGTCTACATTCCCCAGCAAATTAAGGTGCCGGAGTTGAAAAGAAACCCCAAAGTAGCTGGAAGAAGAGTGTTAAATAATGCAGTTGTGCATTGTCCATGAAAGATGGCTAACCATGAGTAAACATCAACAGCAATGTTTGATCCCTTCATGTTTACTATTTATTCATATTTATTATTCATAAATTCTGTCACAAATGTTAGGCCTGCACCCTAGTGAGACATTTGTATTTTATTTTAAGTTTGATTCCCCCCCCCGCCCTTAGTTTCGTGAACTGAGATTTAATGATTTGCTTTTCCACATCGTTCCCGTGCTGGCTCTCCCTGGCTTTCCTCTTCTTGTTTCAGGAAGAGATTTCTAACATGGAAAAGTGATATTTGAATAGATTCCCCTAAGGCAATCAATTTACTTTTAATTTGTCTGGAACTAAGCTTTTCTTTGTTGCAATGAGAAAGGATTGAAACTGCTGTAAAATTTATTAGCTTCCAGGAAGATTTTGAAATGAATTTTTTAATGATCGTGCTGTTTGCTGTACCCAGGAGCAGTGTCATCGTGATTACAGTATAATCATACGGTTGCTGAAGAAACACTGAAATGTGGAGATAAAGCCAGGCTCCTGCACGAGGGTACCGATGGCACCGGCCCAGGTACGGGCACGCGTGCCCCGCACCGGCACCGGGCTGGGGGCTTTGGGCTGGGGCCGCTCAGCACGATGCTCCCCCACGCACCCCTGCCCTGTGCACATCCCAGCCGGGCTGCGATTCTTCCAGTCGCCCTTTTTTTTCTTATTTTTCATTTTCAAGCAACTCCTCCACTCCTTTTCCTTGCTCCCCATGTAATAGCACAAATGAGCTCTACTTACTCACCTCGGCAAAGCTGCTCTGACATGGATTGGATTGAACTGAGCGGCTGTTTGAAAATGGAAACTCCAGGGACTATTGTCATCGCCCAAATTGCACCTTAGATTGTATAACAGCACATGTCATCTGGCCATTTATCAGGAATATTACATTCCCAGGCACTTGCACCTTGCTACGATTTAACTTTGTCTCTTTGGCCAGCGCTGCGATTCCACTGGAGATAATTCAATTGCTCTGAGAGCTGAATGGGCACCTTGCACACCGGCTTCATGTTGCTCTGCCGCAGGTACGCAGGCTTTGAATAGGAGATTGAAAGCACTTGTACACCCTGGACGTTTGCTAGTCCTTCCTTTAAAGAGAGAAGGCCCCGTGCAGGGGGAGCTGGAGGCTCTGTTGCTCCAGCACCCACCCGTGTCCCCTGCCAGCTCCTCCTGGGCTCCCCTCGGCTCCCAGCTCTTGGCCATCCATCCCATCTCCCTGCTCGCCTGGCCACGAGCTTTCACGGTGGCATCGGGAAGTGCTGAGGGTGCAGGCAGAGGGGTGCTCGGACCCCTTAGATGGGTGCTGTGCTGGGCTCAGCCCCGGGAATTAGGGCAGTCTTGGTGTTTTGTGTCACCTCCCTGCTTCTCGCGTCACTGTGCCGCTGTCCCCGGCTCCTGTTCCCTGCCAGTGATGACGGCCGTGCGTCTGCCCGCAGATGAGCCGCGGGTGTCGTCGTCTCTCCCACCAGGTCTTTCTGCCACCGCTGGTTCTCAGCAGCCCCCTGCCTGGCTCAGACCCCGCAGGCAGCGCAGGCAGCGCAGGCAGCGTGCGGGGCTGGCTGGGGCTCGTTATTAGTTGCCTTTGTGCTGGTCCCCTGAGGCGCGAAAAGAGAAGGTTTGAAATCTGGAGCTCAACGTGAGTTTTGCTGTACTTGTTGAGGAGCATATTTATTCCAGGGGTGGCTGTTGGTTTTATTTTAATTCATATTTGCTATGTGAGAGCTTATCTTTAGCAATGACACATTTTTTCCTGCAAAGCCTTCAAGACAACCGCTCACCTCTTCATGGCAAGGCTTCTGCCAGGATGTTTTGCACCTGGAGGGGAATAATTTTAAAAGTGACCCTGCCCCAAGGTGCTCTGAAATGAGATTCTGGATTTGCAAAGGCAGACTGGCTGAAAAATGGACATTGCTGCTGTGGGACCTGCGCGCCTCACGTGCCAGACTGGATGGCCGTCACCCGTGCAGGGCACCTGCCCCCTGCGAGCTGCTCAGCGTCTCTCTGGAGAGCCCGTGTGTGACACCGCTATCCCCACAGCCTGATATGCAACAGGGCCCTCCCCGCAGCGTGTGCACAATGGGCTTGGCTCGTTAGAAAGCCCAGCCTAGCTCAGAGCGGCTTGCGCAGCCCCGGGCCGGGGTGTTCCCCTTCCCCGGGCCGTGGCAGCCAGCGGGTCCGTGCCAGCCCGCTGCGTTGGGCTCCTTGGGGACTCCTGCCCGCGATGAGGTGCCTGCTCCGTGGCTCATGCAGAGCGTTGCCGAAGCTGCGGCGTTGCTCACCCAGCGCTGCCCCTCCATTGTTTCCTCCTCCCTTTGCTCAGCCCCCTGCCATCGGTGCGCCGGGCGCGGAGGTGGGAAGCTGCCTGTTTTGGCTGCCTGCCACTCGTCATATTGTGCGTGGTGCGGTGGTTATTACCCGGGCTTTGCTCCTTGCATTAAGAACATTTTTTAGTGCAGACAGTTACAGTCATATTGACTAGGGCAGGTCTAGGGCTGTAAAACAATTTCCTGTTGTCCTATTTCCGATTGTTAAAGTGGTAAAAAAAAAAAGACAGAACAGTACAATAAAGAGCCCGTGAATGTGAATGACCGTCCTGGGTGCCGTTAGGGCCGGGTGAGTCAGACCTCGCTGCAAGGGGCAGCGCCGGGAGCGGTGCCCAGCGGCTCCGTGCCGGCTTCTGCTTTGGGGCAGCAGCTGCTGCTGCGCAGGAGGAGGATGCGAGATGACAGCCCTGGGACCAGCCCGCCGGAGGGGCCCGAAGCCCTCTGAGCTTGCCGTTGGACCTGGGATAGCAGAGGAGTGCTGGGCTGTTCGTGTGTATCAACAGGGCGTGCTTGTGGCGTAAAAATAATGTTTTATGTCAATTACAGGGTTAAGACAGTGATGGGTGGGTAGCTGAAAATCCTCGTTCTGCCATGGAGAAGCAGCTGCTGCTCAGGGCCCCGCGCTGCTCCCTGGGCCTGCCCCCAGGTCAGGGCTGGTCTGGGCAGCCCAGACACGTGCTGTCCCCAAGAGCAGGATGGTTTCTGGCTGCGGGACGTGGTCTCTGCAGACCAAAGCTGAGACGTGTGGTAGGGACAGGAGGACGGAGGCAGAATGTGCCGTGGAGCTACCTGTCGTCTTCAGGTCTGTGGATGGCTGGTGACATCCAGCCTGGTGTCTTTCGTACTTGTTACATTCCCTTCATAAAATAAAAGATTGAAACGGTATAATTTGATGTAATGCTTTTCATCTCTTCTCCTGCCTGCATTTCAGCTGCCGTGACTTGCAGACCAGCATCTTGGTGTCCAAAGCGGATCATCTCCCCAGCAGATAGGCACCGCGCCAGCGGTCTTTAGTAAAACCGCTCTTAAAGCACGGGTCCCTTTCTAGGGTTTGAGGAATATCCACTTGCAGAACAGTAATTGGTGAAGTCCTCCATTTGTTTTTAACTGCAAAATGTGCCAGCTTGGAATAAATGGGTCAAGGCGAGGTAAACCTGCCTGTGCTCCACCTGGAGCCAGGTTTGCCTTGGCTGCGGTGGTCCCGTGGATGTGGGGCTGAGCGTGATGCTGGGCTGGGCAGGTGAGGAGCAGCGGCTCCCTCCGTGCCTTCCCGCGCTGGACCAGCCAGCCCAGCGCGTGCCCAGAGCCAGCCGTTCGTGTTTGCGGAGAGACTGAAGTGACGTGTGCTCCAGCAACGCGCCCAAGGTCACACAGCACAATAAATCAGTGTCTCATCGGGGATGAGAACCCGAGATATTTCTGTAGCCCCTCCAGCCATCAGCAAGTCCTCTGCTATCGCAGCCAGACTACACAACTTTGTACGCCTGTAGCACCCTTTTGAAGTTAAGCTGTGGATAAATAGGCAGACAGCAACACTTTCTGGGCAATTTTTCTTTTTTTTTATTTTGCTCAAGTACTTGAAAGTAACAGAATCAAAGTATAAGAGCATGGGCTTTTAGATCTCGGTGCAGGTTGTTCTGCATGTAAGGCTCAGAGCATCCTTCTCAAACTGCTGTAAAGGCGGCTGCCGAAACCCAGACCTCCTACACAGCCACCCGGCGCCACGCTCCGCACCACCAGGTAGCTGCTCTGATGTAGAGAGAAAGCTTATGTTTTACCCATAGATTTTTCAATTAATTGGCTTCTTCTCCTTTAAAAAAAAATCCTTCTTTTTTTTTTTTGAGGTCTGCCTTTTACTCGTTTATTCTCTGTAAGTGTTAAGCTGCTCATATTTTGGTGCATTGTGTTATGTGCTGAGAATTTTTATCAGCCGCCCTAGTGCTCGAATGTGGTGGAAATACCAATGTGTCTGAGGAGCGGAGGTTATGCACACAGATGTACAAAGCATCCAAATGAACGGTTTGCAGATGGACAGGAAGCAAACCCAGGCTGAGTCTGCACCTTCGCAGGCTTCGATCCATCAAACCGGCACTGACCGAGCGCAGTCGTGTAGGGGTAATGGCATTAGTGCTGTAACGCTGCTTTGCGCGTATATGGGTTAGGATAGGAAGGAGCTACATCTTTGCATAGGGAAAGGTTGTGCTTTTGAGGGCTAGCTGCAATTACCAGTTCTTATCAAATGAAGGGAAAGTCGTAAGCTGAGACTGAAAAGCAGCTGGGAGCTTGCGGTGTTCGGCAAGAGCCACGATCAGACGCTCAGCAAAAGCTGGGCAAGCTGAGACTGCTGGATTTGCTTGCCAGCTTTGCACTTGGCTGGGCCCAGCCGCTTCACTGGGCCTCAGTTTGTCCATCTGTGATGGGGGGTGAGGCCGTGCAGCCCCCTGGGGCCGGCCGGCAGCGCCGGGATGCGTGCGAGCGCCGGGCACGAGGGTTTGCACCCACCTGGGAGCGCTCGGACCTGGGCATGGAAGGTCCTCGGAAAGGATTAAACCACCGCTCCATATTTCAGCCCTGTGAAGTGGTGTCGGGACAGCCCTAAGTCGAGAGAAGGGATCTTTATTGCTCTCGTATGAATAAAGCCCCAGTGCTGGCAATGACACGTTTAATCTTCAGTGGAGTGGGCAGTCTCGGAGATTTATAAAGCCTCTGTTGTGTGGGAGGTCAGTGGGGATTAAGCAAAAAGTTAAAACACAAATATACACCAAAACCCCAAAGAAAACTCCCTCCTCCCTCTGCTCCCTTCCCCCCGCTGCAAAAAGTCAAGCTTAAAAGTCACATCCAACCAAGCTTAAAACATGGTGGCTTTTAGGACTGGTTACTAACCCCAGAAAGCGCTGACTCGGAGCGGCTCGCCACGTGGGACAGACCCGCTGTGATGGATTTGCAGCCGTAACTCCTTTCCCCAGGTTGCAGGTCTGGCGCTGGCAGATGACACACAACCTGTTGGAAATTGAACTCCGGTCTTTAGAGCAGCAGGGAAATAACAGTAAAAAAAAAAAAAATCCCTCTTCCGAGCCTTGCTATAAAACGATTGCTGTTTGGGGTAGGAGAACCGCTGCTTGGGTGGGAGTGCTGGGCAGCGCCTGGCTCGGCGGGGGCTCCCCCACCCCGGGCAGGCTGGGGGGCGGCGGGCCCCCCCGGCGGGTCTCCCCCCCTTCACCCGCCCTTGTGTTTTCTCCACGCAGATCAGAGCGAAGGATTTCATTGCAGGGAGGAATGCCGCATCCTGGGCCACTCGGACAGGTGCTGGATGCCCCGCGGCGCCGTCCCCAGCCGCGCCAAGTCCCCCGAGCACGGGAGGAACGTCATCGCCCTCTCCATCGAGGCGACGGCGGTGGACGCGGAGCCTTACGCAGACTGCAGCACAAAAAGGACCTTCGCCACCTTCGGCAAGGAGGGCGGCGAGCCCCTCGCCGACGAGCGGCTCGCCAACCCCAAAGGCAAAAGAACGGTGGACCCGGCCGCCTGCAGCCCCAAGGTGAGCGGCGCCGTCCGCGAGGCGGGCAACGGCTGCGAGGCCGTCAGCCCCGTCACCTCGCCCCTCCACCTGAAAAGCCCCTTGTCTGGCAAGCCGGCGGCACCGTACGGTGCCGGGCACTGCGCCGGCAACCGGGAACGGGAGCCCTTTGGGAACAGTGGCCCTTCCCGGCCGACGGAGGCAGAGCCCCGGGGGGCGGACAGCGAGAGCGGAGGGCAGGAGGGCAACCCGCTCCTGCAGGAACGCCGGGAAAAGGACTCGCCCGGCGCCCGGAGACTAAAAGACATCGTCCTCTGAGCGGCACCCAGCGAGAGGAGGAGGAGGAGGATGATGAGGATGAGGGACCGCACGATTCCCAGCGCAGATTGTTTTTATCGCTTACCAATGGTTCACAGATTGCTGTATTTAAAAGCTTTCCCTAAATGTATTGTTTATAAATGAAGCTATCGTTAATGTGACAATCCCACTTGTCTCAACAGGCGGCAGGGGTGTGCAGCCGGAGCAAAGTAGCTGGTGTTTTGCTTTTGCCGGGAGGCGGTGGGTGGCGGGGGGCAGAGGCGAGACCCCCCGGTCCTCAGGAGCGCTCGGTATCCCCTCCTCGGAGTTTATATATTTTTTTATATCTCAAAGCGAAGATAAATTTCCATTCCTGGAAAGAATTGAATGGCAAATTCCTTATTCGGACATCTTTAGTAATCACCCCGGCGGTTTTGTAGTCTAGACAAAATAGCGGCCATTTCTTGTGTGCGACTGTTCAAAATGACAGTCTGGTGAGTTTTAATATTCGCCCAACACGAGGTTGTTTGTATTTTAAGATGTTGCTATTTTGCTATGGACACCCCTGCATTTATGAATCCTTTTGCTGTCACATGCTTATCTGTACTATTATTGTATTTGATATTGCAAATTACTGTATGTCTAGTGATGGCAAAAGGCTTTCAAGCTTAAAAAGAAAAAAAAAAATCACAATCATCGTACTTAAACCCTGGGGAACCTGCAGTTTCCAGACCCGGTGGAGCAAGCGCTTCTTCCAGCCCCCACCATCGCCTGCAGCCTCCCCCGGCTCTTGCAGGGCGGCGACAGGGCTTTACGGGAAGACGTTTTGGGGAAAATTCTGCCTGGATTGCAATTGTTGGATGCACTGTGCTGAACTTTTTTCCCTTATCCATTTCTTTTGCGTAATTTCAAGGCAATGCATGGAAAGGTTTTCCAGAAGTTGGTTGGGTTGGTTTTTTTTCCAGTTCCCAGACTTAGATATCCCCCATCTCCAATCATTTCCGAGTCAAAGTGATGGAATTATTTAAGAGATCTAAATTACCTTCTCAATTAGACACACGCTTCCACGTCAGCATCTCCCAATCACGATTATGCCAAGTATGTGTGTGTTTGTGTGTCACCACGGCATGGATTTTAGACTGTTCTGATTTCTTTCTATCCCTCCATCATAAATAAGTATGGAACGAGCAATAGTGATGTTAATTTAGGGGCAGACAGGTGATATGTAACAACGCTACTAATTCAATTAATGTGCCTTCTTAATGGAGAAAAAATTAAAGCAATTCATTATTTTTTCTCATAATTAAGGACTTTTTTGTGTGGGTACAAATTTACTCATATAAAATTGATTTAAAAATTGAGCTACTTTAATAGCCATTTTGTAGAAGGAAGAGAGGGAAGGGGTTTCACAGCTCTCTGCTCTCTTGCAGTGATAATTCCTCAGTGAGGTATGAGTAAGGTAGGAGGATTTCAGTTAGTGTATTATTATTGTTATTATTATTATTATTATTAACCCTTCACCAGACAGATTTTCCTACCCTAAATAATGTTTCCTAGAATTTAAAATTGATTATGGAAGGGAAAATACATAGCTCTTGCCAATGTTTGCTGTACCAGCAAGTTGAAATTAGTGGTTTCTAGAGAAATAGTCTTTCTAGGTCTACATATCATGATAAAATATTTGTTACTTTGATTTATTTAAATTAAAAACATCAACAAGAAAACAAGCTCCAGTCATTATTATCCTCAAAATAAAATTAAGCTCCAGCCATTTGTTTCTTCAGGGCAGATTGATCCTGCCTGAAGTCGTAGCCGATCCGAGACAGGTCCGCAGTCAGTCTGTTCCCCCTGCCACTTGCTAGGGCCAGGAATTGGGAAAGAACCGACAAAAAATGGTCATCTAATGAAATTTGTGACGCTTCCCTCGCTGGTGTTGACGACTACCTCATTCAGCTCCCATCCCACGCGTTAACGTGATGTCCTGCGTCCCTCCGGAAAGCGAACCGGGGATTTTCCCCTCTGTTCTGGAGTTTGAGCCCATTTTTCAGGGATATGCTATTTCTGTTCTTGCAGTGTTTGCTGCCTGTGTACTCTTACTGCTGTCATTTATTTCTGTTTTTTTTCCCCAAATGTGTGTATTGTTATAACACAAGCAAAGAAGAAAGGGGCTGGCTTGGGGCTGTTGGAGTAACTGGATTTTCTGTAACTGTTCGGCTGGGTTTGTTCTGATGTTACCTGTTTTTGTCAGCCTCGGGTGGTTTTTTGGGGGGGGAAGCTTCTCGTATGCGTTTGCTGAGCGACAGAGCCTGCGATGCCCCGTCTGTCAGATCCTCTTGGCTTTGCAGGGCAACGGCCCCACGTTGCCCCATCCTCTGCCCCCCAGCTCCGGCACGCTGGGACCCGGCTCCCCCCATTGCCCATCGCAGGGATGGGGAGCACCGGTCCCCCCGGTCTCCGGGCGCCCCATCATCATCCCCAGCTGCCCAAAAAGCTCCGGCCAGTAATTTCTGCTGAGCATTGCCCTCTGCCTGCAGAGCCGCCACCACCAGCCCGGCGTTTTGGATGAAAAATAGATGCTAACTGAAAAGGAAGAAAGAAAAAAAAGTAGAAACATTTCTCTAATTTACCCAGAGGAAACGTTCCTTGCCACTCTGAATAAAAGCACAGCCAAGAAGGAATGTGAAATAATTCTGTATTAAAAGGGGGCATTAAAGAGGTCAGTAAACCCTTATGCCTCGAAGAAAATCGTTTAAACACCAGTTTTCTGGGCTGACCCGGGCTGCAGCCGGGGATGCTGAGCAGGGGGCCCTTCCCCGGCACGTCTGCGCCGCGCGGGGCCGAGGGGAGAGCCGGAGAGCGGCCCTGGCTCCGCCGCCTCGTCCCTCTCCTGAATATTTTGCTACTCCTGTCACTGTCCCTCTATGTCACTGGAGATGAGTTCAGGGCTCCTGGGCAAATCGCAGTCTGTCTTGGTTTTTTCCTAGTTGCATCGAAACTGGCCATGCAAAAACGTTCAAAGCTGCAGGGCGTGGGGGGCGGTTTGGGGGGGATCCAGATGTAATTATTGTGCTTTTTAATAACTTAAACCTGTCCTCAGATTTGGTTTAGGAAAAATCGCTGAGGTTCCTTCAGGCAAACTTGCTCTGCTCCCCTGGTTATCCCATTTATCCAGGAGAGCAGCAACCACCTACACTTCTCCCCCGAGCATGACGAGGACCCCCCCTGGAGCAGCCCTGGGGCTGGGGACCGGGGGGGGATGAACCCACCCTGTGCTGGCCCAGGGACCCTTCCCTGCTCCCTGGGGAGCCCCCGGCCTTTCCCACCCTGGAGGCTGCAGGCTGCGCCGGGAGGGACGACGGAGGGCTGGCGGGGACGACTGACGGCTGGAAAAATCCCCCCCGAGCACCGCCCTGCTGAGGTTGTCGCCGTTCCCTGTTTGTTGTGAAGCTGGAGGTGGCCTGTGGATCACACGTTGTGCAGAAGTGAATTCCTTTTTTTTTTTTTCCAAATAGGAAACAAGTTGCTTTTGTAAAGAACACACTGTCTGATGAATATGTTGGAATTATTCTTGGGGGAAAAAAAAATCTAATTATGAATGGAAACACATTTGTCTGTCATTGGGGAAAATTGATGATCTTGTTGCTACAGCTGCTTTCGCAGCTATGGGTAATCTCTGATCCAACCTGAGTTGCGGTACCCGTTGGGGAGAAGCCCAGCCGACCCCGCTGCGAGCGCTGCTGAGACGGATCCTCCGTCGGCATCAGCTGATGTTCAGCTGATCTAAGCTGGGATATAATCTTCAAGCACGCGTAACGCAAACTGGTTTCCAGCAGCACGCCGCCTCCTTGCAGCCTCGCGGGGCGGCAGGTACGAGCCGCGGGTCTCGCACCGTAACACCGGGAAGAGCCGGCGGCGGCACCGGCGCTGCTCGCCGGCCGGCAGCAGGCAGGGCTGCCGCTGGACTGAGCGCGGTACGTCTCGTCATGGTGTCTCCGTTGCCGAGTATATGAAGAATAAATTGTTGTATATGCTGATATGTATGTTATGTACATTTTCACAGTGATTGAATCATTGTAAACAACAAAATGGAAAAAGGAAAAAAAAAAGAATCACCATTCTGTCTATTTTATGAAGATGATAAAGCAGCTTTATTAAATTATTACGATTCTGTTTCAAAATGGTGTACCTGCCACATTGGGTTTTTTTCATCTGATGAGAACTTTGTTTTCCACCTAAATGTGATTTTCTTTTCTCTGCTTTGAGCATCTAATGCATTTTAGTATTAAAGCAATTATTGAATAAAATGGAAAGTAAGTGTTTGGTTAAATATGCCTAAGTGGGTTTGCTTTGACGGGCTCCAGGTGCTGGCCCTGCAGAAGCCAGCACAAGGCTGGGTGCCTGCGTGGTCTGGGTGCCTCCCCAGCCCTTTCCCTCTCCGCTTCTCCCACAGCTGACCCGCTTTGGCACCCGAGAGGCTGCAAACCTCAGGCAGAGCTTTCCTGGCCCCGAGGAGGGGTTGTCACCGTCCCCACGGGTGACCCAGTGGGGTGGGCAGGCTCTGAGCCCCTCTCCTCGCCCCCGCGAAGCCGCGCACGGTGCCGGCCCTTCGCACCGGCACCCCTCACCTTCGGGGAAACGCAGCTCCGAGAGGGGTAAGCGCGGGTAGGAAACACCTCCAAGGCACACTTCTCCACTGAGGCACGGTAGAGAAGGACAGACTTATTGTCCCTAGGTTTTCGGGAGGGCACTTTGGAGGCTGTGGGGAGATGATGAGGAGCATCCACTGCCTCTGAATAAATGGTCTGTTCATGGACCGCTCTTATGCATGGAGCGTCTGAGCGTTTCGTGGCTAGCAGGGATAAATGCCCTCCCCGAATCGCCGCTGCCTGTTCGGCGGCTCAGCGGAGGTGACACCAAGGTGGAACTGGAACGAGAGCAGCGACATGGGAAGCCCCTTCCCTGGGGTGGGAAGATGCTTGAGCTGCCTGCCCCAGCATCATGCCCATGGCTGGGGCACATGGGGGCCAGCCAGGGTTAACCACGCCTGGATGGGCCCCCCACTGCTGTAACCCCATGGTAAAGGGTTCAGCGATGCAGCAGGGTCTGGCTGACCGCCCCGGGGTCAGCTCTGGCACAGGCACGTGTCGGCACAGGGACCCCAGGCGATGGTTCGCAGCCAGCCCAGCGGCAGGACCCAGGGCCTTGTTGCCCCCTCGTTAGATAGTCGTTTGGCAGGTGGGTAAAAGGAGATAAAGCCAGGCTGTGGAGGGGAGGCTGGTGGTTCATTGAGGATTTTCAGTCCTTGGTCTCTCTGGGCTGGCTTGCAGCCTGTCTGGGGAGCAGCGGTGCTGCTGCAGACCCATGCCTGTGCCTGGGGAGGTGGTGGGCTGCGTTGCAGCATCCCCAAGCCGTGTCCCCTGCCTGCACAAGGGACCCAGCGCTGGAGCCGTGCCGGCACCACAGGCTCACCTCCCAGGTAGGGACTGACCCTGTTTGGGGGGGAATGGCCCCGGTGAGCTGCTCTTGAACAGCAGCAGTGGGAGGCAGAGGAATAAGGGCAGTGGCTGCGGGGCTGCCTGGGCTGCAGCAGGGCTCACCGGGGGGCTGGCAAGCGGGGCAATGCAGAGCCCCAGCCCAGGGGCCAGGCAGGGGCTGACCGCAGGCTGAGAGCCGAAATGGGGCTGAAACCTCCGCGCAGGGAGGACTCCCCTTGCGGCGTCCCAGACCAGCTCTCACCCAGAACCTGCTGGGACCCTGTGGGCGCTGGGCTCTCCCCTAATTTAATAAACCTCCCCTAACGCCAGCCAGCTCGCCGTGCTGGCTGCGGGCTCCTGCTCGGAGCGAGCTGGGGGCTCGGAGATGTCAGGTCGGTGACATGTCCCCGCTGTGCTCCCCAGCCAGCTGTCGCCGTCCTCTGTCCCCGCCGGCGCACCCCAAAGAGCTGCAGCGTCTCCTCTGCTGAGACAGCAGCAGTAGCGGCGGCATTGAAGTTTGCATAAATAACGGTGCCAGGAAGGGCCGAGGTGGGCGGCGGGAGGGAGCGTGATTGAGAGTCTGCTGCAGATAAAAAAGGGATTCTTCTTTCAAGCGTGCCTGTCTGGAAACGCTGCTGGCCCGTAGGGATGTGCTAAATCTTACGCTCGGCAGGCTGCCTTGTGCTGAGGGCCAGATCCTGAGCTGAAGCAAGCCCCGGCAAGGTCCCTGGGGCTGGGCTGGCTTTGGCCAGGCAGGTCTCTCCCCGGCACTGCGGGGCTGCAGGCTTTGGTCTGTGCTGATAAACAGGAGCAGTCGGTACGGGGAGCTGGGTGCTGCGGGTGGGCTGGGCTCCCCAGGGAGCTGCTGCCCCCCAGGACCGCCCCAGACCTGGGGGGTGCACAGCCCGCGGTCCCCTGAGCTCCCCAGCATCTCTAGGAGAGGCTCCCTGGGGCTGTGCCAGCGGCTGGCTGGCCCTGCTCTCCCGTGGGAGAGAGCTTCCAGGGGTGCTGTGCCGCACCCCAAGGTGCGGAGCTCCCCACCCTGCTGTGCCCCCGGCTGCGGTGAGGGGCTCGGCCACAAGGACCGGCTCGGTGAAGCTGGAGAGAGAATAAATTAGCAAAGAAAGCAGCCAGCCCTCACCGGACAAGGTTCAGGGCTGGTTCATGGACATGGATCTCATTTGTGTTTCTTCTGGACATTATTTTATATTACATTTGATGTTAAACTGGAATATCTAAATAGAGCCAAATTGGATTAACAAGCAATGAATTATCATACACTTTGACTGTTAAGCCCACAAAGACAAGAACAAATAAATTGGAGGGATCAAAGGCCTGAAAGCACAGAGCAAAAATACATGCAATATATTTCAGTTTAAAGCATGGCTCCGCAAATGCAGAGTATTGCAGGCAGGGCAAGGGGGACCGTAGGTCCCCATCCTGCGTTTCTGTTGGTCCCGGATCGTCGTGGTGCCGGTGGGGAAAGGCGTGGGACCGGCTGCCTGCCGCGGAGCTGCAGCTACACGCCTTGGGCAGAAACCAGAGTCCAACTTCACCGGCAGCCCCAGCGGGCCTTCCACTTGTTTAACTTGCATCTGTTTTTTGTTTTGTGTTGTTGTCCTTTTCTTTTGAACGTGATGTAACCGAGCGTCCCCAAAGAGCCATCAGAGAACAAACACAGGCAGGTGTACAATTATAGAGCTCACCTCTGCTGCCGCGCAGCCCTGCGCAGCTCCCGGCTCTGCTCCCGGCCCTCGGTGACGGGGACGGGCTGCGGCAGGAAGGGTGGCTCTTTGGGGACAAACTCTGGGCTTTAGGGTAGACACCGTGCCGTTGGTGGGGCAGCTTCCGTGGGGCCGTGGTTGGTAGCTGCTGTACTGCGGTGTGATCAGTCATCGCAACCCAGTGTTTAAAAAAAAAAAGACAAAACCCAACAAAGCACCACTGTAGTACCGCTGTAGAAAACCCTGCTGTGGCACCTTCCATTAATACAGATAAAAAATTGAGACACATGGCAAACAATATTAACCCCATCACTGATCAAGCTTAAAAGCTTTTCCCAAGAAATATTGTCTCTGGGTTGCAGTTAAAGAATGGGCAGGGGGATTGCTGCCTGCAGCAGCCTCTGCCACGGGTCCTGTGCTGCCTGCAGGCGCTGCTGCCCGGGCGGGTGAAGGTAGAGGGGATGGCAGCAGAGGGTCAAAGGCAAGCACGAGGCTGATCCCTTGCAAAGCTTTAGGACGGAAGAAACTCAAAGTTGGCCTGGTGCTTTGGGGGGGTGGCAGAGGAGCAGAGTGGCAGCCTTGGCGGGGGCCAGTCTGTGCTGCCTGAGGGTGATGAATTGTCTTCCAAGCCTAAAATAAAAAGGAATTATGATAATAAACGCTCCAAGAGAGAGAAGCTCAGTGCAAGGGTTTCCAGCTTCCTGGACAGGAGGGGTGGGGGTTGCTTGGTAGGAGCCCACATCCCCCAGATGTGGCGGCAGCTGGGGCAGGGGCTCCCAGCACCCCTAGGGCAGGGGGCTCCAGCATCGCCCCGCTCCCCTGCTGCGGCAGAGCTGGTTTCCCCTTTCCAGCCCCAAATCTCTGCCTTCCCCACCTCGCCCTCCCTCCCCGGCCCCTTTTGCAGGCGGCTCTCCTGCCCATGCAGATGGATGCTGTATCACCAGCGCGTTTCTTCATCTCCCGTCGCTTGCGGCAGCCTTTGCAGACCTCAGCCCCCAGCACGTTGGACCCGTTCAGGCACCGCAGAGCTGGGGCAGCTTCATGGGGCAGGGGCCGGGCGCGGGGTGGGGGCTCGAGGGATGGGGGCCACAGCAGCTCCATCCTGGCCCTGCTATGAGAAATCTGGGCTGCTCTGCTCCCTTGGTGCCCATGTGGAGAGCAGACAGAGGAGGGGTTGTTTTGACTGGAAAAGGAAAAATGAGCAAATAACATTCTCCAGGTTCCTTTCTTTCTTTTTTTTTAACTTTCCTGATAAGGAAAGAACCTTTTTTTTTAACTCCCCTTTCTGCCTCTGCTGCACACCAGCTCAAAGGCTGTTCTTTATCTATTTGATTCTCTGTAAAATTGATCTTATTCTCTTTGGAGGAGTTAGGTTTAAATCACAGGATGAAATCCTGGCCCCAGTGAATCAATATCAAATCTCCTATCAACCTCAGCCTGGGGTGGAGATTTCGGCGATGGGGCTTTGGTTTCCCCATTCCCAATGGGAAATGTCATCTGTTGATGGAGGATGTTTCCATCCTTGGCCAGCAAGCCGTTCCCAAGGTCTCTATTAAAGCAGGTCTCTTCTGCTGTCCTTCTGCTCCAGCCCCACCTGCCTGTGCTCGTGATTGAGGCAAGGGCTGAAGTCTCCTCCTCTAAATTTCAGTGGAAAGCCTCCAACCCACCGGCCAGGTACCTCCCCAGCCCTCTGCCTCGCTCGCCGCTTCTGTCGGGAAGGTGCTGGTAGGCATGAAGGCGTAGCGTGGTGATGGCCGGCCTGGCTGGGTGAGGCAGGAGATGTGCTCAGCGAGGAGTGAACGCTGGCTGTCTGCGCCGTCCCTTCTCCATCGTCTATCCCGGCCTCCAAACCCCGGCGCGGCTCTGCGTCCCGCAGTGCCCCTTCCCTGGCCCGTGGCACAGGGAAGGTGCCCAGTGCTGACACCCACAGCCATGCCAGCGTTCCAGCGCTGTGCTCCCCCCAGGGAGAAAAACCTAATTTTTTTTTTTTTGCTTCCTGTTGCCATAGCAACTGCCTCCCACCTCCTCAGCGGGCAATGGGGGCTGGCTGGGCGGCCTGAGCGCCTGCTGGGGCCGTGGGCAGGATGCGGCCCCGGGCAGGGAGGGGTCGTGCTGGCTCCCCTCCACCTGCAGTGCGTCCAGCAGCCACAGTGCTGGGGCTGGATGGCAGCAGGGTCCCCCCTCTGCCGAGATGTCCCTACGGTGGCCGCGTCTCCCTTTCCCGCTGCCCGTGGTGTGAGGTTCCCCTGAGGCAAATGGTACAGCAAAGCTGTGTCTTTATCGGAGGATACCGGTAGCATTCAGCTGCTTTTGAAGTCTCCAAAGAGAGCTAGGATATTTCTTGATCTGCTCTTAAATAAGTCATCGCCACTGCTGTTAACTCGCATTAAGCACCGGAAGATGCCGGGTGCGCAGGGAGAGGTGTGCGGAGCTCGGCACGCCGGGATGGGAGCCTGCCTGCACGGGGCGCACAGCCGCGGAGCCTACCCTTGGGAAGAGACTTTGGGGTATTAAATATTTGATGTGCAAAGTTTATTTTAGCCTGAGCCAGACTGGAATTGCTGTGCTTCCAGAATGCTGTTGGTCAGAGGAACAACCTTGTCTGGTTTTGTGTTGTTTTTTGCGCCCTGATTTCTCTTGGTGCTGCTGCAATTTTGGTTCCACGTCACCCCCAGCTCATCCACGGCGTCTGTGCCTGCTCCCCGGCAGCACGCCCTGCCTCCGTACACATGTCTACACATACACATTGGGCCATCTCATCCCTTTCAAAGGCACTGAAAAAGGCATTTCTTGCTGTTTTGGCTTGAACGCACAACGGTTTGCACCCAGATACCCTTTTTTTCTGGCTCTTTTTCTAGCTGCGGGAAGGAGGGGCTTTTGCAGAAGGCTGACGCGGTGCCTGGTGTCCGGGAGGTATTCAGTGTTAACAGAAATGTTGACAGGTCAGACTGTGTTTTTTAAATGCTGCTTTTTTGCTTTTGCCCATTCCCCTTGGACTCTTTTCCCACCAGCGGCACCTTTAGCATTTATCTCATTCGAGTCCTCTAAGCAAATCTTATCTCTACATTTATTGCATCTTTGGGAATAGTAATTTTCAAGTCAGCTTTCACATTACTCCATATTTGTTACTACTCCTCTGTCGAGGGAAAACCTGGCTCGTTATTAGTTCTCTGCCTGATACAAAACATTTAATTTGAACAGAAACCACCAAGAGAGAGATACATATTGCTTTTCATAACCAAAGTGTCAACATCTTGACCAGACTGTAGCTGAAGCAATCTTTACCATATGGTGGATTTTTATACTTTAACGTCACATCTGCATCCCCGCTGCCTCTCCTTTCATTCCGGAGATGCCGTGCTGGTGATAAAAGGCGCTGTCTGCATGTCCTTCCTCAACACAGTCAGAAAAGGACCCCTCAGCAGATAAGGAACTAAACCAGAGATACAATAGCTGTGGCTTCCCACTGGCTTTCTACTCAATAGCTTTCTGCTATGCAGCAAAAAAAAAAAAAGGGGGAAAGAAAAAGAATAGCAAGGAGGGAGCATGTGTTGGGAAAATAAGCCCCTGTAAATCTCAGGGAGGGCACGGCTGCAGAACATGCTGGGAATAGCGACTAGAACCGGGCTGAAACAAGATGAAACTGTTTTTTTTTCCAGATTCCTGGTAAATGGGATGCTACAGACAGCTTCCCTAAAGCTCAGGGGCCTTCAAAGCATCCAGACTTGGTTTTTAGGAAAAAACCTGAGGCTATATTAGTGTCGGGTTTTATTACAATGTAATGCAAAAGTGTATTAAACTCTGTTGAATCCTGGCAGGGATGGGTTGTGCGAAGTTTCTAGTTTAAAAGCTTGTTCAAAGCCATAGTGCAGCGTACCTGCCACCAAGCAGCAGGCAAACGTTTTGCGCAAACCGCTGCCGAGCTGGGGTCGGGGCCGTGCCGACGGCAGTCGAGAGCGCTCAGAGCATCGCCTCTGTTTTCTGCTTGCTCGGGCACTGCCTGCCCTGGCTCCTGGCACTGGCTCGGTGCCGATCCCAAACCCCTCCGCTGCTTCTCCCTATCCCTGGCTGGTCTCCAAAGGATGCCAGGAGCTTCGTTCCTTGAAGTGTGCTGTGAGCATCAGTCCTCCTGGCAGCTGAATTTCTTGACATGCCCTCAAAATTGGCTGCAAATGCCCATTTTGATTGCATCGAGGCTGCGCAGTCTCTGCCACCAGCTCTTTCCTCTTCTCGCCTGGGCTGGCCCAGAGCCCTGACCTGTGAAGGGAAGAAACAGGACTCGCATCCCCATCCCACCTCTGCGCCGCACTTCCACGATGGACATTTCAAGTCTTGCTTTTTTTTTTGAGACTCTTGCCTGCCCTTTTTTCTCGCCCCCGGGGCCTCCAGTCTCACCCGCCTGCCTTCCCACACCTCTTCCCACATCCCCGGCAGCTTCGCAGAGCCTGTGGAATTTGCTTGGGTGCAAGGAAGAACGGGGTCAGGCTCCGTCCTCGGCACATGCCCTAAACTCCTGCCTCAGCATTTTGCATGCTGCATAGGAGTTTATTGTGTTGCTTTAATGGGAAGTCATGCAGCTCTGAACCCCAAATACACAGCTTTGTAAGAGTAGTGGCTGGAAGAATCCGCAGATAATTCAGTCCTGCCTCTCTTAAGTGAAATAGGATGTTAATACAATACAGTGGAGAATCGCTAATACAATCCTATTTTTATACTAGCACTTTCATGTCATATTAGAAGAAGATTCGACTTTTAGATCTTTTTTAGCAATTTAGCACAGTGAGGATTTCATTATACTGACAGAACTATTGACAAAAAGAAACACATTAGAATTGGGAGGATAATGGTCCTTGGGAAGAAGAAATTTTGCAAGGCTTTTCATTTAAAACTGGACTGGACAAAGTAACAGGCACTGTGCTGTGGGGAATAATCCTGCATTAGCAAAGGGGTGGACTAGATGACCTTTTAAGTCTTGTCACAGACTAATAGAAGTCGGAGATGGAAGAGACTTTTAGGTCACATCAAACGCTTCTTCCAACTCAGTGCAAGATTATTTCTTGATATATTTGATGGTGGTTTTTTCCACTTCTAAAAGTTCCAAGTCACGAAGCTTTCTCTCCTAAGGAGTCTTTTTCACACTATTTCACCCAGTAAGCGTGCGCTTAACTTTGCGCGCTATCATTAATTCCCCTGAATTTAAGTCTCTGTGGGATTTAACAGCTTTAATTGGATTACTCACAGCCTGCAAAGTTAAGCACCTGCATAAGGCTTTGCAAGAGGGAGGTTTAACAGATCTTAGCATTAAGTTCTTCTCACTTTTCCACCTTAATCTTTATTTTGCTTCACGGTCCTCTCACCTTTCCCTCGCCTGGTTCAGCCCAACCTCTCCTCCTTCCTCCTCCCGACGCGCAGACAGTTCTCACCTTCCCTGACGTCGGCGGTGCGGACCACGCAAACCTCTCCTCGCCAGACCGACTGCGACTCCGCAGGCATGCGAGAGATGGAGAACTGCGTCACCGCCAGCGGCGTGGCTTCTGGCACCAGATCTAAATCGGGTTTGCTCTTGCTGCACTGAACAATTAACGTGGTTTTTCCCCCTCCCGGGCTCCATGCCTGCTTTGGAGCAAGAAGAGAAGAAAGCGTGGGGACGCAGCCCGGGACGGCGGCACCACCCAGCAGGCAATCTGGCGAGGTGGTGAACCTCGCTTGCCGTGGCTCTGCGACAAGAGGAGGAGAAACTTTCCCGTTCCATCTGCTCCCAGCCTTCTCAACTAGGTACCCGTTTTCCACGCCGAGAGCAGATGTTCCTGCTGGAAATAGGCTTCCCTTCTGAAGTTGGAGCCATCACTTTGCATTAGAGCCTGCAAGCCTGCTTTCTGCCTTATAGTGCTTTCCCTGCTGACAGGGTGTGAGGCACAAAACATTTTAAATGAAGATCTTTACAATTGTGAACATGCTGCAATAAATATTAATGCTAACTTGTTAAATGGCGAATCAGCAATTTATATAATGGCTGGGGATGCCTCTCCTTAAGTGACACATGGTGGTTGGGTGTTGCTCTGTGTTTCCCAGCCTTGGCTCAACGCTGCCTTTCGGAGAGGGGTGTTGCCTGTTCTCCTGCTGCCCTGGGGACGTGGTCCCTGATGATGCCATGCCACATTTGCCACCCTAGGGACTGCAGCACAAGAGGTTTGCAGCGAGGGCTTGAAGCCCGAGCTACTCCAGCCGGCTCCAGCAGGATGCCACGCGTGCTGGGTGTTTCTCGGTATGAACCATCCATAGGTGTCCAAGGGCTGCCCTGCAAAGCCCATTTGTAGCCCAGATTCCCTCTTCCTCTGTTTAATTGTCTCGAAGGGAGAGACGAGACCCTCACGTACCTCAGTGCTGGGGGGGTGGATGAGCATTGGTAGAGTTGTCTTGCTCGTTGAATAAAAGGCACCTCAGAAGCGTGACCTATTGCTATTAATTAACATATTACATTAATATGATGGAGATCTGAATAGGCCGCCCAAAGCAAATGCTCAGGTTCCATTGTTTCCCTGCTGAGCTGGGGGGTTGTAAATAGAGCTTGACCAGGCTCCAGCCCAGCTCTCCGGCTGCCTCTTGCCTCCCCAACAGCCGCGTATTGTCCAGGCAGGAGGTGAATTTTCAGCAGAGACAAAAGCAAGACAAGTTCCTTTTTTAGATTTTAAGCTTGAGTTCATCCAGAGGAGACAATTTACTTCTCTTTGTTGTTTCCAACATCATTCATCCCTTCTGTTTGTGCTCTGTAGAGGCTGAGCCTGGGATATCATCTGAAAGAAGTTTCTCTTTCAGGATCTTTGATGTTAGGTTTGTTATATGTATATTTGAAAAGTACTTCTGCGATGACAAAGCTCGGTACTACTCCTGCTGGGCTGATGTGTGTGTGAACCGCGCCAGTGAGTGGCAGTGATTAATCCAACAACACCATGTGCTTTTGCTGCTGAACGGCTCGCAGTGTGGACAAAGCGGCAGCACATGGGCTTTAAATTGGTGACAAAGGGGATGGAGTAGTTTTCCTTGTCCTCAGGTGTGGAGGAGTTTGTGGGGAGCACTGGTGCGAACCCCACGACCGGCCGGGCTTTCCTGCCTGCAGCGCAAGGAGGGGTGCCCTGCCTGGGCTGGCAGGAATGGGCTCCTGCGCTGTTTTGCCAGGGGAGCTTCCAGTTTCCAGCCCTCGGTGCCCAGTGGGGCCAGTCTGGCCAAGGCACGTGAAATTCATCCCCAGGGTCTGCGGCAGGGCCCCAGATGAGCCTGTGAGGATGGGCTGACTTGTTGCACATTATACTGATTTCAAAAAAAGCTCCACATCCTCCGCAGGTAGCTACCCCCAACCAGGAGGGCTCGCTTGATGCCTGGATCTAAACCATCACTCAAATGCCTGCCTTGCAGCGCACAGCTGGATCACTCGCAGGCTCCTGCCGGGCTGCCATTGACTCCAGGTTTGCTCTTTAGCACCTTCCCACCTGTGAGCAGAGCGCGAGGGTGGCTGTGCCAGCCCGGCTCAGGACTCAGCTGCGTGCTCAGCCTCCAAAACCGGCCAGCAGCCGACGCTGGGGAGAAGGTCTCAGAAGCAAGGGCTGAGCTTTCCCATGGCAGAGCCTGCCGGGATGGCAGCCAGGCTGCCGGGCTTGGTAGCCAGCCTATTTGCTCCCCTGTTTATATGTCTGGTCTCTTTTGAAGCAGCTTGTGCTCCTGGCTACCACAACATCTGGTGCTAATAAACTGTACCATGTAATTGCGTTCTGTGTAGAAAAGGGTTTCCTTTTTTTTTTCAGCTTAAATTTACTACCTAATAATTTCATATGCCCAAGGATGGGTTGGGAATGTCATTGTGGCACTGGTGCT
Organism: Theristicus caerulescens; assembly: GCA_020745775.1. NCBI lineage: Eukaryota > Metazoa > Chordata > Aves > Pelecaniformes > Threskiornithidae > Theristicus > Theristicus caerulescens. The sequence goes on along the minus strand of CM036567.1, from coordinate 20,438,103 downwards.
AATTTGCAGGGTGTTCTTTTTGCCACAGCCTGCGGTGCTGTAAAAGACCCGATGCCCACGGGGACACGCTGAATGCACCGAGCAGGCCGAGGTGACCCGGTGCATGGCCCCGCCAGCCTCTGCGTCCCTGTTAGATGGGGCTGAAATCTGGTTTTGTTTGCTGGATGCTACATAAATAAAATCCAGATCTGTCACATTTGCTGCTAATTGGCTTGCAAGGGCTGCTTGTTTGAATTGTGGAGCTCTCACAGAAATGGGTGACCTTTGGCAGTGCTAATGTTTCCCGTGAAATCCCCAAAGCTCCATGCGTTCCCTCGCTCTGGCTGAGAGGATCTGCTCCCCTGGTCTCCCATGCCTTCCCCCGGTCTCCCATGCCTTCCCCCCCTGCACTCAGCTCCTCTTCCATGACACATGGCAGGAAAGCTGCTTCATCACAACGGGTTAATTAATAAGCAGCAAAAATCCGGTGCTCAGAGTTGTTAAGAAAGGGCAAGTGAAGCAAAACATCAACTCCTTTGGTGGCTTCTGGCCTCTTTCTGGGCACTGGCACATCTGCAGATGCTTCCAGGCCTGGGCTCTGTCCTGGAGAGGAGTAAACACTTCCCTGCAGGAGCAAATCCTGGCATGGCTTGGATGGTGATTTGCAAAGGATCCTGATGTGACTGGCAGCCGGGGCAGTGCTCTGCTCCATCACTTCTCAGCCTTGTGGCCGTGCCAACTGCACTGCCCAGCACCGGGAGCGGTGCTTGCTGTCTCCGGAGCAGCCCAGCCAGCCGTAAGCTCTCCTCCTGCGCTCCATCACCTGCACGGGGCTGTATGTTGCAGGTTTAGTTTTTTCTGCTGGTTCAGCTGCTCAACCCGGCTCAGCACCCCACCAGCCAAGCACCGGTGTTGGGAACAGGGCAGGGAGACGTGGCTGGGGCAAGGGGGGAAGCAGACAGCACCCTAAACCTGTCCCGCAGGGAACAGCCTGGAGCTCAGCAGGATTTATGCCATTTGCCTATCAGGATGCTTAGCTATTCCTTTCCCATCCATCCTCACAGCATCTCTTCTTATTATTCCTTTATTCGTATTGATTTTAGTTCACTGGAACCTGAACCGCTTGGTGTGTAAATTGCTGGAGTCTGGCTCTCCCTTCTGTGTGGCTCTGTCTGATTTGGGGTGCAATCCCCAAAACAAAATCCCCCCTGGGGGGCCCAAGCCCCCCGTGCCAGCCCACCCACCGCCGGCCATGCCCCAGCGAGGCTGCTCCCCTTCAGCCCTGCTCATCCTTGTGAAACGCCGCCGGGTTCTGCTGCTGGCAGGGTTTTGGGTGACGCACGCTCAGCCCCTGCTATTTGTGCTCTCAGTTACCCGCTTAACCATGGTGATTTACATGGCAACCCGATGAGGCCTGGCATTTCAGTGCCTTTATGCATTAAGCAGCATCAGCTCCCATGTAATTTAATTGTCTGTGTTTTAAACATAAATCAGCAAACTGTGGGCTGGAGCAGAGCAAACTCCTTGCCAGGCGCGGAGGCTGCTCCTGCCGACTGCCCCTCCAGCGAGCCGTGGCCCATCCTGGTGTCCCTGCTCCCCGGGGATGTGCCGTGGAGAAAATTTGGGGTATTTCACTCGGATGAGCCTCCCCTTTGGGATTCCTGATTTAGGTTGCACCAGTCAGGCTGGAGCCAGGAGTCCTGCGAGCGGTGGGATAGATGAGGTCTGGTTCCCGCATCCCCCTTTGGAGCAGGCTCTGCAGCCGGGGCTGCAGCCCCGCAAAGCTCCTAGGACCCTAATACCTGGAGGGCTTCCCTTTCGGTCAATTTTTTCTGAAGTTGGCCAAAGGGCTCAGAATTCATTAGGCACCATGACTAACAGTTGTGACGCAACCAGCCTCATTTCCTGAGGAAATTGGGCTAAACAACCCCCACCACCGCCGCTCCATGCACGTTTTCTGTCCCATCAGACCTTCCCGGATGAGCTCTCTTGGAGAGCCGCTCCTCGGCAAGGCTTTGATCACCCAGCACCAAGTCTCTGGGTGGGTGGTGAAAGGGTGGTTGGGCTTTGCTCCCCTTCCTTTGCACGGCAGATCCCTGGATTGAATGGGGTGAGAGCGCTCGCGCCCACCGCCTGCTTCCCGAGGCTCTGGGATGTGGTGCAAGGATAATGTGTTAACAGTGTGGGAATGGGAACCAGGACGTGCTAATCGGATGGGGATTGGGCTGGGGGAGAGGCCACCCCTGCCCTCCCCGTCGTGCAGCCTTGCTGACACCGGGGGATTTCTGCCGACAAATTCCCACCGCCGCAGCTGTGTCCCTGCTAGCGATGGTGGGAAGCACACGCCAAAATCCTGGAGGGCGGCTGGCCCCGCTGTCCTTCCCATCCCCAGCAGGCAGCCTCTGCGCTGGCCAAGGCCACTAGTTCCCGTCATGGCCAAGGCCAGGGACGAGCTGCATCTCCCTGCCAGGTCCCTGGGCTGCTGGGGGCAAACAGGGCGATGCCCCCATGCTGGGCAGGTCACAGCTGCAGGCTGAGCAAGCCAAGGTGATGCTTTTCCCAGGCTTTCTGCTGCCCATCCCGCAGTCCCTTGCGTGTCCTGCCTGCAGTCCCCCAGGCACTGCAAAGGTCTGCCACCCCAGCAGCCCCCTTCCCTTCTCTCGTGCTCCCTGCAGCCCTTCCCGCACCCCTGGCTCTAGCACGCGGGAGCAGCAAATGTCAGTGCAGGGAATGCACATGTGTTTCACCTTTGCTAAATGTTTTGCCCTTCTTTTGCACTCTTCTGCAAAGCATTTTGCAGGCTCTTTGGAGTGTACACATCCTCCCATGCAAGGGAGGTAAATCAAGGACCAGAGGGAGGTAAAAAATAACTTAGGTAAAAAATAAACCTTACGCTGCCAGATCTTACCAGATGTGTGCTATGGTACACGTTATACTTCTACTAGGTTGGAGCTACAGCAGTAAGTAGCTTCCTTATACCAGCTTTTTGTAAGCCTTTTTGTATGCAAGTGCTCCTTGTAGTGTAAAGCAGCTTCCCCGCAGCAGTTATCTCCTGCAGCAGCACAGCATCTACGCAGACTTTCTGGGGTGGGAAGGGGCTGGAAGGGTCGCGCTGCAAAGCCAGCTGCAGCCCGGGCAGGAGCAGCCTGCCAGACAGGGCTAGCTTGGCGTGGAGCCTGGCTCTGCAGGTGACAGGAGCCTGGGTTTGGTAGGAGAAATGTGTGGAGCTGATTACCATAGTTAATTCAGCTCTGTGATTTTCGCCTGAGGGGGCCGGTATTTCAGGATGCATCAGGTGAGGCAGGGTGAACCAGGCTGTGACCTGCAGGCATTCGCACAAACATGTAAGTGGGCTGGGGCCAGGAGGGCACAGGGTAGCTGAGAGCAATTTATTCTGTTAACTGCATTCACAGTCTGCAGGCTTGAATGGATAGTTATTTATTTTAGTGTGCTGGTTTTATGCCCGTGGAGAGACTTGTCTTCTGTCCTGAGCATAGATCAGCATGGGAGTATGTGGCTTCTGCCGAGCAGAGTCACGCTGTCTCCCAGGACAGGCTGGAGGAGGCTCCTGCGCATGAGAACAGACCGTGCTGCAAAACCTCTTCTTGCCATGGCTCTGCTCTTCACGGCCGGTGCCAGCTGAGTCCCTCCTCAGTGATGTCCCACTGCTCCAGGAGAGCTGCAGGAAGGCAATGCGCACTGGCTCTGCTTCCCAACCCGAGGCAGAGCGGGCTCCGACGGGGAGCAGGGCATATGCCGGGCCGCTGGCCACGGCCAAGCAGGTCCTGCTGGGGCCTGTGGGCACAAAACACTTGCTTACAACAGAAGGATTAACCCTGGAGTCCTCGCAGCCTCGTGGAGCCACCATTATGGCAGAAAGAGATAGCACTGGGTTTTGTACAGACACTAATGGCTCCGGATGATGCAAGAGTGATATAGAAACTGCATCCCTCCAACAGACACATTGCACTTATAGCAGGTCTCACTCAGGCTTGGCCGCTGCTGAGGGATGCTGCGAGCCCACTCCGAGCTCCGACGTGCAGCCTCTCTGTCTCGTCACCACCCAGGTCAGAGCCATCTCCCGGCTGCAGCCCGTGCTGCTGGCGGCGGGCCCCGGTGCAGCTCGCGGGAGCGTGGGAAGGGTGGCGAGCATGGCTGCCGTGCGTGGCCCAGCCGCTGCCTGGTGCTGGGCATGGTGGCTGGGGCCAGTGGGGGAAGGCGCTAGCTAGGCTCACCGCCTTTCTCATCAAGAAGCTCCTGTATAATTTAAGAGGAGCCTTCTCTGTATGAATATTTCCGATAACAAGCGGCGGGCTCACTTTCACGCTTTTCCTCTGCTGTGTTTGTTTTATTTTGTTTGCTTTTATCACGGGAGATCCACTCTTTGCCTACTACCTAGTCTTGCTCTTCCCCCCGCCCCGTGCCGCGGTGCTCCCCGTCCCGGGCAGGCTGCATCCCTGCCTCTTTGTTGGCTCCTTTCGGAGGTCGGAGCGCGCCTCGCCTCGGCGCGGGCAGCTTGGGGCAGGGAGAACAACAAAGGGAAGCAAAGAATCCCTCTTCAAAAGGCCGGGGAGGAAGGCAGGTGGCCAGTGAGCGTCAGGCGGGAGGACAAAGAGCCGGGAACAATGGGAGCTGCGTGGAGCACAAACGCTCGCCCCTCTCATTATCCACCCATCGCCCAGATGAGTCACACGCAGGGGCTGAACTCTGCGTCTCCGGAGTCAGAACAGGCGATGAATGGCTGGAGGTAAAGAACCGGGCACCTCGGGGTGGTGATCGGCCGGTGCCAAGGGACAGGGCTGCGCCGGGGTGCAGGCACAGGGACAGCCGCAGCCCGGCAGCCACCTGAGCGCCAGGCTGCAAGGATGGGGCTAACCCCGATGGCCAGAAGCTCAGCAGCAAAGCCAAGAGCTAAGGAAGAGGATCCTCGGGGACACCCCATGGTTTCCAGAAGGGAGTTTTCAGCTCCCCAGGGCTCTTAAATGGTGTTGGTGAACGCGTGCAGCCTGGGGGACAGGTCCCCAGCAAGAGGAGTCAAGGTGCTCTTCAGGCATTTTACTTGGAAATCTTTCTGAGCGTCTCCTGTCCTCAGAGAGACCGTGCTAAACTGCTTCTAGGATGGAGAAATGTGTGCCTTTTGAAAGATGACACTGTCAGGAATAAAGTAGAGGGAAATAAACCTCTTAGCCAGATGAATTCAGCAGGTCAGGCATTGGCTGCCAGCAAATACAGAGCTAATGACTAGATTCTTGTCATGTACCAGGCATAACTATTCCAGGGACCTGCCAGCAAGCGGATGGAGGACAGGGGCAAGTTTTATCTTAGCACACTCATATTCAAAGGTGCTACTCTGTGATTATGTCATTTTCTCCAGCTTTTTCCATTCATCTGTCTCTCTGTGATGAGCATCTGTTTGTGTCAGAACAAGGGGTTGTTGACTGCACTCGAGCTGAGCTGCTTTGACCTGCACTTCACAATGCACAAAGGCTTTTCTCTATGATGATTAGCTCTGTGGTGCAATATTAAGGCTCCTTCTTCCTCCTTACGTGCCTTTTACAGAGTCTGCTAGGTGGGGAGCTTCAAAGGGCCTGCTGGAGGGTCCTGCCGCTGTCTGACTCAGATCTGCTGCTGCCCTCCTTCCTCCCGGAGCAGGAAACAAGCCCATAAAGTACGACTCCATCAGTAACGTGCAGGGGGAGGAGAGGCGCAGGGAAAGATTATCACGTGAAACTAGGTGCCACAGACCGTTCAGTGCTGTTCTTGGTGAGAATTGACACGTACGTGGAGAGCGGCAATGCCCTGTAGTTAGAGGAGCATGTAAGCAAGGGTTCAGGAGGAGATGGGGAGGTGCCTGTAGGAGGCATGGCGTCACCGGGATGCTCCTCTCTGCCTGTTCTCTGCTGCTCTCCTCCATCCTGCAAAACAGCCACTGTTGGCCCTTCTCAGCGCTGAAGTGCTGAATTAGCTAGGGAAGAAACCCAGAAGCTTCCAGAAGGTGAAGGTAAACTGTTCAGTGGTTGAAGGTCTTGCAGAGCTATTTCATGGACTCTCCCATAGATGGAGATAGTATTTTTTTCTACATGCAAAACCCCTGATTTCACAACGTTTGGAACTCCAGCTTTCTGAAAACATTTGGGAAGTGTCTTGTATGATCCCAAACATCTTTGGGCTTTCCCATTGTCATCTTACCTCCTGATGCCACACGGAGCAGAGCACAGGGTGACCATGGGCTGAGGTCCCCCTGGGCAAAAGCACTTGCTGAAGCTGGACTTGAGCTTCAGCACAGCTTTTGGACTTGCATGGCACATGGAGCAGATGTGTGGGCACAGTGACCTCTCGGGGACCACTCTTCCCCCACTTATGTGTGACCAGAGAATTAGACTCTTTTCTTCCCAATTCTTTTGGTCGGATCTGAGAAAGAGGGCCTTCCCTCCACCCCCTTTTCTTTGATAATTAAATAAATAAATAGAACCCTTGAGCAAATGAAATGTCATTTCACATTCAAGCAAATACATTTGGGTTAGAAATCTAGGTCAGAATGTAAATTATCTTGCTGCCTTCTTGAAGGTGAAGTCCCTGAAATGCTCTCATTTTAACTGAAATTGGGGATTTCCCAGTTTTTGCAAGCACTTTATTTTCCTTCTAATGAATACAAGGAAAAAAACTTTCCTGAAACTGCCAGGGGATACAATCTATCTCAAATGGCTGTAATATTGTATAATAAAATAAACCTTAACAATAAATGCCTCATGCTCTTAGAGCCTGTATTTTGAGCACTACATGTGGGGTGTTAAATTTGGTGGAAAATCTGACCAGAAGTCAGAAAATCAATTGCATTTTTTTCAAGATTGCTGCCTGACAAAGAGGCCTGAATTTTGGTGCCGTAGAGAAGGACCCAAGAACTCCTCCCGCATGGGGCCAGGGATGCAGCGGGGTGCAGCACGTCTCCCGGTGCTGGCGGCATCTCCCCGTGCCGAGGTGCGAGGACCCGGGCCAAGTGCCTGGAAAGGTGGAGGGAGAGGGATTTTTTTCCCAGTGCCGTTCTCCTGTCCCCTGAGCGCTCCTTTCCCCTTGCCCGGTTGAAGTGGTCCCAGCCTGCCCCGCTCAGCTGGACAAGAGCCACCGGTAGAAGCTGCAGCAGAGGCAGTGATGCCCCGCACGGGAGGGAAGACATCAATTCAGTCTTGTATTTGATAGGAAAAGAAAAACTTCCAGTATTACACTGGGGCTACAACCATTTGTACAGCAAAAACTACATTAGCACTGTAAATTATTTGTAGGAAAGTACAACCAGGAACACGAGATGCAATCGGTTCTGAGGAATTCAACGGCAGGAGCTCTCTGCTCTCACTGCCCCCTCCCTTCTCTTATTCAGGGAATTAAATCCTTGAGTGTTTCTATTTACCACACAGTCAGTGTTTGTTTGTCTCAGTGTTAACGTTTCCTTTCTTTTTTGTCTTTAATCAGCTGCAATTATTCAGTTATATTCATGGGTAGCACTAAAATAAAAATAGGTGCATTATGAATATTAAACTCCTGCAAACAAAGCCCTGAATTAGATGATTTGTGTGCTCTGTGTACATAGGTTTTTCTGTTTGGAGTATACAGTGAGCCATATATTTTTCCCCTTCCTTTCTCTTTCATTTTCTATATGCACAGGATGAGAAGCAGTGTGAGCCCTGGAGGGAACAGCCAGGGGAAGGGAGATGGCGAAATTCTGGGTGCCTTTGAAGCATCACGGTGAGGTGCTGCTCACAGCGGAGTCTGCAGAGGGGAGTCTGCAAAGACGAGCTTGAAATTGCACATCTGGATTGCAAGCGGGAGAGCGAGGGCGGTGGGGAAGCACCTTCTGCTGCTCTTCTCAGAGAGCAGCTGTCTCCGTTATTAGCCCCTGTGCCCGAGCCCTGTCCGGGGGGGAGCCGGGCTCCCTCGCCCCCCGAAGGCACGGCAGAGGGGTCAACCTCTCGGCATCCTGCCTGTATTTTCAGCAGGTCTAATTTTGAGGGTCCTCTCACAAGCAGGTCCTTTGGTGTGGTTGCCCGTAAGGAACTTACATCATCCGTGGATTTGGGCAGCTGTAGAGTACAGGGTTACAAAGGGTGGATGTTTTTTTTTCTCTAAATCACCAGAAAACAGAGTGGCATACCTGAGACTGGGCTTTAGGAGATGTCGGCTCTCTCCCTGCTGCCATGACGTGCACCGTCATGTATCCCCCTTTGTTGGCTGGACTGGGGAGAAGTTGGACCTGCTGCCGTTACCTCCTACCAGGGCTGCTGCCTTCGCTCCTGTGGAAGTGCTTTTGTGGGCAAAGCCAGGATTAGACACTAGCTTTTTCTTTCTCTTCTTCTGCCTCAGATTCTTTAGGGTTTGTTGAAGGGAAGCTGGGAGTCGATGCCACAGCCTGATGAACCTGCCATTGCTCATATCCTGCGTCTTGTCTGGATGACTGGTTCTTTACATTTTTAATGGTATTTTGTATTGCTTTTCTTGTACTGCTCCTGGATATTTTGCAATACGCATCTTTGTGGATGGATGCAATGAATCAATAGCGAATAATAATCTAAGTCTAGAGGGAACAGAGTTTGCAAAGCAACTCACCATTCACACTTGCTGGAAGTGCAGTGAGAAATCACCAGGGTAAGGCCAAGCAGAGAGAAAATGACCTGGGAGAAGGACAAGGAGGAAATCCAATCTCTGAAAATGAAAATAGATTTTCTTTAAGTGCTGTGTAAAATTATACATTTAATTCTTTTTCTTTTAGCTTCAAACCTTACAGTGGATTGTGCTATAGCAGCCTCCTTGCTGCTCCTGCTGGCTGGCTCTCAGGAGCTGGGGTGTCTTAGCGACTTCTTTTTACCGGTACTGCTATAGTTTTTCATCTTGTTCCTTAAAGAATTGGATTTGGGAGTGTTAAATCATGGCAGTCAGCTGGGGTGAGTGGTGTCTTCGCCGTTTAAGCCCCGCAGGGTGTCTGAAGGGGAAGGCTGCCGTCTTTAGCCTGGCCCTGCACAGCCCTCGACACCAGCTCATTGCCAGGGCTGCGCCTCCTGCTGCTCTTCCCCCTTGAGCTGAAGATGGACTGTGCCTCTCAGGATGCCGTGCCCTGATGAATGTCCCTGGCGTAAATAAAATCCGTTACAGGGGCTCGAGCCGATGTCCGTGTTCATCCCTGCTCCCTCCTACTGCCCACTCTACAGCTGGGACGAATTGTCTCAATCTATCACAATTACGAAGACACTTGAACTAAATAACTTCGTAAAGATCCGCTGGGAAAATTCATTGGTTTGAGACTTTAGAAATGGATTTTATTTACAGTGTCCAGAGAATCATAGAAAAGAGGTGAGCCGGGCCATGGCCGTGCTCGGGAGCAGCCCAGCCCCACCGCACGCACTGCCGGGCTGGGGAGACCTGCAGGTCTTCATGGAAGGGTATTAAATAACACCAGTGCATAGAGGATCGTAGAGGGATGTTTAACCCCACCTTTGCTGGGAATAAAGGGATAGGAGGGATTTTACGTCTTAGGGCAATTTGATGGCGGTGCCTCCATCCCAGGCAAAGTTTTCCAACCCCCTTTCGTGTCCGGATTGCCCATACCCATTTTCAAAACTAATGTTAGCATCTGAGGACTTGCCGGAGATAGGATCCGGTTACAGCAGCATAACAAATTACCTCCTGTCAGCTGAACCGTGATAGCCGAGTACGGATGTGCTCTTACTCTGTGATCTTTCACTGACATTTAAACTAAGCTGTTTTAAGGATTTTAAGAGCAGTCATAACAGGTCATAGCAAAGGGCCAGCTGGCCCTGGGAGGGGCTTTGGCCGAAGCCCTGGGAAGCGCGTAGGAAGCGGGAAACCTGCCCCACCTCCTCCCCGAGGGCTCTCGCCGCCCCCAGCACCGTGGTGGGGCTGGAGGAGCTGGGATGGGATGGGATGGGATGGGATGGGATGGGATGGGATGGGATGCCTCAGCCCACGAGGGAATTTTCTCCTACTCATTTCCTTTCTTTTCTTGAACTCAAGTAAATTTTTATCATCTGCCAAATCCTGTGGCAAGATATTTCAAAGCTTAACCCCATGTTGGAAGCTTTCTGGTTCAGTTTTTTATGTTCCACGGATCATTTCTACTGTGGTTTGGGGTGTATGCGTGTGACAGTTGCTGCGGTCCCATGTCCCAGCCTGTGTCTCTGGGCTCAGCAGGGGTGAGGCTCATAAATCCCACACATTTTGATGCCTAAACCCTGTGCATCCCAGGAGGCTTTATACACCAGGTTAGGAGCAGCAAGCACCCAGCAGGTACGGTGAGATGCCCGTTCCCTTCCCACGTGCATTTGGATGTATCACTGCATGCTGCCGCGGGCGTGCTGGGCAGCAATCAGGCTGACCCTGCTCCGGCCGTGTCTTTGCTGCTAAGCATCCAGGCAGAGTGGCACATTTGGGGAATAATAATTTGTAAAAAATTATGTGAGTGGTAGTAGATGAATAAATTGTGCTTATTTAGTGCTGTCTGAGGGAATGTGGCCTGCACGCCTGTGACTCGTCGTTCTCTGGAAGGCAGTCGTGCACGCTCTGTCGGGGATAACACTTGTTCCAAGTACTAAATGCCAATTTGGCTCCCTTCGTTTGTTCCCATTTTACTACAATTAACTGTCTTTCTACCGAGTGTGACTGGGGTGTGAGTCTGGGCACTGGCTGGGTCCTGGTTCTGCAGAGAAGATGCTGGTCCTGCCAGGGAGTGGGCAGGGAGCAGAGCTCCATCGCTGCTGGCGTTGGTGCAGACCGCTGCGTTGGCCCTGCTGGATGGACCTTCCTTCCCTTGCTAATTTAAATATGATAATCTTCATTTAGCTACTGCATGCAAATCCCTAAATATCGTAATTTTGATTGCCTCCCTGGCAGTTTAAAGGATTATATCTGGGTTATTTTTAACCCAGATAATTTCCTTGATCTGATTTACAGGCTATGCCCAGAAGGAGCTGTAGGCAGGTGGGCTGCAGGGAGAAGCCGTGAGGGCTGAGCATCCCAGGCTGAGGCTGCAGCCCGCGCTGGGGGGTGAAGGAGGGACCTCGCAGGGCGTAGGCGCAGTATTTCCATCCGATGGAGAGTGATGAGTTGCATCATTGCAGCACAGCTGGGCCTGCGGAGGTGGACTTCGTGCTGCAAAGTGGTCGCTCGTCTTTTGATGGGTTTGGGGAAAAAACTGTGATTTTCTTCACCTCCCTCTCAGAGCAGGTTTAGGACGGACAGGAGGTGCAGGGCACCCTTTCACAGCTCTATCTGCCTCTTTAGCACCTGTCCTCTCTCCTTCACCTCCAGCCAGCCGGCACAAGGTCCCTGGGCTGCCTCCTCCCTCCCAGCCAGGGAGGAGCATGATCTCCCATGCTTCAAAGGCAGCATCAGCGGCACAGCAAGCCCCCTTGCTCCTTTCACCAGGGGATTTAGCTAATGCTCTCTCCAATCCATTTTGCTTCCCTGCAGCTTAGCGTGGATTTTCATCCCCACCTCATCAGCCCACTTAGGGCGTGCAGCCCTCTGCCAGCCTGGAGGCATTTCAACCCTGCCGGCAGCCTGCCTGCGCTGAGGGCTCCTTAGGGGCTGAGGCAGAACCGAGGGTGCTGAGCACCGGGCGAGCATGTTGTGGAGCAACTCCAGAGCCAAACGAAGGAGTTAAAAAAAAAAATAGTCTGTTATGGCATGTTTAGGTTCCAGTGACCCTGATTGTCCCTCCTTCGTGCCTGCGCATCCTGGGGGGCCCTAGATGGAGAGCCCACGGAGGAGCGGCAGCGCGGCAGAACCAGCTGCGCCATCGGTCCGAGCAATGGCTCTCAGGCTGGTGAGGCTTCCCTGGTGATGGAGCAGGAGGTCTGGATTCATCAGTCATGTCACATTACATTATGTGATGCAGCGCAACATGGCATGACTGATGCAACCCAACGTTAAATGTCATAGAGCAATGGATCAGCTCAAGGCTACGGTAATTTTATGTGCCCATTTAATCTGGTATTTAAAAACAAACACTCATAGCAATCTGCATCACACGCTACATTTTGCAAAATTGAGCAGCAAATCTGTACCAAGCAAATTATATAATTCTGTCATCTCTCAGCCTTATGTACATGCGTGTAAATACTGTAGTTGGGTTTAAAATTGGTGGAGTGCTGGAGGCAGGTACCACGGGCATGTCCCACTCTGGTGTTCGCCACCGCCGGCTGGGGCTGCCGCTCTCGCCATCTGCAGACGGAGCAGCCCCTGCCACCATCCGCTCCAGGTAAATCAGCCGGGCTGGTTTACATCAGCCATTTACACTCCTAAGCTGAAGATGAAGGGTTTTGCCTGAAGCTCATTTTGGGCACGCTTGCCTGAGCTACGGCCAAGGCTCTGCCCCCCCCTGACACAGCTGCACCCACAGCTGTCTGCAGCTGCACAGAAATTTGGTGCTTTCCTCTCCCTCGCGGCCTGCAAACACATCTGACGCCCGTCCTCTCCTCTCCGTGGTGCGGGCTCTCCTGCAGACTCAACCTTGCCGTGTCTTTCAAAGCATCTTGGTGTTTTGAAAATGAAAAGCCTCCCCTGTTGTTCTTCCTCCCAGCCCTGTGTCTGTGTGGCCTTGGTCTGGCTCTGCTTGGAGAAAAAAAAAATCCCTTAAGCACTTGCTTACTCCAGCCCAAATGAGGGTAGCACTTCGACATGAGCTGAATTTTAAGCAGGTACGTGAGGGCTGTCCTGGGATGCTTTCCCAGATCAGACCAGGGCAGACCTCTCCAGAGCGGAGACCATTCCTCCTTTTAATGGCCAGAGCAACAATAATGGTAATTAATGTTTCCCCAGCCTGTCATAGCACTGTCAAATTTTATGACCAAAAGAAGTGCTTCAGTCCTTTCGCCTTGTCGGGTTCCTCTCCTGTGTCCCCATGCTCGGACAGGAGGGCAGTGGCTCTGTATCCAGGTTCCCATCCCGCTGCCTGCCCTGCCCAACCTGCTGGGCAGTGATCCAGCGGCAGGGAATGATGCTTTTCCTTAAATAAGGAAAAAGAAGAAAAAAAAAATCAAACAGAACCGAAGGAGCAGAGCCCACGCCGCGCCACGGCCAGGTTTCACCACGCGCGTGGGTGTTTTCTGGTGGCGGGTGCCGAGGAGCTGCCGTCGGCATCGGTCCACGTGGGTCTCTGCTTGCCCCACCCCGACAGCTCTCACTGTTTCGGTGTTTGCTGTGCTTTGCAGGGCTCATGTGTCTGCATTTGCAAAACGCGCTCGTGTCAGAGCATCCCCTTTCTGACCAAATAGGCCCTGTTGAGATCCAGAGGGGAGCAGACCTGGGAGAGCATGAACTTTCCCATCAAAAAATCTCCTCTCCGAGGCTGGGTGTTCCCAAAGCTCCGTGGCTGGGTCAGGAGAGCTCACTGCAACACAAACCAGAGCAAACGGCAGAGACTGTGGCCAGGCCAGGTACAGAAGCTGCTCTGCACACCGGCTGCTGAGCTGGGATTCTGTGTTTATGTGCATGGTTGTTGTTGCGCAGACCTTTCCAAGGGGGGCTGTGTTTTGCAGCATTTGCTAATATCGCTGTGTTGAGCCAGGAATTTTTTTCCTTTAATTTCTAGAGCTGACTGTCAGCGTGCAGCCAGGTATGGATCCGGAGCAGGACTGGAGCGAGCCATTTCGGAGAGGCTTTGCAGCAGCCGACAGCCCAGCCAGCCAATGTAGCTGTCTGCAGGGTGTGTGCTCAGCAAACCCATCTCCAGGGCTCTGGAGGTGGGTGAAAACAGGTAGATGCTTGCAGCCTCGGAAGTCTGTTTTTACATCTTGGATCAGAAACATGCAATGAAAAATTCATATTTCGGTTCAGATCTTATTTTTGGCTCAAGATCAGAAAAAAAATGTTAAGTGGGGAATCTAATGTGCATTTATATTTGCGTAACTCGCTAGCAGTGGAACTGCTTTGTGTCTTATACCGCTCATGCCAAAGTGAAGGATTTGCTCTTTCATTTTCAGCCTGGGGTGAAATTTTACAGTTGAGATTATAGGATCCTGAAAATAATTGTTGCCCCAACCTTAACTCTTACATTATAAATGAGGATGCATCATACTCAGCATGACTGGGAATTACAGAAATTAAGGATGAAAAAGACCTCATCTTCCAGCCAGTGTAGGATTATTTTGTACAGTGTGTTTGATTTTTTAAAGCATTCTCTCCCTCGTAGATGATGGCCATTTTCCTTACAGAGCAGTGCTGCTAATGAACGGCTCCATTTCAAGAGAGATGCAACGGCTGTGTCCTCATGCCGCTCTTCTCCCAAAAGGAGAAAAGCTGTCTCCTTGCCCTACCCTGATATTCTTCTGGCCCAGGGAGCTCAGAGATATTCAGGGCTGAGATGGAGGCTGAGGTTTGTATTTCAAGGGATACCTGGGTATCAGGGCTGCCAGCATGCGGCTGGCTCGGCGGTCGCTGCCAGTGCCCTGGAAGCGGGAGGTGCTGGCACCCGGGCAGGCAGCGGGTGCTGTGGCAGCGGGTGAGCCTGGGAGTGAGGAGGCTCTGGATCCATCCCCACCAGCCACCTCCTGGACCTCCTCCTCGCCCTGCCCCTTCTCTCCACCATCCCCACGCCCAGGGCTTGGGGTGCCAGCGCTGGGGCCGTCCCCACTGGGTCCCTGCCATCCTGCCGGGACAGTGCCAGGGGAGAGGACAGATGCGGAGCCACAGCTCTAATGACATTGTTTTTTCCCCTAAGCCCATCAGGCCAGATTTCCGTGGTGGAACGAGTAACTGAAAGCCGTAAAAGGGAAGTTTTCCTTCTGTGCTTTCTTTTTCTCCCTCTTTGCCCATCCAAGCTGGCTCCTTTCCATCCTCCTTCCACTTCTCTTTGTTGTTGCTAAAAAGATTAAACTTGTTTGACCAGGTTCTGAGTCAGCACAGTTGTAAGGGGAAGATGAATGAGGCTCTTTAACCCTGCTTATCCCTCCAAATGCCCCCCCTCATGGAAAGAAACACACATGTGTGCTCTGGGAAACATAGGTTTTAATGTTCCTTTTATTTTTAAGTCATTCTTTCCCCCAGTCTTATTTCTACTTCTGTCAGATAATGGGGCTGCTCTCACTCCTGCTGCTCTCTGTGCTGAACCTTTCTCTGCCTTTCCACGCTGAAAGGGCTCTCCCTTTCTTCTGGATCTTCTACAGTAAGCCGGAGCAGGATGCGTGATCCTGAAAGGGCAAAGCGGCTCTGTTCTCTTTTGTCCCCAAAACCTTTCCCCTCTCAGCCCGACTCTCACATCTTGATCCTTTTTTCCTCAGTCCTCAGAGGAGGCTGCTTTCAAAACCCTTTTATCCCAGTAGTAAAAATCAGAAGCGTGAAAAGAAATCTGAAAGATGATGCAGAGAGATGGGGCTTATACTCGGGGAGAGCAGGTTTGGGATGGGATGGGATGCTGCTGAGCGGCGAGGGGAACCCGTTGGGGTACACATTGACCTTGGCACTTGCATCTCCACTGTGAGGTCAGACTTGACATGTCCCATCGGTCCATTCCCCGTGACCGGCCTCGTGGCACGGCACCGAGCCCCGTGCGCCCGCATCGTGCGGTTCCCAGCCATGGCAAGCACCGACAGCGTCCGTTGGCACACCGGCATCCTGGCGCTTGCAGCCCTTTGCACCGCGGGCAACATCCCGCTTTGCCAGCACCTAGACCTAACCAAAGAGCATCTTCATGCCCACTAAGATGGATCCCAAGGCAGAATGAAACTTCGGGGCAAGATTTCAATCCCCAGCTGTGCTAATTGCTCCTGGCATTTCTCATTTGTTTGACAGCCTGCCCCCAACTCCCACAGAGATCCAGGAAATTTCTTAAGCTGAAGGCTCAGGAGAGGCAAGTATTTTCCAGTTTTCTGTTCGGGGGATAAACAGAAGTAAATGGTGCATCCATAATCCTGGATTCTGCTTCAGAAATGCCTTGTGGTGGTACTGTGTGTCATTCATGTAGGTGACTTTTACAATGAAAAATCCCATTTAAGCCTGACCTTTCACGTTCTGGAACATAATAGACTGTGCAACCAAATCGCATCCTCCTGGCAGGGACACCAGTGAACTGGAATATTAGTTTTGTGAGGGGACATTTGAATTCGGAAAATTCGTTTGTCAGAAGTTGTGTTTCTAACTATGGGGCCATTAAGGGGGCGGGCAGGGGGAGCTTTGCCAGCAGTGCGGGGCGGGGAGGGTACCCCAGTCTGCCGACACTGCAGTCTGGCGCAGGTGAGCATCTCTTCAGGGGGACGGTGATTTGAATTTGGGAACAGGTCTCCTGAGAGCCCTCTCTGCAGGGACATCTGCTTGGCTCCCAGGGAGCAGGAGGAAGAAAGAGCAAAGATGACAAATGAGGTAGAAACAAGATCTGCTCTCCACAGCAAGTACTGGGCAATGATGGAGTAATTTGCCTGGAACAGGGATGGGGTGGGATGGAGTGAGGTGGGATGGGCTGGGGTAGGATGGGATGATGTCTTGTTCTCGCTCCCATCACCTGCTGCCTGTCTTGCCCTGCCTGGGCTGCGGGGCAGGAGAGGCGGCTCACGCAGGTGGGCCTATTTCCAGCCCAACAATTAATTATCGCTGCCGCTTCCCTTGCGGGGCTCTTTGTGCAGCAGCTCCCCACGTCGGCTGATGAGGCTTCTAATTCCCCCCATTCCTGCTGACTCGCGAGGCCGCTGCGGCTGCTACTTGAAGCATTTATGTTAATACGCTATCAGGCAGCCACATCCCATGGCTTATCATTTTCATCAAGTCTTGGTTTTATGGTTGAAAGGAATTACTTTCAAAAGACCATTACCACCTCCCTGTTTCTCACGGCCTTATGCCTACCTGCTGTTAAGCTTTTATAAAGGCATAATTTTTTTGTGTAAAGCTCATAAAAGCTGCTACTCAAGTCCCATGCTCGAGTCCACTTCCCTGACTCGCTGCCTGGGACTCTGACTCGGGCAGCAGCGATCCTGGCTGCTGCCGCTGGGAAGCTGGGCAGTGGAGGAGAGAGCAATTGCTTCTTCCCTGGTGAACCCGTGGCTCTGCGGGGCTGCGTGGTGGTGCCAGCGTGGAGTTAGACCAAGTGTGCTTCCGATGAGGATGCCCCAGGTCCTTTTCAGCGAGGACCAGGGGACACGGGTTTGCTCGGCCATCTCCAGGCACAGCGTCAGGCAGGAGAGAGCAGGATGCCGGTGGCCCTCAGCCCCTGTGGTCCTGTTCATCCCAAGCACAAGTTTCAGCACCTCCTTTGCCTGTGGGTCCTGTCTTCCCTTTGCAGCTGAACTCCTTGCTGCTGTTGCAGGCAGGTGGTTTCTGCTCTCAAGCTGCGGAGCAAGCCCTGGGCTGGGGCAGGCACCGCTCTCCGGAGCCTGCCGTCAGGGCAGTTTCTCCTTTAGCATTCCTGCCACATTCACTGCTGCTTTATTTTTTATTTTTTTGCTGGCGAGTTGAAAAGGGGCACGCAGCTAGTCACATCGCCTGATAGTCACTTGCCAGTAACATAAAAACTCTTACGCGTCAATATATCAATCAGCGTTATGTGTCAGCCTTGACTACTGCATTCAGCTTCCATCACCCAAACAAAATCACGCTGTAGCAGTCAAGGAGGAGGCTAATACCGATGACTGGAGGCATGGCCGGGCATACAAAGCACGGGCGGGTAGCTGGGTGGCCAAGCCGGCTGCTGGAGCTGGGGAGAAGAGCTGGGGGAGAGCGGGGGGCAGGCAGCGATGGGGTTTGCTGAGCCCAGCCGAGCCCGTGGTGCTCCCTGCCCTGCGGGGGCAGATGTGGTGGCCGGGGAAGGGCGCGGGTACCCCCGCACACTCGCTGCCCCTCGAAGGGCTGCAGCACCCTGCGGCTTCGCAGCCGAGAGGTGCCTGGGCCCCAGGTAGGAACAGCCTGGGGGGTCAGTACCCGCAGCCCCAGCAGCTCCCCCAGCCCCTGCTGCTGGCCTCCATGCCTGCTCCTCCTCTTTGCATCCAATTAGAATAATTGCAGCTAATTAAAAGGAGGTAATGGATTTCAAGAGGGGCACTGTGTGCTGTCCCAATCTCTCTTTCCACTAAGGCTGCTGGAGCTGCCATGAGGCAGTTGCTCCTTGTTAGCACCTGGTGCGAGCCCCGGTGCCTGTGGTTGCTCCTGGGCAGTGAGCATGGCTGTGCCCTGGCCCCGCTGGTCCTGGCAAGGGCAAACGCTGGGGCCGCGTGCCTGGGGAGCCCACGCAGCCCGTGCTGGGCCAGGCAGGCATAGCCAGCAGCGAACACTAAGGTCCAAGGTATGTTTTGGATTAAATGTTCATGAAAACTTAAATGTGACTGGCGGGCAGTCCCCAGGCCCTTGGCAACCTGCTAATGCAATGCGTGGTGTCTGCATCCCTCTGGCTTTTGGAGAGGAGAAGAAATGCAGCGGGGGGTTCCCCGAGGACTCCCTTGCAGACACCCGTGGCCCCAGGCTGCTGCAAGGCAGAGCCGTGCTGCGGAGGGGCCGATGCTGCCCCTCGGCTCCGGCAGTGCTGGAGCTCCGGCTCGGGCTGCGCCTGTGCAGAGGTTGCTGGATGCGGCCATTGGCGCAGGGCTGCTGTCATCCTCATGGCGCTTCTCCTGGCCGGAATGGTGCTGGCATCAGGCCACACCAGGGACGGAGAGGCTGCCGTGTGGGCGGTCTCACAACAGCAGAAAGCTCTGGGCTCTGCGTTTCTTTGTATTAAATATGCGAGTGGCCACTGTATCTCCTGATTATTTAATTTGACATGGAATAAGAGGTATTTGTATTCATTTCCAGAGATGATGTACAGGCCTGATCTTAAACTGATTTAGACAGTATTGTACATCAAGAAAAATGAGAATGGGAAAATCTAATGTATGGTGTTTTTTTTAAAATAGGGCGCTTCACAAACCTGCACGGAATTACAAGCGCTAGGCAAATGCTGTCACAAAAGTCTCTCTTAAATGAAAAAAGGACATGAAGAATAGTGCTGCTCAGCAGCACAATACAAGCTCCAATAACACGATCACATGCTTCGTCTTGAGTAGTTTGTAGTACCAGGGCTTTGACGGATGTCCTCTGTCAAATCTTCCCCTGGTAGCGGGAGATGTTACCGATGTCTCCCATGCCCTCTGCCAGCAGCCACTGAACTCTGGGGCAGGGACCTGGTTTCTCCAGGTGCCCGCATGTCCCCTGGGCATGTTCACCCCTCCATGTCCATGTTTCAGGTCTGGACTCATCACCAGGGCTCGTTTTGTGTTTGCATTTTGGCTGGGCCAGGTGCAACCCCATATTATCCCTGTTGTCTGTGTGTGAGGCGGATCGTGAGCCCGGAGGCTGCTGCAGCCTGGAGCTCTCTTTGGGATGGCTTTGTCAGGGATAGCCCAGGTTTAGGAGGGTGAGCGGGAGAAGTAAGCAAGTGGAGGGCAGAGCTGGGTGAGAAATGCTGTTCTGCACATGGGTGGGCAGCGTGTCCTCTCTTTGCACATACAGATATATGGAGATAGAGGTGTTGCTCAGTCGCACCCAGCTGCTGGAGCGGAACACGCTCAGTGCCTGGGTGGGCTGCAAGCCATCCGCTATGAGAGGTGACATCGATCGCTTAATAACAGTGCTCCGGATCAGAATTAAAGCAGTGGCTTAGTGGGTGCTGCGATCTCCGCAAGGTCTGGATTTTAAACAGTCATTAAAGCTGATGTGATAAAGGGAGAGAGGCTCGAGCGGGTGCCCTGGCTGGGTCAGAGCACGCACACACACCTTGCAGTTTGGTTACCGTAGCGTTCGCTCTCATCTTCCTTCCAAAATCATTGCAGAGCAATGCTGGGAGCTGCTAGGAAACAGCTGTATTATCGGAGGTGGCTGCGTGCCTGTGGGCGGGACAGTGAACTGATCTTTTCTGGGAATCTCTTAGGATCAGTGCAAACCTTTCCATGGAAGTAAATATGCATTGGACGAGGGCCATACTTTGACCTTGGCTGGATGTGGGGTTTTAATAATCAGAGCTGGCTGAATAACACACAACATTTTGCCATGAACATTGCAATTTCTAGGAATTTATTTCAGCATTGCCTACTCCTTTTGGGCTTTGTGTTTATGAATGTACAAATAAACCTGCTCCAAAGCAGGTATTTTCACCTAAGCAGTGTGCTGAGGGGGCTGTGATTTTACTTACATGTTCTTTATGCTGCTTCTTTATTGTGGGTATAAATATAACTTACATGTTACAAAATCCTTTTCCTCTGAAAAAATGTGTGAGATCCCAGCGCAAAGCAATTGCGAACCTTCGGTAAGTGCTGCAGGGTGGTTTGGGGGTCAGACCTGAATTTTCAGCTCTCCGACGCCTGCTCCTGCGTGGTGGGAGAAGAGGAGCCGTCGCAGGCAGCGTGGCCGTGCCGGGGCATGGCCTCTCCCACCCCATCTCACTGCAGCAAGGTGTCTTTAACAGTGTCTTGCTTCCTCCACAAAGCATCCCAAAGCGCTGCTCAAGCCCCAGGCAGGGTGTTTCCTGGGCTGGCCCTCCAGAAAACCAGGGGAGCGTTGGCAGGTATGTAACTTTGAGTTTTAAGAGATGCTTGTTGCTGTTTAAATATATAATAATCAAATGGAAATGGTCTTTTGCCGACTCATGGGAGTGTTCCATCTTCGGAGTGGCATGAAGTGATTTAGCCATTAAGGTTAATGCTCGTCTTCCTGCTGTCTGTTGAAACTCTGGGCTAGGCAATGCAAATAGCTTAGCCAGTACTTTTAAAGGTCATTGTGCATGAAAAAAATAAAGATCATACACCGCTCATGGAAATGTCCTTAGTAATCACTGCCTGCTCAGGGGAGGAGGGACGAGGCGCTCCTGGAGCCTTTATCTCATCCCGCTGATAGTTTGGTGACAGGCCTTGAATTTGTGGCAGCTTTAGCTGCAAGTTGCCATCCCCTTCAGTACCCCTGGCTTCCCGCGTGGTTTGTTTGCTGGGTGATGGTGGTGCTGGCAGTTACTGAATACCGGGGATGCCAACTCCAGGCAGGCTGCCCATCACCAAGGCACGCACTCCAGTGATGGGCATGCAGGACAGGTTTCACCTCCAGTCTCTTTGAGTTTCCTGCGGGACTCCTTTGGGTTCAGATCTTCCCTTCTTTGCCTTCCCCACAGGACGTCTTGCTCCTAATTTATCTAGGAGGTAATTTTAATCCTTGTCTCCTCAGACAACTGGCTACCCCAGCGCATAATTAATTTATTAACACACTAACCTACTTTAAGGTGATAATCACTTTAGGGTCACAGCAGATCTCAACCTGGCCTCATGAGAGGGGTCTTCAGAGAATCTCAATTCCTCGGCGTCGGGAGGCATCCGGCCGGATACCGGCCGCAGCATCCTCTTCCCGTCGGCCCCGCTCCCTGCAGCCGCCCCGGTCCGGCTCCTGGGCTGACCCCCGTCCTCAGCCCCGCTGCCCGCAGCGTGAAGGGGATCTGCTCGTGCATGGGACCAGGAGGAGTTAATCCTTTCGGCAGTGTCCTTTAGTAGTGCCTTCCTTTTTGTCTTTCCTGAGTGGAGCTGCCGGATTGTGACTTCCCAGAGGAGGAGAGGAGGGAGCCGTTGCTTTGCAGCCGCTCTGATGTGGGTGTTTAGCACCAGCTCTAATAGCCTCCTCTCTCAGAGAAGTGAACTATATCCTCCGCTCATTACTGCAGCCCTTCAGAGGAAGAGGAGAGAAAAAGAAAAGATCCTATTCAGTCTCACTGTTTCCAAACAATACAAAGAGGATGAGGACTCCTGGGTTTGTAGTGAGCTTATATAAGAAATAAGCAATAAATGAGGAAATCCTGGTGACCTGCAGTGCACCCCGAGCCCTAACGTTTCTGGTGCTTGACTGTCCATGTACAGAGCTGCAAAGTGAAATGAAAGCAGCTTTTAAAGTCTCTATTCTTCTCTTCTGCTGTGAAATTCCTGCCTCTCTTTGTGGAGTATGATCTTTGTTGGTGTTTTCTTTGTGCCTGGAGTAATTTCTGTGTTGAGAGTCTGTTGTGCCGCTTCCCAGCGCTGCCGTGCAGTCATTGTTTGTCCTGACACCGACCCTTCCCGGGAAGCGCCTGCTCCGCGGCTGCCATGCTGGCTGCCAAGCGGCTGCACCGGAGAGGCGGCAGCGGTGCCTCGAGTGCTGGCGCAGGGGGACATCAAGAAGGGTCCCCGTTGCCCCTGGAGTAGGTGCCCACAAACTCCTGGGCTCCTTGAAGGCTTTGTGGAAGCCAAAGGGAGTCATAAATCTTACAGAGATGGTCCCTGCCCAGGGGGATTCGGAGATGGTTGTGCTCCAGGTGAGGGTGGGAGGGTGAGCGGGAGACCGCGCAGCCCACCCTGGGGTTCTCCTGGTGCTGGGCTGGAGAGATGCAGTCCTGCAAAGTGCGCTGGGAAGAACAATCCTGCCGTCTGAGAGAGCTCCTCAGGTTCCTGAGACTTCATTCTATGCTGTATAGAATGGATATTAATGAATATTAATAAATATTGATATTAATTATCTCAACCTGCTTGAAGCTCCTGAAAAGTACATGTTTGGGGCTCTGCGAGATGTGAGCTGCCCCTAACTCTGCTTGCACTGAGCCATGTGTGCTGACAGCCTGGCACGCGTGCCGATGTCTCTGGTCGTCCACGGGGACAGCTGAGATTACACTCCTTGTGAGAAATTAAACGTGCCTCATATGTCTGCACAAGAGCAGGGCTTGCACATTGTATTTTATAACTTTTTCCTGCTTCTCATCTGTAAACTTCACAGTCAGGGTAACAGATGGGGACAGCTTGGATGTTGCAGATACAGTTTGATGTATATGGGCTTGAGCCAATATCCTGTTGAAGCTGAGGGTTGTCTTCCAGTCTCTGCATCATGGGAAATGAATTAATGCAGGCTCTGGGGTCATTATAAATACTCACCCCGTCCAAGGAGCGATGGTGTCTGGTGTGTGGCTGGAATACTACACCTTGTGAAGGCAGTCTCTAGTCCAAAGCTACGCTGAGCTGTTTTATCCCTGATGCAACACTTGTTCTTGCTGGGAGTTTTTCAGGCCTGACTCAGAAAAGCAGGGGAGCATGCGTAGGAAGACAACGAAGCGGTGGAGCTGAGAAGGAGTATTCCTGGAGAACTCTGCGTGGCTGCCGTGTGGTCACAGTCAAGGTCCAGGCTGCGACACTTTGCTGACCAGCTCCTCTCTGAGGAGATCTGTTGATACAAGTCTGAGCAGAGCAGCGGGTCCATCCTCGCCGGTGCACGTTGAGGGCTGTTCATACCTGCCAGCGGGGCTGGCCAGATCCTGCCCCTCAGCCGGCAGTGTAGGGAGGCGAGGAGGCACCCAGCTCCTGCTTTGGTTGACCCTCCAGAAGGGTCCCCGGGGACCCTGTGCAGATCCTCATCCCGGTTTAGCCCAGCTGGGTGATGAGTTCACCCTCCCGGACATCCGTGAGCTGCTCCGCGCCATCGCAGCCGTGGGACGTTTCCTTCTCTCTGGTACTTGTCTGTGTGCTTTAGTGTCTTGGCGTCACTCCAAGGTATTACAGCCGGGGTAGGCGACATGATTTATTCTTTTTGTCCCTCTGTTAAAGGATGTCTCCTGGGTGTTTGGAGAGGCAAACCCGAGCTTGCACACTCGGCTATGTGACTGCGAGCTGCTAAGTCATGCAGAAAGACACGTCACCCTGGCTCGACGATGTGGTCGTCCCCAGCTCGGCTGACGGTGCCCTCACTGTCCCCGCTGGCTCTGGGGACCTGGTGTCGTGCCGTGCCCATGGTGAAACCTGGCCATAAAACTTTGGGTCTCTCTGTCTGGAAGTAGAAATGGGGCATTCAGCCCTCCCCTTCTCCCCTCCCTCTCCATCACGTTTCCTTGGAAAAAAGCTGCTTTAAACTTCTTCCCTGGCTTGTCCTGCCGAGGCAGAGCTCAGCGAGTTGCATCTGCCTGTCATGTCACGTTAGTGTTTGCTGTGAGCCACGCCATGACATCCCAAGCAGACTGGCGTACCATGGAAATAAAGTTGCTCTATGTGAAAATGGAAAAGTTGTCGCTTTCCAGAAAACAGGCTGGAGAACACCAGCTGCAAATGGGAAGGAAAAAAAAAAAAGGCTTGTCTGAGTGGATGAAGGGATAGCTTTTAAAAGGCAGACCCAGCTTCCACCGATGTCAGTGGAAAGCCTTACACAAATGTTAATGGCTATGGAGTCATGCCCTAAAGCATTATATTTTTTGGGATGATGTCAAATCGTAGTATCTCAAATGAAGCTTTTGTGTTCCTACAATAAGGTCTTTTTTGATTCAAGTACTTAGGTTAGCTCTTTAGTGAAGTCACTTCACCTCTCCCTGCCCCTGAAAAATAGCTCTCGTGAAACCTGTGAAACTTTGTCGGGTGCTTTGAGATCTATAGGTGGAGTTAGACTATTAGAGGTGTATTGTTATCACTCTCACTAGAGAATGATTTGAAGGAGAAAAAATGTTTGCGATTCTTTGGGCAGATCTGCAAAGGGTGGAAAAAAATGAGTAATTTGTCCCCTATTAAAACACTGTGAAATACTCTGACTCTGGAAGAATTTCCCTTGTGCTTTTAGAAACCCCCTGAGTTCAAAGCAGCCACCCCCTGATGCTCCAGCCTAAGCTGTATCTTGTAATCTCCGCTGTACCCTTTGGGAAATTTCCCCACGGCTTTGTGTACACAAGAGAGACTCTTCTAAGGAAATTTTATTAAAAAAGACATTTTTTTTAAAGGGGGATTTAAATAGTAAGCTACATTCTCTCTGTCAGCAGTCCTCTCCCTTCATGCATAGTGGATCCTGTTCTTGAATAGATACCCATCTCGTCTGGCACGTATGCATCTGTGATAATAAGGGCAAGTATCTGGCTGAAGCGATTGAAGAGAACAGTGGGCCTGCTGCTTCCCAGCTGGTCTGTGGCTGCCTGGAGTCATCGCTCGGGGCCGTTAGCCACTGGCGCTGGCCACTGGCAGAGGTGACTTTGCACTGAAGTGGCCGAGGAGCGCTCACAGCGCAGCCCCACCAGCTCTGCCGCGGGGACGAGCGCTTGCAGGTGCTGACGGCGCTCGCTGTTGGCAAAGCAAGTGCGTGTCTATAAGTTACCTCTCCATTCAAGGAAGCATCTTGAAGCAGGCTGACGGTTATTTTTTATTGTCTGTGGTGGTCGTTACGTGCGGTCCTTATGGGGAGGACACTGAAACTTGTTCAAGTGTTTCCCTGAACAGCCATCATAATCTTATCACGGAGGTGGCAACAGGCGGCTGAATATTATGGATTCTTTTTGTGTTGCTTTGATAAATACTGTCTACAGGGTACGTTGCAATAAATGATACAAGTCCCAAATACAGCACTTTCAGAGACAGTACACAACCTGATAATCTCATTATTTGCTACTCCTACACAATATAAGAGCAACATCAGATCAGCCTTAGGTGTTGCTGCAATAGAAATAATTAATAAAAATCAATCTGCCACCTATAATGTCTTTAAAAAGCAATAGAGAGCATGCACAAGCTACACCAAACAGCTCTGCCTTCCAGGACTGGAGCTGGGGGTAACATCTTCTGCAACTTCTCACCTGAAAAAGGAAAGAATTGTTTTGCATTCAGGTTCATTTTGAACATTGTGAATATTTTATAGTAGCTTACTGGCAGAAAATGGTGAATTTTTAAGGGCTTATTTGTAAAACATGAATTTTGAGCTTTTAGGAAGAACCGTTTACACCGGGTGCTCGTTCTAAGCGTTATGGGTAGCTGAGCAAGGCTGAGCACTGGTGATCCACTCCACAAAGCAGGCAGGGTAGATGAGGGAGGACTTTCAGAGAATGCTTTGTGGGAAACATTTCTCAAGGTGCCCTCACACAGGCTACAACTCAACCAGGGAAGAGCAATCATGGGATAACGTTGTGGGATGCAGAGCTGCATGGTGTTTGCCCCTGTAGCGTGAATACCAGTTGCCCCTGGAGGCCATCACCTCTATGTTTGGGCCATGGTTTGGGCTAGCCTAACCCAAGTAGGAGTGTCTCCATCACAGCTTTCCCCGTATGATGGCTCTGGGATTATTCCCCATCTGGAACAAAGCGTGGCCATGCTTTGACCTCCCTCCCATTACCAGCCCTCCATGGCAGGGTTGGAAGCGCCCAAGCAGCGAGCAGGAGGCTCTGGCTGTGTCTGCAGCATACCCCAAGGGTTTAGCATTACTAAGCACCATTTAAAAGCAGTAGCAGCAGCAGGAGCTCTGTATTCATAATGAAAAATTCTTCAGCAAGCAAAGTACTATAAGGAGATAGAAGGGAGCCTGCCCAGTTGGGAGTCATTTGCAGATGGTTCTGGTTCATTTGTTGACTGCTTTTTCTCTGTCTTCATCAGCCACCACTTCCCTTGGCTTAGCAGCACACTCTGAGCACATTCTTCGCTTTAAGCACCTGAGAAGTCCCATTGACTTCAATGGGGTGACTAATGTGCTTGATTAAAGGTAAGTACCTGCTTCACTGCTTTGCTAAATCTGAGGTCTGGGAATAGAAATAAATGGAAGGATCCTGCCTGCAGAGGGGGACCTTCTGGGGAAATATTTACTCTGGACGTAGAAGAAACTGGTCCTAGAGCAAATTTCCTATCTACATCCCGGTGTCTCCAGTGATCTTTATTTGGAAAGTTATCCATGCTGGCTCCAAACCGAGCTTGGACTGTTTACTCCTATGGTTGCAGGAGGAGAAAATTTATTTTGCTGCTGTGGCCTGGTATGTAAATGTAAGAAAACTATGAAAGTGATTAACTCCCCTCTTGGGGAGAGGTGAAGAAGGCACTATTCATGCTTTTAATCTTATATTAGGATTGATTTAAAGCTGGGAAATATGAGTGCTGCAGAAAATCTGGGTTACATTCCCGGCTTGCTGCCTGGCCTTGGTCAAGCCCCATAGTACAGCTCCCTGCGTGTCCTGCGTGCCTCAGTATCCCCAGTTGCAAGATGGGGATGATGATACAGGTCTCACTAGTAAAGAGCTCACAACCTGTTGACAGCAAATCTCTATTTATACTGGTAAGAGTGGACAGGCTGAACTTTTTGCTGGTGCAAAGTGCCCCAGCAGCGGTGCCCTGAGCTCCTGCAGCTGCTGCCCGACCGGTGGGAGTCACGGCTGGAGATCCCTCGCTGCATCCATGCTAATACACACAGCAGATGCTGAGCTTAATGGACTAACAGTCTGACGTGGTTTGGTAATCTTTTGTCTCTAATAGTTATGCCTGCTAATTATTAGTATTAATTATGTACAGAGTGGTGTTTTATAGTCAAACAGAAGACAAGTTTCTTGTCCCATAGGATCCATAGTGTAAAGTCAATGATGAGAGAATCCGAGCAGACCCAAAATGTTTTTGATGAGGAAGAGGAAGGTGAGGAAGCCCATCTCGCCTTTCAGAGTGCAAAGAACATGGCAGGGTGACCCTGCTCACCACCAAACTGGGGTGGCAGAGGTAAAACCAGCACTCCCTGCGCACTTTGTTTGAGGCTGGCTTTGTAACGCTCCCGGCCCAGTCTCAGAAATCTGGGCTGGTCCCCTGCAAGGGCTCCTGGTTGGAGATGCCAGGTGGGAACCAGGTGGGCTATAAACGCTCTGCCCGGTGGCGAGAGCGAGCCTCTTTGAGAGCGTTAAGTGCTGGCGAGGACCAGGACAGAACTAATGGGCTACTAGCCTCAGGGGACTAATGGGCTGGCTAATAAGGACATGGATTTTGACATTGCAGAGCAAATAAGAATTGGCAGGCACTAACCTCAGACATGTCTGCTACCTAGAGAAATCCAAGCCCCCCTCTCAGTCTTCGTTCTGTTTAGCATATTAATGTTTAATTCCATTAGCATCAGCAGTGGTGGCTGCCGTTCAGCCCGGGAGCTGCTTGGGCGAGCCTCGGGAGGTGCCACTCTTGGAAGGGGGACCCCGCGGCTGGCCGGGAGCCAGGATCAGGCCCTGCCCGGCTCATCAGCCGGCAGCAGTCGCTAACGCTGCCGTGGCTCCCAGCATCTGCCTCTTGTTTGCGCACCCCTGCTAATTCAGCATCAACCGCTGCTGCCCACTCCACAGGCTGTCTCCTTCCTGACACACGGCTTGTGCCTTTCATTTCTGTTCACTGGAGGGATTTTCTGTCTTTCTTTCTTTCTTTCTCTCCTCCACTTTCACCCTTTTCCCTTCCATGTTTAGGCTGCAATTCCTATGTGTCGTCCAGGAGAAGCAAGGTTGCAGGGGCTGCTTCCAGGATGGAAATAGGACAGGGCAACAACAGCTCCTCACAAAGAAATGAACCATGTTGATTCATCTCCTCCAGCCTCCCTGCTCTCCTCTCCTTGCTAAATGGCAGTGGCAGCAGCAGCATGGTGTTCAGTGGTGCATTTCCCTGCGTTCGACCCAGCAGCCCTGCACCTCTGGAGAGAGGATTGATCGTGGGAGGACAGGAAAGAAGCAGACCTGACGTCTGGTGTGATTCCTCACAGAGCTTAGAAATCTAATCAACATGGTGGTGTTCTATTTTTCTCTCCTTTCTCCCCTTAATGTTTCCCTTTAAATGAGATATTAAAAATAGGAATATTAATTTGGCAGATGGTGCAATTGGGCTTTTGGCAGGAGCCTGCACACTGTGCTGCAGAGTCGCAGACCTCCGTCTCCATGCTGGAGCACTGAGCGATGCTCTGGCTCCTCTCCAGGCATTGCCTTCCTCCAGCTCCTGCTCCCTCCTCCGGCTCTCGGTGCTGGGAGAGCCGTCTGGGGCAGAGGGAGTTCCTGTGGGTCCTTCCTCCAGCTGTAGCCAAGTAGCTTTGATTTCTGTCAGTTCTGAGCCATCTACGAAGGGTGGAGAGCTCATTTCTGCTTTAATTGCAGCCAGGTTTGATGGCAGTGGGAGCTGCACATGTGTAGTGCGTTACTTCTATAGGGGGGTCGTTGAGTCTCAGTCCTGCATTTATGTGGGGCTCCTGGGTACTTTGGGCTTTCTGCAGTGTGGGGAGGCACCCCTCCTCAGGAGGGTCTGGGGGAGCTGAGCGTGATGAGGCTTGTTTCAGACATGGCAGGGAGGTAGGTAGAGCATTTCCAACTGGAATGGTTTTACAGACTTCTCTGGGCACTGTATTCTTCTTTCTTTTTCTTCTTTTTGCTGGTGTTCTGGTTGGTCTCTGCTCCCATCCAAGAGGAGGGTTCTGGTCTTTTATTGCTTTTCATTGCCTGAATTTTTCAGAAGCACTACAGAGTCAAATTTCCCCTAAATTTTCTCTGCTGGAGCTTTGGCCCAATGCTACAATTTCACCAAGGGCAAAATGAGCCCTAATTAATCTCTGCATCTATGATGCATCCCTTTTGCCCATCTGTAGCATCCTGTTATTTAGCAAGTCTCTCCCCATGCTGTGTCTGAGACCAACCTCAGTTTCTCGGGGCGGTAACTCCTCTGGCCTCAGCAGGGTCCTGGGAATGGTAGGGAACAAAAGCAGAGTCAGGTCTCGCACTTGCGGTTCATTTTTCAGACGCGTACAAAGATTTTTGTTTTCCAAATCTTTTGGCATTTTTGTTATTCTTTGAACTCCTTCCAGCTTGTCTGTCTTTGTTACAACATGATGCCCAGATCTGGGCGTGCTGCTTCAAACAGCAGCCTGACGAGCGCTGGGAAGAGCAGAATAATTACCTTGCTGGGTTGCAGCAGCCTGATGTTATTGACTTCTGTTCGATCAATCATCCCCCCAGACCACTCTCTGTTGTATAGCTGTTTGGCCAGATATCTCCATACAGCCTCTGTCCTTTTGTTTATTCCTTCCTATGTGTTAATCTTTTGCATTTGTCCCGCTGAATCTCTTTGTATTGATTGCAGGCCACTTGTTTAATTTATCAAGCTCGTATTGTATTTTATTTCTGTCCTGTGAATTATTTGCTACCCTCCCATCCTGATAAAATGTTCAGATTTGATTAGCATACCCCTGGTCCGGTTTCCAAGTTGTTAATAAAACTATTGAATTGTATTGACCTTGCAGGGCACTCAGTGGGACCCCACTTAACATTTCTGCCCACTGGACTCTGCACTGCTGAGGTCCGTGCGCATGTATTTTTAATCAGCAGCACATCTTTGTTCTTGTAGTTCATCTTATTTACACTATGTAAAGAGCCATATGATGTTTTGATAATAAAAATTATGATCTGTGTAGCTCCAGCCACCTGCCTGAGGATCTTCCTAGTGATAGACATCGTATCTGACATGATAGTCTCTGAGCCCTTGTCTGTTGATGAGCTGCCAATACTAATGGGCAGGATTTGTGCGAAGGCTGAAGTTAAAATATCATATTGCATTGTCAAAAAAAACCCCAAACCTTCAAGGCCTTGATCCTGTAACAAGATGCCCCCGTTCCCCAGAGCTTTCCCACCCTCTGCCCCGGCCAGGCTGGGGGCTTGGATTTGTAAAATCACGGTTGTGTTCAGCAGCTCTCTGGGAAGGTGCATCAGCAAGCAACTTGCTCAGAGTCCTGTGGACTCTAATTAACCACAAGCATAAAAGTGGGCAGTTTGCAAGATGCAGGGGCTGTGCGAAGCCCATGTCAGGTGCGGAGGCTGGTCCCTAGAGCGAGGGGATAACCTGAAGGGTCAAGTCCCCAGTGCTGGGGTGAGTGGCAGCATCTCACACCTCCTCTGGCCGTTCCAGCCCCTGGGTAGTCTCGCCTTGCGACCAGACACTCTGCCCCTCAAAAGAGCTTATCTTTAGCAGGTTTTCCTTGCTCTGTTGGGGATAGAAGTTGCCTTCAAGAAAAAGGAGAGGTGACAGAGAAGAAAAATCTCACTAATTCAGTTACATGCTTCTGACTGCCAGAACCAGCTTGCATTTCACACGCCTGCTTTAGGTGATTGCTGCTTGCCAGCGCTGGGTACTGTTCCATTTGCACAGTGAGACACGACTCCAAGGCCAGCGCTTTCTGGGAGCATCCCCTTGGTTTTGGTCCTGACTGACACTGTAGATCCCTGGCTAGAGAATGTCAGCCTTGACCACGGATGGAAAATATGTCCCAGCGTGTGAGAAAAATCAAGCCGTAATAAAAATGAATCCCACTGATCTAAGGTCGTTTTAGAAAAGTTGGGGCTAAATTGCTCTGGCAAGCTTTGTCCTGGATGGGGCTTGCCTGACTTTCAACATCTTTTTAGGTTTTTTGGTGGGTACTTCCCCTGCATGCTTTGTTAAATGCCCTTTCATTTTATCCGGTGTTAAAAGTAAAGGGAAGCTGATCTGTGATTATACTGATTTACCCCTTGCCCTCCTGAGAAACGTGACGTTTGCCCCTTTGCCCTCCCTCACCCTCCCCAAGGTCCTGGGGACAGGCCATGGGGTCACCTCGCCCCGCGCTGGTCCCTCCGGCCCCAGGGGCGAGCGTGGCTGTGCCCCGCTGCTCTGCTCCTCGGTGGGGTATCTGGGCACTGGTGCTCCTTCCTCTGCCTATGACAGCTCCTTTTCCTGCTAACTGTTATTGAATTACACAGCCTCTTAATTGTCTCCTTTTCCTTGAAGACTAAATCAAAGCAACTCTTTAGTTTATTAGTCTCCTTGCTGTCTGTCAGAACTGACTTTTTTGACTGAGCCTCTGTCAGGTGATGCTGCTCCTCCTCTCTCTCCCAGCAACTCTAAAGGCATTCACCCTCCAGTGGTGTTTTTATGCCTCAAAGTTGCATTTTGGGGAGCCCTCGTGGTCCTCAGAGAGAATCGTTCCTCGTTGTATGGGGGGAATCAGCTGAAGTGAGGGGAAGGGGTGGCCTGTCCTGTCCTGCATCCCTGGTGGATAACTGAGCCTCCAAAAGTGCTCAGTCTGAAGCTGAAAATCTGAGAGTGACATGGCCAAAGTCTCTGGTCTATTGGGCAGAAACACCTCTTCCCACTGCCTCCACCTCCAGGCAGAGCTCCCCCTGGCCAGCCCTGTCACCCCCATCTCCCCACATGCCTCTTGCTCCTGCTGCTCCTCTGTGTGAGGAGCGATGGCCATGCTCGGCTCAGTGCTTGGGCTTGGATTCAGCTTTCCTTACAGATAAGTGGTCGGTGGGACTCCTAGCCCAGAAGCAGCTACCTGATGGAGATGGCCACGTACCCTCACAGGCTGCCTGTGCCAAGCCCAGCTCCTTGAGGCAGTCAAACTTCAGGAAACCAAACACTTCTGCCAGCAAAATAATGAAGGGCCTTAAAGCCAAGGGGATCGAGATTCATTTAGTGAGGGCTAAATACTGCTCAAGAGCCAAACGCTGTTATTTTTACATCATGTAAGAGCTGTCTCTCCAAGCAGTCTGACTTTCTTCTTTGGGACTCCCTGCAGAGCACAGCGGTGATCTCACAGGCTGCAGAGGTGCCCTGGATCCAGCTACACCAGACCTCGGCTGCCAGGATCAGTCCCGAGCAACAGCGAGACCAGAGGCACGAAGGTAAGAAACAGCTTCTCCCTGACGTCTTGCCTTGCTGCTCAGGTAGCTCTGGCACTTCTGGTGACTGATCTCTGGAGGCCCTTGGAAGAGGGTCCCCTGCCTTGCCAGTGTCAGCATCAGCCCCTGCCACCTCCTTTCTCCCCACCGCAGGCAGTTTGCACCATCTCTGTGCTTGTCAGCTCTGGAGCTCCAGGACCCTCCTTAGAAAATGTGCTCTACAGCATAATTCTCCATGCCGTAGCAAGAGCCCAGCCCCGGTGACAGTTGCACAGGTGTGAACTTATCTCCTTTCTCCCACGACAATAGCTCATCCATCTGCGACGCGGAACCCAAATCCGTAGGCTTCCCCATTGCTTACCCGATTTGGCCGGCCCTATATAAAATGAGTCATTGCTACTTGGGTGTTCCCACGGAAATCTGCAGGACTAGTCTTGTGTGAGAGTACAGCTGCACTTGAGGAAGGCTGGCAGAATCCGGCCCACGGAGCCTGACATATGGTAAGGCAATATATGTTTCCTAGCATGTGGATCCAAAAATTATTCCTACAAGGTGCAGAATTGCATTGATTGTATTACTGGATTATCAAATGATTAAAGCCATTAACAACCCACTCTTGAGCAATCAACGTAACAATGTTTAGTTGCCTTGCAGTAACAATTAAAAGATGAAGCAATTTGCAATAATTAGGTAGTATCTGGAAAAAGTAGTCCTCATTAAAATAAGTTAAAAAGACTTTTTCTTATGGTTGAGATGAACCTAGCAGGCCAATTTTGTTCCTCCTCACCCTCACTCCTTCCCCCCCCCCCCCCCCATTTAAGGAAAACAATCTGTTCTTTTTTAGCCTTTTATTCTGAAAAAGATCAAAGGGGATCTAATGACTGGATGGCTCCCTCTGCACTCAGGGGGCGGTGGGAATTGTGGGACCACAGTGCCAGGGTTGGGAACTCCTTTTCATGGGGAAGCTGTCCTGAGTCAGTGCTGAGTTGGGCTGTTTTGCTGCCCAGTGGGATTTCAGACAACAGTCTCAGCCGTTCCTCTAACAGAGGAGATGCTTGGGAGTGAGCGCTTTTTCAGGCATGTGCCTGACTCTTCCCCTCCCTCGGCCCCTCGCAGAGGACCATGCATCACTTCCAGGCTTGAGTTGTCTTGACAGCCCATCAGGTGTCAATGAGCAAAACACGAGGCAGACCAGGCTTGGGTGAGGGACAGCAGTAGACCTGGCCGCTGGAGCAGATGGTGTTGTGTTCTCCTTGTGGCACCAAAGCGGCCGCTTGTAGAGGGGTTGGAGCTGCTGCACCAGCCGTGGGGTGCTCCTGCACCAGGGGATGGCGGGGTTACAAGAAATACATGTAGATGGGCTCACATGAGAACTCTTGTACATGAGAAGAAAATGCATCCTCAAGGCTCAGGAATAGGAAAGCGAATAAGAGCCCAAAATTTATTTTCTTTATACTTATTTAGCTGAACTCAAGCATTTTGAGGTCATGAGTCAGGATTTTGGAATACTTGATGCTGGTTGTACCACTGGTCTCCTCTTGCAGTGATCACTGTGCTGATGACCACTGGTATTTGCTTTAAAGGAAAGTTCATCTAGGTACGTATTTTGGTAACAGGCTTTGCTGGGTGTCGGTGGCTCAGAATATGCTCTGTTTCCTCATGCAGCACAAAGCAGACATGTGCCTCTTCCAAGTCCAGCCTCCAGGCACATACTTGGTTGATATTCCTTTGTGTTTAGTGCCGTCAGCCGCAGGGAACTGGAGGAAGAGGGATGTGGGATGTGCTTTGTAGCAGAGGCGCTCTGTGAGAAACCTGGGCATACAAGTCGTGGTCTCTGCGTATGAAACTAAAAACTAATCCAGTGCCTGTGTGTGCAAGTGAGTGACGATCATGGAAGTGTACTGAGGATCTTCCAGTAACAGCTTTGTCAGATCCATAGCTCATGCAGGGATGGGTATGTTACTTCACTGAAAAATAATCTCCTTGGTGACAGTCCAATCATCCTGTCTGGACGATTCTGCTGCAGAACGTCAAACAGATTTTCTACCTGAAGGTATGAGTGAAGATGTTCAGGTCAATAAGTAATTACAGAAATTGGCATCTGGCTAGTACCATAGGATTCCCTCTCCTGCACTGCCGAACGAGCAGTGGCCAGGATCTCTTCTGGTCGGCAGCAGGCAGGGCTTTGATTTTCTGCATCACCTAAATGGTGGCCGGTCTATGGCCTCCAAATCATACTGGGACACGTGTGTCCTTGGAGAAATGCCATCTCCACGTGGAGTTTATAGCTATAGTGATGGTGCTCAGCAGCTCGTAGGCGAAGTGGAAACAACGCAAGTTCAGAAAAGCTTGGGGGAGAGTGCACACAAATAGGGTTGCCACACTTGCCTGCAACTCCTTGAAACAGGAAAACGCACCAAGTGAAGTGGCCTCCACCACGTTTTGAGTCGACGTAGCATGCAGAAATGAACAGAGAACTTGGTCAATACAATTCCCAACACCACATGCAGCCTTTAGAGAGAATGTGGTGAGGGGGAAGGGCCTGGATTGCCACTGGTGATGCAGCACCAGTATGTCCTCCTCTGCTGTGTCCATATGGAGTACCATCTGGTGGCAGGATGCAGACTGTGCCTTCACGCTTCCCTGGAACACGCAGCTGCTGGGATGCGCATTGCCATTCGAGGCACAAAAATTAGAAATTATATCAGATACTGTAAAGTTGTCATGAGCGATATGAACTGATAGGAGCCAATGTTCTTTAGCAAACTACTGCTGTCATGAATAGAAAATGAGAATGGATTGAGCTACATTAGGACTGTGAGAGTAAATCATCTGCAGTTTCTGGGATATTTAGAAATACGAGGATACCCTGAAGGTATCCTTTGCTGATGGGAAGACTGGAGTGAAAAAAGCAGTTAAGTAGTGGATAGACAGGAAAGATGTGGTCACTATGATTATTTATATAGTCCTCAGAACCAGAGCAACATTTGAAATAAATGATCACAAATACCTCAGACAACAGGACTTGGGATCTTTAAACCCAGGCAGCCCTCTTGTACATATTGCCCGTAGCTTTTTTTGACCTTCAGTATCATGGCTGGAACAGGGCTGACACCAAATGGAGATCATTCCACATTCACTGTTGGGCGTGATAGATGTAGATCAGACAGGTTTGTTCTTGCGTTCAATGAAAGATGAACGTGGATTACAATGCAGGTGTAGCAGCGAGGACCCGACTCCATACATCATTGTCATTAGTCGACATTGTCAGGCGCTGCTTGGATACATCATCCATTTTTTGCCCTGAGCTTGTGCAAACCCCCAACAGCAATCAAAGCTGGGGGGTCCCCAGCACATGTGCAGCTGGAAGGAGCCGATGGGTCAGCTGCAGTCAACATGGTTACACCAAATCTCAGGGAAAGGGCTGGAGGCAGGCTCGGCAGCCTGGCCAAAGCTGCAGCCCTGGGGTCTGAAGACGGCTGCTGTTGGGGTCTGTGGTGCTCTTGGGCCAGCTGGGAGCTTGCACACGAGGGTGGCTGGGCAGTGCGGGCAGCACGGCAGAGCCACCTGTGACTTCTGCCTTGGCCATGTTCAGCAGGAACCCTACTTGAGCAGGAAGGGATGTAATGTAAAAGCAGAGTGACTGAATGATGTTTTGGTGCTGACTATCATTCAGGATTTTTTAAAGAATAGTTCTGGCTGCATATTTAGATGAAAAAATTATTTTTCCAGCGCTGTCCTCCTTAACTGCTCCCCATTTTTTCTTCAAAATTACCAATGTGCTCCCTCATCCCCAGGGACCTGTCTGCTGTTAATCCTGCTTCTTAGGGAACCCTAAGGGATCCCAACCCTTCCCAGTGCTTCTTGTTTGAGGTGCCCATGGGGCTGTGTGTGCCCAGGCATGCAACGAGAGCACTGCCGCTGGGTCTGTTGGGTGTTGGCACAACTCGGCACGCAGCAGCAACTGTCTTGTGGCAATGGTTGGTGGGTTGAAACCCACCAAGTTGGTGGGTTGAAATCCAAGTGCAAGGCTGCTGCTCAGCACGCGGCAGCAGAATGAGCCCCTCGGTGCTGGACCCAGGGCCTGTGGGAGGCAATGGGAGGAGTTGCGCTGATGGTGCTTTGACTTGTGCTCAGCAGAGGTAACTTGGGAGTCTGGGACAAATGCTGCAAATGCCGGTGATGGAATAGCGTTAGTCTTGGTCTGTATTTATGTCTCAGGCTTGGTATTCAGACTGCTTCTCAGAGTAATGGACTCTGCCGAAATAATTTATTCCTGATTCCAGTAGCGTGCGTGCATCTTTCTGCCTTTTATTCACAAATAAAAGTTATGTGGAATGCTGTCTTACAAGAACAGAAATATATTTAGTGATTCAGGCGGTGTTATAAAGCATGAAAATGAAGCTCATGTTGTCAGTCAGTAGTATGCTAAGATGTATTTATACCTTTGGTCATAATTTCCTTCCTTTAAAATACCTGGTTCTGGGTTTGAAGTTGTACAGGAAAAGCAATAGCACTTAAAGAAATGTAACAGAGATGCTTTAAAGAAAAACTCTGTGTGTGTGTGTATGTTATATATAACATATACTTTGTAATATCTATTTATCTGCCTATAATAGGTTTTAAACCAAATATACTGTCAGTGCAAGACAGAGCCTTGTACTTTGCTGAATGTTAGGAATTTTCAAAGTCTGAGCATGTCATACAAGTCCTGCATTGACAACGCTTATTAATGCTGAGGCTTTTATTCTAATGGGGCTAGACACCCTGTTGTACTGGGCACCGTACTGCTGCCTCCAGCAGCTTATGGTGCTGCTGCAAATTAATAGAAATAGGTTATTCCCATTTTGGAAATGGGGATAAATGATATATTTGGTACCATCCAGGAAATCTGGAGCAGAGTAAAAAACTGAGCCTCTGTCACTGCGTCCCCTCCAAGCACTGCAGATATGAGCCCGTCCTACCTCTTCTCTGTATGAAAGGTCTCCAAATGTTTTTTAACTCCTGAGCTCAGTTTGGCACAGTTTTATGGTACTTTTATGCCAATCTTGAAAGTAGTAATTATATAATTGCTTGCAAAATCACCTATAGGGAAAGATTATACAGGTCCTCAGTCTGATTGCTGCTACACTTAGATCTCCTGGAATGCCTTTCAGGCTGCTGCCTGAGCCCCTGGCCATACCCCGGTAGACGTGATGTGCTCCACACAGTTCCTCGCCTACCATCATGAAGACCACCATAATTCTGGCTTCATCCCTGTGTGGGTTCCCATGTACAGTGAGCGGCAGAGGAAAGCTAAGCCCAGGGATTCACAGCAAAGGGTGCTGACCCCTGGTAAAAGGAGCTGTTAGGGAGGGACTGCCCTGACCAGTGCCCATGTGCTGTTTGGCCATGGCTGTTGGGGAATAAAAAGGTTTGGGTGCATGAAGCAGACCGAGTGCTTCTATGCTCTGATTTATGCTAGCACCACTTGTCCCTTTCCCCTGGAGAAACAAAATGCGTGCCTGCCCTCTCAGCAAAGGAAAAGCCCAGGTCCTGGTGCACAACCCATCCTCCAGCCCAGGTGAGCTTCCCTGGCTGGTGGCTTGTCATAAATTCTCATTAGGGCTGGTGTTGCCATGATGATGGGTGGCCGGGGGCTGGCGAAAGATAAGTCAGCTCCTGCCTACTCGGTCATATTCATACTTGGACTAATTTCTGGTTGCAATGGCGGCTGCTCAGCAGCACGTACAGAGCACAGTACGTGGGGAATTAATTAGCTGTGTACTTCTCCAAGGGAGTTATTCTGCTGATGCCCTGGGCACTGCAGCGATAGTGTGCCTTCTCGAAGCATCAGGGTCAGCCCTGCCTTTCTGCTGCCGTAGCAGCTCTAGAGCTGCTGGGGCAGAGTTTTGCCTCTGTTTCTGCATTTTCCTCTGCTAGGGAGGCAAAGGCACCTCCCGAGCCGTCCCTCCGGAGGCAGAGGGTGCTGGGCCGGTGGCAACCCTGGCTCCTGTGAGCGTGCTGCTCGCCCTGCTGTGCTGGTGAGGAGGCTTGACCTGCCTGAGAGCTCTCTGCATCTGCAGCAGGAGATTATTATTATTTTCTTTTCCCCACATGATCTTGTATTTTCACTTTGGGCTGCCATGCAAACAAGCTGGGAGATGGGCTGCATGGTGGAGTTGGACCAGAGGCTGGCCAGAGGCCCTTTGCATATGCTGCTGTTTGATGTCTGCTCCCCCATCCTGATCTACAAATAGCTGAGAACTTTCTGCAAATTTGAAATTTGTTTTATGAAAACTTACCGAAACTTTCTTTAAATGCTCCCCTGTCCCTGCAGTTCTTGTGGAAAGGTCAGGTTGTTCTCATCAATGTATCAGTTATGCATTTCTCCTTCTATTGATCCTGGTTAAAGACTGTCATGATAGGTGCCCTGGATACTAATCCATAAATGCATGTTTTGAGGCTGCAGGAAAAGAGAAAGGATCTCCTAAAATTATTTTAAGGTTTGCTGGCTTTCTACACGTCAGCCAGTGATTTACCCCGATAGAACAGCCCTGAAAGCTTGGGGAAATGATAATGCCTCTGACTTCCAAATTTTTGATGTTAGGTATTTAAGGGAACAACAAAGCTTTAGTGACTGTGTGCTGTGTGAAAGGACAAAGCATTTCTTCCCATTCCAGCTTTGTAAAAGAGGATCTCTTTTTGTACCAAAATACAGAAGGAAAAATATAATCCCGGTTGAGACCTGTCCACATGTAATTTAGCAGAAGCCTTTATGGTTCAGCTTCAGCAGCCCCTTACAGCCAGGAGGAGCTGTATTTCTTGTAACCAGTGCGAGACTGTGACTTATCACTAAATCTTCATTTCTTTCACTATGGGGCAAAGGATCCACAGTGGCAGATGTGTTTGGCTGAATTATGTCCTGTGGTGTTGTCACGGCTCTGCTGACAGTCAAGTCTCACTTTCTTACTTGATGCTCAGTCCAATTCTGTCAGCTTCATTGTGAATTCCTTGAAGCTGCAGGATGTAACGCAGTAATTAGCATCGTTCCCTGCACAAGCACTGGAAAAGAGGCACCAGGGGATTGAACTAATATCCCCTCTGTAGGGGCTTCTTGCAAAGCCGTGGACAGGAGCAGAGAAGGAGCCAGCCTCAACCAACGTCTGCAGCCGAACACGCTCCAAAGGCTCGGCACGGTGGGGGGAAGGAAACCTGTGGGCTGGGAGGCTGGGCCAAGCAGGGTAATCATGTCAGGGGGTGTGATGGAGAAGTTCACCTTCACTGTATGAAGCAGCTAATTTAGCAAGAGCCTGTGGCTGATTGTTTGAGCACAAGGATAGTTCCCAGCGGTGCATCTGGCAGATTTCTGCTTTGCCCTGTAAAGTGGGGGCCGGACCCATACTGTGCCGGCTTGGCACACAGCTCCCGGGATGAGGAGGAGGAGCAGAGCAGCCAAGGCAAGGCTGCTCCTGCAACACGCAGAGGTTCAGGTGATGTGGACAGCAAGCATGGTACAGGCCGTCCGACCACACTGCACGCAGATGAAAGGGAAGCAGATGCCAACCACCAGCAGACCCAACCAAGGTACCCTAAGCCTGTTTGGCTCTAGTTAATGAGTTGCTAAGAAGATGGTAATTGGAGCTGTCTTTGCTGTTGCCAGTAGAAGAATTTAATGTGCAAAGACCTTGTGCTGTCCACGACATCTGAGACCTTGAAGGCTGCAAGCAGAATTAACACAACAAGCTTCAGAAGGACGCTGTCAATAGCTGCCTGAATTGGAGAGGTGCCAGCTCCAGCGCCGGCCCGGCACAGCCCCTCGCTGCCGCTGTGCGGGGTTTGCTCAGCCGTGTTTCAAGACAGAGCAGTTCTGCAAAGACAACATTGATCTGAAATTTAAATCCGATGTAGTAACTTAAGCATTTTAAAATGCCTCTGAATCAATGAAAATGATTGAAGGCGAAATCCAGATGGCCACATAGCTGTATCATATAATACCGGCCAAAGGTTGTCTTTTTCTGAGCAAGGGTATCTTTTAACACAGACTTAGTCTTCAAAGAATTTTAAATGCTGCAAAATACTCACCCTAGCAAAAGTCTTTAATGCGAGCCTTTTTTCTGCCCCCCTTAGTAATCGTCAGTGCTGTCACTGGGATTGTGATCTAATCCTTTATGGATGTTTTTCTGCTTCATGCTTCCTAACGTTCTGGGAGTGAGTCATGTGCATTGGTGAGCCCAGCCACCAGAAGCAGATCTGATTGAAAGAATGCATGGAGATTGCCTGAGAATACTCTCAGGGTCTCCCAGTATCTTTGCCACAGAAGACCATCATAGCAGCTCTGGCTGGATAAGCTAGAAGATACTGGATGTAATGGGTATTTAGGATTTGTTTTCAGAGCATAATCCTACTGATACTTTGCTCTTCATTTGTGGATGTCCTGGTTGGTGCAAACGTCCCTGGAGCAGGCTGACCAAAGCCTGCTGGATGATTAGGTGAAACTCATGGCCTCTGATCAGACACGGGGACCTGGAGAGACAAGGAGTGAGCGGCCAGGATTTCTTATGGTACCTTGTAGGTCCCTGCAGTGCTGAAGCTGTGGATGTATGGGATTTGCTCAGGGTACTGGACTTGACGGAGGGGCTATCGTGGAAGTGCTGTCTTCTGAAGGCTTGACTAAGCCCATGCCCACATGTGCCTGGGGAATATTGTCTGACAAATTTCTATTTAATATACAAAAGTACTTTCAGCCTTTGGGCTTCAGTGACCGACAACACCGTCTGCCAGCAGAAGGCATTTTGGGTGCAGTTGTGCTTTAGCTTAGCTATGCAGCATGGGAAAAATTGCTTTCTTGAGTGTCTTTTGAAGCTGCTGGTAATCATTTCCAGACAGTGATGTCTCCTCCTGTAAATAATTGTCCCCTTTATTTTTCTTGCATGACATTCCTGATTTTATAGCCTTCTTGTATATCTCTTTCCCAGGGGCAGGGAATCCCAGCCCAGGTAATGGCTTCTTGGATGGGAGCCCTTTCACAGCTATGGTCATGTCTGTACTCTTTTTGTACCATTTCCAGTTGAACGCTTCTAGAAGCTGCAGACCAAAGCAGCGTGTTTCCCATTTCAAATACAAATACACTGGGCAGCACTGAGCAGTGCAGATCCTTGCAGATAACCTCCTCCACTGCGAGTACTGACCATTTATTCCCTTTTTTAGTTTTGTTTCTATCGAACAGTTGTTATTTCAAGAAAAGTTCTTTACTTTTGCACCATGACTCCTTAGTTTCTTTAAAGCCTTTTGGCAAGAAGCATTGCCAACAGCGCTTTGAGGACTCCCATATGTTATTTCGGCTGGATTCCCCTTATTCCCACACCAGTGACCCTGCAGAGCGTCTCTCCTGGGAGGTGACCTGTGGAGAGCAGCCTGCTATTGAAACCAGCTAGATAGGGTGCTTACAAACGGGTGGCATCAGTGCCTGTGTCTTTACTCTCTGCCTCACATTCTACATTTTCAGTTTTACACGGGCTGTACAAGGACAAGAATCCAAGCATGAGGCACTCAGCTATTCCAGTGGTGAAGACTATACGTGCAGACATGTATACATAAAGATTATTTCCACCTTTAGATTGGAATAAAAATTCCACATGAGCCATTTGGGACTACCCAATCTATAGATATTATTGAGCTAGAATCCTGTCTTCTGAAAAATCCCTGTTGTAAGGTTTTGAT
The DNA here is from genome assembly GCA_020745775.1 of Theristicus caerulescens. Taxonomy (NCBI): domain Eukaryota; kingdom Metazoa; phylum Chordata; class Aves; order Pelecaniformes; family Threskiornithidae; genus Theristicus; species Theristicus caerulescens. The sequence continues at coordinate 20,396,027 of CM036567.1, read as the reverse complement.
TGCATCTCAGAAACTGCTAGAGGAATTGTATTTTAATGTGGTTTATTTTCCTCTCATGGCTCTCGGTAGGCACACACCCACATGAGGCTATTCTAAATGATAGTGTCATTACGTTTGAACTCTTAGTAAAAGGGTGTTTTTCAGCAATTGAATTCATATGTTTAATTTTGATTTTTTTGTTTTGTTTCTGTATACAAATTAAGGTCTCTGCCGGTACAAATACAGCTTTCTAGTAAGCCTGGAGGTGTAAAGCAAATGTTGAAATGAAAATTAGAGCTGTGCAAAGGGTTGTTTTTTTGGGTTTTTTTTGGTTTGTTTTTTTTTTTTCAATGAGCTCTGTGAGGCATGGGCTTGAGTTTGCTACAACCTGAAAGCTCAGTCCAGAGTAGTAGCAAAACCCGAATTACAGCAGGGTTCCCAGGCCCCGGCAGCATGGGAGGCTCACAAGCGGTCCGTGATACAGAGGTGAGAGGAGCCAGCTCTCTGATAGCAGGTTCACTCTCGGATGCCAACTGCCCTTTCACATGCTGTGCAGTCAGATGGGACGGTGAAGTTGGGGGTTCAGCAAAAGGCAAAGTGAATTTGTGGTAGTTGTTGGGTCCTTTTACAGGTACTCGGGGTGTCTGCGTTAGGATATGCTCTCTGGGGCACTCCAAAGGACTGACTGTTGTCCTGATGTCCCAAATGACGTCACCAGGATGCCACTTTGTCCCTCAGCACACAAAAGCTGTGTTTATGTGTCTTTCCTCCGGAGATGGGATTTTGCCCCCCACTGCTCCATCACAGCAGGGCAGGAGCGATACAGACCTTGACCCGTCTGCTTGCATTAAGTCATGATCTGGAAAATCAGCAAGTCCTGCTGTACTTCCCACATCTGGGTATGGTAATGAGATATCCATGTCTCGAATGATAATGTTTTAATACAGACGCATAAAACTTCCTGCCTTAAGACACAGAATGATCTGTGACTATTAGGGATTACAGTTGAATGTTCCTGTTGGGGGAGTTTGAATCCTTAGGCTGCTCATGGGATTTTAATACTCTTGTCTGGAACAGCTGGTGCCAGTGGAAGTGTGCTGGATGAGACAGGCAATGGGTGTTGTCTTATCCCCCATTCCTCTTTTCATATATTTTGATTTCCATCTGTGTGAGATGTGTCTGTGTTTCCAGGGATGAGCAGAGAGTGAGTGATGTAGACTGGCAGTGGAAAGACTGAAGAGGGAGGCAGGAGAGCCCAGGGAAGTGGGAATGCAGCAGGGAGGCAGAGCAGGATGGGAGACCAGGAGATGGCATAAACAAGTGGGGCTTTTGGTGAGCCACGAGTGATGGGAGCAAGAGGATTGAATAGTGGAAAGGCAGATGGACAAAAAGTCCAGAGAGAGACAAAAAATTGGGGACAGGTGAAAACTGAGAAGGAAAGAAGGCTGAAATGGAGAGCAGGCACTGGACAAGAAACAGACAGGGGTTGAACAGGAGGAGAAGCCAGCAGAAGACATCTGGGAGAGATGCCATCCCTGCACTGCATGGGAAACTGCACCCGAAGGGGGAAGAAGCAATTTCCCTATTACTCCTATAGCATCAGCCAGAGATTCTAGGTGTGGAGCAGGACCATGACGTTCATGTTGCTGTACAAAAAGCTTATCTCCACCTTCCAAAACTTTTAACTTAAGAGGTGAGACAAACAGAAATGCAGACATTGAGATGGAAAAGTAGAGGATAATGAGATGGTGGTCTGAACATGCTAGTCACCTTTTTAGATGCTGTTTGCGACACATCAGCCGTCTAATCAATGTCTATCTTTTTGTAGCACAAACTGGCATCTTAAGGAAGTGTTTGGGGAGAACAACAAAGTGAATGTTTACAAAGACTCTATAATCATGAGGGGTAAGGAGAGAATGTAAGAAAGTGTTTCCTGGGGAACAGGGCAGCGGAAGGTTGCACCATTAGGCTAAAAAAGTGAGTGTCAGCTTGGACTGGGAGCGGTGATCAGTTGCGTGGAGAACGTGTGCAGACACGTACAGGTTTAGTTTGGTGCGACAGGGCTCGGGGCTATGGGAAGGCTGTACAAAGTGGTGATGTGGTCAGGGAAGCTGCTGATTTTGGCAGCAGGGCTCCCCATGAGCTTTAATTCCTCAAGATCGGGGAAGATGTTATGTTAATGGAGGTCTGAGATAATGAGAGCGCAGACAACAGCTCTGGCTGTGTAGCTGAATACAAAATACAAGGAGACATAATGCAGAACTTCTAAAAATTCAGACGTGCTCTGGATAAGAGGTTGTAAAGGCTCCAAGTGGAAGCTGGTGGCTGAGTAAGGTGCCTTAATGACCAGCAGCACAGTAACAGTATGAGGAGAAGGGAATGATCATGAGGGCAAGGGATGTCCCTCCCATAGGGGCAAGGTTGCTATGCAGTTGCTGACCTGCATGTGCCTTTCCACTGCATCCCTGCACACGAGCTCTCGCTCTGTGGAGCTAATGACTCGTGCAGACATTTGAATTTCTCCCTGTGAAGGTTTCTGTGTGCACTACAGCAAGTGGGAACCGGGTTTTGAGTGTGTGAAGAGATGCATGCTTCCCAGCGTTGGCACTGGCTCTAGTTTGGGTCAGTCTCGCCAGCCAGTGTGCGCGATGGAGTTTCCAGCTGCTCCTGGGGAGGGTTTGTAACATACGGTTGGTTGATCTGGGGCCTGGTGGGAAAAGACACCCAATATAGCTCTGGCGCGCAGCGGCAGTGTATAAGATGCCCTAGCTCTGGCTGCTGGCCTGGCAGGTCTTGCTGCACTCCTGGAAAAGCTGGAATTGGGAAAAGTGAGAGCATTGACTCTGTTCAGGCACAATCCCTGGGACCCTGTGGGACTGAGGCATCTGAACAAACCCATCGCTTTGAGGGGAGAAGCTGGATCCACTGTGCGTGGGGGAAAACGAGGGCAGCATACAATGGAAAGAATAAGTTATCTGCCTGTGTGTAAGAAACATTCTTTTAGCACAGGAAAGATTCACCCAGGGCAAGAGAAGAAATAACTCTAATCACCACCCACCTGCTCCTCTCAGGCATCCTTACTAATGCCTCGCTTCGGTGTGGTGCTTCACCAGCTGCGGCAGACCGAGATGAAGAACTGCAGTGCACAGCTCCTCCATTTACCCTTCTTTCATCCTCCCAGAAAGCTCACAAACAACCGAGCAGAGGAACATTGCAGGGTTACTGTTTATCCGTGGCTGCAGAGTGCAGATGTGCAGTGCAGACTCACAGCTGCTGAGACAACCTGTGCTCATCCCCAGCTGCGCAAACACCTGCTTGGATGCTTGAAGATGATGTTTCTGTTGGTCATTTATGTTTAACTCATCCTGCGTATCCCAGGATATTGTAAGGGAAGAGGAGAATGCTAAGCCCTTAACTGTGAGCATCAAAACCACAGCACTGGATTTTTATTCAGCATCTACATCTTCAGTTTGGCAGCCCAAAGTCCATACTTATCACTAAGGCAAAAACCCACTTGCCAGCGGCTGTGTTTGTACCATAGGCTCGCAATGACTTTAAAGATTACTGTTCAGCAGTGCACTTTTTAGGGCTCAGAAATGGTTAATTTCTCTTGTATTTCTCTGCATACTTCCCATACTGCTCTACTTTATGCAGTGCCATTCATCACAGCGTGAGAGGTGCTCAGCACAGGCGCACGACGATCACCCACGCCAGTCCGGGGATCGCCGTCATGCCGCCGTCCGGCTCTGTCGGTGCCTCCTCATCCTCCTCACGCCCGTCCTCTGGGCTGCTCTGGGAAAAGGCGCCTCAGCCTGCCTCAGGAGCAGTGTTAAGGGAGAAAACAAGCTGGCAGGTATCAGTTTTGAGCCGTTCTTATCTGATTTATTGTGAAAGTCACCTCTTTCGATTTAGGTGGCGCTGATAGTGAATGAGAAAACATGTGTTTCTAAAACAATGGCAATGAAAACATTTCTTGTCAGGGACTGTAGTTTATTGTCTTACTGCTTGAAAGGTAAAATATCCAGCAGGGAAGACACTGTGTCATCATAAAGCAAATGTGGATTATACAATACGACACTAACTTCCCGGGTAATGCTCAGAGCCGCCTCTGAGCACAAGTTATATCAAGTTGTTTGTGCTCGGCGATGGAACTGAACCCGCTTCATCACCCAGAGGTTTTCCAGACCCGGGTTCCTAGACCTGAAAATGTGGAGCCTCTGGCTGTGGCTCTTATTCTTTGTTTCATATTTGCTCTTGGCCTGGGGCTTTTCTCTAGGGCAGGATCCCTGCCGTTTTGTTCAACACCTCCTTGCTTTCCTGCATTAGGTGGCCCTCACAAACGCCATCTCCACTAAGACATGTCTCGGGGTACCTGAGCAGAAAAGCCTTTTCAGATTCATATTTACTGCTTGAGACGGAGCATAACTTTAGCTTCACTTCTCAGGAGGAGCTGCCGGTCCCAGCGCAAGCGCTCGGCAGTGCATCCTGCATCTCCCTGCCCCGCTTGTTTTGCTGCCTGGGCTCCTCTCCCTGATTCTGTTTGACAATGTTTTCTTTCTCCATTTGGCAAGTCAGCCCACCTCTGAGCCTTATCATATTTAAATGTTTAACTGCTCTCAGACCTTAATTAAGAGAAGTAGCAGCAGCAATAGCTGTAGCTGTAGGAATAGCAGCATTTTCTCCTGTCTTAAATTTTAAAGGCTATTGTACAAGGCTTTGCAGAAAGGGTGATTAATGGCACCCACAGAGGCTGAGGTAAATGTTTCTCCACGCTGATTTTTGCCCTTTCTATTCATGACTCCCTTTCTTGACTTATGAAAAACTAAAAAGTCCATTTAGAAATAATTCTGTGATTACATTTTTTCTGGGGTTCAGTAGGTGCTTAATACAGCACTTAATATACGTGTTGAATAGGAGCTGATCTCTTAAAGACCCAGCTCTTGGTGGTCTCCATGCCAACTCAGCTTTGCTTTGAGCAGTAATTACTAATATTGTTGGTAGTCTCCAAGGATTCAGTGGTTTTTGGAGACTAAGCTCCCCTAGGCTAACCTTTATTTTTTTCATCTTTTGTACTAGGCTGAAAGGAGTAGACGGACTTTTCATTTGATAGAAACATCAGTGCCTGAAGTTTTATTGTTTTAGGTTTGTGGAATGGGTCATTGAGTCATAAGATGTGAAACATCTGTTTGCATTTGCAGTGAGACAGCTAACAAAGTCTTAAGACCAAAAAAGAAAAGAAAAGAAAAAAAAACCCAACATCAAAAGATGTGAAAACCCTCAGGTCAAGTGGCAGCATCATGATTATTCTCTAGTACAGAAAATATTTATTGTGGCTTGTAACCGTGTCCACCAGGCGGTTAATTAGCAAAGTGTAGATATTGTCACAGTGGAAATAAGTGAATGCAATTCATAGAAAATCCTCCAAGATAAGCAGCAGACATAAAGGTGATTAAGCTGTCAATAAAGAAGAAACACAGAGACAGGGGGAAAAGCAGGTGGATTTCAGTACATGCCCACAAACTAAACCTATGACACAAAGCAGAGCAACCGTTTACATTGATAATATTTGTACTCCTGCAATGCCTCTGAGTTTTACCCATGAACCAGGATCCCACACTGCACTGATCCCGAGCAAGAAATGCCTCTGCATTAAAGAGCTTATGATTTAAACATTAGTCAAGAGACAGTAGATGGGCACGAGCAGACAGACAAGCGTGTACGTGGTACCGGTGAGGACTGCTCAGCGCAGCGCAGGCTGGCCCAGCACAACCACAACCTACCTGCTGTCATTTTCTTAATCTTGTAAGCAACATGGCAAAGGCATTGGCATTTTGACAGTGCATATATCATGCAGAGATCTTCCTAAACATTAATTAAGCATCGTAGAGCCACAGCAGTATTATTACAATCCTCGTTTTACAATCAGGAGATCTGAGACAGCTTTGCGATGCTGGGCTGGGTAGCCCAAGGCTACTCGGCTGCGCAGTGGCAGTTAGGGGATGAACCTCGCCACCCTCACTGGCACTCCCCTGCTTGCATATCCTGGCTGACTACACAGAGAGATGATTATAAGAGGTATTTACTTGTATTTCAAAGAAGGTGAACAAAGGCAGTAGCAAAAGCAAAACTTTAGATGACAGTGTGAAGAAAAATTATAACACATTTTTGATTTTTTAGAATTACCGTATTGTCATCCTGTGTTGGAAAGAGCTCAGATCTCAGCTCCCAGGTTTTTTTGAGCTCTATAGGAGCATCTCTGCTTCCTCTTAGCTTGGCACAGTCTAAGATTAGCATGTGAGCGCCTCTGGCTTACAGAGCCTAGCTGTACACATGCCTTCTTTCTAGATCATCAGAGTACCGGGTCCAGGTTTTGACAAGTTGTTTCAGTTTATTGGGCCGTTCGTGCAGTGACGGAACTCTGCAGAACCAACACCCTGCCTCATGGTATTTCCCTCCCTAATAACAAGTATGTGGTGTTCAATCTAAACCACTTCAAACAGATGTTTTCAGACTGTATGTAGGAAAGATAGTAACCTTTGATGATTTTTATTTTGTCTTTCTGGAAACCTAATGTGTTTCCTACGGCTTATGACCACAATTCATTTCTAAGTGATTTTCCCTTGGCCAATTTCCATTTATCATTTAAATAATCTAGCAACGAAGAGGATGAGGTATTCTGCAAGAAGGTATATGACTCCGTAATCATTCTACCTTCATATCCCCTTTGGGGGGAATTATTAGAGATGAAATGACCTTCCTGGCTATCAAGCATTACCATTGTAACACGGATGGATAATATGACACCCCTGACACAGAGCCAAAGGCAGGTTGAGCTGAGCGTGCTGTACCCAAACCTGAAAATGACAGAGACTTGATTAAAATGAATGTGAGAAAGAAGACCAAGAGTGATGGGAGCCCTCCGCTAGCTTGCGGGAGGGTGGGGAATCTAGCTGTGATGTATCGCCTATACGGTACTTCTCATTTGGACCATGATGAGGGAAATTTACCATCTTTACTGTCTGCTCAAGGGACCTTGTTCTGGTCTCTTCGTGGTTTTTAGGAGGAAACCATGCCCGGTAGATATAGAGAACAAGTCCTGCCACTGACATTCTGTACAACAGCATTGCACACCTGTGAAACTCAGTTTCCCCGTTTCTCCGATGATGAATCTTGTACATCTTTTTATATGAGCTGCTGAGAGCTTTGGTTGGTGAACTTTAAGCATGTTCCATCATACAAAGCTACACGGAAAAGTCAATGTTATACATTAGTGTGACTATTTTTCCTCCAGAGAGTCCTAGAGCAGTCAACAGAATACTTTAGCACTTATTTGCTCAACTTTGGGGCTGAGAAACTTATGTAAGATTTTTGCTTTTTATATTCCCAAGAGCTTTCTTCACATTTCTGGGGTAGGCAGCCATCTGTGGCATGTAACACTGAAGAACAGTGTCTAACAGAAGAGAAACTACAGAGGAAAGTCAGGAAAAGACCACGTAGACCCTCAGACTTGAATCTGACCAAAACAAATCTATCTTCCTAGTACTATCAAGATTTTTGCCCTTAAGCAACATATGATGAGATATCAGAAGTGATATGGGAGCCTTAATGGCCCCCAAGAGGATATATTGCCCCATCGCAAACTTCCTTACAGACTAATTTAGAGTGTTGGTGAATATGGATAGCACCAAGGGGTCTTACCTGACCTTCAATAGCAAGGATTTTTGCTTTAGTTGTGGCTGGTGTGACTGTACAGTTCTTCATATTCTTTAAAAACAGTGTTCTATTTAACATGAGGGTTTGCAGACGGCATAGTGTAAGGAGCTGTTTTCTTTAGATACCATCTTCCTTTAAATAAGAAACACTGAGCCTGGGCTTTCAGGGAGAAAAATAAACAGAGGGATGACCAAGAATTAACTTCTTCAGATGTAGGAAAGCAGGGCCAGAGGCACAGCTCTTGACACGAGCCATGCAAGCCTGTGAATCTGAAGGGAGATGAGTGGTTCCACTCATCACGTCGTGTTCGTGCCATCGGGGCGCGCTTGCTGCTAAGTATCCTGCTGACGGAGCAGAGAGGTTCCGAAGTCCTCTAACTTCATTTTCTGGTTCATCCTCAGGAATAGTTGGGCAAAGAGCATGATTTATCATGACTGCTATGGTGATCTACCTTGATTTAGTGGTGAAATTACAATGATGGATCATACTTAATTATGATCATTAAAAGACATCAAAAATGTAATCGGCTGTTCATCATATACCTTATAAAGGAAAAAAATACCTCAGGTTTTTAAAGGCCGGGACTCTAGGTGTTGATAAAATTAGAATATGTTTTATTCATGCTATGACACAGCGTTCTTTCTTCACTGATCTCCTCATCTGGGCGTTTCACTTCAGAGGCGTTGGGGAAGGATTTGAATGAGACTTTAATGAAGTATAAACAACCATGGGTCCTGTTTTTTCCACGGGTCCCGTGGGGCGCAGGTCATGCCCTACGTTAAGGAAATCCACAGGGCTCCATCCGCGGGGAGAGCTCGTGCAACACAAGCTGCAGATCAGCACCCTGGCAAAAGCTGTTTGGATTCTGGAAACGCAAATTTGCCCCCATTTGACCTTGATTAAAGTCTAGCACAGTTTAATGAGGCAACATAAAATACAAGTCAAATGCTCAATAGGGAAAATCTTGTCAGACATAAGGAACAATTGGGATCAAGTCAGTCAGGGCTTCCTTGGGCTTTTAATGACCTGTTAGATTCAGCTTTACTGTAGGGTTTTATCAAAAAAAAAAAAGTGATAATGACTGAAGGGAGCATCATTAGTATTGGAGTGAAATGGCTAATGGCTCCAGATTGCTCACAGGTGTCAGAGAAGAAAAGTTTCTCCCTAGGCAGCGAGCTCTGTGATCACCACGAGCATTATTATTTGCACTGCAGGAGCGCCTATCAAGGTTAATGGAGACGTGGCCCCCTTTTTGCCAGGGAGCCGTCGGGATGTGCGCGGAGGAGAGGGAAGGGGAAGAGCGAGCTCAGTGCTGGCATCCCCGCCTTGGTGCACAATCCGCTGAGTGGCGTTTGGCGAGATCCAGGGAGGAACCATATGGTTGAAGGCAGGGACTGGAACATTTGATAAATATTACAATTATAACATGTTACTATTATAATTCAGTGTCCTAACAGGAAAGGTAAGGTGTGATTTGATCATGGTCTGTACCTTTTTGAGGAGTAAACCTTTTTGTTGGACTCTTCTGCTCAGCAAAGTGCGGGACTCCATGCAGGGAGCCGAACACAGACATATCTATCTGTGATGGTAATTAATGTTGGCACCTTTTACCACATTTGCTTTGGATCCTCAGAGTCTAGCTATGAGCAAATCAAAGCAGGATACATTTTCTAAGAGGTTTGCTTTGATTCAAAAGAGAATTCAGTGAAGTCCAGTGGCCTCTATTATACAGCACTCCAACTCAGATGATTGCTTATCCTATTTGGCTTTAAAACCTGTAACACATTATTATGCCCCAGTTAACAGATGGCAAACTGAGGACCAGAGATGTGCCCAAGGTCGTACAATGTTGGGAGACTCATAGGGTATGGAAAACATCTGGTAATTGCATGTTGTAGTGAAGCAATGACACAGAGTCTCTGACAGTGGTCAGCAGGAGAAGCAGAGAAGGTCCTTGTGAGGTCTTCAGTCTCACTGAGGTGCTTGAGGCGAGTAGCACATGCAAGCATTTACAGCGCTGTGTCCATTGAGCAACAAATACAAATCAAACGCAGCGGGCCATCACTGGCTCACTTTTCATCCTTCTTCAGGGCAAGGCTGTGGCTCCCCTCGTTGTGTGGGGCATGAGGGCACTTGGCCCCAAGCAGGATTAACTCCTAGGCTGCTTGTGCAGGAGGGACAAGCAACCACTCTTCCTCTTCTCACCTAGCTGAGCCAGGTCTAAGTCACGGGCTGGGAGCTGAGGTGGGGCGTTCCTGGGGAAGCTGGTGTGAAGGAAGGACCATCGCCGTGTGGTGGGGCTGACTCGGATTTCTTCCTTCTGGAGTTGAGAGCGTTTGGTCCCTGATCTGCTCACAGCTGTGCTGTGCCCTCTGCAACAGTCCGGGTCCCAGCCAGTCACTATACAGCAAGATTTCAACCTCTTTGTTTAGAATAGTTTCTCCTCTTGCCAAAAGGGCAAATACTTACAAGTGCGTTCTCTTCCCTCCTGTGGGCCTGGTATGCACGTAACGTGCTTTTCATCTTAAGAGCAAAGTGTTTTTGCAGAGACAATTGAAAGAAATTAAGAATGGCACATCATGATCATTTATATCATGTGTATCTCAGAAAGTTCATCAATTCATATTACATTAGGGAATATGTAAACTAAATGTGCACTCATTTGGCATAGTCCTCAGAGCAATTATTCTTCAGTTGATTTAGTACACTTGATAAAAATAAAGGTTAAGGAGGATGTTAATTTGGGATTTTTTTTTTTTTACTGTTTTTTATAAACTGTTAGAATGCAGATTAATTCCAGACTTTATAATACTGCATCCAATTCGCTATCATATAAAAATAACTTGCATAAATCAGAGAAGCGGGCCTGATCCTTGTGCTCCAATACTCGCAGGGAATTTTGACATTGACTTCTATAGGAGCAAGCCCAATGTCAAAACCTAGATATAACATGAATCCGTGCCAGACACGTTAGAGCTCTGTTAGGAACATCCTCATTGGAGCATAATAATTTGTGAGAGAGAGAGACACACTGTGAGCACTCCTGGGGTTGGGGGCCCTGGGCAAAATGTTGGTGGCAGAACTAATTCTAGTCTGAGGAAATGAGAAAGCCAGTGTCGTGAAATGTTGTTGCTTCCAAATCTCAGCCCATCAGACTACTGAAGACCTACATTTTTCTGTCCGATTTTGGAGGTGGGGGAGTGTTGGCAGGACATCCTCGGGAGACAGTGAAAAGAGATAAAACCACTGCAGCTTTTTTTTCCCTGAGTTCAAGAGAGAGGAGTGAAAAACCTGCCAGTGCTGCCCTAAAATTGCTAATGAAAGAGAGTGAGAGAGGCATTTGCTTCAATATGCTCAGCCAAAATGGGATTTTCAAAGGAGTCTGGATAAAGACATCAGACACAAAGAAATCAGTACCTAATAAAAGAACTTACCTGAGTCAATCCTGCTGATTGGCTTCAATAGCAGACATGTGGGTGTTGAAGCAGAATTCACTGCAGAAGTTAAAAAAAAAAAGAGAGAGAATGAAGAGGAAGAAGAAAAATGACATGCAAGTAGTAGGGAATGTTAATAACACGACTAGGAAAGGGTCCTTCCTCTGCAGGCTTAAGGGACTGCTTCACAGCACCTGGGAGGAGCGCTAGCAGTCTTTTTCCCTCAGGAATAAATCAGGCCTGTATCCTGACATGGATCTGAGGGCAGATGGAGTGAAGGAAATCTCCCCAGAAGAAAAACAGGATTATAAAAGTGAATAAGGAATTACACGAGAGTTATATATGGCAGATTTCACTGTAGAAAAACAGGGTTACATATATAAACTTGTGGCTTAGTTCAGAAAACTCTTATCCGTGGCTTTCTGACTGAGGAATCGCACGTCTTGGTCTTTTCTTTGTTGCCTGTCCCTGTCACCAGTGCTGCGGGGACAACCCTTGTGTCCCTAGAGCTGCCTCAACCCATCGCAGCCACAGGAAAGGGCTTTCTCCCCGGCTTCGCCCCAATGCCCCATGCACTGACCCCGCACCCCTGGTGCATTTGGGGCTTGCAGAGAGCCTGTCCTCCCTGGCAAATCCCAGCAGCCACCGCACAGCGCTGGGAGAAGCCGGGAACCCGCACGCAGGGAGTGAGAGTCGCTCGCGGTCCTTTCCCCGTTCTCGGCATCGCCGCCCCCAGGAAATCTGCTCCCGAGGGTGTTCTTAGCAACTGCGTCTGCGGAGGGGTGGGAAGTTAGCTCTTCATTTTATCCTTTCTGCATCGCCCTTCTGTTCTGTGCCCAGGTGGGTCTAGGCTCTTGCAGACATGCATGCATAAGCAGGGAAGATTTTATTTTGCTCCTTTCACATAGAGTTTATTTGGTTTTGTATATGTAGGAGACTGCTGAATTCATGACACATGCCAAGTTTCAGACTTCCTTGGTCCAAATCCTGTTGAACCATGTGCATCCAATTTTCCTCCCTCCCCCGTGTCTGTAGGAGCGGGGGAAGCGCTGGAACGCCCCGCGCGTGCATCGCTGCAGAAAAGAGCCTTGCCTTGGCTCGGGAAATGGGCACTATAATTAGGCACAGATCTTCTGTCCTAAATACAATGATCTGAGGATTTATTTCTATCATTTGCGCATCCTTGGGTGTTTTTCTGTAGCGCTCTCCAAGCGTAGGCCTAAGGGTTTCCAATGCGGCTGGTTGGTAGCTCTACTCTGCAGAGGGGCTTTTCTTCATATTATCAGAAAGCACAGGCAGACCCATGGTGCCTTACTTCCATTAAGCTCATTTTTTGGACCGACGAGTAAAACGACACATTTGTACATTTTTGTAATAAGAGGAGCATGCTGGGCTGGAGTTCTTGAGATGCCAAATGTGATTTCACAGCCACAATCCAGATAGGATTGCCCTTTAACATCATCCAAGAAGTTCTTATACACCAGAATTATTCTGTCATACATAAAATGACCCAAGTAATTTGGAGTGAGTTATTTAACTTTGCCTTGCTGTAATCCGCAAACAATTTATGATGTTCTTGAATTTCCTCATAATTCAGTTATTTGTTGCTAGATATGTTGGATGAATAAGTTGTGGCCTGCCGACTGCATGCAAGTGATTAATTAATAGCACATTTCTTGATGTTGGATTTTAAGTGTATTGGTCAGTTTAATTGGATCAGTAGGCCGCATGGCGTACTTCTGTTCTCAGGTTGGATGGATGCTTCTCCTTGAAAGAATCCTCCAAGAATAAAATTCCTGATCAAGCATTTAAAGCAGGCATCCTTGCTGAAACACCAGGACGCAGGCAACCACAAACTCAATCAATTACGTAAGTGCTATTGGCATCCCGGAAAGTGAAGTGCTGCATTGTGCAAGTCTTTTTCCAAAAGAGAATTTCAGCTCGAGAAAATATTCATAGAAGTATTACCTAATATTCACTTCGCCAAGCTCACTCCTGCCAGTAAGTTCAGTTGTTAAAACACATGTAAAGTACAAGCTCAACCGAAGAAAATTTCTATGAAAATTATGTACAGCACATGCTTTCATCCGCTCTTCCTCGCTCTTGCAGTACTGTATTAAAGGGATCAGCAACATCTCTCTTTGCACCATGTTTATTTCAGTTTTATATAACCTGAATGCCGTGTATGTTCTGGCTCTGTCATTAATTTTAAGCTAGGTCAAATTCATACATATTAGATAATAAGCATTTTTAGTCCCCAAATGTGTGCGTTAATTAATTTTATTTCATTCAGTATAATTGTCCTTATAGCTCTGTGCTCATTAAAAGAAGAGGTTGAGAATCCTCCTTTGTGCTAGGCTTAATTTGGGTAGAAATCACAGAAGCTGCCTTACAACTTCTCTGTCAATGCAGATGAGTTCTGACTTGCAGGCAACCCCCCCCTCCTCCCTGCCACTATTACTGACTCAGGAGTCATTTCCAATTCCTCGGTGTAAGCACACATCACTCTAAGGAGACAGAAATTACATCCAAAGGAGTAGAAATAGCCAGGAAGACCTAGTTTCATATATTTTCCATTTGAAAGATGTGAGCCTCTTGTACTGAATGGAAATCCCTACAGTGAAGCAGGTGCTGGAGGTCCACCTGCTCATCTCCCCGTCATCCAATTAATTTGTCCAGGGTCTAAACATTGGTAAAAGTGCCTGTCCTCACTGGTGGGTGCTGCAGCTGAGGGTCCCTTCCAGTGCGTGTGCCCCATGTGGTAGGCTTCTAATGTGCAGCTGACACCACGTATAGGGAATAGACTATAGTTTATAAGCAGGTCATGGGTGATCAGGTAGACCTTGCTGTAGTCGGTAAGGATTCTGCAATTATTTATGCTTTTTTTTTTGTTATCTAGTGTTTATTAGCAGAGCTTGTGTGCCCCAGACTTGTCTTTTTCCTTCTGCAGCGTCAATCACTCAAGCCTCGAGATCACAGCGCCTGCATCACTGCTACAGCTGCTGTTCATTAAAGCACCTATTTGTCATTTATTAGGAATTCATAAATGACTCCTGAAGAGGCCGTCCTCTCAATACATCCTTCAGCACTGTTAGCGCAGGACATCTTTGCATCCTCTTGTGAGTTGGTGACTCGTTTTCCCTATGAGAGATGGGCTCTTCAGGGTTTTTGATGTGGAGCCAGTATCTGAGATGTTACATTTATAGGGGAGGTGTGGATGACTCTCAGTTCTCACAGATCACAGCAGAAGATGAAGATGCTCAGCACCTGCTCTGCTTGCGAATATCCCCTGGTGGAAGGCTAACCACAGCTTCTGCCTTCTGTCCCCCCAGTTTTCACTGGTGTTGACATCTTTCCTGAGTTGAGTAGACATGTACTGCTGAATAACACATTTTAGCTTTGAGTTAGCTACTTTGAGGTGTGTCTAAAAAATATATGAAACACCGGCCAGGGTCTTGGCTTCTTTGGTGAACTTCTGAAGATGTGATCGGTGAGGAAGCGTTGGAGGAGGATGCAGTCCCAAAGGGAACGTGCCCCTCCCAGAAGGTGATCCTTAGGGAACATAACAACTCAGCCTCTTCTGTAAATACACCATTTCTCCTCATCTGAAGAGGGCAATAGGCTCTGCAGTATGCCCTGGTGATCATCAGACACGCGCAATTCCCTGACCAAAGGGGAAGAGGCAGTCTGAAACCAGAGGGGCTTGCAGAGACTTCTCTTCCAGCTAATGGACTTTCACGGAAAGCGCCTCTGATGGCACTGCACAGGGGAGGCCGCCTTTCTCTAGCCCACTTGAGGTTTTTTTTTTTTGCACCATTTTTGCAATGCTGATCTTCTGAGCTAACGTCTTGAATTCCTCTGCCCGGTAATGCAGTGTGGTCCTTTGAGACCCCTGGGCCTATTTAATTTCATGCATGTGTAAGATACCTTTTCCCTTTTGGCACCATGATACCAGCTGCAGTCACTTTAAACACTGCCAGTCAATCCTAGTTATCAGAATCTGTACAGGGGACAGGAGGAGGGAGAAGATAATGGATTTGCCTTGAGAGCTCATCTAGAAATCCAGCCCTACACAGCAGACTGCCTATGTAATGTATTACTTTTTAATAATGTAAATATATTAACATTAGAGCAGTCTTCTCAATCTTCAGTACCTAAACATTACATCACTATCAGGAGCAAACGTAATTAGATATCATAAATATGAAAAATATCGGGACATTAGCATAAAGAGCACCAATAAGTTGCTTTGCTTGTCATGTAATTGAAAAGCATTAAGGGTGCACTCTGCTGTGTGCGCGCACGGTGAGCGGGAATCAAGCCTAATGCGAAGGGACAGCTCCGGTATGCAGAGCCTCACCCGAAATAACTTCACAGGGACACTGTCAAGGGTTTTTTAGGTCTGAAAGTTAACATTTCTGTAAAGTTGATTAGTGCTCGCAAATGTTCTGTGCTATTTTCTAATCAGCCACATTCACTCTCTTGGTTATTTAATGGTATTAGCGGCAGCAAAAGTGGAACCATTTGTTTCAGGCCAAGCAATCATAATCCTGCTCACTCTGGATGCTGGTATTTAAATATGCGTGGGATGCTGTTTTCATCCTACATTCCTGTTCTGTAAGATTTTTGCTTTGCAAAGTTTTCCAGTCTCTTGGTCTTCTGCTTAGCACCCTCCAGGTAAGCCTAGAATTGAAGAAATGTCAACCATTTTAAATGAGGTACAACACCAATATGACATATGAAGATTTTAAACTTCCAGAGCAAAAAGGAATTATTTAGCATGGCTCTACTGGGAGTACAGACTCACACTGAGAAAAATGGGATGCTTTGAATGACTTTCTGGCAATGAAATCTGTGGAATAGCCCAAGAGGGAAATGTCAGGTCCTTGTTGCTGGGGTAGATTAGATCTGCACTAGAAGATATCTGATCTTGGCTGGAAGACAGGTCAGTGGTTCTTTCCCAACCGGTCGTACAAAGGGACTCCTAGGCTGGTCAGGGGCTCTAAGCGAGCACCTGGGTTCACATTATCGGGGTGCAGAGGGAAGGCTTAGCTCAACACTCATGCAGCAAGGACAGGACTCTGAACCGAGAGCAGACATCCTCGTGACACGGAGAAGAAATGGAGCGGCGCAGCGTGGCCGCATGCAACCAGGAGCAATGTCTGGCCTTTGAGAAAGTTGTCCCTCCTTCCCCCTGCGCTGTGCTGTGTCTCTGTGCGAGGTTTGTGAAGCATCCGCTGTGTCCCTACCTGCTACGACACACGAGTGTGCAGTGGGGACGTGCTGGGGGTGTGGGTTAAGCCCAGGTTTGCACAGAGCACCCGTGGTGCTGGGCTGAGCAGGGTGGCCGGGGCTTTCCTGACGAGGAGCACCCTTGAGCTCAAGCCTTGTCCTGAGCTGCTCATTGCCAGCAAGGCCCAACCAGCAGGGTGTCCGACGGGCCTGGGCTTGCTTGGGCTTGTAGAGTTGGAGGTCGTCTGACGCGGGGTGCTCCCTTGGGTGCAGAGCCCCGCCGAGGCCGGCAGCCATGGCTGACCTGGCTGCTCGGACACAGTCCGTCACTGGCATTTTTGCATATTTTGTCTTCAAACCTGCTGCTTCCTGGATTCGGTCTTGTTCTAGATTTTGATGCCAAATCCTCTTTCACCTTCTTCTGTTTCTGTTTCTGTACACCCCTTGTTCTCTAATTAGTTGAATTTCTGTCTCCGCTTTGCTTCTCCCTTTGTCCTTTTCCCAGCTCTGCTCTTAGATCTCTCTTTTCTTTACTTTTTGTCTGCCCTCTCATGGCTGGATATTTATTTGCTTATTTTAATTTCTCTGGTGGGAAAGCCTTTCCCGCACCACATCTCGCAGACATCAGAGGATCTTCTCGGCCCCTTCCTGTCCTCCCTGTCCCTGTGCCTGCGTTTTTCCCTTGCTCTCTCCTCCTCTGCAAGTTGTGCTGTTGCTCTGCTCTCACTGCCATGGTAACTTCAAAAAGACACGGCCATTTGATATACCAGGCGAAGGAGAAGTCTGCAGGAGTGTGTGCGTGCGTATGTGTCAGGAGAGGGAACGGGACATCCTTTTCCTTTCTCTTTTCATTTTTATGTTCAAAGCATTTCATTACAGCTGCTGGAAAGAGGCACTCCAGCTCACAGGTGCAGCATGATGCCGTGGGACAGGAGCCGTGAGCTCTGTCCTGCTGCTCGTCTCGGGGCAGGGGATGCTCGGCTCTTCCCCAAGCCCAGCTCCTGGCTCTGCGGCAACAGGGAGAAAAAAAAAGAGGTAGCAACATGTTAAAAGTCTAAAACATGGGAAGGAATAGCTCTATTCCTGAGGGGAAACATATGGGGCATTAGGAACACTTTCCCCAGCTTGCACATTTATACTTGAAAGTTAACAGTGAAAGAAAACAAACACAACAGCTTCAAACCAAACAAGCCGTAGGGGATCACAGGCTACAGCAGCTGCTGGGGCGAAACCAGCAGTGCATCGCGGCAGGGACCCGCCGGAGAGGCTCGGCAGCATGTGAGCCACCCTGCATTGGCGCGGGACGAGCTGTCGTGGGACTCTCGCTAAGTGTTTGGGCTGGAAGTGGAGGCGGTGAGGCCGCCCTGCCCAGGCGGGGGTTTCTCAGGGGTATGGTCCCATGTAAACCTGCTAATCCCCGCCGTCGCGCCGGCTGGGAGCGCACAGCACCCTGCAGCCAAACCCTGGGGCTGCGGAAGCGCTGGCGGAGGCTATCGCCGCAGCTTTCGTCCCCTTTTCCACAGAAGCGGTAGCACCATTAGCACATCTGTCCCCTGCCCTACAGCAAGCAGCAGCACCCTGTGTACTGACACACTGTTTGCCCAGAGCCGGCCGTGGACGAGGAGCCAGAGCCGGAGCCAGGCTCTTTGCGGGTCTGGCAGCAAAGGGCCCCTCCAGCCCTGGGAAATACAATTACTGTTTTGAACTCGTCGTATATTTTCTCCACAGTCTCATTTTAAAAGGGATAATGATCTTTTCCTCTCCCCTGGGTGCCGGGGAAGCAGCTCGGGCAATTAGTTGCAGAGAGGGGCTGTGGGAACCGCTCCTGCCTGGGAGCACAAGGGTGCCGGCAGCGAGGAGGGGAGACCTCTGCTTCTGCCTTCCCTAGTTTGTCAGAAAGGTAAGGAAAAACAATAACTGCAGAAATGTCTCTGTGCTGAGGAGATGTTTGTCTGTCTGACTGAGCTGCTGGGCAGGAACAGGTCCCATGTGCTGGGGAGAGTGGTGCAACCCCGAGCTGCCTTCCCCCGAGGGGGATGCGGGCCATGGGAATCCCATGTGCCACCGACAGCGGGGCCGGGACATGCCCAGGGTGGGGGCAATGCAGACATGTCCTTGTCCCAGCTCAGGCAGGAGTGGCCTCATCGCTGCTCGGGATTGCACAGCTGGCTTTGCATGAGGTAGGTTTGAAAGCAGCTTTCCTGCTGCGTGGAGCTGGGGAAGAACAAACCTGGTGCTCCGCAGGGACCGAGCGGGGGATTCTCTGCAAAGATTTCCTCACATAAATACCCCCCTGTGGCTTTTAATATGGCTGGGGAGGAGGAAGGAACAATCTGGGCCAGCAAATCTAAAACCTGGTTTTCTAATCTGTGAAAACTAAGCAGGGAAAGAATAGAGGGAGGAAAGAGCAAGCAGTGGTGACCCCGCCATGCATCTTGAAGGAGCAGAAACAGGTCCCTGGAACGATGCTCTGCCCCGCTCACCCCATCCCTGTCCCCCTCACACATCTATAGCTTTGTAGTGCACCTTTAATGATTGCACGAGGGACGGGGCGGCTGCTAATGAAGCAAGATGCAGTTGAAGCCTGCTCCCTAATGCAGTGCTAACTCACTCATGTCCGTTATCTGTATTGTAATAGCATTGTGGCAAAGCTATATTAATGCAGAATACTTTTCATTTGCATGGCATAATTGAGTTATTCATGAAAGGGTTTGACCAGATGCACACGTTCCTGCTCCTTGGATTGTTGGTGGTTGTTGCTTTACTGTGTCTTCATCAAGAAGACGGAGCTTGAGACATGCTGGAAAAAAATACAGTCCATCTTCTTCAGCACCGGAGAGAAACAGAGATGCACCTAGACAGGTAGGGCAGGTTGGCCCCAGTACTGGCCGTGCCGTGATGTTTTATGCAGTGTCTGAGTTCAGGTGACGTGGCGCAGGCAGGACCGGGGCCATGGAAACTCCTTGGGCTTGGCTCTGCGTCCTTGAGCGGAGCTGCAGAGCAGCCGCGTCCTGAGCTCCCTGGAGAGCTGAGAGCTGGTGGGGGCAGGCTCGGGGGGATTTTTGATGAAAAAAGAAATGAGAAGAGAAAAAGAAAAATGCCATTCAGGCTAATTTTGGTTTGGTTTTCACCTGAAAGCATTTTAAAAAAATTAGATGAAACTTGTAAATGAAATGATGTTCTGAGCTGAAAAGACCTGAAAGTCTGCTATTGAAGGCTTTGACTTTTGGGTTTCTTTATAAGCAAATAGCAAAAACACACAGATATGTTTTGATGCTTAAGCTCCATTTATTTTTGTTGGAAAGGGTGTTTGGCTGTTTGGTTTTGTTTTCACCGGCTTTATATTGGAGAGAAAACATCCTGGATGCAAATGTGTGATCCAGGAGGGAATCTGTGAGTCTGCCACCAAACATATCTTTTCAGTACAAAATGTCTCCAGCACCAGAATCCTGGATTAATTTGCCATTCTTCCAGGGCTACATACAAACTGTTTAGCTGATTAGAGATGTGCAAACATACCCACCACAGCACACACTAGTGCTCATAAACTGATAAATAACACCAAACCAGAGGCTGTTTTTCCCTCCCCAGAGCCGTTTAGTCTTCTTCGCCCCTGCTCAGCTCCAGTGCCTGGTGCAAAAATCAACCTGTCTTCCCCAGAACCACCTTTGACTTTCATGACCTCTTGCGCTCACTTTGTTTTCTTGCTGCCTTCACCTTTCCCCCCGGTCTGAAGGCCCCGCAGCCCTGAGCGATGCTCACCATGTGAGCAGCAGCCTCGGGGCTTCTCTCCAGCTGTGGAGCAGCGGGGAGCTGGACCAGATTTGGGCATGAGGCTGAGGTGCTATCAGCCCACCTCGGAGGAGGAGACTGGAAAAGACAGATTTGCTGTGCCCATCGTCGGTGTGGTTTGGTGGCGGTGTGGGGGAGCTGGTGCATGTGCTCCATCACGAGCAGCCACCGGAGGATCTGTTCCCTCTGGGAAAGGACCGGCTGGATGCATTTCATTATGCTTCCCTCGTGGGCATGCGTATGTATGAACGGCACATGCTGGTGCATGTGAGTATGCGTGTGCACGGCAGGAGATGCAGAGACTTTTGCATTAAGCTGACTGGAGGACCGACTCATGTCCATCGTCCTGGGGAAGCGGGAGGACTGGTCAGCCTCTCCAGGTGGGACGGTTGTAAGGAAACATAGGTCCCTGAGCTCTGCGAGGACGGGGCTGCTTCCAGCTGTGCTGCAGCACCCGCTGCAAACCCTTGAGTGCAGCAGGACCAAGGCGTTGATGCTCTCTGCTCCCCATTATTTTGGCTGCCCCCTTTACCCATGGCAGTGGGATCCTGGTGGGGTTCTTCTCGCAGAGGAAATCTCGCTGGCCGCTCAGATGAGCTTCTTGTTGCTGGAGCAACGCAGAGCAGCCTGAGCAGCCCTGAGTACCTGGTTCCTAAAATACTGCTCCGTCATTAAAGCCCTATCATATTTATGAGGCAGCGTTGCAGGAGATGTACATATAGCGCTTCCCTGCTTGCTCCCAGTCCTGCCCGTTGGTCATATCGTACCTCAAACACGCAGAACCCAAATTCTCCTCCTTGGGAAAACAAAACCCCATGTCTCTTCTTGTACAGTGGGGGAAAAAAAAGGATGTTTTGAATTGAGCTCATCTTTTTCAAAACTTCTTTTCTCTTTATCCTTGAAGAAAGTCTCTTGGTTTCCTCTGTCTGGTCCCTGCGAATGAAATTCCTAGCAGGGACACCTTGTCAGCTTTTTTCCTTGGGCTCAAACACAATGTTTCAAATGAAATGACTTTTTTAGTCTCATCCACTTCATCTACAAGGAGATGGGTGAAAAAATCTGTTTTCTTTCTTCTTTTTAAAATATTTTTTTTTCTTCCAAGTGGCCTTATGGCTCCTTTTAAGAAATTATATAACAAATTGTGGAAATCTGGAATGGAGCTGGTAGTTTGATTTCTTTAAGAATCTCCCTTCTGCCACTAAGACAAAGAAAGGCAGAGTAACATTCAGTAGGCAAAACAAAAAAAAAATCAAAGTTACCGTTTGGCTTTTGAACAAGGTGCAAATTAGTGAGTATTTGTTAAAATTTGAGACAGCAATTGTCTAAGAAGAATATTTTCAAAGAGGAGAAAGGTTTTTTCTTCTTAAATAAAAAAGCCCCCGAACCTTCCTTTCTTTTAACTTCAAAAGGGAGCCAGATTGCAGAGGATGAGAGAAAACGCTTAAATCTCCTCTGAAGGGAAGCAAGTAACTTAGTCAAAGTGATCTTATTTGTGAGGGAATAATTTTCTGTTCACTTTTTTTTTTAAGATCCTGATCAAGTGACTCGTAAATTTTTAACTGAGCTGGTGAAAGCTCTGCTCTACCTATGGCGATGTCGAATGGCCTTTATTTGAGGGTAACTGGATTACGCTGAGACCTGCCTGTTTCAGAAAACTCCATCAGCAGGCAGCAAGGAGGATTTTTCTCTCTGCTTTGGGTAGCTGTTTTCAGCAGTACAAGAGTGCATGAAAATGCTTCCAGCTCCCTACGACGGCATTTTGCACTTGCTTCTGCATTGATGCAAGTAGTGGCAACACAAACACGCTTAAAGTTAGGCATGGATCCAAGTCTTGGTGGAAGATAAGTGGTGCCTGTCCTGCCTGGGGTCTCTCCCAGCTACTGCATTTGCAAATAAATAGTAATGATAAAGAGGGATTTTCAGATATGACCCATAGGTATTTCATGTTTATGCAAGTGATAATCTCTGGAAAAAAGATGCCTGCTAAGGGATGTTCTTTCGATTTATCTATGAAAGCTAGTGTCAGCCTTGTCCAGAGTAATATTAACCCTTGTGTGTGTTTATATATGCAGCATCTGCTGAGTCTTTGGCTGGGCTTGTGGATTTGACATTGAACTCCTCATTTCAATCTAAACTTTAATAACGTAAGAGTTGCCACAGCGCAACAGAGCGCCAATTCATCCCGTAGCCGGGTCTGCCAGTGGCCCGTGCCAGATGCTTCAGAGGAGATTGCAGAGCATCATCATACAGCTAATTGGTGGGAACACGTCCTCCCACTGCCAGCTGGTGTTCATCAGCTATGTGTCCTGCAGCACCAGGGTCTGATGAAAATAGCCATGTGTAGTGCTTCTTGCCTGCCTTCAATCAGAGGAGCACAAACACCAGTGAATGAAACCCCTCATATGTTGGGTATTGTGTTGTTGCTATCTGTTGATTGCCTGATATCAGGGGACTGAGAGCCAGCATCCTTGATGGAGGTTCAGCGGTTACAATCACCAGATAGCATCAACAGGACCCAACATATGACGGGTTTTGTTCACTGATGTTTGTGCTCTCCTAATTTCCCTTATGGGCCAGGGAAAGTCAGGCGGCTCCTGCCAGTATGCGGAGAGCTGCCCCAGCAAGGGGTTGGGACCACGGTGAGCTGCAGGGCAGGCAGGGATATGCTCCTGCATGTGTAAGTAGATTTAAAAAAATAGTACAATGAAAAACAATAAAGCAACACAAAGCTGGGCAAAATGGGATACGGGCTGGAGCCTGTGTGGGGGCAGAATTACAAACCCTGTAGCCTGGAGCTGGGCTCTGGCTGGACCTGCCTGTCTCTAGAAGATGAACGCTTCCCCCTCTTTTGTAGAGCAGCAGAAGCTATTCTTATAGCTGTCGAGTCCTTTTTTGAAAGTTAGTAAGCTTTTTTTTGCCTCAATAACCTACAGCAGAGAGTCCTACAGGCTAATTATATGTTTCATTTTAAATCCTTTAATTTTTTTGTAGTTCAAATAGATAACTATGTTTTTCTCCCACATCTTTAATTCAGACGGATGATTTGCTTCATTAATTGATATGTGGAGGAGGGGGTCTAGAAATGAGCTATATTTGTGCTTCAAAAATAATCTTTTCCCAACTGTGTTTTTTTTCTTCTATGAATCCTCATATTTATTTCAAAATTATCCTGAAGTGAAGGTCATCAACCTTTGTCCAGGAGTCTTTTGCTGGATTAATTAGTCTATAATGAATCTACTTCTCGTCCTCTTTGATTTCCAACTTTCAGGTTGGCCTGGTGTCAGGCTGCACCCAGAAATCTGCTTTCTATCTATCTGGAGCTGTCAATGCGAGGAGGAGGGCAGGGTGCTGGGGCTGCTTGCAAAAACCGACAGCTTGGCAGAGCTGTGATTTTGGTTGCTGAGGTGAAAATGCACTTGGGAAGTGCTTCTTTCCTGCAGGAGCTGTTGGAAAATGGTGAGCTCAGAACGGAGCCATCCCAGAGCCCAGCCTGGTCCTGGTCCAGCTGCTCTGGCGGGTGGCACAAGCATCCCTGCACCAAACAGCAATGGATTCACCTCCCAGAGGGGAAGTTTTTGTGTAGCCTTGTCAAATGGTGATGGTTATTTCAGCTCTTCCTCTTCCTGGCCAGATGGAGAAACTTGTGAAGGTCCCAGCCCTACGAAGCAGACACTAAAGGAAATCACACTATCACGCTGTCATGCCACCAGCCAGGGTCTCATCTCCCCAGGGAGTTTTCCAGCGCTGCTTGCTTGCTGCTTTCTTCTTGGCTTTTTTTTTTGCTTTCAACACAGTTTGGTGAAAAACGGGTGTGAATCATTTTTCATGAGAAGCTTCCATTGCAAAAAGTGCTTTTTTTAGGAACGCAGCATCTTTTTAAGTCAAATGCCAGAAATCTCACAAGCTGAAGCTGAAATGTGCTGGTTGCAACATTAGGTGCTAACAGTTGGCAAAGCTAGAGTCCCAGTGGCTAAAATACCAGAGAAAATGGTAGACAGTTCCTTGGCTTTTAAATTTGGGCTGTCTCACTTGTGTGACAGGAGGAGAGAGGGTAGGACTCGGCTCAGGCTGGCTGGCTGAGTGATTGACATATTTCACGGACAGCTTTTTATGGCACTCATCATGGTGATGTTCTGATTGCCTCCCCAGTGCTAATGAAGATCTCCTGTAATGGGCCTGCGAGGCAGGAAAATATTATTATCTCTAATTTCCAGGTGAGCTGGGTCCACGTGGATTCGTTTGCCTGACATCGCTGGCCTGCATGACGGTGGCGATGGCGCAGTCCCATGCGGGTGGTGGTGCTGGTGCTCCTGGCCCTGTGGTGCAGCCGTAGCTGTGCGGGGCTGAGGCTGACCTTGCTGCGATAGCCATCTCCGATGGGGCTCGGAGATACTCCCAAAGCTGCCGAGAAACCCCTCAAGACTGGCAATGTTGTCAGCTGAGAAATGTAGAAAAAATGCCATGCCCACAGCTGGCTTTGTCTTGAAATTTTCAAATCAAACCCATCGGGGAGAATTCTCAGTGTTTTTGTTTAGGTCTTTGTCCTGGAGCTTTTTTTTATAGAAATGCCTGCAAAAAAGGGTGCATAACATATTAGTAAAAGTATCAAAAAAACTGGGAGAGATTTAAAAAAAACAACTCTTTCTGAGAATAGAAATGTTTGATGCTGGCACTAGCTTGGGGTAAGGTGGGGAGAAATGTTTTTGAAAACCATCATTTGGAATAAAATCTTTCATCCAACAGTTCAGGACAGCCTTCAGATCACCATAATGGCTGTAACGGCTGGCCAGGTAGCCTGGCCGTCTGCCGAAATTTCAGACCCCGCCACCTCCTTTTCTGCAGTGCGTTGGGGACATACCCGAGCATCAGCCTCAAGCACGGGACCTCTGGCTCCAGCCTCGTACCAGATGCCGTTTGCTTGCTCCCGTTTTCTCTGTTGCCTGTGAGTAGCTACAAGTTGATGACAGACACAAATGGTTTATAGGCAGATTTGTAGAAAGATGCTTTTTGTAGGTCAGTGCCATGACGATGACGGCTGGGGTGCCAGCTACTGAGATGAAGGATGAAGCCTCTTCTCTGGTTCCCTTTGACCTGAGCCAAGCAGCAAACTCAGCTTGCCCTCTGGGTGGAGAGGTGGCACATATGGATTTTGGTAACTTTCTTCTGTTTAGAGGTCATTTTCCACTTTAAATATTCATGTTCTAAGGGACATTAAATAAATAATGCTGAACTTGTTAAGCTGAGTGGCTTGCAACTTTTGCATTTTGTGTCTTGTTTGCAATCGAGAAGTGATACGAGGCTGCTAAATACAACCTGCTCTGTAATTAAGGAAGGTTTTGTTGTTCAGACCCCATTATCTGCTAGCTGGGTTTGCAAAGCAGGACTGAAATGGTTTGCATACAGGTCCTCAAAATAGGTGTCTCTGATAGCTACAGGCTGCTTTCCTCTTTGCGAGGAAAAAAGAAAATAGAGTGCTGCAAATCAACATTTTTGTTTTGATCAACCAGAGGCCCCCAGCCTGGATTACTGTGCATGGTGGGAGTCACTCCCTTCGGCTGCCTGCAACGCGGGGGCAGGCAGGACGGCCCCGCTGCAGTCCCGCCACTCCGCCATTGCTCCTGACAGGCGGGGCGGCCGCTCGCGTGGGCTTTTATTATGCGGATTCCAATGCATTGCCTGTAGGATCTGCATTAAATGACAATTTGGAAGAAATCCCTGTGGCGTGAGATTGAAAATAAATGGCCAGTGTCTCTTATTTTTTCCTCTATTTGGTTGGTACCAGAATATCCCACAGTGTCTTGGGAGTTGCAGTTCAATTCAGACACTCGTATTTGCAAAAGATGGTTAATGAATATGAGGTTTCAAGATAGGAGCCTTTCACTGACATGAGATTTATGTACAGACAGTTATTATAGTTTTTTTTCCCCCCTGTCTGCTTCAGAAGGAATATGAATCACAAGCTGAAGGCCTCCTGTATTTGTAAATCAGCTGAAACATAACGGTGATGTTGGGAAGTTGTACCGAGTTAACTGAGCTACTTCTCAATCTCAGAGCTTTACATAACCCCTTCTTAACGCACTGTTATTTCCTTTATAGATAGACTCATAAATTACTCCTGGTACACAAAATGCGTGGGAGGCTGCCTGTTTGCACAGCATGGGACCAAGACCTGCACATTCAAATATCGGCAGACAGCTGGAACGCAATCTGTGAAAAGGCACTCAGAGCCTCCAGGTCTATTAAATACAAACTTAGAACATCTACCGAGAATTTTATATCTTGCATTACATGGGTAATGGCAAAAAGAATAGGTGCAATACTCCTGGGACTCTGTCAATAAATGTCACAGCAGAGTCTCCAAAAAATCTTTCTTCTGCGGGCAGGTGGATCGGTGTGCACACAGGGGCTGTGGGGACGTATGTGTGGTTATGCATGAATGTATACTTGTGTATAAATATATATTTGAGAGAGGAACATCAGCCTGTGATAGCTATATTTAATTTAGTGCTGAACTCTAACCACATCGAGAGAATCAGGAAACATGTTGCTTTGGGTTCTGCAGTTGTTTTGCTGCAGTCCTATAAAATTACAATGTATACAGAACCTAAAGTGCGCTTTTCTGAAGTTATTTGCTTCTTAATGTTGGGAAAGCTTCCATTATGGACAAAGTTGCCATATTTGCTTCCAACAGTATGTCCAGTTTACACCCACAGTTTTCAGCAGACAAGCGAGGCGGTAAGAGGTGGCCATTAGACTGATGGGCACAAAGGGAGGCAGGGTCAAGATCACAGAGCCTCACTAAACAGCCTCCGGTTCAACCTCCATGTTGTCACTTCTGTGTGTACAGTGCTTACCACCTTTTTATCTTACTGGCTGAATTCTTCAAAAATCAGTGTCTGATTTTGAAATGTAGTTCAAGGGCCAACTCTTGTCCCAAACCCTCCAGCGGCGTGTGACAACATTTGTGGTGCTTTTACCTCAGGTAGCTGCGCAGATTTTACTAATACATTTCAGTTTCATGTTGCCCACGGCCAGTAATCAAGATTCGAAAAAATACTTTACTTTGTCTTTAATCTAAAGGCCACCTCTTGATTAAGCTGTTTTTGAATACGAGACAGATATGTTTCCAGCTGCAAATAAGGCCCAGGTATTCAGGCTAGTCATATGTCAGATTTGATTAGCAGCATAATCCATTGGGCATGGAAATGATTCACTAACATTTCAAAGCATCTCTCAACACTAACGGGCTGTAGCTGTCTGCCATGCAGGAGCTCCTTGGATATACCTGCTTTTGGAAAGAGAGAATCTGATTATGAAAGAAATAACACATTCGGGTTTTATCATAAAATCATGCAATAGTTTGGGTTGGAAGGGACCCTCAAAAGTCATCTAGTCCACCCCCCCTGCAACTGGCAGGGCCATCTTCAACCAGATCAGGTTGCTCAGAGCCCCGTCCAACCTGACCTTGAATGTTTCCAGGGATGGGGCATCTACCACCTCTCTGGGCAACCTGGTCCAGTGTTTCACCACCCTCATCGTAAAACATTTCTTCCTTATATCTACTCTCAATCTACCCTCTTTTAGTTTTGTTGTTTCTTTTAGTTCTTTTAGTTATGTTTCTTTTAGTTCTTTTAGCTATGTTGTAGTGTTGTCCAGGTGGTGACTGCAGTGACGTGACCTGGGCTGCACTTATTTGGGTGCTCAGGGAAGGCACGCGCAGGTAGGATGGGCAGTGGCTGAGTGACAGAGGCTCCTTACAAGCATCCTCGCTGTGGAAGCGTGGTCCCCAGCTTTTCGGGAGAAGGGACAAATGATTGAGATACATCAAACTCACTCCCTTTCACATCTGAGCCATCATTTAGGCTATACAGAGAGCACCCAACCTGGATCATTTCTCCAAGCACTGAAGGGGCAGTGCCACGACCTGCTGTGCCGGTGGGAGATCAGACCTGAGCCCGCGCCGCTGGTGCAACCAGAGCGCAGGAGCACGCCATCGTGCTCGACAGCAGGCATGGGCGTGAAAGCCGTGTTACTGACACCATCCGCAGAGATCTGACATATAAACAGCTGAGAAGCAAATCAAATTCTCTGTACTTCTCCCAAGAAATCGGTTGTTTCTGGGGTATTATTGTTTCTTTCAGGAATAAGGTGTGGTCAGGAGGGAAGAGGAGAGATGTAAAAACAAATAAAACTCTCTGCGTGGGTCTGTTTCAAAGCAAAAAGCCTCTTGTGGGTTAGGCGAGTGCTGGGAGGAAAGCCTGTTCTCTTGCCAGGCTTGCTGCCTGTTCATGTATGACATTATTTAAGTTGCATCAAGTTTTGTTACCTTGGTGCATCCTTCAGTCGCATGGGGATAAAAGCTCTTGCCTACAAAGCCTACTAGATGCATGGAAAATGCTTTGGGATTTTTGAATAAGAAATGGATAAAAGCCCAAATAACTATTGTTCATTGCACTGCTAAGGAATTTTAATAAAATTTGGTTTAAGAGGCAGGGATTAGGTACGGTACTGTGTAAAAACATCAATTAGCAGAAGTACAACAAGCAGTCATATAGTTTGAGTTTGTTAACAACTCCTGCTAGAAATATTTGGTGAAGTTTTTCAGGGGCATAAGCTGTCATGGGACCTACAATTCTCTTCCTGATTCTACTGGTAGCTTTCTATTTTTATAGCTGTGGGGAAAAAAAAAATTAATGTATCTGTTTTATAACAATCTATCCAGGGTGGGAAAAAAAACACCTTCTTACACTTTGCCTTTCAGTTCTGCAATAATAAATTAACTATCACAGTTTAAGATGCAATTGTTGTTCTTTTACATCTCCAGACTAATGCATCGTGACACCTCGATTACAAGAAATGTGGATGGCTCCTTCTGCCCGCTCTCTTCTAGGTGAAAGCCTGTGACCGCAGCAGGGGAACGCTCACCGGCTGCCTGGCCTGGATGTGGCCCATTTGTATGCCAGGAGTCCTGTCCAGGGTCCCCAGCTGTCCCCTGCACCGGCAGCGGGGAGGACACGGGGTACCCGTCCCCACGCTGGTGTCGGATCTCCCCACCGATGTCTCTAAAGGACCAACATTTCTATTTGTGCTCCTGCGTACCTGCTGCCCTTAACAATTTAAAAAAATAATAAGAGAAGGGAAATTGCAAAGCTGCTGGACCAAAACACGGTGGTGTGCAGTCAGATGTCGGTGCACCCATGTGCTACTGCCACGGACGCTGTGTAAGAGAATGGGAGAATACAATCAACAGCTATTGTGGGAGTAATGAAAAGAGCCTTTCAAAACAAGTGTGGAAGCACACTGGGAAAAATACCTCTATTTATTTATACTGATACCCCTAATAAAATTGCTTCCCACAATGTTTTGTGACTGACACTGCCTTGACCGATATCTGCAATAATCAAATCCTGGTAAGGTAATTTAGCAAGTTGTGGGTTTTTTTCCAAGAGAAAACAATTCCTTGTTCTTTTATTCCACTGGCCTGGCTCTGCATCCCGACAGCTCCCCTCCTTTGGCGTGCTCTGCCTTGGCCGGGGTGTGCTCTCCCAAGCCATCCGTTCGCCGCAGCTGGGCCGGCGAGGCTGGACCATCGGTGAAGCCATCCTGAGCTGCAGGAGTCCAGGTCCCTGAGCAGAACTGCTGAGTTTGGACACTTCCAGGCTAGGGCAGAATTCCTCAGCCCATCTCCATTGAAAACATGATTATTGTCATTAAATACATACTGTGATGCACAATGTCTCTGCAATACTCCCCGATGAGCCCATGCACCGAACCTAACGACTCCTACTGTAGCTAAATACCGTACTCAGCTGTTAAGACACCACCGCATGCTCGGCTCCTACCGCTGATGAGTGGTCTGCAAAGCAGCCTGATGATTTTCTAAACGTCTGAGATCATGCTAACACCATGAGAGTCACAAAAAAAAGATGTCTCCTTTCCCTCCCTCCCACTCCCTGCAAGGCTCATTTTGCAAACCGCAGCTGCTGAAAATGGAAAGCCAGCAAGAGCAGCACCGCTACCATGGCGTCACAGAGATGGGATGCTGCAAGAGAAACTGGCAGGTCGTGGATGGGCACGCTGGGCTCCCAAAGCACCGTGTTTCGATGGACTTTACTCTCCGCTTGTGAGACGAGTACGAGGAGCCAGCGGCACCGCCTCTACGTGGGTCTGGTGGCGATGCCCTGTGGTCCTGCCAGCACCATTGGGAACATGCGTGGCCTCGTGCTGCTGGCACAGGGCGAGGGCTGCCACCCCGCACTGCCCCAGCCGCGTCCGTCCCCAGGCTCGGCTCAGGACTGGGTGAGTAGCCCGCTGCCTGTCAGCAGCCCTGGCCGTTGGGTTGGCACGCGAATCCCCTCCTGCCCCATCCAACCGCTGTTGCCTCCTTTGTTGTTTGGACCCTTAGGAAACTTAACAGAGCCCATAATATTTAATGGGTTCGCTAGTGATAATGTCATTTTAAGTGACATAGCTGTGACAAATCGCTCCCACACGTCACTGAATTCTGTTTCTAAATTTTTATGTATTTTTGATAGGCCAATTTATCCCTGCTGCAGCTCCAGCCCGTGCAGTCAATGGCATTCCACTGGGGGTGAATTTTGTCTGCTATTTACAGTGTGTGCTTTTAAGCAGTGATTGGTGTGACAGTGTGATCTGTACAGCTGTCTCCCTGTATTTATTCTTTTGCCTATAAGGTTGATTTATATTAGCTCCAAAAAAAAAAAAATGCTCATAGCTTTTCATGTGAATGACTTTAAATAACTGATTAACAATTATTATTAGCATGACTATAATGGAACGGGGTTTGCAAAGTTTATGGGCTTGGCTGAGTAATTGCATGCAAAGCTGTTGTGTGCACCTCTCCAACTCTAAACCTTTTCTGAGGTTTTCTTTATAATTGGACAGTGCCCTTTGGGCTCAATCTGACTTGACGTGCCTGACATGAGGTTAGCAGCAGCGCTGCCTGCGTCGGGATGTCTGATGTTCATGTGCACGGGGATGGCATCACGCGGGTACCCGCTGGGGAGCTCTGCACCAGCCCTTTCCTTGTGGGGAGATGCAAATCCCCTCCCCACAGACGACAGTGTTCATTTGTGGACAGGGAGTGTTCGAGTGCTCTGCTTGAACTTGTATGGTGCTCGTTGGCTTTATCTGCATGAATTTTATGAGCTTAAAATGGTGGCTCTCCAAAGTGGCATCCTTTCAGGCTTGTGTGACATGAAGAGCCCCTAAAGCTCTGTTTATAAAGCTGGCTTTCTGGGTCTGTCTCTGCTGCTGCAGTGAGTTGTCTCCTTCCCCTCTGGGTGCTGATCCATGCCTCGCTAGTGGTTTATTCGGTGCCACCCCAGGAGTCTCCTGGAGACTTTTGGAGGGGTGCAGTGCTGGGGTAACCCCCTCTGCTTGGCTTTGTGTTTATTCTCTCCTCCCGGAGTAGCGACAGCAGATTTTGGTGGCCAGAAACACCTGCAAACAGCAAAGCTCTGCTCCTGTGTGTCTGCGGGTCCTGGGGACAGCGCAGGGACAGGGTCCTCGCCTCTGCACCCTGTCATGGAGAGCAGCACAACCAGCGTCCCCTGCCCACCTTGTGCTAACTCACCCAGGGGTGTCAATCAGTGTCACTCAAACAGCAAACTCCCTTCTGACAGAGCAGCTACTATACAGTTAACATTTTCCAGGACTGAGCCTCCTGAGATGTTTATTCCAGCAGCGTTATCCTGCTTGAGCTACCACCTGTGGTACCAAATAGGAGGAAGGATGGCTACGTCATGAATACGTTCATGCCCTGAAAGAAGAAGGAATTTACAAGCCAGGAAATGCCGTGTGTGTTTTCCTGAAGGTTTAACTCCTGAATGTGCTTGTTTTGATGCATTTGCAAAAGGGTAACCAGAAGCTGACTGCAGCCTGCAGAGCAACACCAGAGGGGTTCAGTTTTCCCTAATGTTACACAATGCAGCCATCCAGCTAGGAGCACCCTTGCTATTTAGTTGTCAGATTTGTCCCTGTCAAAGTCCTAGGAAGGGAATAATAGGTTTTTTTTAATAAGATGGCACTGCTTCAAAAGTAGTACAGGATAAGGCAAAGTCTGGGAATACAAAGTATTATTATTGTTATTTTTACTAATCACAGCTGAAGTAAACCTGCCTGAGAGTCACTCTTATTATTCGGTCTGCTTTCCTCTAGTTTATGTTCCCTGAGCAGAGTTTGATTAAAAACTGTTGCATCTCATTTTGCTCACAAGGGTCGATGTGCTGTGTTGCTGCTACCTGTCTGCAGCCAAAATAATGACACATCATGGAAGTGGTTGAATACTTGCTACTGGTTTTGATCTTCTTCAAAATATCGTTTTCACTTCATATAGCTAGAGAATAGCTGGCCTCCTGCCGTTCCCATTCACATCTTATCCTTGAACAATGAGAAGAAAATCTGCCTGCAGTAAATGTTCAGTTTGTGTTGGGGAATTTTTCCAATACAGAAAGAGAAAGGGAAATAAAGCAGCTTTATGAAATAATGGTGCCATTTTCAGATAAACATGGATATTTTTGCTGTTAACTTCATGAATAAGGGGGAGTAAGGAGGTCAACTGTAGCTGAACTCATGCCAGAACTGCTTGCCTATTCAAAGGTTTTAGGCTTTTTGAGATTTTTTTTTTTAAAGACTTCTAACTCACGCAGATTTTTACCTTCCTTTATTTAAAAAGGGCAGATTTATTACAGGTGTAACAGCATGTCTCTGGTATTTCGATAACTGTGGGTTCCTCAGGGGCTGACGGATGCAATCTCCCTGCAAGCAGCAGCAGGGGAGCGGGCAGTGCCGCGCAGGGCGAGGCGAATGGCAGGTGGCAGGGTCGGCAGGGAGCCGGCCAAGGGGGACCTCAGTGCTCTGGAATTGTGCATATTTGTCATCAGTTTCAGTGGTGCCCAGGGAAACTTGCTGTTGAGCTGTCTGGCTGTTTCCAGCCCTGGGACCCTTTTCTGCTCACCTGCCTGCCCTGGCAGCGTTGATGTGCCAGCCCAGCAGCTGGGCATCCCGTGGAAATGGGGATGCAAAGCAGGTTGCTCATGAGTACCGTGGTTGTATGAAACACACACACATTTGCCAGCATGACTCTGCAACCAAACATCAGCTCGACTACTTTTTATTATTAATTTCAAGCTTCAGCTGCTGCCTTGAAGCATTTTGTTTTGTCATTCTGAAAGTTGCTGCTCAGAACAAACAAAAGGGAAAGAAAAATGAAAGCAAAGCCCCTAAAACTCATTAGTAACGTAACGTCTAGCAAGGATGGCTAACGGTGTCTAATAATCCATCAAGGTGGCTCATCTGTCAGCTATAAAAATGTCATCCCTAGAAGTTTACTAAAGCTTTATAAGGTCTAAGCAGAGTTTACTGCTCGTGGCAGCAGCGCGGTGATGGTGGTGTGCAGGAGGCACCGCACGGCCAGGGAAAACAGAGCGCAGTGCCCACACTGCGCAGGAGCGGCAGCGGGAACGTGGGCCAAACGTGTGGCAGCCCAAAGGATGGGGTCTCCTTCAGTCCTGGCTGCAGAGGAGACAAAGGCAGTCAGTGCCTGGGTACGTTGCTTTGGACAGAGGGAATCAAAAAGCCCATCAGTATTCACCGCTCTCCTCCCCAGCCGGGCTCTGCCTGGCTGAAGCAGGGCAGCAAGCTGTGGGGCAGCTCCATGGGAGATGGGGTGAGCTGGGAGTGTGCACACAGAGGGCACGTGGGTCCCGCTGAGCCCAGGAGCTGCTGAGGTTGGTCCATCTGGAGTAAACTCATGCTAAAGGCTTCATGAGCAGTACGTGACTATTTATCACCAGGAGATACTCTCCCTGTGCCTCCTGCAATGTCTCAGTCACCTTCTCTGCTCTCCTTTCCAGTGACTTTCCCTTTGCCCTTGACTAATCCATCATCTGGTCCGGGCCCTGGAAACAGCCCGTGGTGTATTTGCTGCTTTAAACTGCTGACCTTCAGGCTTTGCTCCCGCGACAGCTCCCGGTCCGGGCTGATCCCTTTTCCCTTTGGAGACTGCTGACACGTTCTGGTTTTGAAACAGCTTCATATAAAGCTGGAAGGAGGTCTCAAATCGAGATCAAGCTTAACATCCGCTGCCGCCCCCCCCGCACCCAGCCCTTTCCCTCCTGCAAGTTTGAAGCCATTCTTTTCACTCTGCTGCTTTGTGGGGCTAATGAGTTTACCGCTGCTATTCCCTCTGATGAGGGGATGGGGCTAGTCGCACAGTCGCTGCAAAAGGCTTAGAAATACATGTAAAAGTAAGTGGTTTGTGTTTCTCTGTGAAATCTGAATTCAAATCCCCACTCTCAGTAAAATAAAAATAAAAGGGAGAAACACCAACACTGAAGAGCAACAACTTTAAAAAAAAAAATCATTCGTAGGGAGTCTGAGGTTTCGCTGTCTTTTTCTCCAGACGGGAATGTTGTAGCATTGCCTACAGAGCCTTTCTTCTCTGCATTAGGCGAGCGAGGAGATTTCATTTCATACATCATTTACAATGGAGTGCGTCAAGACCAGAGTCGGTGCATATTAACACAGGGATGTGGGGAAAGAGTTGGATTCTTTGAAAGTTTCAAAGCATTTCCACCAAGGAGGGGAGCCTGGGCTGCTGATTCCCTTTCACTCCGTCGCAGAAGCTGCGTGAACCAAAAGCCCATGAAATGGAAAGAGGAGAACAAAGGCAATGAAAGGCCTGTAATGTGCCAGCTTTAGTGGGAGCTGGAGTAGCATGGGGATGGTGTAGCAGCCAGCCCCGTAAGTCTCGAGAAACTCTTCTATCTCTCCTCTTCGCTCTCCTAACTGCCTCCTGCCTTCCTTTATATTCGCACTGGAGTGAGTATAGGGTTCTCCCTGTACTTGGAAAGAATGGCCATGCACTGGGAGAACATGAGGAAGACGTTATCCTCCTCTTTCCCCCCCCAGCCCATCTGGCCAGCCGCTGCCCATAATCATGCTTTCTTCATTGCCCCATGCTTTACTTTAAGCCAGGTCTTCAGATCGCTCCAGAATGGCCACCCCATGTACTGATTAAAAAGTCTTTTAGATAATGGTTTGGTTTATGAATCAATGATGTTCTTCATTTTTTAATATATTTGGGTTGCTTTTGATTTCCTCCTGGAATTTGGAGCCTTAAGATATACTTGAGAAAACTGGAAATTGCAACTCACTATGAGCTCTAAAACTAAATATAGGGAAGCTGATGTCTCGTCACAGGACTGCAGGGGCTGAAGCTTTCTGGAAAACACCAGGCACCACAAAACTTGCTATAAAAGCTATGGGCAGTGAAATGGCCATGTCTTCTCCCTTCCCTTGTTACTGTGTTTTTTTCTTCTCTGGCAGACGCTGAACAGGCCACCCTGCAAGAGGGAACAGGAAAGTCCCCGATGCCTTGTAACAGCTGTGCCAACATCTTACCACCTTCCTCATGTCTGGAGAGAGCCATTGGGCAGGGATGCACGGGACCTTGGGTCTTTGTGCATGAAAAATCCTCTCGGCATGCTATCCCTTGGCTTTGCTATGGCAGACCACGTAAGGGGTCTTGAATTTTGGATAGAAGTGTCTGGCAGAGAGCCTTAGGAATAATGCCAGTATCAAGGGCATCTTCCAGGGCTGTTGCACTGGGAACACAATGATTATCTTGTCTGCCTGATGCTGCTCTTCCACGTACCCAGTTGTAGGTCAAGGGATTGGGAAGAGATTTAAATAGGAGTTCCCATGGCTCCTGGAATTAATACAAAGTCTTTCTTGGCTGATAGTAATATAAATATAAATCCTTTCTTGGCTGTTATAAAATTCACCACATCCCATTCTGGTGGGTCACCTTTGTGCTATCTGATCTGAGGGAGTGCAGAAGCAGCAGCAAAAATGCCCACCACGTCTGGGAATGTCTACCTGGATTCAAACACTTTCGGGTTTGTTCAGTAATTGATGTTGAATGGAGTTGTTTCCCTGGATTTACAAAGTTTATTTTCAATTAAACTGTTGACTGGTACTTGCTCAGAGTCTGTTCCAGAACTGGTGATGGATTTAAGTCACTCAGGAGACTTTTGGCTTGCTCCAGGTGACTTCTACAAGGTTACAGGAGCAAAAAAATCACTCTGGGTTTCTGTCAGCTGTGAGTTTTACCCTGTTAGAGTTAGGAAATGGAAACTTTTCCCATCCCTCCCCCATGACTGTGCTCAAAACTCCACAATCTATTTTCTCTCACTCTTCACCTCTTCTCCTTTATATTGGCTGCTTTGCACCAAAAGCCCCATAGTTACATGCACTTTGACACTTGCATTTCAAAATGCCTGATTGTGGAGTTCTGCCAATACCAGCAATTGATCTGGTGCCACAGACCAGCTTAATTATTCAAGGTCAGTCTCTCTCTGTCTCTTCTTGTCCAGGGAGCAGCAGCTATGGGGAATAAAACTTGAACAGTCTTTAAATTTTAATCATAAACTTCAGTAAGTCACAGATTTGTTTTGCTGTATGTGGTTTTTTCTATTGTACTTCCTGCAACTTTTCCAGCATCACCACTCAGAGCATGTCTTTATTGCTCAGTACAACAGGGTGCTTTTGTAAAGCACAGTATTTTACACTGCTATTTAAAATGCATAAGTTGTGTGATCTAAGCAGTTTCCAGTTCACTTTTGAGCTCTTGTAAAACGTATCCCTTAAGGCATTTCAGCTGAGCAACTAAGAAGGTGAGGGTATTAGAGGTTGTGAAATGGCTTGTCTGCTAATTCCTTCTATGTGCATCTCTTCAGATAAATCTCCTGTGACCTCCTACTACAAGCAGAACATTAGTTAAGTATCTCTTTGGTAATGGAGTGTCCTGGACCTGATCTTATATTACATTAAGGACCCTTCATGCTATCTGGGAACATGTTGGCCTTCAGAGAAGATAGAAAAGGTGTCCCTGAAAGCACAAGAGGTGCAAGTAACTTCATTGAACAGTGCTGGTCATGGGCACCAAGTCAGGCTGGAGGCTCACTGGGCTGCACCGCCCTAGGTGTGCTGTCTGCTAGCTCACGCAAGGAGTAACACGGAACAAGATTCACTTACAGTAGCCTTGGAGATGCTCTGATTTTCATCTGCCCCAACCTGTGGGAAAACAAGGAAGCCTTCGAACCCCTCAGTCCATCCCTGAAATGGTTCTGAGAGCTGACAGAGTCTGAGGAATTATTATAGTTTTAATAATAAATCCTCAAAATAATTGCTATGTATATATTCTAATTATTATATATCATAGAATAATTATATATGCCATTATTATTGTTATAAATAATAATACATCCTGCAAAAGAAGACCCAAATGGCTTTTCAAATTAATAATAATAACAAATCTTAACATGGGGGGGGCAATATTGCAAGGATGCGGGAGGTACAGTTACCTCTGTGCCGCTGGGCTCATGGGAAGGAGAGCTGCGGGAAAGCCAGGAAACTGGGGCTGTCGCACAAGGGATGGGGCACACTGGCAATGGGAAAAGAAACCCCCTGCAGTCCCTGCCACAGCTCCTGGGCTTGGGAGAGAACCTGGGGACTGTGATGGCAAGGGCAATGCCACTCCTGCCTGCGCAGAGCTCTGCAGGGGCGCAAGTGGGGAGCGAAGGCACCCAGCGCAGAGAGGACACGGTGAGGTGCTGGCCTGGGCTCGGTGCACTGGGCCTCCCCAGCCTGCCCATCACTTGCCACACGGAGCTGCCAGCTGGCAGGGCCCAAGGGGTGGCACTTCTTACACATTTTTCGGGGGGAAATAAAGCCCAGCAATCTTTGCTAATTTTCAAACTCTTGGCATGATGACAGTCTCTCTGTTTTACAGCACCCAGCCATTAGTGAAAAGCACTATGCAAGTCAATTAATGACAATGTCTCTTTCCTTGAGATAAAATAGTTCATTCTTACAAACTGGCCGGGATGCACAGAAAGGCGAGCTGTGTGTTGCCCTTGATGGTGCAGGATGAATAGAAGCGCAGATTTGCTTTCTTCCCGTGCAGTTGCTGGCTTTGTTGCAGATTTAAAGCGGCACTGTTTGAAGCTCTGCCTCTATAGCTGTGTTATGCTGTCCTCCTTTGTAATGAAAACTTCTCCTTTTTCATCGTTTTTAATTTCAAAGCCTGAAGGTTAGCTTCTTCAAGGCTACATATCAGTCTATGAAGAACGGAGTGTCTAGCTATGCTCTTCCTCGCCAACCCAATGGCCAAGTCTAGTTGGCTTTCACCTTCTATAACAATAGTTTATAGCTCTTGGCTGGTGTTTACCCAGCGCCTTGTCTCACTTTAAAACATATTTCTAGATGTGAAGCCATTTGTTCCTGAGCTGAAGCTCTCGCTGCTAGTTTGGGGGAGGTTTGTTTACTGCAGTAACCAGCTTGCTCTGTATGTATTCCCATCACTCTCCCTTGCTATAACCTACAAATCTCTCCAACTTATCCAGCTCAATGCTGGAGATAGTTTTTGAAGTCTTCTTTAAAGTATAGTGAGTGCCCTTAAAAATTTTCCCTGCTTTGAAAGATTCTACCTGTTCTAATGCAATTCCCTATTTTAAAGATAGGGAATAAATATCTTGGGGATGGTTGGCTCACATACAGCTCCTATCTCTTAAAACATTAATGGTCCATGCTGTTTGATTTTTTTTGAAAGTACGCTGTACCTGCTTTGTTTATTTAATTTCTTTTCTCTGCACTGGGACTTGCCAAATGGAGTTGTGTGTGTCCCCCCCGCCACCCTTTCATTCACAGAAATCAGTGGGACAGAAATACAGCTCATTTAGTTTTAGCATTGCCAACTTTTGTTCCAAAAAACAGACATAAGGTCCCTTGAATTTTGAAATGCGTTTCAAAAACCCTTGTTGAAAAAATACATTCTGAATAATTTCTGGGTTTGCTTTCTATATTTTGTGCCTTTGAAGGTTCACACTTCTGAGCCTTCATGTACAATCATAAGAGACTGAAACTTGTTTTACTGTTAATAACTGCTGCATCCACTGCAATCACACAGTTCCAAGAGGCAGCCACTGTAGGAAATGAGCCAAGTCAAATACTGCAGCTTAATAAACTCCAAAGACTTGACAACAACAAATTTTGCTCCTGCAAATTGCCCACCAGTTTGCCTATAGCAGCTATGGGAAAACAACATGGGGATAGAGAGCACGGTGGCTGTGCTCAGGGCCACGCAATAAAATAAATCACCCCATATTTGCATGCCTGCAAACCCAACCTAAAAGCTGAAGGCTGGCTTGGCCACAGCCCTGGACACCTCTGCCCGGCCCCTCGCCGAGGGATGGGTGCATTACCTCCCACGCAGCGTGTTTGGGAGCCCTCCTCCAGCCACTGCTCTCTGGTTTGGGGATTGCAGAAATCAGATTTGAAGATAGTAATGAATTTGTGCCCTGAAGGGTGTATCGACCCTTAAGGGGACCATCAAAGCTCAGCGCTACTTTGTGTTAGAGCTGTCTTTCAGCCCCGGGGCCGAGCTTGGGCTGTTCGAGCCCCCCAGTGACACCCCTCTGGTTTGCCCGCGACTCTGCTGAGCTGCAAACCACTGAGCTTATTGGGGCTATCCCTCCTATGTTAGCGGCATTTTAGCTTGTCCTGTCCTGTGGGAGGTTGTTTGGCTGGGTATGACTGATGTCTCCTCTAATTCATGTCAAATGTCGAGGAGAGGAGAGGAGAGGAGAGGAGAGGAGAGGAGAGGAGAGGAGAGGAGAGAAGAGAAGAGAAGAGAAGAGAAGAGAAGAGAAGAGAAGAGAAGAGAAGAGAAGAGAAGAGAAGAGAGAAGAGAGAAGAGAAGAGAAGAGAAGAGAAGAGAAGAGAAGAGAAGAGAAGAGAAGAGAAGAGAAGAGAAGAGAAGAGAAGAGAAGAGAAGAGAAGAGAAGAGAAGAGAAGAGAAGAGAAGAGAAGAGAAGGACAGAGCTGCCCTCGGCCAGCATAGGGGGAGTGGGCAGAGGGTCCTGTGCCAGGGACCCCCCTGCTACTGTGAGCTGGAGAGTGCAGGGCTGGGACCAAGCCGATACCTGAGCGCCTTTGAAGCTAGCAGAGGGGCAGAACTTCTGCTGGTCACACATTGTCGCTGTACTTTTGTTGTGGGTTTTGGTTTTTGCAGCCTCTGTGCAGAAGGTGAGCGGGGGCTGAACAAGAGATGAAGATGATTCAGTCTGTCAGAAATACGGACTGCTTTTTTCTCTGCTGTTGGGATACGTTGACAGCACGACACAGATGGTCAGGAGACGAAGCTCGAGATGTCTGTGGCTGGTCATCTCTGCCCCACGTCTGGGTGACGTTTACAAGAGCTTGCCCAGTGAAATCTTCCTGTACATACGGTCCATTACCGACACCATCAAGCGAGGAAGACCAAAAGCATATGTGCAGAGACTTGGCAGTCAGTAACAGAAGCATGTACAGGCAAGGGCTTAATTAATCAGACACGTTATCTGGGCAGCCAGGGCTAGCAGGCGGGTCACCTAACCCCCCCAAACTTCAGTCAGTGCACGTAAATCCCCTTTTCTTTTCTGCCTTTTAAGTCTTTTATCCTTCCTGTCTGTGAGATGTGAGGTAGCAGCATAGGCTTGCTGCTTTTCTCCTTTTTTCCTCATATACAAGATATATATGAAAATATATATAATTTATAGATAACGTATACATAAAATAATATTCTGTCTAAATACATGCAGACACACATGAAGCATCTGCAGAGCCTGTGGGAAATACTGTCTGCAATGGAGCTTGCTAATTATAGCAGCTCTAATGGCAGCTTCCCCCCACCCTTCCCAACAGCAACAGAGATCAAAACCTTTTTTGTTTAAAATATTTACTGTACAGCTTGCAAAGCTTTAATCAATGTAACATGACGTTTCCTTGCAGCAGCCGAGTAATAAATATGCAATTAATAGGGAATTGAAATACACCCATTAGCTGTTTGCAGAGTCTCCACTTCCCCACTGTAAAAACGCTTTCAGAGCATTTAATGCTCTGCCTACAGTCAGCCGCGCTGCCGAAGGACGGGGAGCGAGGCCGTCCCCCTGCCTTTTGGCGGGGAGAGGGACAAAGCGTGTCAGAGAAGCTTTGCAAAGTTTGCATTGGAAATCAGCCTTGCTCCCGCTTCGGCGGCCGTGACAAGCCCGGGCGACGCGGGCGGGCGGCGGGGCGACAGCTCCACCCACGATTTATATCTCTCCCGCCCGGGAATTGGGCTTTTGAGACTGTTGATTTTGCCTCAGTAAATGCGACTCTGCACAGCTTGGCAGGTCCAGGCATGCTGATTTCCAGCAGCTTCTTATTTGCCCGGTGCAGGGCCAGCAGCAGGGAGCTGGGCTCCGTACGTCCCTGGCTCCCGTGGAGCTGGGGTCACAGCAGGGCTCCTCCTGAGCTGGGGCAGCCCAGCACTCGTAGACGGGCTATAGCCATGCTGGGTTTGTACTGCAATGGCCCCTTGGCCAAGTTAGCGTGTGCTTTCTGTAATTTTTAAGCTGCTTTTTAAAAAGTTATTTTCCCGCCACGGTTGTAGCACCGTCCTGGCTCTGTCTTGGGTAGCAGGGGACAGCACAGAGGTGGCTTGAAGACCCTTGATAACTAAGTGGTAAAATATACCGGGCATAACCATCCACTTCAGAGCATTCTCCAAACCCTTTTCCCACAAACTGTGTGATAAACTAAAGCCACAATGTGGGACAAGAGCCTGAGTTGATGCAACAGCCCTGGCAGCTTGCCCAGCAGCCAACAAGCTCCTCATCGGCGGGGCTGACCATGTCCCCTGCGGCCACCCCGCCCAGCGCTGCTCAAGATTGGGTTGAATGATGCCCAGGCGGTGCCGGGGCACCGGAGCTCGTGGAGCCGCTCCGTGCGCAGCCAGAGTACCAGCCAGATGCTGCTTCCCAGAAAAGCCTCCCATTGCACGGGGAGGAGGCGGCGCAGAGCCCCGTGCCTCCCAGCTAAGCATTAGTGAAGCTTTTTAATCTCTCACTGTGGGATTTCTTTTTGCTTCAGCATCGAGCCATAAAGTATTTCAGACAAGGTGACATTTTCCATCTGCATAAAGTGCTTGCAAACAGTGTGAATTTAACTTTTATTGGCCTGATTTAGGGGTATGGGACTGTGCATAAGTCTTGGTCTCTCAACCTATAGTCCTGCACTTTAAGTGATGAATTAGTCAGTAAAATAAACAGGGCATTATCTAGCTGTACACACGTCTGCATCTTCCAAAGAAAATTAAACCTTGTTTGAACGTACAAAAGCTAATGATGGTGAAATCAACTCGTCTATAAATTACCCCAAACTCAAAACTAATCCAGAACTTTCTGAGAGCTTGAAAATGCTCTGTCTCCTGGAGCAGAAAGGCTAGCACGCAGGATGGCAGTGTGCGACCATGCCGAACCGCTGCACAGCACTGTCTGTACCAC
Source organism: Theristicus caerulescens (assembly GCA_020745775.1). NCBI lineage: Eukaryota > Metazoa > Chordata > Aves > Pelecaniformes > Threskiornithidae > Theristicus > Theristicus caerulescens. The sequence continues at coordinate 20,353,486 of CM036567.1, read as the reverse complement.
TTTGTCTGTCTGTCTGTCTGTCTAGGTGCTCACCACTCCCCGTGAGGTTTGAGCAGTGGATGGGGCAAGATACGGACGTTACCGCAGTTCCCGTTCCTTTCCCCACGTGCCGAGGGAAAGAGCGATCCATCAGTTACCATCTGCAGCGATCGACAAATGTTGATGTCTTAATGGCAACCGCCATACCTGCAGCTTGGGTGTGATGGAATACTGATAGAGCCATTAGTACCCAGGCTGGTGATGCGATTTTATATTTCATTTAACCCAGAACACAACAGGCTGCAATGTATATATTTGTAACTGCTCCCTTGATGGTCTCTCTGGAGTATTATAAAGATTTATCATGTAGTGTTTGGTCAATACTAAATACCGTGAAATGTCAGTAGAGCAGTTCTTGGGATTGCTTGAGCAGTAAATAACAGAATCCTACAATATCCAAAAAGAAATGAGCAGGTGAGCAAGTAACCTTAAAGAAACGAAACAAACCCAATCCCTAACCTTTAGAAAAGAACAACAAAGCAGCAAGGATTTTATTATTAAGTCCTCTTGACTTTTAATAAGATGTACGAACACTTGTCATTTAAGTGCTTTGAAAAGGGTAGCCATTTAGATCTGGAAATGCTGTGCCGTGGATTTTCAGGGCCAGGCACCACGTCACGTTTCCTCTCTTTTACCTCCATGAAACCCTTGCTTCCCCTGCTTCGTGACCCTGTGGCAGCAGCCGTCCCAGGGTCAGTGAGACAGCACCGACATCCTCCGCACCCCCCTCGCCAGAAACCTGTCTGAGAACCAGCAGCTGCTCCGTGGGCAGTGGGATGGACACCCCCTCCCAGTGCCGACACCTTCCCTCCTAATCGCTCCCCAGCTAATGGTGGGGATTGCTCTGAGAAAACCCTCCAGTTTTTTTTTTACAGGTCAGAAATTGGCTACTGCTTAAACATATGTTCCTCTTTCCCTGTCTCTGACTTGCAGAATAGCTGCTAACTAACCAAAAGACAACATGGTGAGCCGAGGCTATTAGTGAATAATAATGCCATTTGCAGGCAGCAAAGGCTGAAAGGCTTCCAGAGCAGTTAGCAGTCTGCAGGCATCTCCCAGAAATGCATGAGCAGAGCTCCTGTGCATCAGCCAAAGAGCAATTATTCTTGGAAAGCACGTCTGCCTCACGCTTTAAAATCTTTTCTAGTGTCTTGAGTTAAAAAAAAAAAAGGGCTGAAAGAAAGCAGAGAAACTGGAGTAAAGGACACTGCATGCTGTGAATGAACGTGGCTGCAGGTGTGTGCACCTCATAGCACCCTCCGGCTCCGTGCTCGGTGCCCCGCGGCAGTGACAGCCGGCTGGGGTGACACTGAGCGGCCCAGAGCCTGGCCTTGAGGAGGAGGCCATGGGTAAACCCCCTCTCTGGCCTTCCCAAGAGCAGAGATACAGGCAGCGTGCAAAGCTCCTCAGAAATTGCATTTTTAGGATGAACTTCAGTCAAGCAGGCTTGTTTGGTTTTTGTTTTTTTTTTATTTTTGGCTTTCCTGTGGTTTTTTTCCCCAAACATCTCATTTGTAGCAGAAGATTATATTCCTAACGGGGTCATTTTGAGTGCTGTATTGTACACAGTTCTGCTCTTTAAAGAACTAGCACGGATCCTAACAGCTCTCCAGGCGGGAAATCTGGTGGGAACTCTGCTTTCCTGCTTACTGATCTAATGCTGAATCCAGCGATCCCACTGAGCCCATCAGCGCAGTGTCTTGGTAGCAAATAATGACACAGGGAGCCACCAAAAGACTGTTTTACGGTCCAAACTTGTTAACTTCAGAGAATAGTTCTTTTGGAACATTATTATATTTTTTGGCAAATCACTGAGATGCTCGTTAGTTTACGCCACGTCTTTGTTTAACCACTCTGGTGCTATTTTTCCCCTTTAAATTGAATATTTCAGTTCCTACGTGAGACTTATTGTCAACATTTTTTTGTGTGTGCTTTTTCTGTATGTTGTTGCATCTTTTTTTGGTTCACTTATTTTAATTAAGCATGTTATTTTAAGTACATTGTTTTATGACATCACTTGTTAATTGTTCAATTATCACTCTGTCTCTGCTGCTCTGCAGTGTGCAGTAGCCTTGAAGTGCTGTAGGAGTGTGCCGCAAACAGGGGAAAAAAAAAATGGCCTAAAGACCCAAAGATGCATTGTAGACAGTTCTGCACTATTTAATTACATGTTGTTTGGCAAATAATTAGTGAGAAATTAGCTTTTTTCTCAGTATTGTAAGAGCTTTTGCAATGTGCCACCAGGCCCCTGCCAGGTGAAGCCTGCTGCTCCCGGACGGGCGGCAGGGCCAAGCTCCCGGCACTGCCATTAGCGGGCGAAGCTGTGATTTGCACGGGTCAGGGCTGGCAGGACCTGCGGGGTTACGGGCTGACGTGCCGCTCTTAGGACTAACAGCATCTCATGGCACCGTAGACATCAGCGTGGGGACTGTGCTAGGCGGTCAACTGGTGCCGAAAAGGTGCAGGTTAACAGGAGATGCATTTAGCTGTCACCTCCTAACTCCCTCAGCTCACCTGCTGCTACAAGTCCATGCTCCTACTCTTTAATTTACCCCCATACCAACGTACTTGCCGCATCGTGCCTCCCACCTCACCTTTGCTTTAGGATGCCAGCTCCCTGTGACCCTTTGCATCTTCAAAAAGGTGAGCGAGCCAGCGGGCTGCATCTCCCTGTCATCAGCCCTGCCTGAATGTCAGTAGAAGTAATTAAAAACAGACCAAACCCCAAGCGATGCAGCTGCACAATTAGTTATAGGTGCTACGCTGAGTGCTGTATCTGTGGTCTCAGAAGCAGTCGGGTACACACGTTTCGATAGATGGATGAAAGGAGTGTTGTGGTCTATAGATGCAGATCTATTGAGTGGGAAGATAAAGGTTCGTGTCCTCTCTGACAGAGGCAGGACGGATACTGGTCTCGTGCTGCCGGAGCAGTTGGTCGGCACAGACTGCGCGGGCGGTGTGTGCAGGCTGGTGTTACGGCAGGAGGTTTTGGGTAACTCCCGCTCAGATTTGGGAGACTAAAAGGACTGATTATAAGTGCCCAATTCCTCTCGTGCCCAGCCCAGAGCTGTATGTGACGTTTATCCTCCACGTAGCAGTGCATGCTTCCTATCATCTTTTTTATCACATGAAGGACAAAGACAGCCTGGAAGCCGGTTTACGACACTGAACTCTTCATTACGTAGCTCAGACAAAGCGCGCCAGGTGCTCCATGGCATGTCCAGGTAGAAAACAGTTTCATTTGCAAATCCATACTGTATATTAATTTGGAGGGGATGCATGAGTTGATGGCTCGTGTTTCTGTTAGGAATGCAACAGTTTGTGACCCATTTATAATAAAAACTTGAAAGAGAACTGAAGATGCTGAGATTCCCCATATATCGCTGCAGTATCTCACTTGTTTTACAGTAATTTGATGCTGCCTGAACACAGTAGTCGACCTTTTTTTACTCCTGCTTGCAGGGTAGAACAGCAGGGATGATAAACCTTATGCTTTAGTTCAGAAATAGCACACATCAGTGAGAGCGACCAGGGTTGCACCACAGGAGAGAGTGGGTTGTGGCAGCTCAGAGCAATACTGATTACTGAGGTTTATTATATATACAAGAAAACCATATTGCCTGCTAGAGAAATTGCACATTGGCCTAAAAGCCTGTTTAGGGTTTGTTTGCTTTTCAAGCCCAGGCTCATATCCAGTTTTATGTCCTTTCTCTCCTGGAAAGTATGTTCATTTTAGAGCCCCGAATGACTCAGAGTCCTGAGAACCCGAAATGGAGACTTCCGCGAGCACTGCGATGGTCCTGCTCCGCCTGGAGCTGGCGGTGGCCGGAGCCTGCGTCAGCTGAACACACATTCAGGTTGTTGTTCTTTCCTAAAGGCAAAACTGGCATCTCACAATACCCCAAGTAAAAAGAAACCTGTGAAATGGCTACTTGAGGTGGGAAGCGAAGCATGATGTGGTGCATGGAGGGGAAATCTCACTCTGGCCACTTGAAAATTGTATTTGTGCCCTAAACTGGGGAACAAAAAATCAAGAGTAGGAGTGACCTTGCATCCTGTGCAGCCTCGCTGCGCCTGGTCTGCGGAGGACTAGCTTTGTTCTTGGGGCAACGTAGTCGTGGGGAAAGGTAAACCTCAGCACAAAGAGCACAGAAAAAAAATAATAAAGCAAAACTAGCACAGGATGAAAGCAGCACTCGAGGTCATCTGGGTGCTGGATAGCATCTGCTTTTGTGTATACAGAAGGAAACATAGCATGAGTAATGGCTCTGAGGCAGCTACGCTGGATGTTTACTGCACAGAGATGACTGGGGCAAATGAGAACATTTCCACTTTTTCAGCAGGCAGTGCACAACATGCGTGACTCTCACGGTGACCACAGACCTCAAGAACAGTGGGCAAGCGCCTTCCTTCTAGTAAACCGTATAATCTCTTTCCAAAACCATGAAGCCCAACCTCGGAGATCACAGGGATTTTGCCTGATTAAAGACCAGAATAAATTTTGGGGCCAGGTTGTCTGGCTGTTGTAGCAGCAAATGTGGGAAGAAGGGCCTTGGGCTATTTTCCTTGACATGGAAAACTTACATGACACATCATTTGATGTGTTGATTCTATTTTTTAAACATTGCCTAGCACAGAAATCAGAGCTGGCTGCAGCTCAGCCAGCCGTCAGCTCCGCCCCGCACAGTCCAACATTTCTGCCTTCCAGGGCAGGAGCTGTGCCCGGCCCCCGTGTCTCTGCTGGCAAAGATTGTGCTCCCACACGGGCATGAGCATCTTTTCTCAGGTGTCTTCCCCACCTCCAGCACAAGCTAATCATCATCCCTGCATTCCTCCATGAACTATTTACATGATCACAGCCAGCCTTTGGCACAATTTCTTGCTAACGCTGTAACAGTAATGGCACTCTCATAATGACTGTGCTGCCACCAGCTAAAACTGTACTGCAAATTATCTCACCTGGCTCGGAGTCTGCAACTTGTCTACATGGTGTCAGCTGGGTGAATGGTCCTGCAAGACACACGGCCCCAGATGAACCTGAACTCTTTGCGGCATGTGCCAGAGGAAGCATCGCATCCCTTTTGCTAGTCACAGAAAAGG